>CM051235.1:257801784-260293934 GCA_027917425.1 Gastrophryne carolinensis
CCTCTCTGTAGGGAGCATCATCCTCTCTGTAGGGGGCATCATCCTCTCTGTAGGGGGCATCATCCTCTCTGTAGGAGCCATCATCCTCTCTGTAGGGGGCATCATCCTCTCTGTAGGGAGCATCATCCTCTCTGTAGGGAGCATCATCCTCTCTGTAGGTGGCATCATCCTCTCTGTAGGGGGCATCATCCTCTCTGTAGGGGGCATCATCCTCTCTGTAGGGAGCATCATCCTCTCTGTAGGGGGCATCATCCTCTCTGTAGGCGGCATCATCCTCTCTGTAGGCGGCATCATCCTCTCTGTAGGAGCCATCATCCTCTCTGTAGGTGGCATCATCCTCTCTGTAGGGAGCATCATCCTCTCTGTAGGGGGCATCATCCTCTCTGTAGGGAGCATCATCCTCTCTGTAGGTGGCATCATCCTCTCTGTAGGAGCCATCATCCTCTCTGTAGGCAGCATCATCCTCTCTGTAGGGGGCATCATCCTCTCTGTAGGGGGCATCATCCTCTCTGTAGGGGGCATCATCCTCTCTGTAGGGGGCATCATCCTTTCTGTAGGGGGCATCATCCTTTCTGTAGGGGGCATCATCCTCTCTGTAGGGGGCATCATCCTCTCTGTAGGGGGCATCATCCTCTCTGTAGGGGGCATCATTCTTTCTGTAGGGGGCATCATCCTTTCTGTAGGGGGCATCATCCTCTCTGTAGGTGGCATCATCCTCTCTGTAGGAGCCATCATCCTCTCTGTAGGCAGCATCATCCTCTCTGTAGGGGGCATCATCCTCTCTGTAGGCAGCATCATCCTCTCTGTAGGGGGCATCATCCTCTCTGTAGGGGGCATCATCCTCTCTGTAGGCGGCATCATCCTCTCTTTAGGAGGCATCATCCTCTCTGTAGGGAGCATCATCCTCTCTGTAGGCGGCATCATCCTCTCTGTAGGAGGCATCATCCTCTCTGTAGGGAGCATCATCCTCTCTGTAGGGGGCATCATCCTCTCTGTAGGGAGCATCATCCTCTCTGTAGGGGGCATCATCCTCTCTGTAGGGGGCATCATCCTCTCTGTAGGGGGCATCATCCTCTCTGTAGGGGGCATCATCCTCTCTGTAGGGGGCATCATCCTCTCTGTAGGCGGCATCATCCTCTCTGTAGGAGGCATCATCCTCTCTGTAGGGGGCATCATTCTCTCTGTAGGGAGCATCATCCTCTCTGTAGGCGGCATCATCCTCTCTGTAGGGGGCATCATCCACTCTGTAGGAGGCATCATCCTCTCTGTAGGGAGCATCATCCTCTCTGTAGGGGGCATCATCCTCTCTGTAGGAGGCATCATCCTCTCTGTAGGGAGCATCATCCTCTCTGTAGAGGGCATCATCCTCTCTGTAGGGGGCATCATCCTCTCTGTAGGGGGCATCATTCTCTCTGTAGGGGGCATCATCCTCTCTGTAGAGGGCATCATCCTCTCTGTAGGGGGCATCGTCCTCTCTGTAGGGGGCATCATCCTCTCTGTAGGGGGCATCATCCTCTCTGTAGGGGGCATCATCCTTTCTGTAGGGGGCATCATCCTCTCTGTAGGGGGCATCATCCTCTCTGTAGGGGGCATCATCCTCTCTGTAGGGGGCATCATGGGCATCATCCTCTCTGTAGGGGGCATCATCCTCTCTGTAGGGGGCATCATCCTCTCTGTAGGGGGCACCATCCTCTCTGTAGGGAGCATCATCCTCTCTGTAGGGGGCACCATCCTCTCTGTAGGGAGCATCATCCTCTCTGTAGGGGGCACCATCCTCTCTGTAGGGAGCATCATCCTCTCTGTAGGGAGCATCATCCTCTCTGTAGGTGGCATCATCCTCTCTGTAGGAGCCATCATCCTCTCTGTAGGGAGCATCATCCTCTCTGTAGGTGGCATCATCCTCTCTGTAGGAGCCATCATCCTCTCTGTAGGGAGCATCATCCTCTCTGTAGGCGGCATCATCCTCTCTGTAGGAGCCATCATCCTCTCTGTAGGGAGCATCATCCTTTCTGTAGGGGGCATCATCCTCTCTGTAGGAGCCATCATCCTCTCTGTAGGGGGCATCATCCTCTCTGTAGGGAGCATCATCCTCTCTGTAGGGGGCATCATCCTCTCTGTAGGGGGCATCATCCTCTCTGTAGGGGGCATCATCCTCTCTGTAGGGGGCATCATCCTCTCTGTAGGGGGCATCATTCTCTCTGTAGGGAGCATCATCCTCTCTGTAGGGAGCATTATCCTCTCTGTAGGGAGCATCATCCTCTCTGTAGGGGGCATCATCCTCTCTGTAGGGGGCATCATCCTCTCTGTAGGGGGCATCATCCTCTCTGTAGGGGGCATCATCCTCTCTGTAGGGGGCATCATTCTCTCTGTAGGGGGCATCATCCTCTCTGTAGGGAGCATCATCCTCTCTGTAGGGGGCATCATCCTCTCTGTAGGGGGCATCATCCTCTCTGTAGGGGGCATCATCCTCTCTGTAGGGGGCATCATCCTCTCTGTAGGCAGCATCATCCTCTCTGTAGGGGGCATCATCCTCTCTGTAGGGGGCATCATCCTCTCTATAGGGGGCATCATCCTCTCTGTAGAGGGCATCATCCTCTCTGTAGGGGGCATCATCCTCTCTGTAGGGGGCATCATCCTCTCTGTAGGGGGCATCATCCTCTCTGTAGGGGGCATCATCCTCTCTGTAGGGAGCATCATCCTCTCTGTAGGGGGCATCATCCTCTCTGTAGGGGGCATCATCCACTCTGTAGGGGGCATCATCCTCTCTGTAGGGAGCATCATCCTCTCTGTAGGGGGCATCATCCTCTCTGTAGGGGGCATCATCCTTTCTGTAGGGGGCATCATCCTCTCTGTAGGGGGCATCATCCTCTCTGTAGGGGGCATCATCCTCTCTGTAGGGGGCATCATCCTTTCTGTAGGGGGCATAGGGGGCATCATCCTCTCTGTAGGGGGCATCATCCTCTCTGTAGGGAGCATCATCCTCTCTGTAGGGAGCATCATCCTCTCTGTAGGGAGCATCATCCTCTCTGTAGGGGGCATCATCCTCTCTGTAGGGGGCATCATCCTTTCTGTAGGGGGCATCATCCTCTCTGTAGGGGGCATCATCCTCTCTGTAGGGGGCATCATCCTCTCTGTAGGGGGCATCATCCTTTCTGTAGGGGGCATCATCCTCTCTGTAGGGGGAATCATCCTCTCTGTAGGGAGCATCATCCTCTCTGTAGGGAGCATCATCCTCTCTGTAGGGGGCATCATCCTCTCTGTAGGGAGCATCATCCTCTCTGTAGGGGGCATCATCCTCTCTGTAGGGGGCATCATCCTCTCTGTAGGGGGCATCATCCTCTCTGTAGGGGGCATCATCCTCTCTGTAGGGGGCATCATCCTCTCTGTAGGGGGCATCATCCTCTCTGTAGGGGGCATCATCCTCTCTGTAGGGGGCATCATCCTTTCTGTAGGGGGCATCATCCTCTCTGTAGGGGGCATCATCCTCTCTGTAGGGGGCATCATCCTCTCTGTAGGGGGCATCATGGGCATCATCCTCTCTGTAGGGGGCATCATCCTCTCTGTAGGGGGCATCATCCTCTCTGTAGGGGGCATCATGGGCATCATCCTCTCTGTAGGGGGCATCATCCTCTCTGTAGGGAGCATCATCCTCTCTGTAGGGGGCATCATCCTCTCTGTAGGCGGCATCATCCTCTCTGTAGGGGGCATCATCCTCTCTGTAGGGGGCATAATCCTCTCTGTAGGGGGCATCATCCTCTCTGTAGGGGGCATCATCCTCTCTGTAGGGGGCATCATCCTCTCTGTAGGGAGCATCATCCTCTCTGTAGGGAGCATCATCCTCTCTGTAGGGGGCATCATCCTCTCTGTAGGGAGCATCATCCTCTCTGTAGGGGGCATCATCCTCTCTGTAGGGGGCATCATCCTCTCTGTAGGGGGCATCATGGGCATCATCCTCTCTGTAGGGGGCATCATCCTCTCTGTAGGGGGCATCATCCTCTCTGTAGGGGGCATCATCCTCTCTGTAGGGGGCATCATCCTCTCTGTAGGGGGCATCATCCTTTCTGTAGGGGGCATCATCCTCTCTGTAGGGGGCATCATCCTCTCTGTAGGGGGCATCATGGGCATCATCCTCTCTGTAGGGGGCATCATCCTCTCTGTAGGGGGCATCATCCTCTCTGTAGGGGGCACCATCCTCTCTGTAGGGAGCATCATCCTCTCTGTAGGGGGCACCATCCTCTCTGTAGGGAGCATCATCCTCTCTGTAGGTGGCATCATCCTTTCTGTAGGGGGCATCATCCTCTCTGTAGGGGGCATCATGGGCATCATCCTCTCTGTAGGGGGCATCATCCTCTCTGTAGGGGGCATCATCCTCTCTGTAGGCGGCATCATCCTCTCTGTAGGGGGCATCATCCTCTCTGTAGGGGGCACCATCCTCTCTGTAGGGAGCATCATCCTCTCTGTAGGGGGCACCATCCTCTCTGTAGGGAGCATCATCCTCTCTGTAGGGGGCATCATCCTCTCTGTAGGGGGCATCATCCTCTCTGTAGGAGCCATCATCCTCTCTGTAGGGGGCATCATCCTCTCTGTAGGGAGCATCATCCTCTCTGTAGGGAGCATCATCCTCTCTGTAGGTGGCATCATCCTCTCTGTAGGGGGCATCATCCTCTCTGTAGGGGGCATCATCCTCTCTGTAGGGAGCATCATCCTCTCTGTAGGGGGCATCATCCTCTCTGTAGGCGGCATCATCCTCTCTGTAGGCGGCATCATCCTCTCTGTAGGAGCCATCATCCTCTCTGTAGGTGGCATCATCCTCTCTGTAGGGAGCATCATCCTCTCTGTAGGGGGCATCATCCTCTCTGTAGGGAGCATCATCCTCTCTGTAGGTGGCATCATCCTCTCTGTAGGAGCCATCATCCTCTCTGTAGGCAGCATCATCCTCTCTGTAGGGGGCATCATCCTCTCTGTAGGGGGCATCATCCTCTCTGTAGGGGGCATCATCCTCTCTGTAGGGGGCATCATCCTTTCTGTAGGGGGCATCATCCTTTCTGTAGGGGGCATCATCCTCTCTGTAGGGGGCATCATCCTCTCTGTAGGGGGCATCATCCTCTCTGTAGGGGGCATCATTCTTTCTGTAGGGGGCATCATCCTTTCTGTAGGGGGCATCATCCTCTCTGTAGGTGGCATCATCCTCTCTGTAGGAGCCATCATCCTCTCTGTAGGCAGCATCATCCTCTCTGTAGGGGGCATCATCCTCTCTGTAGGCAGCATCATCCTCTCTGTAGGGGGCATCATCCTCTCTGTAGGGGGCATCATCCTCTCTGTAGGCGGCATCATCCTCTCTTTAGGAGGCATCATCCTCTCTGTAGGGAGCATCATCCTCTCTGTAGGCGGCATCATCCTCTCTGTAGGAGGCATCATCCTCTCTGTAGGGAGCATCATCCTCTCTGTAGGGGGCATCATCCTCTCTGTAGGGAGCATCATCCTCTCTGTAGGGGGCATCATCCTCTCTGTAGGGGGCATCATCCTCTCTGTAGGGGGCATCATCCTCTCTGTAGGGGGCATCATCCTCTCTGTAGGGGGCATCATCCTCTCTGTAGGCGGCATCATCCTCTCTGTAGGAGGCATCATCCTCTCTGTAGGGGGCATCATTCTCTCTGTAGGGAGCATCATCCTCTCTGTAGGCGGCATCATCCTCTCTGTAGGGGGCATCATCCACTCTGTAGGAGGCATCATCCTCTCTGTAGGGAGCATCATCCTCTCTGTAGGGGGCATCATCCTCTCTGTAGGAGGCATCATCCTCTCTGTAGGGAGCATCATCCTCTCTGTAGAGGGCATCATCCTCTCTGTAGGGGGCATCATCCTCTCTGTAGGGGGCATCATTCTCTCTGTAGGGGGCATCATCCTCTCTGTAGAGGGCATCATCCTCTCTGTAGGGGGCATCATCCTCTCTGTAGGGGGCATCATTCTCTCTGTAGGGGGCATCATCCTCTCTGTAGGGGGCATCGTCCTCTCTGTAGGGGGCATCATCCTCTCTGTAGGGGGCATCATCCTCTCTGTAGGGGGCATCATCCTTTCTGTAGGGGGCATCATCCTCTCTGTAGGGGGCATCATCCTCTCTGTAGGGGGCATCATCCTCTCTGTAGGGGGCATCATGGGCATCATCCTCTCTGTAGGGGGCATCATCCTCTCTGTAGGGGGCATCATCCTCTCTGTAGGGGGCACCATCCTCTCTGTAGGGAGCATCATCCTCTCTGTAGGGGGCACCATCCTCTCTGTAGGGAGCATCATCCTCTCTGTAGGGGGCACCATCCTCTCTGTAGGGAGCATCATCCTCTCTGTAGGGAGCATCATCCTCTCTGTAGGTGGCATCATCCTCTCTGTAGGAGCCATCATCCTCTCTGTAGGGAGCATCATCCTCTCTGTAGGTGGCATCATCCTCTCTGTAGGAGCCATCATCCTCTCTGTAGGGAGCATCATCCTCTCTGTAGGCGGCATCATCCTCTCTGTAGGGGGCATCATCCTCTCTGTAGGGGGCATCATCCTCTCTGTAGGCGGCATCATCCTCTCTGTAGGAGGCATCATCCTCTCTGTAGGGGGCATCATTCTCTCTGTAGGGGGCATCATTCTCTCTGTAGGGAGCATCATCCTCTCTGTAGGCGGCATCATCCTCTCTGTAGGGGGCATCATCCTCTCTGTAGGGAGCATCATCCTCTCTGTAGGGGGCATCATCCTCTCTGTAGGGGGCATCATCCTCTCTGTAGGGAGCATCATCCTCTCTGTAGGGGGCATCATCCTCTCTGTAGAGGGCATCATCCTCTCTGTAGGGGGCATCATCCTCTCTGTAGGGGGCATCATCCTCTCTGTAGGGGGCATCATCCTCTCTGTAGGGGGCATCCTCTCTGTAGGGGGCATCATCCTCTCTGTAGGGGGCATCATCCTCTCTGTAGGGAGCATCATCCTCTCTGTAGGGGGCATCATCCTCTCTGTAGGGGGCATCATCCTCTCTGTAGGGGGCATCATCCTCTCTGTAGGTGGCATCATCCTCTCTGTAGGGGGCATCATCCTCTCTGTAGGGGGCATCATCCTCTCTGTAGGGAGCATCATCCTCTCTGTAGGGGGCATCATCCTCTCTGTAGGCGGCATCATCCTCTCTGTAGGCGGCATCATCCTCTCTGTAGGAGCCATCATCCTCTCTGTAGGTGGCATCATCCTCTCTGTAGGGAGCATCATCCTCTCTGTAGGGGGCATCATTCTCTCTGTAGGGGGCATCATCCTCTCTGTAGGGGGCATCATCCTCTCTGTAGGGGGCATCATCCTCTCTGTAGGGAGCATCATCCTCTCTGTAGGGGGCACCATCCTCTCTGTAGGGAGCATCATCCTCTCTGTAGGGAGCATCATCCTCTCTGTAGGTGGCATCATCCTCTCTGTAGGGGGCACCATCCTCTCTGTAGGCGGCATCATCCTCTCTGTAGGGGGCATCATCCTCTCTGTAGGGAGCATCATCCTCTCTGTAGGGGGCATCATCCTCTCTGTAGGGGGCATCATCCTCTCTGTAGGGGGCATCATCCTCTCTGTAGGGGGCATCATCCTCTCTGTAGGGAGCATCATCCTCTCTGTAGGGGGCACCAGTGTACATACTATTCAGGCATCCCTAAATAAATTAATCTTTCAGCTGGCCTTTATTTCTCTTACCCCATCTCACACCTTTTTCCATTATTATCTTTCACTTTCCCTGGATCCAGCGATTCCTGTTCTCTTCTTTTTTTGCTTTGTTTTGCCATTTTTGTCTCTATCTCCCTCTTTCTTTTTTCTGAATCCCTCCATCAATTTCTCTTTCTGTATCCCCCCTTTTCATTTATTTTCCACATTCACGCTATCTTACCCTCACTTTCACATTTTATTCTCATTCTCTTTTCCACACCCCCTCAATCTTGTTTTCTATCTCTTTCTCTCTCACATCCAGGATTGGACTGGAGCACATTGGGCACAGCAGAGGGACCACATTTCTCAGCGGCACCCCCCAAGCTCTAATGAACCATTATTAAGATAAAAGTATATGAGTAAATAGAAAACGTCCAGCAATTGCCGCCCCCCCCCCCTCTTTGCAGTGCCGCCTGAGGCAGCTGCCTCACATGGCCTCATTACAGGTGCACCCCACCCACTACTCTGGACACAAGTGCACTCACTGCCTGTGTGTGCAAATTCCTATGTGTGTGCATGTTTACAATGCCGTACAAGTTATATATGCAAAAACCCAGACTTGCTTCATTTAAGCTGGAAACAAATGATGTTGCCGCTGTTGTATCACTGACAGTAAAGCTTGTGCGAGACATCTGGATACAGTCACCAGATTAATGTTACTTAATGTCCCCTGGCACCCTCTGAAATGATATAGTGCCTTGCTCCACGCAGCAATTACACCCATGTTTTCAGAGGAATGAAGCAGCCTCTGCGCACCTGGTGCCGCGCGGCTCTCCATATCTGAAGCCATTAGGACCATGATGACTCTGTAGTGCCAATCAATTTAAAGTGCCGCCCGCATTCCTCTGTCAGGTTCTGGCGATGAGCGTGTGGCCAGCTTCTGCCATCTTCCTCTGTGTCACTGTCCTTTAATGATGAACTTAAACACCAATCCGGGAAAAAGATGGCAACTTAACAGTATTTTCTATTCATATTTCATTATTAGTTTTGTGTCCCGGAAACAATGTGATATATATTTATTTTATAATAGTTAAAAGGCTGCCGATTTTATAAACAGATATTGGCTGCGGATCGGATTCTAGAATGAAAATGGGCAGAGGAACAATATTATACTCTTCCCACATCTTGTTTCTCATCCAGGGGGTCTCCCAATTTAGGATGGACCACTGTGTGTAAGCCCAAGGAAAACTTACCTTGCCAGCGATCCCAGAGTGCATGTGTGGGCAATCACCATTTTATGCCATGCATATCAATAAGCGGCATAGAAAGATGGATGGAGGGCGAGCAGCAACCATCACTGCAGCAGCTGGGGATGCCGCCAAACACCGCACATGCACTGTGGGATCACCAGAAAGGTGAGGTTTATGGCAATCCTGTGGGTTCACACATTCGGGCATCCCAAACTGTGACATGCCACAAAGAGGGATACCAGCGGCACTAGAGTTTAGGTCATTGGTTGCTCCTCTTAAACTGTATATCAACTGAGAGTTGTAGGTCCACATTGTATTTCTTCTTTCACTTGAAATGTACATTCAATTGTTAAAAAATGTATATGTTGCTGCTTTCCCTCTTAAAAGAACAAGTATCACTGCCAAAAATAAACACATGGCCAGTCGTCAGAGCAAACGATACTTCAAGTGGATTCAACTTCACTTAAAGAGAACCAACCATCTTTGATGCAGGCACTGCATTCTAAAAAGACTCCAGGGCCAACCAATCATGTCTCCTTGGTGCATCCCGATTCAGGGTGCCCTGCTGTTCAAATAGGCCGGCGACGGGAGCATGCTGCAGATCCCAGGGAGGCTGGAGATGTGGCCACTACTTCACTGCTTCCTTATGTCATACTTTGGTCTGAACAAGGCCATATGCGTTCATTAACATACCTATTCATCGCTGATTGGACGACAGCCTGTGCATGTAGTGTAGAAACATCAGTAAAGTACATTTTAGGGGCGATCCACAGCTTCGCAAAGCAGGGCATCCCAAACTGGCAGCCAGAACCCACTTTAACTTGCTAAGATTCCAGTCTTGCAAGAATACTGGGGGAGCCTGCCAGTCCCAAGACACATCCCAAGCTCTCTATGGGGATCCTAAGGGATGCCCGGCCAAGATTCAGCGCTTTAAAGGAACCAGCCACCTGCTACCTTGCTGTCGGGACCTGACAGCCCACCCCAGAGAAGTAGCACCTGGGGCAAAGATTCATAATGGTGCCCCCACCTGTGTTCAGGTCCCCCTTTTCTACACCCAGGGCTTGCGCCCCCCTGCCCCCGCCCTAGCTACGCCCCTGGCCCACCCCACAGAGCTCCACAGGAGAGGTAAGCACTGCTCATCCCAGCCCTCTCCCTGCTGTCCTAACTCCACCAGTCTGACCCTATTCTTGTCTACCTAAAGGGATACTACCTGTCCCAAGGAGCCACTCACTCCACCGGTCACATCAGTGGACCTCCTATGTATTTACCCTATTCTATATCCCTGAAATATGGTTTTTATTCCTTGGGGGGGGGGGGGGGGCGGTGAGTTTGGGATGCCCCCATTTTGGGGGGTTACACTAGGTCTGATAGGAATGAATGGATTTAGCATGTTAGCTGCAGTTACTTGTCAAAACACTAGACAGTGTTGGTGGCCCATGAGACAGAATAGCTACAGTGATCCGCGGGGGTGGGACCAGACCTAATAGGGTCCTAATAAGAGCAGGAGAATGAAGTTGGTCAGTCTGGAAGCAGAAGAAAGAGAGACAGGTGGGTGCTTTAAGGGTCTAGGACAGAGGGCAAAGAGTGGGACTGAGTCTAGTCAACAGATGAGTAACTTAATGTTACCCTGGTGCAGCCATGTCATAGCTTATACAGTAACCTTTTCCTAACATTTTAACTGAATTGGATACATTCAGAGCACCAAGGACTGAAACAGCAGATAAAAGGTGCTTCCCTTTTGCACATGATGTCATGTGAGCATGAACCTGATAAACAAGGTTGAGAAGCAACAATGGTGTGGCCCCTGACCTTATAGGCCAGATACGGTTTCTACCTCTGCACCCCCTGTAATTACGTCCCTGACAGTTGAGGTCAATTCACTTCCAGAAGGGATGAGTGACCCCTTTATACTGTGGGGGTGGATGTTTTGCTGTGGTGGGAAGAGTGGAATTGACTGTTCTGTTGCCGTAGAAATATCCATGCAACCCACCTTTTAGAAACTGTACCTGTCATGTTAACCTGTACTGTCATCATAGATGGGAATAAAGAGGACCCCCTTTTGTCTTTCAGGTCTGCAGTGTGTACATCTGTTCTCTATGGGAACTGTGATTATGAAGATGTGCCTGGCCTCTGCTACACACCTCCACCCACACATAGCATACATTGGACACCCATGGGTCCCAAAACAACTTGCCCCCTGTCACACCCCCACCACTAGCCAGACATGTGTGGGTTACATAAATATGTGTTTATATATTTTATAAATGTCGCACAAAGCCCATACTGTAAATTGCATAACTGATACCAGACAATGAGACAGTGTGGGCATGCTTTTGGCATGAGTGTCCGGCATGGTGCCAGTTCTCACACTCCTCTACATGTTAGCATGCCGAGCAACAACTGGGGCACATCTGTACATTCCATTATATTTACACACACTTGATCTGCAGCCAGCACACTACGTGGAGCTGATGGAGGTAAAACACACACATGCACATTTTTTTTGTACAAAAAGATGGAAAATGGGACTTAAAAGTCAAAAGTGAATTGAATATACATATGATGATATGCTGGTTAAATAGACATTCGGGTGATGCCATAGCCACCAGTTATTTCTATTTATTTCATATTGTATTTGTTTTTATTTTAAAAAGCCCTACTACATGACTTTTGTTTTTTAGCACAGACACAGGTGCTTTATTGCACAGTCAGGATTCTTATAGTCAGGGACGGGCTTATAGTGTCTGGGGCCCCATGAAAATTTGTGTCTGGGGGCCCTAATCAAAGACAAATTTTGTATAGAAATACATTTTACAACTCACCTTGTTGGTGATGTATCCGTGGTCTGCTCATGCGTTGTGGGAGCGGGGCAGAGGGGCATAGTGGCATTGAGCATCCATGGCATAGAGACCTGTTAAGGAATTGCCCATATGGCTGTCTGATTTCTACTCCCTGTGGCATCTCAAACTAGGATGCCACACTGTGTGAATCCCCATTAAATCAGTGCACCCACTCACCTAACCTGTTCCAATTGTGCATGCGCAGGTCACTGCCTCACTATACCACTATAGCTAGACACATACCTGGGACAGCCATTTGTGATTGGCTAGCCCGGCACACCCCCAGTTAGAGGTGAGCAGGGATGCAACCAGTGGCCCGCTCTGCACCATTCAGTTTGCTAGCCCCTGTGATGTCACAGCATCTTACATAACTGTATGGAGCTGAGTGCACTGATTCTGCAGCAGCGGGCTCATGTAAGTGTACAGTGGCTTCCTGTCTGCTGCACACTCTGTATTGTGTTAAACGGGACCCCTCACTCGCCCCCGGTCACCCACCCACCGAGTGCCGTTGTTTATAATTTTAAACAAAAAGTGAGGCCCCCTTGCAGGTGGGGTGCATTTGCATGGTATTCATGGTGGTTAAGCACACCATTGCATATAGTGCCACCATAAGGTGTGGGTGAAGGTTAAAGTGGACCAACACCCACCGGTGATCGGCCCGGGAATCTATAAGATTCCCGGGCCGATCACCTCCCTCCCCGCGGGACATCCGAGATCGGGATGTCCTGTGGGGTGAAACCCCCCCAAACACCCCAAACTCCTTACCTTATCCTCGCCCCTCTAGACGTGCGCGCGCTCGCGCAGGCCGTCTGTGAATGGCTGGCGCGGGCACGCGCGCATCAAGAGGGACGCGCGGGAGGCGGCGGCGGAGGAGCCGCTTGTCCGCGGCTTGTCCGTCGGCGCGGGGAGAGGTGAGTTCGGGGGGTTCGGGGGGGGTTTCACACAGCGGGGCACCCCGATCGGGGGTGCCCCACCGAAGTGGACCAAGACCCAGGATAGTCAAAATCCTGGGTGTTGGTCCACTTTAAGGACGTATGGAGCTTCATAAAATGGAACAGCAAAGTGGCAGTAGTTGAGAGAAACAGATAGTTGGAGTAGGTTGCAGGTACTAAAGAGGAGCATAGGATGGAATAGAGGTTGTTTAGTGATAGAGGGGCTCAGATGGTATGAGTATATTGTAATGTTGTATAAGGGGGCTTGGACTATATGGATGGCTCTTGGGTAGGGGGTATGGAGGAGCATAGGATGTTATGAGGTATTTAACTAGTAGAGAGCTACAGATGATAGTAGTGGGTAGCAGGGGTGTATAAGTGGGTCCTTGGACAGTATAAATGGCAGAATTGTGATGCTCCGCTGTGTGAAACAACCCCCGTTTGCCAATGGCGCATGCGCAGGCACCCGGCTAATGAGAGCCATCTGCCGTGACTATGTCATTCAGCAGATGGCAGCTCTCATTGTTTTGAATGGGGAGCCACATTTTCTGCACACCTAGCCGTGTGCGTGCTCTTGTCCCAACCTATCTGAATGGCTGGGGCGGGAGTGTGAGCACGCTGCTGGGAATGCAGGAGATGCAGCAGCATGCGCTTCTAGACGCCTCCCGCATCTTCCATGGCCAGATCCTGGGGACGGGATTGATAGTGGGATGGAATCGCGACTCACCATCAATCAGGGGGATGTGAACACACCCTCTCCATTCATTGCAATGAAGTTAGTGGGCAAAAGCCTCTCCATTGTAGTGAATGGCCATCCCCCATGACTGATGACGGGGATGTGGTCTGGCACAGAAGTGCCAGAGAATCGAGTTTGACGCCCCAGACGATACAGGAGGCAGTGGCTGCAGAAGGACTGCTTGAAAGTGATGGGGTGAGTTGTGAGGTGCTGGACCTGCAGTGACCAGCAGCTAAGTACCATTTTGTTTTCTTTATTTCCCTGCTGTAGGTCTTTAAATTAAAAAAATGGTTTCTCACACCCTTAGGCTACCTCTTCATGTTACTAAGGCTTCCTCTGGGATCCTCATGCTGGATAAATCAGCTGCCCTCTGGTCTGTCCTCATATCTTGGCTGCCAGCCAGTGACTGTGAATACCACACCAGGGAAGTGCATGCATTTATAGTAAAGCAGTAAAGCAGAAAATTCTTGCATCATGAGTCCAACAAGTCACATGGAAAGAGCTGGATGAAAAAAGTATGTTGCACACTGAACATCTTAGATACAGATTAATGGAAAATAGAAAAAGGAAATACACAATTTTACTCAACATAAGATGCACTTTCCTCCTGAAAAGTTGGGAAGAGGTGGGCACCGAACTACACGCAACATGTACATTGGACGTGAGTGCAGCTGCTTCTTGCTGCTGCATAACGCCGCAGGCTATGACCATGCCACTAGGAGCACCCACACACGGCGTACCCCTGATACCTGGTGCGGTCAATTTGGACTCGCCCCCCTGGTACTCGGCGCTTCAATAGTTATTTTAAAGGTCGACCAAAACCCATTTTTATTGGTTTACTTTACTGGAATGCCTCTGTGTATACACCTCCCCCCCCCCCCCCCGTCCAATTGCTTGCCAATCAGAATGGCTGGATCATCCTGAAATTCATTTTGAATGAATGGAATACTGGGCACCTCCGATTGACATTTCCTCCTAGCTGGATGTGGCTCACCACAAGAGTACTTTCTTTTTCTAATTCCTTTTCTTTACTTATCCCCCCCCCCCCCCCCCAAACCCTAGCTGCATCCTGTGGTCAGCTGTGTCTAGTATATAATTAATTTTCCAGATTTAGAGAAAATAATTTGTTTATAGTAGTAAACATAAAAACTATTACCAGACAAAAATACACATTAATTGACAAAATACACAAAATAATATCCGGCATATTACAGTGAAATGAGCATTATATAACCAATTATTCAGTTATTACCCAATGCTTACTGTCCACCATAAAGTGAATAATTCTCATGTGGCAACTTTGAATGGGTCCGAAATACCAATACCAATATATGTTCTTTGAAGTAAAAGTACAGCGTAAGAGCTCAATGCAGACACTTTATATAAGCTCTATATAAGTATACCTATTAGCAACAGAGCAATATAATATGCAAAAATCATTAAAATAGAACCCTTTCAATCCTGCCCATCTGTCAGGTAACATAAATTATTATTATTTCATTACTTAGACTTTTATTTTGAAGCTCATTGTTTATTTATAAATATAAAATTGGTAGGGAATAAATAGAGAGAGAGAGAGAGAGAGAGAGAGAGAAAATGTTTTAGATTAGGTTTAGATTTAGATTAGATTAGATTTAAATGTGTTTTTTTCATAAAGTTTCAACAAATTAGGAATTTTCCCCACCCAGACCACACAGGCCACAATCTGGGACACAAGTCTGAGGCCAACCAAGGCAAAACAAGCCCGGGGGCAGCACGAGTAGGGGCCAAGTAGAGTGTTAGCGTCAGCAACAGGTTATCAGTACTCCAAACATCACAACGCAAAGGAAAGGGGTCTAACGTAGGGTTTCCCAACAAGTGTTACTAGTACTACTGGTGGTAACTGAGATCCTTTCAGGTGCTACTTGACAAGGCTGCAGAGTGACCTGTACCCCATCTATACTACACCATGCCTGATTTGCACCATAAATAAAAAAATGCCTATTTTTTGTGAGTCATTCACTTGAAATGGCTGTTTAAAAGTGGCACTTGATTAAAAAAATATAACCGTTTCTCAGCCTGCGGTACACATACCTCAGGGAGTGAATGGCGTTGTTCGGGGTGCACCAAAGGGGGGGGGGGCTGAGGGATCTAGGATATTATTTTACAAGTAAAACATTATCCCTTCTTGCTGTAAAAGTGCTATGTAACAAATGGTCTACTTATTTTGGTACTATATTTCATTAATCACCTCCTTGGGGGTCCTTACTTGGAACTTCTTGTCTCTAGGGGGTACTTGGCTTAAAAAGGTTGAGAACCATTGCTCTATATGCTAGATTACTTAATAACTTGTCTTAAATAATCACACTTTAGATTGCTCAGTAATACTCTGGAAGAGGGGTTCCTAACTAGTGGTACGAGTACCACTGAGAGTACTTGAGATCCTATCAGGTGGTACTCTGCCAGGTGGTCTGTATCCCAAACTGATCTGCCCAGATTATCTAACCCTGATTTCTTTTAAAGTAGCAAATTGCTACAAAAGGTAACGAGAACTATATATATTGTGAGGATCAGCTCTGGTAGACAGCAGGATGTTAGCAGTATAGAGGCTCAGAGGCGAAAAGTTCAAAGTATAGTCCGTGTTTGTTTATTCACACATAAAGTCCATAACATAAAATATCCTTTTTAGGTTACATCACCTTTTCAGGAAAAATGCCATAGTATTGCATCAGACAGGCAACGGCCTTTCTTAGTTTTAGTCCAAGCTTGCACACTTGTAGCCGAATCCACCTCGGGTCCACATGAAATAGCCTGTATAAGAGCTTCCAGCCAGGCACACAGAGTCTCATTCCACAAGTGAGCTCTAAACACAGCCAGTGCACAGCTGACTCCCCAGGCTATTTATGCGGCCCGCAAAACCCAGACCTGGGTGGGGGATGGAGTCCCACCCTGCTCTACTCCATCCCAGTAAAGCCGTCCCGGGTTAGCCTTTCGGCTATACTAACCTTTCAGCAGCAGACTGCCATTAGCAGCTGATGCTGGAGAAACTATACAGCTTTACTGCACCAAGGCCAGGTACCTTGGTGCCACATACCTACCATCAATGACGGCACCTTGCACCTTACCACATACCCCCCCCCCTTTGTTCAACCCTGAGGGGGTGGACACATGTCAAACAATGTGCCCGGGACAGGGCATCCGAATTACCCAACATCCGTCCCGCTCTGCGAACTTGACATTTTGTAAGGACAGGAACCACCGGGTGACCCTGGCATTCCTGTCCTTAGCCTGGCACATCCACTTGAGGGGAGAATGGTCCGTAATCAAACGGAACCTTCTCCCCAGCAAGTAGTAGTGAAGAGACTCAAGGGCCCACTTAATGGCCAAACATTCTCTCTCCAGCTTGCGACTAACGTAGACCACGGGTGCTCCTCCCCATTGACTTCCTGAGATAGTACAGCACCGAGACCTACCTCGGAGGCATCGGTCTGCACTATGAACTCCCTTTTGAAGTCGGGCGCCACCAACACCGGAGACCCACACAGGGCAGACTTCAAAGCGGAGAACGCTTTTCGGCCTGTTCACTCCATTTCACCATGACAGACTTGCATCCCTTTAACAGGTCTGTCAATGGTGCCGCTACGGTGGCAAAATTAGGAATGAACCTCATGTAATACCCTACCAACCCCAGAAATGACTTCACTTGGCGGGAAGAGGTGGGATGTGGCCAGCTACGAATGGCTTCTATTTTGTTAACCTGGGGTTTGACCATTCCTCGCCCAATCACATAGCCCAGGTATCTAGTTTCTTCTAAGCCCAAGGCACACTTTTTTGGGTTTTCAAAGGTAACAAAGCCAAAGCCCCTTGATCTCTTTGTTTCACGGCCCTTCACAACCACCACTTCGGAGATCTGTCCATATTTGCAGAACACTTGCTCCTGGCTGTTTTCATCTGTATCAAAGCTCAGGCCACCAACAAACAGCTTTCCTTCGTCAGTCATGTTGAGTTCTTGTTTGCAGCAGTTACCACAGCAGAAGAAGGTTCAGAAGTTTATAGTACTGGGGTCTGGCGGACTCTGCCGACTGATAGCTCCACTGATGCACTCGCTGAGCCCGAACCCACACATTCACCCCCAGTCTGGCCAGTATCTCACCCTTCAGAGTCAGGTAGCCAGCGGCTTGGTCGTCTGGAAGATCAAACAACACCTGCTGGGGTCCAGATGCCAGAAATGGAGTGATGACGTCAGCCCACTGGTCACAAGGCAACTTCTCCCTTGCAGCCACCTTTTCAAACACCGCCAGGTAAGTCTCGACATCATCCGAGGGGGTCATCTTTATAAGCGCCAAGCGGACAGCTTTCCGGGCATCAGGGACACTTTTGGGCACTCCTGCAGCTTGCAGCGCCATCACATGTTGCAATAGCAGCTGGTTGGTCTCCTGCTGCTGCTTGTTGGCCTCGCGCTGCTGCAGATTCGCCTCCATGAGCGCTTTCACGACAGCCTCCATTTTGTCTGCCGTCTCAGGTAGCAGCCTGGCAGGTAGCAGCCTAGCAGGTAGCAGCCTGGCAGGCTTAATGTAGGACATGCACAAAAAACTTTTCCGTCGGTTGCTCCTAGCAACCACCTCACTGCTTTGCCCGCATCTGACACCAAATGTGAGGATCAGCTCTGGTAGACAGCAGGATGTTAGCAGTATAGAGGCTCAGAGGCGAAAAGTTCAAAGTAAAGTCCTGGTTTATTCACACATAAAGTCCATAACATAAAATATCCTTTTTAGGTTACATCACCTTTTCAGGAAAAATGCCATAGTATTGCATCAGACAGGCAACGGCCTTTCTTAGTTTTTGTCCAAGCTTGCACACTTGTAGCTGAATCCACCTCGGGTCCACATGAAATAATCTGTATAAGAGCTTCCAGCCAGGCACACAGAGTCTCACTCCCCAAGTGAGCTCTAGACACAGCCCGTGCACAGCTGACTCCCCAGGCTATTTATGCGGCCCGCAAAACCCGGACCTGGGTAGGGGATGGAGTCCCACCCTGCTCTACTCCATCCCAGTAAAGCCGTCCCGGGTTAGCCTTTCGGCTATACTAACGTTTTAGCAGCAGACTGCCATTAGCAGCTGATGCTGGAGAAACTATACAGCTTTACTGCACCAAGGTCAGGTACCTTGGTGCCACATACCTACCGTCAATGACGGCACCTTGCACCTTACCACAATATATATATATATATATATATATATATATATATATATATATATATATATATATTTGAAGTAGTTCATACAACTTGTATGGTTGTTTTGTGGTTTTTAACACTGTTTTAGGTGCTGATAACCCATACATACCACCCAGGTAGTACTTGAGATATTTAGCAAATGGAAGGTGGTGCTTGCTGAAAAACTGTTGGGAACCCCTGGTCTAATGCCTTGCTGGGACATTCATTCATTGTCTCTTGGAGCGGAAGCCCACAAGAGCAGGGCCCTCACTCCTAGTATATTTTAGTATCATAAAGAGCACCACTGTCACGTCATCATAATACTCATGTATAACTCACAAGCTCAGATTCAGCAGTGGTTACACTAAGAAATAATGTGCTCAAGCCTCATAATGCATTATTGCATTATAACAATAGGAAAGGAAAACATACTGCAAAGTACTACTGAACATTGAGTGTTCAGTGCTGCAATGTAATTGGAGGTGGAGACCTGTAATTAATTTCTTTACTGTACCATCAGGGGTTTTGCCTTATCACACTGTGGCAGTCAGGTCAAAGAATACTCTCATCTGTATGTTCCAGGTGACTACACCCAGGGAATAGGGTTCACTGGATGGACCGGTGCATACATGCCCAGATGGTGAACCCTATTGGTCACCAGAAGAGCGGTGAGCATGAAGATTTTGACAAATATGATAAGAAGGGTACCGGTAAATATTTTGCCTGATTTTCTTGTGGGGGTTCAAGCAGGAGGGTACTCCAAATTGGGATGCCTAGGGGGTGGGTGATTAAACATCTGGGGGGGGGGGGAGTGCTTAAACATTTCTTTGGTCCATTTGACAGTCTGTTTTAAAGAGACATTAAACCCTGATTTTAAAAAAGGGTCTCACCTTTTCTACCCTGAAGCAGCTGCAGGCTGGTCTGGCACTGAGAAATCTTTTGGTTTATGGGAAAGAGTCTAGCAGCAAGCACATGCCCCAGAAATCATCAGTCATCTGATCAATGCATGGTCGATTCAGAACCAGATGAGAATTCTCCCTACTTTTTTAGGAGAGAAAATTTTCACTTTCATTGTCTATCTTGGGGCTGATTTAGAGCCAGGTGAAAATTTACACTCGGTAGACAATGAAAGTCAATGGTAGTTTTCTGCCCAAAAAACAAGCGAGAATTCTCACCTGACTCTGAATCGACCCCAGTGTCTATGCACACCATTCTCCAGTCATTGCAATGGAGGTCAGTGGAGGCACTGCCATGGCACCCCCTTCTTTGCAGTGACTGGAGTGATATTAGTGGCGGCAGAAGCACCAGACTGGCCATATCTTTCTGCGGGGGGAGAAAAGGTGAGTATCCTTTTTTTTATTGGCACAGAAAAAGGAAGGTAGCGGCCATTTTAGAGCTTCCTCTGCATACTGACAGAACTGACAATGCACAGTAACAGGGAGCTCAGCAGCACTTCCTGTTTGCAGGTGACCTGCAAGTCCATAAACCACCATTTTGTTTTTAAATTTTACCATAGGAGGAGTTAGAAAAAGGTAAATTATTTTTTATGGGGAGGGATGCATATGAGCACTGTTTGTTGTGTAGGTCTGCTTTAAGTCTGAAGGCATATGGAAAAGAGGAATAATTAGATCTGCCAGTATGACAGGTGTCATATAAAGCAGATCTTGAGCTATTCTAATCCCTCTCTGGCTTACTGACCTAAGAGCAGGTTATGCCCACTTTAGATAAGCTCTGTCACCTGTAAAGCTAAAAAACTGTTCCAGGCTAAAAAAAGAGTGTGTGTAGGTATACAGTTACCAATAAGTAGTCAGCTGCTGCCTCATATTATCAAAATGTTTATAAATAGGCTGACCTGCCCTTTAAATCGGCAACACTCTACAAAGGTAATGCAGATCTGCGGAATGACATTCTGATCCCGGCTGACATTATTAAGCAGGCCTGTCATTGACATATTGCGTATAAAGTGTCCTCTCCCTATGGGGGCCCCTGTGCTTAGCATTTGTCGGGTCATTATTTAAATAAATACCTTATGGCGCTGGGGCCGAGTCCTCTCCTGCAAAGGTCTTTGCATAGGATACATTATTATGCATAGATCCAGTAACTGATTATCTGGCCCTCCTTCATTTGCACTGGCATATTTTCCCATGGCCAGCTTGGCTTGAAAATCAAAATGTGCTGGAGCAGCTGTCAGCAGAACGGATGGCTCCTGAAATACCAACACCTGGCTTCCCACAGTCAAAATCTTGCTCTTAGAAATAATCAAACTTCCAGAAATATGATGTATTGCGATGCTGCGCCTATGTAAACCTCACACGTGTACACCACCGAGGCCCCTTATCTACAAGCACCATGCCTGATGTGATATTTATCATAGTGGTTTATGGTAATGTCTTCCGGACCTGGGAGTAGGTTCCTGGGCAGAAAGTCTCCTATAAGTAACTATAATATATAGATAAATCCATGCAATTTTAAACAAGTAGCGTAGACCTCCATTTGATGAACGCTCCAGGAGCCCTGGTTTGCCCCTAATTCAATCCAGTCCTGAATTAGGCCATGGAACCATTCTTTGGTACTATCCTCGGAGAACTTCTTTATTTGTGCATTCAAGACTCAATTCTTACTTCTATGTGTTATAACCCTTCTATAACCAAATAATATTAATGAATTATTATCAGAACTTTCTCTCCAAGTTTAATTCCCTTTAATAAGAAGCAAGGAGGAAGCACAGGTAGGTAAGCATGCACCATCAATTTAATTAGGAAGTTTTAATTGGTGGCTGGCAGTCACACTTCCTCAAGCATCTTCGTTAATCAGGGCTCCTGTGACAGTGGTAATCAATTGTTCAGCGGTCTACTCTCCCCTTAATTACTGTTGCACTACATTACATTTTTAAAATGTCAAGCATCCTCTTTGTGGTTGCCATAAATCATCTCCTGAGTTACAACGAAGTCAGGAGCCCATTATCTCATCACACGCGACCTTGACTGTACAAAGTGGAAGCCGATCACAATGGATGATCACACAGAACCTCTCAGAACATGTACTGTAGTTATGCAAGCTCGGCTTCTGATGCCATTAACATTCCCAATTGTGTGTGACATAAGTGTGACAGGTTGAAAAAGGTCAGTAAATACAATTAGGCGTGATTAGAAACCTCTTGGTGGAGTAGGCTCACTTAGTTAACCTAAATAGGAATACCCATTGACTACATTAGAGGTTCAGCAACAGTTGTAGTTTCCATAGACTACTAAAGAAAGAAGAGGAGAGGTCGCTCTGAATTTTTAGGGTAGGTCTGACAACATGGAACCAGCCAGAAACAGACTGATATAACAGTAGTTACATGCTTGTCAAGTGCAGCAGGTGGCCAAGACCATGGGAGAAACATGATTGGGTGGAACTATAGGATGTCCTTAAAGTAGCAGTGGATCATAGTATTTAAGGAGAACTCTGGTCTCCTGGCTGCTACCAAGAACTGAGTCAGAGACTAGTTTGGAGAGAGAAGAAGATCCGTGGCAGGCCCAGAGACGTCACGTTGATTGTCCTGTATGTCTGGAAAGAGGTATATGGTCCAGCTAAGCCCTGCTGTACAGAAGAGATGTGAAGCCTCAAAAGAGTGTGTTTCTGAAGCTATCTACTGCTGATGTTGATGTTGTATTACAACCTGTTACTGAAGCTGAAATTGTACAGGAATAAAGATTGTATTTGCTTTTACTGCAGTCATCTCTGGAGAGCAGCTAATAATAATTGCTCCTGAGCCACACCTCACCTCACCAAAAAGTGACAGCCAAGTATCTTTGGTCCAAAGAACCCGCGTAGCTCCTCACACCTCTGCCGCTGGCTTGGAGGAGGGACCTATCATAAGGTCCAGTGACAGGTACAGGAAATATCTCATTGTGGGCGGGGCAGCCATCAGGGATGTCTATACACCTATATATTCTAGACATTACTTTAAATGAACAGTGAAGCCTACATTTAGACATCCTATTTCTCCATTCCACCAAGGCACCCGGTTCTCCTGTACTGCGCTTTACTCAAAATCCCATCCATCGAGCATCACACTCCACTTAGTATTAAATGGAGTTTGGAGAGATTAGTGTGTGTATAACAGCGCTAGGGAATGTGTGGTTGAGCTGCACCTATTGGGGGTGACCAGTGTCCCCTGTATGCGAAAGATGTGGGTTGGGCTATTTTAGTTCTGCTTTAAGGTGCACACCTTAAAGCAGAACTAAAATAGCCCAACTCACATTAGATGGAGTTTGTTCACACAGTTTTAGAACTACATTCTTGAACCATTATGAAAACTTTAGACTGGATCCCCTTACCTCAACTCCCGTACATGCCTGCTCGATATGCAGTTCCAGTAGTCCACCACTCACTACCGCATTACCCGTCCAACACCCAGGATTTTGACTATCCTGGGTATTGGTCCACTTCCCAGGGGCACCCCGATCGAGGGTACCCCCCTATGTGAAACCCCCCAGATCTCCGAATAAAACTCACCTCACCCCGCTCCTACGGCGCATGCGTGGGCGCTCGTCCAATCAGCGTGCTCGGAGCCGCTGAGCTATGCACGTCTAAGCGCCGTCATAGCTCAGCGGCTCCGAGCACGCTGACGGGCGCATCCCACGCTTCCCTCTAACAGGGTACGCGCCCTGCTAGAGAGAAGCGTGAGATGCGGCTGTGGCCCACGCATGCGCCATTGGATCAGGGCATCCCGATGTTGGGTGCCCCTGCGGGGAGGGATTGGATCTTCCTGGGCCGATCCTGCAGGGTGTTGGTCCACTTTATCAAGGGCCTTTATCAAATTTTCTTAGTTTTTAAGAGCTATCCCATCTGTGTACCCCAAACAATACCCCACAATGTATCCATTTTATCAATGACTTGTTCAGGCCTGGTTCTCCTGCACCACCATGCTTTTTTGCCAACTCTACCTTCATCCATCTAGAAAGATTGTTCACATTGCTTTCCTCATCCATAAGGACACCTATGGACTGGATCCTCTTATTACAACCCATACACACCTGCTAAATAAAGAGACCTGGCTGAGAGAAAGGGGCCAGGATCTCGACTGGGGCAGCTGCAGAGGAGGAGGTAGAGAGTGAATGAACCATGGCAAGGACCTGTTGGAAGAGAAGTCAAAGGCCAGCAGAGACTGCTGGTGAGGATTTTGAGATAAGTCAACAAAGGCATCCAGCAATAGACCAGATGGTGGTAAAGTGCAACATATTTTCCTTGCTGGCACTGACTATGGTATGTGCTTGGTGTACATTTGCAGTCTAAATGTTGCAATCAGCATTTACCAAAAATACTCAAAGATATCAATGGGCATAGTAGTCCAGAGTGCCTGAGCCTGGCTGTCTTACCGCTGTCAGCTGCAGTAGCCTATGTGTACTCCTGGGCCAGCTGCCGGAAGCTGATTAGCACACCACACTAAGCTGATGCTGTGCTTCTGCTATGTGTCACGAGGGAGCAGGTCTCCTGGTTGACTGGATGCACCAGATGATGACTTAGTGTGGTCTTTTTCCCTGCTCCCAGCAAGCTATGGTGGATCAGGGCAGTTGGAAAAAAGGTAAGTAGTCAGTTGAGAACACTATAACTTTAAAGTGATTGACCACCTAATAAAAAAATACAAAAGAGTACTCAGCTTTTGTCCCCAGCAGCTGATCAGTCTGAGTCTGTGATCAGTAGCTCACCTGATCACTGCACCCCAGCACTCACCTCCTGTGCTGCCCCACCTGGAGTCAGGATGGATGGCGTGTCAGACTCGCGACCCACCATCAGTCACATGTGTGCTAGCACTATTCATTAGTGAATAGAAAGGTCGTGTCCCCCCCCTGTTACTGATGGTGAGGGGGCATGAGTGAGGACAGAAGTGCCTGTGAATTGAGTTTGGGTCCAGGTAGGTGTGAGAACAGATCCAGCAGTCGCGTGAGTTGCTGATCACCAGACTAGGACTGATCAATTGTAGAGGACAAAAGGTGAGCACTGTTTTGTTTTTTTATTGTCTGTTCAAAGGCAGCTGCTACAGTCTGAATTTCTACCACTGGATCCCACTGTGGTGTGCTTCAACTGGCAAATCCTGTTTCTTCCTCCTACTGCCGATGCCACCAATGCCGCTGCTGATATCCTAATTTCAGATACCACTGGAGGGTGGTCTTGCACTTGTACATTTCCAGCACTGTTCTGTCACCCCTACATAAGGTTGCCACCTGGTTGGTATTTCTTTTTTTACTTTACTGGCCACTGGCCTGACGGTGCCGGTATCTGTTATTTTTACTGGTAAATGAGGATGGAAAAAGTATAATTTTATAATTAAAATTACCAGTAGAAAATAAATTACGGCACCGCCAGGTCAGTGGCCAGTAAAGTAAAAAAAAAAATACCGTCCAAGTGGCAACCCTACCCTCACACATGGGCAGAATGAGCTACAGCTACATCCCTCACTTCACCTCATCCAATAGGCGTGGGTAGCTTGGCCCGACTTTGTTTGAAAGGCTATTGTAAAACTGGAAACAAAGATAAATAATACAGTTCACTACAAGCTATAGGCATATGATCAATCCCAATCAATATACAGCATAACTGCAACTAGCTATACAAATGTAACAAGCTATAACAAATAAAAAGTACAGGCTGCATGGCAGTTTATTATGAGAGGAGATGGACTTGAAAAAAAAGGTTTGCTGTCTTCTAACACAGCAAATGGGACTACTCAGTCTCTAGTAGTAGGAGTAGTGTAAATGGCACTTACCAGCTGTACTACGAGGGGGTGTAGCAGACAATGCTTCATGGCTTGAATGCTCTGGAGAAAATGGCTGCTAAGAAATAGAAGTGCTGTAGAAGTGCTGCAGAGACCCCTAAGGATAATGGCAATATAGTGGCCTAGGAGGACAAAATAAGTAGACTGCACACACTCAGCGAGGGGTGTTGTGAAATCACTGTGGTAAATTGTCCTGTATACTATGAACAGGAGCTGCAGTTCAGAAAAGCCATCACTAGATGGTAACTTGCGTAATACAACTCCGTGTAACAATAAAACTCTATGACAGGCAGGGGCGTGCATAGGTTTCACAGGGCCCCATAGCAAAACCCCACCCAAGAAAAAGAGAAGATACCTTAAATAGGAACTGCCTGAAGTTATTTAGACCTTTAAAGACCAATTTCCATACCACTGTGGCATTACAATTTGAAATGCCTCCCTGTGTGTATCCCAAGGATCACTGATTAAACTCTCTAAGCAGCGATCTCATAGTGTATATGTGGCACAAATCAGGATGCCCAGCTGGAGAGGAAAACTACTCAGTTGAATGAAAATCTTGGGTGTTGTTCCTCTTTAAATATGAATTGTTCTTTGTAAATTATGCATACCAATAAAGAATAGACTTACTAGTAAGTGAATACTTCAACATGCCTTTAGAAAAGAACCGGGTTTTACAAAAAGATTTGAAGGAGGAAGTCAAACTAAGTGACATGATTACATTTCATAATTTTCCTATTCACTCGATTTTCCTCATTTTTATAAATTTCCTTCCTTTTTCTGTATTCTCTCCTCCTTTTTATCCTTTCTGCATCTCCATTTTTCACATTTTCCCTTTTTCTCTTTTCCATCCATATTGCTCATTTCCACATTCCACCCCTTTCCTCATTTTCACATTCCATCTGTCGCCTTCTCTTGTTTAATTTTCTCTATTCGTTCTACATTCACCTTTTCCTTTTCTCTTTTCCACAGTTCCTCTGTGCACCTCCCTATACCAAATGTCCCCCTTTTTCTTCATTTCCACATTCTACAATCTGTAGGGGTGAGGGATGTAAAGGAAGGTAGGGGATGCACAGGCTTGGATATGCAGGGGAATGCCTGGGGGGGCAAAGAAGTGCCCAGTGGTTGGGTATGGAAGGTGATGTCTGAGGTGTGAGGGAATGAGGGAAGTAGCAGGAAACCCCAGGGTGAGGGATGAAGGGGAATGTCCGGGAGACAGGAAAGAAGAGGGGTTTGCAGGGGATGGGAACGAGGAAATGATGTCTGAATGTATAAGGGATGGCAAGGGGTGCCCGGGGGGGGGGGGGGGGAATGGGTGAGACTGGGTATCAGAAGATGCCTGGGGTGAGGGTGGAGCCCAGGTGATGGGGATACCCAAGGATGAGAGGTGGAGTGGGGCTGGGAGATGGAGAAGGATGGAAGGGAATGTCCGAGAGGAAGGGAAGCAGAGGGGTTGGAAAAGTGATGTCCGGGGGGTAAGGGATGAGGAAAACAGGAAAAACTGGAGGATGCAGGGGGATACTCGTAGAGGATGGATAGTGATGGCCAGTGGTGGGAGAAGCAGTGTGATGCCCAGGTGGGAGATGCTCAGGGTTTGGGATTGAGGATGATGGCCGGAGGTGGGGGATGCAGGGAGAATGATGGCAGGGGGTGTCCTTGGTAGAGTGGGGAATGATGATGGCCAGTAGTGAGGGGGGGTTGCACAGAGGCAGTGTGGGGGATGATGGTCAGGAGTGAGGAATGCAGGGGGGGGGGGGGGTGCCCAGGCACAGTTTGGGGTATGATAACCAGGAGTGAGGGATGCAGGGACATGTCCATGGACAGGTTGGGGGATGATAACTAGGAGTAAGTCATGCAGGAAGGATGCCCAGGGACAGGTTGGGGGTGATAACCAGGAATAAGGAATGCAGGGGGGATGCCCAGGCACAGGTTGGGCAATGATAACCAGGAGTGAGGGATGCAGGGGGGATGTCCAGGGACAGGTTGGGGGATGATGGCCAGGAAGTGAGGGGTGTAGGGGGGATGCCCAGGGACAGGTTGGGGGATGATGACCAGGAGTGAGGGATGCAGGTGGGATGCCCCAGGACAAGTTGGGGGATGATAACCAGGATTGAGGCATGCAGGTGGGATGTCCAGGGACAGATTGGGGGATGATGACCAGGAGTGAGGGATGCAGGGGGGATGTCCAGGGACAGGTTGGGGGATGATGACCAGGAGTGAGGGATACAGGGGGGATGTCCAGGGACAGGTTGGGGGATGATGGCCAGGAAGTGAGGGATGCAGGAGGGATGTCCAGGGACAGGTTGGGGGATAATAACCAGGAGTGAGGGATGCAGGGGGGATGTCCAGGGACAGGTTGGTGGGACGATAACCAGGAGTGAGGGATACAGGGGGGGCTGCCCAGGGACAAGTTGGGGGATGATGACCAGGAATGGGTAATGTAGGTGGGATGCCCAGGAACAGGTTGGGGGATGATGACCAGGAGTGAGGGATGCAGGAGGGATGTCCAGGAACAGGTTGGGGGATGATGACCAGGAGTGAGGGATGCAGGAGGGATGTCCAGGGACAGGTTGGGGGATGATGACCAGGAGTGAGGGATGCAGGAGGGATGTCCAGGGAGAGGTTGGGGGATGATGACCAGGAGTGAGGAATGCAGGAGGGATGTCCAGGGAGAGGTTGGGGGATGATGACCAGGAGTGAGGGATGCAGGAGGGATGTCCAGGGAGAGGTTGGGGGATGATGACCAGGAGTGAGGGATGCAGGAGGGATGTCCAGGGAGAGGTTGGGGGATAATAACCAGGAGTGAGGGATGCAGGGGGGATGTCCAGGGACAGTTGGGGGGTGATGACCAGGAGTGAGGGATGCAGGAGGGATGTCCAGGGACAGGTTGGGGGATGATGACCAGGAGTGAGGGATGCAGGAGGGATGTCCAGGGAGAGGTTGGGGGATGATGACCAGAAGTGAGGGATGCAGGAGGGATGTCCAGGGAGAGGTTGGGGGGATGACGACCAGGAGTGAGGGATGCAGGAGGGATGTCCAGGGAGAGGTTGGGGGATGATGACCAGGAGTGAGTGATGCAGGAGGGATGTCCAGGGAGAGGTTGGGGGATGATGACCAGGAGTGAGAGATGCAGGAGGGATGTCCAGGGAGAGGTTGGGGGATGATGACCAGGAGTGAGGGATGCAGGAGGGATGTCCAGGGACAGGTTGGGGGATGATGACCAGGAGTGAGGGATGCAGGAGGGATGTCCAGGGAGAGGTTGGGGGATGATGACCAGGAGTGAGAGATGCAGGAGGGATGTCCAGGGAGAGGTTGGGGGATGATGACCAGGAGTGAGGGATGCAGGAGGGATGTCCAGGAACAGGTTGGGGGATGATGACCAGGAGTGAGGGATGCAGGAGGGATGTCCAGGAACAGGTTGGGGGATGATGACCAGGAGTGAGGGATGCAGGAGGGATGTCCAGGGACAGGTTGGGGGATGATGACCAGGAGTGAGGGATGCAGGAGGGATGTCCAGGGAGAGGTTGGGGGATGATGACCAGGAGTGAGGAATGCAGGAGGGATGTCCAGGGAGAGGTTGGGGGATGATGACCAGGAGTGAGGGATGCAGGAGGGATGTCCAGGGAGAGGTTGGGGGATGATGACCAGGAGTGAGGGATGCAGGAGGGATGTCCAGGGAGAGGTTGGGGGATAATAACCAGGAGTGAGGGATGCAGGGGGGATGTCCAGGGACAGTTGGGGGGGTGATGACCAGGAGTGAGGGATGCAGGAGGGATGTCCAGGGACAGGTTGGGGGATGATGACCAGGAGTGAGGGATGTCCAGGGAGAGGTTGGGGGATGATGACCAGGAGTGAGGGATGCAGGAGGGATGTCCAGGGAGAGGTTGGGGGATGATGACCAGAAGTGAGGGATGCAGGAGGGATGTCCAGGGAGAGGTTGGGGGGATGACGACCAGGAGTGAGGGATGCAGGAGGGATGTCCAGGGAGAGGTTGGGGGATGATGACCAGGAGTGAGGGATGCAGGAGGGATGTCCAGGGAGAGGTTGGGGGATGATGACCAGGAGTGAGAGATGCAGGAGGGATGTCCAGGGAGAGGTTGGGGGATGATGACCAGGAGTGAGGGATGCAGGAGGGATGTCCAGGGACAGGTTGGGGGATGATGACCAGGAGTGAGGGATGCAGGAGGGATGTCCAGGGACAGGTTGGGGGATGATGACCAGGAGTGAGGGATGCCGGAGGGATGTCCAGGAACAGGTTGGGGGATGATGACCAGGAGTGAGGGATGCAGGAGGGATGTCCAGGGACAGGTTGGGGGATGATGACCAGGAGTGAGGGATGCAGGAGGGATGTCCAGGGAGAGGTTGGGGGATGATGACCAGGAGTGAGGGATGCAGGAGGGATGTCCAGGGACAGGTTGGGGGATGATGACCAGGAGTGAGGGATGCAGGAGGGATGTCCAGGGAGAGGTTGGGGGATAATAACCAGGAGTGAGGGATGCAGGGGGGATGTCCAGGGACAGTTGGGGGGTGATGACCAGGAGTGAGGGATGCAGGAGGGATGTCCAGGGACAGGTTGGGGGATGATGACCAGGAGTGAGGGATGCAGGAGGGATGTCCAGGGAGAGGTTGGGGGATAATAACCAGGAGTGAGGGATGCAGGGGGGATGTCCAGGGACAGTTGGGGGGTGATGACCAGGAGTGAGGGATGCAGGAGGGATGTCCAGGGACAGGTTGGGGGATGATGACCAGGAGTGAGGGATGCAGGAGGGATGTCCAGGGAGAGGTTGGGGGATAATAACCAGGAGTGAGGGATGCAGGGGGGATGTCCAGGGACAGTTGGGGGGTGATGACCAGGAGTGAGGGATGCAGGAGGGATGTCCAGGGACAGGTTGGGGGATGATGACCAGGAGTGAGGGATGCAGGAGGGATGTCCAGGGAGAGGTTGGGGGATGATGACCAGGAGTGAGGGATGCAGGAGGGATGTCCAGGGAGAGGTTGGGGGATGATGACCAGAAGTGAGGGATGCAGGAGGGATGTCCAGGGAGAGGTTGGGGGGATGACGACCAGGAGTGAGGGATGCAGGAGGGATGTCCAGGGAGAGGTTGGGGGATGATGACCAGGAGTGAGGGATGCAGGAGGGATGTCCAGGGACAGGTTGGGGGATGATGACCAGGAGTGAGGGATGCCGGAGGGATGTCCAGGAACAGGTTGGGGGATGATGACCAGGAGTGAGGGATGCAGGAGGGATGTCCAGGGACAGGTTGGGGGATGATGACCAGGAGTGAGGGATGCAGGAGGGATGTCCAGGGACAGGTTGGGGGATGATGACCAGGAGTGAGGGATGCAGGAGGGATGTCCAGGGAGAGGTTGGGGGATGATGATCAGGAGTGAGGGATGCAGGAGGGATGTCCAGGGAGAGGTTGGGGGATGATGATCAGGAGTGAGGGATGCAGGAGGGATGTCCAGGGACAGGTTGGGGGATGATGACCAGGAGTGAGGGATGCAGGAGGGATGTCCAGGGAGAGGTTGGGGGATGATGATCAGGAGTGAGGGATGCAGGAGGGATGTCCAGGGAGAGGTTGGGGGATGATGACCAGGAGTGAGGGATGCAGGGAGGGCTGCCCAGGGACAGGTTGGGGGATGATGACCAGGAATGGGTAATGTAGGTGGGATGCACAGGGACAGGCTGGAGATAATGGCCAGGGGTGGGACCCTGAATGACAGACAATATGCTTAGCCTCAAATTCACTGTGTGGGCTACATGGACACACACAAACCGGCTCCTTCTTCACCTGCCGCTGGCAGTCTCAAATGAATGATGAAGACTTCTCTACCCCCCCCTACACTTTACCCTGGCCGCTCTGTCTAGCTGTCACTGTGCATATGTTATGAGACACCAGGATAACCAAACAGATGGCACTTATAAAAAAGCACAGCGACAGCCCGGCACATAGGACAGAAACAGTGCCAAGGCAAGAATGTGGACAGGAAGCAAAGCTGTCATCCTTTTGTTGCTGGCTCCTGCTCTCCATGTCCTGCACTTCTCTGCAAACTGACACCAGTGTCACATGACTGCAAAGCCCTCTAGAGCAGGGGTTCCCAACCTATTTTCATCAAGTACCCCTTTCCTTTTTCTGATTTATATGAAGTTCCACCTGGGTGCTGCACAGTGGCTAAATGTGATGGGGTCCTGGTGCGGACATTAAATGGGGGCCTTTTAAAGCAGTACAGTAAACTTTTTTCTGTCTCTTAACTCAGTTGGATGCAGCTAGACAACTAAAGACTAATACAACAGAGACACATGGTGCTTTCTTTATTTAAATGATGCCAAGTGAGCACAAATATGGTAAATTTAGCTGCAGGGGCAAAAATGATGGAGTGGTTGCACCCTTATAGTTACACCCCTAGTGCTGCGTAAGCATTGACAGCCACCTTAAACCACAATCAAAACATACAAACCAGATATTTAAATGACACAAGGAATCCCTGCTCTAGAGCGCGGGTAGAAGTCAGCGGCATGTGCACAGGACAGCTTCTTCTCCTGCCTGCTCTCTGCAAGACAAGCGCCTCCCGCCCCCACACTGACACCAACGGATTACTCATTTTTCCGGCCCCACTGGGGATTTAAAGGGGCCCTGAGAGGGTTTCAGGTGGTCGGCTTCACAGTGGAGCGCAGGGAAGGAAACTTGCATCTGGCCTCTCTTGTCATGGGCCCAATAGCACCTGCCTTCATTATATGTACGCCATTGATGGTACAGTGGACCATTACATATTTTCCTGTTATCTCAAATACCACTGTATCCGCACCAACACAGGATACCAGAAGTGTGGAGGTCCACTTTGTCTAATGGCACAAGCTCTTTTGATAGCTAGCCATTATCCCAAGATACCCAATACCTTTATCTTGTTGACTTGGCCACCCAGTGCATCCTACTAGAGCAGTAGCTTGTACACCAGTAGTATTACTACCACTGGTTGGCGAACCCCACTCTATGAGATACAATACTAAACAAGCATGTCGAGAAAACCTGAAAATCAACAAGCAAGTTGACAGGGAACAGGGCACAATGCAGGGTAAATGCAACCTTCAAGATAACAGAAATAAGGTGGAGCAGCAGTATCAGCTCATACTACATACCTGCCATTCTAAAAATAGAAATATTCATGGATTATTGTGATATTGTTACACATAAAAAAACATTCCTGCAGGTAAATAGTTTTATAGTTTTTTGTCCGCTACCTTAAAGAGGAACATCAGGGTGGCCAATCCCCCCCCCCCCCATCAGGCCCTGCTTACCCTTTGGATGTCGCAGCAGGGGGACCAGAGGAGGGGGCAGCAGTCCAGTGAGGTTTGGGAGAGGTTTTAACCTCACCCGGTGTACCTCTTTAATGGATTAATATCCAGACAGCGACGGATAATATTCTTACAGGCTCTTATTAGGCTATTATATTTTAACATAGACTGCTGCTCGCCTTCATTAACTGAAACATTTCTAAGCAATTTAATTGTGCTAGCTCTGGTAAGCACCCTCCGCAAGCCACACTCTGCCAATGTAAAATAGTTGGATTGGATTTCTGGGTTACACAGAAAAAGGTTTTTTTTAAAAACGTATCTAAAATTGTATCTATCTCCTTGTTGAGTGCACCAAAACCCAGGCATTTCCTGAATTTACCTGAGTTTTACTTGCATTGCTATCATTACAAATTGGAATGCACCTGTGTGTAAAACCCTCAGGATGGCCTTTTTACTCACCTTGATCCTTGCTCACACAGCTCTTTCACAGGCTCTCACCAAAATCACCACTGTGCACAGGGATTAATTCCTTTCAGTCAATAGGCTCGATTCAGAGACACATTCGTCTGGACTTCCGTAGCTGTCTGTGAAAGTTTGGGTGGGTGTTTGTAATTTTTTTGCTTTTTTTCGTTCATTTTTCGTTCCCGAGTGTTCGGGAGAATGTGTATAAGCGCTTTCGATGAACGGAAGCAAATCGGATCATTTCCGTTAGTTCGGATCATTTTCCAAACAAAATCGGAAATTTTCCGTTCGTTCAGATAACTTCCGTTGTTGGGATGGGTTTCCGTCTGATTCAGAGAGCTGATTTCCGACGGACCACCACCCTATAAATCCGTTTCATTTCCGATCCACATATGGGACCTTTGAGGGCTCGGATTGCTATTGTTGAACATGTTTTGCGGCTATGTGGAGGAGTCTGCGCGCCTTTAGCACCAAGGCATTACATGTATCAGCATGACCGAGGCCATAAATTGTATAGCAATGCATACCTAAATCAATACATTTCATGTATGCCTTATAGAAGCATTTTAATGCTGACCTTAATTAGTACTTAGCATGTAAACATTTATTTTCCCACACATCCATATAATTGCTATATTTTTTTAGACTTATGTCCTTTGTAAATTATATTTGGATTGTTGAACTTGAATCTTAATTTGTTGTAGGAGTTATTGTTTTAGTCGGTTACCTTTGCTTTGTGTAATTATTTTATATTTGGTTGCAGGAACCGCAAGATGTGCCACTCGCACAACATACAAGCAGTGTTTGGTCCAGCTATGCGATTCCTCAGTGTTCTTGCAGGGCATCCAGGGTCGTCCCATGATGCTTATATATTGCAGAGCTCCGGCTTATTTCGTCAGTTTGAGTCAGGAGAATTATCTGGTGGATGGCTCCTGGGTAAGTTTGCTCACATTCCATCAATCCATTTTCACTGTATGGCAATGAATATAGTTGATGACTCATGTCTTAACCTATGGCTGTTTTTAGCCCTTGATGACATGTTAAACAATATTGTAGCTTAGAATGTGTATTTTATGTTAGTATTTTTAAATTATTTCAGGGGATTCTGGATATCCACTCCTGCCCTTGCTCCTGATGCCCGTTCTTTGTCTGCAGAATGCGGGCCAGGGGTTCTCTAATCGGGCACTATGCAAAACCCGGGCCGTGGTGGCGAGGGCCCTCTGGCTTTTGAAGTCCAGATTTAGGTGTTTGGACCATACGGGGGGGGGGGGGCACTGCAGTATGACCCCAACAAGGTTATACCAATATTTTAATTTACGTTTTTTAACAGGGACCACACGTGCCAGAGTGGCACAACTGAGTGTCAGGGTCCTTCAGTTGGTGGGCGAGATGCAGGAGCTGCGCGACTCGTTGGGGACCACAGATGAAGAATAATGTTCTGTGGCCTGCCATTGCTATGTATTTTGTTTTTTATAGTTGTAAAAGTTTCAGTGTCATTTCATTTACAAAATACATTAACGCAAAACTAATGGGCCCAGAAATATTTAAAGATGAATATTCACATGACCGAGAAGTGATTTGGGTAAGTTTTAGTCGGCTTAAATGGAAGAAGAACCTAACCGCAGTGGTTTGGGTGAGCTTTAGGGGGCCAAAAGGGAAGATGGAGGATAGTGCTAAGTGGTTTGGGTGAGCTTTAAGGGTCCAAAATGGAAGATGGAGGATAGTGCTAAGTGATTTAGCTAAACATTGTAGTAGAAGTGAGGGTGGCAAATATGTAGGCGAGCACTTTAATGAATTAAGTTTGTAGTGCGCAGGCGCAAGATCGTAAGGATTTCCGTCTGGCCGATTATTTATTGAAAAAGGGAAACAGAAACTAACGGGAAACGTAAAGGATTCGTGGGAGGAAACGATGGGAAAAGGGCAAAAACGAAAGCCTACGTTGTAACATGTGAAAATGAAACGGAAAAGTCACGCAAAATGACATCCTGGTATTCGTAATCTGCCGTACGAACGGACGGAAACTTTACAGAAGGATTGCAATGCATGTATAGAATCGCTCGCACACTCATACGAGAGCGGGAACATTTAAAAAAAAAACAGATCGGCACTAAAACGAAAGTATTTTTTTGTCTCTCTGAATCGAGCCTAATATACGGGCAATCCTGGGGGTTTCACACAGTGGGCCATTCCAAATGGAGATGCCCAGAAATTTTACAATAGGCAGGCAAATAAATCCAGGGATTTAAAGCATAATAAATCCCGGGATTTGTACCATCCCGGGTTTTGTTCCTTGCATACCAAATTGGCATGCCCCACTGTCTGAAACCCCTTAGAATGCCCTGTAAAGTCCAGCTGTTCCCAGCCCTATGGCGCATACACGGGCTGCATATGTAATGCAATCTCAATCTGCGCTCTCCCGTCCTCAGGAATCTTTTAGATTTAGGCCACAGTGGGTTTTGTTACGCTTTAAAGTCATTGTCCAAGTCAGTGGCGTAACAAAATGTGGCCAAGTCCTGGTGCGAACATTGAAGTGGACCAACAGATGCATGGTGCAGGTCTTCATCTCCGCAGCTATATGACAGACAGGAGGCATCCAGAACAATAGAGCCTCCCTGAACCCCCGTAAATCTTACCTTATTGGCCACCAGGCGCCCATGTGGGTAGTGAGCGGTGCCATTGTTTTGGCCGCCAGAATGTACTGCCAGTGTGGGTGCTGGCGGGCAATTGCAGCGCTAGATTCTCATCAGGGGACTGAGGAAAAGGTAAGATTTACAGGCATGTGCGGGGGGGGGGGGCTTCTGGATGCCCCCCCGCCTATCACACTGTATAGCAGCGGAGATCAACACCCAGGCAGCGCCCTTCGTGGCTCATACAGTAACCTTTTTCATGTAATTTTAACTTTCTTTGGCTACAGCTAGACAACTAAAGACTGAAACAGCTAATGTTTGCTCCTTTACATCATCTCATATAAGCACAAATCTTATAAATATAAGGAGAAAAAGCCACAATAAAGGGGCACCTTGACTATCATGGCCCCGGTGCGGTCACTCCCTCTGCACCTTTTATAGTTATGCCCCTGGTCCAGGCACTGCTGTTAACCTAATAACCAAGAAGCCATACCTGTCTTTATGCTCGCAGATTTTTTCTCCAGGTGGTGGGAGAGTTTGCTCCTGGGGTATACTGACAAGAAGAGGAAAGGAGGGATTAGTTAGCAGCCACAAGGGGAATGGATAGAGGCATAAATTCTGAATGGAGTGGCGTCCATCGTCTATAACAATCATCTTGACTGATGGACGATGCCCAGAGGGAGAGAGAGGGGTGTCAATCAGAGCCTGGAAGGGAGTGATCCCTGGGCTGAAAGCGAAAGCAAACAATGAGAACAGAAACACTACAGGCAGAGGACCTACATGGCAAGATTTAAACTGGCAAGATTTAAACTGGACCTTACAGGAAACAGTGCTCATATGCATCCCTCTCCGGGCAAATGCAGATTGCTGCACATAGAAAATGAATTTACCTTTTTGTAACTTCTGTTGTGGTCAATTTTACAAAATGGTGTCCCATGGAGCTGCAGGCGATCTGCAAAGAGGATGTGCTGCTGGGTTTCCTGCCACTGTACAATGCAGGGTTTTGTCAGTTGAATCCAAGCAACAGCAAGGCTATAATGCTAGGGAAGGAAGCTCCAAACTGGCTGCTACCAGGGGAAAATCGTTGAGGCAGCGTTTCAGTGGATGCTTTGAGTGGATGCAGGAGCAAATGTAAGTGCTGACAATGATTCAGTATCATGCATGCAGATGGGCAAGGGAATTTTGGGGAGTTTAATTTACCAAATGTGCAAGGCTGTTGGTCCAGTTTAAACCTTGCCTGCACAATGAATTTAAGATGCCAAGGGCACTGGACTTATCCAAGTGGCCAGGGAGGGGTTGCTGATAATCGGGCAGATTGAAGCTGTGCCTTTGAAACTCAGATGCTAATGACACAGAAGACCCGATGTTGGGCCAGGAAGGTGCCCTGCACCTGCCGATGGAGTTGACAATCTTGGAGGTACAGGGTTTTACTACTTGTGAAATGTATCAGTTAAAAGGATATGGGGACAGCAAGGCAGGCCTGGCAGCTTGCAGCAGGTGTCTTGCTGAAAACCCCACCTGATTACCTGCAACTACCTTCTAGGCACTAGGTGGTGCGGAAGAGCAACTGGCTAGTAGCTGCAAAAGCAAGGGCCAGGCTTTTTCTTAGTATGCAAATACATGTCATAGTCTATATGGCTCAGGTCAGGCTCTGCTTGTGATGATGGCCCTGCCATAGGAGGTAGATTTAATAGTTGGCAGTAACCAAATCAAGAAATCCCTGTTGGAAATCATTAATCTATTCAAAACAAAGGATACTTGCCCGCTATGCAACTGATTGCTTCTGGTTTAATCTCATAGATTTATTGTTGTCCTATTCCTGTACGGTCTCCCTGTAGAGTTTATTTAAAGAGGACCAAAACTCAAAAATATTGCCACCCTCCCTGTTTGTCATCCTGGTATGCCATATATTCTCCTTAATTCAGGAACCCACAATGCAAGGCATTATATTCCAGGGCTGATCATTAAGGGCTTTGGTCCTCTTTGATGAGAACTTTTATTTTAATCCAATAGGGGAAGAACGGGCTGAAACAGCAAAATACCTTTTTTTTAATGCAGACAGCTAATCAAAACAAGCTGGGGGGGGGGGCATCCAGAATGTGGGAGTCCCCCCCCCCCGCACATAACCCCCCAGAATGCCCATAATCCTCACCTTCACTATGAGCCAGTGCCAGAAAACGAGGACACCCGACGACCACCCGACGGCCAGTCGTAGTGAAGGTGAGGATTACGGGTGTTCTGGGGGGGGAATATGTGCAGGGGGGCATCCAGCATTCTGGATGTCCCCCGAGCTTGTTTTGATTAGCTGTCTGCAGGATCAACACCCCTTGATGTTGGTCCAGTTCTAGACTGCATAGATTCACTTTGAAATGGACCGAAACCTACGGAACTAGTGAAATGCAATTAGCCAAAGCCCCTGCCAATATTCCCCCCATAGGGTGTAGTACTGGAAGTGGATTTTCACCCACCGATCTGCCCAGGAACACTGTACCTTTCTGCTGACCCCTATGTTGTCATTGCACACCTGTAGCCCTCAAAGTGTGACATGGCACAGCACAGATCCTGTGCAAGTATCATGGCTTTACCTTGAGGAAGCTGGACAGATTGCTTTAGAGGGTAAAATTCTCTGATGCCGCAATGTGACATTGCAATCACCTGCCTTTAACAACAGCGGCAGCGACCCAAGGAGACAGGACTTCCTGCTAAAACCGGCGGTATTATTGAGAAGCAGTGGTGGGATTTACCACCATGCAATTGCGTGGGACCCACACCTGTCAGGGACAGGGTTTGGCATGCGGGTGGGGGAGGCAAGTGGTAGCATTTATAATACACAGTATAACAGGACCAATTTTAGTAGACTGTCAGATTAGTAGAAATAAATAAGATCAGATTCCTGCAGCAGCCAATCACTTATATTCAGTATGCTGCTGACAGTGTGGTCCAGTGTTGGACTGGGATGTCTGGGGCCAGGGGCGTAGCTATAGGGGTCGCAAGGGTCGCCATTGCGACTGGGCCCCTAAGCCAGGGGGGCCCCGCAGACATGGGGACCCTCACCTGGGGGTGGCTGGCGTTGGCGGGACTGGCCGGGCTCCCCCTCAGCACGGTGATGTGCAGGGTGAGGAGCAGAAGTCCCAGCAGTAGCTCCGCTCCTCCGCCCCCCCCCCCCCCCCGCCACTCTCCGGGTCCGGCTCACTGGAGGAGCCGCAGCACCTCGGAGCCACTGCGGAGCAGGAAGGAATCAGAGCCCCTTGGGAAAGCTGCCAGAGAGCGGGGCTGGGGGCAGATCAGCGCTGGGATAACATGGGCGGCTGCCCCCCGAATCCTCCAGGTGAGCGGCGCCTGTAGTACTCCTGTCCCCCGGGCTCGCGAAGGGGCGCTGTGGCGGCTTTCTGGAACTCTGGCTGCGGGGAGCGCTGCGGGTTACTGTCCAGCTCCCGGGCTCCACGTGTGCAGGCTGCCGATCATTCCCGTAATACTCCACAGGTAGGTCCGATTCATCCGGGGAAGTCCTAGCGGGGACGGCGAGCTCCATTAACTGTATCCATGAAGTCAGGTCTCCGCACAAGCGCTCACCTGGAGCATCACACGAGGCGTCCTCCAGAAACCAACTGCCCCGTCTCACCAACTGACCCCCGCCTGTCTCCTATTGCCTCTGACTGTCTCCCAATACCAGTGACTATTGACTGCTGCTCTGTGAGCGCTCACACATCCAGCGTGTCAGATCAGCTTTATAGCGCATGGCAGGGCTTGTTGTTGCTGTGTATGTGTGTTACCCCTCCCCCTGTCACCAGGCTGCCCTCCCACCCCCATCCCCTCCTCTGTTACCCACCACCAGGCTGCCCTCCCACCCCATCCCCTCCTCTGTTACCTACCACCAGGCTGCCCTCCCACCCCATCCCCTCCTCTGTTACCCACCACCATCCCCTCCTCTGTTACCCACCACCATCCCCTCCTCTGTTACCCACCACCATCCCCTCCTCTGTTACCCACCACCATCCCCTCCTCTGTTACCCACCACCATCCCCTCCTGTTACCCACCACCATCCCCTCCTCTGTTACCCACCACCAGGCTGCCTTCCCACCCCCATCCCCTCCTCTGTTACTCACCAGCCTGCCCTCCCACCCCCATCTCCTCCTCTGTTACCCTCCCCTCCCACCCCCATCTCATCCTCTGTTACCCTCCAGCATACCTTCCCACTCCCATCTCTTTCTCTGTTACCCACCAGGCTGCCCTCCCATCCCCATCTCTCTTGCCATCCAGCCCAATTACTCTCTCTCCCTATCCTCTATAACCAGCCTGCCCACCAACTCACACCACTCTACCCACCAGCACATTTACACTTCCTTTCTATTCCACCTGTCACCAGGTTGCCCCCGCTCATTATAAGGTAGGTCGCTGTCACTGATGATGGGGGGGGGCAGTTTGACTCCTCGCATCGGGGCCCACAAGACTTTAGCTACGCCCCTGTCTGGGGCCCACCAGTAGAAATGACTCTGGGGGCCCAACCCACATTTAGATGCAAGTGTTAGTGGCTCAGATGTAGGGTTCATACACATAAATATTATACCAAACTGTATTATCTCTGTGTGATGCCACAAATAAGCTATACATAGTTGAGGTTTTGGTGATGGAGGCCTTTAAAGGGGCACTAAAAGATCTTCAGGTAACCCCGTACCTCTCAAGTGTCCCTGATTTGGAGCGACTGTCCCTCTTTTGAGTCCATGTTCCTCTGCTCCTTGTTGGTCTCATTTCTCCTTCTTTGAGGTTTAACATGCAGATCTGCATCAACAAATGATTCAACTGCCTATTGAAAGCGTTTATATTGTTTTAACTGTTACACCCTAACTCCTAACCATCCCTCAATGAGGGGGCATGGCCTAATTAAACAAATGTCCCTCTTTCCCACCCTGAAAAGTTGGAAGGTATGTAACCCTGTGGACAAATCTGATCTGGCCATGCAATTAATGCTGCCTGTCTTTAAGAATCTTTAGAAATCCTGTGCTCTGGCCAGTATTGGGCTTAAAATGACTATCTTTTTAAAGAAAAAGAGATCTAGAGGCTAGATAAAAGTATACTCTCCTTGTAACTCCAGCAAGGCTGTCCAGGTCCAGTGCAGTAAAACCTACCTATCGTGAAGAGTTGCTCACAGTGTATAGCGCGAAATGTTCCATTCACTATGACCAGGGCCGGCCTTAGGATACTACAGGATTGTGCCCCCCAATTCACTGTAAAATGTGACCACACATATGGGATGGTTAACTGGCAGATAGTAAGGGAGACAATGCAGAAGTGGGGGAGTTCCTCCATTATTAGGCATGATGCTAGGGTTGAGTGGACTAACAGTCATTTTTGAATGCCAGCTCCCACTTTAAAGTAGACTAAAACTTGTATTTGCTAGCCCTGAAGTCTGAGACTCTGCAGGAGGTGCGACCGCACCGGGGCCCAGAAGGTTGGGGCCCATCATTGTTCCTGCTCCACCTTATTTCTCTCATTTGTACTCACTTGGCATTGTTTGGAGAAAGAAAGCATAATTTTCTGTTTCAGTCTATATTGGTCTAGCTGCATCTAATTTAGCTAAAAGACATAAAAAAGTTTACTCTATGAGCAGTGAAAGAGCCCTGTTTAATGCTTGCACCAGGGCCCCGTCACATTTAGTTACGCCACTTACAGTTGCAGATCAGTTGTAAATGTGGTGGCAGGTGCTGTTTCTGTTCCAGTTTGGTTTGGTCACACCTGTCTGAATAATGCACCTGAACTGCAACTGGAAAAGAAACGGCAGCTGCATCTGCATAGGTGTGAATCAGGGCTAAGGCTGGGGAGCTTTTATATTAATCATACCTCCCAACTTTTGAAAACTGGAAAAGGAGACATGCCACCGGATGCTGCTGTTTTTTTGCCATTAAACCACACCTCCAGCCATGCTCCAGTCACGCCCTTAAAGGGAAACACCACCTAAGTATTACATAATAATAATAAAGGCAACCCCCCCACACACGTATACCGGTAAGCACCCCCACCCCCCAAAACACATGCATACAGGCAATCAACCCCCTCCCCTGCATACACGCCCCCCCACACAAACACACATACAAGCAAGCCCACACACACATACAAGCAAGCCCCCACACACATGCATACAAGCAAGCCCCCATGCACGTGCATACAGGCAGGCAAGCCCCCTTACACCCACACACACACACACACATACAAGCAAGCCTCACACACACATACAAGCACCCCCCACACGCATACAGGCAGGCAAGCCCACCCACATACATACATACATACAAGCAAGCCCCCCCCCCACAAACAAACACAAACGCATACAGGCAGACAAGCCTCCCCACACACAAGTATTCAACCAAGCCCCCCACACACATGCATACAAACAAGTCCCCTCACACACACACATACAAGCAAGCCCCCTCACACACACACATACAAGCAAGTCCCCCTACACACGCATACAAGCAAGCCCCCCCCCACACACACACACATACAGACAGGCAAGCCCCGACCGACACACATGCATACAGGCAGGCAAGCCTCCCCACACACAAGTATTCAAGCAAGCCTCCCACACATACGCATACAAGCAAGCCCCCCAACACAAACACATACAGACAGGCAAGCCCCATACACACAAATACAAGCAAGCCCCCACACACACGCATACAAGCAAGTCCCCCTACACACGCATACAAGCAAGCCCCCCACACACACACACACACACACATACAGACAGGAAAGCCCCGACCGACACACATGCATACAGGCAGGCAAGCCTCCCCACACACAAGTATTCAAGCAAGCCCCCCCACACATACGCATACAAGCAAGCTCCCCAACACACACACATACAGACAGGCAAGCCCCATACACACAAATACAAGCAAGCCTCCACACACACGCATACAAGCAAGCCTCCACACTTTTTTTTTGTAGTAATGTAGTACTAGTTTGTAATACATTACTAGTTTGTAGTAATGAGAAGTGTAAAGTCCTTTAATAACACACCTTCGGGGTAACCTTCAGTTACCCCCTTTTGAAAGAGGGAAAGGCCCACCAATTCTCAACATGGAATATCTTTGGTGCCAGCAACACGCTTGCCACCCCACAGGAAAGTTACTACCTCGCAGGATTAGTTCTGATAGGACAACATGAAGAGGAATGAACACACTTACCTTCTTCTTGCATCCGTTCAGCACTTAAATGTTCTGAGGCCTCCTTGTCAGCGCCCTGCTTCCGCAGCCCTTCTTCCAACATTCCCCTCCTCTCAACTCTTAACAGTTCTTCTCCGCACAAAACTAGGATCCACCCCTCTGAGGTGGGCATGGCCAAAGAAACTCAATATACCTCCTCATCCACAGGGGCCCTCTTGGGGCATACTCTCAACTATAGGGCTATCTGCAATCTTCTTCAGCATGGACCTATGCACCACCCTAGGACCACCCACCTGATCAGCTCAATCTCATAGTCGCCCCAGACGCTTCCAGATGATGTACACCGGGGCATCCCATAGAGAGCCTAGCTTTCTCGTTTTATGTGCCTCCTTCACTCTCAACAGCAATTTATCCCCAGGAACCAGAGGTGCCTCAGCTCTTTTTAGTGGGGACCCACCCTTTTGGGCCCTTTTCTTTCTGGAGCACTTGGTTATCACACTCTTCCTGTGCTTCCTGTGCTGACCCACCAAGGTCCCTGGAGTCCACTGCTCTTCCAATCTAGCAGCACCAAATGCCATTCCTCTAGATCAAACAGTAGATATTACAGGGTTAGTCTGGTGTGCGAGTGTACCAAGTGATTGTACGACCACACCATCTCTGCTACATGGGCTGGCCAGTTCTCCTGCATCTCACCCTCTAGAGTTCTCAGCAATTGGATCAGAGTACAGCTACATCCTCTTCCCTTGGGGATGGTATGGGGAAGACCTAGACTTCCATAACTGGTACAACTGACATCTTGGCCACCATCTGGCCTCGGGTGGGAGTAACAACTGCAAATTTAACTGGACAACTCACACAACCCTGCTGCACCACTTGCCTCAGATTGTTACAATAGAAGCGAGGGATCAACCAATGCAATAACCAATCCACCCCCAATGCCCCATCTGCTGGTGAACCTTCTCTACCACTGGACAGACCATGGCTAGTATACTCTCCCTCCCCAGGCAGTGTTGTTCCACCACAAATTTCTGGACCTGCGCTACAACCTTGTCATCCTGCTGAGTTTCTTTCCACACCTCGTCCTCTTGCAGGAGTTAAATTTGCATGACCTGGGAGTCTTGGACAACTTCTTCTGATGATCCTATTTTGTGGTGAGATCCCACCTGTTGGGTAACTCAATTGCCTCCAGCTCTGTGTCCCTATCCTCCAACGAATCATTCCATGGAGTCCGAGATGAGTGCATCAGCAGCTTTGTTGGCAGCGACCGGCTTGTAATTGACTTGAAAATCGAAAGGAGCCAGCCAAGCTGCCCAGTGCTGCTCTATTTTGGCCATGGAGAGATAAGTAAGGGGTTGGTTGGTGGTTGGTGATCACCACAAAAGGGACCCCAGCCAGGTACTCCTTGAACCGCTCAGTAGTGGCCCACATCAACAGCTGCAACCTGAGGGAACTTTAAACTGCGGGATCCCGTTCAGCCCCCTCAAACTATGGCTGGCAAAGGCAATTAACCTGCTCGCTGCCCTCCTGATTCTGGGTAGGCACCGTCCCCCAACTCCACTAAGCAGGTATTAGTATACAATTGCAAGGCCAACCACCACCTTTAGACCCTCAAGGGCTTTCTGTTGGGCCGCAATCCACTTAACTGCCATATTTCCCTTTTTTGTGTCTGACCCCAACACGGAAAAAAGGGGCTGGGCAACCTGTGCAAACCGGAGTATGAATCTCCGGCAGTATCCAACCAATCAGAGGAAGGCCCGCACCTCTGTGACTGTCTGGGGCACTTTCCAACCCTCTACGGCAGTGACCTTCGCCGGGTTTGGACAGTCACCCTCTGGAGAGATAAGGTGCCCCAGGCACTGTAACTCGTTTTAGCAGGTGACATTTCTTTGGTAAGAACTTGGCCTGCCCCATCGCCGCCAGACTCCTCGATCTGGGGGAAAAAGGTAAGCATCCCTCACAGTCACACCTCAATGTTCCATTGGCCCTTTTCACCAACACAATAGGGGCAGCCCAGGGACTTTTACCCTCTTCAGTCACCCCTCTTTAGCCTTTTTGTACACATGAGGGGGACTGTTTCTGTAGCTTTCCCCAGTGGGACCTGGGACCGCAAATCTTGTTTTTGCTGGTCACTGATCCAGTCCGCCTCAATATCGAGCTGTCTCAGGGTCTCTTCCAGCCTGCCGGGCCAGCCCTGGATCTCCCCCCTTCTTGGGGGAACCCTCAACCAACACCAGCCCTTGAAAGACCTTTAACTTGGCCATTTCTACTCCCCACTCTCACTTCTCGGGACCAATATTCACAAAATGCCCCCCCCCCAAACTCCACCACAGGGTCCTCTTCCACCAGCAGGGAGAAAGAGAAGTCCAGCCCGAGCCGCACTTCAGCCTGCCCTACTGAAGCAGTCGCCACTCTAGACAGTTCAACAGCTGCCCGGCAAACAGAGGGTTCCTTAGGGCAGTCTCTGGTCGAAGTGCCCCCTTCGACAGCAGTTCCAACAAAATACTCGCTTCTCCCTTCTCACAACAGAAGACTGCGACGTGTCCACCAGTTTCACATAAAAATGGTCCACCATCTCCTATAGGGCCTTCACCACCTCCTCCAAGGACCTCTGGAACAGCGGGGGCAAGCCTCTGTTCCATCCGCTCATTGCATCACCGCAAAACTGGACCTTTCTGCTTTTTTTGCCGTCAAAGCCAGTCATTGTAGCCGGAGAAAGGAAAGCTCTGTTTGGAGTTGGAGATCTGTTTTTCCCAGCAGGACATTCCTTATGTGCACACTGCAAAGTCCCAGCTGTGGAGATTAGCTCTGGTAGGCGACCGGGTGTCAGCAGTATAGAGGCGGAGGCAAACAGTTCAAAGTAAAGTCCGTGTTTATTTCACACAAAAATCCACAAAAGCATATGTCCATACAGGTTACATCACCTTTTCAGGAAACCGCAGCATAAATGATACAGTCAGGCAAACAGCTTTTAGTCCTTGAGCAAAGGTCCTGTTTACAGTCAAATAGGCCTCAGGTCCGCATGAACAGCCTCCACAGGAGATTTCAGCCAGGCTCACAGAGTCTCACTCCCATGTGAGCTCTAGACAAAGGACAGGCCACAGCTGATTCCCCAGGCTATTTCAACAGCCCGCAAAACCCGGACCTGGGTAGTGGGATGGAGTCCCACCCTGCTCTACTCCATCCCAGTAAAGCCGTCCCAGGTTAGTCTTTCGGCTATTCTAAAGCAACAGCAGCAAACTGCCACCAGCAGCTGATGCTGGAAATCAGACTACACGACTTTACTGCACCAATGCCAGGTACATTGGTGCTACATACCTGCCGTCAATGACGGCCCCTTGCACCACCTTACCACATACCCCCCCCCTTTGTTCAACCCTGAGGGGGTGGACACATGCCAAACAATGTGCTCGGGACAGGGCATCCGCATTACCCAATAATCGTCCCGCTCTGTGCTCAACTGTGAACTTGAAGTTTTGTAGTGACAAGAACCATCGGGTGACCCTGGCATTCCTGTCCTTAGCCTGGCACATCCACTTGAGGGGAGAGTGGTCCGTAATCAGACGGAACCTTCTCCCCAGCAAGTAGTAGCGAAGAGACTCCAGGGCCCATTTAATGGCCAAACACTCCCTCTCCACTATACTATACCGGGTCTCCGCGGGTGTTAATTTGCGACTCATGTAGACAACGGGGTGCTCCTCCCCGTTGACTTCCTGAGACAGTACAGCACCGAGACCTACCTCGGAGGCATCGGTCTGCACTATGAACTCCCTCTTAAAGTCGGGTGTCACCAACACCGGAGACCCACACAGGGCAGACTTCAAAGCGGAGAACGCTTTTTCGGCCTGTTCATTCCACTTCACCATGACAGACTTGCGTCCCTTTAACAGGTCTGTCAATGGTGCCGCTAGGGTGGCAAAATTGGGAATGAACCGCATATAATATCCCACCAACCCCAGAAATGACTTTACCTGGCGGGTGGTGTTAGGCCGTGGCCAGTTACGGATGGCTTCTAGTTTGTTCACCTGGGGCTTGATCACTCCTCGTCCAATCACATAGCCCAGGTATTTTGTTTCTTCTAGGCCTAAAGCACATTTTTTCGGGTTTGCCGTCAACCCAGCCTTCCTGAGGGAATCCACTACGGCCTGGACTTTGGGTAGGTGACTTTCCCAATCCGTGCTATGGATAATTATATCGTCCAGATATGCCGAAGCATACCGACGATGTGGCCTGAGGACAATATCCATTAACCTTTGGAACGTAGCGGGAGCGCCGTGTAACCCAAAGGGTAATACCTTGTATTGGAACAGTCCTTCTGGTGTAATAAAGGCTGTTTTCTCCTTGGCAGCCTCAGTCAAGGGCACCTGCCAGTACCCTTTTGTGAGGTCCAAAACCGAAAAGTACCTGGCTTGGCCTAGCTTCTCAATGAGTTCATCTACCCGGGGCATAGGGTAGGCATCAAACTTGGAAACTTCATTAAGTTTGCGGAAATCGTTACAGAACCGCAACGTACCATCGGGCTTGGGAATCAAGACTATGGGGCTGGCCCACTCACTCTTTGATTCTTCAATCACATCTAACCGGAGCATTTGCTGCACTTCCTCCGCGATAGCTTGTCGCCGGGACTCAGGTACCCGGTAAGGCCTCAACCGGATCTTGACCTGAGGTTCCGTGACAACATCATGTTGGATGACCGAAGTGCGCCCAGGGAGTTCTGAAAACACGTCTGTGTTTCTGCTAATAAACTCCTTGGCTTCCTGAGTCTGTTTAGAGGAGAGGTTGTCGCCAGTTTTCACCTCGACTACTGCTTCTCTAATAACAGACCGAGGAATGGGAAGCTCCACCCCCACCATACCTGGTCGGGGACTGTCACCCCCAGGGGTCTCCCTGTCTTTCCACAGTTTCAGCAGGTTTACATGGTACACCTGCTCTGGCTTCCTCCGCCCAGGCTGATGTACCTTGTAAGTCACTTCCCCAACTTTTTCAATGACCTCATAGGGACCCTGCCACCTAGCTAGAAATTTACTGTCCACCGTGGGTACCAGAACCACAACTCTGTCACCTGGGTTAAAGTTCCGTACCCTGGCTTGCCGATTATAAATCCTGCTTTGGGCCCGCTGCGCTGCCTCCATGTGTTCTCTGACAAGCGGCAAGACGGTCTCTATCCGTTCCTGTAGGTGAGTAACGTACTCTACCACACTTTTGTGGGGTGTGGGTTGCTGTTCCCAGGCCTCCTTGGCTATATCCAACAGGCCCCGTGGATGTCGACGGTATAAGAGTTCGAAGGGCGAGAACCCCGTAGAGGCCTGGGGCACCTCTCGCACTGCGAACATCAGATAGGGCAGCAGCAAGTCCCAATTCTTCCCATCCTAGGCGACCACCCTTTTTAACATGGTCTTTAAAGTTTGATTAAACCGTTCTACTAGGCCGTCTGTTTGCGGGTGGTAAACGGATGTCCGCAACTGTTTCACCTGCAGCAGTTTACAGACCTCTTTCATTACTTTTGACATAAACGGGGTACCTTGATCGGTCAGGACCTCTTTAGGCAGACCTACTCTGGAAAACATTTCCATAAGCTCCTTAGCAATGAGCTTGGCAGAGGTGTGACGCAGGGGCACTGCCTCAGGGTACCGCGTGGCATAGTCCAAGATCACCAGAATATGTTGGTGCCCTCTAGCGGATTTTGGCACTGGACCCACTAGATCCATGGCAATCCGCTCAAAGGGTACCTCAATAACTGGGAGAGGAACTAAGGGACCACGGTAATGAGGCTGAGGGCTGGTCATCTGACATGTTGGGCAGGACTCACAATATCTCTCCACCTCCTTGTACACACTGGGCCAGTAGAATCGTTGTAAAACGCGGTCCAGTGTTTTCTGCTGGCCTAGGTGTCCACCCAGAACATGTTGGTGGGCCAAATCCAACACCAACTTGCGATATGGATTGGGTACCACCAATTGTTCCACCACTTCTTCACGTACCTTGTTTACTCGGTATAACATTTCCTGGTGAACCACAAAGCGAGGAAACTGTAACTCCGCCCCTGGCTGTTGTGGTTCACCTTCCACCTCAAGAACATTCTCCCAGGCCCGAGACAGTGTCGGGTCCTGGTGTTGAGCGGTACCAAAGTTAATTGTGGAGACATGGAGATCTGCCAACTCTGGACCTGTTGCCAACTCTTCCACATCTCCAACCATAACATTTAGTGGGGTTGAGTCCCCCTCTTCCATTTTAGGGGCGGGCACCTCTTCCACGGTGCCTCCTGATTCCGGTTCCCAGGGCACCGGGGTCTCCCCTGAGTAGGGCCAGTCTATAGGGGACACACCCGCCTCGCGGGTTTCCGGAACTGCCAACTTGGCCCACAGTGACCTGAACCCTGGAAAGTCTCTCCCAATAATCAGTTCATACGGGAGTTTAGCGGCGACAGCGACTTCATGTTTCCAGCTGCCGGAGACAGTGGTGAGAGACACTTGTGCTGTGGCATAGTCTCTCAAGTCCCCATGAATGCACAAAACCCCGGTTTTCCGCCCAGTGTACTCATCGGGCAGTACTAAGGCGGGTCTTGCCAGGGTAACCATACTCCCCGAGTCCAAAAGGGCCACAGCCAGGGTGTCTCCCACTTTCACCTGACAGAGGTGACTTTGCCCCACAAGCTCAGGGACACCGGCAGCACACAGCCTCCTGGCATACATGGAAGGGCGGTAACCAAAGTTCACGTCCATGGGCTCCCCCTGGTGGGGACAATTGGCTCTGATATGTCCCGGCTCCTTACATCCCCAACACAACACTTGGGCAGGGACTTTGGGGGGTAGGTCCTGAGGGGGTTTAGGGGACGCCACTCGCCTGAGCTGGGGCGGGGACCTCCGGGGTTTCCCCGAATCCCTCCTTATGGAGCCGCCTTGCACGTTCCTGGTGGCCTCATATCGCTCCACTAGGTCCACCATCCCTAGTGCGTTGTCAGGGGATACCTGGCCAACCCAGTGCTGAAGAGGGTGCGGTAAAGCCCTCCAGAAAATGTCCGCCAGCAAGCGGTCCAACATGGCAGTGGGGCTTAACAACTCCGGCTGCAGCCATTTTTGCAGCAGGTGCAGCAGTTTATAATACTGGGGTCGGGCGGGCTCTGCCGACTGGTAGCTCCACTGATGCACCCGCTGAGCCCGAACCCACACATTCACCCCCAGTCTGGCCAGTATTTCACCCTTCAGAGTTGGGTAGTCAGCGGCTTGGTCCTCTGGGAGATCAAACAACACCTGCTGGGGTCCAGACGCCAGAAATGGAGCGATGACCTCAGCCCACTGGTCATGCGGCAACTTCTCCCTTGCAGCCACCTTTTCAAACACCGCCAGGTAAGTCTCAACGTCATCTGAAGGGGTCATTTTTGTGAGCGCCGAGCGGACAGCTTTCCGGGCATCAGGAATACTTTTGGGCGCACCTGCAGCTTGCTGCGCCATCATATGTTGCAAAAACAGCTGGTTGGTCTCCTGCTGCTGCTTGTTGGCCTCCTGCTGCTGCAGATTCGCCTCCAAGAGCGCTTTCACGACCGCCTCCATTTTGTCTGCAGTCCCAGGTAGCAGCCTGGCAGGTTTAATATAGGACATGCACAAAACAAAAACTTTTCCGTCGGTTGCTCCTAGCAGGTGACCGCTCTACAGGAAAGTTACTACCTTGCTGGACCAGTCCTGATGAGACAAAAGGGAGTGGAATGAACACACTTGTCTTCTCTAGGTGTCCGCTCAGCCCTCAAATGTTCTGAGGCCTCTTTGTCAGTGTCCTGCTTCTATAGCCCTTCTTCCAACGTCCTCCTGGCTCCCACTTCGCACTCCACGCTCTTGGGTCCTGTCGTTTTTATAGCAAACCCGCCCCTCTTAGTCTATCCTCAGGAGATTTCACAGATCTCGAGCAACAGAGATCCCTCTGCCCTCCACAAAAATGGCGGCGACAGCTTTCCAGCTGGGCTCTGCTTACCAGCCATAGAGAAACCACAAAAACCACAACAGGGAATAATAAACATAATATCTACTGAATAAAATAACAAACTCTGAGAGCTTTTAAAGCAAGCATGAAACATTATTTTAGTGTTGAATCTCTTTTACTGCCCACTTGAGGATTCAACATTGGATACATTGTAGCAGAAGGTGCTTAAAGACAATTTGCAGTCCTCTGTTAGAAGATTTAAGCTCATCCTAACATGGTCCTTGAAATACATCAATGACCCTAATCATTCTAGCTAATCGCCAAATGAATGTCTAAAAAATAGACATTTACAAAAACATTCACAAAAACTGGCCACTAGAGGGCAGTGCGTACACAGAGTACTAGTTAAAACCAGCTAGATGGTACTGCAACAGAGCCCTACAAGCATATTAGGAATCTAAACAAACCTAAATATGATAAACTGACAGATGTGTTAAAACTGGTGCCGTTTAAGGACATATTAGCATTTGGTCAGGTTTGACAGCCCAGCTTAGTTTTACTTTGAACTCTTAGGCTTACACAAGTGAACTTACTTCTGGCATCAGGAATTTTTGGGCCCCATATATCAAAAATAACTGTTTTTTTAGGATGATACTTACCTGCCTTCCCACTGCCTTGATCCACCTGTAGCCCGGGATGCTGCAGTTGTGCCATTTTAGTTTGCTTTACAGTCCAGACTGGCAGCGTGCATCAGTGCAGTGGCAAAACACCCCAAAAACACTATGGTGGATCAAGGCAGGGGGGAGGTAGATACATTTTGACCAACGTTATTTTCACCTTTTATTAAATAACTCCGCTACCAGCATTATTAAATTAGCCCCCACCCCATAACAGTAAATAACCTTGTTACCTATATACCCCCCAGCATATTATTTGCTCAGATTATGATGCCAGGTCGACAGGTGCAAGGCCCTAGTTGGTGTCAGTGGGGCCTATTTGCATGCCTCCCAACTGTCCCGATTTTCCCGGGATTGTCCCGATTTTTGCAGAAAATCCCGCGGTCCCGGACCGTTAAGAAATGTCCCGGGACGGCCTGCGCCGTGGCGGTGTGTCCTTCTGAATTAACACCGGCCGGCGCGCGGGTGTGCGCGCAGGGGGCGGGCGCGGGGGGCTGGGTTGGGGATTAAACAAACTTACGCAGGCTGGCATGCAGGGGTGAAGGCAGCTGACATTGCTGGAGGGCGTGACAGGAGGTGTGGTCAGGGCGTGGCAGTGGTGTTGTCGGGGGCGTGGTGGGGGTGTGGTCGGGGCGTGGTAGGGGGCGGGGCTTGTCCCGCTTTCACATTTTCAAAGGTTGGGAGGTATGTATTTGGTCACAGGGTTTGCTGGTAGCTTGTCCATAGTCGTCTGCAGTGGGGCCTGGTTGGTGGCAACTTGGTCCTGATTGTTGCAAGCAGGCCTGGTGGGCAGTGGATGTTGCAAGTCTGGTTACTTGGTGGCTTGGCTATGGTAGAGGCAGTGGGACCTGTTTGCTGGTGGTTTGGTCCTGGTCGGTGTCCCCAACATTAGATAGCCACAGGGCCAGGTTGCTATGGAGCCCCCTGTGCAGTAGCCACGGGCTAGGCTGCTATGAATGCCCCTGTGCAGTAGCCATGGGGCCAGGGTGCTGCATCATGACTGCTGCACAGGGGGTACATTAGCAACCTTGGCCCACGGCTGCTGCACAAAGAGCTCCACAATAGTCTGGGCCTGTGGCTGCTGCACAGGTAGCCCCATAGCAGCCTAGTCTTATGGTTCCTTCACAGGAGGCACCATAGCAGCCTGGCTCCATGGATGCTGCACAGGGGACCCCATAAAAGCCTGGCCCCATGTTTGATGCACAGTCTGGCCCATTTGCTATGTAACAGGGGGCCCACAGCAGCCTGCTATAAGGCCCCTTAGGGCCAGGCTTATATAACTGTACCGCAAACTCCCCTCCCCCAATGTGCTGGGCGCCAAATGACAGACCCGGAGGTGGAGGCAGGAGCCGGAACTTTGAATTTTCCCCACTCTTGCCTAAAAAAAACAGCTGCTGTTTCCACTGGCGTTACCTCTATTAGGTGGGAAATACGCAGATTATCTTTTAGATCCTGGCACTCCGGTTTCACAGTCCTGACACTACTGGTGGCTGCACTGACCTTATACCCCATCAGGGCTATCGGGCCGTCCTCTTTTCAGCACTCGGGCCCAGAATGACAGTCCTGTCCCTCCCACCCTGATGGCGACCCTTGGGGGGGCACCATCCTGCAGTATTGGATAATAAACTATTAAACCACTTAAAGGTCCCCTCTGTCTCAGTCGGTCACCCTTGTACCAATGCCCCAGCTACATAGACCTCAGTTCCTCCAGAATACTATAAATGTCCTCCTCATCTCTGGTTACAAGCCTGCTGGCCACCTTCCACCACCGCTCTCCTGCTCCCCGGCAATTTACACATGGGAACATTTCTCTTCGGCGATGTCACTCTGAAAGCCACATTGAGATGCATTGTAGTAAATAAAAACACAGCTTAGACAGACGAGGGATTGGAATGTGCTGGTTTCAAAAATATCCTTCATGCCTGCTGCACATGATTGTAAATAGCACAGAGGACGGTCAAAAATAACTTTTCAAAATAAAAGCTTTTTGGCCCTTCTCGTTAGCAGATGACAGAAATGGAAGTCCTTAAAATACAAACTTGTTTTGCTGCATTTCTGAATGAATGAGAATGAAGGGCCACCATTCACGGGAAGTGATTAGGGATTAGAGTGCTAAAATTCCTCGAGGGGGCGACACACACAAGAAGGGATACTTACAAATTTCTCATGTGCGGTACACCATCATACATGGAAGGCCTCACATAACATCCATTGCCACTGTGATCTATCATACCATCGATTGCGGCTATGATCCAGGGGAGTAGCTAGGGGGGAGCAGGGGGGGGCACTTGCCCTGGGTGCAGCAGTTCGGGGGGGTGCCAAAGGGGAGCCTGAGAACAAGCGGGGGGCACCTTTTTGAATCTTTGCCCTGAGTGCCCGAAAGCATATCTATGCCTCAGCTATGATCTATATAGGAGTCATCATACCATCCAGCGCATCTATGATCAATACAGGACCCTTTATATATGATCTATATCGGACCCTTCATACTATCCAGTGCCTCTATGATCTATACAGGATTCTTCATACCATCCAGCGCATCTGTGATCTATACAAGACACTTTATATATGATCTATACAGGACCATCCAGGTCCTCTATAATCTATACAGTACCCTTTATACCATCCATTGCCACTATGATCTATACAGGACTCTTTATACCATCCAGCACATACATGATCTATACAGGACCCTTTATATACGATCTATACAGGACACTTCATACCATTCAGGTCCTCTATGATCTATACAAGACCTTTTATATCATCCGTTGCCACTATGATCTATACAGGACTCTTCGTACCATCCATTGCCACTGTGATCTATACAGGTCCACTGCCACCTTGAGCTATACAGGAGCCCTCACACCATCCATTGCCACTATGATCTATCTAGTGCATCTATGATCTATACAGGACCCCTCACAGGGCCAGATTATGAGAAGGGAGCAAGGGCCGCACGTCCCCGAGCCTCCACAGCTTGCCGTGCAAAGGGGGCCTTCACCATACTTTGTGCTATGGTCTGGTCCAGGAGGCTTTTCAGTCTATGGCCTGATGGTTCACGGAGCCTGCATAAAAGCTATCGGTGGCAGTGGGGACCTCCTGGCCACCTGGGAAAGCCTTTTTTGTTTTTGCAACAAGCTGCAATAAAGCCACCACATGACAGGATGGAGAGTCTAGAGCAGCCGTCAGCAACGCTACAGTGATGGGTAGGTGCACAGCTTACAAACGGTGGCCACTTACTGCACATTAGCCCTTTGGCAGCTCAATGCAGGGAAACTGTTTTCTGCTGAGTGATAACACCCCCCCTTCCCCCAGAATGGCAAAACAGGAGTTCCCGTGCAGATTGCACTCGCACAAGGGTGGCACAAGGGACTCAAGCTGACATTCCTGTAAGCAGGCAGAAAAAATACTGTTCCTGGGCCTCCACCAGATTTTCTGACCAGGGGCCTCCACCACACTTAATCCGGCCCTGACCCCTCATACCATCTATTGAAACTAATGTATGAGCTTTACAGGACCCTTCATAATATTTAGTGCCACTGTGGTATATACAGGACCTCTCATACCTTCTGGTGCCACTATGCTCTATAAAGGACTTCTCATACCATCCAGTGCCACTATGATCTATACAGGACCATTAATACCATCCAGTGCCACTATGATCTATACAGGACCATTCTTACCATCCGGTGCCACTATGATCTATACAGGACCCCTCATACCATCCGGTGCCACTATGATCTATACAGGACCCCTCATACCATCCGGTGCCAATATGATCTATACAAGACCCCTCATACCATCCGGTGCCACTATGATCTATACAGGACCCCTCATACCATCCGGTGCCACTATGATCTATACAGGACCCCTCATACCATCCGGTGCCAATATGATCTATACAGGACCCCTCATACCATCCGGTGCCACTATGATCTATACAGGACCATTCATACCATCTAGTGCCACTATGATCTATACAGGACCCCTCATACCATCCGGTGCCACTATGATCTATACAGGACCCCTCATACCATCCGGTGCCAATATGATCTATACAGGACCCCTCATACCATCCGGTGCCACTATGATCTATACAGGACCATTCATACCATCTAGTGCCACTATGATCTATACAGGACCCCTCATACCATCCGGTGCCACTATGATCTATACAGGACCCCTCATACCATCCGGTGCCACTATGATCTATACAGGACCCCTCATACCATCCGGTGCCAATATGATCTATACAGGACCCCTCATACCATCCGTTGCCACTATGATCTATACAGGACCATTCATACCATCTAGTGCCACTATGATCTATACAGGACCCCTCATACCATCCGGTGCCACTATGATCTATACAGGACCCCTCATACCATCCGGTGCCACTATGATCTATACAGGACCCCTCATACCATCCGGTGCCACTATGATCTATACAGGACCATTCATACCATCTAGTGCCACTATGATCTATACAGGACCCCTCATACCATCCGGTGCCACTATGATCTATACAGGACCCCTCATACCATCCGGTGCCACTATGATCTATACAGGACCCCTCATACCATCCGGTGCCACTATGATCTATACAGGACCCCTCATACAATCTAGTGCCACTAGGATCTATACAGGACCCTTCATACCACCCAGTGCCTCTATAATCTTAAAGCGGAACTTCAGTCAAACTACGCCCCCCCACCCCACCCTGCCACCCTACCCAGGGCATATTTTTGGCCCCAGTCCAGCCTATACAGATCATATAATGCCAATAAACACCCATTGCACTGCATTCACACTGGCTTCTTAGTACTTACCACCACCTTCAGATCCTTATTGTCTGCCTACTAGACTTCTCTGCTGCTGATTGGCCTCCAGTACTTCCTGCCCGTCAATATCGTCCCGATTTTTCCGTGACTATTACGGGTTGTACCAGCTGTTCCGCAGGGTGACCATGGGCCAACGGGACGGTAGTCCGGCACCTGGGGGGTGGTGGTGGTGCATGCGGGAGAGCCGATGAGTGGGCAGGCAGGGTAACTGATTTATAGCTGCCTTCTGTACTTCCCAGTTGCTAAGAAAATAGTTTCAGAGACTGGTAGGTGTGGCCTGTATATATGGGGGTGTTGTTATCATTGGACGCCAGCCATATGGGCCATGCTCACTGGCCGCTGGAAACTATCAACTTAGCAACCAGGGAGCGCGGTAATGTATGTGAGTCAATGTGTGTGAGCCAAAATATGCGTGAGTTGGGGCAGCGAGAACAGCAGCAGCGGCTGGCAGGCAGGCCAGCATAGAGGGGGGTGCATACTGGCTGTAATTGGGGATACACTATCTGTAATAGAGGGATGCCGCACACTTCCTGTAATGAGGGATGCTCCCCTCACTACCTGTAATGGGAGATGGCACACTCTGCCGGTAATGAGAGTTGCCCCTCACTGCCTGTAATGAGAGATGCCGCACAGTGCCTGTAATGAGATATGCTTAACCTATGCCAATAAGCACCTATCACTATCAATCTAGTGCAGTATCACTACCATCGAGTGATCCCTATGAATTGTACAGTGCTCCTTTGGCCATTCATTAACTTCCATGACCTAGACAGCCCCAGTCAGGGGCCATAGGGCATACCGGGCAAAATCCCGGTAGGCCGATGGCAGGAAAGGCTGTAGCCCCGTGAATGACATGATGTGAGAGGGTGGGTGGCGGACGGTCTGCCAGTCGCTGCTGTTTCCCGGCCACCACCCACACACACTTACCGGCACTTCCTGGTTGTTGTGCGCTGGTCAGTGGGTGTCTATGGGCGGCATCCATTGCTTTCATTGGACGCTGGCCATCTGGGGCACGCCCACTGGCCAGCGCGCAACAGCCGGCATGAAGACAATTGCGGTGATACAACCAGAAATTAGGGGAGGAATGGCGACAGAGGACGCGGCAGTAGGAGGAAATAGCAGCAATACCTGGCAGGCCGCATGCAGGGACGTAACTGGAGGCGATTACACATCTTCGGGGGCAGCATTTGGATGGCGCCGCCCCAGCTCTAGAGTAGGAACACCCCCTGCGGATAATGGCAGCGTCCGGGGGCGTTCCCTTCTCTACATTCCTGGCATGAAGATGGTGGGAAGGCAGCCTGAGGTGAGTGGGGTATGTGTGTGTGTGTGTGTGTGTGTGTGTGTGTGTTTCTGTGTGTCTCTCTCTGTGTCTGTGTGTCTCTCTTTCTGTGTGTGAGTGTCTTTATTGAGGGACGCCCCCAGTGGCTGTACTGAGGGATGCCCCCACTGGCTGTACTGAGGGATGCCCCCACTGGCTGTAATGGGAGACGCTGCAACATGTGGGATGCTCTTCACTCGCTGTAATGAGGCCTGCTACTTAATGGCTGTAATGAGGAATGCCCTTCACTGCCTGTAATGGGAGATGTCGCCTCGGTGGGATGTCCCTCACTCGCTGTAATAAGGGATACCAATCACAGCCTGTAATGGGATGATTCTGTGCACTGTAATAGGGGGATTTTGGTCCTTTTTGGTATTTGGTGCAGAATATTTGCTTTCTAATTTTAGTCCTCTAAACCCTGGGCATGTGTTATGGAACGAAAAATAAGGCGTATCTATGTATATATATATATAAATATATATATATATATATATATATATATATATATATATATATATATATATATGTGACTTTAAGATACTATACTGGGCCAGGAACAGTACAACAGGGCCGGTGTGACCCAAAAAGTCCCGGGCCGTTATTTAGCCCCAGTCCGCCCCTGGCCCCCGTAATGCCAGTAAGCACTCCTTCCTTAGTCATCTAGTGCACCTATTGCCATTCAGTGAGCCCTGTTCTGTGCAGTGCTACTCATATCATAAAGCATACCCTATGATGTCCCCTTCTTGAACCATAATCTCCCATGGTCCATAGTAGAACATCATAATCATGCACAATCTTACACTTTACATTTCCCAAAGCAACTAATCTATTTTAAACCTGAAACCTAACATTTTAATCTTATTGGTGGTTTATCACATCATCATCATCATTATTTTAATTTACTTGATCATTTATCCATGTGTATTTCAATTAAGGTTCGCTAAAGACTTTTTGGAAAAGCCCCAGAAAAGGGTGTGAAACGCCTCCCATTCCAGTAAGAAGTTGAAATATTTGTGCTATTGTGGAAGAATTGTTCTACCAACTCCGACTTGGGGACGAGAGATCTCAGCGAATGACAAAGAGGTCTTTGTAGGAGCTTTCTCAACAAGTCGCGGTTCCTGGGACCTTGAGGAGGCTTTTCTTAGGGGCTGTTGTCTTAATCCTTCCCCAACACTTGTGCAGCATATTTCACACGTAGATGGCAGCCTACACAGCCGCACTCACAAATTCCTCTGCCACCAAACGCCGGAGTTGAGGCTTTTGTTGAAAGAATGATTGGAAGTCAGAATGGTGAGGAACAGACTGGAAATGAGAACAGGGACAATCGCGTTTTGTGGGCATCCCCGCTTGATGTGCAATGGCAGGAATCAATCATTAATTGAAGAGAACTGTGCTTTGTTATGTAAAGGAAACCCCCAGTGACCCCCTTTCCCTTCCCTGCAGAATGGAGAAAAGGGCCATAATTCTGCATACGGCATTAGTGCCATGGCAACGTACAAGTGCCCAATTTATCCTGTGACCCACAGATCAGAGCATTGTTCACTGATACCCAAGAGAAAGGTTTCCAGCTATGAGCTCATTTGAAGTGGACCTCCTGATAAAACATTCCTTTTTTATATATATTTTTCTCAATTCCTCAATCGATCTAAATAAATTAACATTTTACCACAGCATAGTAAGAATCTAACTTCTGGTGAAGTGGGTCTAAACACTCACTGGCCACTAACTGAATCCACACCCTTAACACACCACTGAGACCTGCATTAAAGAGATCACCTATGCTAGCAGATCTCCACCCAAAGGGTAGACAAGAAACAGCTGCACACAACTTTAGTAGGAGACAGCTTTATGTGCAGTGTTGGGGTGGACTGGCAATAGGGGAAAGATAATCCTGTCCATTTCTGCCTCTGCAATGCTATAGCCTAAGTATCAAAGCTGTGGGGGGTATGTCCTCCTTTTACTGTCTCTGCCCCTACAATGCTAAAGATTCATTACTAACAGCAATATCCACCTGCCTACCAATGTAATACTATAGGCCCAGCATCATGGCTGCAGGGGAAGTGAGGGCCAAACCCACTTTATTTACATTATTTGCTCCTGTCATACTAAAGCTTCGGTGTTATTGCTGCAGAATCTGCTATAATTTTATAGCCTCAGCATCATGGTTGGGGTGGGTAGTGGTCATATCCATCTTATTTCATTATATGCTCTTACCATACTAAAGCTTCAATACTATTGTACTATTGCTTCAGTATTCATCCCTGCCCACAATCTGCCCTTGCAATGCTATAGACCCAACATCATGACTTCAGGGGAGGTAGGGGGCCATACTCACATTATCTGCTTCTACCATACTAAAGTTTCAATGCTATTGCTTTAGGAGTGGCCAAATCCACTGCTTCCCATAATCTGCCCTTGCCATGCTGTAGCCTCAGCTGATGAAAACACTTGTTGCCCAGCAGGGAACCACATTGGGGCCAACGTGGGGCCTGTTTCAGATGTCTACTATAGTGTACTTTACAGTACCATTAAAAAAGATCGAAACCCATAAAGGTCTAATCTTTATACTCTCTCTCTTGTCTTTCCAGTAACCCATGTGGTAGCTGGTCAATAGGGTTCATCAGCCAGGCATGCATGTGACTGCTTGTGCCCATGTGGGACACTAAGCATAGTACCCAATCATAGCCATTTCCGAGAAGATAGTTCTAGAGTTTTGCTTCTGTTATTCAGTAAAGTATATTGTGTCCCATTTACCTGTTTTATAAATAGAAAGGAAATGAAATATATTATAGAAAGTACAGGGAGGGGGGCTTGGGAAGTTTTGCAGAAGATAATTGTTAATCCAACAGGCAAAAATGTTGGTATGTCCGCCTGGTGCTGAGCCCAATAAAACCTGTATCTGGGAGACCAGATTTAAAGCAGACTTAAAGTCATTGTCCAGGCATGAAAAAAAAAGTCTATACTCCCTTTTATCACCAGCAAATGATTACTGCTAATCCACCACTCTGACATTTACATGATCATGCAAATCCTGCACCGCCGCTTCTGTAGTATCGATGATGGATTGCCTCCTTCCATCCATGTGGCTGTCCTCTCCATTCACTGCAATGGAGTGACCGTGTCAAGACCTGGAACAACCCGCTCCCATAGCAATGAATAAAGGGGGCATGCCATAGTTTCTGATGGATGGGGGGAGTGGCTCATCATCGATACTATGGAAGCAGCGGTGCAGGACTTGGATCATGTGAACATGTAAATCGTTAATACTACAGAAGCTGCATACAATAAGGCCATATATCAATAAAACGAAAGAGCTGTCTTTTAAATCTGTGAATAAAGTCCGTCCCACAGTGCATGCTCTTGATATGATCCTCAAGTGAAACCACCACCGGACACACAAACTTCTTACCAGATATACTGTGAGCAAATGCACCGGTGCCAGTTGAGTTTAGAGTTGCAGGGCATTTGGATTTTAATTGCCCTAAGGGAGGTAGTATAGCCAGAATTCGTTTAAACTCCAGGTCCTGTTTCTGCACACTTTAAATTCCTAACAGCCTATCCCAATTATACACTTTAGAGCATGGCTGATTCTAAAGGAGGGTGAGCAGGGTGGTCGCTTTGGCGCAGGGTCCACTGGGGGTGCTTTATCCCAGTGATCCTGCATTATGAAGAGAAGTCAGTGACACTGTTAATGATGCTGGCCATAAGACAGACCTCTCATCCCCCATTTCAAGCTCAGTTATGAGCAAGAAGCTCAGCATAGCGCATACTGGAATAGGACAGCAGTAGATAGCATCAGAGTATGGAGGAAGAGGGGGCAGATTGTTTCCTTCCTGCACAGAGCAGGATAGTGCAGCAGAGCACATTTTGCCTAGAAACTGTTCTGCTTGAGCGTTTTATTTAAGAATGCACTCCGTTTAAACACCCAGTAAATTGCACAGGAGAATGGAGAATCCTTTTTCTCAAAAGAAACATTTACAGTATCAGTAGAACTTTCACCACTAGGTGGCAGTAGTGTGCCTATTGGGCAACTGCTAATAAGCTGTTACTCATCAGCATCACCATTAACTGCAGCAGGTTACACAGTGTATCAGGTCTTATCTATGGTTTTATCATAAATCCCCTGTTAATGAACTGCAATCAGGAACATGGCTTCTCCATAACCTTCGTAAAGGTTGCATAATTCTATCCGGGGGAGGCGGACAATGGCCTATATGTGCTTGAATAGTAACTGCAAACGGTACACTAATGCAGGGATGCGCAGCCTATTATTAATATTGTTTATTGATATAGCATCAGCAACTTCCATATCATTGTACAATGTAGATATTACAGACAGGGTAAAACCAATAATATATTTTGAATACACAGGTAGAGTCGTACTGGAATACACTAGGAATGCTGGCCTTGCCTTTGGAGTCTTAAAATCTAAAGGTTAAGGGTGAAGACACAGCTTGCTGGGGGTTCTGAATAATAAAAAATGCTTGGGAAACGCTTAGCTACATGTAAGGCTTCCTAGGCTTTTCTATATAGTGTTTAAAGATATAAGGTCAAAAGACCTGTGTAGGAGAGGGCTGTCCAATAAATAGAAGTGGCAGTCTGTATACTAAAGATGAAACAAGGTCCCAGGACATAAACTGATGTGTAAAGGAGGCGGCTTGCGTATAGTAAAGTGAGATTAGGTCTTATGACATATAAAGATTATATAGTGGATTTTTTTCAGCAGTTCATTAGTGGTTCAATGTTGCACCTCATTTTTCAAAATATATTCAGTCATTGGGTTTCATGGCATGCCATCATGTAGATTTTTTTTTTTAATAAATTCAATCATTGGTATCTCAGTGGCTCCACAGAGGCGAGGCCACTGAACTACCAATGATTAAATGTATAAAACAAAACAACATGACAGCGTGGACCAATCATATTTGATATACCGGTATTTTACAGTTTGATAGGCAAGGGGGGGCACCATTAAATAGTTTGCCTCAGGCAGAAGAGAGGCTGGTTTCTCCCCTGAGATAGTCCTAGTCCTAGGGCAAGAGGATGGAAATTAAAAGAGACAATGAATGGCTTAATAGATAAGGGTAATTATGCTACTGAGGGATTATAAGTGGCCATTTGGAAGAAGGGTCCTAAAGTAAACCTAAAGTTAAATGATACTTTGACTACTTCTGTTAAATTACCTCCCTTTTTTGGCATCCTGATTTGTGATTCCCTGCTGCCTAGCAAGGCAAAGCCCGGAAATCAGCCTTAATTACTCACCTAGTCTGTGCTTCAGTGGTCTATTTGAATGCTAGTGAGGAAACCCAATTTGCTGCCATTGGATCCTGAAAGAGTGAATATTTTAGACAGTGGTGATATGGATTAGAGATGAGCGAACTTTTGAAAAATTCGATTCGACTGATTCGCCGAATTTTCCGACAAAAATCGTTTCGACCCGAATAAATTCGCGACGAATCGCTATTAAAAACGGCTATTTCTGAGCCTCCTAGAGCCTCAATAGGGTTGTAAACCATTCAGCCTTGCTGTAACACGCACAGGATGCGTGCTGGGTTAGTTAAATAATACTTTGAAGAAATATCACATGCAGATCAGAGGCATCGCTAATAGAATCGCAGAGCGGCACAATTGCAGAGAGTTGAAGTGGCATCACTATGAGGGGCAGAAGGAGCCCAAATATACACTGGAGTTGGCCTCAGGAGCCCAAAAATTGGATGAATCACACCCTGGAGTTGGCAGAAGTTGGCAGCAGCAGCAGCAGGAGCCCAAATATACACTGGAGTTGGCTTCAGGAGCCCAAAAATTGGATGAATCACACCCTGGAGTTGGCAGGAGTTGACAGTAGCAGCAGCAGGAGCCCAAATATACACTGGAGTTGGCTTCAGGAGCCCAAAAATTGGATAAATCACACCCTGGAGTTGGCAGGAGTTTACAGTAGCAGCAGCAGGAGCCCAAATATACACTGGAGTTGGCTTCAGGAGCCCAAAAGTTGGATGAATCACACCCTGGAGTTGGCAGGAGTTGACAGTAGCAGCAGCAGGAGCCCAAATATACACTGGAGTTGGCTTCAGGAGCCCAAAAATTGGATGAATCACACCCTGGAGTTGGCAGGAGTTGACAGCAGCAGCAGCAGGAGCCCAAATATACACTGGAGTTGGCCTCAGGAGCCCAAAAATTGGATGAATCACACCCTGGAGTTGGCAGAAGTTGGCAGCAGCAGCAGCAGGAGCCCAAATATACACTGGAGTTGGCTTCAGGAGCCCAAAAATTGGATGAATCACACCCTGGAGTTGGCAGGAGTTGACAGTAGCAGCAGCAGGAGCCCAAATATACACTGGAGTTGGCTTCAGGAGCCCAAAAATTGGATGAATCACACCCTGGAGTTGGCAGGAGTTGACAGTAGCAGCAGCAGGAGCCCAAATATACACTGGAGTTGGCTTCAGGAGCCCAAAAATTGGATGAATCACACCCTGGAGTTGGCAGGAGTTGACAGTAGCAGCAGCAGGAGCCCAAATATACACTGGAGTTGGCTTCAGGAGCCCAAAAATTGGATGAATCACACCCTGGAGTTGGCAGGAGTTGACAGCAGCAGCAGCAGGAGCCCAAATATACACTGGAGTTGGCCTCAGGAGCCCAAAAATTGGATGAATCACACCCTGGAGTTGGCAGAAGTTGGCAGCAGCAGCAGCAGGAGCCCAAATATACACTGGAGTTGGCTTCAGGAGCCCAAAAATTGGATGAATCACACCCTGGAGTTGGCAGGAGTTGACAGTAGCAGCAGCAGGAGCCCAAATATACACTGGAGTTGGCTTCAGGAGCCCAAAAATTGGATGAATCACACCCTGGAGTTGGCAGAAGTTGGCAGCAGCAGCAGCAGGAGCCCAAATATACACTGGAGTTGGCTTCAGGAGCCCAAAAATTGGATGAATCACACCCTGGAGTTGGCAGAAGTTGGCAGCAGCAGCAGCAGGAGCCCAAATATACACTGGAGTTGGCCTCAGGAGCCCAAAAATTGGATGAATCACACCCTGGAGTTGGCAGCAGCAGCAGGAGCCCAAACATTACTTTAAAGAGACCCTGGGGTTGGCTTCAGGAGCCCAAAAATTGGATGAATCACACCCTGGAGTTGGCAGAAGTTGGCAGCAGCAGCAGCAGGAGCCCAAATATACACTGGAGTTGGCCTCAGGAGCCCAAAAATTGGATGAATCACACCCTGGAGTTGGCAGCAGCAGCAGGAGCCCAAACATTACTTTAAAGAGACCCTGGGGTTGGCTTCAGGAGCCCAAAAATTGGATGAATCACACCCTGGAGTTGGCAGAAGTTGACAGTAGCAGCAGCAGGAGCCCAAATATACACTGGAGTTGGCTTCAGGAGCCCAAAAATTGGATGAATCACACCCTGGAGTTGGCAGGAGTTGACAGTAGCAGCAGCAGGGGCCCAAATATACACTGGAGTTGGCTTCAGGAGCCCAAAAATTGGATGAATCACACCCTGGAGTTGGCAGAAGTTGGCAGCAGCAGCAGCAGGAGCCCAAATATACACTGGAGTTGGCTTCAGGAGCCCAAAAATTGGATGAATCACACCCTGGAGTTGGCAGGAGTTGACAGTAGCAGCAGCAGGAGCCCAAATATACACTGGAGTTGGCTTCAGGAGCCCAAAAATTGGATGAATCACACCCTGGAGTTGGCAGGAGTTGACAGTAGCAGCAGCAGGAGCCCAAATATACACTGGAGTTGGCTTCAGGAGCCCAAAAATTGGATGAATCACACCCTGGAGTTGGCAGGAGTTGACAGTAGTAGCAGCAGCAGGAGCCCAAATATACACTGGAGTTGGCTTCAGGAGCCCAAAAATTGGATGAATCACACCCTGGAGTTGGCAGGAGTTGACAGCAGCAGCAGCAGGAGCCCAAATATACACTGGAGTTGGCCTCAGGAGCCCAAAAATTGGATGAATCACACCCTGGAGTTGGCAGCAGCAGCAGGAGCCCAAACATTACTTTAAAGAGACCCTGGGGTTGGCTTCAGGAGCCCAAAAATTGGATGAATCACACCCTGGAGTTGGCAGAAGTTGGCAGCAGCAGCAGCAGGAGCCCAAATATACACTGGAGTTGGCTTCAGGAGCCCAAAAATTGGATGAATCACACCCTGGAGTTGGCAGGAGTTGACAGTAGCAGCAGCAGGAGCCCAAATATACACTGGAGTTGGCTTCAGGAGCCCAAAAATTGGATGAATCACACCCTGGAGTTGGCAGGAGTTGACAGTAGCAGCAGCAGGAGCCCAAATATACACTGGAGTTGGCTTGAGGAGCCCAAAAATTGGATGAATCACACCCTGGAGTTGGCAGAAGTTGGCAGCAGCAGCAGCAGGAGCCCAAATATACACTGGAGTTGGCTTCAGGAGCCCAAAAATTGGATGAATCACACCCTGGAGTTGGCAGGAGTTGACAGTAGCAGCAGCAGGAGCCCAAAAAATGGCCTAAAGACATAAATATGTTTTGCACCATTTGGAAAGTGTAAAACGTGGCACCATGCTGAATCTAGTCGCATGCATCAGGCATTGGTGGGTGGAAATCCTGGCTGATCCATCCCTGATTCATTTTGACAAAGGTGAGTCTCTCCACATTTTTAGTTGACAGACGAGTTCTCCTCGCCGTAACTATGGCCCCCGCCGCACTAAACACCCGCTCAGATGGCACGCTACTTGCCGGGCAGGACAGCTTTTCCAGGGCAAACTCTGCTAGTTGCGGCCACAAATCAAGTTTGGCTGCCCAGAAGTCCAGCGGATCCTCAAGGTGTGTTGGCATGGTCATGTCAAAGTATGACATGACCTGCTGGTTCAGGTCCTGCTCCAGGTCTTCCTGCTGCTCATGAGTAGCCTCACTATGCGGGTGTAGAAAGCTACTCATTAGCGACTGAAGACTGAGGCTGCTGCTGCTGATGGAGCTTCTGCTGCTGCTGCTGCCAACCCCCCCAGCGGCCATGGCAGTGGAAGGTGAGCGCAGAGGTCCCCTCGAGTCAGACCTGCGAGAGTATGGACCATGGCGCAGATAGGCATCGGCCAACTGCCTACGTATAATGTCTTTGTAGTAGTTGAGTTTGTCCTCCCTCTCGGTGGGTTTAAAAAATGCCCCCATTTTGTGCCGGAAGCGAGGGTCCAATAAGGTGGACAGCCAGAAGTCATCCCGCCGACAGATGGAAACAATTCTGGGGTCACTACGCAAGCATGTGAGCATGCTTCGTGCCATTTGCGCAAGTGACTCGGATGGACTACCTGTCTCCATCTCCACTGCATACTGCCACGGTGTGCCCGGGTCCTCTGTCTCTCCTTCCTCAAAAACCTCTAGCTCCTCTGGCTGCTCCTGCTCCTCCTCTCCTGTCCGCTGACTAGATAAACCAGCCATTTCGCCAAGCCTAAACTGTGTTTCGCTGGGCAACTCCTCCTCCTCCTCTTCCTCCTCCTCCTCCTCCAGTTCAGCTCCAACGGGGTTCATGTGGCCGTAAGATGTAAACGCCATGTCTCCAGTGCCCTGACCAGCCATGGTTTCCAACATGTGCTGTAGTACATGAAGCAGTGGAATCACGTCGTTCATCCCGTAATCCTGCCGACTGACAAATAAAGTGGCTTCCTCAAAGGGCCTGAGCAAACGGCAGGTGTCACGTATGAGCTGCCACTGGTTGACATTGAAGTTACACAGGGGAGTCCCCCTATCTGCTTGGATCATCAGGAAATCCGTGATGGCTTTTCTCTGTTCATATAATCGGTCCAACATGTGAAGGGTGGAATTCCAACGGGTGGAAACATCGCAAATCAGACTATGTTGGGGGATACCATTCTGACGCTGTAGCTCAAGAAGGGTGTGTTTGGCGGTGTAGGAGTGGCTGAAGTGCATGCAAAGTTTCTGTGAAGTTGTTAGGATGTCCTGCAGATGGGGGGAACACTTCAGAAACCGCTTGACAACCAGATTGAAGACGTGAGCCATGCAGGGGGCATGGGTCAGGCTTCCTTGGCGCAGCGCAGACAAAATGTTCTTCCCATTGTCGGTAACCATGATTCCCATTTTAAGTTTTCTCGGAGTAAGCCATGTTTGGATTTCCTGATGAATACATTTAAGCAGTTCCTCCCCTGTGTGACTCCGTTCGCCAAGACAAACCATGTGAAGCACTGCGTGACACCTCCGTGCCCTGCACACATGGTAGACTGGAGGGGCACTGAGACTTGAGCCTACAGTGGAGGGTGAGGAGATGGCGGAGGATGAGGAGGCCGAGTCGCACGGTGTCACAGGCCCAATGGGCAGAGAGCGCGGAGGCCGAAGCGGCGTGACCTGTCCAAGTTGCTGCTGCAAAGGGACCACATTCACCCAGTGGGCCGTAAACGACATGTACTGCCCCTGACCGTAGTTACAGCTCCAGATGTCGGCGCTGCCATGTATTTTGCTACACACCGACAGGCTCAAGGACTGGCCCACCTTCTGTTCAACAAAAGTGTGCAGCGCTGGTACTGCCTTCTTGGCAAAGAAATGACGGCTTGGGACTCTCCACCTCGGCTCGGCACAAGCCATCAGTTCTCTGAAAGGTGCAGATTCCACCACCTGAAAAGGGAGCGACTGCAGCACCAGCAACTTGGACAGGAGCACATTCAGCTTCTGCGCCGTAGGATGAGTGGGCGCATACTGCTGTCTCTTGGACATGGCTTCGCTGATGGATTGTTGGCGGGATGCATGACTTGGAGGAGGAGGAGGAGGAGCAGGAGCGACAGAGGATGGGTATGACGCACAGCTGCCTTCGGCTGAGGTGCTGGAGCCTTGGCTGGCAGAAATTGGGAGCTCACTTGGTGAGGAAGCAGACTGGACCACCCCTTGGGAGCCTCGGTTCTCCCAGGTCGTTTTATGGTGACGCATCATATGTTGACGCAGGGCCGTGGTGCCAACATTTGGACCCTGGCCACGCTTCACCTTTTGCCTACATATCTTGCATGTGGCCATGTTACCCTCCTGCGGATGCCTCAGGAAAAACTGCCACACTGCCGAGTAGCTACTTTTCCCACCCCCTGGCCTCACTGATTCACTGCTGCTGTTGCCAACTCCAGGAACCCCTGCTCCACTACCTCCCGATAAGGTAGACTGCCGCACAGCAGGTGCTCTACCCCGGCCCCGGCCCCGGCCGGCTCCAGCCTTTGGAATTGTGCCCCCATGCTGACTGCTACCACCTTGCTGCCTCAGCTGCTGACTCCGGGGCAACCTGCGCCCCTCTTCTCCTGATGATGACGATGAAGCCCCTTCATCACCCGGCTCCCAAGTGCGATCGGCTTCATCGTCATCATCATCATCACCGAGTTGTGGCTGTACGTCACTGATGTTCGTGGATTCGTCAACAGTGTCTGGCGCAGGAGCTGGAACGCTCGCAGCACCCACGACACTGTCCACATCACTATCTGTCTGCCTAGCTAGAGAAGCCACCTCCATTTCTTGGCTGGGCAGTAGCTGCTGACTGTCCTCTATCTGATGGTCCTCCTCACTAAAGAGTGGAGCTGAACCCAAAGCATAGGATACGTCGCTGGGGGAGGGAACGGCGTAGGACAGAGGCAATGGGAGGACAGGGACTGCTCTCGGGGCATGCCAACTCAGGGTTGTGTCAGAGGAACCTACCGACCCTAGACTGGGGGTCTCAGACGTAAGTTGTGATGATGTTGTTAATGAGCGCGTCAACCAATCTACCACGGCAGATGCGTTACTGGTGGAGACCCGACCGCTAGCAGATACTGGCAGATTAGGTCTCTCAGCGTGACTCCTGCTGCTACTGGCCCCCAGTCTGATGCGAGCTCTGCCTGCGGAATCTTGGCCTCTGCCACTCCTCTTTTCACTTCCAGGCACTTGTCTGCCCGACATAGTCTAACTGGCGTGGGAGTAGGTGATATTTTAAGATCCCCCGGGCAGCGGTGGGTCTATATGAAACAGAATATAATGCACACCAAAAGTGAGCAGTAACACTCAGCCTCCAACAGGCCTGCTTAGTGTAAATAAGAGAGCTGCTTAGTGTAAATAAAGAGGGGTATGCTATGTTACAGAATGGGATGCCTCAACAGAAGTGCACCTGGCAGGCAGCAGTAAGCCTATGCCCAGCAAAAGTGTCTTATAATATAAATATAATAAGAGCAAATGCTTATATGGTCTTAAACAGAGGCTGCTTTAGTCACAGAATGGGATGCCCCCAAAAAAGATCCAGTAGTACTATGCCCAGCAAAAGTGTCTTTATCAGGCTAATTTCAAATATGATAAGAGCAAATGCTTATATGGTCTTAAACAGAGGCTGCTTTAGTCACAGAATGGGATGCCCTGGCAGGGACAAGTAGTGCTATGCCCAGCAAAAGTGTCTTTATCAGGCTAATTTCAAATATGATAAGAGCAAATGCTTATACGGTCTTAAACAGAGGCTGCTTTAGTCACAGAATGGGATGCCCCCCAAAAAAGATCCAGTAGTACTATGCCCAGCAAAAGTGTCTTTATCAGGCTAATTTCAAATATGATAAGAGCAAATGCTTATACGGTCTTAAACAGAGGCTGTTTTAGTCACAGAATGGGATGCCCCAACAGGAATGGACCTGGCAGGGTCCAGTAGTGCTTTGCCCAGCAAAAGTGTCTTTATCAGGCCTAATTTCAAATATGATAAGAGCAAATGGTTATATGGTCTTAAACAGAGGCTGCTTTAGTCACAGAATGGGATGCCCCAACAGAAGTGGACCTGGCAGGGTCCAGTAGTGCTATGCCCAGCAAAAGTGTCTTTATCAGGCCTAATTTCAAATATGATAAGTGAAAATGGTTATACGGTCTTAAACAGAGGCTGCTGTAGTCACAGAATGGGATGCCCCAACAGAAGTGGACCTGGCAGGGTCCAGTAGTGCTATGCCCAGCAAAAGTGTCTTTATCAGGCCTAATTTCAAATATGATAAGTGAAAATGGTTATACGGTCTTAAACAGAGGCTGCTGTAGTCACAGAATGGGATGCCCCAACAGAAGTGGACCTGGCAGGGTCCAGTAGTGCTATGCCCAGCAAAAGTGTCTTTATCAGGCCTAATTTCAAATATGATAAGTGAAAATGGTTATACGGTCTTAAACAGAGGCTGCTGTAGTCACAGAATGGGATGCCCCAACAGAAGTGGACCTGGCAGGGTCCAGTAGTGCTATGCCCAGCAAAAGTGTCTTTATCAGGCCTAATTTCAAATATGATGAGAGCAAATGCTTATATGGTCTTAAACAGAGGCTGCTTTAGTCACAGAATGGGATGCCCCAACAGGAATGGACCTGGCAGGGTCCAGTAGTGCTTTGCCCAGCAAAAGTGTCTTTATCAGGCCTAATTTCAAATATGATAAGTGAAAATGGTTATACGGTCTTAAACAGAGGCTGCTGTAGTCACAGAATGGGATGCCCCAACAGAAGTGGACCTGGCAGGGTCCAGTAGTGCTATGCCCAGCAAAAGTGTCTTTATCAGGCCTAATTTCAAATATGATAAGAGCAAATGCTTATATGGTCTTAAACAGAGGCTGCTTTAGTCACAGAATGGGATGCCCCAACAGAAGTGGACCTGGCAGGGTCCAGTAGTGCTATGCCCAGCAAAAGTGTCTTTATCAGGCCTAATTTCAAATATGATAAGAGCAAATGCTTATATGGTCTTAAACAGAGGCTGCTTTAGTCACAGAATGGGATGCCCCAACAGGAATGGACCTGGCAGGGTCCAGTAGTGCTTTGCCCAGCAAAAGTGTCTTTATCAGGCCTAATTTCAAATATGATAAGAGCAAATGGTTATATGGTCTTAAACAGAGGCTGCTTTAGTCACAGAATGGGATGCCCCAACAGAAGTGGACCTGGCAGGGTCCAGTAGTGCTTTGCCCAGCAAAAGTGTCTTTATCAGGCCTAATTTCAAATATGATAAGAGCAAATGGTTATATGGTCTTAAACAGAGGCTGCTTTAGTCACAGAATGGGATGCCCCAACAGAAGTGGACCTGGCAGGGTCCAGTAGTGCTATGCCCAGCAAAAGTGTCTTTATCAGGCCTAATTTCAAATATGATAAGAGCAAATGCTTATATGGTCTTAAACAGAGGCTGCTTTAGTCACAGAATGGGATGCCCCAACAGAAGTGGACCTGGCAGGGTCCAGTAGTGCTATGCCCAGCAAAAGTGTCTTTATCAGGCCTAATTTCAAATATGATAAGAGCAAATGCTTATATGGTCTTAAACAGAGGCTGCTTTAGTCACAGAATGGGATGCCCCAACAGGAATGGACCTGGCAGGGTCCAGTAGTGCTTTGCCCAGCAAAAGTGTCTTTATCAGGCCTAATTTCAAATATGATAAGAGCAAATGGTTATATGGTCTTAAACAGAGGCTGCTTTAGTCACAGAATGGGATGCCCCAACAGAAGTGGACCTGGCAGGGTCCAGTAGTGCTTTGCCCAGCAAAAGTGTCTTTATCAGGCCTAATTTCAAATATGATAAGAGCAAATGGTTATATGGTCTTAAACAGAGGCTGCTTTAGTCACAGAATGGGATGCCCCAACAGAAGTGGACCTGGCAGGGTCCAGTAGTGCTATGCCCAGCAAAAGTGTCTTTATCAGGCCTAATTTCAAATATGATAAGAGCAAATGGTTATATGGTCTTAAACAGAGGCTGCTTTAGTCACAGAATGGGATGCCCCAACAGAAGTGGACCTGGCAGGGTCCAGTAGTGCTATGCCCAGCAAAAGTGTCTTTATCAGGCCTAATTTCAAATATGATAAGAGCAAATGCTTATATGGTCTTAAACAGAGGCTGCTTTAGTCACAGAATGGGATGCCCCAACAGGAATGGACCTGGCAGGGTCCAGTAGTGCTTTGCCCAGCAAAAGTGTCTTTATCAGGCCTAATTTCAAATATGATAAGAGCAAATGCTTATATGGTCTTAAACAGAGGCTGCTTTAGTCACAGAATGGGATGCCCCAACAGAAGTGGACCTGGCAGGGTCCAGTAGTGCTATGCCCAGCAAAAGTGTCTTTATCAGGCCTAATTTCAAATATGATAAGAGCAAATGCTTATATGGTCTTAAACAGAGGCTGCTTTAGTCACAGAATGGGATGCCCCAACAGGAATGGACCTGGCAGGGTCCAGTAGTGCTTTGCCCAGCAAAAGTGTCTTTATCAGGCCTAATTTCAAATATGATAAGAGCAAATGGTTATATGGTCTTAAACAGAGGCTGCTTTAGTCACAGAATGGGATGCCCCAACAGAAGTGGACCTGGCAGGGTCCAGTAGTGCTATGCCCAGCAAAAGTGTCTTTATCAGGCCTAATTTCAAATATGATAAGAGCAAATGGTTATATGGTCTTAAACAGAGGCTGCTTTAGTCACAGAATGGGATGCCCCAACAGAAGTGGACCTGGCAGGGTCCAGTAGTGCTATGCCCAGCAAAAGTGTCTTTATCAGGCTAATTTCAAATATGATAAGAGCAAATGCTTATACGGTCTTAAACAGAGGCTGCTTTAGTCACAGAATGGGATGCCCCAACAGGAATGGACCTGGCAGGGTCCAGTAGTGCTTTGCCCAGCAAAAGTGTCTTTATCAGGCCTAATTTCAAATATGATAAGAGCAAATGGTTATATGGTCTTAAACAGAGGCTGCTTTAGTCACAGAATGGGATGCCCCAACAGAAGTGGACCTGGCAGGGTCCAGTAGTGCTATGCCCAGCAAAAGTGTCTTTATCAGGCCTAATTTCAAATATGATAAGTGAAAATGGTTATACGGTCTTAAACAGAGGCTGCTGTAGTCACAGAATGGGATGCCCCAACAGAAGTGGACCTGGCAGGGTCCAGTAGTGCTATGCCCAGCAAAAGTGTCTTTATCAGGCCTAATTTCAAATATGATAAGTGAAAATGGTTATACGGTCTTAAACAGAGGCTGCTGTAGTCACAGAATGGGATGCCCCAACAGAAGTGGACCTGGCAGGGTCCAGTAGTGCTATGCCCAGCAAAAGTGTCTTTATCAGGCCTAATTTCAAATATGATAAGTGAAAATGGTTATACGGTCTTAAACAGAGGCTGCTGTAGTCACAGAATGGGATGCCCCAACAGAAGTGGACCTGGCAGGGTCCAGTAGTGCTATGCCCAGCAAAAGTGTCTTTATCAGGCCTAATTTCAAATATGATAAGAGCAAATGCTTATATGGTCTTAAACAGAGGCTGCTTTAGTCACAGAATGGGATGCCCCAACAGGAATGGACCTGGCAGGGTCCAGTAGTGCTTTGCCCAGCAAAAGTGTCTTTATCAGGCCTAATTTCAAATATGATAAGTGAAAATGGTTATACGGTCTTAAACAGAGGCTGCTGTAGTCACAGAATGGGATGCCCCAACAGAAGTGGACCTGGCAGGGTCCAGTAGTGCTATGCCCAGCAAAAGTGTCTTTATCAGGCCTAATTTCAAATATGATAAGAGCAAATGCTTATATGGTCTTAAACAGAGGCTGCTTTAGTCACAGAATGGGATGCCCCAACAGAAGTGGACCTGGCAGGGTCCAGTAGTGCTATGCCCAGCAAAAGTGTCTTTATCAGGCCTAATTTCAAATATGATAAGAGCAAATGCTTATATGGTCTTAAACAGAGGCTGCTTTAGTCACAGAATGGGATGCCCCAACAGGAATGGACCTGGCAGGGTCCAGTAGTGCTTTGCCCAGCAAAAGTGTCTTTATCAGGCCTAATTTCAAATATGATAAGAGCAAATGGTTATATGGTCTTAAACAGAGGCTGCTTTAGTCACAGAATGGGATGCCCCAACAGAAGTGGACCTGGCAGGGTCCAGTAGTGCTTTGCCCAGCAAAAGTGTCTTTATCAGGCCTAATTTCAAATATGATAAGAGCAAATGGTTATATGGTCTTAAACAGAGGCTGCTTTAGTCACAGAATGGGATGCCCCAACAGAAGTGGACCTGGCAGGGTCCAGTAGTGCTATGCCCAGCAAAAGTGTCTTTATCAGGCCTAATTTCAAATATGATAAGAGCAAATGCTTATATGGTCTTAAACAGAGGCTGCTTTAGTCACAGAATGGGATGCCCCAACAGAAGTGGACCTGGCAGGGTCCAGTAGTGCTATGCCCAGCAAAAGTGTCTTTATCAGGCCTAATTTCAAATATGATAAGAGCAAATGCTTATATGGTCTTAAACAGAGGCTGCTTTAGTCACAGAATGGGATGCCCCAACAGGAATGGACCTGGCAGGGTCCAGTAGTGCTTTGCCCAGCAAAAGTGTCTTTATCAGGCCTAATTTCAAATATGATAAGAGCAAATGCTTATATGGTCTTAAACAGAGGCTGCTTTAGTCACAGAATGGGATGCCCCAACAGAAGTGGACCTGGCAGGGTCCAGTAGTGCTATGCCCAGCAAAAGTGTCTTTATCAGGCCTAATTTCAAATATGATAAGAGCAAATGCTTATATGGTCTTAAACAGAGGCTGCTTTAGTCACAGAATGGGATGCCCCAACAGGAATGGACCTGGCAGGGTCCAGTAGTGCTTTGCCCAGCAAAAGTGTCTTTATCAGGCCTAATTTCAAATATGATAAGAGCAAATGGTTATATGGTCTTAAACAGAGGCTGCTTTAGTCACAGAATGGGATGCCCCAACAGAAGTGGACCTGGCAGGGTCCAGTAGTGCTATGCCCAGCAAAAGTGTCTTTATCAGGCCTAATTTCAAATATGATAAGAGCAAATGCTTATATGGTCTTAAACAGAGGCTGCTTTAGTCACAGAATGGGATGCCCCAACAGAAGTGGACCTGGCAGGGTCCAGTAGTGCTATACCCAGCAAAAGTGTCTTTATCAGGCCTAATTTCAAATATGATAAGAGCAAATGCTTATATGGTCTTAAACAGAGGCTGCTTTAGTCACAGAATGGGATGCCCCAACAGGAATGGACCTGGCAGGGTCCAGTAGTGCTTTGCCCAGCAAAAGTGTCTTTATCAGGCCTAATTTCAAATATGATAAGAGCAAATGCTTATATGGTCTTAAACAGAGGCTGCTTTAGTCACAGAATGGGATGCCCCAACAGAAGTGGACCTGGCAGGGTCCAGTAGTGCTATGCCCAGCAAAAGTGTCTTTATCAGGCCTAATTTCAAATATGATAAGAGCAAATGGTTATATGGTCTTAAACAGAGGCTGCTTTAGTCACAGAATGGGATGCCCCAACAGGAATGGACCTGGCAGGGTCCAGTAGTGCTTTGCCCAGCAAAAGTGTCTTTATCAGGCCTAATTTCAAATATGATAAGTGAAAATGGTTATACGGTCTTAAACAGAGGCTGCTGTAGTCACAGAATGGGATGCCCCAACAGAAGTGGACCTGGCAGGGTCCAGTAGTGCTATGCCCAGCAAAAGTGTCTTTATCAGGCCTAATTTCAAATATGATAAGTGAAAATGGTTATACGGTCTTAAACAGAGGCTGCTGTAGTCACAGAATGGGATGCCCCAACAGAAGTGGACCTGGCAGGGTCCAGTAGTGCTATGCCCAGCAAAAGTGTCTTTATCAGGCCTAATTTCAAATATGATAAGAGCAAATGCTTATATGGTCTTAAACAGAGGCTGCTTTAGTCACAGAATGGGATGCCCCAACAGGAATGGACCTGGCAGGGTCCAGTAGTGCTTTGCCCAGCAAAAGTGTCTTTATCAGGCCTAATTTCAAATATGATAAGTGAAAATGGTTATACGGTCTTAAACATAGGCTGCTCTAGTCACAGAATGGGATGCCCCAACAGAAGTGGACCTGGCAGGGTCCAGTAGTGCTATGCCCAGCAAAAGTGTCTTTATCAGGCCTAATTTCAAATATGATAAGAGCAAATGCTTATATGGTCTTAAACAGAGGCTGCTTTAGTCACAGAATGGGATGCCCCAACAGAAGTGGACCTGGCAGGGTCCAGTAGTGCTATGCCCAGCAAAAGTGTCTTTATCAGGCCTAATTTCAAATATGATAAGAGCAAATGCTTATATGGTCTTAAACAGAGGCTGCTTTAGTCACAGAATGGGATGCCCCAACAGGAATGGACCTGGCAGGGTCCAGTAGTGCTTTGCCCAGCAAAAGTGTCTTTATCAGGCCTAATTTCAAATATGATAAGAGCAAATGCTTATATGGTCTTAAACAGAGGCTGCTTTAGTCACAGAATGGGATGCCCCAACAGGAATGGACCTGGCAGGGTCCAGTAGTGCTTTGCCCAGCAAAAGTGTCTTTATCAGGCCTAATTTCAAATATGATAAGAGCAAATGCTTATATGGTCTTAAACAGAGGCTGCTTTAGTCACAGAATGGGATGCCCCAACAGAAGTGGACCTGGCAGGGTCCAGTAGTGCTATGCCAGCAAAAGTGTCTTTATCAGGCCTAATTTCAAATATGATAAGAGCAAATGCTTATATGGTCTTAAACAGAGGCTGCTTTAGTCACAGAATGGGATGCCTCACAGCAGACTTAAGATCAGTTCAGTATATATGCACAGTTAGTTACTATAAGCAGCCTGAAAACGCTAACAAAGCCTGTCAGCCAGCTAGTAACACTCAGGCTGGATGAAAAAAAAAAAAAATCTCCCTGTGACAGCCTCCGTTTTTCCTACCTTTCCCTGGCTTTCTGTCTGTCTCCTGTCTGTCTCCTGCCTGTCTCCAGCCTGTCCCTGTCTGTCCCTGTCTGTCCCTGCCTGTCTAACTGCCTCAGCTACACAGCGTCCTGTCTCTCACGAATGCAATAGAGAAATGAGGAAAAGCAAGATGGCCGCCGTTAAATACCGCTGTGACGTCACCGGGCTTGCTGGCTGCTGATAGGCTGCATGTGACTGCCCCAGCTTGCACTGGCGCGGGATACATGTCCAGACATGTCCCGTCCGCCATCTTAGAATGCCTGTAAATGTAAATGAATGGATGTTAAAGGAAAACTTCGAGTGATCGAATCGCGGGGAAATTCGGATTCGATCCGAATCGAATTTTTCCTGAAATTCGGATCGAATCCGGGTTCGTCCGGATCGATTCGCTCATCCCTAATATGGATGCCAATGGGGAGGGCTATTTAGTGGTCCTAAAAGTTTACTTGATTTTAATCTAATAATGAAGCGAGATTTGTATGGCTAATAATCAGGGTGTACCAAAATGCCCATGAAAACATGAAAGACTAATAGGAGGAGGATGGCAATGCTAAAAAAGAATGTCCTAGGACGCAACTGGGCGATGTGTAGAAAAGGACTTTCTATATTATATGTAGTATACTATATAGTATAGAATATATATATAGTAAAAATAATGATATACATATAGTTGAGGCAACATGTATAGTGAAGAGAAATCAGGTCCCAGGAGTGGGGTGTAGGAGAGGGCTTTTTAACATAGGAGTTGATACAGTTAAAAGGAAGGAAGGAAAATGAAGCAATCAGTCTGTATAGGAAAAGAGGTGCTTTACTAAAACAGAACGTATTTACACAGCACTCAACACACAATAATAGAATTACCCATCACTCCTTACAGTGGGTGGAGCCATGCAAATAATTTCTTTACATCAAGACGTTCAGAAGCCACTAAATCACCTCTTTATGTCTCAGAGCCATCCAAAGCACTCAGAATCCACTGTATGTAATAGGAAAGAGAGATAGGGGTCCAAAATCGAATAGATGTGTAGTAGACGGTTTTCAAATAAATAGAAAGACTTTATAGTAAAGAGACATGGGGAAAGATAAGAGACAAATCTCAGTGATGTTTAGAAGAGAACTTGATAACATTTAGAGAAAGCAGTCTGTATAGTAAAGAAAAGTCAGGTCGAAGGACACAACTGAGGGGTGTCGAAGAGGACTTGCTAACACTTAGAGAAAGAGGACTTGCTAACATATAGAAAAAGCAGCCTGTATAGTAAAGAAAAACTAGGTCCAACGACACAACTGAGGGGTGTTGCAGAGGACTTGCTAACATATAAAGGAGGCAGCCTGTATCGTATGAGTGAAATCAGGTTTACATTCAAATTACTAGGCAACTGGGGAGCATTCTGATTAGAGCTCTGGAAATCAGCTACCTCCGTGTTCCCAAGCAGCATTGCAGACTCACAGAAAGGCCAGTGGCAGTAAGGCTCACAATTGTGCAGTGATGTCTGTCCCCCTGTCCGGCGAAACCCACGGGTTGCTGGTGGTCACATAGGGTGGTGATGCGGCGGACGAAATGAGGGATTGACCAGGTAGGTATGAGGTGCCCCCCACCTAGTTCAGGGAGCCTCCAGTTTTCTAACTAATAGATGAGACAGCCTGTGTAGTAAAGAGTGAGTAGGTCCCAGGACTCAGAAAGCTGTTGCTTGGAATAAGTGTGGAAGGAGCACTGCTAGGTTGGATGAGGAGATCCATGTGTTACAAACCGGCTTAATGACACTAAAGCCAAACATGTTAAACTTGATGCCAACTTGAAGTGCATGTTCACAAATGTCAGAAATCTGGCATGTAAAATGGGGGAGCTTGAGGCCCTGGCAATAGAAGAAAACATTAATGTTATTGGTGTGAGAGACATGGCTGGACTCCACACATGATTGGGCTGTTAATCTTCAAGGGTTTACCCTCGGAAAGACAGAGCAAATAGGAAAGAGTGTGTATTTATGTAAAACAAAATTTCAAAGCATATATTAATGAGGGGATACTAGCAGAGGGTTGTGAAGATGTATAATCCTTGTGGCTAAAAGTGCGGGTGATACAATATTAAAATACATCTTGGTGTAATCTATAAACCCCCAAACATAAGTTTATGAGCCAGTTGGTTGGAGTGCACCTACTAGGGGTGATACTGTAATGGATCTGGCAATATCAAAAGATCTGGTAGGTACCGTAACAGTTCATGAAAATGTTGGTAACAGTGACCACAATATAGTTGTATTCAACATAAACTGTGAAAAACATTGTCTGGCTGGGAGGACAAAAACACAGAATTTTAAAAAGGGCAACTTCCCTAGGTTCAATTCTGCAAACCAGGACACAGACTGGGAGCATGTAGGTAACAAGTATAAGCAACACAAATTAAATCCCTCAGGGCTGACACCTGCAGTTAAACGGGCAATAAAAATCAAGAAAGGGGCATTTAAAAATTATAAATCTCAGCAGTAAACTTTGAAAAGTATAAAGCAGTAAATACATCATGTAAATAAGTAATATGACTGGTAAAAACACAAATTGAAAGAGATGTGGCCAAAGAAAGCAAAACCAAACCTAAACATTTCTTTAAATATATAAACTTAAAATCAGACCAGGTAAGTACCCTAATTAATGGTAATGGGGAGTTGGTCACTGGGGACCAAGAAAAGTGAAGCTGCTAAATGGGTTATTTAGCTCTGTGTACACAAATGAGGCACAAGGTACCAATTTAGGCGCTGCCACTGCAAACAATACCCCAAGCATAATTCTTAACTGGCTAAACATGTATATCATCCAAGAAAGACTAAATAGTTTACATGTGAATAAGACTGCAGGACCAGATGGATTTCACCCAAGAGTTCTTAAAGAACTCAGCTCAGTTATATCATCACCCCTCTTCTTGATCTTTGAAGACTCACTAACAACCGGTATAGTGGCATTGGACTGACGCAAGGCAAACTTGGTGCCCATTTTCTAAAAAGAACTCTAGGTCTTCTCTGGGTAATTAAAGACCTGTAATCTTTGTGGGGACATTGTTTGATGGGATATTAAGGGACTACATAAAGGATTATGTAACTATACATAATATTATAAGTGACAACCAGCACGGTTTCATCAACGGCAGAATCTGCCAGACTAACCTGATTGGCTTCTATGAGGAGGTAGAAGCCTGGACAGTGGGGAGGCTGTAGATATAGTTGATGTAGATATAGTTTTTCTGCAAAAGCATTTGACACTGTCCCTCATAGACACTTATTGAGGTCTTCAGGATTAGAAAATACAGTTTGTGACTGAAAACTGGCTGAAGTATCATGTGCAGAGAGTTGTGGTTAATGATACCTACTCTGAATGGTCCCTGGTTGTAAGTGGTGTATCCCAAGGTTCAGTGCTGGGCCCTCTATTATTCAGTATGTTTATAAATGATATAGAGAATGGCATTAAGAGCACTGTATTTTTGCGGATGACACAAAAATATGTAGCACAGTGCAGTCTATTGAAGATTTTCACAGGTCTCAGGCTGACTTGGACAATTTGAGTGTCTGGGCATCCACTCGGCAAATTAGGTTCAATGTGGATAAGTGTAAAGTGATGCACTTTAACTATAGTCTAATAACCTGAAGGCCACATATATCCTCGGGGGAGTAGAACTGGGAGAGTTACTACCCGAGAAGGATTTGGGGGTACTGGTAGATCACAGGCTAAATAACAGCATGCAATGCCAAGCAGCTGCTTCCAAGGCCACCAAGATACTATCATGCATTACAAGAGGCATGGAATCACGGGATAGGGATGTAATTTTGCCTCTTTACAAGGCACTGGTGCGTCCACACCTGGAATATGCCGCCCAGTTCTGGGCACCCGTTCATAGAAAGTACACCCTGATTTTGGAAAGGGTGCAGAGGATAGCCACCAAACAAATAAGGGGAATGAAGGATTTTAGTTATGAAGAAATATTACGGGAATTAAATCTGTTTAGTCTTGAGAGGAGGCATCTGACGGGGGGACATTATTAACTTGTATAAAGATATAAATGACCAATACAAAAATTATGGGGAAAAAATATTACAACTAAAATCCTCCCTTCGGCTGGAAAAAAAGAATTTCAGTCTCCGGAGGCGACAATCATATTTTACCATAAGAACTATAAATCTGTGGAATAGCCTCCCACAGAAGCTTGTGATAGCATTGACAGATGCTTTTCTGGCAGAAAGTAACAGTCGCTATTAGCTGTTATCAGTTAAAAAAAATAAAAATGACTTTCCGCCGTACTACCTGTATAACTATTTAAAAGAAAACGTTCTAACTAATATGGTGCTTGGCTTCTGTGATGCATATAATGTGACATTAGGTTCACTATAAAGTGGACCAAACCCCAACTGGACATCTCCTCACACCACGTTCAAACCCCCTCCCCAATTGGCCATGCTTTGATCCCACAGCATGGTGCATGGCCCAGAGAGCTGTCTCCACTCTGTACCCCTGGCAAACCTAAATAGCTGTTTTTTGTTGTCCCTCTTTGTAAGATGGCAGGTGATCAGTCATTACATCGGTGAGGCAATGACATCATTGCCACACACAACAGTGTCAGCAAATGGAGGAGGCGGAGCTTTACAGCTAGAACAGACGCCATTATCTGGGATTAGAGTGAAGTAGGGGCAGTGAAAATTGGCAAGAGGTACTATTCAATTGGGGAGCAATTCAGGGGATGCTGGTTAAAAATGTGGGTATTGGTCCGCTTTCAAAGAACTGTAACATGAAATTATGTAACATTAAAAATCTATACATGTTGAATAGAGAGAGGAGGGGTTAATTATACACCCCAACTGAAAAAAAAAAATCTCAAGTTTCTGGTAGAAATATAATCCAGGGGTGACAGGTTTGACAGGTGACAGCCTGTTGGGAGCATATGAGAGTATTTGGAGAGTATGATGGGTAAAAGCATTTACACACATCAGACAGTGTTGCAATAGCAATAAGCTGTTATTACAGCACAGACTGACTCAGAGGACAGGGCATTGGGGTTGAGCAGCTCTCCCCTGTAATAGTAGAATGGAACCTGTCACCCATGATTTCCTTTCATTAAAATAAAGAAACCGTTTTGGCCGAAATTGTTTTACTACAGAGGGTATAGGAAACCCATCTGCTTGCTATTTAGTATATATATATATATATATATATAATTTGGCTGTTTTTTATGATAGGTCTTCTTTTAAGCGCTACTGCAGGCAAAGCTAATTGTTACACCATTGTGTCAGTCTACATTTGGCACTGTCCTTAATGGTTTTCCGTTTTTAAATTGAAGAAGAAATAGTTGATATATTGAGGTTTACAGGTTCAGCATATGAATTCTCTTCTGAAAAAAGTGGGCGTGGCACTTGGATGTGTGATGCTGCATAATCTGTTATGAATCTGGAGGAGGAGGAGACGGAGGGAGGGGCAAGAGGAGGGAGAGACCAGAAATGTAGTTCCACTCTGTTGAGCTGATCGGGGGATGGGATGAAAAAGACAAGGTCATTGGCTGAACCTGTAAACCTCAATATCTCGGCCATTTCTGATTCAATTTAAAAATGGAAAACAGTTTAGGACAGTGCCAAATGTAGCCTGACGCAATGGTGTAACAAATCTTTGCCTGTAGTATCACTTTAATAATTCATTGGCATATAGGACAGACTTCCTTTAGTAACCTTTTCACTTCAAACTACTTGCATTGTGACAGTAAATATTAAAAGGTACAAGCAATACACCGTAAAAAAAAAAATTGTTACTAAAATGAACTCTTTCTTTATAAAAATACCTGAATTGACTAAGGGAGCTTCTGCCAATGTCTGCATATGGATAATAGAATCAAGATTTTTACTTGAAGGAATCAAATACCCTATAAATAATCCAAGCATTAACACTACTTACCAGTCCCACCTTCACTGAAAGGGGGAAGCTAATCCTCCAGGAAGACACATTCATCTTTTTGACATATTTTGTGAAAAAAAGAAAAAAAAATGATAAAATGTGCGATTTATGGGTTGTTTGTATCTGGGAAAATAAATGGCGTTTAGCCGTGATGCATGTGCAGGGAGCGCTCCTTGGGATGTGCATTTCTATTTGTTCCTTGTTAGATGGGCTCTCTGTCACTGGACTTTAAAGGAAGTCTTCCGACTCGAATCGCAAGGAAAAAAAAAAAAAACAAGAGGGGAGAGAGGTGAAAATCCCCACAGAACAGCTGCAAGTTTTCTCAGAATAGTCATTCTTGTCTCAGTCATGACGAATGCTTTCCCTGAAACAATTACAATTAACCCTGTCATTGCTATCCCAACGAATGCCTGACTTCAGGCAGGACAGAATGGGGAAAGTTACACCCAGTTCTGTGATTGTCAGCAATGGTACCCACCCAGAAGACGTCTCTGTTGTTTTAGACCCTTATTTAACAAGGAATAGCGACAGGTAGCGACTGGTGAGCGGCCGGTAATGATGGGCCCCGCCACGAGAACGCCGGCTCCCCACCACAATCACACATTTATCAAGCCAATCCTGCTTAGCGACTGAGATAGCGCCATATAGCGACTCATTCATCATTATTCCAGCCTCAGCCCACAGCGCCAACGTCCGACCTTGAACAGCGACAGGTATGACCTCTCGCTACCTGGCGCTCTCCAATGCATTTCAATGGAACAATCTTTAAATATTAATAATTAAGTGTTATTAATGTGTTTTTTTTTTTTTAATGGGAAAAATTCTGTGACCACTTCTGCCATTTTAGATAATTTTTTTAAGGGAAAAAAAATGTACAGAATTGATATTACAGGTCTGATATTATTGTATTCATATTACTAAATTATTTTAAAAACTTGTTTTTTTGGTTTCCAGCGCTCTGGGGTTTAAACATGCATTTTACAGCATTTTCGCTAGGGCCAGTCGCTATCATGCGCTCCCATACAGCGCAGAACCTGTCAAATAGCGACTCCTCACCCAATATTCAACATTACGGCAAACCGACTGAGTCGCTATCAACTACCGAACAACGGCCAAGCACAGCGACTACTAGCGGGCGCTCAACTGTCGCTACCTGCCGCTATTAATGAATCGGCCTCCCCATCTTCAGTTGTCTAGCTGCATCCAACTGGGTTAAAAGACAAAAAAAGTTTACATTATGAGCCTATAAAGGGCCCTCTGTAATGTTTGCACCAGGGCCCTGTGACATTTAGTTATGCCACTGATAATGGAGAAAGCCCACCTTACACTAAAATCTGATCAATACTGATCAATGGTACCCACCCAGAAAAAAGCTGCCACCTGAAGCCCAACTTGAGGTAAAAGATTTTATATCAGCCATTGGATTTGGAGGCTGATTCACTACTAACGCCAGGTATCGGGAGATGAGCGTATGTATAGCAGAGCTTAGCAGCGCCAAATCTCTGTCTTTCCACATAGCTAGACATGGTTGTTGCTTGATATTTAGTTGATGAGAGGGTTAAACTGGGTGGTAAATTAGTTCCCAGGCCCTGAATAATAATAATAATTTTGTATAAATAATAGTGATTGAGCTGCTCCCACCCCCCTTTATTCATTTGAATTGCCATGAGCACAAGCAGGGAGGAATTCAGCTAATATGGATTTCTCCCTGTGAAGTGTTCTAAAGGGAGGCTGGCAGCTTCCCAGGTGAGTAGCTCTCAGATATTTGTATGCATTGCATGTCCCAATGTTGGGGACTCAAAATTAGGAGTAGGGACCACACTAAACACAGAGTGCCTTGTCGGGGCAGTGTGGCTTCCACATGTATCTGCAGATATATGCAACCAAATCTCTGTCTTTCCACACGCTAGACATGTTTGTTGCTTGATATTTAGATGATGAGAGGGTTAAACTGGGCGGTAAATTAGTTCCCAGGCACCGAATAATAATAATAATTTTGTATAAATAATAGTGATTGAGCTACTCCCACCCCCCTTTATTCATATAGCAGCGCTTAGAGCGACCGATAATATACGATGTGATCGGCTATGGGGCGCTGTAACAGAGCGCCTCAGTCGCTGTAGTAACCTGGCCGGCATTGATGAATGAAATGTATCTTGGGCGTTCTAACACCAGTACAGCGCTGCAGCTACTGACTCTCAGCGACTCACACCATATTTATCAAAAAAGGACACACACATCGTCGGCGCTCTGGATCTGATTGCTATAGCATAGAGCGCCAGACGCTGGGTGATTAAAGTCTGTTTTTGAACACATATCCACCAGTTACAAAGCGAAGTGGTTTTCTGATGTTAAAAAATGCAATTTTGGGTTGAATTGTACATGATTATATGAATACAATGTAAAAAAAACCCTTTTTTGTTTCCTTTCTTTTTCCCACTTGTGTAATGGAACATTTAATTTTTGTAGAACCTTTGTAAACACGGACGAGAAGCATTGCGGGGGGACCCAGAATAGAAAATAAAATAATTTGGGTGGCCCATAATAGAACCAGAGGGTAGACCGTTCTGGGTGGAGAATGAAAGCTATACCCATTGGATAACTATCCATGTGGATACACTCACGGGATATTGTCAGCTACAAATATCCCACAATGTCAGTTAGATAATTATTAATAGAGATGAGCGAGTAGTGAAATATTCGAAATTTCGATTCGAATAGACCGCGTTACTCGACTACTCGACCGAATATCGAATCCCATTATAGTCTATGGGAAAAAAATGCTCGACACTTGGAAATCTCAATTCGACCACTTGGAGGTCACCAAGTCCACCCTGAAACATCAGAAAATGATGCCAACACTGCTGGAATGCAACTGGGACAGCAGGGGAAGCATGTCTGGGTGCATATAACGCGCCCAAGTCGCACTATTACGCCACTATCACAGCCTCTCAACAATACACTCCAAACACAATATTACTTCTACGTAAAGTGAGGCAAGACAAGGAAACCTTCTTTCCTCTACATTGCCATGGACCCCAAGCCAAACTGTACAAAAAAGAAGAACAAAATTCTGCACCCCTTAAAATCACGTTGCCTAATGACAACCACAGATGGCATAGGCAAGGGGGAAAATAAATATACCCCACCCCTAATTGTCATTGTGTGTGTGTGTGTGTGTGTGAGATGTGGTCAGACATGTCCTCTTGTGTCATTGTGTCACCCCAGCAGTAAGGGAAGCTTAAAGGAGGAGGTTTGTTACAGTGTGTCACCCCAGCAGTAAGGGAAGCTTACAGGAGGAGGTTTGTTACAGTGTGTCACCCCAGCAGTAAGGGAAGCTTAGAGCTGAGACCTCTTAAAAATTGTGTGGAGGCCCAAGAGCTGAGACCTTTTAAAAATTGTGTGGAGGCCCAAGAGCTGAGACCTTTTAAAAATTGTGTGGAGGCCCAAGAGCTGAGACCTCTCAAACATTGTGTGGAGGCCCAAGAGCTGAGACCTTTTAAAAATTGTGTGGAGGCCCTAGAGCTGAGACCTCTCAAACATTGTGTGGAGGCCCAAGAGCTGAGACCTCTCAAACATTGTGTGGAGGCCCAAGAGCTGAGCACTTATTAGTGCTGCAGCTACGGCTGCTTTAGTGAGGGGTAGCTGCTGCTGCTGGAATAGGGACAGAAAGACTTCAGTGGTGTATTACCACCTATATACAAAACTATATACACTCTGCTCAAAACGGCTGCTTTAGTGAGGGGTAGCTGCTGATGCTGGAATAGGGACAGAAAGACTTCAGTGGTGTATTAGCACCTATATACAAAACTATATTTTGCACTACTGTTTTGTGTCCTCTGTGCCAACAAAACACTGTTTTATACACGGTGCGTATAGGCACCATTTCACCTTCTGGCAGTATACGGCTGTATAGCCAGGTGTTTTTCTTAAAAATATTTTTTATATTTGGCACTACTGTTTTGTGTCCTCTTTACCAACAAAACCTTGTTATATACCCGGTGCGTATATAGGCACCATTTCACCTTCTGGCAGTATACGGCTGTATAGCCAGGTGTTCTTAAAAATATATTTATATTTGGCACTACTGTTTTGTGTCCTCTGTGCCAACAAAACACTGTTTTATACACGGTGCGTATAGGCACCATTTCACCTTCTGGCAGTATACGGCTGTATAGCCAGGTGTTCTTCTTAAAAATATTTTTATATTTGGCATAACGCGTGGCCAAAAAAGTAAAACGTCTGAAATGCGGAGGGCTAGCGCAAAGGGACGTGGACGAGGACGGGGGCGCGGAAATGCTGGTGGGGGCACAAACCGCGTTGAAGCCAGTGGGGATACAATGCGTGCTGGTGAGGGGCAGCCAGCATTACGCTCATCCAGCTTCCCTGCCTTTATGGGACAGTTATGCGGGGGGCGGGGTACACCTCTGTTAAGGCCTGAGCAGCGTGAACAGGTGGTGCAATGGATGGCCATTAACGCTTCCAGTCACTTGTCCACCACCCAGTCATCCACACAGTCTCACTCTGACCCTCCTTCCTCCCAACCTGGCCAACAGAGTCAGCCCAACCTTGACCCCTCCCAGGACCTCTTTTCGGGTCCTTTTCCAGATGTGCTGCAAGAATCCCAGGAGCTAGCAGAGGAATTTGTTTGTAGTGATGCCCAAACACTTGAGTATCCGCCATCTGCTAGTGATGTGGACCCGGAACCAGCATCTGCTATCATGAGCGATGATGATGATGAGACGCAGTTGCCATCAAGGGAGGCTGTTGGAATGTCCAGTGGGCAGGAGGAGGAGCAGAGAGAGGAAGTGGAAGAGGAGGTGGTGGACGACGAAATGACCGACCCCACTTGGACAGGGGTGATGTCCAGCGGGGAAAGCAGTGGAGATGCGGTCTGCGCATCACCGAATAAGGCAGCAAAAAGCAGAGGACAGTCCAGAGGCAGAGGACAGTCCAGACAGAGAAGGCAGGCCACAGCCAGCAGGGCCGAAGCTCTTCCCGGCAGCAGGCAGTCGCGCGAAGCTCCCCCATCGAGCGGATGACAAACTGAGCGCGGTTTGCGCAATCTGCCACTCAAAACTGAGTAGGGGCTCTGAGAAGAGCAATCTGACCACCTCAGGCATGCGCCGTCACTTGGAATTCAAGCACTGGGCTGAGTGGGAGAGAGCAAACGCAATACAACCTGCGCCCCGTCTTGCTGCCACTGCCTCTTCCCCTTTGTTGTGTGCTGCCACTGCGGTCCAGACCTCCAGCCAGGACACCTCCACATCTGCCTCTGCCTCGGCTACTTTGGGGCCTTCTCCTTCAGCCCCACCTTCCCCCGCATCTTCGTCTGCACCTTCCATCTCCTCGTCCCATCAACTGTCCATCTCGCAGGCGTTCAACCGCAGGCGGAAGTACGCCTCCAGTCACCCCCAAGCCCAAGCCTTAACCTGCCTCATCTCCAAACTGCTGGCCCTGGAGATGTTGCCGTTTAGGCTTGTGGAGACGCAGGCCTTCCGCGACCTGATGGCGGCTGCCGCACCTCGCTATTCCGTCCCTAGCCGCCACTATTTTTCCCGGTGTGGCGTCCCCGCCCTGCACCAGCACGTGTCGCGTAACATCAGGCGGACCCTGAGGTACGCAGTCAGCGCAAAGGTCCACTTGACCACCGACTCGTGGACAAGCGCTTGCGGCCAAGGACGCTACATCTCTTTGACGGCACACTGGGTGAATGTTGTGGAAGCGGGGACGGGGTCGCAAACAGGGACGGCCTACATACCACCCCCGCCCAAGATTGCCAGCACAGGTTCTGATAGACCCCCCTCCTCCTCCTCCTCATCCTCCTCCTCCTCCTCCTCCTCCTCCTCCTCCTCCTCCTCCTCATCCTCCTCCTCATCCTCCTCCTCATCCTCCTCCTCATCCTCCTCCTCATCCTCCTCCTCCTCATCCTCCTCCTCCTCCTCCTCTGCCTTAACATCGCCCTCAGCCCCTAGCTGGAAGCGTTGCAGCACTGGCACGGGGAGACGTCAGCAGGCGGTGCTTAAGCTCATCAGCTTGGGCGACAGGAAGCACAGCGCCGCAGAGGTGAGGCACGCCATATTGCAGCAGACAGAGATGTGGCTGTCGCCGCTGCAGCTAGGACCAGGCATGGTCGTGTGCGATAACGGCCGTAACCTGGTGGCGGCTCTGGAGCTTGCAGAACTCAATCACGTACCATGCCTGGCCCACGTTTTTAATTTGGTAGTACAAAAGTTTCTAAAGACTTACCCCAACCTGGCAGAGCTACTGGTCAAAGTGCGGCGCTTGTGCGCTCACTTTCGGAAGTCAACTGTAGCTGCTGCTAGCTTAAAAAAAAATCCAGCAACGCCTCCATTTGCCTCAACATCGGCTGTTGTGCGACCTGCCCACTCGCTGGAATTCCACCTATTGCATGTTGGCCAGGGTGTGTGAGCAGCAGAAAGCATTGATGGAGTACCAGATGATGCATCCACGCGTGCCTCCAACTCAGCTCCCTCAGTTTGCCAACCACGAGTGGCCATGGATGGCAGACATATGCGATGTATTGCGTATCTTTGAGGAGTCCACTAAGAAGGTCAGCAGCGAGGACGCTATAGTGAGCGTAACCATCCCGCTCCTAGGCGTCCTTAAAGAATCGCTCATCGCAATAAGGGAGAACGCATTGCACACAGAGGAGATGGGGGTAGGAGGAGACGCAATGCAGGTAGACAGTCAGACCACACTTTTGTCTGCTGCTCGGTGGCAGTTGCAGGAGGAGGATGAGGAGGAGGAGGACAACGTGGAGGTGGCTGTGGAAGAGGATGCTGGCGGCGAGGGTAGCAGTCAGGCTGTGTGCGTCCCATTGGTTCAGCGCGGATGGGGCGGAGAGGAGGAGGAAGAGGAGGAAATGGAAAATGATCCTTCTGGTGGGGGCAGTGACGTCATGCCTACTCAGAGTCTGGCACACATGGCTGACTTCATGCTGGGCTGCTTTTCCCGGGACATACGTGTTGTCCGGATATTGGAGAACAAACTATACTGGGTCTTCGCACTCCTGGACCCCCGGTATAAAGATAACTTCTCCTCTTTTATTCCGGTAGAGGAGAGGACGAATCGATTACTGGAATACCAGAGGGAACTCTTGCAGAACATGATGCAGATTTTCCCACCCAGCATCGCTGGCGGCAGAGAGGAGAGTGTCTCCCAGAGTCTGACAACATCGATCAGGCCCACAGCCACCAGGGGAACACTCTCCAAGGTGTGGGACACGTTCATGTCACCCCCTCGTGCAACTTCCATCACTGCGGGGCCCGCTATCAGCAGGAGGGACAAGTATCGGCGGATGTTGCGGGACTACCTGGCAGACCACACCCCTGTCCTCCCCGATCCCTCGGCGACCTACACTTACTGGGTCTCCAAGTTGGACACGTGGCTGGAACTGTCCCTGTACGCCTTGGAGGTGCTTGCCTGCCCTGCCGCCAGCGTGCTATCAGAAAGGGTGTGTTCAGCGCAGCCGGGGGCATTATAACCGATAAGCGCAGCCGCCTGTCAACCGACAGTGCCGACAGGCTGACGCTAATCAAAATGAACAGCAAGTGGATTGACCCGGACTTTGCTTGTACAACAGTGGAAAGCAGCCAAGAGTGAAGTGCCATCTGTATGAAGTGCCATTTCCTCCTCCTCCTCCTCCTCCTCCTCCTCCTCCTCCTCCTTAACCGCCGTAGAATTGCTGTATTAATGAAAAAAATTATGGCTCACCTCTTAGGCTTAATACAATCAATTTTTAAGAGGTCTCAACTCTTGGGCCTCCACACAATTTTTAAAAGGTCTCAGCTCTTGGGCCTCCACACAATTTTTAAGAGGTCTCAGCTCTTGGGCCTCCACACAATTTTTAAGAGGTCTCAGCTCGTGGGCCTCCACACAATTTTTAAAAGGTCTCAGCTCTTGGGCCTCCACACAATTTTTAAGAGGTCTCAGCTCTTGGGCCTCCACACAATTTTTAAGAGGTCTCAGCTCGTGGGCCTCCACACAATTTTTAAAAGGTCTCAGCTCTTGGGCCTCCACACAATTTTTAAAAGGTCTCAGCTCTTGGGCCTCCACACAATTTTTAAAAGGTCTCAGCTCTTGGGCCTCCACACAATGTTTGAGAGGTCTCAGCTCTTGGGCCTCCACACAATTTTTAAAAGGTCTCAGCTCTTGGGCCTCCACACAATTTTTAAGAGGTCTCAGCTCGTGGGCCTCCACACAATTTTTAAAAGGTCTCAGCTCTTGGGCCTCCACACAATGTTTGAGAGGTCTCAGCTCTTGGGCCTCCACACAATTTTTAAAAGGTCTCAGCTCTTGGGCCTCCACACAATTTTTAAAAGGTCTCAGCTCTTGGGCCTCCACACAATTTTTAAAACATAGCAGCCCTAATAAGGGCTCTCAATGACTCTCTTGTCTTCTGGTAGCTGGTATATATGGTGGTAAATGCGATATTCTGAGCTTCTGGGGCCCTGCCTGACTACATAGGATATGAGATATATACTGTTCAACATAGCAGCACTAATAAGGGATTAAGGACTGTCTTGTCTTCTGGTAGCTGGTATATATGGTGGTAAAAGGTATATTCTGAGCTTCTGGGGCCCTGCCTGACTAAATAGAAAATGAGCTATATACTGTTCAGCGTAGCAGCCCTAATAAGGGCTATTAAGGACTGTCTTGTCTTCTGGTAGCTGGTATATATGGTGGTAAAAGGTATATTCTGAGCTTCTGGGGCCCTGCCTGACTAAATAGAAAATGAGCTATATACTGTTCAGCGTAGCAGCCCTAATAAGGGCTATTAAGGACTGTCTTGTCTTCTGGTAGCTGGTATATATGGTGGTAAAAGGTATATTCTGAGCTTCTGGGGCCCTGCCTGACTACATAGAATATGAGCTATATACTGTTCAACATAGCAGCACTAATAAGGGATTAAGGACTGTCTTGTCTTCTGGTAGCTGGTATATATGGTGGTAAAAGGTATATTCTGAGCTTCTGGGGCCCTGCCTGACTAAATAGAAAATGAGCTATATACTGTTCAGCGTAGCAGCCCTAATAAGGGCTATTAAGGACTGTCTTGTCTTCTGGTAGCTGGTATATATGGTGGTAAAAGGTATATTCTGAGCTTCTGGGGCCCTGCCTGACTACATAGAATATGAGCTATATACTGTTCAACATAGCAGCACTAATAAGGGATTAAGGACTGTCTTGTCTTCTGGTAGCTGGTATATATGGTGGTAAAAGGTATATTCTGAGCTTCTGGGGCCCTGCCTGACTAAATAGAAAATGAGCTATATACTGTTCAGCGTAGCAGCCCTAATAAGGGCTATTAAGGACTGTCTTGTCTTCTGGTAGCTGGTATATATGGTGGTAAAAGGTATATTCTGAGCTTCTGGGGCACTGCCTGACTAAATAGAAAATGAGCTATATACTGTTCAGCGTAGCAGCCCTAATAAGGGCTATTAAGGACTGTCTTGTCTTCTGGTAGCTGGTATATATGGTGGTAAAAGGTATATTCTGAGCTTCTGGGGCCCTGCCTGACTAAATAGAAAATGAGCTATATACTGTTCAACATAGCAGCACTAATAAGGGATTAAGGACTGTCTTGTCTTCTGGTAGCTGGTATATATGGTGGTAAAAGGTATATTCTGAGCTTCTGGGGCCCTGCCTGACTAAATAGAAAATGAGCTATATACTGTTCAACATAGCAGCACTAATAAGGGATTAAGGACTGTCTTGTCTTCTGGTAGCTGGTATATATGGTGGTAAAAGGTATATTCTGAGCTTCTGGGGCCCTGCCTGACTAAATAGAAAATGAGCTATATACTGTTCAACATAGCAGCACTAATAAGGGATTAAGGACTGTCTTGTCTTCTGGTAGCTGGTATATATGGTGGTAAAAGGTATATTCTGAGCTTCTGGGGCCCTGCCTGACTAAATAGAAAATGAGCTATATACTGTTCAACATAGCAGCACTAATAAGGGATTAAGGACTGTCTTGTCTTCTGGTAGCTGGTATATATGGTGGTAAAAGGTATATTCTGAGCTTCTGGGGCCCTGCCTGACTAAATAGAAAATGAGCTATATACTGTTCAACATAGCAGCACTAATAAGGGATTAAGGACTGTCTTGTCTTCTGGTAGCTGGTATATATGGTGGTAAAAGGTATATTCTGAGCTTCTGGGGCCCTGCCTGACTAAATAGAAAATGAGCTATATACTGTTCAGCGTAGCAGCCCTAATAAGGGCTATTAAGGACTGTCTTGTCTTCTGGTAGCTGGTATATATGGTGGTAAAAGGTATATTCTGAGCTTCTGGGGCCCTGCCTGACTAAATAGAAAATGAGCTATATACTGTTCAGCGTAGCAGCCCTAATAAGGGCTCTTAAGGACTGTCTTGTCTTCTGGTAGCTGGTATATATGGTGGTAAAAGGTATATTCTGAGCTTCTGGGGCCCTGCCTGACTAAATAGAAAATGAGCTATATACTGTTCAACATAGCAGCACTAATAAGGGATTAAGGACTGTCTTGTCTTCTGGTAGCTGGTATATATGGTGGTAAAAGGTATATTCTGAGCTTCTGGGGCCCTGCCTGACTAAATAGAAAATGAGCTATATACTGTTCAGCGTAGCAGCCCTAATAAGGGCTATTAAGGACTGTCTTGTCTTCTGGTAGCTGGTATATATGGTGGTAAAAGGTATATTCTGAGCTTCTGGGGCCCTGCCTGACTAAATAGAAAATGAGCTATATACTGTTCAGCGTAACAGCCCTAATAAGGGCTCTTAAGGACTGTCTTGTCTTCTGGTAGCTGGTATATATGGTGGTAAAAGGTATATTCTGAGCTTCTGGGGCCCTGCCTGACTACATAGAAAATGAGCTATATACTGTTCAACATAGCAGCACTAATAAGGGATTAAGGACTGTCTTGTCTTCTGGTAGCTGGTATATATGGTGGTAAAAGGTATATTCTGAGCTTCTGGGGCCCTGCCTGACTAAATAGAAAATGAGCTATATACTGTTCAACATAGCAGCACTAATAAGGGATTAAGGACTGTCTTGTCTTCTGGTAGCTGGTATATATGGTGGTAAAAGGTATATTCTGAGCTTCTGGGGCCCTGCCTGACTAAATAGAAAATGAGCTATATACTGTTCAACATAGCAGCACTAATAAGGGATTAAGGACTGTCTTGTCTTCTGGTAGCTGGTATATATGGTGGTAAAAGGTATATTCTGAGCTTCTGGGGCCCTGCCTGACTAAATAGAAAATGAGCTATATACTGTTCAGCGTAGCAGCCCTAATAAGGGCTATTAAGGACTGTCTTGTCTTCTGGTAGCTGGTATATATGGTGGTAAAAGGTATATTCTGAGCTTCTGGGGCCCTGCCTGACTAAATAGAAAATGAGCTATATACTGTTCAGCGTAGCAGCCCTAATAAGGGCTCTTAAGGACTGTCTTGTCTTCTGGTAGCTGGTATATATGGTGGTAAAAGGTATATTCTGAGCTTCTGGGGCCCTGCCTGACTAAATAGAAAATAAGCTATATACTGTTCAGCGTAGCAGCCCTAATAAGGGCTATTAAGGACTGTCTTGTCTTCTGGTAGCTGGTATATATGGTGGTAAAAGGTATATTCTGAGCTTCTGGGGCCCTGCCTGACTACATAGAATATGAGCTATATACTGTTCAACATAGCAGCACTAATAAGGGATTAAGGACTGTCTTGTCTTCTGGTAGCTGGTATATATGGTGGTAAAAGGTATATTCTGAGCTTCTGGGGCCCTGCCTGACTAAATAGAAAATGAGCTATATACTGTTCAGCGTAGCAGCCCTAATAAGGGCTATTAAGGACTGTCTTGTCTTCTGGTAGCTGGTATATATGGTGGTAAAAGGTATATTCTGAGCTTCTGGGGCCCTGCCTGACTAAATAGAAAATGAGCTATATACTGTTCAGCGTAGCAGCCCTAATAAGGGCTATTAAGGACTGTCTTGTCTTCTGGTAGCTGGTATATATGGTGGTAAAAGGTATATTCTGAGCTTCTGGGGCCCTGCCTGACTAAATAGAAAATGAGCTATATACTGTTCAACATAGCAGCACTAATAAGGGATTAAGGACTGTCTTGTCTTCTGGTAGCTGGTATATATGGTGGTAAAAGGTATATTCTGAGCTTCTGGGGCCCTGCCTGACTAAATAGAAAATGAGCTATATACTGTTCAACATAGCAGCACTAATAAGGGATTAAGGACTGTCTTGTCTTCTGGTAGCTGGTATATATGGTGGTAAAAGGTATATTCTGAGCTTCTGGGGCCCTGCCTGACTAAATAGAAAATGAGCTATATACTGTTCAACATAGCAGCACTATTAAGGGATTAAGGACTGTCTTGTCTTCTGGTAGCTGGTATATATGGTGGTAAAAGGTATATTCTGAGCTTCTGGGGCCCTGCCTGACTAAGTAGAAAATGAGCTATATACTGTTCAACATAGCAGCACTAATAAGGGATTAAGGACTGTCTTGTCTTCTGGTAGCTGGTATATATGGTGGTAAAAGGTATATTCTGAGCTTCTGGGGCCCTGCCTGACTAAATAGAAAATGAGCTATATACTGTTCAACATAGCAGCACTAATAAGGGATTAAGGACTGTCTTGTCTTCTGGTAGCTGGTATATATGGTGGTAAAAGGTATATTCTGAGCTTCTGGGGCCCTGCCTGACTAAATAGAAAATGAGCTATATACTGTTCAGCGTAGCAGCCCTAATAAGGGCTATTAAGGACTGTCTTGTCTTCTGGCAGCTGGTATATATGGTGGTAAAAGGTATATTCTGAGCTTCTGGGGCCCTGCCTGACTAAATAGAAAATGAGCTATATACTGTTCAGCGTAGCAGCCCTAATAAGGGCTCTTAAGGACTGTCTTGTCTTCTGGTAGCTGGTATATATGGTGGTAAAAGGTATATTCTGAGCTTCTGGGGCCCTGCCTGACTAAATAGAAAATGAGCTATATACTGTTCAACATAGCAGCACTAATAAGGGATTAAGGACTGTCTTGTCTTCTGGTAGCTGGTATATATGGTGGTAAAAGGTATATTCTGAGCTTCTGGGGCCCTGCCTGACTAAATAGAAAATGAGCTATATACTGTTCAGCGTAGCAGCCCTAATAAGGGCTATTAAGGACTGTCTTGTCTTCTGGTAGCTGGTATATATGGTGGTAAAAGGTATATTCTGAGCTTCTGGGGCCCTGCCTGACTAAATAGAAAATGAGCTATATACTGTTCAGCGTAGCAGCCCTAATAAGGGCTCTTAAGGACTGTCTTGTCTTCTGGTAGCTGGTATATATGGTGGTAAAAGGTATATTCTGAGCTTCTGGGGCCCTGCATGACTACATAGAAAATGAGCTATATACTGTTCAACATAGCAGCACTAATAAGGGATTAAGGACTGTCTTGTCTTCTGGTAGCTGGTATATATGGTGGTAAAAGGTATATTCTGAGCTTCTGGGGCCCTGCCTGACTAAATAGAAAATGAGCTATATACTGTTCAACATAGCAGCACTAATAAGGGATTAAGGACTGTCTTGTCTTCTGGTAGCTGGTATATATGGTGGTAAAAGGTATATTCTGAGCTTCTGGGGCCCTGCCTGACTAAATAGAAAATGAGCTATATACTGTTCAACATAGCAGCACTAATAAGGGATTAAGGACTGTCTTGTCTTCTGGTAGCTGGTATATATGGTGGTAAAAGGTATATTCTGAGCTTCTGGGGCCCTGCCTGATTAAATAGAAAATGAGCTATATACTGTTCAGCGTAGCAGCCCTAATAAGGGCTATTAAGGACTGTCTTGTCTTCTGGTAGCTGGTATATATGGTGGTAAAAGGTATATTCTGAGCTTCTGGGGCCCTGCCTGACTAAATAGAAAATGAGCTATATACTGTTCAACATAGCAGCACTAATAAGGGATTAAGGACTGTCTTGTCTTCTGGTAGCTGGTATATATGGTGGTAAAAGGTATATTCTGAGCTTCTGGGGCCCTGCCTGACTAAATAGAAAATGAGCTATATACTGTTCAGCGTAGCAGCCCTAATAAGGGCTATTAAGGACTGTCTTGTCTTCTGGTAGCTGGTATATATGGTGGTAAAAGGTATATTCTGAGCTTCTGGGGCCCTGCCTGACTAAATAGAAAATGAGCTATATACTGTTCAGCGTAGCAGCCCTAATAAGGGCTCTTAAGGACTGTCTTGTCTTCTGGTAGCTGGTATATATGGTGGTAAAAGGTATATTCTGAGCTTCTGGGGCCCTACCTGACTAAATAGAAAATGAGCTATATACTGTTCAACATAGCAGCACTAATAAGGGATTAAGGACTGTCTTGTCTTCTGGTAGCTGGTATATATGGTGGTAAAAGGTATATTCTGAGCTTCTGGGGCCCTGCCTGACTAAATAGAAAATGAGCTATATACTGTTCAACATAGCAGCACTAATAAGGGATTAAGGACTGTCTTGTCTTCTGGTAGCTGGTATATATGGTGGTAAAAGGTATATTCTGAGCTTCTGGGGCCCTGCCTGACTAAATAGAAAATGAGCTATATACTGTTCAACATAGCAGCACTAATAAGGGATTAAGGACTGTCTTGTCTTCTGGTAGCTGGTATATATGGTGGTAAAAGGTATATTCTGAGCTTCTGGGGCCCTGCCTGACTACATAGAAAATGAGCTATATACTGTTCAACATAGCAGCACTAATAAGGGATTAAGGACTGTCTTGTCTTCTGGTAGCTGGTATATATGGTGGTAAAAGGTATATTCTGAGCTTCTGGGGCCCTGCCTGACTAAATAGAAAATGAGCTATATACTGTTCAGCGTAGCAGCCCTAATAAGGGCTATTAAGGACTGTCTTGTCTTCTGGTAGCTGGTATATATGTTGGTAAAAGGTATATTCTGAGCTTCTGGGGCCCTGCCTGACTAAATAGAAAATGAGCTATATACTGTTCAGCGTAGCAGCCCTAATAAGGGCTCTTAAGGACTGTCTTGTCTTCTGGTAGCTGGTATATATGGTGGTAAAAGGTATATTCTGAGCTTCTGGGGCCCTGCCTGACTAAATAGAAAATAAGCTATATACTGTTCAGCGTAGCAGCCCTAATAAGGGCTATTAAGGACTGTCTTGTCTTCTGGTAGCTGGTATATATGGTGGTAAAAGGTATATTCTGAGCTTCTGGGGCCCTGCCTGACTAAATAGAAAATGAGCTATATACTGTTCAGCGTAGCAGCCCTAATAAGGGCTATTAAGGACTGTCTTGTCTTCTGGTAGCTGGTGGTAAAAGGTATATTCTGAGCTTCTGGGGCCCTGCCTGACTAAATAGAAAATGAGCTATATACTGTTCAGCGTAGCAGCCCTAATAAGGGCTCTTAAGGACTGTCTTGTCTTCTGGTAGCTGGTATAGATGGTGGTAAAAGCGATATTCCGAGCTTCTGGGGCCCTGCCAGCGACAGCCTGTCTTTCCCTGCTGTGAGCGTCTGTCCCTCACTAAGTTCAAGCTGCTAATGCTGACGAAGAGGAAGTGCTGAGTTTTGTATATTCGAGGTCACATGGTTTTTCCAGCCAATGCGTGTAGACGCCGTTTTCGCGATGCCAGCGTCCTCCCAGGACCTGTCCCACCCCCCCTGCATGGTGATTGGTGTAAAAAACGCGCCAGGGAAGGTGGGAGGGGAAACGAATTGTGAGTGCGCCATCGCCGCTGTACTCGATCGAAATCGAGTATGACGAACAGCGTAGTATTCGATCGAATACCGGCTCGGTCGAATACTACTCGCTCATCACTAATTATTAAGATTATTGAAATTTTAAACAAGGGAAAATGCAATATGGGGTCCCTTAACAATAAAAAGACCATGGAGGGACGGGACCGTTGCAGGTGGAAATCATAGTATTGATGTTTGACCAATATATCTTAGTCATCAAAAGGAATCCAAAATAGTCATAATGGACATGAAGTAAGGGATGGGATCGTTCCAGGTTGGAATCATAATGCGAATAGTATTAATTAGGGTTTAAATAGAGCATAAGAATAAATAGAGGGATCTGCATGAATCAGTTAACAAATACAAATAAAAAGATGGTCATCTACAAGTATTTGGGGAAACAAGGTATGTATAACACAGCAATGTAAGGGGTATGGGGTTTTTGCTTTTATTTGGAAGACCGTGACCTGGCCTGACCAGGAATGCTAAATATGGCCCTGCACATTGGGGATCAAGCCCCCAAAGGAGAGCACCAGGGGATTACCTGGTAACTGCTGAGTCAAACCAATCCTGACTGCCTCAGTGGCCTGGATGGGAAGCTCATATAGGAAGGAAAGTGTGGTGCTTTCAATTACCTTATGGTAAATAAAGCCCTGTTTTTGAGGGTCCCAAAGGAAGACAACCTCCAAGCTCAGTAGTACTAAAGGTCATGTTGTTAGCCATGAATAAAGACACAAGCCTCCGACAGAGAGATCACAGCCAGGTCAGGCTCTCCAGAAATGGACTCTAAGATTACAGTGGCCTCTGCTGCCGTCCCTGACTTGTTCTTCATCTGAGAAGCTCTGTGTCTGATGAAGGATAAAGGCATTCATTATTCCCAGGAACATCTGAAAATCACAAGCAAAGGCTCTGGTAACCGTACACCCAGTGCGGCAGTCACCCCTCTGATAAGGTGGATGATACCGGCCCTAATCCTCTGAGTGCCGATCGGTTGCAGAGCAGGTGTCTGATTTTCATTAAAATTTCAAATTCAGGCGAGGCTCGATCAGATAACAAGGGCGGCATTGAAGCTCAGTGTCTTCCTGCTGTAGCTCAGCCAGGGGACACGATTCAGCAGTCTGGATCCGATGCTGGCAAAGAGGTGGCAGCATCGGGGGAGCCTTTAGAAACATCTTTAAAGGGCCAATTAGCAAAGTGTACCATCTTTATTCAACGCTAAGATGCATCGCTTTCTGCAAGTGAGAATACTGTAGTTAGAGTATATTAGTCAAATATTATTTTTGGTGGCCTATCATATGATATATCGTGTTAAAAGTGGATCAGATCCAGGGATTTGCACTCTGCTGGGAATGTAGTGGTTTCACATTTGATGATGGAATGGATGCAGATTTGAGTGAGTTGAGAATGAGAGAGAGGAGTCCAGCATTACACTAAGATTTTGTGTTTGAGGAACTGCAGTTAGGGCTGGATTAAAGGGGGTGATGAAGAGAAGGTGGAGCTGTTAAATGGGTGCTTTAGCTCTGTATACACAAACCAGGACCAATGAGCCAATATAGGGGATACCACTGATAGCAATACCCCAAGTATATTACTCAACAGACTAAACATGGATATCATCCAAGAAAGACTAAATAATTTAAATGTGAATAAGACTGCAGGGCTGGGTGCTCCTCACCCAAGAGCTCTTAAAGAATTCAGCTCAGTTATCTCATCGCCACTGTTCTTGATCTTTAAACCGGACCAACAAGCATTTTACAAAACATAAGTGTTGGTCCGCTGCAGGGGTGGGGGCACCCCAATTGCCGAGGTCTCCCCCTTGACCAAACACTGTAAAGCCTGCAAACCTTACTTGACAACTCGCTCCATCAGGGAAATGCGGCCCCACGATTGGTGGGCACATGGCCAGTGGCGGCAAAGCAGAAGCCCAAGAATGGGAGATGTGACAGCCGTCGGGGCTATTAAGGGACTATATACACAAATATGTAATTATGCATAATATTATAAGTGACAGCCAGCAGGGTTTTACTAAGGGCGGAAACTGCCAGACTAACCTGATTGGCTTCTATGAGGAGGTGAGTAGAAGCCTGGACAGAGGGGAGGCTGTAGATATAGTTTTTCTGGAATTTACAAAAGCATTTGACACTGTCCCCCATAGACACTTACTGGGAAATTGAGATCTTCAGGATTACAAAATACAATTTGTAACTGGATTGAAAACTGTCTGAAGAATTGTGTGTGGAGAGTTGTGGTTAAAGCTGACAAACACCCTCTGCCATAGCTGCCAGGGCCACTGCTATCTGACAGTCTGGGGGCATCCAGAATTCTGAAAATCCCTCTGCACATAACCCCCCAGGACGCCCGTAAACCTTACCTTTACTTGGCTCCCCCGTCGGGAATCCAGCGTTGCGATTAACTGCCCGACGCTCATGTGGGCCGTGATGTTCTAGCCGCCGAATGTCCTGCAGCCATTTGTGGTGCTGTCCCTGCCCACATTAGTGCCGGGCAGCCAATCAGGTCACTGGATTCCCAGTGGGGGAGCAAGGTTAAAGTAAGATTTTTAGGCACCCTGGGTCGTTATGTACAGGGGGAATCCAGAATTCTGGATGCTCCCCCAGGCTATTAGATAGCAGCGGCGTCACTGGCTACCTACACACTCGCCATGGGGGCTGTGGGTCCGCTTTAATGATACCTACTCTGAATTGTCTCTGGTTGTAAACGGTGTACCCAATGGTTCATTGATGGACCCACTATGATTTACTTTGTTTATAAATTAAATAGAAAATTGAATTAATAGCATGGTCTCCATTTATGCAGATGACAAAAGGATATGTAGCACAGTGCAGTCTATTGAAGATGTTCACAAGCTTCAAGCTGACTTGGGCACTTTGAGTGTCTGGGCATCCACCTGGAAAATGAAGTTCAATGTGGAGAAAAGTCATGCACTTGGGGTCTAATAATCTCCAGGCCACATATGTCATCGGGAAGAGTCCCTTTTTGAGAAAGATCTGGGGGTACTGGTAGACCACAGGCTATATATAACAGCATGCAATGTCAAGCAGCTGCTTCCAAGGCCACCAAGACATTATCAACCATTAAAAGAGGCATGGAATCACGGGACAGGGATGTCATTTTGCCTCTTTACAAGGCACTGGTGTGCACCCTCACTTGGAATATGCCGTCCAGTTCTGGGCACCCGTTCATAGAAAGGACGCTCTATGGAAAGGGTGCAGAGGAGAGCCACCAAACTAATAAGAGGAATGAAGGATCTTATTTATGAGGAAAGATTACAGGAATGAAAGTCCCGAAGGTCTTGAAAGGAGACATCTAATGGGGAACATTATTTACTTGTATAAATATATAAATGGCCAATGCAAAAACACCATTTTAGGTAAAATCCTCTCTAAAGACAAAGGGGCACTTACAAGAAAAGGTTCAATCTCCAGATATGACAATTTTTACTATAAGAACTATAATTCTGCGGAATAGCCTCCCGCAGAATCTTGCTGCGACATCAACCGCTGACCGCTTCAATAAAGGATTAGATGCTTAGAGGAAAACATTAACAGTTACTATTAGCTGTTATCAGCAAATAATAATAATTACAGTATAAAAAATATTTTCCCAAACCTGACACTTGGTTAGCCTTGATGGGCTAACCAACCGTATTAATTATAAGTAACTTTAATGGGCTGCTTTTAATTGTTTTGCCATTTGTGGCTCATTAGAGTATTTATACTGCAACACAATGCGGTTTGCAGTGATTGTGAGATCGTTGACAAATATTTTTTATTGAGGAGATGGAGCAGAACCAATGGGAAATTGACAAGCTCTGTTTTGACCATGTTCAGTTTGACATGAATGAGGAGATCACTGTTAGACAGCCACACACAAGACATAAGGGCTGATACAGAACTATGAGAATTTTCATTTGTTTTGTTTTTTTGCGAGAAATCAAATATTTCGAATGGTTCTAATGTTACTGAAATTCAGCATTATCTTTCGCTGTGTGAAGTATATGAAGATTTACACAGCTAAAAATGGAACAAAAATCATCATAAAAAAATTAGAAAGAAGAATTCTTACATTGCTAAATTAGCTCTATAGAATGGAGGAGGTTTGGGCCTAAGAGTTATGTTATAGTGTCACCAGCATAGAAGTGGTGTTGGAAGCCAAATGAGTTTTTGAGTTGCCCAATTTGGATTGCACACTTTGGTATCCATCATGAGCTTGCCTATTAGTCTTTTCATAAGAATCTTTTATTGGAGATGCAACAGCCAAGCTTCGAATGCATTTGCATGGAGTGACTGCAGTTTACATTTATGATACTAGCCGTGTTTCCTTTTTTTTTCCTGTTTTTATTGAGGTAAACTCTCCGATTTTATTCGCCTGTCTATGTAAGGGGGCTTCTCTTACTGCACTCATGTTCCAGTAAAGCCAGTTCATGTTACTCCATGAATGATTATATGGATTTGACACCGCTGCACCCAGCACTCACACTCTGCAACATCTTTCAGGAAGCAGAGTGACTTCTGCAGATCACCTATTGGTCCTTGACATAAAATGGTGTCTGTGTTGGGGCTGGATGCAGCAGAGTCAATTCCAGAAAGACATTTGTGGGGTAACTGGCACTGGCTTTACTGGAACATATATGCAGTATGAGAATGTCACCTTAACATGGTGGCTAACACAGAGAGAAAAAAAATAAGTCATAGAGCAGAGCTCAATATACAGAAAAATGCATAGAGAGACTACAGTTAAGCATTGGTAACTGTGACATCTAGCGTCCTAACGGTAAACTGAATTAAATGTAGCAAAAATCACTCCAGCAATAGACTAAGCTAGTTGTATCTCTAACAGTCTGTCCCTGGTTGCTTGAGTGGTATTGACAGGGCAGTTTCTAGGCAAAATAGCGATCAGTGCAATAAGGAGAAGAATATGCCCCTCCTCACCGATCCTGAGGTGCTGAAGGCAGAAGGCAGTGCCTCCTCCCCACGACTGAGCCCAATATGGGGGAATGAGGGGTCTGTTTTATGGCCTGCACCACTAACCATGGTCCTAACATGACTAGGATAAGGATGGCTTTGGTGCCCAGGGAGATCACCCTGCTTGCCCTCCCCTAGGTATTAAGGTGAACTTTATTGTTATTTAACGAAATCCTTTGATTTCATTCTATTTAGACCCACTTTCCTCAGGTCGGGCATTTTGGATTCCATCGTAGCACCATGCGGCCTGTACACTGGAAGTTTTAACGTTCCCCAGTTGTTTAACTAAACTGACTAGTAATCTAAATACATTCTGCAGCGAAGACTCTGACAGCGTCTCCAGCATATAAAGTAATGGGTGGTAGCTGCCTCTTTCCCCCTCGCTGTTTAATCCTCACACATCTCTTTAATTTGATGGCGGTCGGGAAGCATGGCTCTCAGTGTGGCCAGCGCTATGTTTATCCCACAGACGCAGATCCTTACAATAAAAGCTGCGGCACCTTGTAGGACACTTTAAACAAACACGGTGGAGCCAGCGACACCTCCATGTTTATACCCAGTACACAGAAGCTTCGGAGTATGGCTCCTGCTGCCCGCCGCCTCTGACTTTCCTAAATTAATGGCGCTGTTTGACTGGTAATGGATCCTGTTACTGTGATTGTTACAATGACCTGTCCAATAGCACTATAAGATTTTATATCCCTGTTAAATCTTGTTGACCTCACATCACAATGGCTACCGTGTGACACCTTTATTCGAAGTAATTTAATGTTATGTATATTCAGCATTAAGTAGGACCCTATGTCTTTTTGTAGAAACTGAAAAAAATAAAATCTTAGTTAAAGGTGGACCAAAACCCAGGATTTTGACTACCCTGGGTTTTGGTCCTTGCTCTCTTGCTGGTGGACGCATCCCCCGCTACCCTCTAACAGGGAGCATGCCCGCGTCGGCCATTTCCTAATGCCTGGCACAGGCATTCCTCCTGCTACAGGGATAGCGGCGATGCGCCCGCTTGCTCGCGCATGTGCTATTGGACTGGGAAACAGGGTGAGTTTCCGGGAGACCTGGGGGTTTCACACAGCGGGGCACCCCCGATCGGGGTACCCCGGGGAGCGAGTATGCCTGCCCAGTAGACTTTATAGACTTTAAAGGCTCTAAAGTCTCTGACCTTTAAAAATGTATGTCTAGGCAAAATATAATAAAATGCTGATGCTCACCTCCTTTCCAACACAGCAGCCTGAGAACAGTATGGATTTCTGAGATCAGTTGCCTTTTACACAGGGAGCGGACCGATACACGGCTTGGCATTGCCCCTTCTGTCGCACTGTTATGATTTGATGGCTTGTCCACCAATTCATCTGTGAATGGTGGATGAGCTCTCAAAAAATCCTGCAGGACCTGATCTCTGTATCAGGTTTCAGAGTATGGGACACCACACTGGGTGCTGCAGGGGACAGGAAATCAGTGTTTTCCATACAGTGTCGGTAAAGAAAACCTGTGTCAGATAGCAAACAATTTTCTCTTCTACAAGTTATTCTAAAGTTTGGCTAGCTTTTGGGGTGTTCAGATGGAGCAGCCGCTCAGGACACTGTCATCCTGGAGGCGCCATATTTCATAATCGTATATACTCACCTTTCCTCCCACACTGGCTATCGCTGCTAGTCCAGTGCTAAGACACTTACCGAATCCCCCGACGGCAGTCCCAAGCCAAGCAATGCTCCCCGTTCTCCACCGCATTGCTGCATTGACACCGCAGTGCAGTAAATAGAGAGGGGTGCACCATAGTCTCCAACAGCACAGCGGTGTCGATGCGGCGGAGGAGGGAGCAGGGCCTGGTGGGGGACTGGCACTGATAGCAGATCGGTGAGTTTAGGTGTTTTGTGTTTTGACAGAAATATGACTTTAAAGCTTTACTTGACTATCAGGCCCTGAGATAAAATAGGCAGAGAACCACAAAATGCACCTGACTACAAAGGTCTAAGAATCTCTGAGGAATAATAGTTTTCATCAGAGCCTCTGACGTAGCATATACACTGGTGTTGTGTGGAGAACCTTGGGTCTTTCACCTGAGAAAACATGCAAAAAATGGGTGGAGGCCATGCCAACAACAAGGGGACTAAATGTGATGGAGACAACTAGAGGGCCATGAGTGTTCAAATTTTGTTTAAATAATTTGGTCTACATTGCGTAAAAGACCTTTAAGTATATTAATATATCTATTATATACCCAACTTTTATTGAGCAGTGTGCTTTCACAGCAGCAGTCAGCGGGACTGTATAGGGAACAAGCAACAATCTGCTTTTATACATATTAGCACCCCGAACTGAAACTAGCAGTCATTCCACAGTTTTGCATTGTTTTTATTACTCACCATTTGAGTAAAAACATGGGATGAAAACAAGTTAACAGATAATATTTTATTATATAAAAAATCTTGATGGCGCATATTTTTGTCTATTGTTGGACTTTAAGCCTTTTTTTCAAGGGTCTTTCAGTATTTCTGGTATTTAACAGCCACTCCAATTTGTGACAACCTTTTGAGGGAAAAGTCCAAGTGTTGGCTTTACACAATACCCTTTACCTACTTTCAGATCTTTTATTTTACAAGAAAGTGGCCTTCGATGGTATTTAGAGGTCATTCAGTTCCTTGGAAACTCTAAATAAGAACTTTGAATACGGAGAGGATTGTGGTAAGGGCCCTGGACTTGGGATGAAAAGACTAGTATTCATCACTTTTCAGCTTGTGCACTGGGCCAGACCAGAGGAGGTGCCATTCATTTATGCACTCTCTCCACTATATCGATGAATGCTTTGTGGACGTTCTATTCAAACTCAAAAAGTATGAATAGACAGCTTTCTTGTTTGTTCCATTTTAAAAGAATTAAACATGATGGGGAAAATGAAGGTCTACTCTACCAAAACGAAGGAGTTTACAGAAAAGGAAGATAGAGTGCATCTCAATGTTAAGACTGGGTCCTAAAGCACTCAAAAGTTTTCCCAGGCCCCTGCTTTTGGGCTATGTGTCCCTAATTTTCTGTAATCTTATAAATCAGTGTCCACTGTGATTTTTATTCCTACTATCTAGTGTCAGACTGAAGTACCTTGGACCTATCAGAAGAAAATCATTTTGGGGCCCACTGGTCAGCTAATTAGAAGTAAAGCAAGACCATCCCTAAACACATTGTACAACTATAGTAATTTGTTGTACACTATGTGTGATGCTTATTAATTAAACAACAAATTTAACTTCAGGCAAGCCAACAACACCATGTTAGTCTTAGACCTCCTGTGCTGCCCTGTAGTGGCCCTGGGTCAGTGCTTAGAGCTCACTGGAGGAGCTACCTCACCCATTGTTCTACCTTGCCAAAATGTACCTACCATTGTGCCCTGATCATCCAGTGTCATACCTTGACCAACCCCATCGGCCCTAGCAACATGACCTACACTGGGCTCTGATGACCCAATAGTATACATTGCTGAAGGCAGTTCAACCTCCTGACAAAAACCTAATACCCCCCTCTTCCAGTCCAATGACCCACCTTGACTAAGCCTGTCTGACCAGGCAAAATGACCGACATGGTGTCCTAACCACACAATGTTATATCTTGCCCAAGGCCATCCAACCTGACAAAAGGGTCTACACTGGACAAGGATCAGCCAAAGACAAGGTCACTAGATTCAGCAGTATGAAAAACAGACACACAAAGGAAAGTAATAAGAATTATTAGCCAGATATGGGATATGGCTCTGACCCAACCATAGCTTTGCCAGTTCAGAATACCACAATGGCCTGCTTGGTTCAAAGGCTGGATCATTTTCCATTTACTTATACATTCTATGGATGCTTTGCATTTACAGATACCACTAATGTCATATCACTAATGATATGTTCATTTAAAGGGTAAGGAAAAAGGACATTATTGAGGCCTCCAGAGTGAAGCTTTAATTGACAAAATAATGACATCATATATTATGACCAGCAATCCACATTGGTTACCAGCCATTATGTACCTGATACAGATGATACAAATACAGTACAGTACAGATAATACAGATACAGTGAGTATACTGGCCCGACTTTTGGCACCTCTACTAGTTTTACATTGAACGCACACAATTCATCCCTGAGGATTGTTGCAGGTTGAGCACATTTCTGGGAAATGTCTAAACCTATAAAAATGGCAATAAAGGCTTTGCTTCAATTAAACAATTATTATCTTGAGAATTCAATGGAATAAATACTAATAATGCATTAATATGCAATAAATGGGTGTACACAAGGTAAAGCCAGAATGAGCTTCCGTGGTCATCAATACGGTCTATTCTTTGTGCTGTTTAGATAAACTTATGACCTAACTGTTAAAGTAGCTACTTGGCAGTCTAGGACAGTGGAATCAAAAATCACCTTTGTCTTTTCCATCTAAGCAGTCTTGTGTTTTTTTTGCAAGAGTGTAAATGTTAAAAGGTAAGGGGACTTTAGAAAAACAGAAAATATTAACATGGCACATACATACCAAATATAGCAGGGTTTACCCATACTCCTCAGTAGTAGGCAGATCTGTGAATGTCATTTACTGTATTCACACTATAAGACACACTTATTTTCCCCCATAAGTTGGAGGAAAATGCTCATGCATTGCAAAGGCATTGTGGCAGACCCGCATCCCAACCGCCGCTGGGTCGGTTAATTAAAGAAAAAAACGTCATACCTGTACTGTGATCGAGAAGAAGCCGCCACTCTTGGCAACCGATGCGCTGCAGAGAGTGGCGTCTTCCGGATCGCGTTACAGTTAAGAAATTTTGAAGTTACTCAGTGCCAGTTGGGGACTAGGGGGGGTCGATCTGTCACACTTCCTGTTCTATGGTGGATTGGGGGCTGCACACAAGGGGCAGGGAATTCTGCATGCTGTTTGTTTTGGGCGATGGGGGATCTGCCAAATGACCTGTTTTAGGGGTAATTGTGTGGGCTTCTGACAATATTTGAGCACGCCATTTGGTGTTTTTTCTTTCTCCTCCTCAAAAAATCCTAGGTGCGTGTTATGGGCAGGTGCGTCTAATGGTGCAAAAATAAGATATCTATCTTTTGTGATATATTAAGCAACCATAAATACATGGTCAGGTGTACAATGTTTGATTATTTCTTCTAATATGTACACATCAATCGTTTAAGGCTAATGACCCTCATCGGCACAAAGCTAGGAGTGATGGCTTTATGGAGGGTACATGGAGGGAACAAATAGGAGTGCTTAGCTTAAGAGTTTCTGGGAACTAGGTAATATAACAATTATTACATTGAGAATTCAAAGGAATAAATACAAGGGGAAACCAGGTTGAGCTGCCGTAGTGATAAATAAGGTCTATTCTTTTTTGCTGTTTATATAAACCAATGATCCAACTGTTAGGGATGTTAGGGATACTCCTTGGCTTTTATTGGTTTAAATCGGGGTTGTCTTGGAGGACAGAGGAATGAAAAATCACCTAAGCCTTTTTCATTTAAGCAGTCAGACTGTAAATGTTAAAAAGAAAAGAGCACCTTCTTAACAAAATAGAACATAAAATATTAACATGGCACAAACAAACCAAGAATAACAGGATTTACACATGATTCTTAGCAGTAGGTGGGGTTGTTCAAATCATCTCAATTCTTATGTTTGTGATATCTCAAGATCCCATAAAGGTATGGCTAGGTGGACAAGGCTTGAGTATATCTTTACACAGCCATCATTTCAGGCTAGTGTGCCTCGTCAGCACAAGGCTGGAAGTCATGGCAGTATGGAGGAGAAACGCAGTTGTTTAGCCAAACACCAGGCAATTGAGACTTTCTTTTTTGGGCATCTCTGCTCTCCTGTACAGTCACTTAGATAAAGTTATTGCAATAGCTTTATAGACAGAAGCAGTTTTGTTACAGCAAATCCCCCTGTTCCCAGTACAGAGGACAGAATGCAAATGAACTAAACATAGCAATAACATAAGAAGCTTAAGCTTGATGGGACCCCCAGTTCTTGGGGCTCTGATGTGGTAGCTACCACTTCCCTCTTGTAGTTACTCATTTGGGTTATGGGGGTATCCCAGGAGAGGGGCGCAGTGTTGAGTGTGTCCCATCATCATCTTGTTTTAAAATGGGGGTAGTAATTGGACCTTAAACGGACCAACACCCGTTATTACATTGCTACGCTGGAGCCCCCTCGCACCTAAATGCACAGGACACATAAAATACTCACCTTTTTAACGAGCCAGTGCCAGGAAAGGATGCGACCGGTCACGTCAGCCGGTGGCCAATCGCGGGACTCATTTCCTTGCGATGGCTCGTTAAAAAGGTAAAAGGGTAAGAGTATTTTACGTGTCCTGTGCATTTAGCTGCGAGGGGGCTCCAGCGTTTTGGATGCCCCCTCGAGCTTCTTTCTAGCGGCAAAGAGCCAGACCAACACCCATTAATGTAATAACGGGTGTTGGTTCGGTTTAAGATTAGGATTGTATATGGCCATGAGAATTTTGATGGCATTAATATTGGGACTATTATTGTAAATTTGTGGGCCTTATACAACCTCAGTGTCAAACCCCTCCCTACATATTACACCTCTCAGCTTGGGGCGGCTCTCTAAAGACAGGGGAAAGCATTCCACCTCATATGGGAGAGCCCATCACTATATGTGGTGAGCTTTATTATAAATACCCTGTTTCCCTGAAAATAAGACCTGCCCCAATAAGATTTTTCAGGATTTTTTGCTAATGCATGAAGTATAAGCCCTAGTTACAATTCATAATCAAGCTGCCAAGCTTCAGCAGAGAGACGGGAGTGGCTGTAAAGGAGGGTGAGGACACATCACAGCTGTAAAGGAGGGTGAGGACACATCACAGCTGTAAAGGAGGGTGAGGACACATCAAGTCACACAGGTAAGCTTGTCTGTCGGGAGTGAAATGTTTGATCTCGCTGATCCTACCCAAGCCTGCCGTCATGCCAGGCACATTGTAGAATCCCCCCGCATCCCCTCGCTGCTAACAGGCTGTGCACGTACTGTACTGCTGCCACCATCTTGCCAGCTGGCAACAGGCTATAATACATGTCCTAAAAATAAGACCTAGCACCTATTTTTTGAGCAAAAATATAAGACCTGTGTTTTTTTCAGGGAAACATACGTAGCTCTTTCTACTGTAGTGAATGCCCATGAGGGTTAGTTCTTTCCTAATTAGTTGAAAATATCTCTGCTTCATTCAAAAATACATGCACCTCACTTAGAGAACCTCTTCACCTCAAAATCCAAACAAATGCCTGTGTCTACTAGAAGTCTTACATTTCCACAACAAAAGTATTATTTGCTACACTGAAAGCTCAGCTATGTACTGCTGTTATGGCGGTCTTGGAAGGTTTATGTAGGGCTGCCATTAGTGAAGTACAGGCGTAACTCTAGCATATGGGCCACCAATTTCTGGCTGTAAATGGGACCCCGGCAGTACCACCTGCCATTTATTTTATGGATGTAAGGTATAAGGGGGCCCTTTGGTAGTATGGGTAAGTGTCAAGGTAGTTTAGAGGAGGTTCTTGGGTATGAGCATTAGAATTAGTTAAATGAAACCCTTAGAGAGTAAGGATGGTCTTAAAGTTTTAGAGGGGCTTGGATAGGAGGGTGGGTCTTGAAGGGACACTGGGTTGGTATTAAAAGGACACTATAATCAAGTCATCACTTTCTTATTCATATGATTGGCAGCAAATGGCAGCCAATCAGGTGACCACCAGCAACAATTTAGATTTGGTGTGAAGAACCACTCAGCAAACTTGATTTGACTGGCAAACAGGGAACTAGGAAGTTGGCTGAAATTACTATACTGATGTGTTGCTTTACAGTATTGTAGAGGGTTTCTTGAATATAGTGGGTAAGGGGGGAGAGAGAAGAAGGGGAGGGGGGTTCTGGAGCACCCTTCTTCTCTAGTTTCCTTTGTTGCCCCAACAGGTTGCCCCTACTGCCTATTGTATAAATTTGGCCTTTATTGGTACAGGACTGTCAGAATAAATAGGGATATATATATATAGAGAGAGAGAGAGAGAGAGAGAGAGAGAGAGAGAGAGAGAGAGAGAGAGATAGAGAGAGATAGAGAGAGAGAGAGATAATCCATAGCACTGATTTTTGTGTGATACAGTGCAGGTCAGCTTGGAGAGTGGAGAGTGGTGCCAGGTCCTGACAGTTATGTCTATAGGAATGCCCTGTCTGTACAGTACTGCACATTAATGGCAGACCTGGAGAGAATTAATATCCAAACAATACCAGATGGTCTTTTGCATGCAGCCTTATTTATGGCTGACACAAAATAAACCAGCAGGCATGGCAAAGAATAAATCAGTTGGGCAATTTATTTAGGGAAAAAAGGATTCTAAATATATAGCAAATACGTTATATCTTTTTCGTTTCTGAAATCAAGTGTACCCAAAAGTAAAGAACCCATCCGACCCATGTCGATTGTTTTTGATTGCATCAAATAAACCCCTCACATTTATTTACACAATCATATAAAGTAAGATTATTAAGGGAGGTGTATTCTGTTATTGTTACTTTAATCGTGTTGACATTTTTATAATTATTTATTTTTATATTTTTCTGATTATCACACTTTTGATAGAACACTGTAAAAATTAGTGATGGCAAAAATTAAGGGCCTTATTTAAGAAATTCTAGTTCCACGTAGCACCACTTGCGGCAGGTCTACCTCTGCTGCCGCCAGCGGCATCCTTATTCTGAAAGAAAAAAATAATAGAGCCATATAGTGTCCTATGCAGTGGCGGACTGTGGATGGGAATCAGCCCTGGATTTTACCAGCCCCTGGCCGGCTGAGACATCACTCCTGAGCACCCCCCCCAACCATGATGCTGGGCTATAGCATTGGGGCTGGGATTGCCTGGCTTGTGGGTATAGTGGGTCTGGAGCTGAGAGTGAGACTAATTTGATGTGGGTGTTAGAAGCAGCAGCCCAACTGGCCCCAAAGTAGTGTGGCCCACCGGGCATTGTCCCAGATCTCCATATGACTCCTGGTCCTACAGTATGTATCAACAGTGTCAGGGATTATTTAAATACCGGCGCTGGGTTCCCGACAACGCCACATCACATCATGTGCTCAGTGTTATTCTGCCATAGGCTCCAATTATGCTTTCTAGTCATGTCATTTTTGGTCACTTCTGGTTAGTGTTTTTTTCTTTACATTTTTGTGCATGTATGCATGTGACACGGGATCCCTTGCCTGTTTGGAATTTTTTTTAAAATAATTTTCTGCTTACATTACTTAGGTAATGTGCTGCTAACTAGCGTTTTTGCCCTGCAAATCATGTATCATGTCATTCATGTGTTCCCAATGTCATTCCATGTGTTTGCACGTTGTCACTGTGCTGCCATCCTTTTAAAATGCCTTTTTTCCCATTGCATCTGGTGCTGTATGTCTGAGTGTCCTGGTTTAAGAGCACCAGTGCAGGTGCCGAACACCAGAGCGCTTGCTGTCTATGGCTATAGTTGCACTATTATTAAATGGGGCTCCCTATTCACTCCAAAATTCCTTACTTTTTCTAATAAATCAAAAGCTTTAGTAGTTTGTTTCTTTTTACTCCAGCCGAAACTGATCTACATTTTCTATGTTTGATTAAATGTAAAATATTGTTCAACAGAAGATCAGGATGGCCCAAGATTTGCTCAACTTTATCCTGGGTTCATTTAAGTGACCATGTAGTTTGGTTTAAGAGCCATTTTCCGCAATTGTATATGAAAATATTTTAAATGATGATGTTCCTTTTTCAAAGGTTATTTTAAAACCCCTTTAGTATATAACTTGTAATCTGCCCCCAGTTACCTAGCCCCTTTGAAAGCAAGTCCACTTTCATGGAGTTTTCCGAAGGACCTCACACCAGTTGCACCAATAGGCACAAGGCAACCCATTTACCAGCCACCCACTCTGACACCACATATCTCTTACCTACCATGGCTGTATGAGAAGCCAATCCAGCAGGTGGGTGTCCGGAGCACTCCTATTGACTTCAGTGGCAACCTCCATACACAAAGGTTCTTAGTGCAGTTTTGGCCCGATGTACGCTTGGGAGCAGGTGGCAGGTAAGTTGATTCCCTTGTGTCTGGGGGGGGAGGAAAAGTCCACAGAGGCGGATTTATTTCTTTAAGCATTTCTCTTTGCTGTGCCAAAAGGGGACAGGGAGCAGATCAGAGATTATATACTAAGAGACTTAAAATGACATCAGGCAAAGAGCTTTACTATTTTTGAGACACAACATGGTTTTATTCAGAAATAATAACAGGCAATGACCCTATTGAAATTTAAAGTGGACCAACAGTCGAAAATGACTTAAACCAGACCAACCCAACAAACAGTGCTCATATGCATCCCTCCCCAGGGCAATTTAGATTACTGCACATTTAAAGTGGACCAACACCCAGGGGCCGATCACCTCCCTCACCGCGGGACATCCGAGATCGGGATGTCCCGCGGTGAGGGACCCCCCCCAAAAGCCCCAAAAAACTCACCTGATCGGCGGTGCCCCCCTGAAGTGGACCAAAACCCAGGATAGTCAAAATCCTGGGTGTTGGTCCACTTTAACTTTTTCTAACTCCTGCTGTAGTGAACTTTAGAAACAAAATGGCAGCTCATACATTTGCAGGCCACCTGCAAACAGGAAGTGTCGCTGGGCTTCCTGTTACTGTGTAAAGTCAGTTATGTTAGTGGAATCCAGGCAGCAGCAAGGCTCCAAAAATGGCTGCTAACTTTATTTTTCCAATTAAGCTGGCCTGGTTTGTCCGGGTTACGTTGTCATTTTACAAAGATAATATGATTGGAGGATACACGCAGCAAGGGGTGGGGATGGGGGAAAACTTAACAAAATAAAAAAATACATATTGTTAATTTTAAAGCATAACAAATTGGGATGCCCCACTGTGTGAAACCCCTCAGATCGCCAGAATTCACTCACCTCTTTACAGGTCCAAGGGTGCATGCTCGGGCCATTGTCTAATCAGAGCTGTTAGCCATGACTATATCATTTGGCAAACGGCTGTGATGTTCTTCAATGGGGAGCGCAAGTGGCTGCATTCTATCTGAATGGCAGGAGTGGGAGCAAGCACACAGTGTGAGAAAGCAGGATATGTGGTTGCTCTTGCTACCCATAGTAAACCATCAGAGCAGTTTGAAGATTGACATAGGCATAGGTTTGGTTCTCCTTTAAGAAACCACTCGCTTCCACCAACTTGAGCGGTGTGCGACACAGGAGGAGGTGGTGGGTAAGCGGGTTGTCTCATGCCTATTGGCACAACTGCTCTGTGGTCTTTCGGAAACATGAGCGCAGTTAGAGAATGTCACCTTACATGGTGGCTAAACACAGACAGGGCAGGAAGCAAGAACTAGTCATAGAGATCACAGCTTGATGTAGAGGAAATACAACACTGCAGTAAAAATGCATAAAAAACAGCAGAGCATTGGTCACAGCGCCATCTAGTGTCATAACTTGTCATAGCTATAAACAGTAGTTAATCTAGCAAAAGTCAATAATCACATTTTAAGACCAGCTGTAAGCTGCAACATCTCCAACATTATGGCCATTAAAACGTTTTACACAACCTCAGAGGCAAGATGCCTGCCGCAGGGTAAAGAACAGAGGCTGATCACTGGTGGGGTGAAGTGGGCAGGAAGCACCCAAATTAACTGAAAGAGTGGGAGTAGGTGAGAATTCACAGGGCTGTTATCAGAGCAGGAGACTGTTCCCCCACTGAGAAATAGGCCCCCTACATGCCTGTACTGCCCCCGTAGAATCTCTGATAAATTGCCCTTGTAGTGCTTGAAGCAAGGTCTGTAATCTCCCCCGGGGGGCATTACAAGCAATCGCTGTACAACACTTGCCTGCCTGCAAGAAGGAACAACTCTTGTATTTCTGGGGTTTCTGGAAAGCACATGTGACAGCGTTCCACCACTAATGGGTTAATCCTCCTGCAGACCCTTTCAGGTTTGTTGGCTATTTGCCTGTTAATCTTTCCAGCAGTCACACCCCAGAGAAAATGGCATTAAACATCAAATAGGAGCTGTCAGCGTTTCCTCCATGCTGCACATCTACCCACATTGCAGCTGAATTCTTTCTTTGTTCAAAGCTACAAAGTGTGACCTAAACGTGGTGAGCTTGCTTTAGAAGCTATCTCCGTAATGCCACGACCTGACCACGTGTCACCAGCACCACGTCTGCTGCCTTTCTAAGTTTGCTTTAGAATCCCTATTATGTTAACAGTTTTTTTTTTATTAAAAATATGTAAAGTGAATGCAGGCATACGTATAGCATATTCAGCACCGCACAGAGGTTTCTGGCACAGACAAATCACAGACACATCTGGATTACAGCCATGGATCAAAAATGAATGTTTAAACATGCAGGTTAAGTCCTGGTCCACAAGCAGCCCCAAAGTTAGGATTTACCCTTTATTCATGAAACACTGACCCCCCAGAGTGTGCAGCAGTAAGCATCCTGCCTAACTCACCTCAGCCCCAATCCTCTTCCTTAGCAGCGCTGGTGGGGCGGCAGCAGCATTTTAATTTGTGCCCAGCCAGGGCTACAAAAAGATGGCTGTTGGCTCCCATGAGTTACAACACTTCTAGTGGCAGCTGTGGTTCATGCGGTTCATGAACCATCTTTTTGTTGCCCCAGCTGGGCACATATTAAAACGCTGCTGCTGATGAAGAGGATTGGGGCTGAGATAAGTTCCATCTTCCTGCTGCTGCATCCTTTAGGTGAAGCAGCTTCTCCGCAGTCCGATCTTCAGCCAGAAGTGAGTGGCAAAGACCAGGAGCAGGGTTGAGGATCAGTGTCCTCAGCCCTGCTCCCGCCGCAGGGAAGGGGTCTTTTGTACTGGGGGAGTGAGCCGACATCAGCACACTCACCGATCCCTGCGGCTGCGGGTGAGCTGGCAGAAGACACATGTGGGGCAGAGAATCTGTGATTTCTGCCCCCCTAAAGAGGATCAGAGGCCTCCCAGGGCAATTTTGTGTCTTTTAGCCTAAACTGGGGAAAACACTAGCCCCGTAAAAGTCATGGGGCTGCCAGCTAATGGGCAGAGATGCAGCCCTTTAAATGTTTACACTGTTACCAAGAAGGATAAGGTGGGGGGATTTAGTGTGTTAGGACAGAGACTTTAAAACACAAAACCCGGGATTTTCATTCGATTCATTGTGGGTTTTGTTCCTTGCCTCAGTGACATCCTGATTTAGGATGACCCATTCTGTGAAACCTCCAAGATCGCTTATAAAAATAAAACTCTTTTCCCAACTGACAGTGCATGCTCTCCTCGAATTGGGGCAGCATACTGTGCATAATAATTACCTGCAATATGTCTGTTCAGACACAGTTCCCTTTAGACACAGTTGCAGCCCCACACCCATCCTGACATCCCCAACACACGGCGGTCGTAGATGAAGTCACGCATGAGTCATGCTTCGCAGTTGTTGTACATGCGGACGGCCGACCAGTAGGAATTTATGGACGTGAAACGACAACTAGGCACATCAAAATGACATATACATGCGCACACGATGTGTGCATGCAAGGTGCTATTCAAGGGACAGTTAGGGATAGTGGGATCCAGTGGGATGACCATTTTGGATACTGTGACTTGTGGATTGTGTGAGAGCTTGAGAAAATCAAGATGCCTGGCTGAGGACATGGACGTGTAGGGGGACTATTGAACATAACACTCGTGGTCGATAAACCCCAATGTGAGAAGAGGCTCCCCAAAGACCAGTGACATCTCAATCCACATGTAGCATATAAGGACCTTCAAATAAACAGAGTTGCAAGTTATGGAGCACAGGGGTCTGCCCTCGCTAAAGGGATCAGGGAAGATACAATACTAAAGGCAACTATGCCACCCTACAGTCACTATCTACCATGACAATCAGTGTGCCACAGGAGCGAGTTTCCATTAAACTGTTCGACAAATTCGCTACACAGTTGATGGATTTATTCAATTTCACGGTTCACCGAGCTGTAGAACAATCAATAGCCACAGAGCTGAAAGAAATAAAATGTTTTAATTAAAGTATTAAGGATCTTGCGCAAAAAGATAAAAAACTGGAAGCTGAGCTAAAAATTAAAGCAGAAAATGAAACTAAAATAATGCAAACCTTGACAGAACAAGGCAACACCATACTCAAATTAAATACTAAAACTGATGAGCTAGAACAGTGGTCCACGATCTTTTTTACCTTGAGAGCCACATTCGTGCAACGAGACATGGTCACGAGCGACATTTAATGCAAATCGCAGTGGCATTACTGGTGCCACTGGATGAAATTTACTGTGAAATGGAGGGGGTTCATTTAAAAATGAAAGCATTGAGAAGCCAAATAAAAGGGACACGAAAAAAACAGAGAAAAGTTATGCAAATGGGGGGAGGGGGGGTAAACTCTTTGTCCAAGTTAATAGCAAAGCAAGCAGAAAAAGGCAAGTGACGAGAACTTACAACAACATAGCATTCACCATGAAAAATATTGAAGCAGAGTTTTAAGTTCTATAGCTCTGTCTTCCAGTTGAGAGATAGTGAAAAGATTAACTGGAGAATACTTTAAGAACTTTAATCTCCCATGTATCCCACAGGAGTTGAGTAACAACTTCGATCAACCCATTAGGCCTGAAATAACCAAAGCCATAAATTCAATGAAAAAGGGGAAGGCAGGGGGCTATCCTATTGAATTTTTCACAACTTTTCAAGAAGAGCTAACCCTGTATCTACATAAATATTATAACTTTGACATTGACAGGGACAAATCATTTTCCTCAAATGCAAATGAAGCTAAATAATGCTACTCCCAAAAAATGGAAAGATCCATGTAATTGCACTAATTACAGCAATATCAATAAGGTTAGAACCCTCCTTGGTGATGCTAATTTCTCAACAACATGCAGGATTCATGAAAAGGAGGGGCACTCCACAAAATATAGCCATAAGTGTTGTTGACAAACTATCAAACAATAAGGGAGAAGTGGTATAAGTTACTCTAGTTTCGAAGAAGGCGTTTAACAGGGTTTCATGGGCTTCTCTGGAAGCTACTCTCTCAAACATTGGCCTTAGGCAAACATTTATCAACAAGATTATAGCATTATACCATAATCAATTGACCCGTATAGAGATCAATAAAGCCAAGTCAAACAGGATCAAAATACTCAATGGCACTCGACAGGGATGTCCACTTTCTCCTCTGCTTTTTAACTTAAACATTAAAACCCTCCTGCATCGTTTCTCTGATTGCCCCGAGGTCAAGTGGATCAAATTCACCCATCTAAAAATTAAATCATTAACAAAGAAATAATGCTACGCCTGTTAGAACCTAGCATTTCCTCACCTGCGAGTATCCAAATACGTCAACAATTTGGTGAATTCTCAAACTTCTAAATCAATCCATCCAAATCTATTATTATGCCATTTAACAAGATAATAGAATTATACCATAATCAACTGACCCATATAGGAATCAATAAAGGCAAGTCAAACAGGATCAAAATACTCAATGGCACTAGACAGGGATGTCCACTTTCTCCTCTGCTTTTTATCCTAAACATTAAAACCCCCCTGCAAAAGGATAAAGGGAATGGGTCCGCACACCTTAAAAATTTAAGTCTTTAATGAAAATTATTAAAATCATCTCCAAAAAATTATCAAGAAGCAGTGCTGAAATACAAAGGTAGACCCAGAGTGACACAAAACATACAAGACCTTCTGACAAGTTTCGGGTATTCTGTCAGCCCTTAGTCATAGATTAAAAACCCTCCTGCATCGTTTCTCTGATTGCCCCGAGGTCAAGTGGATCAAATTCATCCATCTAACAATTAAATCATTAACAACGAAATAATGCTACGCCTGTTAGAACCTAGCATTTCCTCACCTGCGAGTATCCAAATACGTCAACAATTTGGTGAATTCTCAAACTTCTAAATCAATCCATCCAAATCTATTAACATGAATGAGAATAATAAAAAAAGAATCTATAAAAACTCTTACCCTTCCCCTTTTAAAATCCCATCTAAATTAGGTAACATATTTCATCTGAACTACCTACCCTTCCTTGAAGAAAAAAGGCAGAAGCTTGGGGAATGGAAGTCTATCAAATTGAATTTATATGGTAGAATCTCGTTAGCAAAAATGTCAGTTTTACCTAAAATACAAAATAATTTTTTCTTATAAAAAACCTTTTAGTAAACGTCCCTGGCTCTTTAAAGACCTAGATCTGCCTATTATAGTTTTCCGTGCTAAGGGTGTACTAAATTCCATGTGTGTATATCAGTTGCTGACTCTGCTCTGACCAACCATCCCTGTCTGCTGCCTGAACCAGCCTCTGCCCACCTGAACATCTCTGTCTGCTGCTTGGACCGACCTCAATGCCCATCTGACCACGATTCTTCCCGCTCCTTTGGAAACATCACTACCTCTGATCACCCCGTTTAGACCCCTTGGCTTTACTTGACCACCCACCTGTTCCATCCCAGTGCTTGATGCATCATCAGACTGATAACTCGTGTATGACCTCGGCTCTCTAACTCCCTCTAGGTTCATCTGCCTTCACCGTAAGCTGACATCCTTTGCACCACATAAGACCCGGGGGCAACTATGTCCGGTGAGGTGTATCTAACGTCCTGGCAAACGTGGGCTTGGTTATAGGCTGAAGAGGTGGGGGAGATTGGAGGTTGTCAGTTCACAACCATGTGCTTAATTGTAGGTTGGTCTCCAAGCTAACAGGGTTGAGTGCTGTGGCTCCTTTAAGACTTGTGTAGCCTAATTGCCCTGCTGACGTGCACCTTCCTTTCTAGTTATAAAATGGTCTGAGCGGCTGCCACCCCTCCTTTGTTTCTTTTGAATTTGTGCAAACACATGGGGTGTGGGGTCTAGGCTGTATTGCAAGGTCTTTGACCCTTCCACCCCATTGCTTGCACTTGAGGTTTAGGGCAACCTCAGTTAAGCCTTCTCCCAATTTATCTATTGCATTGTATGTCCCAAATGGGGCTCTCAGAGATTAGAGTTAGGACTGCACCCCACAGAGGCACCTTGGCGCTGGTGGTGCAGCTTAAGCATACTTCTGCAGATGTGTGTGACCGAACCCCCTGTTTTTACTCAAGTTTAGAGACAGATTGTAGGTTGGTCTGCAAGCTAACAGGGTTGAGTGCTGTGGCTCCTTTAGGACTTTTGATGTCATCCAGACCCTATCTGCCAGAGTGACTATCTCCAGTCCAGCACTTAGCACTGACAATTTTCCTAATGATACCTGGGCTTTTCCTGGACCTCTGCTTACCTTCACCACTGCACTTCTGCAGCCTGGTTACTGTAAATTCTGGCTACAATCCTGTACAGAGGCAGCAGCAGCACTAAGCAGTAAGAACATTTGCACTTGTAGTTTTGTAACTACTTCTGCTGCCATGCTGTATAATGTGACAAGCAGGACAGGATTTCTGGTGTTACAGTGCAAAACAACAACCAGCTGGATGGAAACCCATGCATGAGCCATTGGACGGGGGAGAGGTGAATAAATACTGAGGGGTTTCAAACAGCGAGGGAGGGTCAGTGGTCGGCTCTGGAATCTTTTAGATACCAGGGATGACTGCTTACGTTCTTGTTACACTTTGAAAAAGTTGTTGGGGGTGTTGGTCTACCTCTTTATGGGGCATCCAAAATTCAACCCACACATGTGCCCTTCGATTGGGGATCGGGTAGGTTTTACCAGGGATATGCAGGGCTTCACACAGTGGGGAATCCCGAACTGGTAGAGGGAATCAGGTGACCCTGGAGTTTTATAGATTCCAGGGCATCCTAAGATGGGTTTTGGGCGCTAATTGGACGAGAGCCTGTGCATGCGGAGTGGGACCAGGGAAGGTGAGTTTTGGGGTGAACTGGGAGGTTTCTTACAGTGCAGAGGTTTCTCAGGCAATAACCAAAACCTAGGATGATGAGAATCCTGGGTGTTGGTCCACTTTAAATGAAGATTGGAGGGGGGTGTTGCTCCTCTTTAAAGTGGACCAACCACTGGTATTGGCGGCCCTGGAATATAAAAGACAAAAGCCTGGGCATGCACTATGAGAATATGTAAAGGTACATTTTAGGGGCAAACTGGGGATCCCAATTTGGATGATTGAATGATAGCTTGTGCCTGCACTGTGGGAATGGGGGAAAGGTACGTTTTTAGGATGAATACAAACTGGAATTCCCCAGCAAAGTAATGATTTCCTTTACCATTAGTTTCCATTTCTTTTCATTATTAAATGTGCACTGTAGACAAATATCACAGAAGCTAATACAGTAGGAGTTTCTAATGGTGACGTTTCTACTGTACCTGAATGCAGGGTGGGGGAGGGGTCTCTAACTGATTATAACACAATAGGAGCATGTAAACCGCACCAACAGTCTGGCATAGTTGGAAAAGAAAGGTAGCTGCCATTTTGGAGCTTCCTCTGCCAGCATCTCAGCCATGCTGCTGCCTGGTTTCAACTGACATAACTGACAATGCACAGTAACAGGAAGCCCAGCAGCACTTCCTGTTTGCAGGTGGCCTGCAAATACATGAGCCGCCATTTTGTTTCTAAAATTCACTACAGCAGGAGTTCGAAAAAGGTAAATTATTTTTTATGTGCAGCAATCTAAATTGCCCTGAGGAGGGATGTATATGAGCACTGTTTGTTGTGTTGGTCTGGTTTAAGTCATTTTTGACTGTTGGTTTAACTGCTAATTAAGATGGAAAAAGATCTCAAATCAACTCCCCCTCCCCTCAGTCACTTTTTTTTGTTTAAGGATAACCCACCTGTGCAGCGAGTATACACCTGCCCAGAGCAGTGGGCTGCCATAATTACATACCTCCCAACATTTGATAGTCGTAAGGGGGAAACACGAGAAGACCAGCCACGCCCTCAAAGGAAAACACCACCTAAGAAATAAATAAATAATAATTATATAAACAAGGCCTTTGCAAACACATTACAGCCAGGGGCTGTAGTGAGAGGGTCCATTTAGCCAGTGAGGGGCATCCCTCCATTACAACCAGTGACCAGTGAGGGGCATCCCTCCAAGACAGCCAGTGAGGGGCATCCCTCCAATACAGCCAGTGAGGGGCATCCCTCCAATACAGCCAGTGAGGGGCATCCCTCCAATACAGCCAGTGACCAGTGAGGGGCATCCCTCCAATACAGCCAGTGAGGGGCATCCCTCCAATACAGCCAGTGAGGGGCATCCCTCCATTACAACCAGTGACCAGTGAGGGGCATCCCTCCAATACAGCCAGTGAGGGGCATCCCTCCAATACAGCCAGTGAGGGGCATCCCTCCATTACAACCAGTGAGGAGCATTCCTTCATTACAACCAGTGAGGAGCATCCCTCCAATACAGCCAGTGAGGGGCATCCCTCCATTACAACCTCCCTTACAATCAGTGAGGGGCATTCCTCCATTACAACCAGTGAGGAGCATCCCTCCAATACAGCCAGTGAGGGGCATCCCTCCAATACAGCCAGTGAGGGACATCCCTCATTACAGCCAGTGAGGGACATCCCTCATTACAGCCAGTGAGGGGCATCCCTCATTACAGCCAGTGAGGGGCATCCCTCATTACAGCCAGTGAGGGGCATCTCTCATTACAGACAGTGAGAGGCATCCCTTATTACAACCAAGGAAGGGCATCCCTCTATACAGCCAGTTAGGGACATCCCTCATTACAGCCAGTTAGTGGCATCCAGTTATGGGCAACACACACACACATACACACACAGATGGTATAGTGTACTGCTAGTGCCCTGTAATTAGGGCACTAGCAGGGCACTATGCTGGGCTCTGTTACAAACAGAGCTGCATACATGCATAGCATTCAGCCCCCGTTGAATGAAAACCCATGCATGCATGCATTGTGGGACAGACAAATAGTTTTTTTTGGGTGTTTAAGGGTCAGGAAAAAGCTGCGACCTTCAGAGAAGCATCCCAACTTGTTAATATGCATGGCATACAGCGCTGATGTTAGTAAATGTGTGTTATATGGGAACAGTTTTCACTACTACAATCTGTTGCTATTGGCAACCGTACACCAAGAAGAGGAAAGTGAGCCCTGTACACACAGAACACTGCTGCTGGGCATGTGTAAGGTTGAGTGAGCTCCCTCACCTCAGTACTGACCATAGCAGCAGTGTTGTGTGTGTACAGTGCTCACTTCTCTCTTCCTGTATATCTAAGTGTACAGTTGCCAATAGCAACAGATTGGAGGTAGTGAAAACTGCTTCCAAAAAAAATGAAAAAAACTTTTTTCTTAAGCTAAACCCAAGATTTTGACTCTCTGGCCTCGTTCATTACCCTGGGGGCATTCCAGTTTGGGATTTGTGCCCAGCCCTGAAGTCTGTGGTTGATACAAATTTTCCCAGGGCTACATATTGGTTAAAGTGGACCAAAACCGACACATGCACAGACTCTCTCGATCAGTTATTGCTGCATGTATAGTCCTGTACACACAGAACACTGCTGCTGGGCATGTGTAGATGAGAGTGAGCTCCTTCACCTCAGCAGAAACTATAGCAGCAATGCTCTGTGTGTACAGAGCTCATTTCTCTCTTTTTCTGGATCTTGGTGCATGCCTCCCAAGTGTCCCTGATTTGGAGGGACCATCCACGTTCCCCTGTCCTTCGTTGTTCTCATTTGTCCCTCTTTGAGGTGTAACATGCAGATCTGCATCAATAAATGATTCATTTGCCTATTCAAAATGTTTCTATTGTTGTAAATGTTACAACCTACCTTCCACCCATCCCTCAAAGAGGGGTGTGGCTTAATTTAAATATTGTCCCTCTTTCCAACCCTGGAAAGCTGGAAGGTATGCTGGTGTACAGACTTTGCCTACAGTTGCTACAGCGACAGACTGCAGTTAGTAAATGTGTGTTTTATGGAAGCCGTTTTCATTACCTGGCAATCAAATGTATGAAGCAAGTCTGTACACCATGGAGAGAAGTGAGCCCTGTACACACACAACACTGCTGAGGTGAGGGAGCTCACTCAAACTTACACACAGTGGCATAAATAATTGTGATGGGGCTCACACAGTAAACTTTTTTCTGTCTTTTAACGCAACTGGACGCAGCTAGAAAACTAAAGACTGAAATAGCAGAGAAGAATGGTGCTTCCTTTCTTCAAATGATGTCAAGTGAGCACAAATATGAAAAATAATGTGGAGGAGTAACAATGAGGGGCCCCCTTGACCTTCTTGGCCCCAGTGCGGTCGCACCCTTTCCATCCTCTATAGTTACGCCCCTGCTTACACATGGTCAGCAGCAGCATTCTGTGTGTACAGGACTCACTTATTTCTTCTTGTAGATCTTGGTGTAAAGACTTGGTGCACGGTTGCTAATAGCAACAGATTGCAGGTAGTAACATGTGTGTATCATGAAACCAGTTTTGACTACCAGCCAGAGGCAGGCTGGCCATAGGGAATACCGGACAAAATCCCGGTAGGCTGGCACCAGGAAAGGCCTGTGACTGCGGGAGGAGGGGTGGTGGTCAGTGAGCTGTGGAGTGGATGGCGGCCGGTCTTACCATCGCTGCCACTGCCGCCGCTCTCGCACACACACTCTGTTTTTGTGCGCTGGTCAGTGGGCATCTATGCATTGTTTTCATTGGTGGCCAAACATATGGGGCACGCCCACCGACCAGCATGCAACAACCAGGAAGTTCTGGTGTGTAAGAGAGGCAGCGGTGGGAACAGCAGCGACGGGAAGACCTTCTGACTACTGGGAACCAGTGTGCAACAACCGGTAAGTAAGTGCGTTTGTTTATGTGTGTATCGGGGGAACAGCAGCGGTGGAAAGGCAGGCATTAATTGCTTACCCTGCCCACCTGCTGCCTTATCATTATCCCCCATTGGGGGTGGGAGTTGGAGATGCCCCTCTCTGCCTGTATTGAGGGATGTCCATCTCTGCCTGTAATGGGAGATTCTCCTCTCTGCCTGTAATGAGGGCTACCCCTCACTGCCTGTAATTAAAGGATGCCCCTTGCTAACTGTAATGAAGGGATGCCCCTTACTAACTGTAAAATAGGAATGCCCCTCATTAACTGTAATGGAAGATGCTGCATCATACCTCTGTGGGATGCCCCTCACTGCTTGTAATGGGAGATGTTACACGCTGTCTCCAATGTGAGATGTCCCTCACTGGCTGTAATGAGGGATGCTGCTCACTGGCTATAATGGGGGATGCTGCTCACTGGCTGTAATGAGGGATGCTGCACACTGGCTGTAATGAGGGATGCTGCTCACTGGCTATAATGGGGGATGCTGCTCACTGGCTGTAATGAGGGATGCTGCTCACTGGCTGTAATGAGGGATGCTGCTCACTGGCTGTAATGGGGGATGCTGCTCACTGGCTGTAATGAGGGATGCTGCACACTGGCTGTAATGAGGGATGCTGCTCACTGGCTGTAATGGGGGATGCTGCTCACTGCCTGTAATGGGGGATGCTGCTCACTGCCTGTAATGAGGGATGCTGCTCACTGGCTGTAATGGGGGATGCTGCTCACTGGCTGTAATGAGGGATGCTGCTCACTGGCTGTAATGAGGGATGCTGCTCACTGGCTGCAATGAGGGATGCTGCTCACTGGCTGTAATGAGGGATGCTGCTCACTGGCTGTAATGAGGGATGCTGCTCACTGGCTGTAATGAGGGATGCTGCTCACTGGCTGTAATGAGGGATGCTGCTCACTGGCTGTAATGGGGGATGCTGCTCACTGACTGTAATGAGGGATGCTGCTCACTGGCTGTAATGAGGGATGCTGCTCACTGACTGTAATGGGGGATGCTGCTCACTGGCTGTAATGAGGGATGCTGCTCACTGGCTGTAATGAGGGATGCTGCTCACTGGCTGCAATGAGGGATGCTGCTCACTGGCTGTAATGAGGGATGCTGCTCACAGGCTGTAATGAGGGATGCTGCTCACTGGCTGTAATGAGGGATGCTGCTCACTGGCTGTAATGAGAGATGCTGCTCACTGCCTGTAATGGAGGATGCTGCTCACTGGCTGTAATGAGGGATGCTGCTCACAGGCTGTAATGAGGGATGCTGCTCACTGGCTGTAATGAGGGATGCTGCTCACTGGCTGTAATGAGAGATGCTGCTCACTGGCTGTAATGAGGGATGCTGCTCACTGGCTGTAATGAGGGATGCTGCTCACTGGCTGTAATGAGGGATGCTACTCACTGGCTGTAATGAGGGATGCTGCTCACTGGCTGTAATGGGGGATGCTGCTCACTGGCTTTAATGGGGTGATTCTACCCACTCTCAGGCCAGGAACAGTACAGCAGGGCTGGTGTGCCCCAAAAAGTCCTGGGACATTTTTTGGGCCCTAGTCCCCCCCTGCTACCAGCAATCTATTGGTATTGGTAACTGTGCACCTAGTCTGTACACAAAGATCTACAAGAAGAGATAAGTGAGCCAGGTATACACAGAACACCGCTGCTAAGGACGCTGCTAGGTGAAGGACGCACACTGGCAAGTTTTACTTTGGGGCCCATATAATGCCCCCGGACCCATGTCAGGCCATTCTAGGTCATGGGGGGCTTAGCCTTTACTTTGAGGCCCATGTCATGCCCCAGGCCCCACCACTTACCCCACTAGATTCTAGGTATAAAGGTTATGGGGGGCTGCAAACCATTCAGTCCTGGCTGGGCCCCTCCATAGCCTATGCATAATGGCTTGGCCCCATGCTTTGAACAGGTGGGCAGTAGCAGATTCTACTCAGATTCTAGCAAGGCACGTATGGTTTAGGCCCTCCATAAAAGTGCCATTGACTTTGATTGTCTTCCTAGCGGAAATTCCTCTGATTTTGCCAGCTAAAAGTGCATTTTTTCATACCAGGTGATTTAGAGGCTAGTGCGTCTGTTGTAGTTATGATAGGCCATGCTCTCATGCACCTCCTGGTGTCAACAACACTGAATAGCACCCTGCCAGGGTATTGAATTTCAACACAATAGCTAGATAAGATATATTCACCAGTTTCACTTAACCAATCAAAAACATATGGGAAACAGTAACGACGGCTACATCTGTAAATAGACCTGGAAAATATAGAACCATTGAGTTCCAAATGTATTTTGCAGTGGGGCAGGGTTAAACCACTTCAACATACCTTTAGCTGCCTTTGATCTAGCCTGGAGGTCTTGGTCTTTGAAGGCAGGTCATATTTAACATTGGGATAACTGAATTTTCAGATATAGGTCCTGCCTTCAAATACCATGACCTTTTTTATTAACTCTGGTACTGTAACTCTTTATACACATTACATCCCTGTGGTCCCGGTGGCATGCATAGGTGCTCCCACAATGAATGAATGCCCTAGTAATCTGTAGCATAGCCCAGTACACTATCTTGTGCACATTGTGTACCCTTCCTTCTGTCCTCACTACTGCCACGTGGTCTCTGGTCTTTCCACCACTAAATGACCTCCAGCTCTTGCAGCCTCTGCTATTTGCCAAATCTAAGCCGGATTCCCCCTCACTGCCAGTCAGTTTTGGGGCCCTAACCAGAGATCACCTAGTGGCAGCAACAGACCTAAGTCTGCTTAGCAGCAACAGCCTCTTCTCGATGGAGGTAGTGACAAGCCAGAGGCCACTATCAATGGTGGCAGCCTGGCTACCTGAAAGTGCTATCTGAAGGCTGGTAAGCAGCACCTGGGAACTGCTCAGCAGCACCAGCAACAGCCCAGGGGCAGTTTAGCAGCACCAGTAATGGCCCAGGGAATATTTACCAGCTCCAGCATCAACCAGAAGGCCGTTTAATGGTTCAACCAACAGTCCGAGGAATGTTCCGCTGCACCAGCAAAACCCAGAGGACGATATAGCGGCAACATCATGGGGACTGCTGTTCAGCAGCTCCAGTGACAGCGTAGGCACCTGCCGGGGCATAGAGGGCAGCAATGCATCTTAACCATTAAACAAGAGCTTTATCTGCACTGCCATAGGGTTCTATCTCCTGCTCTGCAATCATGTTGTGGTCAAAATACTAGATGCAGCATTTTGCAGCAACCCAGCCCAAAGCAGCACTGAAATAGTAATCTTCCCTCTGAATACAAAAGTCTTAAAGGAGCCACAGCACTCAAACCAGTTAGCTTGCTTGGTAAACTTGGTTAAAAACAGAGGGCTCGGTCACACACATCTGCAGAAGTATGCTTAAGCTGCACCACCAGCGCCAAGGTGCCCCTGTGAGGTGCAGTCCTAACTCTAATCTCTGAGAGCCCCATTTGGGACATACAATGCAATAGATAAATTGGGAGCAGGCTTACCTGAGGTACTCTGAGGGGCTCTCAGAGATTAGAGTTAGGACTGCACCTCACAGGGGCACCTTGGCGCTGGTGGTGCAGCTTAAGCATACTTCTGCAGATGTGTGTGACCGAGCCCCCTGTTTTTAACCAAGTTAAACCAAGACAGATTATAGGCTGGCCTGCAAGCTAACTGGTTTGAGTGCTGTGGCTCCTTTAAGACTTTTGTATCCTAATTGCCCTGCTAACGTGCACCTCCCAGGTTAGCTATAAAATGGCTGCCACCCCCCCCCCCCTTTGTTCCCTCTGAATACGATTTTTTGTGCTTTTTTGCGTTCCAGCATTTATATTTCAGCGCAATACTAAACGTTAAGTAGGAAAGTCAATAAAATAGGAGAGCGAGTGGCCCTAAAAGAGAGATCTTATCTCAGCAATGGCTTTTCCTCAATGTCTGCTTGGACGCTCTTTTCCACGCACATATGATCTCTATAAGGAACGCGGTGTGCCAGAGTCTTGTCTGGCCGCCAGTGGCCAGATTGTTTACTGAGCTATAATTTCAGAGGAATTACACTTTTAGCTATTTCCAGTCGTGGGACACGAACATGCTGAATAATTTAATAGGTACTAAGTGACTTTCAGGGTTGTGTAATCATATCTGTTTGTCACCCGCTGTGCTGCAGATTGCTGCAGCAGGACATGTCAAGATGCTTTCAGTTGTTTTGTTTATTTTTCCTGAAAGTTTTGGGTCGTTTCATAGTAAAGTTAAGTTTTTGGGTCAGATGCAGGCTATTCCCATGAGGGCTTGGGACCCTATCCGGCACTCATTTGCCATTACTCTGTTGTCTTAGTGCAGAGCTGCCATCAGACTAATCCATACGACTGCCCCCCTCACACCTGTAGACCTACAGTTTCATGCTACAACATCCTTTAGTATAACTGCTGTTCGACCCTCCCTCTCACTTACTGTGCATACCGAAAAATTCCTTCCCTCTTCTCAGAATACTAGATTAATAGAAAACCAATGTCTATTTTAGACAAAAAAAGTTGTTGGTTCATGTGCAGGAGGGTGGCCTTGATTGTCGAAATCCCCCTTCTGCACATATGACTGAAACTAGGACCACCCTCTCCACCGTGGTTTGTGTTTCTTCCCAGAAGACTTTTTTCAAATAAGCATTCAAAACAGGAACTCCATTATTTTTTACTCTATCAACTGTAATCCATATACATATTCATAATTTTTACTCACTTAATGTAATTCCATATCATTTTATGCCTTTTGGGATTGTATGTCTTCTTCATGTTTTTCAAACTATGATATTACACAAATCTGTAACCCTTTAAGTGCCAGCCTACCTAGAGTTTATGTTACCCTTTGTTGCCAGAAATTTTTCACAATTTTGCACTACACATGTTTAACTGTGATTTTTGAAGGGATTTCCAGGAATTTCCCAAGAAAATGATATATTGTTTTTTTCAACAGAGGTTGGTGTGTAACTTGTGTAAGTGTAATCTTAATACTCTTGGGTGAAATATGTGCAAAAAAAATTAAAAAATCAAATTTTTACAATTAGCAGTGTTTTCTGTAATAATACAAAATGTAAGTTTTTCAATAAATCCTATTGCATGTAAAAGCTCAATTTTTCATGGCTCCAACGGTACCAAATATGTATTGGTAGACACCTTTCCTATCCAGACTTCCCCAAACTGAAACAGCGCTTTCAGAGATTTTCAGATAAAATACAACTTCTATGAGCACCTTGCAGTTTAAAAAAATACAACCCATTTGAAATATCCCCCACAAACCATATATTCTCTGTAAGTACACAACTCAAGCTTTCTAAGCGTACCAGGCTTGTTCATGTGGGCACAGGTTTATGGAAGTAATCCCTAAATTAATTCTTTGGTTGCACATGGTTTCCCTAAAAAAAAAAAAAAATAGAATCAAAGTGACATTTTCCTTATAAAACAATATGCAAACAAGAAAAAACAAGTTAAATCTGAAAAAGCAAGGACCCCTGAACAGAACAATTCCTAGCATGCATAGGTGCTGTCAAGGGAAGAGTTGCCAAACACCCCAAAGTAAAACATGCGCATAGCGGTAATTTCACTTGAAAATTTCAGCTCTGCAAAATGCACGCCTTGCAACCAAACAACCCTTTACTTTTTATGTTGCCAAGATCTTTGGTCTCAAAGTGCTGATTCAGGGTTTGTAGTATTTCCTGCTTCATTCCCTTCATTCCAAAACAAATCAGGATATCGTCCACACAAGTGAGAACATAGATCCATCTGATTGACAATTTCTTTGTGTATAAACAGGAGTCTGCTTTACTCCTTTGAAAGTCCTCATGTGTAAAACTTCATTTGTTTTCATATTCTATGCTCTAGCGGCTTGCTTTAGACTGTATATACCTCTCTGAAATCTGCATACTAGGTCTGACCTTTGTTCATATTTGAACCCTGGTGGTTGCTCCATGTAGATGTGTTAACTCGCCATGTAGAAACGCTGTTTTCACATCAAAGTGTTTCACTTGCATCTTCCTTGTGGCGGCTACTGTCCTTATTGTAGCATGCTTATCTCCTGGAATAAAAGTCTCATCATAGTCCTCTGCATATTTTTGGGAATATCCCTTGGCTACGAGTCTTGCTTTGTATCGCTTCACTGTGCCATCTGCATTGTACTTCCCTTTAAAAGTCCATTTACAATGTATGACTTTTCTTCCAGGTGACATTTCTGTGAGTGTCCATGTCTGGTGGTTACTCTGATATGCCTGCCTGCTGCTCACCCTATTTGTGCCCCACAGCGGTCTTGTAAGTGTGGGTACTGCCCAGTATCAAAGAACTTCAGAAACAAGTATATCCAACGCAGATATAAAACTTTAATTACAATAATATAAACAGCTCCAAATATTAAAACCCTATGATTGTCCATCCAAAATCGTGTTAGAAAGTCCTCAAACAAGTTATTAAGGTCTGGCTGACGCACGTTTCATTGTAGTGATGCCTTTAAAAGCCTGCCCCTTTGTGTGATAACCATTTATTGGTTAAAATGATGATAATCCTGGGAGCCGTAGATCTTTTTGATAGGTCTTATTGATCGCTATTTATATATTGTTCTCTATATGTAGGTAAATGTATTCTCTCCTGTACATTCCTTTTATCCTCTCTCCACCAGTCCTGCCCATTGTTTTTCGCTTTCCACCCTCTATACCTCCTGGTTGTTTAGGGGCTATGCCATCTATTCCATGATTTCCTTGCAGGTCTACTCCAACTATTTCCCCAATGTTCCTTATAATTTCCTGTTTCCTTATTTCTGTTGCATTTATGGAATCTGGGTCTATAACTCGTTGTTCCTCATTTCTTTCATCTCCTTTATATCTGTTCTTATTGGGTGCCAATGTACTTTCCCCCTTCTTATTCTGCCCCCCCCCCCTCTCTTTTTCTGCCATTTATAAAATTCTTTGTTCATGAAGACTTCTATGTCTCTCACGGATTTCTGATGTGTTTTCTTGTTTATATCCCTTTCTATTCTATCCAACGTATCTTTCATCTGCCTGGAGGCTACAATGTAATCAGGCAACTCATTGAAGGGCTCAGCCTTTTGTTCCAGATTATTAATCTTTTTTCCACAGTAACTTCCTTCTTCTTCTTTTAGTTATTAACCTCATTAGGTCTAATGCACATTTAGTAAAAAAAACTTTGCCCATTTCTCTTCATCCTCAATTGAACCATGCCCATTTTTTCAGGGGCCACCTCCTGTCTTAGACTTCTTGGAACTATACCTGTAGAAATTGTATTGTTCCATACTTGCAACGTGCCATTTTAATGCAATTTTTTCAGCAATAAATTATTAGAAGATTTAAAGAGATCTTCTAATTGTACCATACTTTCTTCATCTTTCCCATGAGGAGATGACTGATGAGGAGAAGACTGCTAGCAATAGCCTACTCTGAAAGTAAAAAAATAGGAGTGGATTCTGATCAGAGCCCTGGGTTTTGGTATCCAGTAAACTTTTTGAGATACCACTCCACAATTTTAAAACAAGTAAGAAGAAGATTGTTTACATTGTTTATTGAAACAAAAAATATTGGACTTTTAGCGTACAGAACAAAGATTTTTATAGGGACTAGTGTACTAGATGAGAGTATTGTTTATGTGTATATGGGTTAACCTGGTAGACCCAGCTCTTTTAACCTCCAGTGCATCCACTATCTGGTTATTAACACAGACAGGTGGTTTACCTCTGTTTTCTCTCATTGAGCGTTTTGGTTCTGTTTCTGAGCTTGCTTGTGTCTGCTCTTCAGTACTGGAAAGTTCTGCTCTCACTTCAACTGTTTAGGCTCGATTCAGAGAGACAAAAAAAAACTTCAGTTTTAGTGCCGATCTGTTTTTTTTGTGAAATGTTTCCGTTCTCGTATGAGCGTACGAGCGATTCTATGCATGCATTGAAAACCTTCTGTAAAGTTTCCGTCCGTTCGTACGGCAGATTACAAATACGAGGATGTGATTTTCCGGTGTGACTTTTCCGTTTCAATTTCACATGTTACAACGTAGGCTTTCGTTTTTGCCCTTTTCCCATCGTATCCTCCAACGAATCCTTTACGTTTCCCGTTCGATTCTGTTTCCCTTTTACAATAAATATTCGTCCAGACGGAAATCCTTATGATCTAGCGCCTGCGCACTACAAACTTAACTCATTAAAGTGCTCGCCTACATATTTGCCACCCTCACTTCTACTACAATGTTTAGCTAAATCACTTAGCACTATCCTCCATCTTCCCTTTTGGACCCTTAAAGCTCACCCAAACCACTTAGCACTATCCTCCATCTTCCCTTTTGGACCCTTAAAGCTCACCCAAATCACTTCTCGGTCATGTAAATACTCATCTTTAAATATTTCTGGGCCCATTAGTTTTGTGTTAATGTATTTTGTAAATGAAATGACATTAACATTTTTTTTTTGGATTCCATCATAAAATATAAAATTTTAAAAAATTTAGAAAATTTCTAAATTTTACAACTATAAAAAACAAAATACATAGCAATGGCAGGCCACAGAATATTATTCTTCATCTGTGGTCCCCAACGAGTTGCGCACCTCCTGCATCTCGCCCACCAACTGAAGGACCCTGACACTCAGTTGTGCCACTCTGGCACATGTGGTCCCTGTTAAAAAACGTAAATTAAAATATTGGTATAACCTTGTTGGGGTCATACTGCAGTGCCCCCCCCCCCCCCCCGTATGGTCCAAACACCTAAATCTGGACTTCAAAAGCCAGAGGGCCCTCACCACTACGGCCCGGGTTTTGCATAGTGTTTTGCACTTTCTGCAGGCAAAGAACGGGCATCAGGAGCAAGGGCAGGAGTGGATATCCAGAATACCCTGAAAGAATTTAAAAATAATAACATAAAATACACATTCTAAGCTACAATATTGTTTAACATGTCATCAAGGGCTAAAAACAGCAATAGGTTAAGGCATGAGTCATCAACTATATTCATTGCCATACAGTGAAAATGGATTGATGGAATGTGAGCAAACTTACCCAGGAGTCATCTACCAATTCTCCTGACTCTCAAACTGACGAAATAAGCCGGAGCTCTGCAATATATAAGCATCATGGGACGACCTTGGATGCCCTGCAAGAACACTGAGGAATCGCATAGCTGGACCAAACACTGCTTGTATGTTGTGTGAGTGGCACATCTTGCGGTTCCTGCAACCAAATATAAAATAATTACACAAAGCAAAGGTAACCGACTAAAACAATAACTCCTACAACAAATTAAGATTCAAGTTCAACAATCCAAATATAGTTCACAAAGGACATAAGTCTAAAAAAATATAGAAATTATATGGATGTGTGGGAAAATAAATGTTTACATGCTAAGGACTAATTAAGGTCAGCATTAAAATGCATCTATAAGGCATACATGAAATGTATTGATTTAGGTATGCATTGCTATACAATTTATGGCCTCGGCCATGCTGATACATGCAATGCCTTGGTGCTAAAGGCACGCAGACTCATCCACATAGCCGCAAAACATGTTTAACAATAGCAATCCGAGCCCTCAAAGGTCCCGTAAGTGGATCGGAAATGAAACGGATTTATAGGGTGGTGGCCCGTCGGAAATCAGCTCTCTGAATCAGACGGAAACCCATCCCAACAACGGAAGTTATCTGGACGAATGAAAAATTTCCGATTTTGTTTGGAAAATGATCCGAAATAACGGAAATGTTCCGATTTGCTTCCATTCATCGAAAGCGCATATACACATTTTCCCGAACGTTCGTACAAATGAAAAATGAACGAAAAAAAGCAAAAAAAAGACTAACACCCACCCAAACTTTCACAGACAGCTACGGAAGTCCTGACGAATGTGTCTTTGAATCGAGGCTTTTGTTCAGAAGTTACAGATGATGGCTGATCAGCATCGGTTTTCTCTTTTGTTCTCACTTCTTCAGTTGTCATCACATTGTCTATCAGACCTTCAACAAAATGTATGCTATTACTAATGGTAACCTTGTCTATTTTCAGATTTAGAATTCTGTAACCCTTAACATTGTCACTGTATCCAACAAAGACTTCTTCAAACGCTCTGTTTTGGTGCATTTTTCATGTGGAACGTAGATGAATGCTTTGCATCCAAAAACTATTAGGTGTTTTACACTTCACTTTTAATGGTGACACAGTTCATAAGGAGTTTTCTCCACTGTTCTAGAAAAGAGTCTGTTTTGAAAATATGTGGCTGTCATTGCTGCCTCACCCCAGTGTTTTTGTGGTATCCCAGACTATGTCTGCATACATCTAATCATTTCAGCCAGAGTTCTGTTCTTTCTCTCAGCTACCACATTTTGCTCTGGTGTGTATGGCACTGTCTTTGGATGCTCTATTCCATTCAGCTTTTGTACTTTGTGTCCTGTGAATTCACCTCCATTGTCACTTCAAAGTATGGGAGGTTTCCTCTGAATTTGTTACCTGCCTTTACTACATAGTCCTGTAATTTGTTCAAAACTTCACTCTTGTGTTGCATTAGGTGACTGTGTATCTTGAATAGTCATCTTTTAAAGTCACTATGTACCTGTTGCTTCCAGGTGTAAGTGGGTTTAGATGACCACAAACATCACTGTGAACTAGGTTAAGTGGTCTTGTAGCTATATTCTGACTGACTTTAGGAAATGTAGCTCTTGGTTTTTGGATTTGATGCCACATTCACACTTAACAGTAACTGGACAATGGTATACTGTCAGATTCCTCTTTTGTGCATTCTGGATGTCTGTGACCTAAACGCCTGTGCCCTGTGCCATATGTGTATACAGTCTTTTGTATTTATGAGTTCATAGTCTCACCTTCTCCTTTACTGTGTTGAGGTGTTTTAAATAGTCATCCAGCTTGGCACTCGCTGTTGTCTGCTTGTCACCCTGGAATTTTACAGTCCTTTGGTTGTCAAAACAAGGATACAAGGATTGGGGCATACATTGTGGGTTCTTCACTACCGCTAATCAACTCTGTACTTTCGGAATTGCTATTGGTGCTTTCTCCTCTTTGGTCAAGCATCCTCTGGTCTTTGCTAAGTCCTCCCCTGCTATCAATTAACCTTCTAAGCCTCAGCACCCTCCCTACTGAGTGGATGGGTTTTTCACTGACACTGATGCCGATTGGTCCTTCACTGTGCCCAAACAACCTCCAGACCCATGAGAATCATGTAAGTATTTAGAGAGGGGGGAGGACAACTGCAGGCAAAGATTAAAGTCATGCATTTAACCCCCCTCCCAACTCTCCCTAACAGCTTAATACTAAAATGTGTTCGCTTATTTATTTTGCGGTTTTGACTAACGCGCCTCATAATGGACATGTGTACATTAAAATGAGACCTCATTAAAATCATATTGTAGGCAAAGTTTATTATATTAATATTAGTAAATTAGTATTACTAAACTAAACATAATAAACTAGTGGTTGAGAAAGCGAAAGATGATGCTTCTGAACCCCTAACTAAACTGACCACTCCTGCAGTTGGCTGGTAAGCCTGGCATTGGTTAATGCAGCAGCAGCCGAACCTCCATCAACAGAGGTGTGCTGCACAGCAAGGTGCATTTCTGGGGTCCCTGTTGGAATTAGCTCTGAGGGTCCAATTTCAGAATTCTACACCTCCAACCTTGAGAGCTATGGGCTCCCCCAGATTTCAGTGAGCTGTTACTTGAAAGCTGTTGAATGTACAGTGAGAATACACGTAGTTGACGGTGCAAACAGAGATGACAAATATTCACTGTTGTAGCCCGTTGCTATAACAGCTCCGCGGTATCTGCGGGCCAATATTTTCTGCTGAGTGGTTATGAATTATTATGGATTTTTGTATCATCAGTCAAACCAAATAACATGGCTTTTGGGGAATACTTTACACAGGAAATGTTTCATGACAATTTAATTTGCCATTTTTCTTTTCTCTGCAGTGCCAAAACTGCTCTGGCTCGCCTCTTCAACCACCTTTCCCTGTTTTATACAAAAACACATATTTAACCGCTTTATACCTGAGCAAGATTGGCTTTTTCTCCTCTTGAAGGGATAGTCCAGGCTGGTTACAAAACAGTGGTGCAGTGCTATCAGCTCTGAAGCTGCATGACCACCTCTAGGTCCACATGTAGATGTCAACGATGGCACATGAGACTGAGAGCAGGGATATGCACCAAGACCAGACAGGCGCGCTGGGCACTATGCATTTATATTTATGTGTACTATTTGATTATACCTTAAAATTATTAATTTCTTATACTTTGAGCTGTAAGCTGTGGCCTGCTTTTGGCCACTAGGTGGAAGCACTAGCTGAGATAAGAGAAAAGGCTAAAAAATAAAACGTTATATAGGGTAGATCAATATAGAGCTAGGGATTTTTAAATAGGACCTCCAAACTTGCAGCTCTGAATGATTAACCCTTGCTGTCGTTCTCCTATTAGCAACTTTTTCAAAAAAGTAAAAAGGAGATACAGAACTGAAACTGGTAATTGGCTCAGGAGCAAATGAGAAAAATGTAGCAAATCTCTAATTTGCTGTCTTTCTTCCCAAATAGTTCCTTTTCTTTTAAGGACAGCTGGGAAATGTGTTTTTCTTTGAGTCAATATGTGTTGTAGATCATACACAGGGCAAAGTTTCGGAACAGCAGCAGCGGAGCTCTGTCTTTACCGATGTATATCATTCACACATGCTCTGCCCCCTCTCTGTCCAGTCAAATGTGTTACAAGCCGGGCATGGGCCAGCAATAATAAATAAAGGCTATGTGTTAAGGATTTGGTGGCAGATTTCCCAGCACTGTCATGGATCTGGCTGAACATATAGAAGAGCTGGGCCATACCGCACCACCATAACAGCCATAGATGAGTCTGTGTTGCTTAAAATGTTACTCTATCATGGGTTCAGAAGTTTAAAATAAAACCTATTTGCGATGACTCTGAGCTTTGAATTTAAGTCAGGTAAATTCTTCTTGTTTCGCTTGGTTTTCCAAATCCAAACTTAGGGGTTCTCCCCTTCTCAAGGCTACCAACCCGAGAACACCAGGAATAAGATCTGGTATCCCAGGGCTCGGAAGTCAAATGTGCACTCCTCCCTCCAATCAGCAATACCCATGCAGAAGGGGAAGGTCCAGAGGTAGCCTGCTCCAAGCTAACAGGAAGGAATATCCACTGAAGTGTAAGTTTTTCTTTGAAGTCATTGTGTACTGCCTACTGCAACCTAGAACCTACTCCTCAAGGAAAAAAGAACCACCTGCTGTGTTTTAGATATATATATATATATATATATATATATATATATATATATATACTGATTTTTGCAAGAATTTCCAGGAAAATTATATTTTTTTTCAGCAAAGTTTACATTTGCTTTCTCAATATTTTAGGGTGAAATATGTGAAAAAAATGTAATAAATGCCTGTTCCCTGCAACTTACTGGCCCCCGTAGGGAGGTGGCGAGGTGACGGAGGTGATCAGTGGATGGTGGGGGTGAGGGCAGGGGACTCTGTCAGTGACAGTGGGGTAGTCGGCTCCATGCGACACAGAGCTTCATAGGATGGTACTTTAAATAAATATAATTTGCTCTGGTCTCAGTGCCTTTTTTTACTTTTAATCCTTTTAAGGGATCCATGAGATCACTATACCAGTTTAGAAAGCATGGGGGGCTGGCAAGACTTGCCATCAACCCCTGGCCCCCCATTACCTGCCTCCCCAAAGCACCGGGGGGCAGAAAGCCCATGTCCATGAAGGCTATGCAAGATTGTAGCCTTCAGGGCCAGGGCGGCACCAAGGCTTGACTTCGTGCCCTAGTCTACAAGCCCTGCATAATTGGTATCTGGGCTGGTTATGCTCTGTAATTTTTTTTACTAATTAACCCTTTATGTCCTGTCACTGGTATGAAAAGGCTTCCAGCAGCAGATGAGCAGAAACTAGAGTGCTTAGTGTGGGACATCCATCTGGGATGGATCAAAGGTAAGAATAATAAAAAAATGATAAAATACTTTGTCTGTAGTGTGTGTTTTTTTACATTTAGTCCTTTGTGAACTGGTCCATGAGACCCCTGTACCAGTTCCCAAGGCTTGAGGGGCTGGCAAGTCACCTGTAGCAAGTGGGTGACTAACCATCAACCCCTGGCTTCCTATTACCTGCCTTTCCCAAGCCTTGGGTGGCAGAAGAGCCCGCGGCCCACAAAGGCTACACGGGCTTGTAGCCTTCAGGACCAGGGGCCACCAAGGCTGGCCTCCACATCCTGGTCTACAAGCCCTGCATAGCTGGTAGCCGGGCTTTTTATGCTGGGAAATATAGGACGCCACTCCATTTTTAAAAAACATTAATTAATCCTTGATGTCATGTCACTCAGCTGGTATAAAAGGCTTCCAGCTGCACAAGTGCAGAAACAGAATAATCTTTATGGGAAACAGTGATCGGGGATGGATCAGGGGTAAGTATAAAAAAAAATATATAGATTTTATTCTATGTTTGTTTTTTAACATTTAACCCTGGTTAGGTAAGGGTAGACCCCCTATATCAGTTCACAAGGCTTGAGGGGCCTGCAATTCACCTGTGGCAAGTGGGTAACTTGCCATTAGCCCTTTCAGCCCCATTAACTGCCTCCCAAAAGCCTGGCTGGGGGGAGGCAGAAGAGCCCATGACCCGGGAGGCCTATGTGGGCTCATAGCCTCCAGGGTGCAGGGGGGAGCCATCAAGGCTGGCCCCTGCGCCCTGGTCTACAATCTCCCAATAGCTTGTTCTACTTTTATTCTAAAATGTAACCCTTAATAATGCACTTAGTAGTTATATTTAATTTGAAAATGCACTTAGTAGTTATTTTTAATTTGAAAATGTCCTTTCAGTTTGGGGATCTCCTGGGCAGAAAGGGGGGCTACCAATACATATGAGGTACCGTTGTGAAATAATAAAAATGCAAAATTTAAAGAGAAACTTAAGTTAAACTATGACCCCCCCCCCCCACCTTGCTGCTGAATAGTGTAGGGTTACAAATAAAAAAACCTTACCTTATCCAGGGGCCTGTGCTGTCCTCCTGATCTCCCACGACCATTGCAGGAAAAGACACAAAGCCGCATCCCCTGGGTCCGCACGTGGCACCACTGCCCATTCACTGATGCAGCTCTAATCTTTTCATCCAAGTTGGCAGTGCCCAGGATCCAGAGTGCCAGAAAAGGTAAGGATGCTATTCTTAGTATACAGTACGTCCTGCTCGAAATCTAATACTTACAGTTGGGATATACTCCGCCAGATGGTGCTGGACTGCAGAGACATCGAAAATAGGCTCCTCCCGGCCCCTCAAATACCCGGGGACCTCCCACAAATCCCCAGAATTTCTCTGCAGTCTGGCTGCGAAGGTCGAGAAATGGCTCTCTACTCGCAGGTGAGCGGGGCTATTAGCCTGCGGCCCTGTAGCACTATTCCCACCCGTTCCACTAGTAATATGCCTCCCAGCCTTGGCTGCGCAGGTCGGGTGAAGGTAGGCAGCACCGCTGTTAGGTGCTTAGGAGCGCTGCTCCACCGCAATCCCCCACCAAAGGGTAGGCGGTTCAGGCTTATGGTGAGCCTCTATGGGATGCCCCTTCCGCACTAGTGCCCCCTTGCCCCTGCCCATCGGTGGGCCCTGTTTAAGTGGCTGCTGTCCTCCCTCATCCTCCTTGTAGCCTTTGGGGGAAAAGGGGGGGGGGGGGTGTAAATGTGTATGCTATGCATTCTGTGTTTTACACTCTTTTTCCATTCTGTTTAGTCTTGTGTCAGCCGCCGCACGGATTTGCCTTTACTGTCTTTTTTAAAAATTGCCGCCGCTGTGCGCTGACTTGGTTCCGCGCTTGGCGGCGGCATTACCTCAGGCACTGGTGCGCCGTCATTGGCTGCTTGCACGTTCTGGCTTCTCGCACTTCGGGGGCGGGGCCCGTCTATGGCACGCTCCGCGTCATCGCTGATACTAGCCCGCCTCTCGAGGTATACCGACGCCATCTTTAACCTGCTTGGTTGGCCCATGCGCGACAGACCCCTACCTACCGTGGTCCGTAAGTGCCCTCACGGGCGGCTTTATATCTTTTACTTTTGTTACTGTGTGCTTACAGGTCTTGTCTGCTTATGTCTTTCAGGCGGGGCGAACCCTTTTGCCTTACCCCGGCCCTGTATTAGTGTATAACTTGTAGGCCTTGTAAAAATAATACTCCCACTTTCCTAGCGGGTTATTGGGGCATCCGGGGTTGCTATATAGCGTTATTCCCTATCGGCTTATAGTGCCGCTATAATCACCATATGGAGGCATCCCAGGATAATGTGACCGGGGTCCCTTCGGGACAAGACCGGCTGTGTGTAGCGTGTGGGCAGCCTCATGCTGACGCTGACAAGGCGCGGGTCTGTGTACCCTGTGCTGAGCAGGTGCTTGCATTGCAATCTGGCCTGCCAGTGGCTGTACCTCGTTTCACTTTGCCTACTCCCCCAAGCTTAAACCTCACTCCTACTGAGTTGCATACTAGTGGGGATTCTCAGCCTGATGTGTCTTCTAGACTGGCTACTGTTGAGCAGTTGATTGCTAAGTCCTTAGCGCGTAAGGCCCCTGCTAAGAAGCGGCACTTGCCGCCTAATGTCACTGTTTTCCCTATGGGAACTGAGGAGTTTTGGAATATTTGTGGCTATACCCCGTCTGATGAAGGGGAGCTCGTTTCTGATTCAGGCTCATCTGATGAGAGACCAAGGGGTCATGACGATTCTGGCTCTGACCCCTGGGACACGGATGCCACTGACAGATTATTGACCCAGATTTTTGAGGTTCTGTCCATCTCTCTCCCTGTTGCGGCTCCCAGGCAAAGAGGGGAGCTTTTCCATACAGCAAAATCCCGTTTGGAATTTCCCGAGCAGGCATATTTCCATAACCTTGTGCTCAAGGAATGGGAGCGCCCCAGTAAACTTCCCGGGGTTCCAAAAAGTTGGGATAGGAAGTATCCCTTTCCTGCTGAGGTGGTTAAATGTTGGTCATTCCCCCCCCCCCCCCCGAGTTGGATGCCCCGATCCTAGGGCTATCTAACACCTCTGTCATGCATTCTCCTGACTCTACTACCCTGCGGGATGCTGAGGACCGGCGCATTGACCAGCTGGCATCCCACGCCTTTGCATGTGTGGGGACAGTGCTGCGCCAGGTCTGTGCCACTGCCATTACTGCTGTGGCCACTAGAACCCTTATCAGAAATATGCTTAATAGTGCCCCTGATGATTTGCCTTGTGAGGTGTTTAATGCACTCTCCAGTTGTGATGTTTTTGTAAATTTTGTCCTCTCAGCATTGGATGACACCATCAGAATGTGTGCCAGAACTTCTGCCCTTGTGGTGGCTATACGCCGCTCGGTTTGGCTGCGCCAGTGGGCTGCTGACAACGCTGCCAAGAAGGCCCTCACTGGTTTTCCCTTTAAAGGACTGCACCTGTTTGGGGAACGCCTGGACCTTTTTGCTAAGGGAGGCAGGTTACCCCAGCGCAGGCGTCAATCTCGGCCCTTTCGGGGTCATGGTTCCTTCTCCACCCCTTACCGTGGTGCCAGAAAGGGAAGGGGGGTTTCCTTTCCTGGGGCCCAGGGAGATTTCTGGGGTAGGGGCAGAGGACGTGGACGTCCTGGCTCCTCCTGGGGTCCCAAAGCAAAATCCTCTCCCAAGCCCCCCTCAGGCATGATGGGGCGCCCTCACCCATCCAGGTGGGGGGGGACGGCTGCAGCACTTCGCTTACGTCTGGAAGCTTCATGTCTCAGACCGGTGGATTCAGGAGGTAGTGTCCTCCGGTTACAAGTTGGAGTTTGCTGCCTGTCTCCCTCCAAGATTCATCAGACCCCGGATTCCTCAGGACCCTGTGTCAGCTCAGGAGCTAGTGCAAGCAGTGCAAGGCCTCCTGGAGCTGGGGGTCACCTGCCAGGTCCTCTTAAGAGAAAAAGGCAAGGGCTTTTATTCCAATCTATTCACAGTACCCAAAAAAGATGCGTCAGTCAGGCCCATCCTGGACTTGAAGATCCTCAACAAATTTGTCAGGGGCAGGCGCTTTCGCATGGAAACTCTGCGCTCTACCATCAGTTCCCTGCGCCAAGGGGATTTCATGACTTCTGTGGACATCAAAGATGCTTATCTTCATATTCCTGTGTTCCCAGGTCATCAAAGGTTCCTCAGGTTCGTTCTGATGGATCAACACTACCAGTTTGTGGCCTTGCCATTTGGCCTCACTTCAGCCCCCAGGGTGTTCACCAAGGTGCTGGCTGGCGTGATGTCTCTGCTCAGATGTCAGGGCGTACACGTGCTTCCCTATCTGGACGACATTCTCATCACTTCCCAGTCTCTACATCAGGCAGAGTTGGATACTCAGCTGGTGGTGTCCACTCTGGAGTCATTTGGATGGGTGATCAACCATCCCAAGTCCTCACTGTCCCCTTCCTTGGTAACTCCATTCCTAGGAATGAATCTGGATACAGTTCAGACAAGGATCTTCCTTCCTCAGCAGAAGGTGGACAGTCTGATTGCACAAGTCCAGTCCCTCCTAGCTTGTCCTCATCCCTCCATCAGGCAGGGGATGCAGCTGGTGGGCCTGATAGTGGCGTGCTTCGAAGCGGTACCTTATGCTCAGTTCCACTTGAGACCTCTGCAACTCCACCTATTGTCAGTATGGGACAAGGACCAAGCGTCCCTGGACGGGGTCTGTGTGCTCTCCCCTCGGGTCAGGAGGTCCCTCTTGTGGTGGATGGACTCAAGGAACCTGTTGGGGGGCAGATCCTTTCTTACCCCTCCCTGGGAGACGGTCACTACGGATGCCAGTTTGTCAGGTTGGGGGGTTTCTGGAAGCCCCTGCAGTTCCAGGGGAAGTGGGGTCCTCAGGAGGCCCACACACCTATCAATGTCTTGGAACTACGGGCGATCAGGTTAGTTCTGGCTCACTTGACTACTCACCTTCAGGACCTGCCTGTTCAGGTGCGCTCTGACAACCAGACGGCAGTTGCCTACATCAATCATCAGGGAGGGACCCGGAGCAAGGGGGCCCTCCAGGAAGCGTCTCTGATCCTGACTTGGGTGGAGGCCAATGTCCCCTGCATATTGGCTGTGTACATCCCGGGGGTGGAAAATCACCTGGCGGACTCTCTGAGCAGGTGGACCTCTCGCCAGGGAGAATGGTCCCTATGCAGCAGGGTGTTTCAATCCCTGTGTCACCGTTGGGGCCAACCAGATGTGGATCTGTTTGCGTCCCGCCACAATCACAAGCTCCCAGCCTTTGTCTCTCTGTCCCAGGATCCTCTGGTCTTGACCTCGGATGCTCTAGCAATGTCATGGCAGGACTTTCAGTTCCTGTATGTCTTCCCTCCAATTCCCCTGCTGGGCAGGGTTCTGCGAAAGATTGCTCTGGAAGGGGTGCCAGCAATTCTGGTGGTCCCCAGGTGGCCAAGAAGAGTGTGGTTCGCAGACGTGGTACAGCTGGCAGTAGATCAGTACACTCTGCCCGTGGTGCCAGATCTGCTCACTCAGGCTCACTACGCCATCTGAATTTACAAACTCTGGCTTTGACGGCCTGGCTGCTGAAACCTCCATCTTGATGGAGAAGGGGCTGTCTTCTTCGGTGGTGGATACTTTGATAAAGGCTAGGAAGAAGTCTTCCTCTTCCATTTATTACAGGGTTTGGCGTGCCTACATTGACTGGTGTGAGTCTAAGTCTCTTCCCTGTCGTGTCTTCTCTATTCCCAGGATTCTGGATTTCCTGCAGCATGGGTTGGAGATGGGACTCCAGCTCAGTACTCTGAAGGGTCAGGTTTCTGCCCTGGCTATTTTTCTTCCAGAAGTCCTTTGCTCAGCACCCTCTGATTTTTCCAGGGGGTCACTCATGTACGCCCTCCACGTAAGCCTATGGTGCCTGTTTGGGATTTGAACTTGGTTCTGCCAGCCTTGCAGGGTGCTCCCTTTGAACCTGTGCAGGATGCTGCTCTGGCCATTCTTAAGCTCAAGGTTGTATTTCTGGTGACTATCACTTCTGTCAGGCGTGTGTCTGAGTTGGCGGCGCTGTCCATTCAGCCCCCTACTATGAGAGACACCAGGACAAGGTGGTGTTTCATTTCAAACCTGACTTTCTGCCTAAGGTAGTGTCTGCCTTTCATTTGAATCAGGATATTGTTCTTCCTTCTTTGTGCCCTAATCCTAGTAATGCTAAGGAGAGGGTTTTGCACTCTTTGGATGTGGTTAGGTGTCTGAAGTACTATCTGGTGGCTACTGCACCTGTCAGGAAAACTGATGCTCTTTTTGTGGTCCCTTCTGGTCCTAGGAAGGGTTTGGCTCCTGCCAAGTCTACTATCAGCAAGTGGATTCGTCAGGCTGTGATTCATGCCTACTTTGCTAAGGGGAAGAATCCTCCCTTCCGCCTTACTGCTCATTCTACTTGTGCTATTGGTGCTTCTTGGGCTTTTCAGCACCAGGCTTCTGTTGAACAAGTTTGCAAGGCCGCTACTTGGTTTTCTGTTCATACCTTTTCAAAGTTTTACAAGGTTGATGTTAGGGCCTCAGCTGATGCTGCTTTTGGCCGAAAGGTTCTGCAGGCGGCAGTGGTTTAAACTGTCTGCAGCTGATTTTTCTTGGGGATCCCACCCTACTTTATGGACACTGTTATTGGATGTCCTAATGTTAGTATTAGATTTGGAGCAGGACGTACTGTAAACTAAGAATAATACAATTCTGTGATTACTCACCTGTGTGAATTGGTATTATGAGTATACAGTACGTCCTGCTCCAACCCACCCTTGTTTTGCATTATCTTGGATCCCCTGTATGGTGATTTTTATCATTGTTATAATTGATAGTTTGGATTGTTTAATTCTCCAGGCTTCTCATTAACTGCTTTTCAATGCTGGGGATTTGTGGGAGGTCCCCGGGTATTTGAGAGGCCGGGAGGGGCCTATTTTCGATGTCTCTGCAGTCCAGCGCCATCTGGCGGAGTATATCCCAACTGTAAGTATTAGATTTGGAGCAGGACGTACTGTATACTCATAATACCAATTCTACAGGTGAGTAATCACAGAATTGTATTTTTTTCTTTGCAACCCCCCCTGCCCTATCTCAACACCAGGGTAGGGTGGCAGGGGGAGGTTATAATTGACTGAAATTCTGCTTTTAAGATATATATATTTTTATTATTTATTTTTTGAAATTATTTTTACACAAAATTATGAAAGCATGGAAAAAATTACAAACGAGACATTTCAAGTTAAAGTACTAACTCTGATGCAAAATAAATATATATTTTTCCTGGAAATTCCTGCAAAAATCACACTTAAACATAGTGCAAAATGGTGAAAAATGGCCTGGTGACAAAATCTCAAGTAGACTTGTGGGGGTTAAAATACCTATGCATGTTGGGTATTGTTCTGCTCAGGGAACCTTGCTGTTTCAGATTAAACTTGTGTTTTCTTGTTTGCATTTTTTTTTTTATTCTTTTTTTTTAGGGCAGCCAAAGAGTTAATCAAGGGATTACTTCTAGAAAACTGTGCCCATGTCAACAAGCCTGGTAAGCTTAGAAAACTTGAGGTGTGTAGTTCCAGAGAATATATAGTTTGTGGGGATGGGGGGATTTCAAATGCAAAGGGTTGTTTTTCTTGAAAAACTGCAAGGTGCCCATGGTATTTTTTAATTTGAAGATCTCCTAAAGCGCTGTCTACCAATACATATGTGATACCATTGTACCTGGGAGAAATGGGTCTTTTACGCACAAAATTATCTACAAATTGTTTAAAATAGAATTTTTTTAATTGTTTTGCACACATTTCACCCAAAAATATTAAGCATAAACTTAAAAAAAGATATTTTATGTTAAAGCCCAGCTGAAAAAAACAATATATAATTTGCCTGGGAGATCCCTTCAAACATTTATAGCGCAAAATAGTGAAAAATGGTCTGGCAACAGAGGATGACAAAATCTCTAGGTAGAGTGGACTATCCTGGGTTGTGGTTCTTGCCTCCGCTGTATGAAACCCCTTAAGTCGCCCCAAAAAACTTACCTCTTCCCGGTCCCAAGACTCATGTGCGACCCTTTGTCCAGGAACTTGTCTAATACGAGTGGATCTGAGTGCTCTGGTGGCCACCTCCCCCGCTACCCTCTAACAGGGAGCTTGCCTGCTCCAGCCATTTGCAAATGCTTGGCACAGGCATGCACCCTGCTAAAGGGATAGCTGGGAATGAAGGTGAGTTTTTGGGTGACTTGGGGGGTTTCACACAGCGGGGCACCCTCGATCTGGGGGAAAGTGGGTATGCATGTCCTGGATTCTCATAGACTCCAGGGAGGGTTTTGGTCCTCTTTAAATAAAAAATGTATGTTTCAAGAATATCAACACTCAATTCCTCTAATTTACAATGGTACCACATCTGTTGACACCCATTCCTGCCCAGGAGACCCCAAACCAAAAAAGAGTGTTTGAGATTTCAAGTAAAATATATCTACTTTGTGCCCTATCAAGGGTACCCCGCAGTTTCATTTTTAAGGGTTAAACCCTTAGAAAAAAAACTGTGTGGGATCCCCTATCCAGTAAAACCAGGCACCAGCTACGGGGGCTGGTAGACTAGGGTGTGCCCCCCCCCCCCCCCGCCCTGAAGGCTACCAGCCTGCATAGCCCACACTGGCCGTGGGCTCTTCTGCCCCCCCCCCCCCGGGCTTTGGTGATGCAGGTAAGGGGGTAGGAGTTTGTCATCTGCCAGCAAGTGGGTGACTTGCCAGCCTCTCCTACTCTTTATACTGATATGGGGTCTCAACCCCATACCAGTTCACAAAGGGTTAAATGTAAAAAAAATTACAATAGTAAAAAAAATAGGCCTTTCATTTTTTTTCTACTTATCTCCCTCCCACTATCCCACACAGGTTGATCTGCAACAGGTTCTTTGCTCACTCCCGCCACTGGAGCCTTTTATAACGGCAAGTTGAGACGATGCGAAATTGTGTCTTCTCAGCCTGGCTGAAATCCCAGGGGGAAGTGGAGACCTCAGGCACTGGATCCTGGAAGCTTTTTTTTGGACTCAAACTGGGGGAAAATGACAGGCACATTGAATTGATGTGCAAACAAGCACTTAGATTCTACATGCTTGCCGTTTAAAGCAGACTTAAAGTCTGAAACTACCCTTTCGGGATCCCAATGTTGTCATACCAATTGACCACTGGCGGTCAGTGACCTGCTGGATCAACTAGGCTTCCTTCTCCTTGTTAAAGAGCAGGGCATTCAAAATCAGGATGATTTTTAGACTTTAAGTCTGGCCTAAATTCATTCATTTCATGCTACAGGAAGGATTCCCAGCATAATGCTCCACTATCACAGTGTCTATAGCTGTGTTCGAGCCCCAGGACCTCCATGATCCCTGGTTCCGGCTTTCAGGCTGTAGGTGGAAATGGACAGAATACAAGCCCAGAATGAAGTACTCTGTACTAGAGACAACCGGGGCCCAGAATACAGTGGTGAATGCAAAGTAGGTGTTGACAGGTGAGTCAGGGAGCCTTACCCAGAAGGCAAGTCAAATTTGAGTCAAATCTGAGGTCTTATTTGGGAACAGGGTTTCCTTTTAAAGCCTGTGCTTAAAATGATAGCAGCCTCCATCACAACATAAAGGGTAGCTTTAGAATTTAACTTTAGTTGAAAGTTATAAGAAATCGTATTTCACTCTAAAATATATTAACAAATCTATGCGCATTTAGCGTGAGAAAAGCTTTCCTCTAGGAGAGGTGAGACTCGAAATTATTTTAAGATGTCCGTTAGCTGAACTAGAAAAAAAAATTCCCCTAATGTGGGAAAAAAGACTTCTTCGATGGAGCGGTAATTAATATAATATCTTTAATATTCCTTCATCATGTTAGTGGAGGGCTAGAATCAGTATGGTTGGCTTTGCAGTAAAGCAGAACCTGCAAGTCCACCTACATGGTCTTTTTGCAGTCTGTGACCTCACTAATGAGATCTAACCTCACTTCCTGTTAGGTCACAAATATGGTTTCTATGAGTAACACTGCCATTGCCTTCGTAACACCTTCCACTATATGGATTTCCTGTTTACCAAAAGGACATGTGGCCAAATCTCCACAATGGAGAGGGAAAATTAAATTGGTTTTACTGACCTGTACTATGCTCCTCCAGGTACATAAACCATGTGAAGAGAACTCTGTGCTCTAGCACAGTCCCTGTGACTTGTGGGCAACGTCTGGGACCCTCAAGATTACCTAGGAAGTTTGTGGCAAGTGCTTGCAGTGATAGAAGGTGGAAAGGTAAGCATGCTGAGCATCATGTCAGGCTCCACAAAGGGCCATTTAGTTAGTAGTTAGGGCAATTTAGTGGACAGAGGAGAAGCGGTGATGAAATAAATGTGGATGTGAGTCATCTTTACATATGTGCTTTCCCATGTAAAAATCTAATTTCTGGGTAACTCCACCCCTGAGGACTCCATTTGCTGTTCAGGACTGACTCATGTATATTAGAAACTCACAACAGCAAGTCCTCCACACTTCACCCATTTAGAAACCTTCAGTCTTTACAGTTACCAAATAACAGAAAATAAAGCGCCGCTGAGCCATTTAATTTGGCAACACAAAGCACTCTAAATGTTTAATGGCCCGGTCACCAGCTCCCCTCCCTCCCTGCGCCCCGCCGCAGCTTCATATCAGCAGCCGCTGACCTTGAAAAACTGAAAGGTGGATGAATAATTGAAGAGCCTCACACTCGTCAGATTGTCACAGATTTTTTTTTGTCTTCACAACTTTGAGACAAAAACAAAAGGTACACATTTTAGGGTAATCACATCACTATCAAAATGATAAAAACATTGACTTAAAGCAACCCCACACCTTAGCCCACCAAATACGCAACATGTATGAGCTCCTTCACACAGAAAAGCGTGAAAGAGCATTAAAGTGCACCTATATGTAGTCACCTTCTATCCCCAGCCCAGTGCCCCAGCCTTTGCCCAATATTCATAACAACATGAACTGGATGCAGTCAGCCCTAGTGCTCTCTGGCTGAATAGCCCCACCCCCAGTGATGATGCAGTCAGAGTACACACAGCTCAGCAATGGGGAGCACTTCCACCTAACTGCCATTATGGGAGACTTTGGTTGTAACTGAATTAATTAGCATATGACAGGCCATTCCCCATAATACTAATAGCTGGTGTTTTTTCCTGGTGTTTTTCTGGATATTGGACAAAGGCTGAGGTAAAAAAAGAAACACAGGATGTTTTGGGGTCCAGGGCTGGGGATGGAAGGTGTCCACATTAACTTCAGTTGATTTCTTTTTTTTTGGGGGGGGGGGTTATTCTGGGTGGGCTTGTGTCTTGGGGATTATATTAGCGAAGTCTGTTTAATTGTTAGGATTCATAGGCAATTGCAAATAGCTGGGGCGATGTTGCCGGCTCAGCAAGGGGGGGGGGGTTCACCCGCCGAGGCCACACCCCTGGCAATTTTAAGATGGCTTACCATCTTGATCGGCTGGGTTCGGGATCTTATGCAGCTATATGAGTGAGGCCGGCGTCAATTACAGCGTTTCAGAGCTGCGGGTAAAGGTGGTTTACCGGCGACCCTGGGGGTTTCACACAGCCGGGCATCTCATTATAGGATGCTCCGGGGGCAGGTTAGTGGCCGGCCCTGGAGTCTTTTACATTCCATTCCAGCTACAAAGGCTTTTGATTTAACACGTTACTGTATTTTGAATGTATATAGTTGCATTTTTATATACACATATATATTACAATCTCTGGTATTTGCATAGAGCACTTTATATAGAAATATAGGAGCCCATCTATGCCAGCACTATTGGGGGATTTATGATTTAACCACCCAGATCGCCGATGCCAACTCACCTGTTCCCCCGCTCGGAGGTAAGGTAAGTGTGTGGGGCAACCTGGGGGTTTCACACAGCGGGGCATCCCGGTTTTGGATGCCCCGGGGGGAGGGAATCGATCGGCCTGGGAATCTTATAGATTCCCGGGCTGATCAGCGTGGCTTTTGGTCCACTTTAACAGGTTAGTAGTTTGGTATGTTATGTGCAATTGTAACAACTTTGGATATGTGTTTTTTTTAGGATATCAGTGGAGTAGTGTGCTTATCTTGAGTTACTCCCTCAGCAGAACAATTAATATTTACCATATTTTTCGCTACATAAAAGTGGAGGGAAAATATCGGTGTGTTTTATAGAGCGAATGTGTGTATGAGGAGGGAGCACAATGGAGGGCAGGTGGGCAAGAAGCTATTAAACTTATACTTCCTGCCCACTGATCCTCCATTGTCCTGCATTTGCCACACAGACACACTGCCATACCTTACAATGCTCCCGCTCTTGTGATCACGTTCTTGGCCGATGCATGGCTGGTGTCCATTCACGAACCTCAGCTGTAAAAAGGTCACGTCCACCCACCGCGGGAACACGATCAGCGATATGGGCTCGCTATAAGGTATGGCTGTGTGTACCTGTGTGTGTGTGGAACACGGGGCATTGGAGGACCAGCAGGCAGGAAGTGTAAGTTTCACTGCTTCCTGTCTGATAGTCTTCTATTGCACTCCCTCCTCACACATATGCGGGGGGCCTGTAATTGGGGATGCCACACACTGACTGGAATGGGAGGGATGCCGCACACTGCCTGTAATAGAGGGGATGCTGCAAACTGCCTGTAAAGGGGGGGGGCATGCCACACAGTGTTTGTAATTGGAAGATTGGCAGGGAGTATTTTACCATTTGGCTTAAAATATTTGAATATTTATTTTCCTATTTTCTCTACCCTAAACCCTGGGTGTGTCTTATGGAGTGAAATATATGGTATATTGTTTTTTGATTATATCTTGGATAAGTCTGAACTGTTGCGTCCGCTGGCTTTTTTCTACAATATTTAAATATATTAGGACACCTAACTTGCCAGCTACTAGTTTCCCGGTTCTCTTTAGTCAGAGAGCCATCCTGTGGAGCCAACATTTATGGCCTCTGGTGCTCTGTGCTGAGCGAGAGATCTGCCAATGTGTGGTAGCATTAGGTCAGTCGATGAAAAGCTGCATCTCTCATCCATATTCAAGAGGCATCTTTTGAGCATCACGATGTATAAATCCAGGAGCAATATACTGTATTGAATATAATCCAGAAACGCTGAGGGGAATTTTGGGAAAGGAAATGAAAAATGACGTGAGCAGGGCAGAAGTGTTTGACAGATGTAACCCTACAACGACTACACAAGCCACTGGACGTTTTAAGACATAACTAGCTAAATCAGGGTCACATGACAAATGCCACCTCTTGTTGCACTACAAGTCCAAGCATGACCAGAAATGTTATGTTCATAGCTCCAAATGGCTTCAGGTAACAGGAAATGTCTCAGGATTCCTTTGACCATCATTCACATAAGAGCCCCTCATGTCTGAATAAAACAGAACCCAAGAAGTTAAAGCAGCAGCTTTTTAAATACCTTGTGCACTGCAGCTAGCATTGCGGTTGCCCCATTCAAATAAACTACATTTTCTCCACCACTGAGGCTATGTCCACATGGCTTTTTTTAGATTGCTGATTGGCTGAACTGAAGAATGCTGGCTGACTTGAACAGTCCGTTGGCCTCATCTCCAGTTTTCCTGTAGCATGGGGAGCACTCCTGACCCCAGCCTAATTGTTGGGAGTGGGAGTGTGCCACAGCTACAGGATTAGGGGGAGACAGCTTTGTGGGAGCCACCGGTAAAGGCGAGATTACCAGTGGCACTGGGATTACACACTTCGGGGCATCCCAGATGCCCAGGGGGTAGGCTAGCAGCTGGCCCTAGAGTCTTTTAGACTTCAAGGCTGGCCATTGCAGCTTTTGAACCTCTTTAATTGGGCACCCTCCACCACCATAGTGTGCTGCAAGATCAACAGGAAAGCAATAAGGATACTTTATTAATCCAAACAAAGGAACATTTCAAAATGCACATAAGATGTCTGCAATATTTTTTATGAAAGTTATCAGTTAATATTTAATTCAAAAGACCATTTTAGGCAAAAACAATGTCTATTTTGTGCTTTATTTTACTTCTTTGGCTAGTGCTTCTCCAATGGTCGCTTGCTCATTAAAATGTAAGCCCTATGCTATGTAGGCAAAAGGTCTAATTATATAATAAACTGGGGCTGTTGGACCAATGTGGGACCAGGTGAATTAATGATATTCTGCAGGTAACAAATTAAAAAACCTATACTCATCTTTTATTCCCCACATGCGACACTGGATGACCTGATCCAGTCCCTTGCAGCCGCCACTTCTTCAAGCCAACGTACGTGCTCCTGTCCCCATTCTTAAGCCTGGGGATGCACCTGACGGTTGTTTACATTGGTGAGGGAGCTCGTAAGCAGATGAGCATTGTGGCATTCTAGGGGGCTTGGTTTTACACAGTGGGGCATCCTGATCTGGGATACATCGGGGGAAGCCCAGCTGCTGTGCCACAAAGGTTTTGTTCCGCTCTATGCAGGGGAGTCTTGTGCCCCCCATGTCACCCCAGAAGGTGTGTCAGGAAAATCCATGAAAGTGGTCACTGCACACCCACCGCCCCTTTACGCTCCTGTGATACTTCCATGGTCTCTGGTGCGAACACCAAGCATGCACATTGGACAAACTCCAGTCTGTGTGGCTGTTCCTCAGAGGAGGTTCTGCCAGAACCATAGAGTGGATATATTCCTGCCTATATTTCAGCGAATTTAAGAGACTAAGCATATCATTACAATGCCTGTGGGGTGGAGTACTGGTTCTCAACCTGCTGTATGTGTACCCTAGGGGCTGCGTAGAAATGTTGGGGATGGGTTCCTTTTTGCTTTAAAAATGCTATGAACCCTACTATGCTATGAGCCTACTTATTTTAGTCAAATATATCACTGATCCCCTCCTTCGGAATAGTCTGTTGGAACTTCTTGTCTATTGGGGGTAAAAATTTTGAGAACCAGCAAGGTGATGGACAGTGGCTATCAGGGTTTAGGTCCGTTAAAAGCAAACATGTGTATGCAGTGGTATACCGGTGCCAACAATCAGCGTGGGACTTTAGCAGCCATGGCCAGCCCATGATGACCAAGCCCCTATGGCATTGTTGGGGCAGATCAGGGATATGGGTGGATATGGCTCTTAAAACAGACCAACAGTCGAAAATGAATTAAATCAGACCAACACAACAAACAGTGCTCATATACATCCTTCTCCCGGGCAATTTAGATTGCTGCACATCAAAAATAACTTACCTTTTTTCTAACGTCTGCTGGGGTAAATTTTATGAACAAAATGGCCCTTCATGGGCTTGAAGGCCACCTGCAAACAGTACGTTGGTGCTGGGCTTCCTGTTACTATGCATTTCAGTTATGTCAGTTGGGAGAGGAAGCTCCAAAATGGCCACTACCTTTCTTTTTCCAACTGTGCCAGGCTGTTGGTCCAGTATAAAGTGGACCTATTATCAGGATGTTTATTATTCAGGTGACAGGTCCTTGCCCCAGGGGCATCCTGAATGGGGGTGCCCTGCTGTGTGAAACCCCCAGATCACCCACTCCACTCACCTTTCCACCGCTCCCACAGCGCATGTGCAGGCACTTGTCCAGTCAGCATTTGTATGTTTTGAACCATTCATTGGAATATGTGGGCTTGCAGGAAATCTGGGGGGGGGACTCACATAGTGGGGCATGCAGTCGGCCAGCATCAGCGGTGATGGGTCCACATTAAAATTATGATACTGAAGCATTACTACTGTAGAGACAGATAATGATACAGGGGTGGGTTTGCTATGTTGCTAGGTCTAACATAGGGGCAGAACATAAGCTGTGGTTTCTTGAGTTGGGGGTGCAGTGGGGCTGGGTACAAGAATAGCTGAGCAGGGAGATTTAAGAGGCAGGGATTAGATGGGGTGATAGAGCAGCCCAACCAGTCCCAAAACAGTGTGGCTCACCAGGAATTCTCCTGGGTTTCTTTATGGCCAGACAATCCCTGTATTATGTCTTAATATATTTACCTAGACAAAAAAGCTGAAAGTTACTGTATGTGGGTATAGGTCTTTTTTTTTCTCGGACAGTCCCTTTAGGTTAGAGGTTAGACTGAAGTTTACGCTTAGAGGCTTTGCAGGTCCTATTTAGGGGGTTATGTTTGAGATAGGTTGCCCAAATCTAAATACTGGGCATCACTGGAAGGGTTTCTTCCATGTGCTATATAATTACATGTTCATTTTAAATTCAGGATTTATAGAATGGTAGTTGATAAGTTATCATTAACATTTTAGTACTCCCTAGTTAGTCATTTTACCCTAGGAGGTCAATCGGCTTTAAGGCTAATCCCCTATGAATGTTGCGTTGGCAAAAGCCTCCGACCATTAACCATATTCATAAAAATTGCCCATATCAAGCTGAGTTTTCTCAGGTCTCCTCATCTTCCTCACAATATGATCACAAGAGCTTCCATCTGTGCTCCAGCTGTTTCTCAGATCATTTATGAAATATTTTAGGGAGCTGACTGTTCTTGAACTTAAGGCAGCTGATCTAGTTTTACTAATATTTTCAGGCGGGTTCAGAAATCCGGCAAGATGAGTTCAATAGAAGAAAAACATTCTCAAAATTCCCATGTTTTTTTTTCACAGAGAGGGAAATTGACTATCCCTTTGGTTTCCTGCTCTGTGCATTATTATTCAGGCTGTCCTTAGTTACCATCTGATACAAATCAAGTATAAGAACTGCGAGACTGAAACACACAAAGCATTTATGGACACCAGGCTAAATTATTATTTCTACCCAAAAACAAAATTGTCCTCCCGACCTTAACCTCCATACTAATACCATACATAATATTTCATTTTCACTTATTTTATGCTATATAATCTAAAACATAAGGGTTCTGACACGTTTCGCTACTGGGGGGCTTCTTCAGAAAACCATTTTGTGCCAAGCTTTCAATATTTTTAATGTAAATAAAAAATATATATATCGTTTAGGTGGTGTTGCAGATTTCATCTTTTTTTAAGGTTTTTATATTTTTTTATATTCAACATTGTTGTTGTTGTTGCTCACCACAACTGCCATAAATAGTCACTTTTTTTTACCACCAACCCAGGCGGTCTATTGCTGTACTGACCACAATCAGACCAGAATTTAAATGATTGATTATGTATTTTTGTATTTTATGTATATTTTCTTTATAATTTTATTATTAGAGTTTGACCAGTCAAACTTTAAAAAGCAATCAATTACCTGATACAGTGTCATTCCTATGCTCTTCTCTGCTCTGATCACAGAAAGAAAGGGGAATTTCTTCTTCCTCTGCTTCCCTTCCTCCGAACAGGACCACGAATTCAGGCCCGAGACTTGTGCTCAACAGCGCCTCTGTTAGCTATACACAGGGGCAGACTGGCCGTAGGACATACCGGGCATAATCCCGAAGGGACGCACCTGCCCCTCACTGCAACAATGTCAAATTCATGCTGCAGCTTTGCTGAACAGATAGGGAGCTGGCTGCTTACGCTTTACTGCTTTGGGCAGCAACATGCTTGGTACTCAGGGCTGTTAGAGCTGTCTAGGGCCCCTGCAGAAAGACTATCAGTCAGAACTCTCAGGAACCTGCGCAGTTGAACGTTACGCTGGTAAGCAAGGGCAGCTCAGGGGTTAATACACCCTCCCCCCCCTCCTCCCTGCACTCCTTGCTAAAAATCTGTACCTCTCGCCAAGCAAACCTGCCATTCACTTTCTCTACGAGCAGCGCTGCTGAGACTGACGTCACCCTCTCCCAGCCACCTCTGCGCTGCTTTTCAGGCAGTGGTTGGCGGGACAGGAAGCTGCTTGTTTTACTTGGATGGAGAGAGGTACAGACTATCAGCAAGGAATGTGGGGAGGAAAGGCGGGCGTATTAACCCCAGAGCTACCCATGCCTACCTGTAAACTACCTACCTGTAAAACTGTACATTAAATGTGTTTGTCCTGCTGTGAGGCACCCCAATTTGGAAATCCCCCTGTGTGTGAAGCTCCTAGTCCTGGCAAATTTTATTCTAGTTTACTTTCACATTCCTATGTGCATGTGCAGCCTCTTGTCCAGACTAGCTCCCTTCAGCTGTGCACATCCCTGGCAGCCATTCAGATAGGCAGGGCTGGTGAGCATGCATGTTTTCTCAGCGACCTAGGGACTTCACTCTGGCGGGATGCCCCAGGGAAGGTCATATAAAGGGGTGTGGGGCACAGCGATCGGCCCCAGAATCTATAAGATTCCCTGCCCCGCTGTGTGAAACCCCCCAGGTCGCAGCTTACACTTACCTTGTTTTCCAGTCCAATTGCACATGACTCTAGCAGGGCGCGTGCTTGCACCAGGCATTTGTGAATGGCCGAGGCGGGCACGCTCCCTGTTAGAGCCGCTGGCCTTAGACGAAGGCTTAGACGACGTGACGTCAGCGGCTCTGAGCCAATTGGACGAGCGGCCACGCATGCGCTATAGGACCGGGTGAGCTGTTTTCCACTTCCTTCACATTCCCAGCCCCCCCCCCCCCTTTTCTCTTTTCCCCACCAAAGTAGGGCCAGGAGGAGTTGATAGCGGCAAGATGCCAGGGCTGTTGCACAGATATATATATATATATATATATATATTGAGAGAGAGAGTAAGAATTGACTTGCAAGAAAGGATGAACAGTGCTGTCACATTTAGGCTACTTTCACACCAGGGTGGTCAGAATCGCTAGTGCACATGCAAATGCGAGTCATTTACTAGCGCTAATGCTTGTGATCACCATTCAGTGGAGTGCGATTGCAAGCGCTAGCACCACAAAATCACTGCATGCTGAATCTTTGCAATGCAATTGCAATCGACAATTATATATATGATATATATATATATGATATGAAAGGCAGGGCCTGTGTGACCAGAAAATTCCCGGGCCGTTTTTGTTCCCAGTCCACCTCTGGCTATACAGTAGGCTAAAATGGAGCTCCCCACACTGTCAGTCACAGCTCGGCTCAGCACCAATGCAATGCATACAGTGTGCTTCTAGGACTCAGCCCTGCCACTCCTACCACAGACGACATGAGGAACGTGATTTAACATTTCTTTGGGAATATAGATTTGTTTTTAGTAAGGAAAATAAATTAGAACATTGTCATGTGTAGTCCTACACAATGGGAATACCCTTGCCTGGACAATGACTTTAATAGCTACAGTATATATTACCAATGACCAAAAAGTTATTGATGGTTGTCTTGATAGGTAGAAAATTAAGTCTTATTACAGTATGTTGAATTACTAAAACTAGAGATTGAGCTCTACAAATAAGGGTTTTGGTTGGTTAAATAGTTGTAAATTGTCAGTAACACTGGCTTCAGAGGAGGCCATAAGGGTCGATTCAAAGAAACATGTTACACCTTTGATTTTGGTGGCGATCATCCTATTTTTCCCGAACGCTCGTGCGTTCGTATGAACTTGCGAGTGATTCTATAAGCTAATATGTTTCTATCCTAAAATGTACGTCCGTTCGTATGGCAGTTCGCGAATCAGACCTATGTCAGTTTCCATCCTGAATTTTCCGTTTCATTTCTCAGGTTGCAACATTGGTTTTGCCCTTTTTCCTTTTTTGTCTGGACGTAAATCCTTCTGATCTTGCGCCTGCGCACTACAAACTTACCTCATTAAAGTGCATTCTAAATATTTGGTTTTTTAATTTTCTTTATTTCATTCATTTTGTAGTAACCAACCATTAATGAATGCATTTGCATAAGTAAATCTTACTTTGTTTAATATTTTGTTAACTTGCATTTTTTACTTGTGGATTTAATTTTAATATTTTGGCTTCAAATGGTACAACTTAAATTTTTTTGTGTGGTTACCCACACCCTCTACATACAGATTGCTCTCAAAAATTTAAAAAACACCCAGCAACTTCTGCATGTTATGAGCCTAGAAACAGCCAAGATGGCGGGTCAGGTATTATCGGGCAGCCTGCAAACAGAAAGGGCCTTGTGACTGTGTTGCTCTGCATTCTTTGATTTCTGTCCTTTCCGTGCCCCCAGCTCTGCTGTGTCTGTGCAAAATACAGCAGTAACCCACATCCTGCACTTTATCCCGCTCTCCTCTCCTCAGTAAGTGTGATGCATCTGACCAAAGATGAGCTAAAATAATTAAACAAAGCAAAGATAAACAACTACACCAATACATTCAAATTAAAAATATTATTCTAGTACATCAATTTAAAAATAAATAACAAAGGTCATAAGTTTCTTTAAATTACGCAAATATATGGATGTGTTGCAAAATAAAGGTTTACATGCAAAGGACTAATTAAGGTCCACATTAAAATGCTTTTAGAAGCCATACATGAAATGTATTGAATCAGGTATGCATTGCCATACAATTTATGGCCTCGGCCATGCTGATACATGCAGTTCATTGGAGCTCAAGACGCGCAGACTCCTCCGCCAAAAAACCTGTTCAAGAACAGCAATCCGACTGCTAAAAGGTGTCGGAAGTGGCTTGCTTTTAAAACGTATTTAGAGGTTGGAAAACAGCTCTCTGAATTACACCGAAACACATCCGATTATCCTAAGTTTTAAGTTTTGATCCTAAGTTTTACGTTTTGATCCTAAGTTTTACGTTTTGATCCTAAAATTTAGGAACGAACTTCCGATGATCGTAAGAGCATATACGAAATCATGCGTAGGCTCGTGCGAGTCGGAAATGGCCAAAAAAACAGGAAAAAATGACTAACACCCACCCAAACTTACGATTCTCGATACGAAATCAATTAACTTTTGCTCTTTGAATCGAGGGGATAGTACTGTGTGCAGAGAAGATCCACAGAAGCTCCGGGATGCTTTGCATGCATACACTTGCAGGAGCTACTGCTGTACTGCTGATCTCCATCCTGTATAGGTGCTTCATGCCTCTTGCATCCAGCATAACATCTTCCAGTGGAGCCAGGGTCCTGCCATGTATTCAGTTTTCCTTGTCCCTGGGTCAGTATCCCTCTATCTAGTGGCTCTAGTACCACTTGCATCCAGTTGGGCTTTTACTCCTAAGTCCAGCCTTGCCTGCATCCTGAGTTCAGGCTTGTATAAAATCCTCTCAGCTTAACCCTGGGAACTAAGAAAGTCCAGGGATGGCCGAACTGGGATACCCTGCTGTGTAAACCTCCGGGGTGCCGCAACACTCCACTCCTTCCTGGCTCCCTCGCAGATGTAAACATACCCGCTGTGAGTGTCTGTGAGTGCGAGAGTAGCCATTTGCATTCCGATTGCTGAAGTCCTTCCTGTAAACTGAGCCATTTGCCAAGAACTACAATACAAGAGCCTGCGCATGCGCCATAGGACCACAGAAAAGGTGAGTTTCTCTGGGCATTCTGGAGGGTTTCACACAGTGGGGCATCCAAATTTGGAATGTCCCCAGGACACGGAACAAATCTTGCTAAAGTCAAAATCATGGGTTTTGATCTGTTTTAAAGAGAAGCAAAACTCAAGATCCTCACCATTTTGTGTTTTGGTCCTGTCTGGGAATGCCTATTTGGGATGCCCCACTGTGTGAAAATACCCCAGAACACCTGTAAACTTTTCCTGTGATCCCATGCGTGGGCCGCCGATCAATCACCGTCTGGCATCCCAATTCAGCTTTTGCTTTGCCATTCTGAAGGCAAGCAAAGCAGAATAAAGTGTGTACCTACTCCTCTGTGTACCCCTGTCAGCCATTCAGAAATGCCTAGCATGATGATTAGTATGAGGGAATAGGCTGGGCATGAACTGTGGGATCTCCAGAAAGGTAAGCATTATGATAATGCCAGGAGGTTTCACACATTTGGGGCATCCCAAATTGAGATGCCCCCTAAGGTGTGATTCCACTGAGTGCTGTAACAAAATCCTGGTTTGTATAATAACAATAATACCCTAAAATGAAACTACTGCATCTGGATAGCACATCCACGCTATTCAGATGGCTGGCACAAAAAAAGTCTCACTTTTTTCACTTCTCTTAAAAGTCCATTTTATTGACCCTAATGGCATCTCCTGGGTGGACTGTGGCCACAAAAAATCCATATGCAGAAGTTTAAACTGGAACACCCATTTTTCACTGACACTGCGTCAGATAGGATGAGTAGCTTACGTGATGCAATGGCCGCTCCATGCTGTCTCTTTGAGAAGAAAGACGGGGACATGGCCAGCCAGCTGCCCTACGTCATCAGGAAATCTTGAGGATGATCTTGGTGGAAAAATCCCTATATAACTAATCATCATCTGAGCTCCATCTTGATAAATTTTCACCATTATGAATTAAAGTTCTAGGATCGGAACTTGACTCTACATACAAATATGTGGAATCGTTGTTATCAATCTCACTTACATTCTAATTTATCTATATAACATCCTGATCCAGAGCTTCAATAACACAACTGGACCGTTGCATAAACAATGTGTGGTCTTGTAACAAATCTTATCACAATCTGATCCACAGCTTTAAACGTTTTCTGACCAAGGTGATAACTATAGAACTATTGATTAGTCGGTTTTGGGTTCGCCAAGGCTACATTATATAACTGCAAATTAATTAATTTCTCATCACATTTAGAAACCGAAGCCTTGAAACTTTTAAAAACACATGCAAAGCCTTGTAGGCCTGTAGGGTAGGAATGTGTAACAATTCAGAAATGCAGATCTGTCACCTTTGTTTGGTGCAGGTGTTATAACAGAAACATTTTCCTCCGCCAGGTGAGGTCCTACAGGGTGAAAAGTCAGTTAGCACTATTGTAACAACAGATAGGAACAGCACTGGGTGCCAAAGGTCATGGTTGTGACAGGTAAAAATGTCAAGGCCTACGTGGGATTCTATTCAAAGACAAAAGCGTTTACAAAGGGCTTAAATTACTCAAGAGTAAGCACTCCATCAATTAGCCTTTTTGTAGAGTCCAACACCAACACAGTTTTTTATTTTGTTTTACGCACCTTCCAGATTCCGGGCCCCAACAAAGTGCCACCTTAGACAAAAGCCGATGAAAAGCCTACATAAACAGAACTGCTTTCTATAGCCTCACTTGGAAAGTCAACAAATGATCACACCTGCAGGAACTGTGTCCGCCAAGTCCAAGAAAAAAAAAACTCCCGGCATTCTTTCCCAGCCCCGAGGCCTCTTGGAAACCATCACAGCCAAGAATTGTACAACACAAAAAGTAAAACTAGTCATCAATAAAGAATAATGGAGTTTATCTAAAATCTGAACATTCCCTTTTCTTCTGAAAGAGCTTCTATAATCTAATGCAGCCATCTCATTTGCCTTTAAGGCTGGCCAAATTGTGACCAATTTCTATGGCCGTCCCTTGTCTTGTTAGTTATTAAGGATTGATGGCGTTTTTTTATTGGGGTTAGCTGTAAAAGTTTAATTTGATTTTGTGGCCAAGTACTTGGCTTGGGATTGTCAAAACCCTCCCCTCGGTCTACACAGGATGCAAATTCCAAATCTCAGGGTTGAATGAAGAGCTGATTTTCAGATTTACACTTCATCTAGGCATGATTTCCACTGCAAACTAATACCTACCCCTAAAATAGACCTGAATTCTAGATTGGCAGGGTAGTCTATGGAGGGGATAATGTAATTTTGCTTTAAGTTCGTTCCAACCACTTCAGGAGGACCAGTACATTTTGGGTTTTACATGTTGGCTCAGTCAGGGACAGTCAAAATCAGTTTTTTTACTACGTCAACCAGCTTGTGAGCTACTGAGCCCTCAGTGTGCTTTTCAGCCAACAAGTGCATTTATCATCTGAGGCTATAGCATCATGTGCAGGGGTGGATATGGCCTGAATCTGAAGCTTTCGTATTTGGGAAACAAAACCCTTCCTGGGCCCATCTCCCCCCGAGTACCTCAGGCAATGCTGCCGGCTCGGTTAAAAAATAAAAAAGATTTTCCACCAATGTAGTCACACACCCTGGAACTATTGGGATGCCAATTGGCTGATCTCAAGGGTGTCGGGTGATGTTCAAAAGCAGGATGGCCACATCCCCGGTTTTCTTTCTAAGTGCTTGTGCAACTTATCTGGATGACTGGACGGGGGAGCACACACAGCTACAGGGATGCATCTGCCAGTAAACACAGAGGCATGGGAGCCGCCAATAAAGGCAAGTTTACTGGGGTGGGCTAGCGGGGTTGGACATGTAGTCTTTTCAATTCCAAGGCCACTGGCAGGGTGCTTTAAAGGAAAAAATATTGTAGCAAGGGTGGGTATGGCTCTTAACAGCAATGGTGATAAGGCCATCATGTTGTGGGGACACAATATGGGCTGGGGGATACCGTGGTGTAGTTGGATTGGGGAAGAGAATTGGCAGGGATTAGAGGTGATATTTTAGGAGGAATGAGCCAATGCTACCACAAGTTCTTATTGAATGGGCTGCATGCTTGGAGCTACACTCAACCCTATGAACCTACACCCCAAAGCCGTGTAGCCCACTGAGAATTCTGAATTTGCACCAGCTTGCCCCTGGGCTCAGTCAGTTTTGTCACTGGTTGTTTTGTTAAAGTTTACCAGGGGTGAGTTTGTAGCGTGCCCTCGTTATGGAGTAATATTGCATGTACCAAATGCCATTTGGCCGCTACAAACTTCTGAGTGGTAGACAGCCCGTGAACAAGCTTTATAGTGGGGAGAAATGGCTGGCGGATAAGTAGTTCAGAGTGGGTGGGGGGAACATTACTTTTGATCTGAGGTCTCAGTGGTTTTAAAATGGCCCTATCACCAGGATTCGAACTGTCCTGTTGATCGTTCTGTTTTGGGATACCGGACTTTGTGAAACCCCCTTGATCTCTCACACAACTTACCTTTCCACTGTTCTCAGGGCATACGTGTGGGCTCTCACCAATTAACAATTTATGCTTAATTTTGATTAACCTCCTTAGTGGTGATCCCGAGCGTGACTCGGGGTTAATTTGCGCTGTAAGTGGCGGTAACCCCGAGTCACGCTCGGGATCGATTTGGGAGCAAGAGCGGGCGGCGCAGTCTCCTTACCTTCTCCCTGCGATCCAGCGATGTCCCCGCTGCGATCGCAGGTGAGAGCCGCGGCTGCGGCGTCCGTCTCACTTCCTGGTTCCGTCTCTGTGAGCCGCAGAGGCTCATGGGGGCGGAGCCGTGCGTCAGAGACAAATGTAATGGTAACGCTTTCGTTACCATTACATTTGCCTCTATCATAACGCCAGGGGGGTTAATAATGTTTAATTTGTATGGGTGATCTGGGGGCTTTCACACAGCAGGGCAAAGAACAAAATCTGGAATAGTCAAAATCCCAGGTTATGTTCCTCATTAAAGCTTTTGGTGGAGATCAAGGTGTGACAGACTCTGCCATTGGATTTTAAAGGCACTGTTTTTGCATAGACCCATTACTTTCATTTTCTTGAGCATGTCCCAGACAGACTGCCATGGTGTTGTTGATTGTATTACAGACTGCTATTGTTATACTGATTGTGCTACAGACTGCTATTGTTCTACTGATTGTGTTACCGGCAGAGTTGAGGGATTGTGTGCCCTGCTCCCATTGGTCTGTGTGTTTGTCATGCAGTTCTCCATCAGGTCCACGGGGGAGGTCCTCTTGCATGGAGCCTTGCATATAAGGCACAGGGTGGCACTAATAAAGTAAGTTCATCTTCACCCTCAATACTGAGTTCTGTCTCTTATTGGGAGAAACGCTATATTACAATTCACTAACCCTTGTAAGGGCTGTTCCTGTTTCCCTCACGGATGACTCTGGGATTCCTGCAGCACCTCTCACCATTGGGAAAAGGACGTCTCTGGCGGGGAAGCCCTCCGGCGATAAAGGTTATCGCTACAATTGGTGGCAAGCGGTCGGATGGTCCTTTCTACCCAGAGAGAGTGCTACCCTGATGGAGAGTCAGTATGACAAGTTGAAAAGGCTGACCCTGGAGGATCTACTCGAAAGCCGGGGAAGGTCAGCTAGCAACCGGCCACGTCAGGAACTGATAGCCGAGCTGATCAAATGGATCGTGCAGCAGTGAGGACCGAAACCAATATAGAGACCGATGAAGACGCTGCTCTCGTTCAAGCGGTTCGGAACAGATTGTCGGTCTATGGCCCGAATCCATCACAGGAACTGATCGACCGAGTCTTCACCGCAGCGGAGGCAGAGGCCAGTAAGCGAAGGGAAGATCGGCGACTTTCAACCCAGCAGCCTCTCAGCCTCAGTTACACTGGGGGGGAGAAAGATTCCAGAGGGGTGGCGATACTGATTGCTAGAAATACTTCCTTTCGGGTTACGGATAGGATAGCAGATGAGCATGGTAGGTACCTGATCCTTAAAGGTTCTCTATTTAATAAAAATTATACTTTAGCAGCGGTATATGTCCCTAATTCTGGGCAGGTGACCTTTCTTGAAGATTTTTTGAATAAACTATTGGAAGTACAAGAAGGCCCTATTATTCTTGGGGGAGATTTAAATGTGGCACTAGATCCATTATTAGACTCATCAACGGGGCGATCGGCACTGACATACGCGGCATTAAAAAGAATTAAGAAAGCTCTTCACAAAGCTCAGTTATGCGATTCCTGGCGTATTAATCATCCTAATACCAAAGATTATTCCTTTTATTCTTCAGTACATGCCATGTATTCTAGAATTGATTACGTATTGGTGTCTCATAGCTTACTATCGCAGGTGGTAAACACTGATATAGAGATTATGGCTCTGTCTGATCATGCGCCAGTGACTCTCACTATTACCTTAACTGGGGGCCCAAAAGGAGAGTGGACATGGAGATTGAATGAGTCCCTATTACAAAATGAGACACTAATCCAAGAATCTCAGAATACTATCAAAAATTATTTTGAAATTAATAAAAGCACGGATACTTCCCCGTTTAATAACTGGCAGGCTCACAAGGCAGTCATTAGAGGTCTGTTTATTAGACAGGCCACTGAGAAGAAAAGAGAACGAGAACAGGAGCTACAGAAACGAATAGAAAGAGTCCAGGAGTTAGAAAAAGCGCATAAAGCATCATTGGCAAAAAGTAATCTCTTGACACTCACTGAGGCTAGGTCAACATTGAACTCTCTCCTGTCCTCAAGGGCGGCGTATATAATAAAGCGATGCAGAAGGCTTTATTTTGAATGGGGTAATAAAAGCAGTGCGCTTTTGGCGAGAGCTCTTAAGAAACAACAAACTTTAAATTTTGTAGAAGCTATCACTGATGGGCAACAAAGAAAGCTACATAGTACACCGGATATAGCTAAGACTTTTCAGTTCTTCTATCAGAAGCTCTATAATATACACTCTGAAGGAGTAACCCCAAAACAGGATCAATCAAAACTGATGAAGAAATACATAGAGGAATCTGGTATGCCTAAATTAGGGGCGGGGGAGAGAGAGAGACTGGAAAGCCCTATATCCATGGAGGAACTGAGTGCAGCGGTTAAGAGCTCTTCTAGTGGAAAAGCGCCGGGGCCAGACGGATTCACTGTAGCATACTATAAGCAATTTTTTCCGCTCCTGGCCCCGCACTTTCTTCTGGCATTTAATTCATTAACTATACCCAATGATCAGGCTAAGATCCCAAATGAGGTATTATCAGCTCATGTGACGATAATTCAGAAGCCTGGAAAGGATCCGCTCTCATGCGGAAGTTATAGACCTATCTCGCTATTGAACGTAGATCTAAAATTATATGCAAAAATCTTGGCAAATAGACTCTCAGGGATGCTTCCGAAGCTAGTGGATGGGGATCAGTCCGGTTTTGTATTGGGCAGAGAAGCTCGGGATAATACAACTAGGGTGCTGAATTTGCTGCATAGGATCGAACAAACTAGAGAACCGGACATTCTGCTGTCCACTGATGCCGAGAAGGCATTTGACCGGGTTAATTGGCAATATATTAGGGCAATGTTAGAGTATATCGGATTAGGCCCTAAAGCTTTACAGATGATTATGGCTCTATATACGGAACCTTCGGCTAGGATTAAGGTAAATGGTACTTTTTCAGAACAGGTAGATATCAGAAATGGTACTAGACAAGGATGTCCTCTCTCACCAGTGATTTTTGTTTTGTCTATGGAGCCTTTTTTGTGTAGAATTAGGGGACGAGGAGACATAAGAGGGATTTCGGTAAAATCATCTATACATAAGATTTCAGCATATGCGGATGATCTCTTGTTTTTCCTTGCAAACCCGGTTATTGGACTCCCAGTTTTACTGAGGGAATTTGAGCAATTTGGCAGATTTTCTTTTTTGAAAATAAATTATGATAAATCAGAGGTTTTGGGGCTGAATCTTCCCTTAGAAACGGAGTCCCAGCTGAGAACATCTTTCCCTTTTAGGTGGCCTTCTGTAGCCATTACATACTTAGGTACTAAGATTACGAAAACAGTAAATGAGATCTATGCAGCAAATTTTGGCCCCCTGTTTTCTAAAATTAAAAAGGACCTGGTGAACTGGGACTTACCTACTTTTACATGGCTAGGAAGAATTAGCATCCTCAAAATGTCTGTGTTACCAAAGATCTTGTATCTACTCCAGACTCTCCCGATTTGGATTCCCAGGGCATATTTTAAGTCCTTTAACTCGCTGTTTATTAAATTTATTTGGCAGGGGCGTAAACCCAGAGTGAAACTTCGGCTTCTGTTTAGAACTAAACAACTAGGAGGACTCGCTTGCCCAGATTTATTGCGATACTGGCACGCTATTCATCTTCAACGTATCTCAGACTGGCATCATCAAGCCACAAAGAAAAAATTGGTGAATTTAGAGGCATCTTGGCTTCATTCCCCATTAAAAGATGTTCCTTGGGCGAATAGAACAGGGAAGACCTTATGCAGAGATCATCCGCTTATCTCAACTACGCTTGGAATTTTTGATAAGCTAAGAGAAAGAAAAGAGATATCTCCATGGCCAACCCCTCTGGTGCCATTGGTGCACAATCCATCTCTTCCGGTAGGTATACTCCCTCAACTTCGTAAGCGTTTTGAGGAAAGGGATGTGCCAAGAGGATTGCATCTTATTTTACCTACCGGATGGGCACATTTGGAAGATTTAAGGGATAATTGGGATACGACTTTATTTGATCAGTGGCTCCTATTTATCTTTCAAAGTTTTCTCTTGAGTTTAGGACCCAGACAAGCATTCCTTAGACCCCTTACTCCTTATGAGCGATTAATAAGAGAAGGTGATTCCCCTACGCATTTAATTTCGAAATTATACGCTTTGTTGGGGGATGATAGAGAGGATGAATTACCTCGATTTTGTCTGAACTGGGAGAAGGACTTGGATAGGCATCTTACGAAAGACCAATGGAAATATATTTTCCTAGCCACACATAACACCTCAGTCTCTTCTAAAGTCCAGGAAACTAACTACAAATATCTTACAAGGTGGTATTACACCCCGAAGAGGCTGAATGGTTTTTCCCCGACTCACTCCATCGAGTGTTGGAGATGCCGAGGAGCAGTCGGGAGCTTTTTACATATTTTCTGGGACTGCCCAAAGGTAGCTCCGTTTTGGCATGCAGTGATAGATATCACCAGTGAGATTGTGGGAAGGCCGATAGCTCGAGACCCTTCCTTATTCCTTTTACATTTGTCGGATATACCTTTGAAGATTTATAAGAAATCCTTGTTGAGACATCTTATTAATGCAGCAAAGGCAATGATACCTAGGTCATGGAGATCTGAAGTAGTCCCTTCGGTGGAGGATTGTATTGGAGAGATCAATCATATTAGGGAAATGGAGGAGCTTACTGCTGCGGTCCATGGGACCAAGATGCAGTATCAACAGACATGGTCGCCATGGTTCCTCTTTAGAGAGACGGTAAGATTTAAGCAATTAATGACTGTTGATTTCCCCATCCCATCCTCTTCTTAATCTCCCTGAAATAGCTTATGAATGATTCGCCCTAGCGTAAGAGATTTAACCTCTAGATAATGAACTGGAAATTAGAAATAAGGTATGGACATGCTTAGAAGATATTGGGGGATGGTTTCCCTCCCTGGTTCAATACTTCCCCCCCCCCTTTTTTTTTTCCCTTTCCCCCCCCCCTCCTTTTTTTTTTTTTTTTTTTTTCTCTCTTCTTTTTTTTTTTTTTTCTCTCTTCTCTCTTTTCTTTTTTTTCCTCTTTTTTCATTCTTTTTCCTTTTTCTATTATTTTACTATAAAATACTTCTTTTTCTTTTTTGTTTTTCTCTTTCTTCTTAGTGGAAATTACATATGTTTGGATAAGGGTTTTGATATAAGCAGGTTGTAGAATTGTAAAGCGAGATCCTTATTCCGGGGGTGTCGGCTGGTGAAGCTCGATATTGGGACCTTCACCGGTGGCCCTACCGGAGTGGATAGGAAATACAAGTAATTCGCTTAATAGAAATGAGGTGTACTCTTGTTGGCTTTTCAGTGTATAATAACAAGACTAGCATTTCATTTCTGCTACTAGACCTGTAAGATTATTATGTATGATATGGCTGATGATGAATTAACCACCATGGATTTGTATATATGTTTGAAAAAGAAAAGAGAAAGAAAGAAAAAAAGAAAAATAAAGAATTATAAAAAAAAAAAAAAAAAAAAAAAAAAGATTCCATTTGCAGCATTTAAGTCCTTCCAGGAAAGTGACGACGAGATTGATGGATTTTTGGCCGATTTTGAACGGCAGTGCGCTTTACACCGGGTACCCACGGAGGAATGGGTCACCATATTATCAGGGAAACTATCTGGAAAAGCTTCCGATGCTTTCCGGGCCATCCCTGATGCAGACTTACCACACTACCATCTGGTAAAGGAGGCTTTGTTAGCCCGGTACGCTGTCACCCCGGAAGCCTACAGGCGACGATTTCGGGAATCCCAAAAGAAGGGAGGGGATTCTTACACGGAGTGGGCATGTCGCCTCCATCGTACATCACACTGGGTCACTGGATGCCAAGCCACAACCGCTGAGGAGGTACTACAGTTGTTTTTACTAGAACATTTTCTCAATGCCCTGCAACCAGAGCTAAGAGAGTGGGTATGTGACCGGAGGCCTCTAACGCTACTTGAGGCTGCTCGTCTAGCCGACGAGTACACCGATGCTTGCCGGACAGAACAGTCCGCTCCAAAACCACCACCTCCCATCAAATTTCAAGCACCTGTGGCTTCAGCGCCAACTCGTTACTCTGGGCCACATAGGCCAGCGCAGCAACCGAACCTCTCCACAGTTCAGTGCCATCGTTGCAAACAATGGGGACATTATCGCAGGGATTGCGCCCTAGAGCCTCCCCGAAACATGTGGAGGCAAAAACAACCTTCCACCTCCCGTACTCCTGCGGCACACTGTTTGGAAGCTGAGAGCAGTTCGGAAGAGTATCTAGGGGTACTGTATGAAGCTGATCCCGTACAAGCGGTCATCCTAGACAACCGACAGCACCATCGCCAGGAGGTACGAGTCAATGGGCGCACCGCGCAAGGATTACGCGACACCGGAGCCACACTTACCTTGCTCCAACCTCATTTGGTCAAGAACAAAGACCGCACCGGACACACCGTTGCAGTAAGGGTGGCGGGAGGAGCTGTGTTTCGACTCCCCACCGCCCGAGTACATCTTGACTGGGGCGCTGGATCCGGCAGGGTACATGTGGGACTTATGGACAACTTACCCGCAGAAGTACTATTGGAAAATGATCTAGGACCAATGACTTCTGCCTACGCTACCCCTGGGCCAGCCAGCATCAACCCTGTTACAACCCGGGCTCCAGCCCGAGCTGCCGATTCCAGTCCAATGGTCGGGGAGACACAGGGGTTTCGTCTGCATCACGTCATGTCTGTTACAAGAAGCCAAGAAGAGGATCAGCCATCAGGTTACGTCCTTCCAGAAGGGAAACGTATGCCAAACACTATTTTTGTTGGGGGCATTGACCGTCGGATTGATCAGCCCGAAATTAAGGATTTTTTTTTTCAAAGTATGGCGCTGTAAAGAATGTCAAAATTATTAGGGATGCCTCTGGCATTTCTAAGGGTTATGGTTTTGTCTCCTTTTACGATGATGTAGATGTGCAGAAGATTGTGATTGCCCATAACAAGAGTCCGGACAGCCCCACGTTAATCCGGACAGGGTCAATCCGGGTCTGCCGGGTGTTCCACAAAAAGGGGGCACTGTGACAGACTCTGCCATTGGATTTTAAAGGCACTGTTTTTGCATAGACCCATTACTTTCATTTTCTTGAGCATGTCCCAGACAGACTACCATGGTGTTGTTGATTGTATTACAGAATGCTATTGTTCTACTGATTGTGCTACAGACTGCTATTGTTCTACTGATTGTGTTACAGACTGCTATTGTTCTACTGATTGTGTTACCGGCAGAGTCGAGGGATTGTGTGCCCTGCTCCCATTGGTCTGTGTGTTTGTCATGCAGTTCTCCATCAGGTCCACGGGGGAGGTCCCCTTGCATGGAGCCTTGCATATAAGGCACAGGGTGGCACTAATAAAGTAAGTTCATCTTCACCCTCAATACTGAGTTCTGTCTCTTATTGGGGGAAACGCTATATTACAATTCACTAGCCCTTGTAAGGGCTGTTCCTGTTTCCCTCACGGATGACTCTGGGATTCCTGCAGCACCTCTCACCATTGGGAAAAGGACGTCTCTGGCGGGGAAGCCCTCCGGCGATAAAGGTTATCGCTACACAAGGTTTTGGTGCAGGTTGTAGAGTAATAAGAACACAGATAACTGGTAGAGCACAGACCAAAATGTGGCCTCCCCTATCTGTTTTTTTACAAGGCCTTTGCAAAAAATTCCTTTCCAATACCTTTGGTCCTATCGCTTTTACAGCCTTGTCATGTTGTGCATGCCCTTGTCTGGCTGGGAGATATAGATCCCATCAAAGTCAGTGAAAGGGTAAAAGATAATGTCACGTTATCGCCTTTATCTTATCATGGTTTATGCGCTGAACGTATGCTGCAAATCCAAGTCCCTTGAGACCAGTTAAGAAAATATCCCCTTAATTAAATAACTGTATCCCCTCTTTGCCACACATGCATTAAATAAATGAAGCTTATTGTTAATACATATTTAATATCCAGCGAATCAATGAAGTATACTATCAAGGGATTTAATTATGCTCTTGTACTGGGCATTGGCTTGTAGCTCCTGAGTTCCAGCCTCTTTGCTAGACAAAGGAAGCTTTGTTGGGAATTTTATGACATCTTATATCGGTGACACCATAAGGATGCATATCATCAAAGGCATTGCTAGGTTGTAAGGTGGAAATAAATCATATAGCAATACCAATACTTTTTCAATGCTATATTGTTGGACATCTTTCATACTTTTGTAGAGCAGTCCTCATGACTGGTGACAGACATACTGGTACATGTACTGACTGAAGGAATGATTATTTCATGTAATAAAATCAGACCAAGAGGCATAACTTCTCCACTTTACATTGAACTTTTGTTCACTAACTTGTACAGTTCCATCGAAAAAATGGGAAAAGAGAAATAACAAATGAAGTTGCATAACTGTCAACACCCTCTTATAACTGGGGATGTGGAGGTGTTCAGAATTAGCCAAACCTATTTGAAGTATTATAAATAGTAGTCAGTACACAACTACCATCATATAAAGCAGGACAAAAAATCGAGTTTTGTTCTGTGCCCTGGGGCATCCTGAATTGGGATGTCCCACTGTGTAAAACCCCCCAGATCTCCCAGTACAACTCACTTCTTTCCAGTCTAGCGGCGCATTTTTCGGAAACTCATCCAATCAGAGCTGTTAGCTGTGACATTGTCATTCGGCAAACTGCACTGATAAGTTTCAAAGGGAAGCGAGAGCAGCTGCATCTGCAGCAGCGGGAGGGGTGAGAACATGACAAATATGTGACCACTCTCGCTCTGCCTTGAAAACAATAAGAGCCAATTGGCGAATTACATAGGCACAGCAAACTGCTTGGATTGGACCAGAGCACATGCATATGCTACTGGCCCGGGGAAGGGTGAGTGAATACCTACCTGGCGGGTGTCACACAACGGGACATCCCAATTTGGGTGAAGACCAGATTCCAGGGCTGGCTACCCTGGGTTTTGTTTTGTGTTAAAGTGATTCTGTTTGACCCCATATAGAGCTCAGATTTTCTAATAGGATTTTCTGTATATTTTCTTCTTCATTTGACAGCAAAATCCATGGCACATCCATGATTCAGAACACTCCAAAGGGATCTCTCTGTTGAAAGTTATCAGGAGAAGGCTACATAAAAGTGCATAAAGCACAGTGAAGCCAGTCACAGAGAACTGGATGTCACTTAAAAAGGGCTAAAAAGACAAGAGTAAAATTGGTTCCGAAGGCTACCAAGAGGCATGCAGCAACATCAAAGAAGATGCAGGCATTTCTGGCAGGTACTGCATGTTAAAACAATCCTATATTCTTCATATGTCCCAGCTGGAGAGTAGGGTGGCAGGAGCCTTTTCTTACAAACAAAAATATCCAAGCCCAGCTATGTTTGGCCAAACCTTCTTGCCTCTGCTAAAAAGACGAAGATGTATTTTAGCTGGCATCTGTAGTAAGTTTCCCCTCCTTCCTTGGCAGTCCCATTCAGAATGGATCCAATAAGGTCAGATTTCTCCTACTGAGAGCCCCTGGGGACCCCTCACACATATTTCTGAAAAGACACAGGGCTCCTGTAGCCACCCTTCACTAAATGATACGCCTATGCAATAGTGGTGGAACATTTAGAATGGAGTCGGTCCATCATGTGCTGAAATCTATGAAAAATATTCTATGCCACACTTCTAAGATGAGGGCTTCCATTTTCTGCTATTTATGAGGTGTCAGTAGACACTCGTTCCTGCCCAGGAGACCCCTCCAAATTGAAAAGAGTGTTTTATGACATTTGAAATTGAAATACTACTGCGCTTTAAAAAGAAAATAAAAAAAGCAGGGGGTACCCCCTACCCAAGCACGACCAGCCCAGCCGGCAGTTATGGTGGCTGGTCGACCAGGGCGCAGAGGCTGAAGGCTACTGACCCACATAGCCGTCACAAGCTCTTCTGCAGCCCCCTGAGTTTAGGAATGTAGGTAATGGCGGAGGGGGGTTAGTGGCAAGTCCCATTGCTTGCTGGCAGGTGATTTGCCAGCCCCTCTTGTCCTGTGAACTGGTATAGGGGTCTCAATGTCTCAAAGAGTTAAGTGTAAAAATATTGTATTTCTTTTTCTACTTACCTTCTTCCATGGTGATCCTAATGTCCCACTGCTGTCCCATCACTGTTGCTGCTGTCACTGACTGACGGAATCTGGGGGCTTCCACCAATCATTTGCAGGTGCAGCCTTTTATACTGGCAGAGAGAGATGACATCCTCTCACTTGACGTATAAAAGGGCCCTTTCTCTCCAGTCAGAAGCTGCCACACGGGGCAGGGGATGGGTGTGCCAATCTGCATATGGGGATTCCCCCCTCCATATCCCTATAGGCAGCCAAGCATTCGCTCATCCCAATCCTATTCCCCATAGGCAGTGTGTCATTCCCTCCTCCTATAGACAGTGGGGAATTCCCCCTCCCTATCCTCATAGGCACACTGCTTGTGTGGAACGCCACACTGTCTATGGGGAATGGTAACACCACACTGCCTATATAGGGGGGGGGGGGATGCCACACTGTCTATATGGGGATTAGGAGGGGGGAATGCCACACTGCCTATGAGGAATAGCAGGGGGGAATGCCACACTGCCTATATGGGGATTAGGAGGAGGGAATGCCACACTGCCTATGAGGAATAGCAGGGGAGAATGCCACACTGCCTATATGGGGATTAGGAGGGGGGGGATGCCACACTGCCTATGAGGAATAGCAGGGGGGAATGCCACACTGCCTATATGGGGATTAGGAGGGGGGGATGCCACATTGCCTATGAGGAATAGGAGGGGGGAATGCCACACTGCCTATATGGGGATTAGGAGGGGGGAAGGCCACACTACCTATGAGGAATAGGAGGGGGGAATGCCACACTGCCTATATGGGGAATGCCACACTGCCTGGGGATTAGGAGGGGGGAAGGCCACACTGCCTATGGGGAATAGGAGGGGGGGAGGCCACACTGCCTATGGGGAATAGGAGGGGGGAAGGCCACACTGCCTATATGGGGATTAGGAGGGGGGAATGCCACACTGCCTATATGGGGGTTAGGAGGGGGGGATGCCACACTGCCTATGAGGAATAGGAGGGGGGAATGCCATACTGCCTATATGGGGATTAGGAGGGGGGAGGCCACACTGCCTATGAGGAATAGGAGGGGGGAATGCCACACTGCCTGGGGATTAGGAGGGGGGAATGCCACACTGCCTATAATGGGGAATGGGAGGAGGAATGCCACACTGCCTATAATGGGGAATGGGAGGGGGAATGCCACACTGCCTATATGGGGAATGGGATGGGGGAATGTCACACTGCCTATATGGGGAATGGGATGGGGGAATACCACACTGCCTATAATGGGGAATGGGAGGGGGAATGCCATTACACTCCTGTAATGGGGGTATTCTGCATCTTGCCTATTTATTTCTTGGGGGGAAGGTTTTTTTTTTCCACCTCCAAATCCTAGGTGCGTCTAAGGGGCGAAAAAAATGTTACATTTTTATTACATCTTAATGTGTATTAATGTGATAAATGTCCCTTGATAGAATGATTTCTATGAGTATTTGAAATGTTATATAATATGTTCGGTACAGCGGTTTTGCTGTAGAAATAAAAAAAAAACCCTGGCATAGAAAAATAGGGGCCCAGTCTACCCCAGCCCACTTGTAATATGAACCAGGCTCTTGTATTAAAAGCTGCACTGCAGACAGACAAAAAACAATCATTAATCTCTGTCATAGTTTCTTTGTGCTGCAAAGCTGCATTATAGAATGTGATGCTCAATATCGCAATAAGATAGATGGGTTGGCAAGTTTCTTGGAAAATTCCCCCTATTTCAATGCTGTCTTTGACACCCCTTGTTCTTTATCTAGTTTGTATTAAAATATAACAGAGAAGATTAGAGAACCTCAGATACATGCACAAATCTGACTGGTCACATGTCTCTAGGGCCTAAGTATGCGTACACATTTGCATAAAATATGTTGTATGGGGTTCCATGTGTTTGTGCTTTTTATTACATACCGGGGAGGACTAAATCAAGACAGCTGGACTTTTTATTTTTTTGATGACATTTCCAGGGCAGTATTTGGTTTTCATGCTGCCCAAGGCATTTAGTTCTTGTGCCCCTTATGAATAGTCAGTTCGCTGTCCACAAATAAACGGTATATTATACATACACACACTGATTTATTTTTTTTTAGTACAGCAGTAATGCAAGCACCCGCTGTAGGTGGCCACTCTAGGCACAGGCCTAGGGTTGCCTAGCCCCAGCCATTTCACTAGTCACCCAACTGGTTTCCTCTATTTAAATTGGACCTTCACCATGATTTATTGAAAAGCCCAAACCCTTAAAAAATATTCCCCAGCATCTAAAGTTAATATATTTTAAGTTTTTGGTCACTTGCTTATTATTCTTTCCCCCACTGGGCTGCAACTCTGTTCAGGACTCTAGGATACTGGTGCAGCCATCTTGACTTAGAAGCATCACACTTACTGAGGAGAGGCAAGGGAGCTGTGCCTCGAGACTGGTAAGTTTGGTATCTGACCACGTCTGGACCCAGAGGTCGCATGGGAGTGGCGGTCAGGTAAGCCAGCTACAGCTACATGTAGTATTTTCCTATCAATAATTATGTTACAGTACAGAAAATGGGAGGGGTGGTCCCACTCAGTATTAGAAAAACTCACCTTCCCCTGTACCTACAGTGTAAGTGCATATTCTTGGGGGTGTGGTTGCAACAAGGAGACGTGGAGTGGGCCCCTGGAACAGGTAAAAGGAATGGGCCATCTAGGGGGTTTCCAACAGTGTACAGTGCCCTGAAAAACTCACCTTCTTCCCAATCAAACCGTGTCAGCGCAAATCGCAGTCTGCTGCAGATTTAGCACCAATCATTTGTAAATGGCACGCACCCTGCTAGAGGGTAGTGGGGATGCAGCCGCCAGCGCACTCGCCTCTTCTGATGAGCGCAGCTCAGCTTGCTGATTGGACGAGAGCCCTTGCATTCGCTGTAGGGCTGGGAAAAGGTGCATTTACTGGGTGACCTGGGGGGTTTTACACAACTAGGGAATCCTGAATCAGGCTGTCCTATGGGCAAAGACCAAAATCCTGAACTTTAAGCGGGCAGTCCAGCAATAATTAAGAGTGAAATACTCTTTAGTAAACAAATATGCTTTACGTTTGTTCAGATAACAATATATACAATCTCACAGAACCGTTCTCATGAAATAGGGCACCACACCTTAACATTTCAAGTCGTGGTGAACTAAAATAGCAAAGACATATGAGGTGGTTTCCCCTTTAAAGCGGAAGAAAACCCTCCTCAGCCGGCCGGCTGGCCCTTGGGGGATCCCGAACTGGGATCATCTTGCTGAGCTTTCCAGGATGTTTCACAACAGACTCCAATAATTTTGAGGGTACTCTCTCACAATAAATCTAAAATACAATTCATGGGCCTCACACTGAAACAGCAACAGCTTCTCCTTTCTTTGAGTGTGATTTTTGCCAAGTTCAATGCAGTTTACAGTTAAGACAAGTTATGACAGTAGATGGCGCTGTCAACAATGCTTAACTGTAGTCTCTATATGCATTTTTCTAAAGTTTTGTTTTTCATGTATATTCAGCTCTGCTCTATGACTTTCTTTTTCTGTCTGTGTTTAGCCACCATGTTAAGGTGATATTCCCTTACTACATTCATGTTCCAGTAAAGCCAGTTCCTGTTATACCACTAATGTCTATCTGGATTTGACTCCACTGCACCTAGCACTTACACTCTGCAACACCAAATAGCATTCATTATTTTATTATTTCATTATTAGGAGGCAGTAGTGGCCAAGAGGTAAGGAAGCGGCTGTTTAACAGGAGAGTTGCAGTTTCCATTCCTATGGAACATGACTAAAGTGCTCTTGAGCAAGGCACCTAACCCCCAACTGCTCCCCGGGCTCTGTAATTAGGGCAGCCCCCCGCTTCAGCATGTGTACACTCACTGCACAGATGTGGAGGCATACAATGTCCTCCTATAAAACTACTATCTCAGAACAAACTGTAGCCCACCTGCACCTGGCTAGTGACAGGGTGGTGATGAGTGGGTGTTCTGATTAGGGATGACCCCTGTCTGCAACAAGCCCGCGGCACACACGTGGACGGCGGCGGCAACACTAGCATTGTTTTCCAGTCATAGCTGAATGGCTGTGCGTGGCTGCACACAGCCAGAGGATGCCAGTAATACGGTGTACCTCTCATGTGTGTGGCTGGAAGTCCATTCGGCTTCTACAGCCACACATTCATGTACATGGCAAGAGAAGCTGAAGAAATGGAAAGGTAGGAATAGCGGGCTAATGGGGGTTTCACAGAGCATGGCATCCCAAACTGAGATGCCTCAAGGGGATGGACAAAAACCTGGCATAGTGGGATAATGAAAACCCCAGGTTTTGGTCCAATTTACAAACAACTGCAGTCCTTTATTGCTCCTCTTGAGATGAATATAGCAGATAGCGGTGACCCAAGCAGCTTCTGAGTCTAGTGCAAGGTCGCAATCACAGTAGGTACACACTATGTTTTGGCTAAAGCTGGTCACAGCTGGTCTTAATCCTGTAGATTGGTACTCAGGTGTTTGTTCCAAAACCAAGACCCACTAGGCTGCCACTGGTCTTCCAGCTCCCTGACAGCTAGATCTCTCTCCAGCTGTATGGTGTCATATTCCAGACATCCATGGTTTCTCAGCCACAAGAAACTGATTTCTATCTGTTACCTTCCTTGTACATGGCTCACATGGCAGGCCACACTCAGCATGTGTTAGGATCCCTTCTAAACTTGCCCGCACCAGTTCTAACTAGATCCAGATTGTTTATTCTCCGTTAACTGATGACTCATCTCCTGAGTCCTGACCTACAGCTAATCATTAAGCTAGTTATGGCTCAGCTCTCACTACTGCCTTTTGTGTATCTGCTACTAACTGCATTAACTTAATTTTATCTGACGAGAAACTAGCTGCCACATTACAGAAGTTCCAGACAATTTGGCTCATTGCGTATGTCCAAATCATTAGTAATATTCTCTACATTAAGGCAGAACAATACCCTAAGCTGTGTGAAACACCCGGGGTCACAGTTAAACTCACCTTTATTGGCGGCTCCTGCCCGCAACACTGAATCCTCTGCATCCCTGTCGCTGTGGGCGCCCCCAAACCCAGGCATTTAGATACGATGTGGAAGCGCAAGCTCTCAGAACAAAAGCAGGGGATGCAGCCAGCTGGCACAGGTCACCCGCCACTCTTGAGATCAGCCAACTGCCAATGTCAAAAGTGCCAGGGGCATGGCTTCCGTTTTTTTTTTTTTTTTTTTTTTTTTTACATTCCACTACTGAGCCCACAGAATTGCTCAAGGGACTTGTGCAGGGAGGACGGATTGGGGGGTCATGGGGGTCAGATCTGCAATAAGAGGATTTCCTACCCAAAACGTACATTTCAATTCAGCTTTCTAAATGTGTAGAATACTCTATATTCTCCTTCATGCCAACTATATATTTTTAATATATTTTTTGGGGGGGCTATCTTTAACACCTTTTGGCAAACATATTTTTCACCTTGATATTATAGGCGATTGATAGTAACTGACACCCTGTCCTTCTTCCCACCAGGGAGAACACATAGCTGACAACTGAAATCTTGTAAAGACCCCAAGAATTGTTGGCACTAACATAGTGTGCTTGAACGTCTGGCTGTCTTAATTGCAGTTTATAGCAGATGATATTGTTACCAATAGGGCAGCTTTTATAAGAGGACGGTTTGTTACTGATGCTGCTGGCATCAGTATGGCTTGAGGAAGTATGGGCTAGGAAGGAGGGAGCCATCATGATTACAGCAAGGGGAATGAAACTGTTGTATGGGGTCTGCGGCTGCTGCATATGTATTTGCCTAGTGAAGCTTTTTAGCAGTCATTATGACACTGGGTGACGTGCTGCAAGCCAGACTAAATTACACTGGACAGCTTGCAGATCACATTATGCAATGTACTTACAATAGGGACAAGCTCCTCATTTTCTTAAAAGCCATTTATGGGCTAAAAAAAATACATCTTCTTGCAGCCTTAATCCCCCTCAGGACTGGCTCATCTGGTTCATGAAACAATGCAGGTATTTTGCTGTCAGCACTCAGACATGGCATGCCCCTGCCCAGATAGGCCACACTGAGGGTACTTTCACACTGTGCATTGTAAACTGCACTGTGCCTTTCATAACAGAAGTACCATGCCATCAGCAGTGCCAGAATGATGGCAGCAGAGGACATTTTGAAGGGGATGGCAGCTGCAGGAGGATCTGGTAAAGGAGGTGACAGAAGCACCAATAGGACCCAGTGAAGGATGTGGCACTGGCAACATGAAGACACAATGAAGAAGGTAGCAGCATCAGGAGGACTGTACTTGTCAGTGGGGGTACATGGCATAAAAAAAATTGAAAACCGCTGTATTAGGGTATATGGGAGAATACAGAAGAGGGACAGATTGCAATCCATTAGAGTATATGGGAGAACAAGGTAGGGGAATAGCTGATAACCAGTAAGAGCAGGGTTCCCCAACCTTTCAGGGACATGAGTCTTGAGAGAGGGTCTAGAGGCACTTTTAAGAGAAATAGACCAGGAAAACATGTGCACTGCTAGAAGCCACCCAGATAAGTAAGCTTGCATGCTACTCCTGCCCAACTCTTCCTTAATGCGGACCAAAACCCACATTTTTAACTAGCATCCCCTAAATTGCTCCCCCCTTGAAGAGGACCTTTTGCTAATTTTTACTGCTCCTGCTTCACTCTAATCCCAGATAATGGCGCCTGTTTTAGCTGTAAAGCTCTGCCTCCTACATTCATTGCCATTGTTGTGTGTGGAAATGATGTCATTGCCACACCTATGCAAAGACTGATCGCCTACCATCTTATAGAGAGGGATAGCAAAAAATAAACTGTGTTCCAGGAAAATCGAAAATATTTCACAAGTTCTGTGGGTTTTGGTCTGCTTTAACCCCATGCAAATCTCTGATAATCCATGAACACTAAGTACCTCAACATCCTCAACAATGCGCTAGACCTCCTCAGGTGTTCTGATCTAGAAGGCAGCCAGCGAGCCCGAGCTACAGATTGGGGAGCATTGGGTTAGAGTATGAAGGAGTCTACAAAAGGTAGAAGACCTTACAATTAGTGTTGGGTAAACCCAAAATGCAAAGTTCAGGTTGTACTGAACTTGTGTTCCCGTTTTCCAGAACTCTAGCATGAACTTTAGGCAGAAGTCCATGTTCAGGTTCAGCTCAACAGTAAAGTAGGTTGATGGGCTGAGTAGCCCATCAACCAGCTTTTAGCCCTCCACTCATTTAATCACAAGCAGGCAGGCAATATCGCCTCCTCCCACCCAGGCTCGCGACGATGCACAGCTGCAAGGTGTTGTGGACTACAGCGTCCAGCTCGCCCAACGAGCGAGGCTCAGCCACACAGCCTGTTTGGCGGGGGGGGGGGGGGTTCTGACATACTGCCTGCTATAGGGTGATAGGGGGATTCTGTCGCATAGTCTGCTGTGGGGTGATGGAGTCGCTATCAACTACGGAACAACGGGCAAGCACAGCGACTACTAGCGGGTGCTCTGAAAATGCCGCTACAGTCGCTCAACTGTCGCTACCTGCCGCTATTAATGAATCGGCCTCCCCGTTTGAACCTCATGGCACTTGTATTGTTCCCTGTACTATTTGTTTTATCTTGTCTATAATCATACCTTGTAAAGCGCTACGGAAGATAATGACGCTATATAAATAAACAATAATAATAATAATAATGGGGGGGTTCTGTCACACATCCTGCTCTAGGGCGTCGGGGGGTTATTATCATTAAGTATACATAATATTAGTACTGTCCCCACCTCATTTTTTGCAGAGCAGTTGCCCTGTTATTGCCCCCATTTTACCACACTATACCCCTAACTACCCCCATTTTAAAGCCATTTTGGGTCACCAAGTTCAGATCAACATTGATTTCAATCAGTTTCGGGTTCGAGCCAAGTTTGGGTACCCGAACCAAACTTTTGTTTGACCAAACTTGCCAAACCCAAACATCTACGGGTTCGCTCAATACTACTTACACTTTAGAAATCCCATCAGGGTTTGCAAAATAAGCACTATGAGGAAGAATATTACAATAGCTAATTCATAAAATAAAATAATAATAAGGCTAATAATATTAGCAATAAAACATTTATTTATAAGGTTTGCGGAACTGAAAAGACTAAAGGCCAAAACGTTTGGACCATGTCCATAGCTGCCCAGCAGCTGAGAACACCTCCTACACTTTACTGGAACCAAGTGAAAGGTCAAAATATTTTTCTATATCAATCCACTCCCATCGACACTGTTAACGCGTAGCTCCCCTGACTGCTCGCTATGGGAATAAAGTGACTCAGCTAGCGCAAAAAGGATGCTATATTTAAATCGTAGTGTCACATCAGCACATAAATAACTGGCTAACTAGCCACCGTGCTGGGAAATGGACTATTCCACACACAGGAATGCTAGGCCTTCATCAAACATGACACCTTTGCATTGAGATTGACTCAGGCACATGTGCTGCATGATGGTTGGTTATTATTTTCACCCTGGCTTTCATCTATTGCATCTGACTTCCCGAATAGTGATTCCCCCAATGACTGATCTCTATGACATGCTCTCTAAATGCCATATTGGCCTTGATTCACTAAGAGTTGAAAAAACCTCTCATGGTAGTAAAAAATTCATTTCATGAGAAAAAAGCCTGAGAATGTCACTGTTAGTGAATCACCAGCTAAAAAGACAATGAAAGTCAATGGCACTTTTTTACTCCTGAAAAAAAATATTGAACATTTTACCTGTAGTAAAAAGTGCCATTGACTTTCATTGTATTCCTATCTGATGATTCACTAACATTGAAATTCTCAGGCTTTTTTCTCATGAATTGAATTTTTTACTACCATGAGAGGTTTTTTCAACGCTTTGTGAATCAAGGCCGATGTCTGAAATATTCAGAAATAATGTTCTCTGGGTCCAGGAACATTGCCTTTCCAAGCAGACCACTGTTTTGCCAACATGCAGCCCAGAAAAGGGGTTAATAAGCTATTTATTGGTTTGAAGACATAACACCTTGGGAGTATAAAACAGAGTATATAGAAGAGACCATGCTGCAGCTAGCTGAGACCCTTAAGATGCACACATTACCTGGTACCATTTCTCACCTTATTGTTTTAAGTGGGGTCTTCCAGCCAAGAGGTTGTGGAGAATGATTCTAGAACTAAACACTAAGGGGGTTATTTAAGAAGGGATAGCGCCATGTAGTGCCTAGTAGCGGCAGGCAGCGCCTAGTGAACGCCGGACGCTGTACACAAAACCACATTTATGAAAGAGAATCTGGTGAGCGACTCAAACAGCGCCATGTAGTGTCACATGTATTATTACAGGCGGCTCAGCGTATAGCGCCGGCACTCTAGCTTCCAGAGCGCCAGGTATTACCTTTTGCTCATTGTTGCTCTCCCATACATTTCAATGGCCGTTTTATGCAGAATTGTCATTACAGGTCTGGCACTAAAGTGTTAATGTCACAGACAGTGTTAAAACAATGTCATTCCATGTGTTTTCGCTTTGTTACTGGTGGATATGTGTTCAAAAACAGACTTTAATCACATAGTGTCTGGCGCTCTGTGCTATAGCCACCAGACTTAGAGCACCGACGCTGTGTGTGTGTCCTTTTTTTAAAATTGTGGTGTGGAGCGCCGAGAGTCGGTCGCACTGAGCTGGCACTACATTTAGCTCCCTGCAGCGCTGTACTGGTGTTAGAGCGCCCAACACACATCACATTCATCAATGCCGGCCAGGTTACTACAGCGGCTGAGGCGCTCGTCATACATGGCTGTGTTCATTGGTGATTTAGGAAATGAACAATCACCCTGCTCCCGCAGACACAGTCCCTGGAGTACCCCCCCTCATTTGCAATAAAAAGTGAGGGTGCGTATGTTTTCTCCTTTAGCGGTAAATGGAGGGCAAGCATGTGTTCTGCGGGTTCTCAATCTCAGGACCTGGTTTTATACTGCCTGAGGGTGATGGAACAGCAGCAGGAGCAAAAGGTGAGTATGTATTTTAGTATTCTTTGCCTGGAAGGACCCTTTAAAGGCCATTATCTCTTCCTAAGGAAAATAATACAATCTCTGGATCTTGAGTTGGATGGTGAGTCCGGGGACTCAGTAATGACTTAACAAAGTCAACGTGTAGCAAATCTGCCAACCCTAAGCTGGAAAACGTCTGATAAGCGCAAACTGGCAGATAAATCCGTCACTGCTGTTAGGATTGGCCCGTCTCCCTGTTTCAAAAGCCAGATTTTTATTGCCAAGCAGTGGGGGCAACATTTAGGATTATTGTTTGGGGTGGAAAGTTTGTTTATTAATCTTGAAATGATGGTATACCTGTTTTAAACGCCAACTCCAAAGGAAAATCACCTGATAGTCATCATCCTGGTTGATTAGCAGAAATATGTTGTAGCAAAGAGAAATAAGTATTACATTAAATCTTCACTCTATGCTGGTTGCTCAACACATTTTAGGCCACTTCATGTGGTTACACGTAGGCTAGAACTGGCCATGGATATTATAGTGAAACCCCTGGTGGGCCCCTGAAACCCTAACCAAAAGGTCATCCTGACTAGGGTACCCCGGTGAAGTGCTAACAACCTGCTCTGGGTAACAGAATGGTCAGTAGGTTCCTTGTTACAGCCCTGGGTTCCATCCAATTGAATAGAAGCTGGTCTTTGTAAATGGCAAAAAGATGGAGTACACTTTTTGTTTCTGGGGCGGCTCTGGGTGCAATTGACCCAATCTTCTTGCAGGAAAATCAGCCCAAGAGGAAAATACCCACTAGTCCCAATCTGGTCAGTTCTAATTGACCCAGTCATCCGGCAGGAGCCCCAGCACAATGGGCATATTCCCTTTGACCTAGTCTGGTCAGTTTCCAGAACCACCAGCCCAAGGGACATATTTCTGTTTAGGCTACCTGCACCTGGAAGAGATCTGACTCTGTCATCTTTACAACCCACTGGCCTTTGGCTGGCAATGTCATTACACTGAGTACAAAGTGGCCTTGCCATCAGACATATCAGTGAAGTGACCATGCCAATGGCTGGCATAAGACCTTGTTGGCTTCTAAGGAAGATGTCAGATCTCCTTCTGTGCAGTGGAAGATAGAACCCTGGGGGTGGGCAAGCAGCCAGCCCTGGAGTCTTTTAGACTCCAGGATCGGTCAGAGAGGGCCTGTCAAGGGCAGTGCTTTTCCGTGTTTGAGCTGAACGCTGAAATGAACTCTGGCTGAAGTACAAGCCCAAACTTTGTGGTTCGGGTTCACTCACCACTACTTCTAACCTCCAAATCTTGCTTATAATGGCCTATGTACTGTACTAGTAATAAACAATGCAAATAACAATTTACAAGGTATGCAGTGGCAATATGCGCCGGGGGAAGTGGGTGGGTTTTATTGACATCTGAGGAAGCCTCTGCCCACTATAACCGCCGCAGTGAGTACCACCGCACCTTCTAAATGGACCGCCCAGACAAAAAAAAGTGTAGATACTCACCATTAGTCCTGTGCAGCTGATTGGCCCTATACTGGAAGTTTTAAATTAACCACTGCAGCTCATGACCAAAGCCAATGGTTACCTGACTGCTTCCCCGCATCACTAATGGCTCTTGGCTACAACTGCTCCAGTCAATGTGACTGACAGGAGAGATGGAGATCACCAATGTCAGTAAGTTTCAAACTACTATTATAGGGTGAATCAGCTACAGTGCACTACTGGTGACAATTCTTTATTCTATTTTTTAAAATAGAATACCACTGGCCCTAGAGTCAAGTGTGCATGGGCAAATATAGCCAGAGGTAAGTGGCTGTGGGACTGCCTGCTGCTCCCCCCTTGTTGCTCATTAAACTGGACCAACAGCATTCATCTGGAATGGAAGGGCGACCTTCAGACGGGTGGCACCATCTTGCATACCATAAGGCACTGAACGCAGCCTCCTATCTCGTGCCGGCACAGTGCCCATGAATGGGATGCAATGGGCTGCCTGAAATCTCGCGAGATTTCGCTGAGCTGTGAAACTGCCGTGGGACATTGATGAGCACGGCTAACGTGCTTGTCATTAACAGACGGCTAAGCAGAAGGTGGGGTGAGGATCGGGCCCTGACGCAACAGTAGGCAGCAATGACATCCAAATGGTAAGTAGGGGGCCATAGGGGATGGGAGTCGGGCCCTTTTTATTCTTGCTCCGATGTTTGTATTTAATATGCATGCCATTAAAAGCAGATTGTGGGATTGCTGACTAGGGACGAATTCTCGACTACTAGAAGAGGAGCAAAACTCAGGGAAGTGAAAATCGCAGTCAGTGATTTTTTTGTACTGCTCCAAAGTGGTGTTAATAATGAACATATGGGCACTTTTACATATTTATAGCCCCCAGTAATATCCACATTTTTTTAATAAAGCATAAAATTGCCCTTATCTTTAAGGAAAGTTTACTTAATAAAGGCAACAATAAACTGCAAACCACAATAAAACTACTGTGTTGGCTAAACAGAAACTGTAATAAGTTTATAAACTGTATAAGTTATTAAACTGAAAATGGACTGTCTTCAGAGTATACGTGTATACGCAAAATAAATCCCTTTAAGTTTGCAATCTGCCTAAATTCCAGACTATTTTTTGTTAAACAAATTTACAACACATTTTGTGTAATATGCGGCCAGCATGGCCTTTGCGTAGCACACCTTCCATATATTTCAGATCGTGACAAGAGAAAAAAAAATGATGAAAGTTCGAAAAATTGTTTGTCAAAACCAGGTGTCTGAAAACAACCGTGTGCCAAAATTATTCCGCCCTTTGTAGCGGCATCCACATCTTCTCAGAATTAGTTCCACAATGTTGGAGCACATCTGGCTGGCTTCAGATCCAAGGCACTATCTGTACTCAGCAGATCTGGAGCTGTTCCGCTCTCTGTTGATTCGCTGGATAAGAAACCAGATTAAAGCTGTTTGTTTTCCAGGCGCTTTTCACTTTCCTCTGACTTTGAAAAGGGAAACATGAGCTTGAATTCATATCATGGTTTAGTTACCCACAGTGGCCAATCACAGATCAGTATTAACGTGGACCAATCACCCTCTGCGGCTGGCCTGGGATCTAAAAGATTCCAGGACTGGCCACTAGCCTCCGGAGCATCCTACACCTGATGCCCTGCTGTGTGCTTCAGTGGCCGCAACCCTGAATTCTCTGCAGCTGTGCGCGCTCCCTGTGCCCAGCCCTCCACAGGGGAGCCGGGGATGCGGCCGCACCTATGCCGATGCGAAGTTAAAATCTGCAGCTTTATTCTGCTTATTAGTATGCGCCGCATAAAACGCTGACTGGACAAGTGCACTCGCATGCACCGAGGAAAAGGGGAAAGGTGTGTGAAAGGGGGCGAACTGTGGGGTTTTACACAAGAGGCATCCTATATCATGGTGCTCCCAGGGCAGGGACCAATAAGCAGGATAGTCAAAATCCTGGTGACTGGTCCACTTTAAGTGAGCTTATCTTTGCTAATTCATATCTGAATATTTTTAAAGACAACGTCCAGGCTAAGTGTTAGGGCGAGCGCTGCACGCCCGTCTCACAGCATTTCACCTACCTCCATGGCTGCATGCAGCCATCATCCATCTTCCCTCGGGGCTGCTTCCAGCTGCCGCCCTTCCCCCAGTGCTTCCTCCTTGCATGCGCACAAGTCTCCGTCCACTAGAGGGCGAGCGCACAGGATCCCTGAGATTTAAAGGGCCTTTACAGCACTGATTGGTGTTTATGTCATCCAATCCTGCATCATCTTCCCCTATTTAAACAGGCACTTCCTTCCTTCAGTGCCGGATCTTGGTCTCTCCATGCTTGTTGAAAGTCAGACATTCTTGGATTGCTCACCCGTGTACCGACCTCTGCCTGTTCCCGACTCTGAACCTTTGCTGCCTGCCCCGACCTCGGCTACTCACCTTTACTGCGAACCTGTGCTGCCAGCCCCGATCTCTGCCTGTACTTACTACGCCTTTTGCCTGCCACTTGTGTACCTCACTGAACCTCGGCTGACTGTGGGACTGGGCCGCTGTTAGGGGGTAGCGACCTGGGGGTCACTCGCCGCACAAGACCAACCTGCCTTGCGGTGGGCTCTGGTGAATACCGGTGGCCTCTTAGACTCCGCTCCCCTGACACGGTACCTGCCATCGGTTCCACAGTTAAAGCGGATCCACACCCGAGTCCGCTGCACCCGGTCCGTGACAGTAAGATCCGGCCATGGATCCCGCTGAGGTACCGCTGCCGGATGCCACTGAATTGCCTGCTATAGTAGCTATGCAGTTCCGCCAAGAAAGAGACTCTCAGCGCCCTAGGAGGGCATCCCGTTTGGCTCCAGTACTTCAAAACCCTTTGTCTGCACATGTACCTCCCAGTGAGGAGGCCATGCAGGTCGATCGATTCCGTTTGACCCAATTGGAGAGAACTCGCAGAAGGAACGAGAACCTTTGTCTGTACTGCGGTGGTTCTGAGCATTTTTTGAAGGACTGTCCTATTCGCCCTCCACGTCAGGGAAACGGGCGCACCTAGTGGCGGTGGGAGAGGCGTCCCTGGGTGTATGTGCCTCCTCTCCACGGCTCACTGTTCCTGTTCAACTTTCCATCTCACCTTCCACATCCCTGAATTTAAGCGCCTTTTTGGACTCTGGTTCTGCAGGGAACTTTATAGAGGCTGCCTTGATCAATAAACATAATATCCCTGTGAATCGCCTTGCTACACCCTTATTTATCGCCTCAGTCAATGGTGATAGGCTGGACTGTACTGTGCGCTATCGCACCGTTCCCCTCCAATTAAAAATTGGACTCTTCCATCAAGAGAATGTTGAGTTCTACGTCCTCCCTAATTGCACCTCTCAGATTCTTCTAGGCCTTCCTTGGCTCCAACGTCATGATCCCACGCTTGACTGGACCACTGGTGATATCAAGACTTGGGGTGCAGCGTGCTTTAAGAAGTGCTTGAAGTCTGTTCCTGTTCGACCTATTCCTGCTTCAGCACCATTACCTGGCTTGCCTGAGATCTACCAGACCTATGCTGATGTATTGTGCAAGAAACAAGCGGAGGTACTTCCGCCTCATCGCCCCTACGATTGCCCTATAGACCTCCTACCGGGTACCACTCCTCCTCGTGGCCGAATTTACCCTCTCTCGGCTCCTGAGACTCAAGCCATGTCGGAGTATATTCGAGAAAATCTTCATAAAGGGTTCATACGGAAGTCTTCCTCTCCGGCAGGCGCGGGGTTCTTCTTTGTGGCGAAAAAAGATGGCTCTCTTCGCCCTTGTATTGATTAGCGGCCTCAATAAGATTACCGTTAAAAATCGATACCCTTTGCCCTTGATTGCCGAATTATTTGACCGACTGCGTGGGGCCAGGGTCTTCACCAAGCTTGACCTGAGGGGAGCCTATAATTTGATACGTATACGCGAGGGCGATGAATGGAAGACCGCCTTCAATACCCGCGATGGCCACTTCGAATATTTAGTGATGCCCTTTGGTCTCTGCAATGCACCCGCTGTATTCCAGGAATACGTAAATGACATTTTTCGGGACTTGCTTTACTCCTGTGTTGTTGTATATTTGGATGATATACTCATCTTTTCATCTAATCTAGAAGAACATCACCGTCATGTCCGGCAAGTCCTGTCTCGTCTCCGTCAACACCATCTTTACGCCAAGTTGGAGAAGTGTCTATTTGATCAAACCACCTTACCCTTTCTTGGATATATTGTCTCTGCTCGTGGCCTTCAAATGGATCCCAGCAAGTTGGCGTTGGAGGAGTGGAGACACCTCTTAGAAGGTTCTGCCCATCAAGTATCCATCTATACTGATCACAAAAATCTATCTTATTTAGAAACTGCCCAGCGATTGAATCCACGACAAGCTTGTTGGTCGTTGTTTTCCGCTCGATTTGATTTTCAAATCTACTTCCGGCCAGCCGCTAAGAACATCAGGGCAGACGCCCTTTCTCGCTCCTCTGACATCTCTGGTGTTGAATCCACTCCACAACATATCATCCCGCCTGAACGCCTTGTCCACTCTGCCCCCGCTACTCTTGTACAAGCACCGCCGGGAAAGACCTTTGTGCCAGCCCGCCAACGTCGCAAAATATTAGAATGGGGGCATTCTTCCCATGTAGCCGGCCATGCCGGTATCAGGAAGTCTTGTTCTATCATTTCTCGATATTATTGGTGGCCTTCTTTTGAAAAGGATGTGACCGAATTCGTTCAGGCCTGTACCACCTGCGCTCGCGACAAAACCCCTCGCCAAAGACCTGCTGGCCTACTCCACCCACTTCCTATTCCAGATACCCCATGGACACACATTGCTATGGACTTTATTACCGACCTCCCTTCTTCGCATAGCAATACTGTAATTTGGGTGGTAGTGGATAGGTTTTCTAAGATGGCGCATTTTGTTCCTTTGCCCGGTCTCCCGTCAGCTCCTCTGTTGGCAAAATACTTCCTGAAGCATATCTTTCGACTTCATGGTCTACCTACACATATTGTGTCTGACAGAGGTGTGCAGTTTGTGTCCAAGTTCTGGAGAGCTCTTTGTAAACAAATGAAAATTAAACTGGACTTTTCCTCCGCTTATCATCCCCAGTCTAACGGCCAGGTGGAAAGAGTCAACCAGATTCTCGGGCATTATCTTCGCCATTTTGTTTCAGCGCGTCAAGACGATTGGGTCGATCTGTTGCCTTGGGCGGAATTCTCGTATAATTTTAAGGATTCTGAGTCCACAAGGAAGTCCCCGTTTTTGGTGGTGTACGGCCGTCAACTCCTTCCGCCTTTGCCTTTATCCACGTCCTCCGGAGTGCCCGCCGTGGACAATCTCACACAGGATTTCTCCACCATCTGGCAAGAAACACAGCGTTCCCTTTGTCAAGCTTCCGCCCGCATGAAGGTTAGCGCTGATAAAAGGAGAAGAGCTCCGCCTGTTTATTCTCCAGGAGATAAGGTGTGGCTGTCGGCAAAATACATCCGCTTCAAAATTCCTAGCTACAAATTGGGCCCCTGTTACTTGGGGCCATACAAGATCAAACAACAGATCAATCCAGTTTGCTATAAGCTTCACCTACCGACTTCACTGCAAATTCCCAATTCTTTTCACGTCTCTCTGTTGAAGCCAGTTATTGTCAATCGATTCTCTCCTAAAACTTTGGTGCCTGCCCCAATCTCGGGCACCGAGGATACCTTTTCAGTGAAGGAGATTCTGGCTTCTAAGCTCTCCAGAGGAAAAAGATATTTCTTGGTCGACTGGGAAGGCTGTGGACCTGAAGAAAGATCTTGGGAGCCCGAAGAGAATATTCTAGACCGTAGTCTCATCTCAGATTTTCTTGGTCCCAAGAAGAAGGGGAGGCCCAAGGGGGGGGGTACTGTTAGGGCGAGCGCTGCACGCGCGTCTCACAGCATTTCACCTACCTCCATGGCTGCATGCAGCCGTCATCCATCTTCCCTCGGGGCTGCTTCCAGCTGCCGCCCTTCCCCCAGTGCTTCCTCCTTGCATGCGCACAAGTCTCCGTCCACTAGAGGGCGAGCGCACAGGATCCCTGAGATTTAAAGGGCCTTTACAGCACTGATTGGTGTTTATGTCATCCAATCCTGCATCATCTTCCCCTATTTAAACAGGCACTTCCTTCCTTCAGTGCCGGATCTTGGTCTCTCCATGCTTGTTGAAAGTCAGACATTCTTGGATTGCTCACCCGTGTACCGACCTCTGCCTGTTCCCGACTCTGAACCTTTGCTGCCTGCCCCGACCTCGGCTACTCACCTTTACTGTGAACCTGTGCTGCCAGCCCCGATCTCTGCCTGTACTTACTACGCCTTTTGCCTGCCACTTGTGTACCTCACTGAACCTCGGCTGACTGTGGGACTGGGCCGCTGTTAGGGGGTAGCGACCTGGGGGTCACTCGCCGCACAAGACCAACCTGCCTTGCGGTGGGCTCTGGTGAATACCGGTGGCCTCTTAGACTCTGCTCCCCTGACACGGTACCCGCCATCGGTTCCACAGTTAAAGCGGATCCACACCCGAGTCCGCTGCACCCGGTCCGTGACACTAAGTGTAGTATCATGACAAGGCTTACTTACCTGCCAAGCAGCTGATTCATCCTTTAATATTGCTGGATAAAGCTGCTGAAGCTGTAATGCTGCCCCTTCTTTAAAAAGATAAAGTTTCAGCCTGTAAAAGCTCTAATGCAGATCTAAACTCAAAAATTACATTATTGTAACTGTAAGGATTGAATGCTCGCCTGGCCATCATTATGTATCCCCTGCTCTAGGCTCTCTTGCTGTGCATCAGATTCCTTGTTATCCCAATGCATGCACCTGATATCCTCTTTAAGGCTGCAGTCAGCTTTGTTATGTACCAAGGCAGTGCTGCATCTAGGTAGGCTTGGGGTTCATGTTAGAGGGTTGGAAGTAACCTCCCTTTGAACACCCAGTCCGTCAGCCAAGCTCGGCTGACACTTACCTCAAACCCTAACTGACTACATAAAACCTACCTTCTCCCAGCATGCATTTGACCACCACTACCGCCTTAGTCCTTGAGTTCCAGTTGGGAGTGCAGTGCAGCCAGGAAGGTGACACTTCCAACTGCTCCCCCATTTCCCTTTGGAAATCTCCGTCCTACTCCTCTAGCTCCGTCCTGCTCCCCCATCTTCCTCCTGCTCTCCCTGCTCCATTCTGCTCCCCATCTTCCTCCTGCTATCCCTGCTCCACTCTGCTCTCCCGGATCCCCCATCTTCCTACTGCTCTCAAAGCTTTGTCCAACACCCTCATCTTCCTCCTGCTCCCCCATCTTTTTCATGCTCCCCCATCTTCCTCCTGCTCTCCCAGCTCCATCCTGCTCTCCCAGCTCTGTCCTGCATCCCCATATGCTCCTGCTCCCCCATCTTCGTCTTGCTCCCTTATTTACTTCATGCTCTCCCATCTTTGTCCTGCTCCCCCATTTCTGTTCTGCTACCTCATTTCACTCCTGCTCTCCCAGCTCCACCCTTTCTTCCAGCTTCGTTCTTCTCCCCAATTTCCTTCCTGCACCCCAGTTTCTCTCCTGTACCCTGATCTCCATCCTGCACCCCTATCTCTATCCTTCTTCCTGCTTCACAGCTCTGTCCTCCTACCCTTGCCCTCTCTGGTCAAGGTGAATCATGGACCCCACCGGCAGTCTTGTTTGTGGTGCCCAAAAAAGTCCCCCGGGGACCCGGCAGCATTTGGGGGATACGGTTTGAGCGTCGGTGGCATAGAGGGTGTGGGAACGTACCCGCCTCAGCTCGCTGCACCCAACTCAAACAACACCTACCTCAACAGGTCATCTGTAGACCTGCTCCTTCACAAATGCATGGGGTTTTGATATTTAATTAATTCCTGTGCACTGTATTTTTCGCCCTATAAGACGCATCAGCCCATGTGAAGCACCCAGGATTTGGGGGAGAAGAATAAGAAAAAAAATATTCTGAACTAAATGGTGTGAAAATACCCCCCATCACCCTATTACCGACAGTGGGCAGAATCCTCCCAATTACCTTATTATAGACCCCCAACTTACAGGCAGTGTGTGTGGCCTCCCAAATACAGACAGCGTGAGGCATCCCAAATACGACTGCGTGAGGCATCCTAAATACAGGCAGCTTGAGGCATCCTAAATACAGGCAATGTGCAGCATGCCCCCCTAAAAAAAAAAATTATACTTACAATTCTGGGGCTTCCACTATGGTGGCCTGCGCTACTGCAGCAACCAGTCTCCCACCAAAATAGACAAACACACATATCTTACCAACTGATGCCCACAATGCCTCCGCTGCTGCCGCTGACCCCTGAGCAGCTGCTGCCACAAGCGCCCACCAGGGGTCAGAACAAGGGCAGGGAACGTGTGGGGCGGTGGGTGCTGGTGGGCAGCAGCGGCGCCGTGGCAGCTCGGGGATCAGCAGCAGAGGTGCGGCAGGCATCGGCAGTTAAGATATGTGTGTGTTTGTCTATGTTGGAGGGAGACTGGCTGCTGCAGGAGAGCAGGCCAGCATCGTGGGAGCATCGGGAATGGTAAGATTTTTTCTTTTTTTTTAACATTTGCCCAATGCAGTGAGAAATCACCCCAATACAATTGTATGCAGAGTGAGAAAAGCTCTCATGGCCTCTCAAAACTCAGCCTAGATATATTCAAAATAATGTTGACAACCCTTATAGTATAAAGCAGGTGGTCCCTACCCATTAGATGCACATAGGATTTGAAAATAATAAAAAAAAATCCAAATGTTGAGCTAACAACCCCCCCACCCAAGAATGTAATAATAGGCATAATGTAGAAACCCCCCATTACAGACAGTAATAAGTTGTGGTGACCACATCGGCGACAGCAGGCAGGGATCATTTCCCCTGCCCTTCCCTTGCTCGCCCACTGCTCCTCCATCGTCTGGCCCCCGGTGGCTGTGGCAGCCTGACCAGTGGCGAAGCAGCGCCAGTTATGTAAGTTTAATTTTGTTTTTATTTTACATTCGCCCCATAAAACACTTCAACATTTTCACTGCACTTTTGTGGAAAAAAAGTTCATCTTGTGGGTCGAAAAATACGGATTATTTTAATAAGCATTTACCCAAACCATTAGAAAGGCAGCATAGTCTGTTCTCAATTTTATTCACCTACACCTTTTTGTGAGAACAAATAAAAAGGAAAAAGAGATTTTACTTCTTTTGTAAAAGCCTCAGAAAGAACAGTTCATCCCTAGGAATATTTTAAAGCTGGCATACTGCCAGGACAGAGGTTTAGGACTTGATGCCATGCTTTTCTAAAACGCCATTTCGGGGTTTGCAAAAGCCGATTCAGAATGTGTTCCTTTCCATTAATACCTGCTGTTTGTATTTCTTCCAGGTAGTTCTGGCTGCATGTTCCATTGCCAGGCAGTCACAAGAGCAGCTGCAGATGGAAATTCGACTTTTTAAAGTAAAACTCCACTTTTTTTCGAAACCACCTTTTATACTCACATACCCAACTGTTTAAAAAAAAAATCATTTCACAGTGCATGCTGTAACACTGTATATGTGTACTGCCTTTAATTTTTTTCTACTGATTTACCATATCTATAAAGAGTATTATAGAAATGCAAAAGATTCCTCGGAGGCCAGTACAAAAATGTAATTATTCCAAATAGGGGCAGTGCTGGGATCTGCAAAGTTTCGTGGGAAGGGATAATGGCTTTTGTATAAGATGGAAGAATCAACATCAGAGCTTTGCCATTTATATCACTTTTCTTTCTCTGACTTTCACTTGTCTCCAGTTTCTCACTCCCCTCTCTGTTTTAATGTGTACATTTCCTCCCATGTTACCATTTACTGAACCATTTCTGTACACATCAATAACCTTCTCCTTTATTAACCCACGTTTTCTCTCTTTACCACCATTTTCTACCTTCCCACACACCATGGGGTTGATTTAGAGCAAGGTGAGACTGATTCAACAACCGAATGTACATTTTCACCTGATGTTGAAGTTTTCTCTCCTAAAATGAGTGCGTTTTCAACCACAATTTGTTCATTTCCACCTGTTTTATTTGCAGATAGTGGAAAAGAATCCCTTTATTAAAGAATGGCGGTATATTTCCTCCACCTATTACGAAAATATAAAAGCAGCCTGCCTCTCCCTAATGCCTTATGTAATATTTTTGGTAGCGCAGTGAAAATGCCTGCTTCAGCATCCAATGTACACATAAAGGCTACATGTATTTCCATTTTCATCAAATAGTTCACAGGCTATAGAAAGCAATGACAGACTGGTTACAGGAAGCACAAAGATAATTCGCAATGGGATGCACTTCTTTGGGACTGACTGGGTTGGGCCTAGCCCCAAGCATGCAGCCCACATCCTCCAAAGCGGGTACCTCACTTATTCCTTTTTTTAATGCCCTCCTCTCTCTTAAGTCTCCCCCCTCAAGCTCTCTTCCTATACTTTGCCACACCCAACCCCCAGCCATGACAAACCACCCATGTCTTGCTCCCTGCAATGGTACAGTCTAGGCATTATGGCTGTGGGGGTCCTACTTACCCTTGTCATATTATCTGTGTCTACTATACTAGAGTGACCATATGGTCTGTCCCAGCAATGCTTTAGTTTCATTTTATTGCTGACTGGCCTTCAAAGCACATTGGGGTGGGGCTAAGCAGCTTGTGGGCTGGTCATGGGCTAGCTAATGCCATTCTGTTTATTGGCCCCAGGCCACCGCTGATAGAAGGGAATGGTACAGAGGAAAGGACCTGGGGGTCTATCAGCAGGCCCCTGAGGGGGTCGTGTTGGTCACTATTGCCATGCAGTATAATTACACTGCAGAATGGAATCAATTTTTACTTGTGTATCTTCTCTAGTCCACTCAGTCACATTTAGGTAACCAGAATTACTATGTTTTAATACACTTTGGCTCGGATTCAGCTGATTTTTTTCACAAGATTTGTTTTGTTCCATATAGAAAGTGCAAGCAATTGCCAAAAAAAGTCATGCATGACACTCCAAAAACAATCACTTATCTTTCCAATGGATTTTCCAGCTGGACCCCCTTTATGTTGAGACACGGTTAACTTTCTACAGATGTCAAATTATTTACATTGAAAACTGGGACTGAGCCCTAAATAGTGTTGTTGAAGCCCTAAAGCCAAACTCTGCACTGCACTGCAGTTATTGTTACTCACACCTCTTTGTTAAGCCATTAAAGGGCCAAAACTCTGTAGGCTTTAGGCTCCATAAAAAATAGGTGTTTAAAGTAACTACTCCACCATAGCCTTGTAGGCTATCCTTAGCTTAGAACCCACCCACGAGTGTTAAAAGGGCCTGTCATGCAGTGTACCAGGAGAGCAGTAGCATAAATATCTCTTCAACAATAGAACGACAGCTAAAACTATTTTTGCTCTTCAACAGATCTGAGCTTTGAGTTTTTCAAAAGTGGGATTTTATGTCCCAATGAAACACATGCATATATCCTCATGGTGGTACCCTTGGAGATGTGCAGTGACTTCTGATTAGTGTTCTGTCTTCAGCTGGGTGAAAGGTCAGTAGTAGTAGGATGAGAAAAAAAAATGAAAGACCTAAGACTAACACACTCTGCTACGTTCAGCAGTATCGTGGTTATCAGATACAAATACTTAAAATTCACCAAAAATATCATCCTAAGAAGTTTGGAAGTAGGAAGTGATTTAACGTAGGCCTTGAGATGCCACACATTTGATTCATGGTCCAATGCCACTCCTGTGTGCCACATGACAGTGGACAATCTAGAGGAGAACACTGAACACAAATCGTAATGTCTCCGGGTTAATCAGACATGAAGTCATTTTTTATTTTATATCTGGTTTAACCTGCCAGCTCCTAAACTGGATATTCAGAGCCCATTACAAAACAAGTTATTTCATTTAAAAACTGCAGTAGATTGGTTCATATTAAAAAGTTCACTAACTTGTAGTTGTTATCCACGCACTCCAGGTAGGGGACAGGAAACCCGTTGTCAATTTAAACCAACGATCATTCAAGTTACTCAGGTTAACGCTAAAGACTGTGGGACCTATTAAAGTGGACCAACACCCAGGATTTTGACTATCCTGGGTCTTGGTCCACTTCGGTGGGGCACCCCCGATCGGGGTGCCCCGCTGTGTGAAACCCCCCCGATCACCCTAAAAACTCACCTCTCCCCGCTCCCAGCGCCGACGGACAAGCGATTTGACAGCCGCTTGTCCGTGGCTCCTCCGCCGCCGCCTCCCGCGCATCCCTCTTGACGCGCGCGCGCGCCGGCCATTCACAGACGGCCAGCGCGGGCGCGCGTGCCGCCGCCGAAGCTGAGGTAAGGGGGTTTGGGGGTTTTGGGGGGGTTTCACCCCGCGGGACATCCCGATCTCGGATGTCCCGCGGGGAGGGAGGTGATCGGCCCGGGAATCTTATAGATTCCCGGGCCGATCACCCGAGGGTGTTGGTCCACTTTAAGAGTTATAGAAAGATTCAGGCACAGGTCACAGGTTGCAGGTTATTTTTATGGGATATCCCTCTTTATTTAGGCACATAGCAGCATTCAGCACAGTTTCTTCCATGGCACCTCACAGGGGTTCCACCGTATAGCTTGGTCCTTACTAGACCTCCCCTCCAGGCACTGCGGATGTGACCCAAGTCTCAGCCACCCTCCCCCGGATTAAGTAGTGCTCCTGGGGCGTCTCTTCCCAACTCCCAACTCCGATGACCCAGAGCAGCAGCTCTCTTCCTGCCCACCCCCCCGTCTGGGGTATTTCTCCTGCCACTCTCAGGCCTACCCAACCAAGCCTGAGGCCAAGGGATCATCCTGTTAGATTGTCAATATCACAAATCAGCTTATCAACAGTTGCCTTTCTAAACCTGCCTTGGTCACTCTTTGCTCTGCTTGGGGAAGCTGTCTGGAAGCAGCCACGGCGCAACCATGAAGCAGTAGGGTACAAAAGCTTCACTGACAAATCAAGCTCTGGAGCAACACGTGGATGCATGGCCAAGAAAGGTCGGCTTGACCGGCAAATATATTGCTGGCAAACAGGTGAACAGGCAGCACCATTGTCATAAAATAACTTTATTAAATACTGTTAAAGGTCAAATGCTAGTAACAAGTATCAAACATCCACTTGGACAAATTAAGTTAGCATAAAATCACCACATGTAGTGATGATCCCTCGACACGCTTCACAATGTGTTTTGGGTTGGCCCCAGTCCTTAGTCTTGACCTTTTTGTAACTCCTGACATGGGTGATTTTACCCTCAAAATTACTTCCTATGGAGCTGCAAGTAGCCTGCAAACAGGAAGTGCTGCTGGGTTTCCTGCATTGTGGGATGCTTCAGCTTTGAGTGGATGCAGGAGTAAATGTAAGTGCTGACAATGATTTATTATGCAGATTGGGCAAGTTTTAGGGGGTTTCTTTTTTTAACTGTGAAAGTCTGTTGGTCCAGTCATCATTCTTGGGATCACTCTTGGGATCCACCAGAGTGATTCATTCTTGGTGCCCACCCTTTAGATATTTTGAAAAAAAAGAAAGACCATTCTTAATCATGTTGTTTCACAATAAAGTGTTATTTTTAAATGTAACTCGGAAGGCCAGGGCTCTCCTTCCTATTGTCTCCTGTGCTCACAACACTTGATTTAAACCTTGTGGCATCTAACTTTGTATTGTTCCCTGTACTCTATGTTTTACCTTGTCTGTAAGCATACCTTGTAAAGCGCTATGGAAGATGATGGGCGCTATATAAATGAACGATAATAATAATAATATGCTTGGTTTACATGAGCAGGAATTAACTGTTCGCTCAATGAGCGAGTGACCATACAAATCTGCCATTGAGCAACTGGTTCACATGCCAAAGATTTGTTGGTCTATCAGTCAATAGAGCGATCGCTGGTTCTCATAGCAAAACAATTTTTGGTGGGCGACTTCTGTTTCCACATTCCAACCATCAAACGATGAACGAGAAATATTTGGTCAGCCGAAACAATTTGACGGACAACTGATTAACCAATTCTCGCTCATCGCTTGATCGCAGCAGCCGTTTCCATGGATCGATTATCGCTCAATTGCGGCCGCTTTAGCAATTTCTCACTCGATAATCACTCTGTCTAGATGGAACATTAGCCTTAGATCATTATGCCTTGATAATGACTCTGGCTCAATGCCTGAAGCCATGTAAGGTGGCTTCATGTGGCACTTGCAGTGGGGAGGGATCATCTATCACTGGACCTGTTTTTATTTTTTTAAATCTCATTAGTGGTTCAGCAGAAGTGAGGGGGTGAAGCTGCCCGCTGTCATGTTTTTTTAAATAGTCAATGCTTGGAGGCTGTGGTCCTACCCCCCATAGCCCAGTAAAGGATACTCTGCTAGACCAGTCAGATACTGGCTGTGCTCAGGGGGGAACCTGGCCTCTCTGCTGCCTGGGGTCGAGCTATAGAAATGGCTGCCCCCCCATAACATGCAGATTCACGAGTCAGTCGAGCTGTGTGCAGCACCGTATGGCTCCTTTCTATGATGGGAGCAGTGCCGGCTCGCTATGGGGGGTAGGACAGTGGCCACTAAAGCAATAGTAAAAAAAAAATGTTTTATTAAAACCCCTCCCCACTGCAGAGTAGCCTGAGTTATCTACATTACAAGTGCACCCCTGGCTATGCTAAAGAAGCACAAATGAGTTTGATTTTAACACCATTACTTTTAGCCATGTGCACGTACCTGGCAGTGAAAGCCATGGAGACAAAGAAACGTAATTAGAAAGTCCATACAAAATGTAATGTGTAAATCAGTGGCAAGCATGACCACTCACAACCATGACCAGCATTATCTTCTATAACATTATCCTCCAATGGAGACAAGTTGTGATGCCTGATATGTTCTGCAATGTTAGAGCAATTCGTTTCAGTGCTATAAACACAACAGATCTGAGCTGTTATCCATCAACCTGGCACAGTTCCAAAGTTCTGAAAATAGACTGTAGTTATTAAAGAGCAAGGAAAGTACATACATGAGTGTGCCATTGTGTGCAAGGGGTTCTTCATCGTGGTCAAGCTATAATTATTTTTATAATTACAAATAAACCCTTTAGCAGGTAAAATAAAAGCTTGACATGGCATTTTAAACTTACCTGTTCACCATTCCCAAAGTTGATGCTGGGGGTGTAATACTGTTCTAAGTCAAGAACTTTCAGCCCTCTTTGGTGGTCACTAGCTTCTCAGAAGGGGGGGGGGGGGGTGAGTTAGGCGCATCTTAGGTTCCAACAGACCTCTGGGTGAAGGAGGGGTCCTGGTCCACAGGGTGCTTAAAGACTCCAGAGTGGCTGATTCCTTATCCCAAACCGGGATGCCCCCTGTGTGAAATGCCCGCGCGGGCTGCGCTGACATCTCTGGCCTCCTTCTGGCTGGTGCACATACCCGCATTTCTGAATGTTGGCATGGCTGTGCACAGCCAAAGGGAAGCAGCCAGCTGCTCATGCTCTATTCAGCTTTACAAAGCCATGCTGATTTCAGCTAGCTTAGTAAAGCTGAATGGAGCACTAGACACTGATTGGAGGAGATTATGTACAAGCACCATGAGATCACCGGCCAGATAAGAATTATTATATTGGAATGTTCCCACTAGAGAGAGTGACAAAATGACAAGGATAGTGAAAATCCTGGCGATTGTTCCTTTTTAACCCTCTTTTCTGCCACCTCTGATCCCTGCAGTGAAAATATACCTACCTATTTCTTCTGGTGCTTTATTTGTAGGGGAACCTGGAAATGGTTGCATGCGAGCAGTGGAGAACAGTAGCACTGGGTTGAGGTGTATTGTGAGTGGTAGAGGACATCGGCAGGGGATAGAGGGTAGTGGCAGGGGGTTGAGGGGTTAGGTAAGTGGAGGAGGAAAATGGCAGGGGAGGAAGGGTTAGAGGAGTGGTGGAGGACAGCAGAAGGGGTGGAGAGGTTAGGTGAGTGTTATTGGACAGTGGCAGGGGGTAGAAGAAAGCAAAAGAGGTTGGATGGGGTTAGTGATAGAGGACTGATAGGTGAGTGGTAGAGGCCAGCAACCGGGGGTAGATGACAGTGGTCGGGGATTCACAAAGTGGGACATCCTAAATCAGATATGGGTTAGGGATACGGATGGGGATAGTCAAAATCACAGGATTTGGCCCATTTTAAAGTCAAAATAGAATGCTTCCCAGGGGGTATCTTCATTAGAGATGCCCCACAGTCCAAAATGCTATAGACCTCCCCAGAGTCAGAATAACAATGCAGCATCAAACAGGGCTTTCCTCTGCCGTGGTGTCCCTGCCCTGTGCTGGTCTGCCAGAGGGGCAGACATAGTGGAGGGATGGGTATGCTGCTACTCATGGCCACATTTGAACAGCACTGAATCATGCAATTAGGTGAGTATGTGGCTGATTCGGCCTTAATGACAAAGTAGAGCTCCGACCATATTTCTTATTCTCATCCTCTAATCGGACATAGTAAGTGATGGCGATGGTGTATGTGGAGAGGCAGTCTACCCTTGCAATAGAGACTTCAGATTATCCCTGTAACAAGCCAGCCCATTTTTAATCCCTGGTGGGGTCAGATGGTGCAGTTGTAAAAAATGTTCATAGTCCATTCTTTTTATGGTATTATTTTTACAAGTAGTTTTTCTTTAGTGGATTGTAATATGCAGAGTGTGAACTTGGAGCTATACATTGTATCAGACACACCATGATGCTTGGCGGATTTCCAAGTAGATTGTGTACATATACCCCTCGATTCAAAGAGGAAAAGTTAATTGATTTCGTATCGAAAATCGTAAGTTTGGGTGGGTGTTAGTCATTTTTTCCTGTTTTTTTGCCCATTTCCGACTCGCACGAGCCTACGTACGAATGCGTATATGCTCTTACGATCAGCGGAAGTTCGTTCCTAAATTTTAGGATCAAAACGTAAAACTTAGGATCAAATCCTAAAACTTACGATCAAAACGTAAAACTTAGGATAATTGGATGTGTTTAGGTGTGATTCAGAGAAACCTCTAAACGCGTTTTAAAAGAAAGCAACAGCCGACACCTTTTAGCAGCCGGATTGCTGTTCGTGAACAGGTTTTTTGGCTATGTGGAGGAGTCTGCGCGTCTTGTGCTCCAATGAACTGCATGTATCAGCATGGCCGAGGCCATAAATTGTATGGCAATGCATGCCTGATTTAATACATTTCATGTATGCCTTATAAAATCATTTTAATGTGGACCTTAATTAGTCCTTTGCATGTAAACCTTTATTTTGCAATATATTTGCGTTAATTAAAGAAACTTATGTCCTTTGTTATTTATTTTAAAATTGATGTACTAGAATAATATTTTTAGATAGCATTTATTGGTGTAGTTGTTTACCTTTGCTTTGTTTAATTATTTAAGCACATCTTTGGTCAGATGCATCACACTTACTGAGGAGAGGAGAGCGGGATAAAGTGCAGGATGTGGGTTACTGCTGTATTTTGCCCCCAGAGCTGGGGGCACGGACAGTCACAAGGCCCTTTCTGTTTGCAGGCTGCCCGAGAATACCTGAGTCGCCATCTTGGCTGTTTCTAGACTCATAACATGCAGAAGTTGCTGGGTGTTTTTTAATATTTGAGAGCAATCTGTATGTAGAGGGTGTGGGTAACCACACACAAAAAATTTAAGTTGTACCATTTGAAGCCAAAATATTAAAATTAAATCAACAAGTAAAAAATGCAAGTTAACTAAAAATTAAACAAAGTAAGATTTTATTATGCAAATGCATTCATTAATGGTTGGTTCCTACAAAATGAATGAAATAAAGAAAAATAAGACCAAATATTTAGAATGCACTTTAATGAGCTAAGTTTGTAGTGCGCAGCCGCAAGATCAGAAGGATTTACGTCCAGACAACAAAGGAAAAAGGGCAAAACCAATGTTGCAACCTGAGAAATGAAACGGAAAAATCAGGATGGAAACTGACATAGGTCTGATTCCCGAACTGCCATACGAACGGACGTACATTTTAGGATAGAAACGTATTTGCTTATAGAATCACTCGCAAGTTCATACGAACGCACGAGCGGACGTGAAAAATAGGATGATCGGCACCCAAATCAAAGCTGTTACATGTTTCTTTGAATCAACCCAATAATGTATCTTTCTTTTTGTTGCATTCGTCTTGTTACACATGTGACACACTGTTGCCTGTATAAGATGTTCTAATCTCGAATAGTGATCAGCTCTGTATTACAATATGTATCTGAATGTCCAGATCTTGTTTTTTTTGTTTAAAGCCCAACTACAGTTCATGTTTTACATATTTTCATGTCTATGGTATGCATCTGTGATCCCCTTTTTGTTATATTTATATATATGTGTGTACTCAGGGTCTCCAGCCCAAGGGACCTTTTTGTTGCAGGTACGGAAGTTATCAGCACAAAGCCGAATGCCTATGTTGTAGCTTCTGCACTTTAGGACTTTAGGAATGCAGACCAAAACCCTGCTCAGCCATTTGCCTCTCCCTGGGACATCCTTATTTTACTTTTGCGGGTCTTGGATATATTCCCAGCATCTTGGAGCTGAGGCGTCCTCTGGCACCCGGCAATTCAAATAGGCTTGGGTGGGAGCGTGCCTCAAACTGCAGGTAGATGTGGCCATTGGGCGTGCCTACCTCACCCGACATAGAGAGAGATCAAGCAATCTCAAATGTTCTGGGGGGGGGGGGGGGGGGCGTAGCTAGTCAGAAAAAAACAAGAGCTATTCACCAAAAACAGGTAATGGTAGGAGGAAAAACTTCCAGGGTGGGGAGTCAGATCATAAAGACAGTGGGAGGAAAAATAGTTTTGGTCCCCTTTAACCACTGCAATAATACTTTCTATTGTATTTACAATTTACAACTATGAATCTACCAGGATTTTTATCATTTTCTTAGGGTTAGGGGAACAAATTGAAGCCTTTTGTGACTTTTCAAGGTACAAAAGGAGATAATCATGTCCCAGTTTTACATTTCTTTTAATCAATCTCTCTTTCGGTCTTGGCAATCTCTATCAACCCTTGGCTCAGTCTACAAATCATTTAAAACAAAAACTGCTGTCTTGTTTACCTCGATGGCCAAATCCTTGGAATTCATTGCTTACGCAAATTTACGGGCCTATCGAAATCATTTTCACAAAAAAAAAAGGGTTTGCATATTGTTTTTTTAAGCGTACTTTTCATAGCATTGATGCTATCTTTCAGGCATTGCAGCATGTAATCTGAAAAAGATTTGGACAGATGTTGCTGTGTCTCTTTGTACACCATTAGGCCACACACATTCGCTCTGTCTGATGTTTTTCAGCAAGATGCATGCTTGCTACGAGCCAACAAAATGTGCTTTTGATACAAAAGAGCTTGATCAAGCTTCTCGGGGTTGGCTGCTCTACCAGACAGAAAGGAAAGTTTTATCATGTTGTGACTTTCAACTTTGATTAACCTGTACATGTACTTTTGACTTTGTCATGTTCCGTCTTACCTGGCTGAGCTGAAGGTAATATTGCTGGATGCAACCTTGGTCTGACCCCAAAAGCTGTGTGAACACCTGTTTAGTTTCACTACTTCCAATGGACAGACATAGCCTTGATCAAACAGGTAAAAGGATTCTTTCAAGCTGGCCATGTAAACTACAGGGGTTATTTAAGAAAAGAAAAGCGCCAGGTAGCGCTTCGTAGTGGCAGGTAGCATCTGGTGAATGCTGGGCGCTGTATGAGAAACCACATTTAAGAAAGTGAATCTGGTAAACGCCTCTAACAGCGCCATGTAGCGTCACATGTATTACTAGAGGCGGCTCAGCGTATATCACCAGTGCTCTAAGTTCAGTGTGGTGTTACCTTTCACGGGGAGGCCGATTCATTAATAGCGGCAGGTAGCGACAGTTGAGCGACTGTAGCGGCATTTTCAGAGCGCCCGCTAGTAGTCGCTATGCTTGGCCGTTGTTCGGTAGTTGATAGCGACTCAGTCGGTTTGCCGTAATGCTGAATATTGGGTGAGGAGTCGCTATTTGACCGGTTCCGCGCTGTATGGGAGAGCATGATAGCGACTGGCCCTAGCGACCGGCTCCCACCATATTCATTAAAAAATCACACTCAAAAAATTCTCGTGCTGTAAAATGCATGTTTAAACCCCAGAGCGCTGGCGGCGATGGGTTAAAAGTAGTTTTTTAACCCCCAAACAACCATATTTTTGGAAACCAAAAAAAACAAGTTTTTTAAATAATTTTGTAATATGAATACATTAATATCAGACCTGTAATATCAATTCTGTACAATTTTTTTTTTTTTCACCTTAAAAAATCTAAAATGGCAGAAGTGGTCACAGAATTTTTCACATTTAAAAAAAATAAAAATAAAAATCATAACAATTAATTATGAATATTTAAAGATTGTTCCATTGAAATGCATTGGAGAGCGCCAGGTAGCGAGAGGTCATACCTGTCGCTGTTCAAGGTCGGTCGCTGGCGCTGTGGGCTGAGGCTGGAATAATGATGAATGAGTGGCTATCTGGCGCTATCTCAGTCGCTAAGCAGGATTGGCTTGATAAATGTGTGATTGTGGTGGGGAGCCGGCGTTCTCGTGGCGGGGCCCGTCATTACCGGCCGCTCACCAGTCGCTACCTGTCGCTATCCCTTGTAAGGGCCTCAGTGTCGCTCTCCCATAGATTTCAATGGGCTTACATTTGGTTGTATTAAAATAGCGTGTTTGGCAATTGTTTTGTTTTTTTCGCTCAAATCATTGTGTGACCTCTCCTGGCTTTTTGTCATTACAGGTCTGGCACTAAAGTGTTAATGTCACAGTGTTAAAACAATGTAATTGTTTTCGCTTTGTTAATGGTGTATTTGCATAAAAAAAAAAGACTTTGATCACACAGCGTCTGGCGCTCTATCATATAGCGACCAGATCCAGAGCGCCGACACTGTGTGTGTGTAGTTTTTTGTTAAATATGGTGTGGAGCGCCGAGTGCCGGACGCACTGAGCTGGCGCCACCTATCACTCACTGCAGCGCGGTACTTTTGTTACAGCGCCCAACATACATACATGATACATCATCACATTCAACTAGATTGAACTAGTAGCATGTGTTTCTTTAAAGAATCAAACATATTGTTATTTCTGGGCAAAATTAAAAGTAGGGGCTCAAAATCATGCCATAAGTGCCAGGAGCTGTATTTATTATACTCTTCTGGTCTAAGCCAAGTAAAAAAAAAAATATGTATATATATGTAACTGGGGAGATTCTTTCCCTTGAAAAAGAAAAGTCCTGTCATCACTATTAGAGTGTACCAAAACCCAGGATTTCGACTATCCCTAAGGACTATTGGTCCTTGCCCTAAGGCGTCCTGATTCATGAATGCCCCCATTCAAGTCCCCCACTAAAACACACATTTCTCCAGTCCTATGGTGCATGCACGGGCGCTCGTTCATTCAGCGCTTGTCAGGTTTGGCTAAGACTCGGCTAAGGGCAGAGTCTAGCCTAAAGCAGCGAAGTGGAGCCGAGCCACATCCCTGCTAACAGGGTGTGCGCCTGTGCTGACCATTCACAAATGCCTTCCACGCGTCCGGCTAAAGGTATAGCTTACGTCTGCCATGGCTCGCACATGCGCCATTGGATCGGGGAGAAGGTAGGATTTACAGGGGTGTCCCAGGGAGAGGGAATCAGGCTTTTGGTCTACTTTAAGGGTCTATAGGTAATATTCATGCTTGGACTGTCTATGCAAAACATAGCTGAAATATGAAATAATGGAATATATTATGTTTTTTTTTCAGACTTCTGAAGAAGTTGGTTTTCATACCCAGTGAAACATGTCAAGCAAGTGTAGCAATAATTTGTCTTTTCTAACCTGACAGAGACCCCTTTGTGATGTAAAATGATATGTAATGTCATTTGATGCTGAGCTGCTAATCATGTAATGCAATGTTATGTTACCATGAAAATGAACTAGACAAGATAGATTATAATGAGTTTTATAAAATAGTGATTTATACATATAAACCAAATAGTGTTTTTTTAAATAGAGAATAAGTAAAGGTTAGGTGCAGCAGTGTTCAAATGTTCAAATAGTAAAACATTCCTTTTTGAAGTGGATGTAGCATCCCTTTTGCATTGAGAACAGAAGTACAGGGCAAACCACTAGCAGCCCTCCCTAACTTCCTAGAAAAAGTTGTTTGCATTCTCAGTCAGCGGAATCAGGTAAGCTTAACCAAATGCTGGGCTCACCCAGCTTTTTATTCCACTATCCTTTTTTCTTGACATTGGCTTTATTGTACATTTTTCCATAAAACCCCAACCACAGCATGTCTCTCATATTGAAGACATTTTTATCAGCTTTCGCGGGATGATATTATAGAGCGAGGAGGAGGGGGGGAAAGAATGGGGAGAGCTGTTTAGAAGTGAGTGCTTCTGCTGTGCTTATGATCCCAGTGGTGTAGAGGTATGGCCTCAAGGGCACTGTGTAACTGAGTTAAGGGGGGGGCCCCTCTTTTTTCCGGAGAGGTTTCCCTCTGGCTCACACCTGCCGCCAACAACTTGTGTCGGCAATCCACGTGTCAACCCTAAAGATCCCTCGAGAGAAAAGAAGGGGAGAGTCCTCTAAGTCACTCACTGGAAATTAAGCCTTGGTTACAATTAATACATCTCATGAACCTATTTTGCGTTAAACATCCAATATTTATTATCTATACATCTATATGAAGGGTATTACATTCATACATCTTCAATACATTTATGTAATCGTCTCTGCAATTAAATATGGTCTTTTTGTACAAAAGGTACTTGTTGATGGATCCACTGGTCTTGGAACCTTCTTGTTTGTAGCAATTTGGGTCCTTTATGCCCTCAGATTGTAGCAAGTTGTAAAAGGTTTGGTCGAGGTGGAACTCCTACACAGACGCGTTTCGCTTTAGCTTCCTCAGTGTGTGAGTCCATATAATCTGGTTGTAACATATTGTTTCGGGGTGAGGTTTGTGGTGGATCACAGATAATAGTAGCCAATATGGTAAGGCATATTATTGTAGACAGAGTTTACTTACATAGCTTGCATGTATCAATGGTCACCCCAGCGCATGAACTTTGGTTGCAGCGGCTCCTTCCAGCACCTGTATGGGAATTGTTGTTATGTTGCCTTAGGATTAGTGTAAAAAAATAGAAAAGTATGAAATTAAGGCTAACTGATTATTACTGAAATTGGGTAAGTGGGCCTCCTACTGGCTGGTTTATTATGCCCTTATGGTAATGTATGTCCGGCCAGAGGAGTATGTGTATTTGGCATGTATAGGTTGTTGCTGTACTATGTTACCCTAATTCTGTAGTTTGGTCAAATTAGTGGTTGCTAATAGAGGCGCTGCTTGCCTCAATGTGGGGCTGTCCCTGTATGGCCGAGGATCGGCAACCTCTGTGATAGGAGGGCGATCCTGCAGGTTGATTGATAGTTAGGTATGTGGGCCTCCTCTTGGCTGGTTTGCGGTGCCTTTAAAATAATGTATGTCCGGCCAGAGGAGTAAATATAATTGGCAGGTATAGGGTATAGGGTATTACTGTACTGATATTCCCCCAATCCTATAGTTTGATCAGAATGGTAGTTGCTTATAATAAACGCGCTTGTTTTGGGGTTCTTCAAAGCAAACTGTTTCCGTCTTTATCGACAGTGGTGTGGCGGGAAACTTTTTGGACAGGAGTATGATCTGCCTTTTAGGCATCCCTTTAGTTCCTCTTGAAAGATCCCTACAAGTTTTGGCTATCAATGGGAAGGCCATCCAGGGGGACCTATAAATACCAAGACCCCACCTCTTCGGTTAATTGTTGGCTCTTCCCACTCTGAGTTCTTCGAATTTTTTGTCTTCGATTGTCCAGAAACTCCTGTGGTTTTGGGATACCCCTGGTTACAACTCCACAACCCGGTGTTAGACTGGTGGGTTGGGGAGTTGATTAAGTGGAGTGATCATTGCAAAAATCACTGCTTTACTACAGGCCTCAGAAGTGTGCAAGTTTTACCTCAGGGATTACCTCAGCCATATGCAGACTGGGTTGATGTCTTCTCTGAACGTTCTGCTGATACTCTTCCTCCACATCGGTCTTATGACTGCCCTATTGACTTGCTTCCTGGCACGATTCCCCCGAGGGGAAAAATCTATAATCTTACTCTGCCCGAAGAGCAAGCAATGAGGGAGTACATCACCGAAAATTTAAGGAAGGGATTTATCCGCCCCTCTACCTCGCCTGCTGGGGCCGGATTCTTTTTTGTAGAGAAAAAAGATGGCGGCCTGGGACCATGCATTGATTATCGAGCCTTGAATAAGATCACTGTAAAGAACCGATACCCCTTGCCCTTGATCGGGGATCTGTTCAATCAAGTCACAGGGTCCCAAATTTTTTCCAAATTGGATTTAAGAGGGGCATACAATCTGATTTGCATCCGGCAGGGGGATGAGTGGAAAACTGCATTTAATGTGAAAGATGGCCATTACGAGTACCTGGTCATGCCTTTTGGTCTTTGTAATGCGCCAGCCGTCTTTCAAGATTTTGTCAATGATATATTCAGAGAGTATCTCGGTAGATTTGTGGTCATCTACTTGGATGATATTCTCATTTTTTCTAATTCTTTATTGGAGCACAGACGCCATGTTAAGTTGGTACTGCAAAAATTAAGAGAGAACAACTTATTTGCTAAACTTTCTAAATGCTTGTTTGAAGTCACCACAGTTCCCTTCCTAGGGTATATTATTACCAACCAGGGTTTGGAGATGGACACGGGGAAAGTTTCGGCGGTTCAGGATTGGGTTCAACCCAAGACCCTAAAAGAATTGCAAGGTTTTCTAGGTTTTGCAAATTTTTATCGACGTTTCATCAAAGGCTTTTCTCATGTTGTAGCACCTCTTACCAACCTTACCCGCAAGGGGGCCTTTACTGCTAACTGGTCTCCCTCTGTCTGTGAGGCCTTCCTGACCTTGAAACGGGCCTTTACTTCGGCACCTGTGTTAATTCATCCAGATATTCATAAAGCCTTCATTATTGAAGTGGATGCTTCTGAGCTGGGAGTGGGTGCAGTTTTGTCACAATATTCTGGTAACCCTGAGCGTCTTCATCCATGCGCTTATTTTTCACGTAAATTCAGTTCCGCGGAACAAAATTATGATGTCGGTAATAGGGAACTATTAGCTATTAAACTGGCATTTGATGAATGGCGACACTGGTTGGAGGGTTCTTTACATCCTTTAACTGTGTATACCGATCACAAAAATCTTGAATACATTGGGTCTGCCAAGAGGCTGAACTCTCGTCAGGCACATTGGGCATTATTCTTCTCGCGCTTTAATTTTATTATTACTTTCAAGCCGGGTGTAAAAAATACTAAAGCTGATGTTCTATCTCGCATGTTCGGAGAATATATGGATCGGGGAGATTCTGGTAAACCGATCCTACCCACGGGTTGTGTGGTCGGGGCGTTACTTCCTGATCTCTCTAATACTTTGGCGCCGTTTCAAGATGAATCTCCTAGTGATGTACCCTTAGGTTGCCAGTTTGTGCCGCCGCACTTGCGTTCTGATGTAATCCGCGAATTTCACGATGCTAAAACTGCAGGTCATTTGGGTAATCGTAAGACGTTAATGCTTGCCCGTCGACATGTATGGTGGCCTACCATGAGACGCGATATTACTGCCTTTATCGACGCTTGTGTTATTTGTGCCCGATGTAAAGGGATTCAAAAGGCTCCTAGTGGCGGTTTGGTTCCCCTTGAAATTCCTGCCGAACCATGGACTCATATTTCTATGGATTTTATTGTTGATTTGCCTCCCTCACATGGTAATACTGTAATTTGGGTGGTCGTTGATCGTTTCAGTAAGATGGCACATTTCATTCCATTGACCAAGTTTCCGTCAGCTCCTGAGCTTTCGCGGCTATTTACTTTGCATATTTTTCGTCTTCATGGTATTCCGTCGAATATAGTCTCCGATCGGGGTGTCCAATTTACTTCCCGTTTTTGGAGACATTTCTGCTCACGACTCGGAATACAGATCTCCCTTTCCTCTGCTTACCATCCCCAGACTAATGGGCAGACGGAAATAACTAATCAAACGTTGGAACAAAACTTAAGGTGTTATGTCTCTGATGCCCAAGAACAATGGGCGGAATTTATTGATTTCGCCGAATTTGCTTACAATAACGCGCCTAGCGAAAGTACTAGGGTATCTCCTTTTTATTGTAACTTAGGGAAAAATCCTAGAGCTTCTTCCCTTTCGGGGTCACCTTCCAATTTGCCGGCATTGGAGGAGTGGCTTCAGGAACGAAAGAATATCTGGACACGCGTTCAGGAGATTCTTAAGACCACTGGCTTGAAGTATAAGAAATTCGCCGACCGTCGTAGGTCGCAGGAACCTGTGCTTCGGGTTGGTGATCTGGTGTGGGTCTCCACTAAGAACATTGCGCTCCGTCAACCCTCCAGTAAATTAGGTCCAAAGTTTATTGGTCCTTTTCCTATTACCAGGAAATTGAATAATGTGTCTTTTAAAGTTCAACTCCCGCTGACTATGAAAATACCTAACTCTTTCCATGTTTCGTTGTTAAAACCAGCTAAGAACACTCCTCTTGCTGGTCCTTCGCCGATTCTCATTGATAATGAGCCAGAATATGAAGTGAATAAGATCTTAGATTCACGTAGGGTTCGTAATTCCTTACAGTATTTGGTTGACTGGGTTGGCTACAGTCCGGAGGAAAGATGCTGGGTGGCAGCAAGAGATGTTCATGCCAAGGCTCTTGTAAAAAAGTTCCATCGTGACAACCCGGGGAGACCGAGTGAGGGTCCGGAGGCCCCTCATAAAGAGGGGGGGGGGTAATGTCAGGATTCGCTCACCTGACCCCCGGTCCAGCGATGTCCCGGCCACACAACCGCCCACCCGGCAGCCGCGGCGGCTGCAGCCGCCGGCGCACCCGCGCTCAGCGTGGCCCCAGCCGGCGGGGCCGGCTGCCGTACACGTGCTCGCGCCTGTTTATTCTCTCCGGCGGCGCTGCTCTCAGCACGGCTGCGGGAGGGGAGTAGTTAAAGGGCCCATGAGCCCAGCTGGGGTTGGGGGGCGTTCCTTGCAGGGACAGGGCCAATGAGCCCTAGGGGATGTGAGGGCTTCGCCCTCCTCAGCTGTATGGGCCAATCAGCCCCATTGGAATCTTTTGGGCTAATTGCCCTTTCTATGTGTCCAGCCAATGAGTCATTAAATCCTATGTGCACCAATCACACACACCTTCCCTTTCATGTCTGTCCCTATAAAGGGTTTCCCCCCTCAGTTGCCCAGGGCCTGTGATAGCGCCTTGTACCCTGCATAGTCTTGTGATATACCTTGTTTGATCTCCGTTGCCGACCCCTGCCTGAACTGACTATTCTCGATCTGATCTCCGTTGCCAACCCCTGCCTGAACCGACTATTCTCGATCTGATCTCCGTTGCCGACCTCTGCCTGAACCGACTATTCTCGATCTGATCTCCGTTGCCGACCTCTGCTTTGTACCTTGACCTCGAGCTGCCTCTTCCCTCTGTACCGCTGCGATCTCTGACTTCCCCGTGTCAACCTCTGGCCTGGTTATGGACTTCCGCTACACTCGCTCTTAGCCATTGGTTCTTCAGACCTCTTAACCAGTAAGCTCTCATCCTTTGAGCCATTGAAGTCCTGGGGGCAACCGATCCCGGGCAGGCGTATTTTGCGTCCCGGCAAGCGGGGGCTCCTACAGGTGAAGCTGGCTGCGGAGATTGGGGGTTGAGGGCTTACCTAGAGGGCTGGAGTTACCAGAGCGTGACAGGCGGGATGAAGCGGGGTGTGTGACATACTTATAATACTCATTTTACAGGTGAGTAATCACAAAATGGTATTATTCCAAGTATGTCACACACCCCGCTTCCACTATTCATGACATATGGGACATCCAATAGCAGTGTCCGTCATGGGTGGGGATCCAAATACAGCAAAAAATGCACCAATTTAAACCACTGCAGCTTACAGAAGCTTGCGGCCAAAAACAGCATCCGCTGAGGCCCGCACATCAACCTTATAAAACTTGGAAAAAGTATGAACAGAAGACCAAGTAGCAGCCTTACAAACTTGTTCAACAGAAGCCTGGTGCGGAAAGGCCCAGGAAGCCCCAACAGCACGAGTAGAATGAGCAGTGACCTTAAAAGGAGGAACCCTCCCCTTAGCAGAATAGGCCCCAAGAATGGCCTGACGTATCCATTTACTAATGGTAGACTTGGCAGGCGCCAAACCTTTCCTGGGCCCGGAGGGCACCACAAACAAGGCGTCCGTCTTACGAAAAGGAGAAGTAGCGACCAAATAGTACTTCACACAAGAACCACATCCACATCCAAAGAGTGCAAAACCCTCTCCTTGTCATTGCTAGGCCTAGGACACAAGGAAGGGAGAACTGCATCCTGATTGAGATGGAATGCAGAAACCACCTTAGGAAGGAAATCTGGCTTAAAGCGAAAAACCACCTTATCCTGGTGTCTCTCAAAGTAAGGGGCCTGAATAGACAGAGCCGCCAACTCAGAGACACGCCGAATAGAGGGAATAGCCACCAAAAAGGCAACCTTTTGAGTGAGCACAGAAAGTGCCACATCCTGCACCGGCTCAAAAGGAGGCCCCTGTAGGGCCGAGAGAACCAAATTTAGGGAACCGAAGGCTTTCTAGGGGGCCGAACATGAGTGACCCCTTGGAAAAAGTCCTGACCAGATGATGCAAAGCAAAGGACCTTTGAAAAAAGACAGCCAGAGCAGAAACCTGACCCTTCAAAGTACTGAGCTGGAACCCCAGATCCAGACCTTGTTGTAGAAACTCCAAAATCCTAGGAATCGAAAACACCCTGCAAGTTAAGGCCCTAGCCTCACACCAGTCAATATAGGACCGCCAAGTCCTATAGTAAATGTTAAAGGAAGACCTCTTCCTAGCTCTAATCAATGTCTGAATAACCGCCTCCAACAAACCTTCCTCCATCAGGATGAAGGTTTCAGCAGCCACGCCGTCAAAGCAAGCGTTTGTAAATTGGGGTAACGTAGCTGACCCTGAGAGATCAGATCCAGAAACAGGGGCAGCCTGTACTGATCTACCGCCAGTCTTACGACGTCTGCGAACCAAACCTGTCTTGGCCACCTTGGGGCCACCAGAATTGCTGGTGCCCCCTCTAGAGCCAGCTTGCGCACTACCTTGCCTACCATGGAGAAGGGGGGAAACAGGTACAGAAACCCCAGATCCCTCCAGGCAAGTGACAAGGCATCCACTGCCAGGGCCAGAGGATCCCGAGACAGAGATACAAAGGTTGGGAGCTTGTGATTGTGCCGAGAGGCAAAGAGATCCACCTCCGGAGTCCCCCACATGTGACACAGGGACCAAAACACCCTATGGTTGAGAGACCATTCCCCTCTGCGAGAAAACCCCCTGCTCATGGAGTCCGCCTCCGTGTTCTCCACTCCCGGAATGTACACTGCCGAGATGCAAGGAACATTGCTCTCCGCCAGAATCAGAGAGACTACCCTGAGGGCACTCCTGCTGCGAGTCCCTCCTTGGTGATTGATGTAAGCTACCACAGTTCGATTGTCTGATCGAACCTGAACCAGTAAGCCCTGTAGGTGAAGTGTCAGACGTGACAGAACCAAACGGATAGCTCTGAGCTCCAAGACATTGATGGAGGTGTGAGCCGCCTGAGGACCCCACAACCCCTGGAACTGATGATCCTTCCAGAAACCTCCCCAGCCCGACAGGCTGGCATCCATGGCAACCGTCTCCCAACAAGGGGCCAGAAAGGAAATGCCCCTCATCAGATTGCTTGGTTCCAGCCACCACTGAAGGAACTGCCGAACCCTGGGAGACATCAGAAAACACTGATCCAAGGACTGTGGACATCTGTCCCATTTCAGCAATAGATGGAGTTGGAGCGACCTCATGTGGAACTGAGCAAAGGGGACTGCCTCGAAGGAGGCCACCATCAAACCTACCAGAGTCATCCCTAGCCGGATAGAAGGGCGAGGATTGGTCAGGAGAACACATATCAGATCCTGAACCCTCTGCACCTTTGGCTGAGGTAGGAACACTCTGGCCTGACTGGTATCCAGATGCATGCCCGGAAAAGAGATCTCCCTTGATGGGGAGAGAGAAGACTTGGGGTGGTTGATTACCCATCCAAACCTTTCCAGCGTCGTCACCACCGTCCTGGTGTCCAGCTCCGCCTGGCAGAGGGAAGAAGCTGTAATGAGTAGGTCGTCCAGATACGGCACAATGCGAATGCCCTGGGCTCTGAGCAGGGCCATTATGCCCGCCAGAACCTTGGTAAACACCCTCGGTGCCGAGGTCAGCCCGAACGGGAGGGCCACAAACTGAAAATGCTGATCTCCAACCACGAACCTGAGAAATCTCTGGTGTGCTGGGAAAATTGGTACATGAAGGTAAGCATCCTTGATGTCTATGGACATCATGAAATCCACCTGACGAAGGGAACCGATGGCTGAGCGCAGAGTCTCCATGCGGAACTTCTTGGTTCTGATGAACCTGTTGAGAAGCTTCAAATCCAGAATGGGTCTTATGGAGCCATCCTTTTTGGGAACCGTGAAGAGGTTGGAATAATAGCCCCAGCCTCTCTCTGAAAGAGGCACCGGGCATATGACCGCCATGTCCAGGAGATTCTTTACAGCCAACAGGAGCCCCTGCGCCGCCCGAGGATCCGATGGCACCCGAGACCTTAGGAATCTGGGAGGAGGCCGGTACTCGAACTCCAGTTTGTACCCAGACGAGACCACTTCCAATATCCACTTGTCTGTGACCCCAGACCTGGAAGAAGAGCCGCAGCCGTCCCCCCACCCGTAAGGGTGAGAGCGCCTCCTCATTGCTGAGCTGGCTTGGCAGCGGGCTTGGGCTTGGAACCCCAGGTAGAGGCTGGACGGGCGCGTCCCCTGCCTCTGTTCCAGGAATCACCTCTGAAGCTAGAGTAGGCAAGACCTCTGCCCACTCTGGCACCGCGAAAGGAAAGATTGAAGGAGCTTGCCCCCCGAAAGAAGCGACGCTGCTTCTTACGCTGAGGTAGCTTTCCACCTTTCGCCACAGAATCCAATTTGTCACCAAACAGCCGCATACCCAGGAAGGGCAGTGCTGTAAGTGATTTCTTGGCCGCTATGTCAGCCGCCCACTGGCGTAGCCATACCGAACGACGCATGGCCACCAGCAGAGCCGAGGTTCTACTACACATGATAATAGTGTCATCCATAGCCGCCAACACAAAGTTCATGAACAAATCAAACCTCTTAAGGGCTGTGAATTCAACACTGGCCGGGTTGAGTTGGGACCCTTTTAACATGTCCCTAACCTCAGACCTGGTAGCCACAGCCACGAGTGCAGATGCACAAACAGGCCGCAAGGCTGAACCCACACTGGCAAAGGCATGGCAAGCCATCTGATCAATGCGCCTATCCTCGCCATCCTTAAGGGTAGTGGCGTCAGGAGTATGTACAACGGAGGTGTTGGACAACCCTAAGATGGGCGCATCAACCTCGGGAGAGGAAGACCATTGCTTCACCGCGTCCGCCGAGAAGGGATACTTCCTATCCCATCCCTGCGGGAAGCTGACTCGGCTTCTTCCATTCTCTAAGAATCATGCTATCAAAATGATCCTGATTTGGGAACTCCAAGCGGGGCTTAGATGACCCAAAGAATTCCCCCTTCTTCGGAGGGGCCTCCGCTGGTGGGGAAATATCCAGAACCTCTAAGAGATGGGCCAGGACTTTGGGGGTATCCACAGCATCCCCCAGTGCCTGCCCCGCATCAGAATCAAAGAACTGCAGTTCTTCAGTCTCAGATTCCTCAAACAATTCCCCCTCCTCAAGACACACACACACACACACATATACACATCTAATGTGAAAGTAGAAAGGCAAGGCCCCCCCCCCCCGCTGGAGGGTTAACAGAGGGGACACGGAAGGGGGAGAATCCCTCACCACGAGGTGTAAGGGAAGTAAATAGAGACAGGGCATCCCAAACCGGGATCACCAACCCGGATACCGCCTACCCCCTTGTATGGGGTCTCACGGGGGAGCATGGCTCCCTAAAACACCTATTAAGGTGTTGCCTACCCTCACCCGGACCTGCAGCCAAGGTTGGGAGGCTAGTATTGGACTTACTGTATAAAGGTCCGGGCAGAAATAGGGCAAAAAATGGCCGGGCATGAGCCCGGCTTACCTGCAAGGAAGAGCAGCATACATCTTCTGACTTGCTCGCTGTCCTGCAGAGAAGGAACTGGGGAATGTGTGGGAGGTCCCAGGTATTTATGGACCGGGAGGGGCTTCTTTTTTGCTTTCATCTCTGCAGAAGTTCGCCCTCTACTAGACCATAACCCATATGTCATGAATAGTGGAAGCGGGGTGTGTGACATACTTGGAATACCAGCCTGAGCACCAGTTATGGGGCCAGGGCGCAGAGGCCATGCAGCCGACCCACAGTCCTGAAGGCTACCAGCCTCACAGGCTCCTCTTGAACCCACCCCCCTCCCGGGCTTGCAGGTAATGGGGTTGGGGCATTATGGCAAGTCATCCGCTTGCTGGCAAGTGACTTTCTAGCCCCTCACGCCCTGTGAACTGGTATAGGGGTCTCAAGGACTCCTTACCAGTTCACGAAAAGTGAAATGTAAAAAAAAAGCACAACACAGAAAAACAAACTTTTATTATTTTTCTTTTTACTTACCTCTAATCCCGATGTCCCACGCAAATCATCGCCGCTGCTTCTGACAGCTGGAAGTTATTGACGGAAGCCAGGTGCAGCAGATCACTCCGGGCTTCTGACTGCACACTCCTCTCTGGAAGCAGCCTTTTATACCAGAAGAGTGAGATGACGTTACTTGCTGCTTTGGGCGGCGAGCGAGCTGTTAGAAGCTGCCACACAGGGCTCGGAGTAGCCATTCTCTACCCTGCTCCCCCCAAAATGTGATGCCCTGCTGTGTGAAACCCCCCAGGATAGCAGTAATCACTCACCTTTCCAGGGTTGAACAGCACATTTGCTCACTCTTATCCAATCAGAGCCGTTTGCCTTGGCTATGTTATTCGTGAAACGACTCTCATCGTTTTCAATGAGAAACAAGAGCAGCCGCATTCCCTGCATCCTTGGGCTGTGTGCGTGGCCCCACCCCAGCCACTCAGATAAGCAGGAACGGGAGCGTGTGTGCCGCTGGGGATACGCCCGCTCCCCATTGAAACCTATGACAGCTGTTTGCCAAATTACATTGTGACGGCAAACAGGAGCCAGAAAGGTGAGTAAATACTGGTGTCCTGGGGGGGTTCACAATTTGGGATACCCCCAGAGAACAGAAAAATACCCGGGAAATTCAAATTCCTGGCTTTTGTTTGGCTTAACGGCATTAAATAACCTATATAGCAATGCTTTGGAACAGAATAAATAAAAATGAACTTTTAGTAAGCATGCCAGTGGTAGGGTTACATTTTGGTTAGCCCGAGATAGGAAAAGCATTAAGTACATTAAAAAACATTATAAAGTGAAAAAGCTAATAAATAAAAGAATCTGTCATTGAGATCATCTACTAAATACAGCCGACAGACTATTAGCATGCTAGAATGGGATATTGCATTGACATAAAGCAATCTATAAAATATTGGTGTTACTATAACGTCATTGGTCCATCGTAACTTATGTTTCTTATAGCTGACCACTGTTCAATGATCTCAACATACCACTTGACGGGGTCTTGTCAACGAGCAGCAAGGAGACCCCTGTAAAAACATCCTAAATAAACTATATTTTATAGATAGCGTCAATGGCATTCAAGGTGAATCCCAATGAAGGCAGCGGTGTACTTTGAAGCTTAATTTATGAGTTTTTGAGGTTTTACTTAATTTATGGCTTGTTTGATTTACAGTGAGGTCAGTGTGATCTTTATTCTGTTTATGCAGTTCCCTCTTGTAGTTATGACAGTGATGAGCTCAAACAGTTGATGAAGCACTTACAAGATAGGAAATGCTATGAATAATTGGCAAGTAGAGCTTTATTTACTTTACATGGTGTGATATAAAGTTAAATATTAAATGAAAAGAAATGCAATATCAAAATCTAAGCAGTTAAATTCCCCAGTCTCCCAGTTAGAAGGATATTCAAGAGGCTGGGATCTAATCATGCTTTGGCTTTTTACATCAATACCTTTCTACCTTTTTTTTCACCCAAAGCGGTAGGAGTAAATTTCAGAAGAGGAGGATAGGCGGGTGGCCCAAGTCTTATCTATATGCTTAATTTAGCTTGGCTGCCATTCCAGCTGATGGTGATGGAAAGTTCTACTATGAGCAGAGGAGTAGCTAGGCTTTCTGGCACCCTGGGCAAAGATTCAAAATGGCGTTCCCCACCCGTGCTCAGGCCCCCCTTTGGTGCCCCCTTGAGCTGCTGCACCCGGGGCACGTGCCCCCCCTGCTCCCCCCTAGCTATGCCCCTGGCTATGAGTGTACCTGTCAAGGCAAGCATACTATCAGTATGCTTAGCAATGGGAGACCCCGGTGGGCTCAGCATGCCTGCTTATTGAAGATGGCTCATTTTAAGCAGTCCCCAGGAGCAAGCACACCTCTGGCTGTATTGTCAGTGTGCGTACTGTTCCAGCCATGTCCTGTGTATTCTACTCTCCTGCAGTCCTCTTGCTGACCCATTTCTTGTCTGACCACATCTAGTTGCTTATTTGGCCATGTCTAACCCTGTCCGGTGCCAGGCCCTGTTGCCAAGTTGTACCGCACTTGTTATGTACAGTGCCAAGCCCTGTTGCCAACATTTACCACACCTATGTACAGTGCCCAGCCCTGTTGCCAACCTTTGCCACACCTGACTATGTACAGTGCCCAGCCCTGTTGCCAACATTTACCACACCTATGTACAGTGCCCAGCCCTGTTGCCAACCTTTGCCACACCTGACTATGTACAGTGCCCAGCCCTGTTGCCAACATTTACCACACCTGACTATGTACAGTGCCCAGCCCTGTTGCCAACATTTACCACACCTATGTACAGTGCCCAGCCCTGTTGCCAACCTTTGCCACACCTGACTATGTACAGTGCCCAGCCCTGTTGCCAACATTTACCACACCTATGTACAGTGCCCAGCCCTGTTGCCAACCTTTGCCACACCTGACTATGTACAGTGCCCAGCCCTGTTGCCAACATTTACCACACCTGACTATGTACAGTGCCCAGCCCTGTTGCCAACATTTACCACACCTATGTACAGTGCCCAGCCCCGTTGCCAACATTTACCACACCTGACTATGTACAGTGCCCAGCCCTGTTGCCAACATTTACCACACCTGACTATGTACAGTGCCCAGCCCTGTGGCCAACATTTACCACACCTGACTATGTACAGTGCCCAGCCCTGTTGCCAACATTTACCACACCTGACTATGTACAGTGCCAAGCCCTGTTGCCAACATTTGCCACACCTGACTATGTACAGTGCCAAGCCCTGTGGCCAACATTTACCACACCTGACTATGTACAGTGCCAAGCCCTGTTGCCAACGCTTGCCACACCTGACCACAACCATTGTCAAGCCTTGATGCTAAAGTGTGCCACAGCAGACCACATCTGCTCAACTGCTTCCAGCCCCAGGGCCTCTGTTACAGAACTCATAAGCCTGACCAAATTGGTTTTCCCTAATACATCTACATGGCAGGTTAAAACTCATCCATAAACAATCCTTCAGATACATGGGATATATGTTAATGCTGACCATTACTATGCTTGTTTGCATACATCTCTCTTTGGTCATGTCTTCCTAAGGAGGAGTCCAGGGTGAATATGTTACTTTTATACAATTCCTATGCTTCTCACTCCCACTAATATGTGTACTTTGTCTGTAGTAGCTACAGGTATGCTTGGAGGGAGTTTTGTGTTTTTCATGTCACCCTATGGGTAAGAAATCTAAGCAACACCAAGAGTCCATGATGTAGTCCATCATTTTTTTCAGAATGTATCAACAGAACCTTATGTGTCAAGCAATCCTGTTCCATCTGGCATAACATGCTAGCACACTTTGGATTCAGCTTTGTATATTTGTACGTGCAGCACTGTATGTTATTAATGACTGTGCTTCCTATCAAGATTACATTGCACAGAGTAGCTATGGAAGAGCGCCATTTGTCTAAATAATGACTTATTTAGCTGCTCTGGAAAAAAAAACGAAACCTTTTATCTTTAAAAGAAAGGTTGATATACAGATACATTCCCATAAAAGACATTCACGAAAAGCGATTTGTCTTTTCACTTATGTATATAACACAAAATAAAAGAGCCGACTTACCAAGTCTTTAAGTGTTGGCTCCTTCTGAAAAGAGTGACTAAAACACTTTTATTAAAAGTTTGTTTGTAATACGCTTAGAGGGAAAATGTTCTTTTCTTGCTGAGAGGATCCAGATCCAGCAATGCAGCAATCTTGTCCAAATTCTGTGCAGTATCTTAAAGCAAAACAAATTTCTAATAAGTCTAAAATAGGGCACCACAGTAGAGATTAAGGTTTACAGTATCCAAGCAGTATTTCTGTATACACCATTCTGAAATACACCAGGTGTATACAAATTTGTATAGCAGACAAAGCGTTCTCTAACAAAGTGGTTTTCAATGTTTTTATGCCAAGTACCCCCTAGCGATAAGCAGTTGCAACCAAGAGCCCTGAAAAGGGTTGGGGTGTGGGAGGCAGGGTGATCGATGCTTAATGTTACTGAAATAAGTAGGTCACTGTCCTTGAAGGGCTTTTTGAAGCAAGAAATTGTTATGTTTTACTGTTTAAATAATATACCAGCCAAAAATTAAAAAAAACTGCTCTACTCATCTTTTGTCCAGCACAGCTCCACCGGCCAGACATGATCATGTCGGGTTTACACCCCACAACAGGCCCACTCTATTCATTGCAATGGAGTAGGCGTGTCCGCATGCCCCACCTTGGTACTGCCCCTTCTATTGCAATAAATGGAATGGACGTGCTACAGAGCATAAAACCTCTGTTGCACAACAACGGGTCTGGGTGGTGGAGCTGCACTGTACAAAAGCTCTGTTTCTGTATCTTTGGCTGGACAATCCTTTTAACTGGTCCCGGCAGCGAGCACATCCCCATATCGCTCCCAGTGGTGGCCACTGCAAGAATGCTCAGCATCCTCGCTTCTTCCACTGTATGCTGGCAGCCATTCAGGTTGGCAACTGTCAAGATTGGCTGTGGCATTCAGAGCGGAAGAAACCCAGTCTGTGCAACCTCATGGCCACTGCCTCCAGGAACGTGGCGGAGATGAGATCGTTGTTGGGAGAAGGTCAGTTAATTTTAATGTTTTAAATGCCAGGGTGGGGGAATCTACCCTTACTAAGCCTTGGGGGGGGGGGAAGTCAAAGCATTTCCTGGCCAACTAGGCCACTCCTTGCCACCCCAGTCAGAGGACAGCATAAAAGTGCGGGCCAGGTAAGTACCAAGCTGTGACAGTAATTGGATAAAAGTGGTAATATACAATGACTTAAACTACTAGAGTCCTCTATGAAGGATATAAACACCATAAGCAGTCATGGATAATATGTTGCCTACCATGAAAAACCCCAAAAATATGACTAATGACACACTTGTTTTTGCCTACAGAACCACGCTTTCTATGTTTTACACAATAAGTAGTTGGTTTTAATGCTGCTTCCTCAAATGTAACCTATCATCTGCTTTCGCTTAAACTATTTTGCTCACATTTAATTATAATCATTGCAACACTGTCTCCAAACACCGCACACATCTGGTCAATTCCGAAATCTTTACAATTTGTTGGTCTAAGACGCCTCATTTCCTTTCTTATTTCTTTGCTTGGGGACAAAAACAGGAAAATATTTTTTCTTTGTTTTCTTCAAGGAAGTATCTAATTTGGTAGTATGTACAAATGTTCAACTTCCAGATTTAAACGCCGGCAATTTTCTGGCTGTGTGGTTTTTGAACAATTAATCATTTGCTAATGATGGTAGAGACTTACGATGTAGACTTACAAAAAAATCAAAAAGTAAATGGTGGGAAGTGGCGCACTCAAATAGGGTTTACGTCCGTGTTTAATGTAATAGAAGTAATCAAGCTAATTAGCATTGTTTTATTTCTGGTTAACCCTTTCAATCAGTGGGGAATAGATCAAGTCATCTTGCTCAGAGGTTAGTGTAGATCTTTGGCGTTGATGAAAGAAACTTGCTTTAAAGGATCTAATGTTGTGTTTTATTTCAGTGAAAATAAAGCATGATTTAAAAAAGAGAAATTGTTAGAGGGGATTGGAGAAAAAAAACAAGACTACAATAATACGCTCGGCATACACGTTAAGAAAATGCACCAGTAAAAACTTTGTGAAAAAAGAACTTTCTAACTTTTTACATTTCTGTCTTATAGGTTTCTTGCATCAAGGACTTAGGATTTTACAGGATCTTATCATCTGTCACTGCTGTATGAATGACAGAAGTCTATTTCTTCCCCATAAAGCCGAAGGGCCATTTTACACCCTCTGTATGCAGCACAGAAAACTCTTCTGCGCTGATGTTGTCAGACACATCATGGAGACAGGCCAGGCCTGTCATAATGTCTCTCTGTGTATCAAGTCACACCAGGAGGGGCGGAATGGCCACAAGACTTCCCAGCAGACCCAGCACTTTGGGGTCCACCAGTCTGGGTGTAACCCCGAACATGCATCTCCAGGTCTAACCACTAGACACTCTTTCAATAGCTGATCCCAGTGAACCCCACCACTGCCCATGATCTGTCCCTGCGATGCTACAGCATCAGCTTTAGCTTTTGTTGACTGGCTGGGAAGCACACTGAAGGCTCGTGGGGATGTTATGGGTGGGTCAAGAGCAAGTAATGTTTTGGTCCCAGTCCGCACCTTGCTATTTGGAGTCATACCCACCCCTGGCTCATTATCTGCCTCTACTAAGGCTTATCCTTATCTCAAAGCAGACCAAAACCCATATTTTTCCCCTGGATTGCTGCTCACATGAGGAGCACCTTTTGCCAGTTTTTAGTGCTCCTGCTTGACTCTTATCCCGGATTATGGCGCCTGTTTTAGCTGTAAAGCGCCGACTCCTCCATTCATTGCCATTGTAGTGTGTGCCAATGATGTCATTCATTACAATGGCTGATTTCCTGCCATTTTACAGAGAGGGGCAGCGAAAAAAGAGTGTTCCAGGACAATTCAAAAAATAAAAATTCAATTTCTAGTTCTACACCCTAAGAAGCGCGTATCGGCAGGGACTTTGGCCAAATGTATTTCACAAGTTCGGTGGGTTTTGGCCAGCTTTAAGGATTCAGTACCAGCTCTTAAATAGTGGCCAAATCCACCCTTGCCCATTATCTGTCCCAACAATCCTTATTGACCATGTTTATCAGCTAAGGCATTATGGGAAACACACACATTTAGCATAAAAATTACCTGTCTTTACTGTAATTTTTAAGTCCTTTAAGTCAGAGCCTGGAAAAGAAGGAGCAGATATGTAAGATTAGCACAGGCATGAGGCAGACTGGCCATAGGGTGAACTGGGAGAATTCCTCATGCTGCTATGTTTTGGGGCCAGCTGGGCTTGGTGTACCCCGGTACTCAGCCTACCTCATCCAAAGCCTGTGGTGGAATGTACTCATGTTGGTGCACTGTTATTTTCAACACCCCCTCCACTCCCTGCCACCTCCCCATTATAGGCCCCACTATTCCCCCCAACTTTTTTTTGCCTGTTCAATGCTTTAGCCTAAGAGTCATATATGGAGGGAGGTATACCCACCCTGCCACATGTACTAAGGCTATGCATTTGGGGAGGCTATATCCACCCCTGCCCATGATCTTCAATATTATAGCCTCAGCCTTGGAGCACACTCACTGACCTTCCACCCAACACCTTGGGGTCGGGGCTCAGCAGGGATGTCATGAGCTGCCTTTTGGCCAGTCAAATATGTGGTTCATTTTTAGCCCCCGTCTGCCCCTGCCTGTAAGGAATTCTCTAGATATTCAGGACAACTCCTATTAACTGAGACCTCTGTGCACATTTATTTCTGTTCTAGCAGTATGGATTTCTTTTTTGATATCCTAATGTGTCCAATTTGCTATAACTTTGCGATAACTCAGCATTATCGCTAATTTTTTCATGTTTTATTTATATTTGTCTCAAGGAAGGAAGACAATTACATATGTGTGACATGTTTTGTAAATGAATTAAAACGGATTTGAAATGTTTTAAGCCCCTGTGGCTGGGAATTCCCTGAATAAAGCCAAACCATAACGTCTTTCTTTCTCCAGCTTTAACTCAATTAGGCTCCATCTGCTTGATAAATGGACTAAGTTATTCCTTATTCCTGCCTATAGTAAACAATATTGAGTCTGGTTTTATGAGCTTTTGCTTTAATCATAAGCCTGGAATTAAGTTGGCTTGTTCAATTTTGGCAAGCTCTTCCAGCGTTACAAACAAGCACGACGAGTGAACGCATTTATGAAATGATTATGCGGTCATGTAACATGAGAAAGAAATTCCTTAGCGAATTCTCTGAAACTATCGAGGGTAAATTAAAATGATTTCTTATAGAGGGTTAGGCTAGATAGGTCAAGATTTGTATTTTGGGTTTTAGACAAGACAATGGGATGTAACCAGCGATACGTTATTGTGTTTAATCTTTGTAACCAGGTCAGACCTGTTAAATCTGCTTTTGAATATTGCCCAATTATTAGCTGTTAAAAGTTATTATAAAAATGTTTTTCCAGAAAAATATTATATTGTTTTTCACCCACTTGCTGCAGGTGACTTAACAGCCCCCACCTTATGGAAGCCCAGGAGCGCTGGCACCCTAAGACGCTGCACACTGGCGCTCCTCCAATAGGACCTATGTAGTGGCCAAGTCATCAGGATGCCAGAATTGGCATCTTTGGGCCAGGTGGGACCTTTTAAGCATAGGTCCTCTTAAGCAAACCAGCAGCCTCCTTTTTGGGTAGTACATGAGTTAATTATGGCTGGGGCCAATACATGGGGAGGGTATTGGTCGGGATCAGTCCCAGAGAGCTGCCAGGTCATGGCCCTGACCATGAGCACTGAACCATGAACCCTGCCACGAGTGCAGGCTCAGAACCAGCAACTGAACACTGAACTAGCGCCGATCAACTGTGCAGGACAAAAGGTAAGTACCTTTGTGTTTTATTTTATTTGCGTGTTGAATGTTGAACCCATCCCGCCGGGTGGTATGGGACCTGTGCTTGTGCCAGGCGAGCATGCAAATTGGTGATTCTCTCCCCTATACATAGCCCCAGGGCAGGATAAGCCTGGCCAGTGCTGGACTCACATGACTGCAGTTGCTATTACAATTGCTATGGCCCCGTCGGTAAGAGCAAATGGCCCCCGGCAGTCACATAGGTCTGGAACCAGAGGTTCGGTTTTAGTGTTGCACTGGGGCTACATAAATTAAGATCCCCCCTCGACATAAGCAGCTTCAGTTCTTAAAATTTAAGTCGAGCCCGTGGTACAGGATCGCTTTATAGCAGATTAAAATGTGCAGGGGCAGCAAATAGGTTAGTAGCTACTCATGACTTCAGAAGTGGCTTACCCAACGGTACAAGGTTTAGTTGGGTACTAAACTTGACCCGAACCTGTTCTCTATGGAAATCAATGGGGACCCGAACTTTGGGACTCAAAAAAGGCCCCATGCAGAGTGTGCCCCAATAGGAAGCAGTTGCACAACTTTCCTGAGCCCTGTGATCCAGTCAGCGTTCTTTCCTCTGTCAAAATAACCACGACCGGGGCTTCGAAAAGATGGCCGCCCCTATAAGTGAGGACACTGGCAGCTGGCACTAGAGTTGCTACTAGCCGTTGCCAGTGTCCTCACTCATGGACAGGGGTGGACTGGCCATAGGAAGACCCAGCCAAATGCTCGGTGGGCCGCACTGATTTTTTGCAGTCTGGGCTGCTACCTTTACTAACACATAGACTGTTAGTTAACATAGATTGCAATGAATGTAAAAGCGAGGTAGCCACGTCAAGGCCGTCCAATTAGTACCCCGTCCCTAACATTACTAAGTTTAAAAGTTTGTGCAGACATTGCTACTTCTTGTGTGTGCACAAGCAATGCAATACATGAATCAGCCTGTCTAAAGACATTGCAATACCTTAAATTGCTTGCATTTTCATTGTGTGTGCAAGCAAGTTAAGGTATTGCAATGTCTTTAGAAAGGCTGATTCATGTATTGCATTGCTTGTGCACACACAAGTAAAGAAGTAGCAATGTCTGCACAAACTTTTAAACTTAGTAATGTTAGGGACGGGGTATAAATTGGACGGCCTTGACGTGGCTACCTCGCTTTTACATTCATTGCAATCTATGTTAACTAACAGTCCATGTTCTTAACAAGTGTTAGCTAGGTTTTTCAATAGTATGAGTGTGCAGAGGGTTAACTTTCTTTTTTGCTTATAGTGTGTGGTCACACCCCTCTAGCACCTCTTGACTGCTATATATTGACTGGATGAGCACATCCTATCTTTCTTTTTGCTGTTGCATTTGCAGGTCAGTGGCCAGATCTGCTGGATTGTAGCTCTCCCAATGTAACAGGGAGCCCAATTGACCTCTACCTAAAAAAACCCTTTTGAACTGTAACACTGTGCAGGCAAGTAAAGCATTTTTCATTGTGTGTGTGCAAGCAAGTTAAGGTATTGCAATGTCTTTAGACAGGCTGATTCATGTATTGCATTGCTTGTGCACACACAAGTAAAGAAGTAGCAATGTCTGCACAAACTTTTAAACTTAGTAATGTTAGGGACGGGGTACTAATTGGACGGCCTTGACGTGGCTACCTCGCTTTTACATTCATTATGTTAACTAACAGTCCATGTTCTTAACAAGTGTTAGCTCGGTTTTTCAATAGTATGAGTGTGCAGAGGGTTAACTTTCTTTTTTTCTTCTTTCTTTCTTTCTTTCTTTCTTTCTTTCTTTCTATCTTTTTTTCATTCATAAGCTTTTCCCAGGTACAGCCAAACTCAAACATGGACTTCTGCTGAAGTCTGTGTTTGGGTTTGGGAATATTATCATGCATTGTACAGAGTTTCTCTGATTGGGGGGGATTGGATGTTTTTGGGATTATATATTCAACTATTTTAGTGCCAGCCTAGCTAGAGATTCTGTCACCCTTGGTTGCCAGACTATTTTCCAATATGTTGTGCTATACATGTTTGACTGTGATTTTTTAAAGGATTACCAGGGATTTCCCAGGAAAATTATATATTTTTTGTATTATTTTTGGGATGTGTGCAATATGTGCATAAAAATTTAACAGATTCTATTTTTCACAATCCGTAGTGTTTTTTGTAATAAAAAATGTAATGTTTTCAATAAAATCATATTGCCACATATGTATTGGTAGACGCCCTTTCCTGCCCAGGGGATTGTACCAAACTGAAACAGCACTTAAGAGATTTTCAGATAAAAAACTGCTCTGCATTTGAACCCCTCTCTCATAAACTATATATTCTCTGAAAGTGCACACCTCAAGCTTTCTAGGCTTACCAGGATTGTTGATTGTAGGTGCGGTTTTCTAGAACCCTTTAGATTTCACATAACAAACCATATATTCCCTGAAAGTACACACATTAAGCTTTCCAGGTGAACCCAACTTGTTGTAGTAGGTGCACCTTCTGAAAGTAATCCCTCGAGGAATTAAAAAAAAGTGTATAAATAAGCAGAATAAAAAACACATTTTCCTAAAATATCAATATGCAAACAAAAAAAAAACTAGCTAAATCTGAAATTGCAAGGTCCTTCAAACAGAACAATGCCCAACATGCATATGTACTTTTAGCCCTTTTAACAGCCTACTTGAGATTTTGTCACCCTCTGTTTACAGGTAATTTTTCACCATTTAGCACTATGTTTAAAGTGGTGCAAAAGCCTCCCCCCCGCCCCACCCACCGGTTCCCCCACCCCAGTACCTTGGGCAATGCTGTCGGCTCAACAGTGGACCAGTTTTCAAATGAGCCCAGGCTTTTCCACTGCCAAAGTCACGTGCTGTCGCTCAGCCAATCCGGAAGACTGGGCGTGGGAGTGCGCCCAGCTACACGGAAGCCGGGGATGCAGTGCCCTAAATCACTGCATCGCAGGAGCCACCCGTTTCCACAAGGGTTTCACACAGCGGGGCATCCTGCTATAGGATGCCCTGGCGGGGAGGCTACCGGCCGGCCCTGGAATCTTTTATATTCCACGGCCTGGCCGCATGGGTTTAGATTTTTGCAGGAGTTTCCAGAAAAATGTTATATTGTTTTTCACCCACTTGCTGCAGGGGACTTGCCAGCCCCCAAAGCCTAGTGAAATGGTATAGGGGTCTCAATAGGGGTCTCATGGATCCCTTGAAAAAAAAGCACACCGTCATACTGCACAGACAAATGTCATTTGTTAACATTTTTTCTCTTTACTCACCTCGATCCTGTGTTTCGCACCGCTGTATGTCCCGTGCCAATCGCAGATAACAGATGCTGGTAGTGAGCGGTGGAGACATGGGTTCTGGGGACTGGAGTCCCCCATCAGCCCTACATCAGTACTAGCCAGAGCTGGAAATGATGAGGAGTGGGATGATGTCATCCTGCTCTTCCTACAAAAAGCGGGGCTAGGCAGCGGCCAGCCGTGAGAATCGGGGGTGGCCCTCTTTTGGGCCCTATCCTTAAGGCAAAATAGCCCAGGGGGAGTGAATTGGAGGGTCCACAGGTGAAGAGACTCTCAGTGCAGAAAGGAAATAAATCCTGCCACTCCTCATTCAACCCATGGTGCTGCTATTGTTCTATACCATTTTGTGCCATGTGGTGCCTGTTCGTAGCATATGGCTGACATCACTAACAGTAACCCTGACCCATATGTAGAAAACAGGATGGCTGCATAAGGTTTTATTTAGACTTTTGTGAGACCAGAGCACATCATATTGTAAGCAAGGTAAGTGTCTCACCCTCCCCCTGGCATTGAGCAAGTGCCAGCATGAAATTGGTGCTTGCTTGCCAAGGGGGTAGGGTTACACTCTCTGCGCATGTGCTACAGGAAGAGGTGCGCTCTGCTTACACTAGGCCAGGCGAGCAGGGGACCAAAAACAGGAGCATTGCAGTGCCAGCCAGGTCTAGGTTTGGGGGGCTGGGGGGGAACTGCAGGAGGTTCAGGGGATTTCATTCTCTCCACAGCGGCCCCCTTTGAGCCACCATCAGGGCCTCTGGCAACCACCCCAGCCGCCATCAGGGCCCCTGCCGACCACCTCAGCAGCCACCACTACAGCTGCCATCAGAGCCCCTGACAACTGCTGCAACCGCCATCAGGGCCCCTTGCCACACCCGCAGCCGCCATCAGGGTCACGGCCACCCCCCCCCCCATGCTAATATCACTATCTTTGTCTTGGGAAAAGAGCACCTTCTTGCGAGTAGGGGGCCCCTGGGCTCTCACGGGAAGGAGCAAGGTTGAGAGGGTGTGATCCATAAAAAAGGGTGGGGCTTGAGAGATGCCACGAGGGAGCTGGGGGAGAGAAAGGCTGCGGATACAGGGCCCGAACGGCAAGACCTCAGTGTGTTGAGAAAGGCCTCCCTCCCCATGGAGGCAAGTGTGGTTCAGTCTCTACGTTGTTGTGTTTTGGAACATTTATCTCACGACTGGGTGACCGTGCAGCGGGGTGGCAGCGACTGGCTCAGTCCAAAGTTTACTCTGGGGCCCATAGGAATGTAGTTACGCCACTGATGGCATGCTATTTTAATGGCCTCAGTCACAGTCTAACGCTGTTCAGAAGCTGAAGTTAACCTTTTAATGTATCTCATAATTCAGTTTTTTTATTGTATGCTTCAGTTCACAGTTTTACAATGTCATGACATTCAAAACAACTTCATTGTACTTTGATATAACGGATATTTATTAACACATGTCATACGGTATGGGAATGTTGATCATATATTAACATAAAAAAAAGATGCGTGACGTGTCATTGTAATAGCCATGACGAAAGCACAACACAAATAGTCGCCATAATTCGAAATACGACATCCCAATGACAGGAATTGCTAAAGGGCCAGCACTACACAACACAGTGAGGGACCTCAAGCAAAGTGCAAAGGACTTTGGAATCTGAATGGCATCTCTTGGCTTGTAACTACTAAGCACTGTCACACAAAAGCTGATTTCCAATACATAGGGGTCGATTCATTAAGAGTTTTAAAAAAATCACTAGATGAAAAAAGCATGACAATTTCACTGTTGCTGAAACACCAGCTAGCATGACAATGAAAAGCAAAGGCACTTTTTTCTCGTAAGAAAAGTAGGGAACTTTTTACAGCTTTTTATATTGTAGTAAAAAGTGCCATTGACAACTCTATTGTGGTTTACAGAGCCGTCCTTCCTAATCCATTCGCTAGCATTTGGTGGACTCCTCTATTTCATAATTAGTTTTGGTAAATTTGGTTTTCTTTCTTTTTGTTTTGCGCCCCTCTTTACAGTTTTTGGGTGTGAATAAAGAACATACAAACCACGTTTTAGTTTTCTTGAATTTATTTGTGGGACATATATACAGTGCCCCCTGTCTCCAGGCCAAGACAGGGCCAAAAGCCACTGGTGGTGGGGCTGCTGCTGGCAGACTGCTATTGCTGTTCCAGGCTCTAGGAGGTGGGGTCTGGCCCCAGTGGCAGGTGTGGCAGCAGGTGGTTTAGGTGTCTGCAGCAGATTTGGCGTCATTTCCACATTGTCATGCGTGAGTTCTTTCATCTCTTGGGTTCCAGTAGCGGTGCGGTCTGTGCAGAGCAGAAGAAACATTAGTGTATGCTTGAGTGAATGGTCCCACACGGCAAAGAAAAGTTTAATTTGTCTCAACTGCCTCCTCCCCCCTGCCCATTGCCATTTGGCAATTTTGGCCATACATTTACCTCATCTGTGTCCAGGTGTGGACAGTGGGTCTAGGGAAGGCATGCCAGACGGTGCAGCTGTAGGCGCAGGGGTTGCCGCAGGAATATTTGTGGCTGCTGAATGGGTGGCTCTGCCCAGCTTCCATTTAAATAGTTGGCCACGCCATTTGTTTGTTATGTTGCCCACCTTGTGTGTCCCAGGCAAGCCCTCCCAGTTTGGGCATGCATGTGGGCACTCATGTTTGTGGTCGGCCTCCCTCCCCCTTGGCCAAAAATCCAGTTTGCAGCAATCTCTTACCACATGCCACCATTCAGTATTGATTGTCCCCTGACACCAATACTGGTGTGCAGCATCCCCAACACCTGCTACTCTGCATGGGTGAACTGCGATGTCTTTGGCAGTCCACCACCAGTTTGCTACCTGAAACACAAAAACAAGTGTTGAGTTTGACAGAGGTCCAATGTTTATGGCTCAAACCTCCCTCTGGCCCCTCATCACTTACCCCTTAGCCTGTCTGGCGCTGATTTTCTTCCAGACCACCGTCTTAAGATCTTCCCAGCTTTTTTGGTCCTGCTTCTAATCCTTGGGTTCCAGCACTCAACACATTGTGGGCAATCTGTGCCTAGTTGTCCTCCCACACCGCTTTGCTGTGGAGCTGGACCGGGAACCAGTCAGCTGGTCAAAATCCTCATACACGCCATCCAGCAGGATCTTCAGTTGGGCATAATTAAATCAGTCACTCAGCTTCCACCTGGTGAGTTTGCACCCATTCTGGGGGGCCGAAGCTGGGATCTGCTGGCTGGTGTGTGTGGGTGAGCCCCCACTCGGCCCACTCCCAGGCACGGAAGAGGTGGTTCTCAGGCTGTGTTCTTTTATACACATGTGGGAGGTTAATTGGACATCAATTGTGTTTATTTAACAGGCCAGCACAGGTGGATGCAATCTATAGGCTACAACAGCGTCTGCATTATGCAGACGAGCAGACGACAAGGACCAACTTGGCACCAACTTGGCACCAACACCACATGTGTGCCACTTAACAAGCAGGCAAAGGTGCGGACTGGTGACAGAGCGGCAACATCCCAGCAAAGGAACATGGCGGGATGCAAAGTAATGGCGGAGGCCTGGGATTCAAAGACAAACAGGGTTTTGGTCGATCACAAAATAGGCAAGAACAAATCCCTGGCTGTCTGTTGAATAGCCAGATGTGAACCAGGCCAACACCATTAATGTGCCACTCCACATTTGCCAAAGTGAACATGCTGTCAAGCATACACTCCAGCCACTGTCACATTTCCCGCTCTTACCTGTTTGTAGGAGATGCTGTTGTGTGTAGGTAGAGGGAATTAGGGAACTGTTGCAGGGCTAGACAGGATAAAGACCCCAGATCTGACAATCCACCAGTAATGATGGAGGAGAGAGCTAGATACGCCACTTAGCCCAAGTGCGTCTGCGACTTCTAACCGCCAATACTGTGGGCTTGGAGAGCTGGGTCCCCCATGTTGCAGAGCGCTGTCAGCAAGCATTATCCGACAGTACTAGCAAAGGGGAGAGCTGTGTGTTCCACTTGGCCTAAGTGCATCCCCAACTCCTATCTGCCAGTATTGTGGACTTGGACAGCTGGGTCCACCATGCTGCAGAACGCTATCAGCGAGCATTATCCGACAGTACTAGCGAAGGGGAGAGTTAGGTGCACCACTTGGCCTAAGTGCCACCCCAACTCCTATCTGCCAGTACTGTGGGCTTGGACAGCTGGGTTCGCCATGTTTCAGAGTGCTGTCAGCGAGCATTATCCAACAGTACTAGCGAAGGAAAGAGCTAGGTGTGCCACTTGGCCTAAGTGTGTCCGCCACTTCTAGCTTCAAACACTGTCAGCATGGATAGCTGCTTAGGAGGCTCAGTGGTGCATATGCACCCACTTGCTTAGACATACATTTAATAGTTGCACTGAAGGCGAAATGATTTTAAAGTGGAAGGTGCGTGCATATGGACCCAAACTAGGCAAAGGCACAAAGGCACTTTTGCAAACTTTCATAACAGACCTCTACAACTTCAAGCCCAACACCCATGAAAAGAGGACATTGGCAGAGGACGTGGCAGCCCATCTGAGCAGGCAGGGGACATCGGCTTACACCCACACACAAATAATGCAACACTGGTCAGATCTCAAACGACAAAACTTCTACAGTCAGAACTTCCCAGGTAAGTGGATGGACAAGAGATAAGGTGAACAATCAGGCCGAACGTAAGTGACAGTTCATTTTCTCTTGTAAAGGCCACCTGAAGGTGAGGGGTCCAACCTGTGTGGCAAAGAAGACAGGGTGTGGGTGTAAGAAGGCGGCCCGACCATTGCCAATGTCCTCATCAACAGCTCCGCAACCTGCTGAAGAGGGGGACGTGTTCAGCAGCAGTCAGATAGGCCTTTAGAGAATAAAGTGATCGGTGTGCTAAGTGCTGGTATCTTGTGCTTCTCTTTCCCTACAGCATCGTCCGAGGGTGAATGCACTGTGATGGGGCCACCCAGACTGGTAAGTCGCCTGATTCAGGTGGGTGCAAACCAAGTCAAACAGAACACAAATAACACATGTGCAGACTTGTAACATCTGTTTTCATTTTATTACAGACCCAGATGAAGGGATGGGGTCAAGGCGGAGGGTGGTCCCCTAAAAGGACAAAAAACAGTGTTGTGGTAAGTAGTGAGCATTTGGTGGGCAAAAACAAGCACAAATGTGTACAAACAGGTGTTAACATGTCTTTCTTTTGTCTGTATAGGTGCCCTGTTTGTCCACCCAGAACATTTTAAATATAATTTTTTAACAAATTTTAAACGTTTGTATTCCTAAAAATGTCACTGTTTTTTAAAAAGAAAAAAAAACTGCAAAAACAAATGTTTGAACAAGTTATATGCTCCGCGGTGTCCTTTCTTAAAGCTACATTCTTCAAGGAACGTGAAGCAGCTCAAGCAGGGGTGGGTAATGTTGTGGGAAAAGAGGAGGGGGACTCATGAAAACCCCCTAAAAAAAGGTGAGTAACAGTTTGTGGAAGCAACGACATGGGAGGCCACGAAATGAAAGAACTATGAGAAGGTAAGTCACATTTTATACAACTTATACATCCACCAGTTTGGTTACCAGATAGATACTTGTATATGTGCCTCAAAACAAACCTCCGCCGCTGTCTAAGAGGCCGATTCATTAATAGCACCAGGTAGCGACAGATGAGCGACAGTAGCGTGATTTTCACAGCGCCCGCTAGTATTCACTGTGCTTGCCCGTTGTTCGGCTGTTGACAGCGACTCAGTTGGTGTGCGGTAATGTTGAATATGGGGTTAGGAGTCGCTGTTTGACAGGTTCCGCGCTGTATGGGAGCGCATGACAGCGAATGGCCATAGCGAACGGCTCCCAGCATATTCATTAACAAATCATGCTCAAAAAATTCTCGCGCTGTGAAATGCTTGTTTAAACCCCAGAGCGCTGGCGGCGATGGGTTAAAAGTAGTTTTTTAACCCCAAACAACCATATTTTTTGAAAAAAAAAAAAAAAATGTTTTTCAAAACATTTTGTAATATGAAAATCAGACCTGTAATATCAATTCTGCACAATTTTTTTTTTTTTAAACCTTAAAAAAAATATCTAACATTGCAGAAGTGTTCACAGAATTTTTGACATTTAAAAAAAAAACAAAAACATTAATAGCAATTAATTATGAATATTTAAAGATTGTTCCATTGAAATGCATTGGAGAGCGCCAGGTAGCGAGAGGTCATACCTGTCGCTGTTCAAGGTCGGACGCTGGCGCTGTGGGGTGAGGCTGGAATAATAATGATGAATGAGTGGCTATCTGGCGCTATCTCAGTCGCTAAGCAGGATCGGCTTGATAAATGTGTGATTGCAGAGGGGAGCCGGCGTACTCGTGGCGGTGACCGTCATTACCGTTCGCTCACCATTCCCTACCTGGCGCTATCCCTTGTTAAATAAGGGCCTAAGTGGCAATGTATAACAAAGGTTTAATGGCAAAATCCTAGCAAACTCCACTTGCTGCTATATAACTCATTATAGGAGCAAAGGAAAAAGAGAGAAAATAACTCTCATAGGGCAAATAGCTGAACAAAATATGGACCCTTTATATTATAAAAACACTCACAAATAAATAAAAGCAATACGTCTTTCAATAGTAAAAACACCAGATGGGCAAGATGGGTGTTTTTCTCATGCCTAATAGCACATCCTCACCAATGCTTTTACGGGATACTGCCGCTGCCCAGGGGGATGATGGAACTCCATCCTCGCTAAGCACTACGGCATGGGTGCAAGGGGTGTGTGACATCAGATGTACCAAGGTAGCGCCACTGTTTCATCATAAACTTCTACTGGGCCTTAGTTCGTCATCCTCCTCTTAAACAAGCTGGTGGTTACCCATTTGATAAATGTGGGAAATGTTAAGAGAACGCTTTTTCTCTGTACCTTAATAACTGCTTAGCCTCATCCAGGCTAAAAAATGCCTGTGGGGGGGACATGCAATATTCTTATTTTTATATCCATGCAGCAATGCACATTACTGCATTATAGCCATAAGCAGCAATCTCACTCTTACAATTTAAAATGCAAAATATAATTGCAACACATTTTATTGCAAACTTTTAAAAACTATACTAGGAGCAAAAAAGGATCAAAAACTTTTGGGTTTATATTTCATATATTCATGTCTCATTTATATAACAGAGGAGCACTATCATGAAAAAATGGCCCAATAATACAAATCCATGTACTGGATGGTGGTAGGAGGGGTCACTTATACACCTGGCATCAAGAAATATCCAGCCAGCCTTGTTTTTTTATTATTTTAATGGAAGGAAAATGAAAACAGGGGTGACATAGAACACAGAGATGGATGGGATGGATTTCACGGCAACAGACAGGTGAAAACACGTACAAACTCTGCTTCCGAGGTGAGTTCCGCAGCCAAAAATGTAAGTGTATGTTTTTGCCAGTGTATGAGTTCAGTCCAGAAAAAAGGCTATGAATCAGGCTTAAGTGCATTTTTTACTACCAATATTTTTTTTTCTCAACTCTTACTAATGTTTAGATTTGTTTCTACATTTTTATATGATTCTATACACATGGTCCAAGATCATTGTTGCCCACATGCACAAGCAAGGTTAGGCAGTGGTGTGACTGAGAGTGGATTCTTCTGCGATCCTCAGGTCTTCTGTGGGCACAATAGGGGATAACAAAAGATTCCTTAGGCTCACAAGAAGGGGAACAAAATGCCATCTGCTTAAAGTGGGCCTCCAGGCGCCATCTGCTTAAAGCGGCAAAATAAGCTAAGAAAATTGCTCCACAACCCCCCCCCCCCCCCCACACACACACACACACACCTGATGCTGTTTGAGAGGGTTTAAAGTGGACCAACACCCTGCAGGCTCGGCCCGGGAATCTTATAGATCCAATACCTCCCCGCGGGGCATCCAACATCGGGATGCCCGGCTGTGTGAAACCCCCCAGGACGCCCCATTGACCTTACCTGCATCCCGATCCAACAGCGCATGCGCGGGCCGCATCTTGCGCTTCTCTCTAGCAGGCGTGTGCCCGTGCCAGCCATTTGTGAATGGCCGGCGCGGGCGCTCCCTGTTAGATGGAGGCGTGAGATGCGGCCGCCAGCGTGCTCGGAGCCGCTGAGCTATGACGGTGCTTAGATGCACATAGCTCAGTGGTTCCGAGCACGCTGATTGGACGAGCGGCCACACATGCGCCGTAGGAGCGGGGTGAGGTGAGTTTTATTTGGAGATCTGGGGGGTTTCATATAGCGGGGCACCCCCGATCGGGGTGCGCCAGGAAAGTGGACCAATACCCAGGATAGTCAAAATCCTGGGTGTTGGTCCACTTTAACCCCATGCAGATGTTGTGAAATAAGCATGCAGATGTTGCGCTCTTGAACTGTATATGAGTTTCCACCTTGATACACACCTGATAGCCCTGCTCCTGAGAAACACAGTCCCGCAGTTAAATCTTGTAGCAACTATTTCAATGTTTTGCATCTGCTGCCCCATAGAGGTTCATAGTTACATATCAGCATTCCTCTCCTTCACCAGATGTGTGTGTGCAGATGCTGGTCCTATTTTATGAGGCATATATCCCTCTCAGTTAGTTGTGGTAATCACATGTAAAAGATCCACTTTTAACAGTTTCACATCATTTCCACAGCGACTGTTAAGCAGTGCACTTCCAATCAAGTCCTTGCAGATGTGTTTTAGTATTCAGTCATAGGGCACTCCTTTTCCACCTCAGTACATGATCTGGCTCCCCAGCAGTCTGGCCCCTGGGTATCTTGTTTTTTTTTTTGCCCTCCACAGATCCCAAGGCAGTATCTAGGTTTCCAGTCCTTCCTCTGATTCCACTCTATTCAGCAAAAACTGTAAACATAGAACAAGTTTTGGTCCCTGCTAGCCAAAAGAAATACTGTATATCCTCCAAAGCAGGGGTCCTCAACTCTGCTCCTCAATGGCCACCAACAGGCCATGTTTTGCAGTTCTCCACTATTTAGTGCAGTAACAAAGCTATAGATCCAGACCTATTGGCGGGCATTGAGGAGGAGGGTTGGGGAAACCTGCTCCAAAGCTCATGCTGGGCTATATAAGGAATATTCATTGAGCCACAGGAATACAAGCACATGCTTAAAGGGACATTCTAGGCAAAGGGTTAAATAATCCTGCTTACAGCTTGCCCCATGCTGGCTGTCAGGGGCTTCATATTTTATTTCCCAGCACCTTGCATTACCTATAAACCCTATAGAACTTTTACCTTTCTGCTGTCTTAATTTGTCTCCCATAGAGATACATGCAGAGCTGATAAATCATCCTAGCACAAGAGGCCCAACACAAGGCAGATTTCTTGGGATTTTTAGATAATTTAAAGCAGGATGAATGAAAGATGCAGATCCTCAATTTCAGCATGCAGAAAGCCGAAAGCAGGCTAAATTAACCCTTGGAATGTTCCCTTAATTTTTCTGCTTAATTTGGACTTACAATTTTTCTGCTTAATTTGGACCTACAGCATCAATCAAATGTGCCTCTCTAAAAAAATGTGGTGGTTGTTATGTAACCCTTTTTAACGCCATCTATGTAGCTTCCTCTCTGACCGCTAAGCGCCAGGTACATGAATTCTATGTAGGGCTTTTCTCCTGTCCTTTCATCTGGAATCTGGTCCCGGGGGGGGGTCTCTGATCCCTCCCCAGGGTCTTCAGCTGGGCAGAGAATGCCTGTTTCCTGCCCCATGCAGCAGCTTCTGATAGCTTGCTCACCATCGCAGGGAGAGTGTATACCGTCATAGGTATAAAAGGTTCCTCCAGAAGCAAAAGCAAGCAGCAATTAGTCAGAGCCCGGGAGTGATTGGTGGATGGAAGTAACGTGTGTGTTTACACTGAGCTGTTAAGGGGTCCTTGAGACCCCTATAACACTTCACAAGTCCCCTGTGGCAAGCGGGTGACTTGCCATAACCCCTCGCTACATTACCTGCATCCCGAAAGCCCAGGGGGGATGCAGAAGAGCCCACGACCTGTGAAGGCTATGTGGGCTAGTAGCCTTCAGGGCCCGGACTGTCAGCCTCCGTGCCCTGGTCAACCAGCTCTCATAGCTGGTGCCCGGGTTGTAGGGGGAACCCAAATGACATTTTTCAAAAAAATGTAATAATTAATAGTGCACATAGTAGTTGTATTTATCTGAAAATTTCATAAAACGCTCTTTTCAGTTTGGGGGGGGGGGGGGGTTCCTGGGCAATAGATTTTGTTTTTCACATATTTCACCCAATAAAATTAAGAAAGCACTAAAAAAATTACAAAAAAAGATGTTAAATCCCAAACTCTACCAAAAAATAAATTTCCATTTTCTTGGAAATTCCTGTAAAAATCACAGTTAAAGTTTTACTGAAGGCAAAGGTAATTGTTACACCATTGTGTTAGATATCAAGGTTTACAGTTTCAGCCTATGACATTCCCCCTTACATACTGCCCCCCCCCCCCAATCAGCTCAGTACAGCTGGGACAGAATTGCTTTTCCCCTCCCTCCTCCTGCCTCTCCCTCCACCTCCTCCAGCTTTACAGCCTCCCTGTGCTCAGGGGGAAAGGCAGCATCCGTCAGGGGGATTATTCTTCTCCTCCCGCATGGTGTGAGCGAGAGAAGAGTCATGCCCGCAGCGGACGCTGACATCCCATCTGAGTGGGGACACACAGCTACCATCCCACTGGCCAGCAGCGGGAAGAGCTGCACCGCTGTGCCTTCCAGCCCGTTCCTCCCCCCGCTGCGTAAGTAAGAATAAATATGAGTGGCGCCTGCCACCACACCTCCTCCTCTTTTAGAATTGTGTGCAAGCACTTTGGGATTGTGTGCATGCACTTCGGGAGTTTGTCTGCGAGTGCTGGTCTAGGTTTCAGTGTTGCATAGGAATGGGGGAGAAGAACCATTATTGGTGTAATAATTACTTTTGCCCACTTTAAGCATATATAACACAAAATGCATGTAATGGGGGGAGTTTGCACACTGCCTGTAATGGGGGAATTAGGAGGGGGTTTTAGCACACCATTTGGTTCAGAATATTTTTTTCCTTATTTTTGTCCTCTAAACCCTGGGTGCTCCTTATTTATGATGTGACTTTAAGATACTATACTGTGCCCCCCCTTTTTGGGGGCTTGCCTGCATGTGTGTGTTGGGGGGTGATTGGCTGCATGTATATGTGTGTGGGGGGGCTTATCTCTATTATTATTATGTAATCCTTAGGTGGTGTTTCCCTTTAAGTGCGTGGCTGGAGGCATGGCTTGGGCATGGTTTAGCGGCCGCTGCACATGTCCCTCTTTCCCATTTTCAAAAGTTGGGATGTATGGAAAAGGATTGGGCTGAGGTGAATTAGAGCAACACGCTTACTGCTGCACAAACCTGAACATTTATTCAAAGTTTGGCTTAACTTGCCGAACATGAACCTTGGGGGGTTCACCCAACCCTAGAAAGAGGTGATCCCTGTATACACAAAGAACACTGATGCTGAGCATGTGTAAATGTGAGTATGCTCCCTTATCTTAGAAGCGGTCATAGCAGCAGTGTTCTATGTGTACAGGGCTCACTTCTCTCTTCTTGTATAGCTTGGTGTACTGACTTGGTGCACAGTTGCCAATAGCAAGAGATCGCAGGTAATGAAGGAAATAAATAAATATTAAATAAGCTCGGCACCTTGAAGACATCCTTTTGGCACAAAAATATATAATTTCCCAATGCCATAACATCATTTATGCTGTTCGAGCCTCATGGCGATTTGGCATGTCTCCGTACATCTTCAGAAGCAACAGGATGTACCCCGAACTATGTAAATAAGCTGTTTATCTTTAAGAAATATTTTCTATCTGGTGTTCTACTAAATGGTTTGACTACACATTGTGGGGGCTGGACATTGTATTTAAAGCATGTCATAATGTAGGCAAATTTGGTTAAGTCCTAACAGCTTGTTTTAAAATGTACAATAAACGTAAAAATTGAAATATAGTGGAGGTGAGAGTAAAAGAATGACGATCATGTAGAAATATGAAGAAGAACAGATGCGTGACATGTCACTGTAATGGCCATGACCACACGCTAATGCATATCAGAACACAAATTGATGGCAGCTCACCTCTGTTCCTGAAGTTCCCTGATGAAATGGCTCTCATTGGTGGTCTTCTTAAAAAGTGTATCATGAAAAGGTCTTGCTAAGGTCAACTTGAATCACATGTTGTACAATATTATCATTATAACTTGAATGTATTTAGTTTAATGGATGAAAAAACCTCAGAACTCACAAGGATGGTCAAATATCTCTCTCTCTCTCTCTCTCTCTCTCTCTATATATATATATATATTTTTTATATATATATATATATATATATGTGTGTGTATATGTGTAAATATATATATATTGTATATAACATTTCTTAAAATCAATGATAGATGGGTCCTGTTGTCTTTTTGATATCCGTTACGTGGTATGGTGTATCTTTATTGGGATCTGTTTCAGATGAGATGTCTACTTACTATATCGGGTTTTGGTCCTTGCCCCCGATCTTGGGGGAAGGACCAAATTGAAGGACTGACAGAAAAAAGAAAGAGGAATGACAGAAAAATAGAAGGAATGAAGAAAAATAGAGGGAATGACAGACAAAAATAGAAGGAATGACAGACAAAAATAGAAGGAATGACAGACAAAAAAAGAAGGAATGACAAAAGATGGAAGGAATGATGGAAAGAAAGAAAAATACTAGAAGGAAAGAACAAAGAAGAAGTGACATAAAGAAACTCTCCCAATAGACCAATCTGCCCCTGGTTGGCAGTCCTTAGTCATGGTTACTGCATGGCCCCGAGTCCTGCATAGGGCTGTCCAGGGTAGAGGGAATGTGGTGGGCCCTCCCTAAGGTGCAGGGGCCAGATGTCTGCCTGGGTACGCCCAGGGTATGCCCTGCCATACAGTGTTAGCCCCAGATGAGTGGATACCGATTGCCCATGCCCCATCTAGGCATGGGGGCATGGGAGGCAGAAGGGCATGCTTAGGCATGGGCTTATTGTTCCTTCAAGGGTAGTAGAGAATAAGGAGTGAAGCCGCTGGAGCTGCTGGAGATGTAGGGCACTGCCTGAGAAGGAGTGAGGCACCCATGAAGGAGCCCTGCAACCCTGTGATAAAGGGTATAAGGGGCTGCTATGTGAAAGGCCAATCAGAGCCCCCTGAACCATTGAAAAACTAGCCACAATACCTGGTGCACTGGGCTAGTTGTCTGGAAGTAAATTAATAAAGTAAAAAAGTAAAAATATATATACATTAAAAAAGGCTCAATAGAGTGATTCAAATGTTGCCTCTATTTGGGTCTGGTTGAGCAAAACGGAATAGGATGCATTCAGGTTAAATTTAAAGCTGAAGCTAATCACAGATTAAATAAATGGACCATAGGTTTGTGTGTTTTAACCCAGACACCCCCCCCCCCATATCCTGGATTGGGATGAATACTATTACTACTCTTCTGTGTTTCCATGGCCACAACATAGCTCTCCAGATGACCAATAGATTTCCTGGCAGTCACATGGGGTGAGAGAGCAGCTTAATTCTTGAGAGTTTGGCATTTCCACTCATGGAAAGACAACACCAGGTGAGCTGACAAATGCGTCTCATATGTTAATAACGACTTTTTATAACACAATGATTTATATATAAATTATTTACTCAGTTGCGTTGTCACAAAGCTGTCATTCCTAACATGAACGTTTCAAGACTCCAGGCCCTCCCCCAAACCCTTTCTACTTTTTATGGAGTTTGGTCAAATAGCTGTTCTGCTTTCTTCCCTGTCTCCCTTTCTTTGACAGGTTACACTCTCCTCTAAATGCGACAGCTGTCACGGGGTGCAAAGCTCCGAAAGTCTCTAAGCCTGGCTTGGCCCAACGACAGTGCCCCATGCCGGCTGAAAGCTCTCGCAGCTGTCACAGTCGTGATTGTAGTATCCGTGCCAGATTGGGTTACACTGACATTTGAACTGGCAAGCATTTCAGCGCTCTTCACCATCTGTAAAATATATTAATACATTTTCCCAGCCAGGAAAACCTTCCTATCAGACTTTCTTTTTCGGTTGGGCAGTAGCAATGGATGGCTGGAGACATTGCTGAGATGGTTTGCCTTTGGCTTCAGGAGGGTGTTAGGCTTTCCCAAAGTCATAAAAGTAGAAACCTTCTAAACTAGAGAGGTGGGACTACCGGACCGTATGTTTTATGGCCTAACTTGATGCAAACATTTTTTCCATCCAATGTCCTGTCAAATCAAGTTAAAAACAACAAAATAAAAATGCCCTCACATTTTCTCCTCCAACTACTCTATTAGTGTAAAAGGAGGTAGAGTCCTGTACTGTGCAGGTCTGTTCTTTATTTATAAGCAGCTTCCATGACCAATCACCAGTCACAATTCAAAGGCAGCCATGGTCTATTCATTGCCCACAACTATTGTATCAGGCACATCCAAAAGTAATCTTTAAAGTTTCAGCTTTGTTTTGGACCAAAATGTTTAATATTCATACAGAATTCTGAACTTTCTGAATAGTTTTGCTAATCTTGACGTGACGGTTCAATGGTTCTAAGCCTTCTCTGCTCTAAAAGACTTGAAAGATGGACTTGCTTAAGTTAATCAGTTCAAAGGATAAACATTGGGCTGTCCTGAAAGGACCCCTTAAGCATAATCTATATTCATCCCCTACACTTGTAGAAGTCATCCTTAAGGGCCTCATACCGCCATAAAAATAATGACATTTAACAGAAGAAAAACAGGCCAAGCAACATGTTCCATATTCTGTTATTAGGGATAGTGCTGTTTACCATCATTTATTTTAACAAATCTGTGAAGCTTCATGGGGAATGATGAAGAAGACAAGACACGTCAAAAGTGACACTTTCTACATTTAAGGTTCTATTGCTCCATGGTCTTCCGAGTCTCAAAGGCCTATGTGGCAATTGTAGAGCCTCTCGCCGGCCGGAGACACAAACCAGGGCCACAATTTTTATTTTTCATTTTGGAAATGTGACATAATTAACCTTTATACTAAACAATATCTCCAGCGATGGAGCCCCGGCTGCAATGAAAGCCATGCGCTGCTCTATGTCAAGGCGCTGTCTCAAAGCCTGAGCAAAATATTTGTGCTGGCATAAATTCTTGGAGAAGGTAAACTGTCATAACAGTAAGTGTCTCCAACTATTAATAACAGAATTGGCCAACTACTATATATATTTAGAATATTGCTTTGTAAATAGCATTACAGATGGATCTAAGTGTGAAGAGTCACCTCCTAGTGTGAGAGTGGCTGACGCCTTGATGCTTTTTTCTATGTTCTTTATTATCTTAAAAAAAATAAATGATACCTAAAGGTCTCTGGATGTCTCTCTGTAGCTTGTTCACTGATGAAGGAGTCCTGAATGGCTCTGAAACGTCGGAATATTAGATGACACAATTCAGGAACTACATCTGTGACTTGGGTCTGATGTGGAGCTTTTAGTAGTGTGTCAGTTAGCAAGTGTTAGAATTAGCAAGTGTTAGAGACCCTCTCTTAATCAGTGTTAGTCAGCCAAACTGGGAGAGTAATAGGGATTGAAGGTGCAGTTAGCTATAGAAAGACAACATGGCAGTAAGGAGAAAAGGAACCATATTTATTATAGGTTTTATCTTTAGATCGGCAGGTTAAAAACTATTATTTAGAAAAAAACAAGGAACACACTAAGTAGACCTTGTTCAGGTAGGTTTGTGGAAAGGTCATGACACATGGGGTGCATGTTCAGCACATGTGATACATGTGACATAGTAGTTACAGTGTTTTAGCCTGAGTGGAGCTGGAGCCCCTCATATAAGGGAGATATCAGCGAGGAGAGTGAATGTTAACTTAAGAACTCTGTTCTAATAGTCGGAAGAAAGTATTTAGTAAAGAAGGATAACTGGGGAAAGGGGATGGGGGGTGACAGCCCTAATCAGTATAGCTGGATGCAAAGACCTAGATACCCAGCCTGGGGTTTGTGTGTAACATCTTGAAGTATCAACCCATATTTTGTACTGCTACTAATGCTATTCTGTGCTCTCGAAGAAGGCATAGCGGATTATCATTTTTTTATGTTGGAGTCCTTGTGTTTGTGTCTGTATAGCTGAATTGTGAGTACTTGGGGACTCTCCTGGGACACCAAACACCACCTGATGGTCCTGGGGTAGCCCTGAGGTTGAGGTTCTATTGGACCCAAAAATGTAATAGGTGGCCCTGCCTGCTGCCATGTAGTGTAGTGCTGTCGCTTATTAAAGGAGGTGTAGCTGCATGGAGACTTTTCCTTCCCCCTTTAAATAGAGCTCCACTAGGAAAGGATGAGTATATCTCTAATGCTGGAAAGGGAGCAGGTTACGCATTTTAAAGTCCCTGGGGACCAGGACCCTCCCTGGAGTAGTTACTATGGAGGATTTAGGCCCACTTTCAATCCAGAGAAGCAATGACCCAAGGATATTATTTTAAACAGCCAATGAATAGCCACATTGCTGCAGGCAGCCAAGACCATCTGATGTTTCTCATTTCTATATAGTATGTGCTCACACATGCAAACTACCTTCACACCAAGCTTCAAAAAAACGAAACTTTCCAGGGATAATCTTTTTCTATAAAAGTATGTCATCCGGAACAATAGATAATTTACATTTTAATCCAATCTTCTGAGATTTATACGCTGAAAAAAAAGTGTCAGTGCTTCCTTTGCCAAGTTTTCCATCTCATGGAACGGCCTAAAATTAAAAAGTGACCTTGAAGTGGTTTTCCAGCTTTTTGAACTTAAAAAGGAACTAAAAAAAAATAGAGAAAAAAACAATAATAACGTCTCATTACTTCTTGGAGAGAAGAAGTCCTCTTATATATCCAAATGAGGCTTCAGCACATGGAACGGTGAACTGGAATCACATAAAACAGATGGGAGACAGGCTGCAGAGATGTGAGGTCGCCTGACAGGGTTTGGCCTTTGTTCTGTGCTCTCTTGCATCCTTTCCCGATTCACCATGCTCATCTGCTTTAATGCTCAGCAACAGAAGTCCATCTGCTTTATCCATCCATCATGACAAAGTGACGGGCTAACTAAGAGCCTCCGCATGCCTATTACCAAACTAGAGGGTCTGTTGGTGTCAGGAGGACAAAGAACACTAGAAAAAAAGCTTATCCTTTGACAGGCATAGGCAGAGTTTCTCAGTTTTTCGAGTGTGAAAACTTTTCGTATCCCATCAAAGAACAGTCATGAAGAAGAATGATACTGGCCAACGACTGGTGACAGCTTGAGATCTGACCTTTCTACAAAGTGACCATAGATGTTGCATTGTCACCAGATTAGCCAATGATCTCCTGTAAGTGTCTGATTTTTGGAAAGTTGTAAACCCTTTAGGAAGATCAAAAACCTTTTGGAACCCCCCTGGGTGACCCCCCCCCCCCCCCCTCTACAAGTGGCAATAAGGTCTGGGGACCATGAGCAGGAATGGCACTTCTGACTCTAGCATGCACTGTGGAACCCATGAAGCCAGTGAGTAAATGGTGAACTGTTCTGAGGGGGAGGTCACTTTGTTAGGCAAAATAGCGCTCCATATGGGAGGGGGAAAAATCTGCCCCTCCCCACCTACCCTATGGTGTTCTCATACAAGTATGTATCAATCTGTGTCTTTACCTTAGCAGCACACAATGCCTCCTCCATATGACTGAGCCTTATGGCAGAATACAGGATGGCTAACTCCCAATGGTCTTGGCACCCAGGGCGATTGCCCTAGTTGCCCTTCCCTAGAAACAGCCCTGGTCACACGGCAGGACAACCCCAGGGCCAGATAAAATGAATACACTGTGTTCAGTTTGTCCATAATCCCACCCTCCACCACATGTTCCCTAACTGTCATTGTCACACCCCACAACTAGAGACAAGCAAATACAACAATCCTGCACTTACACCACACTACATCAAACCAGACCTCACTACACTACATCACAGCATACCACACCAAGCAGTAGCACAACACACCAGATAGTAACACAGCTCACACATTCGGCTCCCCTTAACCCCCAAAAAGCCCCCCTCGGCTCTTGACCAGGGAACCATTGTGAACAAGTGGTGGAGGCTCCAATAATGCATGCCCTGAATTCCATCCATAAAATGATCATGGTCTTGCACCCTGGATGAAAGTGGTGCTGCAGACACCCGGAACAAGTGCTCCATTGCACCAAACATGGATGCCCTGCGCATCCAGAATCAGGATGCCCCCAGGACAAGATTTTACCAGGCCCTTGAGTATATACATATAATTTATATATATAGTATACACATATAATAATATATAATGTTATATAAAATACATCCTTTACTGGCCTGCAGATTTTAAGCAGATCTAAACCCTTGGTGACCCTAGCATATACCCCCAATGAACACATCCGCTTGAATATGCTGGATACCAATATGAAGTTTTATTATCCTGCATCTAGAAAATATGAATGAGCTTGTTTTTTTCTTTTACTGGAAGAACAACGGATCAGGGGTGACATTTACAGGGAAAGCTCTTAAAGCAAACCAAAACCCATTATTTTCACCTTCTCAAGTTTTGGTCCCCTTTACAAGGGAATGATTTGGACTACCCCTGTGTGTGAAACCCCTGGGATTGATGCTACGAGGCCACATGCACAGGCTGTCGCCCAATAAGAATATATTGCTGTGCATATTAATTCCCGGCAATCTAATATGAATGGATTGCCAGAGCACCTCCCACTGTCCATTCACTCCGGCCGCACTTACCTACCACCCGCCATTTAGATGCCTGGTGGGGATGTGCACATCGGATTTAAACTGTAGGGCAAGTTGGGCAGGGTTTTGGTCCACTTTAACTATAAAGGGTTGCCTCCTGGGCAGGAATAATGACTTACTACTATTGAAATGTAAGTGATGGGTATAGATGCTTCTGACTATCATGCTGTCATGCTGACTAGCCCCACAGGCTAGTTCAGGAGACAAGCAGTTAAAGGTCAGCAGTTTTCCCCTGTTTGGCAAAAAAAAAACTGCCCCTGGATTTTATTCTTACCAGTAGAAGCCACAAGCTTGGTAGGATTTTTCATTGGGATTTATCCACCATGTTATTTAAGTTTTTTTTTTATATTTATAGAGCAGTCATAAGTCTGTATTTCTCTCAGTCCCACGACCCGATTCCAGACAAGCTTTAACCTTCTTACATTCCAGCATGCTCCCCTGTATCACATCTTTGTAAAGTTTCAACAGTCATAAACTGCTATTTGTGATGCAAAGGTGTCATAGCTTCCAGTAAACAGTCACAAGCACCTGTCAGCCTCGCTGCCCGGTCAGTCACTCTGCTGGGAAAGTTGTTCAACAGGGTGGCTTGGCTCGTTAAATTCACTCTTTCATCACCGGAATGGGGTTATAACTGCTCACTGGCATCTACAGGTCTGCTCCATTACATATTCTTCCTGTCTTACAAGCTGTTCTCACTCTGATCAGAGCAGGTGGACGCAGCTTTTGATGTCAAAGCAGCTTCAGGAAGCCGGTCCTGATACAGATAAACAACTTCTGAGCTTATCTCAGGCTGGTAAAAAAGAAGGAGACTGGAATCTAAATAAGAAAGAAAAAAGGAGGACGGGATAAAGAGCGTAAGAAAAAAAGGAAGGCAGATGGCAGAGAAGGAAGAGTTGAAGAAATGAATACAAGAAGGAAGAAGAAAAAGAGATAAACAGAGGGAGGGAGATGGGAAAGAATGAAGGAGTGGAGGAAGGAAGAGGATTCAAAAAATAAAAGGGAAAGAATAAAAGCAGAGGGGAAATGAGAGGAAGATAGGAAAGAGTGAATGAAAGGAGGAAGAAAAAGAAAAGATGGAAGAAAGAAAGAAGGAAGAACAAAGAGAGAGGGACAAGGGTGGTGGAAAAAGAGGGGGGGATAGGAAGGGCCAGAGGCATGAGGAAAGAAATAGAGTGAAAAAGAAGAGGAGAAAGAGATCAAGAATGAAAAGAAGAGGAAGAAGGATCAGAAGAAGAAAGAAGAGCAGGAAGAAAAAGAAAGTAACAAAGAAAGAGAGGAAAAAAGAAGAAAGGGAGGAAAGAAAGTAGGAGTGGGGAATAAACAGGACATAAGTAAGAAAGGAAGCAATGTAGAAAAGACGGATTAACACCTTCCCAAAAAATTCCTGGAAAAGTCTAACTTATTTTAAGTTCTTAGATATCTGAACCACAAGGTGTTGATGGACAAAAGCAACATCAACTGTGTCCCATATTGTACACCTATGGCCCAGATCTTGTGACATGCTTTGGCGCCCTCTCTGCATCGGAAGTCAGATTACTTCCAGACCTGCTGGAAGGAAAGATACCTTGTCGAAGCCTGGTTGTGTGGCTGAACACTCCACTCCACTGTCATAAGGACATGATAATGGCTGGAAAGCCTTGCTGAGACCCCCTGCCTGCAGCTGTATTAATGGAAAATTGCTCCTCTGTCCAGACATCTGTGGGCCTTCATTGCACATAGTTTGACAAGTTGTAAGTCAATTGACCCCAAGAGACCTTCTGCACCTGTATACACACACACACACATGTGCACATATGTAATAGCAGTTAGGGGCTCTTTGCCTTACGCCCCAGGGCAGGTGTGACCCCTGGCTCTGTTAGTGTTGCAGTCCTAGCGACCCTGAGGAATATCCCTGCTAGAACTATTGGCAAACCTAATATTATTATTATTATTATTGTTTATTTATATAGTGCCATCAACTTCCGTAGCGCTTTACAAGTTAAGAATACAGACAAGGTAAAACATATAGCACAGAGAACAATACAAAATTAGATGCCACAGGTTAAAACCAAGTGTTGTGAGCACAGGAGACAATAGGGAGGAGTGGCCTGCCCTTGCGAGCTTACAGTCTAAAGGATGGGGGTGGAGACAAAGGGGGCGGGGTCACAAGTGGTAGAGCTTGAGTTGGGCTGCATGTGCCATTGAAGGTTATAGTAGTTGCTTAAGCCAGGTCATATGCTTGTCTGAAGAAGTGAGTTTTGAGGGCGCTTTTAAAGGCTTGGAGTGATGGAGAGTGGCGGATCGAGAAAATAATATAATAATATAGAATATTAGTGTAGGGATCATGTACCATTCTGTCCTCTTTGGAAAATATGCCATTCTTAGCCTAACGTGTTCTTATATATCTGCTGTAGGCAAAGCCAAATTCAGTGTTCAATAGAAATGAGCGAGCCGGTTCCAACTTCAGCATAAAATCCATTTGGCACAAATCCAAATGTTCTTGTGATTCGTGCAGACTGAATTTGATCCTGAACTCCTTAAACAAAAAAGTAAAAATGAACCTGCTCTCTCACTGTCCTCTCTCCGTGGCTGGGCTCCTGGCATCTGGGTCCTGGCTTTTATACCGGTGAGTGAGCTCACATTAGCTCACTGTGCCGGTATAAAAGTGCCCTACCCTGCAGCGGGAGCAAGGTGTCAGAGGCCAGATATCGACTGAAGCTGGACACTGTGCCTTTTTCTTATTTTTAAGGGGTAAACCCTTAAAATTGAAAAAGATGTGTTGGGTCCCCCCTTTCCCAGCAAAATTACTCCGGGCACCAGCTATGAAGGCTGGTAGACCAGGGCATGGATGCTGAGCAGCCGGCTCCCAGCCCTGGATGCTACCAGCCCGCATAGCCCATATGGGTCCCAGGCTCTTCTGCACCCCTTGGGCTTTGGGGCTTTGGGGAAGCAGATAATGGGGTGAGGGGCTATGGTAAGTCACCCGCTTGCTTGGAGATGACTTTTCAGCCCCTCCTGTCTTGTCTGAAGGACACCTTAACAGATCACAAAGGGTTAAATTAAAAAAAAAAGCACCACACACAGAATAACATTTTATTATTATTTTCCACCTTTACTTACTTCTGATTCATTGCTATTGTGTGTGTAACCTAACATCTTTCTACATCTATTCTGTGCCCGGTGGGCATCCTGATTAGGGGTTTCCCTGCTGTGTGAAACCCATTTTGACCCCATTTTCAATCTTTTTTACTGTAGCAGTACTGGCAGCACCCCCTGCAGGGTTGCCTAATGGGAAATACAGCCCTGGCTGTAGGAGTTAGCCACACATGTACTCTAGTGGCACCTTAACCTCACATACCACCAAGGCATGTGGCCACAGAAGCAATATATATCTTTTTTTTAACAGGCAGTGCAGGAGAGTTAAAGGGACATATAGAATAGGTAAGACTGATGGAGGTACCCGTAATTTAGAAGTGACATAGCTGAGTAGTTAGCCTGAAGATAACACTACTTATAAGGTATTAGTGCTATTGGAAGCTGCAATAGACTATACAAAAAACCCAGTGTAGTCAGGGAAATATTTAGGGTGTTTATGGTACGGAGAAGATGGTTTATGCCCCCCTCCCCCAACATCATGCCCTCTACATCATGGTCCCCAAGTCCCCCACTATCTGACACCATGACCAGAAGCTAATAAATACAGCAACCTTGCACTTGTGTTACCGTGAAAAGGGACCAACCCTTAAAAAAATGAATGCTGGTCCTTTTGAACTCTTACAATTGCCGGATGCCCCATTCGCATACCAGCACATTCCTCAAAGACTCGAGCCTGGCCTTGTTATCTACTTCTGTGATTCTTCCCAACTATAAGGGCAATTCAGAGCCTCTCACAAATACATTCTTTTTTTACAAGAAAAATCCTGTTTTTGACCTTTTTCACGTTTCCTTTATTTTTTTGTTTTTCAGGTTTTTTTTCATTTTTGTTCCTTTAGTTTTGTTTATTTTTACTTTTATTAAAAAAAGAAAAACACGTGCCCCCCACCGCAAAGCTAACCAGCCTGGGCACCAAGCATAATGGCTTGTAACCCAGGGCTCAGAGGCCATGCCATTTGCAGCCCCTGGCCCTAAAAGTTATGAGCCCTTATGCCCCAATGGACACTGGGATCTTCTGCACCCCCCCCCAATATCCCAAATGGGGTGCAGGTAATCTGTCATCTGTCAAAAATGGTAAGTGCGAATATGTCTGCACTGCATGGAGGAGCTGCGGGTGGAAAACCAGACCTACATGGAGGAGCTGCAGGTGAGTATAGGCTTTTTTTTTGTTTCCGCCTAAGTTTCAGGCCTTGCATCAGGGGTGGATCAAGTCTCTCTGCTGCCTGAGGATAACTACAGAAAGATGCCCCTAAGATGTTTAGCTACAACGCTCAAAAGAGCAATCCAGGGAGTGTCGGTTGGACCGAGGCCACTGACCCAACAATGATTGACTTAAAAGCATGACAGTGTATAGCACACTAATGATTTCCACTGAACCACTAATGAGATACTAAAAATAATGCCTTGGAGCAGCATGAAGAGTATAAGGGGCAGGGGGATTGGATATTTCATTATCTATCGCCACTATGACACCCGGCTGCTGCTGCTGCTTATCACTGTCCTTTTAAATAAGGACCTTAAATTAAAAGAACATAAAATAAATTTATGATTAATATTTCTAAACTTCCTATGAAAGTTAAAATTTCTTATACAATATAGTAAGATTTTTTTTTTATTCTGGAGTCGATACCTTTTTTCCAACTCCGACTCCAGCCAAAACATGCTCCAACTCTAATGCCGACTCCATGACACTTAATTCACAGCACTGCTTAGATGCCTCGCCGGATTCTGAGGGGGAAGCCACCAGGACAAGGTAAGTATCAGTTGATTAGGAGCATTACATTTTTAGGGCATTAAAAGTCACATTTCCTGGAACCCCCCACGTCATTTATGATGTCACAAAAGGGGAGGGAGCTAGAGGGGGTGCACAGGAAAATACCCTCAAGGTCCTACCACTATGACATCACCAATGACTGACATCAGCGATGACATAGGGGAGATTCCCCATCACAATGTGGCATGCCCCATTCAACTCCCTGAAATCGCAGGCATAGCCTCAGCAATCTAGGCTCTACATATTAATGCAGGGCATAGAGGGTGAGTGGGTACCTCTGCCTGGAATCAAACTTGATGCTAGGTTATGAATAGGGGTTTCCAGCTAACCCAGGTGTCTTTCACCAACCATGTGGGGCAGTATTAAGCAAGCCACCATGTAGCCTTGCACAAGGCGCCTTCCATCTAGTGGCGTAACTAAATGTGACGGGGGCCATGGTGTGAACATTGAGTTGGGCCCTTTCAAAGCTCATGCAGTAAACATTTTTCTTTCTTTTAACTTAATTGGATGCAGCACCAATGATGCTTCCTTTCTCTAAATGATGCCAAGTGAGAACTGATATGATAAACAAGGTGGAGGAGCAACAATTAAGGAGCCCCCCTAACTTCCTGGACCCCGGTGCAGTTACACCCCCAGCACCCCCTATAGATACACCTCTGCTTCCATCCTAAGGCCGGCCCAGAGTGTATTTTTTTATTTAGCTCAACTATCTGCGCCGCCTGCACTTGCCCTTTTCTGTGCTCGAGTTGTCCATGTGAGGTGCAGATGCACTCGGTGCACAGGAATCTCTTATGGGTCTGGAGATGTGTGTTTTACAGATGCATACGGCCTCTCAGCAGGGATGCTGCCTCTGTTTAAACAATGCCCTGCTGCCTCCATTAGCTTGGGGAGCCTGATACCCCTTTGAAGTCTGTTTGCTTTCCATCACAATTTCAAATACACATTTTCAGTGGAGCAGCTGATTAATGGCTTTTACACCTTAGTGCCAGGGAGGTCCGAATGCTCTGTTGACAGTGCTGTTTCCAGCTCAGTGCGACTTTCACTGCCCAGCACACACTGTGTAACTGTTGTCTGTGCAGCCGAGTTGGGGGGGTCCACCGAAACTTTCACACCAATGTATATTTAATTATTCCCAGGCCCAGGCTACTGTCTATTTTGGACACTGTGTTCCAGGAATCAGTTTACTGGATAGCTAAAGTTACTTTCCACTCATTTCTGGATATGTTTCAAATTTATCAGGTGAGTGGCTGCTATTACGAACTTATGGCACCATACAGCCTAACTTTCAGAGACCCTGTTATCTTACACCACACTGTAGAGATCCCACTATGCCATTCTCCCTACCCCCTACATCAAAGACTGCTCTCCAGTATTGAGACTCTATACTATACTTCTCAAGGGCCCTGTTTACAACTATGTGACCCACCTTTGCATTTCATTTTGCTGTCCTATGCTATTTAAAGGCATTTTTGAAAGTGTATTTTTTGTGCCAAAAGGATGTCCCCAAGTTGCTTAGCTTATCAAGTATTTGTTTTTTATTTTTTATGTCAGCAAATTTAATAGAAGCAGTTTTCACTACAGCAATCGGTTGCAATTAGCAACTGTACACCAAGTCTGTACACCAAGATCTACAAGAGGAGATAGAGTCCTGTACACCCAGAATGCTGCTGCATGGTGACTGTTGAGGTGAGGGAGATCCCTCAAACTTACACATGTTCAGCAGTAGTAGTGTTATTTGCGTACAGGGCTCACTTTTCTCTTCCTATAGATCTTGGTGTACAGACTTGGTGTAAAGACTTAGTGTACAGTTGCAGATAGTGAAAACTGCTTTCACAAAACACACATTTGCTAAGATAAGTAAAAAAGGAAGTTTATGTTGTCATCCCCCACCCAGTACCAGATATTGGAGAAATCCACAGCCCAATATTCATAAAAACACTAACAGGGATCAGAATGATGTCCGAATGGCAACCATATGGTTCCCTGGCTGTACAGCAGCACCCTCTGGTGTATGGTGCTCTCCAGAGATGATTCAGTCAGCTCACAGCTCAGATTTGAGGGGCAGCCTTATCAGTTATAATAACTGCAATAAATCTGGCACTGCAATCTAAGGGGTTTATTCATCAAGGGATAGCGCCAAGTAGTGCCTTGTAAGTGGCAGGCAGCGTCTGGTGAACGCTGGGCGCTGTACGCAAAACCACATTTATGAAGTTGATTCTGGTGAGCGACTCTAGCAGCTCCATGTAGTGTCTGATTCATCATTACAGGCAGCTCAGCGTATAGCGCCAGAGCTCTGGCTCCCAGAGAGCCAGGTATTACCTGTCGCTACCTGTCCCTCTCCCATACATTTCAATGGACGTTCCTTTTCTTCTGTTTAAACAGGATTTTTTGTGTTTATTTTTTTTCTCTCAAATAATCGTGTCACCTCTCCTGGCCTGAAAACGTTTTTGATTTTTTGTTTTTTTATGGAGAATTGTCATTACAGGTCTGGCACTAAAGTATTAATGTCACAATGTTACAACAATGTAATTCCATATGTTTTCGCTTTGTTACCGGTGGATATGTGTTCAAAAACAGACTTTACTTACACAGCATCTGGTGCTCTATGCTATAGCGACCATTTTCAGAGCGCCTACGCTCTGCGAGTCTGTTTTTTTGTTGAATATGGTGTGAGTTGCTGAGCTGGCGCTACCTTTCGCTCGCTGCAACGCTGTACTGGTGTTAGAGCGCCCAACATACATCTCATTCATCAATGCCGGCCAGGTTACTACATCGACTGAGGCACTCTGTTACAGCGCCCGATACCCGCTTACAGCATCTACTAGTGGGCGCTCTAAACGCCGCTATACAGACGCTCATCTGTCGATACCTGGCGCTAGTAATGAATCAGCCTCTTAGTGTAAAGTTGCTAATAGCAACAAATTGCAGATAGTGAAAACTGCTTCCACAAAACACACATTTGCTAAGATAAGTAAAAAAAGGAAGCTTATGTCGTCAACTTCTATCCCCAGCCCAGTACCAGATATTGGACAAATCCACAGCCCAATATTCATAAAAAATACAAAGAGGGAACAATATGATGTCCGAATGGCGACCTTATGGTTCCCTGGCTGCGCAGCAGCACTTTCTGGTGTCTGGTGCTCCAGAGATGATTCAATCAGTTACACACAGCTCAGATTTGAGGGTCAGCCTTATCATTTATAATAACTGCAATAAAACTGCCACATACACCATTCTGTGGAATGGGGAAAGGGAACAACACAAGACTGACACTGCCTTAGGTACGCTGCCAGGCAATTGATTTTAAAGTTTAAAGAGTCAGTCCAGTCTAACTAACTCTTATTGCTCACGGGAGCAGCCATGATGGAATTAATGCATAATGCCGCACCATTGTCTCCTATTTAAATGTATAAGACAAAGCAACCCCTCCCTTCTTGTCTAATTAGAAGGCTTTATGCAGTAATTCTATCATGGTTCCTCCCCATAGGTAATAGGAAATACTTTATCTGTAGACAGGGACAAAAGCTTGCCCTTTAGACAACTCATTTGTCTTTAACCTAAATCAGAAGTTATCAGAGCTCTCCTTTAAGTACATATTTTTAGTCTGATTGCAGAGTTAAATCTTACTCAATAATAAAGAATTGTCACCATTTATTTCAGCCCTGTGAGCTGTTATACATCAGGTCTTACAGCGTAATTCATTAAAAGGTAAAGAGCTTTACAACCCATGGGGAGAGTTTTTCACACGTTATTTAATACACTGTAGGGGGTTGTTATTTACTAATTTGTGGAAAATGCCTCTACCTCACTGAAAAGAATAGAGATGGGGACAGGGGGATTAAAAAGCAAAAAAAAAACAGGATTTTGACTATTCTGGGTTTTGGTCTTAGGCGACATTGGATCGGAGAGGAATTAGGTTTTTTCGGGGATTCAGATTTCACACAGCATCCTGTTTTGGATGCCCCAGGGGAGGGAATAGATTCCAGGGCTGTCGTCCATGGGTTTTATCCACTTTAATATAGTGGACTAAAAGAGTCACCTATTTAACAAGGTTAATAATGCTTTTTTGAATCAGGTAGTAATTACATGCCAGATATCAACCAAGAATAAAAGGATTAACCCAGGATGCTTAGCAGTGGGCGGATACATGCAAATCATCTCTTTTTTGTACTACCTCAAATGCTAAGAAAGGGCCAGCTGAGCTCCTCTGTTATGGTGCTTTGATGTCTCCCCCACAACCATCACATCCAGCCCTGTACTGATGCGGGATGCTAGCCTGAAATATGTGTCCACAAGTGGAAAGTGATGGCTGTGTAACACTGCCCTGGTGGTGGCTCTAGGTCCATGCCTGGAGCTCACTGAACGATCTTGTATTTCTCTGGTTGGTCAGTTCAATAATAGGAACCCTAAATCACCTACTCCTGCTGTACATGAGCCCTGAATTTAAGAGATGCTCACCAATTCTTTTCTTTTCCCTACCAACAGACAGAGCTCTGCTGCAGAAAGGTTAGTATCTCACTAATGCAGGGCTCACTGGTGGTGTGAGGAGGTGGGTTAGGTTAGTTCAGTGCCCCTGTGGATCAGGTCCTCTTTAAAAAGCTAGTTTATGTTTGAAATTAGTTTGCCTTTATTACCCAGTTAGAGCTTCAAAATTGGATGATTGGATGATTGAAACCGTTCTCCAAGGACAGCCTGTACCTGAGACGGCTTCTCTGGAAGCAGCGAGTCCTTTTCTTGACAAGAAAAACAGCGCAAAGTTCTCAGGCTGCTTTTAGTCTGTGCATGAAACCTCATACCACTTCTGTTTTGCAATCCTTTAATATCTTTTCATGGTCTAGAGGCCATTCCAGCTTTCAGGTCCCCCTTCAAAGGATGAAGAAAGGTCAATCCTATTATGACCTGATGGAACAGTCTACTAAATCAAGGTTGGAATAGTCCAGAGGATGATCCCAAATGGAAAGAAGACATTTTGTGATTGAAAATGTTCTTCTGTCACAGGGTCCGCATGACCAGATTGGATTTTGGCTCTGCTTGGATCTGTTTCCCTTGTTGCTGACTCAGATTGGACTTTGGCTCTGCTTGGATCTGTTTCCCCTGTTTGCTGACTCGGATTAGACTTTTGGGATCTGCTTGGATCTGTTTTCCCTGTCGCTGACTTGGATTGGACACCGCTTGGATTCATCTTCCCCTTCACTGGGCCAGATCTGGACTTTAATTGGCCAGCACTGTTAACCCGCTACACTGCAGCCTTTCTTCGGGAATCGCAATTATATGGGAAGACACTCAGCCCCTTAACCCTTGCTTCATAGACAGTAGGAGCCTCCATATTTCCAGCCTACCAATCAAACTGGCGATCCTGGACTCTCGACTGCTGCCCTCCGGTAACTCATGGTCAGGCCACCCTGCTTCCATCTTCAGCGGAACCCCAACTCATAGAATTAGAGGTGCCACCTCCACGTTCAGGTACATAACAGTAACAGGTAGCCAACATGAGTACCAAAGGAGATGCCCCCGTGCTTATGAGACCTTGGTCCAACAAGTCTCTAACCTTACGCATGCCATGGGGGAACTGCCAGGAGTGTTGGTTCAACTATGGGTTGTAGACCATCCCTGCCCCATACCTCTGCTGCCAACCGGTGCCTGCTCCCCTCGAGCCAAAATGACCCTTGCCTGATCGTTTCACTGGTGACAGAACTGCCAACTGCATTTCACTATGCAAACTGGGATCTTCAAGATGAAAACTGTGAAGGTGGGATTTATTATCGCCCTTTTGCAAGGGGAACCACAGACCTTGGTCTAAGCTAATGGGGCAGAAAAGCCCTCGCCTCAACTCTTCTCAAATGCTCTTTGATTCCATGGCAATACTCTATGGTGATCCTAAAAGGACCAACCCCTCCCCCCCCCCCGAATCAACTTTCAAAAATCTGGTCCAAGGGCGCAGGCCAATTGAGGATTACATCTCAGCAGGTGGAGTCAGGACACCCAATAGAATGAAGCAGCCCTGTGATTCCAGTTCCATTTAGGGCTTTCAGAGATTTTTAAGGATGAACTAGCCCACATTGAGACCCCTGACTCACTTGAGGGTCAGATTACCCTTGCCATCCAAAATGAAGGAATTGCATCCTGAATGTGGGGTCTTCTTTTCCAGTAACTCCAGATCAAACTCTCTAGGAGGAACCCCCAGCCTTCCTCCTCTGATAGCTCCTCGACAACCTCGCCTTTGGAACCCATGCAAATAGGTCTGACCAGACCTGCCCTCTCATCTGAAGAACGTACTTGCCACAGGCAGCAACAACTCTGCTTCTATTGTGGAGCCAAGGGGCACTTCATCATGTCCTGCCCGGTCTGGCCTCATGGTAAAAGTCACTGCAGCTGTAAACTGCCTAATCATCCTGCTTCCTCATCATGTGGTCATATCCTCCTTCTCGCTCCCTTTCAGCTCCCTAACAAGACCACTGAAGCTCAAGCCATCAGGGACTCTGGTCCCAGTGGGTGTTTCTTGGATCACCTCTTTGCCTTCACTTATCACTTCTCGAGGGCTATAGCTGGGGGGGAGCACTTGCCCCGGGTGCCGCAGGTCAGAGGGGCGCCATAGGGGGGCCTGAGAACAGGTGGGGGACAAATTTTTGCCCCAGGTGCCAGAAAGCCTAGCTACTCCTCTGCATTTCCCCATTCAACCCACTTACCAAGCTGTTATTACTTTAGCTGATGGTTCACACATTAAAGATGGTCCCATCACACAAGAAGCCATGGTGCCTGTCATCATTCCTGTTGTAAAACATCAGGAGATATTATGCTTCTATATTGTTTCTTCTCCCCTGTTTCCAGTTATCTTAGGTCTAACTTGGCTGAAAGCGCACAACCCCTTGGTGGACTTTCATAAGGAGCAAGTCACATTCACATCTTCCTACTGCTTGAATCACTGCATGCTGGAAGTATGAAGATGAAATTAGTCCAAGAACAATACCATAATTTTTTGGACGTCTTCAATAAGAAAGGGGCCAACCATAGGCCGTATGACTGCCCGATCGATCTTCTCCCTGGACGGCTCTTCCCTATGGGCACATCTTCACACTCTCTGACCTAGAACTAAAGACACTGAAGGACTAAATTGACAACAACCTTAAGAAGGGGTTCATTCAAACCTCTACCTCATTGGCCGGTGCTGGGATTTTTTTTTATGTCAGTAGCTCTTTACGGCCATGCATAGATTACCAAAAGCTCAACAAGGTGACAATCAAAAATCAATACCTGTTACGCCTGATCCCAGAATTGATCCTGTCGATCAGATCCACCCGCATTTTTTGCAAATTTGACCTAAGGGGAGTGTTTAATCTGACTCGGATTAGGGCTGGGGATGAAGGTAAAACTGTTTCAGAACCCAATTTGGGTGCATTGAGTACCTATTAATGCCTTTTTGGGCTTTGTAACACCCCAGCAATATCTCAGTTCCTTGTTACGACATCTTTTGCGATGTTCTAGACCAGTTCAACATGGTGTATCTAGACAACATCCTTGTCATCCTCACGTCCACGCCGTCAGCACATGTTGAATGTTCTCTCTCGAATCCACCAGCATCACCTCTATGCTAAGACAGAAAAGTGTGATTTAAAGAACCAACCATCGACTTCCTGGGGCTCATCATCTCTGTGTGATTTTGAGATGGACCCCTAAAAGAGCTCTGCCTTCCTGGGCCCGTACCAGAGAACCGCAAGGCCGTAAAATGATTAATCGGGTTTGCATCTGCCATTGTTCACCCCATCACGTAACTGACCTGTACAGTCAGCGATTCTGGTGGACTCTCAAAGCCCAACAAGCATTCAACAAAAATATGTACACCTTAGCCTCAATTCTCAAGCATCCCAATCCGCTCTCGGCCCTGAAACTCTCCTCAGTGGAAAAAAAAACTATGATGTCAGTAATCGGGAGTTACTCACCATTAAGGCTACACTCAAGGAGTGGCGATATCTCCTGGAGGGGGCATCTCATCTCGTACTCATCTTTACCAACCACAAGAACCTTGAATACCTCAGATCCACCAAGAGGCTCCTCCCCATCAAGCCGGCTGGGCTTTGTTCTTTACCTGCTTCGACTTCCACATAACTTATCAGCCCAGGCGCCATAGGGGGGCCTGAGAACAGGTGGGGGACAAATTTTTGCCCCAGGTGCCAGAAAGCCTAGCTACTCCTCTGCATTTCCCCATTCAACCCACTTACCAAGCTGTTATTACTTTAGCTGATGGTTCACACATTAAAGATGGTCCCATCACACAAGAAGCCATGGTGCCTGTCATCATTCCTGTTGTAAAACATCAGGAGATATTATGCTTCTATATTGTTTCTTCTCCCCTGTTTCCAGTTATCTTAGGTCTAACTTGGCTGAAAGCGCACAACCCCTTGGTGGACTTTCATAAGGAGCAAGTCACATTCACATCTTCCTACTGCTTGAATCACTGCATGCTGGAAGTATGAAGATGAAATTAGTCCAAGAACAATACCATAATTTTTTGGACGTCTTCAATAAGAAAGGGGCCAACCATAGGCCGTATGACTGCCCGATCGATCTTCTCCCTGGACGGCTCTTCCCTATGGGCACATCTTCACACTCTCTGACCTAGAACTAAAGACACTGAAGGACTAAATTGACAACAACCTTAAGAAGGGGTTCATTCAAACCTCTACCTCATTGGCCGGTGCTGGGATTTTTTTTTATGTCAGTAGCTCTTTACGGCCATGCATAGATTACCAAAAGCTCAACAAGGTGACAATCAAAAATCAATACCTGTTACGCCTGATCCCAGAATTGATCCTGTCGATCAGATCCACCCGCATTTTTTGCAAATTTGACCTAAGGGGAGTGTTTAATCTGACTCGGATTAGGGCTGGGGATGAAGGTAAAACTGTTTCAGAACCCAATTTGGGTGCATTGAGTACCTATTAATGCCTTTTTGGGCTTTGTAACACCCCAGCAATATCTCAGTTCCTTGTTACGACATCTTTTGCGATGTTCTAGACCAGTTCAACATGGTGTATCTAGACAACATCCTTGTCATCCTCACGTCCACGCCGTCAGCACATGTTGAATGTTCTCTCTCGAATCCACCAGCATCACCTCTATGCTAAGACAGAAAAGTGTGATTTAAAGAACCAACCATCGACTTCCTGGGGCTCATCATCTCTGTGTGATTTTGAGATGGACCCCTAAAAGAGCTCTGCCTTCCTGGGCCCGTACCAGAGAACCGCAAGGCCGTAAAATGATTAATCGGGTTTGCATCTGCCATTGTTCACCCCATCACGTAACTGACCTGTACAGTCAGCGATTCTGGTGGACTCTCAAAGCCCAACAAGCATTCAACAAAAATATGTACACCTTAGCCTCAATTCTCAAGCATCCCAATCCGCTCTCGGCCCTGAAACTCTCCTCAGTGGAAAAAAAAACTATGATGTCAGTAATCGGGAGTTACTCACCATTAAGGCTACACTCAAGGAGTGGCGATATCTCCTGGAGGGGGCATCTCATCTCGTACTCATCTTTACCAACCACAAGAACCTTGAATACCTCAGATCCACCAAGAGGCTCCTCCCCATCAAGCCGGCTGGGCTTTGTTCTTTACCTGCTTCGACTTCCACATAACTTATCAGCCCAGGTCAAAAAATACCAAGCCAGGCGCCTTGTCAGACCAGCCGGAAGTAGCTGTTATAGAAATTGTTATCTATACCCAACAATAGATTCTGGGCCAACCTTACTCAATAGCCCCCACCTTTAAAAGGTAGAACCCCACTAATAATTACCCATTAGCATCCTACCACTTGAGCTACAGTCATTAAGGGCAGGGTCCACTCAGGCTAGCTTTGTGGGCCCCACCACCAAGACTAATGAGCTTGTAAGGATTACCAGAGGCAATGGAGAGGGTGGGTAAGAAATAGAGAGTGTTTAGTGACATTTCAGAAGGTTGCAAGGATCAGAGGATGATTAGTAACATTGGTGGACCCTTCGGCAGCAGCAAAGAGGGCAACAAAGCATACATCACAGGCATACCTCACCACACAGGACAGCACACGCACACAGCATGCAGCCTCTGTGAACATGGCTATAAATGGGAATAAACAAAATTAAATGAAATAAAGTAAAGAGTCATGAGAAATTAAAGAAAAGAAAGAGAAATGACAGTGAGCAGTGCTCATGTTCAGCAGCCAAGCCCAAGATCCAGAGAGTCACTTGCCCATTACAGAGGATGATGACGGTATAAACAGGCTTTAATAAACTCCAGAGCTCCATTGTGTTACAAGACCTACTTTCTTACAGGCGTGAGGCCACCTTTCACGGAGTTCCAGGAACAGGCAAGGCCCAAGCTTTTATTTATTAAAGAGGAACAACAGAAAATTCAAAGATCAGCCCTTACTAGGACACAGTGCCTACTGTGGTTTTGTTTTTTGGCTAGTTGGAAGTGAGGGATCTTGGGTAGTGTTCGTGTCTGAATTTTTTGCAGAGTGTGAGTGCTGCAGAGTCAAATCCAGATAGACATTTGTGGTGTAACAGGAACTGGCTTTACTTGCACATGGATGCAGTAAGAAAAGGTCACATTACATGGTGAATAACAGACAGGAAAAAGAAGTCACAGAGATCACCTCAATGTACAGGAAACACAACATGCAGTAGAAAATGTACAACAGAGGCTAAACATAGATATATGTAACATCTACTGACATAAATGTAAACTGCATTAATCTAGCAATATAGATGCAGATCACATATAGAGACAAGCTGAAAGCTGTTGCACTGTATCTCAAACAGAATTAAGGTTAAAGTTAGGGCTCGTTCACACCATGGATTCTTACCGCATAGAGGAATCGAAGACCCAGAGCGTGGCTGCAGAAAACTGTTATGCGCCAGTTGTGGCATCAAGAGATAGTGGCGAGAAACAGCGGCAGAAAGTTGGTGGAACCTGGAGGCAGCAGCAGTGATGGCAGTGATGGCAAACAAGGACCATGAGGAGCCTAGTGGGAGCAGCAGGAACTGGTACTGATGTGACATAGACCAGTAGCAGGGCCTAGTGGCAATGGCCCAGGAAGAGATGGTGAGTACCAAGCTGCAGCATGAAATTCTTTAAATGCAGTATAAATGCTGCATAGATGTGAACGTGGCCACTGATTTAAATGAGCACAGTTTTATTTCAACGTACTTTGCAGTGGAGAATTCAATGCAGTGCAAATGTATAAATGTGGAGGGGCCCTTAAAGTGGACTTACAGTAAAAAAAGACTTTTAGTCCATTCATTCAGTCCATTGCTGTGCCTAGCTAGAACTGTGCCTGGGGGAGCAGGGGATGCACAGGTAGCCCAGAATAATGTGTTAGCAACGGATTGTACACAACACTCTTCTTGCATGCTGGAACAGCAGTTGTTTATTCAGCAACAATCTGGAAAATAAACGTTAACAGGATACATCTGTAAGATATCTCTATAAGGACCAAAGGATACACAGCTCCTTTCTATTACCAGGTAAGCATGTATATGTGGCTTTGTCATGCCATCAGCTATCATCCTATTAGACTCACAATAAACAAACTCAAGCATCCCACATGCCACCAAACCATGCATTTAGTGATGTTTTAGATCAGTGTCCATAGTCTTCTCATTGCTGGCAAGTTTAATACATCCTTAGTTGGCTATTTCAACCAAATTACTTCTTGACTTGCATGAGCATTCCAGTATCTTTGGCATGGCTTGCATACTCATCTACGAATTCCAACTGAGGCTATGATATCATATGATATATGGTAGTAGCTGCTATGTACAGAAGTGCCCCCACTCCTTGTTGGTAATTCTCATTGTTGGGTAGCCGATCTTCTTCTCCTTCTAACGTCAAGTAGGATGGATCCATTGCTGTGATTTTGCTTCTAACAGTCCATACTGGTTTAGGACTGAATAGATTTTAGAACTTTGGTTGAGAAGAAAACTCCCATCCTCCTCTCTGTGGATTTGGATTCCCTAATAAAATGGAACATTTCTGTGATTTTGCTTCTAACAGTCCATACTGGTTTAGGACTGAAGAGATTTTAGAACTTTGGTTGAGAAGAAAACTCCCATCCTCCTCTCCGTGGATTTGGATTCCCTAATAATATGGAACATTTCTGTGATTTTGCTTCTAACAGTCCATACTGGTTTAGGACTGAAGAGATTTTAGAACTTTGGTTGAGAAGAAAACTCCCATCCTCCTCTCTGTGGATTTGGATTCCCTAAAAATATGGAACATTTCCAAGGTCTTTAGTTTCAAAGTGCTGGTTGAGAATTTCACCTAATTTAGCAATTTCTCTGCATTCTTATGGGCGATGATTACACTTTACATTAAGAGTCATATTTGTCCTTGAAGACCTATTTACATCCGATTGCTTTCTTGCCTTGTGGTAGCTCAGTAAGCTTCCAAATCTGGAGATGGTGAAGAGGCTCCATCTCTTCATCTGCGGCTTTAAACCACTTCTGCTTCTCGTGGACAAGCAGTTGTTGCATCTGCTTCCAAGACTGTGGATTTGGATGTGTCCTTACCATATAAGAAAGGTGCTTAGCTGTGATTCCTTTGTTTAGTCTATCTGATTTACTGAATGGAGGTTGACTTGGTTCTTCTGTACCTTCCTTGGTGGTTTCAGAGATTTTTCCAGTGCTTTCCTTTTCAGCATCTGAGCTTGTGTCTGAGATTCTTGTTCTTTTTGCTTAGGTTGAATTACTGGCAAAAATTGATACAGAGTTCTCATCAATCACTACACCTATGCAGATGTTACTGTTTTGGTCTCTGGGTGCAGGATCCATGCATCTAGTGCCGTGACAAATGTATCATAACTTACTGGAAGACCACTTATTAGAAGTGCAGCAACATGAAAATCTTTAATTTCTTCCCCAATGCCTCTGAGGCATCCAACCAGAGTGTGTCTTATATAGTTCTGCATATTCTGGCTCTCACTTAGCTTAGACTGATAGAGTTTTCTCATGAAATAAAGCTTATTGCTAAGGTTTGATCTTTCATGCACTGTTTGTAACTCATCCCACATCTCCTTTGCAGTTGTACACTTACATATAGCACAATCTGAGTATCATTTATGTTGAGGGAGATAGTACTCTGTGCTTTCTGAACCTTTTCGAGCATCTCATCTGGTAATGGATTAGGCGTAGATTTGTGAATAAATATCCACATACCGTCTCTTATCAGTGGCATCCTGGCCTTGAATTTCCAGGACTGGTAGTTGTGGTACTGGTGGGGTGCGGGGGATGCAGGAGTGCGTGCTCCCCATTCTTCTCAATCAGAGGCGCTTGCCGAATTACATCGGGTCTGATTGGAGGGGAGCCTGAACCAGGGAGGCAGTAAGCAGATCGGGCGATTATCCCAGTTAATAAAATTAAAAAATAAATAATGAACTCACCTCACCCTCGAGCAAGTTTCCACAGTTCTCTGAGAAGCAGTCACAGGAAGGCTGTACAGATCCAACAGGTCTGCTCCCCTGCTGTGCATGTGACCGCTGGGAAGCATTCAAGTGGTTAGGTCGGTAGTCGTGTGGAGCAGGGGTTCCGGATCTATGTAGTGTGGAGATTAGCTCTGGTAGGCGACCGGGTGTCAGCAGTATAGAGGCGGAGGCAAACAGTTCAAAGTAAAGTCTGTGTTTATTTCACACAAAAAATCCACAAAAGCATAGGTCCATACAGGTTACATCACCTTTTCAGGAAACCGCAGCATAAATGATACAGTCAGGCAAACAGCTTTTAGTCCTTGAGCAAAGGTCCTGTTTACAGTCAAATAGGCCTCAGGTCCGCATGAACAGCCTCCACAGGAGATTTCAGCCAGGCTCACAGAGTCTCACTCCCATGTGAGCTCTAGACAAAGGACAGGCCACAGCTGATTCCCCAGGCTATTTAAACAGCCCGCAAAACCCGGACCTGGGTAGTGGGATGGAGTCCCACCCTGCTCTACTCCATCCCAGTAAAGCCGTCCCAGGTTAGCCTTTCGGCTATTCTAAATCATCATCAGCAAACTGCCACCAGCAGCTGATGCTGGAAAACAAGCTATACGGCTTTACTGCACCAATGCCAGGTACATTGGTGCTACATACCTGCCGTCAATAACGGCCCCTTGCACCTTACCACAGTAGCCATGCTGCGGCTGCAACCAGAAATGTTGTGGGAACATTCTAGATGCTGGGAACCACTGAGTTCTTTCTTATTTGAGCCCGCAAATTATCAAAGCACCGGGGAGGCAACTTACTAGCTGCATTTAGTGTCTCTTTAAGTGTACTGCAACCTGCCCTGGAATGCACTGGCAAAATAAGAGCTGACTGCACAAAAATTGGATCCTGCGCAAGGATTGATTCTGTGGGAGGTCTAATAAAATTTTTTATTTTTTTCATTATTTAAAGATTTAATATCAAGTCACTACTTCCTCATTCACACTCACATGACAGCAAATAGTAGCCAATCATGTGAGCGCTGGCAAGTGGCAACCATTCAGGTTTGATGCTCAAACCTACTTGGCCAACCTGACTGGTCACCGGTAGTCATGTGATTGGCAGCACATGCAATGAACAAGGAAGTAGTAAGCATTGGCTGGCTTGGCATTAGTGTTCCTCTTTAAAGGAGATCAAAAGCAAGTTGGGATGCCCATTTGCTGACAGTCCTCTAGGAAGCCTAAAATTGGGCAAAAACCTCACTCTGCATTCCATGTGACCGCTGGCAGACTATGGGGTTTGCCATTCAGGTGTGATGCATGCATGCCCACCCAGCAAACTCTATTGGTTTCTGAGAGTATGCAGAAAGAGCTGCACTGACCCTGTGAACGTGGATGGGAAGTAAGAACCTATATAATGGGATCACGGTTCAAATGAATATTACAAATGTTCTAATCCTTCTTTACTGTATCCAAAAAAAAAAGTGTAGGTGGAGTAAGGCTTTAACACATCCAGCGTTTAGAGCTTATAGCAGCATCAGCACATTTCTTTGCTGTTTACTCGTGGCCTAAGCGCACGCTGGGTGAATCTTCAGTGATCTTGTCATCTGCAATAAATCACACGTGGTGCTCTATGGCGGCAAACAAAGGCTTTGGCGTGAAGACATCCTGATATTTAATATCCTGATGCCTGGAGCTCCCGGCCCGATATCCCCCCGCCGCCATTGCCGCTGCAGCACATATTTTCCATTCAGAGGCACAGAGTTTTTTTCTGAATTTCAATCAGACTGACTTATAAAATTGCCTCAGGCCCGGGACCGGCTCAGCTCTGATAACGTGGCAGCCCAGGCACGAAAGGCCCACAACTCACTTCACATGTGTAAAGGCTGCAGCTTGCAAACACATTTCCAAGTAATGACAGGACCATTATCAGGGCAGTATACTGCTGCATGGGGCCCAGGCCAATTCCCTGCTTTTGTAGGGCCTAGGCATTTTCAGGTTGTGCCAGAGGGCATTCAGTGGCACATCTTTATTTACTATTTGCAACAAATGCAGTGACACCAGGTATGAAACAGCATACCTTTCAACTTCTCAGGGTGGGATAGAGCGACAATTGTTAAATTAAGCCACACCCCCTCATTGAGGGATGGATAGAAAATAGGATGTTAGTTACAACACTATAAAAAATTTGAAAAGGCAAATTAATCATTTATCGATGCAGATCTGCATGTTAAACCTCAAAGAGGTACCAAGGATGACTACAAGGGACAGAGGGCATGGACTCAAAAGAGGGACAGGCCCTCCAAATGAGGGACTCTTGGTAGGTATGTAACAGGGATCACTTGCCCCCCCCCCTTAACTACAGTAAACTGTCTGTGTATAATACAAAAGTTTCTGTTTAATAGAAGGAATTGTATAGCCAAGAAGGATCCCTTGAGCATCTGTAAATAATGCAAACCAGGGGGGTTCATATACACACAATCACAAATCGAGATGCCCCTGGGGAGGCCCTTCACATGGCCCTATGATCTTGGACTTTATTTAAAGTGGACCAACACCCAGCCGGATCCAATCCCACCCTGCGGAGCATCCAAAATTGGGATGCCCCACTGTGTGAAACCCCCCAGGACGCCCGCAAACTTTACCTGAATCCAGGTCCAACGGCCCATGTGTGGGCCACATCTCGCGTTTATCTCTAGCAGGGCGCGTGCCCGCGCCGGCCATTTGTGAATGGCCGGCGTGGGCACGCTCCCTGTTAGAGGGAAGCGCAAGATGCGTCCGCCAGCATGCTCGGAGCCGCTGAGGTAAGACGTCGCTTTGACGCGCATAGCTCAGCTGCTCCAAGCGCGCAGATTGGACAAGCGGCTGTGCATGCGCCGTAAGAGCGGGGTGAGGTGAGTTGAATCGGGCGATCTGGGGGGTTTCATATAGCGATTGGGGTGCCTCAGGGAAGTGGACCAAAACCCAGGATAGTCAAAATCCTGGGTGTTGGTCCACTTTAAGGTATTTGGGCAAATCTAAACTGGAAAAAGCACTATTTTTTAAAGGGGACCTTTAGCAAAATATATAGATATAATAACGAATTGTAATAGGTATTCTTTTAATCTAAAACATATATACATATATAATTCACCCTAAAGGGGATATATCCCATTTTTTTAAATAGCGTTCTTTTATATTTTGGCACCAAAGGCTTGAATGATAGAATGAGGGTCAAACTGGAGCCCCTTGGGTACACCAGAGAAAATCATTAATAGGGCCCACCAGAGAAAATGATTCTTAGGGACCACTATTCAGCTAGAACACAATTAGCTAAATTAATATAATATAAAATAATATATATACCAAATATCAAATTTAAAGACAGGCACAGCCTAGGTCAGCCATACTCAACCAGTGGACCGGGGTCCGAATGCAGACCTCCGCTCCAGATTTCCGGACCCCTGCCCTGACAGCCATGTACTCAGGTGCCTCTGTGTTGCCGTGCTCAGAGCTGCCTCCTTGATTGGCAAGGTAGAGCTTAGTATCCCTGCCAGTGTCATGGCTCCCTGGCACCTAGAATTGCAATATGAAGTACTGCACGGGCAGGAAGTGGCATTGTAAAGTACACACAAACCTTGTTTCTCAGTCTCTTTGCCCCATCCAATCCTTTCCTCCCATCCCGGCTCAGCCCCATCTATCCCTGTCCCACCAACTCGTCCCCACAGCTCAGTCCCATCAATTCCTGTCCCCTCAGCTCTCCCCCATCCATCCCTGTCCCCTCAGCAATGCCCCATCCAGCCCAGTCTCTCTGCCCCATCCTACCCCACCCATTCCTGTCCTCCCAGTTTTACTAATCCAATCCCTGGCCTCCCAGCTTTAGTTCTGCCCATCCATCCCTTCTCCCAGCTCTCTCTCTCCATACCTCACTGCCCTTCCTGTTCTATCTATCCCCCCTCTTCCTTACAGCTTCTATCCCATCAATCCCTCTCCCCCGAGCCCTATGTATCCATCCTTTTACCAGACCTTATTGCCAGTAGCATTTTGGGTCCTAGTCCACCCCTGTACATGACCTGCAAAGAATGCAAAGCTCCTGTTTTTTCCCAGTGCCCAATAGGATTTTTGGGCTGGGAGGGCAAGAAGCCTTTTTTAGTTTTGCCTGTGGAATCTATAGCCCCTCCCCCAGTGTACTGATTTCTAACTATCCACCCCCGTGACAGCCCTCCGCCCGGGTCTTCACCACTCACTGGATGCCAATAAATGGACCTTTACAAGAAGTGGTTGAGTACCCCTGGTCTAGGTAAAGGCAATACTAAGGCAGCAAGCAGCTCACCTGATTGCCTGTCCCATGTGCCATAGTAGGACTTCAAAGTTTGCTTCTTTCCATTTTTTCAGGACTAAAAGACCACTCTGTCCCTTTGTGCTTTCAGCACAAGCGAGCATTGTAAGTCACAGTGGTCCCACAGCTGACTTTGATCACAGCACAGCGAGTATGCTCATGACTCACAAAGCAGAATCATGTCATACATCTTTCCAGTTCACCCACACTCAGAAATTGGAGCAAAGCCTGCATCTTATACATCTTATGACTTGTAATTAGAAATTTTGAAAGGAGTAAATTACATAATAAAATGTTATTTAGGGAAACTGCACAAACTGTGGTTGCAGATGAATGCACGGCTTATCAGCAGCGTAGGAACCCATCACCCATTGGTGATATCACTGTGACATAAAAAACAGCCTAAAAGGAGCTGATACACTATCACCACAGTTATTTCCAAGCCATTCTGTGCTATCAGTGCCCTTGTGATTACACACTTCGGCTTCCTGTATGTGTTTATTGAAGGTGTTCCCTGGCTTTCTGCTAGCTTTCTATAGAAACAAAAGTTAAGAATTTAAGGCTTGAAAAGAAAAAAAAAGCTGTCAAACTGGCAACCGCAGCAGGTATTGGGCACCTAACTGCACCTGCTTTTGTACTAACCTCACTTTAACCTTTCTGTAGAACCCTAATTGAACTGTTAAGTTTCCTGGCAAGGGCAACTGTCTGTCTCCCCCCCCCCCCAAGGCATTGACCGCCCAATGAAAAAACAAAAAACAAGAGAGCACTTACTTATTTTCCCCCTGCTTCTAAATGGTCTGAGGACATGGGATGGGGATTGCTGGTGTCAAGCTTGTGACCCGCCTTCGGCAAGAGAATCACTTTGACGCCCTTTCCATGTAGTGGATTTGCCAAGTTCTGACACACCCCCTCCATTGCGCCATCAATATCAGAAGCGAAACAATGCCCTCTCCATTTTTTGCAATAGAGCGGATTTGCCAAGGTCTAACACACCCTCTATTGTAGCGAATGGAGAGGGTATGGCTGTGCCCCCATGGGATAGACGGCAGGAGGCCATCTGGAAATTTGCATTTGCAATGGACTGACAAATCAATAAATAGAGGCGTTGTGCGGCTATAGGGCAGACACTGATGATGTCACCTTGGAGGGGACGAAATGCGCGTTGGATACACAGATTTAAGTCTCCATTGCTTTTTATTAGATGTTTTATTGAATGCAAGAATTTATGAAATTTTGTTAGCTCTTTTACTTTTTACTTACAATTAAAGTTAGCTTTATTCAAACACTCGGTGGAGGACCCTTGATTCTTGGCAATATTTTTTGCTTGATAGGCATAAGCTGACCGGAGCAGGACATGGACTGGATGAATGTCAATATCGAGTACCAGAGTGATAACCGGTGGTACAAAGTGACATAACAAGAGCTCTAAGTGGATGGTCTGGGTTCCCCTATAAAATAGGGGGCTCAGAGCAAGGGTATGTTGACCCATACCTTTAAATTCAATCTTTTGATCAACTTATACATATCGTAAATATGATCAGAGATACTCCTGAGGAACTGCCCTGAGCAGGAAAGTCTACTCAAAGAATAAAATATTGGGAAATACCCAGCAGGCTTCTCAGCCTCATCAGCATCAGTAGCTGATATAGCATGGTTGGGATTTACCTTACAAGTTTTAAGCTGTTTTATCCTCCTGTACTTTTGAAAGTGATTGGAAAGATCAGTGAACTTTGGCAGCGCGGAGCTTATATTTATTGAAAATTTATAGTTCAGTATTTGGACAGTGAGCCGTTTGTTGCCTGCACGCACCTGGTACTTGGTGAGAATGACAGAAAGCAGGTTCTTCTGGTCCCAGCATGCTCCAAATGTGTCTGTGTGGGTGAGGTGCTGGGGCTCTACCACAGGGGATAAGGGCAGAGTTTCTCTTTATTAACTTCAACAGATGACATCAAGACATGACGCAGGTTCATACATCCTTTCAGTTATATTCTGTCGCATCCACAGCTAAAGATCAGCCAGCTGGTCTTATAGATAAGGATTCCCAGGACTTCCTCCACTGAGTTCCCACCGACAGCCACTGGTATAGAACTCTAGCTTCCTTCTTCAACCTTCTGTCATGTTCGTAAACATGCCAAATATGTGCTGGTCAGTTCCCTCCAAAACCTTCCAACCAATGGCTTGGTTGTTACTCTGTCTCTACCAAGCATCCGGCCTTGGTTATTAACTCCTTCTACCTTACCTCCATTCAATGGCCCAATGGCTTTCTACAGCCTGTTCTCACTGCTGCCATCTTGAGTCTGAGTCTGTTAAAGAATACTACAACCACCAATCACTTTCATGGCTAGAAACCATAAAAGGGTTTAATCTTTTTTAAACTGTATGTACAGGGGGTTCTTGTTAACTAACTGGCATGTACCAGAAGACAGTAGAGTCTGAGCTTGATGGTACAGGAAGTGTGGGCGATCAGATGAGTTACTGATCTCCAGACTGGTACCGATCAGCAGTGCAGGACTAAGGGTGGTCAATCACTTTAGGTATAAGCCTTTATATTGGTTTCAAAAGCCTCCAAGTAATAATCAGTTGGTGTAGACTCAGGAAACTTTCTGCAGAAGAGACCAGTGGACCTTGATGGGCTGAGTTGGAAAAAGTAGGCTCCTTTGAAGCCAGGTGGGTACAATAGTGGTCGCAGCTCAGGGCCCACTTAGTGCTGTAGCTGTAATCAGGCACTAATTGGTGCCTGGCATTTTACCTTACTTTAGGGAACATCTGGGTGAGTTTGCCTTTTGGCTTCCTGTGACCCACAAACTTTCTGCACTGACCTGCAGCCCTTCATGACTCCCTGCAACCCACAACCTTTCCATTCTGTCATGGAGCCCTTCATGACTCCCTGCAACCCACAACCCTTTCATTCTGTCCTGAAGCCCTTCATGACTCTGTGCAACCCACAACCCTCCCATTCTGTCCTGAAGCCCTTCATGACCCTCTGCATTCCACAACCCTCTCATTCTGTCCTGAAGCCCTTCATGACCCTCTGCATTCCACAACCATCCAGGCTGACCTGCAGAAGTTTTAGCACTTCTCTGCAACCCATTTGTGCAAAGCCATAGCTATACCCCCCAACTGTCCTGATTTCCTGTATGATAATCCCGCTTTTGGCCTGTGTCCCTGACGGCTTGAATGTGTCCCGCACCTCCTTGTCGCCACTCGCCACCGCCCACCACAGCTTGATACTGCTGGCCCTGAGTGTGCGCTGGCTGCTATTTTTGTTTTTTGTAAGTCTTTCTTTCATTGGTGGTCCAGTGGGCATGACTCCAACGTCTGAAGAAGGTGACACCTTGACTTTCATTCATTGGTGGTTCTGAGAGTGGGACTAGAGAGGAATGGGGCGCTTTGTGCCACTCCTGCTTGATGCAGAAGGTAAGAGTGTATGTGTGCTGGGATGCCCCTCACTGGATGTTATGTGGGATGCCCTTCACTGGCTGTAATGTGGGATGCACCTCACTGGCTTTAATGTGGGATGCCCCTCGCTAGCTGTAATGTGGGATGCGCTCACTGGCTGTAATGTGGGATGCACCTCCCTTTCTGTAATGTGGGATGCACCTCCCTTTCTGTAATGTGGGATGCACCTCCCTTTCTGTAATGACAGATACCCCTCACTAGCTGTAGTGTGGGATGGCCTTCACTGGCTGTAATATGGGTTGCCCCTCACTGGCTTTAATGATGGATTGCCCATCAATGGCGCTAATGGAGGGATGCCCCTCACTGGCTGTAATGGAAGGATTCCCCTCACTGGCTGTAATGAGGGATACCCCTCACTGGCTGTAATGGAAGGATGCCCCTCACTGGCTTTAATGGAAGGATTCTGCTCACTGGCTGTAATAGAGGGATTCCCCTTGCTGGCTGTAATGTGGGATGCCCCTCTCTGGCTGTAACGTGGAATGCCTCTCACTGGCTGTAATAGAGGGATGCCCCTCCCTAGCTGAAATGTTAGATGTCCCTGACCAGCTGTAATGAGGGATTCCCCTCACTGACTGTAATGTGGGATTCCCCTCTCTGTCTGTAATGTGGGATGTCCCTCACTGGCTGTAATGAGGGATGCCCCTCACTGACTGTAATGTGGTATGCCCCTCCATGGCTGTAATGTTAGATGCCTCTCACTGGTTGTATCGTGGAATATGTCCCTCACTGGCTGTAATGTGGGATGCCCCTCACTGGCTTTAATGTGGCATGTCCCTCACTGGCTGTAATGAAGGATGCCCATCACTGCCTATAATAGGGGATGCCCTTCATTGTCTGTAATGAGGGATGACCCTCTCTGGCTGTAATGGGGATTGCTCCTCACTGGCTGTAATGAGGGATGTCCCTCACAGCCTATAATGGAAGATGCCACACACTGGCTGTAAGTGGGGGATTTTGCACACTCTCTGTAATAGGGGGTGATTCGGAGGGGGGATTTTAGCACACCATTTGGTTCAGAATATTTTTTTCCTTATTTTTTTCCTCTAAACCCTGGGTGTGTTTTATGGCCAGGTGCATCTTATGGAGCGAAGAATATGATATATGTATATATATGATGTGACATTAAGATACTATACTGGGCCAGGAACAGTACAGCAGGGTCGGTGTACCCCAAAAAGTCCTGGGCGGTCTTAAACCCCAATCTGTGGGGTTTGTGTGTGTGAGGGCTTGTCTATATTATTATTTATTTTTATGTAATTCTTAGGTGGTGTTTCCCTTTAAGATCATGGCTGAGGACCTGGTTTAATTGCAAAATTTAAAGAGGACCATAACCCAGGATTTTCACTATTCCAGGTTTTGGTCTGTCCCCCTGGGTCACCCTGGTGTGGGGAGCCCCACTGTGTGAAACCCCCTAGGTCGCTGAGTCCACTCACCTCTCCTCAGGCCCACGCTGCGGCTAAAGCAGCCAGCTGGAATCGTAGCCACACTTGTGAGCGGTGCCAGCATCACTCGGCTCCCTTCAGGTGCCCATTCAGTTGTGGTGGGCGGGGCCACGCACATCAGAGGAGGGGAGCACGTGATTCCCGCGCCACGCGCACAGGTGCCGTGGGCTCGGGGGAAAGGTGAGTTTGCTGCACACCATGGGGGGTTTCACACGGTGGGGCATCCCAGTTCAGGATGCCCCTGGGGGACTCCAGGATGGGTTTTGGTCCACTTAATTGCATGTGTACCTCTTTCCTGTTTTAAAAAGTTGAGAGGTATGGCCATACCCTTGCTCCCTGCAACCCATTCTGTGTTGACCTGCAGCCCTTCCATACCTCTCTGCAACTCATAACCCTTCTGTACTGACCCACAGCCCTTCTGCGCCTCTTTGTGACGCACAGATCAGCTGTTTCATTGCTTACTAATCTTATTGGATCCAATTTAGCATTCCAGGGGCTGAATGTAACAAGAAACACATTATTGTATGGTCAGTGCCAGGGCCCTATTTAAAGAGTATTTTGTTGACTCGGGGGCATCCCAGGGTGCCCCAAAAACCCATCCCAGGGTTCTTCTTCGCTCTAAATTATGCCAATTAAGCACAGATATAATAAATAAGGTGGGGGAGCATCAATGATGGAGCCCCCCCCCATGCCTTCATGGGCCCCAGTGTGGCTGCACCCCATGTACCCTCTATAGTTAAACCTCTGGGCATCCATATCAGGCCTTGTTTTGAGGCAGTCCACTCTTTTATCTGAACAGGAGGTATATGGTGGCCATAGCCAAGCTGTAGGGAAGAGGAATTCCTGTCAGTCACTGGGAATAATTCTGTTGTCATTTCTGGCTCACATGCTGAACTGGCTTCAACTGTACAATGTGGGCGAGAAAGCAAAACATACCAGTCCTGACACATTCACAAAAACAATGGTGCTGCTGCCAGCTACTACTTCCAAAGGGGTTGTTTAATAAAATGAGGAGAAACTCTTCACCTCATACGGACGTCTGTCTACATTTCATTTTTTTGACCCTCCACCCTGGTTAGCCAAAAATACTTCAGTTCCCTTTTAACAATTTCCTCCCTCCTGATCCTGTAAAGTGGTTCAAAACCCAGCTATGAGATTCTCGGGCCGATCGTTTCCCTCCCCCGTGGCAACCAAAATCGCAATGCCCCGCTGTGTGAAATCCCCCAGGTCGCCCAGATCACTCAATGTTGTTCCTGCTCCAACGGCGCATGCGCAGGCCGCGGACGCATCCCTGCTATACCTCTAGCAGGGCGCTGACAGCGTCAGCCATTTGTCAATGGCTGGCACAGGCAAGCTCCCTGTGAGAGGAAAGGGGGGATAAGGACGCCAGCACGCTGATTGGATGAGCGGCAGCGCATGCGACGTAGGACTGGGAAGAGGTGAGTTTCTTCGGGTGATCTGTGGGGTTTCACACAGCGGGGTACCCCCGCTATAATTAATAACCCCATAAATGAGTAAACTCACCTAGCCAGCACACACAGCTGCATCCCTTCTGTACCTCTAGCTGTGTAACTTGAGAGGGTGCAACCGTACTGGGGCCCGGAAGGTCAGGGGAGCCCCATCATTGTTGCTCCTCCACTTCATTTATCATATTTGTTCTCACTTTAGATCATTTAGATAACATTTGTTTCGCCTGTTTTGGCCTTTAGTTATCTGGCTGCATCCCATTTTGTTAAAAGACAGAAAAAAACTTTGTTGAATTGTGAAAGGGCCCCATTTAATGTTGGCACCAGGGCCCCATCACATCTAGTTATGCCACTGTACCGCAGGTATTTCTGAATGGCTGTCACAGGTATATCTACAGGGATGCCTACAGCGGGGCGTCCAAAAGGTGCTCAACCATTTAGGAACAACATCTGGCAGTGAAAATCCCAGGGTTTTTCCTTATTAATCATGCATTAAACTCTGTATTGTGGAGGAAAGGAAATATCTGTGCACTGCAATGAAGCATGTCACCTATTGCAGGAGGTCTGGCTGCATGGTGTGTAACTGTTTCCTGTCCCCATCAGATGGTGAATATTTATTTAATGCAGGGCTCATGGATGGTGTGAGGGGTAGGTTGAGTTAGTTTTGTGTCTCACTGAAGCAGCACCCAGCCTGCCAACTTTCAGGTGGAGAAGTTCTCCAGTGAAATAGACATTGTCTGTTGCCGAGTTATTTATTCAAAGTAGACCCTAAATTTGTACCAAGTGTAAAGGTCCATAGCCGACCCCCCCCCCCCCCAGTAAGCCTGTCAATAAAGAAATAGTTACCTTTTACCTCTGTCTAGCAACTCAAAAATAACTGCACACTGCCGCACAGCAAGCCCTTTATAAGTGTACTGCCTGAGCTGCGTCTCCCATCAGAGTGAAAGGTGAGTATTTCTTTATTACTATGCTTACCTTAGGGTAGGGTAAGGGTGCAAACAGACCAGGACCCTTACTGGCTCATAGCTGGCAGCGTGTATTTAGGTCTGCGTTTGGAGAGCTCTCCCAATGACACTGAATTTTCTTAGCATGTCAGCGAATGGCCTGAATTGCAAATATATCAAATGTGTACTGTTGCTAGAGACCCTAGGCTGTAGGCGGCTTTAAAGTGGACCTTTAACCTAGCTACCAGCAACAACACATGCTACATCCCTAACCCCTCAGGAAGTCTGATTTTGGAAGCTTGTTGGCCTTGAAACAAATACAAAATTCACGAAACCAGACAAGCCTGATCTGTAATCTGCCATTGCTGGTGCCCCGGCAAATCCCCTTGGCCAGCATTAGTGATGACAAGACTACTCAGGAAGGCAGGTGAGTATTGTGTACAGCAACATAGAAGATAATGGCACTTTATAAATTAATAACAATAATAGTGTGCCCAATTTTCATGCATATTAGGGGGGCAGACTTCCTGAATCGAGGTGTCTCAAAATTGAAGAATAAAATGATTCTTTGAGCAATTTTGATGTTCACCCTGCTTTAAAGTGGACCAACACCCTGCCGTTTTATTTTTTATTTTTTGCCTTTTAAAAATATGGCAATAATGCTGCCGGACCCGTTATCAATAGTAATGGAAAAATAACTTACCTCTAATGCTTCAGTGCTGCGTCGCTTCCTTTTCAATCTCTCGCCGCCATTGCTTGTAAAAGGAAGAGATCGTTTGACCTCTTCCTAAAGCAAATCTCGCGCATGAGCAGTAGGTAGGTGAAGCGCCGCTTGCATCAGTAGCGAGCAGCGCTTCACCTGACCTAAATCAGCGCTACTGCGCATGCGCTCCCCCGATGACATAGAGAAGAGAAACTGAAATCGCGCGAGTGAGGAGGAAAGCTTATCCACGGACAAGGAAGAGGGACAGCATGAAAATGAACGGACAAGCAAGACGGACAGCGTGCTAATGAACGGACAAGAGCTGGAGGGCGGGACTTCCGGACGAGATTTTTTGAAGAATACAGGCGCTGCGAGGGACAGAAGGCTGCAAAAGTCATCAAAAGGTAAGTGTCTTTTTATGTTTAACTGATCAGAAACATGTTGTTTTGGAGGGTGTTGGTCCACTTTAAGGAGTCCTCCAGATTTGCTTCCTCATCAAGGAAATGTCTCTAATAAATCGGACATGAGAGGATCTTGGCCTCCACCCACCTGCACCTGGTCTTTTCACTATCGCCCCCACCCGCCCCAGCATGTGACCTGAACATTCCTGTTTCTGCATGAAACTGTGCCAAAAGGTCCGAGCTTACTTGAATGTCTCTGAGCAGCTTTACATAATCTTGGTCCTCGCAGGTGTTCTCCATCCCTAACTTGGCCAAATAAAAACCTGCATGACTATTGAAAAGCATTGAACAGCACACAAAAGCAGGCAGTGTGAATTTACTGCATAAAACAACAACAATTTAGGGGAAACAAAAGAAAACAAACACAATCGTTGCACCTTGCATGTCCAAAATTCCACCATACAAAATATTACGGATTTGCTTTTCAAATCCACTTCTGGCTGCGCCCTTATCTGGGGCCTCCATGATGACGTCAGGAAGGGGGGAGAATACGAGTCTGAATTATAGGCACGCTGTCAAAAGCAAGCTCATTGCATAACTTCTTCACAAGCCCTCCAGTGCTACAGGTGTGGATTCGGCAACCACAGGCTTGGCGTGATTAATGAGTGTGAGAGAAACACGTGTGGACCATTGTTGCTCAAACACTTTTTCTCTATTCCTAACAAAGTTCCATGCAGGCATTAAGTGGTCTCCTGATCAGCTTCATTACCTTAGTATTAAGCAGTTATTTGGTGTATGTTTTTCAAGGCAGAGCCCCCCATGATCTCCATAGCAGACTGTGTGACAGAGCCCCCCATGATCTCCATAGCAGACTGTGTGACAGAGCCCCCCATCATCTCCACAGCAAACTGTGTGACAGAATCCCCCCATCACCCCATAGCAGACTGTGTGACAGAGCCCCCCATCATCTCCATAGCAGACTGTGTGACAGAATCCCCCATCACCCCATAGCAGACTGTGTGACAAAGCCCCCTATCACCCCATGTCAGACTGTATGACAGAGCCCCCTATCATCCCATAGCAGACTGTGTGACAGAGCCACCCCATCACACCATAGCAGACTGTGTGACAGAGTCCCCCATCATCTCCATAGCAGACTGTGTGACAGAATCCCCCATCACCCCATAGCAGACTGTGTGACAAAGCCCCCTATCACCCCATGTCAGACTGTATGACAGAGCCCCCTATCATCCCATAGCAGACTGTGTGACAGAGCCACCCCATCACACCATAGCAGACTGTGTGACAGAATCCCCCATCACCCCATAGCAGACTGTGTGACAGAATCCCCCATCACCCCATAGCAGACTGTGTGACAGAGCCCCCTATCACCCCATAGCAGACTGTGTGACAGAATCCCCCATCACCCCATAACAGACTGTGTGACAGAGCCCCCTATCACCCCATAGCAGACTGTGTGACAGAATCCCCCATCACCCCATAGCAGACTATGTGACAGAATCCCCCATCACCCCATAGGAGACTGTGTGACAGAGCCCCCTATCACCCCATAGCAGACTGTGTGACAGAGCCCCCCATCACCCCATAGCAGACTGTGTGACAAAGCCCACCATCACCCCATAACAGACTGTGTGACAAAGCCCCCTATCACCCCATAGAAGACTGTGTGACAGAATCCCCATCACCCCATAGTAGACTGTGTGACAGAGCCCCCTATCACCCCATAACAGACTGTGTGACAGTGCCCCCTATCACCCCATAGCAGACTATGTGACAGAATCCCCCATCACCCCATAACAGACTGTGTGACAGAGCCCCCTATCACCCCATAGCAGACTGTGTGACAGAATCCCCCATCACCCCATAGCAGACTGTGTGACTGAATCCCCCATCACCCCATAGCAGACTGTGTGACAGAATCCCCCATCACCCCATAGCAGACTGTGTGACAGAATCCCCATCACCCCATAGCAGACTGTGTGACAGAATCCCCCATCACCCCATAGCAGACTGTGTGACAGAGCCCCCCATCATCTCCATAGCAGACTGTGTGACAGAGCCCCCTATCACCCCATAACAGACTGTATGACAGAGCCCCCTATCACCCCATAGCAGACTGTGTGACAGAGCCCCCTATCACCCCATAGCAGACTGTGTGACAGAGCCCCCTATCACCCCATAGCAGACTGTGTGACAGAGCCCCCTATCACCCCATAGCAGACTGTGTGACAGAGCCCCCTATCACCCCATAGCAGGCTGTGTGACAGAATCCCCCATCACCCCATAGCAGACTGTGTGACAGAGCCACCCCATCACACCATAGCAGACTGTGTGACATTCCCCTATCACCCCATAGCAGACTGTGTGACAGAGCCAGACCAGCTGACCAGCCCCCCTCGGGGGACCCTTATTTGGGATGCCAAACAGTGCAATCATAGATAAACATTTTGGGTTTCAGCACTACTTGTAAGCTACAGCTAAGAGCACCCTGCACTCTAATGCTGCAAAGAAGAACATTCAGTGTTCATGGTTGTGATCATGGGTAAACCTGTAAGTAGTAAATAGTTCAGCCTGTTCCTTTTATATTACTATTACACTGCTAGACATCCTAAATTGGGAGGCTGTTTAGCAGTTCTAAAATCTTTCCGAGTTCGACTCTTGTAGCTTCCATGGAAACCCACCGACGACCACCAGGTCAAAGAGACATCCCCGTATCAAGTCACAGGAACTTCAGCCCACCCACTGTATTCATTTTAAGGGGTGGGCATGTAAAGGCACACAAAATAAGCTACATATGCAGGGACAATAAGAGTTTTTATTTTAAGCTACTAGGAGACTCACTAGCTAGAAAAGCTAAATAATCGAGCTATAAGGGGCTTGAATGGGGCTTTTTAAATGCAGGATTTTATTTTTTGCCTCCAGTTGTCCTTTAATACAATACAGTCATCCTTTAATAGTTTTGGAGTCGTTCTTTGTCAAAAGGTAAATCTGCCCCAATCAAAATGTATAACAGTAAAGGAAAGTCCATTTGGAAGACATTATCTGCCATGCCTCCTGAACTAATTGTAATTGCTTAAAGCGGACCTTCACTCTGAATAAGAGTCTATCTTATATGTTTCCCACCCCCTGTACATACAGATTGTCCACATTAAAAATCATCCTACCTGCATCTACTGCATGTTATGAGCCTTTAAACATCCAAGATGGCGGCTTATGGAAGCCGCCATTTTATCAGGCAGCCTGCAAACAGGAAGTGCCTGCAAACAGGAAGTGACTGTGCTGCTCTGCATTCTGGGACTGCTGACCTTTACCTGACCCCAGCTCTGCTCTGTCTGAGCAAAGAACAGCTATAACCTGCCCCCCTGTGTACCTTATCCCACTCTCCTCTCCTCAGTAAGTGTGATGCTTCTGAGTCAAGATGGCGGCGCCCGTATCCTAAATTCCTGAACAGAGTTGCAGCCCAGTGGGGGAAAGAATAATAAGTTAGTGACTAAAAATGTAAAATATATTAATTTTAGATGCTGGGGAATCGTTTTTTAAGAGTTTGGGCTTTTCATTAAATCATGGTGAAGGTCCGGTTTAATGTAAACATAAAACAAATATTCATTTGCATTTTTATCTCTGTTTATGGAAAATATCTTATATTTAAACTATCCAATAAGACGTCTGTATAGGGAACGATAGTCAGTGGTGATAAAATAGGGATAGAAAAAGCAACGTAGTAACTAAACTGTACTGTTTTTTGTATTTTTTTTTTATATATAGAGTTAGCTGAAAGCAATTTACATCCAGATGTACGTAATGGAGGCTGCGCATGCAAATACCCAATTCATACGCCTTTCACTTTCTAACTTTACCTGCTGCTTCTTTCCTACTTTTCTCTCTCTTTTTCTCCTTTTCTAATTTATTAACTTGCTCTTTTTACTTCCATTTTATTTCTTTTACTTTTGTATTGCATTGCTTTCTATACCCCCTTTTTTAGTCTCATTCTTTCTTTCTTTTTTTTGTGTGGCCCCCTTTTTTCCTCTTTCCTCTTCCATCGCTGCTTCTTCCCCCTTGTCTAAAGCTTGTTTTTAAGTTTTCCTTGCTATTTCTTTTTCTTTCTTATCCCTTTCTTTCTATTTAACATTCTTTCTTCCATTTTTTGATGGTCTAGTTTTATTTCTGCCCTTGTATTTCTTTTTCCTATTTGAATCACTCTCTTTCTTTTACTACACCATACTTTCTTTATTCTTTCACTGGCTACAATTACTTGCCCTCTCTTTATATCGGGCCTTATTCATGAAGGGATAGCGTCAGGTAGTGTCTTGTAAATGACAGGTAGCGACAGGACACGGCACGCAATTACACATTTATCAAGCGGATTCTGTTGAGCGACTGGGATAACGCCATGTAGCGTCTGATTCATCATTATCCCAGCCTCAGCGTATAGCGCCGGCGTTCAGGCTTGCAGAGCGCCACGTATTACCTCTCGCTACTTGCCGCTCTCCCATACATTTCTATGGACATTCATTTATTTCTCTTTGAACAGGGTTTTTGTTTCCTTTTTTTTTAATCCTCAAATAATGTTGGGATCTTTCCTGCCCTTGAAAAAGCCATTTTTTCATTTTTTTTAACATTTTATATATTTATGCAGAATTGACATTACAGGTCTGGCATTAAAGTGTTCATGTTACAATGTTATTACAATGTCATTCCATATGGTTTCGCTTTGTTACTGGTGGATACATATTAAAAAACAGACTTTAATCACACAGCCTCCGGCGCTCTGGCCTTCAGAGAAACATTTTTGAGCGCCGGAGGTGCTAACATGCGCTTCCATACAGCGCTGTACTGGTCATATAGCGACTCCCCACAATGTATTCATCAATGCTGCAGAGCGACTGAGTCGCTATAAAGTAGCGACCCACGGCCGAGCACAGCAACTACTAGCGGGCGCTCTGAAATGCCTGCTACAGACGCTCATCTGTCGCTACCTGGTGCTAATAATGAATCAGCCCGTCTTTTCTATCTTTGATCTTTCTTGTTTTGCTGTTTCATTTTAACTTATATATCTTCATTTGTAATTTTACCACTCTTTTTTCATGTCCTCCTTTTTCTTTTCATTATCTATCAGACTCTACTCCCTTTCCTACTCCTTATTTCTCTATCTTCTGCAATTCTTTTTCTTTTAGTTTCTTCTCTTGATTCTTCAGTCCTTTGCCTCCCTGATATTTTTTTTACCTCTAGATCTTTGCTACCTATTACAGTTTGTTCTTGGTATCTTCCTTTCTTCTCAACCCCTTATATTTATTTTTATCTTACTAATTTGCTTCGCTTTCTTTAGTTTTTCTCTTTCTACCATTATTTTTCCCTTGTCTGTCTGTGTGTTTGTCTGTCTCCCTGTCTCATCTTTTCTATGTTTTTACTTTGTTGCCTTGCTCTTGCCTTCCTTGAATTTTCTCTCTTCTATTTCCCGTTGATATGTTTTGCCTTCCTCTTTTTTTTTTCTCGCTGTCTTCTCTCCTTGAACTATTTCTTCCCTTGTTATCTGTTCTCTAGCATTTTATATTTTCTCTCTGCCTTCTTTCCTTGTTGCTTCTCTCACCTTCACCCTTTCTCTTCAATAACTTTCTCTCCTATGTCTATTTCTTTTTTAGCTTTTTTGCTTTACTCCCCCCCCCCCCCATATTTCTGTATTTTATTCACATTCCATTATAAATCTAATTGTATTTATCACATAGCTTTGTCTTTTTCCTTGGTACTCTTTTACTCTTTCTATATCTCTTCTATTTTCTTGTTCTGCTCTTATCTTTTTTGTACTCATTCTTGTTTCCTGTTTTCTTTCTTTCTTTCTTCAACTTTCCTTCTGCTATCCTGTCTTTCTTTTTTTCTAGCTGATTAATGTAAGTTTTCTAGACCATATTGAGAACTTGAGAGTGACACAAATATTGCTTTTCACAAAGTGTTTTCAGACTTTTTAGTCACATGTTTGGTATATTGAAGTACAGTTATATATTTTGTTTAACTTTTATTGACAAATGTTTATGCAAATTTATGCAAAAAAGACTTGACTGATGCATAGTATAAGCTTTTAGAGCACATCTCTTGGCTAATCAGTGTTTGGAAATGATCACATTTGTATTTTAGTTTGTTCACCTGATATTTAAGGATTAACCTTAGGTCCTCAATGGGATTGAGGTATGGGTCGTCTCTCTCTGTTCTTGAAGGATGAAATAAATAATGTATTTATTCATTCCCGTCTTAGCTGGCGCTGTGCTGTGGACTACATTGGCGCCAGCAATCGCTGGGCAGAACGCTAGCTAATTAGCTTTGATTGTTGCCCTAGGTATTGGCCAGCCTATGTCAGTGACTGTTGGACCCACCAGCCGATTATCCCAGCGCCAGTGAGCGCCACTTAATACCGACACTTTTCCAGCGCTCCCCAGCATATTTATTATGTTTTTCCTCCTTGAAATCTTTGGCGCTGTATTTTCCTGGTGTTGGTCAGCGTTTCTTCTTTACAGTTACGAGAAATCAGCACTGGGCATAAAGAGGACAAACTTTACAGTGCATTTTGGTTAAATTTTTTTGTTGGTGTCCAAATTACACATTGTTCAGCAAAAGAAATGGAAATTCATTTTAATAACTCCCAAAAATAAAGTTTTTTTTTGGGGTCATCTAGGTCCTGCGTTTCAATTATTAACAAGTCATAATGCACAAAAAAATGTGTTTAATATAAAGGAATTAAACAATTCAATCCAGTTTTGCCCATTGTGCTCTATGGGATTTTGACTTATAGCGCCAGGTTTCATCAGGTGCAACTTCAGCCGGTGTACCCGACACTGCATCAGAGCTAGATATGCCACCAGCCGGTGACTTCATTGGTCCTGCCATTCTTTTTTTTTTCTTTTTTAAATCCTACACTGAGTGCCAATGAGCCCAAAAAATTGGCTCTATGTGACACTGATGCTTTATAAATAAGGCTTCCCGGTTAAGGTCACTCCTTTGGATTAAGAAGCAACCCCATGCATCAAAGGCTTCACGATACTTTACTGTTGGCATGGCACAGGACTCATAGTAGAGGTCACCTTTTTCTTCTCTGTACAATGATTCTTCCAGATGTCCCAAACGGCCTGAGGTTCATCAGAAAAAAAAACTCCAATCTACTCCATTCCTCTGCAGTCTAATGTCTGTACTTCCTGCATAATGGCAGTATGTTCTTTATGTTTTCCCCTAGAGAATTGGCCTCTTTGCTGCCCTTCTTGACACCAGGCCAGCCTCCAAAAGCCTTTGTGTGCAGATGTTCTGGCACCTGTCTGCTGCCTTTCCTGAGCATCTCCTCACTAGTGTTGAATTCTAGAGTTGAATCCATTTTAGGACATAAGGGTCGATTCTAAATCCAAAAGTTAATTGATTTTGTATCGGGATTCGGAAGTTTGGGTGGGTGTTAGTCATCTGCACGAACGTTCGGGCATAGACGTATATCTTCATTCGATTTTCGGGCGTCAATTGTATTATTTGCGTTAGTTCAGGTTTTTTCCCGTCCAAATTGTATTTTTTTCGTTCGTTCCTAATTTTTCCGTTATTGACATGGGCTTGCGAGCAATTCAGAGAGCTGATTGCTAAGTGGCTGATTTATTAATAGCGCCAGGTAGCGACAGTTGAGCGACTGTAGCGGTATTTTCACAGCGCCCGCTAGTAGTCGCTGTGCTTGGCCGTTGTTCGGTTGTTGATAGCGACTCAGTCGGTGTGCAGTAATGTTGAATACAAGGTGATGAGTCACTATTTGACAGGTTCCGCGCTGTATGGGAGCGCATGATAGCGAATGACCATAGCGACCGGCTCCCACCATATTAATTAACAAATCACGCTCCAAAAATTCTCGCGCTGTGAAATGCATGTTTAAACCCCAGAGCGCTGGCGGCGATGGGTTAAAAGTAGTTTTTTAACCCCCAAACAACCATATTTTGGGAAACCAAAAAAAGCAAGTTTATAAAAACATTTTGGAATATGAATACATTAATATCAGACCTGTAATATCAATTCTGCACAAATTTTTTTTTTAATTTTTTTCTTACCTTAAAACAAATATCTAACATGGCAGAAGTGGTAACAGAAATTTTCACATTAAAAAAAAATATATATATATTAATAATTAATTATTAATATTTAAAGATTGTCCCATTGAAATGCATTGGAGAGCGCCAGGTAGCGAGAGGTCATACCTGGCGCTGTTCAAGGTCGCTCGCTGGCGCTGTGGGGTGAGGCTGGAATAATGATGAATGAGTCGCTATCTGGCGCTAGCTCAGTCGCTAAGCAGGATCGGCTTGATAAATGTGTGATTGCGGAGGGGAGCCGGCATACTCGTGGCGGTGACCGTCATTACCGTTCGCTCACCAGTCGCTACCTGGCGCTATCCCTTGTTAAATAAGGGCCTAAGTGTTTCGAAGCACATTTAATTGTTGAGTTGGGAAATCTTTACCGGCACCTTTTTGGCCTCGGGATTAGGATGGAGAGGAGTGAGTTCGAGGAGCATCAAGGCCTAATGCTGTTTGGCATTGATTTGATCCGGATGTCTGAGGGCAGATTACTTGGTAAGTGACCAACATTTTTTTTGGGGTGTTTTTGGCCCGATTTTTTTTAAAATTGATTGTTGGACTTTTTCTGATTTGTGGTTAACCTTAAACAACATTTTGCAACTGTTGCAACATAATAGTTAAAGTTTTGTCAAACAAACAAGCGGTGGACTCACTTTGTCCTTCATCATTTGTTAGATTTTTGGCCGACGTCTGTTACTTCCATTTCTCAAACTCCCTCGTACAGCAGATTGACCAGAAGTAGCTGCTAGTTTATGGCCCTTTTTTTGTATTTGACTGTAACTGACAAACTAGAGTAGAACTGCATACAGTGCATTTTTTTTTTTGGAATGTTTGGGGCCCCTCAGCAGCATCATAAATCGTACATTTCTGAACCCTACAATACAAACATCTTTCCCAGCACACTTGTCATAGCAGATGTGTTATCAGTCTGTTTTTCCCTTATGCTGCATTTTTCTTTATGGCACACATCTGTTACATTAGTCATTTATATCATTGGCCCTGGGTGAAATGTTTGTTTCTTTAGCTGACATAATTGTGTTATCTACTAATATTTTTTTTTGGGATGCCTTTCCTTGCTTAATTGTGTTTTTAATTGGTTTTGTTAAGGGGACTCTGGTTACCCACTGCTTCCGTGGCTCATGACGCCTGTGCTCCGGCCCCAGGATGCCTCTCAGGAAGCATAAAACCGAGCGCACCGCAAGACCAGGGCTGTGGTTGAGAGGGCCTTTGGACTTTTGAAGACCCGTTTGAATGAAGAAGAAATGCAACCGGAAAGGGGTTTGGGTAAGTTTTAGGGTCAGGAAAATGAAGAAGAATGGAACCGGAAAGGGGTTTGGGTAAGTTTTAGGGTCTGGAAAATGAAGAAGAATGGAACCGGAAAGGGGTTTGGGTAAGTTTTAGGGTTAATAAAGGTAAGTGTTAGACTGGCGCAAAGTAGTTGGGGTGAGCTTGGTAGTGTAAGATATGGGGCACATTTGTTTGAGGAGTGTAGCTTGTATTGCGCATGTGCAAGATCTTCTACATTTCCAAACGAACGAATATTAGAGGTTAAAAACCATTCTAACCCATCGGGAAACGCCAGGAATTCGTAGAGATGGAAGATGGAAGAAGGGAAAAAACACATGCTGCCGTCGCTACAATAGATCAATCAACCTATAATTTACGATGGAAAATGACTGAGCCAAGGTCGGAAGATAGCATACGAACGGACGGGCATTTTACAATAGTGTATAGAATCGCTCGCAAGTTCATACGCGTGCACGAGCGTTCGGAAAAAAATACCATGATCGGCAACAAAAACAAAGCTTTTACATGTTTCTCTGAATCGACCCTATAGTCCTGACTCCATGCTGTACTTTCTTAGGCTCTCTGAAACCTTGTTAACAACAGAAACTCACTAAAGTTCTTAAAATTCTCATACATGGGTCATTTAGGTGAAACTGGAGCAGCAGCAATGCCTTTACTTTTTTTAAGCAAAGCTATGATGACTACACATTTTTCCTTGGAGGTAATCGTGTTTAACAGAAGAAGACATTCATTTCAAGCGCCATCCTTCTATTAAAGCAAACTGTCTGCATTTATAACTCAATCGGCATGATAGTGTGATTTCCAGCTGCCTTGTCCTGGTAACACTTTTTCCTAATCTAACGAGAAACAAACATTTTTTTTTTTAGCAGGTAATTTAGTACCAGGACTAAAATATTTTTTTTTCTTTTTTTTCATTTATTTATTTTATTATTATTTTATTTATTATTTTCAGGGCAAATAATTTATATGATCATGCTTTATAACACTCTAGTATTGATGCAAATTGCCAATATAAAATGTGAAGCATGAACCTTCGTGAAAACAAATATTTGTGTCAGTCTTAAAGGCCCTTTTCAGACACACAATAACTTTAATCCTTCTCAAAGAAAAAAATACCTCTTCCCTAATCTTTACACAACTTTTATCCACCCTATCCCCCTTAGGAACAGTGTAAAATAAGCCATTTTGAAGCATCTTCAAAAATCAGGTTATATGTAAAAACCTTATGTATTCTAATTGAAGCAACCTTCTGACCTTAGCTGAGCTAGGAAGGGCATGACATGTTGCAGCTTTATGTCATAAGCATGCTCTGCTGTGGTCATAGAAAGCTACGGGACCACTGCAGCTTGTCGTGCTCGCTCACGCTGAGAGCTCCAAGGGCAAGTGTGGCTGTTAAACTTTTTTACATGGTCCTGGAGGAATGAGATTTAAAGGAGAACAAACTTCTATAGCAAATGGAGGAGAGGCACATGGGACAGGCATCGGGTCAGCTGCTTGCTGCGTTATTATTGCCTTGGGTTTACAGTCCCTTCAAAACTATTGGCCATGACTGTACGCTCTGAGATTTTACTGTGACATTTACATAAATGCTTCTAAACTTTATAGCAACTTTTATGCTGAAATGTAATTGCTCTATGATCACTTGATCGCTTGCAGATGACAGGTTCTCTTCAACATGTGAGTGGCGGCTGTATTTATTTTTATTGCACCAGATGTCTAGCCTCCCTTTGATCAGGGGGAAGAACATCAGGAGGTATTCAGGCAGCGATGGAGTTAAAGTCTGATCCCACCGAACCCCCTGTCGGGGGAAAGGTCCTCTGGCTTTAATGTCTTCCATCTGCAGCAGGTGCATGGACCAGGCGGAAGGAGCCAATTACTGAGGCCATTTGCTAAATTGAGCCTCTGCTCACCTTTTGTTCCTGAGGTCCATGTACCGGGCGGGCACATTCTTCAGAGTTACAAGTGAGAGGTGACAGTTTTAGTAAGGGATGGAAGTTCCAGAATGCAAAATTGAGTTTTAGATCATTTAAACTACACTAATTGTTTTATAATGTATAATGGGTGTGCACGGGTAGTTTGTAAAGTCATATTCTGGGTGGCCTTTCTTTTAGAAAAGACATTTGACACATTACTTATGATGGTAACTTTCTCCAAAATTCCTGGAAGTCTTGCCAAAATAAAGTTGCTTATATACGGTACATTGTGTTATGTGCTGCATTCTATGGCATTTTACCACCATATGTGTGAAAGCATCTGCATGCCTTTAGGCAGAGGAGTAGCTAGGCTTTCTGGCACCCGGGGAAAAGATTCAAAACAACCCCCTCCTCCATCTGTGCTTGGGCCCCCTTAGGGTACCCCCTAACCCGCTGCACCCGGGGCCCCGCCTTGTGCCCCGAAAAAGCTGTAAAACCAGCACTCCAAGTGATAATCCAAAAAGAATGTATTCAAGTCAGTTGCACAAAATCCAACGTTTCGAGGGTTACAGCAGGCCCCCTTCATCAGGGATAACTAACAACAAGTGCACAGGTATAGCAAGTGTTAAATAGACATAATTAACCAATGATAGGCAAGGGAAATTCCCGCCTGACGTCACGAATGACGTCACAGTATGTCTAGAAATCATATACAATGTGTAAACATTCGATCCGAAAACAGAAGTAAAGAACATAAATGATAGTAAATAAGGATAAAAGTATACTTACCTAAAGGTCCCCTCAGAGCCCTCCCGCAAGTCTGCAGCTCTGGCAGTTGGCTGCAGCAGCGGGGAACGCCGCTGTGAGCGAGGTCGGTTGCATAGCAACCGGCCTGTCAGCTCTCCTCCAATCGGAGGAAGGCGGAAGTGACGTCACAGGCAGGGCAGTGATGCCCTGCTGTAGTGACGTCCACCCTTACCCTGCCGTGATTGGCCAGGGAGGGCGCAGCTCCCTGTCAGAGCAGTGACAGCTCTGACAGGGGCTGAAAATCCACCAGAAAGCGGTGTTTGGCCCAGGGGGAGGTTAGGCCAAAGTAAGTATTGAGAGGAGCTGGTATATACGGTGCAGAGTGCCAAAATACAATAAAATAAAGTATAAATGCCAAAAACCTTGTTAAAGCACAATTACATATGTATAAATATAAGTGGCCAATGCGTCCCCTCTTCACCGTGTCCATGCGACAGCGGCACTAATGCCCAGCTGTAGCAGTGGGAAAAGACCGCAATGAGGGCGGCCGGTTGCTTGGAGTAGGTAGGAGTAGGTAGGTAGGCGGCTACAGGTAGGGCGGTAATGCCCTCCTGGGGTGACACCTGCCCCAGTAATGACTGGGCAGGAGTGCCAGCACCCGTCATGGCTAACTGTGCTCTGACAGGGGCTGGTATGTACCATTAAACACAATAACATATTAGTGAAGGACACTATGAGCTGCTGTGCAGGAGTATAAAGGCGGGAGTGGGGGGGGGGGAAGAAGTAGGGGGGAAAGGGGCATAAAGGGGAGGGGTGGTAGAAAGGAAAAGGGGAGGGAGGAAATGGGGGGTTTATTTATGAGCAGATGGCGAAGATCAACTAATATCTAAAGATAGAAGACAAGGACCAAACTATTATCTAGGTTCAAGAAAACATTGAAAACCAAACGAAGTGATACAGTGTCCAATTTATGTATCCAAAAAGTTTCTCTCTGGAGTAGGAGACGTTCCCTGTCTCCCCCTCTATGAGGTTTGGGGACACGATCGATCACCATACCCCTGAGTTCGTGGACCTGGTGTTTCTGTTGCCAAAAATGTAACGCTACCGGTTTGTCAGAGTCCATATTGACACCACATTCAGTTTTTTCTTTTAGTACCTTAATGTCACTTCTGTGCTTCTGGAATCGCCGTTAAAAAGGGCCCACCGTCTTACCTACATATACTAGGCCGCATGGGCATTTTAATATATAGATACAAAAGTCGGTGATGCATGTAAAATATTCCTTGATCTTGAAGCGGTACCCAGTGTGTGGGTGTGTGAAGGAGTCCCCAGTTATTAGGGAGTTGCAGATATTACAATTGAAACACTTATAACAGCCCATAACAGGTTGGGTCTTCCTATATTTTTCAATCGGATCGGCTTTCACTAGAATGTCCCTTAGGTTGCGACTCCTATGATAGACTCTTAGAGGAGTTTTTTTAGGGGCGCAGCCAAATTGTGGTCAGCAGTAAGGATATTGTGGTGTCTGCGGCAGATACGCTCAACTTTGGGTGATATTGTATTGAACGTCTGAGTGAAAGGAATACAGTTAGAATTGAGAGATAGGGATATTGTCCAATAAGTGTTTAGGGTGTGAACTCTCGTATCGCAGTAGGGTGTTTCTGTCAGTCGGCTTGCTAAACAAACTGCTGGAGATGGAACCTAGGGTCTTCTTTGTGAGAGCCACATCCAGGAATGTCACGTACTCAGTAAAAATTTCTGGGTTGAACTGGATGGAAGGGAATATGGAATTAATGAAGTAAACGAACTGTTGTAGCGAGGCATTATCCCCTTTCCAGAATAGCATCACATCGTCTATGTAACGTCCCCTTGTGCCCCGCCTGCCCCCCCCTAGCTATGCCTATGTCTCCAGGGGCTACAACCTCTGTCCTTCACCCGACCACCCCTGTCCACTACAAACCTGCCTTCCCACCTACTGCTAGGTGCAGGCTGGGACAAAAACTTTTTTACTTTATTTTACTGGCCCCACAACTCCAAATGTGCTTCATTGAGGCTATGTACCATTATTGTTCTATTACTTCCCCTCATCTCTCTCTTTTTTCACATGATCTCAATCACTTTTTTATTTCCCCATCTTTCCCCTCATACTGTCTCTCTTCTCTAGTGTTGCCAGAGATGCCAACCTTGGGGACCAGTTTACAGGGTGATGGATGTTGCAGGGGTGTGATTTAGGGGTATGGCTTATTTGCAAACTTTTAAGGGACACATGTTTATCACCATGACAATTTGCAGATGTATAAGGGTCTTAAATCTATAATGCTTGCGTAGTAATTCTGGCCATACTCTTTACTGTTACAGTAACTGACATAAAAAACAAAGAAAGCACTCCTTGGCCTCGATTCAATAAGAGGAAAACAATGAAAGTCAATGGCACTTTTTTACTTCTAAGAAAAGTAGAGAGCTGTTTACTCCTTTCTACACTGTAGTAAAAGCTGCCATTGACTTTCATTGTCTTTTTTATCTGGTGATTCAGTAACTGACATTCTCAGGCTTTTTCTCATGAATTGAATTTTTTACTACTGTGAGAATTTTTTTCAACTCTTATTGGATCAAGGCCAGTGTCTTTAATTGGTGGCTCAATACACAAAATATCCTCATGTATGAATGCAGCAGCAGTAAAGAGGTGATATCCCCTACCCCATTCACTGCAGCAATCGCTACATTTTTCCTCTATGGCAGGGTATCCTTGCCACAGCCCCCACAATCCTAAGGGCAAATCTAGCCAACCATACACTTAGAAAAAGTCAGAGGCAGCCAATAGAGAGGGACTGGATGGCCAGCCAATCATTTAGTGGTGTCTACTAGCCAATAGTGCATATGTTGGAGATGACAATCAGCCAAATAGCAGAAAGGAGGAAGAAATTCATTTTGCAGGGTGAATTCGTAGTTTGACAGGGTGGCCGGCTGAGGAAGGGTCAAAGCTGAGTGCCTCCCTGGAAAACAGGGTGACTTGGCATCTCAGGTGTTGCCTAAGAGTGAATGTGTGTGCTTGGAGGCCACCATCCTGAATTCTTTTACAGGACTCCTCTTTACTTAAAGCCAACCCTAGGTTAAGTGACTACCCCTCAATCCATAAGAGATCCCCTCAGTCCATAACTGACGCCTCAGCCAAATGAATTCCCCTTTTAATGTACCTACACTCTACTGACCACTCAGGTAAGGTCCAGGTCCACAAGAGCCCTAATCTACCACCTACTCCCCTGCCTGTAAACCCCACCTTTTCCTGAGAGGGATGGGAAATATGAGTACGGGGTCGATTTAGAGCCAGGTGAAAATTCTCACTCTTTTTTAGGAGAGAAAACTGCCATTCAGGGGTCGATTCAGAGCCAGGAGAGAATGCTCACTCCTTTTTATGAGAGGAAACAGACATTGATTTTCATTGTCTACCTTGGGGCTGATTCAGAGCCACATCAAAAATGTATACCCGGTAGACAATGAAAGTCAATAGTAGTTTTCTCTCCAAATGGCTCTGAATCAATCCCTCACTTTCATTGTCTACTGGGTGTAAATTTTCACCTGGCTCTGAATCAGCCCCAAGCTAGACAATGAAATTGAACGGCAGTTTTCTCTCCTAAAAAAGGAATGAGAATTCTCACCTGGCTCTGAATCGACCCCTATATTTCTAATGCAGGGCTCAATGATGGTGTGCGTAGGTCAGTTAGGTTAGTCTACTTGTGGGCCACGGAGACGGAAGGGGGGATTTAGGTCTGCTTGTATGTGTAATACATTTCATTCAGCTTATTTAATACATTGCATCAATTGCAATACCTAAACAAAGCCTATCTGAATTTACAACGCAATGAGTCCTAACTGGGATGTAATCCAAGAGTGATTACAAAATACACCACACTCCTGTGTGGTGTGTTTGTGATGTGGGCTGTGTTCTAATGACTCCACCTCATTGCAATATTGTTCTAAAACACCTCCCAATCACCTCTACCACTACACAACATCGGCATTGTTAGCCCAAAAATATGTTATGCCTTTACTCCAGAGAAATGAAGGCTTTTATATAACTTGAAGCCCAACTTTATTCATTTTGCTATAGAACGTATGAAACCAGTTTTTTTTGTTGTTGGCACCCAGCTGGGAAAATCCCTTCCAGTTTGGTCACTGGAGGCATCTTGTTTATTGAAAAGTAAATCCACAGCTGTCTGCTGGATCATCACATGTTAGGGGGTTGTGTGCTAGTGAAAAAACTCTGATCTCTGTGATACACAAGGCTTTTCTGTTAGATGGTTCCTACGTGGTTACTATAGACAGTAAAAATACTGTAAATTGCAATTGCGTGTTCATCGGCATGGCAGGGATTGCTGTCCTGTGCATTTGTGCACCCACACCCCTGGTTCTCCATTTGTGAGCATACACAAGCAGCTGTGCATTTGCAACTGTGGAACCGATCAAGAACATGCACAACGCATACTGGCACTTGTTTGGAGTTTGGTGACTTCTGAATCTGTCTTGTGATTCCACCTGGGTTAAGCAAACTTGTCTGTTACATGCTCTTTGCCATGACTCGGCTTTGGTTGACTACATGCCCCGGTTCCTGACCCAGTCTTGGAAGACTTTCTGGCACTGGTTGTTTTTCCACTTCTTCTTGACTTGGCTTTGACTGACCTCCCATTCTGGTTTCTTATCCAGCCTTGGTCACGTGCTTACTGACCTGGCCATGGCTGGCTACCCACTAGAATTCCTTACCCGGTCTTGGCTGACTATCTGCTCTGCTTCCTGACCAAGCCTTGACTGTCTCCTTACCAAGCCTTCCACTATCCGCTCTGCTTCCTGACCAAGCCTTGACTGCCTCCTTACCAAGCCTTCCACTATCCGCTCTGCTTCCTGACCAAGCCTTGACTGCCTTCTGACCAAGCCTTCCACTATCCGCTCTGGTTCCTGTGTCAGTCTTGGATGACCACCTGTTCTTGTTCCTGACCCAGCCTTGAATGACTACACATTCAGGCACCTGACCAAGCCGTGACTGACATCCCAATTAGGCCATAATTACTTGCTCTTGTTCCAGACCTGACTTTCTCTAACTACCCACTATTTTTGCTTAATCAATTTCCAGTGTTTTGTACTCTGTGCTTTAAAGGGTGTAATTTAAGCAAATCAGTTTTTCTGTTTTTTTAGTCTATCCAACAGGTGCATGCTGGTTTGGAATGCCCCAGGGTGGGAAACCCTCAAGTTTGGCATATTTCTTATCTTGCACTACCCTTCCACAGCACATGGATGGGTTTCCAGCCAATCAGAACAGACTGTGGTACATATTAATGCCAAGCCACTAGTGTTAGGTGAGCTGCAATGTTGGGGTTCATAGTGAACTCACTAGTTCGGGGTTCCAAACCCGGACTTTAGCCAGAAGTCTATGTATGAGTTTGGCATCCGTCCAAATGTGGGAAATCTGGTTGATGGGCTGCTGAGCTTAACCTGAAGTGTACAGCTACAGGAAGCCCCCTGAGCCCCTCAATTCCATCTGCAGTTGGCGTTCTATAGCATGGCCCGCGCTTCAGAAAGATGGCACTATAAGTGCTGCTAGCTGCTTCCAGTATTCTCATGCCCTGGCCGTAGCCTATTTGACAGCAAAAGAACGCTTAACGTCCACAGACCGTATTGCAGGCTCACGTAAGTATACAGCCGCTTCCTGCTCCCCCCTGATATGTTTAAGCATTTTAAAGAGCCGCCACATTTCTTTTCTTTACAGTTCCAGTCGCTATTCTGCCTCTGGGGCCCCTAGCCAAACTGAGTTTTTGTTCAAAGTTCTGCCGAACTTGCCAAGCCTGAACCTCCAGGGGTTTGCCCAACACCACCAGCTGAATGAATGGATTAACATGATGCTAGATTTGTGGGTTGGGGAGTCCACATGGGTCTGGGGCAAAGCTTATAACCTTGGATATCAATAATAACACAGAGCTGTCTTATAAATTGGTGAATCCAGTGCGTCCCACAGTGCATGCTCTTAATACAATCCTGGAGTGAAACCGCCACCGGGCACACAAAATTCTTACCAGATGTATCGTGGGCAAAAATGCACCACACAATCGCATATAGGATCCAAATGAAGGATGTGTCATTGGCTACGTGCGTTCATCATGTGACACCTGACGAATCTGGGTGCGTGTCATGTGACACGCTTTCCCCCGGACCTTCCGGTTTATATACCGGCACTTCTATACAGGCAAGTTTCCCAGCAGAAGCCGCTTAGACGGCGAAACGCGTAGGAATAACTTGCCATATCGGTAGCCTTGTCACTTGGAGGAAGGAGTTCCTTGGCGGTGAGGATTGCTGGACTTCTTGTATTTGATAAGCGCTTATTTTATTGTTTGTGAGTGCAATTTTATATAATTAAATAGCCTGTGTTCTAAAAACATATTACACTAGTGCGGTTTCCTTGTGCTTTTCTCCCTTATGGTGCTATGGAATGCATTTGGAGGAATTTTAACCTGGAAGGAAACAAGTATTAGATAAATATTACGCATATTTACTTCTGCTTTTGGAAGTTGTCTTCTATGGAGTGCTGAATATTTTTATATGTGTGAGAAGACATATCCTTCATTTGGATCCTATATGCGATTGTGTGGTGCATTTTGCCCACAATACATCTGGTAAGAATTTTGTGTGCCCGGTGGCGGTTTCACTCCAGGATTGTATTAAGAGCACGCACTGTGGGACGCACTGGATTCACCGATTTATAAGACAGCTCTGTGTTATTATTGATATTTGGAATTTGCATATGTTTTAAGGGACTTTACACACATTGAGCTTATTATTAGTATATTTTTTGTGCGCGGTTATTCTATTGTCTATATATAACCTTGGATAGTTGACACGTGAACCTTGAAAGTATGACACTACATAAGGGTAAGGACCATATGAGCTGGGCCAACTTTGAAAGGCCCAGTTGGTTACTAGGAGCAGAGAGAGTCAGTCCCTCCAGAACAGGCACAGTTTGAGCTTTGTGTGTAGGGCTCCTCAGCTTTGCTTTCCATAAGCTGTCATCAACTCTATGCTCACTGCTCTCTCATGTGCTGTTCATGTGCTGCTGTCCTGCTAGACTGGCTTTGATGTAAAGGAAAGATCCACATTGTCTGTCAGGACTTTGTGCTGCCTCGTTGTTAGTTTGAGAAAAACTATGTGAGCGTAACAAACATGTGCTTTTCTTTTGTGCGCAGATTTGTTCTTCGTTAAGAAATTGTCTTCGTTTTTTTTAACCACACCTGGGGAGAGTCTTGCAACAGTAGCTTGTGATAACATTGATGATTTCCAACTTGTCAAAAGTGGACATACACCCACCACACCCATATGTACCTGTTGTATGTTTACTATTAAAGTAAATCTGTCAACAAGAAGGCTCCCTTAGAAATATTTTTGCATGTGGCACAAGGTAAGGCTTTAATTAAATCAGTAGGCTGGTCTGATGTCTTCAGAAGGTTTATGCAAATAGCTAGTAGATAATATAGAGTTGTCTCATTGTGCACAGCCCAGGCCCTAAATACATTGTTGAAAGCGGAACAAAACCCGAGATTTTTACTATCCTGGCTTTTGTTTCTTTCCTGATTTGGAATGCCCCGCTGTGTAAAACCGCTAAATTGCCTTAAAAATGTAGGGTGGGCCAAACTGAGTTTTGTTCCGGTTTAAGTTGAAGAAGCATGTATGTCAATGACACTTTAGTGCCAGGCCTGCGCATACAATTCTGCATAAAAATCTAAAAACAAAAATGAGGCCACACAATGATTTAAGCAAAAAATGTTACATTTTAATTGCCCAGCACGCTATTTAACCACAACCAAATGAAACCCCATGCTTAAATAACTCACTAAGCTATGTCAATCAGCTTCTTGGGGCATTAGCAAATATACTTTCTATTTTCCCTGACTCTTTTAATATTTTTTATTGTTAAGATATGATACAAAGTATAATTATATAGTTATACAATCAATTTGCGTGAACAAAATATATTCGCTGTAATTTTCATATGTTACTGCTGTTACAAGTACTATGGATAAAAAAAGCTTGAGATAGGGAAATATTTTGGTTAGAAATAATATTAAATTAGTTGAGATAAAAGAGCAAATCTATAACGTTTTTTCAAAAAGCTCCTGCAGAACCAGAATCCACTTTTGCAGCCTCACTGCTTGACAATCAGATGTCATGGTGGAACCTGACATATTGGCAATCCTCGGTGGGGGGGGGGGTTCGGGGTGAGTATCACCATAGCCTGTTGCTATTCTGTGGTACAGTGAACATTCCTTGTGTCCTTGTGTGCTAGTGCTCCATAAGAGCTGTATAGTCTCCTTTGGTTGAACACAGGCTCAGACTGGTCTATAGGGGAACAATGTACTGAGGGGTGAGGACACTCAGATGGAGCCCTTGCCTTGGGTTCCCTTGTGCATTATCTGTTTAGCATTAAAGTGGACCAAAATACACAGCGATCGATTCCCTCCCCCCCGGGCATCCAAAATCTGGATGCCCCACTGTGTGGAACCCCCCAGGTTGCCCATACACTTACCTTGTTTCCCGTTCCAATGGCGCATGCACGAGCCATTGTCTAGATGTGATTGTGTTTTTAGCTATGTACAGACCCTTTGCTCTATTGTGCATAGATAGTAATACCGTAATAACACATGTCTATTTTTCTATGGAGCAGCAGGTAAGCCCAGCAGGTATGTTCTTAACTTGGGATTGCTGTGTGTTTCTTGTTGGCTTCTTGGTGCACTCTCCAGCAGAGCCAGGTTCACATTCTGTGGCTTGAGGTGCACAAGTTGCTTGAGAAAGGAACCTTGTGTTATCGACTTTTTGTCTCACACGTGCTACGGGTTCATTTCAAGCCGTTATGTGTATTCTCACCCTTTGGCTTGGACTTGTGCTATTAAAATGATGATATCTTTTACTAAAAAGAAATGCAATGAAAGAATTGGATAGATTTTCCCTTCAAGTGCAGAAGCCTTGGGACATGTAAACCAAAATGTTAAATCATTCAGCAGAGCGTTCCAAGGACACTAAGCGGGAAGGAAATCCAGGTGGCTTATTGAAGTAAGTTGGAACATCTGCAGCCCAACTGGAAGGATGTCCTTATGCATCTTCTCTGGGGAGGCCATATTGCCGGGAATGGAAGGAAATCTTCCAGCTGATGTGACATTCTTGATGTTCCTGGCTGGAAATAAGACAGATCTTTCTGCAGAATCGTCTCCTTCTTTCTGGGCTATTGAAAGCTTCCGGGCGTACACCACTGGGCCAAAACCAGGTCAGTGTACTGGAATACCCCTCCTTTTTTATGGTCAGTTCCTTTGCTCAGCAAGTAATCATTTATCATCTTGGATGAAGTTTCCTTGTTGTTATGTAATATACTAGAGGAAGTTCAACAAAGCAGGAAAAATGTCTTTATAAAAAGTGTATCCATATTGAAGATAAACTACCAAACTGACACTAAAGGGTTGATTCAGCAGCGGTCAAGGATGCATTCTTGCCCAGTTTCCTGTGTGAAAACCTACTTTTGTGCCTCGTGTGATTCAGAAGGCACCTTCTTCTGTGCACCTTTTTTAAGCGTAAATTTGAGCACGAACCCTAGCACAAGCAAGTATTTCTGCTTTTAGGTTTTAATTTGTGCAAAAATTCTCACAAAATGCGGTGCACTCGCATGATTCAGGGACCACAATTAACCATAGAGACAGGCTATTAAGGAGAGAAATAGGTGTTAGAATTCCCCCCATCTTTTTGCTGGTGAGAATTGTGCTTTTGGTGTGTTTCTGTACCCTTTTCAGAGAAATGGATCCTTTTAAAGAATACCTTCCCGAGAGATTGACCGTTCATAGTCTTCAGTGATTCTAGTGGGTTTTTTAAATATATTTTTAATTCTTCAGACTTTTTTTTTTCAGTTTAAAACATTTAAACCCCAAAAAGTCTGAAATAAAAAAAAATACTATAATCTACTAATTTTGAGTCCAAGGGGTTTGGGTTGCAGCCAGGGATTTCAAGCAGTGCCCAGAGGGGGAGATTGTCCTTAGAATGTATAGGGACTGTTTGTGCAATCTGGGCTGCCTTTTAGTAGTTAAACAGGTTTGGGACCCCAATCCCCATTGTAATTTATGGGCAAACATAGTCTACTTTGCAGCCCTAGGTTTCGAGGAGGCCCATATGAATTTTAGCATTCTACTGAGTACTGAGTATTCCACTAAAGGTAGACAAGTTTGGGAAACTAAGATATGATGGATTCTGCAAAATATCCCATGTGGTGTTAAGTAGAATGTGTAATATTTGGTGGTGGGATGACATTCTCTCTATGTATCACTAGATCATGGCAGTCCAGCAGATCCTTGATTATCTTGGTCTGCCTCCAATCCCCACCTCCATCTCCAGCACAACAACCAGATTTGAATCTCCTGCCACTATCAAACTACCCCTACTATCAGTCTCTAATAATCTCAGTAAGCGATTAAAGAATCTAATTTGGAAGGTGAGTAATAAGGTACAACAGTGATGTCTATTTCATATACAGTCTCTCAAATCAGAGCATAATGCCCTGTTGGGTTAATGATTTCTTGCTGAACTATAAATGAGAGGTTTTTACTAAAGGCGATGACCACCCCTGTTTAGCTTTCTGAGGCTTTTGCCGCAAAAAAACTGTAGGGAAATGGCCACTTAAAAATTTAGCAATTGCAAACCTTGAATCTTGCAATATTGAATGAAGATTACAATATTTGTAGTAGTGGAAGGCTTTACTTCTCATGGAGGGGAAGTTAAATCCCTGCCCGTTGTGTGATAAAACTTTTAGAGTAAGAGTCATTGTTTCCAGAGAAAACATAATAGCCTATAAAAAAGCAATAGGCCAGGGTTGATCCAGACCTCGTGTGATACTTCTGAGGCAAGATGGCAACACCCATATCCTAGAGTAAGTGAAAATTTAAAATATATTAATTTTAGATGCTAGAGAATAGTTTTTTTACAGGTTTGGGCTTTTCATTAAATGATGCTGAAGGTCAGTTTTAAGTAAAAAAAACGTATTAAACAAACCTCAGGTAGGTAACAAATTATGCCAGTTAACAGGCAGCCATGTCTTCCCCATTTTAGGGCCCAGATTGAGGGTTTGCTTGGTTCAGGGACTAGAATTTATTGCAGGGATTTATTCCATATACTATAGGCTCGCTGCCCCCTGCCAAGGAGGATAGACTGCCAGGATCCCCAAAGCACTCCAGACAACCCCACCACCCGGTCTCAGCCCTCAGGGGGTTCCCCAGGGACAACACCACCCCTCCCCCCACATGGAGCCCGTCTGAAATAATCATGTAAGCACAGTAGCACTAGTCACCATATTAATTAAGGGATGGTCTAGAAGACTAGAGTGGCCGGAACAATTCGCCCACAGATTTACAACCCGCAGAGCCCCACATCAAAGCCCAAGGGTTACAACAGGCACTGCCTCAGAAAATAACTGTGTGGTGGCCACCAGGCTCAGCTCCCCATCAAAAGGATCTCTCCCTGTCTATGCAAAACGGGAGACCTGCCAGCCCCAGCACATGTATAACAATGAAACATGGATAGTGAAACAGCAAACAAGGGGTTATTCAGCCTATGTATTGGAAGAAATATATTTTGTGAGGAAGGCAATTGTGGCAATATAGTCCTCATCCATTAGGGTCTGACCCTTGCCGGCCTGGGCATTTTTTTTCCTTGAGCCCATCTTCTCTAGGGATTGCCCCAGGGCTACTCTCTTGGGCTTTCTGACTGACTGCCAATCCAGGATGTGGGTTGTTTTTTCATCTGGAATGTAAAGGCCTAAATCATGTAGAATCTTTTTTCAGTTCTGGCATTTATGGCCGTGTATTTTTTTCCTTTACAAGAATAGAAAAGTCTAAATGGAAAGCCCCAGAGCCTATCTGGTGTGCTCGGGGAACCTCTAGCCCCTGTTTAAGTGTGCAGCGCCTCTGGATGGTTTGCGGAGCAATGTCCAGGAAATAGGTGGTAGGTATGGCCCTGAAAGCTGAGGGGGGTGTTCTCTATTGCAGCTTGGAGAAGAGTCTCACGGGTTCAGTAGAATGTGGGTTTGAGGATGATGTCCGACGGAAGCCCATCGGCTCTTTTAGGTCCAAGAGCTCTATGTGCCCAATTTAATTCAAGGAACTCAATGGCAATAGAGGGGGAAGGTTCCTGAAAAAATGCTGTAACAGTAGAGACCATGCCCGAATTCTTAGGTTTCTCAACTTGGCCCGGTTCTCCATGTCCTCTGGCTTTATTTGCGTAGCTTCTAGTGCCTTGTCATGGGATTTGGAAGTTCCACAGTCTGCATCTAATCTAAGCAGAAATTAGGGCAATAACAGCTGCGAGTTCCTGTGGCAGGAGCTGTTTAAATTTAAGTAAAATGTTTACACCCCACAATTCCACCTGTTGGATATATTCTTGTGGAAGCGGACCTGTGACTGGTGGAGAGTCGTTCCCTGTTGAGAAGATCTGTGGAGAGTCACTGCAGCAGGAGGATGAGGGGCCTGAAACCTCTGCCATTTTGTTTGACCCACACTGTAGGTCCCTTTGTGGCAATGGAGGCAATTCCCTGCTTTGGGACCAGAAACTGCTAGATGGTGTGGGGCCTTCCCCTATCAGGGATGGCAGCGAGGGATCACTGTACTTCCTTGCCGTCTCCTGCCCTGCTGTCCATCTCTGTCGCCATCCTGTCCCGCTGTGCTGTTGGCGGAAGTTCACCTCCACCTGCCTGAGAATCTGGGAGGTGCAAGGCCCTACAGGGACAGCTCCAGGAAGTCTATGTTGGACGGAGAGCCACCCTCACCAGAGTGCGCAGCCACCATTCTGGCTGCATGTGGATGACAGCGAAGTCGTTGTCCTGCTTGATGAACTCATACCACTACTTGTGTGTGTTTTTCTCATCTGATTTTCATTCCCGCAGCGTAACCAGGCCCTGTGATTGGCCATCATGTTCTTTGACCCACACCTATTCTTGTCTAAATTGGGAGTTGGTCAGCTTTAAAGCAGAACAAAACCCAGGATTTTGACTATTCCAGGTTTTGTTCTTTGCCTCAGGCATGCTAATTTGGGATGCCCCACTGAAACCCCCAGGTCCCCTGTGAAACCTACATTCTCCCCAATCCAATGGCACATGCGTAGACTGCGGAAGATGTAAGCTATTCCTTTAGCTGGGTGCGCACCAGGCATTTGAAGATGGTTGGTGTGGGCATGCACCATTTTAAAAGGCAGCAGGGATGCAGCTGCCGGCATGCTTGGCTCTGCTTTGATGCTTTCATCTAGATTCAGTCCTTAGCCAATTCTTAGCCGAAATTGCAGAGCGCAGCCGAGCGTGTTGATTGAAAGAAAGCCCAAGAGCCCACACATGCACTGTAGGACCAGGGAAAGGTGAGTTTCAGTGGGCGATCCTGGGTAAAGAATAAGGAGATCAGTATGAAAGGGGATGCACTAAAGGACATTTTGTCACTGTCACATCATCAAAGTAAAGAGAGTAGAGTGACAGTTGCATATATTGTAGGGGGCTCAACACTCAAATAGAGCATTGCTTACCAAACCTGATGTCTTTTCAACCATACTCACAATGAACATACAGCAGCCATGGCTAAAGTCACATAGATGCCAATAATAACGTATAGGTGTAACAGCCTGTTATCTTTGTTTACTGATTTTTCATAATTACATGGCACAGAAGAGGCAGGGGTGCCCTAAGCATTATATCAGTACTTTGTTTCCATTTTGGCCCTATTCCAAAAAATATACCTAATTGCAAGATAATTACAGACAGCATGCAGAGCGCATAAAATCATCATTTGCACTCCGTAATGCTTCTAATTGCTGGCAACACGAAGAGCTACATCCTAATTGCAGACTAATTTGCTATTTGTTTAACAATTTTGTTCTGCTGTGGCTCATTATATTTATAGGTCATATTCAGGCCAATCATTCACTTCCTATTCATGTTTTTTGGTATTTATTTTTTAACACTTTGATTCAGCCAGTCAAATAATTAGTTACCGTTGATTTACGGTAATTATAAAATAATTATATTGAATTACAGGTCTATTTTCTTTATATAGGGTAACACAGACATTAATTAGAGGGTGATCCTCTAATTTGCACCCTGTCAGACTAATTTTTTTTTCCGAGCTGTAGTATTACTGGCTGGAAATACTATGATAGGTTGTCAGAAGCTTGTAAGGAAAGAAAGGGAAGACTGCAGGTTCCGTGCCATGTACCCTAACTGTGTGACATTGATACTTTCTTCAGATTGGGGCTTAAAGCCATCTAATTTTGTCAAAATAAATCATGGGGCCATCAGCTAGCTTGCCCCTGGGGTATCCAAAATCTTACCTTTCCCGGCGGCTCCCAAGCAGCTGTAGCTGCCGGCGGCCGCATCCCTGGCTTCTCTGTATCTGTGGTGTGCTCCCACTCTCAGCCATTCAGAAAGGCAGGGGGTGGGATCACTGCCCAGACTACAGGAAAACCGGGGATGCGGGTTTTCACGTCAGCCGGGAATCTTCATCAATCTTCAATATTCATGATCAGCAGTAGGGACACAAACAAAGGCCAGATGGGAAGCGTATCATTGGCACAAGAGCCGAAAGCGACGAAAGTGGGCGGCTGCAGACAGCAATTATATCAAGCTTCTGGGCTTGTAGGTAAGTGGGGTTTGTTTTTCTTTCAATGCCTGGTCTGTGTTTTTAAGATCTTTTCAGTTTGCTTGACTAAAAGAAAGGCTTTGAAGGAGAAGGAGGGCAAACCTTCACTAACTCCTTGAAGTTTTCCTATGTGGCTTAGCCTATCTTGAAACGTGAAATAATCTTCAATGGCCTATGTACTGAAATGTGTTCTGTTTATCTGCAGATAAGGATGAGCACCGATAAGGCTTCATACACAGTCAAGGAGGAATAAATATTCCCATTAATGATTAGCAGCTACTTTATGTTCAGTGATTGCTAAAGGAAGTGCTCGGGGAGGAAACCAACCAAGGAGACACCTGCTAATTAAATATGGAAGTCGGATAAGGATCGAAAACATTGCCGTGAAAGCCAAGGCGCTTCAGAAGTGTATGCAAACATCCCAGTTGTGGTTAAAAGGCACGAACTGCTCTGCTTTTATTATTGAAGGCCTAGACAAGGTAGTTCAAAATACAGAATTCAGTATTTAGTGGATTTCAATCAGATAAAGGCTTTAACAAGGTTTGTGCCTTTCTCAGGACTAGATGATTTTCCCAAAGATGACGTTACATTAACCTGACAAGATGCCCCACTTCCGGTGATACATTCCCACTTTGAGGCTCACTTTCCCTCCAATAACTCATGGGGATACCTTAATGTCCCACTTTGCTGACAAGGGGAAGTCTGCCCCCACTAAATGCAGAATGATGGGTGTATGGGTGGTTTACAACTGCTCTGAATGGCGGGAGTAGAATACATGGACTTGTGAGCATTGGCTTTATAACCAACATCTTTGTGGACCACATATTCCTAGAGCATGTGACCCGTAATTAAGCAACATGCTAAACCACACCCCTACCACTCCCCCACTGTCCCACTTTGAGGACCCCAAAAAATAGTCAGTTTACTTTGCATGCTAGAGGAAACTTTAAAGAGTAAGTAGCGTGCCAAAAGCCTTTACTTCCTCCATACTGTTCCAAACACTGGCATTATAGATGCCCCACTGTGCAGTGTGGCTCGGCAAACCACATAGCGGGCACACCTGATATATACCACTTCCATGAACCATCAGTTATCCAGATTTGCTGGGCAGGTCTGTCATCACTATGTGTTGGCCTGTCCCGGCAAACATGGTTGGTAGCGGTCACATATTTGCTGAAACACAGAAATGTATTATGCCCAGCATCAAGCTTGCCAGGCTGTGCTGCGATGTGCAGTGGCTTATCCCAACTCTGTTTCATATTTTCTTTTCTCTATAAGCTCAACTCTGCTAACATCAAGCCAGATACGGCCTTTAACCTTATGATTAAAGATTCCTCTACACAATCTTCCCAGCCTTCCATATAATGCTTCTGGTGTATGCTATTCAAGGGTGCTGAACACCAGCCAGGGGCTCCTCTGTGTAATGCGATACTTGTCACTGTTATACAATCAGGCCAAGTACCTTGGATTTGTACTTTAGATTATCATATGCCTCTAATGCTGAGTGGTCAGAGGGTTGCTGGATAGCTGCTGCCTAGGCTATAACATCATAAATGACTAGAGAACAGGTTAATGGCTACAGGGCTAGGCTGGGGGTACAAAATGGGACATGGCTGTTAACTGCTGAACATTACTGGTTAGATGTGCAGAAGTATTTATGGCTTGACCTTGTTCATAGCACAAGATGCTGTGAAGGGCCAGGCATTTACATGACTGGGCAGAGCAGACGTCAGCATTTACTTGACCCAGACATGGTATTAGAATGTAGCAGAGATGTAATCGTGAAAAACAGAGGTCAGCAACAACTTGGCACTTAGATGTGGCAAGAGAGTGGTTGGTTGGGAAAGATGACAGGGCTCGGTACAATACATAGACAGGCAGGGTCGGCATTGGACATGAGGAGACACCGGAAGCAATATGGCTTCCTCTGGGCAAACTGCCCAGTGGTTAAAGGATAATGAGAATGTCTGCTGCTGAGCCAGCTGAGAGACAGTGTGAGAGCCGCAGCCAGATAAGAAATGTGCTTTACTCCCATGGGGTACATTTATAATCTCAAGGGGCCACTTTATGGATGTTACCCACTGATACAATCCTAAGGCATGTGTGTATAACGTCCAAAGACCATAGTAGCTCAGTAAAATAGATTATAGAGCTGAAAAAAATACTTTAGTTCAAGTTATGTTGATCCAAAATAAGACAAAACCTGAAATCAGGCCAAAGGCTATTCTCCTTTTTGTAAAAAATGTCCAAATATGGCAAAATAAATAACATGGGTTTAACACAATCATCTAGAAGCTATGACTATTGTTACAACTGTTACTACACTCAGGTTTTAAATCTATTTTAGTGTACGTCACATGAGTACTTCCCTAGAAGAAAGTTCTATAGTCTAAAGGGCCTTATTCATAGAGCACTAGCGCCATACAATGACACACCGCGTCTGTCCTTTTCCTGGTGCGCCACCCCAATGTCATATATGAAATGCAAAAAACTTGGTGCACCCACAAGAACGCTACATAGTGACCAATTTATCATTTATTTATCAGCAGGCGCTCCGTGGCGTTCTCCCATAGATTCCATTGTCCTTTGTAGCCATTCGGTTTGTGTTCGGTTTGTAGCCATTTTGGTTGTTTTTTGGTTTAAATATCAATTCTTGGGGGGTCATTTTGCTTCCACTTTAAATTTGGCATGTTAACAATGTTTCTTTTGTACTTTTTGGATGTTCTTACTAAACATCACAATCCCTGTGTTTTCAACTTGGCAACATATGACTTAACACATCAGCTTCTGTGGGAGGTTATTCCACAGATTTATACTTATGGTAAAAAAAAAAAATTGTTGCCTCTGGAGATTGAATTTCCTTTTTTCCGGTCGAAGGGAGTGCCCCCTTCTCTTGTTTCCCCATATTTTTTGTATTGCCCATTTATATATTTATACAAGTTAATCATGTCCCCCCTCAGTTGTCTCCTTGCTCCTATCTTGTATACACAAACTAAATAATCCATTTAACAGCTTCTTCTCTTTATCTCCAGTGACAATTTCCCATTATCATTAATTAAGGAACCTACCTGTTTTGATTTAGTTCTCTTTGAATTTATATATAAAAAAATGTTTAGGGTTTGCCTTGCTTTCTTTGGCCACATCTCTTTCATTTTGTGCTTTTGTCGACCTTCTTTCTTTCTTACATGCTTTATTTATATTTATCATCATATATTAAAATATTTTTTATTTTATATAATATATATTTTTCAAGGGTTACAGCTAGGGATGAGCGAATCGATCCGGACGAACCCGGATTCGATCTGAATTTCATGAAAAATTCGATTCGGATCGAATGCGAATTTCCTCGCGATTCGATCGCTCGAAGTTTTCCTTTAACATCCATTCATTTACATACAGGCATTCTAAGATGGCGGACGGGACATGTCTGGACATCTACCCCGCGCCAGTGCAAGCTGGGGCAGTCACATGCAGCCTATCAGCAGCCAGCAAGCCCGGTGATGTCACAGCGCTATTTAAGTCGGCCATCTTGCTTTTCCTTCCTCATTTCTCTATTGCATTCGTGAGAGACAGAACGCTGTAGTGAGGGAGAGGCAGTTAGACAGGCAGGGACAGACAGGGACAGGCTGGAGACAGGCAGGAGACAGGCAGGAGACAGACAGAAAGTCAGCGAAAAACAGGGAAAGTTAGGAAAAATCGGAGGCAGTAACAGGGAGATTTTTTTTTTTTTCATCCAGCCTGAGTGTTACTGGCTGGCTCACAGGCTTTGTTAGCGTTTTCAGGCTGCTTATACTAACTAATTGTGCATATATACTGAACTGATCTTAAGTCTGCTGTGAGGCATCCCATTCTGTGACTACAGCAGCCTCTATTTAAGACCATAACCATTTGCACTTATTCTAATTGAAATTAGGCCTGATAAAGACACTTTTGCTGTGCATGCTACTACTGGTCCCAGGTGCACTCCTGTTGGGGCATCCCATTCTGTAACATACCATACCCCTCTTTATTTACACTAAGCAGCTCTCTTATTTACACTAAGCAGGCCTGTTGGAGGCTGAGTGTTACTGCTCACTTTTGGTGTGCATTATATTCTGTTTCATATAGACCCACCGCTGCCTGGGGGTTCTTAAAATATCACCTACTACCACGCCAGTTAGACTATGTCGGGCAGACAAGGGCCTGGAAGCGAAAAGAGGAGTGGCAGAGGCCAAGATTCCGCAGGCAGAGCTCGCAGCAGACTGGGGGCCAGTAGCAGCAGGAGTCACGCTGAGAGACCTAATCTGCCAGTATCTGCTAGCGGTCGGGTCTCCACCAGTAACGCATCTGCTGTGGTAGATTGGTTGACGCGCTCATCAACAACATCATCACAACTTACGTCTGAGACCCCCAGTCTAGGGTCGGTAGGTTCCTCTGACACAACCCTGAGTTGGCATGCCCCGAGAGCAGTCCCTGTCCTCCCATTGCCTCTGTCCTACGCCGTTCCCTCCCCCTGCGACGTATCCTATGCTTTGGGTTCAGCTCCACTCTTTAGTGAGGAGGACCAACAGATAGAGGACAGTCAGCAGCTACTGCCCAGCCAAGAAATGGAGGTGGCTTCTCTAGCTAGGCAGACAAATAGTGATGTGGACAGTGTCGTGGGTGCTGCGAGCGTTCCAGCTCCTGCGCCAGACACTGTTGACGAATCCACGAACATCAGTGACGTACAGCCACAACTCGGTGATAATGATGATGACGATGAAGCCGATCGCACTTGGGAGCCGGGTGATGAAGGGGCTTCATCGTCATCATCAGGAGAAGAGGGGCGCAGGTTGCCCCGGAGTCAGCAGCTGAGGCAGCAAGGTGGTAGCAGTCAGCATGGGGGCACAATTCCAAAGGCTGGAGCCGGCCGGGGCCGGGGTAGAGCACCTGCTGTGCGGCAGTCTACCTTATCGGGAGGTAGTGGAGCAGGGATTCCTGGAGTTGGCAATAGCAGCAGTGAATCAGTGAGGCCAGGGGGTGGGAAAAGTAGCTATTCGGCAGTGTGGCAGTTTTTCCTGAAGCATCCGCAGGAGGGTAACATGGCCACATGCAAGATATGTAGGCAAAAGGTGAAACGTGGCCAGGGTCCAAATGTTGGCACCACGGCCCTGCGTCAACATATGATGCGTCACCATAAAGCGACCTGGGAGAACCGAGGCTCCCAAGGGGTGGTCCAGTCTGCTTCCTCACCAAGTGAGCTCCCAATTTCTGCCAGCCAAGGCTCCAGCACCTCAGCCGAAGGCAGCTGTGCGTCATACCCATCCTCTGTCGCTCCTGCTCCTCCTCCTCCTCCTCCTCCAAGTCATGCATCCCGCCAGCAATCCATCAGCGAAGCCATGTCCAAGAGACAGCAGTATGCGCCCACTCATCCTACGGCGCAGAAGCTGAATGTGCTCCTGTCCAAGTTGCTGGTGCTGCAGTCGCTCCCTTTTCAGGTGGTGGACCTTTCAGAGAACTGATGGCTTGTGCCGAGCCGAGGTGGAGAGTCCCAAGCCGTCATTTCTTTGCCAAGAAGGCAGTACCAGCGCTGCACACTTTTGTTGAACAGAAGGTGGGCCAGTCCTTGAGCCTGTCGGTGTGTAGCAAAGTGCATGGCAGCGCCGACATCTGGAGCTGTAACTACGGTCAGGGACAGTACATGTCGTTTACGGCCCACTGGGTGAATGTGGTCCCTTTGCAGCAGCAGCAACTTGGACAGGTCACGCCGCTTCGGCCTCCGTGCTCCCTGCCCGTTGGGCCTGTGACACCGTGCGACTCGGCCTCCTCATCCTCCGCCATCTCCTCACCCTCCACTGTAGGCTCAAGTCTCAGTGCCCCTCCAGTCTACCATGTGTGCAGGGCACGGAGGTGTCACGCAGTGCTTCACATGGTTTGTCTTGGCGAACGGAGTCACACAGGGGAGGAACTGCTTAAATGTATTCATCAGGAAATCCAAACATGGCTTACTCCAAGAAAACTTAAAATGGGAATCATGGTTACCGACAATGGGAAGAACATTTTGTCTGCGCTGCGCCAAGGAAGCCTGACCCATGCCCCCTGCATGGCTCACGTCTTCAATCTGGTTGTCAAGCGGTTTCTGAAGTGTTCCCCCCATCTGCAAGACATCCTAACAACTTCAAGGAAACTTTGCATGCACTTCAGCCACTCCTACACCGCCAAACACACCCTTCTTGAGCTACAGCGTCAGAATGGTATCCCCCAACATAGTCTGATATGCGATGTTTCCACCCGTTGGAATTCCACCCTTCACATGTTGGACCGATTATATGAACAGAGAAAAGCCATCACGGATTTCCTGATGATCCAAGCAGATAGGGGGACTCCCCTGTGTAACTTCAATGTCAACCAGTGGCAGCTCATACGTGACACCTGTCGTTTGCTCAGGCCCTTTGAGGAAGCCACTTTATTTGTCAGTCGGCAGGATTACGGGATGAACGACGTGATTCCACTGCTTCATGTACTACAGCACATGTTGGAAACCATGGCTGGTCAGGGCACTGAAGACATGGCGTTTACATCTTACGGCCACATGAACCCCGTTGGAGCTGAACTGGAGGAGGAGGAGGAAGAGGAGGAGGAGGAGTTGCCCAGCGAAACACAGTTTAGGCTTGGCGAAATGGCTGGTTTATCTAGTCAGCGGACAGGAGAGGAGGAGCAGGAGCAGCCAGAGGAGCTAGAGGTTTTTGAGGAAGGCGAGACAGAAGACCCGGGCACACCGTGGCAGTATGCAGTGGAGATGGAGACAGGTAGTCCATCCGAGTCACTTGCGCAAATGGCACGAAGCATGCTCACGTGCTTGCGTAGTGACCCCAGAATTGTTTCCATCTGTCGGCGGGATGACTTCTGGCTGTCCACCTTATTGGACCCTTATTATTGGGGAGGACAAACTGAACTACTACAAAGACATTCTACGTAGGCAGTTGGCCGATGCCTATCTGCGCCATGGTCCATACTCTCACAGGTCTGACTCGAGGGGACCTCTGCGCTCACCTTCCACTGCCATGGCCGCTGGGGGGGTTGGCAGGAGCAGCAGCAGCAGCTCCATCAGCAGCAGCAGCCTCAGTTTTCAGTCGCTAATGAGTAGCTTTCTACACCCGCATAGTGAGGCTACTCATGAGCAGCAGGAAGACCTGGAGCAGGACCTGAACCAGCAGGTCATGTCATACTTTGACATGACCATGCCAACACACCTTGAGGATCCGCTGGACTTCTGGGCAGCCAAACTTGATTTGTGGCCGCAACTAGCAGAGTTTGCCCTGGAAAAGCTGTCCTGCCCGGCAAGTAGCGTGCCATCTGAGCGGGTGTTTAGTGCGGCGGGGGCCATAGTTACGGCGAGGAGAACTCGTCTGTCAACCAAAAATGTGGAGAGACTCACCTTTGTCAAAATGAATCAGGGATGGATCAGCCAGGATTTCCACCCACCAATGCCTGATGCATGCGACTAGATTCAGCATGATGCCACGTTTTGCACTTTCCAAATGGTGCAAAACATATTTATGTCTTTAGGCCAATTTTTGGGCTCCTGCTGATGTCAACTCCAGGGTGTGAATCATCCAATTTTTGGGCTCCTGAAGCCAACCCCAGGGTCTCTTTAAAGTGATATTTGGGCTCCTGCTGCTGCTGCTGCCAACTCCAGGGTGTGATTCATCCAATTTTTGGCCTCCTGAAGCCAACCCCAGTGTCTCTTTAAAGTAATATTTGGGCTGCTCCTGCTGCTGCTGCCAACTCCAGGGTGTGATTCATCCAATTTTGGGGCTCCTGAAGCCAACCCCAGTGTCTCTTTAAAGTAATATTTGGGCTCCTGCTGCTGCTGCCAACTCCAGGGTGTGATTCATCCAATTTTTGGCCTCCTGAAGCCAACCCAAGTGTCTCTTTAAAGTAATATTTGGGCTGCTCCTGCTGCTGCTGCCAACTCCAGGGTGTGATTCATCCAATTTTTGGCCTCCTGAAGCCAACCCCAGTGTCTCTTTAAAGTAATATTTGGGCTCCTGCTGCTGCTGCTGCCAACTCCAGGGTGTGATTCATCCAATTTTTGGGCTCCTGAAGCCAACCCCAGTGTCTCTTTAAAGTAATATTTGGGCTCCTGCTGCTGCTGCTGCCAACTCCAGGGTGTGATTCATCCAATTTTTGGGCTCCTGAAGCCAACTCCAGTGTATATTTGGGCTCCTGCTGCTGCTGCTGCCAACTCCAGGGTGTGATTCATCCAATTTTTGGCCTCCTGAAGCCAACCCCAGTGTCTCTTTTTAAAGTAATATTTGGGCTCCTGCTGCTGCTGCTGCCAACTCCAGGGTGTGATTCATCCAATTTTTGGCCTCCTGAAGCCAACCCCAGTGTCTCTTTAAAGTAATGTTTGGGCTCCTGCTGCTGCTGCCAACTCCAGGGTGTGATTCATCCAATTTTTGGGCTCCTGAAGCCAACTCCAGTGTCTCTTTAAAGTAATATTTGGGCTCCTGCTGCTGCTGCTGCCAACTCCAGGGTGTGATTCATCCAATTTTTGGGCTTCTGAAGCCAACCCCAGTGTCTCTTTAAAGTAATATTTGGGCTCCTGCTGCTGCTGCTGCCAACTCCAGGGTGTGATTCATCCAATTTTTGGGCTCCTGAAGCCAACCCCAGTGTCTCTTTAAAGTAATATTTGGGCTCCTGCTGCTGCTGCTGCCAACTCCAGGGTGTGATTCATCCAATTTTTGGGCTCCTGAAGCCAACTCCAGTGTATATTTGGGCTCCTGCTGCTGCTGCTGCCAACTCCAGGGTGTGATTCATCCAATTTTTGGCCTCCTGAAGCCAACCCCAGTGTCTCTTTAAAGTAATATTTGGGCTCCTGCTGCTGCCAACTCCAGGGTGTGATTCATCCAATTTTTGGCCTCCTGAAGCCAACCCCAGTGTCTCTTTAAAGTAATGTTTGGGCTCCTGCTGCTGCTGCCAACTCCAGGGTGTGATTCATCCAATTTTTGGGCTCCTGAAGCCAACTCCAGTGTCTCTTTAAAGTAATATTTGGGCTCCTGCTGCTGCTGCTGCCAACTCCAGGGTGTGATTCATCCAATTTTTGGGCTCCTGAAGCCAACCCCAGTGTCTCTTTAAAGTAATATTTGGGCTCCTGCTGCTGCTGCTGCTGCTGCCAACTCCAGGGTGTGATTCATCCAATTTTTGGGCTCCTGAAGCCAACTCCAGTGTATATTTGGGCTCCTGCTGCTGCTGCTGCCAACTCCAGGGTGTGATTCATCCAATTTTTGGCCTCCTGAAGCCAACCCCAGTGTCTCTTTAAAGTAATATTTGGGCTCCTGCTGCTGCTGCTGCCAACTCCGGGGTGTGATTCATCCAATGTTTGGGCTCCTGAAGCCAACTCCAGTGTATATTTGGGCTCCTGCTGCTGCTGCTGCCAACTCCAGGGTGTGAATCATCCAATTTTTGGGCTCCTGAAGCCAACCCCAGGGCCTCTTTAAAGTAATATTTGGGCTCCTGCTGCTGCTGCTGCTGCCAACTCCAGGGTGTGATTCATCCAATTTTTGGGCTCCTGAAGCCAACCCCAGGGTCTCTTTAAAGTAATATTTGGGCTCCTGCTGCTGCTGCCAACTCCAGGGTGTGATTCATCCAATTTTTGGCCTCCTGAAGCCAACCCCAGTGTCTCTTTAAAGTAATATTTGGGCTCCTGCTGCTGCTGCTGCCAACTCCAGGGTGTGATTCATCCAATTTTTGGGCTCCTGAAGCCAACTCCAGTGTCTCTTTAAAGTAATATTTGGGCTCCTGCTGCTGCTGCTGCCAACTCCAGGGTGTGATTCATCCAATTTTTGGGCTCCTGAAGCCAACTCCAGTGTATATTTGGGCTCCTGCTGCTGCTGCTGCCAACTCCAGGGTGTGATTCATCCAATTTTTGGCCTCCTGAAGCCAACCCCAGTGTCTCTTTAAAGTAATATTTGGGCTCCTGCTGCTGCTGCTGCCAACTCCAGGGTGTGATTCATCCAATTTTTGGGCTCCTGAAGCCAACTCCAGTGTATATTTGGGCTCCTGCTGCTGCTGCTGCCAACTCCAGGGTGTGAATCATCCAATTTTTGGGCTCCTGAAGCCAACCCCAGGGTCTCTTTAAAGTAATATTTGGGCTCCTGCTGCTGCTGCTGCTGCCAACTCCAGGGTGTGATTCATCCAATTTTTGGGCTCCTGAAGCCAACCCCAGGGTCTCTTTAAAGTAATATTTGGGCTCCTGCTGCTGCTGCCAACTCCAGGGTGTGATTCATCCAATTTTTGGGCTCCTGAAGCCAACTCCAGTGTATATTTGGGCTCCTGCTGCTGCTGCTGGCAACTCCAGGGTGTGATTCATCCAATTTTTGGGCTCCTGAAGCCAACCCCAGTGTCTCTTTAAAGTAATATTTGGGCTCCTGCTGCTGCTGCTGCCAACTCCAGGGTGTGATTCATCCAATTTTTGGGCTCCTGAAGCCAACTCCAGTGTATATTTGGGCTCCTGCTGCTGCTGCTGCCAACTCCAGGGTGTGATTCATCCAATTTTTGGCCTCCTGAAGCCAACCCCAGTGTCTCTTTTTAAAGTAATATTTGGGCTCCTGCTGCTGCTGCTGCCAACTCCAGGGTGTGATTCATCCAATTTTTGGCCTCCTGAAGCCAACCCCAGTGTCTCTTTAAAGTAATGTTTGGGCTCCTGCTGCTGCTGCCAACTCCAGGGTGTGATTCATCCAATTTTTGGGCTCCTGAAGCCAACTCCAGTGTCTCTTTAAAGTAATATTTGGGCTCCTGCTGCTGCTGCTGCCAACTCCAGGGTGTGATTCATCCAATTTTTGGGCTTCTGAAGCCAACCCCAGTGTCTCTTTAAAGTAATATTTGGGCTCCTGCTGCTGCTGCTGCCAACTCCAGGGTGTGATTCATCCAATTTTTGGGCTCCTGAAGCCAACCCCAGTGTCTCTTTAAAGTAATATTTGGGCTCCTGCTGCTGCTGCTGCCAACTCCAGGGTGTGATTCATCCAATTTTTGGGCTCCTGAAGCCAACTCCAGTGTATATTTGGGCTCCTGCTGCTGCTGCTGCCAACTCCAGGGTGTGATTCATCCAATTTTTGGCCTCCTGAAGCCAACCCCAGTGTCTCTTTAAAGTAATATTTGGGCTCCTGCTGCTGCCAACTCCAGGGTGTGATTCATCCAATTTTTGGCCTCCTGAAGCCAACCCCAGTGTCTCTTTAAAGTAATGTTTGGGCTCCTGCTGCTGCTGCCAACTCCAGGGTGTGATTCATCCAATTTTTGGGCTCCTGAAGCCAACTCCAGTGTCTCTTTAAAGTAATATTTGGGCTCCTGCTGCTGCTGCTGCCAACTCCAGGGTGTGATTCATCCAATTTTTGGGCTCCTGAAGCCAACCCCAGTGTCTCTTTAAAGTAATATTTGGGCTCCTGCTGCTGCTGCTGCTGCTGCCAACTCCAGGGTGTGATTCATCCAATTTTTGGCCTCCTGAAGCCAACCCCAGTGTCTCTTTAAAGTAATATTTGGGCTCCTGCTGCTGCTGCTGCCAACTCCAGGGTGTGATTCATCCAATGTTTGGGCTCCTGAAGCCAACTCCAGTGTATATTTGGGCTCCTGCTGCTGCTGCTGCCAACTCCAGGGTGTGAATCATCCAATTTTTGGGCTCCTGAAGCCAACCCCAGTGCCTCTTTAAAGTAATATTTGGGCTCCTGCTGCTGCTGCTGCTGCCAACTCCAGGGTGTGATTCATCCAATTTTTGGGCTCCTGAAGCCAACCCCAGGGTCTCTTTAAAGTAATATTTGGGCTCCTGCTGCTGCTGCCAACTCCAGGGTGTGATTCATCCAATTTTTGGCCTCCTGAAGCCAACCCCAGTGTCTCTTTAAAGTAATATTTGGGCTCCTGCTGCTGCTGCTGCCAACTCCAGGGTGTGATTCATCCAATTTTTGGGCTCCTGAAGCCAACTCCAGTGTCTCTTTAAAGTAATATTTGGGCTCCTGCTGCTGCTGCTGCCAACTCCAGGGTGTGATTCATCCAATTTTTGGGCTCCTGAAGCCAACTCCAGTGTATATTTGGGCTCCTGCTGCTGCTGCTGCCAACTCCAGGGTGTGATTCATCCAATTTTTGGCCTCCTGAAGCCAACCCCAGTGTCTCTTTAAAGTAATATTTGGGCTCCTGCTGCTGCTGCTGCCAACTCCAGGGTGTGATTCATCCAATTTTTGGGCTCCTGAAGCCAACTCCAGTGTATATTTGGGCTCCTGCTGCTGCTGCTGCCAACTCCAGGGTGTGAATCATCCAATTTTTGGGCTCCTGAAGCCAACCCCAGGGTCTCTTTAAAGTAATATTTGGGCTCCTGCTGCTGCTGCTGCTGCCAACTCCAGGGTGTGATTCATCCAATTTTTGGGCTCCTGAAGCCAACCCCAGGGTCTCTTTAAAGTAATATTTGGGCTCCTGCTGCTGCTGCCAACTCCAGGGTGTGATTCATCCAATTTTTGGGCTCCTGAAGCCAACTCCAGTGTCTCTTTAAAGTAATATTTGGGCTCCTGCTGCTGCTTGCAACTCCAGGGTGTGATTCATCCAATTTTTGGGCTCCTGAAGCCAACCCCAGTGTCTCTTTCAGCCAATGCTTGGGCTCCTGCTGCTGCTGCTGCCAACTCCAGGGTGTGATTCATCCAATTTTTGGGCTCCTGCTGCTGCCAACTCCAGTGTCTCTTTAAAGCAATGTTTGGGCTCCTGCCCCTCATAGTGATGCCACTTCAACTCTCTTGAATTCAATTGTGCCGCTCTGCGATTCTATTAGCGATGCCTCTGATCTGCATGTGATATTTATTCAAAGTATTATTTAACTAACCCAGCACACATCCTGTGCGTGTTACAGCAAGGCAGAATGGTTTACAACCCTATTGAGGCTCTAGGAGGCTCAGAAATAGCAGTTTTTAATAGCGATTCGTCGCGAATTAATTCGGGTCGAAACGATTTTTGTCGGAAAATTCGGCGAATCAGTCGAATCGAATTTTTCAAAAGTTCACTCATCTCTAGTTACAGCTTAGAGCTAAGCCTTGTAATTTGTAAATGTCCTTTTTGTTTTCTTTATTGCCCTTTTAACCGTAGGTGTCAGCCATGAGGGGTTAATTTTAGCCGCTTATATTTGATACCCATAGGAATAAATTTTGCAACGTTGGTACTCACAATTGATTCAAAGCACTCCCATTTAGCATCTGTATCCTTATTCTTCATCAGATGCTCCCAGTCTATGTCCTGGAGTGCAGCTCTGAGCCTGGGGAAGTTGGTTGTCCTAAAATTCAGTGTTTTGCCCTGCCAGACAGAAAATCTTTATCACAGTTTATGTTGAATACAACTATATTGTGGTCACTGTTACCAAAATTTTCACTGTTACCGTCTGGTCATCAGGTCATCATTCATTTAATATTACCAGAGTCAAAAGAGCATCACCCCTAGTAGGTGCCTCCATGAACTGATTCATATAGTTATCTTGTAGCTAGCTGAGGAATGCTCTCCCCCTTGTAGTAGAAGCAGAACCATGTCTCCAGTCGATACCTGGGTAGTTGAAGTCCCCCATCACCACCACTGCACCAGCCTGTGACACCGGCTTTATCTGTTTATGCACCTCAGTTATGTTAGTGATGTTTGGGGGTATTTTAACATTGTTTACGCCAGCCCGCACTTCTACCCACAAGGATTCTACATCCTCACAATCTCATTAATATCGGCTTTGGATTCTTGCTTTACATAGAGAGACACTCCGTCCCCTTTCCTGTTTGCGCTGTCTTTCCGAGACAGAGCAGAACCTTGAAGTCCAGTAATGTGTGGAATCCAGTCATGTCTCAGCCACACCATTACAATCAATATTTTCTTCCAGCACTAAATAAAAGTTATCGTAGGGGCAGGTGCGCACTTACGTTTCAAATTGGCGGTGGGTGCTAGGCACCGCTTCAGGACAATTAAATTACAAAAGACTTGCACTCCATTGTAAATGTAAATGCAATGGAGTGCCGGTGCCTTTTGTGACTTAATTCTTCCAGTACTAAAGCCTCAAGCTCCCCCACTTTACATGCCAGGCTTCTGGCATTTGGGAACATACACTTTAAGTTCCTATCTAGTTTGACACATTGAGCTTTAGTGTTAGCTTTTGCAGTAATGCATCCGCCTAATTTTTCACTGCTGGTTTGCAACACATGGATCCCCTTATCCATTATAGCAGTCCTCCCCCTTTTAATTCTCCACCCACTGTCATATGCTGTTCCTTGCCCTCCCCCCTCATCTCGTTTAAATACCCCTCCACCTCTTCTAGTATCCTACCCAGTATCTTACCCAGCACAGCAGCCCCCCTTCCATTCGGGTGCAAATTATCTGTAGAATATAGTTTGTACCCCAATGAAAAGTCAGCCCAGTGCTCTAGAAACCCAAATCCTTCTGCCCTGCACCAGGATTGAGCCACACGTTTAACTCTGTAACCTCCCCCTGTCATTCATGTGTAGCCCATGGCACAGGCAATATTCCAGAGAATACAACCTTGGAGGTCCTTCTCTTCAATGTAATGCCTAATTTCATACATTTTTTCTTAAGGATCCTCCATCTACCAATAATTCTGTCATTGGTCCACACGTGGACCATGACAGACGGGTCATCCCCAGCCTCTCCCAGTAATTCTTCCACCCTTCCAACACATGCTGAACATGCAGGGAGACAGTAAGCCATTCAGTTAAGTCCACCTGATAATAGAATCCCCTATTACCACTAACTGTCTAGTCCTACCTGCAGTCCCAAATACCCACACACTAGCTGGGCTGTCCTCCCGGGTGTTAGGAAGAGCAGTATCAACTAGGGCTGACATTTCTGAGACTGACACTCTTGCATCATTACCCAATTTGGCAATTTTGATAGGGTGCACAGACACAGGAAGGCCTTCCATTTCTGTGCTCCCTTTCTACTTCTATTATCTACATTTACCCAGCTACTTATCTGCTCCTTCTGACCTAACACTCCACCCTCTATTTCTACCCCACTTAATGTCTGCTCAGTGAGCAGAATGCCCCTTTTCATATAGTCAATCTCCCTCAGTGTTGTATTTTGCACCTCTAGATCTCCAGATAACCCAAGCTTTCAAGATAGGGTCACATTTAACACAGCGGTATTCACCCTGGAACTGCTGCTCCTGAAGTGTATAGATATGACAAATTGTGCACTGAAGTAGACCTCCAATGTTGCTAGCCATTATTCCACTTACAAGATCAGCATTGAAATCACAATTTTAGTGCTTAAAGTTGTAGCAACTTTTGCTTTTAACTTCTTATTTTAGCTCTATAACACATCTCGCCAAAGTAGCCACATAGACAGAACAAAGCCCACCTTAACAGTGCTGACTCTGTACTCCTACCCCTCACATTGATGCATAACCTCACCTACTAGAGTTAGTAATAAATTATAAATTACTAATTGCTAAAGTGCTAATATCACCAATTAGTAAGTTCAATAATATGTGATTATAAATAACTACAGAAATAAGTCAAAAAAGTCAAATAATCAGCGTGGCAATAAATTGCCAAGTAACCATAACCAGTTTATATATGTTTATATAAAAAGTCTAAACAGTTAAATAATATTTAATAATAACCCAGTAAAACATAATCAATCCCTAAATAACCTATATCAGAGGTCCCCAAACTTTTTGTCATCTAGTACCCCTTTTCATTTTTCAGTTATCTTAAGTACCACCCAGGCTGTACACAGGGGCGGACCTGGGCCAAAAATCAACACACCACCAGCGCATGAGCTCTTTAGCCCCGCCCCAAGGAGCTTCTCAGCTGATAAATGTGTACGTTGATAAGCTATAGAATTTCACAAATCATGTGCATAGGAAGATGTGCCATGTGATGTAGCTTTAGTATTGTAGGGGAAGTTACTGTGGAAGAGGTGATGGCCTCCACATCCATGAGGCTGAGGATACAGCATTGCAGGGGTAGAACATGGGCTGGAGTGTCGTGGCCCCAAAGCAGTGTGGCCCACCGGTAATTCACCCTATGGCCAATAAGCCCCTGGTGGTATGTGAGCGTTGTTGGTCAACTGTGTTAAAAATGCCCAAAACAGCAATTTAAAGTGCACAAATGTACAAAAATAGTTAGCATCACAATTTGGAGCAGTTTTGTGTTTGCTGAACAAATCAGGGTAGAGTAAAGTATAAATGGCAGCAGATGAGGTTGGCGAGCAGGTCAGTCTGCAATCTCTCTAAATACCACTCAAGAGGGTCTCGAGTACCACCAGAGATACCCATACCACTGATTGGGAAGCACTGACCTATATTATAAAAGTTTTATTATCCTAGGTAGTGAGGAGAGGGAGAAGAGAATGCCGGTTTCCAAGAGTTCCTGGGGCTGTCCGACCGTGGCTACGCCACTCGAAGTGGTGAGTGTAAACCCAATCCGAGAGGGCTGAGCCAAGTCAGCCCTCTATCAGATTGGTAGAGCAGCTGTCATCCTTTTCATTTGTATCTTTTGGATATAAGCAAGCACATTGGGGGAGGAGTTCTATGGATGGGTCCAACATTAGTATGGGGCAATCTCAGGTAAGTTAGTTCCCAGTTTACCTGCCCATTGCTGTTTATGCACTCATAAAGTAAAGAAGAACCATCACAGGGAGTGTGTTTCTACATGCTTTTGCAAATGTATGCAACTGAGACCTCTGTTTTAACCAGATATTAGAGACAAGTTAAAGAGCTTAACCAGGGACGTAACTTGTGCAGGGGATGTGACCAGACTAGGGCCCAGAAGGTAGGAGGCCCCATCATTGTTACTTCTCCATCTTATTTATCATAGTTTTGCTCATTTGGCATTATTAAGATAAAGTAAGCACCATGTGTTTCTTCTGTTTTAGCCATTAGGTGTCAGTAGTTGCATCCAATTTAGTTAAAAGACAGAAAAAGTATGTACAGTATGAGTCATAAAAGTGCTCCATTTAAAGTGGACCAAAACCCAGAATTTTGGGTTTTGGTCTTTGCCCCCCGGGTACCCCAATCAGGGATGCCCCAACACCCCCCAGGTCGCCCAATCTCACTCAGCCTTCCTTGGTCTTACGGCGTATGCGCAACCCTCTCACCCAATCTGTGTGCTCGGATCCCCTCCCGCCCCTTTGTGCGAGAGCTCGTCTAATGCGAGCGTAACAGAGCACGTTGGCAGCCGTGTCCCCCGCTACTCTCTAACGGGGAGCGTGTCCGCACCCCGGCCATTCACAAATACCTGCCGCAGGCACGCGTCCTGCTAAAGTGATAGCGGGGATGTGGCTGCTGCTCGTGCATGCGCTATTGGACCAGGAAAGAAAATGAGTTTTCGGGTGACCTGGGGGGATTGACACAGTGGTGCATCCTGAATCTGGATGGCCCGGGGGGAGCGAGTATGCCTCCCCTGGAGTCTTATAGACTCTTGGGTGGGTTGTGGTCCACTTTAAAGTTCACACCAGGGCCTTGTCTCATTTTGTTACACCACTATACTTAATGCTGACTAAGGGGGTTTAAATGTTGGGGCTCCTCAAATTGTCTAAGGCTTTCGAAACCTAAATGCAAATGCATGGGCACAAAAGCGGGTGACAGCAGGGCAGGGAATGCTGCTTGCAGACAATACTAATGGAGCTCTTTTTACATTTATATCTATTAATGATCTCAAGTTCATTATCATTAGGATTAGCTAAATCCCTCTTGCCAGCTTTTTATGTTTTGGGAATCTGATTTCACACCCAGATGGTGTGTTTTTTTTATATTCGTGCCTAGCGTGTGATATCACTAATCCCACCCCTTTCTGCATTCTCACCACAAAACAACGATGAATAGACTCAGGTGTGCAGAGATATCTGATAGATGGAGTACTTCTGCCTCCCCACCAATATATTTACAAGCACCTTTCATTCCTTTGTGACACATGAGAAGGCCACAATACGGCCAATTTGTTATGGAGAGTCTGATAGTGCAGATCTGTTTAAGCAATAAATATTACGATACTCAAGCTTAGGTATGTTTTATGTTGTATATGAAAATATAAGAGTATCTGTAACCCTAGGCATCCTAAACCCTTTATGACAACCAAACCCTGAACCACCCCTCCCATCTTCCTTAAACCAGAATAACACCCACAATTTTTTGCTGTTTGTTAAAAAAACTTTTTTTCTGCAGTAATGGGGCCCCTGGCGCCGGATTACCTTCCAAAGCGCCTTCCACTTTGCTAGCGATTCCCCAGGGGCTGCCATTACTGCACAAAAAATTTTTCTTTCATGAACATCAAAAAGGTGAGCGCTTTTGGTTGTCAGCAATCTGGATAGCACGTGTGCTAGGTACTAGGTACTCAAACATTAGTTTGAGGGTGTTATTCTGGCTTAAGGCAACGTAGAGATACTTACCTTTTGCTTAAGCTGTCTTATCTGGCAGAAAGTACATCCCAAAGCGCCATAGGACCGGGATGAGGTGAGTTGGTTTCGGCAATCTGGGGGGGTTTCATACAGCGGGGCACCCCCGATCGGTGCAGGTCAATAGAAGTCTATGGCAACGCAAGTGCAACGCGTGTATAACGCAGTGTTCCTGCTTTGCGTTTTCGCAACGCAAACTCGTTGCTAATGCATCAAAAGCACAGTGTTTGTTTTCATACATTGTTTTCATATTTACAAAATGTTTGCTATTAAAGCACACCGAAAGTCAAAAAAGCGAGTTCAGTAAATTGCACCTCTAACACCCCACTATGGTAATCAGTGGCATAAACTATTTGAGAGGGCTTAACTCAATACAGATGGAATAGCGGCAGATTCTATGCTACAGAACTGCATGGGAGTGACCATCTTTTGAAGAGAAACAAAGGAGAGCATCTTTCTAAATGTGGGAGATCTTCATGTTTTATACTTCATAATTTATAACTATATTTAAGCACGTCAAGAGTAAAAACAGCCCATAGAGCCATTTTTTCTCTCTTCTTGAGTCTACATAAAAAAGGCTGAAAATCAGGAATATATCTTAGGTCTCTGCATTACCACAACACCAGTGTCTGCACATCACTGCCAGTGACCTATGGGATTTGTCGGCCACCTGGCAAACCCCACTGGTTGCTGGTGGCCATGTGGGAATGGATCTTGGAGCAGGGTAGGGGATGTCACAGCCTCTAGAACCACTGCAGTTACCATGGCTGAGGAAACCTTTAATAATGGACCTAAAGTGTGTTTGGAATCCTTCTTAGGTGGCAAGAATTCTTCAACGGTAACAGTAACAACAGGGAGGAGGAAAAAAGGAAAGATGAAAGAATACTGGACGAAACAATAAGTGGATTGGCAAGGATGGAGAATGGATAGATTTAAAGAATTGATGAGACTATAAAAGAAAGGCTGATGAAAAGAAAAATACTGAAAGTGAATGTATAGAAGCAGGGGTGTACATACCATAGAGGCAGTAAAGGCAGGTGCCCCTGGCACATAGAACAAGGGGGCCTGGCACAAGCTACCTACACTGCCTCTCTAGAATGTACGCCCAGCATGCGTTCCTCACCATCGATCGTGCACTGAGAGCAATGGACTAAAGGAAAATATGAGCCAATGGGAGAAAGAGAGGATGAAGGAAAAAGTGAAAGCAAAGGAAGGAAAAAAAATGGAAGAAAGATAAAGGAGCGGTACAAAAAAATGCAGGATGAACAATGAGTGTAAATAAAGTTGGCAAGCATGGAGAATAGATGGGCTAAATAAATAAATAAAGCATTGCATTTGCAAAGAAATAAAAGAAGAGTGATGAAAGCAGATATACTGAATGAAACAACAAAATAAAAAGAGTTGGATTGAGAAAAATAATAAATAATAAAAGAAGAAATTGGATGAAAGAAGAAACACAGCATGAAAAAGACAGTGCAAATAAAGTTGGCAAATATGTTAAATGCATGTTTTGAGAAAAATAGATACAACAATAAAAAAGGAGGGAAGAATGAGAAAGGAGAAATACTGGGTTACACAATGATTGTAAAGAAGGTTGGCAAGGTTAGAGAATGAGAAGGGGGATGTCAAAGGGGAATAAGGAAGGATAACAAAATATTAACAAAAGAAGGACTGCAAAAAAAATTAAATAGGTGCTATGTAGATGTAAATGCCAAAATTTGTTGGAATTGGGAAAGATAGCAATGAAGATAGAAGGAAGGAAAGAACAAGGTTAAACCAGACCTTCTACCTGAATAAGAACATATTTTATATGTTTCCCCCACACTGTACATACAGATTGCTCGCATTAAAAAGTATCCTTCCTGCATCTACTGCATGTTATGAGCCTTTAAACATTCAAGATGGCTTGCAAACACGAAGTGTCTTCTGACTGTGCCGCTCTGCATTCTGGGATTGCTGACCTTTTCCTGACCTTAGCTCTGCTCTGTCTGTGCAAAGCACAGCTATAACCCGCCCCCCTGTACTTTTAAACCCTTTCCTCAGTATGTGATGCTACTGATCCAAGATGACGGGGCCCGTATCCTAGAGTGCTGAAAAGAGTTGCAGCCCAGCAGGGGAAAGAATAATAAGCAAGTGGTTAAAAAACATAAAATATGTTAATTTTAGATGCTGGGGAATAATTTTTTAAGAGTTTGGGCTTTTCATTAAATGACGTTGAAGGTCCGCTTTAAGAAATAAGGAGAGGAAAGATGAAAAAAAGAAAGCAAAGCGTGGAGCAGCGTTATTGTGTCCTTACCTGACTCTGTGCTGGGTGGTAACAGTCATGGTAAGCACTAATGAATTGGTTAAATGCAGAATGGACACAATGGCCCCTGCTGGTCCATTCCCAGGTGAGAGGTCCCAGGCTGAGCTGTAATTACACACACACACACCATGTCAGATACAATAAAGGTGAATTAGCACCTTGTCCTCCAAATGAGCTCTACTTCAAAGACCCTACAATTAGAGCGAGCGCTGCTTAGCCTAAGTACAGGGTATGATTTACTGCTACTTTAGCCAGAATACCGTCTCAACTCCATTTCAATAGCAAGTCTGTTCATTTCTGTCTGTGTAACTTATTAACTTTTTTTCTTTGCATGTGGCCATCAGAAGAGATGCTATTATGCATTTGTATTATGCATTTTAGCTGTGCTCCCAAAAAAGAGCACTCTTAAATAATATGATTGATTTGGCTCAAGCTCTGCTTTAAAGGACTTCCAAAATGTTAAAGACAACCAAATAGTTAAGGAACAATCTAATTTAAAAAAAAAGAGGCCTCCTTTAGCTAAATGTATTTTTGGAGTAGAAGAATTGCCCTTTTTAATCCAGCGATTAACTGGTAGATAATAGCAGTTCTCCTTTACCAGTTTTTATTTTTATAGAGAAAAAGAATAGTAAACTTTACACTCTCACTCACTTTCATTGTAACAGTAAATTTACTGAAAGTGAAAAGCTACTATTCTCATTAGAAACACACAGTGGCTGATTACTATAGTGACAGCTCCACCAGCTACCGCAGTGATTGGATGATGAAACTGTCATTCATTATTTCTGTACAAATACAGCACAGGGAGAGTATAGAAAATAATGTGACCAATTAAAGGGGATCTAAAGTAAAAAAAAAGACTTTAGATCCACCCAATACTCTACGCTGTTTTATTTAATCTGCAGTCAGCCCACATGAGTTAGGCAGCCAATCCCAGTTTGCTTAAAGTGGACCAACACCCTGAGGTGATCGGCCCGGGAATCTATAAGATTCCCGGGCCGATCACCTCACACACCGCGAGACATCCGAGATCGGGATGTCCCTCGGGGTGTAAACCCCCCAAAACCCCCCAAAAACCTTACCTCTCCAGCCGCAGTTTCCGCCGCCGCCGCCTCATTCGCGCTCCTCTAGACGTGCGCGCGCCCGCACCGGCTGTCTCTGAATGGCCGGCGCGGGCGCGCACACGTCAAGAGTGACGCGCGGGAGGCACCGACGGGCAAGCTGCTTGTCCGTCGCTGTCAATCAGCTTGTCCGTGGCGGGGAGAGGTAAGTTTTGGGGGCTTTCTGGGGGGTTTCACACAGCGGGGCACCCCCGATCGGGGTGCCCCGGGGAAGTGGACCAATACCCAGGATAGTCAAAATCCTGGGTGTTGGTCCACTTTAAAGGCTACCTATTGGTTTCTAAGGAGTTGGGATGCTCTAGTGGGAGGATATTCAGTGTCTTTATTTATTTTGGGTCAGTTCTAAAACCCAAAATCCAACAGTAAATTCTGCTACTGGTGATACGCCCTGTGCACAACTCCCCCTGAAAGCCAAGTTTCGGCAGAGCCGTAGCAGCCATGAGGCGAATGAGGCACTGGCCTCGGGCGCAGCTACAGCTCTGATGCAAGGGGGCGCAGCCAGGGCCGGATTATGGGGGGACTCCCTGCACCATGGCTGTGTGCCCCCACGGTGTCGGGGCAGCGGCGCGCTGTTCGCCGTCTGAACAGATGCTCCATGGCCGGGGAGCAGGGGGTGGAGGTGAAGAGACTTCCGTGCGGGCAGGACGCGCGGGGGGGGCGGTGGGCTGGGTGTTAGGAAACTCACATGTCAGAAGATCCTTGCAGGCGGGCTGGAGGAGCTGCTGTCAATCTTCGAGCAGGGGGCGGGGCAGACGTTCTTATGTGCTGATTTGTGCTGGCAGCAGACCCAGCAAGCTTAGGCCCCGCCCAGAAAGACGTCTGCCCGCCCCCTGCTCTCAGATAGGCTGAGATTTCTAAGAGGGAAGTGCTGGGAGTGATTGCATAGGATGGGGCGGGGCGGGGCGTCATAGTGAGGCTGCAGCCTGGCACTAAGCCCAGATCCTCCTTCCTGCTTCTGGACAACAGGTAAGTAATTCCTTGTTCTGTCTGTTATGTTATATTTCTAGTCTACACTCCCCTCCTCAGCTGTGAACCCTCACCTAAATACCCCCTCCCTGCTTCCAATCTGCACCCCCACCCTCCCTAGCCTACAATCCGCACCCCTTTGCCCCCCTCTCTAACTGCTGACCTACACTCCCACTTAAAGTGGACCAAAACCCAGGATTTTGACCTTTCGATCCTGGGTCTTGGTCCTTTCCCCCAGGGCACCCCGATCAGGGATGCCCCACTACATAAAACCCCCCAAATTGCCCCAAGGAACTCACCTCTTCCCAGTCCTACGGTGCATGTGCAGCCGCTCGTCCAATCAGAGCACCCGCATCTAAGCCAGCATCTAAGCAGAGCGGCTCCGCTCCGCATCCCCCACTTACGTCTAACGGAGTGTGCCAACGCCCATTCACAAATGGCTGGTGTGGACACGTGCCCTGCTAGAGGGATAGTGGGGATGCGGCCTGCGCATGCGCCATTGGACCGGAAAGTAAGGTAAGTGAACGGGGTGACCTGGGAGGTTTCACTCAGCGGGGCATCCCAAAATCGATTGGCCAAAACCCACACCAATTGGGAATCTTATAGATTCCCGGGCCGATCAGTTACCTCCCCCCGGGCATGCAAAATTGGGATGCCCCACTGTGTGAAACCCCCCAGGTTGCCCCATACACTTACCTTTGTTCCTGGCCCAATGGCACATGTGCGAGCCACATCCCCACTATCCCTCTAGTAAGGCGCGTGCCCGCACCAGGCATTTCTGAATGGCCGGCACAGGCACACTTAGAGGGAAGCCGGGGATGCGGCCACCAGCACGCTCGGAGCCGCTAGCCTTAGACGAAGGCGCACTAATTGGATGAGCGCCCACACATGTGCTGTAGGACCAGGAAGAGGTGAGTTGGTCTCGGTCTCCTGGGGGGTTTCACACAGCGGGGTGCCCCCAAATGGGGTGCCCCGGGAGAAAGAACCAAAACTCAGGATAGTCAAAATCCTGGGTTTTGATCTACTTTAAAAAATGGAGCACCAAGAGGGAAGAGCAAATGGCACATTAAAGTAGAACAAAACCTTTTTTCTGTGCCCCAGGGGCATCCCGAACACACCCATACAAACTTGCCTTTCATGGAATGCCACACTGCCTATATGGGGAATGGGAGGGGGGAATGCCACACTGCCTATATGGGGGATGGGAGGGGGGAATGCCACACTGCCTATATGGGGAATAGGAGTAGGGAATGCCACACTGCCTATATGGGGAATGGGAGGGGAGAATGCCACACTGCCTATATGGGGATGGGAGGGGGAATGCCACACTGCCTATATGGGGAATGGGAGGAGGGGAATGCCACACTGCCTATATGGGGATGGGAGGGGGAATGCCACACTGCCTATATGGGGAATGGGAGGAGGGGAATGCCACACTGCCTATATGGGGGATGGGAGGGGGGAATGCCACACTGCCTATATGGGGAATAGGAGTAGGGAATGCCACACTGCCTATATGGGGAATGGTAGGGGGAATGCCACACTGCCTATATGGGGAATGGGAGGGGGAATGTCACACTGCCTATATGGGGAATGGGAGGGGGAATGCCACACTGCCTATATGGGGAATAGGAGTAGGGAATGCCACACTGCCTATATGGGGAATGGTAGGGGGAATGCCACACTGCCTATATGGGGAATGGGAGGGGGAATGCCACACTGCCTATATGGGGAATGGGAGGAGGAATGCCACACTGCCTATATGGGGAATGGTAGGGGGAATGCCACACTGCCTATATGGAGAATGGGAGGGGGAATGCCACACTGCCTATATGGGGAATGGAAGGGGGAATGCCACACTGCCTATATGGGGAATGGGAGGGGAGAATGCCACACTGCCTATATGGGGAATGGTAGGGGGAATGCCACACTGCCTATATGGGGAATGGGAGGGGGAATGCCACACTGCCTATATGGGGAATGGTAGGGGGAATGCCACACTGCCTATATGGAGAATGGGAGGGGGAATGCCACACTGCCTATATGGGGAATGGGAGGGGGGAATGCCACACTGCCTATATGGGGAATGGGAGGGGGAATGCCACACTGTCTATATGGGGAATAGGAGAGGGGAATGCCACACTGCCTATATGGGGAATGGAAGGGGGAATGCCACACTGCCTATATGGGGAATGGGAGGGGGGAATGCCACAATGCCTATATGGGGAATGGGAGGGGGGAATGCCACACTGCCTATATGGGGAATAGGAGTAGGGAATGCCACACTGCCTATATGGGGAATGGGAGGGGAGAATGCCACACTGCCTATATGGGGAATGGGAGGGGGGAATGCCACACTGCCTATATGGGGAATGGGAGGGGGGAATGCCACACTGCCTATATGGGGAATAGGAGTAGGGAATGCCACACTGCCTATATGGGGAATGGGAGGGGAGAATGCCACACTGCCTATATGGGGAATGGGAGGGGCAGAATGCCACACTAACTATATGGGGAATGGGAGAGGGGAATGCCACACTGCCTATATGGGGAATGGGAGGGGCAGAATGCCACACTACCTATATGGGGAATGGGAGAGGGGAATGCCACACTGCCTATATGGGGAATGGGAGGGGGGGATGCCACACTGCCTATATGGGGAATAGGAGTAGGGAATGCCACACTGCCTATATGGGGAATGGGAGGGGAGAATGCCACACTGCCTATATGGGTAATGGGAGGGGGGAATGTCACACTGCCTATATGGGGAATGGCAGGGGGAATGTCACACTGCCTATATGGGGAATGGGAGAGGGGAATGCCACACTGCCTATATGGGGAATGGGAGGGGGAATGCCACACTGCCTATATGGGGAATGGGAGGGGGGAATGCCACACTGCCTATATGGGGAATAGGAGTAGGGAATGCCACACGGCCTATGGGGAATGGGAGGGGGGAATGCCACACTCCCTGCTAGACAGAAGCGTGAGATGCGGCCCGCGCATGCACCGTTGGACTGGGAGTAAGGTAAGGTGAATGGGGCGTCCTGGGGGGTGTCACACAGCGGGGCATCCCGATGTTGGATGCCTTGCGGGGAGGGATTGGATTGGCCTTAGAATCGCCGGCTGGGTGTTGGTCCACTTTAACTGTTATAACCCATCACCTATCTATCCCTCAATGAGGGGGTGTGGCCTAATTTAACAAATGTCCCTCTTTCCCACCCTGAAAAGTTGGTAGGTATGGTATTTAGTAGTGGAGCGGAGGCCATCTCCTCACCCACATCCCCTTACACTGCCCTCACCAATGTCGCAAATGGGATGCCTGGCTGGTGCTGGTAGTTCTGTGCAAAAATAAAAGTAATTTCTTTTATATTGATGTGTATTGTGTGTTTTTAAGGGTGTTCGGGATGCCCCGCTGTGTGAAACCCCCAGGTCGCCCTCTGTCTGTCTGACCGTGTCAGAGGTTAGCTGGGATGTGTCTGCTGATTGGACTGGAGGCTGTGCATGCGCCGTAGGATCGGGCAACCTGGGGGGAGGTTTCACAGAATTGGGATGCCCAGGGAGGGACCAAAATCCAGGATAGTGAAAATCCTGGGTTTTTGTCCACTTTAAAGTGTAACAAAACCCACAAGTGGTCAGTCTGGAATCTTAAAAATTCCAGGGTCAGCTGCTAGCTTTTTAGCTGGGGCATCCCGAGTGTGAAACCCCTCAGTTCTTCCACTACAACTCACCTTTCCATGCTCCAACAGCAGAACTGAACAAGCGCGCTGATTGGCTGAGCGTGCTCACTTTCACTCGGCTTCGCTGACAGCTAAGTGCGCCGCTGTATGCATTCCCCGCTCACGTCCTAGCTGTCGCATGCCCATACTGCCCATTCAGAAAGGCCAGAAGGTGCGCGCACAGGCTAGAGGCGAGCCAGGATGTGTCCACGGCGCAGAGACGCAGCGAGGGCTCCGGGACAAGGTGAGTGAAACTGGGCTTCTGGGGGGTATTACACAGTTTGGCATCCCACTCCCATCCCAGTCATTCAGATCTATCGAAGTCTATGAGAGTCGGCAGCCGAATTACATAGTGACCGCAAATGGCCCTCATTGAACCCACACATGTGCCGTTGAAATGTAGAAAGGTGAGCTGTAGTGGGCAAACTGGGGGGTATCATGCTGCGGGGCATCCCGATTCTTGCACGGAACAAAACCGTATATATAAAATATATATATAACATTTTCTTTTTTTTTGCGGGGGGGGGGGGGCACAATTTTCTGGGCTTGCCTCGGGCGCACAAGAAGCTAGCTACAGCTCTGAGTTTCGGTACATATTGCTTCCTTGTTCCCTTTGATCTGACTGCATGTGACTGTGGGCAGCCAATTGCATTCCCCAGATGTTTAGTTGCACAATCAGGGCAGGATTATAGACAGGGCCCAGTGTGTGCGCGCACCTGGGTCTCCACCATTTGCTATGTCAAGGGGGCCTCCACTACTTGTTCATTGTGGTCATTGGGGGGGGGGGGGGCTTCCACTGCACAGCAGCAAGATCAGCCCAGACAGCAATGACAGGGTCAATAAAGGCAAGGCCTTTTATTGAAAAAAACTTGCAATAATGTGGGGCAAGGTCCCGGTGAGGGAGCTAGAGAGTAGTAGGTACAGGCAGCCTGAGTCCAGTACCATTCAGAATGCCATTTGTTTTAGGAGCATATGCTTTTTGAGTAAAGCATTGAGAACTACATTAGGACCCAATGGACACTTTTAAGGATGGTTCCTCATACAGAAAACACATTTAGGGGGTTGATGAAGTTAGGGCTTCTGACCTTGAAGCTTTATGGACCAGGCAATGCTACCAGTTGCCTTTGAAGAAGACAAGCAAGTCAAATACTCACACATATTGACAGGAGGGGCCTGGCTTCTTACACACCAAAGATAGTCACCAAGCCCATCCCAGACCCACAACATGATTTATCACAAGTCTGTACACTTTATAGTCCTGAGTCTGGAAACACACACTGTACACATTTACAGAGGTGCCATGTCTTCAAAGTTTTCTTAAGCACACATCAATGCAGCGATCATGCGCTGTTGCTGCCAGGGCAGTGACATTTAGCAGTGTGTTTTTGTTGGAGGAATCCAAAGTAGAAGATGACCTTACTTTATTTACGCTAGACTTGGGAGATGTGTGACACCTATGCAGGTAGGGTGCTTGTGTTACTGCTCTTGTTATAACATGTTGTAGCTGACAGGGTGGCACTGCTAGAGAGCAAACAGTAGCCATTATTGTAACACACAAAGGAGGGAATGTTCAATTCAAACACACGTTTAGGGGTCTGGTGAGGTTCTGGTGAAATAAAAAAATTATTTAATGTATTTAATGAATGAAAGTGGAAGAAACCAGGGGTATCTGAAGATCTGTAACTTCCTACAGCTATGCTGCAAAGGGTCGGGCAACCGCCAGGCACTTGGTCAAGTTACATTTTGTTCCTGGCCAGTCCATGCTGATAGGCTTCTTGCTGAAAATGGGGGCTCTGGCAATGCTGTCCCTTAGGCGTTGAGCATTAACAGCTGTTGAAAAGGGGTTCTCAACCTTTTTTACGCCAGGTACTCTCTAAAGACAAGCAGTTATAACCAAGTACCCCAAGGAGGAGATACATTAATAATATTACCAAAATAAGTAGATCATGGGCCTTGTAGCACAATTTAAAGCAAGAAAGAACAACGTTTTACTGTTAAAATAATATACTAGACATGTCAGACCACCCTGTTGGTGCACCCTTAAACATTGCCGAGTACCCACTGGGGTATGTGTATTGCAGGTTGAGAAACAGTGCTGTAGGGGTTAGGTAAGCATTTCAAGTTGAGGGGTTGTGGTAAAAAAATAAAATAATTGAGGTCATAGATGGCTTTACCTTTTTAGTTGATATACCTAAAGTGGAACAAAACCCAGTGTAGACAGCCCTGGAATCCAAATCGGGGTCCCCACTGTGTGAACCCCCCCAGATCACCCTTTAAAACTCACCTCTTCCTAGTCCTATGGCGCAAGTACAAACTCTCGTCTATTCAGAGCCATTTGCCATGATACATCATTTGGCTCTGCACCTCTGCAATCGCGAGCGCTCTGATTGGACAAGTGCTGGTGCATGCGCCGTAGGACTGGGAAGAGGTAAGTTTTACAAGGCAAGCTGGAGGGGTTCACACAGTGGGGAAATCCTAAATAGGGATGCCCAGGGGCAAGAAAAAAACATCTAGGTCAGCCTTGGAATCTAAAAGATTTCAGGACCAGGGCCAGCGGATGGTGTTGCCCCAGGGCATCCCAAACCTGTGACGGCAGACAGCTCTCATGGCCTCTGTTGGAACTAGGAAGAGGTGAGTGAAAGGCTGCATTCTGGGAGTTTCACACAGCAGGGCATCCCAAAACGGACTGAACAAGAACACAGGAAACTCAAATTCCCGTTTTTTTTCCCTCGGTCATCAAATCTCATCCTCTGAAATAATACATGTAAATGAACTGCCTAATGCAAATTCATGATTTCTGTTTTGATAGGAAACTGTAAATCCAATGGCAAAGTTAAGGCAGCAAGCTGCTCACCTGCTGGCTGTCCCACATTCCCCCTTCTCAATGTTCCGCAGCACAGAGTAGAAGCTGTAGCGGGGCTCCAAAGTTTGCTCCTCTTTTCAGTTTTATTCCTCTAGTACCATGCAAAAAAGCGGTCTAACAGCCACTCTGCCCCTTGGTGCTCTCAGAGTGAGCGAGCATGGCAAGCCACAGTGGTGCTACAGCTGTCTCTGACCCCAGCAGAGAAAGCTCATAACACAAAAAGCTTGACACTCCTTTCCCAGCTCGGCTACAACTCGGATATTAAAGTGAAGAATGTGGCTTCGCTTAAAATACAGGTTTTTACGTATAATCAGAGATTTTGTTTTGAAATAGCTAATTTTACTGCATTCTCAGGAGGGATAAAGTAGGAGGAAGTAAGTGTGTGCCCAGATATGCACTTTACCAGTGCCTGATCCCCCAATGAATTTGCATTGATACCCCAAGTTATTCTGAAGAAAAAGTCGGCTTATTGATTGGTGCTGTTGTGCACTAAAGCCACCAGTGTCCTCCTACTAACTAATTTACTTTAAAGTAGACCAAAACCCCCCGCAGATCAGACCGGAAATCTTATAGATCGATTCCCTCTGCCCGGGCCATTCAAAACCGGGATGTGTGAAACCCCCCAGGTCGCCCATACACTTACCTTGCTTCCCGGTCCAATGGCGAATGTGACCGCCAGCATGCTCAGAGCCGCTGGCCTTAGACGAAGACTTAGATGGAGTGACATCAGCGGCTCCGAGCGCGGCCGCACAGGACCGAGAAGAGGTGAGTTGGGGCAGTTCGGGTGCCCCGGGGGAAAAGACCAAAACCCAGGATAGTCAAAATCCTGGGATTTGGTCCACTTTAGAAAGGACAAAAACCCAAACTGGATTCCAGGTCCAGGTGAAAGCCTCTGAGGCATCCCGATTTGGAGTTTATAATTGATCTCTTTATGGGGCACTCCCTATTAGGATGCCCCACTGCGTGAAACCCCCACACTCACCTCTTCCACAAGCCCTCATTGTGTTCCTAGGATACCTGTAGTTAGGCAAGCACCCACGGAATGGCCAGCGTGGACACACTAACAGCTAGAGATGGGTCCGCAGATGCGGATGGCGTGCTCATTCTATTCACATTACCTTGCAACATGTGCACAGAAGGGGACCTAAACTCATGAAGCGTAGATTTTCAGCAGCCAGAGATGAAGGAGGCTTCTGTGGGACTAAAAATGGGATTATCACCTTTTTTTTAGTTTTATTGAAGAGGATCTCAAGTCTGAAGTCCCCTCAATCCAATAGCAACGGGGCATCCAGTTTTGACTGGAGGTCCTCTTTAAGTTGAAGACATATTGCAGTTCGGTGCCTAAAGAAAAGCTGTGAGCCATGAAGGGATTTACATTCCTGCCAATACAGGAAGTACAATAGGTATATTAATTTTCCAAATGACAACCCATAATGCACTGCGGCTTTGTTTTGCTTTGCCCTTTTACAAGGGCAGGTGTGGAATTCCCTAGAAACTTGCGTATAGACCCTGAGGCAGTTTGTTTTGTTTTCATTATTACTCACTGTATACGGACGCGCGCTCTCATTACCGTTCCACCAACCGACCGTAACGCATGCCCCTTTTCTGTCTGAGGTGACATTTCATATTATGTCATTAATACCCATATCGCCCAGTGCAGGGGAGGGGTGAGGCCCCGCGGGTGTCTGGACAAAACAGAATGGCAGCCGGCCTTTACTTTCTGGCCTTGTGTCAAAAATTTGGCTACCTTGCCGGTGACATGTAAAAGGGCGCAGGCTTCAAAATGCAAACGGGCAAAACACCACTGTGTTATTTTTGGCAGCCAGTCAGATTCCAGCTGTCAGTTTGCAATATGAGGTAAAATAAAAGCAGACACCTGACTGGTTGGTGTTAGCTTTGCCAAGCTGAGGATCTTTTTAAACCACAAAGTGGCCAAGTAAGGTCCAAGTCCGAGGCTCCCTCCCTTGGCAATAGATACATACCTTTCACTCCTCCTTTAGCTCTGTCTACATGTTGGGGTAGAAATACTTAAGGTGGACCAAGGCCCAGCATGATCGGGCCGGGAATTTGTACCCAGGCCGATTGGTTCCCTCCCCCGGGGCATTGAAAATCGGGATGCCCCGCTGTGTCAACCCCCCCCAGGTCGCCCCATACACTTAACTTGCTTCCTGGTCCCCGATATCCCTCTAGCAGGGCGCATGCCGTGCCAGGCATGTGTGAATGACTTGCATGGGCACACTACGTGTTAGAGGGTAGCGGGGGATACGGCCGTCATCGCACTTGGAGCAGCTGGCCTAAGACGTCAGCGGGTCCAAGTACGCTGATTGGACGAGCAGCCATGCATGCACTGTTGGACTGGGAAGAGGTGAGTTGGCTTCAGCAATTTAGGGGGGTTTCACGCAGCAGGGCACCCCCGATCGGGGTTCCCCAGGGGGGAAAGGACCAAAATCCAGGATAGTGAAAATCCTGGGTTTTGGTCCACTTTAAGGGATTTCACAGAGTGGAGTGGGGATGTCTCCCTGCCTAGACTTCAAGGCCATTCGAATACGTTTTTGGTCTGCTTTAAGGCGGAGAAGCTCTTTAAGGGTGTTTCTTATGTTTTAGATCATAGGTCTCATTAAAGTGGACCAAAACCCCAAAACAACTCACTCTACATTGCCCCAACCCCAGGCACATTACCGCTTGGATGTTTTCTGCCCTAAGCTTGCACATTCGCCGTTGGACCGGGAAAGAAGGTAAGTGTATGGGCGACCTGGTGGGTTTCACATAGCGGGGCATCCTGATTTTGGATGCCCCGGTGGGAGGGAATCGATCGGGCTAGGAATTTTATAGATTCCTGGGCCGATCGCCGTGGGTTTTGGTCTACTTTAACACAATGGAAAGGTGCTAACAGAGCCTAAAAGATTCCAAGCCGGATCCTACATCGGATGTACCACTAAGTGAAACCCCCCGGGGGCGCCAGCGATCTTACCTGATCAAGGCGCGATGTACACCGGCGGCCGCATCCCCAATCTCCTAACATATAAATGTCCTCTGACTCATTGAAATACATCTGCATCTCCCCAGGTGAAAATCTCCACCTCAAAACCAGTCTGCATGGTCTTTAAAGTGGATGGAAACCCATTTCTGGGTCCACCGCTCGTTCTTCGGGGTCCCCCCGCCTGAGCAGCTGGGTGCTGCCGCACCACCGAAGCCACACCCTGAATGGCTGGGTGCGGGAGCGCGTGCGCCTAAACAATGTGCCAGGCATGCGGCCAGTCGGCTACACCTCATCACACGGGCACTTTAAAAGCGGACCAAAACCCACCGAACTTGTGAAATACATTTATTCATAGCCCCTGTTGATATTCCCTTCTTAGGGTGAAGAACTAGAAATTGATATTTTCGTTTTTCAAATCATCTTGGAACGCTGTTTTTTCCTGTCTCTCCCCGTGAGATGGCAGGTGATCAGTCATTGTCTTGGTGTGGCAATGATATCATTGCCACACACAACAATGGCAACGAATGGAGGAGGCAGAGCTAAGGGTAATCTTCATGGGGGGAGCAATTCAGGGGACGCTAGTTAAAAATGTGGGTTTTGGTCCGCTTTAAGTGAGCCAATCAGCTCTCTCAAAAAGTACCGCAGGGGGCGTGACTTCAGTGGTGCTGCAGCGCCCGGCTGCTCGGGCGGGGGGGCCCGAAGGATGAGCGGTGGAACTAGAAACGGGTTTCCATCCCCTTTAAAGCCTGTTCCAGACTGGGTTTGAGGTGGAGACGTTCACCTGCGGAGGTGCAGATGTATTTCAATGAGGCATTTCTATGTTAGGAGGTAGTGTGGACAACTCTCCACTTTAGCAGCTAGCTTGCAACTTGAGGGCTACAGAAGGATGACAGTTGGCTCTAGTTTAGTAAATTACCCTTGAGTACTTTGTAAATGGCCTCCAATTTGTACCTGAGCTGAAGTCATAGGCCCTTATTTAACAAGGGATAACGACAGGTAGCGACTGGTGAGCGGACGGTAATGACGGGCCCCGCCACGAGAACGCCGGCTCCCCACCACAATCACACATTTATCAAGCCAATCCTGCTTAGCGACTGAGATAGCGCCAGATAGCCACTCATTCATCATTATTCCAGCCTCAGACCACAGCGCCAGCGTCCGACCTTGAACAGCGACAGGTATGACCTCTCGCTACCTGGCGCGCTCCAATGCATTTCAATGGAACAATCTTTAAATATTCATAATTAATTGTTATTAATTTTTTTTTTTTTCAATGTGAAAAATTCTGTGACCACTTCTGCCATTTTAAATAATTTTTTTAAGTTAAAAAAATGTACAGAATTGATATTACAGGTCTGATATTAATGTATTCATATTACAAAATTATTTTAGAAAAAAGGTTTTTTTGGTTTCCAAAAATATAGTTGTTTGGGGGTTAATAAACTACTTTTAACCCATCGCCGCCAGCGCTCTGGGGTTTAAACATGCATTTTACAGTGCAAGAATTTTTTGAGCGTGATTTGTTAATGAATATGGTGGGAGCCGGTCGCTATGGCCAGTCGCTATCATGCGCTCCCATACAGCGCGGAACCTGTCAAATAGCGACTCCTCACCCAATATTCAACATTACGGCAAACCGACTGAGTTGCTGTCAACAACCGAACAACGGCCAAGCACAGCGACTACTAGCGGGCGCTGTGAAAATCCCGCTACAGTCGCTCAACTGTCGCTACCTGCCGCTGTTAATGAATCGGCCTCCCCGTGTCATTCTGAAATAGTATTATTATGCCATCATCCATGATCTCACTTAAATACCAGTCTTGAGAAGAAGATCCCAGTACCCCTCATTGTTGAGTCATTGGTGTTAAGGAAGAGATGCTTATTTTGGTATCAACAAAAGTTTGCTTTACTCCAGACAACCCTGATCATTTAAGGCTCAGCGATAGTTAAGCACCTAAGGACACAGTGTAATGATCTCCCTTTCCCTTCACCCACCTGCTTGTAGCCCAACTCCTGACAACAAAGAGGACACTGTCCTCCGGCCTCCCACAGTTAATTCTGCACTCTTTGAAATGAGGAGATTGCCTGAATGCATGACAGCTTCCCAGATGACCTGAACAGCCCCTAGGGAGGGATGCGGCCCTGTGGACCCCGGCTGTGTGCAGCTGGACAGTGGCCTGTGCACAATCGCACCACTGTGTGCTTCTGCTCTACAGGCCAGAACGTGACTGTGGATATTAAAGGACCAATCCACTGTTAAAATAATATTAATAGCATAAAATGAGTCAACCCCAAAAAACATACGACTATAATGACTATTTCAAAACCAAAAAATTAAAACAATTACTTACCTCGCTGCCCGCAGGCTCCATCCCAAGGAGATGGAGCAGATGGCAGCAGCTGCTCAAATGTGTGCTAGGGACCCATCAGAAGAATGTTTTTAGCTTCAGGACTGCTTCAGACCCCAGGACATGCGGTTGGTTGCGGAAGTATAACTTTTTTTCTGTTGTACAGGTCAAACCCATTAGATTAGACCAGGTTCTTGCTGATTAGGTCCGGTTTAACCAGAATCATTTAATTAAAAACAATTCTGTTTTTAATTGAAGGATCTGTCAAGGCAGATAGAGTAAAGAAAAGCATTACTTACCTTTTGGTTTTTTTTCGCAGTTACTCTAGTTAAATAAAAAACGGGGTCCCGAGATTGCGTCCAGCAGCGTGCATGTTTATTCTCTATTCAACATCGACCTCTAGGATGGAGGGCTGCCCATCAGTTAAGGTGCCCATTGCAGCACACCCACTTCATTAACTGCATTTGAGGGGTCTGACACGCCCCTCCCACTGCATTGAATGCAGTGGGTGTGTCACAGACACTCTGACTGATGCTGGAGAACCAACCTGCATGCCACAGGACTCAATCCCGGGATCCGTTAACTTGGATATAACCAGAGTAGGGAGAATCAGCTGTGCGGGGCAAAAGGTAAGTAATGTTTTTTTTAACTGCCTGCACAGGCGCTTTAACTAAAAACATTTTAGGTTCATTAATTCATCTGTAATGTTTGATTGCAGAACGGGGAATCATCCTATCTGGAGCACATCATTGGCCCCCAACCTTTTTATAGCCAGTATCCAATTAGAGATAATAGCAGACATCTCCCTGAGCCAACACATTTTTTTTAGAAAAAACATTTTTAATGTATTTTTTTTAACAGTCTGTGAACCGGTAAGGGCTTCAAGGAACCCTTATACAAGTTCAGACATTAAATTGGCCGGCACTCCACCTTCCGCCACCACCGGAGGCATAGCGAATGATATGACCAGGATTTTGCCGGGATCTGGGATGGGGCGAACCGGAGGGAATTGACATTTGGATCTGATCTAAAGTCCATCACTACTTCTTAGTACATTCCCTGTTACAATTAACATAGTTCACAGAGTAGTAGTTTAGGTCAAACATGTTTTACATAGTTTAAGTGCATGTGGCGGCCTTACTTGTTCATTACAGACCAGGATACACATGCGCAACCCCTCCCCCCATAGACATTAATGGGATTCAGATTTGGTTGCTGCAGAATTAGAATATTGCAAACATATTTTGTAAAATAGCATTAGTACAGAAAAGAGGCAGATTAAAGCATTACTGCTTAAAATACTTAAAAATACATACAAACTTCCTAAATACTTAATATTAAAAACACTTTCACTTTATTGTGTTTTAATAGAGTTACTTTGAAAGTGTTTCTTTTTTTTTGTCTGTATTGTCTGTCCCTGTAACTGGGCATATAAGCTAATAACACCCTAACAATAATATGTTTTTATTTGGGAGTACATATAGCGGTACATAGTTATAAGTGTCATTTATTGATAGTTTATACAAGCTTTGTGCACACCATGGTTGATGGTGTAGATGACATAAGTCAAACTCAAGCCCCTGGGGGCCGGATGTGGCGCTTCAAGCCATTTTATGTGGCCCTCGTCTCTGGGGGAGAAAACAAGTTGTGTCTGCAACTGTTTTGTGTTTTTGTGCAACCCACTCTCACCAAAGAAGGGGGGGCGGCCTAGCACACCCAACTTACTGCCACAGCAGAGGGTGCTACATCTGCTGCAGGGGTTATTGCTAGCAAAAAAGTAGAGTGGCCCTGGGCAAAAACATTCTGCATCTGCATCTGTCCTGGCAAAACAATTCAGTGTCTGCATCTGTCCTAGCCAAATAAAATAATTTGAAAAATAATTCTGCATCTGTCCTGGGCAAAATTATTCAGTATTTGAATCTGTCCTGGGTAAAATTATTCAGTGTTTGCATCTGTTCTGGGTAAAATTATTCAGTATTTGAATCTGTCCTGGGTAAAATTATTCAGTGTTTGCATCTGTCGTGGGTAAAATTACTCAGTGTTTGCATCTGTCGCGGGTAAAAGTATTCAGTGTTTGCATCTGTCCTGGGTAAAATTATTCAGTGTTTGCATCTGTCGTGGGTAAAATTACTGTGTTTGCATCTGTCGTGGGTAAAAGTATTCAGTGTTTGCATCTGTCGTGGGTAAAATTACTCAGTGTTTGCATCTGTCCTGGGTAAAATTATTCAGTGTTTGCATCTGTCCTGGGTAAAATTACTCAGTGTTTGCATCTGTCCTGGGTAAAATTACTCAGTGTTTGCATCTGTCCTGGGTAAAATTATTCAGTGTTTGCATCTGTCGTGGGTAAAATTACTCAGTGTTTGCATCTGTCCTGGGTAAAATTATTCAGTGTTTGCATCTGTCCTGGGTAAAATTACTCAGTGTTTGCATCTGTCCTGGGTAAAATTATTCAGTGTTTGCATCTGTCCAGGGTAAAATTATTCAGTGTTTGCATCTGTCGTGGGTAAAATTATTCAGTGTTTGCATCTGTCCTGGGTAAAATTATTCAGTGTTTGCATCTGTCGTGGGTATAATTACTCAGTGTTTGCATCTGTCCTGGGTAAAATTATTCAGTGTTTGCATCTGTCGTGGGTAAAATTACTCAGTGTTTGCATCTGTCCTGGGTAAAATTATTCAGTGTTTGCATCTGTCGTGGGTAAAATTACTCAGTGTTTGCATCTGTCCTGGGTAAAATTATTCAGTGTTTGCATCTGTCCTGGGTAAAATTATTCAGTGTTTGCATCTGTCGTGGGTAAAATTATTCAGTGTTTGCATCTGTCGTGGGTAAAATTATTCAGTGTTTGCATCTGTCGTGGGTAAAATTACTCAGTGTTTGCATCTGTCCTGGGTAAAATTATTCAGTGTTTGCATCTGTCGTGGGTAAAATTACTCAGTGTTTGCATCTGTCCTGGGTAAAATTATTCAGTGTTTGCATCTGTCCTGGGTAAAATTACTCAGTGTTTGCATCTGTCCTGGGTAAAATTACTCAGTGTTTGCATCTGTCGTGGGTAAAATTATTCAGTGTTTGCATCTGTCGTGGGTAAAATTACTCAGTGTTTGCATCTGTCCTGGGTATAATTACTCAGTGTTTGCATCTGTCGTGGGTAAAATTATTCAGTGTTTGCATCTGTCGTGGGTAAAATTACTCAGTGTTTGCATCTGTCGTGGGTAAAATTATTCAGTGTTTGCATCTGTCGTGGGTAAAATTACTCAGTGTTTGCATCTGTCCTGGGTAAAATTATTCAGTGTTTGCATCTGTCGTGGGTAAAATTATTCAGTGTTTGCATCTGTCGTGGGTAAAATTATTCAGTGTTTGCATCTGTCGTGGGTAAAATTACTCAGTGTTTGCATCTGTCGTGGGTAAAATTATTCAGTGTTTGCATCTGTCGTGGGTAAAATTACTCAGTGTTTGCATCTGTCCTGGGTAAAATTATTCAGTGTTTGCATCTGTCGTGGGTAAAATTATTCAGTGTTTGCATCTGTCGTGGGTAAAATTACTCAGTGTTTGCATCTGTCCTGGGTAAAATTATTCAGTGTTTGCATCTGTCGTGGGTAAAATTACTCAGTGTTTGCATCTGTCCTGGGTAAAATTATTCAGTGTTTGCATCTGTCCTGGGTAAAATTACTCAGTGTTTGCATCTGTCCTGGGTAAAATTACTCAGTGTTTGCATCTGTCGTGGGTAAAATTATTCAGTGTTTGCATCTGTCGTGGGTAAAATTACTCAGTGTTTGCATCTGTCCTGGGTATAATTACTCAGTGTTTGCATCTGTCGTGGGTAAAATTATTCAGTGTTTGCATCTGTCGTGGGTAAAATTACTCAGTGTTTGCATCTGTCGTGGGTAAAATTACTCAGTGTTTGCATCTGTCGTGGGTAAAATTACTCAGTGTTTGCATCTGTCCTGGGTAAAATTATTCAGTGTTTGCATCTGTCGTGGGTAAAATTATTCAGTGTTTGCATCTGTCGTGGGTAAAATTACTCAGTGTTTGCATCTGTCCTGGGTAAAATTATTCAGTGTTTGCATCTGTCGTGGGTAAAATTATTCAGTGTTTGCACCTGTCCTGGGTATAATTACTCAGTGTTTGCATCTGTCCTGGGTAAAATTATTCAGTGTTTGCATCTGTCCTGGGTAAAATTATTCAGTGTTTGCATCTGTCCTGGGTAAAATTACTCAGTGTTTGCATCTGTTGTGGGTAAAATTACTCAGTGTTTGCATCTGTCGTGGGTAAAATTATTCAGTGTTTGCATCTGTCCTTTGAAAAATAATTCTACATCTGTTTACTCATGAAAACTCTGTGCTATCCAAAATAACTGTAACAAGAGATCTCAATGGCAATATTTTTATTTTGTTTTGTGTTTGTTATTAACCAGCCCTTTGAAGGTAACCAGAATACTGATGTGGCCCTCTGTGAAAATGAGTTTGACACCCTTGGTGTAGATAATGTAGACATACCGTAACAAGAAGAACCTTTCCTCACCCAACTACTATAGCAACCACCATGGTAAAAGTGTCACCCATAATCACCCATGCCAACTTATCGTTAGCAGTGGGTAAGTTGAATATAAAGTGCACAAAACCCTGTGCAGCCTGCCCTGGAGTCTAGGACATTCTCCAGGACATTCCAAATCAGGATGCCCGCTGTGTGAAACCCTGGGAGTCGGACACAAAATTCACCTTTGCCAGCAGCTCCCATGGTAATGTAAACAGCGGTGGCCCCATCCCCAGCACCTCTGCCATTCAGATAGACTAGAGATAGGAGCACACCCTTGTCTAAAGGAAAATTGGAAATGTGTGCGCCTGGGTGGTGCATGTCATTCGGCAAATCCAACCATGCCAGCGCGTGTCATTCTGAAAGTTGGAGATCAGCCAATGGGCGATCTCAAATTTGCATTGTGGGCACTGCGGTGGTGGAAAGCCTGGTTTATTAAAAAATCAGGCTGCCGTAGCCATGCACCACAAAATACTCGGACAGGGGGTTACACATGGGGGTGGAGGTAAACAAACCAGGGTTTTGTTCCACTTTAAGGGACAGGAACTGATGGAAAAGGCGACCTCCAATCAAAAATTATTAACCCGATGATTCAGGGCAGTTGCCCCTTTCTCTTTTCCCTTTCACCTGGCTTCACAGCCTTTTCTTTCCTTAGTACACGTTCTATTTTTATTGGCTTTAAATATTGTTGTGTTGAAAATGATGGGCAGTGTTTTCCCTTGCATTTTGAATGTGCTGCAGTGGGAGATGGAGGGAAAGCTGAAGAGGAAAGAGATGACGGGAGCTCTAAAAACCAAGAGAGAAAGCAGTCGATTCAGAGCCAGGTGAGAATTCTCACTCATTTTTTTGTTGGAGAGAAAACTGCCATTGACCTTCATTGTCTACCTTGTGGCTGATTTAGAGACATGTGAAAATTTACACCTGGTAGACTATAAAAGTTAATGGCAGTTTTCTCTCCTAGAAAAGGAGTGAGAATTCTGACCTGGCCCTGAATCAACCCCAAAGAGACATGGATGGAGAACAGAAGAGAGAGAAAGACTGAAATTGACACATTTGCATCCGCTTTTTTGCCCTCTAAACACCTCATGAACCAGTCGCCAATTGGTGCTTTGGTGCCCGCTTGGGGGCAAACTTTCATTTTGAAAAATGCGTTTCACATTTTGATGCCCATGAATCAGGAGAAAGGCCGAGCACGACTTGGCGCTCCGAAAAATGCATGCAAATGCACAGACGCACGACCATGAATCGACTGCATGGAGAGGTAGGCTATGAGAACGTGAAAAGTAGAGAAAGACAGCAGAAAAGAAGGAAGGCAGCGGAAATATAGGACAGAGAGAATGATTGCTGAAGTGTGAAAAAAAGAAAGAAGGAAGGAATGTGTAAAAGAGAGACGGATGGAATGTAAACATGGAGGCAGAGATCCAATAAATGATGGAAGCAGTGGAAATGTAAAGAGAAGAACAACCGAGGGTATGTTGAAAAGACAGAGAATGATGTAAGGAATGTGAAAATTGAGAAAGAAGAAAAGATAGTGAGAAAATGCAACAAAAGAGGGAAATAGAGGAAATGTAGACAGAAAGAACAATAGAGGGAATATGGAAAAGAGAGAAATAATGCTGTACTGAATGTGAAAAATTGAGAAAAAAGAAAAGAGATAGATAGTAAGCAAAGGCAACAAAAAATGGAAGTAGAGGAAATGTAGAGAGAAAGAACAATAGAGGGAATATGGAAAAGAGAGAGAGAATGCTGTACGGAATGTGAAAAATGGAGAAAGAAGAAAAGAGAAAGATAGTGAGCAAATGCAACAAAAAAGGAAGTAGAGGAAATGTAGAGGGGAAGAACAATAGAGGGAATATGGAAAAGAGAGAGAGAATGCTGTACGGAATGTGGGGAAGAGAGAATTATTGCTGAAATGTGAATAGGAGAAAGAAAGAAGGAGGGAATGCAGGAAATGGAAGCAGAGGAAATGAACAATGGGGCAAATGCGGAAATGAATGAAAGAAGTTTTTGCCTTATTCATACTCACAATCTGGTGGCCCACTGGCCCCCAGATTCATGGTCATGCGCAAAAAGACCCAAAACCAAGCGCAAACAATTCCGCATGTGTCTAGGTGCATGATTCATGGCAGCGTGCACCAGAATGGTGCATGTGCGCATTTGGGCAAGTGATAAATTCCTCTTCTGATGCTTTCTGCCTGTCTTGTTTGTAATTGTAATGCTTTCTCAATATTTTGGGGTAAAATATGTGGGAAAAAAATACATTCTGTAGCTTTCTTAAATAAAAAAGAAAGTTTTTCAAGAAAAGCATATTGTGTGTAAAAGCCCCATTCCTCACAATTACAATGGTACCACATATGCATCGGTAGGCACTCGTCCTGCCCAGGAGACAACGCAAACTGAAAAAGAACGCTTTATGACATTTTTAAACAAAATATAACTATTATCTGGACTATCAAGGGTTACTTTTTAAAAAAAATGGTGTGGGGCTTGTAAAACCAGCCCAGGCATCAGCTATTTGGGCTTGTAGACCAGGGCACAGGAGCCTGACAGCTACAAGCCCCCATAGCCCTCACGACGGCGGACTCTTCTCCCTCCCCCGGCTTTATGGAGGCAAGTAATGGGGATGGGGGTTAATGGCAAATCACCAGCTAGCTGCAGATGACTTGCCAGCCCCTCAAGCCTTGTGAACTGGTATAAGGGTCTCATGGATCCCCTACCAGTTCACAAAGTGTTAAATGTAAAAAAAAAACACCACACAGCAGCCAAATTTAATAAAACCCCTTTTTTTTCTTACTTACCTCTGATCCAGCGCCATTCGCTGTGCCACGCCATGTCGACCACTGACGGTCTCCAGGGTCGGTTTTGTTCCACTTTAGAGGGATAAAGCAGAGCAAAACCCAACACAGCCAGTTCTGGATTCCAGAGCCGTTCGCTGGAAACAATGGGGGAACAAGAGTTGCCCCATCCCCTGCCTGTTTGGAGTGTGCGTGCTCTCCCGCTCCAGCCATTTAGTGATGGGGGTGCACCAGCTGCTGGGGATTATTATAATTTATTTATATAGCGCCATCATCTTCCGTAGCGCTAATTCAGACAGGGTAGAAACATGCGGTACATATACTATTTCAAATGCAGTTTTACAGATTTGACAGATACAATAGGAGAGAGCCCTGCCCTTGCGAGCTTACAGTCTAAAGGATGAGGGGTGAAGACGAGGGGGAAGGATCACAGTCAGTATTGAGCTTTGTGACATGTGCCCTTTAGAAGATTGGTTAGGCCAGATTATATGCTTGTCTGAATAAGTGCGTTTTAAGGGCGCCTTTGAAGGTTTGAGGATGCACCCTCTTTCGCTCATGATTACTGTAAACAGAACCATTTGGCGTACATTACATATGCACAGTGGCGTTGCTAGGGCTGGTGTCACCCGGGGCGGTAGGAAATGGTGTCACCCCCCCCCAATGGTGTCACCCCCACCCCCCCCCCAATGGTGTCAACCCCACCCCCCCCAATGGTGTCAACCCCCCCCCCCCCAAAGAAAACAAACAAAACAAACAAAAAAAAAAGCATTTTTGCCGGCATGGTGGGAGCGGGCCGGCCGGTTCCGCGCTGACAGCGGAACCGGCCGGCCCGCTCTGCTGTCAGCGGAACCGGCCGGCCCGCTCCCACCATGCCGGCATTTTTAAAAAAAGCAAACACTTACCTGCAGGTCCGGAGCGTGGAGGCCGGCGCCGCTCTCAGCTGTCATCTGAGGGCGCGTCATCAGAGGCGCCCTCTGATGACGCGCCCTCAGATGACAGCTGAGAGCGGCGCCGGCCTCCACGCTCCGGACCTGCAGGTAAGTGTCTCTATACCGAGGGGTGACCGGCCGAGAGGTGTCACCCTCTAGGTCTGGTGTCACCCGGGGCGGTCCGCCCCCCCCGCCCCCGGGTCGCTACGCCACTGCATATGCACAGCAAACGGTTCTGATTGGACAAGAGCCTGTGCCGTAGGACTGGCGAAAGGTGACTCTGTATGGGCGATCTGTAGTTTTTCACCCAGTGGGGTATCCCAAATTAGGATGTCCCCGAGGCAGGGAACAAAACCCAGGATGTTTAGAACTTCTGGTTTTGTTCTGCTTCATATCAAAAGTACTTTACTGCATAAATAACTGGCAGAACGCTTGAGACAAACCAAAAACACTGTGTTATCTTTGGTCCTCCTGTGCTGTGTGATGATGGCCCAGACACTGGTTACAGTGATAAGTGCGGACTGCGGGTCGCGGTTACTATAGTGCCGGTGGTGGCTGGGAGTCCCAGCAGCCAAGACTCCGACTCCTTCCAAAGTTACAAACTTTCTCGTATGTGTTCAAAAAAGGGACACGAGGCAGCCAATCCTAGGCAGCGACACAGCAGCCAATGAGGTCGGGCGCGGAGCAGCCAATGAGAAGGCCGGAGGGGCGTGTCGGAGCGGCCGGAGGCGGAGCAGACGCGCGGCAGAGCGGAGCGGGGAAGTGAGTGGCGGTGACGGGGGTCTGCAGAAGTGAGGACGCCGCCAGCTCCGCGCGCCGGGACCCAGACACAGCGACTCAGCACCCACCGGGAGGCCGGCATGGAGGAAGAGCTGTAGCCGGTCACTGCGAGCGGATTACACGAACCATGAGGAACCTTCTTCTGCTGCTGCTGCTGCCCCTTCTCTGCCTGATACCCCGACCCTGCCGAGGATTACCCTGCCCCGCCGTGTGCACCTGCACCGGGAACTCGCTGGACTGCAGCCACCGGGGACTCACCGCCCTCCCCAGAGACCTGCCGCCCACCGCTACTCACCTGTGAGTCCGCTGCCTGTGGCCATTCCTGTGTGTGTGTGTGTGTGTGCTTAGAGTGCCTCCATAGAGCTGCTGCCAGACTTCCCTCGTGGCCCAGCACCTGAAGGCTTCATGTCTGGGGCTCTGCAAGCTGTAGTAGTTGCCATCATTTGGAATAGAGTGTCAGCTCTTGTGGAACTCAGAAGTACATGTTGCCAGTGAAGTGTTCTGTACAGAGTGGCTGTGTACATTGCTGCAGAATATGTCGGTGCTATATGCTGAAGATATTGCTTTCTGGTGTTCTGTAAGCTATGTGACTCCACTCAGTCCAATCTAGTAGTTGCCATCATTTGAAATAGAGTGTCAGCTCTTGTGGAACTCAGAAGTACATGTTGCCAGTGAAGTGTTCTGTACAGAGTGGCTGTGTACATTGCTGCAGAATATGTCGGCGCTATATGCTGAAGATATTGCTTTCTGGTGTTCTGTAAACGATGTGACTCCACTCAGTCCAATCTAGTAGTTGCCATCATTTGAAATAGAGTGTCAGCTCTTGTGGAACTCAGAAGTACAGTGAATTGTTCTGTACAGAGTGGCTGTGTACATTGCTGCAGAATATGTCGGCGCTATATGCTGAAAATATTGATTTCTGGTGTTCTGTAAACTATGTGACTCCACTCAGTCCAATCTAGTAGTTGCCATCATTTGAAATAGAGTGTCAGCTCTTGTGGAACTCAGAAGTACAGTGAAGTGTTCTGTACATAGTGGCTGTGTACATTGCTGCAGAATATGTCGGCGCTATATGCTGAAGATATTGCTTTCTGGTGTTCTGTAAGCTATGTGACTCCACTCAGTCCAATCTAGTAGTTGTCTTTATTTGGAATAGAGTGTCAGCTCTTGTGGGGCACAAAAGAGCATGTTGCCAGTGAAGTTGGCGGTGGCTCTGTACAGCGCTCTGGAATATGTTGGCGCTATCGTAATGAAAGCTGAAGACTCGATTTCTGGTGCTTTATATATTGTGTGACTCCACTAAGTCTAATTTATTAGTTGTCATTCGTGTCGCTCACTGTATTTGGAATAGAGCGTCAGCTCTTGTGGAGCATAGAAGTTCATGTTGACATTGAAGTGTTGACAATGGCTTCTGTACAGTGCTCTGGAATATGTTGGTGTTATCGAAATGAAAGCTAATGACTTGATTTCTGGTGCTCTGTATATTATGTGACTCCACTCAGTCTTGTGGAGCACAGAAGTTCATGTTGGCTTTGGAGTGTTGGCGGTGGCTCTGTACAGCGCTCTGGAATATGTTGGTGCTATCGAAATGAAAGCTAACGACTTGATTTCTGGTGCTCTGTATATTATGTGACTCCACTCAGTCTTGTGGAGCACAGAAGTTCATGTTGGCTTTGGAGTGTTGGTGGTGGCTCTGTACAGTGCTCTGGAATATGTTGGTGCTATCGAAATGAATGCTGAAGACTTGATTTCTGCTGCTCTGTAAACTGTGTGACTCCACTTAGACTAATCTATCAGTTGTCATTTGTGTCGCTCACTGTATTTGCAATAGAGTGACAGCTCTTGTGGAACTCAGAAGTACATGTTGCCAGTGAAGTGTTCTGTACTGATTGGCTGTGTACATTGCTGCAGAATATGTCGGTGATTTTTCTGGTGTAAATGGTGTGACTCCACTCAGTCCAATCTAGTAGTTGTCTTTATTCGATATAGAGTCAGTTCTTGAGGGGCACAAATGAGCATGTTGCCAATAAAGTGTTGACAGTGGTTCTGTACAGCGCTCTGGAATATGTTGACGCTATCGAAATGAAAGCTAAAGACTCGATTTCTGGTGCTCTGTATATTGTGCGACTCTACTCAGTCTAATCTATTAGTTGTCATTCGTGTAATTCCCTGTATTTGGAATAGAGCGCCAGCTCTTGTGGCGCATAGAAGTTCATGTTGGCATTGAAGGGTTGGTGGTGGCTCTGTAGAACACTGCGGAATACTTATATTATCAGTACATCGCTGCGGAATATGTTGGTGCAGTGGCGCTTTTGAAAACATATATTTTTATACATACACCAAGAAGAGTGAAGTGAGTCCTGCACACACAGAATGCTGCTGTTATGGCCACTGCTGAGGTGAGGGAGCTCACTCAACCCTACACACTTGCCCAGCAGCAGTGTTCTTTTTGTACAGGACTCTCTTCTTGGTGCACAGTTGCCAATAGCAACAAATAGCAGATGGGGAAACTGCTTACGTAAAACACACTTTTGCAAACATAAGAAAAAAAAAAATATGCTAGATAACTTTAGCACACGCAACATATACACTTTTTTTAATAAGAGGACACTCCCTTTAAGAGGGAATATTTGAGAGTAAGCTCTTTCTTTACAGATGTCTGTAGTACATCTCTGCAAAACATGTTGGCACAGTTGCAGTGTAACAGGTTGTTGGGGGAATACTTGAGCAGAAGCTGCTCTTTTACTGTAGTAGTACATAGCTACAGATGACGTTGGCACCATTGAAATATAATAACACATTGAGAGAATATTGGAGTGTAAGCTCTTCTTTTAGAGATGCCCTCCGTACATCACTGTGGAATATGTTGGCGAAATGAAACCGCATGTTCAGACAATATTGGAGTGTAAGCTCTTCTTTTACAGAGGCCTGTGGAAATACTACATAGCTGTAGAATATGTTGCAGCTAAAAAAAAAAATAATATAATACATACTGCTCTTCTTTTACAGAGGCCCCTACAGCTTTGGTACAGCACTCTAGAATATGTTGGCGTTATTAAAATGGAATAACATATAAATATGATATTTGAGTCTAAGCTCTTCTGGAACACAGATCAATCGGAATGTCTTTGCAGTATATGTTAGGGCCATGAAACTTTTGGCGGATATGTTAGCATGGAATTGCTGGGACTGATGGCTGTAGTTCTGTTCAGCGCCACCACTTATGTTGGTGCTCTTGAAATGTATTGTTAAGGATATATTTGAGTGTAAGCTCATGGGAGTTAATGGCTCTGTGTGTACTATGGACTCTGCGGCCTAGGTTGGCGCTATAGAAATATAAAGGCAACACTTTTGTACAGTGTTGCAGACGCTATTAAAGGAGCACTATCTCAAACAAAAAATGGCCCAATGATAAAATGATAAAAATCCATATAAATATGTTGGATGATGAGAGGAGGGGTCATTTATACACCTGGCATCAATAAATACCCAGCCAGGCTTGTTTTCCTTCTTTTAATGGAAGATGAAGGAAGAGGAAATCAAGGCCGGCAGAATCTGTCCCCCTTGATACACTCAAACCTGTCACCCCTGGATTTTATTCCTAATAGGAGAAGAAACCACAAGCTTGGTGGGAGTTTAAATTGGTTGGGGTGTATAAGTGACTCCTCCTCTCATTAGCCGATGTGTTTATATGGAGTTTAAATTTTACACAATTTTGCGGTACATTCCCTTTAAAATGTTATAGCACATAGAGGCAATATTTGAGTGTAAGCTCATGGGAGTTAATGGCTCTGTGTGTACTATGGACTCTGCGGCCTAGGTTGGCGCTATAGAAATATAAAGGCAACACTTCTGTACAGTGTTGCAGACAACGTTGACGCTATTAAAGGAGCACTTTCTCGGAAAAAAAATGGCCCAATGATAAAAATCCATATAAATATGTTGGATGGTGAGAGGAGGGGTCATTTATACACCTGGCATCAAGAAATATCCAGCCAGCCTTGTTTTCCTTCTTTTAATGGAAGGAAGAGGAAATCAAGGCCGGCAGAATCTGTCCCCCTTGATACACTCAAACCTGTCACCCCTGGATTGTATTCCTATTAGGAGAAGAAACCACAAGCTTGGTGGGAGTTTAAATTGGTTGGGGTGTATAAGTGACTCCTCCTCTCATTAGCCGATGTGTTTATATGGAATTTAAATTTTACACAGTTTTGCGGTACATTACCTTTAAAATGTTATAGCACATAGAGGCAATGTTTGAGTGTATGCTATTCTCTTACAGAGGCCTGTTTAAGTAGTACAGTTCTCTGTACAGCACAATGGAATATGTCATTGCTATAAACAAATGTAAGAGTGTCATAAATGGATAAGGGAATGTTTGATTGTGATCTTCTGCACCACACACTGCGGTATTGGTCAGAGCCATAAAACTTAGGGATGTTGGCAATGAAGTGCTGTACAGCGCTGCAGATCTCTCTCTCTCTCTCTCTCTCTCTATATATATATATATATATATATATATATATATATATATATATATCTATCTTGAAAATGTATCCTTTTGGAGGGCCTAGCTTTTGAGAACGTTTCTTTCTGTTACTCTTTTTTGACTGTTTTATGATCATTTTATTTTAGGTAGTGGTAACTGCTCTGCCACTTTGTTAAGCTAGTATACCAAATAGTGCTTTGCAATTCCTATACAGTAATCCAGTTGTTTTTGAATTGCTGCCATTCCTGAGTAGTGTAACCCTATTTGTACATGTTGTTTTTTGTATTCAAAATGAACCTGGGCTTAAGAAACTATGCCAAATGTATGTAGTATGTCTGACCACATAAAAATTGTAACTACCCAAGTGCCAAAATGTTGACACCAACTACAGGCATCTTTTTTGACAAGTTAGTAAATATCTGTAAAGTCTTTGAGTTCCTGGTTGTAATTATTTTATATTATTTACCTGACCTTTAAGATCATTGGTAAACAGTCCTAGTAACTGATAGACAATAGAAATACAGAAAATAATAATAATGTTCAAAGGCAGAGTTACTTCTGTGGTTTGTGATTGGCTGGCTTACTGAGTTGGAATAACTGCTTTCTATTTGCTCAGTGACACATCATAGTCCTGTAGTGTGACACACAGGCCAATAGAACTTCTTGTGCCATTTTATGTCTAGTGCTTACCCGTTGGGCCTTAGAACGTGTGTAATTTTGTGTAATAAGTTTTTATAATGTGTAATTGTCTTAGGGGTTGCTCCTCCACCTTATTTCTTAGATTTGTGCTCTCATGGCATCTTGTAAAAGGACAAAATATGCATCACTTGTCTCTGCTGGTTAAGTCTTTAGTTCATGGTCTAATTTAGTTAACATGGCAGGAAAAGGGTTACATTTTGAGCCCTCTCAATGTTTGTACCAGGACCTGGTCACATTTATAATGCCACTGGTGACAACTTAGGGGTCCACTAGGGAATGCTGATCATAAAGTGACAGTAGCCATTGGCTAGGACTGAGGATACAGAGCTCTTTAGATTTATATAACATCAGGGGTGTAACTTGAGGGGGTGCAACTGCCCAGAAATTCAGTGGGGCCCCCCATGCTCCTCCACTTCACCTTATTTATCATATTTGTGCATCATTTACATGAAAAAAATGAAGCACCATTTGTCTTTTCAGTCTTTAGTTGTCTAGCTGCATCCAACTGAGTAAAAAGGCAGAATGACAGGCCCCCACTTAATATTTGCACCAGGACCCGCCACGTTTAGTTCCGCCACTGTACAATATTATAATAATAACTGATATAAAACTGTATTGAGTTGAGTTGCAGAAATCCCAAATGCCAGGCAGAATAAAAAACTACAACTGCACTTTGTTTGAAGCAAATAAAAATCTGGTCACTGTGGGTTTTTTTTTTTTTTTTGTAGCTGGGGCTTCACTAGTAAAGTCTGTACAGCCATACTGTTTTACAATATATCATTTTATATTGCATATAATAATATTCTATTAATCATTTTTTCAGCTATCTTTAACAATCGGCAACGCATGCTGACCCGTTAGCTGGCAGTTGTAATTACAGATGCCCAGCTCTTGGGATTTAGGCAACTCTCTTCATTATTGTTAATAATAACACACTACACGGTAAGAGTTTCAAAGTATTCTGAACTGCAAATAAAGACTGAAGCTTAGAAAAACAGATAGCTGCTCCAACGATGAGCTGACATCAGAAGAGTTCCCCATCTTCTTTCACAACAGGACGAGACAGAATAGGGAAAGCTCATCACTGGAGCAGCACCAGGGTAGGTGTAGCTGCCTATATTTTTATACCTTGTAAACAAAAATGATCCCCCCCTTCCCCCTCTTTGTTTATTAGCCCTGATCATAATACTTTACATGAAAATATTCTTATCCAGTCTATTCCTGCAGTCCTTTCTTTTACTCAAACTCTCAGCCCTGTCTTTTTGGTTGCTGCAGCCTTGACATGCAGGGGACGTGAGTGACACTGTTGTCATCCAATCACTGAATCAGCCATGCCGGCTGCTGTAGTGATTTGGTGACTTCACTCATGAATTTTGCTAGTTAGGGACCTGCCGTTATGGTGAATAGCCTAGACCTGTTGCTAATAATCATTTCATATTGTTTCCTTAACATGGCCTTCAGTAAAGTAAACCAATGCAAAAAGGCTGACCTGTTGGGTGACGACTGTCTCTTTTGGGTCCAGTGATTGGCCAGCGGCTCTTGCTCCTATTATCCGTGCTATTACAGGAATTACTTTATATCGTGTCATTGTTATCTGTGACCTGGATCAGAGGCTTTCAGTGTTAGAAAGTGGCACAAATATGTACAGACACATAAAATTTATTCTGACAAGTGAGGTGCCAGCTTTGCTTTCTGGCTCCAGCGGATACTGGGCTCTTGGATTTTATCCAGCTTGTAGTATTATTAATAATATCGTTCAAATCTTTTTTTAATTCCATTGTTTTTATTGCATTGCATCACCTTCCCTGGCCCTTTCTATGTATAGCGGTTCGCTGCTTATAGTGTTATTTTATCGCCGTTGTCAAAGCAAATTGAGTGGCAGCTGTAGTTTGTTGGGACAGGGAGATTGGTAGTTTGTTTTTACTAGCCCAAGAAAAACCAGACCGCACCGAAAGGTATAAAATAGTGTGCTAAACAGTGCAGGGTTAAACAGAAACTGTCTATATGCATACAAGGAGGGGATTCACCTTGACAAAGTGACGCGGTGACGTCACGAAACGCGTTGGTGGAGAGGTAGTGAGGGCAGGTAAGGAGACAAGGGGGGTGGGCTTGTCCTTTTAGTTTGCTGTGGTTGTTAGGTCCTTGTTTGTGTTTTGGCACTTGCCCGTTCGGCGGGTCCTCACTTCACATCTAGTTAGGCAGGTGGTTTATTTTGTTCACTTATTATTGTTGTCACATTATTTATAGTACATGTGCACATATTTTTTAGGGCTTTATATTTACATCAGCCCTTTGAGGCTTAGTACTCATTCACATTAGTATAGGTGCATTGAGCACATTATCTTACAGTAGGTTTGAGGTTTCATCCTTTAGTAGTAGATAGGTTCAATATTAGTGGGTTTTCTTTGGTTTGGTGTTCTTCCTGGTTTCCGTCCTCACTTTCTTCCCTTCCTTCTCCCCCCCCCCCCCTCCTTTTCTCCTTCTCATTATACTATGCCCCTTCCTCGGCGCTAGTTGTCATATATGTTTTTTTAAACAGTGTATGTTTTTTAACATTGTCTAGTAGATTCATTGACTATATGTAATAATAAAATTGGTTATATTGTTATTACCGTTTAGTGGTGCTTCTGTGCTAGGGCTGGGTGGGTGTGTGGGACCCCCCTCCTTGTATGCATATAGATATAAATTGTTTTTACTAGCATTATTGTTTATAAAAGGGCATTATATCTAGTAATAATTTTAATGGCTATTAAAGACTTTGTTAAAAATAAAAATAAGAACAAAGGAGCATGCAATACTTACCTCCTCAAAAGAGAGATGACCCAGCAATGCCCATTCATTGTTTTGCTTTTGGAAGCGCCAGACTGACCACACTGATCTGAAAGGTATATGACAGGATAAATCTGTAGGTGCCCATTTGACCAGCAGTATCCAATTGGGAGGTGAAGGGTGGAAACTAAAATGAGTGATGGGTCGATCTGTCCAGCTGGGGGTATGCCAGTGAAGGAGCCCCAATTCAGCGTTTCCTATCAGGCCTCTGTGCTACCACTCGACAAGTCCAGGAAAAAAACCATTTGGCCCATTACCAGCAGAAGTGATAAAAATATAAATATTAAAAATATGTACTTTTATTAAACTATATTAAAATTACCCACATGGTACAAGACAATACAAAATTGCCATCCCAGAAAAAATTCAAAAAATCACAATTGCAAGTAACACACGTTAACAGGTAGTACTAAAAAGGCACCAGAGGAAAATCAGATATCCACAAAAAAGGGCCAATATACATATTGCATGGCTACAAATTACTTCTAAAGAGGAGATAACAGTCTATTATTACATCAAGATACCTCACCCGCATAGTGCAGAAACCTATGCACTCGTAGTTCTGTTTTGCTCTGCTTTTTTGGAATACATCTGAGTCTTGGTCTTGTCCCTGGGGCATCCCAATTTGGGATGTCTCACTGTGTGAAACCCCCCGGATCCCAAGCAAAATGTACCTGACCGCTGATCCAAAGGAGAACACAGCCAATCAGCACGCTTGGCTCAATTTGGCTTCTCTAAGCCAGGGAGTGGTTTTGCCGGGGCCAAATGAAGCAGAACACGCCACCAATGGCTGCATTACCGCTAGCCTTTACCTGGGGGCTTGTCTCTGGCAGCTATTTACGCACCTGGCTAAAGGTAAAGTGGAGTGTGGCGGATCAGGTCCGTTTTACTGGGGATCGGGGTGGATGTTTCACACAGCGAGGTATACCAAATAAGGATGCCCCAAGGGGTGGGAATCGGGGGCTTTTGGTCAACTTTAACCAAATCAGAATAACTTTTAACTTTAGATCTGCTTAACTAGTTTCAAAACAAGATTCCCGTATAGAGTGACCCCAGTGCCTTTTGGGGTTCAGGGCAGCTTTAGGTTGAACACCTGAAATAACCATGAATGTTTTAAGTCTTGCCTCCAGGTGTCCTTTAAGGAATTTTGTGTACTCACGCCCCTCTGGCATGGACATGGACTGGCATGACTGGTTTCATGTCCTCTGTAAAGTGATACAGAATACATCAGCACTATATAAATCCATTAAAATGGTGTGATAAAAAAACGAAATTATTCAGAAGCGCAAAACAATTCTTAACCTTGTGGGCGTGTAGAAAGAATCAAACTCAAGCTTCATATTTTATGTTGCAGATGCATCTCAGGGTCCTTTTTTTCCATATGTGTTTTATGTTTGAGAGAATAAATCCCCCTGTGAAATAATTCCAGATTTAATGGCTTGTTGTGATTTATCCCTGCGCTGTCGATGGGGGAATTGCGCGCTGTACATGCTGTGTTGTAATATTAACATTATTATTATTATTGCTGCGCCAGGTGTGCAGGTTCGGGAATCCTGCCAAGCCATCCTCGCCGCTGTTTTAAAGGATCCTTCTAACCTAATCCAGAATTGTGAGGCTTAATTCTTCCACGCAAAATCCTGGGAAACACAAGATGGATGCAGAACACAAGCTAGTGTGTGATATTTTTTTTTTTCTTTTGCTGGGGTCTGCTCTGAGAATTTGTTGAACTTTTGTCAAAAGTCTGGTTCCTGTGTCGCTGTTGATATTCAGGTTGTGAGCTGGCGGCTTGGATTTTAATTTGCGTCAGTGGCGAAATATCAGTTCTCTATAGCCCCACACGTGGGTGTAACTACAAAGGTTGCTGAGGAACCCATAAGATCAGGGGCCCGATCATTGCTGCTCATTCAGCTAATTTATCAGATCTGTACTCACATAGCATGATTTATTTCTGCTGTTAGTAGTTTAGTTTAGTTATTATTTCCATATAAGCCATGCCAGGACCAATATGAATGTCTACACCAAGGTGCCCTTTTTCTCAAAGTAGTTTCACTAGGCATCCAATTGGCCTTCTTAGTTGTGAAGTGAGAAAGACAGTCAGATGACTACAGAAATGTCTTCAAGAAAAAAAAACATAAAATCCAGTTGTCTTGATTTATTACTATAGATATGCAGTTGTCAATAGGTTGTGAATGTTTTCCAGAGAGCCCAGAATCCAAAGCTTTCTCCATCTGTTTTACAAATACTAAAAACACCAAATAATACCAAATAACAGTTGGTCATAAAGCACTGAGCCTGCCGTTTTGTTAGAAATTCTGCCGGGTAAATCAACTTCCATGCCATGGAATGGTTGCATCATGGTGCTGTCACTTCACTGGTTGCTGTGACTGCTCTTCTTGGTCCTCCCCTCCCCAGATGTTTTTGAAAGTCCAAAGCTACAGTACGATGGGAATGATCTCTGTACTGTAAGGTCGATGGCTGACTCGTGCTCGGGCCCATCTGGAAAGAAGCCATTGAAGTTTTTCCGAGTAACATTTTGAAACCCACAGTTGTCTGACTCACAGGTCATCTTCTTTAGTCTAGAGAGAGCATGCGGGTCAGATTTTTCATAGAAATGCTCAAAGAAGTTCAAATTTAATTTGGCTGAAGAAAGGACAAACAGCTGCTCGATAAAAGATTCTGGAGAGTAACGTTTAGCTTTCAGCGACTTGAATTGGCAGTTGTTGGCTAAATTGAAGTCCCAGCATACCGTTGTTCTTTTTAAAAACTGGACCGATAGTTAAAATCATCACCAGTATCCCGTAGAGCCCCGACAGCTCCCACTGGTGCTTCAAGAATTGACCACCCCACTGACCCCTCTGCTCATGGTGCTCCCATGAGTAATCAATGCTCAATACTTGCCTTGCCACATTGGGCCTTTCATTTTATTTACATGATCTGTTTATTTACAATATTTATCTTTTTATTCTCCAGTAATTTTGTTGCCTGTATGTTCAGATGCGGCTGGTCCACACCCAGTATAATTCTGACTAAATTAGAAAGCTTTATTCAAATAGTGAATGCATAAATAAAAAACCCTAAAATCACTTAAAACCTGATATTTTCATTTGATCATTTTTGAAATAAATGTGGTATATTTATTACTGAACTCTGTGTTTTTATATGTAGATAGATTGAGAGTCTAACCCCCTGAGAAAGTTTTATATGGTGCCTTGACACGCGTGGGATAATGCTTCCTTGTGTCCCTCTGCTTTTATCATCTATTTATTGATAGGTATTATTGCAACCCAGATATGGGATAACTAAACCCTTCTGTTTTGCAACAGTCTTGGGAGGCATCCTTGACCTTATTAATTGGTGCACTTTGTTTTTGCTTCATGCTTTTCCTTATCTACAGCAGACTGCTTTTATATCTTTGAGCTGCTGATATGACCTGAGTAAATTAAATTGAGCTTGGGTTCAGATTCTATTGACTATTGATTCTAACACTGTAGTATTGACAATGTGTTAGAAACTGCTGAATAGCTGAATGAAGGTAGTGGGCAGCATTTTAATGACTAGGTTGACATGACCTGTCTGGACGTTCAATGTTAAATCTACACAATGTTGTTCACACATACAGTAGCAGAAAATAATCAATATCACCACACAGTCTAACGCTAAATTATTACACTTGGTTAGTACCCTGGTTACCCTCCACGGCCAAAAACAAGCCCATAGGTTAAAGAGGACCAGCAAGCAAGATTGTTGGTCCTCCTTAACCGGTGTCTCACATGTCTAGTTAGATTGGGAACCACTTGCTATGACTTTGTGCTATAAATAAACTGGCCAGATGTCTCACTTTCGGTGGGACAGTCGCACTTTGAGGCCCACTGTCCCTCAAAGGCTGGGGAAAACTAAAAGTCCCACTTTGCTGACATGCCCATCACACACAAACTGTCCCACTTTGAGGACCCCAAAAATCATCAGTTTAGCTCCAAGCAATATTGAATAAAGCCAAACAAATAAACCAGCCCCCCTCCGTTTTCTTGTTTTGTTTTCTTGTGTCTTTACGAGCTCCTGGCAGCAGTTGAGTAAATAACTGCTCACATCTTATTTCAATTTCAACGGCAGAGCTGAGTGTGTATAACTATGCAACTTGCTCTACTATGAACGGCGTGCTCAAATGCATTTTCTTCCTATGAAAATCTAGTCTGCGGCCTTAGCGATCGCACTGAGTCAACCTCTGCAGAGAGAATGACAGCCGTAGATTGTCAAGTGTGAAAATTAGACTACTTTGCCTTAGGGCCTACTAAAAAATTAATTCTCCTTCTTCCTGAGGTGACCTGCTCTACGCGCAGGTTCTGGGCGTAATGCAGGCGGATGTGAGAAAGAATGTTGTCAGCTCTTCACACTCTTTTCAATCCAGGTTAGCGGTGAAAGAAAAAAAGCCTTTTAAAGGTGTTAGTTAAACAAGGTGTTTACTTTATGATGACTTAGGAGGATGTGATAAATTCCCTTTTTTCTTATTTTCTACTTCCTAAACAGAATTTATAATAGAGTAGCCATTGTTGTCGACTTTTACAATTTCCTTGTTTGATGGCTGTCGTGCCTATCCCTCAGCCCACACTGCTTCGGAAATATCAGAGCCACCATACGCATAGTTTGGTCTTTCTTAAAGCGTTTCCGTTGCTGAAAAATATAGAACGTCGCCATCCTACACTTCATACACGCATACACAAATAGCACGGGCAGTAATGTTACACACTTCAATATTCAGGCGTAGCCACAACTAAAGCAAGACATTGTGGGAAGACAATTTACCAAAACAACATCATATAAGTGATTGATTTAAAGTGGACCTTTTACCAGGATTTTCACTATCATGGTCAAAGGTCTGTTTTTCTTGGGCATCCTGATTTGGGATACCCCACTGTGTGAAATTGTATGGACGGCATAAATCATTGTTTTAAACAGAGCATGACCACAGCGGCTTGAAATAAACTTAACCTACGCCATCATGGCATCAGTGATCTCTGCATTAGGGAGATACTCACTTTTTTCTAATTGAGCTCCATTCAACAGGGGGGAAGAAAGTAGCTGCACATGTGTCTGGCAGCAGTAGTTACTTCCATAAAGTGATTCTAAAGTCTTAGAAGACTTCTGGGCTGCTGCAGTGCCTCTTCAAGGGGCATCCAGATCTGGGAATGCCCTGCAGCCTAATACGAAAATGTAAGCCAGAGCACAGACAAGCTAAGCAATAGAACAGTTTAACATACTTGCCCCTTCCAAATTTTCCCTTGTGTTCTCTCCCTGCTAAATGTTAATTCATGCTTCTCCCTTTTTGCCACAGATGGAGAGAAGGGGGCTCAGGACAGGATTCTCGGCAATGCTGAAAGTGTTGCTGCTCTTAGCCGCAGCTTTGCCACATCACCGGACCCTAAAAATACTTTAGTCCGTTTAGTACTAGGCTGGGAAGTTTCACAAAGCTGACCTAAAACCCTGGGCTACACATATTGATCACTCCTGGCAAACTGTTATCTATTTATCTAGTTTGTAGAAAATCATTTTTCATTTAATAGGCCTTTTTTTATAGCAATGTCTTTTAAGGATGATACACTGCGTGGGCTGTCTATTATATACGTATAAACTTGGTAAAGGCCTCAAGAGAACTCTAAGAATGTATCATCAGTTACAACCCATCTTAAAAATGTGCCGGGCCCTTAAAGTGGACCAACACCCAGGATTTTGACTATCCTGGGTCTTGGTCCACTTCGGTGGGGCACCCCCGATCGGGGTGCCCCGCTGTGTGAAACCCCCCCTAACCCCCCGAAAAACTCACCTCTCCCCGCTCCCAGCGCCGACGTACAAGAACGTCTAAGCGGCAGCCGCCGCCGCCGCCTCCCTCGCGTCACTTTCGGCGCGCGCGCGCCCCCGCCGGCCATTCGCAGACGGCCGGCGCGGGCACGCGCACGCCTACAGGAGCGCGAGGGAGGCGGCGGCGGCCGGCCGCCGCCGAAGATAAGGTAAGGAGTTTGGGGTGTTTGGGGGGGTTTCACCCCGCGGGACATCCCGATCTCGGATGTCCCGCGGGGTGGGGGGTGATCGGCCCGGGAATCTTATAGATTTCCGGGCCGATCACCCGTGGGTGTTGGTCCACTTTAATACAGACATATTAGTCGATGGTTCCTCATTTGTATAATAAAAGCTTTCAGTGCTGTTGATTCAAGTCGGACAACAGGTTTATTGAAATCTTTTAGAAGTTTTACCTGCTGCTTACTGAGGGACCTCACCATAGTTGCCACAACCATTGATATTTATCTCATTCTACCTTCTGTTTAACCAGCACATATGAATTCCTCTTGTCAGAATCATCTTTTGCGAGTTTGATGAAGCATTTTGCTTTAAGCCAAAGGGAAGTGAGGCCTCAGCTCCTCTCTGGAATGGACCAGGAAAGTGAGCCTCTGTTCTTCCACAGAAAGTCCTCCATATAATATTTCTTGCATGTCACTTGCTTGGATGCACATGCTATGTGTGCTATGGAAAAGGCAGCTTCGGGGGCTTGCGGTGTGTGCATTGACATGAACAGATATAATAGGGGAACAAGTAGTCATCCATACTTACTAACCCAAATTCTAAAGCATTCAATGTGCACATAACAGTTTAGTTATACTAAAGGCAAGCCCGATTGTCATCCCGTTGTCTCAGGCTACATGTTGCACTTCAACTTCAAACCATTTTCAAAAAGACCTAAAGCCTACAGAATCCTATTTTGAGTGGCCAAGTATAATAAGTAGACTGTAAGGGCTGGAGCAGATCTCCCTCCCCTCTATCATCCCTCTGTGCTTAGCTGCATCGTGGATATTAAAGACAAAATAACTTACCTGGTCTCTGCATTCACCCGCTCCCTCTCCGATAGCTCCAGACTGCATCCCCGGCTTCTGGAAGTTCCCCCACCCCGTGACAGCAGTAGTGTGGCTGCTAGTGAGAGACTGGCTCACGCCATGAGATCAGGCTGTCAACTGGGTCCCGGCATTTGTTTTTCATTTTAGTCTAATTATTTTGGGCCAGCAGGATTTTGAACTTTAGGCTAAAATACATACTTCTTTCACATTCCAGTGCTGTCCTCCTGCACTTCACCCTTGCTACATGTGACCACTGGTGAGCTATTGCGTTATCCTATGCCTTGCGTGGGGAAAGCGCAGGATGTACTCCTCTGCAGCACTGTTTCATGGTCACTACAGATTCCCACAGTGCTGATACCTGGAAGTGGTGTTTCAGCACATTCATATGCTTCTATTTTTACACTACACTGCAAGGGGGTTTTAGGCTGAACTAATGTTTTTATTCCAAGTATGTCACACACCCCGCCTCCAATATTCATGACATGTGGGTTATGTCCAGTAGAGGGTGAACTTCTGCAGAGATGACTAGAAAGGAAGCCCCTCCCGGTCCATAAATACCTGGGACCTCCCACACATTACCCAGTCTTCGTCTCTGCAGACGGTGAGCAAGTCAGAAGATGGCTGTATCTCCTCCTTGCAGGTAGCCGGGTTGTCCCCGGCCAATTGTTTCTATTGCTGCCCGGACCTTGTTATTTTAAGCCATTATTATGCCTCCCTGCCCTGGCTGTGGGTCCGGGCAATGGTAGGAAACACCTTCGTGGTGTACCCAGGGAGCCAGGCTCCCCCGTGAGACCCCATACCAAGGGGTAGGCAGTTTCCGGGTTGGTGATTCTTGTTTGGGATTCCCTGTCCCTAACCTGACCCTTCCACTTGGTGGTGCGGATTTCCCCCCCCTTCCGGGTCTCCCTGTGCCCCTCTACTGGGTGGGGCGGGGGGGGGGCTCTTTTCCCATAACTGAGCTTTATATTTTGTGTGTGTGGTGTAATGCTTTTACTTGTGTGCTTTGTGCTGTCAGGCGTGCGCCGGCCATTGATGGTGGGGGGAGCTTCTTCCCCTCCGGTACTCGGAGGGGTGGGGCGTGGCCGGGCCCTCCCTTGCTCCTTGGCGCCATCGCGGAGGCCAGCCACTGGCTGGGAGCCGCGTCTTCTTGTTCTGGGGAGGGGGGCGGGTCCAGGCGCGGCGCGTGATCCGCGCTGGCCCGCCCTTCTTCTCCCTCCCTTCTGGTTTGTGCTGCTCACCGTCGCCATTGCACCTGTTTGTGAGTGCCCTTTGGGCCCTTCCTTTTATTATTCTTCCTGCGCTGCGTCACTCACCCCCATCAAGGCCTGCTAGTGCTTTGGGGAAGCTTCCCAGGCCTCTTTTTTTTTTTGCTTTGTAGACATTGTGTATATATATATATATATATATATATATATATATACACAATGTATTATTTAGATATGAAGTATGTTTGCTGTGCTGATTGTGCCTTATGGGTCCTTCGGCTGGGTGATCAACCACCCCAAGTCTTGTCTCTCCCCCTCAAGGGAGATCTCGTTTCTGGGCATGAATCTGGATACCATTCAGACCAGGGTTTTCCTTTCTCAGTCCAAGGTGCAGATGGTTCAGGATCTGATACATCTTCTACTGTCCAATCCTCGGCCTTCTATCCGGCTAGGGATGAGACTGGTGGGATTGATGGTGGCTTCCTTCGAGGCGGTTCCCTTTGCTCAGTTCCACATGAGGTCGCTCCAGCTCCATCTATTGTTGGCCTGGGACAGATGTCAGCGGTCATTGGATCAGTCATTCCTGATGTCTCCCTGGGTTCGGCGGTCACTTCAGTGGTGGCTGGAGCCGAGCAATCTGATGAGGGGCAGATCCTTTCTGACCCCTTGTTGGGAGACGGTTACCACGGACGCCAGCCTGTTGGGCTGGGGAGGTTTTTGGAAGACGTGTCAGTTCCAGGGGCTGTTGGGTCCTCAGGAGGCTCACACCCCCATCAATGTCTTGGAGCTGAGAGCTATTCGGTTGGTTCTGTCATGCTTGACGCATCACCTACGGGGCTTACCGGTTCGGGTTCGATCAGACGATCGGACTGCGGTCGCTTACATCAATCACCAAGGAGGGACTCGCAGCAGGAGTGCCCTCAGGGAAGTTTCTCTGATTCTTGTGTGGGCGGAGAGCAATGTTCTGTGCATCTCGGCAGTGTTCCTTTCCGGGAGTGGAAAACATGGAGGCGGACTCCCTGAGCAGGGGATCCTCTCGCCGAGGGGAATGGTCTGGTGAATGGTGTGTGACATACTTGGAATAATACCATTTTGTGATTACTCACCTGTAAAATGGGTATTATAAGTATGTCACACACCCCGCTTCGTCCCGCCCTTTTTTTGTATTCTGGATCCTTTATATGGTGAACCTTTTATTGTTAAAGAATTTGCAATTGGCTCTTCCTGGTCCCCTTACTGCTTTCCTATACTGGGTAATGTGTGGGAGGTCCCAGGTATTTATGGTCTGGGAGGGGCTCCTTTTTTTCTAGTCATCTCTGCAGAAGTTCGCCCTCTACTGGACATAACCCACATGTCATGAATATTGGAGACGGGGTGTGTGACATACTTATAATACCCATTTTACAGGTGAATAATCACAAAATGGTATTTTTTAGACTTCAGTTCTGCTTTAATTCTCATGATAGCCTCTGAGGGCGTTTTTCTCTTTCTTTTCTTCACCCTCTCCCTTTACTTTTTAAAATTTTTTTCTGGGGTGTGGCTGAGCTGAGAAAGGCATGAAATTATGCAGCTTTTAAAGTCATACATGTGCTCTGCTGTGGTCAGAGACCGGTCTTGGAGGAATGAAATTGTAAGGACAGATTTTGGAGCTCTGCTGTGGCTTATACCAAATGCTGCATGAAATAGATAAGAGGTACATGGTACAGGTATCAAGTGACCTGCTTGTTGCCTGATTATTGGGGTTTACAGTCCCTTTAAAGATGTAAAGCAGACCAAAATCATAAAAAGCAAATTCAGTAAATTGCACCCCTAAAGCCCAGTAATTGGTGACCTAAACTTTTTCAGAGGGCTTAACTCCATGCAGATGTTATGGAATAGCAGGCAGTTTCTGAGCTGCATAACTGCATGGCAGCAGCCATGTTGCCATATATATAAGTTCAGTTTATATAAAAACTCAATCTCACAGTCAAAATTGCCTCACATATCAGTGTAATCCTCCTTTATTTCTAGTAAAAGCCATCAGCTGTGATGACTCATTGCTCTGCAACACAGCTAAAAGAATTGTATCATTTTAGAAGAGACATATTAGGATCAATTCATGATCGTGTGTCTGCGACCATGAATTGCGATTGGGCTTCCACATAATTCATGATAATTATTATTAAGCATTAATATGCAAACTAAACAGGGGATGGAGGGTTAAAGAGAACATCTAGGACAAAACATTGGGCCAAAAAACATTAAGGTTTAACTTCAATCAGACTGTCCCCCAAAAAACACCAAAAATGGGGAACACAGTTTCTCCAGCGAATACACTCCAAAATGGCGATTAGAGCTTCGCAGAAAACACAGATGCTGGAGAGATCAAATCGCTATGGCTAAACAGTAAAGCCAGCCAAATACATATGGGGCAGGGCCACTTGCACTGCAAAACAGCAGATTTACCTTGCGGAAGGTGCAAATTGGTGCAAGGAGAGGCTATTAGCTTTTCTCCCATGCGCTTGCCAATTGGTGCGCTTTGCTGGTGCGCCCGGCGTGCGCATGCAACCATGAATCATGAGCCTAGGCGCATGCAGAATTGTTTGCACTCTGCCTTAGCGACCATGAATCGACCCTACCGTTTACACTGTCTGAATGGTCTGCAGAGTCTACAGTGAACAGTGATAAAGAAACATTGTTGAAGATTTCCCTTCACACACACAATCCCTTTAACAGCTGGTTATTAAGTGTGTGTGTTTATATAAAATAATACTCATGCTTCCCGTGTTTCTGAGGCATTTATCTATCTGTTTCATGCGGGCTGCTGCTGGCACAGCTCTCTCCTCATGCTTATGTGTGTGACAAGATGGCTGCTCCCATGCAGTTCTTCAGCAAATAACCTATTATTCCAGAATATCTGAATGAGTTAATCCCTCTCGAATAGAGGGGGGCTTTAGGGAAGCAACTTATTAAACTTTCCTCTTTGAAGAAGTCAAAATCAAGCATGGGATCTGTATGATGGTTGTACAGAAACTAGATGCGTGCTGTAATAAAGCAGGCCTACTTTTGGAGTATGTGTGCAGCTGTTTCCTATGATGGAGCTCCAATAAGAAAAGTTGAGTATATCTTGAATTGGAGTACCTTAGGTTAGTTTAACGTCCCTGTGAACCAGGACCCTCCCTGGCTCCCAGAGGATCTAAAGTCAGTAAAGAGTTTAAGCCCACTCAACGTCAGTGGGGTTTAGGATGACCTGCAAGTTAAATTGTGCATGGGAAGCCCACAATTAGGCTAAATTACCTGTCTGCACCAACTTTGTACCATTTAATTGTATCCCCTCTCCCCTCCTCCGCCATCCCTGCTGGAGACATGAGAGGACATAAAGTCTTAGCTGACTTTATTTCCTCTTCAATAAACTAGTAGGCTAATCTGAATCCCCTTATGTGTTCATCATATGGAGAGGAGAGGAAATGGTAAAAAGTTGTTTGCAGGTATTTAGGTATTTAGCTTTACAGTTGCCCCCCTCTTATCACATAGAGAAGCAATCTGTCCCCAGCAGATGATTTGTCTATCTTATCTCTTGCCTTTCCACTTCTGTCTCAAGTAATCACCAGCTTGTCTGCATACTGATAAGAAGCCACTGAATGACTTTTCTCTGGTCAAGTACACCTATGAGCGGTGATTACATTGTTTATTAAAGGGCCACTCATCCCTTTTAAAGGGCAAGTATATTATAAGTGGTTTTATTTCCTGTAGCATCATATACTGTCTGGTGTGTGTGGTGATCTTAGCTGCAGTAAGGGGGTTCAGGTAATTAACAGCACTTTAGCTTAGGTCAGGATGTATGGATCGGGCGGATATATGGGAAAACTTCAAGAACTGCCTGACCATCATGCTGTTTCTATGGCTATTCCCCAGGGACGTAGGAGAAACTAAAGTCAATGCTTACTACTCCCTCATACATTGTATCGTTGCCTGTCATGTGATCATTTAAATGGTACTTTGAACGTAGGTAAGTGTTGGAGTAAGAATTACAAATGTAGAAAAAAATGATGTCTGTGTTGTGCAGCTGGAGACTAATAGCTCATGTTTATGTCTTCTGAGTGTCGGGCCCGACACTCTGGCCTGTTCCACGCTGAGGAGAGGGGGAAACAATGTAACAAAGTAATCAGCTGTTCAGCATAATATTGCAACATTGCCTGGCCAGAACTCATATATCTAAAACAGAGAGAAAAGCTCTAGAAGTCATTTAGCTCATTGGTAAATTCAATGTCTTTGAACCAGAGAGTCATTGGTTCAAATCTCAGACTCGCCAGTTTTTCTTTTTTTTTTTTTGGGGGGGGGGTATTTTATTTCAGAATTGGATTTTTGGGTTTACATCCTGTTTTTTTGCTCTAAACATTTTTTCTTTTGACAGTTTTCCCTTCATGTTGGCTCTGCTGCAGAATCTTTCAGTTTACCATTTTCTCTCTCTTTTCTCAACACATGTTTCCATATGATCTTTCTTTCAGCTTTGTGTGTTTTGAGCAAAGCCCAACCCAGGATTTTCACTATCTGGAGTTTTGTTTTGTGCCCCTAGGGGCATCCCGACTTGGGATGCCCTGATACGTGAAATCCCCAAGTTCGCCTGTGAAAGCGTACCTTTCCCTGTCCCACAGCGCATGCACGGGCTCTCATCCAATCAGCTCTGTTTGCACGCAGATGGGGAGCCTGAGCAGTAACCTTCCTGGCCGCCCGGCCTGTCTAAATGACTATCTGCGTGAGCGCGCCAGAAAAATGGGGGGATCTGTGGTTATCCAGGGGTCGTTTCACACAGTGGGGCATCCCGATTTAGAATGCCCAAAGGGGAAGGTCAATGGCCGGGTCTTATAGACTTCAGGGTCGGCCACTCAGGGTTTTGTTCCACTTTTAATACCTTTAGATTTTCCTGCACAGTTATTCAAAGAAGAATTTCAGTCATTTTCAGTCAGTTTAGTTTATTTTGTATAGATTTTACACATTTGAGTCACCTGGTCTCATAACAAAAGCAGCACCTCACACACACACAGCCGTTACCACTGATTACAGTGTCAGCCTCTGAGGTAAAGTGTTGCTAGGAGACCAGTGGGCTAAATGAAGCAGCTCACTAAATACAACCCAGCAGATCCCCCTATTCAGCAAATGGACTGAGCCATTGTCATTATACAATTTAAAAGAAAGGCAGATATTTTTTCCTTTTTCTAGCGCCACGTTATTTATACACATGTTAGAAGCTATTGTGTGGCTATTTAATTATTTATCTTTTTTAATGCAAATTTCGCAATACTGCTCCTTTAAGCCTGAAAGTTTGCTTCAGATCACATAATTGGCTGCCATTTGCTACTATCGGGGGCAATGAGGAAGTGGTTACTTGACTTTAGTTCCTCTTTAAACCCTCTCTCTCTAACTGCCATCAGTTAGAGAGAGAGGGAGTCACCTGTTTGTAATGGAGCTTCATCCGAAGAAGGAGGAACAAAAAACAATGACACACGTGCTACAGCTGCATAACCTCTAATAGGAGACCTGTTTCAAGTGGTCCTAGAGTCAAAAAAGACTATTGGGTTGCTTAAAGGGACAGTAAAGACATAAAAAATCAAATCTCTCTTACCCACTAAGTCCACAGGGACACTAAATTAACCTACCCTAACTCAAGCCATCAGTGATCCCTACAATAGAAAAAACTAAGAAACACAGGAGGGGCACAGCACCGTAGTGTGCAGCCTTTTCCTGTTCCCTGTCATGCATTTACTAACCTGTCGAGGGTTCACCCGAAATAAACGTAACCAGCCCCCTCATGTCATCAGCAAGCCCTGCATTGGAGAGAGAGCAGAGCTTCAGAAACATTAGGAGGGGTACAGCACTGCAATGAGCAGCCTTTTCCTGTTCCCCATCATACAGAGCTTAATCAGAGAAGCACCTCTCTAAATCCAGGGCTCACAGGTAGTGAATGAGTGCAACATTGTTTAGTGCCGCACCTAATACCCGTATATATGCATATCGTGTTTTTGTTGAACCCTCTTTATTTACACGTGTGCACCTGGTGTGAGCTGACACATCTTCATGCGGACACCACACCAGGTGCTCTATTTTAAACATCAGAAACCGCAGGGATCAAATTATTATTATTTTTTTTTTTTGCGTTCTGGTTGGTGGGAAGTACGTGGCGTTTAATGTAGATTTAGAAGGTGTAAATAGAGTCCAGCTCAAAGGCGCTCTGGCTAATGTCCTCTGGCCGCAATGTAAGAGCTGCAAAAATAAATCTGCCTGTGATTCTCAGGGTATTAGTGTCCGGTGTTTATTCTGTTCAGGGCTGGAATAAACCTCTTTTTAGAAAAGGCGGACAAAAGCGCGGATCACGTTTTGTTGCAGGTGATGGTGGCTGTAAATTGCACTTGTTAACCCTATGAATCCCACTTAGTGGGCATGATTCTCACCAAGGGCAGGCAATCAACAGCGTTCACTAGGGGTTCCCATTGTGAAATGGTTCCCACCCTGTTTTAAAATACTATTGGCATCCTCCCAGTTGAATAAATCAGTGCCTGTATTCAGCCCTACATCAAGGCTCTCTGTGTTTTAGTGTTTTTATTTTATTTTTGCTTTGTACTTGTGTATATCGCTCAAATTTTCTTGGGTAGACATGTCTTGCTCTTCATATAGGGACACAACTCAGACTAGTCCTATAAAAAGCCTCCTTCCCTAGGATCTGGTGATCATTCAGCTGTGCCTCGTTGGGTGGGCGCAGGCAGGAAGCAGGATTTTTTCAGCAAGATTTTAAAAAGACCCCCATTGTCCTTTTGGAATCACTAGTGTTTTTGTTTTGCACTCGTATGTGGAGTTTGTTTTGTGCCTTTGCCGTCTTCTGCCACAGAAGAAGTGAAAAATATAAATGGAGGGAGCTTTACATGCCTCAGCTCCTCACATTTGTTAGGGGAGAAAAAAAAGGTTTATTGACATAGAAAATTAGGTTTATATGAGCTAGCACATTTTTCCACACGTTAATGATGGACCATTAGGCCTCAGTAATGTCTCCGGGCAGCTTGTTTATGTTAGAAATTCTTTTCAAAGTGCACTTGTCTTCAGCATAGGAAGGGCATTATTTTGCAAGGGGTGAATTAGAAAGGGTGGCTCTGGGCATAACACATGGTTCAGTCAAATGTATCAAGGCTGGGTGAAGGAAAAGTGGGTACTAGCAACTAATAGTTTCATCTTTTAAAGAGACGCAAACATTTTTGGCCTGGCCCTATGTGGTCTAAAAGACTAGAATTGAGAAGCGCCCTGTGCGCTTGTAAACTCACCTCCTTCCTCAATCCAGTGATCCACCACATTCTTAAATGTCTGCAATTTGGAATCCCAAATTGGGATGCCCAAAGGGAATCTTTTTTTGGGAGTAAGTCGACTTATTTACATGAGTTTTGGTCTAAATTGAGGGTCAATGAGCTAGGCAACAGGAAGCCACAGCATTCTTATGAGGAAAGCACCATTCCACATACTGGCGCTGAAAACCCGACCAGGTGCTCACCTATTTTCACATTCCTTTGTTCCATATGACTGTGCAAGCCCATCCATGAACTTCACTGTCCACCAGGGTATTAGGGGGCCATAAAGCCCTATGATGTCCTGGAGGTAGGTAATTACTGGACTAGGGGATCTGGCTTCTAATGCATTGATGTGGAGGGGGCATCATTTATCAGTATAACACTCCCCCAAATACCTAGTTCAGGCACCCTCTAGTCTTAGAGGGTCACTTTAGAAGAAAATAAGGATCTGATGGGCTTCTCTTGTAGGGCTGAGGTATTGAAACTTTATGTGGCACTCCATAAACATGATCTCCATGCAAATCTAAAAAAAATCTTGGTACGGCATTTTGATACCTGGGCCCAAATTATAGTATTCTAAGTATGTCACACACCCCGCTTCAAGAAATTCATTACATGTGGGTATACTGACCTGTAGATGGCGATCTTGCAGAGATGATATCAAAAACATTTTAGACCCTCCCGGCCCATAAATACCTGGGACCTCCCACTCATTACCCAGTTTTCCATCTCTGCAGAGGCGAGCAAGTCAGAAGATGATGTCTCCTCCCGACCTTCTTTTCTCCTATTTCTGCCCGGATCCCCTTATTTTAATTACTTGCCCCCCAGCCTAGGCTGCTGGTCTGGGCAAAGGTAGTTGGCACCCCTGGTGCTTAGGAGCTGTGAGACCCCATAACAAGGGGTAGGCGGCTATCCGGGTTGGTGATCCCGGTTTGGGATGCCCCGTCCCTTGCCCCTACCCTTGCATGGATTCCCCCTCTCCCGGATACCCTTAGAGGGGGGGGGGCGGGTCCATTATGGATTCCTCTATAGTGTATGTGTGTGTGTGTGCTTTGACTGTGTGTGTGTTTTCCACTGTTTGCCTGGCGCCGGCGGTCCTGCCCATGAGGGATTCGTCTCCTCTGGGCGAGGGGGGGCGGGGCCGGGCGCTGGCGCGCGCCTGTGGCCGCCCCCGTGCTACGGGCGCGTTTTCTCATGTCCCGGCTTCTGGCCGGGAGAGACGGGGGAGGGGCGGGGTCGGGCGCGACGTGCAAACCGCGCGGCCCGCCCTCCCTCCTCCTGCTGCACTTGCGTCCTCCACTTGCGGTACCGTAGGTCGGGTGAGTGGCCTGATGGCCATCTGTTTCATCTGTTATTCACTAGTTATGCATCCTAGCATGGTCTGAGCGTGTGCTTGTGTTTCTTTGTGTTCCAGGTGGACCATTGCTCATATTAAAGGGGGGTTCTCCCCAGGTGGCATTATTGCGTAATTCCCTCGGAGCATTGTACACATATGTTTATATAAATATATTATTAAAAAATCATCATATGGAGGCTTCCCCGGATACTGGGCTTGTGCCCCCCTCGGGGCAATCCAGGCTGTGTTTGGGGTGTGGGATATCCCTTTTGGGGGATGATGTATTTCTATGTGTACCCTGTGCGCAGCGGTCTATTACGCGGCAGAACGGATCTCAGGCGTCTGGTTCTGCTCCGCCAGTCTCCTCCCCGTCTCCCCCTTGCTTGACACGTGCTTGTGATGTGGTCATTAGCGGGGAGTCGCAATCTGAGGTGTGTGCCAGATTGGCCAATCTTGAAAAATTGTTTTCCAGTGCCGTCGCAAAAAAGGCCACGGCAAAGAGAAAACATGTGTATACGGCTGTGCAGGCCTTTGATAGGGAGGATTTTGACTCCCTGGATTGGTCTGATTGTTCCCCGCGTGAGGAAGGGGAGCTGTATGAGGAGTCTGATGACTCCAACGATCAGCAGTTTGTGGGCGCTGATACCGAGCAGGGCCAGGGGGATTCCTCGGATACCCCTAGGGTCCTGGCTCATATGTTTGAGGTTCTGGCTATTTCTCCCCCCGAGGCGGCTCCTCTGCTGAAGGGGGAGTTCTTTGAAGTGACCAAGCCGCGCTTGGAATTTCCTTATCAAAAGCATTTTGATGGTATCATTCGCAAGGAATGGGAGAGGCCGACGTGGCTTCCGGGTTGGGACAAGAAATATCCCTTTCCGGCGGACGCAGTGAAGCACTGGTCGTCTCCCCCCGAGGTGGATGCTCCTGTTTTGGGGTTGTCCAGTTCCTCAGTCCTCCATTCTCCGGAGTGCACTACCCTCAAGGATGGTGAGGATAAACGCATTGACCAGATGGCTTGTCATGGTTTTGCCAGTGTTGGATCGGCCTTGCGGCCGGTTTGTGCTTCTGCGCTTCTATTGGTAGCTGCCAGGTCGGTTGTTAGAGGATTGTTGACCTCTTCCAGGCTTGACCCGGCTAGTGGGGAATTTGCCGACCTCAAGCACTATGAGTTATTTTTGTCCTTCGTGCTGTCCGCCCTGGATGACACATTGGTGATGTGTAGCAGAGCTGCGACCCTGCTTGTGGCTATCCGCCGGTCGGTTTGGTTACGCCAGTGGGCGGCTGATTTTGTGTCCAAAAAGTCGCTCACGGCCCTTCCCTTTGTGGGATTGCGGCTCTTTGGAGAAAAATTGGATTCGGTGGCAAAGGGAGGTAAGTTACCTCAGCGTAAGAAGCAGCGTCGCCCCTTTCGGGGGGCGGCTTCCTTCTCTCAGTCCTTTCGTGGGGCTAGAGTTGGCAGGGGTTCGGCCTTCCCTTCGTCCAGAGGTGATTCCTGGCCTAGGGGCAGGGGTCGGGCCCGTCCAGGACACAGTTGGGGCTCCAAGCCTAGAGCCGCTGCCAAGCCAGCTCAGCAATGAGGGGGCGCCCTCACCCTTGTGGGTGGGGGGACGGTTGCAACTCTTCTCTCTGGGTGCAAGAGGTCTCGGACAGGTGGATTCAGGAAGTGGTGTCTTCCGGTTACAAGCTGGAGTTCGAGTTCCGGCCCCCTCCCAGATTCTTCAGATCTCGGGTGCCGTCAGATCCTCAGGGGCTTCGGGCGGCCCAGGGGCTTCGGGCGGCAGTAGCAAGTCTCGTGGACATGGCTGTCATCTGTCCGGTGCCCCTCTCAGACCGGGGCCTGGGCTTCTATTCCAATTTGTTCACTGTGCTCAAAAAGGACGGTTCCGTTCGTTCCATTCTGGATCTGAAGTTGCTCAACAGGTTCGTCTGTCCCCGGAAGTTCCGTATGGAAACTCTGCGCTCAGCCATCTATTCACTTCGTCAGGGGGACTTCATGACGTCCATAGACATCAAGGATGCTTACCTGCTTATTCCAATATTTCCGGCACACCAGAGATTCCTCAGGTTTGTCGTGGACAATAGACTTTTTCAGTTTGTGGCTCTTCCGTTTGGCCTTACCTCGGCTCCAAGGGTTTTGACCAAGGTGTTGGCAGGAGTGATGGCCATCCTCAGAGCCAGGGGTATCCGCATCATGCCCTATCTGGACGATCTTCTCATCATGGCGTCTTCTCTCAGTCAGGCGGAGCTGGATACCAGGACAGTGGTGTCCACTCTGGAGAGTTTCGGTTGGGTGACCAACTATCCCAAGTCCTGCCTCATTCCCTCCAGGGTGGTGGAGTTCCTGGGAATGTCTCTGGATACTTCTCAGGCCAGGGTGTTTCTCCCCCGAGCCAAGGTTCTTCTGATTCAGGACTCAGCGTCTTCTATACATTCCCCGCCCGTCCATCCGGCTAGGGATGCGACTCATGGGATCGATGGTGGCGTCGTTCGAGGCGGTTCCCTTTGCCCAGTTTCACACAAGGACGCTGCAGCCACATCTCTTGGCAGCCTGGGATGGGTCCCCGCTGTCATTGGATCAGTCCTTTCTGATGTCCCCCCGGGTGCGGCGTTCCCTTCGGTGGTGGCTGAAACCACTGACGAAGGGCAGATCCTTTCTGACCCCTCGTTGGGAGACGGTCACCACGGATGCCAGCCTGTCAGGTTGGGGGGCATTTTGGAAGGATCTTCAGTTTCAGGGACTGTGGGGACCTCTGGAGGCTCACAATCCCATCAATGTTCTGGAGTTGAGAGCCATCAGGCTGGCTCACTTGACTCATCAGCTGCGGGGCCTACCGGTTCAAGTTCGGTCGGACAATCGGACGGCGGTCGCCTACATCAATCACCAGGGAGGGACTCGCAGCAGGCGTGCCCTCAGGGAAGTGTCCTTGATCCTTGCTTGGGCAAAGAGCAATGTCCCATGCATCTCGGCGGCGGACTCCCTGAGCAGAGGGTCATCTCGCCGGGGGGAATGGTCGCTCAGCCCCAAGGTGTTTCGGTCTCTTTGCAACCGGTGGGGGGCTCCGGAGGTGGACCTCTTTGCCTCTCGTCACAATCACAAGCTTCCGGCATTTGTGTCTCTCTCGCGGGATCCACTGGCTCTGGCAGCGGATGCCATGTCTCTGAACTGGAGGGATCTGGGGTTTCTGTACCTGTTCCCTCCGTTTCCCATGGTGGGCAGAGTGGTGCGCAAGCTGGCCCTAGAGGGCGCGTCAGCAATCCTGGTGGCTCCAAGGTGGCCAAGACAGGTTTGGTTCGCAGACGTGGTAAGGTTGGCGGAGGATCAGTTAGACCTGCCCCTTCTGCTGGATCTGCTCACTCAGGGGCCACTGCTCTACCCCAATTTACCAACGCTGGCTTTGACGGCGTGGTTGCTGAAACCTCCATCTTGAGGGAGGAAGGTCTTTCTGATGCTGTCATTCAGACTCTGGTTAGGGCTAGGAAGCAGTCTTCCTCTGCCATCTATTATAGGACTTGGAGGTCTTATATTGATTGGTGTGAGGCCAGGGCCTTGCCTTGCAGGGCGTTTTCTATCCCTAGGGTCTTGGAATTTCTGCAACATGGTCTGGACCAAGGTTTGCAGCTTAGTATGCTGAAGGGGCAGGTTTCTGCCCTGGTGGTTTTCTTTCAAAAGTCTTTTGCTCTTCATCCTCTGGTTAAGACCTTTTTCCAGGGGGTTACGCATGTGCGGCCTCCTAGGAAGCCTTTGCTCCCAGTTTGGGATATGAATTTGGTTTTGCCTTGCAGGGTCCTCCTTTTGAACCTTTGCAGGATATTGCACTTTCTACGCTTACTCAGAAGGTTTTTTTTCTGGTTGCCATCACTTCTGTTCAGCGTGTTTCGGAGTTGGCAGCCTTGTCTATTAAGGCTCCTTACTTTAAGAGGCATCAGGACAAGGTTGTTTTCCGCTTCAAGCCAGATTTCCTTCCTAAGGTGGTCTCTGCTTTTCATTTGAATCAGGATGTTGTTCTTCCCTCCTTGTGTCCTAAGCCCAGCAATGACAAGGAGAGGGTTTTGCATTCTTTGGATGTGGTTCGCTGTGTGAAGTACTATTTGGTGGCTACTTTTCCTTTTCGTAGGACTGACGCTCTTTTTGTGGTGCCCTCTGGGCCTAGGAAGGGTTTGGCTCCTGCCAAGTCTTCCATTAGTAAATGGATTCGCCAGGCCATTGTTGGGGCCTATTCTGCCAAGGGGAAGATTCCCCCTCTTCGTGTTACTGCTCATTCTACTCGTGCTGTTGGGGCGTCCTGGGCCTTCCAGCACCAGGCTTCTGTTGAGCAGGTTTGTAAGGCTGCTACTTGGTCTTCGGTTCACATTTTTTCCAAGTTTTACAAGTTTTACAAGGGCCTCAGTGGATGCTGTTTTTGGCCGCAAAGTTCTGCAGGCTGCAGTGGTTTAAGTTGGTGCCTTGTTGCCTTGTTTTTTTTTTTGGATCCCCGCCCTTTATGGACACTGCTATTGGATGTCCCACATGTAATGAATGTCTTGAAGCGGGGTGTGTGACATACTTAGAATAATACCATTTTGTGAATACTCACCTGTAAAATGGGTATTATAAGTATGTCACACACCCCGCTTCACCCTGCCCTTTTGTATTCTGGATCCTTTATATGGTGAACCTTTGTTAGTTGTAATTGGCTTTCCTGGTCCCTTGATCTTACTGCTATCCTTATACTGGGTAATGAGTGGGAGGTCCCAGGTATTTATGGGCCGGGAGGGTCTTAAATTATTGTTGATATCATCTCTGCAAGATCGCCATCTACAGGTCAGTATACCCACATGTAATGAATGTCTTGAAGCGGGGTGTGTGACATACTTATAATACCCATTTTACAGGTGAGTATTCACAAAATGGTATTTTCTCATTTTTTGATCACCAAATTAGGTAAATGAGTCCTTGAGGTCTCGCTTACATGCCTGAATGGTCTCCTTAGTGGTACAGCGGCAGCCAAAATTTATGCTGTATTGACTGGAATTTACAAGATGTAAGCAGAATGACCAATTCAGCTTTTTTAAAGGGGGTTAATAGCCACTCATGTAATGTGTTACTTTGGATGACTTACTGTGTAGTTTACCTGATGAAGCTAGCAAAGCATTAATATGATAAACATTCTTGCAGATATGCCTCACTCAAGAGATTGGTTGGTGAGAATTGCATAAATCAGAATGGAGTGAACACAACACAATTTCATGCTTCGAGCCCCCAACCCAGCAAGGGGTTTTGAGTGGGCCTGCCTTTCTCATTAGGTTGTCATTACACTTGAAGAAAACTCTTTTCGGCATTGATGTCATTTTAAGCGAGTGATGGCCATGAGGGTTCGATTAGAATATCTATGAGGAGAGCGGGGCAAGGGTAGAGAATGGAGGCTTCCATTCCTTTGTTTTTAAGTATCTCTTTCTACCTATGTGGCTTAGCATAGTCATTAAGCTATTACGGATTAAAGAAATCCCCAGCATGCTATTCTAGTTGTAAGGCCATGATATAACAGCTGGGGAGCAGGGTAACCAGGCACTGGCATAACACTGGTTAGTGTTGAGGTTCAGATTCGGATTGACATTGAATTTGGTTCTGTTGAAGCAGCCCTGATTTCAGTCTAATTTGTCCTTTATTCCAAGTGTGACATACACTCCGCTTCAACTCTTCATGACATTTGGGTTATTCTCCAGTAGAGGGCGAACTTCTGCAGAGATGAATGCAAAAAAGGAGCTCCTCCCAGTCCATAAATACCTGGGACCTCCCACCAATTCCCCAGTTTCTTCTCTGCAGGAAGGCGAGCAAGACAGAAGATGAAGACTTCTCTTACTTGCAGGTAAGCCGGGCCCGCGCCCTGCCATTTTTGTCCCTATTGCTGCCAGGACCTTTCCTAAATTATCCCTATTTGAGCCTCCCAGCCTTGGCTGCAGGTCCTGGCGAGGGTAGGTAGCACCTTATGGGTGGGCAAGGAGCCTTGCTCCACCGTGAGACCCCATTACAAGGGGTAGGCGGTTGCCCGGGTTTGGTGATCCCGGTGTGGGATGCTTTGTCCCTTTCATTCCTATGGCCAGATTCTGGCTGGGATTCCCCCCTTCCGGGTCCCTTACTTCCCTCTGGGGGGGGGGGGGGGGGGGCTGGCTGGCCTTTATACTCGGTTGTTTTTTTGGTCTTATGTGTGTGTGAGTGTTTCACTTGTGTTGGTGCTGACAGGTGTTTGCCTTGTACATGGGGCCATAACTGTACTGGCTTCCTTCATTCTGCCTGGGGAGCTTCTCCCCCTCAGGCTTTGTTCGGGGGAACTCTCGGCACGGCCGCGGTAGCCCCGCCCCCTCGTTTGGCGCGATGCTGCGGGCCAGCCCATGGCTGGGATCCGCGTTGCTGGGAGGGGGCGTGGCCTGGCAAGCGCGCGTTCTGCGTTGGCCCGCCCCCCTTCTCTTCCTCCTCTTCTCATGAGGCTCTTCTCCGGGGGCCATCTTGGTGCTGCTGTGGCTGAACCTGCGTGCTCCTGGCCGATAAGGGCCTGTTGGCCACTTCCTTAGCTTATGCGGGGGCCCCTCTTTAGCAGGGGGGCCTCCTTTTTTCTCGCATGTGTGTATATAGGTATATATGGAGATATATGTAATTATATATATATATATATATATATATATATATATATATTTTGAGGCGATTGTGACTTATGATGCCTTCATTGTGTGTTACAGATTGCATCGTATATGTGCACGATAAGGGGATCCTCCTTGTCCTGAGGTCCCTAGTCTTAAAATAGATCACCACAAATCCTCCCACTGGGACTTTTAAGGGGCATCCTGGGTTGCTTATTGCTTAAATTCCCTGCGGTCTTGCGACTGACCACAAGAATCACCATATGGAGGCTCCGCAGGATATTGGGTTCAGGCTCCCTCTGGGACAATCCCGGCCATGTGTGGGTTGTGGGGCATCCCTTACGGGTGAGAATGTGCTTATTTGTATACCATGTGCGCAAAAGGCCATATTGCGGCAGTCGGGTGCCCGGCCTTCTGGGTCGGCACCCCCCGCTTCATCGCCTTCCCCTCCCCGCCTTATCCGTACCCCAAGTGACATTGGTGCCAGCGGGGAGTCGCATTCTGATGTTTGTACTAGGTTGGCCAGCATCGAGAAATTTATGGTTAGCGCGGTGGGCAAGAAGGCCCAGGCTAAAAAGAGACATTTGTCTTCGGTCCAGGCGACTTGGGATATTGATGATGATTCATTTGATATGTCGGATTATTCCCCGTTAGAGGAGGGGGAATTGTATGAGGAGTCAGAGGCTGACGATGTACGGTTTGGCGAGGCTGATGTTGGGCAGGCGCTGGGGGATGCTGTTGACACGGCCACGGTTTTGTCACATCTCTTGGAGGTTTTGGATATTGCGCCTCCTGAGGCGCCCCCTCTCAAGAAGGGGGAATTTTTTGGTGCCCACAAGCCTCGTTTGGAGTTCCCTACCCAGGGTCATTTTGATGCACTGATCCTTAGGGAATGGGAGAAACCTAGTCGGCTTCCGGGAGTTCCTCAGGGATGGGATAAGAAGTATCCATTCCCGGTGGAAGCGGTTAAGCGCTGGGCTTCTCCTCCCGATGTTGATGCGCCAGTTTTGGGGTTGACCAACTCCTCCGTGCTTCACACCCCAGACGCCACTTCCCTAAAGGATGGTAAGGATAGGTGCCTTGATCAGATGGCATGCCATTCCTTTGCCAGTGTTGGCTCGGCCTTGCGGCCTGTTTTTGCATCTGCGCTAGTGTCGGTGGCTGCTAGGTCTCTGATTAGGGACTGGTTAAATGACGCTCACCTTGATCCGGCCAGCGCTGAGTTCACTACGCTTAAAAGATTTGAATTGTTCATGTATTTGTCTTGGCTGCTATGGAAGACACTATTGTTATGTGTAGTAGGACTTCAGCCTTATTGGTGGCCATGCGCCGATAAGTATGGCTACGTCAGCGGACGCCGGATTTTGCGGCCAAGAAATCGCTCACAGCTCTTCCCTTCTTGGGTACGTGGCTGTTTGGAGATAAGTTGGATGCTGTGGCAAAGGGAGGTAAGTTACCTCAGCAGAAGAAACAGCGCCGTCCCTTTCGGGGGGCAGGCTCTTTCAGTCCTTTCGAGGTGCCAGAGCTGGCAGAGGTTTGGCCTTCTCGGGCATCAGAGGCTCTTCCTGGAACAGGGGCAGAGGTCGGGCCCGTCCCGCTTCTGCCTGGGGTTCCAAGCCCAAGCCTGCGGGTAAACCAGCTCAGCAATGAAGGGGCGCCCTCACCCGCATGGGTGGGGGGACGGCTGCGGCTCTTCTTCCAGGTCTGGGCCCGGGAGGTCACAGACAATTGGATCTTGGAAGTGGTCTCCTCCGGGTACAAACTGGAGTTCGAGTACTGGCCTCCTCCAAGATTTTTAAGGCCTCGGGTGCCCTTGGACCCTTAGGCTGCACAGGGGCTCCTGTTAGCAGTGAAAAACCTTCTGGACATGGGAGTTGTATGCCCGGTGCCTCCGTCGGAGAGAGGCAGGGTTTTTTTCTCCAATATTTTCATGGTCCCCAAAAAAGAAGGTTCTGTAAGACCTATTCTGGACCTCAAGGTCCTCAAGAGATTCATCAGAACCAAGAAGTTCCGCATGGAGACTCTGCGCTCGGCCATCAATTCCCTTCGTCAAGGGGATTTCATGACATCCATAGACATCAAGGATGCGTATTTGCATGTTCCAATTTTTCCAGCGCATCAGAGATTCCTCAGGTTCACGGTGGACGATCAACATTTTCAGTTTGTAGCCCATCCCTTCGGGTTGACCTCAGCGCCGAGGGTCCTCACCAAGGTTCTGGCGGGCATAATGGCCCTATTCAGAGCTCAGGGAATTCGCATTGTGCCGTATCTGGATGACCTATTGATTTCAGCTTCTTCCCTCCGTCAGGCAGAGCTGGACACCCACCAGGTGGCGTCGACCCTGGAGAGGTTCGGGTGGGGGATCAACCTCCCCAAGTCCTCTCTCTCGCCATCACGGGTGATTTCATTCCTGGGCATGAATCTGGATACCATTCAGGCCAGAGTGTTTCTACCCCAGACCAAGGTGCAGGGGATTCGCCTTCTTCTGACCAATCCTTGCCCCTCACAGGGGATGAAACTGGTGGGATTGATGGTGGCCTCCTTCGAGGCGGTCCCGTTTGCGCAGTTTCACATGAGATCTCTTCAACTTCATCTATTGACGCATTGGGACAGGTGTCCGCTGTCATTGGATCAGCCGTTCAGGATGTCTCCCAGGGTTTGGCAGTCCCTTTGGTGGTGGCTGGAGTCAAGCAACCTGTTGAGGGGCAGGTCCTTTCTGGTTCCTCGCTGGGAGACGGTTACCACGGATGCCGGCCTGTGGGGCTGGAGAGGTTTCTGGAAAAGTCATCAGTTCAGCGGGGTGTGGGGTCCTCAGGAGGCTCACAACCCCATCAATGTCTTAGACCTCAGAGCCATCCGGCTTGTCCTGTCACGGCTGACGTTGCACTTACAGGGTCTTCCGGTTCAGATTCGATCAGACAATCGGACGACGGTTGCCTACATCAATCACCAAGGAGGAGCTCGCAGCAGGAGTGCCCTCAGGGAAGTCTCTCTGATCCTGCATTGGGCGGAGAGCAATGTTCCTTGCATTTCGGCAATCTACATTCCGGGAGTGGAGAACACGGAGGCGGACTCCCTGAGCAGGAGGTCCTCTTGCCAAGGAGAGTGGTCTCTTTGTCGCAAGTGGGGGACTCCGGAGGCACAATTACAAACTCCCGGCCTTTGTGTCTCTATCTCAGGATCCTCTAGCTCTGGCAGTGGATGCCTTGTCCCTTGCTTGGAAGGATCTGGGGTTTCTGTACCTGTTTCCTCCCTTCTCCATGCTGGGCAAGGTAGTTTGCAAACTGGCTCTGGAAGGGGCACCAGCAATTCTGGTGGCTCCAAGGTGGCCAAGAAGAGTTTGGTACGCAGACGTTGTAAGGCTGGCGGTGGATCAGTACCGGCTTCCCATGTTTCCGGATCTGTTATCTCAGGGTCAACTACTTTATCCCAATTTACCAACGCTGGCTTTGACGGCTTGGCTGCTGAAACCTTCATTCTGAAGGAGGAAGGTTTGTCTGAGGCTGTGGTTCAGACCTTGATTAGAGCTAGGAAGCGGTCCTCTTCTGGCATTTACTATAGAACTTGGCGGTCCTATATTGACTGGTGTGAGGCTAGGGCCTTGCCTTGCAGGGTGTTTTCGATCCCTAGGATTTTGGATTTTCTTCAGCACGGTCTGGATCTTGGGTTCCAGCTTAGAACCTTGAAAGGGCAGGTCTCTGCTCTGTCTGTTTTCTTCCAAAGATCTTTTGCCTTACACCCGCTGGTTAAGACTTTTTTCCAGGGGGTCACTCATGTTCGACCACTCGGAAGGCTATGGTTCCTGTTTGGGATTTGAATTTGGTTCCTTCGGCTCTCCAGGGTCTTCCTTTTGAGCCGTTACAGGATATTGCTCTTTCTGTTTTCACTCAGAAGGTTGCCTTCTTGGTGGCTATTACCTCTGTTCGGCGTGTCTCTGAGTTGGTGGCTCTGTCGATTCAGGCCCCTTACTTTGAAAGACACCAGGACAAGGTGGTCTTTCGCTTTAAGCCAGATTTCCTTCCTAAGGTGGTTTCTGCTTTCCATCTCAATCAGGATATTGTTCTTCCTTCCTTGTGTCCTAAGCCTAGCAATGACAAGGAGAGGGTTTTGCACAATTTGGATGTGGTTCGCTGTGTTAAGTACTATTTGGTGACTACTTCTTCTTTCCGCAAGACGGATGCCTTTTTCGTTGTGCCCTGCGGGCCCAGGAAAGGTTTGGCGCCCGCCAAGTCTACCATGGATTCGTCAGGCCATTGTTGGGGCCTATTCTGCTAAGGGGAGGACTCCCCCTTTTACGGTCACTGCGCATTCCACTCGTGCTGTGGGTGCGTCCTGGGCTTTTCAGCACCAGGCTTCTGTTGAACAAGTTTGTAAGGCTACTACTTGGTCTTCCGTACATATTTTTTCCAAGTTTTACAAGGTCGATGTGCGGGCTTCAGCGGATGCCTTTTTTGGCCGCAAGGTTCTGCAAGCTGCTGTGGTTTAAGTTGGTGCATTCTTTACTGTTTATGGTTCCCACCCTTAACGGACACTGCTATTGGATGTCCCAAATGTCATGAAGAGGTGAAGCACTTAGAATTATACCGTTTTGTGAGTACTCACCTTTAAAACGGATATTATGAGTGTGACATACACTCCGCTTCACCCACCCTTTTTGGTATTCCGGATCCTTTATATGGTGAACCATTGTTTCTTGGTTGTTTGTATTGTTTTATTTGGTTCTTCCTGGTCCCCTTACTGCTATCTTACACTGGGGAATTGGTGGGAGGTCCCAGGTATTTATGGACTGGGAGGAGCTCCTATTTTGCATTCATCTCTGCAGAAGTTCGCCCTCTACTGGAGAATAACCCAAATGTCATGAAGACTTGAAGCGGAGTGTATGTCACGCTTATAATATCCGTTTTAAAGGTGAGTACTCACAAAACGGTATTTTTTTGCTGCTCCTTTCCACTGCATCAGGCTTAGAGGCTGGTATGCCACCATGATTGGAGGCTGGCGACTGAGCCCAACAAAATTGAGGCCATTTTTGGCTTATCACCAGTACTTCTGTTTTAGGGAGACCAAATGTCCCTATGAAGATCAGCAGTGTACATCACTCCAGGCCTCTTGAAAAAGTTTCTTAGGTCAAAGCTCTCAGGTTTTTCAGCACAATGCAATTTCTATGTGCTTTGCACCCTATTAAAAGTTGAATTGCTGCCTTTTCTTGGGGCCTGCTAAAATTTTCCAAACTGTTATTTTTCTTAAGCTTCAGGAGAAAAGAAAAAAACCTTAATTTTATCTTTTCTTATTTATCTTATAAAACGTGGAATCTAAAAGATTTCAGGCCCGAGCGCTAGCCTACCTTTAGGGCATCCAACATTGGATGCCCCACTGCGTAAAACCCCTGGGTGCCAGTGATCTTACCACAACACGATTCCCCAGGCGGCCGCAACCCTAACTTCCCTGCGGTCGCGTGCACTCCCATGTACAGCCTTTCTAAATGGCTGGGCGCAGGAGCGTGTGCCCAAACAGCCCATCAGGCATGTAGCCAGGCGACTGCAGCTGCACTTTTGAGATGATCTCTCTCAAAAGTGCCACAGAGCATTGCTTTATCGGTGGAAAAGCCTCCGCCGAGCCAACAGCAGCGCCTGGGCCCCAGAGGATGAACGGTGGAACCATTTTTGGGTTTCCATCAATTTTAAACCCCTTGTCCTGTGTCTTTCTAATGGAAGCTACTTGCTTTTTTTTTGCAGCAATGGGAGACATTTTTAAAATTGCTGACTACTTTTTTTCCCACTGTTTGGTAGAGGAACTACTTCAAAGCCTCGGACGTGTTGGTGCCAGATGCCTCGTAGTTATTGTTACAAGAATTTGGAATATAATTGAAAACAATCCATGATGTGCATTTGAGATTAGGCCCAGTGCTGGCTTGGTGGGGAGTTAATATTGAAACCCTGTCTTTCTCCAAGGCCTGATGTCTACGAGTTGATCGTGAGAGATGAGTCATCTGTGAATTTTGTGCATCTGGTTAAAGTTTGCGTATCTGGAAAATGCATAATTTAACGATGCGGGACAATGAGCGATGCAACGGAAGAGGAAAACGTGGATCTTGCCAGAGAAGGTGAGAGCTGACATTTCCAAAGCAGGATTTCTGTTGTTGCTTTATTGCCACAGCATGATTTTTACAATGACCAACAAGCATCCCAAAAGGAAGACTCTCACCAACAAGTTATGGCAAATTTAATAGGGTTGGGTCTTGATGTTCTGGCCTGTATCAGGCTTTTAAAGGAAAACTCCCTTTTTGTCAGGTTCTTGGTGTTCTGCCTTATTGTTTTCATCTTCTGGAATGTAAAATAAACATTTGTGTTAAGACCGTGCTCCCAGACCAGTGATTTACTTATCAGCATGCAAGTTTCCTATATTGTGTGTCTGTGATCCTAAGATGGGAGTGGTTTTTCTGGCCTTGAGTAAAAAGTACTGACTACAAATACCAGAATAATTCCACTGTAAGAGGTGAGCATGTTAGCTGCCTTGGCTAAATCAAGCAGCAGTAATGACCCTTCCCAACTGGGAAGGATGCCAGTAACCCTGTAGCTACTGGAATGCAAGATTGTGATTCTCCCTATCTAAATTATTAGAATTACAGCAAAATGGGTTAAACCTGTGGCCTGTTCCCTAGCCAATCAGATTATTAGCAAGCTAGAGTGAAGAAGGCTCTGATTTGTACATCTAATGCACCAGTTGATGTACATTGCTTAGGTAAACACATTGTTGCTTCGGGAAAAAATATAAAAAATTAAAAAACTAACAGAAAAGCTTAGCACATTAAATACATCATTTGTATTATGGAAATTTTTTAAAAAATGCTGTCGAAAGTGGAATTGCCTAAATTGAAACGGACTCCAGTTTTCCCTGCTTTTGTAACATTCTGGATCAGGATGTCTGTTTGTTGTGTAACCTCCCTTTTTGTCCACTTGATCTCCAGCAAATAATCGTAGAATTGGGAGTGCTGCTGTCCATTTTTCAGACGTTTCCAGGGTGGGTTATGTTAAGATAGAATTAGAATTCCGTGGGTATGGGTGTGTTTGTGGGGGTGAAACTCCCACCAGACCAAACCTTGCCAGAATGTTTAAATGTTTCGTTTATTCAGTGATATTCAATATAATATATAATATAAGGCTATGTTCCCCATTCATAGGATGGACACTTAGGCGGATGTGATGGAGATTACCTCACTTCCTATCAGTCCTTATCAAACAGAAATGACATCTTTCACTACCACTGAGCAGTGTGCCATAAATACAGTAATGGGCAGACAACCTCTGCTTTGGTTTTGAGGAACCCGATTCTTTATTGGCATCTGAAAAAATACACACATATGTAAAGGCACCTCTTTTTATTACTTGAAACAATCGAACTAGAGAGCATTTTATTCCATTTTTTTATGATGTTCTGTTGCAACCCTCATATGAGGCGTTAAATCTTGGACTTTGTGTTTGTTTTCCACAACTATTACAACTTTCCATGGTTCTGAATGTGATTTTAATCTCCCTTTAATTCCTCAGTCCCCCATTTTGTACTGTACGTGCAGGACCTGCACTTAGGCCAATGTATTTCCTAATTTCTTTGTCAGGCTTTTTGGCCTTTAGGAAGACTAGAGTCTAGTTTATGGGAACAGGGAATGGCACTTGGACTATATTAGAGGTGTGAAACTCAAATTAATTTCTTTATAAATGTTTGATTCCCTAGTGATCATTGTGCCTGTTTTCTTCTTTTTATTTCTTTTTACTATTTTGCCGTCAAGAGATAAAGTGCTGAATGTTTTGTACTTAGTCATGATCAATGCTTTTATTGGGTCAAATTAATAAGATTTAATCGCATTTAACAAGCCAGATATTCTAAGTGTACAGCACGTCCTGTTCCAGAAGATATTCCTTACACTTGGGATATACTCCAGTAGATGGCGCTGGACTGCAGAGACAGAAAAGTGGCCCCTCCCGGCCCCATATATACCAGGGACCTCCCACTAAATCCCCAGTTCTTCTCTGCAGTCCTGGCTGCGATGACTAGAAGATGGCTCTCTCTACTCGCAGGTGAGCGGGACTATTAGCCTGCAGCCCTGTAGGTCTATTCCCACCCATTTCCTTTTACTGCCTCCCAGCTCAGGCTGCTCTGGTTCGGGTGAAGGTAGGCAGCACCGCTGTCAGGTGCTAAGGAGTGCTGCTCCAACCACAGTCCCCCACCAAAGGGTAGGCGATATAGGCCCATGGTGAGCCTTATGGGATGCCCCCCCGCACTTTATGCCCCCTGTCCCCGCAGTTGGCTCCCTTTAGGCTGGCCGTCGCTATGTTGTGTGTTGTGTTTTTATCCCTTTTAAAATTGGTTGCAATGGTTTCTTTTGCCGCCGCCGCCGAATGCTCTGCGGTCAGCGGCGACATCGCTTCAGGTGCTGCTGCGCCATCATTGGCTGGCCTTGTCAGGTGGGCGCGTTTTCGTGCTTCTTGCGGCTGACGCGTTATGCATCACTGTCTCCGCGGCCCGCCCCTCGAGGTATATGCGGGCGCCATTTTAGTTCTCTGCTGCGTGTGCCTGGCGTCTCCCTATCGCGGCCCGTAAGTGCCCCTGCGGGCTGATTTATTTTATATATATTATCTGTATTGCATATCGCTTATGGGATCTTTTGCTTATGTCTTGCAGGCGGGTCAAACTTTGTGGTTTCTCCCGGTCCTATCCCCTCTATTTAGTGTTAACTCTTATTGGATTATTAGCGGGTTATTGGGGCATCCCGGGTTGCTTTTATTAGCTTCAATCCCTGTTGGCCGTTTGTGCCGTGATAATCACCATATGGTGGCTTCTCAGGATAATGTGCTCGGGGTTCCTTCGTGACAAGCCCGGCTGTGTGTGGCGTGTGGGGTATCCCCTATAAGTGATGATGTCAGGGTGTGTGTACCCTGCGCCCAGCAGGTACTTGCGCTGCAGTCTGGGTTACCTGCGGCTGGGCCTAGTGCTGCGCCCCCTCTGGCTTCGCCTACCCCCCTCCACACTTACATCTGACTCCCAGTGAGGTGCATACCAGTGGGCAGTCTCAACCTGATTTGGCTGCCTGGGTAGCCAGCATATTGCTGGGTCTGGTCCGCGTAAGGCTCCTGCTAAGCGGCGGCATCTGGCACCCGGTGTTACTCTCTTTCCTATGGAAGCTGAGTTTTTTTAATTATTCTCTGATTCAGAATCATCTGAGGATCAGCCTAGGGGTTATGCTAAATCTGGATCTGACCCATGGGCTTCAGATGATACTGACAGACTTTTGGCTCACATTTTTGAAGTGCTCTGTATCTCTCCTCCTGCCGTGGCCCTGCAGCAGCAGGGGGAGCTGTTTCATACTGTTAAGCCACATTTGGAGTTTCCTGAACAAACTCATTTTAATAATCTGATTCTCAAGCAGTAGGAACGGCCTAGCTGGCTTCCCGGGGTACCTAAGAGTTGGGATAAGAGGTATCCCTTTCCTGCTGAGATGGTTAAACGTTGGTCATGTCCTCCAGAGGTGGATGCTCCAGTTCTAGGGCTGTCTAACACATCTGTCATGCATTCCCCTGACACTACTACACTGAGGGATGGGGAAGACAGGCGCATGGATCAGCTAGCTTGCCATGCCTTTGCCTGTGTTGGGACCGCGCTCCGTCCGGTCTGTGCCTCTGCTATCACGGCTGTTGCTATTAAAAGCCTGGTCAGGGGTCTCTTAGATGGGGCCCCTGATGATGCTGGTAGTGAAGAGTATAGAGCTCTTCTGCGTTGTGAGGAATTTGTTGCATATGTTCTCTCTGCTCTGGATGATACCATTAGAATGTGTGGCAGGGCATCTGCCTTGTTGGTGGCGATACGCCGCTCGGTCTGGCTGCACCAGTGGGCAGCTGACAACGCTGCCAAAAAGGCCCTCACTGGGTTTCCCTTCAAGGGGCTGCACCTCTTTGGGGAACATTTGGACTTGTTTGCTAAAGGTGGCAAGTTACCTCAGCGTAGAAGGCAGCCCCGGTCCTTTCGGGGTTCAGGTGCCTTTTCTCCTTCCTTCAGGGGCTCCAGAATTGGACAGGGAGCTTCCTTTGCTGGAGCCCGTGGAGATTTTTGGGGCAGGGGCAGAGGACGTGGCCGCCCAGGCCCCCCCTGGGGTCCCAAGACTAAGTCCTCCCCCAAGCCCCCTCAGGCATGAAGGGGTGCCCTCACCCATCCAGGTGGGGGGACGGCTTCGGCTCTTGGCTCACGTCTGGAGGCGTCATGTCTCAGACCGGTGGATTCAGGAGGTAGTTTACAAGAGTTTGCAGCCTGGCCGCCTCCAAGATTCATCAAATCTCGTTTAGCTCACAGCTCTTTGTCCGCTCAGTGTCTCTCCCTGGCTGTCCAAGGCCTTCTAGACCTGCCGGGTGCCCTTGAAGGAAAGGGGCAAAGGCTATTATTCCAATCTTTTCATTGTGCCCAAAAAGGACGGGTCCATCAGACCTATCCTGGATTTAAAGCTTCTCAACAAGTTTGTCAGATTCAGACACTTTCGCATGGAGACTCGGCGCTCATCTGTGACTTTCCTACGCCCAGGGGACTTCATGACCTCTGTAGACATCAAGGATGCTTACCTTCACGTTCCTATTTTTCCAGGTCATCAGAGGTTCCTCAGGGTCGCTCTGGAGGATCAGCACTACCAGTTTGTGGCCTTGCCCTTTGGCCTCACCTCTGCCCCCAGGGTATTCACCAAGGTTCTGGCAGGTGTAATGGCCCTGCTGAGATCTCAGGGCATTCACATTCTTCCCTACCTGGATGACATGCTTATTGCTTCTCAGTCCTTCCATCAGGCAGAGCTGGACCCTCAGAGGGTGGTGTCCACACTGGAGTCATTCGGCTGGGTGATCAATCACTTCAAATCCTCCCTGTCTCCTTCCATGGTGAAGTCTTTTCTGGGCATGATTCTGGATTCAGCTCAGGTCAAGATCTTTCTTCCTCAACAGAAGGTGGAGGTCCTTCAAGAGAAAGTTCAGCTCCTGCTGTCTTGTCCCCATCCATCCATCCATCAGGCAGTGAATGCAACTGGTGGGCCTGATGGTGTCCTGCTTCGAGGCGGTTCCATATGCTCAGTTCCACATGAGGCCTCTTTAGCTTCACCTCTTGTCAGTATGGGATCGGGGACCCTGTGTCCCTGGATCAGGTGTTTGTCTTGTCCCCTCAGGTCAGGCGGTCTCTAGTGTGGTGGCTAGTCTCAGGAAACCTGCTGTGGGGCAGGTCCTTTCTGGCCCCCTGCTGGGAGACTGTCACCACGGATGCCAGTCTGACAGGTTGGGGGGGATTCTGGAAGTCCCTGAAATTCCAGGGTCAGTGGGGCCCTCAGGAGGCCCATGCCCCTATCAACATTCTGGAATTGAGGGCAATCAGGTTGGTTCTCGCCCACTTAACCCCACACCTGAGGGGTCGGGATGTTCAGGTCCGCTTGGACAACCGGACGGCGGTTGCCTACATCAATCATCAGGGAGGGACGCGGAGCAAACGGGCCCTTAAGGAAGTGTCCCTGATACTGTCCTGGGCGGAGGACAATGTTCCCTGCATCTCGGCTGTATACATCTCGGGGGTGGAGAATCGGGAGGCAGACTCTCAGTTTGGCCATCTTGATTTGAACAGACATTATAGCATCGATAGATCTACACCCTCTACAATTATAATAATAGAGGGAGTGCTCAAGGATAGACATCATCTGCACAGCATCATCACCTTCCTCCTTCTCCACTGGTGTACAACTTCCAAAGTCTGCTCCTTTCCCTGGTTGCCTTGCTGTCTTTTGGGCCAATATAGTTCAGGGGCAAGTCTAATGCTTTAATAAGTCCAGCTTTGTAATACATTTTGTCGCTCTTATTTTCTTATTTTGATTTGGCGTCTACATTTTTGGTACAAATTGGAGTCAACTGTTAGGGTCAAAAATTGTCATAGGAGATAATGTAAAGATATGTTGAATGTGAGTGTTGGATTCAAATGACATAATTCACAATGCACAGTAACAGGAAGTAAAGCAGCACTTCATGTTTGCAGGTGGCCTGCAAATGCCTGATCCACCATCTTGTTTCTAAAATTTACCACAGCAAGAGTTAGAAAAAGGTAAATTAATTTTTATGTGCAGCATTCTAAATTGCCTTGGGGAGGGATACATATGAGCACTGTTTGTTGTGTTGGTCTGGTTTAAGTCATTTTTAACAGTTGGCCCGCTTTAAGGTAAAAGATTATATATAAAGACCCCTTTACCATTGCACAGAGGTTTTCAGCACGCACTATGACCACTTGATCAACACGTTGCCACCTTTCGCGACTGCCACAACTGGGTGTAAATGTTGCAGTTTTTTTTGGGCGTAGACCAGTACTTACCAAATCCACATGATTAAGCCCTTAAGATACCAAAAGCTGACCAGCTGTGGACCAAAAGCTTCATTAGAATTCGGTTGACAGCATTCTTGCTTTGACTATGTAATGCTGACTCGGCTTCAGTCATCCAGGGCCACCTTCTTCCTCCACCACCCAAGAGTTCTCTTCTTGACTGCTTTTTATGATGCTGTCATATGCTGCAAACCAAGTTTTTGGCTTTTGAGGTTAGACAACAAAGTCCATAAGTGTTTAGTTTCATCCACACAATTTAACGCCTATAAAATCTTTTTCATCCCTCTTGGATGTTAGAAAACAAAGTGTGGTGCAGTATTAACTGCATGTGTTTGTACAGCTGTAATGTGACTATTGACAGTGGCGTTTCTGTGACTGTGCTCACTGTATGCATTAACCGCTCCCAATTCCACGGGAAAACCTGGGTCTTTATACATCGCAAAAACAAACATTCGCTGAAAACCACAAACTTGCTTGGCTGAGGCCTGGAGAGTTTGCAAGTCTCTCCCGTTGGCCATGTCTCATGTGTGTTTGGCTTCCTTGAAAATAATTTCTTTCCTGCGTCTGGTCATAGGCTGTGTACTCCGTCTCTTCATATCACTTAGTAAATGCGCCTGTGTGTGTTTGGCGAGAGTTGTCAAACATATGTTTGTCAGTTTGAATAAAGGTTTTGATAATGGTTCTCTTCAATGCCAGTTGATAGGAAACACATAGTCAGTGTTAATGAGAACATCTTTATATATATATTATTAAAGTTGGTGTACTATGGGTTTGTGTTGCGTGAGGATCTTATAGCCTAACTGCATTCGGGACCTTTGGGTTAAAGGCAATAAAGAAATTTTTAAATTGCTTACCTAACATCCAAAACAGAGTCGCGATCCAGTATGTGGAGAGACCCATGGCTTAATATAGGGGGGGGGGGCTAAAGAGACAAAAAAAAAACGCTACTTAGGTAAAGAGAGTGGAGCTTTGCTAGAATGGAAAGGATTTGCACAGTACCCAATACAAGGACAGATAGCATTACCCATCTATCCTTGCAGCAGGTGGAGCTATGCAAATCATCTCTTTATGTCTCTGTGCCATCCAAGGCCATTAGAAACGCTAAGGGTGCAATGCCAAGGATTAGCTTTAAATTTACACAGCCATACACATCCAACTAGTGGATACGTGTTTTCGAGCTTTAGGCTCTCATCAGCACTAGGCCGGATGTTTCTGGCTGTATGGGGGGGAGACTTGGTGAGTACCAAGACCCATGTTAGGCTTAAGATCCCAAATGCTTTATCCTAAGAAGTCTTATGGGCAGCTGCAGCTCCTGTACTGAAAGTGCGCTCCTTGCTTGGCCTGGGTGTGTGTTTCTGCTGCTGGTCACATGGGAGCCAAGTAATATGTGTCCACCGCTGATCAAAGCTAATAGAGCTGCAATAAGCGTGCCTCAGCACCACAAGGGATTGAATCCTGTAGGCTGACGGGTAAGTGAGTTTTTTTATTGCCTGGGCAGTCCTTTTAAATGGAAAAAGGTTACAACCATGTGACGACTGAATTTTAACTTGCATGTAATTTGGATCACAGAGCTGCTATTATAATAGGAGCCACATTTGATGGTCCCCAAATTTTGGGTCCTTTGGAAATGTAGGTATTATATTTCACTGATGACCATTGAGTGAGTTATAGAAGTATAAATAGATTAGGTCCTGCAATCTAATGTTCACCTTTTCCTGAGATCAGGTCCTGTGGCATGCACATGCTTAAGGATTTCCTGGGAGCTCATTTGCCACCTGTAAACGAATTAATAGATGAGGCTTAGCTCCACCTCCGTCGCAGTGATTGGAGTATGCTGCTCTCCATTCACTGCAACAAAGGCCACAATCTAAGGATTGAGTGAGTACTCAGTCTGGGTGACAGGTTGTTGAGCGCCCCATTCCTTTTACACCGGAGGACTGCTTACCTCTAACTGATTGTCCCTGAAGTTACGCCCGTTTATAAACTTGCTAATTTTCAGTGGGTCAGATTTGGCGATAGTTACTTTAATAAGCCCTCTGAAGTTTGTTCCTAAAGTGCTAAGCGATGATGTAGTTAGGTTGTTGTAACAATTACGGTGTACTCGCCTCAGTCAGAATTGTAATGACATTTGCTTTGTCAGTCTTCTGTTTATGCTTTTGTTCCCCACAAAAAAATCAATATATATTCCTGCTTGTGTTTCTTTGCAGTTTTATGTCCCCAAACAATGGCACACTGTAAATCATGATACTGCAATGTCTCCCAGCTTGTTTTATGGGAATAAAAGTTTATAAAGTGTGACCAAAAACTGCGTGTATCAAATGCAGACAAAGGAGACGGGTTGAGTCTTTTAATGTACTGATTGTATATTAATGAACAGCCAAACGGCCTGAAAACTCCGCCAGTGAAAGAGGCGGCATTTTAAGTTTAAACTCTGCACTCTGAAAGTGTGAAGTGATGTCCCTCAATGAAGTTTACTGCATAAGTGCAACTCGGCGGCCGCCTTTGAAGCTGAATTTCAGCCGCCATAAAAGAGAAAGGGGCCATAATTCATTCAGTGAAAGAGCTTGACTTCAGCTTTGAAGGCTGTCCACTGCAACTTTCAATGAGGAAAAAATGAGACTGTAGTTTTATTACCAAATAAGCGTTATTCTAATGGCGATAATAACACTATTTTAATATGCACTGCATTAGAGCGCCACCCCTGTTCTCTCTGCTCACCACTGTCAGCAGTTTGCTGGGCGCACAAAGTGGGGGGCCATGGATGCTGTTTCTGTGAGTGGGTTCTGCTGGATGACGCATAAGTTCTCTGCGGAAACCCTAAAGAAGGCAAGTATATAGCCCAGTGTCAGGCTTTTTTCAGCAGGAGAAACCACACATGTGCCATGGGATTCCTGATTAAGGGGAATATATGGAATCCCTGGGGGGGCTCACTACAGTGCATGCCTACATTTTCCAGTGATTGAGTGCCCACAGTGCTTCTATCTAAGTCTGGTAGCTCTATCGCATCTCAGCCACTGTTTACTATCAACCTATATACCAATATACCAATATAGTTGCTTTATTGGAAGGGGTGAGTGTGGCCAGTCGATGTGACTGATGAGATCCTGAGGATTGTCCCAGAGGTCCCCGGTGAGCGTTAGCACTGTAGCACTCAATCACTAGAAAATGTATACTAGACGAGGATGTAAATGCTGCAATGGACAAAAGAGCAATATGTGTGTTCTTGCATTTGAGCTTTTTTTGACATTTGTGGTAGAAACAACACATAGTATTAGGACTTACATTATTAGACTACTGTAACTACAATGTTATCTTAAAGTGCACAAACCACCTCCTATGGAAAGTTAAATTAAAAAAAATATATATATATATATCAACTCCCCTTAGTGTCCTGATAATGAATTGGATAAAAATACTCCACTGTTTTGGCTTCCACAGAAAAATTGGGGGAAAATGAAACCTTCATTTGGCTCTTATCTTCCTTCTTGTCTCTTATCTTCCTTCCCTCAATAACCACTAAGCCATGAATTTACGAGGAGGGGGCTTAAGCAGATAGTTTAGAACAATAGTATCCTGTGAGAAACCAATGGCATAGCTGGGGAAAAGGAAAATTAAAATAACTATAACAGGAATACCAAGCAGCATTGGGGGCCGAAAGCATCCAAATGGTAATGTACCTGGGGTGGAGGAGCAAAATAGAGTTGTTTTGGGGGTTTTGGTACACTTTAAAGTCATTTTTACAATAGCCAGTTCTTTCCTTTAGTTGATGGTATGGATTTTACTGGAAAAATCATTAGTATTTTATTGCTCCTCTGTAATTGGGAGCAATAATTAGGAGCCCTAAAACATTTACTATCTGTTATCATAAACTCATCAGCCATGATCAAGTTGGAAATGTTGGCATGCTTGTTTAGAATGGAAGCACACTATTATCACTCATTCTCTGTCTTTCCCACTGGATTTAGTGTGAAATGAGTCTCATTTCTTTGCAAGCCTTCAGCTTCTAGTGTGAATGGAAACATTTGGCACCGTGTTCCTAGAGGTGCTGGAAAAACGCTCACTCTTTTGATGGTTTCGATCTGGAAACTCCATTAGTATTGCTTGCAGCCCTGTTTGGAGTAGGCAGGCTGTCAGCGTTGTGGAAGAAGGGGCTGTACTATGTCTAGAAAAAGTGGGGCCGAGTTGAAATGTCTTCAGTTCCACTGTTTTCCCTCCTCTTTGGAGCCAGTCAGATTTGCTTCGGCCAGCATGATCTTGTAATAGGTGGCAGCTAGGTTAGGTCGGATAGGCTTCTAAGGTCAGTCTGAACTGTGGCAAGGTAATTATTTAGGACAGGTTTACTGTAGGGAGGTGTGAAGCATCTGTCTGGCTTGTGTGCAAGCAGGAAGGCCAAATATAGGAGGTGTGGGGTGGGGGTGAACGGATTTAAGAGTGACTTCAGTGGCAGCTGCAGGAAAGTAATTGAATTTAGCCTGTTCCCCTGTGAGCTGATGTGAAGCCGAGTTTGTGCCTGAACAAGATTCTGATTCATCTGGTGTCATAGACCTGAAACAGACTTGGTTATTACGAATATTTAAAGGCACCTTGGACCGTCCACTATGTTCAATCCAAAGGACAAAAGTAGTGTGTGAAATGCAGTAAAATACAAGTGCTTAGCAGATTTATTAAGCTCAAGACAATCCACAATCCCTACATGGAATCAAAGCAGCTGAAGGACAAAGCAGTGAAAGGAAATGTCCATCAAACATACTGAACACATACATATTCTCTCCCACAGCTCCTCCACAGAGGTCCAACGTTCTGATGCTCATTTCCAAGATTGCGTCCTACAGTGTAAATGTCACAGGGTGTCCTGTGCAGAGAGACAATTTTTACAGCCTTTACAGAATACACAGCCATACTTAATTACACATACTGGGATATAAAACTAAAATATATTAAGGCTATCTGCAGGATATGAAGCATTAATGTATAATCCCAGTCTTCATTGTCCTTCTTCATTCCCAAATACCCTGTGAAAAGCTCACCTTAAAATATACTCAGTTAGCCTACTAAAGACTTCGCATAATTTCTTTACTTTTCTGATAAAATTCCCTTCAGTTTTCATATCTCTGTACTAAGGTATTTTATTTACCTGAATAGTATCTATACATAATATTTGTATGTTCTTTCTGTTGCATCTATTAAGGTGATGCAAAGTGAAAGCCCAGTAGTCCCTTCTGATTATCAGAAACAAATACTGTTCCATTTTTTTTCCATTTGTGGTTCACATAGCTTTCGGGTTTAGTTGCTGTTGAACCGGATTGCGTGGCTGTCATCTACAGAAAGCCCTGTTGGCCAAACAATGGCGAAATCCATAAATCACGGGCTCACCACAGCATTCTATTGATTTATTCCGCGGCATGTTTACTTATGCGAGATATGCAGAGGCTGCCATACTGTAGGTCAGGCAGTAGGTAGAGATGAAAGAGGAGGAAAGAGAACTCCAAACTTCTTGATAATCTCTATTGTACGGAGGTGCAGCGGCCAATAATTCATTGAAGGGGCATTGCAACGAGCACAGATTATGCAATTGCTGTTGCACGGCCCTGAATAAATATTGACAGGTGAGATCTTGGCAGGACCTATCATTTGTTATCCGCCCTTGAAATGAAAAGATCTTTTCATTGGTGTGTTGCTGCTGTTTGAGACCATAGCAAGTTAGTGCAGGAGGCACAGTTTGATGTACCGTGGAGGACGAAAGCAGTCTGTCGGCGCTCTTTGACTTTGGTTTAACACGTTAGAGATTTTGATCATAGGTTTGATAGAAATACCAGCAACTTTGTATGGAATCTGAACTCCAGCCATTTGCTGTATGTTCAGCTTTAAAAGTTTTAGTGTCCACTGTTTTTTATGGCTTGTGGCCCTTTTGGGGAGTTATATGTAGACAAGAAATCAGGGGGCACTGATTTTAAGGATTCTGTTTTGTTCCTTTAGCTTTTGTGATTTGTTATAAGTGCTGATGCTCAGTAGGGTCTCCAGGCAGCAAACATAACGGGGAGGCCGATTCATTAATAGCGCCAGGTAGCGACAGATGAGCGACTGTAGCGTGATTTTTTCAGCGCCAGCCAGTATTCGCTGTGCTTGGCCGGCATTAGCTTGATGACAGCGACTCAGTCGGTGTGCGGTAATGTTGAATACGGGCTGGGGGGTCGCTGTTTCACAGGTCCAGCGTTGTATGTGAGCGCCTGACAACGAATGGCCAGAGCGAACGGCTAGCTTCATATTCATCAACAAATCACGCTCCGAATGTGCTGTCGCTGTCCATTCCTTGTTTAAACCCCAGAGCGCTGGCGGCGATGTGTATTAACTAGTTTTTAACCCCTAAACAACCATATTTTTTGAATGTAACATTATACATGTTTTTAGAATCATTTTGTAATATGAATACATTAATCTCAGACCTGTTAGATCAATTCTGCACATATTTTTTTTTTTTTTTTTTTGACTTAAAAATAAATCCTAACATTGCAGAAGTGGTCTCCGATTTTTTGACATTAAAAATATTAAAAAAAAATTAATACCAATTAATTATGATTAATTATAGATTGCTCCATTGAAATGCATTGGACATCGCCAGGGAGCGACAGCTCATACCTGGCGCTGTGAGGGAATTTGCAGCGGCACTGTTCGGTCCAGGCGGCTTCATGATGAATGCTGCGCTAGCCGTCGCTCTCGCCGGCGCTAGCCTCATTTTTCTTGATAAATGCGTCATTGTGACCGCCGCCGGGCGTACTTGAGTCGGTAGTCGCCGTTAGCTGCCGCTACCTGGCGCTCGTCAGACACTACCTGGCGCTATCGCTTGATGAATAAGGGCCTAAGTCAGATTCTTACCCAGTGAGGCCACAGACTTACCTGATCCCCAACCTGATCTGCCTGCAGCTATCTATTTTTTACCCACATTTGATTTGCTCTCTAAATACAAAAATGCTCCAAAAGGTGATAGAATTGTGATGAAAATTTACATTTTTGTTGTGTGTTTTGCACTATTTCCCATGTTCTTTTTGTTTGCCTGGGTAGTCCCTTGGCATTTTGTGTGTGTTTTCGCAGTTTTAGGTGACTGACAACCCATATGTGCCACCGACAAGCAAAGAAATAGTAAGAAAGTAACAAAGAAAAGTAAGTGATACTACAAAAAAAAAAAAACAAATAATGTTGATCCCCTGATCTAATTTACCCACCCTATCTCCTCAAAAATGTTACCTTGACATCCAGTTATTCTTTAGCATCGTATTGTGTGTCCTGAAGAAAACTCTTTTATGCTAGAGCATGGCATGGTTAGTAAACTTGTCCAAGGTCAAACAAAAATAGCTGGGCTTACTATTTTTTTTTTTTAGATTCTAAAATGGGAATTTATAACTCTCGTACCACACCGGGCAAGACTGATACAGATCAAAATTAGAATCTATTTAGATCAGGTTATTCCGATTGTGACTGTGACAGATGAGACATTGCTTGCTGACGACTCGGGTCCTCTGGAGAATTTGCGCTGTATACAGTAGCAGCTACTAAGGAAACTACAGGCTGCAAAATATTCAATATTTCCCAGCTTTCAGCTTGATGGAGTGTAACTTGATCGCACGTCTGTGAACATGTGTGTTATGGCTCACATTTTGCTAGGTTAAGCTGCTCACAGGCAATGGGGCGCCCCATCCATGAACCCATTTCTGAAAGTGATGTAACAGATTGAAACACATTGGGGGCTACACTCATAGATATTAGATATTTTAGATAATATCTAAAGCTATTATTTGCTTTAATGCATGCTAAAATTCTATCGTAGGAAGGCTCCAGTAAAAGAATTTGATGAAAAGTCAGAGATGGGATGCTGGAGTCAGGCCACTCTAATGTTGGGTAGTACAAGTCTTAGACAAGAGGGATGGAGATAGGTCCATCTCTGATAGGTCATTAACAAATAAAATACAGTCCTGGGCTACAGACGACTAACTGGATCTCAGCAACAACTGCTTTATTTAGCAGAACGCCAGCATTAATCCTCTGCATGGCAGGTAAGCCCTGATCAGGAGATTGCTATAGATTACAGTATCTCCCAAAAGTGAGTACATCCCTCGCATTTTTGTAACTATGTTGTATATTTTCATGGGACAACATTGAAGATCTGACACTTACATACGATACAATGTAATGTAGTCATTGTACGGCTTGTATACCAGTGTAAATTTTAGTGGCCCCTCAAAATAAATCAACACGCAGCCATTTATGTCTAAACCCCACAACATAAGTGTGCCCAAATATTCATTTTAAATAGGTCTCTGATGTGATGCCTCTCACACTCTCTCATTCTGGAACTTTCCTGGAAGTTTAACATTGCACCTCATGGCAAAGAACTCTGAGGATCTGAAAAGAAGAATTGTTGCTCTTCATAAAGGTGAAGGTTGCCAATACCCTGAAACTGAGCTGCATCATGGTGAGCAGGACCATACAGTGGTTTAACAAGACATGTTCCACTCAGAACAGGCTTCACCAAGGTTGACCAAAGAAGTTGAGTGCACAAAATAGGTGTATGAGTGCTGCCAGCATTGCTGCAGAGGTTAAAGGGGTGGGGGGTCAGCCTGTCAGTGCTCAGTCCATACGTCGCAAACTGCATGGCTGACGTCCCAGAAGTAAGCCTTCTCTAAAGATGATATAGGAAAGGATGATACAGGAAAGCCCACAAACAGTTTGCTGAATACAAGTAGACTAAGGATGTGGATTACTGGAACCTGTGGCCTGATGAGACCGAGATAAACTTATTGGTTCAATTGGTGTCAAGCGTGTGTGGCATCAACCAGATAAGCAGTACAAAGCCAAGTGTGTCTTGCCAGTCAAGCATGGTAGTGGGAGTGTCATAGTTTAGGGCTGCATGAGTGCTGCCAGCTGTGGGGAGCTAAAGCTCATTGACCAAACCATGAATGGCAACATGTACTGTGACATGCTAAAGCAGAGCATTATCCCCTTCCCTTCAGAAACTGAGTTTTCCAACATGATAAAGCACCTAAACACACCTCCAAGATGACCACTGCTTTGCTAAAGAAACTGAGGGTGCTGGGCTGACCATGCGTGTCTCCAGACCTAGACCCTATTGAGCATCTATGGGGCATCCTCAAACGGGAGGTGGAGAAGGGCAAGTTCTCTAACATCCACCAGCTCCATGATGTTGTCATAGAGGAGTGGAGGAGGACCAGGGGCAACCTGTAAAGCTCTAGTGAACGCCATGCTCAAGAGAGGTAAGAAAGTGCTAGGAAATAATGGTGGCTCACAAAATATCCACTTAGTGCACACGTTGGCCATTTTCACTAAGGGCGGGTACTCATTTTTGTTCCCAGGGATTTAGACATTAATGGCTGTGTGTTGCATTATTTTGAGGGCACACAAATTTACACTGTTATACAAGCTGTGCACTGACTACTCTACATTGTATCTTCAGTGTTGTCCCATGAAAAGATATAATAAAATAATTACAGAAATGTTAGGGTGTACTTACTCTTGTGAGATATTGTACCTTGGCTGTCGCTACAGTGTTTTCAGTGGCCCAGATGCTGCAGTGTTGGGGCAAGTTATGGAGGCTGTTTTTTAGTGAATAAATAAACTGTATTCCTGGCTTACACCAAATCTGTGTTATGTGTATTTTCACAAGGATGGATGCAGATTAGTTAAAGAGGAACTTCGTAGGTTCTGCGGGCCCATCCAAGTTCCACTCCTTGGGGAATCTCGAATTGGGATGCCCGCTGTGTGAAACCTCCTGATTGACTGTTACACTCACCTTCTCCGGGGAGCCCTCGTGGCATCTCAGCGCCATGGCCACATACTCGCTCACCTCGCTGTGTGCGCACCTGTGCCCGTGCTGAATAGGCACCATGGTCTAGCCACAGCAGCCTATCAGTGCAGCCGACGGCCAAGCCTATCAGCGCGTCCAGCGCTGGCAGTGCACACTGATAGATTGCTCCCCAGCAAAAGTAGAACAAGATCCCAGAAGTGGCGAGTGTGGGGCAGCCGGCTCTTTTTTTTCAGCTGTGCTATGCACAGTGGGGCAGCCCGGTCTCGCTACCCCATGGCTGTATATTAAAGGGGGACTATGTTCATTTCTGACCCAGCACTTCGGACCGGAGGTGTACACTGTATTCCAGCTTGAGGTGTCCATAGAGAATATTGTCTGGGCTTGTACAGGCCAGAAGGCAGGGCTGCAGGGAGATCAGAGATGCCAGGACCCTGCAGGAGAGTTTGTCGATAAGCCAGGGAGACATGGAAGGGGAGTTTCTTAACGTAATATCCATAATAATGTTTTAGGAAGCCACTAAATTCTAGTTTATGCTCTGTTGCGTCACTGTAGCTTGAATACTGTGTCTGGGATCAGATAATGTTATATAAGTCAAGCCTGAAACTAAACTCAACCTATTACCACACGTAATACATGTACTGTACTTCACATTCCATTCTGTACTCAATGATATATGATTATAGGCAGAACAGAATCTGACCCTTTCTAAACCAGATTGGGGCAGGGTGCAGAACAGCATGCCCACATCAGTGCTGAATGTTTTAACGGATGTTATTTAAGACTGGATGGAAATTTTTAAATGTTTGCTTAAATTTTAAGTCCTCTGGCGACACAGATGTCGAGACAGATGCTATTAAGATGGAGCTGACATGTGTAATAGCAACATATGATACGCAAGTTTCAGGGTAGCTCATAACACGCTGAGGGTTTTACATATGTTGAAGAGCGCAAGACTTTCAACAGTTCCTAAATTGGCCTGAAATCTTAACTATTTGGAAGAATCTGTTTAAACTAGAAGAAAGAGTACATATTTTTGGAGATTGCCAGGCTTTAAAAATGCTGTGATCACCACTATAGTCCGTCAATGCTCTGGGTACATGCAGTATCTGTTTTCTCATTTGTGCATTGAATCAAGTTATAGCAATGGGGTTTCAGGTTGATTTTTGGCTTAAAATAGTCTCTGGCCAGGTTTGGGTATCTGAATAAACTAAAACATGGTAGTATGCTTGTTTTATATGTGGTATAGCATAGGTCTGTAAATTGTAATCTTGGGGTTCATGGAGGGTAGTGGGTTCAAAGAGCTGGAAAATGTACACGGGGCGTATTGTTCCTCTTGTTTCTCTTATTATCACATGGAGAAAATAAGTAATAATAAGTTGCTTTTTAAATTAATAAACACATTGAAAATAAAATATTCTTAGTATACAGTACGTCCTGCTCCAGATAAGAATCATTACACTTGGTATTACTCCGCCAGATGGCGCTGGACCGCAGAGACCGCAAAATTGGCTCCTCCCGGCCCCTCAAATACCCGGGACCTCCTACAAATCCCCAGAATTTCTCTGCAGTCTGGACTGCGAAGGATAAGAAGATGGCTCTCTCTTCTCGCAGGTGAGCGGGGCTATTAGCCTGTGGCCCCACCCGTTCCATATTTAATGTGCCTCCCAGCCTTGGTTGCGCTGGTCCGGGTGATGGTAGGCAGCACCGCTGTCAGGTGCTTAGGAGCGCTGCTCCACCGCAATCCCCCACCAAAGGGTAGGCGGTATAGGCATATGGTGAGCCTCTATGGGATGCCCCTCCCGCACTATTGCCCCTTGCCCCTGTCTATCGGTGGGCCCTATGCTAAGTGGCCGCTGCCCTCCCTCGCTCTCCCTTGTAGCTCCTGGGGGGGTGTGTGTATGCGTTGGTGCTTCACTTGGTTATGTGCTTTTTGTTTTTGTCAGTCTCCACGCTGACTTGGTTGCACTGGTTGTGATTTGAAAATGATGCCGCCGCGCGCACTTCCACTGCGTTCCGCGGTTGGCGGCGGCATTTCCTCTGGCGCTGATGCGCTTTCATTGCCCGCTAGTCACGTGTGCTGCTTCGTGCTCTTCAGGGGGGGCGGGGCCCGCGGTTTTTCGCGTTCTGCGTCACTGTCTCCGCGGCCCGCCCCTCAAGGTATACTGGGCGCCATTTTTCTCAGGTTTCGTCTGCTGCATGGCTGGCATCTACCTACTGCGGTCCGTGAGTGCCCTCGCGGGTGGCTTTATTTACCCTATGTCATATATATACTGTATTTTTCCCCCCCAAAAGTGGGGGGAAAATGCAAGTGCGCCTTATCGGGCGAATGTAAAAAAAAATAAAAAAATAAAATTAAACTCTCCCATTCCCGGCGCTCCTGCGTTGCCTGCCGCACTGCAGGAGGCCAGAAGAAGACAGAAGAGCGGTGGGCTCTGTCCCCTCCCCGCCACTGCTATTGCTGAGGCAGTGATAGCAGCGGCAGAGACGGAGGCAGCGCCTGCCGCTCCGCCATCATCACCTGCCCTCCAGCTGCTGCCTCTTCCGGCAATGGCAGGAGTGAACAGCCAGGTCGTGCAGCAGGTGGGTGTGGCCTGCATCGCGTAGGCGCAGGCCACGCCCACTCGCTGCACGGACCCGGCTGTTCACTGCTGCCCTTGCCAGAAGAGGCAGCAGAGAAGTTGTGGAAGAGAGTAAGAAGCGGCGGGGACGTGCAGACACCCCGCTGCTCCTTACTGGCCGGGCCGTGCAGACACCCAGCTCCATAGAATGGGTGGGCGTGGCCTGCGACGCGATGCACAACGGCGCGGCGCAGGCCACGCCCACCCGATTCACCCGATTCGGCGCAGACACCCGGCCCGGCCAGTAAGGAGCAGCGGGGGGGAGGGTGTAACACTGCTTCTATGGGGAATAGGAGGGAGGGTGCCACATTGCCTATATGGGGAATATGAGGGGGGTGCCACATTGCCTATATGGGGAATATGAGGGGGGTGCCACATTGCCTATATGTGGAATAGGAGGGGGGGTGCCACATTGCCTATATGGGGGATAGGAGGGGGGTGCCACACTGCCTATATGGGGAATTGGATGGGGGGAATGCCACACTGCCTATATGGGGAATGGGAGGGGGGAATGCCACACTGCCTATATGGGGAATGGGATGGGGGGAATGCCACACTGCCTATATGGGGAATGGGATGGGGGGAATGCCACACTGCCTATGGGAATGGGATGGGGGGAATTCCACTCTGCCTATGGGAAAGGGGAATGACACACTGGCTATTGGGAATGGGAGGGGGATTACTGTAATTGGAGGATACTGCACTTTGCCTATTATTTGGTTAAAAATATTAATTTTCTTATAGGGTGCGTCTTATAGGGCGAAAACTACGGTACATGTCGCTTATGGGGTCCTCTTCGCTTATGTCTTTCAGGCGGGTCGAACTCTGTTGGTTTCTCCCGGCCCTACTCCCTCTATTTAGTTATTAAACTAGTGAGGCCTAGTGTACTAATTATTCCTTATCGGCCTATTGTGCCGCTATAATCACCATATGGAGGCGTCTCAGGATAATGTGCTCGGGGTTCCTTCGGGACAAGCCCGGATGTGTGTAGCTTGTGGGGTGTCCCCTACTAGTGCTGACAATGTGCGGGTCTGTATAACTTGTGCCCAGCAGGTGCTTGCGCTGCAGCCTGGTTTACCAGCGGCTGGGCCTGCACCACGTATGGCCTCACCTACTCCCCCAAGCTTGAATTTGACTCCCATTGAGTTGCATACCAGTGGGGATTCTCAGCCTGATGTGTCTGCTAGACTGGCTAGTGTTGAGAAGTTGCTTGCTAATACCATGGCGCGTAAGACCTCTGCTAAAAAGCGGCACTTGACGCCTGATGTCACTCTTTTCCCTATGGAGGCGGAGTAGTTTTTGGAACTGTCCGGTTATACCCCCTTGGAAGAGGGGGAGTTGTTCTCTGACTCAGAGTCATCTGATGAGAGGCCCAGGGGTCATGATGATTCTGGCTCTGACCCCTGGGCCCCAGATGATACTGATAGGCTGTTGGCTCAGATTTTTGAGGTACTGTCTATCTCTCCCCCGGTTGCGGCCCCTAGGCAGCAGGGGGAATTGTTTCATACTGCTAAGCCTGGTTTAGAGTTTCCTGAGCAAGCCCATTTTATTAATCTCGTGCTCAAGGAATGGGAGCGTCCCAGCAGGCTCCCCGGTGTCCCTAAGAGTTGGGATAAGAGATATCCCTTTCCTGCTGATGTGGTGAGGCGTTGGTCATCCCCTCCTGAGGTAGATGCCCTGGTGCTAGGGTTATCTAACACCTCTGTCATGCATTCCTCTGACTTTACTACGCTGCGGGATAGTGAGGACCGGCGTATTGATCAGCTGGCGTCCCATGCCTTTGCCTGTGTGGGGACAGCTCTGCGCCCGGTCTGTGCCTCTGCCATTACAGCGGTGGCCATTAGGACTCTGCTTAGAAGTGTCCTGGATGGTGCTCCTGATGATGTGTCTAGCAAGGAGTTTAATGCACTCTCTCGTTGTGAGGGTTTTGTGACTTATGTCCTCTCTGCCCTGGATGATACCATTAGGATGTGTGGCAGAGCCTCATTCTCCCGGCTTCTCGTTAACTGCTTTTCAATGCTGGGGATTTGTGGGAGGTCCCGTGTATTTGAGGGGCCGGGAGGAGCCAATTTCGTGGTCTCTGCAGTCCAGCGCCATCTGGCGGAGTAATACCAGGTGTAATGATTCTTATCTGGAGCAGGACGTACTGTATACTCATAATAACAATTCTACAGGTGAGTAATCACAGAATTGTATTTTTGCTATTTTGGTGTATTTCTGAATAATGCCTTTTTTGGAAGTAGGGTTTATGGAAAATTTAGACATTTTTACATCATTTGAGATTTCTTTTTCAGATTTATTTAGGGAAAATGCATTTTATTGCCAATCATAACGGGATGAGTAACAGAAGTGTAAAGCATTTTCTTGGGGGTTGTTTTTGGTTCAATTGTGAAACAAAGCAAATGGAGGTTTTTAGGCAAAGAACTTCCTTACTTTAAAAAATACATTTAAAAAGGAAGTGTACAATTTTAGTTTCTACATTAAAAGTTGAAGTTTTTTATTATTTGAATTCCTGTTTTACAATCTTGCAAAAAGTTTATAGACTTGAGATGGTGATAGGCATATAAGAATAGTTCGTTTCAAAGGGGGTAATTTTTAAATAATGTGGCAAACCATCCATTTCATGTGCCACTTATTTGCCTGATAGGTGTGTGGGACGGCTCTATTTCACCTAGGTCAGGTTGTATTGATAGGAATAAATCAAGGCAACTGGACTTGGCAACTGGAGTTTAATTTTCTTGAAGGCATTCCCTAGGCACCCAGCAGCGATAGCTCCAATTCACACATTGTTTGCCATAAGCAGTGTGGAGGCAAGGTGTTGATAGAGCACTGGAGATATCAAGTGTTATTAAGCTGAGGAAAAGCCTGTTCATGCTTGGAAATTCTCTTGCCACCTACCTACCACGTTTAGCCATGCTCTCTATTTCCTAATCGATGTTTGCTGTGACAGCCAAATAGATATCTGCAAGTTTTGGGGCCAGTATGAGCATGAAAAATGCTCTGTATGGGGAGAGAAACAATAGAATATTATCGGGTTATGTAGTGTGTGCAATTCAGTAATAACCACTAAACCACCACTAAAGCTTTGAGCTACTAAGGATTACATGGATTTACGGGGGACTGCAAACAATTTCAAGACAAATTGTCTTGGTACAGGATTATTAAAAAACATGGTTTTACATGCGAACGTCTGTATTCAGATTTAATGGCAGATATGTTCATGACAAACACGTGCAAGTTTTTTAGTGTCCAAAATAAGGAAACGTTTTCTGATTCGGAAGCCAGTATTGCTAAGAAGAATAAAGCTGGGTGGAGGAAAAGCCAGTGTAGATTGTAGACATATAAGAAGCAGGTTAAATTAAACGAAACCATATGCTTGGTGTGTTTTTTTTTGTTTCGATTATTTTAAACCCCAGTCTGTGCCTTCCCCCAGCAGGTCAAGTTTTCTTTCCAGTGGTGTCTTTGGAATAGACCTGCTAAAAAGCCAAACTCACCAGCAATCGACAGTTAAAAAATATATTGGTCTTAAAGTGGACCAACACCCAGGATTTTGACTATCCTGGGTCTTGGTCCACTTCGGTGGGGCACCCCCGATCGGGGTGCCCCGCTGTGTGAAACCCCCCCTAACCCCCCGAAAAACTCACCTCTCCCCGCTCCCAGCGCCGACGTACAAGGGGAGAACTGGAACGTCTAAGCGGCGGCCGCCGCCGCCGCCTCCCTCGCGTCACTTTTGACGCGCGCGCCCCCGCGCCGGCCATTCGCAGACGGCCGGCGCGGAGGCGCGCACGCCTACAGGGGCGCGAGGGAGGCGGCGGCGGCCGGCCGCCGCCGAAGATAAGGTAGGTGAGTTGGGGTGCTTGGGGGGGGTTTCACCCCGCGGGACATCCCGATCTCGGATGTCCCGCGGGGTGGGGGGTGATCGGCCCGGGAATCTTATAGATTCCCGGGCCGATCACCCCAGGGTGTTGGTCCACTTTAATGTATTAAAGCTGCTTACATACAATTATACAGTGCTTTCTAATTGCTCTGACAGTTTTTCTAAATCTTCAGTGCTCCAGCCACTACCTCTACTGCTCTAGGGCTACCTTTCTGCTTCAGCTCTATTGTGGGCCTAATTTATATAGTGCAAAATTCTGAAAAGTTTATTTTAAACCTCCTGCAGTTGAGCTGGAACTTTCTGTACTCCAGCTTTCCTCTATTCCAACCACTGCCACCTATGTTCCATCTGTTTCCTCCCCTGCTTTAGCTGTGCTCCAGCGCTTTGTTACTTTAAATTGCTACTGCAGGCAAAGGTAATTGTTGCACCATTGTATCGGGCTACATTTGGCACTAAACTGTTTTCATTTCAAAATTTAAGAAGAAATGGCCTAGATATCAAGGTGCACACGTTTAGCTCATGATTCCTCTTCTGAAAAAAGTAGGTGTGGCCCTTGACTCTGTGATGCTGCCACCCAGTCCTCCAGCCAGTACCTCACTTGCTCTAGCCAGAACCTACTGAGCCTTTAAAGGGGACCAAAACCTCAATTAAAGATGCTCTGCTGTTTGAATACTTGTCGGTAAACCATTGTACATACCTTGCTGGTGACCCCAAAGTGCAGACGTGCTCTCCTTCAATCAGCTTGAGGCACACTTTGCATCACTGTATGGCTAACCTCCCAGTTACGGTGGGTGCAGCCAAGCACAGTTTTGGTCCATTTTAAGGATCCTAGACATATATCTGTAAACATCATAACTTGCAACAATCCCTCGATTAAATAGTTAAATTCGTTAAAGAGTTTCTATAGATGAACTGTAACCGTCAAGTGTGTATCACATGTTCAGGGAACCTGACCTCCACTTTACCTGTGTTGCTAATGCAGTCTGATCTAATCAGTTTACTGCCTCTCAGCACAATGGATGTTCTTTTCAATTAGTCTTGTATAGCTGATGCACTTATTGTATTATAATCCCGCTCACCGGTTTGTAACGATCTTTGTAGGGTAATGTTTTTATTTCATATTGCAAACGCCTGAGACAATGGCCACTGTATAACTTTTCTTTTGTCTTGTGAATCCCTTCATACAAAATAAGACCTAGGAGTCTTTCGACATCAGTTGCTAAACCGCCCTCCAAACATAAGTTGGATGAAACCAGCCCTGACAGCGCGTTTAAATCCCGAGCCTCATTTGATAACATGTAGGACAAAAATGTAATTTGCTGTGCACAGATTACATTACTGGTTAACCACATAATGAGGTTAAGGTTGAATGTGTCACTACTGATTTGAATTGTAGTGAGGAAGTCTTAAAGGATAAATAAAATATCCATATGACATAATGGATCTTGTATAATGCTGTGTGACAAATGTGGTACGTGTAGATAATGGTGACTCTTTTAAACTTCTTGGCTATTGTGTTAGAAGGTAACAGGAGCCACCTTGTGTTTTGTTATTTTGTGTGTAAAAGCGGATATTCATATATTTTTGGCCTAGTCCACCTAAATGACCCTGTGCAGAGATTCAATGAAATAAAATTGTTTACTTGCCAACCTGCAGACTTAACCCCACTGAGTTCTGTGGGCTGTGGCAGTCTGGTTTCACTCCCAGTCTGGCCTTGGTGCATGCCTCTGTTGCTGGTCATAAGGGCGACTTGGAGGGTGGGGGCACATCACATGAACTGCTAACCAGTGGTGGGCACTTATATGTGTTCCATGTGTGATTATTTGGCAACACACTTTCAACTTCAGAACGCCTCTGCTGCTGGTCATAAGGGCGACTTGGAGGGTTGGGGCACATCACATGAGCTGCTGACCAGTGGTGGACACTTATATGTGTTACATGTGGGATTATTTAGCAGCACACTTTCAACTTCAGAACTGAGAGTGCTGCAACCAGCCCGCAGGACTACAAGGGATTTAGACTGCAAGCTGGCAGGTGAGGTTTGATCATAAAGGGGTAAAAGGAGATGGCCTGGATTAGACTGCTAGTAAGTGCACTTAGAGTGACATTTATTTACATAGTGTTAGATACAGGTATCAACTAAAGTATACAAAAAAATGACAACCCAGTGGTTGCCATACAAAAAATGACACAGGTGGTTGTTGTACAGTATAAGGTCAATACAGTATACACAATAAAAAACATGTATGTGTTGGAAAGGTGAACGGGTAAGAGGCTTTGGATCCCAATGGGGACAGGGTAGTTTGCTCTCGATGCCTTTCACCTGTCTAGGCTTTCCTCGAGAGATAGATTGATAACTTGATAAAGTGGCATGATCACGTTGATTTTGGGATTCCCCCCAAGATGTAGCAAGGTTTGTGGCAAGTTTATAGTGTCATCAGGAGTTGTAGCAAGACAACAGCGAGGTGCAAGGAATACATTGGAAGTTAGTAATCCTGTTTAGTAGTAAGGGGTAAATATTAGGCTAAATAAATTGTGATCAATTAGACATGGCTCATCCCCAGCCAGCCATGGACAGCCACCTGCAGTGATCGTGTGTCCTAGTGGTGGCTTGCCAAGGAAATGCTGGCTCCCGTTGCGCTAGTGGTAAATCTGGGACGTGATGTCAGTCTGTATTTTTTCTTCCTCTCTTTCCTTGGCAGTTGCGGTTTGCTTTTTTCATTCTCCCAACAGTCCCTTTGAAGAAAAAGACAATCATTGACTCACCTTCTCCCTGGAGAAATTATGCAGAATCCCGTCATAAGTGGGCAGTAGAACCAGGCTGTATAAGATACTGGATATTTTGAAAGCCCTCCTAGATGCTCTTACACTGGGTTTATAGAATATAGAAAATATTCAGAGGGGGTTGGTTTGGCAAGTGGTTGGTCTTGTGTGAACAGGATCTGGTTGGTAACCAACATCTGAAAGTTGATAATGTGTGTATACCCTCAAATAATAGTTTGGTGACCCTATTGTAAACACCACGTTGAGTCAGTGCAAGCGAGAAGTGTTACATAGTCTTTCAGTGGCAGTTTGCCTTTTCACATGGACAGTGGAAGTGAGTTTGAAGCAAGGAACCCATGCAAAAATGTAGCGTGTGTTAGAACAGTTGAGAATCGTTTGGGCTATCAAATGGCTGGGAGCATATTTGGGACCTCAGCCTGGGAGCCTTAGCTTACATTGCTCACTTGAAGGACTGTAGTAAATGCTCTCGAGTCCCACTCTATATAGGATATGGACAGTGCGGGAATAAAAGCAAGGGGACCCTACAAAGGTCACATATCGGTAGGGGCAATTGTGAGGAGGATAAGGCCTATCAAATGGGCAATGGAAGATTTGGAACCTCGAGTAAAAGCTTTAGCTGACTTAGCTTGTCTGAAAGTACAGGGTTTTTTTTGTACTTCTGTATCCTGCCTATACAGAATGGTTGTGTTGCTATTTGATCAGGAAAATATATTGTATGATCTGTGTAAAGTCTCATTAGTTACTTTTCTGAGCTGGCAGTCTGTAACAGATGATTGGCAGTCACTGGTGAGGCTTGAGTAGTCCTCACAAATGAAAGAGGAGTCACTTTTTTTAAATCATTTGACTGACAGTACTGAACCTTTCTTGTAAATGTAACATTGTAAAGAGTCTATTAGATTCAATAAGATCACCCCCCCCTTAACAGGTAAAACTGTAAGACCTTTATTAGCCCTAATACTGTTAATGTCTTAGAAAATAGACAAATAAGTCTGTCACCATCCAAATCACTGCAAGATTGATTTGTTTAGTTTCTCTTAATCAAAGAAAATAAATGAAAATAAACTGGGGCTAATGCAGTTTAATTTGCTGATTTAATTACCTGGCCACATAACATGCGGAGCATTTCATGAATCCTTATAGTGCCTTTGTAATTGGCTTGTTTTTCCGAGCCTGAAAAAGCTTTGTTATTTGCTAAAGTGCTCCTGTATCACAGCAGATCGTTTTCTCCTCGGTGATCGAGAATAAGTGTCGAGGTGCTTTTTGCTGATTCAGTCCCGCCATGTGCTGATTCCATTGTCTAATTTATTTTTCTCTTTTTTTATTTTAACAGAAACCTGAGCCACAACAAGCTAAGGGAGATCGATCCAGCCGCCCTTGTGGAGCTGCTGGGACTACGGGAAGTGTGAGTATTTTGCTGAAGCTTTTGCTTGTGCTGTTACAAAACTTGTGCTGTTACAAACTTCAGCTGGAAGTTTGTAACACAACACCCTCTCCCTGGATGCTGGCAACTCTTGCTTTAGTTACATCAGCCCCCTTCCCCTATAACAGCCTCAGGCCCCCTGGAATTTTAGAACATGTCCTGTGGTGAGCATGCGCCCCCAAAATTCCTAGGGTACCCCCACAATGCTTGATGTTTTTGTTATACTTTAGTCTTACAGGCTGATTCATTACTAGCGCCTCGTATCGGCAGATAAGCGTCTGTACAGAGGCGCTAAGAGCGACCGCTTGTAGACGCTGTGATCGGCGCGCTGTAACAGAACGCCTCACTCACTGTAGTAACCTGGCCGGCATTGATGAATGAGATGTATGTTGGCCGTTCTAACACCAGTACAGCGTTGCATTGAGCAAAAGGTAGCGCCAGCTCATTGCGACCGACTGTCAGCGACTCACACTATATTCAACAAAAAAACAGACACACAGAGCGTCGGCGTTCTGGATCTGGTCGCTATAGCATAGGGTGGCAGATGCTGTGTGATTAAAGTATGTCTTTGAACACATATACACCTGTAACAAAGTGAAAACACATGGAGTTACATTGTTGTAACGCTGTGACATTAATACTTTAATGGCAGACCTGTAATGACAATTCTGCATAAAAATATAAAAATACGAAAAAGTTTTCAAAAATGACTCTTTCTAGGCCAGGAGAATTGACACAATTATTTGAGAAAAAAAAAAAAACAATTAAACACACAAAAAGAAAAGGAACGTCCATTGAAATGTATGGGAGAGCGACAGGTAGTGACAGGTAATACCAGGCACTCTGGAAGCTAGAGCGCTGGCGCTATACGCTGAGTTGCCTGTAATGATGAATCGGACGCTACATGGCGCTGTTAGAGTCGCTCACCAGAATCGCCTTCATAAATGTGGTATCGCATACAGTGCCCAGCATTCACCAGGCGCTGCCTGCCGCTACGAGGCAATACCTGCCACTATCCCTTGATAAATAAACCCCTTAGTGTCTGTACACACTTACCTCAAGTCAATGCAATGGAGGAGATGTGCTACACGAGTGCCTGATACACCCCTACATTGTAGTGAGCTAGACTGAACTATTTACTGTGATTGACATGAGGGGCGGCAGAAGTGCACATGGACACCAAGAGACACTTTTTAAGAAACAGGGGTGACATGTTTTTCCAAGTATACAGCACGTCCTGTTTCACTAATATTCTTTACCCTTGGGATATCCGCCACAAGGTGGCGCAGTGGACTGCAGAAGAGATTTGTGGCATCTCCCGGCCCTATAAAAGGACAGGAACCTCCCACAAATTCCCAGTTTTCCTCTGCAGTCTGGACTGCGAAAATAGAAGATGGCTCTCTATATTACGCAGGCGAGCGGGGCTTACCAGCCTGCGGCCCTGCAGCACTATTTCCACCCGTTCGGAACCCACTGCCTCCCAGCCTCGGCTGCTTGGTTCGGGTGAAGGTAGGACAGCGCCAGGGTCAGGTGCCAGAGGAGCGCTGCTCCAACCGCAATCCCTGTACCTACAAGGGTAGGCGTTTCAGGCTTATGGTGAGCCTTATGGGATGCCCCTTCCTGCCTTATTCTGGGCCTTCTCTTGCCCCGCCCCTCCCCCCTAGCTAAGCATGCTTTGGGTGCACCTACCGTTGCTCTTCCCCGCCTCGCTCTCTCCCTGGGAAGCTCACCGGGGGGGGGGGGGGGGTTAGGCGGTGTGTTTCACATTGTATTTTGTCTGCTTTTTACTCTTATTGTCCGTGCTCGCCGCCGCGGCGTTTTGTACGGCGCTCTGTGGCTGGTGGCGACATTCTCCTCATGTCGCTGCACTGTCATTGGTGCTGGTGGGTCACGTGGAGCGAGATTTGCGCTCTTTGGGGGGGGTCCCGCGGATGACGCTTTTTGCGTCATACCTCCGCGGCCCGCCCCTCAAGGTCCTTGCGGGCGCCATTTTGTTTGGAGTTTGTCTTCTCCTGACCTGCGGTACTGCGGCGCGCTGCTGGCCTGACTGGATGTGCGATCGGCTTCTCGGTCCATGAGTCCCCTTCGGAGTTGTATTGTGCTCTTGTCACCATATTATGGGAATGTTATGTGTGGTTTTCTTATGTCTTTAAGGCGGGATAAACGTGTCTGTGGTTTTTCCCGGCCCTCTTCCCTTCCTTCTCCCACCTTCCCTAGCGGGGTTTTGGGGCATCCCGGGTGGCTCTTGTTAGCCTTAACCCTATACTTGCCAGTTTGCCCACTCTAATCACCATATGGAGGCTTCCGGGGATAATGTGCTTGGGGTTCCTTCGGGACAAGCCCAGCTGTGTGCCGCGTGTGGGGTATCCCCTGTGAGTGACGGTGTCAGGGTATGTGTGCCCTGCGCTCAGAAGGTACTTGCGCTGCAGTCTGGGTTGCCTGCTACGCTGCCCAGCTCTGCGCCCCCTTCTATATCGCCTACCCCCCCCCCCCCGTGCCTGCATTTGACCCCTAGTGAGGGACATGCTAGTGGGGAATAAAACTATGACTTGGCCTTGCGGGTGGCCAGCCTGGAAAGGCATATTTCTGGGCCTGCCCCCCGTAAGGCTTCTGGTAAGAAGCGGCATTCTACTCCCACTGTTTCTCTTTTTCCTGAGGATGAGGGACAGTTTTCTTTCCCTGGCCTGCACCCCCTAGAAGAGGGGGAACTTTTCTCTGATTTCTCTGATTCTGATTCCTCTAAGGAGCAGCAGGAGGTTTATGGTGGTACTGGGTCTCCTTTTGGAGAAGAATCATGGTCTCCTGAGGATGCTGACAGGCTGTTGGCTAACATTTTTGAAGTACTGTGTATTACACCTCCTGTCCCGGCTGCAGTGGAGGCAGCAGTGAGCTTTTTCACTCTGTTAACGCTTGGAGTTCCCTGAGCAGATCCACTTCAATAATTTGGTGCTCAAGGAGTTGGGACAGGAGGTATCCATTTCCTGCTGATGTGGTTAAGCGCTGGTCGTGTCCCCCCGAGGTGGATGCTCCCGTGCTTGGGTTGTCCAATACCTCGGTCATGCATTCCCCTGACACTTCTACTCTGAGGGATGGTGAGGACCGGTGTGTGGATCAGCTGGCCTGTCACGCATTTGCTTGTGCAGGGACTGCGCTGCGCCCTGTGTGCGCTTCTGCCATCACGGCTCTTGCTATTAAAAGGCTACTCAAGTGCCTTCTGGATAATGCCTCGGATGCCAATAGGGGGGAGGAGTATAGATCCTTCCTGCTTTGCTATGAATTTGTGGCATTTATTCTTTCTGCTGTGGATGATGCGGTCAGGATGTGTGGTAAGACTTCTGCCCTTTTGGTGGCTATACGCCGCGCTGTTTGGCTGCGTCAGTGGGCGGCTGATAATGCTGCTAAGAAGGCTCTCACTGGCTTCCCCTTTACTGGGCTACGGCTCTTTAGGGAGCATTTGGATTTGTTTGCTAAGGATGGTAGGCTGCCTCAACACAGGATGGGCGGCTGGTTCTTCCCTCCCCTCCTTCCGTGCTCCTAGGTCCGGTCGGGGTGCACCATTTGCGGGGGCACATAGAGAACCTAGGGGCCGGGGTAGAGGCCGTGGTCGCCCCGGTCTCTCATGGAGTCCCAAGTCCAAAGTTCCCCCAAGCTCCCTCGGTGTACCGGGGAGGCACAAGATGCAAAAAGGGGGACTGTGTTGGCCACAACAGAAAGCCCCAGCACTGCAAGGGGCATAAAATTAGGCAAGAAAACTTTTTAATTTTATGCCCCTTGCAGTGCTGGGGCTTTCTGTTGTGGCCAACACAGTCCCCCTTTTTGCATCTTGTGCCTCCCCGGTACACCGGCCCTCGTTGCTTGGCAACGGGGTGGCGTGCGTACCTCGGGTGGAGGCCGGAGCGGTCTCAGCGGCGCCTGCGCAGTGTCACTCAGCAGTATTGCTGGGTGGCGCCTGCGCACTCACACCATGGCAGTACCATTTGTTTCTGTCAGTGGCGCTTGCGCATTGGTAGCCTGACAGCCTGCGCAGCGTCCTCTTTGTGAGCTGATGACGCGCTGCCCCCTCTGGTCCCTTCCGGATTACGCTGCGCTGGTTCCGAGCGGCAAATACAAGGGATCCTTTCCTTGTGGTGGGCGTGTTGGACCTCAGGGAAGTGTGAGTACAAAAAAGGGGGCATTAGTGGGCATTCTGACTACCCTCACCCTTGAAGCAGCATGGGGGTGGTACTTACCATTTTTGACCATATGCGTATATACCCTGTGTGGCCCTTTACTTGGTAGACCTCTGGTATATGGTTTGTTGGCACTTTTTATTGCTTAATTATTGAGGTTTTTGTTTCATATTGCTTTTGATTCATACTTTATGGAAAACTTTTGTGCAATATATTCAGTACACTTATATGTATTTGTATTTATTTTAGGACACTGTGATAACCTTATATTATTTATTATTTATTGATTTGGTTTTGCATTATTAGATGGTTATAGATATATTTATTAATTATTAGTTATTAGCTATGGGTGTTTCACTATAGCGCTTTATTATTCATCTTTAGTGGTGAGTTTGGGTAAGATAGGGAATAAAATTCTTTGTGCACAAAAGATAGATTTATTTGGGGTGAAAATGGTGGGCCATGTTAACATGGGGTATTAATTACTTGGATACACCCGATTGGGTATCAATTATTGAACAATATTGGTCAAAGAGCGGTTGTTTTTAATATGTCTGTGTCATATGTTTTTTAGTCCTTTGTATGATATTGTATTAATAAAGGTTTGTAAATATTTTTCTATACAGTTGTGGTGCTCCTTGTTTAGAGATAGGTGTGCGTAAAAGCACGTCCGCTCTATTTTTTGCTAGCTGGTATATAATTTTAGTGAGCACACCTTACTTAAAGTATTGATATTGGTGGTGCACCCCCTTTGTTTTCCTTTCTTATCTGGACGACATTCTGTTTGCGTCTCAGTACTTCCATCAAGCTGAGCTGGGTACCCAGATGGTGATCTCCACGCTCGAGTCCTTCGGTTGGGTGATCAACTACCCCAAGTCTTCTCTGTCTCCGTACTTGGTGACGTCCTTTCTGGGCATGACTCTGGATACAGCTCAGGTTAAGGTTTTTCTGCCTCAGCAGAAGGTTGAGAGCCTGCAGATGTAGGCACGGTCCCTGATTTCTTGCCCTCATCCCTCCATTCGGCAGGGGATGCAGCTGGTGGGCCTGATGGTGTCGTGCTTCAAGGCGGTTCCCTATGCTCAGTTTCACATGAGGCCTCTTCAGTTGCACCTATTGTCAGTTTGGGATCAGGACTTTGTGTCCCTGGATCAGACATTTATTCTGTCCCCTCTAATCAGTCAGTCCCTCTCGTGGTGGCTGGACTCAAGGAATCTCCTAGTGGGCAGGACCTTTCTGCCTCCGTGCTGGGAGACTGTCACCACAGATGCCAGTCGGACAGGTTGGGGGGGTTTTGGAAGTCTCTGAAGTTCCAGGGTCAGTGGGGCCCTCAGGAGGCTCATGCCCCCATCAACATTCTGGAACTGCGGGCGATAAGGTTGGTCCTTTCCCAGTTGACCCCACACCTTCGGGGTCGGGCGGTTCAGATCCGATCGGACAGCCAGACGGCGGTTGCCTACATCAATCATCAGGGAGGGACTCGGAGCAAGCGAGCCCTCAAGGAAGTGTCCCTGATACTGTCCTGGGCGGAGGAGAATGTCCCCTGCATCTCAGCAGTTTACATCCTGGGGGTGGAAAACCTGGAAGCAGACTCTTTGAGCAGGGGGATGTCTCGGCTGGGGGAGTGGTCCCTCAGCAACAGGGTGTTTCACTCCCTGTGCCACCGCTGGGGTCTGCCGGATGTCGACCTGTTTGCTTCATGTCACAATCACAAACTTCCATTCTTTGTCTTTCTGTCACAGGATCCTCTGGCCTTTGCCACGGATGCGCTGGCAATGCCTTGGAAGGGGTTTCTGCTCCTCTATGTGTTCCCTCCGTTTCCTCTGTTGGGCAGGGTGCTGCGCAAGGTAGCCCAGGAAGGGGTGCCAACCATTCTGGTGGCCCCCTGTTGGCCAAGAAGGGTGTGGTTCGCAGACATTGTGCAGTTGGCAGTAGATCAGTACGTCCTGCCCAAGGATCCAGATCTGCTCACTCAGGGGCAGCTGTGCCATCTCAATTTACAAACGCTGGCTTTGACGGCTTGGCTGCTGAAACCACCATCTTGATGGAAAAGGGTTTGCCTGCCTCTGTTGTTGATACCATGATTAGGACTAGGAAGAAGTCCTCGTCCTTTATCTACTCCAGGGTCTGGCATGCTTACATTGCCTGGTGTGAGTCCAAATCTCTTTCCTGTCGGGTGTTTTCTGTTCCCAGGATTCTGGAATTCTTGTAACATGGTTTGGATTTGGGCCTTCAACTTAGTACCCTCAAAGGACATGTTTCAGCTCTGGCAATTTTTTTCCAGAGATCTTTTGCCAGTCACCGTTTGGTTAAGACTTTTTTCCAGTGGGTTTCTCATGTGCGTCCGCCACGTAAACCTATGTTACCAGTTTGGGATTTGAATCTGGTGTTATCTGCTCTGCAGGGTCGTCCTTTTGAGCTTCTCAGTGAGGCTGCTTTGCCCATCTTGACTCTTAAGGTAGCCTTTTTGGTGGCTATCACTTCTGTCAGGCGTGTTTCTGAGTTGGCGGCGCTCTCCATCAAACCTCCTTATTTTGAGCGACACCAGGACAAGGTGGTGTTTCGGTTTAAACCAGATTTCTTGCCTAAGGTTGTGTCTGCTTTTCATCTCAATCAGGACATTGTCTTGCCTTCTCTGTGTCCTAATCCTGCTAATTCCAAGGAGAGGACTCTACATTCTTTAGATGTGGTCAGGGTTCTGAAGTTTTACTTGGTAGCTACTGAATCTTTCAGGAAGACTGATGCTCTTTTTGTTCTTCAGGCTTGCACCACCGCCTGGATTCGTCAGCCTATTCGAGCCTATTCTGCTAAGGGGAAGGAACCTCCCTCCCGCCTTACTGCTCATGCCACTCGTGCTATTGGGTCCTCTTGGGCTTTTCAGCACCAGGCTTCTGTTGAACAAGTTTGTAAGGCCGCAACTTGGTCTTCTGTTCATACTTTTTCCAAGTTTTACAAGGTTGATGTTGGGGCCTCAGCTGATGATGCTTTTGGCCGCAAGGTTCTTCAGGCGGCAGTGGTTTAACCTACCTGCTGTTGTTCTTGGGGATCCCACCCTACTTTACGGACACTGCTTTTGGACGTCCCAAGCGTAAATAATATTAGTGAAACAGGACATGCTGTATACTTAAAAAAAAAAACAATTCTGTGAGTACTCACCTGTAGAATTGATTTTGTAGTATACAGCACGTCCTGTTTCACCCCTCCCTTGTTAACATTATTTTTGGTTACCTCTGTATGGTAGTTTGTTCAGATGTTTGGTTGGGGTTTCCTTCATTATTTTTCTCCCGGCTTCTTGTCTAACTGCTTTGTAACACTGGGAATTTGTGGGAGGTTCCTGTCCTTTTATAGGGCCGGGAGACGCCACAAGTCTCTTCTGCAGTCCACTGCGCCACCTTGTGGCGGATATCCCAAGCGTAAAGAATATTAGTTAAACAGGACGTGCTGTATACTACAAAATCAATTCTACAGGTGAGTACTCACAGAATTGTATTTTTAAAAATACCATTCAGCTTTTACAGGGGAAGAACTGCTTGTCTGTTTGGAAACGTTAACAATAACCAATCTAATATATGTCCAAAGCATAGCATGATGGGTAAAAGTTTTTAAACACATCAACAGAACTGCAATAGCAACAAGCCCTTATTCCAGCACAGACTGAGAGAACAGGTTGTTAGATTACAACAGGTTCCCAAGCAGGCTGGTACATCTACAAACCTATCACCTTCTCTGTTTTTAGCACTGTTTTCTCCGGTCCTGTCACTGAGCTGCATTAAAATTAGCAAGGGAGGTTCAAAAACAAACATGTTATGCACCTCCTGCTGCCATGTGACTGGCAGCCAACAGTGCTAAAGCCAAAGGACTGCAGTCCACAGAGATTGAGCTGGTATCTGGCTGGGAGGTGCCATTTGTTTTAGTTTTTTTAACATCCTGGACAGGGACTTATTTATAATAATATAATAATACTTATTTGTTCCCCTAAAAATACATAAAAGCATTAATTGTTAATTACTATGTACATTGAAGCTAAAGGCCAACTGTGGTTAAGAATCAGAAGCATGCAGTATTTCATTTAATTTCACGACTTGTGTAGATGTTCCATGGATGACATAGTGTTGTGTCCTTACAGTAGGAGAACACATAAAACTGGAGAACATGGTTGAGATGTTGAGTTACAAATGACTTAAACACAATCTTTATATTTTACAGTATAGCTAGGCACTTGGTGATACTTGAGAAGCATGCGCTAAATCATATTGGCATTAAAGCCCATAAATGAAGTGTTCCTGGTTTTCTAATAGAAGTAACAGAGAAAACTCTACTTTCCATTGCATGCTGTTTTTTGTGTTTGTCCATTTCTGAAGGGGCAACCACAACAGAAAATGGATATCCCTTAAAGTGGACCAACACCCAGGGGGGATCGGCCCGGAAATCTATAAGATTCCCGGACCGATCAGATCCCTCCCCGCGGGGCATCCGAAATCGGGATGTCCCGCGGGGAGGAACCCCCCAGGAGGCCCACAATCCTCACCTTACCGGCGATCCAACGGCGCATGCGCGAGACGCGGCCGCGTCTCTCGCTTCCCTCTAGCAGGGCGCGCTCCCGCGCCGGCCGTTTTGTGAATGGCCGGCGCAGGAGCGCTCCCTGTTAGAGGGAAGCGAGAGACGCAGCCAATGACAGCGCTCTGGTATGCGCGTCCAAGCGGCTTTGGACGCGCATACCAGAGCTGCTCTGAGCGCTGTCATTGGCCGGACGAGGTCACGTGGGAGCGGGGAGAGGTGAGTTTTTGCGGCGATCGGGGGGGTTTCACACAGCGGGGCACCCCCGATCGGGGTGCCCCACCTAAGTGGACCAACACCCAGGATAGTCAAAATCCTGGTTGTTGGTCCACTTTAAAGGGACACTATAGTCAAGTTGTTACTTGCTCATTTACATGTTTGGCAGTAAATGACATGTCAGCACCAGCAACTAATCACGTGTCAGCCAGCAACCATTCAGGTCTGCTGTACAAAGGGAGGACCCTGCAGAGCAGATAATACCAGATTCAGATCCCAAACTGGTAACATATAGGCTTAGTTGGTGGACGCACGTCAGTAACCCCCTGGAAAAAGGTCTTAACCAACCGGTGATTGGCAAAGGACTAAGTTGAAGGCCCAAATCCAAACCATGTTGCAAGAATTCCAGAATCCTTGTAATAGAAAACACCCTACAGGGAAGAGACTTGGACTCACACCAGGCAATGTAAGCATGCCAGATCCTGTAGTAGATAAAGGACGAGGACTTCTTCCTAGCCTGAATCATAGTAGCCACCACAGAAGCCGGCAACCCCTTATCCATCAAGATGGAGGTTTCAGCAGCCAAGCCGTCAAAGCCAGCGTTTGTAAATTGGGATGGCACAGCCGTGAGCAGGTCTGGATCCTTGGGCAGGACATATTGATCTACTGCCAACTGCACGATGTCTGCGAACCACACCCTTCTTGGCCAACAGGGGGGCCACCAGAATGGTTGGCACCCCTTCCTGGGCTATCTTGCGCAGCACCCTGCCCAGCAGAGGAAACGGAGGGAACATATAGAGAAGCCGAAACCACTTCCAAGGCATCGCTAGCGCATCCGTGGCGAGAGCCAGAGGGTCCTGTGACAGAGACAAAGAATGGAAGCTTGTGATTGTGACGGGACGCAAACAGGTCCACACGTGGCAAACCCCAGCGGTGGCACAGGGAGCGAAATACTTGTTGCTCAAGGACCATTCCCCCAGCCGAGACATCCCCCTGCTCAAGGAGTCTGCCTCCAGGTTTTCCACTCCCGGGATGTAAACTGCTTAGATGCAGGGGACATTCTCTTCCGCCCAGGACAGTATCAGGGACACTTCCTTGAGGGCTCGCTTGCTCCGAGTCTCTCCCTGATGATTGATGTAGGCAACCGCCGTCTGGTTGTCCGAGCGGATCTGAACAGCCCGACCCCGAAGGTGCGGGGTCAACTGGGAAAGAACCAACCTTATTGCCCGCAGTTCTAGAATGTTGATGGGAGTATGGGCCTCCTGGGGGCCCCACCGACCCTGGAATTTCAGAGACTTCCAAACCCCCCCCCAACTTGTCCGACTGGCATCTGTGGTGACAGTCTCCCAGCACGGAGGCAGAAAGGTCCTGCCCACTAGGAGATTCCTTGAGTCCAGCCACCACGAGAGGGACTGACTGATTAGAGGGGACAGAACAAATGTCTGATCCAGGGACACAGGGTCCCGATCCCAAACTGACAATAGGTGCAACTGAAGAGGTCTCATGTGAAACTGAGAATAGGGAACCGCCTCGAAGCATGACACCATCAGGCCCACTAACTGCATCCCCTGCCGAATGGAGGGATGAGGACAAGAAAGTAGAAACCGTGGCTGCGCCTGCAGGCTCTCCACCTTCTGCTGAGGCAGGAATACCTTGACCTGAGATGTATCCAGAGTCATGCCCAGAAGGGACCTCACCAAGGACTGAGACAGTGAAGACTTGGGACGGTTGATCACCCAGCCGAAGGACTCGAGTGTGGAAACCACCACCTGGGTATCTAGCTCGGCTTGATGGAAGGACTGAGACACAATCAGAATATCGTCCAGATAAGGGAGGATGCGTATGCCCTGAGACCTCAACAGAGCCATCACACCCGCCAACACCTTGGTGAACACCCGAGGAGCCGAGGTTATACCGAACGGTAAGGCCACAAATTGGTAGTGCTGATCCTCCAGAGCGAACCTGAGAAATCTCTGATGACCTGGAAAGATTGGTACATGAAGGTAAGTATCTTTGATGTCCACTGAAGTCATGAAGTCGCCCGGGCGCAGGGTACTGACCGTCCATGCAAAAATGCTTGAACCTGACAAACTTGTTGAGGCGTTTCAAATCCAGGATGGGTCTCAAGGATCCATCTATTTTGGGGACCGTGAACAGATTGGAGTAGAACACTCGCCCTTTCCTGGGAAGGCACCGGGCAGATGACTCCTGATTCCAGCAGACATTGAACCGCAAGGCGCAAACCCTGAACTGACAGAGGGTTCTGAGACATCCGGGATCTGATGAATCTTGGGGGGGGGCAGGCTTCAAACTCTATCTTGTACCTGGAGGACACCACCTCCTGAATCCACCGGTCTGAGACTCGCAGCCTCCAGACGTGAGCAAAGAGCCAAAGCCGTCCCCCCACCCGGATGGGTGAGGGCGCCTCCTCATGCCTGAGGGGGCTTAAGGGAAAGGTTTGGACTTGGGACCCCATGAAAGACCAGGATATCCACGGCCTCTACCCCGGCCCCAAGAGTCTCTGCGTGTTCCCGTAAACGGTGTACCCCTGCCAGTCCTGGGAGCACGGAAGGAGGGGAGAGAAGGACCGGCCCCCCGAAAGGGCCGCGGCTGCCTCCTTCGTTGAGGCAGCCTACCATCCCTGGCAAACAGATCCAGACGCTCACCGAAGAGCCGCAGCCCCGTAAAAGGGAAGCCAATGAGAGCCTTCTTAGCGGCATTATCAGCCGCCCACTGACGCAGCCAAACGGAGCGGCGTATAGCCACCAAAAGGGCAAACGTCCTACCACACATCCTGACCGCATCATCCATAGCAGAAAGAATAAATGCAACAAAATCATAGCAAAGCAGGAGGGATCTATAATCCTCCCCCCTATTGGCAGCTGTGGCATTATCCAGAAGACACTTGAGCAGCCCTTTAATAGCAACAGCCGTAATGGCAGCAGCGCACCCTGGGCGCAGCGCAGTCCCTGCACAAGCAAATGCGTGACAGGCAAGCTGATCCACACGCCGGTCCTCACCATCCCTCAGGGTAGAAGTACCAGGGGAATGCACGACCGAGGTATTGGAAAACCCTAGCACGGGAGCATCCACCTCAGGGGGACACGACCAGCGCTTAACCACATCAGCAGGGAAGGGATACCTCCTGTCCCAACTCTTGGGCACCGCGGGCAATCTACTAGGACGTTCCCACTCCTTAAGCACCAAATTATTAGTGGTTCTGCTCAGGGAACTCCAAGCGTTGTTTAACAGTGTGAAAGAGCTCACCCTGCTGTCTTTTAGCCGCAGCAGAAAAGACAGAAAAAACTTCAAAAATGTGAGCCAACAGCCTATCAGTGTCCTCGGGAGACCATGGATCTTCTCCAGAAGGAGACCCAGTACCACCATAAACCTCCTGCTGGTCTCCAGAGGATTCTGAATCAGAGAAAAGCTCCCCCCTTCTTCTAGGGAGTAATGGCCAGACAAAGAGTAATGTCCCTCATTCTCCTCAAGAAAAAGGGAAACAGCGGGAGTTAGATGCCGCTTCTTACCAGAAGCCTTACGGGGGGCAGGCCCAGTAATATGCCTTTCAAGGCTGGCCACCCGCATAGCCAAATCATAATGTGACTCCCCGCTAGCATGTCCCCCACTAGGGGCCTAATGCAGGCGTGGGGGGGGGGTAGCTGATGTAGAAGGGGGCGCAGAGCTGGGGAGCGTAGCATGCAACCCAGACAGCAACGCAAGTACCTTTTGGGCGCAGGACAAACACACCCGGACACCATCACTCACAGGGGATACCCCACACGCGGCACACAGCTGGGCTTGTCCCGAAGGAACCCCAAGTACATTATCTCCGGAAGCCTCCATATGGTGGTTAATACAGGCGCAAACGGCCAGTACAGGGTTAAGGCTAACAGGAGCCACCCGGGATGCCCCCCCCCAGGAATGCCCAGAAGCCCGCTAGGGAAGGTGGGAGAGAACTAGGGCAGGGCCAGGAGAGCCACAGTCACGGTGTCCCGCCTGAAAGACACAATAAGGACACATAAATATCCCATGGTGCAGCAAAGCACTAATAAAAACAAAACCCCGCAGGGGACTCACGGACCAAGAGGGCTGATAGCACCAACCGGCAGACCACAAGACGCGCGCCGCACTGAATACTCAAAATGGCGCCGGAGCGGTCCTTGGGCGGGCCACGGCGGTATGACGCGGAACTCGCCATCCGCGAGCCCCCCCCCAAAGAGCGCGAATCGCGGTCACGTGACACACCAGTGCCATGACAGATCAGGAAAAAAGGGCACCACAGAGACAATAGCGCCACCCGCCGCGGAGCGCCGTACAAGGCGGCGCGGCGGCGAAAAACACAGCAATAAACAGTGCAACACAGTTAAACACGCCAAGGGACCCCCAGGGCAAGCCATCTTCTATCTTCGCAGTCCAATTGCAGAAGGAAAACGGAATTTGTGGGAGGTTCCTGGCTTTTTATAGGGCCGGGAGACGCCACAAGTCTTTCTGCAGTCCACAGCGCCACCTTGTGGCGGATAACCCAGACGTAAGGAATAAGTGAAACAGGACGTGCTATATACTTGGAAAAAAATGATTTGGAGACTCAACGAATGTTCATTCAAGAACTCCCATTATACGGAGATTAGGCTTTACTTACTAGTAGATTGTAAAGATCCAGCCCATGTTTGAACAGTCTCCATTTTCACTTGACATCAAATTGGCAGCTGGTCCATAAATATTTTATTCTTAGTATCCTTGTGTTCGTATCCACAGCCAGAGAGCCTGTTTATAGGGGCTAAAAAGGATTGGGCAGCCAAAAGCTATTATGACAGGCCCAATAAAACCAGCATGTATGTGCGCTGTAGAATCCATAAAGTTTATAGCTTATTCTGCCAGAGCAGAGCTTATTCTGCTTGTGTCAGAACAGAGTATAACACTGGGACATTTTGATGACAAATAGATAGATTTTTCATTACAGACCTCTTTGTATATCTTACAGATATGGTAGATCTTACAGCGCTGTGCCTCCTCTTAGCTCGGCGCCCTGAATGAGGAAATATGCTTCCTTATCTGCCCCTCCAGCGCCACCTTGCCGATGTGGGCCACCAATAGTAGCGAGGAGCTAGCCCAGGCCACACACCCCTCTGTATTGATGTCTTGGATAGCACTCTCAGAGTTGCCATTCAATCCCAGCTAACCCCTCCCTTCCCACCCAGCCTCTTCCTAACAAGTGTTCTCGCTCCCAGCACCACGTTTTAGAAGAAAAATTGTAGGGTAAATCTGTAAACCTCAATATCTCAGTCATTTCTTCTTAAATTTAAACATGGAGAACAGTTTAGGGCAGTGCCAAACATAGCCCGAAACAAAACAAATCTGGCTATTGGCTATGCCTGAAATATCACTTTAAAAATAAATTTAAGCTGATCTAAACCTTCCCTTGCAACTCTGCGCCAGCCAGATTCCTGGTTCACTGGGGCTCTAAAGTGACCCAATCTACCCCAATAACACCACCAAGTGAGCCCTTTGTGCATCTCCTATCTGTAAGCTCAAGACCTGGCAATTTTTACTAAGCTACTTTTGTTTTCCTCCATATGGCTGCCATTTTGATGCCTTGCTTAACCACTGGCAACCAATCAGGTTCACTGAGCAAGCTAGGTGCACCTCTTCATCAGCAGGATAGCCGTCATATAGGGGAACCATAGTAGGTAAGCAAGCTCTGTTTAAAGTGGACCAACACCCAGGATTTTCACTATCCTGGGTGTTGGTCCACTTCTGCGGGGCACCCCGATCGGGGGTGCCCCGCTGTGTGAAACCCCCCAGAAAGCCCCAAAAAACGTACCTCACCGCCGACGGACAAGCTGAGGCCGCCGCCGCCTCTCGCGCGTCCCTCTTACAGGGAGCGCGCCCGCGCCGGCCATTCACAAACGGCCGCCACGGGTGCGCACCCTGCTAGAGAGCTACGCGGCGGCCCGTGCATGCGCCGTTGGAACGGGAGAAGGTAAGGTTTGTGGGCGTCCGGGGGGGTTTCACACAGTGGGGCATCCCGATTTCGGATGCCCCGCAGGGAGGGAGCTGATCGGCCCGGGAATCTTATAGATTCCCGGGCCGATCAGCCATGGGTGTTGGTCCACGTTAAGTTGCAGAGTGGGGAGGCACAGTGGAGAATCCCAAATTAGGGTGCCTTAATGCTGTGGGGGTTTGCAGACCTTAATTGTTTGTGGCTTTGGACCCTCTTTAAGTCCCTGTTTGGATGTGTTTTGCCCTTTTGATAAAAGGTTTTTAGGTTTGGTTGAGCAGACTGGTGAACCTTACTGCCCCCTCCCCTTGAGATTCATGTACCTGGCAAAGGGCTACAAGGGAGGATTTGAGCCCATTTGAAACCCTAACTGCCTGTGTGTGCCAGGGCCCCACACCCTGCACTGTGGGTCTGGAGCTGCCCCTGCAAATAGAGGCATATTTCAGTTTTTTTCTCATTTCACTAGGGCAGTTAGGGTTCCAAATGGGCTCAAATCCTCCCTTGTGGCCCTTTGCCAGGTACATGAATCTCAAGTAATCCACTCCCTCACGCCATCAGTGAGCTCTGCATTGGAGATATGAGAGAGACTCACTTTTTCCTTGTGGGGTACCATCCAGCCGGGATAGGAAACGCACACATACGACAGCTGTACCTATTCTAATAGGAAACAAGTTCAATACCTGATTTTGGCTTCCTAAGGACCCTTTACTGTAGGGGCATCCTGATTCTGGGGGGAATTATTCATTATAAATCCGTTTTAAAATGTCTCTTGATCCTAAATAAATTACCATGGTAGTAGCCTATTATATAATTGAGTAGAAGAAAACTGCTCACCAGTTCTAGGTGAGAGGGATGTAACTTTTAGGGAGCCTAAAGGAAGCTTACAGTTGAAAATACCCTTTTGCAGGAGCAAGTGTCTGGGGTAAGGCAAGTATATGTTTTTTGTAATTTATACATAGCTTTTATGTTTTTAGCTATTATATGAATAGGACACATTTAAAGCTCCGGCACATACTGCTGTGGAGGCACAGCCCATGTTTTCAATAAAATACATCCCTAAGCATTGGCTGTTTTCTTTGGTCCTACTTTGTATTTTCATCTCTGGCTTGTGCCACTAATGTGTGGCCTGGGGAAAATCACCTTCTTGTAAAGTTTCAAATTAAGCTGCAGGCTCAGCAAAATAAGAGAGGTTACCCTCTATTGTACTGAGCGAGACGCTTCGAGCACCAGGCAGGTAATTGCTTCATTCTGGAGCCCATGGAGATGCTGATCAATGAGGGTGGCCAATGTCTTAACCACCAACACTAGTCAGAAAAATGGAGCCAATTAGTGAAATTCTTTTTGGACAGAAACAAAGTGAATTCAAATGTATTTCGTCTAAAAGTGAACATTTGTCAGCAGAATAAACAACCTTGTTAACTAAAGCTTCAAACTGGAGACCTAGTTTAACCACTGTTTATTTTGTCCTCTGACATTCTAATTAAAGAGGATTTACGTGTTAAGAATACAGTGACTCTCAGCTTAATCAGTAAGGGAAGTTTTTTATCTATTTATTTGTTTGAGCAAGTAGGTTTTAATGTGTTTAATCTTTTAAAGCCCACCCCCATCCTTGAAAAAATGATTAGTCAGGTTGAGCTTTTCATTGCTTAGAGCAACAACAGCTTCCGATTTAAAGACACTGTAAAGGCAGAGTGTAAAATGAACGCCTAACTGGCCTACCACCCAGAGAGCTGATTTATGGTAGTCCTATCTTGCCTCTTGTTCTGCAGCCTTGGCTGCATCTTTCCTGTGCCTGGATGAGGTATAGACTTGGGAATGTCTAACCGATGTGCGTGTCCAGTGCTGGATTGCGGCGTGGTAAAAGTGCTGCTTGAACACAGCCTTAGCGATTCCAGCTCTGGCGCATCCCAAATCCTAATAACTGGACCAAATATGACTTTTGGTCCAATTCAAGGTAGCATATGAGATATTGAGATTATATTTTGTGTTTCCTTAAACTGAACACTAATACAACATACAATCACAAAAGTGATTACCGTCATTAATACTTTGTATTCATTAACTTGTCTTTTGCTTTTAGGCGTTTGGAATACAATGAACTGACATCCATCCCATCCTTAGGCACGGCTTCTTCCCAAGTCGTCGGTCTTTCACTGTAAGTATATTTTTTTGACTTGTTTAGCTATGTTAAAAGTTGTTTAATGTTTCGTGCGCTTCCTTATTTACTGTATTGCTCTTGCCAAGAAAGTGCGCATGTTGCAATGAATACCCAATCCAAGCCTTCCAAAGTTTACATGGGGCCGGGGGGGGGGGCAGACATTAGGACACTACAGATTGATTGGCACTTCCAGAAAAGAAGGTTAATGATGTTTCAGCTTGGAAGTTGGTGCATTATAGAAGGGGGTATGCTAAAACACTTCAGGGCCATCCGAGTTCCACTCTTTGGGTTGGGGTGCCCCTCTGTGTAAACCCCCTGGAAGCCCAGATTCACTCACCTCCTGCACCATGGGAGTGACAGGAAGTTGAGTGTATGTTGAGTGTATGGGCCAACCTGGGGTGGATAAACACAGCGCGGTATCCCAATTTGGGATGCTGCTGCATTGAGGAACAACACCCCCAAAAGTCAAAGTGGGGTCTTTTTCGTGTTGGGGTTCATTTAAAAAGAAAATGGGGCTCATAACAGATTGTATTATGATAACCTTTTTGAAAATTCACTATAATCAGTCTAACTTCTACTGGCCAACCTTTATTAACAACTGGTTCTAAAAGACTTTACTTTATATTTAAACAATGAGCATGAGACTTTCTTTCTAAAAGGTGTGGATGCTTTTGTGTTACTGTAGCTGTAGTAAAAAAGGTTCAAGACATTCTGCAGAAAGACACTTATCTGATTGCCTGAGTTAGTCCCCCTTGTCCATTTAAAACCTTGTCCATTTATCACAGGAACTATGGCATGTCCCCCTACATTCATTGCAATGATGTGCCATAGTTCCTGTGATGAATGGCGTGCGGTGGGCCATTGGGTGTTGAATGGATGGCATTAGTGTGACTATAGAGATGGGTGGCGTGGGACTAGATCAGGCAATACAGTAAGTGTCTGAGTGCTGGAAGAGCAACAATCGCCTGTAGGGGATAAAAGATAAGTATAAAGTTTTTTTCTGTAACTGCCTGCAGAACCATTGCTGTAGCTATAGTGATAAAAATGACCTGTTGAGGGTGCATAGACCACAAGTACCACAAGACCGCAACAAAATCTAGCATCATACCCCCTTTTAAGACACCTCAATCTGCAACTATATTTGACTGCCTGTTATAATTGAGTATCTTCATTTTTAATGCTGCAAAGTCTCTAAATGCCTAAACCAAACCAAACCAAATAATACCCATAGTTTCAGTTTAAGGAGTTGGCAAATTTAAAGGAATGGACCACACAGGAGTTGGTTGGTAGTCAGGTCCTACTTCCCCCCTCCTTTTTTCTTTATCTTTCTTTGGTCTTGCTCTTTCTCCTTTTGATGGTAGTTAGTCAAGGGAAATGCACCCTCTCATCGAATCCGGATAATAAGGCATCAGGGTTTTGTTATCTCAAAGCAGACAGGAAGGTCTCTTGATGGAATTCTCATTGTTCTTTTGATCACTTTTATTTTTGTTGATGCATTTCTCATTGCTCATGAGCATTTCAGTTATGTCCTGGCTGGGAATCGAACCTGCAAGACGAAAAAGAAATGTTATGTTGACCAAAACGATATAAAACTCAACCAATAAACAAATTCTCATTGATCTCTTGATTGCAGCAGGCATTTCCATGGATCAGTTATCATCTGATTGTGGTTCGCTTTAGTGGTTTTTAGTTCCCAGATCATTCCATGGAAATGGGCCATTAAGAAAAAACACAAGAAAAAAAACTTATCTACTAAAACTAAATCTTAAAAATGCTAATTTGCTGTTATCCTAACTTCCTTTTGTTGTATGCACCTCCCTAACAAGAAGCCTCTCACTATCAGAACCTAAGATCCAACAAGAAAATGTTTAGTAAGGAACCTGCAAGCTTCATTAAACCTTTCAAGCTCTCCTTTATGTCTGCCAGGAAGTGGCTCTACTTAAAGACACGATTGTTTACTTTCAGTTAGTTACAGAGGTTATTCTCGATTATAGTAGCGTTTAATCCTACAGCATAATTGATCGGCACTTTCTTGGAGTCCGATACTCTCACCTTTCATTTTTTTTCTTGTTTAAATTTGCTCACCTGTGTTTGCTTTCAAGTGGAAAAAAGACTCAATAAATACGGTTGAGGTGACTTGGCACAGTACTCCATCAATAAAATTGTTGATATAGCTTGTAGATGTGAGATTGATGCTGGCAAATAGCCACTCTCTGCAGGCTTGACGTTTTTGCCAGTTTTTTGTCTTCCCTTGGGTGAAAACATAAGGATTCTTTTTTTTTCTCTATGGATTAAGGCACTACAAAGTGACAAGCAAACTTTTTAAAGTACCTGTAAATGTTTTAATCTGGCAATAGAGGCTATTATACTTTATAATTACTTATATATGTAATACCTACATACTTTAGTATTTTTCCTCCTAGCAACACCACATCCTCTGTACTCAATACTGGTAATAGAGTAGCATAACCAGGAACTTCTGGCAACTCTAAACCTTGTGACACTGATTGATGGAATGGCCCATCTTCCTGTTTCTGCACAAAGCCAACAAAAAGTGGAATTAGTGTGAGGCTTAAAAAATGTTTGCATAAAAAAAAAAAAGCAGACCCAAACCACATACCTGAATAGATATTCCTGGTCAGCAGGGGGATCAATGCGACATGTGTGCAATCGATTGCACCAATGACGTTGGGCATGTCGGCTATGTTATAAAAGCCCAGCTTAACCGCATTCCAGGCTTCCCCTGTTTGAGGGAAAAAAATATAATTCTGTGCCAGGGTAGCCATGTGTGACAGACGCTCTGTCTTTTGGATGTCATCACTATTCAGTTGCCCACCGGGTCATTCACTGGCCTTTTCTTAATTAGGTTCCAGACAATGTAATTGTATTTTGATACTGTTACAGGCAATGTCATTGTATTTTGACTGCCATTGTGTATTGTTGATTACGTCACAGTCAAGGGCATTGTCCTGATTGATTGTATTACGGCCTGCTATTGTTCTACTGATTGCGTCACCGGCAGAGTTGAGGGATTGTGTGCCCTGCTGCTATTGGTCAGTGTGGTTGTCATTGCATGGAGCATTGCATATAAGGCCCAGTGTGGCACTAATAAAGTGCACTTCACCTTCACCCTCAATACTGAAGTTCTGTCTCTTATTGGGGGAAACGCTATATTACAGTTCACTAGCCCTTGTAAGGGCTGTTCCTGTTTCCTCACGGACGACTCTGGAATTCCAGCAGCACCTCTTACGATTGGGAAAAGGACGTCTCGGGCGGTGAAGCCCTCCGGCGATAAGGGTTATCGCTACACCATGCCAGACTGGGACATCCCCACAGAGAAGGTACCCAGTCTCTGGAACGAGCCGTTCGCCAAAAACTGCAGGCAGCCAACCAATTTGGTCATACCTGCAATTGCATGCCCCTTTCTTGTGGTGGGGGCTAACCATGGCCACAGCTCGCTATACAAGGCATGGAGAGAAACACGGTTAAGGCGGGTGACCTCGAATAGGTCAACGTCATGCATGCAATCGATGTCCAATGGCGTTCGGTGCAGCCTGATTTATGCCATGCTCATAAGTACCAGACCGCGTAGCTGGCGCCTTTGATGTTCGCCCACAGAGGAATGCATTTCCAAAAAGCACGGAGCTTAAATACGGCTGGTCAGACTGCCCGTAAGTGAAGGCTCGGCGGCCCCGTTTCATTAGGCTGATTTCAATCGGAAATCAAGGCTCTGCATCACTGAAAAAAACGGACCAATGAACGACCCGTCCGTTTTCCCGGGAAACAGCCTCTTGCGAGCCGACAATCGGAAAGGCGGCTGAGCACACACCTGAGCGCATAAACGCACAGAAAAACCAACGTAGCACCCTTTCCTGACCCGATCACAGCCCAAAACCAACAGGAAAACGCACAGGATAGCTGAACGGGGAGGCTCTGCATCAAGGCATATATTCGTGACTACACATAAGTGAATTACACACAGTTGAAACACCAGTGAATAAACACCATATGAGTAACTACACACAGGTGAATAACACACTAAGGGGCAGTAAAGTGCACACATGCCTGGAGAAGCCCTAAACTCAATGCCCGGAGAGCTATTGGGGGTTAGGTGCCTTGCTCAAGGGCACTTCAGTCAAGTTCTATGGGCAAGAATCAAACCTGACACCTTCCTGTCACAAGCCCAACCTCTAGGCCATAACTGCCCCTAATAATAATGCCCCACTAAAAATCAGTGTGAAATATTGCAGGCGTTGCTGGGCATGTAGATTAGTGACTTCATGAGCCTTGCCTTTGAAGGTCCATTGAAGTCTTGTTCAACTGCCTTAAATGTCTCACCAATGTTGAATCCATGTTCCTCAGGTTGGTCTCAGGAATGAGCTTTCTGTCTCATGCAACACTTTCTTAGTTCTCCCCCATAACCCACGTCTCCCCCTTATCCCCATAAAGCAGATATATTGTATTCCAATGTTCTTCCTCTTAAAATTGGACCAACACCCAGGATTTTCACTATCCTGGGTTTTGGTCCACTTCCACGGGGCACCCCGATCGCCCTAAAAAACTCACCTCACCCCGCTCCTACGCGAGCGCTCGTCCAATCAGAGCGCTCAGAGCCGCTGTGGTATGTACGTACAAGCGACGGACAACCACAGCGGCTCTGAGCTCGCTGAAGGCCGCGTCTCACGCTTCCTTCTAACAGGGAGCGTGCCCACGCCGGCCATTCACAAACGGCCGGCGCGGGTGCGCGCCCTGCTAGAAGGAAGTGCGAGATGCGGCCGCAGCCCATGCATGCGCCGTTGGAACGGGGATAAGGTAAGGTTTCTGGGCGTCCTGGGGGGTTTCAACCGAAATCGGGATGCCCCGCGGGGAGGGATCTTATCGGCCCGGGAATCTTATAGATTCCTGGGCTGATCCCCCCCTGGGTGTTGGTCCACTTTAAGTAGCTTGCATATATAATGGTGAGAAAATGTCTGATGTTACCACCTTGCTACAGTAAATTTGTTCTTGCTAGTAATTGGCCATTTATACTGGAGTTGGAGCTGAAGACGGCGCTTGGTAAAATAGGAGTTACAGTCTAAAGTTTGGCTTAGCGACTCCACAGCTCTGGTGTCTACTAAGCAATCTCTTCTGTATGACTTCTATTGCTATGAACTCCAGGCAGAGAGACACATTTGAATTCAGTGAGATACCGAGGTTCACTAACACTTGTAAGAGAGAATCTTTTAATGGCATTAAACAAAAGCCAAGCTCCCCACTGGTGGTCATTTAGTTATGTTCCTTTTTGGTTCATAGTCTTTTGTGTAAGGCTACTTTTAATCCAGAATAATTCATCCTTTTCTCGCTTTTTTAAAAAACTTTTTAGCTTTTTATGAAAAATGTTTTTAATCCTGCTTTGGAAGTCTGGCATGGCCTTTTGCGCTCCACAGATATGTATCTGGGGGGGGGGGGTGCTTTTATTTCCCAAATATGCTTTTCTAGAATGTTGGAGTGATTACTCCTCTTACAATCTGCCTACTAATAATTTTATAGAACCAGTTTTCCGGGGGGTCTTTCTAAACTGACCATGCATCTTGGAATGGTCAGTTATGGTCTTCACAGTTCCTGCACTTTGCCCTTGGCCTTTTTTACCCTTTGAGGACAATGCTTAACGGGGGTAATGTGCAGGCACCGATTTTCCGGTGCCCCCATGCGCTATGAACAACATCCATTTTTTTAAAAATGGGCGTTGTTCCTGTTTAAGTAAGCTTTTATGGCATCGTGCTGCAAAGCGAATCCAAATGTATCCCTCCACTGGGCGTAAAGGCAATGTAAAATAGGATTAGGCAGTCTACAAAGGCTAAGCGGTTTTCTGCCTCGTATTTACCATTGAAACTAAATCAATAGGTCTTACACTGTCACTGCAGAGAGTATAAAACTCTATTAAAAAATCAATCTGTTTTACAGACTAATTAATGTCCAGATCAATCCACATTAAACTGTAATTTAACAGATAGACTAACTAGACGACTCGGTTGGATGTTCTGCTCTACTGGCAGAGCTGTAGAAGAAAAGAATAATGAAGACTCTAAATCTGAAAGTAACTAATTGTTTAGATCTATCTAAATATGAGGGCTGCTGTGTACAGGGAAACACTTATAACATATAGAGTTGCAGGGCTGGCTTTTGGGCTGTAATTCATACATTTTATTTGGATTTTCCTTTAGTGATTTCTTCCTCCTTAAAATGGCAACAAGATAAAAGGTGGTCATCGGTAATTATACTCTCGATCTGGATTTCATTCTAAATGTTGTGATGCCCCCCTCCCCATTAGGGTACCCTACTCTTCCAGCCAGCATATTTTACTCTGCCACGACAGAGTATGGGTAATCATTTTTCTGATTTTTTTTTGTTTAGCAGGATCTGTGTGCTTTGTTTGTTATACCTGGTTCCCCCTTTATCTGAAAAGGGGTACCCACAAGGTCTGCTGGAGTGTACAGTTTACATTTCCAGGTCCATGGGAGACCAGGGAAAGATTTGTCCTTCATCCCCACTGGCTTACAGGTGGATGCCCTTACTTTGTCTATTGGCCAGATTATGGGAACTTGAAGAATGGTGGTGCAAGGGCTTTTTACATACTGAGTCTTGGCTTTATGTATCACAGAGATGCTAAAGGGTATTATTCCCAGAGGGGTGTCTCTTCCGGTTCTCTCCTGGTTTACTGACAAGTCTGCACAGGAATCCATATTTTGCATTTTTTGTTGAAGTTGTTAAAATAAAAGTGACTGACCTGTTCAAATGATAGAATTTCATACACACCAATCTTTTGTCGGATTAGGTTAGTTAGTTTGACCATAGTTAACCAATGTAAAATTTTGAGGACAATTATAAGTTGCCCCACTCTTTAACCCTTCTATTGCCAGCCACGTAAATTTTACGTGGCTGGCTCTCCAACAGTTAAATGCCAGCCACGTAAAATGTACGTGCCTGACTTTCCCCATTAATAGAATAAAAAGTATTAAAAAAAATCACTTAAAAAAAAAATGACAGTTACTCACCTCCGCGCCCGCCGCCTCCCGCCGCCTCTCCTCTTCATGGGGGGGGGGCTCCGATCACCCCCCCCCCCCCCCGGTCTTCCGTCTTCTGGAGGGGGCATAACAGCCCTCCTCCCTTTGCATCTTCCGATGGCGGCCGGGGCATCATCCAATCGCCTGCCTCCCTCCTCCTCTGCCCAGCCGTCACTGACATCAGATCGCCGCGGGACACAGGAGATGAAGATCGGAGGTGAGTACATTTTTTTTTTTCAATAAAGTCATTTGAAAAAAGTGTCTGTGTCCTTTTTCTTACTTTTAACCCTTTGTGAACTGGTAAGGGGTCCATGTAACCCCTATACCAGTTCACAGGGCTCGGGGGTCTGGCAAGTCACCTGCGGCGAGTGGGTGACTTGCCATTACCCCCTGGCCCCCGAAATTACCTGCCTCCCCAAAGCCCGGGGGGGGGGGGGCAGAAGAGCCGTGGCCCTAGGCTATGACAGCTGCAGAAGTATGCTTAAGCTGCACCACTACGCCAAAGTGCCTCTGTGGGGTGCAGTCCTAACTCTAATCTCTGAGAGCCCATTTGGGACATACAGTGCAATAGATAAATTGGGAGCAGGCTTACCTGAGGTTGCCCTAAACCTCTCAAGTGCAAGCCATGGGGTGGAAGGGTCAAAGACCTTGCAATACAGCCTAGACCCCACACACCATGTGCTTGCACAAATTCAAAAGGAACAAAGGGGGGGTGGCAGCCGCTCAGACCATTTTATAACTAACCTGGGAGGTGCACGTTAGCAGGGCAATTAGTATACAAAAGTCTTAAAGGAGCCACAGCACTCAACCCTGTTAGCTTGCAGGCCAGCCTATAATCTGTCTCTAAACTTGGTTAAAAACAGAGGACTCGGTCACACACATCTGCAGAAGTATGCTTAAGCTGCACCACTACCCTGGGAGGGGGGACCCTATGTCATTTTTTTTTAATTAACCCTATGTTACCTGTAACCCAGTAGGTATAAAAGGCTTCCAGCAGCAGCAGGAGAGCAGAAGCCTAAGTGATCAGCGTGGGACACAGGGATGGATGGGAGGTAAGTATTAAAAAAAAATATTAAAAAACATTTTACATTTTTTTTTTTAATAAAGATATTTTTAAGAAGTGTGTCTGTGTGTTTTTTTTACTTTTAACCCTTTGTGAACTGGTAAGGGGTCCATGTGACCCCTATACCAGTTCACAAGGCTCGGTGGGTCTGGCAAGTCACCTGCGGCTAGCGGGTGACTTGCCATTAACCCCTAGCCACCCAAATTACCTGCCTCCCCAAAGCCCGGGGGGGGGGGGCAGAAAAGTCGTGGCCCTAGGCTATGCCGGCTTGTAGCCTGCAGGGTCAGGGGCCACTAAAGCTGGCCCCTGCGCCCTGTTCTACAAGCCCCCATAGCTGGTCACAGGCTGGTTACGCTGGGTAGGGGGACCTCACGCCATTTTTTATTTTTAAGGGTTTTAACCCTTAAAAATCCCCCCAAAAAATGGGGTCCCCCTCCCTGGGAGGGGGGACCCTATGTCATTTTTTTTTTAAATTAACCCTATGTTATCTGTAACCCAGTAGGTATAAAAGGCTTCCAGCAGCAGCAGGAGAGCAGAAGCCTAAGTGATTAGCGTGGGACACAGGGATGGATGGGAGGTAAGTATTAAAAAAAAATAATTAAAAAAATGTATTAATAAAGTTATTTTTAAAGTGTGTCTCTGTGTTTTTTTTTTTTTACTTTTAAGCCTTTGTGAACTGGTAAGGGATCTACGAGACCCCTATACCAGTTCACAAGGCTCTGGGTCTGGCAAGTCACCTGCGGCTAGTGGGTGACTTGCCATTAACCCCGAGCCCCCCCATTACCTGCCTCCCAAAAAAACCCTTAAAATTCCCACCAATTTTTTTATTTAACCCTTTATTATGTGGATAGTAGTTGTATTTTATTTGTAAATGTTATAAAGTGCTCTTTTCAGTTTATGGGATCTCCTGGACAGGAACGGGGGGCTACCGATACATATGTGGTATCATTTTAATCGGGAGAAATGGGGCTTTCACATGCAATATGGTTTTCTTTAATAAAATACATGTTTTTGTTAAAATAAAGGAGACAATTTAAAAAATATATATTTTTTTTTATTTTTTTTACTTATTTACTTAAAGTGGACCAACACCCAGGATTTTGACTATCCTGGGTCTTGGTCCACTTCGGTGGGGCACCCCCGATCGGGGTGCCCCGCTGTGTGAAACCCCCCGATCACCCTAAAAACTCACCTCTCCCCGCGCCGACGGACAGGGGATTTGACAGCCGCGGACAAGCGGCTCCTCCGCCGCCGCCGCCTCCCGCGCGTCCCTCTTGACGCGTGCACGCCTGCGCCGGCCATTCACAGACGGCCGGCGCGGGCGCGCGCACGCCTAGAGGGGCGCGAGGGAGGCGGCGGCGGCCGGCTGCTGCCGAAGCTAAGGTAAGGGGGTTTGGGGGTTTTGGGGGGGTTTCACCCCGCGGGACATCCCGATCTCGGATGTCCCGCGGGGAGGGAGGTGATCGGCCCGGGAATCTTATAGATTCCCGGGCCGATCACATGAGGGTGATGGTCCACTTTAACAATATATTAAAAAAAGTTGAAAAAATACAAACATGACATTTCATGTTAAAGCCTAAACTCTGCCGCAAAAAGAAAATATGCCATTTTCTTGGAAATTTCTGCAAAAATCACAGTTAAACATCACACAAAATGGTGAAAAATATCCTGTCAGCAGAGGGTGACAAAATCTCAAGTAGGCTGGCAGTTAAAAGGTTACAGGTACCTATGCATGTTGGGTATTGTTCTGCTCGTGGGACCTTGCGCTTTTAGATTTACCTTGTTTTTTCTTATTTGCATATTGATATTTTAGGAAAAGGTGTTTTTTATTCAGCAGAAAGATGAGCCCACTACAACAAGCTGGGTATGCTTAGAAAGCTTAACATGTATACTTTCAGTAAGGGAATTTAGACGGCACCAACCAAAATTAAGAGTAGTATTCTGGTGCCCTGCTCTGGTTTCCCCCAAAAGAATCTACAAGTGACCAAGCAAGAAAAGGGGATGCCCCACAACCCCTGGGTAGGGGAAAAACCAGAGACTAACAATGGCACTCTATAGTATTTAAGTAGTAGGAAAGTTTATTATGACATCTAAATCACATACTAAGACATATTAAAACTACTTTTGTTTAAAACACATGTAACATTTATGTCCATACTACTAACAAGAGATGGGGGGGGGGGGGAGAAGGAGGGGGACATATACCGTTGGCTATTTAATTCTACCAGTGGAAATACTAAAAACTAATAAAAATGTGTCTATAAGCTAAACCTTATTATTATTATTATATACATGAATGTGCAATTACAAAGAAAGTGCCAAGTGCTATACAAAGTGCATCAATATCAAGCATATAGGCTATAGGAGAATCCAAACCATAAAACAAACATACCAATAAATACCTTATATATCAAAGTGCTAAGTGTTGGTAACCGCTGGGGCCCCCCTCACATCAACAAGCCCTGGATGCGTTTCGTGACGTCACCGTCACTTCCTCAAGCAGAGTATCCAGTGTGATGGTGCCAGCTGGTGCTCTTAAATACTCACCCATCCCCGTTCCCCAGCCCCACGCAATGAAGACGCCGGCGGTCGGCAGGCGCACTCCGTCCGGAAGTGCGCCGCCGTACCGCTCGCCGGATATGACGTGTCTGCGCTCCACTCTGGAGCGCAATATACGTAGTAGAAAGTAACGTCCATGACAGGGAACAGCCGTCCCCGCCACATAGTGGAGGAGGCGCTGTATCGCATCTGTCCGGGCGCAGCGTGGGACTGGTTCAGAGGAGGTGAGTATCCCCCGTTGGACAACGAGCATACAACATACAACATAAAACATATAATCGACCTAACTACATTATTATGTATACTTTCAGGGAATATATGGTTTATCGGGGATATTCCAAATGTAAAGGGTTGTTTTGGTAGAAAAAGCACAAGGTGCGCACTTTGTCTGCAGAGCTGAAATTTTGAAGTAAAATTACTGCTATGCGCATGCTTTACTTTGGTGTGTTTGGCAACTCTTTCCTTGACAGAACCTATGCATGTTGGGTATTGTTCTGTTCGGGGCATGTTGCTTTTTCAGATTTTCTGGTTTGCATATCGTTTTTTTTAGGAAAATGTGGTTTTGATTCTGCTTTTTTATTCATTTTTAAGGAAACCCTGTGCAACCAAAGAATACATTGAGGGATTACTTCCAGAAAACTGCACCCATGTCAACACGCATGGTACGCCTAGAAAGCCTGAGGTGTGTACTTCTAGGGAATATATAGTTTGTGGGGGGTATTTCAAATGTAAAGGGTTGTTTTTCTTGAAAAACTGCAAGGTGCGCATATTGCATAGCATAGTTGCATATTGCATAGCATAATCTCCTAAAGCGTTGTTTCAGTTTGGGGGAGTCTCCTGGGCAGGAAAGGGCGTCTACCTATACATATGTGGTACCGCTGTAACCGGGAGAAATTGGGGTTTCACACGCAATAAGATTTTATTGACAAACTTACATTTTTTGTTACAAAAAAACACTACAAATTCTAAAAAAGTTTTTTTTTAATTTTTTTTGTACAATTTTCACCCCAAAATATTAAGAATACACTTAGAAAATGACAAACAAGACATTTCATGTTAACGCCCAGGCTCTGCTGAAAAAAACAATATATCACTTTCCTGGGAAATCCCTTCAAAAATCACAGTTGAACATGGGGAGCACAAAATAGTGCAAAATGGTCTGGCAACAAAGGGTGACAAAATCTCAAGGTAGGCTGGCGGTTAAAGTTTGGATTTATGCTAGTAGTAACTGTTCAGCATAGTGGTGAAAGGAATGTTCACAGTGCAATCACTAGTAATTTATGTTGACAAATCGCAAATAATCCTGTTTTGTGAATTCTTTTGGGTTACCTGAAATATACTGAATAGACTTACTTGTTCTAGTTTACATTTCCTTTGTACTTTTTGAGTTAGAATTAAGTTTTTTATTTGCCGTTGCCTTTTGCCTATTTTCTGCTTTAAAACCATCAATTTTTCTAACTGTTGTAAAGTCACTTGTGATTTGGGAGAAACTGACCTAACCTTATCTAGTGACTACTTCTACCTAATCCTTTCTTAATATCCTTGTATGTAAAGTTTAGCAGAGATGAAAGACCAGCAAATATCATTATTGGTAACAAAGTTCTTTACCTCATGTTCTATATCGAAGACAAACTAGGTTTAGTGCTTGAGTTAAACCACTCACATGTGGCACATTTGGTTGCAATTATGACTTTGGCACCTAATCACAGTAATAATGGTGGTATTTCCAATGTAGTCTTATTGCCCTATTTGGTATTTTGGATTCACAAGCCGGTTTGAATTATTGAGCTGTGATTCACTTTGAAATTCTTTCAGCTGCATCTGATAGATATTACTTAACACACCGGCTTCCCCTCAGCCAAGTGCAGGCACGTGACTCTAAACCTGAATATCAAAGTTTTACTTTGCTTTGTGTCTCTTTTGAGATGCAATTTTTTTCTCGGAAAAAAAAAACATACCCATTTTTGCCAAACATTTTCTTATACTCTCCTTTACATTGCCTAACTAAATATATTGTGAACAAAGTTCTTGTATACCTATTCTAATCAAGGTCTCCAGGTAAGTTTCAGGCATGAGGTTTTTTTTTTTCATAGTCCTTACCTATGAATATTGCAAGCTGTGTTCATTTTGATGTATAACCCCTCCCCAAGGTCATTTAACAATCAAACTGCTGCCCCAACTAGACCTCTGACTAAATAGTGTTGGTCCACACACTGCCTTAATAGTAAAAAGATGATTCTAGATCCCTTGTAGCAAAGGTGCTTGTGGCATCTCATTTTGGGGTGCCCTTCTATTGAATTAAGGTTTATAGGGTGGTTGGGCAAGGAATGAGTTGTGTTAACTGCAAGCTATTCATGATTTTATTTTTTCCAAGGGCACCACTAGGGGATAACTAGAATGACCACTAATAGTGTTATTCTGGGAGTGCTGTTAGGAGTCATACTGGGGGTGCTGTTAGGAGTTGTTCTTGGGGGGCCTGTTAGGGATCACTCTGGTGTTAACTTAAGGGGTCATCCTTGGTTACCTATAGTCATTTTGTACTGTATGCACCAGAAAAGTGTAATCTAATGTTGTGCTGTCTGTGGTGTACTAGAGAGCATCCAATGCTGATATTTATAGTCATGTGGCGCACTCTCTACTGTCAATCAATGAGGGAGCTAATCCATGATCGAAGCTGAAGCTAGCACCAAAACCCATTGGGCAGCACCATCCAAGAATCAATTAATCACTAGTAGTGATGTGATGTTGGAGGTCAGATAAATATTTTAGACCTTTCCTACAGATTCGCTTCACCAATGAAAGTGTAGCATAGGCACCCACACTGTGCAACCAAAATAATCAGGGGCTGATGCTACTGCAGTGCGGTGGGAACTGCCGGCCTGGTCTCTGTTTTGCCTTTTGGCCTAACTGACGGTAAAATGTATATGTGTGTGTGTGTGTGTGTGTGTGTGTGTGTGTGTGTGTGTGTTTCTTATGCTAATCTGGATACAAGGCCACATTGTAGAGTTCTTCTTCAAAGTTATATTTGCTGAGCTTTTTGACTTTAGCCGAGTTGCTAATTTCAAGAATAACAATGGACTATATTTAATAGTTCAATAGTATGACATTAACGTTTAGATATCTGGACTAACAACTATTGCTATATACATGGGTGACATCATAAACATTTGGCGTCAAAACGCCAACCTGAAAGATGGCTGCCCTGATGACTCAAGGGGCTCTTGGGTTTTGTTTTGACAGCCGTCTCTTGTTTCATGGAAAATATCAGGGAAGTCAAATAAAAGGAAAATTCTTTTTATCCTTTCTAGCTGCTTGGACAGCTTTTAAACCCAGATGTCAGGTCGAAAGACATTAAGGTGCTAAAGGTGCTTTTATTTTTAATGCTGATTAAAATGTCCAATTACACAGTTAAAATCCAATTTTCAGATGGCCATTAATGACTAACAGACTTCGCCATGAAGTTAAGACAAATATGGCTTGAGATTTTACGCCGCTGCAAAATAAATCAAGTCTCAGGTCATAACACGACAATTCATTTTATTCTGCATTTTAAAAGTATTTGGGTTTATTTTCTTTTCCTTTTTTATAAATAAAGATCACAGTCTAAATATATTCCCGTCAATTTATTAGACCTTGCCTTCATTACACATTTTTAATATTTTTTCCCTCATACAAAATAACAAGATTTTTATTATTGATTTTATTAGGGTGATTAATCTTAATGGTTTTTGCATTGTGATCTACAGATAAAATGCCAGTAATATATTGTAACACGGCAAGAGTATAATAAAGTGCAGAAACGTCTACAAAAATCACAATTTAAAACCTTTTAAACAAGAATTTGGAAAAGAAAACGTTAATTACTGAAGCGCTGCAAGGAAAAGAGCAAAAAGGGAATGCAGAATAATTAATACGATTGACATATCTGGCACATAGCTTAATGCTGGAGGACAATGCTTTGACAAATGGGCCCTTCAAGGTTCTAGAATAGAAGTTAGTGAGACTTGTAAAGACATTTTATACCCTTCAGCAAAATATGAGGAAGTTCTGGTAAAGCTTCAAACAAAATATCTCCTTTGTGTGTTGACTCTCCTACTATTTTAGTATGCTTGTGCAATAAAGAAGAAGCTAGAGCATATCAGCTTTTTAAAGCCTACCTAAAATCTAAGATATAAATCAACCTATACTCTCCTAATTGCAGAAGAGAAACACTCTTTACTATACTATAGTTATAAATCAAGACAGAATCATAAGAATTTTTCAGAACATATTGCTATCGGAAGAAATAAACTGCGATGTTTAAAACAATATTGCATGACTATTCTCACATTGGGTCCCTGGGTAAGGTGGGTATAGACATATAGACATAGAGTGTTTTTTTCATTCAGACAGGCTTAAAGGGAAAGTGCATCTCAGATATGGGGTACAAGACTCTCCTGCTTACCTTCACCTGGTCTCATGGAAGCGACTTCTATACTGCAGCCCTGGTAGGGGAGTTCTGCACTTTCGGATTCTGGTGGGTCCTGGGATGTCCACGCCCACTGCTCCATCAGTCAGAGTGACTGACCATGTCAACTCAATTCACTGTGGGGGGTATGCCAAGGCCTGCTACACACCTTCTGCATTGCAATGGATGGAGTGGGCTTGCTGGACCTTTCTGTGAATGACACTGTGAGCAGCCATATGATACAGTAGGAGCTGCTGAGCAACATTGGGGCCTGCATGCCATGGGACCTGATCTTTGGACCTTTTAAGAATTACTTAACCTGCCTACAATAGGGGAAAGGTTAGTATTACTGTTTATTATTATCTGCCTGGACTATCTGTTTAAAGCAGAGTTGGGCGGCGGAAGATTGTGAAAGTGCTTCCGGATTTGGGGCTTATTTTTACGGTTTGGTATGACCTGGGACTAGGGGTGTGATCAGACTTCGAGTAACAAACATCTCCCTTTTCTGTTTTCAACTGTATACAGCAGCCAAGCACTGCCCCCACCAGCTTTTGCCCTCTCTCATGCCCTTATTCACGAGGACCCTTGCTTCCTTCCTGATCAAGGTAGATGAAAAGGTCCACACAGCCCCTCTGATTTTGTGGCTGCTATAGATGTCTGACAACAGAACAAGGAGATCTCTTTTGTTTTTGACTCACTGGGTAAGGTGGGTATAGACATATAGACAGTGTTTCTTTTTCTTTCAGACAGGCTTATAGGGAAAGTGCATCTCAGATATGGGGTACAAGACTCCCCTGCTTACCTTCACCTGGTCTCATGGAAGCAACTGCTATACTGCAGCCCCAAAGTGCTGCACTTTCGGAATCTGGCTGGTCAGAAGTGTATGGCAGTGTATAACACCTGGCACCTACCCTTGTTCACCAAACATCTACAGGCTGGAACGTGAAATTGCAGCACCCAGCTTCAGATACTGGGCCCTTTAAATGTATCTAGGTGTATTGCTTCACTGCTCTGCATTAGCATCTTTTTTATGTTGAGCATGGCGACCTAATGCTGGAAACCAGGGGGTGTGGGTAAGATTACAGCTGGTGCTTCCATTTTTTGGATGTGAATGTTCCTACCAGACATGAAAGCACTGCAGCAGGAATACTTGTACTCCTTTCATTTGTCTAGGTCAGTGTTCCTCAGCCTGCTGGTGTCTCTTGAGGAGGAGGATTGGGGAACACTGGTTTAGGTCTTGGTTGAGCTTGAACTGGTTATATCTATATCTTTAACTTTATAAGATCAAGCATTTGGGAATACTCTGTTTCCTTATGTTAATGTTACTTTAGTTAGTTAGCTGTGCTTCCATCTTTGGTCATCGGGTTGCAACTTAGTACCAAAGCTTTCCATGTCTCTGATTCCGGCCTTCCGGGTTCATGAATGCAGCCAGAGGCCTGTCTTTGTTTGTGGATTTAATTCCCACCTGAAAAAACACAACATCTGCAGTCGGCCTGAGAATCTGTCCAGCTTCCCTCGGGAAGATCTGACTCAGCAGCTTCATCAAAAAGAAGCTTTCTTTTTTTCTGGCCGATTTATTAATATGTTCATGTCCTGTTGGAAGGACACAATCCAGAGGACCAGCTGACCTTCTGCTTCACAGACCTCCAATTCTCTAAGGCCATATAGACTTGCCAAATGCATATTGTCTCTGAGTCTGGAAAGCATAAAATGTCACTGCGAATGGCAGCAGGTGGGAGAATCTTGCAGTATGCCTTAGGGCTTTCATTTACAGACTATAGTCCAACAAAAAAAAAAAGTTTTAAATAAGCCAAGTTATCCCTACTTGATAGAGGCGTTTGTATGTCGGTGATGATAGAACAGCAAATGACATGACTTCGTTTCAACAGCTTTCATTTTACTCCCTGGAAGTGTAGATAATAATATCTTCACATACAAAATGCAGTGTCTTAAAATGACTTACACCTTCCACTACATTGGCACAAATGGCCATGTTTTGCTTTGCTTACAACACACAATGCTTAGAGTCTATCTTACTGGTTCCATTTTTAAGATACAACTTAAAGGGACTGGCCAGGATTGCAAATAAAAACAAAACAAAAGAGCACTCACTTTTTTGTCCTACGCAGCCGATCAGTTTAGTCCAGTCAGCAACTGATCATGAGATCCGGTGACAATGATGTTAGCACTGAAGGTCTGCTTTAAAGTGGACCAAAACCCACCCTGGAGTCCATGAGACTCCTAGCAGGCTCACTCCCTTCCCCATGGGAATCCTGAACTGGGATGCCACGCTGTGTGAAACCCCCCAGGGCGCGCAGTAAACTCCTCCCTGAGACCACGGTGCACTTACAAGCAGCGCCAGCATCACTCGCTTCCCTCCTGCGGCCCTGCCCGCTGCAACTGAATGGCTGTACGGGGCCACACACAGCCAAAGGGAGCTGAGTGATGCCGGTGTCGCTCAGAGGTGTAGCTAGGATTCAAGCTGGCTGCTCGAGCCACAGCATGGTCCCGAGGAGAGCTAAGTGAACTCGCTGACCTGAGCGGTTTTACACTGCGGAGCATCCCAAACCATGGTGCCCAAGGCGGACAGACTAAAACCGGGGCTAGTGAAAATCCTGGGTTTTGGTCCACTTGTCCACTTTGGTTCACAAGTGGTATTCCTTTTAAAGTCACTTGAATTCATGTTGTCAAATAAATAGGTGGTTCGATTTTCTTTTTCTCCTTTTACCTAATCATTAATGGCCCATAGAGACTCATAATCTCTGGTAACAGCAGGTGACATTTTCATGCACCAGTCTCCTAAAGGGCATGCTCTGGCCTGTCCCCTCTTACTTTTGAGATGAGATGGTCAGAATTATCATTCTCATATTTAAGTGCTCGCTTACCGGTAAAACATTTATGAAAGGGGAAAAACCATAGTTCAGCCAAAGTGACTTTGTCTATCTGGGGTTTTGGTCTTTTCCCCCCAGATCGCCCAGGAAAACTCACCTTTTCCCAGTCCTATGTCGCAGGTGTGCAGCCAATCAGTGCGCTTGGTTCCTTTCAGCCCTTTCGGCCAAGAATCTGCGCTGACGGCTGCATCCCTGCTAGCCTATAGCAGGGGGCATGTTTGCATCGGCCATCCACAAATGCCTGCTGCAGGCAGGCATCTGGCTAAAGGTATAGCTTAGTGCGGCCTCAGCTGTGCACGCGCTGTTCAGGTAGGTTTTACTGGGGGTTCAGGGGGGTTTCACACAGCAGGGCACCCCAAATGGCAATGCTCCAGGGAGAGGAAATCGGACCTAAGATGGGTTTTGGTTCACTTTTAAGCCGGGCTTTGGGTTAAGAAAAGAGTACAGTAGCCCATTCCTTGTATTTTATTTTAATTATTTTTCCATAATTACTATTATATTACCATAATATCCAATTTAAATCAGATTTTTGTACCAAAATATTTTAGCATTATTTTTAATCCACTATCTATAGTGTGTGTGTGTGTGTGTGTGTGTGTGTGTGTGTGTGTGTGTGTGTGTGTGTGTGTGTTGTGTACTCTTCTGTGAGCTATAATTATGTTATATTTTTTGCAGGCACCACAATAAGATTCGCAAAGTAGAATCAAAAGATTTGATGCCCTACACCTCGCTGGAGACCTTAGATTTGAGTTTTAATGAAATCACTGAAGTTCACAGCAGTTCTTTTCCGCAAAGACTTCGTATTAAGGACCTGTAAGTAACATAGTGGCTTTCCTTATGACATTTTTAGTAGTTCATTAGGAGCTACATCCTATTCTATTCACAAGGATGATCGAGTTCCGTATTCACATTCACAAAGAGCTTAGCATACTTGCTTATATGGTGGACATATCACATTTATTGTGAATATAGAATGACGTTTTTAATGCTACATCAACAATAAAATGTAGCCTGTCTGGAATATCAGGCTCTGCTTCTCTGTAAAGGCCATTGTTTTTGATACTAGTCACCCTTTTATCCAAATGTGATACTTCAAGAGATCTAATAAACTTTGTAAATGGGCCTATATGAGTCCTAAAGCACAATCTCTAGCCTTCTCTAAAACCATTGATAGCATATTAGGCTCGATTCAGAGAGACAAAAAAATACTTTCGTTTTAGTACCGATCTGTTTTTTTTTTGTAAATGTTTCCGTTCTCGTATGAGTGTGTGAGCGATTCTATGCATGCATTGCAATCCGTCTGTAAAGTTTCCGTCCGTTCGTACGGCAGATTTCGAATACGAGGATGTCATTTTCCAGCGTGACTTTTTCGTTTCATTTTCACATGTTACAACGTAGGCTTTCGTTTTTGCCCTTTTCCCATTGTATCCTCCCACGAATCCTTTACGTTTCCCGTTAGTTTCTGTTTCCCTTTTTCAATAAATCATCGTCCAGACGGAAATCCTTACGATCTTGCGGCTGCGCACTACAAACTTAACTCATTAAAGTGCTCGCCTACATATTTGCCACCCTCACTTCTACTACAATGTTTAGCTAAATCACTTAGCACTATCCTCCATCTTCCCTTTTGGACCCTTACAGCTCACCCAAACCACTACGCGGTTAGGTTCTTCTTCCATTTTAGCCCCCTAAAACTTACCCAAATCACTTCTCGGTCATGTGAATATTCATCTTTAAATATTTCTGGGCCCATTAGTTTTGTGTTCATGTATTTTGTAAATGAAATGACACTGAAACATTTTTTTTATTCCACCATAAAATATAAAATCTTTAAAAATTTCAATAATTTCAAATTTTTACAACTATAAAAAACAAAATACATAGCAATGGCAGGCCACAGAACATTATTCTTCATCTGTGGTCCCCAATGAGTCGCGCAGACCCTGACACTCAGTTGTGCCACTCTGGCACGTGTGGTCCCTGTTAAAAAACGTAAATTAAATTATTGGTATAACCTTGTTGGGGTCATACTGTAGTGCCCCCCCCCTGTATGGTTCAAACACCTAAATCTGGACTTCAAAAGCCAGAGGGCCCTCGCCACCACGGCCCGGGTTTTGCATAGTGCCCGATTAGAGAACCCCTGGCCCGCATTCTGCATGCAAAGAACGGGCATCAGGAGCAAGGGCAGGAGTGGATATCCAGAATCCCCTGAAAGAATTTTAAAATACTAACATAAAATACACATTCTAAGCTACAATATTGTTTAACATGTCATCAAGGGCTAAAAACAGCCATAGGTTAAGACATGAGTCATCAACTATCTTCATTGCCATACAGTGAAAATGGATTGATGGAATGTGAGCAAACTTACCCAGGAGCCATCCACCAGATAATTCTCCTGACTCAAACTGAGGAAATAAGCCGGAGCTCTGCAATATATAAGCATCATGGGACGACCCTGGATGCCCTGCAAGAACACTGAGGAATCGCATAGCTGGACCAAACACTGCTTGTATGTTGTGCGAGTGGCACATCTTGCAGTTCCTGCAACCAAATATAAAATAATTACACAAAGCAAAGGTAACTGACTAAAACAATAACTCCTACAACAAATTAAGATTCAAGTTCAACAATCCAAATATAATTCACAAAGGACATAAGTCTAAAAAAATATTGCAATTATATGAATGTGTGGGAAAATAAAGGTTTACATGCTAAGGACTAATTAAGGTCAGCATTAAAATGCTTCTATAAGGCATACATGAAATATAGTGATTTAGGTATGCATTGCTATACAATTTATGACCTCGGCCATGCTGATACATGCAATGCCTTGGAGCTGAAGGCGCTCAGACTCCTCTACATAGCCGCAAAACATGTTCAACAATAGCAATCCGAGGCCTCAAAGGCCCCGTAAGTGGATCGGAAATGAAACGGATTTATAGGGTGGTGGTCCGTCGGAAATCAGCTCTCTGAATCAGACGCAAGCCCATCCCAACAACGTAAGTTATCTGAACGAACAAAAAATATCAAATTTTGTTTGGAAAATGATCCGAACTAACGGAAATGATCTGATTTGCTTTCGTTCATGGAAAGCGCATATACACATTTTCCCGAACGTTCGTACGAATGAAAAATGGACGAAAAAAACCCAAAAAAATAAACACCCACTAAAACTTTCACAGACAGCTACGGAAGTGCAGACGAATGTGTCTCCGAATCGAGCCTATTGTCAGTCCTTGTACTTCCACTCTGCTAGTGGTGGTATAAGGAGGTCCTACTCTTTTTCATTAACCCTCTAACAGTCCTAATAAAAATAAAAACACTCCTGAAAATGTCACTTGTTTGTCTCCGTTAAACTTAATGGAGCCCCCGGAAACAGACACACAAACATAAAGCATTATTCAGCAGTAGAGGGCATCTGTCTGCTTGGGCAATACTGTGAGCTAAAGAAAATATAAAGAATATACCATCTGACCTTCTGCAGCCTTGAGTTCATGCCATTCTGCTGCTGAATTACTATATGTCTTTGGTTGTCAGCCTCAATTGTCAAGGAAACTGCTGCCTTGTGACTGGGGGCCAAAGGGTGTGCGACAGTAGGTGGGTTAGGGCCCCCTGTGGACCTGGACCCTACATGGCATAAAGTTGCTAGGAAGGGTTTTAAGCCATTTCAGACTGGAAGCGCTTGGCAAATGTGTGGTTTCCAGGCTACCTGCGCCTTGCTTCAGATAGCCAAGCCAAGGGAGTGCATTAAATTGGGACTCCAGGCATTCAGGGCTTCTCCGGTGCTGTTTGTTGGTGCCAACATTATGTGTAAGCAGAATTAACACACACAATTGCTGCAAAAGTCCTGTTGGGTGGTGTCAGAAGCTGGCAATTATATATTATGTCAAATGAATGTTAAAGACTCATTTTATAGTCAGCTCATAAAAGTGTAAGTGTCTTGTAAAAAATTACTTTAAATAAAATTATGCAATGTGTAAATGTTCTCCTAAAATGATGTTAAGTCTCTGTGAATCCGTCTCAAAATTAATTGGTTGACATTTTCCTTTTTTTCTCTCTCTCCTGTGCAGCAACCTGGGGAGCAACAAGCTAGGCAGTCTCAATGCTGGATCATTTGACAACCTGTCACGATCTCTGCTTATGCTCCGTCTGAGCAAAAACAGAATCACCCAGCTTCCTGTCAAAGCATTCAGGCTGCCCTTACTGACCCAACTGTAAGTATAGACGCAGGGCTAAATTAAAGCTAAACCGTTTTCTACAGATACATTAATTGAAAAAACACATATATATTTATATATGTATATATATATATTATTTTATTTACCCGCCCCATCAAACCAAGTCATGCTAGGTAGGCCTCTCATCATTAATTAGCTTTAATGTCAGTCCATAATTTTGGCACATTTTTGTTGAAATCTGGTGCTGCGATTTTAGACCAGACACTGATTAAAACTGGAAAGGCTTAAAATGCACCAGGGTAATAAATTCAAATTTAAAGCGGACCAAAACCCACCAAACGTGTGAAATAATTTTGACCAAAGCCCCTGACGGTACTCTCTTCTTAGGGTGTAGAACTAGAAATGGATATTTTTGCTAATCAAAGCGCTGTGGGACACTTTTTTTGGCTCTCCCTATCTGTAGGATTGAATGTGATTAGTCATTGCATAAGTGTGGCAATGACATCATTGCCACACACAGCAGTTGAAATGAGTGGAGGAGGTGGAGCTTTACAGCTAAAACAGACACCATTATCTGGGGTTAGAATGAAACAAGAGCAGTAAAAATAAGCAAAAGTTACTATTCATGGGGGAAGCAATTCATGGGATGCTAGTTAAAATGTGGGTTTTGGTCCACTTTAAAGGGATAGTCTAGGCAAAAGAAATACTCACATTTTGTCCCCCTACAGACTTTCTGTTGTAGTCCAAAGGAATAGACCTTGTAAGACTCCAGCCATGGTATTTATAGAATAGGGGAAAATTGGGGTCACTTCAGTTTCTATTGCTATCTGAGATTTCCTTTAGGGAGACCACTTTTAGCCTCAGTTTGGTCATAGAAAAGCATAGTTAACAGAAAATACCCAATAAGTTGGTGACTAAATCAAAATAGTGAGGTATCATTTGTGCCTGTGGGGACCATTGCTTGTATGAAAGTGCACCTAAATCTGCACATTGGTTGACCAACCGCAAACAAACATTTCAAAGTAGTTCTAATTCTTCCATATTGTATTTATATCTAAAAAAAATGGCAAGTATGCAGCCGAAAATTGGCGTCAGAATGATAATGTGATAAGTGACAAAAAATAGTCAACAGAAAATTTTTGCCCAATGGCAGTTTCTGTTCAACAATGCGACCACTATCTGCAGGACATTCCTATCCTAGGATCTTTTGTACCATCAGCTACGTTCCCTAGAGCTAAAATGCAAAATTATTGGAATGGCGGTCTGCTTCTAAAAAGGCAAATTAGAGAATAGAAGCAACATTCAAATTAGAGGTAAGGGACACCTGGATTAAGTAGAATCTGAGCCTCATATAACAATGCTACATGACCAATGCCATTGGATTTGAACTTGTTCAATAAAAGCTCTTGGAGAGCCGCGCAAAGGGAGATTTGTTTTTAAAATAAGCAAGGATCGTTTTTCCGGCAATTCAAACAGACAAGGCCGGAGGAACAATAGCAGCCTTTAGATCTCTTCTGTGCCTCACTAAAAGGTCTCTAGTTTTTAACAAGTCTTCATTTCCCTGTGGAGGTGTAGATGGGGGGAGAGTTTATACAGAGCTAAGTGATACAATCTTCTATCCTTTATCCTTTATCCTATGGCCTCTTTTGTCTACTTCCCGGTGTGGGATGACTAGCAGGTTACAGTGTCGCAGAATTACGTGACCTTGTTCTGTTTTGTAGGGAACTCAATCGGAATCGGATTCGACTAATAGAGGGACTCACGTTCCAGGGGTTGGACAACTTGGAGGCTTTAAAGCTACAGCGGAACAATATCAGTAAACTGGCTGATGGAGCTTTCTGGGGCCTGGCAAGGATGCAAATCTTGTAAGTATTGGTTGCTGCTAGGAGATTTTAATAGGTGATATGAACATTTCCAGAATCCTCACCTGTGCCACTACCTTTTGTATTCTATTCAGAAGAAAGCGGGAGGCTGGTTCTCCAATGGCAGGAGCATCCTTAGCCAATCCTTCGATGAAGGGAGGACATGTCCTTCTTTCGAATGCAAGCCCTCAGATGAAGGGCAGAATCTGAATGCAGATTTGTCATTTGTGTTATGTCACAGGGTCAGACTTCTTTTCAAATATAGTGGGCCCATAATAGTACCTGAAAAACGAGTAGCTTTGCCAGTATAGCAATATATTCCAGTGTCTTCTTCTCCCCAAAGGAAATTCTGAGATTTAAAGTAGATTCCAGTCAAATAGTCAATAGTTTAAAGCAGCTGAAAATAATTCTCCCCGTCATAGTCCCTCCTAGTCCTTTCTCTCATGCTACTCCCCACTTGAACCAGTAGAATTTTAAGGTGGCTTTCTGGAGGGCGGACAAACTTTAATTAGAAATGCAGGCCCAAAAATACTTATTCATATTCATAAAGCCCTGCTATTTTTACTCCCTCTGTCCCAAGTTAACGCCCACTATTTATTAGTTTTTTTATATCTTAATGCCAGATATTATTGAATTTCAGCTGTGCATTTAATTTTCCTCCGCTTTTGCCCCTGCCTTTCTCCCTCCACTTTTATGTTTAAGGAAAATTCCTGTTTACATTTCTCACATCTTTCCAGCAAACACTGAAAGATGATCATAAGTAGCAATTTGCGTCAAACATAGCCTATTCTAAGTATGTCACACACCCCGCTTCAGAATAGTCATTACACTCGGGTTATGGCCAGTAGAGGGCGAACTTTGCAGAGATGACAGGAAAAAAAGAAGCCCCTCCCGGCCCATAAATACCTGGGACCTCCCACACATTCCCCAGTCTTCGTCTCTGCAGATGGCGAGCAAGTCAGAAGATGGTTGTCTCCTCCTTGCAGGTAAGCCGGGTTTACACCCGGCCATTTTATTTCCCTATTTCTGCCCGGACCTTTTTTTAAATTAGTCCCTATGCCTCCCAGCCATGGCTGTAGGTCTGGGCGAGGGTAGGGTACACCTTAGTGGTGTACTAACTGGGAGCCATGCTCCTCCGTGAGACCCCCTCTAAGGGGTAGGCGGACCCAGGTTCGTGATCCTGGGATGGGATGCCCTGTCCGTTTTACATTCCCTGCGCTACTTTAGGTTGCTTGGGACCCCAACCCATTGCTCCCCATGCCTGGATTAGAGGGGGGGGGGGAGGGGGGCGTCTCTCCCTTTTGTGACTTTATTATCGAATTGCTTTTCACTTGCTGACTGGGCCAGCGTGTGTGGGACGAGTGTGTGTGTATGGTGTGTTATGCGTGTTTTAGTTGCTGTTGCCAGGCCCGCACTGTGTGGTTAGAGGCTGCGGGCTGGTTTTCCGGGCTGGCTCCGCAGCATTGCTGGGAGCGCGGCCATTCTTTTCCTTCTGTCAGGAGAGGGGGCGGGGCCGGGCGCACGGACTGCGGCCCGCCCCCCCTCTTTTGGCGCCCTTTGCGGTTCTCAGCCAATTGGCTGGGAATCGCTGTCTCTGGCCATGTTGGGAGGGGGCGGGGCCACGCACGTAAGTGCCCTGCGGGGCCATTTGTTTCTATGTGTCTCTTTGCCTTAACCGGTCTAGTTCTGCGCTCTTGGAAGTAAATATATTGACACATGTATATATAGTTTTGGAATGTATGCGTGCTGTGTTTAGCGCTTGGGGTGATTTTTATGGTGTCATTATTATTGGGTCTTTCAGGGGGAATACCTTGCCTGATATAAATGGGGGTTCTCTCGATCCCTAGGTCCCTTGATCATTTTGGGTTTTTTCTTTGTCATTCATAAATCCTCCCACTAACGGACATTAAGGGGCATCCACGGTAGCTTTGTAGCGTAATTCCCACTGGTCATTGCGACTACCATAAAAAATCACCATATGGAGGCTTCCCAGGATACCGGGCTCGGGATCCCTTCGGGGCAACCCCCGGCAGTGTGTGGTTTGTGGGGCATCCCTTGTGGGGGATAATGTGTATTCCATGTGCACAGCAGGCCATTACGCGGCAGTCGGGGTCCCAGGCGTCTGGGTCCGGGCCACCGGCCTCATCACCTACCCCACCCCGCCTTATCCGTACCCCAAGTGACACTGTCATTAGCGGGGAGTCGCAAGTTGATGTTTGTGCTAGGCTGGCCAACATCAAAAAGTTGATTTCTAGCTCTGCTGCCAGAAAGGCCCCAGCTAAGAGAAGGCATCTGTTGCCGGCCGCGCCGGTACTGGATTTTGCTGACTATTATTCCCTTGACTGGTCTGATTATTCCCCACTCGAGGAGGGGGACTTGTTTGAGGAATTTGATGCTGAGGATCAGCAGTTTTTTGGATACTGATACTGGGCAGGTGCTGGGGGATGCCGTGGATGCCCCCTAGTTCCCGGCTCATCTATTGAGGTTCTGTATATTTCTCCGCTAGCGGGGACCCCCCCCCCCCCCCCCCGCAGAAAGGGGAAATGTTTTGGGTACTTCTAAGCCCCGCTTGGAGTTCCCAAATTAGAATCATATTGATTGCACGATTCTTTAGGAATGGGAGAGGCCTAGTCGGCTCCCCGGTGTTCCTCAGGGGTGGGATAGGAGGTATCCCTTCCCGGTGGACGCTGTGAAGCGCTGGTCGTCCCCTCCCGAGGTCGCTGCGTCCATTCTGGGATTGTCCAACTCCTCCGTTGTACATTCTCCAGACGCCGCCACTCTTAAAGATGGTGAGGACAAACGCTTTGATCAGATGGCATGCTATGCCTTTGCCAGTGTGGGTTCAGCCTTGCGGCCTGTTTGTGCATCGGCGCTCGTGACTGTGGCTACCAGGTCTGTGGTTAGGGGCCTGTTGAGTGGTTCCCAGCTTAACCCAGCCAGTGATGATTTCACAGCCCTTAAGGTGTAAATTATTTGTGACCTTGTTTGATCTGCTAAGTATGACGCCAGTGGGCGGCTGACGTTGTGGCTAAGAAATCACTTGCAGTGCCACCCTTCCTGGGTATGAGGCTGTTCGGAGATAAATTGGATTCAGTGGCGAAAGGTGGATAGTTACCTCAGCGTAAGTAGCAGCGTCGCCCCTTTCGGGGGGGGGGGGGGGCAGGCTCCTTCGATCCTTCCTTTCGCGATGCCAGAGCAGGCAGAGGCTTTGCCTACTCTCATTTCAGAGGTGATTCCTAGAACAGAGGCAGGGGACGCGCTCGTCCAGGCCTTAACTGGTGTTCCAAGCTTAAGCCTGCTGCCAAGACAGCTCAGCAATGTGGGGACGCCCTCACCCTTGCGGGTGGGGGGACGGCTGCGGCACTTCTTCCTGGTCTGGGCCCAGGAGGTCACAGACGAATGAATTTTGGATGTGGTCTCTTCTGAGGTATAGTCTGGAGTTCGGTTGCTGGCCTCCTCCCAGATTCCTAAGGTCTCGGGTTCCCTCGGATCCCCGGGCTGCGCAGGGGCCCCTGTTGCCTGTAAAGAATTTTCTGGTCATGGATGTCATATGCCTGATGCCTTTCTCAGAGAGAGGCCGTGCCTATTGTTTCAACCTCTTCACGGTTCCCAAACAGGTTGGACCCATAAGATCCATTCTGGATTTGAAGCTTCTCAACAGGTTCATCAGAACCAAGGAGTTCCGCATGGAGACTCTGCGCGCAGTCATCAATTCCCTTCGTCAGGGTTTCATGACGTCTATAGACATCATGGATGCTTACATTCATGTACCAGTCTACCCAGCACACCAGAGATTTCTCAGGTTTGTGGTGGGAGATCAGCATTTTCAGTTTGTGGTCCTCCCTTTCGGGTTGACTTCAGCACCAAGGGTGTTCACCAAGGTGCTGGCGGGCATAATGGCCCTTCTCAGAGCCCAGGGCATTCACATCGTTCCGTATTTGGACGACCTCCTCATTACGGCGTCCTCTCTTAGTCAGGCGGAGCTGGAATGGTGGTGGCGACGCTGGAGAGGTTTGGCTGGGTGATCAACCAGCCCAAGTCTTCTCTCTCCACCTCAAGGGAGATCTTGTTTCTGGGCATGATTCTGGATACCATTCGGACCAGGGTTTTACTTTCTCAGTCCAAGGTGCCGATGGTTCAGGATCTGATACGTCTTCTCCTGTCCAATCCTCGTCCTTCTATCCGGCTAGGGATGTGACTGGGGGGATTGATGGTGGATTTTCTTCGAGGCAGTTCCCTCTGTCCAGTTCCACATGAGGTCGCTCCAGCTCCATCTATTGTTGGCCTGGGACAGATGTCCGCAGTCATTGGATCAGTCATTCATGATTCTCCCCGGGTTCAGCAGTCCCTTCAGTGGTGGCTGGAACCAAGCAATCTGATGAGGGGCAGATCCTTTCTGACCCCTTGTTGGGAGACGGTTGCCATGGATGCCAGCCTGTCGGGCTGGGGAGGTTTTGGTAGACGCATCAGTTCAAGGGGCTGTGGGGTCCTCTGGAGGCTCACACCCCCATCAATGTTTTGGAGCTGAGAGCCATTCGGTTGGTTCTGTCATGCTTCATGCTTCACCTACGCGGCTTACCGGTTCAGGTTCAATCAGACAATTGAACTGCGGTAGCTTACATCAATCACCATGGTGGGGCTTGCAGCTGGAGTGCCCTCAGGGTAGTTTCTCTGATTCTTGCATGGGCGGAGAGCAATGTTCCATGCATCGCAGCAGGGTACTTTCCGGGAGTGGAAAACATGGAGGCGGACTCCCTAAGCAGGGGATCCTATCGCCGAGGGGAATGGTCTCTCATCCACAGGGTATTCCGGTCCCTCTGTCATACGTGGGGGTTTCCGGAGGTGAATCTCTGTCTCACATCACAATCACAAGCTCCCATTGTTTGTGTATCTCTGTCTCAGGTTCCTCTGACCCTGGCAGCGGACGTCATGTCTCTTGCCTGGAGAGATCTGGGGTTCTTGTACCTGTTTCCCCCCTTCTCCATGGTGGGCAAGGTGGCGCGCAAGCTGGCTCAAGAGGGTGCGCCAGCAATTCTGGTGGCCCCAAGGTGGCCAAGACAGGTTTGGTTCGCGGACATCGTACGGCTGGCGGTATATCAGTACAGGTTGCTCCTGTTGCCGGATCTGATCACTCAAGGTCAACTTGTTACCCCAATTTAGAAGAAGGTTTGTCTGATGCTGTGATTCAGACACTTGTTGGCTAGGAAGTGATCTTCCTCTAACATCTACTACAGGACGTGGAGGTCCTATATTGATTGGTGTAAGGCTGGGGCCTTGCCTTGCAGGGTGTTTTCGATCCCTAGGATTCTGGAGTTTCTTCATCACGGTCTGGACCTGGGGCTCCAGCTTAGTACCTTGAAAGGGCAGGTCTCTGCCCTGGTGGTCTTCTTTCAAGGGTCCTTGGCTCTTCATCCTTTGGTTAAACTTTTTTTCCAGGGGGTCACTCATGTGCGGCCCCCTCAAAAGCCTTTGTTGCCTGTTTGGGATTTGAATTTGGGTCTGTCGGCCCTCCAGGGGCCTCCTTTTGAGCCGGTGCAGGAGGTTGCACTTTCTATGCTTACACCAAAAGTTGCCTTTTTGGAGGCTATTACCTCTGTTAGACGTGTCTCTGAGTTGGCGCTCTGTCTTTTCAGGCCCCTTACTTTGAGAGACACCAGGACAAGGTGGTTTTTAGTTTTTAGCCAGTTTTCCTTCCTAAGGTGGTTTCTGCCTTCCTTCTCATACAGGATGTGGTTCTCCTTTCCTTGTGTCATAAGCCTAGCAATGACAAGGAGAGGGTCCTGCTCTCTTTGGATGTGGTTTGCTACTTCTCCCTTTCGTAAGACGGACGCCTTGTTCGTGGTGCCCGCCGGGCCCCGGAATGGTTTGGCACCTGCCAAGTCTCCCATTAGTGAATGGGTACGTCAGGCCTTTGTTTGGGCCTATTCTGCCAAGGGGAGGACTCCCCCTTTTTAGTTCACTGCACATTCTACTTGTGCTGTTGGTGCTTCTTGGGCTTTTCAGCACCAGGCTTCAGTTGAACAGGTTTGTAAGGCTGCTACTTGGTCTTCCGTTCATACTATTCTAAGTATGTCACACACCCCGCTTCAAGACATTCATTACATGTGGGTATACTGACCTGTAGATGGCGATCTTGCAGAGATGATATCAAAAAAATGTAAGACCTGGGACCTCCCACTCATCACCCAGTCTTTCATCTCTGCAGTGGCGAGCAAGTCAGAAGATGATGTCTCCTCCTTGCAGGTAGCCGGGATGACTCCCGGCCTTCTTTTCTTCTATTCCTGCCCGGATCCCCTTATTTAAATTTCCTGCCTCCCAGCCTAGGCTGCTGGTCCGGGCAAAGGTAGTTGGCACCCCTGGTGCTTAGGAGCCGTGAGACCCCATAACAAGGGGTAGGCGGCTATCCGGGTTGGTGATCCCGGTTTGGGATGCCCCGTCCCTTGGCCCTACCCTAGCATGGATTCCCCCTCTCCCGGATACCCGTGCTGCGGGCGCGTTTGTCATGTCCCGGCTTCTGGCCGGGGGAGGGGCGGGGCCGGGCACGACACGCGAACCGCGCCGGCTCGCCCTCCCTCCTCCTACTGCACATTGTGTGTCTTCATTGTGCTGGCGTGCGGTACTGTAGGTCTGGTGAGTGGCTTGATGGGCATCAGTTACATCTGTCTTTTAACCCTTTATACTGGCATGGTCTGAGCGTGTGCTTGTCTTTTGTGTTCCAGGTGGACCATTGAGCATATTAAAGGGGGGTTCTCCCAGTCCAGGGTCCCTGGTTAAAATTTTAGCTGGCTTAAAATCCTCCCACTCGGGACTTAAAGGGGCATCCCGGGTTGCATTATTGCGTAATTCCCAAAAAAGAGCATTGTACATATATATTTGTACATATATTATAAAAAATCACCATATGGAGGCTCCCCCGGATAATGGGCTTGTGCCCCCCTCGAGGCAATCCAGGCTGTGTTTGGGGTATGGGGTATCCCTTTTGGGGGATGATGTATTTCTATGTGTACCCTGTGCGCAGCGGTCTATTACGCGGCAGACCGGATCTCAGGCGTCCGGTTCTGCTCCGCCAGTCTACTCTCCGTCTCCCCCTCGCTTGACACGTACGTGTGATGTGGTCATTGGCGGGGAGTCGCAATCTGAGGTGTGTGCCAGATTGGCCAATCTTGAAAAATTGTTTTCCAGTGCCGTTGAAAAAAAAAAAAGGCCACGGCAAAGAGAAAACATTTGTATTCGGCTGCGCAGGCCTTTGATAGGGAGAATTTTACTCCCTGGATTAGTCTGATTGTTCCCCGCGTGAGGAAGGGGAGCTGTATGAGGAGTCTGATGACTCAGACGATCAGCAGTTTGTGGGCGCTGATACCGAGCAGGGCCAGGGGGATTCCTCGGATACCTCTAGGGTCCTGGCTCATATGTTTGAGGTCCTGGCTATTTCTCCCCCCGAGGCGGCTCCGCTGAAGGGGGAGTTCTTTGAAGTGACCAAGCCGTGCTTGAAATTTCCTTATCAAAAGCATTTTGATGGTATTATTCTCAAGGAATGGGAGAGGCCGACGCGGCTTCCGGGTGTACCACCTGGTTGGGACAAGAAATATCCCTTTCCGGCGGACGCGGTGAAGCACTGGTCGTCTCCCCCGAGGTGGATGCTCCTGTTTTGGGGTTGTCCAGTTCCTCAGTCCTCCATTCTCCGGAGTGCACTACTCTCAAGGATGGTGAGGATAAACGCATTGACCAGATGGCTTGTCATGGTTTTGCCAGTGTTGGATCGGCCTTGCGGCCGGTTTGTGCTTGTGCGCTTGTATTGGTAGCTGCCAGGTCGGTTATTAGAGGATTTTTGACCTCTTTCGGGCTTGATCCGGCTAGTGAGGAGTTTGCCGACCTTAAGCGCTGTGAGTTATTTTTGTCCTTTGTGCTGTCCGCCCTGGATGACACATTGGTGATCTGTAGCAAAGCTGCGGCCCTGCTTGTGGCTATCCGGCGGTCGGTTTGGTTACGCCAGTGGGCGGCTGATTTTGTGTCCAAAAAGTCGCTCACGGCCCTTCCCTTTGTGGGGTTGCGGCTCTTTGGAGAAAAATTGGATTCGGTGGCAAAGGGAGGTAAGTTACCTCAGCGTAAGAAGCAGCGTCGGGGGGGCGGCTTCCTTCTCTCAGTCCTTTCGTGGGGCTAGAGTCGGCAGGGGTTCAGCCTTCCCTTCGTCCAGAGGTGATTCCTGGACCAGGGGCAGGGGTCGGGCCCGTCCAGGACACAGTTGGGGCTCCAAGCCTAGAGCCGCTGCCAAGCCGGCTCAGCAATGAGGGGGCGCCCTCACCCTTGCGGGTGGGGGGACGGCTGCAACTCCAAGAGGTCTCGGACTGGTGGATTCAGGAAGTGGTGTCTTCCGGTTACAAGCTGGAGTTCGAGTTCCGGCCCCCTCCCAGATTCTTCAGTTCTCGGGTGCCGTCAGATCCTCTGGCCGCCCAGGGGCTTCGAGCGGCAGTAGTAAGTCTCTTGGACATGGCTGTCATCTGCCTGGTGCCTCGCTCAGACCGGGCCTGGGCCTCTATTCCAATTTGTTCACGGTGCCCAAGAAGGACGGATCCATTCGTCCCATTCTGGATCTGAAGTTGCTCAACAGGTTCGTCCGTCCCCGGAAGTTCCGTCTGGAAACTCTGCGTTCAGCCATCCATTCACTTCGTCAGGGGGACATCATGACGTCCATAGACATCAAGGATGCTTACCTGCATATTCCAATATTTCTACCACACCAGAGATTCCTCAGGTTTGTCATGGACAATCGGCATTTTCAGTTTGTAGCTCTTCCGTTTGGCCTTACCTCGGCTCCAAGGGTGTTTACCAAGGTGTTGGCAGGAGCGATGGCCATCCTCAGAGCCAGGGGTATCCGCATCGTGCCCTATCTGGACGATCTTCTCATCATGGCGTCTTCCCTCAGTCAGGCGCAGCTGGATACCAGGACCGTGGTGTCCACTCTGGAGAGTTTCGGTTGGGTGATCAACTATCCCAAGTCCTGCCTCACTCCCTCCAGGGTGGTGGAGTTCCTGGGAATGTCTCTGGATACTTCTCAGGCCAGGGTGTTCCTCCCCCGAGCCAAGGTTCTTCTGATTCAGGAATTGACTCAGCGTCTTCTATCCATTCCCTGCCCGTCCATCCGGCTAGGGATTTGACTCGTGGGATCGATGGTGGCGTCGTTCGAGGCGGTTCCCTTTGCCCAGTTTCACACAAGGATGCTCCAGCTACATGTCTTGGCGGCCTGGGACGGGTCCCCGCTGTCATTGGATCGGTCCTTTCTGATGTCCCCCTGGGTGCGGCGTTCCCTTTGGTGGTGGCTAAAACCAAGCAATCTGACGAAGGGCAGATCCTTTCTGACCCCTCGTTGGGAGACGGTCACCACGGATGCCAGCCTGTCAGGTTGGGGGGGGGGGGATTTTGGAAGGATCTTCAGTTTCAGGGACTGTTGGGACCTCTGGAGGCTCACGATCCCATCAATGTTCTGGAGTTGAGAGCCATCAGGCTGGTTTTGGCTCACTTGACTTATCAGTTGCGGGGCCTACCGGTTAAAGTTCGGTCGGACAATCCGATGGCGGTCGCCTACATCAATCACCAGGGAGGGACTCGCAGCAGGCGTGCCCTCAGGGAAGTGTCCTTAATCCTTGCTTGGGCAGAGAGCAATGTCCCATGCATCTCGGCGGTGTACATTCCGGGAGTGGAGAATACGGAGGCAGACTCCCTGAGCAGGGGGTCATCTCGCCGGGGGGAATGGTCACTCAGCCCCAAGGTGTTTCGGTCGCTTTGCCACCGGTGGGGGTCTCCGGAGGTGGACCTCTTTGCCTCTCGTCACAATCACAAGCTTCCGGCATTTGTGTCTCTCTCGCGGGATCCACTGGCTCTGGCAGCGGATGCCATGTCTCTGAACTGGAGGGATCTGGGGTTTCTGTACCTGTTCCCTCCGTTTCCCATGGTGGGCAGAGTGGTGCGCAAGCTGGCCCTAGAGGGCGCGTCAGAAATCCTGGTGGCTCCAAGGTGGCCAAGACAGGTTTGGTTCGCAGACGTGGTAAGGTTGGCGGAGGATCAGTTAGACCTGCCCCTTCTGCTGGATCTGCTCACTCAGGGGCCACTGCTCTACCCCAATTTACCAACGCTGGCTTTGACGGCGTGGTTGCTGAAACCTCCATCTTGAGGGAGACAGGTCTTTCTGATGCTGTCATTCAGACTCTGGTTAGGGCTAGGAAGCAGTCTTCCTCTGCCATCTATTATAGGGCTTGGAGGTCTTATGTTGATTGGTGTGAGGCCAGGGCCTTGCCTTGCAGGGCTTTTTCTATCCCTAGGGTCTTGGAATTTCTGCAACATGGTCTGGACCAAGGTTTGCAGCTTAGTACGCTGAATGGGGCGGGGTTTCTGCCCTGGCGGCTTTCTTTCAAAAGTATTTTGCTCTTCATCCTCTGGTTAAGACCTTTTTCCAGGGGGTTACGCATGTGCGGCCTCCTAGGAAGCCTTTGCTCCCAGTTTGGGATTTGAATTTGGTTTTGTCTGCCTTGCAGGGTCCTCCTTTTGAACCTTTGCAGGATATTGCACTTTCTACGCTTACTCAGGAGGTTGTTTTTCTGGTTGCCATCACTTCTGTTCGGCGTGTTTCGGAGTTGGCAGCCTTGTCTATTAAGGCTCCTTACTTTGAGAGGCATCAGGACAAGGTTGTTTTCCGCTTCAAGCCAGATTTCCTTCCTAAGGTGGTCTCTGCTTTTCATTTGAATCAGGATATTGTTCTTCCCTCCTTGTGTCCTAAGCCCAGCAATGGCAAGGAGAGGGTTTTGCATTCTTTGGATGTGGTTCGCTGTGTGAAGTACTATTTGGTGGCTACTTCTCCTTTTCGTAGGACTGACGCCCTTTTTGTGTTGCCCTCTGGGCCTAGGAAGGGTTTGACTCCTGCCAAGTCTTCCATTAGTAAATGGATTCGCCAGGCCATTGTTGGGGCCTATTCTGCCAAGGGGAAGGTTCCCCATTTTCGTGTTACTGCTCATTCTACTCGTGCTGTTGGGGCGTCCTGGGCCTCCAGCACCAGGCTTCTGTTGAGCAGGTTTGTAAGGCTGCTACTTGGTCTTCGGTTCACACTTTTTCCAAGTTTTACAAGGTTGATGTTCGGGCCTCAGCGGATGCTGTTTTTGGCCGCAAGTTCTGCAGGCTGCAGTGGTTTAAGTTTGTGCCTTGTTGCCTTGTTTTTTGGATCCCTGCCCTTTATGGACACTGCTATTGGATGTCCCACATGTAATGAATGCCTTGAAGCGGGGTGTATGACATACTTAGAATAATACCATTTTGTGAATACTCACCTGTAAAATGGGTATTATAAGTGCCCTTTTGTATTCTGGATCCTTATATGGTTAACCTTTGCTAGTTGTAATTGGCTTTCCTGGTCCCTTGATCTTACTGCTATCTTTATACTGGGTGATGAGTGGGAGGTCCCAGGTATTTATGGGCCGGGAGGGTCTTATATTTTTTTGATATCATCTCTGCAAGATCGCCATCTACAGGTCAGTATACCCACATGTAATGAATGTCTTGAAGCGGGGTGTGTGACATACTTATAATACCCATTTTACAGGTGAGTATTCACAAAATGGTATTTTTTCCAGGTTTTACAAGGTTGGTGTGCGGGCTTCAGCGGATGCCGTTTTTGGCCGCGAGATTCTGCAAGCTGCAGTGGTTTAAAGTGGACCAACACCCAGGATTTTGACTATCCTGGGTTTTGGTCCACTTCGGCGGGGCACCCCGATCGGGGGTGCCCCGCTGTGTGAAACCCCCCAGAAAGCCCCAAAATCTTACCTGTCCCCGCTCCCACGTGACTGGACGGTCCAATCCCCGTCCAATCTCCCTCGCGTCACTTTCGGCGCACGCGCGCCCCCGCCGGCCATTCGCAGACGGCCGGCGCGGGCGCGCGCACGCCTACAGGGGCGCGAGGGAGGCGGCGGCGGCCGGCCGCCGCCGAAGATCAGGTAAGCGATTTGGGGTGTCTGGGGGGGTTTCACCCCGCGGGACATCCCGATCTCGGATGTCCCGCGGGGTGGGAGGTGATCGGCCCGGGAATCTTATAGATTTCCGGGCCGATCACCTCTCGGTGTTGGTCCACTTTAAGTTTGTGCATTATTGCCTTGTTTTGGATCCCCCTACTTTGTGGACACTGCTATTGGATGTCCCAAGTGTAATGACTATTCTGAAGCGGGGTGTGTGACATACTTAGAATAATACCATTTTGTGATTACTCACCTGTAAAATGGGTATTATAAGTATGTCACACACCCCGCTTCATCCCGCCCTTATTGGTTGTTTGGATCCTTTATATGGTGAACCTTTTAGTGTTATGATTGTTTATATTTGGTTCTTTCTGCTCCCCTTACTGCTGTCCTATACTGGGGAATGTGTGGGAGGTCCCAGGTATTTATGGGCCGGGAGGGGCTTCTTTTTTTCCTGTCATCTCTGCAAAGTTCTCCCTCTACTGGCTATAACCCAAGTGTAATGACTATTCTGAAGCGGGGTGTGTGACATACTTATAATACCCATTTTACAGGTGAGTAATCACAAAATGATATTTTTATTTTCAGCACACGGTCATTGACTAGATTTCCTACATACTTGCCACGTGCAGCTTGCTTTTTCATGTATTGCTGTAATACAGTCTAATGTAGTACAATACAATGCCTTACTCTTTACCTTTTCCCTTTGAATAGTGACTGTTTTGGTCTCTTTTAGCCTATCATGGGTCTCTCCCTAAACTGGCTTGTGACTTTGAGGCACTTCCAAAGTCTCACTTTCCATACGACAATCTATCTTTGGTTTTGTGCTGACGAGGGGCCAATAACATGAAACAACTTGAGTCAATTTTAATTGAAGGTCATTTTTAAGAGGAAGCCTTCAGAGACCTCCTTATCCCCTGTAGGGATTATATAATTGCTCCAGGGGATCAATAGGGGACCTACACCATTTGGTCTTAGAGAAGAAGACCACTTATCAAAGCAAATACCCCCCAATCTAGAAATTGTTTGCACGAATAGGAGAATGATCATGGCCGCTGGTGTGCTTGGCATCCTAGGCTTTGGCCTATGTTGTATCCCACATTGGAGGCAGCCTATATAAAGGTATTCAACATCCACATGTCAGTATCTGGCAAAGATTGAGTTGTGGATAGAACCCAAACCTTAAGTAATGGTGTACAATGTGTTATATGCTTCCATAAACTTATTGTATGGGGTCCAGTGTGAATGCAGTGGAAGTCATGTTTGGTTTTCTTTGAAAATTGCTATATAATCCCAAGCCTGCCAGAATTTTTTTTTCCATTTACATTTTTTCATGGCTTGCACATCCCTCTGCGTATTGCAGGTCAAGGTGCAGATCTGTTCCTTTGACTGAACTTCCCCAGCTGAGTAAATGTTAGATAAACAGTGACACTGTTGTTTTTATCTGCATCTAATATTTGTATGATGGATGTATATACTGCAGCTAAAGGACGCTTTTAATGTATAGATTCTTCTTTCTTCCTCCATCCCTCTTGTCTGTCTTTTCTCAGACATCTGGAATATAACAGCCTGACAGAAGTGAATAGCGGCTCTCTGTATGGACTCCGCTCTCTGCAGCAGCTTTACCTTAGTAACAACTCCATCTCAAAAATCAGCTCAGGTGGATGGAGCTTCTGTCAGAAACTGCAAGAGCTGTAAGTACTGCTTTTTTACATCACTGGTGAACAGTCTGTAAGTATTAGAGAATGCTCTAGTGCTACCCAAATCCCAATCACGAAAACACTCCTTACTGTGATTTCTATTTAGCCCTGACTACTGCTTTAATGGTACAGATCTGACTTCCTTAGCTATATAGTTATTGTTGTGTGTTGTGTAGTGTTTTGGAAAGTAAGATGGAGTTTCCGTTCCTGTTTTAAAGCATTTGGTGTTCATATGCCTCTATAAAAAATAAAGCAAGAGTGCGTTATGTTATTTTCATAACCTAAAAAAATCTAGACTGAAGCATTTACCCAGGGGTCATCAGACTCATTTCATAGCTTTAAGTGCTAGTGTTCAGAAAATATTTCCCTGATCCGGCCTTAAACAGACGTCCTATGGTTTTCATACTTTCCTGTTATTAAGCCCCTGCTCAGTTAGCGTTCCTCGGTCAGGAGGTCGTATAGGTAAACCACAAAATAATATTATTTATCATCTGTCTGCATAGATGTGAAAGCTGTAACATTAGTAACTTCTTCCCATACATAATAATGTATTGCCTTTGGAAAATGCACACCGTGCTGGAGACTGTTTACATCCAGACGTCCTGCTCTGTACCATCTATTACAGCTCCTAATGGGTGTTGTTCACTTTATTTTTTTCCCCTTTGTGCTAAAATAATTGGAGTTAAGGCCTGAAAAAAATGATCTTCTGTTTCTCCCAGTGGCAGGTGTTCTCCCTGTGTTTTATCATGGCGAACTTTTCCTTGTTTTTACGGAATCCAGATCTTGGGTTACTTTCTCACTTTCTCATAAATCTGTATATATCTTAGCTAAGTTCTTCAATGGTAAGTGCAGACATTATTTTGGGTGGGTGCCAATTTGCCCATAAATTATTTACAAATTGCAGACAGGTGATTAAGCTCATCTCTCTCTCTCTCTATCTATATATATATATATATCAATTTATTTATTTAACCCTGAAACAACTCCAGCAAAACAGTTTACTACTGGGGAGAAACACCTAGTGGGAAAGTTTGTCTTTTCATTAAAAGAATTTGTACTGCATGTGCCAAGCCAGTGACAAAACGCAAGGCTTGCTCCACCTAATACTGGTATTTCAGTTTTTGATTGATTGGTGCTAAGTTGAATAGCAAGCTGGTGTTTTTATGATGTTCTCAGGCCTGCCCACCTTGCATGGGTGTTCTAAAGTTAAAGTATGTCTCACTTCCTCAGATAATCCCAGAAATGTGGTATAAACAGGTGTTATGTAACAACAGATTTTTCTGTGAGGTTTTTCAACAACTAATGCAGATATTTTGGCCCGCCAATTTGGTTTGTTGATTTAGACTTTTATTTTGTCTCTGCAGAGTCTTGTCTCACAATAACCTCACTCGGTTGGATGGGGGAAGCCTGGCTGATCTGGGGTCTCTGACAGTCCTACGACTTAGCCATAACGCCATCAGTCTTGTTGCCGAAGGAGCATTTAAAGGATTGCAGAGATTGCGGATATTGTAAGTAGTGAACTGCTTGAAATTGTGTATGTTTAAAACAGACTGTAAACTCAATGGCAATAATATGGCAGCAAGAAGCTCACCTATGAGAGCTATGTCTCTTCAGTTTAATTTTTACAGGACTACGCAAACAAGTGGTCTGTCACTTGGTGCTCTCAGCATGAGCATGGCAGGCAACAGTGGTCCCACAGCTGTCACTGCCACAGATATGCTCAAGATCTAACGGAAAAAACACTTATTCTTAGTATACATTACGTCCTGCTCTAAATCTAATACTTACAGTTGGGATATACTCCGCCAGATGGTGCTGGACTGTAGAGACATCGAAAATAGGCTCCTCCCGGCCCCTCAAATACCCAGGGACCTCCCACAAATCCCCAGAATTTCTCTGCAGTCTGGCTGCGAAGGACGAGAAATTGGCTCTCTACTCGCAGGTGAGCGGGGCTATTAGCCTGCGGCCCTGTAGGACTATTCCCACCCGTTCCACTAGTAATATGCCTCCCAGCCTTGGCTGCGCTGGTCAGGTGAGGGTACGCAGCACCGCTGTTAGGTGCTTAGGAGCGCTGCTCCACCGCAATCCCCCACCAAAGTGTAGGCGGTTCAGGCTTATGGTGAGCCTCTATGGGATGCCCCTCCCGCAATATTGCCCCTTGCCCCTATCTATCGGTGGGCCCTATTTAAGTGGCCGCTGTCCTCCCTCATCCTCCTTGTAGTCTTCGGGGGGAAAAGGGGGGGGGGGTGTATGTGTATGTGTATAGATAGGTATGTTATGCATTCCTGTGTTCCCAGGTCATCAAAGGTTCCTCAGGTTCGCTCTGATGGATCAACACTGCCAGTTTGTGGCCTTGCCCTTCGGCCTCACTTCAGCGCCCAGGGTGTTCACCAAGGTGCTGGCTGGCGTGATGTCTCTGCTCAGATGTCAGGGCATCCGCTTGCTTCCCTATCTGGACGACATCCACATCACCTCCCAGTCTCTACATCAGGCAGAGTTGGATACTCAGCTGGTGGTGTCCACCCTGGAGTCATTTGGATGGGTGATGAACCACCCCAAGTCCTCACTGTCCCGTTCCTTGGTAACTCCATTCCTAGGAATGAATCTGGATACAGTTCAGGCAAAGATCTTCCTTCCTCAGCAGAAGGTGGACAGTCTGATTGCACAGGCTCAGTCCCTCCTAGCTTGTCCCCATACCTCCATCAGGCAGGGGATGCAGCTGGTGGGCCTGATGGTGGCGGCTTCGAAGCGGTCCCTTATGCTCAGTTCCACTTGAGGCCTCTGCAACTTCACCTATTGTCAGTGTGGGACAAGGACCCAGCGTCCCTGGACAGGGTCGGTGTGCTTTCCCCCCTGGTCAGGAGGTCCCTCTTGTGGTGGATGGACTCAAGGAACCTGTTGGGGGGCAGATCCTTTCTTGCCCCTTCCTGGGGGACGGTCACCACGGATGCCAGTCTGTCAGGTTGGGGGAGTTTCTGGAAGCCCCTGCGGTTCCAGGGGAGGTGGGGCCCTCAGGAGGCCCACACACCTATCAATGTCTTGGAGCTGTGGGCGATCAGGTTAGTTCTGGCTCGCTTGACTACTCACCTTCGGGGCCTGCCTGTTCAGGTGCGCTCGGACAACCAGACGGCAGTTTCCTACATCAATCATCAGGGAGGGACCCGGAGCAAGGGGGCCCTCCAGGAAGCGTCTCTGATCCTGACTTGGGCGGATGCCAATGTCCCCAGCATTTCAGCTGTGTACATCCCGGGGGTGGAAAATTGCCTGGCGGACTCTGTGAGCAGGGGGACCTCTCGCCAGGGAGAATGGTCCCTATGCAGCAGGGTGTTTCAATCTCTGTGTCACCGTTGGGGCCAACCAGATGTGGATCTGTTTGTGTCCCGCCACAATCACAAGCTTCCAGCTTTTGTCTCTCTGTCCAGGGATCCTCTGGCCCTGACCTCGGATGCGCTAGCAATGTCATGGAAGGACTTTCAGTTCCTGTATGTCTTCCCTCCAATTCCCCTGCTGGGCAGGGTTCTGCGCAAGATTGCTCTGGAAGGGGTGCCAGCAATTCTGGTGGCCCCCAGGTGGCCAAGAAGAGTGTGGTTCGCAGACGTGGTACAGCTGGCAGTAGATCAGTACGCTCTGCCCTTGGTGCCAGATCTGCTCACTCAGGGCTCACTACGCCATCCCAATTTACAAACTCTGGCTTTGACGGCTTGGCTGCTGAAACCTCCATCTTGATGGAGAAGGGGCTGTCTTCCTCAGTTGTGGATACTTTGATTAAAGCTAGGAAGAAGTCTTCCTCTTCCATTTATTACAGGGTTTGGCGTGCCTACATTGACTGGTGTCAGTCTAAGTCTCTTCCCTGTCGTTTGTTCTATATTCCCAGGAGTTCCTGCAGCATGGGTTGGAGATGGGGCTCCAACTCAGTACTCTGAAGGGTCAGGTTTCTGCCCTGGCTATTTTTTTTTCCAGAAGTCCTTTGCTCAGCACCCTCTGATCAGGACTTTTTTCCAGGGGGTCACTCATGTGCGTCCCCCACGTAAACCTATGTTGCCTGTTTGGGATTTGAACTTGGTTCTGTCAGCCTTGCAGGGTGCTCCCTTTGAACCTGTGCAGGATGCTGCTTTGGACATTCTTACGCTCAAGGTTGTGTTTCTGGTGGCTATCACTTCTGTCAGGCGTGTGTCTGACTTGGCGGCGCTGTCCATTCAGCCCCCCTACTATGAGAGGCACCAGGACAAGGTGGTGTTTCGTTTCAAACCTGACTTTCTGCCTAAGGTAGTGTCTGCCTTTCATTTGAATCAAGATATTGTTCTTCCTTCTTTGTGCCCTAATCCTAGCAATGCTAAGGAGAGAGTGTTGGATGTGGTTAGGTGTCTGAAGTACTATCTGGTGGCTACTGCACCTTTCAGGAAAACTGATGCTCTTTTTGTGGTCCCTTCTGGTCCTAGGAAGGGTTTGGCTCCTGCCAAGTCTACTATCAGCAAATGGATCCGTCAGGCTGTGATTCAGGCCTACTCTGCTAAGGGGAAGAATCCTCCCTTCCGCCTTACTGCTCATTCCACTCGTGCTATTGGTGCCTCTTGGGCATTTAAGCACCAGGCTTCTGTTGAACAAGTTTGCAAGGCCGCTACTTGGTCTTCTGTTCATACCTTTTCAAAGTTTTACAAAGTTGATGTTAGGGCCTCAGCTGATGCTGTTTTTGGCCGAAAGGTTCTGCAGGCGTCAGTGGTTTAAACTGCCTGCTGCTGATTTTTCTTGGGGATCCCACCCTACTTTATGGACACTGCTATTGGATGTCCCAACTGTAAGTATTAGATTTGGAGCAGGACGTACTGTATACTAAGAATAAAACAATTCTGTGATTACTCACCTGTAGAATTGGTATTATGAGTATATATGACGTCCTGCTCCAACCCACCCTTGGTTTGCATTTTCTTGGATCCCCTGTATGGTGATTGTCATCATTGTTATAGTTGATAGTTTGGATTGTTTAATTCTCCCGGCTTCTCATTAACTGCTTTTCAATGCTGGGGATTTGTGGGAGGTCCCTGGGTATTTGAGGGGCCGGGAGGAGCCTATTTTCGATGTCTCTGCAGTCCAGCGCCATCTGGCGGAGTATATCCCAACTGTAAGTATTAGATTTGGAGTAGGACGTACTGTATACTCATAATACCAATTCTACAGGTGAGTAATCACAGAATTGTATTTTTTTCACTGGTTCCATGGGGGATAAAGTGGGAGAGAATTGTGTGTGCCTGGACAGGGACTTCAATCGGATTCGTTTTAGTACTTTTAAAGCATACCTAGGTAGTAGGTGTGCAATTTTTCACCTAGGTAGTAGGTGTGCTATGCAATAGACATACTGAGACAAAGGGACTGATTCAGCAAAATCGTCCCCTGGATGGGTAATGAAAATAAACAGCATTTTTTACTCCCCCGAAAAATAGTCCACCTGGGGCAGAATCACTCATTCGATTTAGCACCAGGTGCAATTTTCTTGGGATGAAAAGTGCTGTTCATTTTTGCTGGATTCAAATGGATTTAAATGGATTCACTATGCATTTCGGGGCCAGCTCAGAACCAGTGCACCTCTATTTTATTTTACGTCCAAATTGCACTTTTTACTATTTGCACATGTTGCTGAATCGACCTCAATATGTGTTAGCACAATCGGGCTTAATAATTAGTGCAGCTGTTAGGGAAACACTCTAAAACCCAAATCGGTATGGACATAGACCCTAATCCACCTGCTGCCACTGCACTTGAGCCCCAGATTTTCCTCAGGGAGCAGTGTTTGGCTGGGAATATGAAACAGCTGCACACACAACTACTGTTATAGGAGGTGCAGATCCCATAACTGCGTACAGCTGTCCCCCATTGTATGGAGCTATCCGATGCAGGGCTCACTGATGATATGACAGGGTAGGTTAGTTTAGCCTCCCTAACACAGAGTTGCACAAAAGGGACCATTGCGTTGGGCTACATTTCACACTGTCCTCAATTTTTTCTGTTTTTTAAACTGAAGCAGAAATGCACGAGATATCAAGGTTTAAAGTTTTACCTTATAATTTACTTTCTGAAGCATCTGGGAATGGCCCTTGGAGTTAGTTTTGTTTCAGGGTGGGCTGCTGTTGGTCTTTGGAATGAGAGGGCTTGTTAGGAAGAGGCTGGGTGAGGGGGAGGAAGGGGTTAGCTGGGCTTAAATGGTAGCTCTGAGATCATCAGTCAAGCCATCAATAGAGGGGGGGGCGTGGTCTTGACTATCTCCTCGAGCTAGTATTGGTGGTCCACATCGGCGGGGTGGTGCTGAGGGGGTAGATGAGAATTGTATTTCGTCATTCACGGCACACAGAGGAGGCACAGTGCTGGAGAAACGCTTGGCAAGGTTAAGCTGCTGTCTGTTTTATTTAAACTTTTGAATGAAAAAATGGCTTCTGAAGTGTATGCTTCTCGGCCTGCAATATAGAAGGCTAGTATTAACACAGACACTTTCCCTGACACTTTTTATTATTTGACTTCCAAAGGACAGATTAGGAAGCTAAAGCATTTATATATGAAACACTATTGGGTTTTATTTTTTAACCGGGACCAGGAGTCTGGTTGTTATAAGTATGTCACACACCCCGCTTCAAGACATTCATTACACTTGGGTATACCGACCCGTAGATGGCGATCCTGCAGAGATGATAACAAAAACCCCCCAGCCACCCCCCAGTTTTCCATCTCTGCAGAGGCGAGCAAGTCAGAAGATGATGTCTCCTCCTTGCAGGTAGCTGGGATGACTCTCAGCCTTCTATTCTTCTATTTCTGCCCGGATCCCCTTATTTAAAGTGCTTGCCTCCCAGCCTAGGCTGCTGGTCCGGGCAAAGGTAGTTGGCACTCCTGGTGCTTAGGAGCCGTGAGACCCCATAACAAGGGGTAGGCGGCTATCCGGGTTGGTGATCCCGGTTTGGGATGCCCCGTCCCTTGGCCCTACCCTGGCATGGATTCCCCCGCTCCCGGATACCCTTAGAGGGGGGGGCCGGGTCCCTTATGGATTCATCCCATTATGGTGTATATGTGTGTTGGTGCTTTAACTGTATGTGTGTGTTTTAAACGTTAGGCCTCCGGCGTGCGCAATGCTGGCTGTGTGTGCCCATGAGGGCTTCTTCTCCTCAGGGCGGGGCCGGGCGCTAGCGCGCGTCTACGGCCCGCCCCCTGCTGTGTGCGCTGCTTTCAGTTCCCGGCTTCTGGCCGGGAGAGACGGGGGAGGGGCGGGGCTGGGCGCGACGTGCGAACCACGCCGGCCCGCCCTCCCTCCTCCTTCTGCACATGCGCGTCTTCCACTCCCCTCCTGCCCGGCGCGCGGTGTTTTGGTGAAGGTCGGGTGAGTGGCCTGTGGCCCATCAGATGCACCTATTGTTAACCCCTTATGCATTGCTAGCATTCTGAGCGTGTGTTTTGTTTGTGTGTTCCAGGTGGACCATTGATCTTATTAAAGGGGGGTTCTCCCGGTCCAGGGTCCCTGGTTAAATTTTAGTTGGCTTAAAATCCTCCCACTCGGGACTTAAAGGGGCATCCCGGGTTGCATTATTGCGTAATTCCCTCTGAGCATTGTACACATAAAAATATAATATATATATATTATTAAAAAATCACCATATGGAGGCTTCCTCGGATACTGGGCTTGTGCCCCCCTTGGGGCAATCCAGGCTGTGTTTGGGGTGTGGGGTATCCTTTTTGGGGGATAATGTATTTCTATGTGTACCCTGTGCGCAGCGGTCTATTACGTGGCAGACCGGATTTCAGGCGTCCGGTTCTGCTCCGCCAGTCTCCTCTCCGTCTCCCCCTCGCTTGACACGTACCCCGTGTGATGTGGTCACGGCAAAGAGAAAACATTTGTATACGGCTGCGCAGGCCTTTGATAGGGAGGATTTTGACTCCCTGGATTGGTCTGATTGTTCCCCCCGAGAGGAAGGGGAGTTGTTTGAGGAGTCTGATGACTCTGATGATCAGCAGTTTGTGGGCGCTGATACCGAGCAGGGCCAGGGGGATTCCTTGGATACCGCTAGGGTCCTGGCTCATGTGTTTGAGGTCCTGGCTATTTCTCCCCCCGAGACGGCTCCTCCACTGAAGGGGGAGTTCTTTGATGTGACTAAGCCGCGCTTGAAATTTCCTTATCAAAAGCATTTTGATGGTATCATTCTCAAGGAATGGGAGAGGCCAACTCGGCTTCCGAGTGTCCCACCGGGTTGGGACTAGAAATATCCCTTTCCGGCGGACGCGGTGAAGAACTGGTCGTCTCCCCCCGAGGTGGATGCTCCTGTTTTGGGGTTGTCCAGCTCCTCAGTCCTCCATTCTCCGGAGTGCACTACTCTCAAGGATGGTGAGGATAAACGCATTGACCAGATGGCTTGTCATGGTTTTGCCAGTGTTGGATCGGCCTTGCGCCGATTTGTGCTTCTGCACTTGTATTGATAGCTGCCAGGTCGGTTATTAGAGGATTGTTGACCTCTTCCGGGCTTGATCCGGCTAGTGGGGAGTTTGCCGACCTTAAGCGCTGTGAGTTGTTTTTGTCCTTTGTGCTGTCCGCCCTGGACGACACTTTGGTGATGTGTAGCAGAGCTGCGGCCCTGCTTGTGGCTATCCGCCGGTCGGTTTGGTTACGCCAGTGGGCGGCTGATTTTGTGTCCAAAAAGTCTCTCACGGCCCTTCCCTTTGTGGGGTTGCAGCTCTTTGGAGAAAAATTGGATTCGGTGGCAAAGGGAGGTAAGTTACCTCAGCGTAAGAAGCAGCGTCGCCCCTTTCGGAGGGCGGCTTCCTTCTCTCAGTCCTTTCATGGGGCTAGAGTCGGCAGGGGTTCGGCTTTCCCCTCGTCCAGAAGTGATTCCTGGACCAGGGGCAGGGGTCGGGCCCGTCCAGGACACAGTTGGGGCTCCAAGCCTAGAGCCGCTGCCAAGCTGGCTCAGCAATATGGGGGCGCCCTCTTCTCCCAGGGGCTTCGGGCGGCCAGAGACCAGGGCCTGGGCTTCTATTCCAATTTGTTCACGGTGCCCAAGAAGGACGGATCCGTTCGTCCCATTCTGGATCTGAAGTTGCTCAACAGGTTCGTTCGTCCGCGGAAGTTCCGTATGGAAAATCTGCGCTCAGCCATCCACTCACTTCGTCAGGGGGACTTCATGACGTCCATAGACGTCAAGGATGCTTACCTGCATATTCCAATATTTCCGGCACACCAGAGATTCCTCAGGTTCGTCGTGGACAATCGACATTTTCAGTTTGTGGCTCTTCCGTTTGGCCTTACCTCGGCTCCAAGGGTTTTTACCAAGGTGTTGGCAGGAGTGATGGCCATCCTCAGAGCCAGGGATATCCGCATCGTGCCCTATCTGGACGATCTTCTCATCATGGCGTCTTCCCTCAGTCAGGCGCAGCTGGATACCAGGAATGTGGTGTCCACTCTGGAGAGTTTCGGTTGGGTGATCAACTATCCCAAGTCCTGCCTCACTCCCTCCAGGGTGGTGGAGTTCCTGGGAATGTCGCTGGATACTTCTCAGGCCAGGCTCCCCCGAGCCAAGGTTCTTCTGATTCAGGAATTGACTCAGCGTCTTCTATCCATTCCCCGTCCGTCCATCCGGCTAGGGATGCGGCTCGTGGGATTGATGGTGGCGTCGTTCGAGGCGGTTCCCTTTGCCCAGTTTCACACAAGGACGCTGCAGCTACATCTCTTGGCGGCCTGGGACGGGTCCCCGCTGTCATTGGATCAGTCCTTTCTGATGTCCCCCCGGGTGCGGCGTTCCCTTTGGTGGTGGCTGAAACCAAGCAATCTGACGAGGGGCAGGTCCTTTCTGACCCCTCGTTGGGAGACGGTCACCACGGATGCCAGCCTGTCAGGTTGGGGGGGGGATTTTGGAAGGATCTTCAGTTTCAGGGACTGTGGGGGCCTCTGGAGGCTCACGATCCCATCAATGTTCTGGAGTTGAGAGCCTTCAGGCTGGTTCTGGCTCACTTGACTCATCAGTTGCGGGGCCTACCGGTCCAAGTTCGATCGGACAATCGGACGGCGGTCGCCTACATCAATCACCATGGAGGGACTCGCAACAGGCGTGCCCTCAGGGAAGTGTCCTCAATCCTTGCCTGGGCAGAGAGCAATGTCCCATACATCTCGGCGGTGTACATTCCGGTAGTGGAGAACACGGAGGCGGACTCCCTGAGCAGGGGGTCATCTCGCCAGGGGGAATGGTCGCTCTGCCCCAAGGTGTTTCGGTCGCTTTGCCACCGGCGGGGGTCTCCAGAGGTGGACCTCTTTGCCTCTCGTCACAAGCTTCCGGCATTTGTGTCTCTCTTGCGGGATCCACTGGCTCTGGCAGTGGATGCCATTTCTCTGAACTGGAGGGATCTGGGGTTTCTGTACCTGTTCCCTCCGTTTCCCATGGTGCGCAAGCTGGCCCTAGAGGGCGCGTCAGCAATCCTGGTGGCTCCAAGGTGGCCAAGACAGGTTTGGTTCGCAGACGTGGTAAGGTTGGCGGAGGATCAGTTAGACCTGCCCCTTCTGCCGGATCTGCTCACTCAGGGGCCACTGCTCTACCCCAATTTACCAACGCTGGCTTTGACGGCGTGGTTGCTGAAACCTCCATCTTGAGGGAGGAAGGTCTTTCTGATGCTGTCATTCAGACTCTGGTTAGGGCTAGGAAGCAGTCTTCCTCTGCCATCTATTATAGGACTTGGAGGTCTTATATTGATTGGTGTGAGGTCAGGGCCTTGCCTTGCAGGGCGTTTTCTATCCCTAGGGTTTTGGAATTTCTGCAACATGGTCTGGACCAAGGTTTGCAGCTTAGTACGCTGAAGGGGCAAGTTTCTGGCCTGGCGGTTTTCTTTCAAAAGTCTTTTGCTCTTCATCCTCTGGTTAAGACCAGAACTCCTAGGAAGCCTTTGCTCCCAGTTTGGGATTTGAATTTGGTTTTGTCTGCCTTGCAGGGTCCTCTTTTTGAACCTTTGCAGGACAATGCACTTTCTACGCTTACTCAGAAGGTTGTTTTTCTGGTTGCCATCACTTCCGTTCGACGTGTTTCGGAGTTGGCAGCCTTGTCTATTAAGGCTCCTTACTTTGAGAGGCATCAGGACAAGGTTGTTTTCCGCTTCAAACCAGATTTCCTTCCTAAGGTGGTCTCTGCTTTTCATTTGAATCAGGATATTGTTCTTCCCTCCTTGTGTCCTAAGCCCAGCAATGACAAGGAGAGGGTTTTGCATTCTTTGGATGTGGTTCGCTGTGTGAAGTACTATTTGGTGGCTACTTCTCCTTTTCGTAGGACTGCCGCCCTTTTTGTGGTGCCCTCTGGTCCTAGGAAGGGTTTGGCTCCTGCCAAGTCTTCCATTAGTAAATGGATTCGCCAGGCCATTGTTGGGGCCTATTCTGCTAAGGGGAAGATTCCCCCTTTTCGTGTTACTGCTCATTCTACTCATGCTGTTGGGGCGTCCTGGGCCTTCCAGCACCAGGCTTCTGTTGAGCAGGTTTGTAAGGCTGCTACTTGGTCTTCGGTTCACACTTTTTCCAAGTTTTACAAGGTTGATGTGCGGGCTTCAGCGGATGCTGTGTTTGGCCGCAAAGTTCTGCAAGCTGCAGTGGTTTAAGTTGTGCATTGTTGCCTTGTTTTTGGATCCCCGCCCTTTATGGACACTGCTATTGGATGTCCCAAGTGTAATGAATGTCTTGAAGCGGGGTGTATGACATACTTAGAATAATACCATTTTGTGAATACTCACCTGTAAAATGGGTATTATAAGTATGTCACACAGCCCTCTTCACCCTGCCCTTTTGTATTCTGGATCCTTTATATGGTGAACCTTTGTTAGTTTTTATTGGCTTTCCTGGTCCCTTGGTCTTACTGCTATCTTTATACTGGGGGAAGGGTGGGAGGTCCCGGGTATTTATGGGCTGGGAGGGTCTGACCTTTTTTTGTTATCATCTCTGCAGGATTGCCATCTATGGGTCGGTATACCCAAGTGTAATGAATGTCTTGAAGCGGGGTGTGTGACATACTTATAATACCTATTTTACAGGTGAGTATTCAAAAAATGGTATTTGTAGTTTTGTACCAATTTTCTCTGTTCCTGTCTTCATATATGGCTCAATTAATGTAGTGTGAGTAATAAGCGTATAAAATCCATAGAGAGAAAAAAACAGCAATAGGCATTCTCCCTGGGGTACACATTTCTGCCATTCTTCCTGGCCTTATTTTAATGAACTGTTGAGAAAGATTTCTCCATTTCCTGCTCTCGTTCGCATTTTCACACCCATAGAAAGTCTCCATCTCTCCCGGGATTTCTAAGACTTTAGCACTTGGCACATTGGAGCGGATTCCTAATGCCAGCTGTTAGTGTCAGTTTTTTCTCCAATTTTTGCATTCCAACAAGAGTTTAAGTAGTTTGATGTCTTAAGTTCAGTTTAAAGGACCAGCTTGCTCAAAATGAAGATAATGTAAGGGGTGGAGCTACAAAATAATGCTTTAAAACATATATTTAAACATACGGCTACCATAGGGCTGAGCTTATCGGGGTTTAGCAGCAGTTAATAAAATCATCCTTTAAAGTGATGGTATACCCAGGATGGAAGTTTTTGACGTTGCCTTCTATCCTCAGCCCAGTGCCGCAAAACAGCCTGTGTTTTTTTTTTCCATAATAGAGTGACCCGGATGTAGAGAGCCATATTGCTTCCTAGCCGAGCGGCCCCACCTCAGCATTTGGGGTCAGCCTTATCAGTTAGAATAACTACAACCTAAATGGCTCTGGAAGCTAAGGCCATTTAAAGAGGATGTACAATACAGCTCTGTAGTTTTTTACAGAATGAGACAAATCATGGTGCCATGAACAATTGGACAGGAATATTTCACTGCTTGTCATACTTGAATAGTAATGTATGTGACAAATAATAGTACCTTGTACTATGGCAGAACATATTCAGGCCCTCTTCCCAAATGGTGAGCTGACGTACGTGACACAGGGGAGTTGGTCCATCAGACACAGGTTTGATCTAATAAAGAGTTGTGAATTTCTAGCCAGGTTATCTGTGGAAGCCATTCTCCTCTCTGGTAGAATGCATAAGGATCAGTGGGGATACAATTATTCTAAGTGTGCCATACACTCCACTTCGGTCTTCATGACATCTGAGTAATCTCCAGTAGAGGGCGAACTTCTGCAGAGATGAATATGCAAAAAAGAAAGCCCCTCCCGGTCCATATATACCTGGGACCTCCCACCAATTCCCCAGTTCCTTCTCTGCAGGGAAGGCGACAAGACAGAAGATGAAGACTTCTTTACTTACAGGTAAGCCGGGGCCCGGCCTTCTATTATCCCTATTAACTGCCAGGACCCTTCTAAATTGCCCTATATTGAGCCTCCCAGCTTAGGCTGCGGGTCCTGGTGAAGGTAGGAGCACCCTAAGGGTGCAGGAGCACTGCTCCACCATGAGACCTCACTATGGGGTAGGCGGTTTTCCAGGTTTCTTGGTGATCCTGGTGTGGGATGCCCCGTCCCGTTAGGCTTATGGCCGGCTCCTGGCAGGATTCCCCCCTTCCGGGTCCCTCATTCCCCTCCAGGGGGGGAAGGGGGGAGGGGGTTGCCTGGCCTGGCCGATATTTCTTTTTCCCCAGCCCTTGTCCCTGTGTGCTGAGTGTTTTACTGTGTGTGTGTGTGTGTGTGTGTGTGAGTGTTTGCTGCCTTACTGGCTTACCAGGGACTGATTACACCCTGGGGGAGCTTCTCCCCCTCAGGCTGCGTTCGGGAAGGGGGCGTGGCCGGGCTCTCGGCGCGACCACGGTAGCCCCGCCCCCTTATTTGGCGCAATTGCTGTGCTCGTTGTCTAGGGGTCCGTGTTGCTGGGAGGGGGCATGGCCTTGGCAAACGCACGTTCTGCGCTGGCCCGCCCTCCCCCTGCTCTCCCTCCTCAGGCACGAGGCTGCGTGGGGGCCATCTTCTCTGGCAGGCCGCATAGCAATCGGTGTGGTAAGGGCCCGATGGCCATCTCCTTAGCTTGTGTGTGTGTGGGGGCCCCTATTTAGCGGGGGCCCCCACTAGTCTCAAACATGTGTGTGTGTGCGCCTTAATTGCACTGTCTGGCTGGGATGTGGTATATAAATATATATATTCCTATTTACATTTTGTGTGGCTGCAAGATCAAATGCTGTGTTTTTTTACATTTAAGGTTATGGCCATTTTTACACAGCTCTGCTCTTATGTTGCTTGTTTTGTGTGTTACAGGTTGCCCTGTATATGTGCATATTAAGGGGTCCCTAGTGAAAAATTGTCCACCTAAAATCCTCCCACCGGGACTTTTAAGGGGCATCCCGGGTTGCTTATGCGTAATTCCCTGCGGTCTTGCGACTGACCACAAAAATTCACCATATGGAGGCTCCGCAGGATACTGGGCTCGGGATCCCTTTGGGACAATCCGGGCCATGTGTGGGGAGCGGGGTATCCCTTACAGGGGAGAATGTGCTGATCTGTATACCATGCGCACAAAAGGCCATAATGTGGCAGTCTGGTACTTAGCCTTCTGGGTCGGCTCCTCCCGCTTCATCGCCTTCCTCTCCCCACCTTATCCGTACCCCAAGTGACATTGGTACCAGTGGGGAGTCGCTTTCTCATGTTTGGGCTAGGTTGGCCAGCATCGAGAAAATGATTGCTAGCACGGTGGGCAAGAAGGCCCAGGCTAAAAAGAGACATTTGTCGTCGGCCCAGCCATTGTGGGATATTGACGACGAGTCCGCTGATTTGTCCGATTAATCCCCGTTAGAGGAGGGGGAATTGTATCAGGATTCAGAGGCTGACTATGTTCAGTCTGGGAATTCCAATGTCGGGCAGGCGCTGGGGAATACCGTAGATACGGCCACTGTTTTGTCACATTTATTGGAAGTGTTGGATATTGAACCGCCTGCGGCGCCGCCTCTTAAGAAGGGGGAATTTTTGGGGCCTGCAAGCCTCGTCTGGAATTCCCTACCCAGGGTCATTTTGATGCGCTGATCCTTAGAGAATGGGAGAGGCCCAGTCGGCTTCCTGGTGTGCCTCAGGGATGGGATAAGAAATATACTTTTCCAGTGGAGGCGGTTAAGCGCTGGTCTTCTCCTCCCGAGGTTGACGCGCCTGTTTTAGTTTTGACCAACTCTTCTGTGCTGAACACCCCTGACGCCACCTCCCTTAAGGATGGCGAGGATAAGCGCCTTGATCAGATGGCGTGCCACGCATTTGCCAACGTGGGCTCGGCCCTGTGGCCTGTTAGTGCATCTGCCCTGGTGTTGCTTGCTACCAGTTCTCTTATCAGGGACTGGCTGAATAACGCTCAGTTTGATCCAGCTGGCGCTGAGTTCGCTATCCTTAAGAAGTGCAAATTGTTCATGGATTTTGTCATGGCTGCGATGGAAGACTCCCGCAAGGGTGGGGGGGGGGGGGGGGGCGGCTGCGGCTCTTCTTCCAGGTCTGGGCCCGGGAGGTCACAGACAATTGGATCTTGGAAGTGGTCTCCTCCGGGTACAAACTGGAGTTCGAGTTCTGGCCGCCCCCAAGATTCTTAAGGTCTCGGGTGCCCTCGGACCCTCAGGCTGCACAGGGGCTCCTGTTAGCAGTAAAAAACCTTCTGGACATGGGGGTTATATGCCCGGTGCCTCTGTCGGAGAGAGGCAGGGGTTTCTACTCCAACCTTTTCACGGTTCCCAAAAAGGAGGGTTCGGTGAGACCCATTCTAGATCTCAAGGTTCTCAACAGTTTTCTCAGACCCAAAAAGTTCCGCATGGAGACTCTGCGGTCGGCTATCAATTCCCTTCGCCAAGGGGATTTTATGACATCCATAGACATCAAGGATGCGTATCTGCATGTTCCGATTTTTCAGGCACATCAGAGATTCCTCTGATTTGCGGTGGAGGATCAACATTATCAGTTTGTAGCTCTTCCCTTCGGTCTGACCTCAGCACCGAGGGTCTTCACCAAGGTTTTGGCGGGCATAATGGCTCTGCTCAGATCTCAGGGCATTCGCATTGTGCCTTATCTGGACGATCTGTTGATTTCAGCTTCTTCCCTTCATCAGGCGGAACTGGACACCCACCAGGTGGTGTCGACCCTGGAGAGGTTCGGGTTGGTGATCAACCGCACCAAGTCTTCTCTCTCCCCGTCTCGTGTGATTTCATTTCTGGGCATGAATCGGGATACCAGTCGGGCCAGAGTGTTTCTGCCCCAGACCAAGGTGCAGGGGATTCAGGGCCTGATCCGTCTTCTTCTGGCCAGTCCTTGTCCCTCTATCCGACAGGGGATGAAACTGGTTGGTTTGATGGTATCCTCCTTCGAGGCGGTGCCGTTTGCACAGTTTCACATGAGATCTCTTCAACTTCACCTATTGACGTATTGGGACAGGTGCCCACTGTCATTGGATCAACCTTTCAGGATGTCTCCCAGGGTTCGGCAGTCCTTTCGGTGGTGACTGGACTATCTGGTGAAGGGCAGATACTTTCTGGTCCCATGTTGGGAGACGGTTACCACGGATGCCAGCCTGTCGGGCTGGGGAAGTTATTGGAAGAGTCATCAGTTCAGCGGGGTGTGGGGTCCCCAGGAGGCTCACACCCCCATCAATGTATTGGAGCTCAGAGCCATTCGACTGGTTCTGGCTCGGCTGACCCCACATTTACGGGGTCTTCCGGTTCAGGTTCGTTCGGACAACCGAACGGCAGTGGCTTACATAAATCACCAAGGAGGGACTCGCAGCAGGAGTGCCCTCAGGGAAGTCTCTCTGATCCTGCACTGGGCAGAGAGCAATGTTCCTTGCCTTTCGGCAGTCTACATTCCGGAAGTGGAGAACACGGAGGCGGATTCCCTGAGCAGGGGATCCTCTCGCCACGGAGAGTGGTCTCTCAACCCCGAGGTTTTTCTGGATCTTTGCCGTAAGTGGGGGACTCCGGAGGTGGATCTCTTTGCCTCTAGGCACAATCACAAACGTCCGACCTTTGTGTCTCTTTCTCAGGATCCCCTGTCTCTGGCAGTGGATGCTTTGTCACCGGCTTGGAAGGACCTGGGTTTTCTGTACCTGTTTCCACCTGTCTCCATGCTGGGCAAGGTAGTTCGCAAACTGGTTCTAGAAGGGGCACCAGCGATTCTGGTGGCTCCAAGGTGGCCAAGAAGGGTTTGGTATGCAGACGTTGTAAGGATGGCCGTAAACCAGTACCGGCTTCCCTTTCTGTCGGACCTGCTATCTCAGGGTCATCTACTTTACCCCAATTTACAAACGATGGCTTTGACGACTTGGCTGCTGAAACCTTCATCTTGAAAGAGGAAGATTTGTCTGAGGCTGTTGTTCAGACCCTGATTTGGGCTAGGAAGCGGTCCTCTTCTGGCATTTACTATAGGACTTGGAGGTCCTATATTGATTGGTGTGAGTCTAGGGCCTTGCCTTGCAGGGTTTTTTCTATACCCAGGATTTTGGAGTTTCTTCAGCATAATCTGGATCTTGGGTTCCAGCTTAGTACCTTGAAAGGACAGGTTTCTGCTCTGTCGGTTTTCTTCCAGAGGTCTTTTGCTTTACACCCGCTGGTTAAGTCTTTTTTCCAAGGTGTCGCGCATGTGCGGCCCCCTCGGAAGGCTGTAGTTCCTGTTTGGGATTTGAATTTGGTTCTTTCGGCTCTGCAGGGTCCTCCTTTTGAGCCGTTACAGGATATTGCTCTTTCGGTTCTCACTCGGTTGCTTTCTTGGTGGCTATTACCTCTGTTCGGCGTGTCTCTGAGTTGGCGGCCCTGTTGATTCAGGCCCCTTACTTTGAGAGACACCAGGATAAGGTGGTTTTTCGTTTTAAGCTGGATTTCCTTCCTAAGGTGGTGTCTGCTTTCCACCTCAATCAGGACATTGTTCTTCCTTCCTTGTGTCCTAAGCCTAACAATGACAAGGAGAGAGTTCTGCACAATTTGGATGTTGTTCGCTGTGTGAAGTACTATTTGGTGACTACTTCTTCCTTCCGCAAGACGGACGCTTTTTTCGTGGGGCCCTGCGGGCCCAGGAAAGGTTTGGCGCCTGCTAAGTCTATGATTAGCAAATTGATTTGTCAGGCCATTGTTGGGGCCTATTCTGCTAAGGGGAGGACTCCCCCTTTTAGGGTCACTGCACACTCTACTCGTGCTGTTGGTGCATCCTGGGCTTTTCAGCACCAGGCTTCTGTTGAACAAGTTTGTAAGGCTGCTACTTGGTCTTCCGTTCATACTTTTTCCAAGTTTTACAAGGTTGATGTGCGGGCTTCAGCGGATGCTGTTTTTGGCCGCAAGGTTCTGCAAGCTGCAGTGGTTTGAGTTGGTACATTCTTTACTGTTTCTGGTTCCCACCCATGACGGACACTGCTATTGGATTTCCCAGATGTCATGAAGACCGAAGTGGAGTGTATGGCACACTTAGAATAATACCGTTTTGTGAGTACTCACCTTTAAAACGGGTATTATGAGTGTGCCATACACTCCCCTTCGCCCCACCCCTTTTTTCAGGTATTCTGGGGCTTTTATATGGTTTTGATTGTTAAGGTTATAATTGGTTCTTCCTGGTCCCTTTACTGCTTTTATACACTGGGGAATTGGTGGGAGGTCCCAGGTATATATGGACCGGGAGGGGCTTTCTTTTTTGCATATTCATCTCTGCAGAAGTTCGCCCTCTACTGGAGATTACCCAGATGTCATGAAGACCAAAGTGGAGTGTATGGCACACTCATAATACCCGTTTTAAAGGTGAGTACTCACAAAACGGTATTATTATTAATTGGTAATTATAGGGCAGGAGTTTAACACTTTCCTAATTAAGTGTCTGTTGCTACTCAATTAGATAATTTACATAACAAAGAACATAAATATCTTGTCTTTGAATATCTTGTATTTCCATATGGCCCACAGGGTGTCTATTCGACCTTACTCACTCGTGACCTTTGATTCTGAATAAGTTAAATTGGAATTGGTTACTATTTATGTGGCAAAAAAATGTTGACCACTTACTGTATCACTAACTGAGCAGGTCATTTGGGCTTCTCCTGCCCTGGAGTCTACACGGTTATACTTAGTCCTTGATCATTATTATATTTAGTTCAGCTTAGTCTTAAAAACGCATTTATCATGTTGGTTTTATTCATTATATGATGTTGACATAAATATTGAGACCCTTTTCGCAGAGCACCAGTAGAAATGTTTGTACCTCATACAACTACAATGTCAGATCTCCTCTGCGCCCTCTTCCTATTTTAACATAGATTTCTGCAGATGACAATGGCGAGCTACATGTGGACTCAGCTGGGGCAACGCATGCCTGCAACAGCACTAATGCCCGAAAGGCCGCTCTACCCTTTAGATGATTAACTATAGGCTGTTTTCCAGAAAGGCCCTATTTTCTTTTCGATATTTTTTGGTTTATAAAAACTGGATTTCAGCAATATCAAACATCAGGCTCACTTATCACAGTGTACTAAATCAGAACAGATATATGTGGATAAAGGCACATACAGGTGAGGAGTGATATCCACAAGGAACCTAATAACAAAAAGAAAATGGTGACTATGCCCTACAAAGCCTCTACCTTCAGTAGAAAAGTCAGACAATTCTGAAGCAGAAGGGTGAACATTTTATAAAGTAATTTTGCATGGAATAATGAGAAGTTTCAGAAAAACAGTAGCAGCATTTTCCTTAATGGCTTTGGTAGAGATTTTGGTAGAGGTTTCTCCAGATAGATGCATCGGGAGTGGTGTGAGCTCTAATTGAATAAACGGGGAAGCACACAGGCTCACTAACCTTGTGAAAAGGACCCGAGCATTCTTTAATTATGGCCTGCAGTTTGAATGCCTTCATTTGGTGTTAAACTGCTGAATTACTGGCCCATTCAGATGGAGGTCACACTGGAACACCCTACTGTCCCATGATTAACAGGGCTGCTGGTATTCAGCTGCAGCCAGCCAGAAAGAATAGGAAATTGGCATGGGAGAAGGACAGGCCTGAATAGAGTGAGTGATGTGCCCTAGCCTCTCATTGTCTCTACAACAATACAGAACCGAATAGCCAATGGCAAGGGGCGAACAGGCCTAAAGAAATGTTAATACATCATCGCTAGAAAGAGATCCAGTGTAACATTATGGAATAAGTATATAAATGGCTAATTTAAGGATGCGTTTCAGCATTCCATCACTCTGCACAAAGGCTCTTGAAGTGTGGGAGTAACAAGTGCCTGTATTGTTCTTAGCCAGAGAAGTCCCAAAACAAGCTGTACAGTGTACAATGAGGCTGTACAGTGAAAATTAGAATAAATAAAAGTATTTCTGAGTTTGGTTATAGAATTTTATAAGTGCCCGGTGGACACCTCACTCGCTTAAACCAAATTAAAATGTTTGATTTTGATCTTGCCATTTTTTTTTGCTGCAAATAACAAGACATATTTCTACAGATTGCAGCAAGAAAAGGTATCAGCAGAGGCTTTACTTTAAGTAACTGGACCTTTGTGTAGACATTTACAGGGAATAATAAAGCCTGGGACAGCAGAGACACATGATGCTTCCTTTCTGTACATAATGCCATATGTGAGCACGAATTGTGTAGCAAGTTGAAGAAGCAACAATGATGGGACCCCCTAAGCTCACTGGAGCCCATGCAGTTGCTACCCTGTATTTGCGTCCCCAAATGGCGTTTGTTATTACACACCAGATTTTTAAGATTATGCTCATCGTCTCCCAACCATACCATTTTTGTTCACATGGACCACCAACCTTTTGGGGCAGTTGCCAACCAGTGGTAGGCTAGATCTTGTCAGGCGGGATGCAGCAAGGCTGTACAACAACCTGGTCTGCTACCATTTATACTTCTAAGCATGTGGGAGACCCTTTAAGAGTCAATTATTCTATGAAACCCCTTGTGTGCATTGTGCTGGCTGCAGTGGTCCTCTAACATACTGGGGTGGGCTGGATAATTCTTGGACAATGGGAGATCTTTAATGGTTGTTTTGTTCATTTTTAACTTGGGTTTAGCTGACAAAGAACCCAAATGATTCACCAAGATGGTAAAAGATTGGAAAATAGAAAGGTTGGGAACCCCTCATATATAGCATTGTGGTTCCCAAAAATGGCTATATGTATTAATGGTGAGCAATAATCTATTACTTATCAGTTGGCTCAAACATTACCCAAATATTGCAAGGGCTGTACCAATGCTTGACCAGCAAACAATGAAGTGTGGTGCCCTTCTTTAGTGAAAACTTAGATTTAGCGGTTTAGCCGGCCGCAATGTGACTCTAATTCAGTGCAGGCAATGATTCCTCTTTGTTCCACCAGCTTGCTAAAGAAGAGCCATTAAAATGCTGATCGTGGCTGCTTCTTAAAGCAGCACTATACTCAGATCACCACTTCTTCATTCATGATGTATGGTGCCAAATGCCAGTATTCCGGTCACTAACGGAAACAATTCAGGTTTGAAGTGCAAGCACACTGGGAGATCCAGATTGGTAACTGGCAGTCATGTGATTGCCAGCCACTTGTATGAGGAAGTGGTTAACATATGCGTAAAGGATCGCTTCAATTTACAAGAATTTGTTCATTTACAACCAGAATGCAATTGGCCATCATTATAGTAGAAAACATTTCTTAAAAGCTGGGCAACATTAAGGGTTTACTCAGGCACAAGGAGGTGCCAGTCCACATCAGTCTGTGCTAAAATACATGGTACTCTTTGTATTAGGTGGCGTTTTTTCCACCATTCATTCTCTCTAATTATCATAAGCAAAACTCAGATCCTTTTCATCATTTACAAAGGATCACATAGCGGCAGCCTGCAAAAGGAAAGAAAATCTCTGAACAGTGTAGATAAAGGCTTGATGAAAGCAACTCCTGCATAATGAAGCTTCCAGAAATTACCTATTCGTAATCCCTTCCTAAACCTTCCTCTTCTCCTTGTAATGAATCAACTAGAACTGAAAAAGTGAATTGTACCCTGTCTTTTGTGTTCTCTGTAGGGAACTGGACCATAACGAGATCTCAGGAACAATAGAGGATACCAATGGAGCCTTTATAGGCCTGGACAGTCTGAACAAGCTGTGAGTACTTCACCTCTTCAACTTCTCATGATTTTCTATTACCTACCAAGGCCTCCCTCCTCCATTGAGAGGCTTTTATCCTTGTTGCACAAATAGGGTCATCTCTTCCCATGTACGCCTTCTTTAACCTTTGTCCTCTTTACAAAGGAATAATCCAAATGCTATGAGAGTTTTAGGAGTAGGTCATTTTCGGGTGGTCTCTATTTAAAGTCCTTATAAGAGATCATTTTAGAGGACAAACATGCCAAAGAGTTGGATATAATTCTTAAATATCTTTGTACAGTGAATTGTGACTGTATGTTAGCGTTCGCTTAGCCCAAGCACTAATATATATATATATATATATATATATATATACTTTTTTCAAATTGTCACTATCCATATAGGACATAGCTGGTGGGAGGGTTGTTAGACAGGTGAACCTAAATTTGACCAATTTAAGGTAGCCTTGTTCAGGTGATCCCACAGTGGCACAATGTGGTAAAAAGCAGAACATACTGCATTGCTGCAGCATCCCTGATCCCTCTGGCTTGCGTGCTCTTGCCACTAGACTGTAAGGTCTGCTGTGCGAGAAGAGCAAGGATGCCGATCCGGGATGCCTCGCTGTGTGAAACCCTCCTGTTCGCCAATAAAAACACGCCTGTCCAGACTGCAGATTGGCGGCTCATGCATTTGCAGGCCACCTGCAAACAGGAAGTGCTGCTGTTACTGTGTATTGTCAGGCATGTCAGTTGAATCCAGCAGCAGCATGGCTGAGATGCTCAGAGAGGAAGCTCTGAAATGTTCGCTACTTCACACCTAGGGATTACCTTTGCCTGCAGTATCACTTTAATGGCTTCTTTTTGGTACCAAAAAATATACCATTTCAAAAATGTAATTGAAAGTGGACAACACTGTAAAAGACACTGTAATACATATCTAAGCTTGGCAACCATGCCAATACCTGCACATAAAATGACAATGCCATTGTTGAGTGAGCAGCAAGTAGCTCTCACAATTTACAGTTGCTTGTGATACAATCAAAGGGACAGGCTGCAAAAAACAAAAGGAAAACAAAGGGCTCTCATTCCCTGCTGCTAAGCAGCAAAGGAGCCTCCTCTGAATGTGAACGGCAGCAGGGACAAGCAGCAAAGCAGGGAGACAGCAGATAGCACTAAAAGCACTGAAACCAGAGCACTGCAGCCTACAGAATGTGGCTTGTGGACTGGCAGGTAAGTGTCCTTTATTTTTTAATGCAGGCTGGACATGCACTTTAAATATGTGGGCTTTTTCGTGACTTGAGACACTTGAGGTTGTGCAAAGATGTAATACACAGTGAATCTCCTCCTGTGTGAACCATAATCTTTCAAGAATCAGAAACAGATCTGTCGCAGAACAAGTGTGGCGAATAGCGCTGTGTTCTGCCAGAAAGCATACACACAGTTTGTCCTTGTCATCACCATTCAATTGCCTTCAAGATAACGAGATCCCGTTTCAGTAGAAGAAAAGAGCTAATCTGTGTAGTGCAAATTGAAAACGTTGTACGCGGGCCTCTGTCGGTATCGGTGTCACACAGACTAATGCTGTTTTTTTCCCCTTTTCTTTTCTTTTCCGCTCTACCCTTTTGTTTGTCTGCCCCTCGATGTTTGGAAACTGCAGTTCTCTGTTTGGAAACAAGATCAAGTCAGTGGCCAGGAACGCTTTCTCAGGCTTGGGGGCTCTGGAGCACCTGTGAGTATCCCATCATGCTCTGCGGGTTTTATAGCGGGCTGCCAAAAGTAGCTGCTTGAGAGGTCTGCTAGCAATTTAATAGCGTCTTTGTAAGCTGAGAAGGCCGTCCATTTGAGCAGACCAGCTGCTTCCTTCTCATTATAAGTCGACTTCAACTTTGGCCTCTCGTTGTGCCAGGAAAACGGGTTGCAGAACATATGGCAGGTTTGGGCACTTTTTTTATTTTGTGAGGACTATGAGAACAGATACCACTTGACAAATTCTCTCTTGTTTTATAAGTTCTAAAGAGTCTGCTTGCCTGTACACTCTATGTGTTGCCTCGGTATGTAAAAAATCCTGTTAGGAACTTGCTTTGCACTAACTTTTAAAATGATGTTTCAGTTTTTATTGCAATCTTGCAACCCTTTTGGTGTAATAGCAAAAGAGTGTTTACATAATGCAGACCTAAAACCACCCCCCCCCCCATCCTGAGCATTTCAATTTATTAGGGTTGCGCCTCTGCTGGAAATTCTATAGAAAACCACAACTCACTTTCCCCGGCAGCTACTCAGGCATGCATCGTGCAAGAAGCTGCTCACACCCTATTGACCAGCTAGCTGTTTGCCATTTCTAGGGTAAAATAAACAGACAGGGATTCCAAATCTGGATGCCCATGGAGTGGGGATACAAGGTTCTAGAGGTCTGTTTTAAAACAAAAAGCAGTTACATGGTACATACTGTCCAAATATAATCTATCATTCTTTTTTTTTACATATTGACGCAAAACATAGTGAGTGTCCACAGGCAAGCATACTCTTTAGGAGAACTTAGCCAAATAGTTCTCATGGCCCACATGAAATAAAAAAATGCCCAAATCAGCAACCCATTTTCATTCGTTGCAGGCTGAGCTATGTAAATCTAATTTTGCCACATTTAATTAATCTAAGCTCCATATATAGAATGTGTGATGCTCCAGCAATCCAACAGTCATTATATAAAAAATGATTGTTGATCACAGAGCACGGGGCATTCCAATTGCTGATGCCCCTCTGCAAGCCCGCTTTCAGGCACCACACATTTCCTTCGGCTAGACTGAGCCTCACGTGACCACCAGCGGTCAGTCGCATTAATGTACAGCTTTTTATCGGAAGCTGGTGGTTATGTTGTTTGTGGTCCTCTTTTACAGTGGCAGAGAAATTCCCAGGGGGCATCAGCAACTGGGATTGAGGGCAAGGTGATAACAACACCCATTGGTATTGGTTTGATTTAGCACCTACTTGTGTACACTTATTTCTCCCTTTTTGAGCCTAATCAGTGCAAGATATGGAGTCCATTGCCTTATGGTTTAGGACCTAAGAGTAGCAAGCCATACTGGAGAAAAACAGAGTAGTTCCATGGTACCTACTGATGAAGAAATCTCATTTTTGGTTCTCGAATTATCAGTCTCTTGACTAAGCTTAATTTGTTCTTATGATAGGAAAGACAGGTATATTGATGGCCTGCTGATTCCTGCTCACCAATTTTATAGATGAGAGAAGGGAAATCCTCCCCCAAAGGTGTTTTTCACTGCTTAACTAGAGAATTAATAATCAGATCCCCCCAGCCTTAGACTGTATATCTGACATAACTATTACTTCATTATGTGTATGTATAAAAATGTAAAGCCTTTGGCCCATGTAGATTCATTTTTCTTTTTTTTTACTCTATACTTGCACTTGAGACTTGTGCACAGGCCCTAAATTGTCTCCACTTGGAGTTTTGAGCAGCTGACTTGGCTGTAGCAAAGGAATTTTCTTCCCTTAGGATACTAAATGCTTACAGTGCTGATTCAGTCTTCACTTCCTTTTTAACTTAACTGCAGCCTGGACAGTATATCCGCAGAATGACAAGGTTAAAGGCATTTGTTTTCTATTCTAGTTTTGTTATATTTATTTTTGGTTAACTTTTGGAAAGTACTTTAACCATATTTTTCTGGGCCACAGGTATGCAATAAATTGATTTTGAAGTTTGCCAATGTCTTCCTTGCTGTTGCCCGTGAGCTAAATTTTTGCTTTCTTGATTTCTTGGCAGAAACCTTGGTGGGAATGCGATCCGGTCAGTCCAGGCTGAGGCATTCGGAGAAATGAAGATGCTGAAAGAGCTGTAAGTCGTTGTTTAAGATGTTTGCCAACAGGTGGTGGTGGTCCTTTTAAAGTGGACCAACACCCAGGATTTTGACTATCCTGGGTCTTGGTCCACTTCGGTGGGGCACCCCCGATCGGGGTGCCCCGCTGTGTGAAACCCCCCCGAACCCCCCGAACTCACCTCTCCCCGCGCCGACGGACAAGCCGCGGACAAGCGGCTCCTCCGCCGCCGCCTCCCGCGCGTCCCTCTTGACGCACGCGTGCCCGCGCCGGCCATTCACAGACGGCCGGCGCGGGCGCGCACACGTCTAGAAACTAAGGTAAGGAGTTTGGGGTATTTGGAGGGATTCTTATAGATTCCCGGGCCGATCACCGGTGGGTGTTGGTCCACTTTAAAGACGGACCTAACAGAAAGAGCAATCAATGGCTTGAAGCCAAACATTTTTTCATGCACTGCCTACTGCAGAGCATAGGGAAAGAGCTTTTCATGTGACCATATGTACTCATCGAAGGTGGAGCTCACAATCTAATGTACCATACTCACCAGACCAAATTTGTGGTCAATTTAGCCTGACACCAGTTTTAATTTCCAGTATGCTTCCTTGAAACAGTCAGCATATTCACCGGAGAAAACTTTTTGGTTGACTTTGTATCCAGCTCTCGAATCAGATAAACCACCATTTGATTCTCCGTAGCTCATCTGCTCCCTGTTACCTGCCCAGTGCCTGGCATGTCTCTTCGTGATTCGGGATTTGAGTTTTAGCCATCAGAGTATGAATCTAGGCCAGGGCACTCATAGAGAATAATGGGCACGCCAATCATGTCTTGTAATTCAGTATATAGTACCTTGAGCACAAAGTATGGAAGTTACCGAGAGAGAGAGGTAGGCAGCCAACAAGTAGTGGCTGGTTCTTTAGGGAGCCATACATTTAAAGTACATTTGTCACAAATAAATCACGCAGACTGCCAATACTTGACACTTTTCTGAAAAGACTGGCTTACATGCTGTTCCACCCTTAGCATTAACAAATCAGGGACCACCATACTGCTGTGGTCCCTTACCTGCACATCTAGTTAAAGTCAAATTATGATGCTTTGATACAGGTGGTATGTTAGCCATGCACCTTTAACATTATTTGTACTTACTCGGGTTTTATATTGTTTTCTTTATATAGCTTAGTAATAAATAATAAAAACTGAATAAATAATAAAACTTGCTAGTTCCAGTTATGCCTCTGGGTATTTTCCTAATTGTATCAATTGTACACCTTCCAGGTACATCAACAGTGAGGGCTTCCTGTGTGATTGTCATCTGAAGTGGCTCCCTCCATTTTTGGCTGAGCACAAGCTGCTGTCCGGTGTGAAAGCGGTGTGTGCTCACCCAGAATCTTTGGAGGGCAAAAGCATTTTCACCGTTCCAGCAAAGAGTTTTGTGTGCGGTAAGATCCTCTCCTATTTTTGAAAGTGACGGCACAGAATAAGCCAGAACATTGTGTGTTTAACACATGTGTATATCAGTTTCATTTAAGATATATTTGGAAAAACAATTGTTTTATTGCGCCTGCCAAGAGCAATACTTACACAGGGACATGAGGCAAATAGGTCTTTTTTTATAGAATTCCTTATATGTGTCTAAAAGATGTGGGACTACAGTTGATACTCGAGAAAAATTTCTTAAAGGGAACTATGTAATGGCCATAGAGGTATTATGGTCTCATATTCCATTATGAGAATGGCACTTTAGGACAGTAACAAACATAAGCCCGACACAATGGTATAACAATTTCCTTTAACTTCAATATCATTTTAATTTTATTTTATAAAAATGAGTGTTTGAAAGAGTGAAGAATTGACCATAGGCTGGGAAATATTTTGAGCAAGAGGGCTTTTTGTCTATAGCACTGATAGCAAAACCCAGATACCCCCCACCCTTGTGCTACTACTGGAAATCCACCCAAGACATCAAACCCTCCCAAGGACACATATGTGTCTCACATGTGCTGCCTGCCGCTCACACCCAAATTCAAGAATTCCTCTCCTTTGAGGTCCAGCTGGCTTGCAGTCCTGGACAGACAGCTGAAAACACAATTAATTCCCCACAGAATGAGGCTCCAAACAAAGGCTTTAATTAAAACAAGGTACATGGACATCAACCTTGATTAGATCTGTTATTGTTAGAGCAAGGTACTCACACTGGAACGTTTTGCCTTGCTTATTTTGTTTACTGATTTCTGCGTTCCCAGGGAGGAACTAAAACTGAAATTCGTCATTTCTGCTCGAAACCCACCGTATGCTGATCTGTTTTTAGGAATTACCATTGCTTCCATAGAGGCTGATTACTCAGATCCTTTGTTTTCCTTTTGTTGAGTTTGGGTTATGGAAGAAAGAATGCTTGTCAGCATGAGTTAAGTGGAAAAAGCCCACAACATTTAATCAGGGATCTGAAGATCTCTATGTGAAAGAAGGAAAAACAGAAATAAAGTGGGCTCATTCTCCCATGCTAAGAAATTGGTAGATTATATGAAAACAAAAATCTCCTTTTGTTCTGGCTTTTTGCACTGTGTCCAAAGTTTCTGCCACTGCCTGGGCAGGATGAGTAATGGTCTTGTCACCCAATCCTCCTGCAGTGATTGGGAGATGAAACTCTCAATCAAGATCCCCAGAGGCTCTGAAGTTCAATAAGCCAGGACAACAGCATGTGTATGAGGCATGGAGTTGTCACATTTGGATAAGCAGTACATTTTTGGAGCTGATTTTTTTGAGTTTTAATCACTTAGTCCTAAAGACAATCCAGTGCAGCCCTGGCTCCTGACACACTGATTTCTTTCCCTTTGGGCCTGGGATCCAGGCCCCCTGAAGCTGACAGAGGGGATAAGAGCATTCTTATCCCGGCACACACCCCTCCCCCCAGTCCTCAACCGGAGAAAAAAGAGAGCCAGCAGAAAAAGTGGGCATGTTGGGGGCTGTGAAGAATCAGTTTTCTCAGGAGAACAGTGAGTAATTTTGTCACCCTGTCATAGTACCTGATAACACCATCTAGGAGCCTGTCTATTCTGGTACCAAACATGTTGTATTAGTGACACTGATGATCACAAAATCAAAGCCATCTTTTGCTTTTTCAGAGGACCAGCCTAAACCACACATTACAGTGCAGCCTGAGAAAACCATGGCAGTCCTGGGAAAGGATATCCGCTTCTCCTGTTCGGCAGCAAGCAGCAGCAGCTCGCCCATGACCTTTGTGTGGAAGAAAGACAACGAAATCCTGCACAACGCAGAGCTGGAAAATGTTGCCAACATCAGGGAGAGGGATGGCGATGTCATGGTTTACACCACTACTCTTTACCTGCGCAATGTCACCTTTGATCATGAAGGCCACTACCAGTGCATTATCACCAACCATTTTGGGTCAACCTACTCCCACAAAGCTGGGCTGATTGTCAATGGTAAGACAGGAGCAACACAAGTTAATATTCTTAGTATACAGTACGTCCTGCTCCAAATAGATTACTTACACTTGGGTTATCCTCTGCCAGATGGCGCTGCACTGCAGAGACATGCAAAACAGGCTCCTCCCGGCCCCTCAAATACCCGGGGACCTCCCACAAATCCCCAGATTTCTCTGCAGTGCTGACTGCGAAGACATGAAATTATCACTCTGTCGCAGGTGAGCGGGGCTATTAAAGCCTGCGGCCCTGTTGGACTATTCCCACCCGTCCTTGATGTGATGTGCCTCCCAGCCTGGGCTGCGCTGGTCGGGTGAAGGTAGGCAGCACCATGTGTGCTTAAGGAGCGTTGCTCCACCGCAGTCCCCCACCAAAGGGTAGGCGGTATAGGCTGATGGTGAGCCTTATGGGATGCCCCTCCCGCATTGTTGTCCCATGCCCCGGTAGCGGTGGTCCCTGTACAAAGGGCCGCCATCCTCCCTCATTCTCCCAGTAGCCCTCGGGAGGAAGAGAAGGGGGTGTGTGTGTGTGTGTGTGGATCTCTGTGTACTGTGGTTACATGCTTATGGTCCTCTTGGTAAATGTCTGCTTGGACTGGTGTATGTGGTGTCACTGCCGCGCTGACTTGTCTCTTTACACTGTTAAGGCCGCCGCCGTGCGCGCCTTTTCCTTCATTTAGTTGTTCCGCAGCGGGCGGCGGCGTTACCTCAGACGCTTCTGCGTCCCCATTGGCTGCTTGTCTGTTGGACTTCACGCTCTTCGGGGAGGCAGGGCCTGGCATGGCGCGCCTCGTGTCACGGCTCGCGCTGCCCGCCCTTCGAGGTTCTCGCCGCCATATTGTCTGGTGTGTGTGTGGGTGACGTTCTTATCGGGGTCCGTAAGTGCCCTCGCGGGCGGCTTTATAATTCACCGTAGTGTGTTTCGGTCTGACACCCTTCTTCTCATTGTGTCTTTCAGAGGGTGAATCCATTGGCTTCTCCCGGCCCGGTGTAATGATAGCGGGCCTTGTAAATTTACTCCCACTCCCTAGCGGGTCATTGGGGCATCCAGGGTTGCTTTATAGCGTCAATCCCTACTGGCATATTGTGCCTAATAATCACCATATGGAGGCATCTAAGGATAATGTGACCGGGGTCCTTCTGGGACATGACCGGCGGTGTATGGCGTGTGGACAACCCCATGCTGATGCTGACAAGACACGGGTCTGCGTACCTTGTGCTGAGCAAGCGCTGGCTTTGCAATCTGGCCTGCCAGTGGCTATACCTCGGCTCACTTCACCTATTCCCCCTGGCTTAAATCTCACTCCTGCTGAGTCGCACACAAGTGGGGATTCTCAGCCTGAAGTGGCATCTAGACTACCTACGGCTGAACAGATTTTTGCGAGGTCCTTAGCGCGTAAGGCCCTGGTAAGAAGGGGCTCTTGACGCCTAATGTTACTGTTTTCCCTCTGGGAACTGAGGAGTTTATGACTCTGTGTGGCTATACCCTTTCTGATGAAGGAGAGCTCTTTTCTGACTCAGGCTCATCTGATGAGAGACCGGAGACTCATGAAGACTCTGATAGTAAGTACCCTTTTCCCCCTGACGTGGTTAAATGTTGGTCGTCGTCCCCTGAGGTGGATGTCCCGATCATAGGGCCATCTAACATCCCTTCCTTACATCCCCCCGACTATACTACCCTTCGGGATGCTGAGGACCGGCGCATTGACCTGCTGGCCTCCCACGCCTTTGCATGTGCGGGGACGGCGCTTCGCCCGGTCTGTGCCTCTGCCATTACTGCTGTGGCCACTAGAACCCTCATCAGGAAAATGCTCGATCGTGCTCCTGATGATCTCCCTTGGGATGTGTTTAATGCACTCTCCAATTGTGACGAGTTTGTAAAATTTAGCATTTTAGCATTAGCATTGGATGACACCATTAGAATGTGTGCAAGAACTTCTGCCCTTGTGGTGGCTATACGTCGCTTACTCTGGCTGTGACAGTGGTGTGCTGACAATGCTGCGAAGAAGGCCCTTACCGGGCTTCCCTTTAAAGGGCTGCGTCTGTTTGGGGCCCGCCTAGACCTGTTTGGTAGGAGAGGTAAGTTACCCCAGCGTAGACGACTGTCTCGGGCCCTTCGGGGCCAGGGCCCCCCTTCCACCCCCCACCATGGTGTTAAACAGGAACCAGGGGCGTCCTTTGTGGGGGTTCCTGCAACTCCCTGTCCCAGGAGCAGAAGACAACACCCCTGCTCCTCTGGGGGGGCTATGCTCAAATCCTCTCCCAAGTCCCCTCAAGCGTGATGGGGCGCCCTCACCCGCTTGGGTGAGGGGACGGCTGCGGCACCTTGCTTAAGTCTGGAGGCACCACGCCTCAGACCGGTGGTTTTAGGAGGTAGTGGCCTCCGGCTGCAAGATGGTGTTTGCTGTGCGCCCTCCCACTATGATTACCGGGTCCCGGGTACTCCTGGTCCCTGCTTCTGCTCTGATGCTGGCGCAGGCCGTGCAAGGTCTGCTGCGTATGGGGGTCATTTGCAGATTTCCCTTAACGGACAGAGGCAAGGGACCCTACTCCAACCTTATCACTGCTCCCAACAAAGATGAGTCAGTCTGGCCCATTCTGGTTGCACAGATCTTCAGCAATTAGTCAAGTACAGGCGCCTTCCTCATGGAAACTCTGCGCTCGGCCATTTGCTCCTTGCGAACCGTGGGCTTCATGCCGTTTGGGGATATTAAAGATGCTTACTTTCACATCCTTGTGTTTTCAGGACACCAAGATTCCTTAGATCCACGCTGGAGGATCAACACTGCCAATTTGTGGCCTTGACATCTGGCCTCTCTTCAGCTCCCAGAGTGCCTACCAAGGTGCTGGCGGGGGTGATGTCTCTGATGAGGCCAAGGGGCATCCGCGGGCTGCACTGCCCGGACATCCTCATCACTTCCCAGCCTCTACATCGGGCATAGTTGGATACTCAGCTGGTGGTGTCCATCCTGGAGTCATCTGGATGGGTGATCAGCCACCACCAGGTTCTCGCTGTCCCCTTCTTTGGTAATTTCATTCCTAGGAATGAATCTGGACACTGTTCAGGCAAGGATATTCCTTCCTTAGCAGAAGGTGAACATCTGCTTGCACAAGTTCAGTTTCTCCTAACTGTCCCCGTTCCTTCACCAAGGCAGGGGATGCAGCTGATGGGCCTGATGGTGACGTGCTTCGCTGGGGCCCTTTGTGCTCAGTCCCCCTTGGAGCTTCTGCAACTTCTCCTATTGTCTGTATGGGACAAGGACCCGCCATCTATGGACAGGGTCTGGGTGTCTTCCCCCCTGGTGAGGAGGTCCCTCTTGTAGTGGATGGACTATTGGGGGGCGGAACCTTCTTGCTCCTTCCTGGGAGACGGTCACCATGGATGCCAGTCTATCAGGTTGGGGGGGTTCTTCTGGAGGTCCCTGCGGTTCCAGGGGAGGTGGGGCCCTTAGGAGGCCCATTCACCTATCAATGTCTTGAAGCTGTGGGCGATCAGGTTAGTTTTGATTCGTTTGACTACTCATTTCAGGGCCTGCTGGCTCAGGGGCGCATGGTCACTCTGATGGCAGTTGCCTACATCAATCATCAGGGAGGGACCCGGAGCAAGAGGGTCCTCCAGGAAGTGTCTCTGATTCTGACCTGGGTGGAGGCCAATGTTCCTTGCATTTCAGTGGTATACATTCCGGGGGGGGGGGGGGGTCCCTCTGCAACAGGGTGTTCCAATCTCTGTATCACCGTTGAGGCCAACCTGATGTGTATCTGTTTGCGTTCCATCACAATCACAAGCTCCTGGCCTTTGTCTCCCTGTCCCAGGATACTCTGGCCGTGCCCATGGAGGCCTTAGTAATGTCATGGCAGGACATTCAGTTTCTGTATGTCTTTCTACATTCCCCCCCCCCCCCCCCCCCCCAGGCAGGGTTCTGCGCAAGATTGCTGGAAGGGGTGCCAGTGGTTCTGGTGGCCTCAGGTGGCCAAGAAGAGTGTGGTTCGCTGACGTGGTGCAGATGGCAGTAGATCAGTTCCTTCTGCCTGGAGTGCCAGTTCTGCTCACTTAGGACCACTTACGCCATCCCAATTACATACTCGGGCCTTGACGGCCTGACTGCTGAAACCTCATTCTTGATGGAGAAGGGTTTGTCTACCTCGTTGGTTGAGTCCATGGTGAAGGCTAGGAAGATGACTTCTTCTTCCATCTGTTATATGGTATGGCGTACCTACATTGACTGGTTGAGTCTTGGTCTCTTCCCTGTTGGGTGTTCTCAGTTCCCAGGGATCGGGAGTTTTACAGCATGGGTTGGAGTCGGTCTCTAATTCAGTACTTTGAAGGGTCAGGTTTTTACCCTGTCTTGTCTTCTTTCAGAAGTTTTTTGTTCAGCATTCCTTGATTAAGAGTGCTTTTAGGGGTTGCTCATGTGCGTTCCCCACGACAACCTATGGTCCCTGTTGTTGGGATTTGGAATTGGTTTTGCCTGCTTTGCAGGGTGCTCCCTTTGAACCTGTGCAGGTTGCTGCCTTGGCTATTCTTACACTCCAGGTCGTGTTTCTAGTAGCTATCACTTCTGTCAGGCGTGTGTCTGAGTTGGCGGTGCTGCCCACCCTCCCCCCTACTTTGAGAGGCACCAGGACAAGGTGTTGTTTCGTTCAATCTAGAATTTCTGCCTAAAGGTAGTGTCTGCCTTTCATTTGAATCAGGATATTGTTCTTCCTTCTTTGTGCCCTAACCCTAGCATGGTTAAAGAGAGAGTTTTGCACTCTTTGGATGTGGTTAGGTGTCTGAAGTACTATCTGGAGGCTACTGCACCTTTCAAGTACACTGATGCTCTTCTTGTGGTCCCTTCTGGTCCTAGGAAGGGTTTTTGGCTTCTGCCAAGTCTACTATCAGCATGATTCGTCAGGCTGTGATTCAGGCCTGCGCTGCTAAGGGGAAGAATCCTCCCTTCGCTTTATTGCTCTTGCTTCTCTTGCTATTGGTGCCCCCTTGGGCCTTGCAGCACCAGGCTTCTATTGCACCAGTGTGCGAGGCCGCTACTTGGTCTTTTGTTCATACCTTTTCAAGTTTTACAAGGTTGATGTTAAGGCTGTTGCTGTTTTTTTTGGCCACAAGGTTTTGCAGGCGACAGTGGTTTAAACTGTCTGCTGTTGCCTTTTTATTGGGGGATCCCACCCTACCTTACGGACAGTGCTATTGGATGTCCCAAGTGTAAGTAATCTATTTGGAGCAGGACGTACTGTATACTAAGAATAATACAATTCTGTGAAATACTCACCTGTAGAATTGGTATTATAAGTATACAGTACGTCCTGCTCCACCCCACCCTGTTGTTGCATTATTTCTGGATCCCCTGTATGGTGATTGTTATCATTGTTATAGTTACCAGTTTTTGGTTGTTAAATTCTCCCGGCTTCTTTTTCACTGCTTTTCAATGCTGGGGATTTGTGGGAGGTCCCCGGGTATTTGAGGGGCCGGGAGGAGCCTGTTTTGCATGTCTCTGCAGTGCAGCGCCATCTGGCGGAGGATAACCCAAGTGTAAGTAATCTATTTGGAGCAGGACGTACTGTATACTTATAATAAAAATTCTACAGGTGAGTATTGCACAGAATTTTATTTTTTCATAATATTAATCCAATATAAATAAGATGCTATAGGTTACCAAAGCCCTTCAAGAGGGAAGCATGTGTTAAGTTAATCCATAGTGTCATTCCTACCAAAGATATTTAATTCCTGCTATTTGCTTGGAACTTGTACGGTCCTACACCAGTTAAACCTTTGAAGCAGATTTTTGAAAACTGGAGTAAACTGATTAACCAAGGCTCCCTTTAAAAGAGCATTGGCAAAGACGCATCACACATTAGTGTTTACTATTGCCTTTAATTTTCTCTCTGTAATGGTTTTTCCAAACAGGATGCTCTTTCAACAGAAAACTATAGGCGCCACTAAAAGGTCCCCTATATTTTGTGCTGGTCACAACCTTTTTTGTCCTGACTATTCATGTGAAACTTGATTCTAATAACAAAATGGGGTTAGACTTTCCCCCAAGAGGAACACCTAGTGGTTCCAACCATGCATTACCCTTCCAGGAACTAATGTAAACCAGTTAAGCTATTGTTGGGGCTTTAAAACATGGCTCATTGCACTTGGCAACTGCTCCAGTGTTGTTCCTTACTCTGATTTGAATAAATCTACATTTATATTTACAGTAGATAGGAACGGTTTAGGGAGTGAAAGATAGACAAAGGATATACCATGTGCCCAAGTAATGTGAAGGTCACTAGGTTACTTTAACTTCCCCTCTTATTATCTATGATCCTCTTAAGATCTATTATTAGGATGGAAGATGCTTAGAATTCATTTTCTGTCCTTTTCAGTTCTCCCTTCATTTACCAAAACTCCACGAGATAACACCATCCGGGCAGGCACAACTGCCAGGCTGGAATGTGCAGCGGACGGGCATCCCACTCCTGAAATTGCCTGGCAAAAAGATGGCGGTACAGACTTCCCTGCAGCTCGCGAGCGTCGCATGCATGTCATGCCTGATGATGATGTCTTCTTCATCACCGACGTTAAACTTGAGGATATGGGCATCTACAGCTGTACAGCCCAAAATTCTGCTGGATCTGTCTCTGCCAACGCAACTTTAACAATACTTGGTAAGCATGTAGAAAATGTTTTAGAATTCCTGGGTTACTACACATTTCCCATCAGATAAAATGAATATATATTCCTGAGGGTAGAACATTCTTACCATATTTAGCATAAGGTTGGTGGGATCCTTTGAAGTGTTTTAGTTTGCTGCCATGTTTTTCAATTAGGGCCCAATAGCACAAAAACCACACTTTTCCTTTTTCGCTCCACATCCTGAAACAGAATACTTATTCTACTCTTAGATTTTCAGAGAGTTCTACTCTCTGTTTGTCAGAGGGATGGCAAGAAATGTGTATCTGGCTGAAGGGCAGCAATAGAGGATTATTTGTTTTCCAATTTGACCTAGATCATTATGTTACCCTGAAATTCCCTTTAAGAACATTTGTAATTTTGTTTTTCAGAAATGCCATTCCTAGCTCAACCGCTGGAGGACCGAACAGTCAGTGCAGGGGCCACACTTGCTCTACAGTGCAAGGCCAATGGCAGCCCACCACCACGGATCACATGGCTGAAAGGAGATGAGCCCATTATTATGACAGAAAGGCACCATTTTACCACTGGTAACCAGTTTCTCATCATACGCAATGTGGTGCAGGAGGATGCTGGAAAATATACCTGTGAGATGTCCAACACACTGGGGACCGAACGTGCTTACAGCCAAGTCAGCATCTTCCCCACATCTGGCTGTGCATTGGAGAGCAGCATAAAGATGGAGGGGACCATGACGTTTGGCATCATCACTATCGCCGTGGTATGCAGCATCGTCCTCACGTCACTGGTGTGGGTGTGTATCATCTACCAAACTCGAAAGAAGAGTGAGGAATACAGCGTCACCAACACAGGTAAATATCAATGTATAGGTCCCGCTGTCACCAGCAGACAAAAGGGGAAGCCTCTTCTCATTAGCATCTATCCCCCCTACCCACCAAAGTGAGTGATACTTCTGCTTATGCTGGGGGACTAAAACCTACAGCCCCACAGTGAGCGATAATTACCAGTCCCCTCCCCCCAGCCGTGTCTTCTGCCTGGAATAAGTTAGTATGGTTCACTGTCTAGTTATAGCTGACCTGCACTGTACCTGCTCCTTTTAACTTACGGTACATCAAACGGCTTCATACGCAGTAAATACATGTATGTGAAATGCAAATAGAAGTAAGCTTGATATATTGTGACCTTCATGTCTGCTTTGTCTTGCAGATGAAACCATTGTTCCTCCAGATGTGCCAAGCTACCTCTCCTCACAAGGTATGATCTAGAACATACCCAAATAAAATTAAAAGTAAACCTGCACCCAAAATTGGGTAAAATACAACACCCCAGCAGCAGCCACACCTGGCTTGAACTGCTCTTGTGTGCACTGCTCTGGCAGCAACCAATAAAGTATGATGTGCAATATGCATCCTACCCCTGGGGAATGCAATTTTGGGGGGTGTGGGTGCCCCCCTAGAAATTTTTGACTGGGGTGGAGCCAATTTAATAGGGCAGATATTTTCATTTGCAGACCTGTAGTATTGTATTAAACACAAATCCCCCTATGCCAGCCTTCATATGCTTCTCTTATAATGGGCTATATTCCTTTATCACTATCATGTTCTGGCATCACTTTTCCAGTGGAGCAGCACAATTACCAGCATTTCCAGGGAGTCCTGTATGTGTAGCTGTTACCTGGGCTCTTTTTACCGACAGGAAGGTTTGCATTGCAGGGGAGAGTGTTGAGACAGAAAAAACACAATCCTGCCTTTGCTTTGCGTATTAGCATATGAATGGCAGCTGTGTTTTTCAGGATTGACAATTCAGATTTAGAGGGAGTTGAGTCAGGTTGGTTGATGCCTATACCCTAAACTGAAGGCTTGGCTAAATGGACTGATTTCTTCTGCGGTGGCCTGCTAGCTTACCTTCCAAGGTAGCTGCTGCTTGGCAAGCCATCAAGGCTTGTATCATTGCAATGCCTGTTAGTTCTCCTCCAGTAGGAGGCCTCATGCAGCAATCTGTTGCTACCTGTGGTCTCTTCTCTTGCTCTCTCCAGCTTGTCAATTTTAGTTTCCGGAACACTTTCTGCTAAGGGAACACAAGCACACTGTGTAATGATAGGGGCCAATGATGGCAGGTACTGCATTAGGCACAGGCTGCATTTTAGATTGTAAGTATGCTTTAACAGCACCAGAGGTATGTTGCCCTTATTCAACAACCATAGTTGACTGACTAGATGTTTTAATCTAGTAACACTACCCTCTACAATAAGTAGCTGCCCTGGGTGAGCCTTAGACTAGAACTAGCGAGTTCCGGGCTGCCATGTTGCCTGTGCATGCCTCTGATTGGCTGTCTTCACTGCCCTATGCGATGTTATAGCATGTTATCATGAAGAATAACTGGCTGCTGTCTTGTTCCAGGTATATGCTCCAGCGATGGCACAGGGAACACTGATGTGGAGGCTTATAATAATGGACACAGGCAGCCCCGGCCTTGCATAGGATGCAGCTCTAATGAGCCATGTAGGACTGCCAGTGGTCTATTCAGCACAGATAATGCAGGTAATTGCCCCTCCCCCAGTGCCACTATTATGCCATGGATTAAAATAGGAAGACTTCCCGATGCAGCCAAGCAGTCATTGCTGGGTGTAGGCAGAGGCTTTTTAAAAGCAGGACTCCATTTTTTAAATAGAATAGTAAAGGTGCTAATAGTGGCTATGTGAATTTACCTTCACATTTTTCACTATATCCAGTCCAGGTCGTCCCAGAAGTAATGACAGTTGGGTAATCCACTACAAGGTGGCGCCTGACTGCAGGATCAAAATCTGTCGCTCCTCCTCCCGGCCTCCTATAAAACAGGTGTCTCTCTATGATTCCCAGTGTTCTTCCTGCAGTCTGCTGCATAAGGATCGTATGGATACTCTCTCCTGGAATACTGCAGCTGAGCGGGGCCTCCTAGCCCGTCTGCCGCTGCATCCTTATTACCACTGTTCCCGTTGGACCCACTACTGGCTTCCAGCTTCGGCTGACCGGGACGGTGAAGGTAGGGTGAACGCCGGGGTCAGGCGTTGACAGAGCTAGGCTCTGGGCCGCAGACCCTTCCCAAATTGTGCCGGTGTTTACTTGACTGGACTGCCGTCCCTTGCATGTTGGTGTTTCACCCTCTTGTGTTTTTTACAGACTTTTTACCTCACATATTTACCCTCCTGTGTTTTTTACAGATTTTTTACCTCACATATTTACCCTCCTGTGTTTTTTACTGACTTTTTACCTCACATACTTAACTCTCCTCGCTCCCTCTTCGCTCCGCTCTCTCCCCTCTCATTCATGCTGCCGCACTGTGAGAGGGGGGGCGGAGGACGTCGATGCTACACGGACGGAGTATGTCTGGGGCCGTGGGCTCCGCTGCCGGGTGCGCGCATGCTGCTGGCCCGGGCTGCGCGAGGGCAGCGGGCTGGTGATTCTGCTGGGCTCCTCCGTGGGCCGCCTGATGTTCCTGGCCCTCCGCCATATTGGGGGCGGGCGCGATTTTCACGCCGTGGGGGGGGCGCACGATGATGCTCTCGCATCACGGTCACGTGGCCCGCCCCTTGAGGAACGTGTGCTGCTGGCTGATCCGCGCCATCTTCTCCTCCTGCACTCTGCTGTCTCTGCCTCCTGAGCGGTGTTGTGAGTCCCTCTTGATATTGTCTCTTGATATGTTTCTTATGCGCTGGGCATGTGCTGTGGAATGCTTATACGTTTTTTCACATGTGTCTTCCAGGTGGGCCCCTTGATATTAAGAATTGTGGCTTCTCCCGGCCCTGTTTTAGTATATTGCTTGTAGGTCTTGTAAGAATTATACTCCCACTTCCCTAGCGGGTTATTGGGGCATCCAGGGTTGCTACACAGCGTTATTTCCTATCGGCGTATAGCGCCGCTATAATCACCATATGGAGGCATCCCAGGATAATGTGACCGGGGTCCCTTCGGGACAAGACCGGCTGTGTGTAGCGTGTGGGGAGCCTCATGCTGACGCTGACAAGGCGCGGGTCTGTGTACCCTGTGCTGAGCAGGTGCTTGCATTGCAATCTGGCCTGCCAGTGGCTGCACCTCGTTTCACTTCACCTACTCCCCCAAGCTTAAACCTCACTCCTACTGAGTTGCATACTAGTGGGGATTCTCAGCCTGATGTGTCTTCTAGACTGGCTACTGTTGAACAGATTATTGCGAAGTCCTTAGCGCGTAAGGCCCCTGCTAAGAAGCGGCACTTGACGCCTAATGTTACTGTTTTCCCTATGGGAACTGAGGAGTTTTGGAATCTGTGTGGTTATACCCCGTCTGATGAAGGGGAGCTCTTTTCTGATTCAGGCTCATCTGATGAGAGACCAAGGGGTCATGACGATTCTGGCTCTGACCCCTGGGCCCCGGATGACACTGACAGATTATTGACCCAGATTTTTCTGTCTATCTCTCTCCCTGTTGAGGCTCCCAGGCAAAGAGGGGAGCTTTTCCATACAGTAAAATCACGTTTGGAATTTCCAGAGCAGGCACATTTCCATAACCTTGTGCTCAAGGAATGGGAGCGCCCCAGTAAACTTCCCGGGGTTCCAAAGAGTTGGGATAGGAAGTATCCCTTTCCTGCTGAGGTGGTTAAATGTTGGTCATCCCCCCCCCCCCCCCGAGGTGGATGCCCTGATCCTAGGGCTATCTAACACCTCTGTCATGCATTCCCCTGATTCTACTACCCTGCGGGATGCCGAAGACCGGCGTATGGATCAGCTGGCATCCCACGCCTTTGCATGTGCGGGGGCGGCGGCGCCCGGTCTGTGCCTCTGCCATTACTACTGTGGCCACTAGAACGCTTATCAGAAATATGCTTGATAGTGCCCCTGATGATTTGCCTTGTGAGGTGTTTAATGCACTCTCCAGTTGTGATGTTTTTGTAAATTTTGTCCTATCAGCATTGGATGACACCATCAGAATGTGTGGCAGAACTTCTGCCCTCGTGGTGGCTATACGCCCCTCGGTTTGGCCGCGCCAGTGGGCTGCTGACAACGCTGCCAAGAAGGCCCTCACTGGTTTTCCCTTTAAAGGACTGCGTCTGTTTGAAGACCGCCTGGACCTTTTTGCTAAGGGAGGCAGGTTACCCCAGCGCAGGCGACAGTCTCGGCCCTTTCGGGGTCAGGGTTCCTTCTCCTTCCCTTACCGTGGTGCAAGACAGGGAAGGGGGGTTTCTTTCCCTGGGGCCCGGGGAGATTCTGGGGTAGAGGCAGAGGACGTGGACGTTCTGGCTCCTCCTGGGGTCCCAAAGCTAAATCCTCTCCCAAGCCCCCTCAGGCATGATGGGGCGCCCTCACCCATCTGGGTGGGGGGACGGCTGCAGCACTTCGCTCACGTCTGGAGGCTTCATGTCTCAGACCGGTGGATTCAGGAGGTAGTCTCCTCCAGTTACAAGTTGGAGTTTGCTGACGATCCCCCTTCAAGGTTCATCAGATCCCGGATTCCTCAGGACCCTGTGTCACCTCAGGAGCTAGTGCAAGCAGTGCAAGTTCTCCTGGAGCTGGGGATCATCTGTCAGGTCCCTTTAAGAGAAAAAGGCAAGGGCTTTTATTCCAACCTATTCACAGTACCCAAAAAGGATGGTTCTGTCAGGCCCATCCTGAAGTTTGTCAGGGGCAGGCGCTTTTGCATGGAGACTGCGCTCTGCCATCAGTTCCCTGCGCCAAGGGGATTTCATGACTTCTGTGGACATCAAAGATGCTTACCTTCATATTCCTGTGTTCCCAGGTCATCAAAGGTTCCTCAGGTTCGCTCTGATGGATCAACACTACCAATTTGTGGCCTTGCCCTTCGGTCTCACTTCAGCTCCCAGGGTGTTCACCAAGGTGCTGGCTGGAGTGATGTCTCTGCTCAGATGTCAGGGCGTCCACGTGCTTCCCTATCTGGACGACATCCTCATCACTTCCCAGTCTCTACATCAGGCAGAGTTGGATACTCAGCTGGTGGTGTCCACTCTGGAGTCATTTGGATGGGTGATCAACCACCCCAAGTCCTCACTGTCCCCTTCCTTGGTAACTCCATTCCTAGGAATGAATCTGGATACAGTTCAGGCAAGGATCTTCCTTCCTCAGCAGAAGGTGGACAGTCTGATTGCACAGGCTCAGTCCCTCCTAGCTTGTCCCCATCCCTCCATCAGGCAGGGGATGCAGCTGGTGGGTCTGATGGTGGCGGGCTTCGAAGCGGTCCCTTATGCTCAGTTCCACTTGAGGCCTCTGCAACTTCACCTATTGTCTGTATGGGGCAAGGACCCAGCGTCCCTGGACAGGGTCTGTGTGCTCTCCCCCCTGGTCAGGAGGTCCCTCTTGTGGTGGATGGACTCAAGGAACCTGTTGGGGGGCAGATCCTTTCTTGCCCCTTCCTGGGAGACGGTCACCACAGATGCCAGTCTGTCAGGTTGGGGGGGGGGTTTCTGGAAGTCCGTGCGGTTCCAGGGGAGGTGGGGCCCTCAGGAGGCCCACACACCTATCAATGTCTTGGAGCTGAGGGCGATCAGGTTAGTTCTGGCTCGCTTGACTACTCATCTTCGGGGCCTGCCTGTTCAGGTGCGCTCGGACAACCAGACGGCAGTTGCCTACATCAATCATCAGGGAGGGACCCGGAGCAAGGGGGCCCTCCAGGAAGCGTCTCTGATCCTGACTTGGGCGGAGGCCAATGTCCCCTGCATTTCAGCTGTGTACATCCCGGGGGTGGAAAATCACCTGGCGGACTCTCTGAGCAGGGGGACCTCTCGCCAGGGAGAATGGTCCCTATGCAGCAGGGTGTTTCAATCCCTGTGTCACTGTTGGGGCCAACCAGATGTGGTTCTGTTTGCGTCCCGCCACAATCACAAGCTCCCAGCTTTTGTCTCTCTGTCCAGGGATCCTCTGGCCCTGACCTCGGATGCGCTAGCAATGTCATGGAAGGACTTTCAGTTCCTGTATGTCTTTCCTCCAATTCCCCTGCTGGGAAGGGTTCTGCGCAAGATTGCTCTGGAAGGGGTGCCAGCAATTCTGGTGGCCCCCCGGTGGCCAAGAAGAGTGTGGTTCGCAGACGCGGTGCAGCTGGCAGTATATCAGTATGCTCTGCCCGTGGTGTCAGATCTGCTCACTCAGGGCTCACTATGCCATCCCAATTTACAAACTCTGGCTTTGACGGCTTGACTGCTGAAACCTCCATCTTGATGGAGAAGGGGCTGTCTTCCTCGGTTGTGGATACTTTGATTAAAGCTAGGAAGAAGTCTTCCTCTTCCAGTTACTACAGGGTTTGGCGTGCCTACATTGACTGGTGTGAGTCTAAGTCTCTTCCCTGTCGTGTGTTCTTGCTGGAGTTCCTGCAGCATGGGTTGGAGATGGGGCTCCAACTCAGTATTCTGAAGGGTCAGGTTTCTGCCCTGGCTATTTTCTTCCAGAAGTCTTTTGCTCAGCACCCTCTGATCAGGACTTTTTTCCAGGGGGTCACTCATGTGCGTCCCCCGCGTAAACCTATGGTGCCTGTTTGGGATCTGAACTTGGTCCTGTCAGCCTTGCAGGGTGCTCCCTTTGAACCTGTGCAGGATGCTGCCTTGGCCATTCTTATGCTCAAGGTTGTGTTTCTGGTGGCTATTACTTCTGTCAGGCGTGTGTCTGAATTGGCGGCACTGTCCATTCAGGCCCCCTACTATGAGAGGCACCAGGACAAGGTGGTGTTTCGTTTCAAACCTGACTTTCTGCCTAAGGTAGTGTCTGCCTTTCATTTGAATCAGGATATTGTTCTTCCTTCTTTGTGCCCTAATCCTAGCAATGCTAAGGAGAGTTTTGCACTCTTTGGATGTGGTTAGGTGTCTGAAGTACTATCTGGTGGCTACTGCACCTTTCAGGAAAACTGATGCTCTTTTTGGTGGTCAATTCTGGTCCTAGGAAGGGTTTGGCTCCTGCCAAGTCTACTATCAGCAAGTGGATTTGTCAGGCTGTGATTCAGGCCTACTCTGCTAAGGGGAAGAATCCTCCCTTCCGCCTTACTGCTCATTCCACTCGTGCTGTTGGTGCCTCTTGGGCTTTTCAGCACCAGGCCTCTGTTGAACAAGTTTGCAAGGCCGCTACTTGGTCTTCTGTTCATACCTTTTCAAAGTTTTACAAGGTTGATGTTAGGGCCTCAGCTGATGCTGTTTTTGGCCGAAAGGTTCTGCAGGCGGCAGTGGTTTAAACTGCCTGCTGTTGTCTTTTTTCTTGGGGATCCCACCCTACTTTATGGACACTGCTATTGGATGTCCCGATTGTAAGTATTATATTTGGAGCAGGACGTACTGTATACTAAGAATAAAACAATTCTGTGATTACTCACCTGTAGAATTGGTATTATGAGTATACAGTACGTCCTGCTCCAACCCACCCTTGGTTTTGCATTATCTTGGATCCCCTGTATGGTGATTGTTATTATTGTTATAGTTGATAGTTGGGTTGTTTAATTCTCCCGGCTTCTCGTTAACTGCTTTTCAATGCTGGGGATTTGTGGGAGGTCCCCGGGTATTTGAGGGGCCGGGAGGAGCCTATTTTCGATGTCTCTGCAGTCCAGCGCCATCTGGCGGAGTATAACCCGATTGTAAGTATTATATTTGGAGCAGGACGTACTGTATACTCATAATACCAATTCTACAGGTGAGTAATCACAGAATTGTATTATTGCCTTTGTTATCTCTGCCATGGACGATAGTGTCCGGCTCGGTGCCAGGGTCTCGGCCCTGCTAATCGCGCTTCGCCGTTCACTCTGGTTGCGACAGTGGTCGGCTGATGCCGCGGCCAAGATGGCACTCACTAGTACCCAATCCCTCCTGGGGATCCAGGCCCAAGCCCCCTACCAAGGCCCCTCAGGCCCTGGGTGGGGGGACGGCTTCTGCTATTTGCTCACGTCTGGAGACTGGCGCGTCTTGGATCGGTGGATTCAGGAGGTGGTTTCCTCCAGTTACAAAATAGAGCTGGCAGTCTGACCGCCCTCAAGATTTCTTCAGTCACGGATTTCCCAGAGCCCAATGACGGCACAAGGCCTGCTGTTGGCCGTCCAACACCTTCTGCTGTCAGGTGTGATTTGTCCCGTGCCTCGGCAGGAACGGGGTCAGGGCTTTTACTCCAATCTGTTCACAGTGCCCAAGAAGGACGGAACGCTGAGACCCATCCTGAAGGGTCTCAACAGGTTTGTCAGAGTCAGACATTTCCGCATGGAGACCTTACGGTCCGCAGTGAGCTCGCTTCGACCTGGTGACTTCTTGACCACGGTGGACATCAAGGATGTTTATCTGCACATCCCTATATTGCAGGGGCATCAGAAGTTCCTGAGGTTTGCGCTGGAGGATCAGCACTACCAGTTTGTGGCGTTGCCATTTGGGATATCCTCAGCCTATCCTATGTTCACCAAGGTGCTGGCGGGCGTCATTGCTATCTTGAGTATCCCGGGCATTTTCGTGCTGCCTTATCTGGACGATTTACTGATTGCGGCTCAGGTAGAGAGCGACACCCGGACGGTGTTGTCCACTCTCGAGGATTTCGGTTGGGTAGTCAATTATCCCAAGTCTTCAATCACTCCCTCGATGGTGAGGTCTTTTCTGGGCATGACGTTGTATATCTCTCTGGCCAGGATATTCCTGCCACAGCAGAAGGTGGTGGGTCTTCAGACGCAGTTGCAGGCCTTGCTGTCTTGTCAGCATCCATCTGTCCATCTGGGGATGAAACTGTGGGCCTGATGGTGTCACGCTTCGAGGCAGTGCCCTTTGCTCAGTTCCACATGATACATCTTCAGTTGAATCTGTTGACCGGTTGGGATCGGACGCAGGAGTCACTGGAACGGGAGTTTTCACTGTCTCTCCCGGCTAGGCAGTCCATTTTGTGGTAGCTGGAATCCAGATATCTACTGGTAGGCAAGTCATTTCTGACTCCACGGTGGAAGATTGTCACCACGGATGCCAACCGGCTGGGGAGGCTTTTGGCTGACTCAGAAGATCCAGGGTCAGTGGGGGCCACAGGAGGCCCACTAACCTATAAATATCTTGGAGTTGAGGGCGATCCGGTTGGTGCTTCTTCACTTGACTCCCCATCTAAGTGGTCGTGCGATTCAGGTTTGCTCGGACAATCAGACGGCGGTCGCCTACATAAATCACCGAGGCGGAACTCAGAGCAAGCGAGCCCTTGAGGAGGTGACCCAGATTCTGACTTGGGCAGAGGAGAATGTTCCCTGCATCTTGGCGGTTTACATTCCTGGGATAGAGACCCAGGAGGCAGACCCCCTGAGCAGGAGTGCCTCAGGCCTGGGGGAATGGTCTCTCAGCAACAAGATTGTTCACGCTCTGTGTCTCCGCTGGGGTCAGCCGGGAGTGGACCTATTTGCGTCCAGACACAATTACAAGCTCCCGAGATTCGTCTCCCTGTCGAGAGATCCTCTGGCCTTTTCCACAGACGCTCTGGCGATTCCTTGGACGGAGTTCAGGCTCCTTTATCCGCTCCCTCCGTTTCCACTCCTGGGCCGAGTGCTGAGCAAAATAGCCCAGGAGGGGGTACCAACCATCCTGGTGGCTCCTCGCTGGCCGAGGCGGAGTTGGTTCGCGGACATAATTCAGATGTCAGTCATTCGCTACGTCTTGCCCGACGATCCAGGGCTTCTCACGCAGGGGTCGCTGCGGCACCCCAATTTACAGACACTGGCTTGACGGCCTGGCTATTGAAACCTCAATCCTGACGGACAAGGGGCTGTCATCCACGGTTGTTCAGACCATGATTCAGACGCGGAAGAAGTTTCTTCCATGATATACTACTGAGTTTGGCATGCCTACATTGCTTGGTGTGAATCCAAGAGCCTTCCTTGTCGCACTTTCCCTATCTCTAGAATTTTGGAGTTTTTTACAACACGGCTTAGACTTGGGTCTCCAGCTGAGGACCCTCAAGGGCCAGGTCTCGGCCTTAGCCATATTCTTCCAGAGATCCATTGCCAATCATAGACTGATCAAGACTTTTTTCCAAGGGGTTACACGTGTACGCCCACCGCGTAAGCCTGTATTACCAGTGTGGGACTTGAATCTGGTGCTTTCTGCTCTCCAGGGCCCCCCCTTCAAGCCCTTGTGCGATGCTGCATTGTCTATTTTGCCCTAAAGGTGGTATTTTTGGTAGCTATCACCTCGGTGCATTGCGTGTCAGAGCTGGCCGCGATTTGTGTGAAGCCTCCTTACTTTGGACATAGGGATAAGGTGGTGTTTCGCGTAAACATAATTTTTTGCTTAAGGTCGTGTCTCCTTTTCACCTTAATGAGGAAATTGTTTTGCCTTCCTTGTGTCCAGCTCCGACTAACTCTAAGGTAAGGACCCCCCATTCCCTGGATGTGGTCAGAGCCATTAAGTACTACCTGGTTGTGACTGAGTCCTTCAGGAAGTCGGATTGTCTTTTCCAAGTATACAGCATGTCTGGTAGGCGGTGGTGCCCTGAGAGGTGTTTGACTTGTTTAGATGTGCTTTGTCACTGTCTTGATGTGCACTCGCCGCCGCGTCGCTTTGTACGGCGCTCCGCGACGGGCGGCGATATGAGCTGAAGCGATTCACTGCGCTGTCATGGCGCTGGTGGGTCATGTGATGGGCGATTTCGCGCTCTTCGGGGGGGCGGGTCCTGCGGATGACGCTTTCTGCATCATACCTCTGCAGCCCGCCCCTCCAGGTCCGCTGCGGCGCCATTTTGATTCTGTGGTGTGCTGGGGCCCTCGTTTCTACGCTGCTGCGGCGTGCTGCTTTTCCGATCTGGTCCTTGGTGCAATCGGCCCTCTTGGTCCGTGAGTCCCCTTCGGGGTTGTGTTGTATTGCTATTTAGCCGCACTATGGGATATTTATGTATTTTTATTATGTCTTTCAGGCGGGATAACCGTGAATGTGGTTTCATCTTTCATCTCCCACATTCCCTAGCAGGCGTCTGGGCATCCCTGGTTGAGGGGGACATCCCGGGTGGTTCTTGCTAGCCTTAACCCTATACTGGCCATTGGGCCTATGCTAAACACCATATGGAGGCTATGGAGGCTTCCGGGGGTAATGTGCTTGGGGTTCCTTCAGTACAAGCCCAGCTGTGTGCCGCGTGTGGGGTATCCCCTGTGAGTGACGGTGTCAGGGTATGTGTGCCCTGCGTCCAGAAGGTACTTGCACTGCAATCTGGGTTGCCTGCTACGCTGCCCAGCTCTGCGCCCCCTTCTACATCACCTACCCCCCCCCCCACGCCTGCATTTGACCCTTAGTGAGGGACAGGCTAGCGGGGACTCACATTATGACTTGGCTTTGCGGGTGGCCAGCCTGGAAAGGCATATTACTGGGCCTGCCCCCCGTAAGGCTTCTGGGAAGAAGCGGTATTTAACTCCCGCTGTTTCCCTTTTTCATGAGGAGGATGAGGGACATTATTCTTTCCCTGGGCTTTACCCCCTAGAAGAGGGGGAACTTTTCTCTGATTCTGATTCCTCTGAGGAACAGCAGGAGGTTTATGGCGGTACTGGGTCTCCTTTTGGAGAAGATCCATGGTCTCCCGAGGATACTGATAGTCTGTTGGCTCACATTTTTGAAGTGCTATGTATTACCCCTCCTGTGCCGGCTAAAAAGCAGCAGGGTGAGCTTTTTCACACTGTTAAACAACGCTTGGAGTTCCCTGAGCAGAACCACTTTAATAATTTGGTGCTCAAGGAGTGGGAACGTCCTAGCAGATTGCCCGCGGTGCCCAAGAGTTGGGACAGAAGGTATCCCTTCCCTGCTGATGTGGTTAATCGCTGGTCGTGTCCCCCCGAGGTGGATGATCCTGTGCTTGGGTTGTCCAATACCTCAGTCATGCATTCCCCTGACACTTCTACTCTAAGAGATGGTGAGGACCGGCGTGTGGATCAGCTGGCCTGTCACGCATTTGCTTGTGCAGGGACTGCGCTGCACCCTGTGTGTGCTTCTGCCACCACGGCTCTTGCTATTTAAGGGCTGCTCAAGTGCCTTCTGGATAAGGCCTCGGATGCCAATAGGGGGGAGGAGTATAGATCCCTCCTGCTTTGCTATGAATTTGTTGCATTTATTCTTTCTGCTATGGATGATGCAGTCAGGATGTGTGGTAAGACTTCTGCCCTTTTGGTGGCTATACGCCGCTCTGTTTGGCTGCGTCAGTGGGCGGCTGATAATGCTGCTAAGAAGGCTCTCACTGGATTCCCCTTTATTGGGCTACGGCTCTTTGGTGAGCGTCTGGATCTGTTTGCCAAGGATGGTAGGCTGCCTCAACGTAGGAGGCAGCCGCGGCCCTTTCGCGGGGCTGGTTCTTCCCTCCCCTCCTTCCGTGCTCTCAGGTCTGGCCGGGGTGCACCATTTGTGGGGACACGTAGAGACCCTTGGGGCCAGGTAGAGACCGTGGACGTCCTGGTCTCTCATTGGGTCCCAAGTCCAAATCTTCCGCCAAGCCCCCTCAGGCATGAGGAGACTCCCTCACCCATCCACGTGGGGGGACGGTTGCGGCTCTTTGCTCACGTCTGGAGACTGCGCGTCTCAGACTGGTGGATTCAGGAGGTGGTGTCCTCCGGGTACAAGATAGAGTTTGCAGCCTGGCCGCCCCCAAGGTTCATCAGATCCCGGATGGCTCAAAACTCACTGTCAGCTCAGGGCTTGCGGCTTGCGGTCCAAAGCCTTTTGGAATTGGGTGTCATCTGCCCAGTGCCCTTCCGGGAAAGGGGCTTCTACTCCAATCTGTTCACGGTGCCCAAAATGGATGGGTCCCTGAGGCCCATCCTGGATTTGAAGCGTCTCAACTATTTTGTCAGGTTCAAGCATTTTCGCATGGAGTCTCTGCGCTCAGCGGTCAGTACCCTGCGGCCAGGCGACTTCATGACTTCTGTGGACATCAAAGATGCTTACCTTCATGTTCCAATCTTTTCAGGTCATCAGCGATTTCTCAGGTTCGCTCTGGAGGATCAGCACTACCAATATGTGGCCTTACCATTCGGTCTTACCTGGGCTCCTCGGGTCTTCACCAAGGTGCTGGCGGGGGTGATGGCTCTGTTGAGATCTCAGGGCATATGTATCCCTCCTTATCTGGACGACATTCTGATTGCATCTCAGTCCTTCCATCAAGCCGAGCTGGATACCCAGATGGTGGTCTCCACACTCGAGTCCTTCGGTTGGGTGATGAACCATCCCAAGTCTTCACTGTCTCCGTCCTTGGTGAGGTCCTTTCTGGGCATGACTCTGGATACATCTCAGGTCAAGGTTTTTCTGCCTCAGCAGAAGGTGAAGAGCCTGCAGACGCAGGCACGGTTTCTACTTGTCCTCATCCCTCCCTTCGGCAGGGGATGCAGTTGGTGGGCCTGGTGGTGTCATGCTTCGAGGCGGTCCCCTATGCTCAGTTTCACATGAGACCTCTTCAGCTGCACCTCTTGTCAGTGTGGGATCGGGACCCTGTGTCCTTCGATCAGGAATTTGCTCTGTCCCCTCTGGTCAGTCAGTCCCTCTCGTGGTGGCTGGACTCAAGGAATCTTCTAGTGGGCAGGACATTTCTGCCCCCGTGCTGGGAGACTGTCACCTCAGATGCCAGTCTGACAGGTTGGGGGGGTTTTGGAAGTCTCTGAGGTTCCAGGGTCAGTGGGGCCCTCAGGAGGCCCATGCTCTCATCAACATTCTGGAACTGCGGGCGATAAGGTTGGTTCTCTCCCAGTTGACCCCACACCTTCGGGGTCGGGCTGGTTAGATCCGCTCGGACAACCAGGCGGCGGTTTCCTACATCAATCATCAGGGAGGGACTCGGAGCAAGCGAGCCCTCAAGGAAGTGTCCCTGATACTGTCATGGGAGGAAGAGAATGTCCCCTGTATATCGGCAGTTTACATCCCGGGAGTGGAAAACCTGGAGGCAGACTCCTTGAGCAGGGAGATGTCTCGGCTGAGGGGGGTGGTCCCTCAGCAACAGGGTGTTTCGCTCCCTGTGCCATAGCTGGGGTCTGTCGGATGTGGAGCTGTTTGCGTCACAATCACAAGCTTCCATTCTTTGTCTCTCTGTCACAGGACCCTCTGGCCTTCGCCACGGAAGGGGTTTTGGCTCCTCTATGTGTTCCCCCTGTTTCCTCTGTTGGGCAGGGTGCTGCGCAAGACAGCCCAGGAAGGGGTGCCAACCATTCTGGTGGCCCCCTGTTGGCCAAGAAGGGTGTGGTTCGAAGACAGTTGGCAGTAGATCAGTACGTCCTGCCCAAGGATCCTGCTCACTCAGGGGCAGCTGCGCCATCCCAATTTACAAACGCTGGCTTTGACGGCTTGGCTGCTGAAACCACCATCTTGATGGAAAAGGGGTTGCCTGCCTCTGTTGTTGATACCATGATTAGGGCTAGGAAGAAATCCTCGTCCATTATCTACTACAGGGTCTGGCATGCTTACATTGCCTGGTGTGAGTCCAAATCTCTTCCCTGTTGGATGTTCTCTATTCCCAGGATTCTGGAATTTTTGCAACATGGTTTGGATTTGGGCCTCCAATTTAGTACCCTCAAAGGTCATGTTTCAGCTCTGGCAATTTTTTTCCAAAGATCTTTTGCCAATCACCGTTTGGTTAAGACTTTTTTCCACGGGGTTTCTCACGTGCGTCCGCCACGTAAGCCTATGTTACCAGTTTGGGATCTGAATCTGGTATTATCTGCTCTGCAGGGTCATCCCTTTGAGCCTCTCCGTGAGGCCACTTTGCCCATTTTGACTCTTAAGGTAGCCTTTTTGGTGGCTATCACTTCTGTCAGGCGTGTTTCTGAGTTGGCGCCACTTCCCATCAAACCTCCTTATTTTGAGCGACACCAGGACAAGGTGGTGTTTCGGTTTAAGCCAGATTTCTTGCCTAAGGTTGTGTCTGCTTTTCATCTCAATTAGGACATTCCCCTCGATTCAAAGAGCAAAAGTTAATTGATTTCGGATCGACAATCGTAAGTTTGGGTGGGTGTTAGTCATTTTTTCCTGTTTTTTTGGCCATTTACGACTCGCACGAGCCTACGTTCGAATGCGTATATGCTCTTACGATCATCGCAAGTTCGTTCCTAAATTTTAGGACCAAACGTAAAACTTAGGATCAAATCCTAAAACTTAGGATGAAAACGTAAAACTTAGGATAATTGGATGTGTTTCGGTGTGATTCAGAGAACAGTTTTCAAACCTCTAAATACGTTTTAAAAGAAAGCCACTGCCGACACCTTTTAGCAGTCGTATTGCTGTTCTGGAACAGGTTTTTTGGCTATGTGGAGGAGTCTGCGCGTCTTGAGCTGCAATGAACTGCATATATCAGCATGGCCGAGCCCATAAATTGTATTGCAATGCATACCTGATTCATGTATGCCTTATAAAAGCATTTTAATGTGGACCTTAATTAGTCCTTTGCATGTAAACCTTTATTTGGCAATATATTTGCGTTAATTAAAGAAACTTATGTCCTTTGTTATTTATTTTTAAATTGATGTACTAGAATAATATTTTTAGATTGCATTTATTGGTGTAGTTGTTTACCTTTGCTTTGTTTAATTATTTAAGCACATCTTTGGTCAGATGCATCACACTTACTGAGGAGAGGAGAGCGGGATAAAGTGCAGGATGTGGGTTACTGCTGTATTTTGCACAGACACAGCAGAGCTGGGGGCACGGAAAGGTCAGAAATCAAAGAATCCAGAGCAACACAGTCACAAGGCCCTTTCTGTTTGCAGGCTGCCCGATAATACCTGAGCCGCCATCTTGTCTGTTTCTAGGCACATAACATGCAGAAGTTGCTGGGTGTTTTTTAATATTTGAGAGCAATCTGTATGTAGAGGGTGTGGGTAACCACACCAAAAATTTAAAGTTGTACCATTTGAAGCCAAAATATAAAAATTAAATCCACAAGTAAAAAATGCAAGTTAAGTAAAAATTAAACAAAGTTAGATTTACTTATGCAAATGCATTCATTAATGGTTGGTTACTGCAACATGAATGAAATAAAGAAAAATAAAAGACCAAATATTTAGAATGCACTTTAATGAGGTAAGTTTGTCGTGCGGAGCCGCAAGATCAGAAGGATTTACGTCCAGACAAAAAAGGAAAAAGGGCAAAACCAATGTTGCAACCTGAGAAATGAAACGGAAAAATCAGGATGGAAACTGACATAGGTCTGATTCCCGAACTGCCATACGAACGGACGTATATTTTAGGATAGAAACGTATTTGCTTATAGAATCACTCGCAAGTTCATACGAACGCACGAGCGGACGTGAAAAATAGGATGATCGGCACCAAAATCCAAGCTGTTACATGTTTCTTTGAATCGACCCAATTGTCTTGCCTTCCTTGTGTCCTAATCCTGCTAATCCCAAGGAGCGGACACTGCATTCTTTGGATGTGGTCAGGGTTCTGAAGTTTTATTTGGTTGCTACTGAATCATTCAGGAAGGCTGATACTATTTTTATTCTCCCTTCTGGACCTAGGAAGGGGTTGCCTCCGGCTAAATCCACTATCAGCAAGTGGATCCGTCAGGCGGTGGTGCAAGCCTATTCTGCTAAGGGGAAGGAACCTCCCTTCCACCTTACTGCTCATTCTACTCGTGCTATTGGTGCCTCTTGGGCTTGCCGCAAGGTTCTTCAGGCGGCAGTGGTTTAAACTGCCTGCCGTTGCTCTTTGGGGATCCCACCCTACTTTACGGACACTGCTTTTGGATGTCCCAGACATAAAGAATTTAGTGAAACAGGACTTGCTGTATACTTGGAAAAATACAATTCTGTGAGTACTCACCTGTAGAATTGTTTTTGTAGTATACAGCACGTCCTGTTTCATCCCTCCCTTGTTATCATTATTCTTGGTTACCTCTGTATGGTGATTTGTTTGAATGTTTGGTTGGGGTTTTCTTCATTATTATTCTCCCGGCTTCTTGTCTAACTGCTTTGTAACACTGGTAATTTGTGGGGGGTTCCTAGCCTTTTATAGGGCCGGGAGATGCCACAAGTCTTTTCTGCAGTCCACTGCGCCACCTTGTGGCGGATAACCCAGACGTAAAGAATTTAGTGAAACAGGACGTGCTGTATACTACAAAACAATTCTACAGGTAAGTACTCACAGAATTGTATTTTTTGGTCCTCTCCGAGGAGTCTAGCAAGGGCTTGCCTCCGGCCAAGTCCACTCTCAGTAAGTGGATCAGACAGGCGGTGGTGCAAGCATATTCTGCCAAGGGGAAGGAACCCCCATCTTCGCGTTACAGCTCATTCTACTAGAGCTATTGGTGCTTCCTGGGCTTTTCAGCACCAGGACTCTGTTGAACAAGTTTGTAAGGCCGCCACTTGGTCTTCAGTTCGTACCTTTACAAGGTTTTACAAGGTTGATGTTAGGGCCTCAGCTGATGCTGTCTTTGGCCGAAAAGTGCTTCAGGCGGTAGTGAAATGAACTACATGCTGTTTCGCACTGGGAATCCCGCCCTAATGGACACTGCTTTTGGATGTCCCAACTGTCATTACTTCTGGGACGACCTGGACTGGATATAGTGAATATATATTTTTGAATATATCCAGTCCAGGTCATCCCACCCCTCCCTTATTCATTATATCTGGATTGCCTGTAATGGTGATTGTCTTTTTGTATTGGACCGTTGTCCTTAGTTTTGATGGAGAGAGTACATGCTGAAGCTATGTGAAATAACATGGTTTCTTGGCCTTCCGGCCAGTCTCTTTTCTTACTGCTGTTCAACCACTGGGGAATCATAGAGAGACACCTGTTTTTATAGGGGGGAGCTACAGCTTTTCATCCTGCAGTCAGGCTCCAGCTAGCGGTGGATTACCCAACTGTCATTACTTCTGGGACGACCTGGACTGGATATATTCAAAAACAATTCTACAGGTGAGTTTCACAGAATTGTATTTTTCCCATCCGTGTACCTGTTAACACACTTCGGTGAACACACCAGTGAATAAACACTATATCAGTGACTACACACAAGTGAACACACCTGTTAACACACTTCGGTGAACACACCAGTGAATAAACACTATATCAGTGACTACACACAAGTGAAATACACACAGTAAACACCCCAGTGAATTAACACCATATCAGTAATTATACACAGGTGAATAACACACTAAGGGGCAGTGAAGTGCTCATGTGCCCAGAGTGGTGGGCTGCCCTAAACTCAGTGTCCAGGGAACAAATGGGTGTTAAATCACAAGGCCTATTCCCTACCTCCAGTCCATGACTGCCCCAAGAAGTATATCTGTAGTGATTAAAGGGTCTGTCTAGGCACAAAGAAAAATCTATTTTCATCTCTTCTCCTCTCGCAGCCTTCTGCCCTGCTCCGGTCTTCATTTTTGATGAAACTCCCAACTCTTCCACACGTCCACTCCATTCACTACAATGCAGGGGACGTTAAAGCCTCAGAGGCAATGGAGGAGGAGGCTGTTCCTTCATGAATTGAGACCGGTGCTGAATGGAGGGGTGATACATTTCGGCAATTGGTAAGTTTGACCCGGCTATGGGCGAGCAGGAATGAGGTGCTTGGGGAGGTTACCCTGTTGCATATAAACATCATCATTAAGGTAAAATGTTGGTGTATCCAGGGTGACAGAGTGGGTTACTTATGTTGTTGCTGGCTTCGGGTTGTGTTTGCTCGGCACAGATTTATTCTATTGAGACAGATTATATACCAGGACGTGGTAGCAGGCAGATTGAACACTCCTTCTGTGTTGTCTCCACAGGTTATGCCTACCAGGTTGTGTGCACGGACTGCCTGGAGGGCCGCGCCACCTACACCAAGGACCCTGACTACTGTCCACAGACGCCACCTACCCTTGAATGTCTGTATGAAAAACCCAGGAATGGCCCAGACAGCTACATGAATGGCACAGACTATTCTAGAACTCCAAACGGTCACCCCAGAATGGGCTCTGTAAACTACGACAGGATGGAGGAATGTGAAATTGTATACCCCAGCAACCATGAAAGAAGCCCACACTTCTCTGGGGCAGAGAAAACTCATGTGCTGGTGTCTGATACACAAGGTGAGTGCATGTTGCTGCAGACACTGAGCACTTATTGCCGATTCATCTCATTTTTTGCAGATAGGAAGTGAGGTCACAGAATGAACATTTCCATTTGATTATAGAGAGTTCCATGCTCCCTGTGCATGGTTCATGCTCTGATACCTGAGGCTGGGTGCTACACGTTAAAGCGGATCTTCACCCTGAATAAGAGTCTATCTTATATGTTTCCCACACCCTGTACATACAGATTGCTCACATTAAAAATCATCCTACCTGCATCTACTGCATGTTATAAGCCTTTAAATATCCAAGATGGCGGCTCATGGAGCTCAGGCAGCCTGCAAATAGGAAGTGTCTTTTGACTGTGTCGCTCTGCATTCTGGGATTGCTGGCCTTTCCCTGACCCCAGCTCTGCTCTGTCTGTGCAAAGCTCAGCTATAACCCCACCCCCTGTACTTTATCCCGCTCTTTTCTTCTCTGTATGTGTGATGCTTCTTAGTCAAGATGGCGGCGCCTGTATCCTAGAGTCCTGAACAAAGTTGCAGCCCAGTGGGGGAAAGAATAATAAGTGACTAAAAACTTAAAATGTATTCATTTTAGATGCTGGGGAATAGTTTTTAAGGGTTTGGGCTTTTCATTAAATCATGCTGAAGGTCCGGTTTAAGCGAAAAAGCACCCAGCCTACACATTCACAAGTACACCCGGGCTCACTAGATGTGTTCTGGGGGCATGAGAATAATAGATGCTTTGGTCTGGCCTCATACTCGTACACATCCTCTGGAGGCTGGAAGTGCCGCACACAGCTTCAGATGCCAGGGCTATGGTATTGGCTGAAGGTTAGCAGGGGAGCTGTATGCCTCTTATGGCACCCATAATTTAAGCTCTTGCCTTTTAACTGTTTATGTGTGTAAGCTCCACCTCTCTTCTGGAAGACCTGATGACTGGAAACCATTTTGATCTGTTATCATTTTTATACACGTCCAGATTGTTTTTTTTCCTGAACACAGCTCAGCAGGTTGCATGCACATCTGCAGGACCTCCATGATTTGTAGTTAAAAGCTGTGTCACTGCCTGCATTCGGAATATTGCTGCAGTGGCCATAGCTACATCTGACATAGGAGCTTTTGATGAGAGGAATTGATCGGGAGAATTTTAGAAACTGTGTTGGTGGTTTCGAAACTAGGAGTTGCATTTGCAGCACAAAAAATGCAAGAGACTTGTATATAGTAAAAGAGAAAGAAATATATTTGTTACGGTGTAAATAAGAGTTTTCATAAATATATATATGTGTAAATATCTAAAAGCTAGATATAAATATAAGCCTATATCTTTTAGAGAGTCTATTTTAATGGTTAGCACACTAGTGACGTAGGAAAAGGCTTTGAAATGCGTTCGAAAATGCGTTTGAAATGCGGAATGAATTAGGTGCCTTAATGTACAAAGGAATGTACGCTTATTTATTAAGGGGTGAGGGTGCCCCTGACTGCCATCTTTCTGCAGTATTTATGTGGCGTTCAGTTACAACATTCAATTAAAGTCTATGTCTGGGCATGATAAAAAAAAAAAAAACTATACTCACCTCTTATCCCTTGCAGCAGCCAGTGAGCTGAAATATACCCGGGGCAGGAGAAGGGGTCTCCCAATGCACTTGTGTACTCCTGCTGCTCCCTATAAAATGGGCACAGTGAGTCCCTCCTGTCTCAGGGACTGGAGCAGGGTGCTCCAGATACTGTGAGGAGGCATGAGGCTTGTCCACCAACTTGCTTGTGAATGGTGAATGAGCTCCCGAAGATTACCTGCGGGCATGCATGCTGCAGGACCAGTTCCCCAGCCTCTGGTAAGCTAAGAAGTAAGTATAGGTTCTTTTTGTGCTGGACAGTCCCTTTAAGGAACAATTTCTATGTCCTGGTCCGATATTGGGCTCTATTTATTAACCCTTCTGTGCTCTTCCCACGTGACAGGCTGGCAACCAATGGTGGAGCCTTTCAACCCCCCAAATTAGGCTAAATGTGGGGGAGGGATAGCAAGAGAGTGGCTTGGTTTTGACTGGAGGCTCGCTTAAATGTGAAGTGAATCTCCTCTCTTCTAGATTCTTACATCATTTTTTGTCTTCACAGGTTCACACTTGGAGCCATTAGTTCGAACTCCCCTTCTCGAAGTCTACCACCAACCTCCCACCCAGGACTGTTTAGCACAGCAAACAACGCACTTAACAGATCCCCCTGAGCATGAAGGCGTGGCAAAAACGCTGTTGCTCTCTAATGGACATGCAGTGCCAGCACCGGCCGACCACAGGCCACACAGCCGATCCGATGACTCAAAATGACTGCTGCATGCAAAAGAGAATGAGGACTAAATATTTTGCACTGAGCAGGCAAAGATCCATCTACCTCAGGCCCTCGCCAGAGGCGAGAGGGTGCAGAGACGATGTAGATGAGGTACGAATCACAGGCCTTCCTGCGGGGAGAGCGAGGAGCCCTGTTTGAGCGTTGCAGGGCTAGAAGTACTTTAGAAACTGTGTTGGTGGTTTCGAAACTAGGAGTTGCATTTGCAGCACAAAAAATGCAAGAGACTTGTATGTAGTAAAAGAGAAAGACATATATTTGATACGGTGTAAATAAGAGTTTTCATAAATATATATATAAATATGTAAATATCTAAAAGCTAGATATAAATATAAGCCTATATCTTTAAGAGAGTCTATTTTAATGATTAGCACACTAGTGACGTAGGAAAAGGCTTTGAAATGCGTCGCTGTTTGAGGAATGAATTAGGTGCCTTAATGTACAAAGGAATGTACGCTTATTTATTAAGGGGTGAGGGTGCCCCTGACTGCCATCTTTCTGCAGTATTTATGTGGCGTTCAGTTACAACATTCTATTAAAGTCTATGTCTGGGCATGATAAAAAAAACCCTATACTCAACTGAAATATACCCGGGGCAGGAGAAGGGGTCTCCCAATGCACTTGTGTACTCCTGCTGCTCCGTATAAAATGGGCACAGTGAGTCCCTCCTGTCTCAACGGCTGGAGCAGGGTGCTCCAGGTACTGTGAGGAGGCATGAGGCTTGTCCACCAACTTGCTTGTGAATGGTGAATGAGCTCCCGAATATTACCTGTGGGCATGCATGCTGCAGGACCAGTTCTCCAGCCTCTGGTAAGCTAAGAAGTAAGTATAGGTTCTTTTTGTGCTGGACAGTCCCTTTAAGGAACAATTTCTATGTCCTTGTCCGATATTGGGCTCTATTTATTAACCCTTCTGTGCTCTTTCCACGTGACAGGCTGGCAACCAATGGTGGAGCACTGCACCACTAAGGTCACTGGCAGGTCCCAAGACTAGTGCAGAAGTACAGAAAAGGTGGGTAAACTGCCTGATTTTAGGTAATTCCAGAACCAGCTAATCCGGTGACCATCCCTGTTCATGGTGCCCGACCAAAGACAGCATCTGACATGTCGTCTTTTGACACATACCCTGTTATGTTATTGACCAATGACATGGCCAACATAAAAGCATTTATCTGAAGGGTTCCTTTCTATTTATTAATAAGGATTCACTCCAAAATGTGAAGGCAACGCGTTTCTTGTAGAAACGATCTAGCAAACGATTAAGAAGGAAGCAGCAGCCACTCTCGGGGCCTCAATAAATAAGCTATTGCACAAATCTGTCCTCTCACCCTTTCCATACCATGGAGAAAGCTATTTGGTGAACTATACACCCGGCCTTTCCATCAGCGCATTTTTTGCACCAGCATGTGAAGGTTTATTCAGCCCGCAAAACCACTGTGAACTCTGTGTGGTCATATGAACGCTTTAACACAAGAACATTAAAAATGCACTTAAGCCGCCTCTCTGTATCTTAGTTTTGAATGTGGAGAATGCAGGAGGAACCTTCCTAATCCACATACATAACAATATGAGCACCGGATGATCCTATGGAATGCCTAAAGGTGTGTGATGACACTGGTGTAAACAAGATTGGTTTGTTCTTCTGATAAACTATGCAGTCATGCAGTTTATCTGGAACAGATTTCATGGGGCTTTCCATAAACCCTCTTACTCCTCCTCTTTGTTCTACTGTCAGTTATCAAAGATTCCTTCAGCAGAAAGATGTATGACTACTGACCGCTGTAGATTTCAATGATATCCAGGGAGAACGTAACTCTCTGTGCCAGGTAGGGCTCAGGTCCACAGGGACCCTCACCCACTTATTTCCTCTACCTGCAAGCCCTAAATCTAGGGCTTTTCCCCATGGAGCTCTGTATGACAGAGACTGAAAGGTTACATGTGCCCCTTTGGATTGGGATCAGCTAGGCAAAGGTGAGCAGGGTTCACTAATGGCTTGAGGGGGTAGGTTAGTTTAGAGTCTCTGTGGATGAGGACCCACTCAGGGGCGATTTATATTATAAGTGAGAAAACCTTGGCGTTGTCGGGTGGCATCATTACCCGTTTAGTTTGTTGACCTGTTATATTTGGGTGGAAGGAACTTTTTGGGCATTTAGTCACAGATCCAGTTTAAGATACCTAAATGTCCCCTACTTCTTCCTGTTATCTTATTATGTCTAAGCAGTTTCTAAAGTCAGCGGCAGAGCAGTGTAGTCACCTGGCATTTCCGGCCTGAGAACCAACCTGTGACTCCTTTATTGGGCTCTGTAGGACCAGCCATCTGCTGGACATGGCCAATGTTCACCTAAATCCAAGTCTTTAGTGTTTCTACTGAAGGATTAACTCCACCCTCTCATAAAAGGACAAATAGGTCTGCCTACTTGCTGGTTTTATCTCGTGGGCACACTGCGTGATGTCTCTAATATTTCAGCTCAGTTCATAGTTGATGGGTTGGTCACGACCTGCCTATAGGCAGTGAAATTTCTTAGGTGAAACACTGTTCTCCTTGCTGCAGGTTGGCCTGACAAGTCACGTGACTGTGAGGTGAATCTTTTATTGGGTCCATCTGTGACAAAGGTAGAAGCAGAAAAATCTGATGAGCATAGTTGCCTATAATATGCTTGAATCTCTTTAAGCCCCTCCACCCCACAGTCAATTAAATCTTGTTTTAGAACAACTATAACATAGTTTTAAATACTCTAATGCTTATACTGTAATTAGGAAACATTTGCACTTACACAGGCTTCTTTCTAAAGGCGGTGTGACCTGTCTGTGCCATTAGGAACCATTTGAATAGAATGCAAATTGATAAACCAATCAGATTTCATACTGCGGACAGACACTTGCTCCATTGGCAAAGGAACAAGTGCTATTTTCCTAGTGCACAGCACGGCCTGTTTCATGTAGTCCTTACGTCTGGGTATTCCGTCACAAGGTGGCGCAGTGTACTGCAGAAGAATTGTGGCTCCTCCCGCCCCCATATAAAAACCGGAATCACCCATAGACCTCCCTGTGTTTTCTCTGCAGTAATACTGCGAAGATTGAAGATGGCTCTCTATGTTTCGCAGGCGAGCGGGGCAACCAAGCCTGCGGCCCTGAAAGTCTGTTTCCACCCGTTTCCGGACCCTATTTGCCTCCCAGCCTCGGCTGTTCGGATCGGGTGAGGGTAGAGGAGCACTAGGGTCAGGTGCTCGGGGAGTGCTGCTCCAAGCCGCAGACCCTGTACCACAAAGGGTAGCCGGCCATAGGCTTTTATTGTGAGCCTGCTGCGGGATAAAGAATCACTGCTTTCGCTATGTGTAGGGGGTGAGTTTTGCTTGGGGACTTGTGTTCCTAGCCAGTCTTCCCTTTTGTCTTTCTTCCCTGTGGGGTTTGTCTCCTGCCCCCCTCCCTTCCTCCGGGCCCCCTTTTAGTCGGCCCCCGCCGCTGCCTGCCCTCTCCTCTGCTCCCCCTCTCCCCGACGGGTTTTTTGTCCCGGCGAGTGGTGATTTGGTGTGATGTCCCGCTGTTGTTTTTCTCACCACCACCGCGGGTGTACTGCGCTCTGCGGCGGGCGGCGCTATTACTGTGTGTCTGTCTGATGACTGTCATGGCGTAGGCACCGGGTTCTTCCGGCTGTACTGCGATCGCCTGTGTGTGCTGCGCGCGCTGTGCCATTTGGTCCGTGAGTCCCCTATGGGTTTTTTTTTCTTCTTGGGGCATATACTGCGGGATGCTTATGTCTTTCAAGCGGGATAACAGTGTATTGTGGTTTCTCACGGTCCTATACCTCCCCCCTTTCCCCTCCTGGCCCTCTCTGTGTGCATCCCTTGGGGGGCATCCCGGGTGGCTTGTTTATTAGCCCTTACCCTATTCTGGCCTATTGCACCTGTCTAAATCACCATATGGAGGGATAGCGTGCTCAGGGGTCCTTCGGGGCAATCCCGGCTGTGTGTCATGTGCGGAGCATCCCCTTTGAGTGGTGGTGGCGTGGTTTGTGTGCCATGCGCCCAAAGTATTATTGCGGACCAGGCTAGGATGAGCGCTTCTCTTCCCAGTCCTGTGCTCCCTCCAGCATCTCCTACTCCCCTGCGCCTGCATTTAGCCACCAGTGAGGGGGATACTACCAGGGGGTCCCAATCTGATCTGGCACTACGCGTGGCCAGCATTGAAACGCAGCTGGCCCGACCTGTGATGGGCAAGGCATCTGGCAAGAAGCGGCATCTTGACACCGTGCCTTCCCTCTTTGCCGAGGAGGATGAGGGCCTTCATGTGTTTGGCGGCCGTGACTCTCTAGAGAAGGGGGAGCTTTTCCATGATTCAGACTCATCTGGGGACCATCAGGAAGGGTACGACAGTGACTCGGGGTCCGTCTCTGATGAGGGTACCTGGCTCCCTGATAACACTGATAGACTGTTGTTGGACATTTTTGAGGCTTTGCACATCGCTCCCCCTAAGGTGGCGAAGAGGAAGCAGGGTGAGCTCTTTAGCCCTGACAAGCAACGCTTGGATTCCCGGAGCAGGGTCATTTCTCCAATTTGGTGCTCAAGGAGTGGGAACGTCCTAACAAAATGCCCACGGTGCCCAAGGGATTGGACAGAAAGTATCCCTTTTCTGCTGACCTGGTCAAGCGATGATCGTGTCCCCCTGAGGTGGACACTCCTGTTCTAGGGCTGTCTAGCACTTCGGTCATGCCATCCCCTGACACTACTACACTGCGTGACAGCGCGGACCGCCATATGGATCAGCTGGCCTGTCATGCTTTCACCTTTGTAGGGGCAGGCCTGCGTCCGGTTTGTGCCGCAGCCTTTAGAAGCTCAAGCGTCTCGCTGATGGCGCCATGGCTGGTAGGAGAAGGGAGGATTATAGGGCCCTCTTGCTTTGCTCTGATTTTGTTGCCTTTGTGCAGGCTGCCATGGATGATGCCGTCCGGCTGGGCGGTAGGGCTTCGGCCCTCTTGGTGGCTATGCGTCGGTCTGTTTGGTTGCGCCAGTGGTCAGCTGACACTGTGGCTAAGAAGTCCCTCATTGGGCTTCCCTTCACAGGGCTTCGTCTCTATGCTGAGAGTCTGGATGTTCTGGCCAAGGATGGTAGACTACCTCAGCGTAGCAAGCAGTCTCGGCCCTTTCGGGGATCTTCCACCCCCTCCTTCCGTGGTTACAGGGGAGGGCATGGCGCACACTTTTTTGGTAGCCGCAGAGACTCCTGGGGCTGCGGAAGATCCCGTGGTCGTCCCGGTCCTTCATGGGGCTCCAAGCCTAAGCCCCCTCCCAAGGCCCCTCAGGCATTAGGATGCGCCCTCACCCGGGGGGGGGGGATGTCGTCGGCTCTTTGCTCACGTCTGGAGACTTTGCGTCTCAGACCGGTGGATTCAGGAGGTGGTATCCCCCGGTTACAAGATAGAGTTTGCAGCCTGGCCGCCCCCAAGGTTTCTCAGATCCTGGATACCTCAGAATCCTCTGTCAGCTCAAGGGTTGTGCCTAGCAGTGCAACGCCTCTTGGAGTCTGGAGTTATCTGTCCGGTACCTCACCAAGAACAGGGTCAGGGGTACTATTCCAATCTATTCACGTTGCCCAAGAAGGACGGTGCTCTGAGGCCCATCCTGGACTTGAAGGGTCTCAACAGGTTTGTCTGGTTCAGGCATTTTCGCATGGAGACGCTACACTCAGCTTTGGTGAGGTCCTTTCTGGGCATGACTCTGGATACCTCTCAGGTCAAGGTGTTTCTCCCTCAGCTGAAAGTGGAGGGCCTTCAGATGCAGGCACGGGCCCTGCTCTCGTGTCCTCATCCCTCCATTCGGCAGGGGATGCAGTTAGTGGGTCTGATGGTGTCCTGCTTCAAGGCGGTTCCCTTTGCTCAGTTCCACATGAGATCCCTTCAGTTGCACCTTCTGTCAGTTTGGGATCGGGACCTTGTGTCCCTGGATCAGGAATTTGTTCTGTCCCCTCTGGCCAGGAAGTCCCTCTCGTGGTGGTTGGATTCAAGGAATCTTCTAGTGGGCAGGACTTTTCTGCCTCTGTGCTGGGAGATTGTCACCACAGATGCCAGAAATTCCAGGGCCAGTGGGGCCTCCAGGAGGCCCATGCACCCATCGACATTCTAGAACTGTGGGCGATCAGTTTGGTTCTCTCCCAGTTAACTCCCCACCTTCGGGATCGGGCTGTTCAGACCCGCTCGGACAACCAGATGGAGGTTGCCTACCTCAATCATCAGGGAGGGACTCGGAGCAAGCGAGCCCTCAAAGAAGTGTCCCTGATAATGTCTTGGGCGGAAGAGAATGTTCCCTGCATCTCGGTGGTCCACATTCCGGGGGTGGAGTACCAGGAGGCAGACTCCCTGAGCAGGGGGACGTCTCGGCTGGAGGAATGGTCTCTCAGCAACAAGGTTTTTCAGTCCCTGTGTCGCTGTTGGGGTCAGCCGTAGGTGGACCTGTTTGTGTCCCGTCACAATCACAAGCTTCCAAGATTTGTCTCCCTATCTCAGGATCCCCTGGCCTTCGCCACGGATGCGCTAGCAATTCCTTGGACAGAATTTTGTTTCCTCTATGTATTTCCTCCCTTTCCTCTGCTGGGCCGGGTGCTGCGCAAGATAGCCCAGGAGGGGGTAACGACCATTCTGGTGGCCCCCTGTTGGCCAAGGAGGGTGTGGTTCGCAGACGTCGTGCAGTTCGCAGTGGATCAGTACATCTTGCCCAAGGACCAAGATCTTCTCAGGGACAGCTGCGCCATCCCAATTTACAAACGCTGGCTTTAACGGCTTGGCTGCTGAAACCTCCATCTTGATGGAGAAGGGGTTGCCGGCCTCTGTTGTTGATACCATGATTCGGGCCCGGAAGAAGTCCTCATCTTTTAGCAACTACAGGGTCTGGCATGCTTACATTGCCTGGTGTGAGTCTAAATCTCTCCCTTGTCGGGTGTTTTCTACGCCCAGGATCCTGGAGTTTTTACAACATGGTCTGGATTCGGGCCTTCAACTTAGTACCCTTAAGGGACAGGTGTCAGCTCTGGCTATTTTTTTCCAAAGATCCTTTGCCAATCACAGGATGGTTAAGACCTTTTTCCAGGGAGTTACTCATGTGCGTCCGCCGCGTAAGCCTATGTTACAGGTTTGGGACTTAAAGTGGACCAACACCCACGGGTGATCGGCCCGGGAATCTATAAGATTCCCGGGCCGATCACCCCCCACCCCGCGGGACATCCCGATCTCGGTGTAACCCCCCCAAAACCCCCGAAAAACCCTACCTGATCTTCGGCGGCGGCCGGCCGCCGCTGCCTCCCTCGCGCCCCTGCAGGCGTGCGCGCGCCCGCGCCGGCCGTCTGCGAATGGCCGGCGCGGGCGCGCGCGCGCGTCAAAAGGGACGCGCGGGAGGCGGCGGCGGCGGCAGCCGCTTAGACGTCCTGGAATAGAGCTTGTACGTTGGCGCTGGGAGCGCGGAGAGGTGAGTTTTTCGGGGGGTTGGGGGGGGTTTCACACAGCGGGGCACCCCGATCGGGGGTGCCCCATCGAAGTGGACCAAGACCCAGGATAGTCAAAATCCTGGGTGTTGGTCCACTTTAAATTTGGTGTTGTCTGCTCTACAGGGTCCTGTACGTGCGGCTGCTTTGCCCATTCTGACTCTTAAGGTGGCCTTTTTGGTGGCCATTACTTCGGTCAGGCGTGTTTCTGAGCTGGCGGCGCTCTCCATTAAACCTCCTTATTTTGAGAGGCATCAGGATAAGGTGGTGTACCGACTTAAACCGGATTTTCTGCCCAAGGTTGTGTCTGCTTTTCCTCTCAATCAGGACATTGTTTTACCTTCCTTGTGTTCTAACCCTGCTAATTCTAAGAACGGATCCTTCATTCTCTGGATGTTGTCAGGGCATTAAAGTTTTATTTGGTTGCTACTAAGTTTGCTACTAATTTTAGGAAATCTGATGCTCTTTTTGTTCTTCCTGCTGGACCTAGGAAGGGTTTGCCTCTGGCCAATTCTACTATCAGCAAGTGGATTCGTCAGGCGGGGGAGCAGGCCTATTCTGCTAAGGGGAAGGAACCTCCCTTTCGGGTTACTGCTCATTCCACTCGTGCTTCTTGGGCTTTTCAGCACCAAGCTTCTGTTGAACAAATTGTAAGGCCGCTACTTGGTCTTCTGTTCATACTTTTTCCAAGTTTTACAAGGTTGATGTTAAGGCCTCAGCTGATGCTGCTTTAGGCCGCAAGGTACTTCAGGCGGTAGTGGTTTAAACTGCCCGCTGTCACTCTTTGGGGATCCCACCCTACCTTACGGACACTGCTTTAGGATGTCCCAGACGTAAGGACTACATGAAACAGGCCGTGCTGTGCACTAGGAAAAATACAATTCTGTGAGTACTCACCTGTAGAATTGTTTTTACTATGCACAGCACGGCCTGCTTCATCCCTCCCTTGTTATCGTTATCTTTGGTTGCCTTTGTATGGTGATTTGTTCCAAAGTTAGTTGTGAGGGTTCTTTTTACCTTTATTACCTCCCGGCTTCTTGTATAACTGCTTTTCAACACTGGAGGTCTATGGGTGATTCCGGTTTTTATATGGGGCCGGGAGGAGCCACAATTCTTCTGCAGTACACTGCGCCACCTTGTGGTGGAATACCAGATGTAAGGACTTCATGAAACAGGCCGTGCTGTGCATAGTAGAAACAATTCTACAGGTGAGTACTCACAGAATTGTATATTTTGTCTTCTGAACAGAACTAAAAATTTGGGTGTGTGATCCGACTGCTACCCCTTACTTTCTCCAGTCCAGTTTTTGTAACCCCCCCCCTTTACACTGCAGGTTAGTACTTCAATATGAACATGCGGATATCAGCTCAGAAAACATCATTTTGTTTCCTTTTCCTGATAACCCTGGCTAGTGCTCCCCCTAGTGGACAAAATCAAACCACAGTTTACAGTTTTCTGCTAGAGTCTGGCCTAGATTCACCCCCTAATGTTTCACAATGGAAACATGTAAGGAATAAATATTTAAAGTAGAATGAATAAACAGAAATATAAGCCAGATATGTGGGGGACATGTTCCTACAATAGGATAAGAGCTTTTATCTTAATACACAGGCAGCCACTAGGGGGAGAACTAGCCAAAACAGCAATAGTTATAAGGAAGTTGGAGGAGGCCTTTTTAAATTCAGGATTTTCATTTGCATTTTTCTTGTAAATCAGATTCATGTTACAGGCTGTCAACAGTTTCTTGGTCATGCCGTACTTTTCTGCCTTGCTTAAAGCTCCGCCTCCTTTAGCTGTAAGTTAAGGTGCCATGTTGCCACATTAGCCCTGAAAGTTGTTCTGTTCCAATGAGATGAGTTCCAGAGGGAACGCTGCTCCTGAGAGGCAATGTGAAGTGTTCATTGTGTGTACAGCGTTATTTATTTCTGTGCCGCGGCGTCGGTCAGCACGAGGTAATGATGCCTCCATAACAAACGCCATTAAAACTTCTTTGCTAAATGATTTTATATGGAGCAGCAAAGCTGCATTGTGTTTTATTGCTGAGAAGTGACAAATAAAATAGAAAAAACTAGCTAAACACTGTGTTGTAGTTTCTCTTTACTCCACTTAGCATTGGGCATGTAATGTTGGCTTGTGCACAAGCTGAGAGGGAGCTGGGGGTGGTCCTGGTCACAGGTGACAAAGGATCCTGGGGCAGTGGGAGAAATCAGACACTGTAAATCTAGCTCCAAGCTGCACAGTAAGACAGCTAAACAGTATTCACTTAAGAGGTGAACAGACTGTAGGTTTTATTAACCCCTTCAATGGCCTGTCCCTTTAAATCATGCAAACTACAGATAACATATTCTTCCACTTACTAGTCTTGAATATCTGAGTTCCAGGGTCTATAGATAGGTCAGACACAGAGGGAGGGACTGGAATGCCTCTGCTGCTATGGAGAATCGATGTGTGTTCTCTGTTCTGAGCAATCTCTAAGCAGGAAGATATCTGGGGTTGAGGGTTGCCTGACCCAAGTGGTTTTGGGTGGGGAAGGGCCTGGTCGGATTGAGATAACAGCAGTTGGCCGAGGTGATTTATTAATAGTGAGGTGCCTCTCCTGATTGGTAAGTGCTGAACCTAAAATATGGGTAGAAGGTGCTGGGATGGAGATACATTCTAGAGTGAATTATCTGTAGGCTTGCGTGATTTTTGGGTAGGGGTTGTCAGGCCAGGCACCTACCTACTCAAAAATCACCAGGAACCGCCTCATAAGGCAGTCTTCCCCTATAAGTTACTTCAAACTGGCACCTTCCTATACAAATATTCATCAAGCCAGTCCCTTGCATGCCCTCAAAATCATGGAGAGGTGCCTCTCCCGAGTGATTTTTGAATCAGGGGCTGCCTAGCCTAAGTGGTCCCTGGGTGTAAAATTACATTGGCATGATCGCCATATGGACAAAAGGTGCCTGGATGGAGTTAAATTCTGGGTAGAATGTTGCGAGGCCAAGCACCCCCATGTTAATAAATTTCCTTGGACAGACAACACCCTACTAAAAAATACTCAAGCCAGGCACCTCCCTAGCCATTATTTACCCTGTCTCGGTACCTTCTGACTACATATAAATTCTACCAGGCCATTCCACACCCAAGAAACTTCCTTACTCAAAGAAATCATTGTGGCCAGGCACCTCCATGACCAGTGTTGAGAGGAATACATGAGAACTACTTCCCAGCAGTTGGGACAGCAAATATAGTGTTATATAGCCGGGGTGCTCAACCTTTTGACAAGTGCAGGCTACCTAAAGGATTTGGAACCTGGTCGCGGGCCTCAATGATTAGTTTCTGTTTTTTTTTAATTTGGGATAGCATAATAAATATTTTCTGCAACAATCAGGATTCCCACTGTCCACACAAACTCCACTTGTATGTTCTTCCACCACACCCCTACATTCATATGTAACAAATGCCACATGCTGGAAATACACATGCCAATTGGCTCACACCTCTGAATATATGGTCTGTTATATATAGCCCTCCAGCATTAGTCCCAGTATCTTTACCATGTTCCTAATACTCAACCAATCTAAGCTGCCACCAATTCTAAGCATACAATTAATTAAGAAATAAGAGAAATTTGTGTACTCACTGGTAAACTTCCTTTCTCTTCCTCTTCTATTCCGGGACACCATTAGTAGCATCATGTGGGTTAATCTCTGCCGTAGACGGGGACTGCAAGATAGAAAAAAACTAGCTCCTCCCGGCCTATATAGGTCAGGCTATGGCAGGATCTTCTCAGTAAATTAAAAAGCAGTTCAGCCATAGCCCCGGGAGGGGAGAATGCTAACCTGTGCATAATTCATGCAATTAGAAAACAGTGCACCAAAACTAATGCACTCATCAATCGCCACCGATGCAGTCATAACACAACAGAAGGGTGGGTGTGGTGCCCCAGAATGGAAGAGTACAGTAAAAAGGAAATTCACTGGTGAGTACACAAATTTTCCTTTTCTCATCTCTTCCATTCCGGGGCACTACCAGTAGCAACACGTGGGACGTGTCCCAAAGCAGTACCGTGAATAAGGGTGGGACCATACAAGCACAGCCAACAGCCGATTGCGTCAACCTAGCCAAGAGCACTGACACCTCAAGCTTAGATCCCCGCAGAGGAATACACCACCATCTGCAAGACCTTATGCCCCAGAGCAGCATCAGCAGATGCCCTGACATCAAGTCTGTAACACTTGGTTAAGGTGTGGAGAGACAACCAGGTCACCACCATGCAGGCCTGTTCTGCTGACGCCTAGTGTTGGAAAGCCCAAGACATGGCAATCGCCCTGGTGTTGACCTGGAAGGGGACCTCCTTCCCCTTGCAGGTGTAGGCTTGTATGACCTGCCTGATCCATCTGACAAGAGTGTACCTGAAAGCTGCCAGGCCCCTCCTTTGTCCTTCTAGGATCACGAACAAGACATCTGTCTTACGTACCTCTCGAGTAGCAGCCAAGTAATACTTTAATGCCCTGACCACATTGAGGGAATGCAGGAGTCACTCCATATAGTGAGTGGGGTGTAGGCCCAGGAGGGTAGCACTATCTCCTGATTAAGATGGAAGGGAGAGACCACCTTGGGAAAAAAATCCTGCTTCACATGAAACACCACTTTGTCTTCATGCAGCACCAAAAAGGGTGATCTGTTTGAAAGTGCTGCCAGCTCCAAAACTGGCTGATTGAGGTGATCGTCATAAGAAAAGCCACCTTCAACGTGAGCTTTGTCAGGGATGCCTCTGCCATGGTTTCAAAGGAGTGTTTAAAGGACCAGACTGAGATCCCAGACCGGGACTATCGGCCGATGCAGAGACCGAACATATGCAGCACCCCGCATGAAAGTGCAGACCAAAATATGGACAAGGCTGAGACCTGGCCCATAAGGGTGCTGGGCTGTAGGCCTTGCTGGAGAAACTCAAAAGTGTTGGGTACCGAGAAACTGCTACAGGGGTGGCCCTTAGGTTTGCACCAAGACATGAAGGCCCTAGAGGATGACTGTTTCAGTGCCTGAATCAAGGTCCGAATTACCGCGGTGGACAAACCCCTCTCCTCCATTATGCTGGTCTCAACAGCCAAGCCACTAAAGCCAGCGCTGGAGAATTGGAGTGCCACAGAGGACCCTGTTGCAGAAGATCTGGGTGGTTGGGGAGTCACCATGAGGGCTTCACCGCCAGGCTGACCAGATCCACGAACCACACCCTTCTGGGCCAGTGTGGAACGATGACAGGGATCTGCTCACAGTTGACCTTCTTTAACACGTGACCCAGAAGTGGCAGTGGCAGGAATGCATAGAACAGGCTGTACCCTGACCAGGGAATGGCCAGCGCGTTGTCCGTCATGACCAGGGGGTCTTGCACCCTGGACATAAACCTCTGGACCTTCCGATTGTGCCAAGATGTGAAGAGTTCCACCACTTCCGGCACTCCCCACCAGTCGAAGAGGGCTCAAAACACATCCTGGTGGAGGGACTATTCTCCCTGGTCCACCATCTCTGTGCTCAAATAATCGCCCTGCCTGATTCTCGGCCCTCAGAATGTGAACCATCGAGATGCAGGGAATCTGAATTTCTGCCCACTTCAAGATGCAACTCACTTCCTGGAATGCCTGCCAGTTCCGGGTATCCCCTGATGGTTTATGCAGGCCACAGCCACCAACACATTGCGCTCCCGCTGGTCCCAGAGACCCCAACCCGTCAGAATTGCATCTGTGATCTGGATGACCCACCTGACTAGCAGGAAAGACCGACCCACTGCCAGCGACTGCTGGTCCAGCCACCAATTCAGGGAACGCCGTCCATTGCCCGTCATTATGAAGAGACGGTCCAACGTCTGCACAGTCCTGCGCCATTTCGATAGGAGCAGCATTTGTAGAGGCCTGGAGTGGAACTGGGAATACGGAACTGCCTCAATGGCAACATCAGGTCAAGGCGATGCATGCCCTGCCTGCTCGTGGAATGTTCGTCTTCACCTCCTCCTGAAGAGGCGTGCACCTCTGCACCGGAAGAAAGACTCGTGCCTGTATAGTATCCAATGTCATACCTAGATAGGTCGCCACTATGGAGAGGACCACCTGGGACTTGGGGTAGTTGATCACCCACCCAAAGGTTCCAGAGTGGACAGGACCGTCCAAACATCCTCCCAGAGATGGGGCTCGGATAAGCAAGTTGTCTGGGTATGGGGTGATGTGCACACCCAGCCTCTGCAAGAGTGCCATCACCACCGCCAAGATTTTTATGAACACTCGTGGGGCAGTGGACACTCCAAATGACAAATTAAAAATATCGAGCGCCCACTGCAAAGATGACCAGCAAAAATCGGGATATGCAGACGAGCATCCTTTATGTTCGCCGTGGCCAGAAAATCCCTGTAGCAGCGACATCACAACCGACCTTAGAGATTACATGCAAAACTTCCACACCCGAACGTAACTGTTCAGGTTCTGGAGATCCAGGATCGGCCAAACTGACCCGTTCTTCCTGGGGATGACAAATAGTATTGGGGGGCACAGGTACTACAACGCTTTATCGTGTGGTCGCGGGCCCCCACCCTTTCTGTGATGCGGGAAGCCTTGGACGCTACAAACCTGTGTGGAGGCCTGGTCCTGACCTCGATGTTGTATCTGGAAGAAGCAACCTCCCGGGCCCCAGCATCCACTATCCATTCCCCCCACACCGACGCTTAGTGCAAAAGCCTTGAGAGAGCTTGGCTGGGTGCTTAAGCCTGCTGGTCCCTTGGGGTCTAGGTTCCCCCTGCTTACCCAAAAAATCCTCACAACATCTGAAGTCTGTAGAACCTTTGAACTTCCAGAAGGGACAAAAAGTGCAGAGGAACACAAACCTCCATTTCGCAAATGCCTCCTCTGTTGCTTCATCCAGACCTTGCCTGTCGTAGCCGCCATGGAGGTGGTACAAGCTGGGCGCATGGCCGACCCCACCATGGAGAATGCATCCCTGGCCAGCTGGTCCAACCTCCAATCCACCAGGTCTCTCAAGGCTGAACTATCCGAAGTAGGGATATGGTGTGGGGAGCCAGACCTGACATTGGTTTGTTTACCTCAGGTGGCGAAGACCAAAACCCTGGCTGCCTCATCTGGAAAGGGGTACTCGCCGTCCAGGACCTTAAGAAGAGATGGAAGCTTGTCCAGTTTTTTCCACTTCTTTGCCACCAGCCAGTCGAAATCCTGGAAAAAACGTGTCTGGCCTTCTGACGCTTATAGGGTTCACCCTTCTTCATCTTCCGCTTTGGTTGAGGAGTGGAGAGGTGTAGAACCTCTATTATTGTCTCAATAAACTAAATCTGAACTGTTGGGTGATTCGTAGGGTTCCCCGACGTATGCATGGCTCCCGTTCCTCTCCACTGCCAGACGACCGTCCGACCGTCCAGAACCATATCCTGAAACCCTAAATAGGTCCTCGATGTAGGTGCTCCTCAGAGGATTCCGTCTGAATATGCCTACGCTTGGCGGTAGCCTTCCCATCTGGGCGGGCAGAGACGGGATGCCCCTGCTGACGAAGGCCACTGACCATGCTCTCTAACAGAGCCACCCTGTCCACCACATCCAAAGGAGGAACCCCAATTCGCGGGTGGAACCTGGGGCACAAGTAGACCTGGCAGCCACCCCCCTCCCCGAGTGGGTATACAGCTCTGACAAGTCCGACTCTAAAGCGGGGGAAAACTGGACAATTCGGCTGAGGAGAGCAATCTGTCAGCTGTGTAGGCGGCGCAGGAAGGTAGTGCACCCAGCATACATAGGTCCCTTGTCCGAGGGCAGATGCACTTGGCACATGAGACATGCAGCACCACTCTATGTGGCTCTGACATGGTAAAATGGCTGCCCTGTCGCCTAATAGTCTGACCTGCCTGCACTACTGGAAAAGCAATCTCCCTGCAGCTGAGATCAAAAAACTGGCCAAGGATGCAGCAGCTTCTGAACCCCAACCCTAAAACAACAAGAACAATGTCGGTTTCATAATGGAATCAGAACAAGTTAAAAGGCTTTTCCCCCAAAGGGACTCCCACCGGACTAGAGAAAACCGTGGGTTGCGCTGGATCTGATGCTCAGCCCAGGAGAACAGGGAGGCAGTGCAGAAGCTGCCAAGCGATGATCTGAGAATGCAGTAGGGACCTCCAGGCACCTCACAAGATGGCGCTGTCCCATGTGGTTAGTGAGGAGGCGGGAGGAGCCATGGACCTCACGATTGCGGCCGTTCCGCTCCTCCTCCCGTGCTCCACCACTGTAAGACCCCCTGGCGAGACCGGCTCGTCTGCTTCCCGAGTTGGCCAACGAGGCCACCTCCCTTTCCAAACGCTGGCAGCCAAGCTCTGAATGAGCTCTGACCAGCATGGCTGCCAGCGGTAGTAATCACAAACACACTGACACCAGAGAGTCCAGCCACCTGCCACCTAGCTCCGGCCCCACCCAGCAGCCAAGGAGAAGACAGACAGTGTCTTGCACAGAGTGTCATGGAGTCATGGGGGTAGAGAGACCCAGGCTCAGTGCAAGACACACAGCAGGGCCACCATGCAAGGCCCAGAGATCAGGCTTCAGTGGGGTCCCGATTCCCCAGACGAGCACTGGTGCACTTACCTGGACCTTCACTTTGCACGATCCCACGCTATAGGCGTAGGAACTGACTTCAGGCATCTAATAGGGGCCCCTAGGAACGTTGCAGCTGATGAGGGGCTGGGAGACAGACAGAAAGATCCCACTCCCCGTCAGCACTGTAACGAAAAAAAAAATTCAGACATCTTCACAATCCTTTGCATCTACAAGAAAAGAACCTGCCACAGCCTGCTGTATATAGGCCAGAAGGACCTGGCCTATATTAACCCCCTAGATTAACCCACATGTTGCTACTGGTGGTGCCTCGGAATGGAAGAGATGAGAAACTATTTTACTAAATTATTGTTCCCAAGATATCACCCAGAGGTGGTGTTGTACACTCAATGTAACTGCGTTCCTCCAAGCCACCACTGTCACCCTTCAATATCACTCTCCGTGAAATCGCCCTTCCTTACTGTACCCCTATTTAACTACCTTTACACGCCTCCTGCTGTCCCCACAGGAAACAAATGTGGTCCCCGGGCTGCAGGTTGATCATGTGTGTTATATAGTCACAGAGACATACTTTGCCTTAAAAAAATAACTATATTTTGTTGGTTCAAACATTTTACTTGCACGTTTTATTTTTGTCTGGAGTTTACCTCTAAATCTCAATTCAATCAGCCGTGCAATATAAATGACAAGCGTAAAAGGTAACACACCTCGCCGGTGACATTCCGGGACATAATAGTGCACATTCAGGACTTAAAGAGCTTTGAGAAATTCTGCAAATACCAAAATATCAGTGTTCAAAGGAAGAGCAGCTCAGCTTTTAGGAGCTTACGCAGGAGAAATTCCAGCTATGTCAGGGTGACTGACAGGGCCGTGTCCTATTACAGCGCAAAACCCGCCAATGCCACTCAAAACGGAGCAGAGCAGGTCTATGGGGGGGTAAAAACAAAGATTAGCATATAAAGAAAGTAAAGCCCTGAATAGACTCCTCTCCCCCACCAGAAGTACAGCAGCAGGGGCCTCATGTATGACAGCACAGAGGTAAGTACCATCCTTTTTCGTTCTTTTTTGGAGTTACACTTGAAGGCTTTTACATTTATGGAAAAAGAAATCTGTTCCTGTTTGTAAGTTGTAGATTTGGCCCCACTCTGTACTGAAGGTCTGACAGCTTCACTGGCAATACACTTCATGGGCGGGAGAGCAAAAGCTGTATCTCTTGCCTCCCTGATCTCTTACACACTGCCTGTCTGAACACAAACACACTAAACACTCAGCCCAAAGGGGTCCCAGAGGATGCAGGATTAGTATCTAGAGTAAGCTGTGATTCAGTCTACATTCTGAATGCAGGCCCAGGCTCTAGGGGTCAGAACGGTTTTCACAGAGAATTACCAATTTTTTTTTATTAAAGTGGACTTAGGCCTACTGGAGGAGGCTGCAGTCACAGAAGTGAATGCAAGGGGGGGGGGGGGGGGTATAACCCACAGTGGAGACATTTTGAAGATGGATGCTTCAAAGACACTGTGCAGAGGATCAATGATGCCCATAAAAATGCTGGCTGCAGAAGCTAGTGAGCAATCACAAGCTTCCATCTCTATAGCCAGTGGCCCCTTTGCTGATGGGGGCCCTGGGCAAGTGTCTAGTTTGCCACCACCGAATACTGGGCCTGCTGAGCAGGTCCTATATGTGCTTCCCATCCTGCACTGTACAGAGGCCCATCCTGGAACATATACAAATGTTTTGCTCACTGCTGGGCTCAGTGGATCTAAACGCTCCTTGGCACAGGTATCCACTTTAAGGTCAGTCCACTTTAAAGCAGTCCTTCACTCTGAATAAGAGTCTATCTTATATGTTTCCCACATCCTGTACATACAGATTGTCCACATTAAAAATCATCCTACCTGCATCTACTGCATGTTATGAGCCTTTAAACATTCAAGATGGCGGCTTATGGAACAACAGGCAGCCTGCAAACAATAAGTGTCTTCTGACTTTGCTGCTCTGCATTCTGGGATTGCTGACCTTTACCTGACCCCAGCTCTGCTCTGCCTGAGCAAAGCACAGCTATAACCTGCCTCCCTTTATCCCACTCTCCTCTCCTCAGTAAGTGTGATGCTTAAATGGCGGCACCTGTATCCTAAAGTCCTGAACAGAGTTGCAGCCCAGTGGGGGAAAGAATAAAAAGTGACTAAAAACTTAAAATATATAAATTTTATATGCTGGGGAATCGTTTTTTAAGGGTCTGGGATTTCAATAAATCATGGTTAAGGTCAGATGTCGTTCAGGCAAAGTTTTTTTTCATCCCTGCAGCATGTGGATTGTGCAATATAAGCTATATCTAATTTTAATACACATCAAACGATTAATAAGCCTTTTTCTGCAGTGAAACAGATGCGCTGCTTCCTGTGAAAATGTCATCGAATTGAATCTTCCATGATAAACAGCCATCCATCTGGGAAAAACATTTAGCAACATTTGTCAGAAAGAAATAGGACTACTATAGCCTATTGTATGTTAAAGTGGACTGTCACCCTCCGGTGATCGACCCGGGAATCTATAAGATTCCCGGGCCGATCACCTCCCTCCCCGCGGGACATCCGAGATCGGGATGTCCCGCGGGGTGAAACCCCCCCAAGCACCCCAAATCCCCTTACCCTGTCTCCGGCCGCCGCCGCCTCCCTCGCGCCCCTCTAGACGTGCCCGCGTCCGCGCCGGCCGTCTGTGAATGGCCGGCGCGGGCGCGTCATGAGTGACGCGCTGGAGACGGCGGTTGGGGAGCCGCTTGTCCGCGCCTGTCAAATCTCTTGTCCGTCAGCGCTGGGAGCGGGGAGAGGTGAGTTGTTAGGGTGATCGGGGGGGTTTCACACAGCGAAGTGGACCAAGACCCAGGATAGTCAAAATCCTGGGTGTTGGTCCACTTTAAGGAGGGACTCTCAAATGCTGAACTTTGATTTAGTTACATTAGTGATGTGTGTAACTAGCCTTGTAATTGGCCAGACAAATCTTTTGCGTATTCTTTTTTGTACATTCACTAGAGGTGTGCATAGATTTTACTTGATTGAAAGATTGTATATAGCACTTTTTTTGGGTGGGTGGTGTGATAATGTCTATGCATCCAGGGCTGGCCCAAGACAATAGCCTCGATTCAGAGACACATTCGTCTGCACTTCCGTAGCTGTCTGTGAAAGTTTTAGTGGGTGTTAGTCTTTTTTTTGCTTTTTTTCGTTCATTTTTCATTCGTACGAACGTTGGGGAAAATGTGTATATGCGCTTGATGAACGGAAGCAAAACGGATCATTTGCGTTAGTTCGGATCATTTTCCAAACAAAATCGGAAATTTTCCGTTCGTTCAGATAACTTCCGTTGTTGGGATGGGCTTTCGTCTGATTCAGAGAGCTGATTTCCGACGGATCACCACCCTATAAATCCGTTTCATTTCTGATCCACTTACGGGACCTTTGAGGGCTCGGATTGCTATTGTTGAACATGTTTTGCGGCTATGTGGAGGAGTCTGCGCGCCTTTAGCACCAAGGCATTGCATGTAATAGCATGGCCGAGGCCATAAATTGTTATTGTTTTAATCGGTTACCTTTGCTTTGTGTAATTATTTTATATTTGGTTGCAGGAACCGCAAGATGTGCCACTCGCACACGCACAACATACAAGCAGTGTTTGATCCAGCTATGCGATTCCTCAGTGTTCTTGCAGGGCATCCAGGGTCGTCCCATGATGCTTATATATTGCAGAGCTCCGGCTTATTTTGTCAGTTTGTGTCAGGAGAATTATCTCCTGGGTAAGTTTGCTCACATTCCATCAATCCATTTTCACTGTATGGCAATGAATATAGTTGATGATTTATGTCTTAACCTATTGCTGTTTTTAGCCCTTGATGACATGTTAAACAATATTGTAGCTTAGAATGTGTATTTTATGTTAGTATTTTTAAATTCTTTCAGGGGATTCTGGATATCCACTCCTGCCCTTGCTCCTGATGCCCGTTCTTTGCCTGTAGAATGCGGGCCAGGGGTTCTCTAATCGGGTACTATGCAAAACCCGGGCCGTGGTGGCGAGGGCCCTCTGGCTTTTGAAGTCCAGATTTAGGTGTTTGGACCATACGGGGGGGGGGGGGGGGCACTGCAGTGTGACCCCAACAAGGTTATACCAAAATTTTAATTTACGTTTTTTAACAGGGACCACACGTGCCAGAGTGGCACAACTGAGTGTCAGGGTCCTTCAGTTGGTGGGCGAGATGCGGGAGCTGCGCAACTCGTTGGGGACCACAGATGAAGAATAATGTTCAGTGGCCTGCCATTGCTATGTATTTTGTTTTTTATAGTTGTAAAAGTTTGAAATTTTCAAAATTTTAAAAAATGTTATATTTTATGATGGAATCCCAAAAAAATTTTACAGTGTCATTTCATTTACAAAATACATTAACACAAAACTAATGGGCCCAGAAATATTTAAAGATGAATATTCACATGACCGAGAAGTGATTTGGGTGAGCTTTAAGGGTCCAAAAGGGAAGATGGAGGATAGCGCTAAGTGGTTGTGGTGAGCTTTAAGGGTCCAAAAGGGAAGATGGAGGATAGCACTAAGTGGTTTGGGTGAGCTTTAAGGGTCCAAAAGGGAAGATGGAGGATAGTGCTAAGTGGTTTGGGTGAGCTTTAAGGGTCCATAAGGGAAGATGGAGGATAGTGCTAAGTGGTTGGGGTGAGCTTTAAGGGTCCATAAGGGAAGATGGAGGATAGTGCTAAGTGGTTTGGGTGAGCTTTAAGGGTCCAAAAAGGAAGATGGAGGATAGTGCTAAGTGGTTTAGCTAAACATTGTAGTAGAAGTGAGGGTGGCAAATATGTAGGCGAGCACTTTAATTAGTTACGTTTGTAGTGCACAGGCGCAAGATCGTAAGGATTTCTGTCTGGACGATTATTTATTGAAAAAGGGAAACAGAATCGAACGGGAAACGTAAAGGATTCGTGGGAGGAGACGATGGGAAAAGGGTAAAAACGAAAGCCTACATTGTAACATGTGAAAATGAAACGGAAAAGTCACGCTGGAAAATGACATCCTCGTACTTTGGCATACGAACGGACAGAAACTTTACAGAAGGATTGCAATGCATGCATAGAATCGCTCGCACACTCATACGAGAGCGGGAACATTTTAAAGAAAAAAAGATCGGCACTAAAACTGAAGTTTTTTTTTTGTCTCTGAATCGAGCCTATTGTGCTGCCCACCCCCAAATAAAAAAAAAAAAAAAAAAAAACAGAGGAGAGGTGATTTTTACTAGGCAAACTGGGGTTTTTTCACATAGCGCAGAATCTCAATTCGGGTTTTGTTCCACATTAAGTGAACCAAAACCCAGTATTTTCACTATCCTGGGCTTTGATACTTAGGAACAACCAGATTTGTGATGCCCCACTCTATAAAAACCCCAAATCTCCCCACTGTCATGGCTGGGGGGTCATGAGGGGGCTATACTATACTATAGTACAGTAACCACATACTATGGCACCTCCCCTTGCAAGTGGCTGCCCTAGGCACATGCCTAGGTTTGTCTAATGGTAAATACAGCCATGCAGGTGATGAACTGGTAGCTTTCATCCCATAAATTGAACAGATTAGTGATAGCACAGTTTAGTTTTGGAGCCATGCATGGGACCCATTTGAACCTACACCTGTTACAAGCAGGTACATTAGACCCAAACTTCTTGGCCTCTGCCACTTGGCTGGATATCCAGCATTCCACAGCATTGGGCACGGTCTCCCAACTTGATAAGTAGAAGAACATGGGACAAGCAAGTCCTATTCTGAAACACTGCACCTCTCCATTAAAGAAGGCCACCAACCAGTACTGTCCTTCTCCCAGGTGTTATTCCTCTGTTACAGGGCATCTTAATTTGGGATGCCCAGTGTGTGGACCCCCCACCACTTTCAGCAATCCCACAGAGCATGCAGAGAGGCAATGAGCACGCTCAGCGCAACATTCAGCACAAAGCTAGCTAGGGGGGGCACTGGCCACACCCCCTCCCCACCTGGTGCACGCCTCAGATGAAGTTAAAGCAGGGATGTGGCCATAGCCCACACATTCACTGTTGGATTGCCAGCTATGCAAGTACTGCAGGGGCTACACACAGCAGCACATCACAAATCAGAATCAGCCCTGGAGTCTTTTAGCCATTGGTGTTAAAGGGCCAATAAGGGGTAGCCCTGTAACTGGACAAGCTCAACCCCAACTGTTCCAATTACACTCTATACAGGTGACCAGCAAACATGGCCGCCCAGGATGCACAGTCACCATAACCAAGCAGCCACCCACGGGCAGGTGTACAGCTCTGCCACCGATATCTTTTAATCTGGCACCTGGACAGTACAGACTATAACGGGCAACCCGTGCCCACGGCCCTTGGCAGACTGGAAGCCACCAGGTACTGGGCTGTAACGTAACGACCGCCCACCTAGCTCTATGAACGCCAGATAAGTTGGAACCTCCTCTCTTCCACGGAAGCTTCCAGAAGCAACCAAACTGAAGGTATAGTGAATGTGCGTCAGCCTCTCCAGCTTACCTATCACAGTGTGAAGCAGCCGCAGGTGTGCGCTATGCCTCTCTCCAGACCCGACTAGCGCTCTCCCTCCAGCAGTCCCCGTCAAATAGCGACGCCTCCCCCTGCAGTGGCTCAGCCGACCAGCGTGGCTATTGGTGGAAGCCGTGCCTCCCCCAGCAGTGCGCGCACTCTCCTGCCGCTCGCATCTGCCCCCATTTTATTGCATCCCACAATGTCGCGAGTGCGGCGCTTCTCTCCGCTTTGCCTCACACACGCAGTACGGAAAAGTTTGTGAATGACCCGCTATGGAGAGTGCCGTTCATTCCTTCTACGCTACGCCATACCTCCCAACTTTTGAAAATAGTAAAGAGGGACATTTTAAACCACACCCCCAATCACGCCCCAGCCACACCCTTAAAGGGAAATGCCACCTAATAAATACATAGTAACAAATTACATGAAACCCCCCCCCCCCCCCCCCCCACACACACACACACACACACACACACACACACACACACACGAATACAAACAAGCCCCCCTACACACATAGGGAAACATAAACATTCAGGCAAACACATATGTGCAGGCAAACACACACACTGCATGCATGCATGCAAGCCCCCTCCACACACACACACATGCATGCAAGCCCCCATACATAGGCACACACATACATGGAGGCACACACACACACACACACGCAAACACACACACATGCATGCAAGCCCCCATACATAGGCACACACATACATGGAGGCACACACACTGCATGCATGCAAGCCCTCTCCACACACACATACATGCAGACACACACATGCAAGCCCCCACACAAAGTCAAACACACATACATGCAAGCACACACACACAGGCAGACAGACACATGCGCACATAGGTCCAGCCCCTGCTCTTACCACCAATGTTCCCTCTAAGCCTTGGCAGTGGCAGGGATGTTGAGGAACTGGGCAACGATCCATTGAAAGAAAAATCATCTCACCTAGAAAATCCTGAACATAAATCTGTTGCCTTGTTTGTGTGGGTGGGGGAGCCATTTTCTGCACACACAGGAAATGCCACATTCTTATCTCTTAGGGGGGAAGCAGTCTGAGTGTCAGGCACTGAGAGGCAGCACACTTGCTCTCAGCTAGGGGCCTCTGTCACTCCGTGCACATACTTATGAGCCTTGAGAGCCTGTCAAACCCAGCACTCTGTGCACTCCTATTGAGGCTCCCCCGGGAACACAGCAACAGTGCTTTAGTTCCAGCCGGCGCCCATAAGAACTACTGCCCCGCCCCCTGCTCGCAGATTGACAGCAGCTCCTCCGGCAATGTCGGCTGCCTTCACTCCTGCATGCTGGAAGTTTTTTTCATCAACCCCCCCCCCTCCCCCGCACACCAGGAAGTCTCTTTGCGCCGGCGCCGGGAACTATTTATTCAGAAGTAGCTGGCCTCACGGGTGGCGCACAGCAGGTCCCTTGCTCAGTGTCCATGGCGCAGGGCGTCCCGGGAGATATTGCAACAGTCCAGGACCGCGGGATTTTGGGAAATATTCGGGACAATCCCGGGAAAATCGGGACAGTTGGGAGGCATGCGCTACGCGTTTGCCTCCGCAGTCGCAATGTTCCTGCCCGCTGTTGCCGCCCACCTCTGCCGCCAAATATGTTCCCGCCGCTGCCAGCAAAGTGCCGCCCCCCTAAAGTGCCGTCTGGGACCATGGACCCACCGGGACCCATGGTAAGGCCGGCCCTGTATGCATCCTATTCACAGATGTTTTATTGAAAAAGGTGTGTACAAAATAATTTATTTATGTCTAAAAGAAGGGCCTTTGCCTGTATTTCTGCCTGTGATCCATATTTCCCCTCACTTAATCCAAGCACACTATAGATCCGTCCCAACTCTAATCCCAACCTTACATCCAGGCCTATATCCAACCCCAGGTCCATCCAAAATCTAACCCTGCATCCCACCCTAGCTCCAACCCAGCCCTAGATTTCAACTCTAGATACAATGCAACACTAGCCCTGTATATTGGACTAGCCCTATATTCAACCCAACTCTAACCCATGTTCCCACTCTAGATCCAACTCAACTATATCTCCATATTCTACCCACCAACAGCTCTAGATCCCATCATAGATCTAACCCAACCCCACCCCTAGACCAAACCGAACTTGAACTTCAGGTCCAACACAACTCTAACCATGGATATCACTATAGATCAACCCAACTCTAACCCATGTTCCCAATCTAGATCCAACTCAACTCTATCCCTAGATCTAACTCCATTGCCTCTCTAGATTCTACCCAACCCTATCCCTAGATCTAACCCAACTCGAACTTCAGGTTCGACCCAACTCTAACCATGGATCCCACTAAAGATCAGCTCAACTTTAAGCCTAGATCTAGCCCTATATTCAATACAACTCTAACCCATGTTCCCACTCTAGATCCAACTCAACCCCATCTCTAGATTTTACCCAACAACAGCTCTAGATCCCACCATAGATCTAACCTAACTGCACCCTTTGATCAAACCAAACTTGAACTTCAGGATCAACCCAACTCTAACCATGGATATCAATATATAGTATATACAACCCCACTCTAATTCATCTTCCCAATCTAGATCAAACTCAACTCTATCCCTAGATCTAACTCCACTCCCTCTCTAGATTCTACCCAACCCCATCCCTAGATCTAACCCAACTCGTACTTCAGGTTCCCATGGATCCCACAATAGACCAGCTTAACTCTTAAGCCTAGATCTAGCCCTATATTCAACCCAACTTTAACCCATGGTCCCACTCTAGATCCGAATAAGCTTTTTCCTAGATCTAATTTAACAACAGTCCTAGATACAACCATAGATCTAACCCAACCTCATCCCTTGATCTAACCCAAATCCCTACCCAATTCTTACCCTGGATCCCACCCTGAACCCTAACAAACTCTAACCCTAGATTAAAACCAACCAGACTTTAACCTCATCAGTGAAGTTATACATTAAAACGTAACCTGTACTAGCTACAACACCCAGACAGGATAACAAGCAGGCACAAAGTCCACAGTCCACAGCATTTCTTTCTCTTTGGCTCAGTCACTGATCACAATGGGGGACACTGGAGGTAGTATTTCAATTTATTGGGGGCTTTTCAGCTTTTTTACTCTGTGATGCCTCTGGAGTCCAATTACCCCCCCCCCCCCCCCCCCCCAATATCCGAGATCATGTTTCACACAGACACAAAAAAGAAGAAAGACAAACTTGTGGTGGTGCTGGATCTTGGAGCAATGTTGAAGGAAGCCTATATTTCAGTATAGTAGTCAATGTGACAACCTAAGACACGTTTCAGGATGTTAGAGAAAGTCCAGACAGAAACGGGTATGTCTTCAGCATCCATTGTATATTTAATTCAGAAATGAGTTTAGTAGGCTCCCTGACTACAAAATTATTAATTAAAAATGAGTTCATTGGAGGTAAAGGAATTTGCTCTGAATGCCACAATCCTATTGGCTCCGATCACAAGGGTCTGCTTTGGTTTCTCTGAAAGTTGGAGTACAGTTGTGCCGATTTCGATCCTCAACAGGAAGTCCATTAGGCTTGTTCTCCTTTCCCAGACTCTTTAGGATTCATCACAGAAGCAAGCTGCACACTTTGTCATAAGCTCCAAGAAAGATGAAGCCCCCAAGGCTGATCGCCGTCATCCTGGGGACCACCCCAGCAAATAACCTGTGTAGAGAACATAACCAGATGAGAGGCTATTCTATCCACATACGATTTATTTGCACACTGACTATGCTCTTGCTAACCTGCTTTCTGCTTGAATATTCTATAAATTTCTACAGTATGCTGATGCTCCTATGAGGTTAGTGATATGGTGCTCCTATTTACTGGTACACCCAGTAGCCTTGGTCATGAGATATACATGCTGGTTTAGCTGTTCATCTACCATGGTTCTTAAGTGCTCCTAAAGCCACCATGCAACCTGATGTTCTAGATATTTCCCTGATCTCTCCTACTTACCTTTGATATATATTCCACTCCATCTTTGACTACAGCAGTACAGCCCTAAATAGAAAGGCACTAGTCCACATCCAGTACCCGTGTAAGGTATTTATCTGACCAGGGCACCCAAGATAAGATGTTAGATAAAAATAAATTAAACTATATTTCAAAACTAACCGGTTTTAGTGGTAGCTGAACTTACAGAGGAGAAGATGATGAGAAAAATACACACTCCTCATGGCGTACCCCAGCTGCAAACAGTTTAGGGATTCACCAGACAGCACTTAAGCCTATTAAATGTAATTGCAAAGCTGAAGAATTTGCATGAAGCTGGCTGAGAGCAAATTCTCCCAAAATACTTTCCTGGGCCTCACAATGGTGGACTGTCTGGGCATGGTGCTCTAGATTGGTTGCAGTGATAGCCAGTTACGGGAACCGGTTACATAACAGCAGCAAAACTGTTTTTACTTAGCGGAAAATGGGACGCCGGGTACAGACATTCGCGCTATTAAAGTGTACCTGTAGCTAGGTTTAGCGCAATAAATTGACCTCCTCAGTCAAATGTAGACGCCTCCTGGCGCCAGCAAGTTAGAGATTTGATCAGCCCCCCCACCCCAAAGCAGACAACAGAAGGTGTAGCTTTCTGAATATTGAGCTTATTAATGTGAATCTGAACACAGGACTGCTTTAAAGACAACTCTCGATGATGAAATGCTTATTTTCAATGTAAAAGGTTTCATCTTTCAAATATCTAATCCTGCTCTCCTTGCAGCATCTACAGAGCAGATGGCACATGCACAGAATCCTTTCATCTCGTGCCCTCCAGAGCACACACTTACTTCAGTAATAAGAAGAGAGGGTTTAGTTTAGAGGTTAATGTGAAACTACAGTAAAAAAAATACTTAAGGTCCACCAACACCCTCCACACACAGGCATACGGATTTGAGATGCCCTCCTGGTTAAAGAGCAAAATTCTTCCCTTGTTGCAAGCAGCCTCCAGCAGTCCACTGGCTGCCGTTATTACGCCCAATTTGAGGCTTTCTATTGCTCTTTATCAGATGGGAGACCCAAAACAGGTTGCCAAAGGGGCGGGAGTGTAAGCAGGCCTTTACGCACAGATCTATGGCTGATGCACAGTATGCCCGCCACAAACCCTATTTTCGACTGCTGGACTGCTTTAAAGTGGTAAAAAACCTGAATGACCAGCCCTGGAGTCTAGAGGATTTCCCTTGCCTTCCCCAAAACAAGATGCCCTGCTGTGTGAAACCCCCCAGATTGCCCATAATAACTCACTTCTACCCAACGGCACATACGCAGGCTCTGGTCCAATCAGAGCAGTTTGCTGTGACTATGTCAATTTCAGCGGAAGCATCCCCTACATCTTTGGGCTGTGCACACGCTCTCACCCCATCTAAATGGCTGGGGCGGAAGCGAGCAGCTGGGGATGCCCCTGCTTGCACTGCCCACTTACGCAAATCAGAGCCGCTTGCCAAATGACATAGTCACGACAAACTGCTCTGATTGGGGCGAGTTATTATGGGCAATCTGTGTGTGTGTGCCCCCCGCACACCTGGGATGCCAGGGCACAGAACAAAACCTGGGATAGTCAAAATCCCAGGTTTAGTTCTGTTTTAAGGCCATTACGGAATTGTGTCCAAAAAGACTGCTCTTCATAACTAGCAGCATTATGTAACCAACTGAAGAAACTAATGGCTACTGGCTACACAGATTTTATAGCAGCAAACTAAGGCATATTTAACAGTTAAAGCCCCGTACTGCGGGACTCACGTGGATGAAAGGAAAGAGTGGGGGTAATTGGATCTATTTTTGCCATATGGAACGCATAAGGAAAAGCAGTGTAAATGCTGGTCATGGCTGGCTAGACGGCAAAACGAAATAATTGCTCAATTTTGCATTACAAAAATGGCCAACACATTATATGTTCAGGAAGGTCAGAGGTTAAATGCCTGATATGTTCATCCCATCCAACACAGCCATAATCTCCTCTCTGCAAGATGCTCGTGTCCTCGGAACACAGCTGATGGGACGGGGCACCAGATATGGTGGTAGATAGTAGTGCAGAGAAGCTTGGGGTACAGGTTTTGGTTAGTGAACTCAAATCATAAACACACCTGCAAAACAGTTTTAGGCAGATTACAGATATCCCGGAACTAAAAATGAAATAAACCTCTTTAAGACCAGGGGAACGGAAGCATTCAGGGCTGCGTCCTACATGCAAGTTACTACATGCTAGCCATTTTCCCCCAGTTTGTAGCCAAAAAAAAAGTACTCACCTCCACCTAGGATCCAGCACAGGGTGACTCCTCTTCCCTTCCAATCCCCCCTGGGGTCTTCAGCAAAGCAGAGATCACCTATTCCTTGCCCCTGCTGGGGCTTCTGCCAGCTCGCTTGCTGCCGCAGGGAGGGGTCTTTTATACTGGGAGTGAAATGACGTCAACTCAATCAGCCATTATAAAAGGCCCCCGTCGGCAGCGGGAGCGAGATGTCAGAAGCATGGGACTTCGATCCTCTGCCCTGTGCCCAGCTGCCACTGATCATATTCGTCTGTCAGAAGCCATAGCAGAGGGTGCGGGACAACAGTGATCGGTGATGGAAGGAGGTAAGTAAGGAAGCGGGCGGGGGCAAGCAGTGTGTGTGGCATCCCAAATACAGGCAATATGTGTGGCACCCAAAATACAGGCAATATGTGCGGCATCCCAAATACAGGCAATATGTGCGGCATCCCAAATACAGGCAATATGTGCGGCATCCCAAATACAGGCAATATGTGCGGCATCCAAAATACAAGCAATATGTGCGGCATCCCAAATACAGGCAATATGTGCGGCATCCCAAATGCAGGCAATATGTGCGGCATCCCAAATACAGGCAGTGTGTGTGTGTGGCATCCCAAATACAGGCAGTGTGTGTGTGTGGCATCCCAAATACAGGCAGTGTGTGTGTGGCATCCCAAATACAAGCAATATGTGCGGCATCCCAAATACAGGCAGTGTGTGTGTGTGGCATCCCAAATACAGGCAGTGTGTGTGTGGCATCCCAAATACAAGCAATATGTGCGGCATCCCAAATACAGGCAGTGTGTGTGTGTGGCATCCCAAATACAGGCAGTGTGTGCTCCATCCCAAATACAAGCAATATGTGCGGCATCCCAAATACAGGCAGTGTGTGTGTGTGTGGCATCCCAAATACAGGCAGTGTGTGTGTGTAGCATCCCAAATACAGGCAGTGTGTGTGTGGCATCCCAAATACAAGCAATATGTGCGGCATCCCAAATACAGGCAGTGTGCAGTATGCCCCTAAAAACAAAACAAAAAATCTTACATCCCTGAGCTCCCATCCATCAGCAGCCATCTCCCACCGACAAACACAGAGACACACACATGCACACAAATACAGAAAAGACATTACCACCACCTGCTGTCTCCGCCCACTGCCTTCACATCAACAAGTTCCCGGGTTGACAGTTTCGGCTCCAGGGTGGGAGTGGCCTGTGAGTCGCTTCAGCGTCATTGGATCCTGGCAAAAGTCCCAGGCCACGCCCACCTGTTTGCCGGAACCGCCATCCTGGGAACTTGTTTATGTGCAGGCTGCGGTGAGGGAAGCGGTAATGTATTTTCTGTGTGACATTTTTCCCCCACATTTGAGGAAAGAGTATGCCTTATAGGGCAATAAATAAGATAACTATTTGTATAAGATAACATTTCACAGGGCAGGAGGGGCTGGCAAGTCACCTGCGGGCAAGCAAGTCATTTGCCATAAACCCCTGCCGGGGGGGGGGGGGGGGGGGGTGCAGAAGAGCCCATGGTCTATGTGGGCTGCTGGCCCGTGGGCTGGCCACTTGGCCTCTGTGATCTTTTCTACCAGCCCCCATAGCTGGTGCCTGGGCTAGTTTTGCTTGGATAGGGGGACCCCATGCCATATTTTTTAAGGGTTTAACCCTTGATAGTGCACATAGTAGTTGTATTTCATTTGAAAAGCTCATAAAATGCTATTACATATGTAGTAACGTTGAAATCTGGAGGAATGGGATTTTTACACGCAATATAGTTTTCTTAAAAAATCTTTTTTTTTTTTTACACATAATTTTACCCCAAATTTTTACAGCGGGTCAAAACCCACGTGGCAGGGCCCCGAAATCTAATAGATTCCAGGATTCCAGGCCTCGTTGCTAGCCTGCACCTGGGGCATCCTACACCGAATGCCAGGCTGTGTGAAACCCTGCGGGGTGCCAGTAATCTTGCTTGATCCCGGCGGGTCCTGTCACCCACAGCCGCATCCCTGGCTTTCGTTCCGTCATGCGCGCTCCCGCGATTAGCCTTTCTGAATGGCTGGGCACGGGAGCACATGCCTGAACAGTATACTGGGGATGCGGCAAGCTGGCTGCACCTCGTCACTTCAGTACCTTTCAGATCAGCGACTGGCGATCTCAAAAGTGCTGCTGGGCACGGCTTCGACGGTTGAGGGATAAGAGGTGGACCAAGAAATGGGTTTATATCTACTTTAAGAAAACACTGAAAAAATGACAAACAAGACATTTTATGTTAAAGCCCAAACTCTGCTGAAAAAAAAATATAATTTTCCTGTAAATTCCTGCAAAAATTACCCTTAGACATGTATAGCACAAAATGGTCTGGCAACAGAGGGTGACACAATCTCTAGGTAGGCTGGCAGTTAAAGGGTTAATAGGTATATCTTAATATATATATATATTTATCAGGAGGTCCATACCCTGTAATGCCTTGTGTCCTCCAGATGTCTGTCAGCGCTAGTAGGACGTTTCCTCCTGCTGTAGCTGATCCAGCCTGTAACAGAACAATATCCATTTCTTTTTCACACGCCTTTGCTGTAAAGAACCAGATTTGCCTGCAGTCATACTTTAAAGCACATATGTCAAACTCAAGGCCCAGGGGCCGGATGTGGCCCCCTAACCCGTGGCAGGGAGTGGTGGTTGGGTGACGCCCCTTCTAACTGCCCTGGTGACAGCTTCTAACGCTGGCAGCATGTCCCAGAGTGTGAGGTGTTGCGGAGTGATGCACTCCACTGTGGTGCACAGTACGGCCTCTCATCCAAAGTACAGTGCCTAAAAAAGCAGCTAGTGCTGCCTTTTAACCATTTTGGGGGAAAATATTAGTGTCTGCAAATGTTCTGTGTCTCTGTACAACCCGCTCTCTCCACACAAGGGGTGGGAACTAACCCACCAAACTAACTGCCGAAGCAGCAGGTGCTACATTGCTTCTACATCTGTTGCAGTGGGCTTTGCTAGTTATTGCCAGGTAGGATGGAAAAATGTTTGTAGTGCTGTCCAGGACAAAATAATTCTGCATCTCTCATGGACAAAATATTTTGGTGCCTGAAACCATACATTTGAATGGTAGCGTTTGCATATTGTTTTTTTTTTTTGTCTGTTATTAACCAGCCCTTTGAAGGCGACCAGAATGCTTATGTGGCCCTATGTGAGTTTGAAACCCATGCTTTAAAGGAAGCATCTCTTAGGTGGAATTCTATAAGTACAGGTTCAAAGAAAAGGGGGAATGGGCAATATTTGACTCTGACATGAATTGTGTCAGGGTTACCTTTGCCAGCATGATGCGGGTCTTGGCTACATCCAGTGGTGTGGTAACTGCAGCTGCGAATCCTCCTGGGAAGAAAATACAACAGTGTAAAAACATAACATTCTGATTCAAATGTATTTTGCCAGTTACATCTGCACTAGAAAGAAAGACTACAGAGGCAGATATTTGGGCCCCATTCAACCCCAATGTCAGTGCTCTCCAGGGCCTCTTCTTATTCTGAAATGGATTTCCATAGATGTGACACAACAAGGACAGTGCACATCTGTCACAGCATTGATAGGAATATTACAAAAAAAGCCAAAAAGAATAACTTCAGCAGACCCTAACAAACCAGAAGGAGAGGAAGAATCCCAGGGCCAAACAGAAGACCACTTTATAAAGGGTAACATGGATCTTCCCAGGAAGGTGTGCCTTTTTCAGTAGCTGCAGAAAATACAATTCTGTGATTATATACAGTACGTCCTGCTCCAAATCTAATACTTACAGTTGGATATACTCCACCAGATGGCGCTGGACTGCAGAGACATCGAAAATAGGCTCCTCCCGGCCCCTCAAATACCCAGGGACCTCCCACAAATCCCCAGCATTGAAAAGCAGTTAATGAAAAGCCGGGAGAATTAAACAATCCAAACTATCAACTGTAACAATGATAACAATCATCATACAAAGGATCCAAGAAAATGCAAACCAAGGGTGGGTTGGAGCAGGACGTACTGTATACTCATAATACCAATTCTACAGGTGAGTAATCACAGAATTGTATTATTCTTAGTATACAGTACGTCCTGCTCCAAATCTAATACTTACAGTTGGGACATCCAATAGCAGTGTCCATAAAGTAGGGTGGGATCCCCAAGAAAATCAGCAGCAGGCAGTTTAAACCACTGCCGCCTGCAGAACCTTTCGGCCCAAAACAGCATCAGCTGAGGCCCTAACATCAACCTTGTAAAACTTTGAAAAGGTATGAACAGAAGACCAAGTAGCGGCCTTGCAAACTTCTTCAACAGAAGCCTGGTGCTGAAAAGCCCAAGAGGCACCAATAGCACGAGTGGAATGAGCAGTAAGGTGGAAGGGAGGATTCTTCCCCTTAGTAGAGTAGGCCTGAATCACAGCCTGACGAATCCACTTGCTGATAGTAGACTTGGCAGGAGTCAAACCCTTCCTAGAACCAGAAGGGACCACAAAAAGAGCATCAGTTTTCCTGAAAGGTGCAGTAGCCACCAGATAGTACTTCAGACACCTAACCACATCCAAAGAGTGCAAACCCTCTCCTTAGCATTACTAGGATTAGGGCACAAAGAAGGAAGAACAATATCCTGATTCTAATGAAAGGCAGACACTACCTTAAGCAGAAAATCTGGCTTGAAACGAAACACCACCTTGTCCTGGTGTCTCTCATAGTAGGGGGCTGAATGGACAGCGCCGCCAACTCAGACACACGCCTGACAGAAGTGATAGCCACCAGAAATACAACCTTGAGCGTAAGAATGGCCAAGGCAGCATCCTGCACAGGTTCAAAGGGAGCACCCTGCAAGGCTGACAGAACCAAGTTCAGATCCCAAACAGGCACCATAGGCTTACGTGGGGGACGCACATGAGTGACCCCCTGGAAAAAGGTCCTGATCAGTGGGTGCTGAGCAAAGGACTTCTGGATGAAAATAGCCAGGGCAGAAACCTAACCCTTCAGTTGGAGCCCCATCTCCAACCCATGCTGCAGGAACTCCAGAATCCTGGGAATAGAGAACACACGACAGGGAAGAGACTTAGACTCACACCAGTCAATGTAGGCACACCAAACCCTGTAATAAATGGAAGAGGAAGACTTCTTCCTAGCTTTAATCAAAGTATCCACAAGCAAGGAAGACAGCCCCTTCTCCATCAAGATGGAGGTTTCAGCAGCCAAGCCGTCAAAGCCAGAGTTTGTAAATTGGGATGGCGTAGTGAGCCCTGAGTGAGCAGATCTGGCACCAAGGGCAGAGCGTACTGATCTACTGCCAGCTGCACCACGTCTACGAACCACACTCTTCTTGGCCACCTGGGGGCCACCAGAATTGCTGGCACCCCTTCCAGAGCAATCTTGCGCAGAACCCTTCCCAGCAGGGGAATTGGAGGGAAGACATACAGGAACTGAAAGTCCTTCCATGACATTGCTAGCGCATCCGAGGTCAGGGCCAGAGGATCCTGGGACAGAGAGACAAAAGCTGGGAGCTTGTGATGCAGGGGACATTGGCCTCCGCCCAAGTCAGGATCAGAGACGCTTCCTGGAGGGCCCCCTTGCTCCGGGTCCCTCCCTGATGATTGATGTAGGCAACTGCCGTCTGGTTGTCTGAGCGCATCTGAACAGGCAGGCCCCGAAGAGGAGTAGTCAAGCGAGCCAGAACTAACCTGATCGCCCGCAGCTCCAAGACATTGATAGGTGTGTGGGCCTCCTGAGGAACTGCAGGGACTTCCAGAAACCCCCCCAACCTGACAGACTGGCATCCGTGGTGACCGTCTCCCAGGAAGGGGCAAGAAAGGATCTGCCCCCCAACAGGTTCCTTGAGTCCACCCACCACAAGAGGGACCTCCTGACCAGGGGGGAGAGCACACAGACCCTGTCCAGGGACGCTGGGTCCTTGTCCCATACAGACAATAGGTGAAGTTGCAGAGGCCTCAAGTGGAACTGAGCATAAGGGACCGCTTTGAAGCACACCACCATCAGGCCCACCAGCTGCATCCCCTGCCTGATGGAGGGATGGGGACAAGCTAGGAGGGACTGAGCCTGTGCAATCAGACTGTCCACCTTCTGCTGAGGAAGGAAGATCCTTGCCTGAACTGTATCCAGATTCATTCCTAGGAATGGAGTTACCAAGGAAGGGGACAGTGAGGACTTGGGGTGGTTGATCACCCATCCAAATGACTCCAGAGTGGACACCACCAGCTGAGTATCCAACTCTGCCTGATGTAGAGACTGGGAAGTGATGAGGATGTCGTCCAGATAGGGAAGCACGCGGACGCCCTGACATCTGAGCAGAGACATCACGCCAGTCAGCACCTTGGTGAACACCCTGGGAGCTGAAGTGAGGCCGAAGGGCAAGGCCACAAATTGGTAGTGTTGATCCATCAGAGCGAACCTGAGGAACCTTTGATGACCTGGGAACACAGGAATATGAAGGTAAGCATCTTTGATGTCCACAGAAGTTATGAAATCCCCTTGGCGCAGGGAACTGATGGCAGAGCGCAGATTCTCCATGCAAAAGCGCCTGCCCCTGACAAACTTGTTGAGAATCTTTAAGTCCAGGATGGGCCTGACAGAACCATCCATTTTGGGTACTGTGAATAGGTTGGAATAAAAGCCCTTGCCTTTTTCACTTAAAGGGACCTGGCAGATGACCCCCAGCTCCAGGAGGAGCCAGGACATCCACGTCCTCTGCCTCTACCCCAGAAATCTCCCCGGGCCCCAGGGAAAGAAACCCCCCTTCCCTGTCTTGCACCACGGTAAGGGGAGGAGAAGGAACCCTGACCCCGAAAGGGCCAAGGTTGCCGCCTGCGCTGGAGTAACCTGCCTCCCTTAGCAAAAAGGTCCAGGCGGTCTCCAAACAGACACAGTCCTTTAAAGGGAAACCCAGTGAGGGCCTTCTTGGCAGTGTTGTCAGCAGCCCACTGGCGCAGCCAAACCGAGCGACGTATAGCCACCACGAGGGCAGACGTTCTGGCACACATTCTGATGGTGTCATCCAATGCTGATAGTACAAAATTCACAAAAACATCACAACTGGGGAGTGCATTAAACACCTCACAAATCATCAGGGGCACTATCAAGCATATTTCTGATAAGGGTTCTAGTGGCCACAGCAGTAATGGCAGAGGCACAGACCAGGAGCAGCGCTGTCCCCACACATGCAAAGGCGTGGGATGCCAGCTGATCAATACGCCGGTCTTCGGCATCCCGCAGGGTAGTAGAATCAGGGGAATGCATGACAGAGGTGTTAGATAGCCCTAGGATCGGGGCATCCACCTCAGGGGGGGGGGGGGGGGGGGGATGACCAACATTTAACCACCTCAGCAGGAAAGGGATACTTCCTATCCCAACTCTTTGGAGCCCCGGGAAGTTTACTGGGGCGCTCCCATTCCTTGAGCACAAGGTTATGGAAATGTGCCTGCTCTGGAAATTTCAAACATGATCTTGCTGTATGGAAAAGCTCTCCTCTTTGCCTGGGAGCCTCAACAGGGAGAGAGATAGACAAAACCTCAAAAATCTGGGTCAATAATCTGTCAGTGTCATCCGGGACCCAGGGGTCAGAGCCAGAATCGACATGACCCCTTGGTCTCTCATCAGATGAGCCTGAATCAGAAAATAGCTCCCCTTCATCAGATGGGGTATAGCCACACAGATTCCAAAACTCCCCAGTTCCCATAGGGAAACCAGTAACATTAGGCGTCTAAAGACTTCGCAATAATCTGTTCAACAGTAGCCAGTCTAGAAGACACATCAGGCTGAGAATCCCCACTAGTATGCAACTCAGCAGGAGTGAGATTTAAACTTGGGGGAGTAGGTGAAGTGAAACGAGGTGCAGCCACTGGCAGGCCAGATTGCAATGCAAGCACCTGCTCAGCACAGTGTACACAGACCCGCGCCTTGTCAGCGTCAGCATGAGGCTGCCCACACGCTACACACAGCCGGTCCTGTCCCAAAAGGGACCCCGGTAACATTATCCTGGGATGCCTCCATATGGTGATTATAGCGGCGCTATACGTCGATAGGGAATAACGCTATATAGCAACCTTGGACGCCCCAATAACTCGCTAGGGACGTGGGAGTATAATTTTTACAAGGCCTACATGTAATATACTAAAAACAGGGCTGGGAGAAGCCAAGAAGGGTTCGTCCCGCCTGAAAGACATAAGCAGACAAGACCTTAAGTACATCGTAACAAAAGTGAAGCAGATAAAGCCGCCCGCGAGGGCACTTACGGACCGCGGTAGGTAGGAGTCCGTCGCGCATAGGCCAATCAAGCAGAAAAGATGGCGTCGGTATACCTCGAGGGGCGAGCTAGTAATAGCGATGACGCGGAACGCGCCAAAGACAGCCCCCCCCCCCCCGCCCCCGAAGAGCGCGAAGCCAGAAAGGCCAACAGCTAATGATGGCGCACCAGCGCCTGAGGTAATGCCACCGCCAGGCGCGGAACCAAGTCAGCGTGCGGCGGTAAATTTAAAAGGCAATAAAGACAAGTCAGCGCGGCGGCTGACACAAGAATAAAGGCATATGAAAAGGGAAAGCACAGACGTGCATAATATACATATCTATACACATACACACACCCCCCCTCTTTTCCCCCGAAGACTACAAGGAGGATGAGGGAGGATGGCGACCACTTAAATAGGGCCCACCGATAGGCAGGGGCAATAGTGTGGGAGGGGCATCCCATAGAGGCTCACCATATGCCTGAACCACCTACCCTTTGGTGGGGGATTGCGGTGGAGCAGCGCTCCTAAGCACCAACGGCTGCCTACCTTCACCCGACCAGCGCAGCCAAGGCTGGGAGGCATATTACTAGTGGACGGGTGGGAATAGTCCTACAGGGCCGCAGGTTAATAACCCCGCTCACCTGCGAGTAGAGAGCCAATTTCTCGTCCTTCGCAGCCAGACTGCAGAGAAAATCTGGGGATTTGTGGGAGGTCCCAGGGTATTTGAGGGGCCCGGGAGGAGCCTATTTTCGATGTCTCTGCAGTCCAGCACCATCTGGCGGAGTATATCCCAACAGTAAGTATTAGATTTGGAGCAGGAAATACTGTATACTAAGAATATTAGAGCCTCTGCTGTGATGTTTTTGTCCCACTTGAGATTGCCTGATATTATAACTCCCAGAAACTTTGTCCACCTGGGCCATCTTTATGAGCAAGTTCAACCTGATGGTATTGAAGGCCAAGCTAAAATCCACAAACAGGATTTCTGGTAGGATTCTGGTGTTGAGATTTGGGTGATCCTGATGCTTGTGCACATAGAATTTGACAATGTTGATGGGTCCTCCAAAGATCTGTTTGGCCCGTATACAAACTAGAGTGGATCTAGTCATCTTCAGGTGACTCAGTACCAGCCATTCAAACATCTTAATAACCACAGACATAAGTGCCCCAGGTCTGTTGTCATTCAGCTCAAGGACAGAAGACTTTATAGGTAGTTGTACGACGAACCATTCTTAGGATGCAAGTAATCTCTGATGGGCTAAACATGAATTGGCTGCAGAGGCCCTGAAAAGAATAGACCTGCTCAGTTGTTTGAGACAGAGAAGTAGGAGAAAGGGGGTAAACAAATGGGTGGTTTAAGGATATGTTCGAACCTACAGTAAAAAGATTTGACTTGTTCAGCTAGGTGGAAGCTGAGGAAGGCAACATGAGGGGGAGTCTTGTAGATAGTAGTAATTGAGCAAGATTTTCCCAGACTTTCTTCGTATTACTTGAGATAATTCTGTCTCCAGATTCAAGGCGTAATCTCTTTTTCCCACCTTAATCCCCAAGTTCCTTTGATCCCTAAACAGGGGATTGTTCCCTGCTCGGCATGCCTCCACACGCCTATTCTGTCCAATCCCGCTGTTAAAGTGGACCAACACCCACGGGTGATCGGCCCGGGAATCTATACCACACCACACTGCCTATATGGGGAATGGGAGGGGGGGATGCCACACTGCCTATATGGGGAATGGGAGGGGGAATGCCCCACTGCTTATATATGGAATGGGGGGGATGCCACACTGCCTATGGTAATGGGGGGGGGATGCCACACTGCCTATATGGGGAATGGGTGGGGGGAATACCACACTGCCTATGATAATAGGGGGGCACACTGCCTATATGGGGAATGGGAGGAGGGAATGCCACACTGCCTATATGGGGAATGGGAGGGGGAAGGCCACACTGCCTATATGGGGAATGGGATGAGGGAATGTCACACTGCCTATATGGGGAATGGGATGGGGGAATGTCACACTGCTTATATGGGGAATGGGATGGGGAATGCCACACTGCCTATATGGGGAATGGGATGGGGGAATGCCACACTGCCTATATGAGGAATGGGAGGGAGAATGCCACACTGCCTATATGGGGAATGGGAGGGGGAACACCACACTGCCTATATGGGGAATGGGAGGGGGAATTCCACACTGCCTATATGGGGAATGGGAGGGGGAATGCCATACTGCCTATATGGGGAATGGGAGGGGGAATGCCATACTGCCTATATGTGGAATCGGAGGGGGACTGCACACTGGGTATATGGGGAATGGGATGGGGGCATGCTACACTGTCTATGGAATGGGGGCATCCCACACGGCCTATGGGAATGGGAGGGAAGAATGCCACGCTGCCCATGAGGAATGGAATAAGGGGAATGCCACACTATCTGTAATGGTGTGTTTTCGGTTTAAAATATTTTTTTTCTTATTTTCCTCCTCCAAATCCTAGGCGCGTCTTATGAGCAGGTGCGTCTTATAGGGCGAAAATACTGTCAGTTTCTTGCATATTTTACTCTATGTGTCCCTCTACCAGTTGAACCATTAGGGGCACTAGGCCACGCATGTTAAGGTGGCAGTCCAGTGTTCTGATCTACAATAAAGATAAATATGGATTATAAATTCGAAGTTAAATATCTCATAGATCTATGGAAATGGTCTGGAAAATACCTTTTTTGTACTGATCACTGACGAGGTATTGCTCATAGCCGATATGTGGGATTCGAGAAAAAGCTGTAACTCCTCCCCATATGCAGTTCTAGCGGCCCAGCTTCCTGATAATCTCCCCAGTACAAAACAGTTAAGACTGGATATCTAGGAGTAAGGCCCAATAATAAAACCAACAGCAAAGCAGGAGAACCTCAACAACCAAATCAAGACGAACATTCATAAAGAAAACAGAACAAGCCCAGTTGCAACAACCTTGGTTGGGTGCAGTGTCCCTGCATTAAAGGTTAGTACAAAAATGGGGACACTGATCGTTGACGATTGGGATGTTCAAAGCAGTCCTCAGAGGTAAGTAGCTTAATAATAAGTGAATCCTATGAACCACAGAAGTGACTCTGCAACAATTGCCAACTTCAGTTTAGAAATGTTAGCGGATAATCAGCCCACGGATGCTCACACATGCATTCTGTAGAAAGAAGTGAAGGTGTGGACAGATGATCAGATGGCAGCCTTGAAGTGGACCAAAACCCAGGATTTTGACTATCCTGGGTTTTGGTCCACTCCCCCAGGGCACCCCGATCGGGGGTGTCCCGCTATGTGAAACTCCCCAGATATCCCGCATCAACTCACCTCACCGCGGTCCTACGGTGCATGTGTGGGCGCTCGCCCAATCAGCGCGCTTGGAGCCGCTGAGCTATGCAAATGGCCGGTGCAGGCACGCGCCCTGCTAGAGGGATAGTGGGGATGGGGCCATGGCCCGCGCATGAAGCGGGCAACCTGGGGGGTTTCACACAGCGGGGCATCCCGGTTTTGGATGCCCCGCAACGGAGGGAATGGATCGGTGATTCCCGAGCCGATCCAGCTGGGTTTTGGTCCACTTTAAACACCTGAATCACTGAAGCCAGAAGACCCAGGATGCACCTACAGCTCTTGTAGAATGAGCTGTCACACTCTAGCTGGAACCACAAACAGAGCATTGGTCAAACATATAGACTGTTACTGTCATATAATACTTCAGGGCATGAACTAAACCCAGGGAGTGCATAATCCTCCACTCCTTTGGATGAACCGGATTCAGACAATAGGAACACAGGACAATATCCTCCTTCAGATGAAAAGCCAAAACCTCCTTTGGCAGAAAATCTTCCCGTAAATGAAGGACCAACTTCTGCCACCCTTCACACCAAAGTGATGGCCACAAGGATCATAGGCTTTAGGGCCAAGAGGGACATGGAAGTCTCAGGCAGAGGCTCCAAGGGGGGTCCCTGAAATGCGGAAGGACAAAGTTGTGATCCCAAGTTGGTACTGGAACCTTCCGAAAGGAAGGATGTGAGCCATGCCCTACATGCATGCAGAAGTTCTCTGCCGCTGAATGCTAAAACAGGATGAATAAGTCAGACACTTGATTCCTAAAGGGTTACTAAACCCTCCCAAAAAAAAACAAAAAGAATGAGGGCTGGGGGTGGCGCTCCCAGCTCCACAACCAGGGGGAGCAACCAGGTTCACTGTCAGAGTGCTGCAGCTTCCACCGTTCACGCATCTACAGGTCCTTCTCAAAAAATTAGCATATAGTGCTAAAGTTCATTATTTTCCATAATGAAATGATATAAATTAAACTTTCATATATTTGAGATTCATTGCACACCAACTGAAATCAAGGTGCCAGAGTCTGGAGGAAGACTGGGGAGAAGGAAATGCCAAAATGCCTGAAGTCCAGTGTCAAGTACCCACAGTCAGTGATGGTCTGGGGTGCCATGTCAGCTGCTGGTGTTGGTCGACTGTGTTTTATAAAGGGAAGGGTCAATGCAGCTAGCTATCAGGAGATTTTGGAGCACTTCATGCTTCCATCAGCTGAAAAGCTTTATGGAGATGAAGTTTGCATTTTTCAGCACGACCTGGCACCTGCTCACAGTGCCAAAACCACTGGTAAATGGTTTACTGACCATGGTATTACTGTGCTCAATTGGCCTGCCAACTCTCCTGACCTGAACCCCATAGAGAATCTGTGGAATATTGTGAAGAGAAAGTTGAGAGACGCAAGACCCAACACTCTGGATGAGCTTAAGGCCGCTATCGAAGCATTATGGGCCTCCATAACACATCAGCAGTGCCACAGGCTGATTGCCTCCATGCCACACCGCATTGAAGCAGTCATTTCTGCAAAAGGATTCCCGACCAAGTATTGAGTGCATAACTGAACATAATTATTTGAAGGTTGACTTTTTTTTAATTAAAAACACTTTTCTATTATTGGTCGGATGAAATATGCTAATTTTTTGAGATAGGATTTTGGGGTTTTCATGAGCTGTATGGCAAAATCATCAGTATTAAAACAAAAAAAGACCTGAAAAATTTCAGTTGGTGTGCAATGAATCTCAGATATATGAAAGTTTAATTTTTATCATTTCATTATGGAAAATAATGAACTTTAGCACTATATGCTAATTTTTTGAGAAGGACCTGTATTCATTGCAATAGAGGGGCATGCCTGCCCCCGCCCCCTCCATTGGAATCAATAGGTGGTGCTGTGTGACTGACACAAGGGGAGGGGCGGCGTGTGAGGCACCGGGACCACCATTCTCCAGGAGGTTTCTGTGCGTCGACCAGCCTGGACAAGCCGCGTAGGTGAGAAGGTGAGGAAGCCTTTTTTTTTAATTTGGGTTTAATAAGCCTTTTAAGGATGCTCATTGTAAGCCATCATCCAGGCCCCTCTGCAGAAAATCCAAGATGGAAACTTGGATGCACCCATCATCTCCGAATTCACAAAAGTAAGACCATGCTGACTCTGCCGACAAAGGGTCTTCTAGGAAGTGAAGTTAGCCATCCACTATGTCAGCCACCAGGCATAGCACATGGCCACCGACAGGGCGAGGTTCCTTCAAGCAGTTTTGCTGTGTCATCCTTGGCCACCTTGACAAACTTGACCAACTCCACTAAATTAGACAGGAGCTCTCCCTTCTCAGCATCAGCACCGGGGGTCAGATCTCTGGCCCCTAGGATTTAGCTGTCAGGCAAAGCAATGAAGTGCATGGCAACAAGTGGCGACTTACCGCATCCAGACAGCGGTCTACCTACAATACAGGCCAGGCCCGACCCTTCTTAGTATCCAAAATTAGACAAGAAAAGACACTTTCAGGGTGGTCTGGCCCTAGCTGCAAGGTTACTAAAGCCAAAAAAAAATTGGCACTCACCTTCACTCCCGCGCAGCTGACCTGGGCTGGTCCAATGCTCTGAAACCTCCTAATCTCATCGCTCCCGATGACTTGCGCCGTCCCTGCCCCTCCATTGCAATGAATGGACAGCTTGCACGAACAGGCTCTTTTACCTGAACTTTCACGTGAAAAAGCATGTGTATGCTATTTGGGCCATTTGTGAGTTTCTCGTTAGCTTTTTCCATCGTATTTGTTGGTGAGATTAGGCTTTCGTGGTGTGTGAGAAAACAGAATTGAGTTCTTAAGGCACTGGAAGGCTGTTACCTTCTTTTAAACACCCACCAAAATAAACATTTTTAAATATTTTTGAATAAAATGTGACCTAATTTTTTGATAAGGTATAATTTTTTTTACTTTTATATTTTCATTTTATTTTACATGAACCATCCCCCCAAAAATATTAGAAATATTAAAAATAAAAATACATTAAGAAAAATATTGTAATAGTTTATATATATTTATGTTTTTATACAACTCTTAAGGTCTGCTTGAATGTTATCAAATTATCCCCATTTGTTTATTTAGAATTTTGGTCACACTGCTTAGGTGACTTGCCTGGAAGTAGGAAGTTTTTTCTGTGGAGCAGGGGAAACTTGGGCCTGGTACAACAGGTCAGGGAGTTAAATTTTTTTTTTTCATTTTTGTAATATTTTTTTTTTAACGTAGGTGCAAGAAAAAATACCTAATCCTGTGTTACAAAGGTGTTTGTTTGCAGCCAGGAGAGGTCACACAATGATTTGAGCAACAAAAATCATTTTAATTGCCCAACACACTATTTAAACACCAACAAATGAAACCCCATTGAAATGTATGACACTGAGCGAAAGGTAATATGTGGCGCTCCTGAACCTTCTGAGCTGCCTGTAGTAATATATGTGACGCTACATGGAGCTGTTAGAGGCGCTCACCAGATTCACTTTATTAAATGTGGTTTTACGTACAGCGCTTAGCGTTCACCAGACGCTACGTGCCACTAGGTAGCCTCAGTAATTTTCACATTATATCCATGTGGGCATCCGAAGATGTAGAGAAGAATGCATGGCAAGCATTAAAGTGGTTATGGTATGCTTTATGAATTAAAAAGAAGAATGCATTAAAGTGGTTAAGGTATGCTTTATGAATTAAAAAGAAGAATGCATTAAAGTGGTTAAGGTATGCTTTATGAATTAAAAAGAAGAATGCATTAAAGTGGTTAAGGTATGCTTTATGAATTAAAAAGAAGACTGCATTAAAGTGGTTAAGGTATGCTTTATGAATTAAAAAGAAGAATGCATTAAAGTGGTTAAGGTATGCTTTATGAATTAAAAAGAAGAATGCATTAAAGTGGTTAAGGTATGCTTTATGAATTAAAAAGAAGACTGCATTAAAGTGGTTAAGGTATGCTTTATGAATTAAAAAGAAGAATGCATTAAAGTGGTTAAGGTATGCTTTATGAATTAAAAAGAAGAATGCATTAAAGTGGTATGCTTTAGGAGAAGAAGAATGTATGGCATACCAAGTAGTTTAGAACAGAAGAGAGTTGGCACAGCAATAAGTAAGTAATGAGCTTGCAGGACCAGGGTACAGTTAAAAAAAATAGGCTTGCATATGTGTAGAATCCACCAAAAAAAGCCAGTGTCTGTGTATAAATCTCACAAAAAGTTCACAGAATTTAGGGGCTAAATGAAGGTAAAAAGAGGAATTTTCAGATCGAAACTAGAAGAATCTCACCTGACATTCACACAAAATACACTAAAAATGCTCTAAAAACGCTACGAGTGAGAATTTCACATCAACATACACAAGAGCCTCGTGTGTGAAATTGGCTTTGAGAGAGATTCTCACAGTGTTCTCAATGGCTCTCACATCATCGGGAACAATACGAGATGCTCCCGATGGAGGCTCTGAATCATGTGAATGCCCCGATACTGAAGAAAGCCATGTGTAATGTTCACACGGAGAGATAAAAACGGGAAAGAATGTAGAAGGCTGTGAATCGACCCTAATAGCAGTAAAATAGCTCCACAGACGAGGCCTTCTCCGTCAACCAGATGACCAAGCACCCAGCGCAAGTCGCTGTACTGCCTGCCAGTACCCGTGCCCATATCCAATGCCTGAGACTTATTCAAATGTCTGGTCACAGGAGTGATTCTGGAAAATCGTTGCTATCTCCATCAGACAGAATAGCCAGCCGCAGAATTCTGTGAATCCTCCCACAGAGTCTCAACTTGCCACAAATGATATTTGAGGGAGAGAGTGGACGCCCCAGACTAGAGTCTGTGTTCTGCCTGTAAGACAAAGGAGGCAGCAGACCCCATAATATAAACCCTTTCCCAAAGGGCCCTCCAGAACACAGAATAGTGTCCCACTGGGGCCCAACCTGCACCTCCTAACCAATATCTGCTTAAATCGGACCTCCAGCATGATTTCATGAAAAGCCCAAATCCTTTAAAAAAACTCTTCCCCAGCTTCGAAAATTAATATATTTTAATTTTAGTCACTTACTCATTATTCTTTCCCCCACTGGGCTGAAACTCTGTTCAGGACTCTAGGATACGGGCGCCGCCATCTCGACTCAGAAGCATCACATACTGAGGAGAGGAGAGCAGGATAAAGTGCAGGGGGTGGGGTTATAGCTGTGCTTTGCGCAGACAGAGCATAGCTGGGGTCAGGGAAAGGACAACAATCCCAGAATGCAGAGCGACACAGTCAGAAGACACTTAGAAACCTAGAAGGTTGACGGCAGAAGGAGACCATACGGTCCATCTAGTCTGCCCTTATGTGTATACTGTATGTACTCTTTATCTTAGGATAGATGTGTGCTTATCCCAGGCATGTTTAAATTCAGTGACTGTTGATTTTTCAACTACCTCTGCTGGAAGTTTGTTCCAAGCATCTACTACTCTTTCTGTAAAATAATATTTTCTAACATTGCTCCTGATCTTCCCCCCGACTAGCTTCAGGTTGTGCCCCCTTGTTCTATCATTAAGTTTCTTCTTAAAAACACTTCCCTCCTGAACCTTATTCAATCCTTTCACATATTTAACGGTCTCAATCATGTCCCCCCTCTCCCTTCTTTCCTTCTACAAGGCACTTCCTGTTTGCAGGCTGCCTGAAGCCCCATGAGCCGCCATCTTTGATGTTTAAAGGCTCATAACATGCAGTAGATGCAGGTAGAATGATTTTTAATGTGGACAATCTGTATGTACAGGGTGTGGGAAACATATAAGATAGGCTCTTATTCAGGGTGAAGGTCCGCTTTAAGACTTGCTCTTTTAGTCTGCCAGCAGTAGAAAGTGTGGTAGGGGATCAGAAGCTGCTGCACATATCCACATGGTGTGTCTCTAAATTCTGGGCCAATGTGGTTCGGAAGTGCCTGGTGCTTAACAGACCTTTGCCAGGACATATGGGGAGGTGTATGGTCAGAACTGGTACCCAGCTACAATTGTTTGAATTGTGTGTAATTCTTTTGGGAGCGTCTGCTTTATTTGGTGAAGGGTCTATCTGTCCTGCTGCATTCCATTGACAATTGATTTTCATTTTTTACATATTTAGCTGCCTGTACACCATTTAAATTAACTTTTTTTATGGAGTGTAACTAGGACTTATTTTTGGATTAGGGCATATATTTCGAGCATACTGAAAAATCATGCTAGGGCTTATTTTTTGTACATGTCTTTATTTTCAGAGAAACTGCATATGTTGCATTAATGGATCACATCCTTTTTGTTTTTTAATGTATCTGAATAAATGATTGCGTTTTACTTGTCCTGTGTGCTGGCAACATCTGATCAGTGATTGTGAAATGGGTCATAGTAAGGTGGTAAATACATATACATTTACTAATACAGGTGTGTTCAATGTGAACATGCTATACTGTAATGTCAGTGTTGCTGAATTTCTGCAAAAGCTCCTGGTTCTTTTGGAGATGTAATATTAAGGTAACCTTTACAAATATCCTGGCAAGTGAAGGTGTCCTCCTTTCTCATCTAAGTTGGAACATATACATGTAGGAGAAAGCGAGGCAACGCCTCCTGATTACATCCCTGATCCTTTTCGTCGCCTTGCCCAATTATTTGAAACTTATCAGAAACTTCATAACATATAATGAATTGGTGATGTCATAGTTGAGGATTCTACAAGGCACAGATGACCCCCCCCCCCACCTCTGGACTGCAGAGCAGGTTTCCTAGCCTGCAGGTGCAGGCTGTGCATTACTCCCCCTCTCCTGACACCATTTAATCTGCTGGGCTGTCAGAGCTGTCACCCGGGCCCTGAATCATGGCCTCTCTGCAGAAGATGGAGAAAGCCCTGAAGAGCAGCTCGGGGCAGACAGCTGCACACCCCTTGTGCTGAGCTCCAACGAGTCTTCACAAAGCATTCCTGCCTTACACCCTTCCTCCACACAACACACGTCTGATTGACAGATGCTTTTACTTTAACCAACACAAATTTGTCAAAAACAAATTATCTGTCTTTCAACCTCCAACACCTTTTTAACCAGCTGCTGATGTGTGACCAACAATGCGACCCCCTGGGAGGGAAACCTGCACTTCTACGTCTGATACAACACTTAACCCAGCAAACCTAGTCAGAGGCTGCTTTATAGCCTCTTGTTTTTGGGGCACCAGTGGTTTTGTGTGGCTGAGGACTGGCCGAGTAATCCTGCTCCATTTCAGGTTCCATAGGGACCTTTAACCAAAGCCAAATCCTTGGGGGACCTAAAAGCTTTTTGTTATATAATAAATCAGTTTTAAAGTTCAAATGCAGACTTCGTAAAATATTTTTAATAGTATGTAAAATTAAGCACATATAAACAGACCCACACCCTTTAATCAGGCAAGTAAAAATCTGCCAGGGACCACCCTTCATCTGTGATCAGCTGCTTATTTATTAACTCTGTTGAGTTCACCCCCTTTTATAGGGGGACAGTGTTTATTGCAGTCTTAAAAGCAGATCAGGATTGCCAGAGGGGCTCAATGCTCCCCTATTTACTTCCCTTTTACCTTACTTCTACTGGAATTGATTGCACTTCCACAGTCCTGGTATGTGAAAGAGGTGCTATACTTCCAGCTAGTGGGATCTGTATGGCGGGATGTATGAAGTTTAGCTAAGGCACCTTGATTTGGCCTCATACCCCACCTATACCCTCCTCAGGCCAGAAGTGTGGCACCTAGCTTGGGTTACCGGGAACCATGCAACTATGATCAATGCTGCAAGACTAGGTGAAAGTTAGGCAGGCATTCAAGTGGTCCAGGTTTCGTTCAGTATGCCAGAACCACGGAAAGGAAACCGGGGCCATGCGACTCCTGCCGGCTAGTCACAGGGTACAGATTAAGAAAGGGGAGCGTAGTGCAAGTAAGCAGATTGTGGAACAAGGAGGTAAACGCGAGGGGCTGCATCTGTATTTAGTAGAAAATAGGTGGTGTTCCAGTTTAACCCTAAAATAAAAGCCCCATATGGCAGTTCAAGGAGGATCAGCAAAGCCTATGTGGATAAAGCTGGCCAAATTCTTGAGCCAACAAGCCTCTTGTGTTGAGGCCAATGCCAGCAGATTGTAAGCGCAGCATTAGATATTTGGGGAACAACTGATCAGATTCTTAGTGAATGGCCAGCTTAGCATATTACTGTCTTTCATTGCATATGAACAGGTGTAATGGCCACATTACAACAAGAAACAAGGTTACTACTTCGAGTGAGCTGGTTTGGTTTCCAGCTCACAGGTTGTTGGCAACTAGACATTGGAGCTTGCTGAGCATGATGGAGCTCTGCAGGGTAACTTGGGGTATGACCAGACAATTTTAAATGGACTGCACCTTTAAGAGTTACATAAACCTCAACAGCTGTTAGAGCTAATACTCAGCATGCCTCTCTAACTGATTCTACACATGTCTAGTCTAAACAATGAAGCTGGGTCAACTTGCTACTCCCTTCAGCTGTCAAGGAACAAGAAGTTCCACCATGTTGGGAGGCGTAGTTCCCATACAGCTGGCCACATACTGTCCAGCATGGCTCCAAACAAGCTGCCTGTCAGAAAGAATGCTGCACAAATGAACTTAATACTGATTCCCTTATTTCCCCTCCTCTGTTATGTGTGCAGCACACCCCCCCACCCACCCTGGCCCAAGTTTAACACATAATCCTTTGCACCTGCAAAAGCTCCACAGACTGCAGACTGCCAAGAATCAAGAGTGCGACCTTGCTTCCATGACCAGAGATCCTGGAATGAGAAACAGAAGAGAGATAAATAAAATAATAATAATAATATGTATAATAAAGTTCATTTGCAATCCTCTGCATTTCATGGATAGGGATTGAGGTAATCGGTCAGGCCTGGGAAAACAAGGGCTGGCAAGTTGTTGAGGAACTACAATCCTCAGATTTCTATGTCCATAATTAGCGACCAATAATTGTGTATTAGCCCACGACATGAAGTTCCTGCAAACTTCAATGTTATATTAAGTGGGGTGGGTTAGATATCCTATTGGGTTTTAAAGTGGACCAAAACCCAGGAATTAGACTATGCTAGGTTTTGGTTTTTGCTCCCTGGGCACCCCGATCGGGAGTGCACCGCTGTGTGAAACCCCCCAGGTCGCCTGATCCAACTTAGACTTTCCTGGTCCTATGGCGCATGTGCAGCCCTCTCGTCCAATCAGCGTGCTCAGATCCACTCAAGCCCCTTCGTCCAGGAGCTTGTCTAATCCGAGCGCGCTTGCGGCTGTATCCTCTGCTACCCTTTAACAGGGAGCGTGCTCGTCGGCCACTCACAAAAGGTTAATTGGGGATGCGGCCTCTGCTCGCGCATGCACTGTTGGACCAGGAACGAAGGTGAGTTTTCGGATGGCCTGGGGGGATTCACATAACGGGGCACCCCGATGCCTGTTCTTGAGTCTCACAGACTCAAGGGTGGGTTTTGGTCCACTTTAAAGCAGAACTCCAGGCTGCAGGATGTTCACCCTGCTGCAGCATCTGCTTCCCCACAGACATCTGGATTTGGGACGTTTGTTCTCAGGTTCACGTGGACCTATTTTGGCAGTCCTCGTTCTAATATTACATGCTACAACCTGCACTAAATATAGATGATATAAACAATCTTATTCCTCCAGACCATGATAAATACAATAGTATAAGACGCACCCGGGGTTTAGAGGAGGCAAATAAAAAAAAAATATTCGGAACCAAATGGTGTGCTAAAATACCTCCTTCCAATCACCCCATTACAGGCAGTGTGCAGCACCCCCCATTACAGGCAGTGTGTGGAAACACCCATTAAAGGCAGTATGTAGTATCCCCCATAAGGGGTCACCTTATTTTGTCATTTTCTTTCAGATTGTGGATCTTGTCTTGGGTAAATGTCAGGTCAATGTCCGGTCAGCCTTTAACTCAAGAGGCAAACAGAACCAACTAGCTATTCAACATAAAGGACAGTCTACATGGGGATTGCAGTCCATATGGTCTTCTCCCAATTTGTTAAGGGTCAGATGTCAACAGTCAACCCTACTACAGCAGACCAGGCTAATTACCTCTACTAGTCTGCTAAATACTACTAATGCTAATCAATTTGAACTAGTTTTGCACCCCTTTCTGTCCTCTTGACCAGCTTTGCCTCCTTTTAACATAGATCTCCTTTTTGCCAGCCTGCATCTCCAACCAAGTGAATAGAACCCCCCCCCCCCCCCATAATGTAGGAATATGTATAGTAGTATAGTTCATTTTGACCTGGACCTCATTTTTGCCAGCCTGCATTGCTAACCAAGTCAACCCCCCAGATGATGTACAATGGGAATATGTAGTAGTGTAGGAAATGTCTACATTTGCACAGGCAGGGTCAACTGCACTTTCAAAACACATGTTCATTTTTTCTACTGCTCAAAGGTTTAGTATTAAAAGTTAGTATTAAAAGCAGGGATACTGGAGGCAAACCATGATCTATTAAAGTAAAAAAAGACTTAAGGTCCCTTTCAATCCCCATCACAGTCCACTGGCTGATGTCATCTGGAGCACAAGAGCAATACAGAAAGCAGGTGAGTAATCCCAAATCCTCCTGCTGTCTTCAGTATCCGTAGCCTCGTCAAACCAGAGAGATCAGAACTGAGTGTACGCTGAGGAACATTCAGGACTACTGCTACTGGTAGTACTGAATACTAATAAGGATCATTTAGAGGGCCCTATACCCAGGGCCTGACCGGCAGGTTATCTGGCTGGCCTGAGAGGCAAATGACCCTGTAACTCCCTGGGTCAGTTCTCCTTCAGTGAGGTGCAGTTTAGATATTTAGTGATTTAAATGACCTATATGACCATTGAACGAATCCATAATCCATATAGTACACCCAATAAGCAGTTAAAATAAGCTGCAGAGAATGGAGTAGGAAAACTGGTTCTAATTCCCGACGAGTGGCGTAATTATCACGCGCCTGAGGCAGTAAAACTATTGTGGAAAGTGTGTGCACGACATGCAGCCGCTGATTTCTATCCGGCAGTGTGCAGCGTCAGTGAACAAGCCGGTAATTAGACCGCAATGGAGAGGCTAAGCAATCTGTAATAATCTTATAATTCCCAGTACATGATCCCATTATGGCAGGCTAGCCGTGATGTCATTAATAGACTATTATGATGATTATCTGCCACTCATGTTTCCTGGAGCAGCATTTCCAAACCCTTAATCCTCCCCCCCTAAAAAAAATGTATATACTAAAAAGACATATTAAGACCGATATTACTGTATAAATTAATGTGCGGTGAGGTCATGCCTAGCAAGACATTTTTGGAAGTGCCATCAGAATAGAAGAGCCATTGAAAAGTGGCGAATATGCTGTATGTAAGGAAACAGTTTACAGCAGGAGCTCCAATTGTCCTTTAAGGGGACATTGCAGGCAATGGGTTAACATGGGTTAACATAGGCAGATTTCTGCTCTCCCCATGTTGGGGACTGTATCCCTCGTCCAGCCTTCTTTACATTTTTAATAACTCCTAGTCACCTCTCTCTCTTTTTCAAGGCTTCTTCAGCAGCAGAACACAACTTAGCCATGCATGTTTCATTGTCTCGGAAGACAATTCATTTAGAGGACCCATATGGGGCAAGCAGAAAGCAGGCTAATTTACCAGTTTGTTTAGAATGTCCCTTTAAATCCCACATACTTAACGACAAAGTCTAAGAGAACTCCTTTTAGATTTGAAATCATTGCCCCCCCCCTTCTCCACTTGAACCCCTTACCCCAAGACCCCTAATAGATAGTGTTAGAGTGTGAAATTCATAGCAGAGTGTGAGTGGATCCCCCAGACCCTAATGACCTAGTGACTACAAAACCATAGTGGTGTGTAAAAGACCTGCCCCCTAGACCCCGAAAACAAGATGGCATATTATGCCTAAACCCTCGTTGTTGACCTGTTCCTCAGACCCCTAAATACATGGTGGGACATTTCAAGCAAACCCTTGTTAGAACACATATTCTTAGTGGAGTGACACCCCCAAATACATGGCGGCACAATGGAAGCACCACTTAGACCCAAATTTCACAGCATAGTGTGAGCAGCCTCCCCCAGACCCCAAAAAGCTTGGGCTTTCTTTCTTTTTTTAAATCGAGCCTTCACCCTGAAAAAGAGGTTTCCCTCAACCTGCACCTACAGATTACAACATTAAAAACCATCCTACCTGCATCTACTGCATTTTCTGAGCCTTTAAATGTACAAGATAATGGCACATGGAGTCTCAGGCTGCCTGCATTCAGGAAGTGTCTTCTGACTTTGCCGCTCTGCATTCTGGAATTACTGTTCTTTTCCTGACCCCAGCTTTGCTCTGTCTGAGCAATGTACAGCTATAACCCTACTCCCCTGCAGCCCCCCCCCTCCTCAGTATGTGATGCTTCTGAGGCAAGATGGCTGCGCCCGTATCCTAGAGCCCAGTGGGGTAAAGAATAAAAAGTAGGGGTCTATACAAATAAAAACATAGCAGCACAGACAAGGGGGTCGATTCAGAGCCAGGTGAGAATTTACACCCGGTAGACTATGAAAGTGAATGGCAGTTTTCTCTTCTAATAAGAAAAGTGAGAATTCTTCTCACCTGGCTCTGAATCGACCCCAAAGCTGTCTACACAACCTTACAATCCTAGCTTAACAATTTCCCCCATGTTGTAAAACAGCACTGACTGAACAATCTACTCAAACTAGACCCCGTTATGACTCTTATATTTCAATAGCTTGAGACAGTACAGCGATGGAGCAGATTAGATGGCAAGGTGTGCGTCCGGCATCCATCACCCTGGCACGGAGCATTTCCTGTGTGTGCAGGCACCATTTGACTGATGCTAAACATACATGTTGCACTTGGCAGCATATAAACATACAGTAACAAGATGGATGGCATTGAGGAAGGGGGGCACGTGGTTCCCATATGCATTCTTTATTTTGCAGGATGTGCTATAGACAAATTCTGTTTAGAGACAAATCACAGAGGAAGTCTTTGATTTGATTTTGGCTTTAGGAAGCTTTTCCCACTAGGCCACTTACAACTGCTTAGGCTGAGCGCTTGTGTTTCCGGGGGAAGGACTTGCTGCACTGACAAATTAACTGCCGCAATACAAATACATGACGTCTGCGCTGCACCTGACAGAGGATCGGTTGTTTGCTTTTTTTCTCAGAATTCAGCTTGCTTGACAGAGAAATGAAAATAATAAAGCAGAATAAATCAGTGCTCACTCGCATATTAAAGGGGCAGTCCATGCACAAACTGTTCCCGGCAGCTTTTCTGTCTTGTTTCAGTGTGTGAAAATAAACTGGGTTCCAAGATCGAGTTGCCTACTATACAGCGCCAGCCTCCAAGATAGACTTCGGCCCCTTCCACATCAGTCACAGCACTCACTACAATGGAGGTGGCATGCCAGCCACAGTTATGGCTGGAGGTGTTCAGTGGCAACTGAGGTACCCATAGAAAATAATGGGCGCATCAGTCTGTTTTTTTTTACCTTGCACATAAGAGCAGACACAGGAGCATTTGGGAGTGCCAGGAAGCAAGGAGGGGAGCTTCCTGCCTCTGTGACACTTCTGTTGCAATCACTGCTGAAGCGTTGCCTGTAGTAATCTATGATCAATCTTACATAGGCATTAACTGATTGCGAGAAGCCACGATTTTGCCATTGGGTGGCAATCACAAGCCTAAGCGCTCCGCAAAACACAAGATGGCACAGTACGTCCAAACTCTAGATAGTGGTTTGTTCCTCAGACCCAAATATATGGTAGGGCATTGCAAGGGAACCCTTAAACCGGATCAACAGCATGGCACAGTTGGAAAAGAAAGATAGCGGCCATTTTGGAGTTTCTTCTCCCGGGATATTGGCAATGCTGCTGTCTGGATTCAACTGACAATGCGCACTAACAGGAAGCCCAGCAGCACTTCCTGTTTGCAAATGCACGAGCCACCATTTTGTTAGGGAGTAAATAAATACCATACTAGCTCAACCTGCAGACCTCAGAGCCATCTTAAGTGGCCCCTGACCTGCTGGGAAAAAATTGGGAGGGGATAAATAGAACTGATGCGTAAAGGTAGTTAAATAGGGGTACAGTAAAGATAGGAAGTTGCATGGAAAGTGATATACAGTAGAAGGGGAGCATTGGCAAATAGAGGAGGCAGCAGTATCTTGGAGAAACACAGTGGAATTTATTGTATACCACCACCCCTGCATGAAATCTTTAGCACAATAATTTGGAAAATAATGTTTCTGTTATAATTGTATGCATAACATTGTTGGGGGCTTAGATGGGTTGAGTTTTGGGAACATGGTTAAAATGTGGAACTGATGGGGGATCGGCTATTAATAAGGTATCCATATATTCAGAGAGGTTAATATGTATTACTTGCATGTGGGGATTGTTACATATGAATGTAAGGGTGTGGGGGAAGGACATGCAAACTGAGTTTGTGGAGACATTGTATATCCTGATAGTTGTAGAAAATCTTCATTATGCAATTCCAAATGAAAATATTCTGAATGTATTCATTGTGGTTTGCCACAGGGTTTCAAGTCATCTAAGTGGCCCGTGTTCGTCAAAAGGTTGAGCACCCCTACTCTAAACCTTTAACACCTTTCTTAAACTATAAAAGTGTTGGCTGGAGTCAGAGTCTGCTGACCCTTTGATGTATTCTATTTCAAGATAATCATCTATCACCTGTACTTTTTTTTTTTATTTCAGGAGAATATAAAATTGCATTCCATGAATATATCAAACATGCACCATCTAGTCTAAGCAATTGAAGCAACATGAAATGGCGTTCCATCTTCCACCGAGCATAGTATTTACGTACCTTAATAAAACCTCCCTCACCAGTGTATTAAAATATGGACTCACTGTGATATACAGCAACATTTACATAGATTATGAAAAATGTCGGGTTTTCCTTAGCAATCAATAACCTTTATCAGAAAATATGACTAGTAATTTAGCAATAAATGTAACGTTTCCTTACTTTTAAGAACTCCCACAGTGGAAACTGGACCAGTGAAAATGGAATCTAAAAACAAAGAAAAACAATGTCAGTATGGTAAATACAAAGTAAGGGTTTTAGTAAAGTTTTAAAATACACAAGTAATATTGTCAGTGACCTGCTTTGCCCTGTATTGTTTTTTTTAAAACTGATCAGCAAATATAACTTCAGGAAATACTTTTTTTTCTTTGTACCCCCAAGTGAGCATAAAAAAAGCAACAATGAGGCCCCAGACATGCTCGATGCAACCCTTCCCCCCAAGAGCCATTCTAAAATGTGTGTACAGAAAGTGGAGGAGGCTTCGGGTAGTGGTAGGTGGTGGAGAGACTACATTGATAGGACTGTTTGATTGGCATTTACTTTGTGGAGGATTTTCAATATCGTTTTGTTATTGTGTGGTTTGGATAGTTATTTAATAATGTGGTTTCATCAATTGATGTTTTAAATTATGGTGGTTAGGCAATCATGGTCTTGATTATATATTTCTGCACTAGCACTTTGTTATAGTATAAGGATCTGGATCATAGACAGGTTTTGCACATTGCATTTTGCACTATTTGGCTTTATTATATATAAAGGACCACATTGGTGGATGTATTTAATTATTCATTTATTTATTATTGATTCATTTTTGTGATCGTCCTCTCCCCCACTGCCTATACACCTATTTATGTTGGTTTGTTTTGTGGGTCATCGTCTTATATGTTTTTAATGGTTTTAATGTGTCTGATATATGTGTTGTGGATACTTGCATCAAATAAAAGTTATGTACTGATTTGGAGATAATCGTGCCTCCCTTTTTGTTTTTTGGTCTCTGTTAGATTGCTTGTGTAGCTTTGGGAGTGGCACCCGTGTATTTTGTGTATATGTATGAGGGGGAGAGTGCAAGCATTTTTGTGGGTTCAATTTACAGAAAGTGGAGGATGGCCGTGTGGCTTCAATCAAAGGTACACTGGAAAGCCAACAAGCCTCACTCTCCTATTTAACAAAGCTTTGCCAGAGAAATGCAAGAAAGGTTTTGGTCTAACCCTAAATAATTGGCTCAGGGACATTAACAATAGGTACATAGGGTACAGAGTGAATTTCCTGGTACCTCACCCCTACATTAGCTAGGGATTCTCCATTCTACCTGGCCAATAGGTACAAATTGGCCAAGAGGCTGATGTGTTTGGGCCAACAGAACCAAAACAGGTGGACAAGCTTGCACAGCCAAAGTAACCCAGACAGCCACAATACCAGGTGGGCTTATCTAAGAAACATAACCTAAAACCACGTTAAAAAGACACCATACAGCTAAGCACATAAACAGTTTAAAGAGCAGTTTTGTACCTGTAGAGCATATCAAGCGTATGTAAAGTATAAATGGCAGAAGCTCTGTTTGGGGTACAGATCGGTCTGCAGCCTCTCTTGGTGCCACTTGATAGGATCTTACTTAAAGTGGACCAACACCCAGGGGGGATCGGCCCGGAAATCTATAAGATTCCCGGACCGATCAGATCCCTCCCCGCGGGGCATCCGAAATCGGGATGTCCCGCGGGGAGGAACCCCCCAGGAGGCCCACAATCCTCACCTTACCGGCGATCCAACGGCGCATGCGCGAGACGCGGCCGCGTCTCTCGCTTCCCTCTAGCAGGGCGCGCTCCCGCGCCGGCCGTTTTGTGAATGGCCGGCGCAGGCGCGCTCCCTGTTAGAGGGAAGCGAGAGACGCAGCCAATGACAGCGCTCTGGTATGCGCGTCCAAGCAGCTTTGGACGCGCATACCAGAGCTGCTCTGAGCGCTGTCATTGGCCGGACGAGGTCACGTGGGAGCGGGGAGAGGTGAGTTTTTGCGGCGATCGGGGGGGTTTCAGACAGCGGGGCACCCCCGATCGGGGTGCCCCACCTAAGTGGACCAACACCCAGGATAGTCAAAATCCTGGGTGTTGGTCCACTTTAACACAGGTTGGGAACCTATACTAGAGTTTGTACATACTAGCCCAGCTCCACCCAAAATATTTTTTGTAGTTAAATAGAGTGAGATGAGTAAAAACAAGACCACAAAATCTATAAGTGTCAAATGACACCACAGTAGCTCCACATGCATATGATAGGGCATCTGTGCTAGTAATACCTTCTCAATCCATTTTACAATCAAGGCCTTTCAAAGACTTTTGGTGAGCTTACAACCTCACCCTAAGCACCTCAATTTGGGATGCCCATCTGGATAAAAAGCTGACTGACAATAGGAAAATGATCCTGCCATCTCTAAGTGACACTGGCCCCCGGAAGCACACCAATAGGGTTCACTTTGTATGGCACTACACATACCTGATGAAGCCCTTTTGCCACTGATGGTCACAGGAAACATAAAAGCAATGTGGGACCTCATGTCAGGTGAGGAATTCTGCCAGATGTTTGGCTTTCCCTTTAACTGGAATGACATCCAAAAAATGAATGTCCTGGCAATGAGGGGAGTAATTAAACCTAAAGTATTGCTTTACTTCTGTTCCTTAGCACATTAAAAACATTAAACAATATTTTGCGTAAAGTTGGGCTTTAACAATGTTAACAGCTTCAACGTTTTAAATTGTCTTGCACTTAAAAAGGGAAAAGCTTCCCTTTTAAGTGGTTTTGCAAACATCTGCAGCATGTGGTTATTTTGGAGCCCAAAGTCATGCAAGCAATCCAGCGCCAAGTCCTATTATGCTGCTGAGTGGGACAACAGAACATCAGATCTGGTGGTAACTGTCTCGGTGTCGGTGGGTGTCTTTTTTCCTCCCACTCTGTCCGAGCGTGGATAACGCTTTGCGCTGATTGTTTTACAAGTAGGACCTAATACAGGCAGAGTCAGTGTGTCTGCTGGCTCCACCATCTGATTTTCTGCTTGCACCCCCAACCCATCAATATATTTTACAGATGCATGTTTTCAGTGAAATGCTATAGATACAGCACAGGCATTAAGACATAATCCAAATGTTATTTTCAAAAAACCTCAGCCACTTAGATAGAAAAGGGCTGTGCCTAAAGGTCCCCAATGCCTCCAGCAGTCAGACACAAGTATAAAAAATAAATCAAATAACTGTGTGTAATCACTGCTAAGTGTTAGAATAGTCAAGCATACTGACATGACAAATATTAAAAAAAAGGATAGTATGTTTGCACAATCATTAAATGACCTCTGCATACATTTACAGGGAGGCCGATTCAGTAATAGCACCAGGTAGCGACAGATGAGCGCCAGTAGAGTGATTTTCACAGCGCCCGCTAGTTTTCGCTGTGCTTGGTCGTTGTTCGGTTGTTGACAGCGACTCAGTCAGTGTGCGGTAATGTTGAATACAGGGTTAGGAGTCGCTGTTTGACAGGTTCCGCGCTGTATGGGAGCGCATGACAACGAATGGCCATAGCGAACGGCTCCCAGCATATTCATTAACAAATCACGCTCCAAAAATTCTCGCGCTGTGAAAAGCTTGTTTAAACTCCAGAGCGCTGGTGGCGATGGCTTAAAAGTAGTTTTTAACCCCCAAACATCCATATTTTTTGATTAAAAAATTAAACAAGTTTTTCTAAACATTTTGTAATATGAATACATTAATATCAGACCTGTAATATCAATTCTGCACAATTTTTTTTTTTTTTTTTTACCTTAAAAAAAATATCTAACATTGCCGAAGTGGTCACAGAATTTTTGACATTTAAAAAAAAAAAAAAAAAAAAAAAAACATTAATAACAATTAAATATGAAGATTTAAAGATTGCTCCATTGAAATGCATTGGAGAGCGCCAGGTAGCGAGAGGTCATACCTGTCGCTGTGATGGGATTAGCAGCGGCGCTGTTCGTTGCAGTCCGCTACATGATGAATCCCGCGCTAGCTGACGCTCTCGCCGGCGCTAGCCTCATTTAGCGTGATAAATGCGTGATTGTGTCCGCCGCCTGGCGTTCTGGAGTCGGTAGCCGCCGATAGCTGGCGATACCTGGCACTAGTGAGACATTACCTGGCGCTATCCCTTGATAAATAAGGCCCAAAGCCAATTCAAGATAAGGGGCCTAACAGCAGCAATGTAATGTTTTTGTAAATGTTAACATCCTGTAATTGATATACCCACTGAGGGAGTCATCTATGGCATTTAGCCAGAGAAATGATTTAAAGGTCAATACCTTATACAAAGAAGATATCCTTAACTTTACAAATCAGACTTCCAAGTGGGTAGCTGGGCAGTCCATTACACTAGAAGGCATGGTGGTGTTGCACAAAAAATGACACAGGGTGATCTTTTCAGCAAGGCGGGGATCCCATGATTAGCCAGCTTTCCATAAACTAACACAGTACTACACTCAAGAAGTCCACTGTGTTTATATGGATTTACCTCCCCTATTCCAAAGTGTAGACATGTTCAAGAGTCAAATGTGTCCCACACTCTATAGACGGTGCTGGGGAACACCCACTTTTGTAGCCAGTCAGCTGTTTACTGGCTGACTGTGATGGCAGATACCCAGCTAGGCTGTCAAGAACACATTCTTGATCAAATAATATCTCACTACTAAAGTACAGTCGTCAGTGCCAAAGAAACAGGGGAACTTACCTGCCTGAAAAGAGCCTCATAACTGCTGAATCAGGCGCCCCAACTCGTAGGTGTTGTCTTGACTTGAGGTAAAGGAAAACACCATTTTTGTAAGGTTTTTGGTGTTCTTATTGTTTGCCTCTTTTGGAATGTAAAATAAACATTTGTGATATGATTGTGTCCCCAGACATTGTTTATCAGCATGCTGTTTCCAAGTTTCTTTTATTCCTGTGTGGCTGTGATCCTAAGATGGGAGTGTTTTTTCTGGCCTTGAGTAAAAAGTACTAACTTCATATCCCAGAATCCTCCCACTGTAACAGGGGAGCATGTTAGCAGCTTTGGCTAGGTCAAGCAGAAGCAATGGCCCTTCCCAGCTGGGAAAGCCTTCCAGTCACCTTTTAGCTACAGAATACAAGATTGTGATCCTCCGTATCTGGATAAGTAGAATTACAGCAGAATGGATTAAGCCTGTTGCCTGTGTCTTAGCCAATCAGACAATTAGCAAGCTAGAGTGAGGAAGTCTCTGATTTGTACATCTAATGCACCAGTTGATGTATATTGCTAAGGTAAACACATTGTTGCTAGGGAAACAGATAAAAAATAACAGATAAGCTGAAAGTGGAATTACCCTTTAAAGCAAAGAAGATTCAGAGCAAAATCTACAGATATCCATTCCTGTTAGGACACATTGAAAAATAAGTTGGATCCAGTAGGAGCTATGTGTCCACGGGCAAAAAAAACCTTATGAAGTGTCCATCTTGCAGGTCATGGACAAAACCCGTGATCTACACTCATCACAGAACATTCCTCAGATAGGAGGCAAAGTCGGTCACAGTGTGTGCTAGAGCTTCTAATCCCAGAGCATGGTAGAGACCTGTTGGTGGAGATGGTGAGAAAGCCAAACACAGGACGAGGGGGGGGGGGGGAGGGTGAGGGTATGCCTGTCTATGGGGTTGATTCAGAGTCTGGTGACAAAACTCACTTATTTTTAGGAGAGAAATCTGCCATTGACTCCCATTGTCTACCCTGGGGCTGATTCAGAGCCAGGTGGAAATTTACACCCGGTAGACAATGAAAGTAAATGGCAGTTTTCATTCCTAAAAAATAAGTTATTTTCCCCCCTAGGCTCTAATCAACCCCATAGTGGGAGTTTAATCTGAATGTATAGATCTCTTTTAGGGTCATTTTTAGTAAAGGATTGACCCTTTTAAGACAACATTTGCATTTTTACACAACCTATTGTTAAAAGAAATAATAAAGGGTCAGCATCTCCTTAGCAAAGCAAAATGGCCTCCACTACTGTACAGTTACAGCTGCCATGTGTTTGCCTGATTTGGAATCTGCTAACGTTTGAAGAACAAAATATAAACAGAGATCACAAAGATGAGGACATATTCACGACATTACATTTCAAAGAATTCTAGATTCTAAAGTGCAGTAAAAGCCAATCAACTTGGCAGATTCCGGCTACCAGCAATGCTTATTGCATTAAAAGAGTAACGCCCAAAACACCGTTGTGTAAATACAAATCCAATACATTTAATGTCCCTAAAATACAATACTAAAGCACCGTAATAAATCATAATGGGAACCAAAGTAAGAAACCTGATCCCTGCATGTACGAGAACATCTTAGCATTTCAGGCTGGGATGCTGGCTCAGCTGAATCTGTAAAAGGAGTTAATAGGATGAAATATCTGGGAATATTCACAATAAATATTTTGGGCGATACAGCTCTGAAGATAATGACATAGAAACACAGACAATAGGGTTGATTCATGACTGTAATATTTTTGAGTAAACACTTTTTCATTCGATTTCTTTCCTAAGTGCAATTCAGCAGCATATTTAGCTGTGCAATTTGTTTCAAATTTCCATAACCCCCACCCCACCACCTGCATCCCCAAAGCCCAAGGGGCTGGTAGGCTTCAGGGCCAGGGACTGGCCACTCGGCCTCCACTCCCTGGTCTACCAGCTGCATAGCTGGTGCCCGGGCTGGTTTTACTAGGGACAGGGGACCCCAAACCATTTTTAGGGGTTTAACCCTTGATAGCGTGGATAGTAGTCATATTTCATTTGAAATTCTCAGAAAACATCTTTTAGGTTTGAATTGTTTCCTGGACAGGAATGGGTGCCTACCAATATTTATGTTGTAATTTGGTAAAATCAGAAAGAATGGCAAAATAATGCTTTTACATGCAGTATAGTTTTCTTAAAAAACTAAAAATTTTTATTATTAAAAAAGTGACAATATTTTAAAAACACTACGAAAATTACAAACTAATTCCATGTTAAACCCCAAACTCGAATTTTCTGTGAAATTCCGGCAAAAATCACAGTTAAACGTGTAGTGCAAAATGGTGAAAAATGGCCTTGCAACAGAGGGTAACTAAATCTCTAGGCAGGCTTTCTAATGAAATCAAGCAATTGTACAGCACTGTACATGTTTTTACCACATTCTACTGAACCTGCATTGCATTTTGTAGCCACAGTTATAAAAAGGGTGTGATGCAAATGGTGAAAAATGGCCTGGCAACAGAGGGTGACAAAATCTCTAGGTAGGCTTTCTAAAGAAATTAGGCAATGGCACAGCACTGTATGAGTTTTTACCGCATTCTACTGAACCTGCATTGCATTTTGTAGCCTTGAGATTGTTGGTATGAGATTATATTCTTTTAAGTCAAATTTCCATATAAGTGCATTGTTTAATCTACATGTTAGAGTAGTCCTAACTAGTTAGTTGAATGGCAACTATGATAAAGTTGTTATCAAAGAAAAAGTTGATATCTGATACTACAGTAAACAATCTTGATTTCAAAATACCGATTTTTTCATTCCCCCCTCTCCACAACCAAACATGGTGAGACAATATCCACTCTGTATTCACCTAGTTTCAAGGGTTTTTGCTTTGGAATCAGTGAAAGGAATTTTCGAATTCAGTGTGTCATAAGTAATGATTAATATATGACTCCATTCTGCTTCAACTCCCAGGAACAAAAAAAAAATCCTGACAGATGCCCCAGCACGAAAGAATGGTTATCTGTTAAGACAGGAACTGACAGTGAGAAGAAATCAATGTCACCGCCATGAGCTGAGCTGACACACCGACATCTCACAGGAAGCTGGTCACCCAGCTCAATGATAAATGCTTTATGATGCATCTCCTAAACCTGCAGCCGAGGTCAAACATTCAATAAATTCCAAATCTTGATTTGCCGCAGTTACCGCAAGGCATAATATAAGACTTGCTATTCTACTTTGACCCTTTTTAAAAAAGTTAAACAAAATTTTGGTTACCATACCCTACTTACCCCATGACCCAGAAATTAGGCGTTTATTTTTATACTGTTCCTCCATATCTTGAGTCATTTGGCGGCCACACAGCTTCTATCAAGTGTAAAAGGAGCGTGTGAGGCATACCATATAGCGAGTGACTGCTGGCGAAACCAGAGGCTCCTCACTAGGAGAGCAGTCACAGCCAGTAATAACTGGCCCAATTCTCCCAGTTCTGGACTTGGATATCATAGGGAAAGTGTTAGCAAAGGAGAAACCTCATTCAGGGTATATAAAAAAAAAGACAATTCTGTGAGTACTCACCTGTAGAATTGCTTTTGCCATGCATGGCACGCCCTGCTTCACGAAGTCATTACATCTGGGTATTCCGCCACAAGGTGGCGCAGTGCACTGCGGAAGAGTTGTGACTCCGCCCGGTACCATATGAAAACGGAATCACCATAGACTAATCCAGTAGTTGACAAGCAGTGATACAAGAACCGGGAACTAATAAAGATAACAACCCCAACTAATTTGGAACAATCACCATAAAGAGGAAACCAAGAACAACGTAACAAGGGTGGGGTGAAGCAGAATGCATGGCAAAAGCAATTCTACAGGTGAGTACTCACAGAATTGACTTTTTCCCCAATGCATGGCACGGCCAGCTTCACAAAGTCATTACATCTGGGACTTCCAAAAGCAGCATCCATAAAGTAGGATGGGATCCCCAAAGAGTAACAGCAGGCAGTTCAAACCACCACTGCCTGAAGTACCTTGCGGCCAAAAGCAGCATCAGCAGAGGCCTTAACATCAACCTTGTAAAACTTGGAAAAAGTATGAACAGAAGACCAAGTTGCGGCCTTACAAACTCTTTCAACAGAAGCTTGGTGCTAAGGCCCAAGATGCACCAATAGCACGAGTGGAATGAGCAGTAACCCTAAAAGGGGGAACCTTCCCCTTAGCAGAATAGGCCTGCTCCACCGCCTGACGGATCCACTTGCTGATAGTGGATTTAGCCAGAGGCAGACCCTTCCTAGGTCCAGCAGGAAGAACAAAAAGAGCGTCAGATTTCCTGAAAGACTCAGTAGCAACCAAATAAAACCTCAGGGCCCTGACAACATCCAGAGAATGAAGTGTCCGCTCCTTGGAATTAGCAGGATTAGGACACAGAGAAGGCAAAACAATGTCCTGATCAAGATGAAAAACAGACACAACCTTAGGCAAGAAATCCGGCTTAAGCCGAAACACCACCTCATCCTGATGCCGCTTAAAATAAGGAGGTTTGATGGAGAGAGCCGCCAGCTCAGAAACTCGCCTGACCGAAGTAATGGCCACCAGAAAGGCCACCTTAGGAGTCATAATGGGCAAAGCGGCCCCACTGAGGACCCTGCAGAGCAGACAACACCAGATTTAGATCCCAAACAGGTAGCATAGGTTTACGTGGTGGCCGCACATGAGCAACACCCTGAAAGAAACTGAATTTCCAAAAGCTCCCCCAACCGGTCAGACTGGCATCTGTGGTGACAGTCTCCCAACACTGGGGCAGAAATGTCCTGCCCACTAGAAAGTTCCTTGAGTCGAGTCCAGCCACCACGAGAGGGACTGCCTGGCCAGGGGAGACAGAACAAATTCCTGATCCAGGGAAACAGGGTCCCAATTCCAAACAGACAGAAGGTGCAACTGAAGAGTCCTCATGTGAAACTGAGCAAAGGGGACCGCCTCGAAGCAGGACATCATCAGGCCCACTAACTGATAGGGACACAAGAGCAGAGTCCGGACCTGCATCTGAAGGGTCTACACTTTCAGCTCAGGCAGGAATACCTTGACCTGAGAGGTATCCAGAGTCATGCCCAGAAAGGACCTCACCAAAGACGGAGAAAGTGAAGACTTGGGATAGTTGATCACCCAGCCGAAGGACTCGAGAGTGGAGGTCACCACCTGAGTATCATTCTCGGCCTGATGAAGAGACTGAACCGCAATCAGAATGTAGTCCAGGTAAAGAAGGATGCGAATGCCCTGATGCCGCAGCAGAGCCATCATGCCCTCCAGCACCTTGGTGAACACCCGAGACGCCGAGGTGATACCGAACGGTAAGGCCACAAACTGGTAATGCTGACCCTCTAGAGCAAACCTGAGAAATCTCTGATGACCTGGAAAGACTGGCACATGAAGATAAGCATCCTTGATGTCCACAGAGGTCATGAGATCGCCCCGGCGAAGGCTACTGACAGCCGAGCGAAGGGTCTCCGTGCGAAAGTGCTTGAATCTGACAAACCTGTTGAGACCCTTCAAGCCCAGGATGGGCCTCAAGGACCCATCCTTTTTGGGGACCGTGATTGGAGTAGAAACCCTGACCCCATTCCTGGGAAGGCACCAGGCAAATGACCCCTGACTCCAGTAGACGTAGAACCGCAAGGCGCAACCCCTGAGCTGACAGAGGGTTGTGAGACATCCAGGATCTGAGGAATCTGGGGGGCGGCCAGGCTGCAAACTCTATCTTGTAACCGGAGGACACCACCTCCTGAATCCACCGGTCGGAGATGCAGAGCCTCCAGACGTGAGCAAAAAACCGAAGCCATCCCCCCACCCGGATGGGTGAGGGCGCCTCCTAATGCCTGAGGGGGCTTGGGAGAAGGTTTGGGCTTGGGCTCCCATGAGAGACCGGGACGACCACGGGATCTGCCACGGCCCCAAGAACCCCTGCGGATACCTGAAAAGAGGGGTCCTCGACCTCCTCTGGGGGTACGAAAGGAGGAGACTGAAGTGGATGGCCCCCGAAAAGGCCGAGGCTCTTCAGTTGCACCTTCTGTCTGTTTGGAATCGGGACCCTGTTTCCCTGGATCAGGAATTTGGTCACTTATTATTCTTTCACCCACTGGGCTGCAACTCTGTTCAGGTACGGGTGCTGCCATCTTGACTCAGAAGCATCACATTTACTGAGGAGAGGAGAGTGGGATTAAGTGCAGGGGGCAGGTTATAGCTGTGCTTTGCTCAGACAGCGTAGAGCTGGGGTCAGGAAAAGGTCAGCACTCCCAGAATGCAGAGCAGCACAGTCAGATGGCACTTCCTGTTTGCAGGCTGCCTGATGTCCCATGAGCCACTATCTTGAATGTTTAAAGGCTCATAAAATGCAGTAGATGCCGGTAGGATGATTTTTAATGTGAGCATTCTGTATGTACAGGGTGGGGGAAACATATAAGATAGGCTCTAATTCAGAGTGAAGGATCGCTTTAACTAGCATTAGTCATATCTTCTTGTCCATCTCACAAAACAAGGCATGATTAAGGGAGATCCTCATAGGGAGCCCTAGGCGCCTCATTGCAGATTGGGTCTGGGTCTAGCTGGTCAGGGAGTTGTTGAGCTCTTGAAGGAAGGGCACATAATAATAATAATGCGTTACACGTTACAGCCTTCAAATGTAATAGTGTGTGGTTTGAGCAGTCAGTGCGTGTACCAGGAGTCAGAGGTGTAATGTAATGTGACTGGACCCTGGTGCGGACAATAGATTGGCCTCCTTTGTGGCTCATAGAGTAAAATTTTCCTGTTGTCGTGAATTGCTGAAGACAAATGGTGCTTCCTTTCTGTACATGATGTCACATAAGCATAAACCTAATAAGGTGGAGGAGAGGAAAAGGAGTCACAATGAATAGGCCCCTTGATCTTATGTGCTTGCTAGCTCCTGTAGTTACTACCTAAATTTGGCTATACATACTACTATAAGCAGTGAGGATGGCGGTTTAAAACCACAGGGGTGAGGAGCATCACAGGCACTGCATGCTGCCCAGCTTTTGCCCTGATAGGTAACCAAGAACTAATTAATTATACAGCTAGATTTGCAATCTATCTAAAGCCTGTTAATTCAGATCCTTTAAAAGCCTTCCTACATCTGTTTACTGTATCTAGCAGAAAGAAGCTGCATCCAGATCAATCACCCTGCCAGTCCCTATCACCAGAGATCAAAGTTGGGGTTCAGAAAAAACAGAAAAGCCTATTTTTTCCCCCTGATAACACATAGTGTGTCAAGCAAGACACTGTTTATGAATCCAAATCACTAACTAGGTATGCGGGTTGAACTTCCACAAAAATACGGCAACATGCAGAGTAACATCTGGCTTATTGTCTGAATAAACTAAGCTGTCCTAACATGGACATAAAGGTAAGACAGCAGCGCTCCCTCCCCGTCAAATATTTTTCTTGGCTTTTCACTTATCCCAAGATCTTTGCTCAACCCGAAGATGTAAGTTGCACAAACAAAAAGAGCATCTGGACATACTTCCCTCCAATGATGCTCAAAAGATGAGGCCAATGGCATGTGATGCACACATAGCCAGCCAGCATATTCTATTGCTGCCAGCAGGACAAATGGCTGAAACTAGGCAGGGGAGAAGAAGAACAAGAAGCTGAATAAGATTTTTGATTAATAGAAAGAGACATGGAATTAGGGAGGGTAAAGGTAGCTACCCAGATGTACACATTTTATCCATGCTTTTACCAAGCAGCTTATCCAACATGGAACTACAACTCTGTAGTTTTGTAGTACAAATTTGATCAAAGCAATCTAAAAGGTGCTTCAAAAAGTCAGGCGTCAACTGAAGACCCTAGTCCAGGTGAATAAAACTTTTTGGGTCATGAGATATAGGACTGCAGAGTCCCCAGTCACAGATGGTAACAGCTGAAAAGTTCAATGGGCCTGCACGACAGAAGTCCCTGGGGCCATTTAAGACGACCAACTATCTTCTATGGAAGGGTAAAAGGGTAACAAAAAAAAAAACACGTATCAACTCCTTTTAGTGTCCTGGTAATGAATTAGATAAAACACTGCTGATTTTGGCTTCAAAGGAGAAATTGGGGGAAAATTAATTCTTTTGGCTCTTGTCTTCGCAGGTTCTTATCTTAGCATGTGATTGCGGGGGGGGGGGGGGGGGGGGGTTAAACAGCTAGATTAGAACAATGGTATCCTATCAGAAACCAATTTAATTGGTTATATATAAAATCACAGGAATAGCAAGCCGTATTGAGGGCAGAAAACCCCCAGACAGAAATGCAAGAAATGAACCTGGGGTGGGGGAGCAAAATAGATTTGTTTTTAGAGTTGTTTTAGGGGGTTTTGGTCCACTTTAAGTTTTATTGAGCCGGACAAGAAGCCAAAGGCTGCAACAGCTTCCAAGGATTAATGTTGGAAGAACCCAAACCGCAAAGTTCGGGTTCATACCAAACCCTGCGAGTTTGGGTTCATACCAAACCCTGTGAGTTCGGGTTCCCAAACCGGAACACCAGCTAGAAGTCTGTGTTCGAGTTTGGTGTTCAGTTGAACCTGAAAAGGCTGGTTGATGGGCTGCTCACCAGCCTAACCTAAAGCACAGTGTGCAGCAGCAGGAAGCAGCTGTATACTTACCTTAACCCCCTGATCTGGCCGGTGTTCTTTCCTGACCATGGCTTCAAAAAGATGGCTGCACCCATGAGTGAGGAAACTGGAAGCAACTAGCAGCACTTCTAGTGCCAGCTGCTAGTGTCTTCACTCATGGAGACGGCCATCTTTTTGAAGCACTGTCCGTGGCCATTTTGACAGAGGAAACGGCAATTGAATCACAGGGCTAAGGTAAGTGTACAGCTGCTTCCTATTGCTGCACACTCTGCATTAGCTTAAATGGGAACCCTCACTAGCCACAACGACACTATTTCTTTAAAATTACATATGAGGATTCAGTGGGTGAAGAGTGGATGGGAAGCCTGTCAAGGTTGCCCCTCATGTAATTTTGCTCCCCACTGATTCCGGGTTTAGGTCAAGTTCGGTACCCGAACCAAACATTTGATCAAAGTTCGGCCAAACTTGCCAAAACCGAACTTATAGGGGTTTGCCCAACACTACTCAGGATCTGATGCTGAAAAACTTACTGGTGTTGAAGAATGGGTTCCTTTGAAGTGTTTCTATACCCCTGCCACCTTGTACAGAGAAGGCAGCAAGGCCACTGCAACAGCAGCGGAAAGCCTTCCAAAAAAAGGCAATGAGCAGCCCAGGCCACACCCACAACTGCAATACGGGTTTAGTGTGGCCGGACACTTTTATAACACTAAGCCTTTATTTGAAAAAATGTGCAACCACGTCTATAGGCGTGCTTCTTGTTTTTTTCACTTGTGTGATAACAGATGAGTTTCACAGCTTGAGATGAATGACGATATTGTTTAAGCTGAAACAGATGTGTGTCAAGATGGCAAAACCATTAGAATGTCCCATCATTAAAGAGAAACAGGATAACAATGAGCCCTCAGAAAAAAAGCACTGTACTGATCAGGAAATATACAAGCCACAGCTAATCTCACATTTATTGATGGCTAATGCCTCTCAGGCATGCACATGCATCCACCCGAGCACCATGAAGCCGACAACTTTGTTCACATGTAAAAGGTCAGAAAAGATCACACATCTCAATTTGTCTGTGCGGAGTAAAAGGATAAAAACAAGAAAGTGAAAAAAAGATACATAAAGCGAAGAAAAAGAAAAAAAAAAAAGAATAGAGCGAGAGTAAGAGAGAGTAAGAACTGTCTAGCCTAACTTACAGTTAGTTACCAAAAATAGCACATTTATTTAAAGCAATCCAAATGGCATGGCAGCTACAATTCAAAAGGTACAAGGGTACATGCTAAAAAAACAGCCAGCCTGTTTTCGGGCTATACTCTTACATCACTTCTGGTATCCCTGGGTGAGAGCAAAGACAGAAGCCACCAAGTGTGGCATCCCCTGCTCCCTCTGCTATGTGCTTGCCCTGGGGAACCCAATGCTTTATTTTGTGTCAGTTGATCTTGATGATGAACAATAAGAGCTTAAAGAGGACCAACACCCAGGGGTGATCGGCCCGGAAATCTATAAGATTCCCGGGCCGATCACCTCCCACCCCGCGGGACATCCGAGATCGGGATGTCCCGCCGGGTGAAACCCCCCAGAAACCCCAAAAACCTCTTACCTGATCCGCCGCCGCCGCCTCCCGCGCGCCCCTCCAGACGTGCGCGCGCCCGCGCCGGCCCTCTGTGAATGGCCGGCGGGGGCGCGCGCGCGCCGAGAGTGACGCGCGGGAGGCGGCGGCGGAAGCGGCTTGGACGTTCCTGATCCCCGCCTGGACGTTGGCGGGGATTGGCTGCGGCGTTCACGTGGGAGCGTTGAGAGGTGAGTTTTTTGGGGTTTCTGGGGGGTTTCACACAGCGGGGCACCCCCGATCGGGGTGCCCCGCCGAAGTGGACCAAAACCCAGGATAGTCAAAATCCTGGGTGTTGGTCCACTTTAAGTTTGATGCCCACAAATAGATCACCTTCCCTTTATTGAAAAAAATTGAAGCTATACTCTTACTTTCTTCTGGGAAAATGATTTAGTGCAGTCCTAGATCCTGAAACATGCTCCCCCAGATGACTGCAGCATTGAAACTACCTCCCTCCAATCAGTAAAGGGGTGACTGGATGCAGAAATTCACATCCAGAGGAGCCAGAGGAGCTGTCATTAGTGGTGAAGATGAGGCTTGCCAGGGAGTGTCCAGGGAGCGCCCCACACCAAGGGGAGAGACAGATAAAGGGAAGACTGTCAAGTAGCCAGGGAGCCCTCTGCTGACCATCACCTAAGCCATCTGACAGAGAATTGCTGAAAATCCTGTCATCTGATCCAACCATCATCCAAATGCACTCATTTAATCATATCTCTTCTGGCAAGATACTGCCCATTTAACATGAAGTCTCAGAGGACTTTGCACAAATCCTTCAATTGAGCCTATATACAGATAGAATGTTTATGTCATCAACCTTCTATACCCAGCCCAGTCCCCCAAAACTTTTTTTTTTTTTTTACTAAAGTCTTTGCCCAATATTTATAAAAACACTAACATGAAGCAGTATGGTGTTGTATGGTGGCATGGCATATGCAAATGTATGTTCCAAATTAAACTGCCACATAATGGAAGTGAGCTTGTAGTGCTTTCAGATTGATTGCAGTTATTATAACTCATAAGGCAGTGTTTAACAGAATTAATCATCGCTGGAAAGCACCAGGAAGCAATATGGCCGAACATTCAACACCACACTGCTTCCCATTAGTGTTTTTATGAATATTGTGCAAAGGCTGTAGTAAAAAAAAAAAAAGAAACACAGGCTATTTTGGGGAAAAGGCTGGGGAAAGAAGGTGATGACATAAACTTCCTTTCTGGGTATAGGGTCACTTTAAAGAGGACCAAACACCTTGTTAAAGTGACTCCAATGGAGGCCGATAAAGACCCCCTAGGGAATCGCAATCGGGATATCCGCTGTGTGAAACCGCCCCCCCCCCCCCTGCAATCTCTAACCTTTTCCAGGGGGTCCCACACTGTGCGATCCCGCACTCGACCATTCAGATAGGTTATGCACAGGAGCATGATGCAGACCATACAGGCCATGCCTATAAAAATGCCCCATCAGACGTGCAGGTGATTGTTTTAAGAAAAATTAGAAATCAACACATCAAGAGCTTCTCTCACGCATAGCACATTATAAGCCCAGTTCTACAGGTGAAAGGCAAACTTTTTTTTAAATGCAGTAGATATCTTTTTTTTTATTAGTTTGAAAGTAACAACAGCCTATAGTAATATAAACTGAATTCAACTGTTTGGAATTTGGAAGAATATATATATATATATATAAAAATATATATATATATTCTTCCAAATTCCAAACAGTTGAATTCAGTATATATATATATATATATATATATATAATAAAACATATTATACACTTTACATAAATGTAAAATTAGTATACTAAGCCACACTATCCTACCTCACTGTAGTGTACAGTATACTAAAGACCTTTAGTAAAAATGTAAACACATTATCATCGTCAACAATCATCATTGTCATGGAATATCTGTAGTACCGAATACATTCAACTGGAATGGATTTTTTTTAAGACATTTCGCTTGGCACACAGCTGGCTTTCTCAATTCAGAATAAAAAAAAAAGTCGGATAGGAAAGTCGAAGAAAGTGGACATTTCTTCTGCTTCGATGACTAAAGAAACCTTCTCATGAAAAATATAGGCATACCTTAAAAATCTATAACTCCCCTTTTCAAAATGAAAATAAAAAGATATTACTGTACAATGAAAAAAAATCTGCAATGCAAAAAACACACCAAAAAAACACTTCCTATAGTCTTTAAATTAATTAGCTTGAACTTGTTTAATAGACAAAACTGATGGAATTTAAAAAGGGATACACTTCTTTGTAGCCACAAAAATGTATTTTAATAGAATTCCTAAGTTCTCAAACAAGGTCCAAATTTTATAGTCTTTAAAGCCATTTTAGTGTAATACTTACACAAGGTGATAGTAAAAATATATAGGAATAAATGGGCAAAAGAAGTTGGTGTAAAACTTGATTGACCTTGTTATGTTACAAGCACCCAGGCAGTGATCATCTTTTTTTGGAAGGTTTTCAGAGATCTGCGCTTTGTAAATTACACATACGAGAATAGTGTAATATTTGGCCACTGTTAAGGGGAAAATATATATATATAATCTGAAAGATTTTGACTATCCCAGGATTTATACCCTGCTCTGCTGTGTGAAACCCCGCTCTACACCTGTAACAGCTTACCTTTCTCTGGTTCAAAGGCGCATGTGCGGCCTTGTCCATTCAGAGCCATTTGCCAGCTGGGAGGGGGGAGCACACTCACTGCTGGGGATGCAGCCACTTGCGCTCCTCATTGCAGAAGATCAGAGCCCTTTGTCAAATGACATAGGCACAACAAATGGCTCTGATCGGACTAAAGCCCAAGCATGTGCCATCGGATGGGAGAGGGGTAAGCTGTTACAGGCAAACTGGGGGGGTTTCACACAGCGAGGCACCCCGACTTTGGATGTCCTGGAGGACGGCGAGTGGCTGGCCTAGAATCTATTTGGGTCTGCAGGTAAACAGGAGCAAATCCATGGACTTAAATATCAACATTGATTTATCAATGGTGGAGCTCTTAAGGCATATCTTTGATTTCCAATGGGCCAACTCATTCATTACATATCCAGGAATAAAGCTGCAAAACCAGAAGAAGCTTATAAAATGAATTATCCCCCTCTACATAGAAAAACTTAGTGAAGATCTACATAGATGGGACATAAAGGCTTTGACCTGGACAGGAATGATAGTGGCAGAATGGACAGATGGACTTTCCTCCAAAATTATTATATAACTATAGAACACACCCTGTTGCCATGAAGTAGGGGCGGGATGGGAGTGCCCAATCTAAAAAAAAAAAATGATTATGTGCCAGATTTGCCCAACTGTCAGAGATTCATATAGTTAACAACATGCCAGCCTGGGTAGCTTTGGAAGCGGTGTCTAGCACTCCGGGCACCACTCTACAAGTGTAATAGGGATGGCTCCCTGGGCTCCAGAGGGGTACCACTGACCCAAATTCTGGGCAACCCCAATTTTCTACCAGGAATGAAGGGAGATTTTAGATGGTGGCAAAAGAAGGGCTTGACAACTGCCCGACTTCACCGCTGGATACAGGGTGCGAGTGTCTTTCCTTTTTCCCCCCTCCCCTGCTTCAGCACTAGGGGAGGGTGGCAGGGTGGGGGTATTTAAAAATGGCAAATCCTGAGATGGAGTGGCTCTTTAACATTGTTTACTATGACAGAGATAGTAGTTACCGGCTCTTTAAATACAAAAATTTAAAGTGAAGGTTTTGCTCAAGACCTTCAATGATAACTACTTAGTACAAAACAATGCCCACCATGGATGTGCTGGAATGATGGCTACACTTGAACTTGAAGTATGACATGACAATTTTTTTTCCTAAAGAGGTTTCTGATGTCTCAGCACCCAGTTGAAGACAAGAAGAAACAATATACTAATTTTAAGATACAGGTGTGGTAGAAATATTCTCATTTGAGGTGGAAGAGTTCTCAACTGTTCAGTAAATAACTTGGTTAGCATATACATTACCACTTTTTTGTACTTCAGGACAGATAATTCTGATTGCTGTTAGATATAACAGCATATATATATTTCTAGTCTTGCCCATATGCACAATGAAAGTGGAGGGTTGGCAAATGACCTACAGTAAAATTAGTGAATAATTACGTTATGAGTCGGCACAAACTTTTGGGAAACCAGCATAAAAAATACCTATTTTGGTGCTGGAACAAAGGCTACCCATGACTCGAAGGTGGAAAGTTTTTCTCTCTGAATTTTCTGGTGTCGTAGTGTTAAGCAGAAGAACATATTCAACAGAGAAATTACCTGAAACAAACTCTTGCTGTGGCCCACAATTTAGACGAAGGCTTGGAACAAGAGCGAGACCCAAGCCCTTGAAAACCCTAACTGTGCTCTAAGGTTATGTAGCGGGCAGAGTTTTCTATTTTAGACCTTTCTACTGCATCTCTAGCGACCAATCATGCCAGATAGCAGGCAAGGTGTTTTAGCCCCCCAAGGCCTTGCCTCAGTGCAAGGTTATAAAGGGACTGGACTTCGAATTAAAAGCTGTTAAGGCTAATAGCTCTTGACCAGTCCACATTAAAATAGTTGGCACAAGACTTCACTAACTATTATGAATTGGTAGACACAAATAGTTAAAATACTAAACCAACCTGGTTTTACTGAAATGATGGTTACACTTGCCCTTGAAGTTTCAGTTTTTACAATTGTCCTCGCAGAGGTTTCCTGTGTCTCAGTGTCCCAGAGGAGAACCATATTTCAACATAGGAATTAACCAAAAATGCATTCATTCTAGGATGAAGGTAATCCTGTTAATAGACACCAGCACATTCTTCTCTAACATGTTTAGATAGTGTGTAAAGCAGTAAAGAAAAAATCTCTATGGAGCCTATCAGTTCTTGACCAGTAGACAATAAAATAGTTGGCACAAGACCTTCTATCATATCAATAACTACGTATGATTTGGTAGTCACAAAAAGAGAGAGACCTTGAATGGTGATTACTAATAATGTGGCAGAAGTGAATACATAAGAACCAGGGTGGAATACAGGGTAGACAATTTTCCTCTCAGAGGTTTCTCGTGTCCCAGCTGAGAACCATCTTTCAAGACAGGAATTTAACCTTCTTTAATATAATAAAACAGTGGTTTATAATTGCCCTAGCTGCTATTCAGAAACAAAGATCTATTAGTGTTATTAGTTCTGGACCAACCTACAATTGGTTGGCACAACACCTTTTGTGATATCTCTGATAAGTTATTAATTGGTAGGCACAAATCACTGAGAAACCCCGAATAACTACCTTGGTTGTTCTGAATGGATGGCTGCACTTAACCTGAAAGTTACGTACAGGGCGGACAGTTTTACTCTCAGAGGTTTCTGGTATCTAGATGCCCAGCTGAGGACCATCTTTCAACACAGGAATTAACCGAAACAATGTATTTATTCTGAGATGAAGGCGATCATGTTTATGGCTCGCCGAGAGAAAATTCATTAGCTTGACCAGAGAGCCAAGCGGAAAACAGGCACTCTGCAAGGGGAACAAGAGCCAGTGTTAACTGCGCTAAAAAAAATAAATAGGATGGAGAATAAAATTCCACCTGTCATCACCCCAAGCGCCCCACATGTAGAATTTACACAAGCCGAACTTGAAATGCCGGAGGGTATGTCAAAACACTTTGTCACTGCGGCACTCTGTGCTGTTAAATTGCCCTGGAGATGAAACAAGTGGCTGAAAAAGGGGAAAGGTATTTGAAGCATATTAAGACATGCTTAGAATACTAGAACCAGCCCTCTGGCCTGCCTCCAAGACCTATTGTCTACCAATCTGCTTTATACAAGCCCTTTCCAAGGTCTGGTGGAAAATGCAGACATCTTTGGTTTCGGATAAATATAGAGTAGACGCGCAGATAAAAAAAAAAACAATGTTCTGTGCATAAAGGAAGATTTGATTTCTTATCAGTATTTGGACCTAATTACAGTTTTTAAAGTGTTCCTTGTCCCGCTAGAAACCAGTTGGCTTGGCAACACTCTTGTATTTGCTGGTGTTATTCATGCCAAGACTGGAAGATTAAAGGGAATATTTTATATTTGTTATGGATCTTTAAAATATCCTAAATCATTGTTAGCAGATGTGAAGGATCGTAAAGCGGTACCAATGAATACCTGTTATATAACAGATATGCAGGCTGAAAAAGAGATTCCAACAACACAACTGTTTTTTGGTCCCTATGAAGGATTATTTATGCTCAAAGGAACATTTTTAATGTCCTCTGCAAACAGGTTTTAGGCACGCATGTCAGAAAGTTGTCAGTCAGTAATGCGGCAGCAGGTCAGGCACTGGAATGAAAGAGGACCAAAAGCATCTAAAACCAGGATGTCCCTCAGTCTGAAATTCACCTAGTCCCAAGATCATATTCACACTCTCCCAGAAAAGGTTGGTTTTGGTCAGCCAGGGCTTGGTGGGATCAAAGCTACAGGAGGAAGAGCAAGTATTAGGTCCTTTTCAAACCTAACCTCTTGCTCTATTGGAACAGAAAAATGCCGTTGCAAAAGAAAACAGAGGAAAATCCTGCCAAATGAAATCAATTGGCACTTTAACATTCCTATACTGCTGTGCACGCAGCAATTGAACTGCAATGCAGATTAAGCTCAGACAACACTTATGTAGCGTGATTTACCTGCAATTAAGTTGTATGACAGCCAATCACATGACCACCAACAAACAATCGGTGCAGTGAGATCCAGTGGGACCATCAAAAATCAGGATGCCACCATACTGCGGGGTTGAGGTGAAATAAGGTCTGTTCGACTTTAATGCCTTTTTAATTTTGCCTACAGTTTCCCTTTAACCAACACACACGGGTGTGGACCTGCATGAGTCTGTTTGAGTAAGTACATACCTGTTAAGGAGTTACGTAACTGTTCATTTCAAGTTTTTCTGCAGTAGAATCAAATGCATGAAGCTCATTTTGCATCTATTCTTCGCCGGCATTGTTCATATATTTCAGGAGACAGGTGATATTGTACTCGGTGCTTTAGGTGGGTGTTAGCAAAACATGGGAATAAAGCTGGGCAGACTTTATTACACAGGATGTGTGTGTTCCATTCACTGACACTCCGTATTCAGGCAAGGACAATACACAGAGATCCAGCCTGTCACCCACCTTGCGGTGTTTGTCTACATGCTCATGTTCTCGCCTTTTGCAACATTCCTCTCTAAATTATATGCTTAGGGGCTGTGGGACAAGCTGATAGGCCTAAGATCACATTATCAATCATCCCAACACCTGACAAAGCTCTCTGGTTCCCTACAAGCAGAAATAGAAAGACAAATGACGAAAGGTGTGAAGCGATCTGAACAATCTAGAGTCTGTCAAGGCGCGCACATATTATTAACTGAATAATTAGATACAAATACCCAGAAGGTGAACTGATTTCATCCCAGGTGCTCTTTTCAGTTCCTTTTCCAAGCCAAGTGCTGAGATGGGGAAAATAATATGGGCATGCTGACAAATGAATCTCATTATTAGTTAGGTAAATGTAAACCATAGAATGCATTCCAGGCACAATGTAGTCTACACAGTCGGGGGCACAGGCAAAACTTTAGTGGACTTTACCATCAGACCTCAGATCAGGGATGCCATAGGGACACAAGGCTACCCAATCAACCTTTAACCTGCTCCTACGATGCTGATCAGGTTCTTGCAGCCACATTTCTGCTTTTCAGCTGGGCACCTTGGTGTGGCCTCATACTCTGAAAATGACTGGACAACTGACACCTGGCTTCAGATATCGGGGCTGCGGGAGAGGAACCAGGTGGAAGGTAAGCAGGCAAGCATTGTTCCCCTATGGCCCCATGATCTGTCAAGTCAAGTTTAAAAACAACATTTAATTCTCTATCTGCAAGCTCAATCCCAAGGAATATATTTGAGACTCTAAGCTTGGAAAAGCAGTATTCACCCTTGAACGTTTGTTCAAGTAGTGCATACATAGCACAAGATGCGCACTGGACAGCATTGCTAAGCATGGGACACGTTATTCCTGATTTGGGGAACACAAATCCCTTTATAAACTGAAGAATTTACCAGCAGAAAAGAGATGAAAAGAAAAGGCAGTCAAATAAAACCTCTATGAATTCAAAAAGTGGTCCAGTTTCAGTTCTGTCAGATTCTGTGCCAACAGAGCACTCCCCCGCCAGCCTCATTGTGCATCCCTGCTGCAAGCAGGCTTCTTCATTGATTGGCTGCGGGACATTATGTGAACATCCACCGCCAATTTGTCATCAGTTATGTAGACTCTGCAACCAAGCAAAAAAGATAGGTTCCCCATGTTACTGCATCACTTCATTGCCGCTGCTTGTGGCCAATGAGGTTTGCCAGGCGGGATGCACAGCTGCCTGCCAACAGCGAGGTACAGATGAAGATGTAGCATCAAATGCTGCAGGTGCAATTAAACCTGGTATGGGCCTCTCTATAGACTCTAAAACGCTTACTCTTGCAATCCATGAGCCACAAATGTAGGAGATTATGACTTAAATAGCTTTGTCTGATGGGGAACAACACATCAGTGCTGCTTGGAACATCGCATGGAAAGGGCGAGTACCTCCATGATAGGGAGTATTCTGCCTAATATTCACACTTCAAGCAGACTGTGATGCACAGGGGCAGGGGAATTAGGACATCCCTAGGTCATACTTAATAGGTAAGTCTTGGAGAAATCAACTGGAGCTTCAAGGAAAGTGAGCCAAGTATGCTATATGCTTGTTTCTTGGTGTTTTATTGCTGCTTTATTGTTTTCCTCTTCTGGAATGTGAAATAAATGGGTGTTAGGATTTTGCAGCCATACTCGTCAGGAATTGTGTATCACATGATCATGCTAACAACACAGCCCATAGGATCATGAAACACACTTTCCTAAATCACCGTCCATTTCCCCAGCCTAGTGGCCTAAAAGTTCAAGCATTCTTGGTGAAGGTAAAAAGGCAGCTCAAGTTAAATATATATATTTTAATGTGATAGGCACACTAGGCAGTTATACAAGCAATTGACTAAGATGGAAATAATAAAAATTCTATTCAGAGTAGTGGGATACAGTTTAAAGTTGAAGTGAATAACAAGCAGAGATACAACAAAATGCCAGGTTACCTTAAAGCAGCCTGCTGGGATTCTGACACGTCTAGGTCAGTGGTTCTCAAATTATTTTATGCCAAGTATTCCCTAGCAACAAGAGGTTCTAACCCAAGTACTCACAAAGGGGGTGACCAATTATAAGTAGTACCAAAATAAGAAACCCGCAGGCCTCGTAGCACTTTTAAAGCAAGAAGGGAGAAAGTTTCACTAAAATAATAGATCAGACCAATCAGACACCCCCCTGTTTGTGAGCCCATGAACCCTGCTGTGCACTCCCTAGGGTACGTGTACCGCAGGTTGAGAAACAGTGGTCTAGGTGACCCCTGAGAAGAGCTTGCCCTAGATTGGGGTCTGTTATTTAACCCCCAGCTGGACACTTCCAACCCCCTTCTGGGCAGAGTATTCAGCTCCTCCTGCTTGTGACCCCATTTTCAATCTTCAGATGCTATTTTGGGTGTAACTCTTAAATGAAGGCAGATACCAGCCCGGTCCTGGTGTCAAACTACCGCATCTTTCGTGCTCAAGAACATGGGGGCAGGGGTTTGGGTAGATCAGAACACGAGACTCTATTATACCAGGTTCTGTGCCCTGCACTGCAATGAAAAAAAAACTTTGCCTGGGTGTGTTTTTTCTGGACCCATTCCGATTCTGTACCTGGTTTGGTGCTGAAACATACAGATTGCAGATTTTGCAGTTGCAAAAAAAAAAAAATTAACAGAAATGCCCAGCACCTTGAACACATCATATTGGCACACAATAGTGGAAACTTTTCAAAATGCAATCGAAGGTGGAATTACTCTTTAACTATGCATCAGTCTATCTTTCCCGCTACTGCACCTTCCTGGGATTTAAGGCTGGTGACCAGTAGGAGCAATATGGCCAATATGTAGTGGGACTTGACACTATATGTATAAAGAACTAGCAATTAGTGCTAGTTAAGAAGTTTAACATTCACAAGAAACACCAACAGACAATCAGAACAAAATTGCAGTTGTCTAGTTTAGAAACTGAAAGCAAGCGTTTAACTGGACTGCTGTCTTTATGAATGAATTAGATTGTGTCAGTGTGCCCCTTTCCACATTCCTGACCACAAGGATATCTAGAACACTTCCATGGTTAGATGCTGACAAGCCACAAACTATGTTACTTAACATTCCCCAGGTTCTTCATTTTGGCTGGTTATTGAAGCCACATGTTGGCATCTGCACGTTTCACGGTTCATTGCAGAAAATTTGGAGAAGACAGCAGGCCATGGATTTAGGAAGTGGTGAGATACTATACCATAATACCACACAATTACACTGTAAAACAAACTACTTGAGTAAGAAAACTGGAAATTACTGCTACAGCAACAAATCATCAGTCAAAACAGTGAAATAAATAGGTAACAAAACACAAAATACCATTTTGTGATTATTCACCTGTAAAATGGGTATTATAAGTATGTCACACACCTTGCTTCGGAATGATTAATAACATTCGGGTTATGTCCAGTAGAGGGCGAACTTCTGCAGAGATGACTAGAAAAAAAGAAGCCCCTCCCGGTCCATAAATACCTGGGACCTCCCACACATCCCCCAGTATAATAAAGCAGTAAGGGGAGCAGGAAGAGCCAATAAAAATCTTTTAAACAAATACAAGGTTCACCATATAGAGAATCCAAGATACAACTCAGGGCGGGACGAAGCAGGGTGTGTGACATACTTATAATGCCCATTTTACAGGTGAGTAATCACAAAATGGTATTATTCCAAGTATGTCACACACCCTGCTTCGGAATGATTAATAACATTCGGGACATCCAGTAGCAGTGTCCAACATGGGTGGGGATCCCAACAGGCAATAATGCACAATTTAAACCACTGCAGCTTGCAGAACCTTGCGGCCAAAAAACAGCATCCGCTGAGGCCCGCACATCAACCTTACAAAACTTGGAAAAAGTATGAACAGAAGACCAAATAGCAGCCTTACAAACTTGTTCAACAGAAGCCTGGTGCAGATAGTCCCAGGAAGCCCCAACGGCACGAGTAGAATGATCAGTGAGCTGAAAAGGGGGATCCCTCCCCTTGGCAGCGTAGGCCCTAACAATGGCCCGACGAATCCATTTACTAATGGTAGACTTGACGGGTGCCAAACCTCTCTTGGGTCCAGAAGGCACCACAAACAAGGCATCCATCTTATGAAAGGTGAGGTAGCCACCAAATAGTACTTTACACATCTGACAACGTCCAGAGAGACCTTGTCCTTGTCATTGCTAGGCTTAGGACACAAAGAAGGAAGTACAACGTCCTGATTGAGGTGAAAGGCAAAAACAACTTTTGGCCGGAAATCTGGCTTAAAGCGAAAGACCACCTTGTCCTGGTGTCTCTCAAAGTAAGGGGCCTCAATAGACAGAGCCACCAACTCAGAAAAACATCGAACAGAGGTGATAGCCACCAAAAAGGCAATCTTTAAAGTGAGAATGGGAAGTGCAGCATCCTGCACTGGCTCAAACGGAGGACCCTGAAGGGCAGACAACACCAAATTCAAGTCCCAAACAGGTGGCATGGGCTTGCGAGGGGGCCGCACATGAGTGACCCCCTGGAAAAAGGTCTTAACCAAAGGATGAAGGGCAAAAGACCTCTGAAAGAAAACCGCCAGAGCGGAAACCTGCCCTTTCAGAGTGCTAAGCTGAAAACCCATGTCCAGACCGTATTGAAGAAACTCCAGAATACTAGGAATGGAAAACACCCTACAAGGCAAGGCCCTAGCCTCACACCAATAAATGTAGGACCGCCAGGTCCTGTAGTAGATGTTAGAGGAAGACTTCTTCCTAGCCCTAACAAGCGTCTGGACCACAGCATCAGACAACCTTCTTCTTTTAGGATAGAGGCTTCAGCAGCCACGCCGTCAAAGCCAGCATTTGTAAAATGGGGTAACAGAGCTGACCATGAGTGATCAGATCCGGAAACAGAGGCAACCTTTTACTGATCGACCGCCAGCCGCACAACGTCTGCGAACCACACCTGTCTTGGCCACCTTGGAGCCACCAGGATTGCTGGCACACCCTCGTGAACCAGCTTGCGTACCACCTTGCTTACAATGGAAAAGGGGGGAAACAGATACAGGAGACCCAGATCCCGCCAGGCCAGAGACATGGCATCCACTGCCAGAGCCAGAGGATCCTGGGACAGAGACACAAACACTTGTGGTTGTGACGGGAGGCAAAGAGATCCACTTCCGGAATCCCCCACCTGCGACAGATGGATAGAAATACCTTGATTCCCCTCGGCAAGAGGCCCCTCTGCTCAGAGAGTCCGCTTCCAGGTTCTCCACCCCTGGAATGTACACCGCCGAGATGCATGGAACATTGCTCTCAGCCCATGCAAGAATCAGAGACACTTCCTGGAGGGCACTCCTGCTGCGAGTCCCTCCTTGGTGATTGATGTAAGCAACCGCAGTCCGATTGTCTGATCGAACCTGAACCGGTAATCCCTGGAGAAGATGCGTCAGGTGCGACAGCACCAACCGGACCGCCCTCAGCTCCAGAATGTTGATGGGAATGTGAGCCTCCTGAGGAACCCACAAACCCTGGAACTGGTGTTCCTTCCAGAAACCCCCCCAGCCCGACAGGCTGGCATCTGTGGTGACCGTTTCCCAACAGGGCGCTAGAAAGGGTCTGCCCCCCAGAAGGTTCTTCGGGTCCAGCCATCACTGGAGGGACCGCCAGGCCAGAGGAGACAGCACAAACGACTGATCCAAGGACAGAGGACATCTGTCCCAAGCCGATAAAAGATGAAGAGGTTGGTCGCCTACCGCGAATCTGAGAAACCATTGGTGTCCCGGGAAGACCGGCACATGAAGGTAAGCATCCTTGATGTCTACTGAAGTCATAAAGTCCCCTGGACGAAGGGAGTTGACAGCAGAGCGCAGAGTCTCCATGCAAAATTTCTTGGTTCTGATGAACCGGTTGAGAATCTTTAAGTCCAAAATGGGTCTTATGGAGCCATCCTTTTTGGGCACAGTAAAGAGGTTGGAGTAGTAAACCTGACCTCTCTCTATGGGGGGAACCGGACAAACGACCCCCATATCCCGAAGGTTTTGCACCGTCAAGAAAAGTCCCTGCGCGGCTCGGGGGTCCGCGGGAACCCGAGACCTGAGGAAACTGAGAGGAAGCCGGTATGCGAACTCCAGCTTGTACCCAAAAGAGACCACCTCCAGGATCCAGTTGTCTGGACCTCCCGGGTCCAGACCTATGCGAGAAGAGCCACAGCCGTCCCCCTCCCGTGAGGGCGCCCCCTCATCGCTGAGTGGGCTTGGCAGCAGGCTTGGGTTTGGAACCCCAGGCAGTCCCGGGTCGGGCGCGTCCTCTGCCCCTACCCCAGGAATCTCCTCTGAACGCGGGGTAAGAGATTCCCCTGCTCGCTCACAAGAGCCACAAAAGGAGGGATTGAAAGAGCCCGAACCCCGAAAGGGCCGGCGCTGCTTTTTGCGCTGAAGCAACCTACCTCCTTTCGCCACTGAGTCCAATTTATCACCAAACAGGCGCATACCCACGAAAGGTAGCCCTGGGAGCGCCTTCTTCGCAGCAATATCAGCCGCCCATTGGCGCAACCAGACCGATCGGCCACAAGCAATGCCGAGGTCCTGCTACACATACGGATCGTGGCATCCAAAGCTGATAAGACAAATGCAATAAACATCTCACAATGCGTCAATGCTGTAAATTCCTCACTGGAAGGATAAGTTGGGGACCATCCAGCATACCCCTGATTAAGGCTCTAGTAGCCACGGCCGTGAGAGCAGAGGCACAAACCGGGCGTAAGGCCGAACCCACGCAGGCAAAGGCATGTGAAGCCATTTGGTCGAGAAGTCGGTCCTCACTATCCATCAAGGTAGTGGAATCTGGGGAATGCACAACCGATGTATTGGACAATCCCAGAACCAGAGCGTCGACCTCTGGGGGTGACAACCAACGCTTAACCGCATCCACAGGAAAGGGATACTTCCTATCCCACCCCTGAGGGATAACAGGAAGCCGGCTGGGCTTTTCCCATTCTTTAAGGATCAGATTGTTAAAATGTTTTTGATTCGGGAACTGCAAACGAGATTTGGCGGTCCCAAAAAAATTCCCCCCTTTGCGGAGGGGCCTCCGCAGGGGGGGAAATAGTAAGCACTTCAAAAATATGGGTCAGGAGTCTGGGAGTATCAACAGTATCCCCACGCTCCTTACCAGCATCAGCGTCCAGGGACTGCTGATCATCAGAGCCATCAGATACTGAAAACAATTCCCCTTCTTCAAGCGGGGAATAATCAGCTAATACAAAGAGTCATAATCGTCATAATCAAAAGCAGGCGCAGTGGGCGCCAAATGCCGTCTCTTAGCTGGGGCCTTCCTGGCCGCAGAGCTAGCAATCATTTTCTCAATGTTGGCCAGTCTGGCACTGACATCGGATTGTGACTCCCCACTCATGACAACGTCATGTCGGCGTGGGGTGTAGGTGATGAGATGCACATGGTACACAAATAAGCACATTGTCTCCCGCAAGGGATACCCCACATACCACACACTGCCGGGGTTGCCCTGAAGGGATCCCAAGCCCGGTATCCTGGGAAGCCTCCATATGGTGATTATTTATGGTAGTCGCAATGACCTATGGGAATTACGCTATGAAGCTACCCGGGATGCTCCTTAACGTCCGTTAGTGGGAGGATTTATTAAAGACAGGAAAAAAAAAAACCAATTTGAGCAAGGGACTTAATCACAGGAAAAAACACCAAGCGCATTAAATAGCGATTATTTGCCTATTGTGTGCTTGCACTTCAGTCATGTCCCATGGCCGGTATTTGAACCTGCAACCCTCTGGTTGCAAGACTGCTTCCTTGCCTCTAGGCCACAACTGCCTAACTCAGAATACAGTAAGGCATTCATTCATAACATATATATTACATGTAGTACAATATACTTCCAAGAGCTAAGACCCCTACAGGGTTAATATAGCATCCCACAGCGCTTGAGATGACCAAGCAAAGGAGGCATTGGAAAGAATACATAAAAACCAGGCCCTGCAGGGCACTCACAGTATCCGGAGGAGAAATGGCGCCGGCACCAGACAAAGCCTCAGGAGGAAGGGCGGGCCAGCGCGGCCTCCCGACCCGGGACCAGAGACAGCGAGGGCCGCAAAAGAGCACCAGAGGAGGGGGGCGGGCCGCAACCAGCGCGCCGAGCGTCCGGCCTCGCCCCCTCCCCTGACTGGAAGGAAGAGAAGGCCGCGTGCCCAGCCATGCTGCAGAGCCGGCAAGGGAGACCGACCCGCCGCCGCTGTAAACAGCGGGCGTGCGGGCCAGCATAAGGAAACACCTGTGCGCACACACTACACTCACACAACACACCCACGCTGGCAGAGTCAGCAAGTGAAGCACAATCATACACAAGACAATAATCATATAAGGTCAAAAGATGGAAGGCCAACCCCCCCCCTACTATCCTGGAATGGGGAGTAATGGAGGGTGACCCAAAGCTACCCAAGTTATGTAGCGATGGTATCAAAAACGGACAGGGCATCCCACACCAGGATCACCAAAACCTGGTAGCCGCCTACCCCTTGGAGGGGATCTCACGGAGGAGCATGGCTCCTGTACAGTACACCTCTAAGGTGTACCCTACCCTCACCCGGACCCACAGCCAAGGCTGGGAGGCATTGGGACTTAAACAACAAGGTCCGGGCAGAAATAGGGTAAAAATTTGGCCGGGTGTGCACCCGGCTTACCTGCAAAGGAAAGATACAGCCATATTCTTGACTTGCTTTGCCGTCTGCAGAGACGATTACTGGGGGATGTGTGGGAGGTCCCAGGTATTTATGGACCGGGAGGGGCTTCTTTTTTTCTAGTCATCTCTGCAGAAGTTCACCCTCTACTGGACATAACCAGAATGTTATTAATCATTTCGAAGCAGGGTGTGTGAAATACTTGGAATATACATGTTATTATTGATCTATAAGGAGGGAGTGTTTTTTTTTTCAAATGTAGGATTTTCCTTTTGGCCTACAATTATTCTTTAAAGTGACCCTCCTGAAAAGATTCCAGGGGCGTCCGCTAGCCTGCTCCCGGGGCATCCTATAGTGGGAAAACTCTGCTGTTTGAAACTCACCTTTACAGGCAGCTTCCGAAACACTGCAAATACCGGACGCCAAATCCCCTGCTTCCCTGCGGGAGCTGCCATGTCCAAAGAGTCGATCGGCAATCTCAAAACTGTTGCTGGACGTGGCTTCGCCGGTGGAAAAGCCTGGTTTTATTTAAAAACGGAGCCGCCGCCAAGCCAGCAGCATTGTCCAAGCTACTTGGGCAGGTTGGGGGTGGGGAAGGGGTTTCCATCCCCTTTAATTTGGAACTTCAGCCTCTCAGGTTTGAGAAGGATCACTCTTCAGAACCATTGTCCAGGCAGTGCCTTAAAATGGACCACTCTTCAAAAACTTTTTGTTTATGCAATTATACAATATGGACCTACACCGTTTCTATGCTTGCGAAAGACCAGCCTTTACGTCTGCTCGCCTTTAGTTAAAATCCGCACCACCTCTTTGGAAAGTACAGGATGGCAGAGGAACTTATTAGCAGCAGGTTCCACCTTTTTGAAGATCACTGCTCAGCATAATCTCATTAACCTATAGAAAGCACGCACATACACAACAGACCCCCTGCAAAGTAGAAAATGTGCTTTCAAAAATAGGCAAGCTACAGTAATGGTCCTGCTGCAAAGGGAAATCCTACGCCATAGAGAGAGCCTTCCCCTTTGCAATGTAGGTCTGCTTCGTATCCTTCCAAGTAGTGTGGCTGATGGTGTTCCTATGCAACAGCTAAAACAGAGCCAGAGTTTCAACAAATAACTGAAGAGCAGTACTCCAATGTTTATTTAAATCCCCATTCATGCTGATAAACGTGTCTATTAAAGGCTGTGGTCAGGCATCTTTAGCATGTGGAATGATTTCCCAGGATGGTATCTGCACTTCTTTTTAATAAGTTTGTAAAGAGAAACTATAATACGTCACAATTTTCCATCCTCCCGTTGCTGTCAAATATCCTGGAACATATATCTGAAACACACTATTCAAATGTGTTACAGTCTGGGACAATGTGCCTGAGGAATAATTCCCTTTCATTTTGACAAAGTTGAGTGGGCTGATTTTCCTTACAACCCTGCAGACCTGAAACCACTGCTCTTAGTCATACATCACATCTGAGGCCAAAAACACTTTTTAATTAGTAATTGTCTGCCATTTGCTATTGCTTTACAATGGTGTGTGAATAAAACCATGTTAGCATACACCATGCATGTTTGCATGTATAACTGTGCTGGGGGTGGACTGGGTGTATGATAAGCTGCATCAGTGACCTTCAAAACAAAGCAAAACCCTGTGCAGCTGGCACTGGAATCTAAAAATTCCAGGGATGGCCGCTGCCCTACAGTGGTGCATCCTAGATTGGGATGCCCCGCTGTGTGATAACCCCCTGAAGTGCTGCAACACTTACCTGCTTCCTGGGCAATGTAAACAGAGCCCTTTGCCGAAGCTTTAAATTGCACGGCAGACGGCTCTGATTGAACGATGTGCCTGAGGAATAATTCCCCTTCATGAGTCTCCTTCGTGAGTCTCCTTCGTGAGTCTCACGTAGCTGCCTCTCCAACCGTTAAGTGCCAGCTATGTGAGACTCACTTAGCTGACTTTAGAGCCCCATAAAAAAAAGTTAAAAAGATACAGACTTACCTGACCCCTCGTTTGAAAGTGCCAGCGATTCCCTACAATAAGCATCAACTTGATTTTTGCCTCCGGGCCTCTGATCTTCAGGAGGGGGCCCGGAATAGGCCACCCCCCGCGATCTGAAAGAAAAATAATAATAATAATAATAATGACACAAACTCACCTCGCAGCCCGATCGCTCTCCCCGGGTCTTCTCTTCACCAGGGGGGGCTCTGACCCCCCCCCCCCTGACTTACCACTCTTCGGGTAAGGACCCAGCAACGGGCCCTCACCGTCCTCTTCCTCCGGCACTGGCCCCACCCCTAGCCCCACCCACTTGTGGGAGGAGCTGGATGACGTCATCCAGCTCCTCTATACCGGCACCCGGGCTCCGACTGTCACTTCTCGGTAGCGATCGGAGCAGGGAGGGTGGGAGACAGGGAGGCTCTGATCTCCCTGCCTCCCACCCTCCCTGCTCCGATCACTACCGACAACTGTCATCTGCAGCGGCGCGGGACACTGGATGGGAGGTAAGTATAAGTAAAAAAAAGAATAATAAAATATTTTGTGTCTTTTTTACTTTTAACTATTTGTGAACTGGTAAGGGGTCCATGAGACCCCTTATACCAGTTCACAAGGCTCTGGGGTTGGCAATCACCTGCGGCTAGCGGGTGACTTGCCATAACCCCCAGCCCCCCCATTACCTGCCTCCCCAATGGCCAGGGGGGGGGGCAGAAGGGCCTGAGCCACTTAGCTATGGCTATGTGGGCTAGTAGCCTGCAGGGCCAGGGGCCACCAACGCTGGCCCCTGCGCCCTGTTCTACAAGCCCCCATAGCTGGCCCGGGTCGGTAATGCTGGGTAAGGGGGACCCTACGTCATTTTTTGGGGGGATTTTAAGGGTTTTTAACCCTTAAAATTCCGAAAAAAATGAGGTCCCACCCCCCCAGGGAGGGGGGCCCTATGTCATTTTTTTTTTTTTAAGTTAACCCCTTACAACTATGCAATCATATATTGCATAGTTGTATCCTATCTGAAATCTCCTAAACTGCTGTTTCAGTTTGGGGGAGCTTCCTGGGCAGGAAAGGGTGTCTACCAACACATATGTGGTACCGTTGTAACCGGGAGAAATAGGGCTTTCACATGCAATAATATTTTATTAACGAACTTACATTTTTTATCAAAAATATTTTTTTTGCATATATTTCACCCAAAAGTATTGAGAATACACTAAAAAAAAGGCCAAACAAGACATTTCATGTTGAAGCCCAGACTCTGCTGAAAAAAAACAATATATAATTTTCCTGGAAAATCCCTGGAAATCCATGTGTAGTGCAAAAACGTGAAAAGTAGTCTGGCAACAGAGTGTGACAAAAAATCTAGGTAGGCTGTCACTTAAAGGGTTAATGCTGGAATAGAAAAAATCGGCAGGGTGGTTAAACAGAAGGAAGCAAAACTGACCATAAATGCTGCTAAAGGGAAAAAGGAGGAAGAAATGGCCAAATCTGCGAAGAGGGGAGACAAAACCTTTATAAAACCCGATATATTATTGGCGACAGAAAGAAGAAAAACAGTGCAGTCTCAATATTAGAAATAGGGAAAAATACCATTTTGTGATTACTCACCTTTAAAATGGGTATTATAAGTATGTCACACACCCCGCTTCCACTATTCATGACATATGGGTTATGGTCCAGTAGAGGGCGAACTTCTGCAGAGATGAAAGCAAAAAAGAAGCCCCTCCCAGTCCATAAATACCTGGGACCTCCCACACATTCCCCAGTATATGACAGCAGTAAGGGGACCAGGAAGAACAAATAAAACATTCTTAACAATAAAAGGTTCACCATATAAAGGATCCAGAATACTAAAGGGCGGGATGAGGTGGGGTGTGTGACTTATACTTATAATACCCATTTTAAAGGTGAGTAATTACAAAATGGTATTATTCCAAGTATGTCACACACCCCGCTTCCACTATTCATGACATATGGGACATCCAATAGCAGTAGCAGCTTGCAGAACCTTGCGGCTAAAAACAGCATCCGCTGAGGCCCGCACATCAACCTTATAAAACTTTGAAAAAGTATGAACGGAAGACCAAGTAGCAGCTTTACAAACTTGTTCAACAGAAGCCTGGTGCTGAAAAGCCCAGGAAGCCAAAACAGCACAAGTAGAATGAGCAGTGATCTTAAAAGGAGGAACCCTCCCCTTAGCAGAATAGGCGCCAACAATGGTCTGGCGTATCCATTTACTAATGGTAGACTTGGCGGGCACCAAAGCTTTTCTGGGCCCAGAAGGCACCATGAACAAGGCGTCCGTCTTACGAAAAGGAGAAGTAGCAACCAAATATTACTTCACACAACGAACCACATCCAAAGAGTGCAAAACCCCCTCCTTGTCATTGCTAGGCCTAGGACACAAGGAAGGGAGAACTACATCCTGATTGAGATGGAAGGCAGAAACCACCTTAGGAAGGAAATCTGGTTTAAAGCGAAAAACCACCTTATCCTGGTGTCTCTCAAAGTAAGGGGCCTGAATAGACAGAGCCGCCAACTCAGAGACATGCCGAACAGAGGTAATAGCCACCAAAAAGGAAACCTTTTGAGTGAGCACAGAAAGAGCCACATCCTGCATCGGTTCAAAGGGAGGCCCCTGGAGGGCCGAAAGAACCAAATTTAGGTCCCAAACGGGAACCAAAGTCTTTCTAGGGGGCCGAACATGAGTGACCCCTTGGAAAAAAGTCTTGACCAGATGATGCAAAGCAAAAGACCTTTGAAAAAAGACAGCTAGGGCAGAAACCTGACCCTTCAAAGTACTGAGCTGGAACCCCAGATCCAGACCGTGTTGTAGAAACTCCAAAATCCTAGGAATCGAAAACACCCTGCAAGGTAAGGCCCTAGCCTCACACCAGTCAATATAGGAACGCCAAGTTCTATAGTAAATGGTAGAGGAAGACTTCTTCCTAGCTCCAAGGTTTGAATAACCACCTCAGACAAACCTTCCTCCCTCAGGATAAAGGTTTCAGCAGCTACGTCGTCAAAGCAAGCGTTTGTAAATTGGGGTAACGTAGTTGACCCTGAGAGATCAGATCCGGAGACAGGGGCAGCCTGTACTGATCTACCGCCAATCTTACGACGTCTGCGAACCAAACCTGTCTTGGCCACCTCGGGGCCACCAGAATTGCTGGTGCCCTCTCTAGAGCAAGCTTGCGCACTACCTTGCCCACCATGGAGAAGGGGGGGGGGGGAAACAGGTACAGAAACCCCAGATCCCTCCAGGCAAGGGACAAGGCATCCACTGCCAGGGCCAGAGGATCCTGAGACAGAGATACAAAGGTTGGGAGCTTGTGATTGTGCCGAGAGGCAAATAGATCCACCTCCGGAGTCCCCCACTTGTGACACAGGGCCCGAAACACCCTGTGGTTGAGAGACCATTCCCCCTCGGCGAGAGAATCCCCTGCTCAGGGAGTCCGCCTCCGTGTTCTCCACTCCCGGAATGTATACTGCCGAGATGCAAGGAACATTGCTCTCTGTCCATGTCAGAATCAGGGAGACTTCCCTGAGGGCACTCCTGCTGCGAGTCCCTCCTTGGTGATTGATGTAAGCTACCGCAGAACGATTGTCTGATCGAACCTGAACCGGTAAGCCCTGGAGGTGAAGTGTCAGACGCGACAAAACCAAGCGGATAGCTCTGAGCTCCAAGACATTGATGGGGTTGTGAGCCTCCTGAGGACCCCACAACCCCTGGAACTGATGATCTTTCCAGAAACCTCCCCAGCCCGACAGGTTGGCATCCGTGGTAACCGTCTCCCAACGAGGGGCCAGGAATGATCTGCCCATCATCAGATTGCTTGATTCCAGCCACCACTGAAGGGACAGCCGAACCCTGGGAGACATCAGAAATGACTGATCCAAGGACTGTGGACATCTGTCCCATTTCAGCAATAGATGGAGTTGTAGCGACCTAATGTGGAATTGAGCAAAGGGGACTGCCTCGAAGGAGGCCACCGTGAAACCCACCAGAGTCATCCCTAGCTGAATGGAAGGGCGAGGGTTGGTCAGGAGAACACGTATCAGATCCTGAACCCTCTGCACCTTTGGCTGAGGTAGGAATACTCTGACCTGACTGGTATCCAGATTCATGCCCAGAAAGGAAATCTCCCTTGATGGGGAGAGAGAAGACTTGGGGTGGTTGATCACCCATCCGAACCTCTCCAGCGTCGTCACCACTGTCCTGGTGTCCAGCTCCGCCTGGCAGAGGGAGGAAGCTGTAATGAGCAGGTCGTCCAGATATGGCACACTGCGAATGCCCTGGGCTCTGAGCAGGGCCATAATGCCCGTCAGAACCTTGGTAAACACCCTTGGTGCCGAGGTCAGACCGAACGGGAGGGCCACAACCTGAAAATGCTGATCTCCGACCACAAACCTGAGAAATCTCTGGTGTGTTGGGAAAATTGGTACATGAAGGTAGGCATCCTTGATGTCTATGGACGTCATGAAATCCCCCTGACGAAAGGAACCGATGGCTGAGCGCAAAGTCTCCATGCGGAACCTTTTGGTTCTGATGAACCTGTTGAGAAGCTTCAAATCCAGAATGGGTCTTATGGAGCCATCCCTTTTGGGAACCGTGAAAAGGTGTGACACAGGGCCCGAAACACCCTGTGGTTGAGAGACCATTCCCCCTCGGCGAGAGAATCCCCTGCTCAGGGAGTCCGCCTCCGTGTTCTCCACTCCCGGAATGTATACTGCCGAGATGCAAGGAACATTGCTCTCTGTCCATGTCAGAATCAGGGAGACTTCCCTGAGGGCACTCCTGCTGCGAGTCCCTCCTTGGTGATTGATGTAAGCTACCGCAGAACGATTGTCTGATCGAACCTGAACCGGTAAGCCCTGGAGGTGAAGTGTCAGACGCGACAAAACCAAGCGGATAGCTCTGAGCTCCAAGACATTGATGGGGTTGTGAGCCTCCTGAGGACCCCACAACCCCTGGAACTGATGATCTTTCCAGAAACCTCCCCAGCCCGACAGGTTGGCATCCGTGGTAACCGTCTCCCAACGAGGGGCCAGGAATGATCTGCCCATCATCAGATTGCTTGATTCCAGCCACCACTGAAGGGACAGCCGAACCCTGGGAGACATCAGAAATGACTGATCCAAGGACTGTGGACATCTGTCCCATTTCAGCAATAGATGGAGTTGTAGCGACCTAATGTGGAATTGAGCAAAGGGGACTGCCTCGAAGGAGGCCACCATGAAACCCACCAGAGTCATCCCTAGCTGAATGGAAGGGCGAGGGTTGGTCAGGAGAACACGTATCAGATCCTGAACCCTCTGCACCTTTGGCTGAGGTAGGAATACTCTGACCTGACTGGTATCCAGATTCATGCCCAGAAAGGAAATCTCCCTTGATGGGGAGAGAGAAGACTTGGGGTGGTTGATCACCCATCCGAACCTCTCCAGCGTCGTCACCACTGTCCTGGTGTCCAGCTCCGCCTGGCAGAGGGAGGAAGCTGTAATGAGCAGGTCGTCCAGATATGGCACACTGCGAATGCCCTGGGCTCTGAGCAGGGCCATAATGCCCGTCAGAACCTTGGTAAACACCCTTGGTGCCGAGGTCAGACCGAACGGGAGGGCCACAACCTGAAAATGCTGATCTCCGACCACAAACCTGAGAAATCTCTGGTGTGTTGGGAAAATTGGTACATGAAGGTAGGCATCCTTGATGTCTATGGACGTCATGAAATCCCCCTGACGAAAGGAACCGATGGCTGAGCGCAAAGTCTCCATGCGGAACCTTTTGGTTCTGATGAACCTGTTGAGAAGCTTCAAATCCAGAATGGGTCTTATGGAGCCATCCCTTTTGGGAACCGTGAAAAGGTTGTAATAATAGCCCTGGCCTCTCTCTGAAAGAGGCAGCAGGCATATGACCGCCAAGTCCAGGAGGTTCTTTACAGCCGACAGGAGCCCCTGCGCCGCCGAGGATCCGAAGGCACCCGAGACGTTAGGAACCTGGGAGGAGGCCGGTGCTCGAACTCCAGTTTGTACCCAGACGAGACCACTTCCAATATCCACTTGTCTGTGACTTCCTGGGCTCAGACCTGGAAGAAGAGCCGCAGCCGTCCCCCCACCCGCAAGGGTGAGGGCGCCTCCTCATTGTTGAACTGGCTTGGCAGCGGGCTTGGGTCTGGAACCCCAGGTAGAGGCTGGAAAGGAGCGACGCAGCTTCTTACGCTGAGGTAGCTTCCCACCCTTCGCCACAGAATCCAATTTGTCTCCAAACATCCGCGTTCCCAAGAAGGGCAAAGCTGTAAGTGACTTCTTGGCCACAATGTCAGCCGTCCACTGGCGCAGCCAGACCGATCGGCGCATGGCCACCAACAGAGCCAAAGTTCTACTACACATGGTAATAATGTCGTCCATAGCCGACAAAACAAAATTCATGAACAATTCACACCTCTAAAGGGTTGTGAATTCAACGCTGTCCGGGTTGAGCTGGGACACATTTAACATGTCCCTAATCTCAGACCTGGTAGCCACAGCTACGAGTGCCGATGCACAGACAGGCCGCAAGGCCTAGCACACTGGCAAAAGCATGACATGCCATCTGATCAATGCGCTTGTCCTCACCATCCTTAAGGGTAGTGGCGTCAGGAGTATGTACAACAGAGGTGTTGGACAATCCTAAGATGGGCGCATCGACCTCAGGAGGGGAAGACCAGAGCTTCACCGCATCAACCGGAAAGGGATACTTCCTATCCCATCCCCGAGGAACACCGTGAAGCCGACTCGGTTTCTCTCATCCTCTAAGAATCATGCTGTCAAAATGATCCTGATTTGGGAACTCCAAGCGGGGCTTAGAGAACCCAAAGAATTCCCCCTTCTTCGTAGGGGCCTCCGCTGGTGGGGAAATATCCAGAACCTCTAAGAGATGGGCCAGGACCTTGGGGGTATCCACAGCATCCCCCAGCGCCTGCCCGGCATCAGAATCAAAGAACTGCAATTCCTCTCAGATTCCTCAAACAATTCCCCCTCCTCAAGCGGGGAATAATCAGCCCAGTCAGGGGGGTCATAATCATCAAAATCAATTACCGGCATAGCCGGTGACAGATGCCTTTTCTTAGCAGTGGCCTTTCTGCCCACTGAGCTAGAAATAATTTTCTCGAGGTTGGCCAGCCTAGCACATACCTCCGAGTGCGACTCCCCACTAATGACAGTGTCACTTGGGGAACGGATGATGCGGGGTGGGGTAGGTGAGGCGGGCGGCACTGACCCAGACGCCTGGGGTCCCGACTGCCGCGTTATGGCCTGTTGAGCACATGGTATGCAAATAAGTACATTCTCCCCCGTAAGGGGTACCCCACAACCCACACATAGCTGGGATTGTCCCGAAGGGAGCCCGAGCCCGGTATCCTGTGGAGCCTCCATATGGTGATTTTAAGGTAGTCGCAAGGACCCGAGGGAATTACGCTGGTAAGCAACCCGGGATGCCCCTTAAGTCCCAAGTGGGAAGTTTTATAAGTGCCCCAAATTTCTGCTAGGGACCCTAGGACCGGGAGAACCCCCTTTTAAGCAAGGCACAGGGAGTCCTCCTGAAAGACACAAAGGAGTGGCCATAACCACATGCACACACACATATATATACATGTATATATAATATATATATATCATCATAACTCAAAGAAAAAATTAAAAGGGACTAGCGCTGTCCCCAGTCAGAATGGGGCACATGGTTAAGTCAGGTACACAAAAGGGGGAGCCCGGGAGGGCACTCACGTGTCTTGTACAATGGCTGCCACCGCTCAGCAGCTCAGAGAAAGAGAGTGAGAAAGGGAGAAGAAGGGGCGGGCCAGCACGGATCGCGCACCGCGCATGGCCCCGCCCCCCTATTCTCACAACCAGCAGCGCGGTTCCCAGCCGTAGGCTGGGGGGACGGGCCGTGGCAGCGCACGAGTGCCCCCCCGCCCCCTAAACACCGCAGCCTGAGGGGAAGCAGCTCTCCTCAGCAGAGCAAAAATGGCGTCCAGCCTGTAATGTGAAGCACCAAGCACACATACACATACACACACATTCACACCTGAATGACAGGAAGGAAAAAGGAAGAGTCCGCAATTCCCCCCCCCCCCCACTGGAGGGTTAACAGAGGGAACCGGAAGGGGGATAATCCCGCACCAAGTATGGTGTAAGGGATATATATATATATATTAGGGACAGGGCATCCCAAACCGGGATCACCAACCGGGATTCCGCCTACCCCTTTATATGGGGTCTCACGGGGGAGCATGGCTCCCTGAACTATTAAGGTGATTCCTACCCTCACCCGGACCTGCAGCCAAGGCTGGGAGGCTAATATTGGGCTTAATGTATAAAGGTCCGGGCAGAAATAGGGCAAAAAATGGCCGGCGTAAGCCCGGCTTACCTGCAAGGAAGAGAAGCAGACATCTTCTGACCTACTCGCCGTCCTGCAGAGAAGGAACTTGGGGAATGTGTGGGATTTATGGACCGGGAGGGGCTTCTTTTTTGCTTTCATCTCTGCAGAAGTTTGCCCTCTACTGGACCATAACCCATATGTCATAAATAGTGGAAGCGGGGTGTGTGACATACTTGGAATATAATTATATTGATGGAGATAATGCTGTGGCTGACCATCTGGATAGCTACTTCTGTTCAGTATTTTCAGATAGTGACTTTCAAACCCATAGCAAGTATGGCCATAGCATAGCATCCAGCTGGAAGGGTCCAGCTCTAGAGTTTTTGAAGGCTGATGTCTTAGCTGAGCTGGCACAGGTAAGTAAGGCAATGGGTCAAGATGGAATCCGCCCCAGAGTTCTAAGAGAATTTGTGATTGCAGCCCCTCTGACTGATTTACTGAACCATTCCCTTTTAACTAGTGAGCTTCCAGATGATTGGAGAATGTGTAGTACCAATCCATAAGAAGTGGAGTAGAGAAGAAGCCAGTAATTTCAGGCCAGTTAGTTTAACATCTATAGTGGTCAAACTAATGGATACTCTCTTAAAAAAAAAAAAACAGATAATTTCCCATCTAAAAATTAATGACCTGTTGGACCCAAAACAGCACGGCTTTACTGAGGGACGATCATGTCAGACCAAATCATGCACTTGGGTAGAAGGAATCCCTGCTCTGAGTACCGAATGGGCAGTACTCTGTTAGCCAGGACCTCGGAGGAAAGAGATTTAGGGATACTGATTACTGAAAACTGCAATATAAGTGGACAGTGTAGCTAGACAGTGAAAAAGGCAAGAAGAATGCTCGGCTGCATAGCTCGAGACATCACCAGTAGGAAGAGGGAGGTTGTGATGCCGCTCTATAGAGCCCTGGTGAGGCCACAGCTGGAGTACTGTGTGCAGTTCTGGAGACCTTACCTGCAAAAAGACAAATAGAACGGGTGCAAAGGTGGGCAACAAAAATGGTAGAAGGGCTTAAACTTAAAACTGGAAAGACTTAAATAACTTAATTTGTACAGTCTGGAGGAAAGAATGGAGAGAGGGGACATGATTGAGGCCTTTAAATATGTGAAAGGATTCAATAAGGTTGAGGAAGGAAGTGTTTTTAAGAAGAAACTTAATGATAGAACAAGGGGGCACAACCTGAAGCTAGTCGGGGGGAAAATCAGGAGCAATGTTTGAAAATACTATTTTACAGAAAGAGTAGTAGATGCTTGGAACAAACTTCCAGCAGGGGTAGTTGAAAAATCAACAGTCACTGAATTTAAACATGCCTGGGATAAGCACACATCTATCCTAAGATAAAGAGAACATACAGTACACACATAAGGGCAGACTAGATGGACCATATGGTCTCCTTCTGCCGTCAACCTTCTATGTTTCTATGTGCTGGAAGGGCAGATGAGGAAGTATATATTCTCATTCAGGGCACTGAGCTGAGAGTAGGCACAACGCTGGAGGAACAACTATGCTTTCCAAAGAAAGTCCGAAAAAGTAGAAAAGAGAGAATATCGGTCACAAACCAAAATGATGACTTTGCAGCAGTTCTGAAGCTACAAAACACACTAGTTCTAGAGATTCTGGCTATTCTGGTCATCATGATGTCCAAGGTGGGGAAGGGGGTGCATATCATTATAGGACCACTTGAAGTAAAAGCTATAAAATAAAAACACCTAACCCAAAAGGCCTACTTACTATGTCATAACTAAAAGAGCAATACCCCCTGTAAGCCAGTGGGCCCAAATGCTTTCCTACAAGGTACAGGTCATGTTTTGAGGCTCCCCACATAGCTGCCTTTATACAGTAGCTCTACATTTGCACAGATTACTTCACCTGTCTGTGTGAAGATCTACAAAACATGACCTGTTGGCCTTGTGGGAGAGGGTTCGGGACCCCTGCCGTAAGCTATGTGGCTAGCTAAAATATGACAACCTCCACAACACACAGATAAAGCAAATCAATTTGCAGCACAATTAATAACATGCTTCTTCTCAGCTTTCTGAAATTCAAACAAGGCCAATGGTAGCGATTCAAAGATTCACATTCCAAAACATCTTTTTCACTCGTTTCACATTTGTTATACGCATTAACTCTACCCTCAGCACAATTTCCAAAGACAACGCTTCAATGCAGAGGCACTACGCCAACAGACCACTACTGGCTTATAAAGTGGAAAATATGATTCATATTTTATTGCTGTTTATTTAACTCACAATAAAAGCATTACCTGCCGTAATTTGCCAAATATAAATACCACTTGGTACTTGCTTCTGAAAACAAAAAGCATATGAAGCAACCAAAGCAAACTCAAATGGTTATTTTGAAAGATTTAATTACTCGAGGTAGCTACCAAAATGAGGTGCTCAAAGGCTTGAGCTGACCACAGACCTCATTTGATCATATCCCAATTCAGTAAATCTTTTGTCTACGGGAACAGGTTCAGCCGATATCAGAAATACAGACCAAATGCTATCGTGTTCCTTAAAGTAGAACACTACACTAAACTGACACTAAACATCAAATGAATTATGTTAACATAATTTAATTATGGCTACATTGTCCAAGGAGAATGAATACTATCCAGGTCGGCATCAGCACCAGGCTTAGCAGGGCAGGTGCCAGGGCCCTTGTGTCTTGTGAGGGCCTACCTCACATGGTGGTCATGTCATCTCTCTTGCCAATGGTAAAAAGGTAATTCCCTCTCCTGAGGCAGCCCTTATGCAGGATGCAGGGGCATGCAGTAACCAAGACTCCCATCACCATCAGCCAGGGGAAGGCTGACTTTCAGGAGATTGTTTCTTTCTCGCTCTTTCCTCCCTTCTCATTCCTTCTTTTCTTCATTTTTTCTGTCAGTCCTTCATTTTGATTTTTTGTCATTCCTTCTACTCTTTCTGTGTCATTCCTCTATTCCTTCTTTCTGTCACTTCTTACATTCCTTCTTTCTGTCATTGCTTATATTCCTTCTTTCTCTTATTTGTCTTATTCTTTTTGTTGTTCATTCCTTCTATTATTTATTCCTGTGTCTTACTTTCTTTCTAACGTTCTTTCTTTCAGACATACTTCTTTACTTTGTTACTCTTTTTCTGTCTCTCTTTTATGAGATTATTGCCTTTTCTATCCTTTCTTTCTATGTCAGACAGGGCCCTCAAGCTTTCAAGGAGATAAGTTTTTGCATTTTGACAGAAACATGTATCTTAAAGGGAAAGTCCTTAAAGTGGACCAACACCCAGGATTTTGACTATCCTGGGTTTTGGTCCACTTCGGCGGGGCACCCCGATCGCTGTGTGAAACCCCCCAGAAACCCCAAAAAACTCACCTCTCCCCGCTCCCACGTGAACGCCGCAGCCAATCCCCGCCAACGTCCAGGCGGGGGACAGGAACGTCCAAGCCGCTTCCGCCGCCTCCCACGCGTCACTCTCGGCGCGCGCGCGCCCCCGCCGGCCATTCACAGAGGGCCGGCGCGGGCGCGCGCACGTCTGGAGGGGCGCGCGGGAGGCGGCGGCGGATCAGGTAAGATCTTTTTGGGGTTTCTGGGGGGTTTCACCCCGCGGGACATCCCGATCTCGGATGTCCCGCGGGGTGTGAGGTGATCGGCCCGGGAATCTTATAGATTTCCGGGCCGATCACCCCTGGGTGTTGGTCCACTTTAAAAAGACCTGAGCAGATAGTGGCATCAATGTGGCATAATAGAGGGTCAGCTCAGGCTTGTTGCCACTATCTGCTCTGAGATCTTTGAAGGTGGGCTTTCTCTTTAAGGAGGAAAATCACCACACCTGCAGCTTTTCAGTCATGTCTGTCATGACAATACAAAGGGGCCTGTTTAGCCCAAGGGCCCGCATAAACCTGAATGCAGCCCTGGATACTACACAGCGCAATTTAGGACTGGGGGCCCATATATACTGTATATAGTGTTTTGAAGGTTCTCAAGAGCTGTGAAGGTCCCAGTTCACGGTAAATGTGTACTTACTGTAGTCAAGGAAACAGAATTTGCTGTGTTTTTGATGAGAACATATTTTCGTTCATGCTTTCTCCATCTCCAAGACTGAAAGACGTCCTTTGAGTAAAGAGTAAATGTATGTCTGAAATGAGGAAGAAATTACCTGCCAGGTCTATGCTCCTTCACTTCTCTCATTTACTATGGGGTCGATTCAGAGCCAAGCGAGAATATTCACTATTGTAGGAGAGAAAATTGCCATTGACTTTCATTGTCTACCTTGGGGCTGATTCAGATCCAGGTGCAAATTTACACCCTGTAGACAATGACAGTTTTTTAACAAAGACAATTACAGTTTTCTCTTCTAAAAAAAAGGTGTGTGAGAAGTCTCACCTGGCTCTGAATCGACCCCTATGTGACTGCTTGTAGCAAATGGTGATCACTGGGTTAGTATGCACTCTGCACACTCTCCCTGTGTACCTGACTGGTTGACAGTTGAGCAGTGAATTTTCTGCCAGTGATAAAGCAAAAAAAATATATATTTGCTTGTATGAAATAAAAAATAGCCACTTAGGAAGACTGAGGCCATATAAACCCAGCCGGCCTCTCACAATCCAAAGTCTCAAAGTTTTTGTGCTTAGGATAAGTAGGAATTTGGCCCACTGGCATAGTTTTTTTTTCTTTCACCCATTTCTTGTTCTTGTGACAGGGGGTCACCAGGGCATGAAATAGGGACACATTCTTTTAGGAGGCACACTTTTATTTTAGTTTTATCATTCTTTTTCAGGGTACCTAAAAGGACAAATTACTAAATGCTTACACATGCACCCTGAAGGCATGCCTCACTATGCAAATAAGTAATAGGACACCATAAAATAGGTAAAATACACATTTTTTTAAACATGGCAATTTCATTTATGGCCAGCCTTAGCAGGTGTGTGATGAACCGGTTCCAAAGACTGAAAAGAATTCTCTGAACAATACGTCACTCCTAGAGGCGCGCTTTGCTTGCTCGGTTTTGTTAGCGTTTCCCCGTGATTGTTTCTCCACTGAAGCCGTTGTCACTTTCAACAAATGATTAAAAAGCGAAAAACACACACACACAAAAATCCTGACATGACACAGTTGTGAGCAGGCCGGAGTTTGCAGACTGCGTAACATTGTATTCAGTCGCTGATTGAAATCCGTACGACCGCCACCCTTTCACTGTACATGTGATATTTGCTTAAAGTATTTTCTTTTCTCCTGTGAAGCAGTAAAGCTTGAAGAGCAGCCCAAACTTTATTTGCTTTACTTTTTTTTTTTACTATGCTTAGTTGAGTTTTTTTTTTTTTAATACAGTTGCACAATTTTTCCAAGCATGAAATAAATCAAGGAGAACAATGCAGGTCTATTCACATGGCTGCAAATGCAAAGAACAGTATACATTGCTAACGAACTGGAATGTCTACGTATTTGTCCAATTCTAAGGCAAATGATAGAGCAATTTTACAGTACTCTTCAGTTGCTTTCCCAGGATCTATAGAACTAGGTGTGAAATAAATACACTGCAAGTAGTGCTTTATGGGTGGTAAAGGCTGCAATCTTGAAGCTGGAGCAGTCTATAACCCAGTTGTCATAGTATCCAAAAAATGTAATCGTAAAACTTTTTGTATATACATCACTCAATTGCTAGGTTCAGGTACAACAAAGACGCTTTAAAGCGGCTGTAAGCCATGTGGCGCAGTCCTGGAGTCTAAAAGACTAGACTTCCCCTGGGGCATCCCAAATTGGGATGCCCTGCTTTGTGACACCCCGAGGGTCGCCAGTAAATTCACCCATTCCTGAGGCTCCCACAGCATTTCTGCTGCCTGTGGCCGCATACCCTGTATCCTGTAGCTAAAGCGCTTCTGCACTTAGCCATTTCCGTAGGTGAGAAAAATACAACCATCCTTGAGGCGGCATCATTGCCTGAGGTACTTGGGCAAGGAGGGGAGGGTGGCCATGGGTTGTGATGCTTGAAAGAATTTTTGAACTGGCTGTGATGGGTCTCTTATAACTTTTTTTTTGCCTTTGAGTTCAGCCAGTTTTCTCATAGTACCTAGAGGTCTGACAAGAAGGAGCTAATAATCTTAACCACCATTCTTATAGTCCTCCATATGCAATGTCTGTCCTTCATGGTGGCCCAAATATACCAGATTGTGATGGCGCTGCAGAAACTGAGCCAATGTCACCAGTTTTTGGAATAGACCAAAGTTGGCACAGGGAGTATAGTATCTGCTGCCCTTTTCTTTGTACCCCATTAACATTCTTGCCCCACCCTAGGGATAAGATGATTGTGCCAAGGAACGTTTCCTTCAGTCTGTTCACCTATTCACTATAGATGAGGGCTTTCTTAGGTTTCAATAACTTTTTATTAAATAAAGAATTCAAGTAGCGGAAACGCATGGGGACCCGAGGGGTGCAGCTTTGTGTCTTTTCCTTTGGCCGCCTTACGGGCTCTGGGGGAGCGATGCTGGACCAAAGATCAGGTAAGGTTTCTTTTTTTCTTTGTAACCCCTGTTGACATTGACTGTAATTCTTCTTGAGTTATTATAGTACTAGTTGACTATTTTACCATAATAACTTATTCTTAACCCATGTTTTCATTAAATTATAAATGGAATACGTAACATCTACCCCCCCACCATGCCAACCTAGCCTGGCGCTGAGACAGAATTCTGCTTTAATCAATTATTTCAACCTTATAATGAGGAAATGAAATCACTCTTTGGCCTATGATATTATAAAACATAGGTATCATTTTAGTCAGTATAGCTTTTCTGGACATCAACCAATTAAATAAGGGAACCAAACAGTGAGTATTATAAAAGGGGAAAAATTAAACAATACAGACTTATATAAAATTATCAACATACACATTCCAGAGCCATAGAGATGGTCAGGGGCGGACTGGGGCTAAAAAAAAAACGTCCCAGGACTTTTTGGGGCACACCGGCCCTGCTGTACTGCTTCTGGCCCAGCATAGCATCTTAAAGTGGACCAACACCCAGGATTTTCACTATCCTGGGTGTTGGTCCACTTCAGCGGGGCATCCGAGAACAGGATGCCCCGCTGTGTGAAACCCCCCCAAAAGACTTACCCTCTTACAGGGTGCGCGCCCGCGCCGGCCATTCACAAACGGCCAGTATGGGCGTGCGCACTGCTACAGGGGCGTGCGGGAGGCGGCTGATCCGTCGCCGATAAGGTAAGGTTTTTTGGGGCTTTTGGGGGGGGGTTTCAGCGCGCGGGACATCCCGATCTCGGATGCCCCGCGGTGAGGGAGGTGATCGGCCCGGGAATCTTATAGATTCCTGGCCCGATCACCCCTGGGTGTTGGTCCACTTTAACGTCATATTATATATACACCTTATTTTTCATTCCACAACATGCACCCAGAGTTTAGAGGACAAAAATAATAAAGAAAATATTCTGAACCAAATGGTGTGAAAAAACTCCCCCGTTACAGACAGTGTAGGATCTCTCATCACAGGCAGTAGGGGGCTTCCCTCTTTACAGCCAGTGAGGGGCTTCCCTCTTTACAGCCAGTGAGCGGCATCCCTCATTACCGCCACTGGGGGCATTGCTCAATACAGCCACTGGGGCATCTTTCAGTACAGCCACTGGGTGCATCCCTCAGTGCAGCCAGGGGGTGGAGAAATCCCTTGGTGCAGCCAATGGGTGGAGGCATCCCTCAGTGCAGCCAATGGGTGGGGGCATCCCTCAGTATAGCCAGTAGGTGGCGGCATCCCAATAACCATACTTAGGTTGTTTCTTGGTCAACGTGAACTAGAGTCCTATATTCCCTCACAGGCTGAGATACACAGTCAATCTATGCCTGCCATGCTTTTTGAGGGGACTGGGCGTGATAGGGGACCTGAGTGGGGATCCAGTTCCACAGGAGGCACTTCAGTGTATGACATTGCACGTCATCAAATGTGATGACGACGGGGTGGACCTGGTTTGATGAGGCGTAACTAAGATGGGAGAATAAAAGTAATTGGCAGTTTAACAACCTGATGAAGTGGAGTGATGCCAAGGTAATGTGTATCTGTATCATAGAAGTAGGTATATTCACCTCATATATCATATATAGTCACTGCGCAATCCATTACGTTTAAAAAAATGCTAAATCTTCTTTGATTAAAGCAGGCCTACAGCCAAAGCCCACTGCAAGAATTCCTCCATGCCATCCATTCCTAGACTACACTGGGTCCGATTTGGGCATAAAATAAAAAAATACAATTCTGTGATTACTCACCTGTAGAATTGGTATTATGAGTATACAGTACGTCCTGCTCCAAATAGAATACTTACAAGTGGGTATTACTCCGCCAGATGGTGCTGGACTGCAGCCCCTCAAATACCCGGGGACCTCCCACAATTCCCCAGCATTGAAAAGCAGTTAACGAGAAGCCGGCAGAATTAAACAACCCAAACTATCAACTATAACAATGATAACAATTACCATACAGGGGATCTAAGATAATGCAAAAACCAAGGGTGGGTTGGAGCAGGACGTACTGTATACTCATAATACCAATTCTACAGGTGAGTAATCGCAGAATTGTATTATTCTTAGTATACAGTACGTCCCGCTCCAAATAGAATACTTACAAGTGGGACATCCAATAGCAGTGTCCATAAAGTGAGGTGGGATCCCCAAGAAAAAAGTAGCAGCAGACAGTTTAAACCACTGCCGCCGGCAGAACCTTTCGGCAAAAGCAGCGTCAGCTGAGGCCCTAACATCAACCTTGTAAAACTTTGAAAAGATATGAACAGAAGACCAGGTAGCGGCCTTGCAAACTTGTTCAACAGAAGCCTGGTGCTGAAAAGCCCAAGAAGCTCCAATAGCACGAGTGGAATGAGCAGTAAGGCGGAAGGGAGGATTCGTCCCCTTAGCAGAGTAGGCCTGAATCACAGCCTGACGAATCCACTTGCTGATAGTAGACTTGGCAGGAGCCAAACCCTTCCTAGGACCAGAAGGGACCACAAAAAGAGCATCAGTTTTCCTGAAGGGTGCGGTAGACACCAGATAGTACTTCAGACACCTAACCACATCCAAAGAATCCAAACGAAACACCACCTTGTCCTGGTGTCTCTCATAGTAGGGGGGCTTGAATAGAAAGCGCCGCCAACTCAGACACACACCTAACAGAAGTGATAGCCACCAGAAAGACAGTCTTGAGTGTAAGAATGGCAATGGCAGCATCCTGCACAGTTTCAAAGGGAGCACCCAGCAAGGCTGACAAAACCAAATTCAAATCCCAAACAGGCACCATAGGCTTACGTGGGGGGCACACATGTGTTACCCCCTGGAAAAAGTCCTGATCAGAGGGTGCTGAGCAAAGGACTTCTGGAAGAAAATAGCCAGGGCAGAAACCTGCCCTTTCAGAGTACTGAGTTGGAGCCCCATCTCCAAACCATGCTGCAGGAACTCCTGATAGGTGTGTGGGCCTCTTGAGGACCCCACCTCCCCTGGAACCGCAGGAACTTCCAGAACCCCCCCCAACCTGACAGACTGGCATCTGTGGTGACCGTCTCCCAGGGAGGGGTAAGAAAGGATCTGCCCCCCAACAGGTTCCTTGAGTCCATCCACCACACCTCCTGACCCGAGGGGAGAGCACACAGACCCCGTCCAGGGACGCTGGGTCCTTGTCCCATACTGACAATAGGTGAAGTTGCAGAGGCCTCAAGTGGAACTGAGCATAAGGGACCGCTTCGAAGCATGCCACCATCAGGCCCACCAGCTGCATCCCCTGCCTGATGGAGGGATGAGGACAAGATAGGAGGATACTGAGCCTGTGCAGTCAGACTGTCCACCTTCGGTTGAGGAAAGAAAATCCTTGCCTGAATTGTATCCAGATTCATTCTCAGGAATGGAGTTACCAAGGAAGGGGACAGTGAGGACTTGGGGTGGTTGATCACCCATTCAAATGACTCCAGAGTGGACACCACCAGCTGAGGATCCACAAACTGGTAGTGTTGATCCATCAGAGCGAACCTGAGGAACCTTTGATGACCTGGAAATACAGGAATATGAAGGTAAGCATCTTTGATGTCCACAGAAGTCATGAAATCCCCTTGGCGCAGGGAACTGATAGCAGAGCGCAAAGTTTCCATATGAAAGCGCCTGCCCCTCACAAATTTGACGAATTTGTTGAGGATTTGTTCAAGTCCAGGATGGGCCTGACTGAACCATCTTTTTTGGGTACTGTGCATAGGTTGGAATAAAAGCCCTTGCCTTTTTTTTTTTCTTAAGGGGACCTGGCAGATGACCCCCAGCTCCAGGAGGCCTTGCACTGCTTGCACCAGTTCCTGAGCTGACACAGGGTCCTGAGGAATCCGGGATCTGATGAATCTTGGAGGGGGGCAGGCAGCAAGCTCTATCTTGTAACCGGAGGACACTACCTCCTGAATCCACCGGTGTGAGACATGAAGCCTCCAGACGTGAGCAAAGTGCTGCAGCCGTCCCCCCACCCGGATGGGTGAGGGCGCCCCATCATGCCTGAGGGGGCTTGGGGGATGATTTTGCTTTGGAACCCCAGGAGGGGCCAGGACGTCCACGTCCTCTGCCCCTATCCCAGAATTCTCCCCGGGTCCCAGGAAAGGAAACCCCCCTCCCCTGTCTGGCTCCACGGTAAGGGGAGGAGAAGGAACCCTGACACCGAAAGGGCCGAGGTTGCCGCCTGCGCTGGGGTAACCTGCCTCCCTTAGCAAAAAAGTCAAGGCGGTCCCCAAACAGGCGCAGTCCTTTAAAGGGAAAACCAGTGAGGGCCTTCTTGGCAGCGTTGTAAGCAGCCCACTGGCGCAGCCAAACCGAGCGGCGTATAGCCACCACAAGGGCAGATGTTCTGGCACACATTCTGATGGTGTCATCCATGGCAGAGAGGACAAAATTTACAAATACGTCACAACTGGAAAGTGCATTGAACACCTCACAAGGGAAATCATCAGGGGCACTGTCAAGTATATTTCTGATGAGGGTTCTAGTGGCCACAGCAGTGATGGCAGAGGCACAGACCGGGCGCAGCGCCGTCCCTGCACATGCAAAGGCGTGGGATGCCAGCTGATCAATACGCCAGTCCTCAGCATCCCGCAGGGTAGTATGCTGTATGGAAAAGCTCCCCCCTTTGCCTGGGAGCCGCAACAGGGAGAGAGATGGACAGAACCTCAAAAATCTGGGTCAATAATCTGTCAGTGTCATCTGGGGCCCAGGGGTCAGAGCCAGAATCGTCATGACCCCTTGGTCTCTCATCAGATGAGCCTGAGTCAGAAAAAAGCTCCCCTTCATCAGACGGGGTATAGCCATAAAGATTAAAAAACTCCTCAGTTTCCATAAGGAAAAGAGTGACATTAGGCGTTAAGTGCCGCTTTTTAGCAGGGGCCTTACGCGCCAAGGTATTAGCAATCAACTTCTCAACAGTAGCCAGTCTAGAAGACACATCAGGCTGAGAGTCCCCACTTGTATGCAACTCAGTAGGAGTGAGATTTAAGCTTGGGGAGTAGGTGAAGTGAAAGGAGGTGCAGCCACTGGCAGGCCAGATTGCAATGCAAGTACCTGCTCAGCACAGGGTACACAGACTCGTTCCTTGTCAGCGTCAGCATGAGGCTGCCCACACGCTACACACAGCCGGTCTTGTCCCGAAGGAACCCCCGGTCACATTATCCTGGGATGCCTCCATATGGTGATTATAGCGGCACTATAGGCCGATAGGGATTAATGCTATACAGCAACCCCGGATGCCCCAATAACCCGCTAGTGAAGTGGGAGTATTACACAAGGCCTATAAGTTATATAACTAATAAAGGGCCAGGAGAAGCCAAAGGGTTCGCCCAGCCTGAAAGACATAAGAAGAAAAGACCATAAGCACACAGTAATAAAAGGAAGAATATAAAGCCGCCCGCGAGGGCACTTACGAACCGCGGTAGGTAGGGGTCCGTCGCGCATGGGCCAACCAAGCAGGTTAAAGATGGCTTCGGTATACCTCGAGGGGCGGGCTGGTATCAGCAATGACGCGGAGCGCGCCATAGAGGGCCCCCCCCTCCGAAGAGCGCGAAGCCAGGACGTGACAAGCAGCCAATGACAACGGCCACTTAATAGGGCCCACCGATAGGGGGCAAAGGGCAATAGTGTGGGAGGGGCATCCCATAGAGGCTCACCATAAGCCTGAACCGCCTACCCTTTGGTGGGGGATTGCGGTGGAGCAGCGTTCCTAAGCACCTAACAGCGGTGCTGCCTACCTTCACCCGACCAGCGCAGCCAAGGCTGGGAGGCATATTACTAATGGAACGGGTGGGAATAGTCCTACAGGGCCGCAGGCTAATAGCCCCCCTCACCTGCGAGTAGAGAGCCATTTCTCGTCCTTCGCAATCCAGACTGCAGAGAAATTCTGGGGATTTGTGGGAGGTCCCTGGGTATTTGAGGGGGAGGAGCATATTTTTCAATGTCTCTGCAGTCCAGCACCATCTGGCAGAGTAATACCCACTTGTAAGTATTCTATTTGGAGCAGGACGTACTGTATACTAAGAATATAGTATGTACCACGATCTTGAACACTAAGAGCGGAGCAGTGTAAAACAGTACATATGACCTTTAATGACCCAGTCAGTAAAGCACCAGGGCTGCTGCTGCAGTGAGGTGACTAGTGAGTTATACAAAACTCCAAATACCACCCGAATTCAGGATTCCGTCACACTCGTCTTCAATCCCTCCTTCACTATTAAGAGAACAGTGCCACTAAGGTGAGTAACTTTATAATTATTTTACGTCATGTAGAAGGTTCATCACATAAAAAAACATGCAGTTAATAATCACTTAAAGTGGACCTTCACCCTGAATAAGAGCATATCTTATATGTTTCCCACACCCGGTACATACAAAATGTTCACATTTAAGATCATCCTACCTGCATCTACTGTTATGAGTCTTTAAATATCCAAGATGGCGGCTTATGGAGCATCAGGCAGCCTGAAACACAGGAAGTGTCTTCTGACTGTGTCACTCTGCATTCTGGGATTGCTGTCCTTTCCCTGACCCCAGCTCTGCTCTGTCTGTGCAATGGGCAGCTATAACCCGCCCCCTGCATTTTTGCCTCCTCTCCTCAGTATGTGTGATGCTTCTCAAGTCAAGATGGTGGCACCAGTATCCTAGAGTCCTGAACAGAGTTGCAGCCCTATAGGGGAAAGAGTAAGTGACTAAAAACTTAAAATATATTAATTTTAGATGCTGGGTAATCATTTTAAGGGTTTGTGCTTTTAATTAAATCATGATGAAGGTCTGGTTTAAAAACCATAATTATACAAGTGAATCAAAATGACAGTAAACTTGGAGTTGTGTTAACTGTGCCAAAAACACTGGTCAGGTACTTTTTTTTTTTAATGCCATTACCCAGTTGGAGCTCGGGGTAGGGACGGCAGAAAGAAAAAAAACAGAAAAAATAGACTGGGGGTCGATTCTAACAAGCTGACTGTCCGAGCCATATGGAGCATGAGCATGTGCAATTTGCTCCTGTGGATCTGCCCAGGCTTCACAAACACTGAACAGGGTGAGCATAGATGCTCTGCAAGCAGTGGAGCAGGTTGGGTACCTGAGTACAGCATGTGAAGGCAATGTTGTCACTTACATGTCCTCCCTTGCCTTGACCTAGAGAGCATAATTAATTATTGGATGAAGGAATCTGTATTGGAGACCAGCTAGCCACTGATTCAGGGTGGGGGTCCGCAGGCACACCCTGCATAGGATTGTGAGGGGGGAGGGGCACAGATGGAGCATTTTTTTTCATCTATAAGGACAGCAATGATGTTGGGTATAGCAGATTTCGAGGAGGATCCGCATGCCCACTCTTCATAGTCATCTTTTGGGAGGGCGCATATTGATTACTGGAGGAGAGCAGTGTTATTTTTCATTTATAGGGACATCAATGAGGGTCAGGTATGTTTTGCAAGAAATGAGTACGACTAATCCACTGGTAGGAATTACTGTGTGCTCTGTGGCCTAGTGTCGTTATTGACTTGATTTGTTAGATGGAGCAGTGGTAATTAGAGTGAATAGAGATGTTAGGTGTTGGGGTTGTACAGGGGAGGAGCATGGTTTATACCAGCGATACTCAACTGACGGACAAGGGTCTGAATGCAGACCTCAGCACCAGATTTGCAGACCCCTGCTCTGACAGCCCTGCACTGCTTATTCTCCCTGCCACTATCATGGCTCCCTGGCACCTAGCATTGCAATATGAAGTACTGCACGGGTGGGAAGTGGCATTGCAAGGTACACACAAACTTTGTTTCTTGGTCTCTTTGCCCTATCCAATCTTTTCCCCCTGCCCCAGCTCAGCACCATCTATCCCTGTCCCACCATCTCATCCCCCCAGCTCTACCCCATTCAAGCCCTGTCCCCTCAGGTTTGCCAATACATTAGTCTTTCATCCAGCTTTGGCCATCTACCCCCTCCCCCGGTCTTCCTCAATCATTCCTGTCCTTCTAGTTCTGCCCCATCCCTTCTCCCAGCTCTCTCTCTCCATCCTCCCTTGCCCTTCCTGCTGTGTCTATCTATCCCTCTTCCTTACAGCTTATCATCAATTAATCCCAGCACTATCTATCCAACCTTGTTACCAGACATTATTGCCTGTAACATTTTGGGCCCACCCCTGTACACAGTGTGTCACAGGCCACAGCTGTAGTTCTGTGGGGCCAAACAGAAAAAAAAAGCTCTTGTTTTTTCCCATTGGCCAATAGAATTTTTGGAGTAGGGTGGGGGGAGGGGCAAGCAGCCTTTTTAAGTTCTGCCTGAGGGGTATATAGCCCCTCCCCCAGTGTCCTTATTTCTAACTATCCAACCCTAGCGATAGCCCTCCGTCTGGTCCTTCAACTCCCACTGGATGCCTTTAAATGGACCTTTACAAGAAGTTGTTGAGTACCCCTGGTCTATACAGTCAATTTATGAAGTGAAGGGTTGTGTAACCTGATCAACATATCAAGCAACACTGTTGATTTTTAAATCGAAAGAAAATTGTGGCAAAACTTCAAAAAAGAAAAACCCTTATATGCAAAAGAAATCAAATGCTGACCGGTGTGCACCTTAAAATAGAGACTAGAACAACCCCTCTCATGGAGAGCAAGGCCTCAAAAGTTCACAACTGAACATAAAAAATAAAAAAAAGTTATGACCATCGTAACACAAAGCATGCCCCACTGAGTGAAACCCCCCAGATTACCCAGAACAACTCATCTTTCCCAGGTCTATGGCCCATGCGTGGGCTCCCGTCCTATCAGAGCCATTTGCCATGCATATGTAATGCTCTGTAAATGGCTCTGTTTAAATGCAGAGCTTCGGCAACCGGGTGCAATCACAGCAGCGGGAGCTGGGAGCATGCTCACAACCCAAAGATGTGGCCGCCGGATGTTTACATCTGCAAGGAACCCCAGAACCAAGCGAGTGTTGTGCCCCCGGGGGGGGGGGGGGGGGTCCACACAGTGGAGCATCAGGATGCCCCAGGAGAAGGCCAGCAGTTGGCTCTGAAATCCTTTAGATACTAGGGCTGTGTTGTGAGGGTTTTTTGTGTTAAGGATAATATTAGCCGAGTCATTAAGGGGTTAAAAAGTATTTCAGAAACTTTAGGTTTTCGGGGAGTGCTTCCTGCACCATAAAACATACCCAATTTGTAGAACAGATCCAGCAGCACCCAGACGCATGCCGCATACTTTTTACATGCAAACTTAATGGTTGAAAATACAATTCTGTAGAATTGATTTTACTGTGTACAGCACGGCCTGTTTCATTTCAATCATTACTTCTAGGTATTCCGCCACAAGGTGGCGCAGTTGACTGCAGAAGATTTGTGGCTCCTCCATGCCCTATAAAAAGCCAGGAATCACCCATAGACCCCTAATGTTGAAAAGCAGTTATGCAAGAAGCCGGGAGATAAACCATGATAAAAAATACACAGCCTCACAAAAAATAACTTTAAAACAATCACCATAAAGAAGCAACCAAGGGCAACGATAACAAGGGAGGGATGAAACAGGCCGTGCTGTACACAGTAAAATCAATTCTACAGATGAGTAATCACAGAATTGTATTTTTCCAAGTGTACAGCACGGCCTGTTTCATTTCAATCATTACTTCTGGGACGTCCAATAGCAGTGTCCTTAAAGTAGGGTGGGATCCCCAATGAGCAACGGCAGGCAGTTCAAGCAACTACCGCCTGAAGCACCTTACGGCCAAAAACAGCATCAGCTGAGGCCCTAACATCAACCTTGTAAAACTTAGAAAAAGCATGAACAGAAGACCAAGTAGCGGCCTTACAAACTTGTTCAACAGAAGCCTGGTGCTGAAAAGCCCAAGAGGCACCAATAGTCCCAGTAGAGTGAGCAGTAACGCGGAAGGGAGGTCCCTTTGGCAGAATATGCTTGCACCACCACCTGTCGAATCCACTTGCTGATAGTGGATTTGGCTGGAGGCAAGCCCTTCCTATGTCCGGAAGGAAGAACAAAAAGAGGGTCAGACTTCCTAATGGGCTCAGTAGCGACCAGATAATACTTGAGCGCCCTGACCACATCCAGAGAATAAAGGTTCCGTTCCTTGGAATTAGCAGGGGCAGGACAATAGGAAGGCAAGACAATGTCCTAATTGAGATGAAAGACAGATACAACGGAACACCACCTTATCCTGATGCTGCTCAAAATAAGGAGGTTTCATGGAAAGCGCCGCCAGCTCAGATACTCAACGCACCGAAGTAATAGCGACCAGAAAGGCTACCTTAGGAGTCAGAATGGACAGAGCTGCCTTACACAGAGGCTCGAAGGGAGGACCCTGTAGAGAAGAAAGCACCAAGTTTAAATCCCAAGCCGGTAACAGAGGCTTACGCGGCAGACGCACATGAGTAACTCCCTGGAAAAAAGTCTTGACAAGCCTATGATTGGCAAAAGATCTTTGAAAAAAGATTGCCTGAGACGAAACCTGTCCCTTGAGGGTACTAAGTTGTAGGCCCGAATCCAGACCATGCTGTAAAAACTCCAGAATCCTGGGAATGGAGAATTCACGACAAGATAGAGACCTGGACTCACACCAAGCAATATAAGCATGCCAGACCCTGTAATAAATAGTAGACGAAGACTTCTTCCGAGCCTTAATCAAAGTATTGACAACAGAGGCCGGCAAACCCTTGCCCATCAAGATGGAGGTTTCAGCAGCCAAGCCGTTAAAGCCAGCATTTGTAAATTGGGATGGAGCAGCTGCCCCTGAGTGAGAAGCTCTGGATCGTCGGGCAAGACGTACCGATCCACCGCCATTTGGAAGATGTCCGCGGACCAAAACCTCCTCGGCCAACGGGGGGCTACTAGAATGGCCGGTACCCCCTCCTGGGCTTTCTTGCGCATCACACAACCCAGCAGCGGAAAGGGAGGAAATACATAGAGGAGCCGAAACTCCGACCAGGGAATCGCAAACGTGTCCGTGGCGAAGGCCAGAAGATCCTTTGACAGGGAGACGAATCTTGGAAGCTTGTGATTGTGACGGGATGCAAATAGGTCCACATCTGGCTGACCCCAGTGGCGGCACAGAGCGTGGAAAACCTAGGTGCTGAGAGACCATTCCCCCAGACGAGACGCCCCCCTGCTCAGGGAGTCCGCCTCCTGGTTCTCCACCCCCGGAATGTAAACCGTCGAGATGCAGGGAACAGTCTCCTCCGCCCATGATAAGATCAGGGACAATTCCTTGAGGGCTCGCTTTCTCCGGGTCCCTCCCTGATGATTGATGTAGGCAACCGCCGTCTGATTGTCCGAGCGGACTTGTACAGCGAGGGGAGTCAACTAGGAGAGCACCAACCTGATCGCCTTCAGCTCTAGGATGTTGATGGGTGCGTGAGCCTCCTGGGGACCCCACTGACCCTGAAACTTCAGTGACTGCCGAACTTACCCCCAGCCGGTCAGACTGGCGTCCGTGGTGACAATTTCCCACCACGGAGGCAGAAAGGACCTGCCCACTAGAAGATTCCTCGAGTCCAACCACCAAGAGAGGGACTGTTTGACCAGAGGGGACAGAGCAAACTCCTGATCCATGGACTCCTGAGTCCGATCCCAAACCGACAAGAGATGTAACTGAAGAGGTCTCATGTGGAACTGAGCAAGGGGAACCGCCTCGAACCAAGACACCTTGAGGCCTACCAACTGCATCCCCAGACGGATGGAGGGATGGGAACACAGCAGCAGCGCCTGCGCCTGCATCTGAATGCCCTCCACCTTCTGCTGGGGCAGAAATACCTTGACCTGAGAATTAACCAGTGTCATGTCCAGGAAAAACCTCGCCAAAGACGGAGACTTGGGATAGTTGATCACCTAGCCAAAGGACTCGAGAGTGGACGTCACCACCTGAGTATCCTTCTCGGCCTGATGAAGATATTGAGCGACAATCAATAGGTCATCCAGGTAAGGGAGAATGCGAATGCCCTGGCTCCTCAGTAGAGCCATGACACCCGCCAGCACCTTGGTGAAGCTCCGAGGGGTCGATGTGATACCGAACGGCAAGGCCACAAACTGGTAGTGTTGATCCCCCAGAGCAAACCTCAAGAACCTCTGGTGACCTGGAAAGATTGGAACGTGAAGGTAAGCATCCTTGATGTCCACCGTGGTCATGAAGTCGCCCGGCCGAAGGGAACTCATGGCCGAGCCTAAGGTCTCCATGCGGAAATGCTTGAATCTGACAAATTTGTTGAGACCCTTTAAATCCAGCATGGGCCTCAGGGAGCCGTCCCTCTTGGGAACCGTGAATAGGTTGGAGTAGTACCCCCGACCCTGTTCCTGAAGAGGTACCGGGCAAATCACTCCAGAAGCTAGAAGCCGCTGTACAGCCAACCGCAGGCCCTGAGCCGCCACAGGATTTAGAGATATCCTGGACCAGAGGAATCATGGAGGCGGCCAGGCTGCAAACTCTATCTTGTAACCTGAGGAAACCACCTCCTGAATCCACCGGTCTGAGACACACAGTCTCCAGACGTGAGCAAAAAGTCGAAGCCATCCCCCCACCCGGTCGGGTGAGGGCGCCTCCTCATGCCTGAGGGGTCTTGGGGGAGGGTCTGGGCTTGGTTCCCCAGGAGAGACCGGGGAGACCGCGGGATCTGCATCGACCCCAAGAGCCTCTGCGACCACCTGAGAATGAGGATCCACGACCTCCCCTTGAAGGGCGAAAGGAAGAGGATCCCCGAAAGGGCAGAGCCCGCTTCCTACGCTGGGGGAGCCTACCATCCTTGGTCAGAGCATCAAGACGCTCAGCGAAGAGACGAAGTCCAGTGAAGGGGAGCCTAGTGAGAGACTTCTTAGCGGCAGTGTCGGCCGCCCACTGACGCAACCAGACGGACCTACGCATAGCAACCAACAGGGCCGAGGCCCTACCACCAAGCCTGACGGCGTCATTCATGGCAGATAGCACAAAGGCAGCAAAGTCAGCACAAAGCAAAAGGTCCTTATAATCCTCCGTATACTTGCGAGACTGGGCAGCCTCAGCCAGGTGCCTGACCTTCTTTTTAATAGTGATGGCCACAATAGCCGCAGCGCAGACAGGACGCAAACCAGCCCCAACTAAGGTGAAAGCATGACAAGCCAGCTGATCCATACACCGGTCAGCGTTATAACGCAAGGTTGTGGTGTCAGGAGACGGCATGACCGAAGTGTTGGACAACCCCAGGACCGGAGTGTCAACCTCAGGGGGACACGACCAGCAGCAAACAAAAATCAGCCGAGAAGGGATACCTTCTATCTAACCCCTCAGGCACCGAGGGCAACCTGTTGGGGCATTCCCACTCCTCGAGAACCATATTGGAAAAGTGGCCCTGCTCAGGGGAACTCCAAGCGTTGCTTGGCAGGGCGAAAGAGCTCACCCTGCTTCTTCTTCGCCACCTTAGGGGGAGCGATCTGAAGAGTATCAAAAACCGCCGACAAGAGCCTGTCGGTATCCTCCGGGAGCCAAGTATCCTCATCTGAGGACGACCCTAGATCACTATCATACTCTCCATGACGATCCCCAGAGGAATCTGAGTCCCGGAATAACTCCCCCTCCTCCAGTGAGTCACGGCCGCCATAAACATCAAAGCCCTCGTCCTCATCGGTAAAGAGGGACAGTCCCGTGTCTAGGTGCCTCTTCTTGTGCGAGGCCTTGCCCATGGCCAGCCGGTCCAGTTGCCGTTCAACACTGGCCACTCAGTGCCAGGTCCTACTGGGACCCCCTGCTGGTGTCCCTCTCGCTGGGCGCTAAGTGCAGCCGCGGGGGAGTAGGGGAAGGTGAAAGAAAGGCCGGACTGGGTAGGGTAGCGCTCAGACCAACCTGCTCTGCAATGACACTTTGGGCGCATGGAATGCAAACCGCGCCGCCCCCACTCAGAGGGAATACCCCACACATGAGACACAGACGAGCTTGCCCCGAGGGGCCCCCGAGCTCGCTATCCCCAGAAGCCTCCATATGGTGATTTTCAAAAGGCACCAAAACGGCCAAGACGGTATAAGGGCTAACAGGCCCCACCCGGGATGCCCCCAAGGGATGCCCAGTGGGAGAATGGATGGGGGGAGGGGGGTATGGACCCGGGAGAAACCACAAGCTCATCTGAAAGACATAAAGTGAATCACAAATGAGCATCCCACAGCGTCTCATTGTAAAGCAAAAACCAACTCACGGACCAAAAGGAGAACGGCACAGCAGCACGGCAGCAGCCTGAAGTAAAGATGTCACACTGCGTCCCCGCAGCAGATAAGGGCAGCCACCCGCGTTCCCCCTGCCAGGCACCACACGAGGAAGGTAATATGGCGCCTATGCGGACCTCGAGGGGCGATACGCGGCATCCCGCCCGAAAGGTGCGAACGACGCAGCGCTCAAGGATCGGCCCCGCCCCCCCAAAAAATGGGGCCGGAGCCGAAGGAGGAAGAAAGCCTCCACAGCGTCCCCAGCCGTGGAGCGCAGTGCGCTCGAGGAGGCGGGGACGACCGTACCGCCACAGTGCCCGCGCGGCCATCAAGTAAAGCTTGCGGCCCGGCTTTGTTATGCTTCCTTCCTTCCTTTAGGGGCCGGGTGCATTCCCCCCCCCCCCCCCCCCGCGGTTGCCGGGTAGAGGGGGAAATGCGCCCCGGCCCCTAAAGGAAGGAAGCATAACAAAGCCAAGCATAACAAGTAAAAAAACACCAAGTCACACAAGTAAAAGTGACACACAGACAGGTTACTCCTGTCCCCCACATAGACTCACCATTCGCCTATAGCCGGCTACCCTTCAGATATAGGGTCTGCGGCCCAGAGCAAAGTTCGCTGAACACCCGACCCCAGGTGTTCCCTACCGTCACCTGATCCGAGCAGCCAAGACTGGGAGGCAGAAGGGTCCGGAAACAGGTGGGAATAGTCCTACAGGGCCAACAGGCTTGGTTGCCCCGCTCGCCTGCGAATAACCAGATAGAGCCATCTTCTTGTCTTCGCAGTCGTGACTGCAGAGACCACTGGGGGTCTATGGGTGATTCCTGCCTTTTTATTGGGCTGGGAAGAGCCACAAGTCTTCTGCAGTCAAATGCGCCACCTTGTGGCAGAATACCCAGAAGTAATGATTGAAACAGGCCGTGCTGTACACTTGGAAAATTACGCCCTCCCACCACCCGCTTTACTCACTTTATTATTATCCGCTTTATTCACTTTAACTGGGGGAAGCCAGGCACCACCTCAGTGCATACTCTCTGTGGGAGGCAACAAGAACAAATGAAATAACCCATTTTCAGAAAGTGGTAAGTTTTGCAGCACCACACTGCAGACGGAAGGAAGGAGAGTATAGTTTTTTTTTTGTTCCCTTGATTGGCATGAGTTTATCCTTTACAGAATCCTGCATAGAACTTCTTAAGCATCCCCTATGCTGCCTCTTAGCCAACTGCTAAGGGACATTTTATCTCTGGTACTGTACCTAAAAGGACCTAAAACAGCAGAGTAAAAATCACCAGTTTGCTGGCAAGTGAATAGCAAAACCACTTAGGCTCTTAAAACATTGAATGCTATCTGGGATTAACTTAAAAGCGATTAGCCACCTAATGAAACAAAATGGTACTCGCTCTTTGTACCCATGTAGCTGATCGTTCCAGTCACATGATTGCTGGATCCCAGCCAGTACCGCCTTTTGAGGCATGCCAGGAGAGTAGGTGACATGGAAGACATGAGGGCCTTTTTGAGTTTAAGTTGGCTTAAAATGGTAGGTCAATAACACACATTTGCATTAAGCATGTAGCATAAGGTTTGCCAAGACTGCTAAATGAGCGAACCAATTCCAGAGGCACTGGTCCTTAATAATTGGGAATTCTAAATACCGATAGACGGTAAGTTTAAAAGCTGTAACTTCTCCCTTGATAGGATAAGAACCCAACTTCCTGGTTAATTCCCCAGTCCAAATAAGTTGGGACCAGGCCTCTGGGAGGAACAATCAAACCTATAGTAAAGGCCAGAGGATCTCATAGGCCAACACAACTAACTAGCCAAAGGCAAGGGGAATGAGTGCAGTCACTGGGCAGGCTCTAGATTGAGATGATTCAGATTTAGGATGGGACGTACTGTCCTGTTCTTCTTGGGAACCACAAACAGGTTGGAGAAGAGGCCGAAGCCTCTCTCTGCTGACGGCACGGAGACAATCACTCCTACCTGTAACAGCTGGTCGATGTCCGACCTCAGCACAGACGCATTCTCCAGGAGACTTCCAAGAGATCTTGGAAGTTTGGACGACAATATGGGCAGAAGCCACCTCACAAATTCTCCCCTAGGGTCCCAACCTCCCTAACCTCGGCATTCGAAACCTCAGCTTGTCAGATCTGTGCAAACTGGTGAAGACCCCCCACCCACCTTTCCGTGCGAGGGCATCCCTTCATGCCTGACTGGCATAAAACTCAGGCATCTATTAGGGGCACCAAGGGGGCTTGGTCTTACCCTCTATCGTCTTCTTGAGAGCACTCTCAAGTCCCATATTTGTGAAAGGGACAAAAGGAAGGGCCTCCGTGGCTCTGTTGCCCTGGTCTCTTCTGCTGTGATCTGGTAACCGTAACACCTGTGGAACTCTTGACCAAATCATTCAGTCCCTGAATCCATCGCTGAACAAGCAGTCGCCAACAAAGGGTAACGCAGCCAGTGTCTTCCTGGAAGTTGAGTCTGCAGATCATTGCTACCAGATAGTGCAGGAATTCCTTCACCTTGACATCAGCCGCACGGGCCTTCTGAAGGTCCTGGATCCTGCTACCCCAGACCTTCCCTGGCAAACACAACAGTGATAAGGCAGTGAAAGTACTGAATGATGAGAGGTGGTGAGGGTTTCCCCCAGAACACTGGGGGAATGTAAAGTGTCCTGAGTGCAAAGTGGGGGGCCCTTGTGACCACTGGCTTTTCAAATGTTTGGAATACCCCGCTGTATCAGCTGAACAATTATGATGGGCTCTAAGCATTTAACATGTTATTAGTCTAGGAGCCTGACTTAGTCCCCATCCTGGCAAAAATAATAAACAACAGATACTTGTCTATAGTCCCTTGCAGCCGATACCGGTAGTTTGAAACTTATTGACATCAGCGATCTCGTCCCCACCTTCCTGACGGCCTTGGGACAAGTGGCCACACCCTTGTGTCAGTCACAGTGACAAGCCACTCCCACTCCATTCACTCCAAAGGAGGAGGTGTGTCAGCCATTGGAATGCCCCCACCATTGGAAATGGACTGGGAGTGGCGGCCAAGGACCATGAGGCGATGGGCGTTTGGATTTCCAGTAGAGTTAAATTTCAAGCTCCCAGAATAGGGACGATCAGCTGAGTATATGTTTATTATTTTTACCCGGACAGTGTCTTTAACTGTATGAATTAGCTTTTACCTAATTTTCACTGAGCTGCTCTGCATATATAAATAGGATTTAGTGCATGCTTATTTCTCTCTCCATAACCTCTTATTTTGTTTTTTTTTCTTCCACCCCAAGGTTATTAATACAGGTTATTTACTTTGGTATAGACCATATTTACCCTTCTTTTTTGGGGGGAGGGGGGGAATTAGAGGAGCAATGGTCTTCTGCTCATCGGCTGCCATGGAGTTTTTATGCTGTAGCATGGTAGTTTGCGTTCTTTCCTGCTTCTACTGGTGGACAGATCCCTTTTGAGGAAATCTATGCGCCCTTGCCTATGTTTTTTTTTCTCAGAGAGTGAAGTACATCTGTGGATGACGTCACTTCCATGATTTGCTGACTGAAGTGAGGGAGGTGGCACAATTTTGTAGCTCACGTTCTGGCTGAGAGGATGTGAGGAGGAGCAGCTATCCAGGTAAGGGTAACTTAGATTGTTATGCATGGGACCCAAGTAAAATGAACAAGGGCACGTGTGCCCAAAACTGGTTGATGGTGGAACAGGTATGTAGCTACTGTTCTTATGCTGTACCTATGGATTATCAATGGGATCTACCACTGCTTTTAAAACTGGATACAATAAATGTGAAGTTTTATATATTTTCACCACTGGCTAGCTATTGGAAGGTTGATGTAGGTGACCATAAGCAAGTATATTATTTATATAATACATAAAATCCTATACCATTGTAAATAAAGCCCAAATGTATCTTTAAAGCAGAACTACAGTCAAAAATAACTAGTTCCGCATTACTAACCCGCTGTGCATCGCCGCTGGCAGCACTGATAGGCTGCTGGTGGTCACGTGGGAGAGTCACTGCATCCTGCCTCCCCGCTGCTAACTAGTACATTTTTTTTAACTGTAGTTCCGCTTCAGTGGTAAATGAACAGCCATTAGCTTATTCCACAACACAGCTCCTTCAATTTTTACATAGAGGTTTGTTCACTTTAAAAGGAAACCAAGCATAAAAAAGGTACACTAATCAACATGAATTAATATTAAGCTCAGAAGAGTGGTGTACAGAACAAAGTTGAATTAGAAACTACAATGCGGCAGCCAAAACACCTTCACATGACAGTGATTTTGTGAAATCACTTCTTGTAGGTTTAAAATAATCTCATATTACAGGTGCTCATCACACCCGGTGAGTAAGACGGGTGTGTGCTGGAGGCAGGGTGCCAGCAAAAGCGATAGATACCATCAAAAGAGATCTCCAAACAAAAACAATGTTTCTTTAAAGAGGAAAGCATTGAGTGTGTTACATTTAAAGGGTAATTCCACTTTTTATGGCATCCCTGGGCTCTCCCTTTGCAGCTGGGCATGGGAGCACGGTCAACCATAGAGGCTGGGGATGGTTATGCACCGCAGACTGCAGGGAGATCGGGGATGCAGTCGGTCAACTTTCTCTGGGTTGGGCTCTGGATGTAAACAAAGCAGTATGCTGTGCATTAAAGTCATACTTTAGACAAAAAATGTAAAAACATTATATTAACATCTTATCCAGGGCAGGCTATCGCTGCTGGTCCAGTCTGCAGACACTCACCAGATCGCCCGAGTGTCTGCAAATCGGAACAGCTAGCGTGGAAGAAAGGGGAGTATAGTGTTCTTTTTATTTTTTGACTAAAGAATGGCTTTAATCTGTATTAATGTGCAAGGCATACAGCCCTGATTGGACGAGAGCCCGCACATGAGCTGAGGGACTGGGGGAAGGCTTGATCTTAGGGCAACCTTGGGGGTTTCCATACAGCATTTCTGGAAATACTTCTGAGCCCATGCAGTGATTTGCATAACCCACTCATTCCTTTTTTTTTTTTAAAGTGGATCAAAACCAAGGATTTTGACTATCCTGTGTTTTGGTCCATGCCCCCTTTAAAGTGGACCAAAACCCATGATTTTGACTATCCTGGGTTTTGGTCCTCTCCCGCTTTGTGAAAACCCCAGATCGCCCCGTTCACTTACCCTGCTTCCCGGTTCTACGCCGCATGCACGGATGCTTGTCCAATCAGCATGCTCAGGGCCGCTGACGTCACGTCATCTAAGATGGCTTCTAAGGCCAGTGGCCAACCACTCACAAATGGCTGGCACAGAAACACGCCCTGCTATAGGGATTAGGGGGTGTGGATGCAACATGCACTGTTGGACCGGCGAAGCAGGTTAAGTCAACAGGGCTACCTGGGGGTGTTTTACATAGTGGGGTATCCCAATTTTGGATGCCCCGGGGGAGGGAATCGATCATAATATTCCCAGACCGATCAAGCTGGGTTTTGGTCGACTTTAAAGCAGAAAGCATTGACTGTGTTACATTTAAAGGGCAATTCCACTTTCAATGGCATTTTTATAGGTTTCCATTATTGTGTAGCAAAATTCTATCTTCAATGTGCTAAGCTTATCTGGTATTTTTTTTATTTTCTATTTGTGTTCAAATATGTAATCTGTATGTAATTTCAATTTCATAGTATGTAATTTCAAGTACATATCATAGACTTCTTCACTCTAGCTTGCTAATCATCTGATTGGCTAAGGCATGGGTGACTGGTTCAACCCATTCTGCTGAAATTCAACTTCCTTCTGTTTGGAACAATCCCAGTCTTGTGTTCCAGTAGCAAGTGTTAATGGCCGGGTTCTCAGCTGGAGAGGTCATTAGGCTGCTTAGACTTAGCAAAAGTTGGAAGAATTGTGGGACTTGTAGTCCATTTTTTTTTTACTCAAGGCCATGGAAACCACTACCATTGTATTGACACCCAGGAATATAAGAAACTTGGACACATCATGCTGATAAGTAAATCACAGGTCTGGGGGCACAATCCTAACACAAATGTTTATTTTATATTCCAGAAGAGGAAAACAATAAGGGAGAGCACCAAAAACCTGACAAAAAGAGTTTTTCTCTAAATTTTTGTTTCAATTTATAATTTTTTTTTAAAGTGACCCAGACACTGGGAATAAGGACCTGCAGAGGGCAGAAAGGGTTTTTAATGTGTGTGACCTAATAACTGTAGGAGAAGGGCCATTGCTTTTATATTTTGATTTCGTTTTATTTCTTTTTTGCAATCTTTTATTGAGTGAGAAGGCATTGGTGAGTTAACGTCTAGGCTTCATTGCGTAGATGACAAACAAAAAAATGAGATAAACAGATTTCTTTCCTTCTTAGGAATGTAGAAGACGATTAATCTCAATGGCTTCAAGAAGTAGCCAAGCTCTTTGAATACAGACAGGAGTCGAGCCGCTTGTTTGATGTGCAGTGTGCGAGCCATTTGTTACTAGCAGATCAAAAAAAACGGAAAAGGGTCCTGAAACAAGCCAAACACGAGAAATGCCAAAACTCTTCTTTCATACGTGTCCATCGTCTTTCTTTGAACTTCTCATTTGCAGATTTGGTCAGTATACTGAACTAATTATCATGCAGAGGGTCTGCCAGATCGCACAGCTTCAGCTGCTTGCTCTAGACAATGTCGAGGATACCATGGAAGCGTGCAAGAGATCATGGCGCCAGAAACTGGAACAAGTCACATACGCTGCGGTGACCAACAGATTACTAGGACTAACTTTATTTATCATGAAACACTGTAAAAATAAACTTAAGCAGCAACCAATCAGTTCTCTGGAAAATGTCTCAGCCTTTGGTCTTGTTTGTTAAGGTTCTCATTAATTCAGGGTATGGTAAGTCTGCAGTAACAAGTCAAAGCAACTGAACATGCTGCATTTTTCCTGAAGGTGTTTTTCTAGCAGTCAGACTGGCTTTTTCTGGTAGACCTATACCCAGAAGCACACTGTTGTGTTTCCAACCCCCAGGCATCCTAATCCGGGATGTCGGACCCCTAGGAATTACATGAAGCAAGCCAGCAACTCACCCTCACCATGCTCTAATGGAGCCTCCTACTGCCCACATAACCATAAGCAGCCAAGTTTCCTGCTAGGACATGCATTGTGCCACACATGGAGATCCCAATAAGCCCCCTCAAAAGAGGGGATGCAACAGCCTAGGAGTGGGTGGTATTATCTTGGTACAGATTTATTAATTTATTATTATTAAAGTGGACCTATCACCTCCTGGCCTAAAACACTCCAGGGCTGGACGATTTTCTCTCTCCTGGCTATCCCGATATGTTTTGGCCTGCACAACTTACATTTCCAGCGGTCCCACGCCACATGCCCAGCCCTCCCTCTGAGGCTGGGCATGGAAGCACGCCCAACCATATAGGCTGGGGATGGTTATGCACCGCAGACTGCAGGGAGACCGTGGATGCAGTTTGTCCCCTTTCTCTGTGTCGGGCTCTGGGTGTAAACAAAGCGGTATGCTATGCATTAAAGCCATACTTTAGTCAAAATATAAAAAAAAAATAATTATACACACCTCTCATCCAGCGCAGGCTAACGCTGCTGGTCCAGTCTCACGGGATCGCCTGAGTGTCTGCAGACAAGGCCAGCAGCGACAGTCGATTGTTGGCTTCTTTTGCATTTGTGGAATGCACAGTGAATGGTGGTTTCTGAAAATACTCCTGAACCCATGCAGTAATTTGCATAACCGGCTTATGTCCTTTTTTTTTTTAAGTGGATCAAAACCCAAGATTTTGACTATCCCGGGTTTTGGTCCATGTCCCACCGTGTGGAACCCCCCAGATCCCTCAGTCTAACTCACCAATCCAAGGTCCTACAGCACATGCGCAGCCTCTGGCCCAATCAGCGTGCTTGACTGTGCTGACGCCAGTGGCCACATCTCTGCTACCCTCTAACAGAGAGTGTGCCCGCGCTGGCTATTCACAAATTCCTGATGCGGGTGCGTGCCCTTCTAAAGGTATAGCAGGGAGCGGCCGTTGGATCGGGGGAGAAGTTGAGTTTATCGGGTGACCTGGGGGGTTTCATACAGTGGGGCATCCTGAATCTGGATGCCTCGGGGGGAAGGAGTCAAGCGGCCCTGGAATCTTATAGGTTTTGGTCCAATTAGATTCAGTACTGTCTACAGGCCCATAGATCACAATCAACAAATATTGGTTGTCATCCTTGTGCACATCAATTTGTTTAGGTTCTCTGAATCAGGGAGGGGAAATTTTACAATTCCTAGACTCAGATTTTAGTGAACTTCTGACCATCTTTGCTGCTTAGGGACTCTGCCTCTCTAAAATGCCTTTTTTTTTTTTTACATAGCCATGCAACCCTTCAGCGGTTTTTCACTAGCCTTTTGTTACCCTGACCCAACTTTTTATTAAATGTGCTGTTGCCACTGATTTCCAAATAATTAATTTCAAAGGAAACTGGCAAATGTTTCAACTTCTGATGTGTTCTGTTGTAAATAAAATATGACTATATGAGATTTCCAAATCATTGCATGCTTGTAAGTACCTGCTATTTTTGGAAGGTTGTGACATATGTTACTTTTACACCTATTTTGAACCATTTCTTGTCTTTGCCCGAGATGGGAACCTGGCTGCCATTAACCCTTTAACCGCCAGCCTACCTTGAGATTTTGTCACCCTTTGTTGCCAGACCATTTTGCACTATTTTGCGCTCCCTATGTTCAACTGCGATTTTTGAAAGGATTTCCCAGGAAAGTGATATATTGTTTTTTTCAGCAGAGACTGGGCTTTAACATGAAATGTCTTGTTTGTCATTTTTAAGTGTATTCTCAATATTTTTGGATGAAACATGTGCAAAAAAAAAAAAAAAAACTATTTTTTACAATTTGTAGTGTTTCTTTGTAATAAAAATGTAAGTTTGTCAATAAAATCTTTGTGTGAAACCCGAATTTCTCCCGGTTACAGCAGTACCACATATGTATTGGTAGACACCCTTTCCTGCCCAGAAGACTCCCCCAAACTGAAACAACGCTTTAGGAGATTTTCAGATAAAATACAAATATGCTATGCACTATGCGCACCTTGCAGTTTTTCAAGAAAAACAACCCTTTACATTTGAAATACCCCCGACAAACTATATTCCCTAGAAGTATACACCTCAGACTTTCTAGGTGTACCAGGCTTGTTGACATGGGTGCAGTTTTTTAGAAGTAATCCCTGGTTGCACAGGGTTTCCCTAAAAAAAGAATAAAAAAGCAGAATCAAAACCACATTTTCTTAAAAAAAACTATTTGCAAATAAGAAAAAAAATGAAAATCTGAAAAAGCAACATGCCCCGAACAGAACAATACCCAGCATGCATAGCTACTGTCAAGGGAAGAGTTGCCAAACACACCAAAGTAAAGCATGTGCGTAACGTTAACGGTTAACGGTAACGTTAATTTAACTTCAAAATTTCAGCTCTGCAGACAAAGTGCACACCTTGTGCTTTTTCTACCAAAACAAGCCTTTACATTTGGAATATCCCCCATAACCCATATATTCTCTGAAAGTACACATTTTAAGCTTTCTATGCATACCCAGCTTGTTGTAGTGGGATCATCTTTCTGGGAGTAATCCCTTGAAGAATTCTTAGGTTGCACAGGGTTTCACAAAAAAATGTATAAAAAAGCAGAATAACAAACAACTTTTCCTAAAATATCAATATGCAAATAAGAAAAAAACAAGCTAAATCTGAAAGCGCAAGGTCCCCCGAGCAGAACAATACCCAACATGCATAGGTACTATTAACCCTTTTAATTGCCTACTTGAAGTTTTGTCACCCTCTGTTGACAGGTCATTTTTCCCCATTTTGCGCCATGTTTAACCGTGATTTTTGCCGGAATTTCCAGGAAAATATATATATATTTTTTTGCAGCAGAGTTTAGGCTTTAACATGAAATGTCTTGTTTGTAATTTTTCTACTGTTTTTTAAATATTTTTGCGTAAAAAACAAAAATTTAAATAAAATAATATTTTTTAGACAATTGTCTCCTTTATTTTAAACGTTTTATTAACGAAAACCATATTGCATGTGAAAGCCCCATTTCTTCCGATTACAACGGTACCATATATGTATCGATAGCCCCCCCATTCGTGCCCAGGAGACCCCCCAAACTGAAAAGAGCACTTTATAACATTTACAAATAAAATACTACTATCCACACTATAAACATAAGGGGTTAATTTAAAAAGAAAGTGACATAAGGCCCCCCTTCCCGGGGGGGGACCCCATTTTTTGGGAATTTTAAGGGTTAGGGTTAGGCTAACCCTAACCCTTAAAAAAAAACCCTAACCCTTAAAATTCCCCACAAAATGGGGTCCCCCCCCCCGGGAGGGGGGAAACCCTATGTCTTTTTTTTCATTTTAAGGGTTAGGGTTAGGCTAACCCTAACCCTTAAAATCCCGGGGGGGACCCCATTTTGTTTTGGAATTTTAAGGGTTAGGGTTAGGCTGGTGATCGGCAGCCTGAGGGGGAGGGGAGGCAGGAGATCAGAGGATCTCCTGTCCCCTCCTTCTCAGGCCACCGATCACCGGCATCCGACAGCTGAGACGCCTGGAGCTGTCATGACGCCGGCCAAGTGATGTCATAGCCGCCGCCCTCAAAAGGAGGAAGAGGGGAGAGAGCCTGACAGGCTCTCTCCTGAAGATAGAGAGCCCTGGGGGGGGGGGATCGGAGGCCCCCCGAGTGAAGAGGAGGGCCGGCGAGATCGAGCGCACATGGAGGTGAGTAAATGTCATTTTCATTTTTTTTATTTTTACAGGAAAAGCCAGCGGCCACAAACGCGCGGGGGGGGGGCCTACTCCGGGCTCTCCCCTTCCTCCGGAGGAGTCCCGACGGGGGATCGGTGCCCCCCCAGGGTGAAGAGGAGACCCGGCCGGTTCGAATGAGGGGTCAGGTAAGTGTTTTTTTTAACATTTTTCAGGTGCTAGCAGGGGGCAAAGCCAGGCATGTAAATTTACGTGGCTGGCGTTTAAAGGGTTAAATGAGTGTCTTTTAGATGTAGATACACAGATGCGTCCATCTTCTCATTTCATGAATTTAGTTAAAGCAGACCTAAAGTAAAAATGATTTCCTGTCAGCTATGCCCTTTACCATGGGACTTATTAATGATCGCCTGAAATGTAACTTTAAAGAGCACCACTAGGAGCTCCTGAGATGTGGAAACAGCATCCTGCTTGTCCCATTGTCCGCCAGCTATCAGTTTCACCCTCTCTGCGCTATCTGTGCATGGCTAACCCAGTTGCCTGTTGGCAGTCTCTTGGCGAGTGGGAGCATGGACTGGATGAATAAGTCGACCTTTAGTTTACCTTACAATTTAATTTTTCATTCTTTCACTGCTAATGGCGGCCCCTAGGTGCACAGTGACAGCAAAGTGGAAGCTTTCACTGGCTCTGAAAGCGCTGACCCGCCCCTTGTTTCAGCGGGGCATGCTCAGTCAATGCTTTCATAGCCAGCGGGAGTGCACACCGCTGTTCGCTTAGGAGCTGAACCAAGCCTCCAGTTTGCCGGCCAAAGTGATTTCCGCTTAGCGGTGAAAAAAATTACTTTTTATAGTAATTTAAAAATTAAGGAAAAGTCTATTTTGCAGCAATCTGGATAGCGCAGGTGCAGTTTAATTTACAATTCTGGTTTATTTTGAGACACCCCACCATGCATACATTAAGTGGGAGCCCAAACTCTAGCAAAGCCACTTACAGGGGCGCCCTTCTGAACCATCAAATTTGATCACTGACAGCCATTGAGGTTCCCTGCAAGGAACCAGAAGTCATTTACCAGAAGTCATGTGGGCAGTCCAGCAATGGAACTAGACATCAGGAAGTAGCTTTGCTTAATCTTGAGCTTCTCGATAATGTCCTGTATGTGCAGTGAGACATTCCAAACGTTTGCTCTCTTTGCTTGATTTAAAGTACAGAAGATCCAAACTATGTGCCATGTGTTGTGTGGGATCAAAGGCAAGCATAACAAGCAGTATTAACTTTTAATTGTTAAACTGAATTGGAGTGGCAGCGTTTTTTTTTCAATTGTATGATAATTGTATGATAAAGATTTACATTACTGCAGAAGACATAAAAACCACAAATGGCACAGTGATCATCTCCCAGTGTATCTGGACTATCTAACTGCATGCTTGGAGACTATAAAAATTTCTGATGATGTCTGATGATTTCAAACGCAAACATGATGTAGAAATGTGAACAACTACTGCCCTCTGCTGGGCACACAGTATATGGAGCAATTGTTCAGTGGCTATTAAAAAGAAAAGTGTTAGCCCCTTGAAATGTATGATTTTTTTCTGCGTTTTTTTCATCTTCTTGTAAGTGGAAACAAAAATTGATCATATTTAAACAGAGAAGGACTGCTGAACAATGTCTCGCTAGTGTAAATGCCTCATTGTTAGTGTAGCCTAAGAGATCGCTTTGGTTTCTTTCAAACCCCCTTTTCTTGTTGTGCCATAGAAATACTCCATAACAACAGTATATATCCTCCGTTTTTCGTTATATAGACCGTAAGGAGGCTTTTAACACCATATCTTGGAATGATCTCTTTAACCTTTAACCTTTTAAAAAGATGGAGCTTTGGTCATTTACGATACACCAAAGGCTAGTGTAAAATAATGTGGCTTAAAGTCTACTCTCTTTGGGAATAATAGGGTGCCCCTTGTTCACAATGGCTATGGTGCCTCAGGCACTTAGGATATAACACAGATTTTGATTCGCTAGCTGCAAACACAAAATAGTCATGTTTGCAAATGATGTGGCAATACTAGCTGCCAAATCCAATAACAACATTTCCTATTTCCTAATTTACTGTATATTCTTAAAAAAAATTCTGATGTTTCAGGCCTCATTTTTAATGTAGCAAAATTGAAAGCACGAAACATTGAATCATTGCAAACGTCCTTCAACTTTAAATGGGAATGGAATAGCATTTCTTATTTAGGAGATGTTTTTAACCCGCACTTATGACTCCCACTTTCAAGCCAAGTTATCCTGCATTATTCCTGAGCCTTTCTGCTTATTTGGGAAAGTATCCCGGATAGCATAGTTAGGCTGTATTACCTCAGCTAAGATGACTGCCTTACCAAAATGTTTTTGTATTCTGCAGGGGTGTTCCCATAGACATACTGAGACACTACTTACGTAGCTTCCAAAGGAAAGTTTTTGGTTTTATATAGGCTAACACTAGACCAAAGGTTAGTAGAACCACCCTCTTTCGTACTCGGAGGAATGGTGGTCTTGGCATCCAAAAAATCATATACTACTTCAAGGCAGTGCAAATAACACAGCTGGCCATTTTTCATATTAGGGATTTTCTGCTTTGGGTCGGTATTGAAACAATATATTGTCACCTGCTTAGAATTTATAATGTGCTTTGGATTCCCCCACAATATAGATGAAACATATCTAACCCTTATGACACTCCCTACATATGTGGGATAGTTGTAAATATTCAGGGGGCTTGATTTCCTAGCATTTCCCTCTCCTTCCCCATCTTTCATAACCCTATGTTCCCGTCAGCAGATGAAAATCCTCTCAGCTTCTGTAACTGGCAGATGCAGGGAATACATAGATTGTGTCAATACAGATGGTATTATCTCATTCCCTTCCCTACAATCTTCCACCCAACAAAATGGCTTTTGTTATCTATAGGTCAAGCATTTTCTACAAACTCTAACTAGGCATAAACCGGACACATGCCTGTTGTCATCTTTTGAATCTAAGTGTCTTAAGCAAAAAAGGGATTCTGGGGCAATTTCTGAAATGTATCTGTCAATGTCTTCAAACTTGTCTGCGACACCTTGACCCTATATTAGTAAATGCGAAAAAGAGCTGGACAGGAATTGTGAAGATAATGACTGGGTTCAGATGTGGGAGGGTGTGTTGAAACGCTTACTATGCCCAGTGGTAGAAACAGAAAAATGTGCTCACTAGATGGTATCTAGTCCCAGAAAAAAACGTGCATGTGATTCTTTAACTATTCTTCATCTGTTTCGGATGTTGTGCTTATTTTGGATCTTCTCTACATATATAGAGAATATTAGACCATTTAGACAGTGTCAGGTAGATCAATGACAGAAAATCCCTGTGAAGCAACTTATTGGAATATAAGCTACTGTACGACATGTTCATGGCTGCCAAACAAGTAATTACAAAATCTTGAAAGCCACCGATTCTGTCCTTTGTTGAGTATAAAAGAGAGCAAATTATATTATTTCATGTGTCATGAAAAATTGGTAGCAATATCCCAAGATACAATGGCCACATATCTTGAGATCTGGGCTCCATGGCTAGACCACTATGTATACCCCTCTAGAGTGAGTCTCTTTGAGGTAGTTCAGGGAGGATTACGCTTTTCTATAATTCATCCCCCCTACCCTCCATTTACTTCCTCTCGCCCCGCCTTTTCTCCTCCTTTCCCTTTTTCTTTCTCTTCTTCTCTCTCTTTTTCTTCCACTGCAATTGACTTTTCTGGTTCGGTTCGGCTTTGCTTAACCCTATTGGTCATTCTCAATTTATATATATCTTTCTAATCCTGGTCCTTTTGCTTCTATCTACACAACTGGAGGCGGCCACCTATACTGAGATAATAGGTTTGGTCCTAACTCATTCCTAAATCACCCTGAAAACCACATTAATTCCAATTTTACAGCCTTTACTTCAAACATGCAGGATCCCCAACTTTTCAGTTACAAAAATAGAGACTTCATGTATGGTATGTTCTTTATTTTGTACAGCTATCATCATAATTGCCTTTAAGATGTGTACAAGCTTATCACATTTACAAACCTTGATTGTAATGTAATTTATGAAACAATAATTATTATTAAAAAAAATAGCCCATTGCAATAAAATCAGGGAAGCAGAGGGGCCAATTGAAATAAATGGATGTTTTCTATGAGCTGTGTTGCGCTGTATGCAGCATTTTGGCCACAACTCATGTGCAACACAGCCCTTAGAGGTTCATAGGCAGCGCAGGTAAAGCGCATGTATTGCACTCTACCTGCACCATATTGTGGTGCAATTAAAGGGCTAGATGCCCACCACTGCTCCTCCTCCTTCCACTATCCATGGGTGCCACCACCTTTTTCCCTGGATCAGGGTGCATCCCCCATATTCTCTTCTGAGAAGACCGTACCTTCTTCTCCAGGTGCTGGCCGCCTCCTCCATCACCGCCCTCTCCTGATACCCCTGCCATCTCCTTTTCAGTGCCCTCACCTCCTCTTCTGGGTGCAAAGTGTCACCACTGCCTCCTCCACTATGCCATGGTCCTTATGCCCACTGGTCCCTGTTGCCAGTGCCATAGTTAGGGACCAGAAAACCAGGGATGCAGCATATTACACAAAGTGTATTGCACTTGTTGGTTTAAGGTGGAGAAACACGTGTGAAAGGGCCTTTCAACTGTGAACAGGCAGTCTGGGCTAGTGTGGTATAAAGTGGTCAGCGTATGAGTGAGTAAGTGTGTCTGTATTTAAAAAAAAAACACATTTCCACGAGTTAAACTAACAAGACGAATTAAGCAAGTATTGCAAAGACAAGTACAATGTATCTGGAGTGCACTTGACTAAGGCAATGCTAATTTGGGGTGACAAGTACACTTGGAGCTTGAGTTGACTCCTATTGTCAAATGACAACGTACAGAGCTTTAACCACAAACAATGCTGTTCTTGTTATTACAACCTCATTTGCTCCTCCAGCTCTGCCAAAAATGTAAACACCTGCGTCCCCGAACACGGCAAAGCACTGCCGAGTGGCTTATAAGGAGATGTACAGTCTGCGTGCAGATGTGGCGGGCCTGGAAATGGCCTGAGAAGAGACGCTGAACAGAGTACAGGAATTGAAAAAAAAAAAGAAAGGGAGACATGGCTGTCGTCCACCTGCTGCAGAACGAAACACCCAATGATTCCCTGCCAGCAAAATACATGTGGGGAGCAAAGCTTTGAAGAAGATATTAAGCTAAAGGGGAAACCTGGCTCTATGCTATGGGCTTACTAAAAAAAAAAACAAGAAAAAAAAATAAAATAATTTAACCCGTGGCACACAATTCTAATGAGAGACTAGCTAAGACTTGTTTAGCATCAAGCCTATTCTGTTTCAATTGCTCGATCAATATAAGCAGTGTGTGTGTTATTTTTTTTAATTACTTGTGAACTAGTAAGGGGTCCAAGAAAGCCCTATTCCAGTTCAATGGTGGCTGTGGGGGTGAGGGGTACCAAGCCAATTGCCCGATATGTCAGCATGGGGGGTGTTGAGGAGGCTGGTGCCTGATTTTCCAGGGGTAGGGTACTAGACTTGTGCTGAAGGGCATAGGGGCTGGTGATTACGAGAGTCAAGGGCCAGCAGTTCAGCCACGGCTGCCTGGTGCAATGGGTTGTTAACCTCGGGGGTTGGGAAGAAGCACACGTTTTTTATAAAGTGAAAAAAAAGTTGATTTAGCCCTTGCAGTGCGGAGCCTGTCACGGGACAAAACTTCACATGCTTTCATTTTATGATGTTATTTACCGGCAAAAATGTAATTTTTTCATGCGGCCGAAAAAACATAAGGCAATTTGCATACTCACACATATAGGTGCTTTGCTGAATCGCCCCAAACAAGTAACAATTCAAGCAGCTAATCTTATGCTGAACCTGGCCCTTAATACTACATTTATAATATATGATTGAAAATATATATATATTTTTTTTTACTGAACATTTACCAGTAGAGGAAACCGAAACGGTAGAACCCGGTTTCGACTCGAAATTCAGGAAAAGTTCACATGGTTCGCAGCGGAATGCAGAAAACGAACTTGGCGGGATTTCACAGGCACCACCCCAGAGGTCACGGCCAGCCAAAGAGAAGCAGAGAGGCAGGGTCACATGGTCGCAACTTAATAGGTCAAGGAAGCCGGGCCATATTGCAAGAGATCCCATCTATCCACCATTTTCAAGTTGGCTGTTGCAGGGACAGTTTAGGGCTTTTTGAACCATAGCATAAGAAAAAAGAAGCGACAGGAAAGGAAGTGGGCAAAGTGGGATGCTGAGGGGAGGCGTGCTGCACAGAAAAACTGCATCTGCCTTTGTTGGGATCTGCTGGTCATTGTAGTCCACCCTATAAAGTCTAAAAACTTCCTTTTTTGTGTGTGCATGCACTGTCCCTTCTGTAAGTTGGGGTCCATGGTGCATCTATGTTAAATACAGTTAAAAAAACGGCCAAGCGATATTTTAGGGCACATCTGTCTGTTTTACCTGGGCTGTGCAACTGTGTCATTTTGGTGTGTGCGCTGTTCCAAAAATTCTTTTTTTAAATACTAAGTAAAAAGTCTGGGAAAAGAAGGGGTGGTAAAGGACGGGGTAGAGGAAAAGACATCCCTGCAATTCCTAAGGATAAGGATGTTGGTGCCAGTACCAACACTGTGGTCAGCAGCCATGTGCGCAGGCCCAGTAAAAATACAATTCTGTGAAATACTCACCTGTAGAATTGGTATTATACGCATACAGTACGTCCTGCTCGATATATAATACTTACACGTGGTAATCCTCCGCCAGAGGGCGCTGTTCACTGCAGACATGCAAAAACAGGCTCCTCCCGGCCCTTCATATACCCAGGGACCTCTCACAAATCCCCAGTATTGAAAAGCAGTGAGAAAAGAAGCCGGGAGAAACCAACCACCAAACTGGTAACAATAGCAATGATAACAATCACCATACAGAGGATCCAAAAAAATGTAAAACCAGGGTGGGGTGGAGCAGGACGTACTGTATGCGTATAATACCAATTCTACGGGTGAGTATTTCAAAGAATTGTATTATTCTAAGCATACAGTACGTCCTGCTCCATATATAATACTTACACGTGGGACATCCAATAGCAGTGTCCATAAAGTAGGGTGGGATCCCCAACAAAAAAGGCACAGCAGACAGTAAAGACGCTGTCACCTGCAAACCTTGCTACCAAGTACGACATGAGCGAAGGCTCTAATGTCAATCTCATAACAAAACCTTTGAAAGGTATGAACAGAAAACAAGCAGCGGCCTAGCAAAACCTGTTTAACAGAAAAACCTGGTGCTGAAGGGCCAAAGGTACCCAAGCACAAGTAGAACAGAATAAAAAGAGAGGAAGATTCTTCCCCTTAAAGGAATAGGTCAGAGTAACGGCCTGACCAGCCCAAATGCAACAGGAGCCTCGGTAAAACTTAGAACTCTCCACAACGGGGAATTGAAAACTGTTCTCCCGCGAGACAGGCGGGGAGTACTGACCCCTACACTAACAAGGATCAGCAAGAAACCAAAGCCTTTACTCAGAACCAGAAAGGCAAACCATCCAAGTAAGATCAGTCCAAAGGGCACATAGGCCCTGGAAACAAACAAGATCAGGCGCATACATATGGAGGCGCCCGCAGACCCCAAGGGGTAGCAGTCCCCCTAAGGGACAAGAAACAACCAGGAAAACTTCAACACCTGTTGAGGGAATGTAGACCCCCTTACATCAGCATTACTAAGAATAAGGCCCATAGGCAGACTAAGAGGACTTAAATAATGATCATAAGACACCACCTTGGGCAAAAGGTCCGGCGTAAGGCGGAATACCACCACATCATGGTGTGTATATATATAAATGATGAACGAGGGCTAACTAAAAGAGCCACCTTCTCAAGCACACGTCTGACTGAAGCAACAGCCCCCGGAGGGGCAACTTGAACTACGAAACAGCTCAGACAGCATCCGGAATAAGTCCCAAAGGGAACAACCCGCAAGGCAAACAGAATGAAAATGGATCCCAACAGGGACCATAGCACTACTTGGGAGATGCACGTGAGCATTCCCCTAGAGAAAGCTTAACCAGGAAGACTGAACAAGACTTCTACAGGAAGGCAGACAGGAAGAACCTGAACATTCAGAGTACCAAGATGGGGAGCCAACCCCAACCCATGCTGTAATAACTCTAGAACCCTGGGAACAGAGAACGTCCAACAGGGGAGATACCAAGACACACGCCAATCAATATGGGTACGCCATACCCTATAATAGACGGAGAAAGGAGAAGGGGAAGAAACTTGCTCCTAGCCCCCCATAGACAAAGTCACCCAAAAGATAACGCGTCTCCAAAAGGGTGAATGAATCAACTGTCAAGCCATCAGACTAGAGCCTGTAGATTGGGACGACATAAGACGGAGCCTGAAAAGGGCAGAACCGCACTCCTGAGAGAGCGTACAGGTCCGCTGACTTCAGCAGAAACATCTGCAAACCACAGTGCACTAGGCCACCCAGGGGCCATCAGTATCATGGGTTCCCTTATCGGCGCAATCTTGCGCAGAACCCCGCCTAGCAGGATGAACGAAGAAAAGACATATAAAATAGAATGTCCAAACATAACATTACTAAGCCCCCATGACCAGAGTCAGAATATTCTGGGTCAGTAAAAACAAGGGCGGAGCCCCTGTGACATTAACAGGACCCAACAGAGCCACCCTAGCTGGCTCTCAGGGGGACACCAGGATAGCACAACCTGCCACAGAAGGACATCCAATGGAGCGAATACCCCTGAGATGCAGGGAAAGTTGACCCCACCTAGGTCAGGGTCAGACACCTACCAGGAGAATCATCCTGCTCCAAGTTACAGACTGATAATAAAAACAGGCCACTGTCCTCCGACAGGCCAAGAGTCCCCAAATAGACAGGTCCTGAAGAGGAGTAGTCCAGCAAAATAGAGCCAACTGAAGGCTCACAGTGTTAACAAAATCAGTAGAAAAATGGACCCTCCAAGGGCCCTTACCTAGGAGCCGCAGAGGATTTCAAAGGAAAATCCCCCCCCCGCCAACCTGCGAGACTTGGCAGCCAAAGTAACCATCCACAGGAAGATGCAAGCAAGGAGGGGGGGGCCCCCTGACAGGGTCCTTGAATTTTATCAGCTCAAAGGGAACCACCGTACCAAGGGTGAATGAGCTCAGACCTAGCTCCAGGGGTGCTGGAACCCCAACCAGGATTAATAACCTACTGTGCCGAAGAGCCCAAGGGCTCTGTATATAAGGGACATCATCTGATCCGCCACCAACGGGCCCACTAGCTGCAATCCTGCCTGGTGAAAGGAAGGTGTCAGCAAAGAGGGACAGAGCCCATGTAATCAGGAGTCCACTTATTGCCAAGGAAGAAGGTTCAAGCCTGAACCGAATCCAAGGACTGGAGATAGCGAATAAGGGACAATGATGGATTGAGGTGACTGAGCACCCATCCAAATAACTCCCAGAGGACACCGCCGGTCGACTAACCCACTCGGCCTGGCGTAGAGATTGAGGAAGTAAGGAAGGACGATCCGGTAGGTCCTAGTGCGGACGTCCCACAGGCATGTCAGAGACATCACCTCCATCCGCGCCTTGGCGAGTAGCCTGGGAGCAGAAGAGAGGCCCAAAAACAAGGCCCCAATCTGCAGGGTTGGTCCTTCAACTCTGACTAGTAAAGGTCTTGGTGTCCAGAAGACCCAGGGGAAACTAAAGGGATCTAGATCTCCACAGGAGGCCAGAAGCCCACCCTTGCACAAGGCGCCTGTGTCCCAAGACAGAGATATCATGCAGGGACTACCTGTGAGTGTAGAATTGCCAATCCTACAATAGGCCAGCAGGGCCCAAACTGCCTCGTCATTTTGAAGGAAAGAGGAAGGACAACTTAGCGGCCATAGCCCCAGCCTGCTAAGGGCAACCTGCAAGTGAGCCCAGATTCTGCAGGCCGAGTACGGCCTGCATCAACTCCTGAGGGGAAAACAGGGGCTAGAAGCACCCTGACAACCTCTGAGAGGGACCGCCCAGCAAATTCTATCCTGTGTCCAGGGGAACTACCTCCTGTATACACCAGAAGGAGACGATACGCTCCCAGATAGGAGCCAGGTGCTGCGGCAGTCCCCTCGCCCAGAAGGGCGAGGGCACCCCTTCATGCTTGGGAGGTCTTGGCAGATTTGGACTTAGCCCTGCCAGAGGCCCCAGGGCGTTGCCTGCCCACCCTGGAGTGGTAATCCACTCCGAAAAGTTGGAAGCACACCTCAGGTTCGTGCTTGACACTAATGTAGGGAGGGGGAGGGGTGTCCCCTGCCCCGAGGAGGCCGAGACGGCCTTCTGCGTACGGGTGCCTTACCCTTTTTTCCAAAAAGGTCCAAACGGGCCCCAAATAGACGCCGTCCTCTGAAGGGAAGGCCAGTGAGAGCCTTTTTCGTATCATCGTCAGCACCCCACTGTAGCAGCCAGACCAGGCGGCAAATAGCTACCACAAGGGCAGAGGTTCTAGCACACATCTTAATGGTGTCATCCAGCGCTGAGAGGATAAACCTCACAAACACATCGCAATCTGAGAGTGCATTAAAGACCTACCAGGGGAGGTCCTCAGGTCGGTGATCAAGTAGTTTTCTAATGAGGGTCCTGGCGGCCACCGCAGTGATGGCCGCGGCACAGACCGGGCGCAGAGCCGTCCCTGCACACGAAAAGGCGTGGGAAGCCAGTCTGTCAATGCGCCGGTCCTCAGCATCCCGAAGGGTACGGTAATGAGGAGCAGTCATGAAGGGGGAGTTAGTAATCCCTATAATTGGTGCATCCACCACGGGAGGTGCCGACCAAAAGTTAACCACATCAGGGGGGAAAGGGTACTTCCAATCCCAGACCCCCGGGACCCCTTTAAGTTTACAAGGCGATGCCCATTCTTTGGATATAAGATTCTGGAAATGCTCCTGTTCCAGGAATTCCAAGCGCGGTGTCGCTGTGTGGAAACTCTCCTTCTTAGGCTTGGGAGCCTCTCCAGGAGGGGAGATTGACAAAACCTCAAAGATCTTAATAAGTAGTTCATCAGTGTCACACAGGCCCCAACCGGGTCCAGAATCATCACGGCTCCAGGGCATCTCATCCGAGGAGCCCGAATCGGAGAATAGCTCACCTTCATCAGAAGGATCAAGGTCCTGCATAGCAGCAGATTCATCAGTTTCATTAGGAACCGGAGAACCAGGAGGCGTCAGGGACCGCTTCTTTCCAGGGCCCAAGCGCTCTGCCAAACTAGATAGCACCTGCTCAGCCGTAGGCAGCCTGCGCGGCACGTGCTGGTCATCCCCGCTCGAGTGAGACTCATCAGGAGTGAGATTTAAGTCCAGGGAGATAGGTGTATTGAAGTGAGGTGCAGCCACTGGCAAACCTGATTGCAGGGTCAGTGCCTGTTCAGCACACGGTCCGCAGACCCGTGCTCTGTCAGCATCAGCATGGGGCTGACCACACACTGTACACAGCCGGTCTTGTCCCCGAGTGACCCCGGGTACATAATTCTGAGATGCCTCCATATGGCGATTATCTGAGCAGTATGCCCGCAGGGATTTATGCAATAGGCAACCCTGGATGCCCCAAGACCCGCTAGGAATGTAGGAGAATTTTTTATGTGAACTCGCTATAGTATATGTCAGGCCGGGAGAAGCCACCGAAATCTTGGCGTCTGAAAGACATAAGAGGATAAGAGGGGGGTGTCAGTGCCATGCGCAGCAGAAAGAAAGATCATAGGAACAAAAAACACCCAGGAGGGCACTTACATGACCAAGGGAGGAGGCGGATCGCAACCACGCGCGCGAAGACCGTCAAAATGGCACCAAGCGAACCTCGAGGGGCGGGCCTGATCTGGCCGTGATCATGCCAAGTCCCCGCCTCCCCCAAAGAGCGCGAAGCTCTAACCAGCGCAACGTCAATGACAGCAGTGGATAGGACACACATACAGAGTGTAGTTAAGTGAGAATGCTCTCAAAACTAGAGAATGATGCTGCCGCCCGGGCCGCACACTTCTTGTGAATGAAAAAGACACACACGCGCCCAACCAGACAAGGGTTATGTGGAGCAAGGAGCACGGCACTGACACCCAAGTTTAAAGAAAAAAGCAACGGCCATAAACGTGTATAACATTGCGCTGGGACCACCACACATATACCCCCCCCTTTCTTTTCCCCCGAGCTACGGGAGGAAGCGAGGGAGAAGGCGAACCTGCGCCCAGGGTTTCATAGCTATGAGGGGCACTGGCAACAATGCGGGAGGGGCATCTATTGGAGGCTCACCATCGGCCTAAACCGCCTACCCTATGGTGGGGGATTGCGGTGGAGCGTAGCTCCGTGAGCACACGTGGTGCTGCCTACCTTCACCCGACCAGCGCAGTCCAGGCTGGGAGGCACATCCTTATAGAAGAGGACGGGTGGTAATAGTCCTGCAGGGCCGCAGGCTGTAAAAGCCCCGCTCACCTGCGAGAGAGTGATACTTCATGTCTTCGCAGTCAGCACTGCAGAGAAATCTGGGGATTTGTGAGAGGTCCCTGGGTATATGAAGGGCTGGGAGGAGCCTGTTTTTGCATGTCTGCAGTGAACAGCGCCCTCTGGCGGAGGATTACCCACGTGTAAGTATTATATATCGAGCAGGACGTACTGTATGCTTAGAATATCATCATCAGCCATTCAACCAGGCCCAACCGCTTATCTCAGAAGCAGGAAGACTCTGACGCAAAGACTTCAAGTCAGATTTCAGTGGATTCTTCCTCCACTACAGCTACACGTCACAGTAAAAGGTACCTTTCTTTTCCATCATCTGTCTCTTTACTGCCCCCCCCCCCCCCCCAGCCCAGTCCCAGCTTTTCTCAGCAGTCTGGTTGCTATGGATAGTGTATTTGTGGATAGTGTTTGGAGTGTATTGTGGAGGTGGTGGAGGTGGAAGCGGTGCCCGAAACGCATAGCTGTGGCAGTGGGGGTGGTGGTAGACATGGACATACTGGCAGTTATGAAGGTAGTTGTGGTGTGGGGGAGTAGCCCATGATAAAACATCAGAACAGGGAAGTGGTGGGGATCAGGAGGAGGAGTATGATGATGTAGTTTTGGACAGGACCTGGGAACCAGGCAACAAGGAAGGGACATCGCCAGAGCAGGAGGGTACTTCTGGCACTGGCAGCTACAAAGAGCCGAGCCAAGGTAGGGCCAGATCATCGGCACAAATCTAGGAACTACAGCTCTACATAGGCACCTGGAGCGGCATCACAAGGCTGCCTAAGAAAATCAAAATGAATCGCAAATGCCCCATCAAAACCTTACTGCTCTTGCTGACGCTGCTGCTGCTGATGGTGTGGATCATCTGTCTATTAGCCAGGCCTCATCCACAGGCAGTACAGTCTCAGTCTTGTCATCGTCATCTAGTGCTCCTCCTCTATCCTGTCAGTTATCCATAATAGAATCTATATCCACCACACAACAATATGAGCCCATTCATCCAGTTCTCATGTGGCTGAACTCGCACCTGGCCAAGTTATTGGCGGTGCAGTTGCTGCCATACCACGTGGTTGAGTCCACTGCCTTTAGGCAAATAATGGGGTGTGCGCCCTGCCCAGGGGGCGTGTCCCCACTCACCATTTCTTCTCCAACAAGGCCATCTCCGCCTTGCATATTTACGTGGAAGAGAAAGTGTCTATGCAACTGTCAGTGCGCAGCACATTGCATGCAACAGGAGCTACTTGGAGCAGTAGCTACAGCCAAGGGCAATACAGGTGTGTCATGGCCTAGTGAGTCAACCTTGTGCAGCACAACGCTCCGACATGCTGAGCCTGTGTAAGAAAACACACTGCCAGGGAGTTGCTGCCGTCCATGCATGAGGAAATCTCCTGCTGGCTGTGTCCAAGTCAATTTAGATTGAGCAATGTGGTTGAAGATAACGGGACTAACAGTGTGGCTGCTCTGTGTCTAGGTTGCATGACACATGTGCCATGCCTGGTGCACGTGATCAATCTGGTCATCAAACGCTTCTTAAAAACAAATGTTGGTCTGGCAGATGTTCTGGCAATGTCCAGGAAGGTATGTTTTCGTAGCCATTCCTATGCCTTCAAACTCACTCCCCTATATTTTCAGCAGAAGAATGGTCTTCCCAAACACGGCTTATTCTGCAATGTCCCCACACGCTGGACCGCCTCTACCACCTTCGCAAAGCAGTGAATGATTTCTTCATGCATCAAGAAGACAGCTTTTCCAGCCAGTGTGATTTTCAGCCCTGGCATTGGCAGATGATCAAAGACACGTGTCGCATGCCGAGGCCTTTTGAAGAGGCAACAAGATTTGTTAGCAGGGACAACAGCAGAATGAATGATGTTATGCCGCTGATATTCATTGGCTCAAGGACATAATTCAGTAAGGGATAGAGGAAGGATCTTTGGTTCTACAAGGAGAGGTGGAGGAGGGTGAGGAAATCAGACCCCAGAAGGTGGATTTGGAGATGGAAACAACCAACTTATCACAGGAAGGGATGGGGGGGGGGGGGGGGAGGTACACGATGATGACGACAGCCATCATAATGGTGGTAATGATGAAAAAATGAACAATATGGAAAACCGTATACTCGGGTGCTTGCGCACTGACAACTGCATTGTTTCAGCATGGCAGGTGGTGTCATCATGCCTAAGCGGAGGTTGTCCGCCAAGTGCGTGGAAAAACGTAACAATATGGAAAACTTAACTCAACTAAAGTTGAATCAAGCGTGGATAAATGATGATTTTAAAAACCCTGATGCCACTGAGTAGCATGCCACTACTACCACCAACAATGCCGCTGCTGACAGACAGTTTTTTGAGGGTTTGCCCGCTACTGCCAGGCTTACACAACCACCACAAGTTTTCTGTGCCACAGCCTAGTCTTTCTTCAACAGCTGCAGCCTCTGCTAATGCTGCTATCACTACTACCATCAACAGCGCCTCCGCTGCCAGCCTGCCACCCTCTGCTACTGCTAGGCCAACACACATGCAGGCCAACCCTGTGATGCCCAAAATGGGCAACACCCACCCAAACTTTCACAGACAGCTAAGGAAGTCCGGACGAATGTGTCTCTGAATCGAGGCTAATGTCCTGATTACGATGAAAAGCAGACACAACCTTTGGCAGGAAGTCCGGCCTGAGCCGAAACACCACCTTATCCTTATGCCTCTCAAAATAAGGAGGTTTGATGGAAAGTGCCGCTAGTTCAGAAACTCGCCTTACAGAAGTGATAGCCACCAGAAAGGCAACCTTAAGGGTCAGAATAGACAAGGGAGCATCACGGATAGGCTCAATGGAGGCCCTTGCAGAGCAGACAACACCAGATTCAAATCCCAGACTGGTAGCAAAGGCTTACGGGGTGGATGCACATGAGAAACACCCTGAAAATGTTTTTAACTAACCGGTGATTGGCAAAAGATCTTTGGAAAAAAATTGCCAGAGCTGAAACATGGCCTTTTAGGGTACTAAGTTGAAGGCCCTGATCCAAACCATGTTGTAAGAATTCCAGAATCCTGGGAATAGAAAACACCTGACAGGGAAGAGACTTGGACTCACACAAGGCAATGTAAGCATGCCAGACCCTGTAATAAATAAAGGACGAGGACTTCTTCCTAGCCCGAATCATGGTATCAACAACAGAAGCAGGCAACCCCTTTTCCATCAATATGGAGGTTTCAGCAGCCAAGCCGTTAAAGCCAGGGTTTGTAAATTGGGATGGCGTAGCTGCCCCTGGGTGAGAAGATCTGGATCCTTGGGCAAGACGTGCCGGTCTACTGCCAACCGCACGACATCTGCGAACCAAACTCTTCTTGGACAACAAGGGGCCACTAGTATGGCTGGTATCCGCTCCTGGGCTATCTTGCACATGACCCTGCCCAGGAGAGGAAACGGAGGGAACACATAGAGAAGCTGAAACTCCGTCCACGGTATTGCCAAGGCATCAGTGGAGAAGGCCAGAGGAACCTGAGACCGAGAGACAAATCTGGGAAGTTTGTGATTGTGACGGGACGCAAACAGGTCCACGTCCGGCTGACCCCAGCGGTGACAGAGGGAGAGAAACGCCTGGTTATTGAGAGACCACTCTCCCAGACGAGACGTCCCCCTGCTCAGGGAGTCCGCCACCTGGTTCTCCACTCCTGGGATGTAAACTGCTGATATACAGGGAACATGCTGTTCCGCCCAAGACAGAATCAGGGACACTTCCTTGAAGGATCGCTTGCTCCGAGTCCCTCCCTGATGGTTGATGTAAGCAACCGCCGTCTGGTTATCTGAGCAAATCTGAACAGCCTGACCCTGGAGGTGAGTGGATAGGCGAGAAAGAACCAACCTGATGGCCCTAAGCAGAGGACCCCCGAAAGTGCTGAGACTGCCTCCTATGCTGAGGCAGCCTTCCATCCTTGGCTAGAACATCAAGACGTTCTCCAAACAGCCACAGCCCCAAGAAGGGGAGGCCAGTGGGAGCTTTCTTAGCCGCAGTTGCCCACTGGCGCAACTAGACAGAGCGGCGCATAGCCACCAAGAGCGCAGAGGTTCTTTCACACAGCCGCACAGCATCATCCATAGCACTAAGGATAAAGGCCACAAAATCAGTGCAAAGTAAGAGAGTCCTATATTCCTCCCCCACACTACCAGCTGTTGTGCCGTCAAGGAGACGCTTAAACAGTTTCTTAAGGGCAATAGCAGTAATGGCGGCAGCACATTCAGGGCGCAAGCCAGCCCCCACACAGGTAAAAGCATGGCAGGCCACTTGATCCATGCACCGGTCTTCACCGTCCCTCAGAGTGGTAGTGTCAGGGGAAGGCATGACCGACGTATTGGACAGGCCTAGCACGGGAGCATCTACTTCAGGGGGAAATGACCACCTCTTAACAAGATCAACGGGAAAGGGATACCTTTTATCCAAACCCTTGGGCACCGCAGGCAACTTGTTAGGACGTTCCCATTCTTTAAGCACCAAGGTGGTAAAATATTCCTGCTCAGGGAACTCTAGATGCTGTTTACCAGGGCGAAAAAGCTTCCCCTGCTTTCTTTTAGCTACCTCAGGGGGAGCAATGTGCAACATTTCAAAAATATGTGACAGCAGATTATCAGTGTCCTCAGGGTACCATTATTCCTCTCCGGACGCAGACCCAGGGTCACTATCGCAACCCTCCTGCTGGTTCCCAGAGGAGTTAGAGTCCTGGGAGAGCTCCCCCATCTCAAGGGGGTGACAGTCACCAAGCTTATCAGTCCCCACATACATCTCAGTGAGGGGAGCAGGCCTGGGGTCCATGTGTCTCTTCTTGCCGGAGGCCTTCCTAGGAGCATTGCCGGCAAGCTGCATTTCAGTGTTAGCCACCCGCAGAGCCAAATCAGAATGTGACTCCCTGCCAACATTCCCCACACTGGGGCCCAATTGCAGGAGCGGGGGAGTAGGTGAAGCTGAGTGAGGCGCAGAGCTGGGAAGCAAAGCAGGCAAACCAGCTTGAAGCGCAAGGACACTTTCAGCGCACGGCACGCACACCGTGACACTGTTACTCACAGGGGATACCCCACACATGGAACACAGCCGTGCTTGCTCCGAAGGGCCCCCAAGTGCGCTATCCCCAGAAGCCTCCATATGATGATTAGCACAGGCGCAATAGGCCAACAGTGGGTACAGACTTAAGACAGAAGCCACCCGGGATGCCCCCAGAAGATAATAAAGGGGGGGATGAGGGAGAGGAAGGAGTGGAGCCGGGAGAAACCACAACCCAATGGTATCCCGCCTGAAAGACATAAGTAAAAACACACATGAGCATCCCGCAGCAAATACACCCCGATTCAATAAAAAAAACCCAAGGGGGACTCATGGACCAAAGACACCGCGGGGTAACGCAGGCATAGACCGCTGGATAAGGCGACCCGCCGGAGGAAGCAGGGCTGCAGCCAGGAAGGGAGAAATCCAGACGCGCTGCTCGTCCAAAAATGGCGCCGGCAGAGGTACCTCGAGGGGCGGGCCGCGAGGTGAACGACGCCCGGCCCCGCCCCCTCCGAAGAGCGCGAAAAACTGTGCTCACGTGACCCGGCCGGCGCAATGACAAAGAAAAATCACTACAGGTTATAGCGCCCACAGCCGCGGAAAGCAGTACAAAGTGGCGCGGCAGCTAAAAACACCAGAAAACACAGCAAAAACGTAAAAACACCACAGATATGACTACTCGACGACGGGGGGAGAAGAGAGAGAGAGAGAAGCAGCGGCGAGCAGCCATAGTCAAGGGAGGGGGGGGCACGGGGGGGACCCAAAGGAAAAAGAAAGGACACAGTCCCCAAACTACTTACCCCCTCAGAAGCTAGGACAGAAACTCCGCAGAGAGATCTTAATAACCTATAGCCCAAAAATCAATAAAATCAGTCAGCGTAATATGACATCACAGGAATTTAGAGCTCTCTCTGCACTTAGGAAGAACGACCAAATAATCATTAGACAAGCTGACAAAGGTGGCAAGGTAGTGGTCCTTAATAAGTGTACCTATAGGGAGGAAGCTTTGAGACAGTTACAGGATCCCAATACTTACAGATGTCTTAACAATGACCCCAACAGACAATTCCAAAATGTCCTACATAAGTTGGTGGGTGAAGGGGTATCCCTGGGGGTACTTTCTAATAAGATGGCGGACCACCTCAAGGTTAATAACCCTATGGTCCCCATTTTCCACCACCTCCCCAAGATTCATAAGCCTGACAATCCACCTAAGGGCAGACCTATTGTGGCGGGAATTGGGGGGCTCAATGAACCTATGGGCCAATGGCTGGACCATCTTTTACAGCCCCTTGTCCTCCAACTCCCCAGCTTCATTAGGGACACCACGTCTTGGGCTGAAGATTTCATTTTGTGTACTATGGACATTACCTCCTTGTATTCGTCCATACCACACAACCTGACCATAGTAGCGCTGGAATTCTATTTAGCTAACTATTCGGATTACAACCAAGATCTTTGTCAATACATCATTATGACTACGGAATATCTCTTGAGTCATAACTACTTTACATTTGACTCTAAATTTTATCTACAATTGAGGGGGGGCCTCTATGGGTGCGCCCTTCTCCCCATCCCTGGCCAATCTGTATATGGGATGGTGGGAGCATGAATTTATCTACGGCCATTCCAACCCATGGTGCTCCCAAATTGTGACTTATTTTTGTTACATTGAAGATCTCTTCTTGATCTGGAAAGGCCCCGTGTCTGACTTGAAACTCTTTTGGAATCACTGTAACAATAATAGGTTCAACTTGGAATTTACATCACATTTTGACCCAGTTACGATTGATTTTTTGGACCTTAGGGTCACTGCAGACATGCAAACGAAGTCTCTACAAACAGCTACATTCCGCAAGCCCACTGCAAAAAATAATATCCTGCAAGTATCCAGCTGCCATCCCCCCCACACCATTAAAGCTATACCTGTAGGGGAAATGGTCAGGAGTAGGCGGAACTGCTCACAAGTTAACTCTTTTCTATCTGAGGCTGAGCAGATAGAATCGCGCCTATGAGATAGAGGGTATCCCTTATGGATGCTCCAGAGGGCAAAGGGCATTGCATTAAACAAGGACCGCGATAGTATCTTTAGAAAAGATACCAGGCATAATACGCCTGGTCATTCTATTCCCATTACATTTAGTACACCATATACCTTGGAATTTAAGCAAATTTCCCAGATTATCAAGAAAAATGTACCCATTTTGAGGGCAGATTCAGTTCCGTCTAAGCAAATTGATCGTTGCATCGAGTCGCAAATCCCCCAATCTGGGTAACCTCTTGTCACCTAGCTACTTTCACATGACAATGCTGATTAAAAATACCTGGCTTGCTACTAGGGGCTTTTTTCCCTGTGGAGGGACTAGATGCGGCTTGTGCAAATATGCACACGAAGGTCAGTCGTTTACATCTACTGACACAGGAAAATCCTTTAAGATTAAATCTCTACTTAATTGCAACTTCTCTTCAGTCATTTATTTGATCACATGTCATCATTGTCTTAAACAGTATGTGGGTTGTACCAAACGCAAATTAAAAACCAGAATTAATGATCATCTTCATGGCATAGGACGCCATGAGTTAATTAAAAACTCTAATGTAGCACGTCATTTTAACGATAGCCATGAGGCTTTACCCCCTCTGCTCCAAGTCAGTGAAATAGAGAGAGTCACTGTGGGACCCAGGGGAGGGGACACCTATAGAAAACTCCTTTGTAGGGAGGCGTATTGGATATTTACTTTGGGGACGAGATATCCTGTCGGCCTTAATCATAAGTGGGACATTTCCTTCATTATGGACAGATAATGTCCCTTTTCTAGGGGCTAGTTTATTACTTCCATTCTATGATTTGCCAATGTTGTTTATATTGTTGAAGTATTTTTTCTTTCTGCCTTTTCCCCTACAGGTAGATTATACAGTGGGAATTTATACACGGATTTCCCGATATATGTTCAATTTTTATTATTTTTTGTGCTTTGTTGTTTGATGTCTAGACCTGCCATTTATACTACATGACCTGAGTGTGTATTGTACCTTGTTTATGGTTTTCTACATTTTGATATTCCACGTATATCATTGTGACTATGACCTTTATTAATTTCCATACCATGAGGGTGATTTTTCACTCATCATGGCTTCCTTTCCTCTATTCAACAATGGTATGCTTGTTGGATTTATATACTTGATATATCTATATTTTTTTTTTTTTTTTAACTTAGGTATATTCTTGATGATTTGATGCTGCTGTGAATATTGTGCATTTTAGCTTTCCCTGCTGGGACCGGTTTTTCTTGCATTGCCATTAGGCCACTCCCGGGTGCCTGGAGCGGCGTCTCCGTTCCGGCATCTCCGTTCCGGCTGCAGAGTCATCCCAGCCACCCTTATTTTTTAATCTGGTGCTTTTTATATATGGGGGCTTTTTCCTCCCCTCATCTTTTAGCTGGGGGCCTCTGTTGCCGGCGGAGACGCCGCTCCATTTTCTTGTTCTAGCTGCAGCGTGGCGTCTCCGCCGTTGCTGTGGCGACACCTCCGCCTGGCTTCCAGTTTGACCAATGGGAGAGGGTCTTTTTTCCCCTCTCCTGATTGGTCCATATTTCTGGTTTGCCATTGGCTGAGACGCCGCCGCCGTCATCGACGTCACTCTGCTTTGCACCCGGAAGTTGCTTGCAATGCGGTCTCCGTGAGGTAAGTGTCATTTTTGTATATAAAATGTCCATATTTATTTGATTGTCTATCTATGATTAAGGACCACACGCTGTCCAAAACGCGTTAGAGATTGCTGTTGGTCCTTGACTTAGTATTTTACCGCTGTTTTTGTAATTAGTATTTTTAATGAGGACACTATTAAAAGTTATATTTTAAGGAGTGCTGACCTTCAAGCTTTTTCTCCTCAAGTCTATGGGGTGTGGGATGCCCCGGTCATTGCACCCACTGCAGCTTAGTTTAGTGTGCACCGAACTTTTTTCTTTTTCCTCCACAGAAACTCCGCATCCCTATTAGGCTCACCATAAAGCCTATGGCCAGCTACCCTTTGTGTTACATGGTCTGCGGCTTGGAGAAGCGCTCCAGGAGCACTTGACCCTAGTGCTCTTCTACCTTCGCCCGATCTGGCAACCAAGGCTGGGAGGCAGTGAGGGTCCAGAAACGGATGGAAATAGACTTGCAGGGCTGCAGACTTGGTTGCCCCGCTCACCTGCGCAAGAGAGAGTGCCATCTGCTAACTTCACAGTCCACTGCAGAGAGAACACTGGGGTACTCTATGGTTAAGCCCATTTTTATAGGGAGCCGGGACAAGCCACAGCTTTTCTGCAGTACCACTGCGCCACCTTGTTGCGGAATAACCCAACTGCTATGAAAACCGAAGCGGGCCGTGCCATGCAATAAAGAAAAATGGACCAACAGCCTATTTCAGACTTCTGGTCCATTTTTAAATTGATCAGGATTTAATATAAAAAGTAAAATACAAACAAATCATCACGAGTGACACAAGTGTCTTCTGACTGTGCCGCTCTGCATTCTGAGAATGATGTCCTTTTCCTGACCCCAGCTCTGCTCTGTATGTGCTAAGCTCAGTTATAACCTGCCCCCTGCACTTTTGCCCCTTTCCTCTCTTCAGTGTGTGATGCTTCTGAGGCAAGATGGGGGCGCCCATATCCTAGAGCGCTGAACAGAGTTGCAGCCCAGCAGGGTAAAGAATAAAAAGTGACTAAAAAGATGCTGTGGAATAGTTTTTAAGGGCTTTGGCTTTTGCTTAAATTATGCGGGTTTAAAAACTTTCCACCCTAGCAGTTAGGCACACTTGCCAACTCCACTGTTAAATCTACAAGAGACACAGGATTTAGAGCCACCGCACGCTGTAGCCATGTGACACCTGCTCAAATAGGCTTTAACCAGGGTGTAGGTCCCTTTTAATCAATGCTCTAGGATGGTTGTTGGGTTAATAGGCCACCCTATTAGAGAGTTATGTTGGTGCTAAATGTTGTAAATAAATGTGTCTGCCCTGTTGCAGACATTAAATGGGTGGTCATCATGGCTCATACAGTAATCTTCATCCTTTCATTTAAAGTGATATTTCAGGCTTTGCCAAATGTTAGCCCATTGTGTCTGGCTACGTTTGGCACTGCCCCAAACTGTTTTCCATTTTTACATTGAGGAAGAAATGATTGAGATTTCAAGGTTTACAATTTTAAAGCATGTGGGTGTGGCCCTTGGAGCTATGATGCTGCATAATAATCAGCATAATGGGTGGGGCAGTACTGGGAGTGAGAGCATTTGCTAGGCGGATGCTGGGTGGAGATGAAGGAAGGAGGGGTTGGCTGGGCTTGAATGCCAATCTGAGGGTGCATTAAAGCCAAGCTGAGATGAAGCACAGTGCAGGAGGATTGCCTGACAAGGTGAAATGTGATTTGTTTATTTTTATTAACTGAAACCCCCTTTAATTCAATGAAATACAACTAGACTGAAACAGAGGGGAAAATGCTCTCTCTAAATGATGCCATGCTAGTCCAAATCTCATAAATAGGGTGGCTCTAATGCAGTTGAAATCCTAGCATCACCTGTAGTTTCTCCCTGCCGGTACTCCTTCTGGGGATTACACTACGTCTGTGTGACCTTTCTGGAAGTTCAGCTGGCATATAAGTATCATGAGAGATAAATTCCTGCAGCAAATCGTGCCTCTTAGCTAATACGATTTCATGATCAAAAACACCATGAAGTCCTGATACAGTTGCTTTAAGCAAAAAGTGAAAGCACCTGCTTCTCCCAAAGACCACCCATGCAGTTTCCGTGGGGAGACAACTTCAAAGGCCTTCCCTGTTCCAAGAAAGATGTTTAGATTTGATCTGTGTTGCACAGTGTTGGGTTACAGTTTAACCCACAACAGTTTTAGTTTTAAGTATGATAATTACACAAAGACTAATATAGATGTGCAATTGTGTTTACATTAAGCATTGAGGTCAAAATGGTCTACCACAAGGTTGCCAGTGGTGATCTTTCGCTTTGCTGTGCAACACTGCACAAGGATACATTAGAAACTATACTGTGACCCCCTGCAGATAGGGTCATGTATACTTCAAAACCTTAGCTTAGCATGAAGGTGCAGGCCCTGGATTCCACTTCCTGTGCTAAAGTGATTTATAGTGCCGGATCACGGTAAGGTGGGTAAGAGCACTAGATTTTATCCAACCCCGATCTTGGTTAGCACCATGCTAACCCCCCCTGTACTCTGCCTACTGAGCGTTGTGGAGCCAATTTTTCAGCAACTGCATAGAGCCCCTGCACTGATAAATAGGAATTATTTCACTACAAATTTCTCCCCACAATACAGCATTTCCCTGAAAATAGGATTTTAATTTTTGTTCCAAAAGCTCTAGTAGTGCTTATTTTCAGGGGATGTCTTATTTTTCTATAAACCTACATTTTTTCTTCATTTTCACTTCATAATTGATAGAGCTACTGTAATGTGGCAGCCCCCCCCCCCCAATGTTCCTGGAGGGTGTCCCTCCATATCAAAATTTACTATTGCCTATGGGTGCTTCAGCATGCAGCTCCACAATATGACACAGGCTATCATGTGACGTCTGCGTCATATTGGCGTGGCAGGTCGCTAGCGTATAGGGCTACCTGGTGCCCAGGACAAGAAATGGAGCTTACAGTCAAAGGAGCCTTCTGGAACAGGTGCACCAGGCAATTGCGGCCTTTGCCCCTGCTCCTAGAAGCATTTTTGGGGTAGGGCTTATATTTAAATCAACCTCAAAAATTCTAAGAAATGATGCTAAGTCTTTTTTTCGAGGCTATTCATTGATTCCTGCTGCAGTGAAAAAAAATAAGGCCCCAAAGGTTCAGGTCATGAAAACTAAAAGGGAAATTTCCCTCCTAGTTAAAACCTTTTCTGTCAGCAAAGAACCAATTTTACGGCTTTTATAATAATCAGGTATGCAATGCACCTCATTGGTTGAAGTATGTGGTGGGCGAACAACAAAACCCTAAAACGAGTATATCATTTACTGGTGCTTTCCTACTAAAAATGTTGAAACACAGCAAACATCTCCTTGGGGCATTATATTGCTCCTTCCAAGTCTGCGTTACCTGAGCCTGACTTAGGCCTTTAATCCATTTTAGGAAATAAGCCGCATGAGGACAAGAAAACAATGTTTTATTGAAAGAAAACAGACAGGTGGCCTTTGAGGACTAATAAAATCTCTTATTTTAATTCTCCTCTTTGTTGTCGGGTGGAAAGACTATCTGTCGGGCTTAAACATGAAGGTATGCTCTGGCTTGGCTGATTAGGCAGAGCGGTTAAATAAATACGCTGATTAGACAGGGAGCTTGGTTTCCTCTCGTGGAAAATTTCTGATTAATAATAATGCCTGTTTAGGACATCTGCTTAAAACTTACCACATTTGTTTGACTAAAAAAATTCCAGATGCAACTTCCCATGAAGTTGGGACAATGATAGACTGACAGATGTGCTCCTTCTGATCGGACAGATTCCTCTCACCAATCAGACTAATGCAAAGGCAAGAAATCCTGCTAACAAAAGTGGGCTTAAAATAAGGTTGGGGATTTGGCTAAATGGTTTGATCGGCAGAAATGTTTCTCTTAAAGTTGACCAAAACCCCTTAACCCTTCTAGTGCCAGCTACGTGAGTCTCACGTAGCTGCCTCTCCAACCGTTAAGTGCCAGCTACGTCAGACTCACGTAGCTGACTTTAAACCCCCATAAAATAAAAACTATAAAAGCTGTTTGATTTTCGCCCCCGGGCCTCTGATCTTTAGGAGGGGGCCCGGAATAGCCCCCCCCCGGCATCTGAAAGAAAAAAAAAACAAATAATGACACAAACTCACCTCGCAGCCCGATCGCTCTCCCCGGGTCTTCTCTTCACCAGGGGCGGGCTCCGATCCCCCCCCTGGACTTACCACTCTTCGGGTGAGGACCCAGCAACGGGCCCTTACCGTCCTCTCTGTCCGGCACTTGCCCCGGCCACTTGTGGGAGGAGCTGGATGACGTCATCCAGCTCCTCTATACCAGCACCCAGGCTCAGACTGTCACTTGTCGGTAGCGATCGGAGCAGGGAGGGTGGGAGACAGGGAGGCTCTGATCTCCCTGCCTCCCACCCTCCCTGCTCCGATCACTACCGACAAGTTTCATCTGCAGCGGCGCGGGACACTGGATGGGAGGTAAGTATAAGTAAAAAAAAAAAATAATAAAGAATTTTGTGTCTGTGTCTGTTTTTTACTTAACCCTTTGTGAACTGGTAAGGGGTCCATGAGACCCCTTATACCAGTTCACAAGGCTCTGGGGCTGGCGGGTGACTTGCCAAACCCCCAGCCCCCCATTACCTGCCTCCCCAATGGCCGGGGGGGGGGGCAGAAGGGCCTGGGCCACTTAGTGGCTATGTGGGCTAGCAGCCTGCAGGGCCAGGGGCCACCAATGCTGGCCCCTGCGCCCTGTTCTACAAGCCCCCATAGCTGGTCCGGGTCGGTAATGCTGGGTAAGGGGGACCCTACGTCATTTTTGGGGGGATTTTAACCCTTAAAATTCCAAAAAAAATGAGGTCCCCCCCCCCCCCCGGGAGGGGGGAACCTATGTCATTTTTTTTAAAGTTAACCCCTTACAACTATGCAATCATATTGCATAGTTGTATCCTATCTGAAATCTCCTAAACTGCTGTTTCAGTCTGGGGGAGTTTCCTTGGCAGGAAAGGATGTCTACCAATACATATGTGGTACCGTTGTAACCGGGAGAAAAAGGGCTTTCACACGCAATAATATTTTATTTAAAAACTTACATTTTTTATCACAAAAAAAACACTACGAATTGTAAAAAATAGATTTTTTTTTCTTGCACATATTTCACCCAAAAGTATTGAGAATACACTAAAAAAAGGCCAAACAAGACATTTCATGTTGAAGCCCAGACTCTGCTGAAAAAAAAATATATAATTTTTCTGGTAAATCCCTGGAAATCCCTTCAAAAAGCAAGGTTGAACATGTGTAGCGCAAAAACGTGAAAAGTATTCTGGCAACAGAGTGTGACAAAAAATCTAGGTAGGCTGGCACTTAAAGGGTTAAAGCGGACCTTCAGCGTCATTTAATGAAAAGCCCAAACCCTTAAAAAACTTTTCCCTAGCATCTAAAATTAATATATTTAATGTTTTAGTCACTTACTTTTTATTCTTTCCCTCACTGGCCTGCAACTATGTTCATCACTCTAGGATACGGGCGCCACCATCTTGGCTCAGTAGCATCACATACTGAGGAGTTAAGAGGGGTCAAACGTGCAAGAGAGCGTGGCTATAGCTGTACTTTGCACAAACAGAGCAGAGCTGGGGTCAGGAAAAGGTCAGCAATCCCAGAATGCAGAGCGGCACAGTGAGAGGTCACTTTCTGTTTGCAGGCAGCCTGCACGTCCATGAGCCACCATCTTGGATGTTTAAAGTCTCAGAAAAAGCAGTAGATGCAGGTAGGATGATTTTTAATGTGAGCAATCTGTATGTACAGTTTGAGGGAAATATAAAGGGTATGCTCTTTAGGGTGAAGGTCCCCAGAGAGCACTGCCAGCCGTAACCCCAAGCCAGCGACTCAGAAATGCCTGCCACATGTTCGCCAGCTAGAGAGATATGGGGGATGCACCCGCAGTCCATACATGCACCATGGGATTGCCAGCTAAGCAATTATGGGGGGTTTCCCACATCGGGATCCTAAATTGTGATGCCCCAGGGATCACAAACATGGCAAGAGACTAGCAAACAGTTACCTGATTTGATTTGTACCTGTAACCAGCCTGCAAAAAAACTTTACCCCTGCCACTTTACCACTGCCATATAACATGATAGTGGCACTTTTCATTAGGAGAAATAAGCGCAATACCTGGCTGCATGGGTAAATATTCTTAACATAAAAATGTCACCTGATGCATTTATTTGAAAGGTTCTCGCGTTTCTGCATCCTGGTCTTCTCAACAACCACAAAGTTCAAATACAGGTTCAGGGACAGTCAATGACAGCCTGAGCAAAGGTTCTGTCCCTGTTCCACAAGGCGGTGCTAGCACAGCCCTTTAGTTGCAGTGAATGAAGTGCAGCATGTTCTTATCTTCTCAATAACATCCGGATCCTCTCAACAACCTCACAGCTCAAACACAGGTTTAAGGCAGTCAATGACTGCTTGAGCAAAGATTCCTTCTCCGAAGGCTGTGCTATCATAGCACTCTTGATGCCTTGAATGAAGTGCAGCATGTTATAATCAGCAAAACCAATTGATTGACAAACACCCAAGGAATTTGCAGGCCATGTGCATGTATATGTATCCTTCCACGAGGAAGCATCTACGGGCAAGAAGAGGTAGGTATTTTTTTCCTTTACATGCTATTTAACTGCTACCTACTTCTATAGAAATAGGGACTAAAAAAATCACTTGGAAAGGCAAAAATAAATTGCTGATTATCGAAAATATCTGCATCCAGTATAAATGTAGCAGCTCATAGAAATTTGGATTAAACCAAGTACTGTGTAAGTGCCATTTTTATAAGGCAGTAGTCAGTGTAGGGTCATGGAGCCCGGCCAGCACAAACAGGCCAGGCCAGAAGGCCTGATATCAATCTTTTGTGTATCTTAGCATGAACATAACAGGTCTAATTTAAATGAGTGGCCTGATAATCAACATGTCACAGAACACCCATCTACCTGTAGCCTACATTACAATGGTTTCAATAACAACAAATATAATACAACTATCTAAGCAAAGAAAAAGAGCATCCACCAAATAATTTTATTTGATTTATTTGAAGATGAAAAAAATCCCCATCTCCCACATCTATAATTGTTCTCTTTTCACTGACTGCTAACCGGAAATTAGCAACTTTTTCAGACAAAATGAGTTTTGAAGGTTCTTTTATGAAAACACAGAATAGAAAAGACCCCAATTAAATCCCTTACAAAGTGCTGCCATTTTGAGCAACAAGCACACCTCAGAAAAGGTCGGGCCCAGCTCACCGTCGGAAAATTAATTACTCCGCTGACATATGTCAGGATGAATTTTATAAGAAAGCTGAGTGGGGTTGAAGTTTCTCGTTTCACTGATTTGTTGTTATGCAAAACCAGCTTGCATTGGCATGAAAATGTATTCATTAATTTCTGAGGTCCAAGGTAAATTAGAGCACTGTGTACGCCTTTGTAATAAAGCCGCATATTGATGAAATATTGTGAAAAGACACAAATGGTACGTGCTAGAGCACCCCAACAATTCTAAATGGTCCTCTACAACCAAAATAATGATTCTGGCTTGTGCAGGTGCCGGCAGTGCTGAAAGTTTGCCACCAGAATATCGAGTTTCTCCTGCTTGGTGCAGCTATGACATCACATAGGAAAAACAATGGTGTCACGACTTCTTAAAGAGGCCAAAAACCCAGCCCTAGAGTGGGTACCAGTTCATAGAGAGGACGCCCTGATTTTGAAAAGGGTGCAGAGGAGAGCCACCAAACCGATAAGGGGAATGAAGGATCTTAGTTATGAAGAAAGATTACAGGTATTAAATGTGTTTAGTCTTGAGAGGAGACATCTAAGGGAGGGGGGCATGATTAACTTGCATATGTGAGGAAACACTATTTCATGGAAAAATCCTCTCTAAAGACAAGGGGGCACATCCTCCATCAGGAAAAAAAGATCCAATCTCTGGAAGCAACAATCATTTTTTACCATAAGAACTATAAATATGTGGAATAACCTCCCACATAAGCTTGTTACACTGCCAGCTTCAAAAAAGGATTAGATGCTTTTCTAGCAGAAAATAAAAATACCATTTTGTGAATACTCACCTGTAAAATGGGTATTATAAGTATGTCACACACCCCGCTTCAAGACAATCATTACATGTGGGTATACTGACCTGTAGATGGCGATCTTGCAGAGATGTCAATAAAAAAAGGTAAGACCCTCCCGGCCCATAAATACCTGGAACCTCCCACTCTTTCCCCAGTATAAAGATAGCAGTAAGAGATAGGGACCAGGAAAGCCAATTAAAACTAACAAAGGTTCACCATATAAAGGATCCAGAATACAAAAGGGCAGGGTGAAGCGGGGTGTGTGACATACTTATAATACCCATTTTACAGGTGAGTATTCACAAAATGGTATTATTCTAAGTATGTCACACACCCCGCTTCAAGACAATCATTACATGTGGGACATCCAATAGCAGTGTCCATAAAGGGCGGGGATCCAAAAAACAAGGTAACAAGGCGCAAACTTAAACCACTGCAGCTTGCAGAACTTTGCGGCCAAAAACAGCTGAGGCCCGAACATCAACCTTGTAAAACTTGGAAAAAGTGTGAACCGAAGACCAAGTAGCAGCCTTACAACCCTGCTCAACAGAAGCCTGGTGCTGGAAGGCCCAGGACGCCCCAACAGCCCAAGTAGAATGAGCAGTAACACGAAAAGGGGGAATCTTCCCCTAAGCCGAATAGGCCCCAACAATGGCCTGGCGAATCCATTTACTAATGGAAGACTTGGCAGGAGCCAAACCCTTCCTAGGCCCAGAGGGCACCACAAAAAGAGCATCAGTCCTACGAAATGCAGAAGTAGCCACCAAATAGTACTTCACACAGCGAACCACATCCAAAGAATGCAAAACCCTCTCCTTGTCGTTGCTAGGCTTAGGACACAAGGAGGGTAGAACAATATCCTGATTAAGATGAAAAGCAGAGACCACCTTAGGAAGGAAATCTGTCTTGAAGCGGAAAACAACCTTGTCCTGATGCCTCTCAAAGTAAGGGGCCTTAATGGACAAGGCCGCCAACTCCGAAACACGCCGAACAGAAGTGATGGCAACCAGAAAAACAACCTTCTGAGTAAGCATAGAAAGTGCAATATCCTGCAAAGGTTCAAAAGGAGGACCCTGCAAGGCAGACAAAACCAAATTCAAATCCCAAACTGGGAGCAAAGGCTTCCTAGGAGGCCGCACATGCGTAACCCCCTGGAAAAAAGTCTTAACCAGAGGATGAAGAGCAAAAGACTTTTGAAAGAAAACCGCCAGGGCAGAAACCTGCCCTTTCAGCGTACTAAGCTGCAAACCTAGGTCCAGACCATGTTGCAAAAATTCCAAGATCCTAGGGATAGAAAACGCCCTGCAAGGCAAGGCCCTGACTTTACACCAATCAATATAAGACCTCCAAATCCTATAGTAGATGGCAGAGGAAGACTTCTTTCTAGCCCTAACCAGAGTCTGAATGACAGCATCAGAAAGACCTTCCTCCTTCAAGATGGAGGTTTCAGCAACCACGCCGTCAAAGCCAGCGTTGGTAAATTGGGGTAGAACAGTGGATCCCGAGTGAGTAGATCCGGCAGAAGGGGCAGAACTAACTGATCCTCTGCCAACCTTACCACGTCTGCGAACCAAACCTGTCTTGGCCATCTTGGAGCCACCAGAATTGCTGACGCGCCCTCCAGGGCCAGCTTGCGCACCACTTTGTCTACCATGGGAAACGGAGGGAACAGGTATAGAAACCCCAGATCCCTCCAGTTCAGAGACATGGCATCCGCCGCCAGAGCCAGCGGATCCCGCGAGAGAGACTAAAATGCCGGAAGCTTGTGATTGTGACGAGAGGCAAAGAGGTCCACCTCCGGAGTCCCCCACCGGTGGCAAAGCGACCGAAACACCTTGGGGCAGAGCGACCATTCCCCCCGGCGAGATTACCCCCTGCTCAGTGAGCCCGCCTCCGTGTTCTCCACTCCCGGAATGTACACTGCCGAGATGCATGGGACATTGCCCTCTGCCCAATCCAGGATCAAAGACACTTCCCTGAGGGCACGCTTGCTGCGAGTCCCTCCCTGGTGATTGATGTAGGCGACCGCCGTCCGACTGTCCGACCGAACTTGAACCGGTAGTCCCCGAAACTGATGAGTCAAGTGAGCCAGAACCAACCTGATGGCTCTCAGCTCCAGAACATTGATGGGATCGTGAGCCTCCTGAGGCCCCCACAGCCCCTGAAACTGAAGATCACTCCAAAATCCCCCCCAAGCTGACAGGCTGGCATCCGTGGTGACCGTCTCCCAACGAGGGGTCAGAAAGGACCTGCCCCCCCCGTCAGATTGCTCGGTTTCAGCCACCACCAAAGGGAACTCCGCACCCGGGGGGGGACATCAGAAAGGACTGATCCAATGACAGCGGGGACCTGTCCCAGGCCGCCAAAAGATGGAGCTGGAGCGTCCTTGTGTGAAACTGGGCAAAGGGAACCGCCTCGAACGACGCCACCATCAATCCCACCAGTCGCATCCCTAGCCGGATGGACGGGCGGGGGATGGATAGGAGACGCTGAGTCAATTCCTAAATCAGAAGAACCTTGGCTCGGGGGAGAAACACCCTGGCCTGAGAAGTATCCAGAGACATTCCCAGGAACTCCACCACCCTGGAGGGAGTAAGGCAGGACACAACCAAAACTCTCCAGAGTGGACACCACGTTCCTGGTATCCAGCTGCGCCTGACTGAGGGAAGACGCCATGATGAGAAGATCGTCCAGATAGGGCACGATGCGGATACCCCTGGCTCTGAGGATGGCCATCACTCCTGCCAACACCTTGGTAAAGGTAAGGCCACTGAGGTAAGGCCAAATGGAAGAGCCACAAACTGAAAATGTTGATTTTCCACGACGAACCTGAGAAATCTCTGGTGTGCCAGGAATATTGGAATATGCAGTTAAGCATCCTTGATGTCTATGGACGTCATGAAGACCCCCTGACGAAGTGAGTGGATGGCTGATCGCAGAGTTTCCATACGGAACTTCCGGGGACGAACGAACCTGCTGAACAGCTTCAGATCCAGAATGGGACGAACGGATCCGTCCTTCTTGGGCACCATGAACAAATTGGAATAGAAGCTCAGGCCCCGGTCTAAGCGAGGCACCTGACAGATGACAGCCATGTCCAAGAGACTTGCTACTGCCGCCCGAAGCCCCTGGGCGGCCAGAGGATCTGACGGCACCCGAGAACTGAAGAATTTGTGAGGGGGCCGGAACTTGAACTCCAGCTTGTAACCGTAAGACACCACTTCCTGAATCCACCTGTCCGAGACCTCCTGGACCCAGACCTGGGAGAAGAGTTGCAGCCGTCCCCCCACCCGCAAGGGTGAGGGCACCCCCTCATTGCTGAGCCGGCTTGGCAGCGGCTCTAGGCTTGGAGCCCCAACTGTGTCCTGGACGGGCCCGACCCCTGCCCCTGGTCCAGGAATCACCTCTGGACGAGGGGAAAGCTGAACCCCTGCCGACTCTAGCCCCACAAAAGGAATGAGAGAAGGAAGCCGCCCCCTAAAGGGGCGACGCTGCTTTTTACGCTGAGGTAACTTACCTCCCTTTGCCACCGAATCCCCCACAAAGGGAAGGGCCGTAAGCGACTTTTTGGACACAAAATCAGCCGCCCACTGGCGTAACCAAACCGACCGCCCGATAGCCACAAGCAGGGCCGCAGCTCTGCTACACATCACCAATGTGTCGTCCAAGGCGGACAGCACAAAAGACAAAAATAACTCACAGCGCTTAAGGTCGGCAAACTCCTCACTAGCCGGGTCAAGCCCGGAAGAGGTCAACAGTCCTCTTAACAACCGACCTGGCAGCTACCAATAAAAGCGCAGGCGCACAAACCGGCCGCAAGGCCGATCCAACACTGGCAAAACCATGACAAGCCATCTGGTCATTGCGTTTATGCTCACCATCCTTGAGAGTAGTGCACTCCGGAGAATGGAGAACTGAAGAGCTGGACAACCCCAAAACAGGAGCATCAATCTCGGGGGGGGGGGGGGGGGGGTGGACGACCAGTGCTTCACCGCATCCGCCGGAAAGAGTTAATAACCGATGCATCTGATGGCCCACAGGCCACTCACCCGATCTTCACCGCACCTGCGTACCGCACGCCAGGCAGGAGGGGAAGTGGAAGACGCGCAGTGTACAGTAGGAGGAAGGAGGGAGGTTCGCGCGAGCGCCCGGCCCCGCCCCCCCGCCTCATGGGCGCTCACAGCCGCCATTGCCGCACGCCGGCGCCGCGGGACCGCCGGCACCAGTCTAACAGTAAAACACACACAGTTAAGGCACCAACACACACATACACAATAAATGGGATGAATCCATAAGGGACCCGGGAGAGGGGAAATCCATGCCAGGGTAGGGCCAAGGGACGGGGCATCCCAAACCGGGATCACCAACCCGGATAGCCGCCTACCCCTTGTTATGGGGTCTCACGGCTCCTAAGCACCTGGGGTGCCAACTACCTTTGCCCGGACCAGCAGCCTAGGCTGGGAGGCAAGTAATTAATTAAGGGGATCCAGGCAGAAATAGAAGAATAGAAGGCCGGGAGTCATCCCGGCTACCTGCAAGGAGGAGACATCATCTTCTGACTTGCTCGCCTCTGCAGAGATGAAAGACTGGGGAATGAGTGGGAGGTCCCAGGTATTTATGGGCCGGGAGAGTCTTACCTTTTTTATTGACATCTCTGCAAGATCGCCATCTACAGGTCAGTATACCCACATGTAATGATTGTCTTGAAGCGGGGTGTGTGACATACTTAGAATATTAACAGTTACTATTAGCTGTTATCAGTAAAAAAAAAAAAATTACTTTCCCCAACCCTTGGTTGAACTTGATAGACATATGTTCAACCATACTAACCATGTATGTAAACGACTCTAGGACCAACTGAAAGCCTTCCCCTAGGTTTCAGATGCCTTACAGCATAAATATCCCCTGGTCCCCCTATGCTCACCTCGTTCTGGGATCCTAAGTGGCACACTGCAAAACAGAGCAGAGCACATTCTATGCCACAGAATCACCACTATGTCTTATATCAGTATTAAAGAGGAACTAACCAAAAATTCCAGACCCAGGTTATCCCCTGTTCCTGGGGCACCTCAATTGAGGATGCCCTGCTGTGTAAACCCCCTCCCCCGTGTCTCTGTAACCACACCCCAATATTCATTCCCATGGCACACACAAAGCTTAGCCCTGGCATCCCTGCTGTGCATGCTCTGCTTAGCTGCGTCCCACAGCTTCCCTGCTCCCTCAGACAAGTGGGCTCACATCTGAAGACATTCAGTTGTGCCAGGCACGGCAAACACACACAGCAGCAATATCAGGCCAGGGGAGGTTTAGCGAGGAGGGTCCAGACCTGAACTCCATTGAGAACATTTGGGATGTGCTAGAAAAGACTGCGCAGTGGTCCAAATCTCTCGTCATCAATATAGGATCCTGGGCAAACATGAATGCAACTCGGGACAGAAATAAATGGTGTGACATTGCAAAAGCATGTGGAAAAGATGCCACATAGAAAGCATGCCGTAATCAAGGCTTAAAGTGGTTCAATTAAAACACTTGAGCGTGTGACCTTTTTTTTGACTGGGCAGTGTATAGGCTAGTAAAAGTAGCAGGCTAAGTAAAAGTAAGCTGTGAGTGACAGATGCAGCCTCTGATAGCCAATGGTATGGGGAGAGCCCCTCCCAGCCCATAAGTAACACCTGCCTCCTAATCAAGACCAGTACTTAAAAAGCAGTATAACATAAACCAGAGGCAGCCCGGGAGGCCCCCTTATAGAAGACCATGTTACCTCACACCGAACTCCGCTTGAATTCTCTCAAAATATACTTTCTCTTATTATTTATTTTTATTTATTTTTTTCCCTTTTATTTTTTTCTTTTTATAATGCCAATGAAATAATAAATGGACTAACACCATCAAAAAGCATCAAAAGATAGATCATGACCCAAAAAGGGTGGGCCAGAGGGTCTGGAATGGATCCCCAGAAAAACCAATTCTACAGGTGAGTTTCACAGAATTGTTTTTTTTCTTCTGATCCATTCCAGACCCTCCTTACACTTGGGATCTCCAAAAGCAGTGCCATCTATGGGCGGGATCCCCAGTGCGGAACAGCAGGTAGTTTATTTCACTACCGCCTGAAGAATCTTCCGACCAACCACAGCGTCAGCTGAGGTCCTAACATCTACCTTGTAGAATTTGGTAAATGTATGAACCGAAGACGAGGTGGCAGCTTTACAAACCTGTTCCACTGAAGCCTGATGCTGAAAAGCCCAGGAAGCACCAATGGCCCTAGTAGAATGGGCAGTGATCCGAAAAGGGGGTTCCTTCCCCTTGGCCGAGTAAGCTCTTACCACTGCCTGTCTAATCCACTTACTGATAGTGGATTTAGCAGGTGGAAGACCCTTTCTAGCGCCTTCTGATATAACAAAAAGAAAATCCGACTTCCGGAAGGATTCTGTAGCCGCCATGTAATATCTTATGGCTCTGACTACATCCAAAGAATGAAGAGCCCTTTCCTTAGCATTAGCCGGAACTGGGCATAAAGAAGGTAGAATTACCTCCTCATTAAGGTGAAAAGGAGAAACAACCTTAGGTAGAAAATCAGGCGTAAACCGAAAAACTACCTTGTCTCTGTGTAACTCAAAATAAGGAGACTTCATACATAAAGCGGCTAATTCGGAAACTCGCCGCACAGAGGTGATTGCCACCAAGAATATCACCTTGAGCGTCAAAATGCTCAATGGAGCGTCAACCATAGGTTCAAAGGGAGCACCCTGGAGAGCAGATACTAGATTCAGTACTAGATTCAAGTCCCACACCGGTTCTAATGAGTCTATTACCAGCGATAGACTTCTGGGAAAAAAATAGATAAGGCCGAAACATGCCCCTTTAGGGTGCTTAACTGGAGACCCATTTCTAAACCATCCTACAGAAATTCTAAAATTCTAGCAACCGAATACTTTCTGCATGAAATTTTCCTGGACTCACACCAGGAAATGAACGCCCGCCAGACCCTGTAGTAAATCTTGGCAGATGTCTTCTTCCGGGCCTGAATCATGGTATGAATAACCTTAGCCAATAAATCCCTCTCTGTCAAGATCGAGGTTTCAATAGCCAGGCCGTCAAAGCAGCATCTGTAAATTCGGATGCCGAAGCGTCCCCTGTGTGAGAAGCTCTGGATCGTCTGGCAGGCGCCAATGATCTACTGACATCCTTACTATGTCTGAAAACCAGCTTCTCCTTGGCCAGCGAGGAGCCACCAGGATGGTTGGTACCCCCTCCTGAGCTACATTACTTAGTACACGGCTCAGAAGTGGTAGCAGGGGAAATGCATACAGGAGATTGAACCTTGTCCATGGGGTTGTCAGAGCGTTTGTTGCTATGGCCAGAGGGTCTCTCGAAAGAGACATAAACCTCGGCCGTTTGTGATTGTGTCTGGACGCAAAGAGATCCACCTCTGGACAAACCCAGCGAAGGCAAAGAGCTTGAAAGATCTTCTGACTGAGAGCCCATTCTCCCCGATGCAGCAACCTCCTGCTCAAGGAGTCTGCCTCCTGGTTCTCTACCCCTGGGATGTAAACTGCCGAGATGCAGGGAACATTCTCCTCTGCCCAAACCAGAATCCGGCTTACTTCCCTTAGGGCACTCCTGCTCCGAGTACCCCCTTGATGGTTGATATAGGCTTCCGCCGTCGGATTGTCTGACTGGACCTGGACAGCCTGTTCCTTTAAACTGGGGGTCAGATGCTGAAGCACTAGCCAGACTGCTCTTAACTCCAAGATATTTATGGAAGCTGATTCTCCTTCGGACCCCACTGCCCCTGGATCTTCTGGGTCTGCCAGATGCCCCCCCAGCCTGTAAGACTGGCATCCGTGGAAACGATTTGCCACTGAGGTGTCAGAAAGGACCTGCCTATTGATAGGTGTAGAGGGTCCAACCACCACAGGAGAGATTGCGTGGCTGAGGGAGTCAGAACAAACGAATGATCCAGAGATTGCGGGGCCCGATCCCAGCTTGACAGATTTAACTTAAGAGGCCTCATGTGAAACTGGGCAAAGGGCACTGCTTCGAAGCAGGCCACCATAGGGCTACTAGTCTCATCCCTAGCCAAATAGTCGGCTGCTGACAAGCCAGTAGGGACTCTATCTGACTCCGAATCAGCAGGGCCTTCTGCTCTGGCAGAAACACCTTGACCTGAACTGTGTCCAGAGACATTCCCAAAAAAAACGTTACTGGCGCAGGGGTGATATGAGACTTCGGATAATTGATCACCCAGCCGAACTCTTCTAGAGTCGATAAAACCGTCTGCGTGTCCCTCTTGATCTCCTGAAGGGTCCCGGCAGAAATCAGAAGATCGTCCAAGTATGGGATTATGCATATCCCCTGGCTCCTCAGAATGGCCATGAGACCTGCCAAGACCTTGGTGAACACCCTTGGAGCCGAGGATATGCCGAATGGAAGTGCCACAAACTGGAAACGTTGGCCTTCTTCACCTTTTTCCTTGAAGCCAAAGACACAATAGCCGTGGCACAAACAGGACGTAGAAAGGAACCTACCATAGCAAAGGCATGACGGGCCAACTGATCCATTCGTCTCTCTGTGGGATCTCTTAAACCGGACCTTCAGCGTGATTTAATGAAAAGTCCAAACTCTTAAAAAATGGTTCCCCGGCATCTAAAATTAATATATTTTTTTATGTTTTTAGTCACTAACTTATTATTCTTTCCCCCACTGGGCTGCAACTCTGTTCAGGAATTTAGGATACGGGCGCCGCCATCTTGACTCAGAAGCATCACATTTACTGAGGAGAGGAGAGTGGGATAAGGTACAGGGGGGCGGGTTATAGCTGTGCTTTGCTCAGACAGAGCAGAGCTAGGATCAGGTAAAGGTCAGCAGTCCCAGAATGCAGAGCAGCACAGTCAGGAGGCACTTCCTGTTTGCAGGCTGCCTGATAAGATGTCGGTTTCCATAAGCTGCCATCTTGGATGTTTAAAGGATCATAACATGCAGTAGATGCAGGTAGGATGATTTTTAATGTGGACAATCTGTATGTACAGGGTGTGGGAAACATATAAGACTCTTATTCAGAGTGAAGGTCCGCTTTAAGGAAGCATTAGTAGCAGACGGCATGATAGAAGTATTGGACAGGCCCGATACCGGAGAATCCACTTCTGGTGGAAATGACCATAGTTTAATCATATCCGCCGGAAAAGGATACCTTGAAGCTAGGATCCTAGGCACAGACGGTAATTTGTTAGGACTTTCCCATTACTTTAACACCATCCTGGAGAAATGCGGCTGCTCCGGAAACACCTGCCTTTGTCTCACCGACCTAAACAGGTCATCCTTTCCTCTTTTTGCCACCTTAGGCGGGGTAATATTCAAAGTTTCGAACACCGAAGAAAGTAAACACTCCGATTCGTCTGAGAGAAGGGGATCCTCATCAGAAGAAAATAAAAATAGAATTACTGTCCTCACCGGAGCGTAACTCACCCTCTGTTCATCAATATATTCTTCCCAAACCCAGACCCAAAAGAGGCAAATAAATCCTCTTCCTCATAAACAGACTCCACATGCCTCCTCTTATTGGTCGCTTTTTTAGGGACAACCAAGGATAACTGTCTCTCCAAGTTATCCAACCTGTGTGCCACATCCGCCTGTGCTTCCCTGCATTCCCATTCACCAGGGGGAATTAGAGCAGGCTGAGCTATGGCGCACCCCAAAGCAACTGCTGGGCTAGATACAGGAGCAACCGTTCTATTATGGTCTGAACCAATTCTTCTGGCACAAGCGGAACACACCGTGCTGAAAATGCCCAGGGGATCCTGCTTACATAAGGGGCAGAGCCTGCCCTGCTCAAGTGGGATGCCCGATTCACTATCCCCCGATGCCTCCGTCATGGTTTTTTGTTTTTTTTTCTTATAAAAAAATTTTTTTTGCAAAAAGACCTAAGGTCCTAAGCCTATATACCAATCCCCAAGGGACTGGGAGGACTGGGAGGAACCACAACCCTTTTATCCTTCCTCCTAAACTAAATAATAAACAGGAAAAAAACCCTATTAAAAATGTCACTTACATTCAACTTTTTTTTCTTTTTTTTTTTTTTTTTTAATTTATATATCTTAAAACAGCAAACCATGCTCTTAAGGCAGTAAGACAATATAATAAAAATGTATACAATCGACATCCACTTACCCCAGCAGCTCCCTTCTCATAAAATGGCCTAAACAAAAAACAAAACACACATGTGTTGTACAGGGAACACAAAACCAACAGCGGGGCTACTGGCCGCCATTAAGCCCCGGGCGCTCCTCGCCGCCGCTGCGGTCAAACCGCACACCGGTATCCGGGGGCTGCTGGCACCTACCTACTCCAAGACGAAGTATGCCTGAAGGCTCAAACGGAGAGTGCGGTCCACCACCTCCCTCCAAGCCGGAGAGAGCATGACTGAAAACGCGGAAGCCGCCTCGTGCTTCTGTATCTGGCCCCGCCCCGACGTCATAGACCAGACCACGCCCCTTAAAGTGAAAGGCGCGATTTTTCTAAATTAAAACTAAAAACAAAAATCATGTGGGAAGAAGAATGGGTTGAATAAAAATAAAACATGTTCCTCAGTAGGTACACCAGAGAAAAACCTGCGGCTGACGTGCTTTTCAGAAAGCCTGCAGCCCAGAGTGTATACACTCTGCAAGCGCCCCAAGACCCTGGCGCTTCCACCTTACCTTCACGGACCCCTGAACAGCAAAGCTGTGGGAGGCACAATTGGGTCTGGGGGATCCGTGGGAATAAGGCTGTGCAGGAAGCCGACAGGGTGCATTCCCCCGCTTGCTGCCAATCCTTAAGAGAGAATCTTCAACAACCTTCACAGTCACTTCAGCTGCAAGAATGAAACTGGTCTTGATTAGGAGGCAGCTGCTACTTATGGGCCGGGAGGGGCCACACCTTTTTTGTCTTGCAGTCACACCCTTCGGGCAAGGAAGTAATCCCAAATGTAAAGAGGGTCTGGAATGGATCAGAAGAAAAAGTGTAATTACGCTTTATCCGCCTCAGCTGGTCGGTGCTAGTCTGGTGATCAGCAACTCAACTGATTGAAGAATATGAGCCTGTGCTTCTGTGCTGGCTCCCGCCCCTCCACGACCCTGTCACAGGGGTGCAGACACGCACTCTCCATTAACTACAGTAGAGGGGGCATGCCATGTCTCAGCACACCCCTCTATTGCAATGAATGGAGAGGGCATGGCAGCACTGCTGTGATTGATGCCTGGCCCCGGACAGCACAGGAAGCGCAGATCGGAAGCTCAGATCCAGCGAGCTACTGATTGCTGGATCAGCTGCAGGGGAGAAAAGATAAAGTACCTTTTTGTTTTTTGTTTGCTGCTGAATCTCTTTAACCTTTTGCCTGGAATGTCCTTTTAAAGTCATTCTACAGGCAAAAGAATAAAAAAATTATATACTCACCTTTATTCCCCTGCAGGTGATGACTCCTAATCCAGGCCTCAGATACTTACCAATTCACCTGATCCATGTCCCACACCGCCCACCTGTCGCAAGGGCACGCTTCTCTCCATTCACTGCAATGGAACAGATGCACAGAAGCGTCGGACGAGCACAGCAGCAGATGATTTCAGTGAGTGACGCAGGATTTCGGATCTGCTGATCCGGTAAGTGTCACAGCTATCATCTGTGGGGGATAAATGTGGTTATAGCATTTTTTTACTCTGTTGCCTGGAGAACTTTGAAGTAGACCAAAACCCGGGATTTTGACCATCGTAGGATTTTGTCCGCTTCCCTGGGACATTCTGATTTTGGAGGGCCCACTAATTGAACCCCCTGGGGTCGCCCACAAAACCCACTGTGCAGGCTCATGTCCAATCAGCATTGCAAACTGTAGATATTAATGCACAGCGCACAGCTCTGTTTGCGAACACCCTGGCATAGCCAAAGGGTGCAGCGATCCATTGCTTATAGACCAATTTGGCATGAGTTTTAGGAGTATAATTAAACTTTACATAAATATAAACAACAACAATAACTTACTTCTCGAAGAACTGTGCTTTTATATCCCCTGTACAAGCCTCTTATTCCCTGAAAGATAAAGCAGTTATTGGACATGCTGACAGATCATTGCAAGTTTGTAGTACAAATAAACCACTATAATAAAATGGCACCCTCTATGATAAGTGACAGGACATGTCCACAGCCATAGAGATAATAAAGGCTGTCCACTACCGTATGATAGGGTAACATGTTAGATGGTCACCCACACTGACAGGTTATATAGCTGGCCATTTTGATAGAATGACAGGTCATATGGGTGTTCAAAGGTAACAGGTCATTTGCCCATGGGCTGTGTGACAAGTCATACGGCTGCTCACTATGATGAGGTGGCAGGACATATTGTTGCCAGTTATGACAAAAAAAAATACAATTCTGTGAGTACTCACCTGTAGTGGCACAGCCTGTTTCAGGTCCTTACGTATGGGATATTCCGCCACAAGGTGGCGCAGTGCACTGCAGAAGAGTTGTGGCTCCTCCCGGTACCATATAAAAACAGGAATCACCATAGACCTCTCCAGTGTTGACAAGCAGTTATACAAGAACCCGGGAGGTAATAAAGGTAAAAAAGGTAAAAAAAAAAAAAAAACTAACTTGGAACAATCACCATAAAAAGGCGACCAAGAAGAACGATAACAAGGGTGGGGTGAAACAGGCCGTGCCATGCATAGTAAAAACAATTCTACAGGTGAGTACTCACAGAATTGTATTTTTCCTATTGCATGGCACAGCCTGTTTCAAGAAGTCCTTACATTTGGGACATCCAACAGCAGTGTCCGTAAGGTAGGGTGGGATCCCCAAAGAGTAGCAACAGGCAGTTCAGATCACTACTGCCTGAAGTCTTGCGGCCAAAAGAAGCATCAGCTGAGGCCTTAACATCAACCTTGTAAAACTTAGAGAAGGTATGAACAGGAAGACCAAGTAGTGGCCTTACAAACTTGGTCAACAGAAGCTTGGTGCTAAAAAGCCCAGGAGGCACCAACAGCACGAGTGGAATGAGCAGTAATCCGGAAAGGAGGAACCTTCCCTTTAGCAGAATAGGCTTGTACCACCACCTGACGTATCCACTTGCTAATAGTAGATTTAGCCGGAGTCAAACCCTACCTAGGTCCAGCAGGAAGAACAAAAAGAGCATCAGATTTCCTGAAATACTCAGTAGCAACCAAATAAAACTTCAATGCCCTGACAACATCCAGAGAATGAAGGGTCCGTTCCTTAGAATTAGCAGGGTTAGGACACAAAGAAGGTAAGACAATGTCCTGATTGAGATGAAAAGCAGACACAACCTTAGGCAAGAAATCCAGCTTAAGCCAAAACACCACCTTATCCTGATGCCGCTCAAAATAAGGAGGTTTAATGGAAAGTGCCGTCAGCTCAGAAACTCACCTGAGTAGCCACCAAAAAGGCCACCTTAAGAGTCAGAATGGGCACGGATAGGCTCAAAGGGAGGACACTGCAGAGCAGACAACACCAGATTCAAGTCCCAAACCGGTAACATAGGTTTACGTGGCGGACATACATGAGTAACTCCCTGGAAAACAGTCTTAACCAGCCGGTGATTGGCAAAGGATCTTTGGAAAAAAATAGCCAGAGCTGCCACCTGTCCCTTGAGGGTACTAAGTTGAATCCAAACCATGTTGTAAAAATTCCAGAATCCTGGGGATAGAAAACACCCGACAAGGAAGAGACTTGGACTCACACCAGGCAATGTAAGCATGCCAGACCCTGTAGTAGATAAAGGACGAGGACTTCTTCCTAGCCCGAATCATAGTATCAACAACAGAGGCCGGCAACCCCTTATCCATCAAGATGGACGTTTCAGCAGCCAAGCCGTTAAAGCCAGCGTTTGTAAATTGGAATGGCGCAGCTGTCCCTGAGAGAGAAGATCTGGATCCTTGGGCAAGACGTACCGATCTGCTGCCAACTACACAACGTCTGGCCAACAGGGGGCCACCAGAATGGCTGGTACCCCATCCTGGGCTATCTTGCGCAGCACCCTGCCTAGCAGAGGAAAGAGAGGGAACACATAGAGGAGCCGAAACTCCGTCCAAGGCATTGTTCGCGCATCCGTGGCGAAGGCCAGAGGATCCTGCGACAGGGAGACAAAGCTTGGAAGCTTGTGATTGTGGCGAGACGCAAACAGGTCCACATCCGGCTGACCCCAGCGGTGACACAGGATGTGAAATACCTTGTTGCTGAGGGACCATTACCCCAGCCGAGACGTCCCCCTGCTCAGGGAGTCTGCCTCCAGGTTCTCCCCCCCCCCCCCCTGGAATGTAGACCGCCGAGATGCAAGGGACATTCTCTTCCGCCCAAGACAGTATCAGGGACACTTCCTTGAGGGCTCACTTGCTCCGAGTCCCTCCCTGATGATTGATGTAGGCAACCGCCGTCTGGTTGTCTGAGCGGATCTGAACAGCCTGAACCCGAAGGTGTGTGGTCAGCTGAGAAAGAACCAACCTGATCGCCCGCAGTTCCAGGACATTGACGGGAGCATGGGCCTCCTGGGGGCCCCACTGACCCTGGAACTTGAGAGACTTCCAAAAGCCCCCCCAACCGGTCAGACTGGCATCTGTGGTGACAGTCTCCCAGTACGGAGGCAGAAAGGTCTTGCCCACTGGAAGGTTCCTTGAGTCCAGCCACCACGAGAGGGACTGTCTGGCCAGGGGGGACAGAGCAAATTCCTGACCCAGGGACACAGGGTCCCGATCCCAAACTGACAAGAGGTGCAACTGAAGAGGTCTCATGTGAAACTGAGCAAAGGGGACCGCCTCGAGGCAGGACACCATCAGGCCCACTAACTGCATCCCTTGCCGGATGGAGGGATGGGGACACAAGAGCAGGGCCCGTGCCTGCTTCTGAAGGCCCTCCACTTTCTGCTGAGGCAGGAATACCTTGACCTGAGAGGTATCCAAAGTCATGCCCAAAAAGGACCTCACCAAAGACGGAAACAGTGAAGACTTGGGAAAGCCGAAGAACTTGAGAGTGAAGGTCACCACCTGAGTATCCTTCTCGGCCTGATGAAGAGACTGAGCCGCAATCAGAATGTCGTCCAGGTAAGGGAGGATGCGAATGCCCTGGTTCCGCAGCAGAGCCATCACGCCCGCCAGCACCTTGGTGAACACCCGAGGCGCCGAGGTGATACCGAACGGTAAAGCCACAAACTGGTAATGCTGATCCTCCAGAGCGAACCTCAGGAACCTCTGATGACCTGGAAAGATTGGCAAGTGAAGATAGGCATCCTTGATGTACATGGTGGTCATGAAGTCGCCCGGGCGAAGGGTACTGACAGCCGAGCGTAGCGTCTCCATGCGAAATTGCTTGAACCTGACAAACTTGTTGAGACCCTTCAAGTCCAGGATGGGCCTCAAAGACCCGTCCTTTTTGGGGACCGTGAAAAGATTGGAGTAGTACCCCTGACCCTGTTCTTGGGAAAGCACCGGGCAAATGACTCCTGACTCCAACAGGCGTTGAACTGCAAGGCGCAAACCCTGAGCTGACAGAGGGTTTTGAGACATCCGGGATCTGAGGAATCTTGGGGGCAGCCAGGCTGCAAACTCTATCTTGTAACGGGAGGACACCACCTCCTGAATCCACCGGTCTGAGACGCGGAGCCTCCAGACGTGAGCAAAGAGCCGAAGCCGTTCCCCCACCCGGATGGGTGAGGGCGACTCCTCATGCCTGAGGGGCCTTGGGAGTGGGTTTGGGCTTGGCCCCCCAAGAGAGACCGGGGCAACCACGGGACCCCAAGACTCCCGAGAAGAGGGAGCCACGACCTCCTCTAAAGGCACGAAAGGAGGAGGAGGAGGAGGAGGAGGAAGTACCTCGAAAGGGCCGAGGCTGCTTCCTACGCTGAGGTAGCCTACCATCCTTGGCTAGAACATCCAGATGCTCACCAAAGAGCCGCAGCCCCGCAAAAGGGAGCCCAGTGAGAGCCTTCTTAGCTGCAGTGTCAGCTGCCCACTGACACAACCAAACAGAGCGGCGCATAGCCACCAGGAGGGCAGAGGCCCTACCACCCAGCCGGACCGCATCATCCATGGCAGTAAGGACAAAGGCAACAAAATCAGAGCAAAGCAAGAGGGCCATATAATCCTCCCTCCTCCTACCAGCCATAGCGCCATCAGTGAGACGCTTGAGCTTTTTCTTAAGGGCAATAGCTGTAATGGTAGCGGCACAGACCGGACACAGCCCAGCCCCCACAAATGTAAAAGCATGGCAGGCCAGCTGATCCATACGCCGGTCCGCACTGTCCCGCAGTGTTGTAGTGTCAGGGGAAGGCATGACTGAGGTGTTGGACAGCCCTAGAACGGGAGCGTCCACCTCAGGGGGGCACGAACATCGCTTGACCAGGTCAGCAGAAAAGGGACACCTCTTATCCAACCCCTTGGACACCGCGGGCAATCTATTAGGACGTTCCCACTCCTTGAGCACCATATTAGAGAAATGGCCCTGCTCAGGGAACTCCAGACGTTGTTTATCAGGACAAAAGAGCTCACCCTGCTTCCTCTTAGCCACCTCAGGGGGGGCGATGTGCAAGGTTTAAAAAATGTCAGACAACAGTCTATCAGTGTCATCAGGCGCCATAAATCCTCCCCGGACGCAGACCCAGGGTCACTGTCGTACCCCTTCTGCTGGTCCCCAGAGGAGTCAGAGTCTTGGAAAAGCTCCCCCTCCTCTAGAGAGTAACGGCCACCAAAGGCATCAATTCCCTCATCCTCCTCAGCAAAGAGGGAGGACATGGGCACCAGGTGCTGCTTCTTACAAGAGGCCTTACATGAAACAGGCCTGGCAAGCTGCCTTTCAATGCTGGCCACACGAAGTGCCAGATCAGATTGTGACCCCCTGCTGGTATCCCCCTCACCGGGGGCTAAATGCAGGCGCGGGGGGGGGGGGGGTAGGCGATGCCGGAGAGAGCGCAGAACTGGGAAGAGAGGCGCTCAACCCAGCCTGGTCCGCAATGATACTTTGGGCGCACGGCACGCAAAACGCGCCACCACCACTCATAGGGGATGCCCCCCGCACATGACACACAGCCGGGATTGCCCCAAAGAACTCCCAAGCACGCTATCCCCAGAAGCCTCCATATGGTGATTAACACAGGCGCAATAGGCCAGTATAGGGTAAGGGCTAATAAAAAGCGACCCGGGATGCCCCCCCAAGGGATGCCCCCAGAATAGCCAGTAGAGGGGAGATGAGGGGGGGTAAGGAGCAGAACCGGGAGAAACCATAACCCACCGTTGTCCCACCTGACATAAGTAACATGCACGTAAGCATCCCGCAGCACATGCCTCAAGGAAACAAAACCCCCAAAGGGGACTCACGGACCAAGGAGACCGAAGGCAGAGGAACACCAAGCCACCAGACCATGGGAGGAAGCGACACAGGAAACGATCACCGCCGCAGCCCAGGGAGGAAGAGGGGCCCCAGATGCGCAGCAGGCTCAAAATGGCGCCGGCATGAGAACCTCGAGGGGCGGGCCGTGGGGGGACGAAGCGATGCGCGTCATCCCCCGGCACCGCCCCCCAAAGAGCACGAAAACTGCACTCATGTGACTGCGCCGCAGCCATCACAATCCAAAAACACCTCACAGCCATAGCGCCGCCCGCCGCGGAGCGGAGTACAAAGCAGCGACGGTGGCGAAAACAGCGTTAAAACCACTCGCCGCTACCACCTGTCCCCCCCGAACACACGCCGGGGAGAGGGGGAGAGGAGAACGGGCAGGCAGCGGCAGGAGCCGGGCCAGGGTAGGGGGGGGGAACCCCAGAAACAAGAGAAGCAAGATAAAAAAAAACACACACCCCCTCAGAAGCTAGGACAGGAACTCCACATCCCTCAGTAAGCTCACCATAAAGCCTATGGCCAGCCACCCTTTGTGGTCCAGGGTCTGAGGCTTGGAGCAGCGCTCCTTGAGCACCTGACCCTAGTGCTCCTCTACCTCCACCCGATCCGTCAGCCGAGGCTGGGAGGCACAAAGGGTCCGGAAACGGGTGGGAATAGACATGCAGGGCCGCAGGCTTGGTTGCCCCGCTCACCTGCGCAATATAAAGAACCATCTTCTATCTTCGCAGTATCACTGCAGAGGAAACACTGGAGAGGTCCATTGGTGATCTTGTTTTTATATGGTACCGGGAGGAGCCACAACTCTTCTGCAGTGCACTGCGCCACCTTGGTGCGGAATATCCCATACGTAAGGACTAATTGAAACAGGCCGTGCCATGCAATAGGAAAAACGGGTCATGAGAATTACTACTTTAAAGAAACTTTGTTGTGAAATTGTGTATTATTAAAAATCTATATAATCATGGTAGATAATGAGAGCAGGAGCTACTTTTACACCAACAAGCTTGTGGTTTTATTCTCCTGGCAGGAATGAAATTCAGAGGTCACAGTTTTTTGAGAATTTCACTCTACTTTTACAGGGGTGATCTCATACCTCCCAACTGTCCCTGATTTGGAAGGACAGTCCCTCTTTTGAGTCCATGTCCCCCTGTCCCTTGTTCTCCTCCTCTGTCCCTCTTTGGGGTGTAACATGCAGATCTGCATCAATAAATGATTAATTTGCCTATTCAAAGTGTTTCTATTGCTGTAATTGTTACAAACTCCTATCCATCCATCAATGAGGGGGTGTGGCCTAATTTAACAATTGTCCCTCCTTCCCACCCTGAAAATTTGGAAGGTATGTGATCTGCTTTATTCCAGTACTCGTCTACTGAGCCAGCCTGTGGGGAGCAGCAGCATTAATCACTCCAAATATCTGCCCAAAGCATTGCATGCTGGATAAAAGTATTTTTACACTTAGAAGAATTACAATGGCAATAATCTGTTATTCTAGTACAGGCTAGCTGAGGGGACAGGCTTCTGCAGTTGAGCAGAGCTGCCTTGTAAAAGCTGAATGGAACAATCAAATTCACGCTTGATTCTTTTTTCCTTTATTAAAGAGGAATTCCAGGCTCCAGGTGACTTGGGGACATTAAATCATGCCTAAAGCTACCTCATTAAATTGTATTTTAAAAGGTTTAGAAACATTACCATTATGTCCATCTGATCCCCGCGGCCTAGTAGTCAGGCTTCATATGGCATGCCGCCGACCATAGAGCCCCATTACGTGCCATGTTCTCTTATGGCACCGCCATTTGCTCAGCACACGCTGACAGGCTCATAATGTCACTGCTGCTGTTGTGGGGTCGAGTGGCAGAGAACAATTGTGCCCTGCCTGAGTCACAAGGAAAAATATGGCAGCGTCTATCGGACTAGGCGAAAGACCCCAGAGCCGTTTGAAGGGAGCAGAAGTGAACCCAACAGAGAAAAGTTGGCCGCATTTTATGTGGAGGCTTGTATGATTAGCCTACATCAGAGCCCATCCCCACTGACTGGAATTCCGCTTTAAATACAATTTACAGGCACAAACAAAAAAAAAATGCTATACTCCCCGTCACTGCTGGTCGGGGCACCAGCTCGCTGGATCCCCCCATTCACTTAAATGGAAAGGGAGCGTGTAAAGACCTAACACGCCCCTTTCTATTGCAGTGAATGAAGGGGGGGGGGTGTCAGCTCACAATGACTGATGGTGGGCGTTTCCCCGTCGGAGAACACAGAAGAGATGAGAAAACGGTGGATAGCACAGGACATGGATCCAGCAATCATGTAAGAGCTGGAACCTCCAGGCCAGCAGCTATGGTTTGGGTGGGACACAAGGTGGGTATAGTGTTTTGTTTATTTGCTCCTGTAAACAGGCTTAGCTGGAATTTCTTTTTCGAAGACTCGTGTATAACCCCTCCTCTTGCTATTTAGAATATTTATATGAATTTTTATTATTGGGAATTTTTTTATATTATAGTGCGCCTTTAACTAGATGGAGGGTCATATAACCGCCACAAATTAGACAAAAACTGATTTTTACTGGTGGCGAGAGAAAGAAGGTAGAGCATAAACAAGGGTAATGGGGAAAAAGATCTAAATGTTGTATCCTCAAAAAAGAAACAAGTAAAATCCAGAGAAAGAGCATGGTAGTGGGCACCATACTTCGATATTTCATGAAATATTATCCCACTTACCTCTAGTCGCAGGGTGCTGGCAAACATCTGGTAGGTAGTAGATGATGGAGAGACTTGAGCTCTTTGCTTAACCACCTCAGAAGGTACACGAATAAGGCAAGCAACCTTAAAGAGGCAACCAAAAGTATATAACATTGCTATTTGGCTTTAATTTTAATCTGTAAAGACATTTTTCTTAAATGACAGCCTGAACAACAAGCTAGCACCCAGAGTTGGGCATTACTTTTTAACTTACAATCTGCAATGCAGATTACACTGCTTCTGTCAGGAGAAAGCTTGGATAGCTTCTCGTCCTTGTCCATCTTGCATAATTTCTAGTATCTTGCAATTCCCATTAAGACAAATCATTTTGTTTTGCCATACCCATTCAGATAATTACTACAGCCGCTCAGCCGCTTTTTTTTCCCGCTCAGATTAGGTCTCCTTTTTGCTGTTTTTCAGATTCATATCATCTTTCATCAGCGTATAGAGTCCTCATTTCATCAAGTGCGGATATTGCTAAATTGATAAACAAAGATTTTTTTTTTTTTTCTCCCCCTCCCCCCTTCCCTCCCCCATAGCAAGCTCACGGGACTTCCTAATTTATCTTATTACCGTAATCCAAAGGTATGTACACTCATATTTGGTTTCCTTGGCGTATCAGTTAAGTGATCTGCCAATTTACGTATATCCTGACCAAACTCAAGAAGTTGTTTCTTGAGCTCAGGATAGGGGGTCACTGCCGCTTCTATTTCTATGATCTCCCGGATCTTTGTTAGCCATTTTCCAAAGGTAGGAGGGGTGGGGTTACGCCAGTGAGTGACTATGAAGTACCTAGAACCCATAATGATAGTATTGATCAGGGACCGGGACCAAGGACAGATTCCATATAAAACGGTATCGCCATAACAGGCAACAGTAGGTAACAAGAACAAGGGTGGGGTGGAGCGACCTGAACAGGACACAGACAAAAACAATTCTACAGGTGAGTAATCACGAATTGTATTTTTCTCTGTGTCCTGTACTTCTTACATGTGGGACATCCAAAAGCAGTGTCCAAAAAAAAAGGATGGGATCCCCATTGAGCAACAGCATGTAGTTCATGACACTACCGCTTGAAGCACCCTACGGCCAAGATAGCATCGGCTGAGGCCCTAATGTCAACCTTGTAAATCTTAGTAAAGGTATTAACAGAAGACCAAGTAGTGGCCTTACAAACCTGTTCAACAGAGGCCTGGTGCTGAAAAGCCCAGGAAGCACCAATAGCTCTAGTAAAATTAGCTGCAACACGAAACAGAGGATCCTTCCCCTTGGCAGAATACGCTTGCACCACCGCCTGTCTAATCCACTTGCTGAGAGTGGATTCGGCTGGAGGCAGACCATTCCTAGGGCCGTCAGTGAGAACAAATAGAGAATCCGATTTCCTGAAGGATTCCGTTGCAACCAGGTAGTAATTAATGGCTCTGACCACATCGAAGGCATGGAGGGTCCATTCCTTAGAATTAGTCGGAGCTGGACACAGGGAAGACAAAACAATGTCCTCATTAAGGTGGAAGAAGAAACAACCTTAGGTAAAGTTTAAGGTGAAATACTACCTTATCTTGATGCCGCTCAAAATAAGGAGGCTTCATAGAAAGCGAAGCCAGCTCTGAAACGCGACGCACCCAGGTGATAGCTACCAAAAAGATAACTTTCAGAGTCAAAATGAAAAGTGCAGCATTGCACAAAGGCTCAAAGGGAGGACCCTGGAGAGCAGAAAGCACCAAGTTCAATCCCACACCAGTAAAAAAGGCTTACGAGGTGGACGTACATGGGTAACCGCTTGGAAAAAGGTCTTGAAAAGTCTATGAGTGGCGAAGGATCGTTGGAAAAAAATGGCCCAGGCTGAAACCTGGCCCTTGAGGGCACTCAGCTGGAGACCTGAGTCCAAACCATGTTGTAGGAAATCCAAAATCCTTGAAAAGAGAAAGTGTGACAAGGGAGACTCTTGGGCTCACACCAGGCAATGTACGCATGCCAAACTCAGTAATATATCACGGAAGAGGATTTCTTCAGAGTCAGAATCATGGTACCTACAACAGTGGCGGACAGCTCCTTCTCCATCAAGATGGAGGTTTCAGCAACCAAGCCGTCAAAGACAGCGTTTGTAAATTGGGGTGGCGCAGCAACCCCTGTGTGAGAAGCCCTAGATCGTCAGGCATGATGTAGCGATCCACTGACAACTGAACTATGTCCGCAAACCAACTCCTTTTTGGCCAGCGAGGAGCCACCAAGATGGTTGGAACCCCCTTCTGGGCTATCTTGTGCAGCACTCGACCCAGGAGTGGAAACGCAGGAAATGCGTAAAGGAGCCTGAACTCCGTCCTAGGAATCGCCAGAGCGTCCGTGGTGAAAGCCAGCGGATCCCTTGACAGGGAGACAAACCTCGAAAGCTTGTGATTGTGCCTGGACGCAAAAAGGTCCACATTCGGCTGACCCCAGCGACGACACAGTGTTAAAGATCTTGTTGCTGAGAGACCATTCCCCCAGACGAGAGGCCCCCCTGCTCAGGGAGTCTGCCTCCTGGTTCTCTACCCTGGAGATGTAAACCGCTGAGATGCAGGGAACATTCTCCTCCGCCCAGGTCAGGATCTGGGTCACCTCCTTGAGGGCTCGTTTGCTCCGAGTCCCGCCCTGGTGATTGATGTAGGCGACAGCCGTCTGATTGTCCGAGCGGACCTGGATCGCACGACCCTGTAGATGGGGAGTCAAATGAAACAGGACCAACCGGATCGCTCTCAGCTCCAGGAGATTGATGGGCAAGTGGGCTTCCTGCGGACCCCACTGGCCCTGGAACCTCAGCGATTGCCAAAAAGCCTCCCCAGCCGGTCAGACTGGCATCCATGGTGACAATCTCCCAACGAGGAGTCAGAAAGGACCTGCCCACAAAAAGATTTCTGGAGTCCAACCACCATGAGAGGGACTGCCTGGCCAGAGGAGACAGTGAGAATTCCTGCTCCAGGGACTCCTGTGTCCGGTCCCAACCGGTCAAAAGATTCAATTGAAGAGGCCTCATGTGAAAACTGAGCGAAGGGCACTGCCTCGAAGCATGACACCATGAGTCCCACCAGCGTCACCCCCAGACAGATCGATGGCCGCTGGCAAGACAGCAAGGCCCGCGTCTGCATCTGGAGATCCTCCACCTTCTGCTGGGGGAGGAATACCTTGACCTGAGAGGTGTCCAATGTCATGCCCAGGAAGGACCACACCATTGAGGGAGCGATGGAAGACTTGGGATAGTTGATCACCCATCCGAAATCCTCGAAAGTGGACAAGACCATCCAGGTATCGCTCTCGGCCTGCTGAAGAGATTGAGCCACAATCAGCAGGTCGTCCAGATAAGGTAGAACACGAATGCCCTGGTTCCTCAGGAGGGCAATAACGCCCGCCAGCACCTTGGTGAACACCCAGGGGGCTGAGGATATCCCTAATGGCAGCGCCACAAACTGGTAATGCTGATCCTCCAGCGCAACCCTCAGGAACTTCTGATGTCCCTGGAATATCGGGATGTGCAGGTAAGCATCCCTGATGTCCACCATGGTCATGAAGCCGCCGTCCAAAGCGAACTCACCGCAGACCGCAGGAACTCCATGCGAAAAAGCCTGAATCTGACAAACTTGTTGAGACCCTTCAGGTCCACGATAGGCCTCAGAGTACCGTCCTTCTTGGGCACCATGAACAGATTGGAATAGAACCCTCGACCTCGTTCCAGGTGAGGCACAGGACAAATCACCCTGGACAGCAGAAGACGTTGAATAGCCATTCTTAGACCCTGCGCCGTCAATGTGTTCTGGGATATCCGTGACCGAAGAAATCTTGGGGGCGGCCAAGCTGCCAGCTCTATCTTGTAACCGGAGGACACCACCTCCTGAATCCACCGATCCGAGACGCGCTGTCTCCAGACGTGAGCAAATAGCAGAAGCCGTTCCCCCACCCAAATGGGGGAGGGCACCCCCTCATGCCTGAGAGGATTTGGCAGAGGGCTTGGATCTAGTTCCCCAGGAGGTATAGGGTCGACCGCGAGACCTACCTCGTCCCCAGGAATCTCTGCGGCCACCTGAAAAGAAAGAGACTCTTCTTCCTCAAAAAGAGCGAAAGGCAGATGAACCCCGAAAGGGCCGCGCAGGCTTCCGTTGCCGAGGCAGTCTCCCGCCTTTGTCAGGAGGTCCAGAAGCTCCCCGAATTACCGAAGCCCCAAGAAGGGGAAACTAGTGAGTGATTTCTTGGCAGCATCGTCGGCTGACCACTGCCGCAGCCAGATAGAGCAACGAAGCGCAACCAGCAGGGCCGAAGCCCTGCCGCCAAGCCGGACGCTATAATCCATAGCCGAGACTACAAATGCAATAAAGTCCACACAGCCTAGGAGGTCCTTATACTCCTCTGCCCGCTTGCGAGATCTGGCAATATCGACAAGACATCTCACCTTCTTCTTGATGGCTAAGGAGACGATGGCAGCGGCACAGACAGGACGAAGGCCAGCACCCACAAGGTGAAAACGTGACAAGCCAGCTGATCTGTGCGCTGGTCAGCAGGGTCGCGCAAGGCAGCTTTATCCGGAGACGGCATAACCGCGGTATTGGAGAGGCCCAACCAGGGGAATCCACCTCTGGGGGACGGGACCAGAGACGAATCAACTCCTCAGAGAAAGAGTACCGTCTGTCCAGGCCCTTAGGCACCGACGGCAATTTATTAGTCCTTTCCCATTCCTTAAAAACCATTTGGAAAAATGGCCCTGTTCAGGAAAAACAAGCCGCAGTCTCTCAGGCTGGAAAAAATCCCCTGCTTCTTTTTATTTTTGTTGGCCGCCTTCGGAGGTAAAATGTGCAAGGTCTCAACAGAAGATAGCAACTTCTCCGTGTCATCAGGGAGCCACATATCCTCGTCCAAGGAAGACCCAGGGTTGCTGTCATAGCCACCTGGTCGATCCCCTGAGGAGACGGAGTCCTGAAACAAATCACACGCCATCATCAGCAAAAACCGGCTCAATATGCCGCTTCTTACTCGTGGCCTTGCCGGTAGCCGTGCAAGATAACTGTCTCTCCAGGCTGGCCACCCAGAACGCCAAATCTGTTTGTGACCCCCTGCTGGCTTCCCCCTCACTGGGGGCTAAATGCAGGAGCGGGGGTGTTGGCGACGCCGCAGGATAAGTAGGGCTGGGGGCGGAGGCGCCCGCCCTATCCTGTTCCAAAAAAACGCTCCTGGCGCAAGGGACACAAATTGCGCCGAGTCTGCTCAGAGGACTGGTACCACACATGGGGCAGAGCTTTATCCGCCGAGAGGGGGCCCCCTGCTCACAATCCCCAGAAGCCTCCATTATGGTGATTATAGCAAAAAAAATAAGACAGGTTACAAGGCGCTGACGGCCCAAACCCAATTTAGTCCCTCCTAGCGATCCCTCTTAAGAGAGTGTGCGGAGAGGGGGCGAAGGGGGTGGTAGGAGACCGGGAGAAACCACAACTCTGATCTGCAAAAGATGGGGCCCGCTGGAAGACACAACATAGAAAAAACTACAAGCATCCCACAGCACATGCATAAGGAACAGCAAAACAAGCGTGCAAGGGACTCACGGAACCGCCGGCGGGAGCAGGATCCTGGATGACCCTGCTGGCTTCCCTGATGTAGGCGACAGCTGTCCGCGTCCCCTTTCTAAGTAAAAGCAGCAGAGAAGGCGACCGGCACGCTGCGGAGCTGGGCACGCGCTGGCCGCAAAGTAGATAATGGCGCCGGCAGGATACGCCACACAAGCACCTCGAGGGGCGGGCCGCACAGCGATGACACGGAATGCGTCAGCCAGGCAGCCGGCCCGAGGGGGCATCTCCCCCTTGCCGCGGAGCGCTGTTCGTGCCCGCACAAGCACCATAGCAGCTGCACAGAAAGCGGCCCGGCCGTACCCGCTGGGGACCCCCACCCCCACAGAGCCCGCCAGCTGGAGGGGAGAGGAGAAGGACAAAGCACGAGGGAGGCGAGTATAAGAGTAGTTTAAAACACGCATACACATAAAAATGAAAAAGAAAGAGGCCCGGCCGTTCCCGCTGGGGCCCACCGCCCCCCCCCCTCACAGAGCCCATCAGCTGGAGGGGAGAGGAGAAGGACAAGGCACGAGGGAGGGGAGTATAAGAGTAGTTTAAAACACGCATACACATAAAAATGAATAAAACTTGTGGGAATATGAGGTAATAACATGGGCCCTTCTAGGTGGTTCCTATCCCCCATATAGGCTCACCATCGCCTATGGCCGGCTACCCTTCGGGAGAGGGTCTGCGGCCCAGGGCATAGCTCTGTGAACGCTTTACCCGCGGCGTTCTCCCTACCTTCACCCATTCCATAGCCGAGGCTGGGAGGCAGAATGGGTCCATGGAAAAAGGCGGGAATAGGGATCCAGTGGCCGACAGGCTCAGAATGCCCCGCTCGCCTACAATATCCAGAGAGAGTAGAAAACACAATCCTCGCAGTGAGACGGCATTTTTGGGAGATGTGACAGATGCTCTGTCTTTTGGATGTCATCACTATTCAGTTGCCCACCGGGTCATTCACTGGCCTTTTCTTAATTAGGTCATTGTAGTTTGGATTGTATTATAAACTGCCTTTGTGTTAATTGATTACGTCACAGGCAATGGCATTGTTCTGATTGAGTGTATTACAGACGCCTATTGTTTTGCTGTCACCGGCAGAGTTGGTCTGTGTATTTGTCATGAGGTCCACGGGGGAGGTCCCATTGCATGGAGACTTGTGTATATAAGGCCTAGAGTGGCACTAATAAAAACACTTCACCTTCACCCTCAATACTGAGTTCTGTCTCTTATTGGGGGAAACCCTATATTACAATTCACTAGCCCTTGTAAGGGCTGTTCCTGTTTCCTCACGGACGACTCTGGAATTCCAGCAGCACCTCTTACGATTGGGAAAAGGACGTCTCGGGCGGTGAAGCCCTCCGGCGATAAGGGTTATCGCTACAATTGGTGGCAAGCGGTCGGATGGTCCTTTGTACCCAGAGAGAGTGCTACCCTGATGGAGAGTCAGTAGGACAAGTTGAAAAGGCTGACCCTGAAGGATCTACTCGAGAGCCGGGGAAGGTCAGCTAGCAACCGCCCACGTCGGGAACTGATAGCCGAGCTGATCGAAATGGATCATGCAGCAGTGAGGACCGAAACCAATATAGAGATCGATGAAGACGCTGCTCTCGTTCAAGCGGTTCGGAACAGATTGTCGGTCTATGGCCCGAATCCATCACAGGAACTGATCGACCGAGTCTTTGCTGCAGCGGAGGCAGAGGCCAGTAAGCGAAGGGAAGATCGGCGACTTTCAAACCAGCAGCCTCTCAGCCTCAGTTACACTGGGGGGAGAAAGATTCCATTGGCAGGATTTAAGTCCTTCCAGGAAAGTGACGACGAGATTGACGGATTTTTGGCCGATTTTGAACGGCAGTGCGCTTTACACCGGGTACCCACGGAGGAATGGGTCACCATATTATCAGGGAAACTATCTGGGAAAGCTTCCGATGCTTTCCGGGCCATCCCTGATGCGGACTTACCACACTACCATCTGGTAAAGGAGGCTTTGTTAGCCCGGTACGCTGTCACCCCGGAAGCCTACAGGCGACGATTTCGGGAATCCCAAAAGAAGGGAGGGGATTCTTACACGGAGTGGGCATGTCGCCTCCATCGTACAGCATCACACTGGGTCACGGGATGCAAAGCCACGACCGCTGAGGATGTACTACAGTTGTTTTTACTAGAACATTTTCTCAATGCCCTGCAACCAGAGCTAAGAGAGTGGGTACGTGACCGGAGGCCTCTAACGCTACCTGAGGCTGCTCGTCTAGCCGACGAGTACACTGATGCTCGCCGGACAGAACAGTCCGCTCCAAAACCACAACCTCCCATCAAATTTCAAGCACCTGTGGCTTCAGCGCCAGCTCGTGACTCTGGGCCACATAGGCCAGCGCAGCAACCGAACCTCTCCACAGTTCAGTGCCATCGTTGCAAACAATGGGGACATTATCGCAGTGATTGCGCCCTAGAGCCTCCCCGAAACACGTGGGGGCAAAAGCAACCTTCCACCTCCCGTACTCCTGTGGCACACTGTTTGGAAGCTGAGAGCAGTTCGGAAGAGTATCTGGGGGTACTGTATGAAGCTGATCCCGTACAAGCGGCCATCCAAGACAACCGACAGCACCATTGCCAGGAGGTACGAGTCAATGGGCGCACCGCGCAAGGATTCCGCGACACCGGAGCCACACTTACCTTGCTCCAACCTCATTTGGTCAAGAACAAAGACCGCACTGGACACACCGTTGCAGTAAGGGTGGCGGGAGGAGCTGTGTTTCGACTCCCCACCGCCCGAGTACATCTTGACTGGGGCGCTGGATCCGGCAGGGTACAGGTGGGACTTATGGACAACTTACCAGCAGAAGTACTATTGGGAAATGATCTAGGACCAATGACTTCTGCCTACGCTACCTCTGGGCCAGCCAGCGTCAACCCTGTTACAACCCAGGCTCCAGCCCGAGCTGCCGACTCCAGCCCACTGGTCGGGGAAACCCAGGGGTTTCGTCTGCATCACGTCATGTCTGTTACAAGAAGTCAAGAAGAGGATCAGCCATCAGGTTACGTCCTTCCAGAAGGGAAACTTATGCCAAACACTATTTTTGTTGGGGGCATTGGCCGTCTGATTAATCAGCCTGAAATTAAGGATGTTTTTTCAAAGTATGGCGCTGTAAAGAATGTCAAAATTATTAGGGATGCCTCTGGCGTTTCTAAGGGTTATGGTTTTGTCTACTTTTACGATGATGTAGATGTGCAGAAGATTGTGGATTCTCCGATCAGCTACCATGGAAAGAGATTAAAACTTGGACCAGCTATAAGAAAGCAAAGCACCTGTGCACACATCCAACCAAGGACTTTGGTGCTGAACTCACCAACGCCACAATATCCCAATGTTTGGACCCCACCCATGACCGATTCCTATGTACAGCCCACGTCAATGTTTAGTCCGGTTACTCACTATGTGCAGACTTGTCCTTACACAGAACTCTGCCCATAACAAGAGTCCGGACAGCCCCACGTTAACCCGAACAGGGTCAATCCGGGTCTGCCGGGTGTTCCACAAAAAGGGGGCATTGTGACAGACGCTCTGTCTTTTGGATGTCATCACTATTCAGTTGCCCACCGGGTCATTCACTGGCCTTTTCTTAATTAGGTCATTGTAGTTTGGATTGTATTATAAACTGCCTTTGTGTTAATTGATTACGTCACAGGCAATGGCATTGTTCTGATTGAGTGTATTACAGACGCCTATTGTTTTGCTGATTGCGTCACCGGCAGAGTTGGTCTGTGTATTTGTCATGAGGTCCACGGGGGAGGTCCCATTGCATGGAGACTTGTGTATATAAGGCCTAGAGTGGCACTAATAAAAACACTTCACCTTCACCCTCAATACTGAGTTCTGTCTCTTATTGGGGGAAACCCTATATTACAATTCACTAGCCCTTGTAAGGGCTGTTCCTGTTTCCTCACGGACGACTCTGGAATTCCAGCAGCACCTCTTACGATTGGGAAAAGGACGTCTCGGGCGGCGAAGCCCTCCGGCGATAAGGGTTATCGCTACAGGAGACATCTGCCTTATAAGGGGCCAGGAGGAGCTACGATTTTTGATCTTGCAGTCACTGCGCCACCTTGTGGCGGATTACCCACATGTAAGACGTGGAGCAACCTGAACAGGACACAGAGAAAACATTAACTGTGAGCCCTGTTCTCTTGCGACATCAGTGTCCACAATGCACTTATGAAGAGAGGGACTGAAAAAGGTAATCATGAACAGGCACCAAGATGCTAAATATTTTCTGTCCTTAAAGCGGAACTTCAGTCAATATTAAGCCCCCCCTGACCCCGACTGAGGTAGGACAGAGGGTTACAAAGACAAAAAAACTTACCTTAACCAAGGGGCAAAGGTACTTTATGTGTATTATTAAAATAGTATGAATTACAGTTACTAATCTATCTGCACAGCTTTAAACAATGGAGTCGATTTAGAGCCAGGTGAGAATTCTCACTCCTTTTTTAGAAGAGAGAACTGCCATTCACTTTCATTGTCTACTGAGTGTAAATTTTCACATGGCTCTGAATCAGCCCCAAGGTAGACAACGCTGCCATTCACTTTCATTGTCTACTGAGTGAAATTTTCACCTGGCTCTGAATCAGCCCCAAGGTACACAACAGAAGTCAATGGCACCTATCTCTGCTTAAAAGGAGTGAGATCTCTCACCTGGCTCTGAATTGACCCTAATATGGCAAATAATCAAAATTGAAACAAAAACAAACAAAAATCAGATTCCTTTTTTTTCCTACTTTACCTTTTTATCCTTATTTTCCTGTTGATGACCTACTTTTGTTGACCATGACCGACCCTGGAATTTGGGGGGGGGGGGGGGTAGGATATAGCTAGCCTGGAGGGCAATGCTAGCCTGGAGGGGCTCAGTATCAGCTGCATTAAGCTATGGAAATCATTCACTGTATTACTGTATTATAAGAGTTATGTATAAGAACATTTATGTACAAGAACTAGAAGTGTGTCCAGACTACTCAGGAGCTATGAAAGTTTCTGCACATGGCTTTACTGGGCTTTGCGGTGTTAATGTTTTCAATAATGTGGTAGCTGGATGAGGCCAGAAATAGTAGAAGCAGCAGTAGAACTAGATAATTATCGTGACAATGTAACAAGCAAGAAACCTGTGCATCTGTATTTTCTTACAAAGGGAGCAGAGGGCCTTTCTTACAGAGGGAGCAGAGGGCCTAGGACCCACCCTAGGCTATACGGCAACCATCAGGAATTGCGCGATCCGCAGGGTTACATACAGTGGGGTATCCCAATGCAAGATTCCCCATAAAAAGTTAGACCAACCCTCAAGTGTCTGATAGACTTGCAGGAGGTGTTATTTCTTTTTAATAAAGTAAATGGGAAAAAAAAATTAAAGAGACCTTTGAAGCGGAATATTAACACCCCCGCCCTACCACCCTACCATGGTGCTGAGGCAGGACGTGGGGGTTACAAAGAAAAAAAACCTTACCTTAACCCAGGAGCCCACGCCACTTCCCGGTCTCCCATAGCCACTGCAGGTAAAACAAGAAATCAGCATTCCCCAGCAGCAGCACCCAGGATCCGGAGCGCTGGAGGAGCAGCGCAGACCCCTGGGTTATGGGAAAGCATTTTTTCCTTGTTAACCCCCTCCGTCCTGTCTCAGCACCAGGGTAGGGTGGCAGGGGTTAATAGTGACTGAATTTCTGATTTAACGGATATTTAAGAGCAGTGTATGTCAACTTGACAGCAATAGATGCTATTTTAAGAAGGATTAAATAAAGTTGGTTCGATTTTTAAATTCTGCTGGCACTTTTTGGATATATTGGCAGCTTGACAGCACCCACATCCCACAATTGTCACACAGGACAAAAGAAGACCCCCTCTTCCCACTGTCAATTGCCCCATGGCTTGTACTAACACTAATAAAGACAGGTCAGTTTTTGCTATAAACCTACGTGTGGCGTATACAGCACCATTTATGTGTAATAAACAGCATGAATGGCGACATTGTTTCTCGTCATAGGATGGTCTTTACTTGGTTATCACCCACAAACTATAATAAAAGAGGATCCAGTGGAGCACTAGCAACAAGTGCAAGCAACAATGAGCATTTTGGGCCTACAGCTATCAAAACTCAGGACAGATGGGGGGGAAGCATCCCCCCTTCAAGGCACATGGTGAAGAGTTGAAATCCATATTCATAAAAGTACAACAGTCCTTTTTTAATGGCAAGCATGTATCAACACCGCATCAGATCCAAAGTCATTTTGAAGTGCACTGCACTAGGAGTCCGGGGTCAAAACCACAAGACGACCCCAATATGTCTAGAAAATAAGAGAGATTGTCGACTTGTGAAGTTCAGCATAAATATTCATAGAACTTCATGCTTCATAACACTTCATGCCTTTAGGTTAGATTTTTGTTTCCTTAAACACACAGAGCCAGAGAGGAAACTCTGAAAGAAATTCAGGATGAAAAACAATCTACCTGTCAGAGGGGGGAAAGCACTCCCAGCATGGCTTCCCGACTTCTGCAGAGCCGTGATATTGGCCTGTGAAGAGGGACTTACAAAGTAATGACTTCCTCTATATTCTGAATGCTCAGTCTATTTTATCTCAGATTAACTTTGATCTTTCCTTTTTTCCCCACTATTTGAATCAGAGCCGGGTAAAAGGCTTTTGCCGGAGAAGAACAAAAAACAGGCAAAACTAAGATAATGTCATCTTTGTGCCCCCGTCACATCCATTTTCTGGAAAACGCTGGGGCTCTCCTCACCAAGATGGTGACATTTAGACATCAAAATTGATGAAATAAACAATAAACTGCTGGACATTGTTTCTGTTATCCGTCTCTTCTTACATATATTCAAAGGACGTTATTCTTAAAGAAAAGGTCACTTTGTTTCCAGGGTTAGATGGCATCCCTGCTAGATAGAAAATCTAAATGTTTACTGAAGTTGAAACGAATATCTGCATAACTGCCTTAGATCTCAGTTTCTCCGGCTTGCTGAAAGTAGAAAGACTTTACAAGGTGTTGAATGGAGAATAGATTCTGGTCAAGAAGTCAATCCGTGAACCGTTCAAGAGCACCTCTCGTCTAGCAGGCTAGTTTACAAAGACATTACAGTCATATGGGTCAGTTGACAGACTACTGGTCTGAGAATACAAATTCAGATAGCCAGATACTTATACTCTGTGCAATTCTGCTTTCATAGAAAAGAATTGCTCAACTCTAAAGGCCTGTCTTCTGTGCTGAAAAAATAGCTTATTGCTATAGCAATTCTTCCGTTGTACATGGATGCTTTTACCCACCATGCAATACCTTGGGCAGATGTTACAGATCCTGCCCATGTGGCCCCAAAAACAAAAAATACAATTTTGTGATTACTCACCTTTAAAATGGGTATTATAAGTATGTCACACACCCCGCTTCCACTATTCATGACATATGGGTTATGGTCCAGTAGAGGGCGAACTTCTGCAGAGATGAAAGCAAAAAAGAAGCCCCTCCCGGTCCAAAAATACCTGGGACCTCCCACACATTCCCCAGTACATGACAGCAGTAAGGGGACCAGGAAGAACTAATAAAACATTCTTAACAATAAAAGGTTCACCATATAAAGGATCCAGAATACTAAAGGGCGGGATGAAGCGGGGTGTGTGACATACTTATAATACCCATTTTAAAGGTGAGTAATCACAAAATAGTATTATTCCAAGTATGTCACACACCCCGCTTCCACTATTCATGACATATGGGACATCCAATTGCAGTGTCCGTCATGGGTGGGATCCAAGTACAGAATAAAATGCACCAATTTAAACCACTGCAGCTTGCAGAACCTTGCGGCCAAAAACAGCATCCGCTGAGGCCCGCACATCAACCTTATAAAACTTTGAAAAAGTATGAACGGAAGTAGCAGCCTTACAAACTTGTTCAACAGAAGCCTGGTGCTGAAAAGCCCAGGAAGCCCCAACAGCATGAGTAGAATGAGCAGTGATCTTAAAAGGAGGAACCCTCCCCCCAGAATAGGCCCCAACAATGACCTGGCGTATCCATTTACTAATTGTAGACTTGGTGGGCGCCAAACCTTTTCTGGGCCCAGAAGGCACCACGAACAAGGCGTCCGTCTTACGAAAAGTAGCAATCAAATAGTACTTCACACAACGAACCACATCCAAAGAGTGCAAAACCCTCTCCTTGTCATTGCTAGGCTTAGGACACAAGGAAGGGAGAACTATATCCTGATTGAGATGGAAAGCAGAAATCTGGTTTAAAGCGAAAAACCACCTTATCCTGGTGTCTCTCAAAGTAAGGGGCCTGAATAGACAGAGCCGCCAACTCAGAGACACGCCGAACAGAGGTAATAGCCACCAAAAAGGCAACCTTTTGAGTGAGCACAGAAAGAGCCACATCCTGCATCGGTTCAAAGGGAGGCCCCTGGAGGGCCGAAAGAACCAAATTTAAGTCCCTAACGGGAACCAAAGGCTTCCTAGGGGGCCGAACATGAGTGACCCCTTGGAAAAAAGTCTTGACCAGAGGATGCAAAGCAAAAGACCTTTGAAAAAAGACAGCTAGGGCAGAAACCTGACCCTTCAAAGTACTGAGCTGGAACCCCAGATCCAGACCGTGTTGTAGAAACTCCAAAATCCTAGGAATCGAAAACACCCTACAAGGTAAGGCCCTAGCCTCACACCAGTCAATATAGGACCGCTGAGTCCTTCAGTAAATGGTAGAGGAAGACCTCTTCATAGCTAATCAAGGTAACCGCCTCAGACGAACCAAACCTGTCGTGGCCACCTTGGGGAACCAGAATTGCTGGTGCCCCCTCTAGAGCCAGCTTGCGCACTACCTTGCCCACCATGGAGAAGGGGGGAAACAGGTACAGAAAACCCAGAACCCTCCAGGCAAGGGACAAGGCATCCACTGCCAGGGCCAGAGGATCCTGAGACAGAGATACAAAGGTTGGGAGCTTGTGATTGTCCCGAGAGGCAAAGAGATCCACCTCCGGAGTCCCCCACTTGTGACACAGGGCCCGAAACACCCTGCGGTTGAGAGACCATTCCCCTCGGCGAGAGAATCCCCTGCTCAGGGAGTTTCTCCGTGTTCTCCACTCCCGGAATGTATACTGCCGAGATGCAAGGAACATTGCTCTCCGCCCAAGTCAGAATCAGAGAGACTTCCCTGAGGGCACTCCTGCTGCGAGTCCCTCCTTGGTGATTGATGTAAGCTACCGCAGTACGATTGTATGATCGAACCTGAACCGGTAAACCCTGTAGGTGAAGTGTCAGATGCGACAGAACCAAGCGGATAGCTCTGATCTCCAAAACATTGATGGGGTTGTGAGCCTCCTGAGGACCCCACAACCCCTGGAACTGATGATCTTTCCAGAAACCTCCCCAGCCCGACAGGCTGGCATCCGTGGTAACCGTCTCCCAACGAGGGGCCAGGAACGATATGCCCCTCATCAGACTGCTTGATTCCAGCCACCACTGAAGGGACTGCCGAACCCTGGGAGACATCAGAAATGGCTGATCCAAGGACTGTGGACATCTGTCCCATTTCAGCAATAGATGGAGTTGTAGCGACCTCATGTGGAATTGAGCAAAGGGGACTGCCTCGAAGGAGGCCACCATCAAACCCACCAGAGTCATCCCTAGCTGAATGGAAGGGCGAGGGTTGGTCAGGAGAACACGTATCAGATCCTGAACCCTCTGCACCTTTGGCTGAGATAGGAACACTCTGGCCTGACTGGTATCCAGAATCATGCCCAGAAAGGAAATCTCCCTTGATGGGGAGAGAGAAGACTTGGGGTGGTTGATCACCCATCCGAACCTCTCCAGCGTCGTCACCACCGTCCTGGTGTCCAGCTCCGCCTGGCAGAGGGAGGAAGCTGTAATGAGTAGGTCGTCCAAATACGGCACCATGCGAATGCCCTGGGCTCTGAGCAGGGCCATTATGCCCGCCAGAACCTTGGTAAACACCCTTGGTGCTGAGGTCAGCCCGAACGGGAGGGCCACAAACTGAAAATGCTGATCTCCCACCACAAACCTGAGAAATCTCTGATGTGCTGGGAAATTGATACATGAAGGTAAGCATCCTTGATGTCTATGGACGTCATGAAATCCCCCTGACGAAAGGAACCGATGGCTGAGCGCAGAGTCTCCATGCGGAACTTCTTGGTTCTGATGAACCGGTTGAGAAGCTTCAAATCCAGGATGGGTCTTATGGAGCCATCCTTTTTGGGAACCGTGAAGAGGTTGGAATAATAGCCCCCGCCTCTCTCTGAAAGAGGCACCGGACATATGACCGCCATGTCCAGGAGATTCTTTACAGCCAACAGGAGTCCCTGCGCCGCCCGAGGATCCGATGGCACCCGAGACCTTAGGAATCTGGGAGGAGGCCGGGACTCGAACTCCAGTTTGTACCCAGACGAGACCACTTCCAATATCCACTTGTCTGTGACCTCCTGGGCCCAGACCTGGAAGAAGAGCTGCAGCCGTCCCCCCACCCGTAAGGGTGAGGGCGCCTCCTCATTGCTGAGCTGGCTTGGCAGCGGGCTTGGCCCTGGAACCCCAGGTAGAGGCTGGACGGGCACGTCCTCTACCTCTGTTCCAGGAATCCCCTCTAAAGCCAGAGTAGGCAAGACCTCTGCCTCCTCTGGCACCGCGAAAGGAAGGATTAAAGGAGGTTGCCCCCCGAAAGAAGCGACGCAGCTTCTTACGCTGAGGCAGCCTCCCACCCCTCGTCACAGAATCCAATTTGTCTCCACACAGCCGCGTTCCCAAAAAGGGCAAAGCTGTAAGTGACTTCTTGGCTGCAATGTCAGCCGCCCACTGGCGCAGCCAGACCGATCGACGCATGGCCACCAACAGGGCCGAAGTTCTACTATGATAATAGTGTCGTCCATAGCCGACAAAACAAAATTCATGAACAATTCACACCTCTTAAGGGTTGTGAATTCAACGCTGTCTGTGTTGAGCTGGGACCCATTTAACATGTCCCTGATCTCCGACCTGGTAGCCACAGTCACTAGTGCCGAAGCACAGACAGGCCGCAAGGCAGAACCCACACTGGCAAAGGCATGACTTGCCATCTGATCAATGCGCTTGTCCTCGCCATCCTTAAGGGTAGTGGCGTCAGGAGTATGTACAACAGAGGTGTTGGACAATCCTAAAATAGGCGCGTCAACCTCGGGAGAGGAAGACCAGCGGTTCACCGCGTCCACCGGAAAGGGATACTTCCTATCCCATCCCTGAGGAACACCGTGAAGGCGACTCGGTTTGGAAACTCCAAGCGGGGCTTAGAGAACCCAAAGAATTCCCCCTTCTTCGGAGGGGCCTCCACCGGTGGGGAAATATCCAGAACCTCTAACAGATGGGTCAGGACCCTGGGGGTATCAGCAGCATCCCCCTGCACCTGCCCAGCATCAGAATAAAAGAACTGCAATTCCTCAGTCTCAGATTCCTCATAATCATCAAAATCAATTACCGGCGTAGCCAGTGACAGATGCCTTTTCTTAGCAGTGGCCCTTCTGCCCACTGAGCTAGAAATAATTTTCTCGAGGTTGGCCAGCCTGGCACATACATCCGAGTGCGACTCCCCACTAATGACCGTGTCACTTGGGGTACGGATGATGCGGGGTGGGGTAGGTGAGGCAGGCGGCACCGACCGAGACGCCTGGGGTCCCGACTGCCGCGTTATGGCCTGTTGCGCACATGGTATGCAAATAAGTACATTCTCCCCCGTAAGGGATACCCCACAACCCACACATAGCTGGGATTGTCCCAAAAGGAGCCCGAGCCCAGTATCCTGCGGAGCCTCCATAGGGTGATTTTAAGGCAGTGGCAATGACCCGAGGGAATTACGCTGGTAAGCAACCCGGGATGCCCCTTAAGTCCCAAGTGGGAGGATTTATAAGTGCCCCAAATTTCTGCCCCTAGAACCGGGAGAACCCCCTTTTAAGCAAGGCACATGCACACACACTTTGTATATATATATATATATATACATATTGTTTATACCATATAAATAAGGGAAAAGCGTGACAAAGCACTAGCGCTGTCCCCTGACAGAAAGGGGCACATGGCTGAGTAAAGTACATAAAAAAGGGGGAGTCCGGGAGGGCACTCACATGTCTTGCAATATGGCTGCCACCGCTCATCATGTCAGCTTGGGGCTTCTTTTTTTGCTTTCATCTCTGCAGAAGTTCGCCCTCTACTGGACCATAACCCATATGTCATGAATAGTGGAAGCGGTGTGTGTGACATACTTGGAATAGACACTTAATTGGCAGCTTGTAGGCTCAATACAATTCTCCCATGGCCACAGCGTATTGCAAGACTGCTCAAAAGCAACCTGTGTGGATTTGCAAGAGTAAAGCCAGGAGGGAAGTGCACTGTTGGGCCAGCCAGGGCCAACATTTCTGAAGCCCGACGACAGGTGCCCAAGCTGGATTTTATGAGATCAAACTAGTGGGCTGGAATGTAAGTGCCATTTTTTTGAGAAGCCTGGACTATGCCTTTAATCCTTTAAAGGGCAATCAGCACACTCATCTATGCACATCAATATTGGTCAAGGCTCGTTTAAGGGCAGAGTCTAGCTGAAAACAGCCAAGCATGGCAGCAGCCGCCCTACCCTTCAACTGAGTGCATGCTCAGCCAGCCATTCACATATGCCTGGCTAAAGGTATAGCTGGCGGCAGCCACGGCTCGCACATGGGCCACTGGATCGGGTAGAAGGCAGGATTTTAGGGGACTGGGGAGGGAGGCACACAGCAGGGGAACCAGATTCGGGATGCCCCAGGAGCAGAGAATCAGGTGGGTCGCCTTCCATGAGTCTTGGTTCACTTTAACACGAAATGCCTTGTTCGTAATTTTTTCAGTGCTTTTGCAATATTTCCGGGTGAAATATGTGAAATTTATTTTTAAATGTTGCATTTTTTTATAAAAAATGTATTTTTTGGGAAAATTATTTGGTGTGTAAAAACTGCTAACACATATGTATCAGTAAACACGCGGTTCTGCCCAGAAGACCCCCCAAACTGAAAAGAGCACTTTATGACACTTTCAAATTAAAAAATACAACTATTATGCTTACTATCAAGGGTTAAACCCTCAAAAAAAAAAAAAAAAAAAAGACGACGTGGGGACCAGGGCCCACAGCCCTGACGGCTACCAGCTTGAATAGCCTCCCAGGCTTTTGAGGATGCAGGTGATGGAGCATAGGTAGGTGTGGCAATTCCCCGGCTTACCGGCAGGTGACTTGCCAGGCCCTCCTGCCCTGTGAGCTTGTATAGGGGGTCTCAAGTACTCCTTTCAGTTCAGAGGGTTGAAAATGCAATAACCACACAGACTAAAAAAGTTGTTTCATTTTATTTATTTATTTTTTTACTACTTCCAACCTCCATCCAATGCACAATTTGCACAGTGTGAGACCGATCTGTACCCCAGCCTGATCTGCTGCCATCTATACTTTACGCAGGCCTGTTTTGAACCATAAGTACAAAACTGCTTCAAAAGGTAATACAATCTATTTCTTAGCATTTCTGTGTGTTTCGTTCACTTTAAAGGGCTGTCCTGTGTGTCCTACAGTTTTAGGTGACTAACAATCCACACACACCACCCAGGTGGTACTTGATATGACTGGAAAGTGGTGCTATGTGGGAACCCCTGTTCTAGGGAAAAGCATATTTTTCATATCTAATGGTCTATAATAAACAGGATTCCTTTATAGACACAGTACCAGCAGCATGGTAAACCTGAAAGAAAAAATTCCTTGTGTGACGCTGACATCTAGTGGGCTACTTCCATAAGTGGCAGCTGTTGACATTTTGAAATTGGAGAGTCATAAAAGTGCATATACAGCTTGCTTGTCTGGCAGGCTTACTGCTTAGGGGTGGGCTCTGTGGGCTGGTGGCGATAAAGGCCGGGCCGTATTGGTCCTCCATGCCCTGGTCTACCTTCCCCCCCATAGTTGGGGTCTGGGGATTTTCAGGAGAGGAGGGCCCCCGTGCCATTTTTTTTTTTATTTTGAAGGATTTCAGTTTAGGGTGTCTTCTGGGCAGGAACAGGTGCCTACTGATACGTATGTGGTATCGTTATAATCAAGAGGAATTAGGTTTTTACATGCAATATGGTTTTCTTGATAAACTTACATTTTTATTTAAAAAGCATGCAAAATTATTTTTTTTAATTTTTTCCCCCACATATTTTACCCAAAAACACAGAGAAAGAACTGAAAGAATTAGCAAACATTTGCTAGAAATCCCTTAAAATCCCTGCAAAAATCACAGTTAAACACACATAGTGTAAAATGCTTAAAATGGCCTGGTAGCAGAGGGTGACAAAATCTCTAGGTAGGTTGTCACTGAAAGGATTAAAACAGAAATTATGCTGGCACCATAAAATATCTCATTCCATCAGTGGAAAGGCCCATCTATCCGGGTAGCAAGAAAAGCCTGCTACTGGTGGAGGGTTCAGCTGGGCAGCAGTTTCTAGATTCCATGTCGGGTAGAGCTCAGACAGAAAAAGAAAAGAAAACTAGTGCATTTCTTAATTGCAGCTGTGGGAGGGAGTCTTTTAAGGTGCAATGGCCAGGTCCATCCCAGGCATAAGGATTCCACATAGGGTTAATCCCCCCTGGTATTCAACACTTTTCCCCTGAGGCTGCCCCACCAACTACCAGTTGTCTAATATTTACCAAGGAATTTGCAAGCAAATTGGTAGATGAGGCCCAGCATCCAACAAAGTGACAGGGGCATGCCTGGATAGACCATCAGATCATTTATGTAAATTCATTTTTAGATAGTGTAAGGAAGGATTAGGACACAAGATGTATCCCGATTTGGGTCGGCCCTTAGTGTAATGATTAACAGGCAGCACAAGAACTGGTTAAAAATACAATTCTGTGAAATACTCACCTGTAGAATTGGTATTATACGTATACAGTACATCCTGCTCCAGATATAATACTTACAATTGGGTTATCCTCCGCCGGAGGGCGCTGTGCACTGCAGACATGCAAAAAACAGGCTCCTCCCGACCCTTCATATACCCAGGGACCTCCCACAAATCCCCAGCATTGAAAAGCAGTGAACCAGAAGCCGGGAGAATCCAACCACCAAAAACAACTGGTAATGATAACAATAACAACAATCACCATACAGGGGATCCAGAATAATGCAAAAACCAGGGTGGGGTGGAGCAGGACGTACTGTATACGTATAATACCAATTCTACAGGTGAGTATTTCACAGAATTGTATTATTCTAAGTATACAGTACGTCCTGCTCCAGATATAATACTTACAATTGGGACATCCAATAGCAGTGTCCATAGAACAGGGTGGGATCCCCAACAAAAAAGGCAACAGCAGACAGTTGAAAGCACTGTCACCTGCAATACCTCGCTACCAAGAGCGACACGAGCAAAGGCTCTAACTTCAACATCAAAAACAACCCTTGAAGGGGTACAAACAAGAAAACAAGTAGCGTTCAAGCAACCTGTTCAACAAGACCTGGTGCTGAAAGGCCCAAAGATACCAAAGCACCAGTGTAATCAGAATAGAGTGAGAAGAGCTCTTCCCCTTTAAGGAATAGGCTTGAGTAAAAGCCGAACAAGAGCAAAAACTAAAAGTAGCCTAGGAAGAAGCCAAGCCGTCCCCAGGACCAGAAGAGACATCTTATACAGGTAAAGGCCAGGCCCAAGGCCGCCTAACCCCTAGAGGCAGACGAGAACAGGCACATCCAGATGTAGGTGCCCACAACCCCAAGGAGCCTCAGTCTCCTAAGGGACAAGAGACAATCCAGGAAGAAAATTCCAGCAGCTATTGAGGGGAAAATAGATTCCCTTGCCTCAGCATTACAAGAAATAAATCCCAGAAGAAGGATAGTGTCTTAATACCGGAGCCTAAGACACCACCTTAGGCAGAAGAACCGGCGTAAGGCGGAACACCACCTCATCACGGTGAAGATACAGAAAGAAATGAAGGCTAGCTAGGCAGATCCGCCCGCTCAGGTACCAGCCACAGAAGGGCAACCTTATGGATAAGAACAGTCAGACAGCATCCGGAATAGAGCCAAAGGGGAACACCCCGCAAGGCAAACCGAATAGAAATCAATCCCAACAGGGATCCTAGAACTATGTGGGGGATGCCACTGAGCAATCCCTGAAAGAAAAGTCAACCCAGACAAGGAACTGAGTAAAGACTTCTGCAGAAGATGGACAGGGCAGAGCCTGAACCACCAGGGCACCGAGTAGGAGAGCCAACTCCAACCCATGCTGTAATAACTATAAAACCCTGGGAACAGAGCGCGCCCACAGGGGAGAGACCAGAAACTCACCCCAGTCCATATGGGTAAACAATACCCCACAAAACTCCTAGGCTTCCAGAAGTCACAGACACCCAGAAGGTACACCCATTTCCATCAAGGTGGATGAATCAACCGTCAGACCATCCAGACCAGAGTCTGTAGATAGGGATGAAATAGAAAAAAGGGGGGGGGGGCTGAGTGAGCAGGCCAGCACTCCTGACAGGACGTACAGGTCCGCTGTCCACATAACCACATCTGCAAACCACACTCCACTAGGCCACCCAATGGCCGTCAGTATCACTGGTTCCCCCTTCCAGAGCACACTTGCACAGAACCCTGTCAAGCAGGATGAATGAAGGTAAGACATATAGAACAGAATGTCCAGCATAAAGTTACAAAGCCTCATGACCAAGGTCAGAACAATCTGAGACAGGGAAACAAGGGCCTAGGACCCATGATAGGGACGGGCCCAGAAATGATCCACAGTAGACGGATCACATGGAGACACAAGAACAAGCACATCCTGTCGCAGAAGGACATCCACAGGAGTGAATATCGCAGATATGCAGGGAACGCTGTCCTCCACCCAGATCAGGATCAGATACCTTCCTGGGGGATCATCCTGCTTCCGAGCCCACACAGATAATTAACACAGGCCACTGTCGTCAGACAGACCAAGGGGCCCACAAATAGCCTGATCCCGCAAGGGAGAAGTCCAGCGATATAGAGCCAACCTGAAGGCCTACTGCTTCAAAATTAGACAGGTGGATGAGCCCCTAAAGGTCCCACCTCCCCCGGAACCACAGGGGAATTTAGGAGAAAAAAGTCCCCCCTCCGTCGACCTGATAGATTTGGTATCCAACTGCAGGAAGACGCAAGGAAGGGGGCACCCCCTGACTGGTACCCCTAGTACAGCAGTCTCAGGGGAAACCACCGTACCAAGGTGGAAGGGTACACAGACCCAGCTCCAGGGAAGCTGGAACCCAGTCCAGCATTTACAATAAGAGTAGCAGAAGAGCCCAAGGGCTCTAAGCACAAGGGACAACCTTGAACAGCCACCAACAGGCCCACCAGCTACAATCCAGCCTGGTGAGGAGACGGGAACAGCAAGAGGGACCGAGCCCATGCAACCAGATTGTCCAAGTATAATCAAGGAAGCCAGTCCTGTCTGAACCGAATCCAGGTTCAACCCTAGGAATGGAGATGCCACTAGGGGGAAAAAGAGGAATTGAGGTGATTGAGCACCCTTCCAAAGACTCCCAAAGGACACCACCAACCGAGTAACAAACTCGGTCTGACGCAGGGATTGGGAGGCAAAGAGGGATGGCCCGGCAGTTCCTCGGGCGGATGCCCGCTAGGTCTCAGTAGAGATATCACCCCTGTCATCGCCTAGGTGATCACTCAGGGAGCAGAACCAAGGCCAGATAACAAGGCCACAATCAGCAGTGTTGGAGCGCCAACACTCACCTGTAAGGTTCTTGGTGCCCAGAAGGCACAATGGCAATGAAATAAGCGTCTTAGGTCCCCACAGGCGGCAAGAGGTCCCTGGACACAGGGCACTGGCGGCCCAACTCAGAGGAACCATGCAGAAAAAAATCCGCCTGTGAATGTAAATTGCCTCACCTATGGAAGGCCATAATGGGCAGAGTGTCTCCTCCTTTTGGAGGAATGTGGAAAGGTTGTGTAGAGGCCCATGCGCCAACACCAGAAGAGAGGCAGGGACCAGAAGCATCCTGAATATCTTGGGAAGGGGCCGCCCAGCAGACACTATCCTGCATCCAGAGGAACTTCCTCCTGACTCCATCAGAACGAGGCGTGACGCCTCCTGATAGGGGCAAGGTGCTGCAGCCGAGGCAGGCGAGGGCGCCCATCATGCTTGGGGGGTTTTGGCAAAAGGTTTGGACTTAGACCTGCCGGAGGGACCAGGGCGTTGTCTGCCACTCCTGGGGCAGGGATCTATACCAAAAAGCTGGAAGGACACCTCTGGTTCGGGTTTGACACTAACATAGGGGGGTGGAGGGGTGCCCCTGCCCAGAGAAGGCCGAGACCGCCTTCTGTAAAGGGGTGTTTTGCCCTTTTTTCCAAACAGGTCCAGACGGGCCCCGAATAGGCGTCACCCTCCAAAGGGAAGCACAGTAAGAATCTTTTTTGTAGCATCGTCAACACCCCACTGTCGCAGCCAGACCAGTCGGCGTATAGCTACCACAAGGGCGGAAGTTCTTGCGCACATGCTGATGGTGTCATCCAGTGCCAAAAGGATAAATCTTACAAATACATCAAAACTGGAGAGTGCATTAAACACCTCCCAGGGGAGATCCTCAGGTTGATGATCAATCAACTTTCCGATGAGGGTCCTAGCGGCCACTGCAGCAATGGCCGCGGCACAGACCGGGCGCAGAGTCGTCCCTGCCCAAGAAAAGGCGTGGGAAGCCAGCCTATCAATGCGCCGGTCCTCAGCATCCCGAAGGGTACGATAAGTAGGGGCCGCAATAAAGGGGGGGTTAAGAACCCCAATGATCGGTGCACCCACCACGGGAGGTGATGACCAGCAGTTAACCACATCAGGGGGAAAAGGGTATTTCCAATCCCAGTCCCCTGGAAGTTTACTAGGGCATTGCCATTCTTTGAGCACAAGAGCCTGGAAGTGATCCTGCTCCAGAAATTCCAAACGCGGCGGCGCTGTATGGAAACTCTCCCTTCTAGGCCTGGAAGCCTCACCAGGGATAGAGATAGACAAGACCTCGAAGATCTTTATCAGTAATTCGTCGGTGTCACACAGGCCCCAAGAACCGGGGCCCGGATAATCATGACTCCTCAGCCCCCTCGTCAGATGAGCCCGAGTCAGAGAATAGCCGACCTTCATCAGAAAGAGCAAAACCCTGCTCAGCAGTGAACTCTTCAGATTCAGAAGGAATGGGCGAAACCGGAGGCGTCAGGGACCGCTTCTTACCAGGGCCCAAGCGCTCTGCCAACCTCGAAATCACCTGATAGGCCGTAGAGTGCGACTCATCAGGAGTGAGATTTAAGCACGGGGAGAGAGGTGCAGCCACTGGCAACCCTGACTGCAGGGCCAGTACTTGTTCAGCACAGGGTCCGCAGACCAGTGCTCTGTCCGCATCAGCATGGGGCAGTCCACACGCTGTACACAGCCGGTCTTGTCCCGGAGGGACCCCGGTTACATAATTCTGAGATGCATCCATATGGTGATTATTAATGTGCTATATACCAGTAGGGATTTACGCAATAGGCAACCCTGGATGTCCCAAAGACCCGCTAGGAATGTGGGAGAATTTGTAAGCCCACTACAATATATGTTAGGCCGGGAGAAGCCACCGGACTCTTCGACGTCTGAAAGACAGAAGGGGAATAATGGGTGCTAATGATGAAAAAGCGCGCGAAGATCAACAAAATAGCGCCGACCGAACCTCGGAGGGCAGGCCTAAACTGGGCGTGACGCAGAGCGCGCCACGCCAGGTCCCCGTCTCCCCCAAAGAGCGCGAAGCTCTGAAGCGGCCGTTAAAGGCTTGACAAGCCAAGCATAGAATATGCCAGTAAAGGCATCTGCTAGTGGATACTCGTAAAGTCTAAATACGCCGCAACCATTCTGACGCCCATAGGTGTGCACAAAATTAGTTTCCTGCCCAAGATGCAGGATAATAAGGCAGGATGTGCTGTACACTATTGCATATTAAATTGAGAAAGAGAAGGGCAGCGCGGCTCTGACACCTAGTTGCCGGTCAGGGGTAAAAGCACGGCCATAAGTGTGACAGTACCGTACACGGAGACCGCCAACAGACACACACACACACACACCCCCCCCTTCTTTTCCCCTGAATACGGGCGGAAACGAGGGAGGACGGTGACCCTTTACACAGGGTCCACCTCTACACGGTGCATGGGAAAATAATGCGGGAGGGACATCCACTATGAGGCTCACCATCAGCCTAAACCGCCTACCCTTTGGTGGGGGACTGCGGTGGAGCATGGCTCCGTTAAGCACGCATGGTGCTGCCTACCTTCACCCGACCAGCGCAGCCCAGGCTGGGAGGCACATCACAAGGAGGACGGGTGGGAATAGTCCAACAGGGCCGCAGGCTGTAATAGCCCCGCTCACCTGCGAGAGAGTGATACTTCATGTCTTCGCAGTCAGCACTGCAGAGAAATCTGAGGATTTGTGGGAGGTCCCTGGGTATATGAAGGGCCGGGAGGAGCCTGTTTTTTGCATGTCTGCAGTGCACAGCGCCCTCTGGGTATTATATCTGGAGCAGGACGTACTGTATACTCAGAATATGATTTCCACATCTGGATTTCATGGTAAGTTGTGGCTAAAAGCAACTCGAGGGCACACTTCTCTGCACATAACTACTGGATTGGTTGCTATCAGTCACATGCAGAGAAGGAGACATGTGGCCTGCTTCCCCTTCTTGCAGCACTAAAGTGGTATTCTTATTTATTTTCAAGAAGATTTTCAACCAATGGGTTTTTTTGTTGTCTATGGAAAGACATAGCTTTTCTTTCAACTAGTGAGTCCAGGCAAATTAAAAAAAAATCCCACCTGCCGGCCTGCAGGCTCAATGCCATGGAATCCTGCAGGCTAACTTTGTCCTGTTGGTGCTGCAGTTTGAAAGAGGGGAATGTGCTCCCAACCGGCCCCCTGCAAGCACTTAAAGAGGACCAACACCCAGGATTTTGACTATCCTGGGTTTTGGTCCACTTCCCAGGGGCACCCCGATCGGGCATGCCCAGCTGTGTGAAACCCCCCAGATCTCGCGATAAAACTCACCTCACCCCGCTGCTACGGCGCAAGCTTGGCCGCTCGTCCAATCAACGCGCTCTGAGCGCTGAGCTATGCGCGTCAAAGCGACGTCCTAGCTCAGCGGCTCCGAGCACGCTGGCGGCCGCACCTTGCGCTTCCCTGTAACAGGGAGCGTGCCCTGCTAGAGAGAAGCGCGAGATGCAGCCGCGGGCTGCGCCGTTGGATCTTAGATTCCTGGGCCGATCCAGCTGGGTGTTGGTCCACTTTAAGTCTCCACCAATGATAGCATATCACGTGTTGCGCAAGATTGGCACCGAGCTGAAAGGGATCAAACCTATAAGTTTGGCAGGCAAGTCAAGTTTTTTTATTTCTTAGCCTGGAGAGGGACTTTAAAATGGATCGACACCCTACCTTGCAACTCTCTGTCAGGGAGGACCCTGGGCCACGGGGACACTAAGCTAAACTAACCTACCCTCTCACACCAACAGTGAGCCCCACATTAGAGAGATAATTACCTTTTCCTGGCAGGGCACCATCCGATAGGGTACAGGAAGCAGCTACACACATGTGCGTCAGTTGCAACTCCTCCAATTGGGAGACAAGCTTCGCTGTGAGTGCACAGCTATTTCCTGTTCCCCATCATAAAGAACTTATTGCCTAATTTTGGCATACTAGGGATCTTTAAAGTGGGACAAAACCCTCGCGGCCAGGCGCTGGGGATGCAGATAAGCCAGGTGCAGCCTTTCTGAATAGCTGGGCAAGGGACCGCACCCCTGAACAGCTGGGAATGCGGCCAGCCAACTGCACCTCATCACAGCGGCACTTTTAAGAGAGCCAAAGTGCTGCAGGGGGTGGTTTCAGCAGTGGAAAATCCTGGTTTTCTTTCAAAACTGGGCCAACACTGAGCCAATAGCAGCATCTGACTGCTGGGGCGGCCTGGGTCCCCAGGGCTTCCATCCGCTTTAACTTTCTCGACCAAGGCTTGATTTCGCCCAAAAGAGTCACAGAATCACCATTAAAACATTTTCAACTGCTTTAACACAGCCAGCTGCCGGTTACTGAAAGCAGCCTGTGGTCTTGTGTGGGTGGCTAATGGCTGGTAGAGTCTAATTTGCACATTTCAAGCTTTAATTGTATGATGAGTTTGTTGGCAGATCTGTCCCATTCATCTAGATTTACAACACTTCCCAGCGGAAGCAATAATTCTGTCTCCCTGATATTCTTCCCATTGCCTTTAAATAAAAAAAAAAAAGGAAAGAAAAGAAAAACCTGATCCTTAAAGGAGAATAGTACACTTCCAACCCAGACACAAGAAGAGTGGCAGTAAACCCTACAAATGGCATGGCAACTTGAATATAAGCATTGACTTTCAATACAAGGTAAACTGTACATTACACATACAGATGTGTCCTTATCTTTACTACTTTTTTCTGACATTTTTCCAATAGCATGATGTCACAAATGCTAATCCTTAGTTTTCTAGTCCTAGTATAAGTCTAGTTGTGGCCACAAATTGTAGCCTGTCAAAGACTTTTGCAACCATGTTGTGATACTGTGCTCAGCTGTTTGTTAAACGGAAGTAACTAAAGTGAACCAGTTTTTTTTACTCACCTGTGGGTTGGTCCACTATACTGGGGGATCAAGATTTTGGGTGTCCCTTTGTTTGAAAGAAGAGTATTCTTAACTCTCCGGAAATCCCTTGGTGCATTCCAGGGTACTCCTCCATTTAGAATGGTTTGCTGCATGACCCCACAATCTATTCTAAAGAATTGCAGTGCTGGGCGTTCCCCTTCAGCTGATGTACGCCTGCGCCATACAGTCAGGAATGCCTGGACCCACTGCATGAACCTCCTGCACAGGCCTGCATTTACTCACTTTTCCAGCAGTCACATCCTCTGCATTCCTGCAGCTGAGGTGTGCCCCCATACCCAGCCATTCATATAGGCTGGGGATGGGAGCGCTTTGCAGAATGCAGAGAAACCGGGGATGCAGCTCCCTATGCTGCCACTGTTCAAAACAAGGCTTTATGCCGTGAGGAAAAGAGTGAGGTACATGGGGTCCTATATAATGTCCACACTAGGGCCCAGTGGCATTTAGTTATCTCTTCCCTGACATAACTCTGGACATCAGGTGTTGCACAGAGGTTTTCAAAAACAAAACCGTGACAATTTCTAATTACAGGAGATAAAATTTCAGGCTGTCAGAGATAAAACTGACTCCTTGTCAGGAGGAAGTTATTTATCCACAGATCCTGGTTTTTCCATTTGAAATCTGGTCGGTGGAAATTAAAAGCACCGGAGTGTGACAAGTGCCTAGTAACCCCCTAAACAATCACAGAGCCATCCAGAAAGGCTGAAACACCTACAAATCAATAGAAGATCGGCAACCGTCACCTGGGGGCTCACATGAGGATCTATTTATAACCGAGCAATTTTACGGTGCCCTATCCTCCGTGGGAGGACAGATAAGGCTTTTATGAAATGCCACTCTGCTTCACACATTTATTTATTTTCTCAACTACGGTAACAGGGAGGAAATAAAACCCAATGCACGACAATGATTTAAAGCCAGTCAATGGGCAGTTACAGAAGACAAGAATCTCTCATCCCATACCACAAAAGAAGTAAGCACGCAAAGGCAGGGCTCTCCTTCCTATTGCCTTCTGTTCTCACATCATTTGGTCCGAACTTTGTAGCATCCAGTTTGTAATGGTCCCTGTACAGTATGTTTTACCTGTAATTATACCTTGTACAGCACTATGGAAGAAGACAAAGCTAAATAAATAAATAAACAATAATAATTCAAAGAGAAACTATACAGATGCCCACCTTCAGTTTTTAGAATTTTACTTCGGTAGCCCCAAGATCCTAAACAGGGTGTAGAGGGTGTAGTCGCAGAGTAGACTATTAGAACATAAGCAAAACTAGTTACAACTGCCATAGAGACTCAGGTAAGTGCCACCCTTGCCCAGCCACCCGCGCTGCTGGTAAAATTTGCAGTAAAGAAATACTTAACTTTTACCTTAGCTCTGTGTGATACAGGACTGGGCGATGGTTGCACACATATGTGGCAGCCACATCTCAACCACTATGGTGTGGCGGGTTTGCAGAGTTTTCCAGCCCCCCCCCATTAAAGTAAAAGAATTTCTTTACGGCAGAGTTTACCATTGGGGGGAGGGGGTAGGTGGGTGAAGGTGCCACAGACCAGGACCCACATAGTTGCCAAAGAAGGTTTCCACTTTAGCTGGTGTTGGAATACTCTCTTACTGCACCTCGTCTGGATCTAGGAGGTTAAAAAGTGGGATGTCCATAGCGTGGTATTTATTAAATTTACTTCAGATGGCAAAGCAGCCGCAGAGTCTGGGTTACTGCGAGTTACAGCCATTGCAGATCAGAACCAATCCTTTCATGGAAAGGTTTAGGTCTGAGTTTAGGAGTTTCCAGAAATTCTAAACGCAGCGCACAAGACAGGGCGAATCTAGAAAATAAAACATAAAAGACCATCAGTTGTTTAATTGAAACTCAAAATGCATACACGATCCCCATCTATTTTTTCGCTAGGACTAGTTTTAGATAAAATTTGGCCCTAGGCAAGCCTAAAAGTTCTCCATAAGCAATGTGTACTTTCCTTAGTTTTGCATTGAAATCAAGTTTTTTGAACTTGATGTAGTAAACATTTAGTACTTGTCACCAAACCTGACCCCTCTTACTTATTTTTCAAATGAACCATACCCCCTCCCCCCAAGTTAGACATGACAGGTGTGTAGGAATGGTCTGAAACCAAACTGAAAATTATTATGGGCTGGTGATAGTAGGTTTGTTTTAGTTGAGAAGATAGGGTAAGGAGCGAAAGAGCCAGAAGTATATCGGTTGAATATTTGCTAACCTATAAAATAATACTGGGGTGCTCAACTTTTTTATGCACAGGCCACAATTACATGAAATGGTTCAGAATTAGTTAAACATCGAATTTGCACATGCCTGCTTTCACCACAGCCCTTGCAGATGCACACACATACCCTATTATGATTCTGACCAATATCACTAACTCCATTAATCCCCTAAAAGTCCTCACTGAAATGTAACTCCTCTGCCTCCATTAGAAAAGACAGATCCTTGAACAGAGTTAAACACCTGGATGCCTTTGGAAATAGAGCGAGGGTATCTCTGGGAGAAAACAGAGAGCTCCTTATCTCACTGCCCAGCATGGCACTAGCAAAGCTGTAAGGGGGTTAAATAGATGTAACATGCTAGTAACACATCCTCTGATTATATGATTATATAGGCCCCTAGATTTATAGCCCTCTCTCCATCGGTTCCAAATGCATGGAAACTCCTACCAATGCTAACGTACAATGTTTATAGAAAAGGGATTACTGTACTACTGTAGTTGAAATTTCACCCAGGGCTCCCGGGATACCTTCCCTAATTAATGTCACCACTTTACTGCAAGCCACTGCTGTCACTTCTGTTTGCCAATGCAAACCCTCCCATGTCAGCCTCCTGATGCCTCCCATACTTACTGAACCTCTGTTTAACCCCTATACTGTCCACGTCTATGTTCCCCTGCCATCTTCCACATCAAGTCGAGGGTCACATCAGATGACCCCCTGGCCACAGGTTGAGCATGTCTAATATAATTGAATGCAATTATCAGGTGTATAGTGAAAGTTGCTGGAGAAAGATGTATGTACACATTCTAGGAAGGGTGGGTCTCTTTAGAAAAAAATTAAGAGCAACAAATTTAATAACATTAATAATTGGGATAGGAGTGCCCCAACCTATAACTTTGGGGCCTCTGCTGTGTGGCTCACTAGCTGTCTGCAGGAGGTATAGGCCACAGGCTAAGGGGATATGTGGCATGACACCATGAGCTGGGCATTGTCAGTGCAGTGAAAAGAGATAATGTAAAGAAGGGCAGGTGTGGAAGCATGTTGGCTTACTTGTTTCTTGCAGCCTCTAATACTCTACTATGCTTTCCAGTCTCACTTTACTGCATCTTGTGACACCTGTGGGCCTTCATGGGCTTAGTGGAGGGCAGATACAGGGAAACTGAGCACAGCGCAATTGGCATGTTAGCAGCCAGTCCAGGCAGGTGACATGCCAGCCCCCCATACCCTGTGAACTGATATAGTGGTCTGACTATCCCAGGTTTTGGGAATTCCCCACTGTGTGAAACCGCACAGGTCACCCAGTAAAACTCCCCTTTCCCCAGTCCTACAGCTCATGCCCTAGCCGAAAGCAGCAGAGCGCCCATACTGGCCATTCCTGATTCAGAATTCCCCATCCAGTTCAGCCTGTTTATTAGTGGTCTAGTAGCCATAACTGGCGATGTTATTACATTCAAGGAAGGTATCCAGGCTAAATTTGAACTCTTTTAGTGTATTCTTCATGACTACCGTCTCTGGCTGAGAGTTCCATAGTCTCACTGCTCTTACAGTAAAGAATCCGATCCTATGCTGGTAAAATAATCGACTTTCCTTTCTAACCTAAGTGGATTACCCCATATTTTACTTACAGTCCTGGCTTTGAATAGATTGTGGGACAGATCTTTGTAATGACCCCGGATATAGTTATAAGATCACCTCTCAGACGTCTCTTTTCCAAACTAAATAAACCAAACTTTGACAATCTTTCAGGGTACTCAAGTTCTCACATTCCATTTATTAATTTAAGTGGCTCACCTATGAACTTGCTCAAGTTCTGATATGTCTTTTCTTATGCACTGGTGCCCAGAACTGTCCACATTATTCCATATAGGGTCAGACCAGTTAGTTACAGGGGTAAAATGATGATTTGGTCATGGACAGATATGCCCAGTGGAGGACTGGGCCCAGAAATCAGCCCTGGATTTTACCAGCCCCTGGCTGGATAATTTTTTAATTTCCCACTGGATAAAAATCATAGAAAAAAGAAAGCAGACCCAACAGGCATAGGGACTGGTGAACCAGCAGGGCCATGTGCTGGCTGGCTCTGAGAGGAGAACATTCCTGCATGTCATTTGAAAAAAAAAAAAAACATACGGCTTTCTCGCATGCTATGGTACGTGCAAGGTTGCTTTGCACTTGTCCCCTGAATGATGCAAGGAAACGAAAATGCTCTCATTCAAGGATGCTCTTGCACAGGAAGGAGATTTCCCTGACCCATGCCGAATCAACTCTTTCATGTTGTGTTGATATGACTATTAATGTAAGAAAGTTGCATTCGAAAGTTTATATATATGTATTAAAAGGGCAAGATTTAGTGACAGAGGTTCTTTAGGATTCTTGTTCTCCTTTAAATCTAAAAAATGAAATACAAAAATAAAAAGAGAGCTATGTGCACAGTACAGTTCTGGCAGGCCACTGCTGAGATGATTGGATCATTTCCCAGAGAGAGAACAGGGGCTGATTTAGCTGCCAGTGCATTGTATTGCCCTGTAAAGTCATTACAATATCATCTAGACTGGATGGGACAGTCGCCTCCTGGTGTCATATTAGAGACACAGAGACAATGTACATTGTGTCAGAGATCTCACCGCTATCAGAGGCCACAGCGCTGCCTTAATTTCCCCATCCAATTCTGCCAGTTACAGCCATGACATGTTTATTTACATCTCTGGAGAATAGATGTGCGATAATAATTTGTATTTTCAGCCCAGATTTTTGCATGTCATAGAAATGACATCACAAATATATTCCATTATTATTCTACTGAAATGTGGTTTGTTTATATAGTTTAGGCAGAAATACAAAATTAAAATGATTTCTTGCAGAAATGCCAAACATAAATGAAGGTTTTATGGGGAAACTGAACTGTAACATTTGCCATCACAAAAGCATGCAACAAAAGGAGCCTGTTGCTATACTCACCTTTCATAAGCACCCCCAAAAGCCACCACTTCAGCCTAGAACACTTGTGATGCCCAGCGGGAACCGGCCTTCTGTAAGCAGACAACCCCCAATCTCCACCGCTGCTTCTGCCTATAGACAAGCCCCCGTTCGCTAGGTACACCTCACCGGACACGGTTGCCCCCAGGTCTTAATAGGTGCAAAGGATGTCTGCTTAAAGTGGACCAACACCCAGGATTTTGACTATCCTGGGTTTTGGTCCACTTCCGCTCTCTGAAACCTCCCAGAAACCCCCAAAAACTCACCTCTCCCCGCTCCCACGTGACCGCGCCGTCCAATCGCCGCCGACGTCCAAGCGGGTGACAGTGGCGTCCAAGACAGCGCGTCCGCCGCTGCCTCCCGCGCGTCGCTCTCAGCGTGCGCGCGCGCGCGCCCGCCATTCACAGACGGCCGGCACGGGCACGCGTCTAGAGGGGCGCGCGGGAGGCGGCGGAAGCGGCGTCGGATCAGGTAAGGAGTTTGGGGTTTTTTTGGGGGGTTTCACCCCGCGGGACATCCCGATCTCGGATGTCCCGCGGTGAGTGAGGTGATCGGCCCGGGAATCTTATAGATTCCCGGGCCGATCACCCCTGGGTGTTGGTCCACTTTAAGGTGAAGGTCGATGAACTGGATACTTTGGATATCCCAAAGCCGAGGTCATACACGAGAAGACCGGAAGGTGCGTCAGAGTACAGAGGTGCGTAGTCAGGGGTAGCCGAAGGGTCAAGCCAGGAGGTCAGAGATAGCGAGGTATCCAAAGGGGCAGGCAGAATAGAGGTCAGACAAAGCAAAGGTCGGTACAGGCAGCGGATCAAGCCGGGTCAGAGACAGATTATCACTAATGAAATCACACCCTAATCACAAGAGACTATCACGGGCACTGAGTACTGGGCTGACTCCATATTTATTGGGGAACTGACCAATCGCCGCCCTGGGGGGGTATGTGCTGATTGTCGTCTCGGAGCGCCGCGCTGCTCAGCAGGCGCTCGCCGCGTGCCCCCTGGTAAAGGTAAAGTTCCTTACAACACTATACTCTTTTACTCATTACCAGGATTCCAGCTGCAGCCAGAAGTACTTCCTGCGCATGTGGTTCCTTTTCTAGCCAATGGTCAGGGGTGTAGCCAGGGAATGAAGTGGACTATTTATTTTGACTTATGGTCTGCTTTAAAGTTTAGTAAATTGCTCCCCTAAAGCCCGCTCTGGCAAAAACTGTTTTAGAGGGCTTAACACCATTCTTTGCTGCAAAACTGCATTGGTGTAGCCATCTTGTCACACACATAAGCACATAAGCATGAGGGTGGTGCTATGCGAGCAGCAGCCCACACCAAACAGAGATAAAAGCCTCAGAAACAGGGGCAGCTTTTTTATCATGTTATATAAATACACACACTGAATAACCAGCTGTTAGAATGAGTGTGTGTGAGAGGGGAAAGCTGCAACAATGTTTCTTTATTTCTGTTCACTGCGAAATCTGAATTTACTGTGAACATATGTATCTTCTAAAATGTTACAATTCTTTTAGCTGTGCCTCAATGAGCAATGAGTCATTAAAGTGAACCTTCGCCCTGAATAAGAGCATATCTGTACATACAGATTGCTCACATTAAAAATCACCCTACCTGCATCTACTGCATGTTATGAGCCTTTAAACATCCAAGATGGCGGCTCATGGAGCATCAGAAAGCCTGCAAACAGGAAGTGTCTTCTGACTGTGTTGCTCTGCATTCTGGGATTGCTGTCCTCTCCCTGACCCCAACTCTGCTCTGTCTGGGCAAAGCACAGCTATAACCCCACCCCCTGCATTTTATCCCACTCTCCTCTCCCCAGTATGTGTGATGCTTCTTAGTCAAGTTGGCGGCGCAGAGTGGGGGAAAGAATAATAAGTGACTAAAAACTTAAAATATATTAATTTTAGATGCTGGGGAATAGTTTAAGGGTTTGGGCTTTTAATTAAATCATGCTGAAGGCCCGGTTTAAAGCTGATGGCTTTCTACTAGAAATAAAGGAGGATTGCAAAGATATGCGCAGAGATTTTGACTGTGGGGTTGGGTTTTTCATAACCTGGACTCATGTATGCGGGCTGCTCATATGCAGTTCTGTAGCATTTAATCTGGCTGTTACTCCATAACATCTGCATGGAGTTAAGCCCTATCAAATAGTTTATGTCACTGATTGCCAGAGTGGGGCTTTAGGGGTGCAATTTACTGAACCTGCTTTCTTTGGACTTTTGGTCCACTTTAAAATCCCTGTCTGGTCATTGAAGAGACAGTCTAGACAGAACACAGAAAACAAACTCATTATATATAGATTCAGGTAGAGGAGACACACTAAGAATCTCTCTCCCATTTACTTTCAACAGATTTTTTATTTTGTAGCCAGTGTGTCATTATCAGGCGAATGATGGAAAGTCATATTCCCTGGGGGAGTTTAATCATCCTATTGGATCATTTATATTTTTTTCAACACAAGAGTCATGTACCTCCTATGCTTTTTTGTTATGTATGCTATTACATCTACAATGTCCATCTCTTTTCTCCAATAAAACAGTGTGTGAAAAGGGGGACAGCTCACTGGCAACCCTGAGGATGTCAGTGAGCACGATCATGCTGAAGGACTTGGTCCTAGGACCGAGACAGTATATTAACGGACTAGGAGGGAAGCTGACAGGGGGCGGAGGCTGGAGAGTATGGGGGCATTTCAAAGCATCTCAAAATTTCTGATCGTATGAAAATGCCTTCTGAGCAAAGTCATTTTTTTCTTTCTTCTTCATGGGCTGAGCTAGGAAGGGCATGTCATGAGTACACACTGATGTGGTCAAAATCGACTGCTACACCACTGTGGCTTTTCACGCTCCTGCATGTTGGGAGCACCAAGGGACAGAGTGGCTGTTAGACCACTTTTTTGTGTGGTCCTGGAGGAATGAAATGAAAAGGAGGGGAAAAGAGCCCTGCTACAGTCTCTGGCCCATGGGATAGGCTTCAGATCAGCTGCTGGCTACGTTACCAAATGCCGTTGGGTTTACATTCCCTTTAAAACAGCACATTCAATGTAGATCAGTAGGAACAAGCATTTTGCAGGTGCCTGGAGACAGGAAGCCATAGCACATACAGGCCATGTGCCAGTATAATAATTAATATGCAAAGCAAGGTTAAAGCGGACCAAAACCCACATTTTTAATTAGCATCCCCTCAGTTGCTCCAAACATGAGTACATTTTGGCAATTTTCACTGCTCCTGCTTCACTCTAATCCCACATAATATTGCCTGTTTAAAGGAGCAGTATCGTGAATTTTTCTTGGTGACTTATATTTAAATGGTACTTTGAATGTAGGTAAGTGTTGGAGTAAGAATTACAAATGTAGAAAAAAATGATGTGTGTGTTGTGCAGCTGGAGACTAATAGCTCATGTTTATGTCTGCTGAGTGTCGGGGCCCGACACTCTGGCCTGTTCCACGCTGAGGAGAGGGGGAAACAATGTAATAAAGTATCAGCTGTTCAGTGCTGGCAGCCGTCCAGCATACTATTGCAACATTGCCTGGCCAGAACTCATATATTTACAACAGAAAGAAAAGCTCTAGAAGTCATTTAGCTCATTGGTAAATTCAATGTCTTTGAACCAGAGAGTCATTGGTTCAAATCTCAGACTCGCCAGTTTTTCTTTTTTTGGGGGGGGGGGGTTTACCATTTTCTCTTTCATATTCTTATTTTTCATTTTTCCATATGATCTTTCTTTCAGCTTTGTGTGTTTTGAGCAAAGCCCAACCCAGGATTTTCACTATCTGGAGTTTTGTTTTGTGCCCCTAGGGGCATCCCGACTTGGGATGCCCTGATATGTGAAATCCCAAAGTTCGCCTGTGAAAACGTACTTTTCCCTGTCCCACAGCGCATGCGCGGGTTCTCATCCAATCAGCTCTGTTTGCACGCAGATGGGGAGCCTGAGCAGTAACTTTCCTGGCCGCCCGGCCTGTCTAAATGACTATCTGCGTGAGCGCGCCAGAAAGATGGGGGGATCTGTGGTTATCCAGGGGTCATTTCACATAGTGGGGCATCCCGATTTAGGATGCCCAAGGGGGAAGGTCAATGGCCAGGTCTTATAGACTTCAGGTTCGGCCACTCATGGGTTTGTTCCACTTTAATACCTTTAGTTTAGTTTAGTTTATTTTGTATAGATTTTACACATTTGAGTCACCTGGTCTCATAACAAAAGCAGCACCTCACACACACACAGCCGTTACCACTGATTACAGTGTCAGCCTCTGAGTGTTGCTAGGAGACCAGTGGGCTAAATGAAGCAGCTCACTAAATACAACCCAGCAGATCCCCCTATTCAGCAAATGGACTGAGCCATTGTCATTATACAATTTAAAAGAAAGGCAGATATTTTTTCCTTTTTCTATCGCCACATTATTTATACACATGTTAGAAGCTATTGTGTGGCTATTTAATTATTTATTAATTATTCCTTTAAGCTGTAAAGCTCCACCTCCTCTATTCATTGCCACTGTCGTGTGTGCCAGTTATGTCACTGCCACACCTAAGCAATGACTGATCGCCCGCCATCTCATACACAAACAAAGCAAAAAAATCCAGGACAATAAGAAAAGTGAAAATATCAATTTCTAGTTCTACACCCTTGACCTTTGGTCAAACTTATTTCACAAGTTCAGTGGGTTTTGCTCTGCTTTAACTTTGGGTGTGTTGTTGGGTGTGAACATAAGCTTCCATCTTACCTGAAAACAAAGAGTGTAATAACATTTTAGTTTAGTATGTTTGTTTTGTTCTTATTTTCCCCCAAAACCACCTGTACCTGCAATGGGGCATTTAAAAAGCTTGGAAACAGCATCCTATTTGGCATTTACTATTTGTTTCTGCGTAGCCCATGGAGTGCTGTGTTTTTTTTATCTTCCCCCAACTGTTAAAATGCAGGGGCAAGTGATTTTTTAAATGGGATATTAGTACAAACTTTTTTATTGCACTTGTTTGTGTGTTACATTTTAAAAGCTCACTGAGATGCAGGGTGCAACTCACACTCAAATGTGCAAGCAGAGTTAAACTTGCTTCATAAATAATTAGCATGACCCATCATTTCTTCTGATCACACACAATTTCTGTGAGTATGATGTATTGTAACCAAGAAAAAAAAAAGGTGTCCCATACAGAGAGACTTTCCAAAGGTGCACTTTAAAGAGGACCAACACCCATGCGGGTGCGGGTCCCCGTCGCAATAAGGCACATAACCTCCCAGAACACCCGATATTCTTGCCTTAGCCTCGATCCTTGCTGGGGATACAACACTGTGATTGGCCGTCTGGCGCTCATGTGGGTAGTGTTGTTCCGGCCGTCCACTTGAGCACCTGCAGCGGGAACTGTATTCCGGCGAGGATCGAAAATATCGGGCGTTCTGGGGGGTTATATACATTCTGAATGCCCCCCCCCAGCCTTTCTTATTGCGTCAGGGTCACTTTAAATGTGATTCCAATCTACCCTATGAGTACATGAAGCAAAGATTACTCAGACTTACCACTTCCCCCATAGAGGCAGCTGCCATGTGTGTTATAGGAGTGAGGTAGGGAGACGACTTGCAGTAAAGAAGGCGCTTTACAGTTTCATATGTTACAAAGAAAGCAGCGGCTGAAATAAGAAATAAAAGGTGACAGTGGGATGCAACTTCCCCCACACATAAAATATACGGAAAAGCGTTTTGGAATACCTAAAAGCATTTTTGTGACACCTCATTTTGGATCCATAGACATGAATATAGCGTTGGTCCCCATTTTGCAGGTAAAAGAGCTGTCACTATTCTTGGAAGGCTTTCTTCAAGCTCTAGACATGTGTTTGTGGGATTTTTTACCCATTAGCCCAGAAAAGCATTTTCAAGGTTAGACTATAAATTTGAACAAGAGGTTCTCCGTTCCAGCTCAGCCTAGAGGCATTGAATGGGGGCGAGGTGAAGGCTCTGTGCTGGTCAGTCATGCATTTTCCACATGAAACTTCCCCAACCATGCCTTTATGGAAAATGATATGTACAATGGGACCCGGCCATTTTTACCTTTCTTTTTAAAGTTGGATGTTTACAACTGCCCAAAATGTTTTGCTACGATTTCCCTTCACTGGAATCAAGGACATTAAACTTGCTTGCATATCAAACCTGAATGGTTGCCGAAGCTCACGATTGGCTTACATTTGCTACTAAACATGTGAATAAGGAGGTGCTGACTTGACTATAGTGTCCTTTTATTGGCTTATTAATTATTTTATTACCCGCTAATGTTTTTCTGCCTGCCTATTAAAGTGGACCAGTCACCCCCTACAGCTGGCCTGGAATCTAAAAGATACCAGGGCTGTCCGCTAGCCTGCCACCGAGGTATCCTATACAGGATGCCCCGATTTGTGAAACCCCCTGGGCCGCCGGTAATCTTACCTGATCCCGGGAGGGAATGCGGCACTGTCTTTGCCAGCGCCCACATCTCCAGTGTCCGGCCATTAAGATAGGCCATGCACTCCACAGGGGAGCCGTTTCACACATCGGGGTGCCCTTGGGACAGGGACCAATCACCAGGATAGTCAAAATCCTGGTGATTGGTCCACTTTCTTCACCAATATCTATTTTTAAAGCATGCAAAGTAAGCCATATTAGATACATCAACCATTTCTCACATTTAAAACGCCCTAAGCAAAAGGTGACCAAATACATGTTATTCAGAGCGCAAGGTAATACTAGTAAAGTGATTCAGCAGGGAAAAATAAAACAAAAGGGTACCCAACTTTTGTCCTGCGCTGCTAGTCCCTGCAGGTCCGGAAGCTCCACAACTCACATGATCATTTTATCTGGTCCCCTGCTGCAACCGCAGCCTCCCAAGCCTTAAGCGACCAGACCCCAGGGATGAGACTGATGGCGGGACGGAAGCGCTTTACACGCCCCCTCGCCACTGTAGTAAATGGAGGGGATGTGGCCACACCCCCTGCAATTGATGGTGGGGGCGTGGTCTGGCACGGAAATGCAAGAGAATACGGTTTAAAGCCCCAGACGTTGTAGGAGGCAGCGGGTGGGCCCGATAAAGTGATTGGGCGAGTTCTGGAGTGCCGGATTTGCAGTGCAGGACAAAAGGTAAGCCTCCTTTGTTTTTTTTATTTCTCTGCTGTAGTACTTCAAACGTAAAACAAAAAAGTGCGTTTACCTGCCAGCCTTTAGGTTCAATCCTAGAGTCATGCTTTTACAGTTTTAGAACTAGTGGCTCTGGTGCCAAAAGTGTGCTTCTTTCCCAGCCCTGAATTTACACCTTTTTTTACGTGGGGCTCCCCGACCGAGCAGCGGCGCGATGCTGCCGGCTACTGAAGAGAAGTGTGTTTTTCCACCGCTGAAGCTATGCCACACAGCATTCTTGAGATCGCCAAGCAGCTGATCTCAATGGCGCAGCTTGACATGTTACATATAAACCAAAAGCGGGGAGAATGAACACCATGGAAAGCATATGCCATCAAAAAAAATGTAATGCTCATAGAAGTGAATGTACAAGTCAGTGCAAGTCAGTCTCTTGAAAAAGATCTTAGCAGATCGAAACGTCAAGGTTTTGTCCTGAGGTCAGCCTGTAAGCTTACCTTTGTGCTATATGCTCGATCTTTACTACGCTTGCTATGCCTATTCAACTATATGAAAAAAGGGGCCATTCCATTATCAATGACTCTCTCTCCTTATGAATTTTGAACATATATACTGTATATATTTTGTATTTGATTGTATGACCCTCTTTTTTTGATATGCAACATTTCTGTGTCCTATTATAGGCCACCTCTGCTGTGCTATAGAACCCTTTTTTTTGATGGCATATGCTTTCCATGGTGTTCATTCTCCCCGCTTTTTGGTTTATATTCCTACCTCCATTACTTTTGTCACTAGCTTATGTTCTTGAGACCAACCATTCTGTAATAACGCAGCTTGACATGTGCCAGCTGGCTGGCTGCATCCCTAGCTTACTGTTTGGGCGTGCGCGCCCCCTGGCCCAGAATTTCAGATAGGCTTGGCGCGGGGAGCAATGCACAGCTGCAGGGCAGCCAAGGATGCGGCTGCCGGGGAAGATAGTGTTGAGGGACCCACTGGGATCATGTAAGATGCCCGGGCCCAGGGCAGTGGAGCATTCTATGTAGGATGTCCCGGAGGCACATATAGTCTCAGAGCCTGGAATCTTTTAGATTGCAGGGACTGGGCGTATAGGTTTTGACCTACTTTTAAGTCAGTGGAACAAAAAAACGGATAAACCGCCGTTACCATACCGATTAACCAATCACAGCGCTTACCGTTGGGAAAGGATCCGATAGCTGTGGATGGAACACCAGCATAGATGCCACGGAAACCGCCAGACTTGGAAAATCCATGAGGGCTTTGCAGTCTGGTTTTAATTGTGTCCAGTGGAAAAAGAATAAGATCAACGCACATTCCAGCTGTCCCTCCAGCCTGTGGAAGAGAGGACCGAAAATGAGCAAGGACACAACGTGTAATCAAACACTTTGTATTATGAAAAACAACACACACTTGCTAAGCAGATCAAAGAAACTCAACACGCCAACATAATCGAACATTTTAAAGACCAAAACCTGATTTGAGATGCCCAACTTCTAGCACATAAGTGGGCTTGCACATCAAACCTGAATGGTTGCTGGCCATCACATTACTGTATGACAGGAAATGGCAGTCAAAGGGGCCAGGCCAGCCAAACTGCCTATCAAAACGGCAGTCTGGCCCTTTAAAGCAGAACAGAACACGAAAATTTGACTTTCCACCGGCTTTATCCCAGTCCCCCCGGGCATACCAAATTAAGATGCCCCGCTGTGTGAAACCCCTCAGAACGCTGCTTTTCACTCACCTCTTCCTGGTTCCAATGGCGCATGCACAGGCTCTCATCCAATGAGAGCTGTCGGCTGTCGCATGTCATTTAGCAAATAGCTCTCACTGACTAGAATGGGAAGAATGTTGCTACATCCCGGCGGCATCCGTGCTCCCATTCCAGACTATCTGAATGACTGATTGAAGATAATGAGAGCCATTTGCCAAATGACACATGTGTCGTTGGAGCGGGGAAAGGCGAGCGTTTACAGGAGCCCCGGTGGGTTTCGCACAGCGGGGAATAATGATTCAGGATGCCCCAGGGGAAAAGCCAGTGGCCGACCCAGGTGGGTTTTGCTCTGCCTTAAAGCGGGTGGAAATCCATTTCTGGGTCCACCGCTCATCCCCCCGAACTGAGCAGCCGGGCACTGCTGTTGGCTCGGCGTGGCCCGTTTTTAAAAAAAAAAAGTTTTTTCACCACCGAAGCCACACCCAGTGGCGGCTTTTGAGATCGCAGATTGACTGATCTCAAAGGTGCCGTAGCGACGAGGTGTAGCCGGCTGGCTGCCCCCCGGCACGCCCCACCATCAGTCACAGGGGCATGGCCATGCCCTCGCCATTCAGTACAATGGAAGGAGGGTGTCAGACCATGGCACACTTCCTCTATTGCAATGAATATAGAGGGCATCGCAGCTCTCTGTGCCTGATGCCATCCACCCCCGCCATAAATTCCGACCCCATGTATTGGCCAAGATGCTGGAATACAACGATCAGCAGACTAGCTGCGTGGGACAAAAGGTAACTACGCTTTTGTTTTTATTTACCTGCTGAATTTCATCACTTTTAGTATGTGGGGCGCACTCCCACACCACCCCAACCTGAGATGAGGGTTTGCAGGTTACAACAAAAAGTCAGACTGGTTTGTTTTTTAGTCACTTTTCAAAATGGACCTCCAGTCAAATATAACTGAAGATCTTACAGCCCCACCACCATGGCATTAAAAGGAGGTCTTAATAAGGCAAAATACCCACCTTTTGAGTCAGCAGAGCCTGCTCCACAATTTCGAGCCACTGTTCTGTTCCGTGCTCTGCTGGCAACCAATAGGATTGGTTTGGGAACTTGTCGCCAGAAGTGCAAGCAGTACAGAAGCGTAACAATAGAATTTGTATGAACTGTGGGAGCGAAGGATCCTGCTCCCATACCCTCCAGGTCCCCATATGCTGGGAGACCATAAGACACAGCACATACCAATAGAATTTGCATGGGGACTTGTTTCCAGCGGTCACTGCCATGCTGGCTGGTGAAGCGACATGTACATATCATTGCTGTAGCAGCCAGCAAAACCCTGGATCTGTCAGCAATGTATGGCCCGCTGGTGGCCATTCAGCTCTGCATGGCATGACAAGGGCATGATGCAAGGATGATGTGTGAAACCCCCAGGCCACCCGTAAACTCACCTTTTACCCCGCTCCAACAGCGCGTGCAACAGGTGCCACCTGCTATACCTTTAGCAGGACACACGCCAGCGCCAGGGCATTTGTGAATGGCCGGTGCGGACATGCTCCCTGTTAGAGCATAGTGGTGATCCAGCTGCCGACGCACTCGGCTGGAGCCAAGTCTTAGACGAACAGATCCAAGCACTCTGATTGGATCAGAGGCCACGCATGCACCATATGGTGGGGAAAGGTGCGTTAGACTGGGCAACCTTGGGGGTTTCATACATCCCGATCAGTATGCCCCAGAGTAAGGACCAAAACCCGGAATAGTCAAAATTTGGGGTTTTGGTCCACTTTAAAGCAGACCTAAACCCTCCCTAGATATTAAACTAACATAACCTGCCACCAGTGGCGGACTGGGGCCAAAATTCAGCCCGGGGTTTTACAAGCCCAGCCCAAGATATCACTGCTCAGCCCTGCCTCCAATGGTGTAACTAAATGTGATGGGGCTCTGGTGCAAACATTAAAGCAGACCAAAACTCACTGAGCTTGTGAAACAAATTTGGCCAAAGCCTCTGCCAATACTTCTTAAGGTGTAGACCTAGAATGGAGCTTTACAACTCACGGAGGGGGGGGGGGGCAATTCAGGGAATGCTAGTTAAAAATGTGGGTTTTGGTCCACATTAAATAGAGCCCTTTCATGGCTCATACAGTATTTTTTTTCTTTTTTCTTTCAACTCAATTGGCTGCAGTTAGACAACTATATGGTGCTTCCTGTATCTAAATGATGCCAAGCGAAGGGTGCACAAATATGATAAATAAGACGGAGGGTTACCAATGGGGCCTTGATGCCTCCCCCCAGCCATGATGCTGGGGCAATAACATTGGAGGCCAAGGTTCATTGTCTTGTGGGTACAGGGAGCTAAGAGGTAGACTAAGCGGGCATGGATTTAATTTGTGCAGCAGCCCATCAGGCCCCAAATCTGTGTGGTCCTCCAGGCATTGTCCCAAGTCTCCCGATGGCCAGTCCATCCCTGCCCAACATTCACGCCATCAGTAAGCCCTGCACTTAACTTTTACTAGTAGAGCTCCATCTGACAGCGCACATCAATAGAAGGTGTGCGGCACTGCAGTGTGCAGCCTTTTTCCAGGCCTGTTGGTATAAAGAGCTCCAGGAAGAAAAGGTGAGTATCACCAGAATTCAAGGGCACAACCAGCCAGAGTTAGGTGGGCCAAAGCCCCTGTGAACCTTATTAAGCAGTTGAGTTGCCATGAAAGTTAAGGTCCACTCTAAGGTGATAAGGTACAGCCTGACTCACAGTGATAGGTTTCCCTTAAAAGTAATGTTTTGGCCGGAGTTGGGCTTTAGGATAAAGTACTAATGACAAGCAAGCCATGACTAGGAGAATGTGGCACTACAAGTCCCAGTTTGCCTTTCAGACTGCCACGTGACATAGCCCCAAGCATGTCTCCTGACATAAACAGGTGACAGTAAGAGTTGCTAAACTCACCATCAAAGAGGTCCAGAACTGCCTCCTCTCCATAGTGACAGGCAGCCCTCAGCATTCCCTTCTGCACTCACATGTTTCACCCCTCCACTGACAACACAGGGTGACCCCGACATGAGGGACAAAAGTCAGCCCATGTTACACAACTCTGCGCGCTACAGCGAGGCGCTTCTCAGGTTCTCGTCCCAGGGTTAGCTCATGCTGGTCCATTTCCTCTCTGTGCCCGAAGCTTCTTGCTTGCGTTTCACATATGTCTGCAGTTACGTAGCCATTTTGGAATAGCCGCTCCTCAAGCATAGAACTAGGAAATGGTCTTCGAGAAAATGGGCGACGCTTGATTTTTGTTAACATCCATAGGAGACACCCATTAAAGGAATCATACAGCCTGCTTGTAGACATGCAGTTTTAATTTTCTGTAAATGTCGCTAGTAAAACAAGGTTACCTAAAGTTAACATGGCTTGAAAATATGGAGCTTGTCAGGAAACTGTACCTTTAGGGTGCTAAAGGAATGGAAAGACGAGAAGGTGGCTGCAGAAAGACATACCTACCAACTTTTCATGGTGGGAAAGAGGGACATTTGTTAAATTAGGCCACACCCCCCTCAATGAGGGATGAATAGGTGATAATAGGTAAAACAATATAAACACAATGAATAGGAGAAAGATTTGTTTATTGATGCAGATCTGCATGTTAAACCTCAAAGAGCGACATGGACTCAAAAAAGGGACAGTCATACCTCCCAAGTGCATACCTCCCAACTGTCCCTGATTTGGAGGGACTGTTCCTCTTTTGAGCCCGTATCCCCCTGTCCCTCATTGTTCAAATTTGTCCTTCTTTGAGGTGTAACGTGCAGATCTGCATCAATAAATGTTTCATTTGCCTATTTAAAGTGTTTATATGATAACTATTACACCCTATCTCTTATCCATCCCTCAATGAGGGGGTGTGGCCTAATTTAAAAAATGTCCCTCTTTCCCACCCAGAAAAGTTGGTAGGTATGGACAGTCCCTTCAAATCAGGGACAATTGGGAGGTATGGAAAGATACCAAAAATAAAAATGTGAGAGCTATTTATATCTAACAGATAAAAGGGCATAGCAATAAGTAGCAGAACAGGCTCCACAGTTGTAGAACTATAAGGACCAGCATCAAAATAGTGCAAAATATTGAATAATAAAAGCTAACAAAATCCCGTGGGTTATCCTATTATCATATTTGGAGGTCTTTCAATGCCAAAAAGATCACTTCAGGTGTGCCAGGCATGAGGTACTGCTACTAGGCACACCCATACAAGGTAGTAATGGGCAAACCCATATAAGTTGGGGTTCAGCAAGTTCGGACAATCTTTGAACGTTATGGGTACCGAACTTGACACAAACCCGAACTTTGGGACCCAAAAATGGCCCCATGCACAGTGTGCAGTAGCAGGAAGCATACAGGAATGTCTAAGGCCAGTGCTTCAGAAAGATGGCCACCCCCCTGAGTGAGGACACATTACATTGTAAGCTGCTGCCAGTGTCCTCACTCATGGGGGTGGCCATCTTTCTGAAGCCCCGGTCATGGACATTTTGACAGAGGAAAGAACGTTGACCTCTGATTGGATTGCAGGGCTCAGGTAAGTTGTAGGGTCGCTTCCTACTGCTGCATACTCTGCATTAGGTTAAGCTGGTTAATGGGGTGCTCAACAGACCATCAACCTGCTTTTCTGCCAAACACTGAACTTGAACATGGACTTCAGCCAGCCAGTTTGGGACCCTAAACTTGCAACATTCAGTACTAATGTAACGGGCCTCTGTCTGGCGTGTAGAAGAGGCTTTGAGGAGCGAGGGGGGTTCTTGGACCTAGGGTAGGGTGACTCAAGCTGGTGTGGCATGTGGGGTGAGGTGCACTTACTCGTTAGTCATTGCTGGTCTTCAGGAATGACACTTCTTGTTATCAAACAATCTCTTTATTAAGGTCTTCAATTCAGCATAGCAGCACATTACGTTACAGATGGTACACTTCAGCAGGTATATTCCACAGCTTCCATCAGTACTCTAGTTCCACTAGAGTGCTGGTCTTAATACCATAAATAAAGTTCACAAGTCCTCTTGGGCCTTTGGGCTGCCACCGACTTCTAGTCCCTTCACTCTTGCTGTCATCAGCTGGAATCTCCCTTCACTGCTGCTGATGATTCTTCTCTTCAGCTACATTCACAGATCTTCCCCTCTTGAGCATCAAGACTAGAGCCTAGAACCTAGAACCTGTTAGGATTGGGTCCTGCTGTATATAACCTCCTAAATGTTGCTACTATCAACTATGTATCTAGCAGCAACCAAGGGCAGAGCAGGTAATGTTGCTAATGCCATCTGGTTTATTCTCTGTTTACCTTTCTGAATGGGTGGTGCAGGCTCGTGACGGCTAGGAGGTAATTGGGGGATGCGGCTGGCAGTGCATTCGGCTCCCTTTGGCGCAGCTCAGCTGCTTAGCCTACAGTGGCGCAGAAGGGAACCGAGTGAAGTTGAGTGCGCTGATTGGTTGAACGGGTCACTCAGCCAATTAGCGCCCTCGTTCTCGCACGAGTCTGCGCCGTTGAAGCGACAGGAAGGTGAGTCACCAAGGGGCATCCCAGTTCGGGATGCAACCACTGAGCAGAACAGCACCCCGAAAAGTGAACATTTGGTGCGTTGTTCCTCTTTAAGCTGTACCAACCCATCACATCCTCCCCTGCTTTTAATTAAATTAGCCAAGCTTTGCAATTCAAGTTCGCCCGTCACTAGTCATAACTTTCCAATGGAATAGTCACTTCCACTGTCTTTAGGCCCAACCCAGTTCCCATCATGCTTTAAGATCAAACACTGTGCAGCTCTCTGGTTTCAAATAGGAGTTCTCCATATCTCCCAATCCCAGGATTCCAGAACATTCGTTCTGGTCCATATAATGCAAAAAAGTTCAGTCTGAAGGTTATCATCTGATGTTTATTGAAGCTGAGGACCCCTGCCGAGGCTCTGTCCAGTCTTGTATAGCTGTGCATAATAAATGAGACCTGTTGTTCCAGACCTGACATGAGCTTCCCCCATATCACAGTACTGTCACAACAAAATTTACAAGCCTCCATCTGCCATCTTTTGAGTCCATGTCCCCCTGTCTCTGGTTGTTTCTATTCGTCCCTCTTTGAGGTTTAACGTTCAGATCTGCATCAATAAATCATTAAATTGTCTGTTCAAAGTGTTTATATTGCTGTAACTGTTACAACCTATCTCCTATCCACCCCCTCAATGAGGAGGTGTGGCTAAATTTAAAAATTGTCCCTCTCTCCCACCCTGAGAGGTATGTGAATAAATAAGCTGTGCTCTGCTGCTGTACAACTGCAACAATCAACCCTCTCACTGCAAAATAACTCTCCATCTGACCAGCAATTAAAGTGGATCAACAGTCAAAAATGACTTAAACCAGACCAACACAACAAGCAGTGCTCATATGCATCCCTCCCCAGGGCAATTTAGATTGCGGCACATACAAATTCATTTACATTTTTATAGCTACTTTTGTGGTAAATTTTAAAAACAAAATGGCGGCTCATGCATCTGCAGGACGCCTGCAAACAGGAAGGAAGTGCTGCTGGGCTTCCTGTTATTGTACATTGTCAGTTATGTCAGTTGAATCCAGGCAGCAGCATGGCTGATATGCTGGGAGAAGAAGCTCCAAAACGGCCACTACCTTTCTTTTTCAATTGTGCCAGGTTGTTGGTCTAGTTTAACCTCACCATTATCAAGTAGAAATGACCTTCAATCTGTGTTCCAGATTTGGGCTGTAAGATAAAATAAAAAAACTCATCCTGGCACTATGATCCAACACTGACCGAGCCAGGAACTGTCATGGATCTTTCAGCAGAGAGATCCCAATTTGTAGAATGAACAGTAATTGAGGCTGCGAGACAGAGGCGGATACGCGTCAAACCATTTAATGGTTTTAATGGTGATAAACAGTGATAAGTGAACAGAGCACATACCAACCAGGCTGCTGTACATATTTACAAGTGGACATATACACACACATGAGCTGAGGAAACTAAACAAGAATATAGGTAATTACTACGGCTGCAATGCAGAAATATTGATACACCCGGAAAACATAAACACACTCTGGCTGTACATATACACAGGTGGAGTCAGGAAACATACAGGCATAGGGATTCAGACAAAGTCCAAAGGCGGATACCAGGCTGAGACAGGGAAAACATTAACAAAGGCCTCGGCAGGAGTCCAAGGTTCAAGATTCCAGGGTTTCACGGTTCAAGATTCCAGGGTTTCAAGGTACAAGGTACAAGATTCAGAGTCAGGGTAGAAAATACAATACTGATCCGCTGGCTGGATCAGCTTATAAAGACCATGAGGTGACACAGTTGCTGACTGATTACCAGCACCTCTGCAGGAGATGGCCACCTGCTGGAGGAGCAGCATATAGCAGAGGAAAAGCCAGGAAGTGGAGACAGGCATTGTCTATACCGGGCAGAAACAGAAATTGTGGAGGAACTCCTGACCTGACAGGTACAAAGGAGTGTGTGCTCTACTTCCCAGCAGTCAGTCCCACCAATGCCACTGTTGTTGCACAGATTGAGTACCTCACTCCACCAGCAAGCTGCATGGCAGCTGTGGAGCTGGGCCATGCTACTCCAGTGACCTGAGTGGATCAGTGGTGACTGGGTGAGTATCTTTTTATGTTGGTGACCAAATCTGGCTTGGTGATGTTGGAGTGTGGATGTGGGGTTTGGAGGGCTAAAGATGAGCAAACTTTTCAAAAGTTCGGCTCACCGGTTCGCTGAACTTTTCTGAACTCATCTAAAATGCATGGAAAACAATGACTGACAGCTCCTAAAAGTCCTGTTTAACACTCTTAAGTCATTAAGGGCTGTATAAAAACATGTTTCAGTGGACTAATTAGCATTTGAGTTGGCCACGGCTAATTAGCATAGGAACCACCCACACCCTAATTAGAATTTCAATAGCCAGTGGCTGTCTTTGATAGTTTAAAGCACAACGGGGAGAAGCAACAGGGTTGGCGTTCCTGGATAGTGAAAAGAAGTAATGGCTTTTTACAAGCATTGAAAAATGTACCCATTTTGGGCATCACAGGGGGTAGACCTGCTGTTGTGTTGGTCTGGCAAGCTAGCCCTCAAAACATTATCCCATTTGTAATGGGAGTAACAGCGGGATTGGCACCCTGAAATTTTAGCTGAAGAAGAAGAAATGTTTTTTTACAAGTTAAGAGTCACAAGTCACAGAGTTAAGCTGCGGTTGTGTAGGCCTGGAAGTAGCGAGCAGGCCCTCAATTCTACTATTCTACAATTCTACCATTTGTAACGGGGGGTAGCACCCTTGAATTTTAGCTGTAGAAGAAGCAATGGCTTTTTGCTGAAATATTTGCCTATTTTGGGCATCACAGGGTTAAACTGTGGTTGAGTTGGCCTGGTAGTAGCAGAGGATGTCAGGCTGGCAGCAGAGGCGCTGTTGGTGATAGTAGTATTAGCAGCATTAGCAGAGGCTGCAGCTGTTAAAGAAAGACTAGGCCATGGCACAGGGAACCAAAAGCAATGGCTTTTTACAAGAACTGAAAAAGTTACCCATTTTGGACATCACAGGGGGTAGACCTGCAGTTGTGTTGACCTGGCAGTAGCAGGCGAGCACTCCAAAAATTATCCCATTTGTAAAAGGGGGTAGGAGCGGGATTGGCTTTTTACAAGCCTTGAAAAATGTACCTATCTTCGGCATCACAGAGTGCAAGCCCTCAAAAAATTATTTCTAATCCCATTATTTTGACTATCCTGGGTTTTGGTCCACTCCTCCGGGGCACCCTGATCGGCCGGCGCGGGCACGCACCCTGCTAGAGAGAAGAGTGAGATGCGGCCGTGGCCCGCGCATGCGCCGTTGGACTGGGATTCAGTGCAGCGGGGCATCCCGATTTTGGAGAGGGAATGGATCGGCCCGGGAACCTTATAGATTCCCAGGCCAATCCAAATAGGTTTTGGTCCACATTAAGCTGTGACCATGTGACCTTGTCTCTCTGCTTCTCCTTGGCTGGTTGTGACCTGTGGGGTGGTGCTGTTGAAATCTCGCCAGGTTTGTCTTCTGCGTTCCGCCGTGAACCACGTGAAATTCAGGTTCGCAGCGAACCAAACGCTTCCTGAAATTGTGTCGAAATGGGGTTCTACCTGTATGGTTCGTTCATCTCTATGGAGGGCCATTTTTAATGAGAACTTTTATATTAACATAAGGCAGCCACTAGAGGGACCATTTCCCCAAAGAGCAAACTAAAAAGGGAGGAAAATTCGAGGGAAAGTTGATTTGTTAATGAAGGATGTTTATTCTACAATGTCACTCTCTGTTGCCAGGCCAGTTTTCAACATTTTGCGTTATATATATATGTTTAAAGTGGCTCAAAACCCAGCATGATCGATTCCTTCCCCCCATCCAAAATCGGGATGCCCTGCTGTGTGAAACTCCCCAGGTCACTCACCTTTCTTCCCGGTCCTACAGTGCATGCTCAGGCCGCGGCCACATCCCTGCTATCCCTCTCGCAGGGCGCGGGGCACAATCCCTGTTAGAGGGAAGCGGGGGATGCGGCTGCCAGTGTGCTTGGAGCCGCTGGCTTTAGACGCCGTTTTAAATGGCGTGACATCAGCAGCTCCGAGCGCTCTGATTGGACGAGCAGCCGTGCATGAGCCTTAGGACTGGGATGGGGTAGGTTTCTTCGGGCGATCTGGGGGGTTTCACACAGCGGTGCACCCCTGATCGGGGTGCCCGAGGGGAAAGAGCCTAAACCCAGGATAGTCGAAATCCTGTGTTTTGGCCCACTTTAACTGTGATTAGAGATTAGAGATAAGAGTTTTTTGGTAGAATTTGAGATTTAACATGAACTGTCTTGTTTGTCATTTTTTCAGAGCTTTTTGAATATTTCTGGGTGAAATATGTGAAACAAAATACAAAAATTATAGTTTTAAAATGTTGACGCTTTTTTTAAAATAAAAAAGAAAAGTTTTTCAAGAAAATCATATTGCGTGTTAAAGCTCCATTCCTCCTGGTTACAGCAGTACCGCATATGAGGCAGTAGACACTTTTTCCTGCCCAGAAGACATTTTATGACATTTTCAAATGAAACTGCATCAAAGGAATAAACCAGTCCGGGGATCAGCTTTGGGGCTGGTAGACCTGGGCACGGAGGCTGAGTGGCTGAGACCCGGTTCTGAAGGCTACAAGACCGCATAGCCCATATGGGCTGAGGGCCCTTCTGTACCACCTTGGGCTTTGGGGATTCACGTAATGGGGGGTTGTGGGAAGTTACCCTCCTGTCCTGTGAACTGGTATAGGGGTCTAAAGGACCCCTTACCAGTTCACATAGGGTAAAATATAAAAAAAAACACACACCTCATCCCAGTGCCGTCCCCAGCCACGCACCTGACACTGGGCCCACTGCCTGAAGGAGCCTTTTAATTCAAGAGAAGGCCCCTTTCTGCAGTGGGAGCAGGCACAGTTAGATGCTGCTGTGCAGGGCAGAGAGCTTGTGTTCTCTGCCCTGCTAAAGACTTCATGGAGGGGGGACCACGGGGGACCCCCACACTGGGGGCGCAAATGGGTGTAACGGCAAGCAGCGGTTCGCATTTACCAGTAGGATGGGCAACCATGTGAATTTAACCTGCTTAGCGTTTAAAGGGTTAACAAGGACCAGCCACCTAAAATGTAGACCCTGTAGTTTTGTAGATGCCAGAGCTGGGTGATTTACTGCTCCTGGGGCATACTGGTTTGGGATATGCCACTCTGTGAAACCTCCTGGGAGCCCCAGCACTCACTGACCTTTCTCAGGGGTCCCATGTCGCATCCTGACAATGCAGCCACTTTCTGTTTCATATGCCAGAGCTCTGTCTGAAACAAGGCTGTATGTCCTGCATTAGTATGCATGGCAAACAGCGCTGATTGGACATGAGCCCGCACACAGGCTGTGGGAATATCAGTAAGGTAAGTTTAAGGAGCAATCTGGGGGGTTTCAAGAATGTCCCTAGGGCATCCCTATCCAGCCAGTTCCAGAACTCACTGTATTTCTCAGCACGACCTTGAGTGTAGCATCAATTTATCCGGTGGACGATGTCTCTCAGTGATGTCTGTCAGAGATGTAAAAATAACAACAAAAAATGAAGAGAAAAAGAATAAAGAAAGAATTAAGGCGTCAACTCAGCTTCTGCTGAACGCTGGACGCCTGTCTATATTGAGGTGTGAGTAGACAGCCCCTGGGGGAAATATAGATGCTCCCAGACTGACCTGGGCCTTGCTGAGAGCTGAGACGTTATTGCTCGTATCTGTCATTTTGCCTAAACAAGCCAGGAAGGCAGCGTCTCACCAATGGTGACAGTAATAGAACACCCTCTATGTGAACAGAGCACACTTTCTATCAGATAGATACAATTCTAATCTGGTATTTGGCAATATTGTTACAGAAAAAAATAGCCAGAAATAAGACATGTTACAAACACACCTTTTACCTTCCTGAAACATGAGATCTGCTTAGACAGAGTCTGACTGGCTCTCACCCCATCCAAAATCGGGAGAATAATTTGTATGATATTTCATCATTTTAGATGGAAGGATGGCAGCCGCTCAGACCATTTCATAACTAACCTGGGAGATGCACGTGAGCAGGGCAACTAGGATACAAAATTCCCAAAGGAGCCACAGCACTCAACCCTGTCAGCTTGCAGACAACCTAAAATCTGTCTCTAAATCTGGTTAAAGTGGACCGTCACCCATGGGTGATCGGCCCGGGAATCTATAAGATTCCCGGGCCGATCACCCCCCTCACCGCGGGACATCCGAGATCGGGATGTCCCGCGGTGAGGGACCCCCCCCAAAACCCCAAAAGAACTCACCTGATCGGCGGCGGCAGCGGCCGCCGCCGCCTCCCGCGCACTCCTCTAGCCGTGCGCGCCCGCGCCGGCCGTTTGTGAATGGCCGGCGCGGGCGCGCGCACTGTCATAGGGGCGCGCGGGAGGTGGCGGCGGACGCGCTGCCTTGTCCGCCGCTTGTCCGTGGGAGCGTGGTGAGGTGAGTTTGGGGGTTTCTGGGGGGTTTTACACAGCGGGGCACCCCTAATCGGGGTGCCCCCCTGAAGTGGACCAAAACCCAGGATAGTCAAAATCCTGGGTGTTGGTCCACTTTAAAAACAGAGGTCTCGGTCCACACACATCTGCAGAAGTATACTGAAGCTGCACCCCCAAGCGTCAAGGTGCCTCAATTTATCTATTGCATTGTTTGTCCCAAATAGGGCACTCAGAGATTAGAGTTAGGACTGCACCTCACAGAGGCACCTTGGCACTTGGGATCTGGGATCATGGTTCAAGATGACAATTCAGTGCTGATCCACTGCTAAATGGGTGGATCAGCTTATATAGAGCAGGAAGTCACACAGGTGCTGGCTGATTACCAATTCCTCTGCAGGACAGAGCCTTCTGCTGGTGGAGCTGCATATAGCAGGAGAAAGTCCCAGAAAGGGAGCCAGCCGAAAGCAGAACTGAAGAGAGGCATGCTCCCAGGCTGTGGAGGAACTCCAGACCTGATAGCTGAAGAGCAAGAGACACTGACAGACATTAACAAAGCCAAGGTGGAAAGAATGAATGTAGGCAGAGAGTAATCCAATAGGCAAAGTTATCAGAATCCTGATCATTCACAGAGAGTCCAAAGAACATAAACCAGGTACAGGATCAGAAGCCACACCAATCAACTTATGTGCAGGTTGATTAATCACCACATGCTTAATCTGGGTTCACCTGTAAGATCCTGTGCTAGATGGTTAATTTATATAATTTAGAGTATAATCTTGCCCCCCCAATGGCACTTTGCACATGCAAAGCATGAATACTTCCTCGCTCACGCACAGTGCCCCTAGTGCACCTAGATCCATGGCACGGTTGTACCATAGTGGCCGCTGCTGAATGTTGGAATGTGCAGCAGGATGGGCAATGGCATACTGCAGGACTTGATCTCAGGACTTGTATGTTTTATTCAACCAGACCAGGACAAATAGGCTGCATTGGAGAAAAGGAGACAATTTTTTAGAAGTATTTCCCTTTAACTCTGGTAAACATTTGTATATAATGCATGTAAAGCTGTATCATTTTATGGTCTGGAAGAGTCCATTGATGATGCTAGCTGAACTTCTGTAGATCTTTGGGGATTAATCTAGGCCACACTGCAGCAGAGAAATATAAACTGTGGCCACCAGGGGAACACTTAGGGTCTTATTTATCAAGGAATAGCGACAGATAGCGACAGATAGCGACTGGGGAGACGGCCAGTAAAGCCAGGTACCGCAACTAGAACGCCAGCTCCCCTCCACAATCACACATTTATCAAGCCGATACTGCTTAGCGACTGAGATAGCGCCACCTAGCAACTCATTCATCATTATCCCAGCCTCATCCCACAGCGCCAGCAAACATCCTTGAACAGCGACAGGTATGACCTCTCGCTACCTGGCGCTCTCCAATGCATTTCAATGGCAGAATGTATTTTAATTATATATTTTTTTTCAAATTTCAAAGAAAAAACCTGTGAACACTTCTTCCTTTGAAAATGTATTTTTTGGGGATTTTTAAAAAATATTTTTCTTTTTGCAGAATTGATATTACAGGTCTGATTTTAAACTATTCAGGTTTGAATATTATTTCAAAATCATTCCATTTTTTTTTTGGGTGGTTAGGGGGTTAAAAAACTACTTTTAACACATCACCTACTGCGCTCTGGGATTTAAACATGCATTTCACAGCGCTAGGATTTTTTAAGGCTGATTTTTTAATGAATATGGTGGGTGCCGCATCCCGCTATCCTTCTAGCAGGGCTCGTGCCTGCTCCAGGTATTTGTAATTTGCGGGCGGGCACGTTCCCTGTTGGAGGGAAGCGGGGGATGCGGCTGCCAGTGCGCTGATTGGACAAGCGGCCGCCCATGCTTCTGGGTCCCTCGGATTCCGGGTGACCTTCCGAGGGTCAGCGCCATTTTGCATCCTATAAGGCACTGCGCGTGGCCCCCGTTCAAATGGCTAAGCCAGCGGGGGGCCCAGAGGATCGGGCCCTGAAGACGCCAGATGTTGACACAGCAGTGACATCCAAAAGGTAAGTAGGGGACGATAGGGGGGTGGGGAAATTGGCCCCTTTTTACTTTTGACCGGGTGTTACTCTTTAAGGATTTAGGTCCACTTTAATTTTTTTCCCTTACCTGCTTTCTGTGTCACCTTTTAATGAATATATTGCTCTCTCAAAGGTTTGCCTTGTAAGCCCAAGCACAAGTGTTGGTTTTATTAATCATGCTGTGTCATACAAACAAACCACCACTATTAAAATGACACAACCTTTACTCCCCCCCAGCACAGCCATTTTGCCTTTAATAAATGACCCTGGCATAATGCCATCCTTGTGTTATTAATCTTGTTGATGAGCTCCTTAGTGACTTTTCCTAACCTTGAAAAAAATCAGGTACAGAGGAAGAGCACGTCACAAGCTGTCATGTCTCGCTACTAAATATGATTTAACTCTTTTCCCGGCAGCTTTCAACCTCTGGTAGCGGGGCTGATTTTCACATTTTATACGCAACTAAAATTCATGCAAGAACCCCTCACTTTTTTTTTTTTTTTTGAAAAAAGAGTCTTTAAAAGTAAAATATGTATTTACATTTTTTATCTCATACATGTTGCTACAGCAGTTAAACATCCATCATGAAAAATGGTCCAGTAATAAAAATACACACACATATGCTGGAGAGCAAGAGAAGGAGAGACCTATACACTAGGCATCCCAAAAAATACAGCCAAGCTTGTTTTTTTCTTTTCTTGTCGGAAAAAATATCGGGCTGAGGCTTTAAACGTACATACATCCAGTGGTGTGCTTAACCTTCACGCATACCATGCAAATGCATGGGGCCCCCACCTGCAAGGGGGCCCCTAGAGGCAGAGGCAGATTAGTGGCAACGTTTTGTTTAAAGAAATAAATAACGACACTCGTTGGGCTACGATGAGTGAGGGAGGCCATTTAACGCAATGCAGAGTGTGCAGCAGATAGGAAGCCACTGTACACTTAGCGTGAGCCGGGTACTGCAGAAACAGTGCACTCATCTCCATTCAGTTATGTGAAATGCTGTGACATCACAGGGGCTAGCGAGCTGAATAGTGCAGAGCAGGACAGTGGTTGCATCCCCGGGCAAACCAATCGCAAACGGCTGCCACAGGTATTTGTCTAGCTAAAGGTATAGCAAGGCCGTGACATCCACCATTGAAACAAGGTTAGGTGAGTGGGTGGGGCAATTTAATGGGGTTTCACACAGTGGGGCAGCCAACTTTGAGATGCCACAGGGAGTAGAAATTGCGTGGCCATATGGGCAATTCCCAGACAATTCCCTATGCCATGGATGTCTCTTTGTGTGAAACCCCCTGGGTTCACTCACACTCCCATAGCACATGATATTGTATTTCGCTATACAAAATTTGTTTTAGTTTAGGGCCCCCAAACAAAACTTTCCATGGGGCCCTGGAAATAATAAGCCCAACCCTGCATACATCCTGCTTTTACAGGGGAGACTTGCTAAAATACAGTATAACGCCCTATCTCCTCAGCTAGCCTGTGCTGGAATGATTACCGTACTTATTGCTATAGCATTTCTTCTAATATATGTAGATGCTTTAACTCATCAAGATGTCAGAAATGACCAGTCTCCCGCTTTAATAAGCAGCAGTGGGGCAGCTTGCATTGTTCTGGCCCGCTGTGCATCAGTGCTGAACAGGGCCGACCAGATACAAAGAATTTTTAAATATTTTTTTCTTGGAATTTTGTTCTAAAATCAGCTATTGAAGCATATGTGCATAGACACACTTGCACACACACAATACATTACAACAATTCCACTAAATTTTAAAGATGAAGGTGCACAAAGTATATATATATATATATATATATATATATATATATATATATATATATATATAATTCGGGCTACCTATCATTGATCTTGCCTTTTCGACTTTAGTTAGCATTGATCTTGCCTTTTCTAGTCTTTTTCTTGTCTTTTTCTTTTAGTTATCTATATTAATGGATTTACTTAATCTTTAAAATCTTTAGTTATACAGAGCTTTATGGGTATCTGTTGTGCAGAGTATGAATGATGGGTGCATCAGAGTCAAATCCAGATAGACATTTGTGGTGTAACAGAACCTGGCTTTACAGGAACACGAGTGCACTAATAAAAAGTCACCTTACATGGTGGATAACATAGACTGGAAAAAGAAGACATAGAGGCCGATTCATTAATAGCGCCAGGTAGCGACAGATGAGCGACTGTAGCGTGATTTTTTCAGCGCCAGCCAGTATTCGCTGTGCTTGGCCGGCATTAGCTTGATGACAGCGACTCAGTCGGTGTGCGGTAATGTTGAATACGGGCTGGGGGGTTCGCTGTTTCACAGGTCCAGCGTTGTATGTGAGCGCCTGACAACGAATGGCCAGAGCGAACGGTTAGCTTCATATTCATCAACAAATCACGCTCCGAATGTGCTGTCGCTGTCCATTCCTTGTTTAAACCCCAGAGCGCTGGCGGCGATGTGTATTAACTAGTTTTTAACCCCTAAACAACCATATTTTTTGAATGTAACATTATACATTTTTTTAGAATCATTTTGTAATATGAATACATTAATCTCAGACCTGTTAGATCAATTCTGCACATATTTTTTTTTTTTTGACTTAAAAATAAATCCTAACATTGCAGAAGTGTTCTCCGATTTTTTGACATTAAAAAAATAAAAATAAAAAATAATACCAATTAATTATGAATAATTATAGATTGCTCCATTGAAATGCATTGGACATCGCCAGGGAGCGACAGCTCATACCTGGCGCTGTGAGGGAATTTGCAGCGGCGCTGTTCGGTCCAGGTGGCTTCATGATGAATGCCGCGCTAGCCGTCGCTCTCGCCGGCGCTAGCCTCATTTTGCTTGATAAATGCGTCATTGTGACCGCCGCCGGGCGTACTTGAGTCGGTATTCGCCGTTAGCTGCCGCTACCTGCCGCTCGTCAGACACCACCTGGCGCTATCGCTTGATGAATAAGGGCCATAGAGACCACCCAATTGCTGGATGCCTCACAGTGCATACCAGCCCATTCCTTTGGCCCCATCAACCAACTACTTCTGTGATCCCTTGTTACGGCAAATTGATCACAACCCTATATGACAAGTGACAACCAAAGGGGTTTGCTAGTTGGGCACGCACACAGCACACAATGGGCTGCAAAGCACTGTTGAAATGAGAAACTATGTTATGTGGTAAGAATAGGCCGGTATTTATTGCATGGTCTCAGAGGACCAACATTTGTGCCTGCTGGTTATCTTTTAAAGCCACCCTCCAGCCAATTAAGACTAAAGCTCCTAAATTAGGTTACATTGGGGCATCCCTGTTTTTAGTTGCCAGGACATGACCCCACGTAACTGCTTGCAATGTGTGGGGTTTGCTGGGCAGGTGATCAAACGCACAGCAATGTGCCAATGCCAATGTGCCATGCCAGTGATCATGTGGGGTCATGAAGTTATATGAAATCTTACCTCCTGCTGCCTTGTTCAGCTATGTATATTGATATTGCCCCCCAAAACCCTTTTCAATGTGTTTCAAGCAGACCAAAAACCACTTGTTTCACTAACCTAGGTTTTGGTCTGCATTACTGTGGCATCACAATTTGCTTACTTGACCAGTGATCCTGTGGGCTCTGCTCCAATCAATTCATTTAGATTAGATTGCATCACCCGACATTCTGAATGATTGGAGTGTCAGGTTAAAGCAGCTCCCCTCTAGTGGTGTGCACCGACTTTATGAGGGACAGAGAGGATACATGACCTGTGCATGTGCCATGGGATTGCTGGCAAATTCAGGGGCTTGACAAAGTGGGGAATCCCATATTGGGGGGCCCCAGGAATGGGAATTGGCAATTACCAATTATATTAGTTACTCTTGCTGTTAATTTAAAGGGAACGTTTACTTTCGATGACATGTTTGAAAGTGTACATTTTGTGCCAAAATGATGTCCTCAAGGTGCTGAGCTCATGTAGAATTTTAGCATCTTAGCAAGTGTGTGTTTTTTGGAAGCAGTTGTTGCTACCTGCTATCTGTTGCAATTTGTACACCAAGAACACCAAGAATACTGCTTCCATAGAACATACATCAGCCAATATAAGAAAAGCTCAGCACCTTGAGGACATCCCTATGACACACAAAAAATACACACTTTCAAAAATTCCAATGTAAGTGGATCTTCCCTTTAGAGAGGAACTTTGGTAAGAAATGACCGGAGTCCCTCTTCAATATGCAGCAGAAGGGCAGTCTGAATTGGGCTGCCTCACTGTGCTTCATGCAGCTAAAAGAAAAAAACAGCCACCCAGATACTCACCTGTTCCTGGTTGTGCATCCCACATGACCGCGAGTGCAGCCAGTAGCCAAGCACTTTAATGTTCAGCTACTGACTTTGCGAGCTTCTCCAAGGTTGCCATAGAAGGATCTTGGAAGAGGTGAGTACCCAAGAGGACCTGTTTTTTTAGTGGTAGTGATGCACAGTGGAGGAGCCCGACCCTGGCTGCTCACTACTGCATATTAAAGATACATACTGCATATTATCAAGATGAAAACAAAAGAAAACCCTAATATCAACCCTTTGTCCCCCACAGCTCCCCTGTGCAGGTCTGGTGTGCACACACAGCTCCTCCATCCAGTGCTGGCAGGATCCAGTCATTACATCACCCAGCACTGGCGGCCTTGCATGGCGACATATATCGGACCTTGTCTACATACCCACATGTCTAATCAGTTAATTGTAATGCGGGGGTGGTTGTTTCAAGGTGCTTTCTGCACACCCCCTGTATTGCAATAAATGGACGAGGCGTGTTAGCCAGGCTTGCTTGTTCTCCCTTATTGGTAAGTATGAAGATGCGGGCACTGCATAGAGGAGCTGTGGAGAACAAAAGGTGAGTATAGACTTTTTAAATTCAAAGACATTCTTTAGTAAAAAAAAATGCAATACTCACCTTTTATCCCTCATAAGCAAAGCTGCTAAGCCAGTGCTTACACACTTAACAGATTGCGTGATCCAGTGCTGTGCGTCGACGCCTCCTCCATATCGGCTTTACTCTTCGTGCACCTGCAATGAACCACTCCGCATGATTCATCACATGAATTGTGGCACACCCCTCTACATTCACTGCAATTGAGAGGAACGTACCATAGTTCCTGTGATGAGTGGCACTGGGCAGCCCATCACAGATGTATGGAGAGCGAGAGCGATGCAGCGGAGGCAGCCAAACTAAATCCCATTATACAGTAAGTGTATGAGCCCTGGACTAGCAGTGTTAGCCTGCGGGGCATAAAAGGTGAGTATAGCATTTAGAATGAGCATCCCCGCTATCCCTTTAGCAGGACGCATTCCCGCACCAGGCATTTGTGAATGGCCAGCACGGGCACGCTCCTTGTTAGAGGATAGCGGGGGATGGGGCCGCCAGTGCACATTAGACAATCTCCTAGACAAAGGGGTTCGAGCGGATCCGAGCTGGCTGATTGGCCGAGCGGCCGAGCATCGCGTGTCGTAGGACCGGGAAGAGGTGAGTTTGTTTGGGCGACTTGGGAGGTTTGAACATGTGGCATTTTCCCCCATCCCATTCCCCATTATAGGCAGTGTGACATTCCCCAATCCCCATAGGCAGTGTGGCATTTCCCCCTCCCATTCCCCATAGGCATTGTGGCATTCCTCTCACCCATTCACCATAGGCAGTGTGGCATTCTCCCTCCCATTCCCATATAAACAGTGAAGCATTCCCCCATCCCATTCTCCATATAGGCAGTGTGGTATTCCCCCATCCCATTCCCCATAGGCAGTGTGGCATTCCTCCCTCCCATTCCCCATATAGGCAGTGTGACATTCCCCCATCCCATTCCCCATATAGGCAGTGTGGCATTCCCTCATCCCATAGGCAGTGTGGCATTCCCCTCTCCTATTCCCCATATAGGCAGTGTGGCATTCCCTTATCCCATCCCCCATGTAGGCAGTGTGACATTCCCCCATCCCATTCCCCATATAGGCAATGTGGCATTCCCCTCTCCTATTCCCCATAAAGGCAGTGTGGCATTCCCTCATCCCATTCCCCATATAGGCAGTGTGGCATTCCCTCATCCCATTCCCCATATAAGCAGTGTGGCATTCCCTCATCCCATATAGGCAGTGTGACATTCCCCTCTCCTATTCCCCATATAGGCAGTGTGGCATTCCCTCATCTCATCCCCCATAGGCAGTGTGACATTCCCCTCTCCCATTCCCCATATAGGCAGTGTGGCATTCCCTCATCCCATCCCCCATAGGCAGTGTGACATTCCCCTCTCCCATTCCCCATATAGGCAGTGTGACATTCCCCCTCCCATTCCCCATATAGGCAGTGTGGCATTCCCTCATCCCATCCCCCATAGGCAGTGTGACATTCCCCTCTCCCATTCCCCATATAGGCAGTGTGACATTCCCCCATCCCATTCCCCATATAAGCAGTGTGACATTCCCCCTCCCATTCCCCATATAGGCAGTGTGGCATTCCCCCATCCCATTCCCCATATAGGCAGTGTGACATTCCCCCTCCCATTCCCCATATAGGCAGTGTGACATTCCCCTCTCCCATTCCCCATATAGGCAGTGTGGCATTCCTCTCCCATTCCCCATATAAGCAGTGTGACATGCCCCCATCCCATTCCCCATATAGGCAGTGTGACATTCCCCCATCCCATTCCCCATATAGGCAGTGTGACATTCCCCTCTCCTATTCCCCATATAGGCAGTGTGACATTTCCCCCACCCATTCCCCATATAGGCAGTGTGACATTCCCCCTCTCCCATTCCCCATATAGGCAGTGTGGCATTTCCCCCACCCATTCCCCATATAGGCAGTGTGACATTCCCCCTCCTCCCATTCCCCATATAGGCAGTGTGGCATTCTCCCATCCCATTCCCCATATAGGCAGTGTGGCATTCCCCCTCCCATTCCCCATATAGGCAGTGTGACATTCCCCGATCCCATTCCCATATAGGCAGTGTGACATTCCCCCACCCATTCCCCATATAGGCAGTGTGGCATTCCCTCATCCCATCCCCCATAGGCAGTGTGACATTCCCCTCTCCCATTCCCCATATAGGCAGTGTGGCATTCCCTCATCCCATCCCCCATAGGCAGTGTGACATTCCCCCCTCCCATTTCCCATAGGCAGTGTGGCATTCCCCCCTCCCATTTTCATAGGCAGTGTGGCATTCCCTCCTCCCATTCCCCATATAGGCATTGTGGCATCCCCCCAATCCCATTCCCCAGGTAGACGTGACGCACCCAGGTCATCCCTTCTTCAGGCTCCTTCCATCCGGTCGCAGATTCAGGGCTCACTCAACCAAAACTTCAAGACACAGGAACACTTTCTTTCCTCTGGCTGTTATGGCTCTGAACAATACTAGTATGTGAAAGGCACTTAACCACATTCCGCTACACATCTCTGACAATTTTTTATTAGTCACTATAGATTACCTGAACTGTATAGTTATTCTTGTCATACTATGTCATGTATGTAATTGTTATAACTACTCTTGTTTACTTTGCTATGTATGTAATTTGTTATAGCTCTCATGGCGTATCTCCTTGCCAAAAAAGCATTCCTTGTTTGTACCTTGTACTTACTTGGCGGTTCAATAAAAGTATTGAAGTATTGAAGTAGAAAAAAACAAGAATAAAAAAATATTATACTCACATGTCCCCAGTGCTCCTGAACTGCTGGCCGGGCTGCCACAGCCACCAGGAGGCCAGAAGATTGAGGAGCCACGGGTGGGCAGGAAAAGGGCAGGGTAACTGAACCCTGCCAGCTGTCCCCGCTGCCCGGCTCTGTCTAGCGAGTGTGTGGCCTGTGATGGGAGTCCAATGAATGCTGGCACCGGGCATGCCCATCCACTGCATGGTTTATGTTTTATTTGGCACGATCAGGCAATAGAGTTGGTTCTGAGGGCATCCAGTTTGTAGTAAAGGGGTCCTTCCTGGATGAAATACCAAATTGTTGTTTGGAGAGGTTGCAGATCAGGTGGCTCACTAGCCCCCTTCTGTGTGACGTGTGTACTCTCTGGGGTGAATTTTCTGTGGGGTAGAAAGAAAAAAAAAGCATCATCAAGGGGCATTCCAACCATATGACGAACATGTCTCCTGTTACTATCCTGTTACTTTTACTACCCCTTCAATACTTTAATTAGCCTTGGCCGGGAGAAGGGAGGATTATTTCAGAAAAGATCAGCCCTATATTCCTTTTCAACAGCTAAGAATATAGGGCCTTATTGAAGAAGGGATAGCGCCAGGTAGTGCCTGTACAGTGGCAGGTAGCGGCAGGTGAACGCCGGACACGGCACGCAATGACACATTTATGAAGCTGAATCTGGTGAGCGACTAGAACAACGCCATGTAGTGTCCGATTCATCATTATCCCAGCCTCAGCGTACAGCACCGGCGTTCATCCTTGCAGAGCACCACATCTAACCTGTCAATACCTGGTGCTCTCCACATTTCTATGGACGATCGTTAAATCCCTTTCCTGATCCCAATTTTTTTTTATTTTCCATAAAAAAAACACAAACACCTCCTGACATGTATTCTGTGCAAGAAAATAACATTTTTGAAAACTTTGGATTAATAATATTTTTATGCAAAATAGTTCTTACATGTCTGGTATTAAAGTGTTCATGTTACAATGTTATAACAATGTAATTTCATATGTTTTTGCTTTGTTACTAGTGGATACACTACAAAACAGCCTTTAATCACACAGTCTCTGGCGCTATGGGCTACAATTACATGCTTTTGAGCGCCGGTGATGTTTGTGTCTGGTTTTTTGATGAATGTGGTGTTAGTGAGTCGCACTGAGCTGGTGTTACGGTGCACTCACATACAGTGACATATTCATCAATGCCGGACAGCGACTGAGGCGCTGTGAAACAATGATCCAGGCCCGAGCACAGCGACTACTAGCAGGCGCTCTGAAATCCACTCTACAAACGCTCATCTGACGCTACCTGGCATAAGTAATGAATCAGCCTGCCCGTTGACAATGGCATAGCTGGGCATGCAGCAGGTCTGGCAGCAGGTACAGCAGGATGGTGTCTGTATAGACTGAAACAATGCTACCGTATTAAAAAATCTTCTCTGAAAGAATGAATGCCTGACACAAGTGACAGTGGCTTGTTTCTACAAGGTCATATTCAAATTCCAGCCCTTCATATATTTGTGTGTTTCTAATTTAAAATGCCTTCTCTAGTTCATCATTTTATAGTCATCAGTCCCGAGGGCTGGCAAGTCTTCTGCTCCGTGGTGAAGGCTTCACAACACACATTGCTTGGTTCAAAAGTGCAATCTGTCCTCCATCAGCATTTCAAGCTCTATAATGTCATGCTTTAAAGTCAAAGTGACAGAAGTGATGCATGAAATGTCTAAACAAGACTTGTCTATTCAGAATAGTACACAAAAGGAACAACTGAAACTTTAGACAAGATTAAAAATAACCTCCAAGTAGGTGCCCCCCCCCCCCCCCCCGTGCTGAGCTCAAATTTGGATTGCAGGCTTTGACTTATCCTGAAGCTTAGGTTTCCAAATACTGCTTCAAGTTTTCCTCCAGGATGTTCCTTTTGTTGTGCTACATTCATCGTGCCACAACAGGACAGACCTGCTGAGCCAGATGAGAGCAGTATTTTGGAAGCCCTTACAGGCAGGCTGATTCAATTCTAGCGCCAGCTATTGGCAGATGAGCGTCTGTACGGAGGCGCTAAGAGCGACTGCTAACAGAGCGCCTTGGTCGCTCTATTAACCTGCCCGGCATTGATGAATGTGATGTATGTTGAGCGCTCTAACACCAGTACAGCGTTGCAGCGAGCGAAAGGTAGCGCCAGCTCAGTGCGACCGACTCTCAGCGACTCACACCATATTCAACAAAAAAACAGACTCGTAGAGCGTAGGTGCTCTGGATCTGGTCGCTGTAGCATAGAGCGCCAGACACTGTGTGATTAAAGTTTGTTTTTGAACACATATCCACCAGTAACAAAGCGAAAACTCATGGAATTACATTGTTGGAACACTGTGACATTAACACTTTAGTGCCAGACCTGTAAGAACAATTCTGCATAAAATTGTAAAATATTAAAAAGAATTCAAATATAAATAATTCCAGTCCAGGAGAGATCAAATAATTGAACAATAATAAAAAAAATAATTGAGTAAAAAAAAAAAAAATTGGGATCAGTAAAGGGATTAGAAGGAACGTCCATTGAAATGTATAGGAGAGCGAAATGTAGCGAGAGCTCTTACCTTGCGCTCTGGCACTATAAGCTGAGCCGCCTGTAATGATGAACTGTACGCTACATGGCGCTGTTAGAGTCGCTCACCAGAATCGCCTTTATAAATGTGGTTTTGCGTACAGCTCCCGGCGTTCACCAGACGCTGCCTGCTGCTATGAAGCACTACCTGGCGCTAGAGCTTCATTATTAAACCCCTAAGTATTTGTTATTGCTTCCCCTGCTGGCACAGATGTTGCATATCCCACTGTTCAGCCATGACCTAGGCTTGTGGTCAGAATTATTTTGGTAGCTTCCCTGAACAATTTTGTCCTGCAGCATCTTTCAGTTTTGGCAGTGGCCTGATTTTGGCAGACATACAGATGTGTATTTTATATGCTGTACTTAGAGGTAGCAGTTCAAGGTAGAAATTAGCACTGTTCTATTATTGTAGACCCGAGCCCAAACCATATCCACAACCTGAATCTAATTCAGGGTGTTCCTCTCTGAAGCAGCGAAGTGTGCCAGGATTTGGGAGCCTCCACTTGTCTTATTTATGATATCACCAGTGGTTATCCATTCAGCATATTTTGTGGTGAGATACTCTCAATATTTACCCAATACATTTTACCTTGTGTAGTACTTTTGATTTTGTAACTTTATGCATCATCTATTTGTCTTATTAGGTGACCGGTGATTATTATCACCTTATGTTTGATATGTAGACTCACCTTGCTGTTAGTGTTTAGCTTGATTTTAAACGATTTTAAAGATACAATTTTGTGGTGTGTTTAAAATAAATGTAATACTTTGCACTAGATTTTTCATTAAATTTATTTGGGGTCAACTTTATAGGCTATGGGGTTTGTTAATTAAAATGAGAGCTTACAATTTGCACCAGGCTCCATGGAATTTTATTTGGTGGGTGGTAAGGTAGATACATGACTTTTGAATTCCCCAGTTGCCCATGTAAATGAGAATGTGACTTCTGTAGGAACTTTGATGGGTCGTTTACATGACTTTCTGGGTGTTCCTGCTGCTGCTACTTTTTTCCCATTGCCTCTGTGCTGCTCTCATTAGTCATATAAGGGTTGATTCAGAGCCCTCTGGGATTTCTTTTTCTTTAAGGACATGAAAACCCTGTTGCCTATTTCCCCCCTCGTCTGATTTAGCAAACCCTCTTTTCTGCAAGATTTTTTGGGTGAATTTTTTTAGTTTTGGTTCGTTTGGTCACTCAAAAAAGTACACTTATTTATTAGATTCAAGGTTTTTTATTTATGCGTGGAAATTTGGGCGAGAATCTTTTTTCTATCCGGAGGCTCACGCCAGCAAAAAGTGAGCGAGAGTGGCCAGCTTCACTCGGGCGAAATTATTAAAAATCATGCCTGTAATATGACAGGTTACGACATGTCACATGCTGGCTCCCAACCCTGATGAAATCATATAGGCCTCTTATCAGTTCACCCCAATTCAAGTGCCCTAATAAGCTCTTACAAATAATACCAATACATGGTCATTACAGTCATTGTGTGTATTAAAGAAGAACAACACCCAGGATTTTCACTCTCCCTGCTGTTGTTCTTATCCTGTAGGGCATCCCAATCTGGGGGGATGTCTATGTGTATCTCTGAGAAAAACTTTCACCAGAAAATAGATAAACTCAGCACCTTGAAGACTTTATTTGGGCACAAAGAAATATATACTTTTGAAAATGAAAGTGTACTTTACCTTTAAATAATAAAAGCTGTCATTTATATTATATTTTTATCAGTAAGGAAAGTTTAAAATAAAACAGCGAATGAATACAGTGAGTATGTCTTGGCATGGAGTGAGACACTTGTCAGTCCTATTAAACCATCATAAGGATTGGGGAGTGTAAACCATACAGCTGTCATGGTACTGATACAATGTCATCATAAAGCGTAATCCCTAATTAATCACTAATTGCTATCTCAACAGTGATTTAGAATTTTCAGGCTGTTTTTGCAGTGTTTCCTGTAACAAAGGACTTGTTGTTCTGGGGAAAAAAAGGTTTGATCCATTCGGCACTGTAAATTTCACTGAGAAGCAGATGGTAATGTGAGAAGCCAAATATTATATGGCTCCACTGAGTCGTTGATTGGAAGAACACCTGCTAAAGTCTCATTATGCTGTCGAAATTTAATTATGCATTTAAAAAAATGAAATATAAATAAACCTGAGCTCTTCACTGATAATATTTGTGCATAATAACAAACATATGAAAGAACCTTCCCACAATGAAAACAGTTGGAGTAGATATCTGAAGACCAGTTCACATTTAGGATGGCTTTGTTGATGATTGACTTCTGTAGAGCCAACCATTCCATGTTACCATTAGTGTCATAGTTTTTTGGATGCCCTATACCAGGGGTCCCCAACCCCTCTCCTCAAGGCCCACCAACAGGTCTTGTTTTGTGGATCTCCACATAGCTTTATAGCTCTGCTGTTGCACCTGTGCATTTGTATGGTGATCTGCAAAACATGGCCTGTTGCAAGCCTTGAGGAGGAGGGTTGAGGAACTGCAGCATGGGGCCAAGATTAGTGTATCCACACCCCAGAAAGTGCCACTCACCCACTTCTCTCCCAGTTCCACTTACCAATCACCCTAGCTCCACTTATACATGCAGCCTCAAGATGCTGGACAAATATATACAAATACAGAATCCTGCAGCTTAAAAGGACTTTTGAGAAGAAACAAGGGACAGAAAGATCGCCTTCCAAATGAGGACTGCTCGGAGGCACGTCACTGAGGAAATATATTACAGAATTGAGAAGAAAATGAATACACAATCATTTCTAAGCCATTTGTTTTCAGGTCTGTCTTAAGCCTTTGTATTGGACTAATCCTGCAGACTTGCACAGAGAGAGAGAGAAAGAGAGAGAGAGACTATTAGAGAGACTATTAGAGAGACTATTAGAGAGGCGTTGTAAAAAAATCCAGTTACATAAAACATCTTACAGCTTAGGCTGCAAACGAACATTGAGCATAAACAGTGGGTAGGTAGATTTGTGTCCAAACAAAAGGTACTGACCTTCTGCATGATGAACAGCTGGGAGAGACATGTCACTGATACATAAGTGTGTGTGCGTATAAATATATATATATATATATATATATATATATATATATATATAATAAAATTTACCATAAAATGATAACAAATGATTAATTACAAACAAATTGTATTGTTGTCTTCAGGAGGACCTGAGACTGGCCTCTTTATCTCAACATGGCCTTGCAGACTCACAGACTCACAGAAAGGAACTTTTAAAATTTTCTTTAAAACAACTTTCAAGTAACTTAAATGTAATAAAACAAGACATTTTGCTGTACATATGGCACAATAAATTAAATGCAAAAAACAGTTTCATGATTAGGAAACATGAAATCACTTTTTCCTTCAATCTTAAATTACTTCTAAATCCAGAAGGCCTGGCATTAGATAAAAACAACATTTCTTGGGCTATGTTAGCTATGACTTGTTGCTTAGAGTTGCTCTTTAGTTTGTTACCGTCCTTGAGATTGGTACTCAGGGGTTCTGGCTTTATACTTTGTGATTTTCTTGTTTACCAATATCTTTAAGCGAATCCCTTTCAGACAAGAACTTGATAGTTTAAATGGATCGTGTTAGGATAAAATAATCCTCCCCTTTCAATCTATCTAATTAATTCCAGTAATAGAATTAATCAGAGCTTGGAATAGCGTGATCACTCAGAGCCCTAAAAAAATATACAATCTACTTCGAAATACAATTACACTGACAAACTCAATTACACGCCTGACTTGCTCCTTAAATTACCGGCTGATATTCAACCCTTCACAGACTAAGTTGCATTGTTCAAAAAAATCATAAAGTGTTTACAAATATACACAGAAGGGGCGCTTTATCATCCACACCATAAAATTAATTTGACACAATAAAATCGCAAGAGAGGGGGCCACGGCGGTTGCAGTTATTAGAGGCAAACGTACGGTGGCTGGAGAATGATGAATTAATAAACAGTCCAATGAAAGTTATTATTACCACTTATGTGAGTCTGATAGACTTTTTAAAAGGTGCTTTGACTTATCAAAAGCTGTAAGTTTTTTCAAAGAAGATAACTTGAAGAGGACCAACAGAAAATGCAGAAAAAATGATTTTAGGTCCCTCAATCTAGCACTTCTTGATTTGGGTTGTCCGTTAAAAAGTTCAAGGAATTCACGAACCAAGTTCATGCTCTCACAATACTGTTCTATCTAGTGATGAGCCCAAACCTCCCCTATTCAGTTCACCCACAATTCGCCAAAATCGTCTCCTAAATCCTGGAATCGCATTACACCTGATTACGGATTCCATAGTCTATAGAGAGAATATCCTGATGTGTAGCCTGGCCTCTGGGAGGCACAAACATGCTTCCAAATGAATCAAAATTATAGTACCATCCTCAAATGGCTGCCAGATATTCTGAAAGTTTTTAATGAGCTTTCCTATTACTTCTATTAGCTAGACATCACACCGCTATTAAATAACAAAAGCGAAGGGCCCTTACAGGAAGCACCCAGTACGAAAATGAACCACCGACCCCACAGTAAATCCACATTGACCATATAGGCTATAATAGACCTTAAATTTGATGAAGAAAGTGCTGATAGCCCTGGCAGGGCTCCCCAAGTCCAAAATTGCACACACCTTCTGCCCAGGTAGGAGCAGAAGGCCACATCAATCAGCACATTGCCCAGATAAGGTTTTAAAGATTTTAAAGTTGCTGAAAATGTTGGTCTACTATATGGAAAACAAATAAAAATAATTCGCTCTCTAGCCAGGCCATGCTCTTATCAGTGGATCTGCATAAGGCCTTCACCTCCATCTCCGGGTAATATTTCCTTTTTCTAGTACTGAAGATAGTATTTGGGAGGGGTTTCTATCCATCTTGCGAAGATCTTAACTCCTGCGTTGCATTTGTTCTGGTTTGGCAGAATATCGGCCTTAGAAATTACTTTTCTTCCTTCAGTGTTATATCTCTTTAGGGCTATAAGAACCCCCGGGTTTGGCTGATGCCCGGCTGGTGGCTGGCGTCATTTCATTTATCACCCTGCCTGCAGTTGCTTCAGCCACCAGCGGGTGTCATCAGAGCCCTGGCTGCTCTCTCTCCCCCTCTACTGCTGCATCTGGTGTGAGGCCTATTTAAGTGGTGAAGCAGGATTTTGTTTGCTTTGTTTGCAATTTGTTTGTGGCTGTGCATTTTGGTGCTCTGAATCTGTATCTGAAGCTGAACCTCTGTTGGGGTCTAGTGGCAAGCAGGCCTCTCCCTGGATTCCCAGAGGCTGCTTGGCAATCCTTGCAGCAGGCCTCCTATTGGCTTCTGGAGGCTGCTGGCCCCTGTCCTGGGCCCTTGGGTGAGTGCACCAGCACCTTAGGGTTTCCTTTGTTTTCCTTATTAGTTATCTTGTTAATTAACCTTGTTTCTTTGCTTTATCATCACAGTGTATGTAGGTCTTTTGGACCCTTAAAGCTCACCCCAACCACTTAGCACTCTCCTCCATCTTCCCTTTTGGACCCTTAAAGCTCACCCCAACCACTTAGCGCTATCCTCCATCTTCCCTTTTGGACCCTTAAAGCTCACCCCAACCACTTAGCGCTATCCTCCATCTTCCCCTTTGGACCCTTAAAACTCACCCCAACCACTTAGCACTATCCTCCATCTGTCCTTTTGGACCCTTAAAACTTACCCAAACCACTTCCCGGTTAGGTTCTTCTTCCATTTTAGGCCCCTAAAACTTACCCAAACCACTTCCCGGTCATCTGAATCTTCATCTCTAAATATTTATTTCACCCTTCGTTTGGTGTTAATGTATTTGTGTAAAAAAAGACACTGAAACTTTTATTTTGTTTTTTTTGTTTTTTTAGTAGAAGCCCATTTTTTTAGGACTTTTTAAAAAAATGTTTGTACAAATTTTTAAATAACTTTTCTTTGTAAAAAACTTTAAAATGTTTAAAATTGCATATCGGCCACCAACTCAAGGACCCTTCTATTCATTTCTTCAACTCTTGCCCGTGTGGTTCCTGTATAAAATTTAAAAAATACATTATTTTGCGACAAATACATGTTTCTCACCTGTGGATGGAATGCTTGTTAGTTGCCAACCTAAATCATGACCACATATGTCATTCTGCTCAGTCATTAATCTAAGGAAGTGGACAGAGGTCATTCTGCTCAGTCATTAATCTAAGGAAGTGGGCAGAGGTCATTCTGCTCAGTCATTAATTTAAGGAAGTGGGCAGAGGTCATTCTGCTCAGTCATTAATCTAATGAAGTGGGCAGAGGTCATTCTGCTAATGCCATTGACTATGGCTTGATGTATCTGGGTGATCATGTCAAAAACCACATACTGCAAAGAATGACATCACAACTTACTTGGTTGGTGGCCGACGGATGCCTCGTTGGGGACAACCCTACGTCCTGGGCCCTGCCACTGCTGTGAAGTTGAGGCTGTAAAGACAAGGCAAATAGGGTCACTTATAATGTCTTAGTCAACAGTAATCAAATGTCTATTTCAATGTGTGTGTCACATCACTCACCTTCTCCCTGTGCCTCCTGGGCGAGATCTGCTGCATCCTCCACATCCTCACTGGCTCCAGAAGCATCTAGAAAAACAGATTAAAGGAATCAGCTTTGGTGGAAATAGCATGTATGTGTGTGCGGTTACATGAAGAGTCACATACCAGAGGCTCCCGCATGCGACGCTGGGTACGACTGCCTGCCCACGCCGTGCCGACCAGGGGCTGGTCGGAGGACCCAACAGAGGAGGGGTAGGACCGTCGCACTGGAGATCCACCACCTTCACTTCCAGCTGCAGATTCATGCAGCACTGGTCGGCCTGTGCGCCTCCGGGTGCGGCGGATTCGGTAATCCATTTCCAACACTAGAAAAGAAAAGCAATTATAAATAAATGCCTACCTTCAGGATTAGTTACATCTGGCATGCAATCGCTATGTACTTACTAAGGAAATGGAGACCGGAAAACCGCCGCACCCGGGGCATGTGCAGCCGTTTCAGGTCCGACCAATACTGCATGATCTGAGTGTGGGTGAAGGTGGGGTCCGTCTGATGTTGGATTTGCCGAAAGATCTCCAGGGCGACGGTACGCTTCTCAAAAGAGTTGGGCAGGTAGTTGTACCTGCGCTCCAGCATGGTCTACAAAACACAAAATAAACATAGGATTTAGTTAAAACTGCATACAAATATCTGTCAACAATCGATCATTTGATCATTAACAGACACATTTCTAGCCTAATCAAATCCTTGAAGCTGGCCTCAGTGTTGGTTCGCACGTGTGGGCCCTCACGTTGGTTTTACATGGAGTTTTAGACACTTTGTAAATAAACCGTTTATTCCTGCGCTTCCCTAAGGGCTAGGCATGCATTTAGATGGCAAATCAAAGGCATTAAAACACACTTACAAGCATGATGATCTCTTCTTGTTGGTGGGTGAAGATTGTGGGCGCCATCTTGCCTCTTGTCTGCAGCAGATAAGTAATGCCCCTGCGGTTTCCGGGTTCCGCACGGCCGTACACATGGCCGTACGCACGCGTACGTGAACGCGTAAGCCTCATACCCCGGCATTAGTATTTAAAGGGTCCTGAACCCACAGCTCATTCTCTTTCAGAGTCTCAACATTATGGCACCCAAAAAAGCCGGCGCGAAGGCCCAAGCAGCAAAGGAGGGCAGCAGCAAAATGGCAGAGAAGTGTGAGGAGGCTTCTGCAGGCCCCACCACTCGCACAAAAATGCCAAAGGCTAAGCTGTGGGAAACCCGCAGTGGGCATGCCAAGGCGACCCCAGCCACAAAGGCACCAACAAGCACCAAAACAAAGGAGCCAGCGCCAAAGAAGAAGGCCCAGGCCAGCAAGCACACAGGTACGGCCCCTAAAAAGCACACCAAGAGGGTGAGAAGTCCAAGCCCCCAAAGGTCAGCATCACCCCACCCACGTGGGCCATGCTCCCATGGCAAGAGGCCAACCCACCGGACCTGAAGCAGCAGCAGCCAGAGCTCCTTACATTATGATGAACCATATGGCTACAGATCCAAAGCAACCAGCAAAATACGCAAAGCAGAAATTTTAGAGGAGCTCACCAGACAGGCCAATGCAGCGGGGGATGAGCTCAAACATGTGGAGCAGATTCAACGCAAAATATCGGACCTGAAGTATGCTGCACGGAAGATAGAAAATAAACGTCGAAATTACAGGTAGATATCTGCTTTGTGGATTTGTCTGCTTCTTGTTTTGTACCCATTTTCCTAAATTTGCCAAACTCTCTTTTTCAGCTTACAAACTGGGGGAGGCTTCCCCACTAAATTACAATTTACCCGAGCTGAGGAGGTGGTGCTGGGCCTGATACATCCCATGGCCTTAGAGGGACACTCGGGGCGATGGGACACGGACATCCCTACTATTCATGCAGGTTAGTAATGTTTGTGTGTATGTGAAATGTTTTCAACTTGTAAAATGAGGCTCAAAGGCATATATGAACACATGCCCTTAGGGGGTGCCTTGTAGTGGAGGTTACAGTTTTAGCAGGGTGTGTCATGTCTGTGGAATGTTAATTTTCAAATTAGCTTGGCCCTACATGACCTTGGAGAGTATTTACTATAAAAGTCTTTACATTAGTAAAGGACTGCCTGTTATGTGACAATCAGATCCAACACTTCCATCTTTGTCTTTGGACCACTTGGGTTTGAGTTGTGCTTTGGTCTCAAATACTTGATCTCGGGTCAGGGAAAGGTCTACCTAGGAAAAATGGCAAGCAGCATATTCTTAAGCCAAATGCTATTTGCAAGCTGAGTGTGGGCCCCTAATGGCCCTTTTGGGATGTGTGAAGCCTCATAACAACCAGTACATGCATGTTTATTTTATTTAAGGTGACCAATGTTTTTGTACATGTTGCTTAATACATCTAACAGATAATGACATTCATAGTGAAGCCCAACTTGGCCCGTTCGGGGAGTTGCCATTCCTGCTTTGCCACGTGTTTTAGTGGTGCATATGTATTAATACAGATCACCAAGGCATATTTATGTGTTTACATGCCTTTTTGTAAACAATACAGGCCAGCATCATCCCTCAGCTAGTGTGGAAGCCTCAGCCAGTTTGACCACGCCGTCAACTTTCGTGCTGCCTAGGAGCCAGGATCCGATATATACGGTAAGTGTATTTTTCTGAATCTGCTGATGCATGTGAATTTACATGAATAATTTGCACAACAAAAATATTGAGGAGCCAAACTGAACCTTTTTTTTTACATGTCCCAATAGACCCACACACTGATGGAGGAAATCCAGGAGCTGGAGGAGGATGGCACCTTGATGGGACCCTCAGAACAGACCCCCCTGGAACATAAGCTGCAACTGTGCCAACATGTTTCTACACCAAATCCTCTGCAGTAGACTGAAGCTGGCCGCATGCTGCCAGCCCATCGTGGGCAGCATGCAGAGACTGAGCCTACAGTCCCCAGTGGTATGTCTGCTGCAGAGGATTTGCCAAGCACATTTGTGGCTGTTGGTCGAACTAGAGGACCATCATCTGCATGTGCCCTAACACAGGGAATTGGGAGGCGTAGTCTGCTACATCGCCTAGTTTCCCAGGGGAGGCGCGTGCCAATCATGGAGTCAGCATGGCACCATGAGAGGCGTTTATTTCGCCAACAAAATCAAAGAAACCACGAGCAGCATCATGCACAATTAGAGACCTTAAATAATACCTTAAACACCATGCTGACAGAATTTAGGTCGACCAACAGCCACATGGCCACCTTAGCCACAAATTTCACAGCCATACTTGAGGAAGTTCGAACTAGCAACACCCACATGGCCACCTTAAGTAGTAATTTCAGTGCCATGCTGGATGAAGTTCGAACAACCAATAGAAACATGTTGCAACAGTTGCAGATTATGAATGCCACACATGCCCAGGTGATGGGCCACCTCCAAGGCCCACAACCAGGGTTTTTTGGGCATCAACCATATTAACCCCTATTTGCCCTGTATCTGCTACACATCTTTGCTCTACATCCCCACTGTATTGACCTGTCTGGTGAGCCCTACCAATATAGGCTTTTGGTATGGCTTGCCTTGTATGCTTTGGATTTGCGGCCATATAGCTCATTAGAGTGCTGAGATAGCCCACTAGACAATGCCTTATCTCAAGCCTCACTGAACCTGCCACTCAAGCTGCAGGCTTGGGCCTAATTACATTGCTTCTGGCTCATCCTGTTTGTAGGCATGATTGGGGGACATTCTGGGCTGGCAAACTAATACCTTGAACCCTGGCAGAGATTGGACTGGACTTGGATTTTGACTGGGGAATATTGTTTGGGTGGGCCACTGACTTACAGGGGTAGATGTGGCATAGGTATGGCTGCTTTACACCTGTGCCTGTGGCAAATGTGACCAGGCAGGAGAGGGTGTGTATGTGGCCCTATGTATTACTGGGCCAATATTGACATGCAAATGCTTGCTCCCTATGTCTGTATGTTTTTTTTCAAAAATACTTTGCCCTGAAGTGCATTACTTTTAAAGTCCGGGATGTGTACAATTGCTAGGTGGCATGATTTGCCGAAATTTTTAATTTATGTGGTCCGATGTATGTACATGAAGTATGCAAGTGCCCTTAAACTACAAATGTACATATTTGTAATAAATATATTGAATGTGACTTTAACTGTTGTTGACTTCATTGATGCATTAATGTTTTTTTTGAATTTTAGCAATGACAATGAATTTACAAAATCAACAGGGCACCCAAAAATACATTACTCTCAGATCATGTGTGAAATGTTTAGTATTTAAATCATTACTAGTTGTTAAACAAACCAAAACTTCAAGATTGACAAATCCAAATTATAGTCAAATAAAAACATTACATACACAAAACAAACACAGGACCAAAAAATTAATTAAATTAAAAATGTGTAGAAATCAAATTGGCCCGAACTGCTTGGCCAGAGGCACTAGGTGGGCCACAGTATTGTTCATCTGGGTCCTGGCTGGTTGGAGAGGGAGCCAGATCCAAATACTGGGGGACACGCTACATGAAAATGTTCTCCTTTGTGCGACATGAAAAACATTGTATAAGCTTCATTGTTTCACAGGGACGAGTTACAAGGAGGGAATTTACAAGGAGGGATTAAGAGATATACAGAGTCAGCTATTTCACAGGGACTAGTTACAAGAAGGGATTAAGATAAATTTAAAATACCATTTATGACAACTATATCCCCAAAAAAAAGAAAAACTTGCTTATAGATGTACTCGTCGGCTGCTGGAGGCACCAAGGCTACGTGGGTGCAGTCAATGGCACCCATGACGTTGGGCATGTCGGCGAAATTATAAAATGCCAGCTTAAGCGTGTTCCAGGCTACCATGTCGTCAGGAAAAAAATATATATTTCTGACTAATGGTAGCCATGCCTTCCAAAAACTTGGATAGCGCGCGGCTCAGCGCAGGCTGGGAGATCCACACGGAGAGGGCACCAAGCCTCTGGAATGAGCCATTCGCCAAAAATTGCAGGCAGCCAAGCATCTTGGTCATACCTGAAATTGCTTGCCCCTTCCTTGTGGTGCGGGCTAACCATGGTCGCAGCTCACTATACAATTTATGGAGGGAAGCGCGATTAAATCTGGTGAGCTCGAACAGCTCAACGTCATGCATGCCATCGATGTGTATGCGTTGTCGGTGCAATCTGGTCTCGACACTCCGGACAATTTCAATGCCCATGAGCTGCAGATCCTCATGCTCCTCAAATGCACTAGAGTCGTCCATAGCTGCTAGGAAACGGGTTTATAGGGTGGTGGTCCGTTGGCAATCAGCTCTCTGAATGAGAGGCAAGCCCATACCTATAACGTAAGTTATCTGAAAGAACGAAAAATATCAGATTTGGTGGGGAATATGATCTGAACGAACGCAAATGATCCGATTAGCTTTCGTTCATCGAAAGCGCATATACGCATTTGCCCGAACGTTCGTACAAATGAAAAATGAACGAAAAATAGCAAAAATATGACAAACACACGCAAAAACTTTCACAAACAGCTACGTAAGTCCAGACGAATATGCCTCTGAATCGAGCCTAATGAGCAGAACTGGCTTGAAGTGTTTAATGCTTATAATTAATATTACACACATTTATTTGTACAGAACTTGCATTGGGACTTGTCAGTAATTGAAACACAGGACCTAGTTGCCACAAAATGAATTTTTTGGGAGGTAATTAAAATTGATTTTCATTGCTTCTATTGTTTAACAATGTGTATTTTGGAGAACAACTAAAATGCAGCCTAAATGCACTGTAAACATTGTCCCCTTTGTCCCCGGTAGTGATTTCTTGTAACTGTAACTATGACATGCCAACCAGCGCTGGTAAAATACAGCACCAAATATTTCAAGGAGGAAAAAATATTGTGGAGAGCACCAGAAAAACATAGGTACAAAGTGGCGCTCATTGGCGCTGGGATAATCTGCAGGCAGGTCCAACAGGTGCTGACACAGGCCGGTCAATCCCTAGTGCAACAATCAAAGCCAATTCGTTAGCGTTCTGTGCAGCGATTGCTAGTGCCAATGTAGTCCGCAATGCAGCACCAGATAAGACAAAAATGCAGGTGCTCCGAAGCTGGCTTTATAGCTACAAGAAAGATGCTAAATGCGCACATCATAAATAAGGCACTATGTATGCATTGATTGTATTTGCTCAACAAATGCACAGTATAATATTGTGCCTGGTTTACTGATTTTATTCAGGCAAATTTGCCTTATTTTTTAACCCCTTTAATAAACAAAACTTAAAGTGGACCAACACCCAGGGGTGATCGGCCCGGGAATCTATAAGATTCCCGGGCCGATCACCTCCCTCACCGCGGGACATTCGAGATCGGGATGTCCCGCGGGGTGAAACCCCCCCAAAACTCCAAAAAAACCTTACCTCCCGCGCGCCCCTCTAGACGTGTGCTTTGTGAATGGCCGGCGCGGGCGCGAGCCCTGCAAGAGTGACGTGCGGGAGGCGGCGGACGCGCTGTCTTGTCCGTCGCTGTCACCCGCTTGTCCGTCGGCGGAACAAAACCCAGGATAGTCAAAATCCTGGGTTTTGGTCCACTTTAATTCTGTCACTCCACGTCAATGATGGTCTGGTGACCCAACTCCTCCAACACCCATGTTAGGTCAAGCAGCTGTATGTCATCTGCCTTTCTGCTGATTAGTAATGACTTCAGGCCTATTTGGTGCACAATTAGCTCTACCCTTGTATCCTAATGGCGACTACCCCCCTCCTCCTTCTCCGAGAAAAGTAAGAGTTGTGCATCAGCACATGATATTTGAGTCTTGTCCTCATCCTCCTCCTGTCTTTGTATGAACCCCCTGTAGACCCAAGGAATGGGGGAAACGTTCCTCGAATGAGTCCACTTCCACTACTTCTGCAACATGTAGAGAAATAGCCCTGGGTGGTAGTAGTAGGATCACGTTGATGTCTCTCTACCTGCTGGCCAGTGGGTCCTTTAGAGGAAGAGGATGAGGCAGTGATTGCAGCTGACCCAGGCTGCATCAGCCAACTTCAAGATGAAGCATTTCTTCATCTTGCTGTTGCACAGAACGAGAAGCTTCTTGTCAAAGAAACGAGAGCTGCTGCCTGCCTGTGGCACGCTTTGCAGTCTTTGAACAGGATGGTTGTGCATTGGCTGCTTCTGGAACTACCTTATTTAGTCCTCTTCCACTTCAACCATTATCATACCTACCATGTTTGCTCACTTCCCATGCTTTTACAAACCTTTTTTGAAAGGTTTTGCATGCAACTAGGTAGAAAAATGTTTTATTTTTAAAGAATAGTGTCCCAAAATCAGAGGCTGCAACCACATTGGGAACCATGAGGTCAGGAGGCCCCACCATTGTTGCTCCTCCACTTTATTGGAGTGACCTAAGGTGTGTCTCTTTCCTTCGTTGGGGTCCCTGCCTGGCTGCGGGAGAGTGTGGCTCCACATGAGCGCAGCCAATTTGGGGATGGGGGTTTTACTGCCCTTCCACCCTGTGGGCGCTCTATGTAATTGTCAGGGGAACATTTGTGCATCTTCTGCCCTGCATAAAGTGGTACCCAGTGGCCCTTTTTGATTATATACTAGTTTATTTAGGTTTGTTATGTTTTTTGACAGCTGCAAAAACAGATTTGATATCATATTGGATCATTTACATGCTGAATTTGCTTAATATATTAATTTCTTGCAACTTTTGGAGTGCTGGATCTTTTTAGGATGTGAGTGACTGCAATAGGGCTGGATTAGCATTGGTGTCCATTGTATATAGTAGGAGGAAGGGCCAAACATGATCCGACCCCAGCATTCAATCAGAGCTAGTGACCTTTGGGCATTATGAGTCAGGCCCTGATATGCCGTACATGGAAAGCACAGCTGTATTCTGGGAAAGGTCATACAGGGGATGCATGTGCTATTCTTGACCACTGGACTGAAAAATATTTCCTAAAGTTAGATTCAATTCAGAGCCCATCACTAGTTCAAAACCTACATGACCAGAGGCCAATGACTAACAAGTCAATCAAGATCCTCGCTGGTGGTTGGTACTCATACCCATGTCATGGAAACCCTTGGGCTCCCCCTCCCCAGATATATCAAGTATGCCTAAAGTCCCCGTGGGTACTAATAAAAAGACATTTAATACTCACCGTTTGTCTCAGCTTCTTCTGCCTTTTCTGGCTTCCTAAAATGTACCATTTTCTCGAGTCCTGTGGTGTGCACATGCCCAGACATTCCTGGGAGGCTCAGCCCACCTCTGTTATAGTGACTGCAGGATTGGGCACTTTTCCTTCAGTTCTCCAGGTAGAGTGCATGGGGTTCATTTTGGACCAATTTAGGTCTGCTTTTTCCAGTTTCCTTCCTGAGATACTCTTTCTATTTCCATTTTCTAAGCTCACTGGACATGCTAAATAGAAACCCCAGAGGCACACCTGAAATCAGTCAAACATACTCATCCCTCATGACTCCATGATGCCAGTTACTATCAGGGCCACTGGAATGTGCACTTAGAGATTAGATTAGAGCCCTATTTCAGATACTTTCCAAGTGTTCTATACTTTGACAGAGAAGGTGATGCATCTAATCTTGGGGCTGCTGTAGGATACGGTTTGGGTTTCCTGGCTGCTCCAATCCTTATATAATGTTCAAAATGGGCCACTATTACGCACTAATTTGCATAAATAGTGGCATAAGGCAACCAATAAGGGTTCAGTCTCTGGATTTGCAGAGGGGCACTTAAGTATAGGGACTCCCACTGGCCCCAAAATGTACATGCTCCTAGGAGACAGGAGCATAGAGAGGTACACATTCCCATAGGGGTTTAAGGGACATTGCCCCATATCTATGCTGTGAAAATCCTTGGCACCCCTGTGCTAAAATACAACATATTCAATACTCACTGCTTGTCTCACACAGCTTCCTTAAACCTACCATTTTCCTGAGTTCCATGGTGTGCACAGAGATTCCTGGGAAGCTCAGCCCCACCTCTGTCATGGTGACTGGAGGTGCCACGTTTTATTCACTTTGACATAGAGTTCGTGGTTGGATCTCGAGACATACAATGAAACAACGGCAGGGGACAAAAGTATTTCATATTTTTATTTTAGTCCAAATAGGAACAGAGCATGGTTTCAACAGCATAGTTCTGCTTTAAAGTGGACCAAAACCCAGTGCGATCTACCCGGGAATCTACAAGATTCCCAGACTGATCAATTCCCCCCTCTGGGCATCCAAAATCGAGATGCCCTATCGTGTGAAATCCCCCAGGTCACCCCATGCACTTACCTTGCTTGTGGTCCAACGCCGCATGTGGGAGCCGCGGCTGCATCCCCGCTATCCCTCTAGCAGGGTGCGTGCCCGCGCCAGGCGTTTGTTAGTGGGAAGCGGGGGACGCGGCCGCCAGTGCTCTCTGAGCCACAAGCCTTAAATCCTGGCTTAGATGGCATGACATCAGCGGCTCCGAGTGCGCTGATTGGAAGAGCGGCCTGTAGGACCAGGAAGAGGTGAGTTGCGCTCGGGATCCGGGGGAAGGGACCAAAACCCAAGATAGTCAAAATCCTGTGTTTTTGTCCACCTTAAATTACCTTTTGAAGATCTGTTTTCACTTGATGTAAAAAAGTTGATATTTGCTGATCAATGTAAAAAAATTAATAAAACGTTATTTTTATAAGTCTCTCTTGTTTTATCAGCATAAATCCTGAAAAAAGTTCCAGAGGAGCTGCTACTTTTTTATATACTATTATTTTAATGGAAATTGTGTATAATAACAGGTTGCCATAACCAGACAGAAAACTTAGTCTGCTTGTTAAATTCGATTTATTCATGAAAGTACAAAGTGTGCTACACTAGGTATATAATTGTATTTGTCGATATACTACTTTGTAAAACAAGGCTGATAAATCGTTGTGTGGAGATAGACTGCCATCTAGTGCTTAGATAAGGATCACCGAAAACCCCCAAAGCTCTGTAGACAACTAAGATCCATGTCACTAGGCTGCTGAATTGAGCCAGCAATATTTAGATCTTCAGTCAGTCACACTTCCAGCTTAATTATTATGGCCACTATGGAGCTTGCCAAAACCCTGGGTTGAAAATCAGGGCCTTTTGATCTTCAGTTGAATGGTCTCCCAAAAAACTGATTTTGGCCTCCGAAGTTGGGAGAGGTTTCTGGTTTGTTCTGGAATTTTAACAGCAATGGTTGCTACTTGTATGGCCACCTAATCTTTGGCCCTTATTCATCAAGCGATAGCGTCAGGTAGTGTCTGACGAGCGCCAGGTCCCGCCAGCGCCGCTGCTAATCCGAACGAACAGCGCCGCTGCTAATCCCATCACAGCGACAGGTATGACCTGGCGCTACCTGACGCTCTCCCATACATTTCAATGGCAGACGCTGCAATGATTGTTTTAAGTGGTTTTTGTGTTCTTTTCTTTGGCACAAAATTCAACACATGTTTATAGTGATATGTTTTATTAATCTGGCTGGTTATTTTTATGTTTTTGAAGTTTTTATTAATTTTTACAGTGTAATGTTGTGAGTGACATCTAAATTGCATCTCCTCCAACAAAACTCATTGGCATCAAAATCGCTTGTTTTCACCACACACGGGGCTTGTAAAGCTATTTTTTAGCCTGTCATGTTGGGCGGTCACGTTCGCTCTTCGAAATTGTCAGCGCCCAAGCTATTCGGCAGCCCTGTCCTTGATGAATCTGTGGTGGTCAGAGTTTGCGCAGTCGCTGTTTTGATTCGCTATGTGGCGGGGCGAGCGCCGCTGTGCTTCGCTGTGCTGCGTTGTGCGGCGCTGTGCTGTTCATACATGTGCCCTTCTGCCATTTGCAAGGAATTCACTTCCCGTGACCCCAGCCGTTCTTAATGAATACACTGTAGTTGTGAGCGTGCATGGCCACATACTGCAGGATTAACATTCAGCCGTACAAGCTCATAACAACCCGTTATGCATTCTCATGTGTGCCACATTATCATGTAGTTGTATAGTTTTATTGTGTGATGATTTTAGGAAGGAATAAGATTTGTATTTTTAAGCACAACTTTTTTTGCTTTTCAAGGACCTATGCATTACAGTATGTAGAACCCCCTGCTAAATCAAGCTAATAATTAGTGGCGCCTTGGGCAATAGCTTGTTATAAAGCGTCATTTTACTTTTTCCGCCACTTAGCTTGCACATAGCTGATATTAGCTTGTCCCTGGTGCGCGGATCTTTTTTTTTGAATTTTTAATCACAGTTGCTTTCGTCATATCCGGTTCCGGTATCCTCCTTTGCGTTTCAAAGCCACCTAAAGCTAAAAATGTCTAGCGCTTATGCCAATAGCTTGTTTTAAAGCGTCATTTTACTTTTTCCGCCACTTAGCTTGCACATAGCTGATAATAGCTTGTTCCTGGTGCGCGGAGCGTTTTTTTTTTTTTTTTTTTCCCATGTCGCTTTGGTCATTTCCGGTTCCTGTTTCCTCAGCGTTTCCACCATGCTGCCCAGGAGAAGGATAATGCGCCTCCCCAGCTCCTCCTCCGACTCCGACCCCACCACCCCTCCCCCACCTCCCCCACCTACCTCACCTTCCCCACCTAGCACCCCTCCCACCCCTTTCCCTTCCTGGGTAGCCCATGAAAAAGCGCATGAGAGTGGATAGCCGCGTTAATGGCCAGGTGGTCAAAGTGAGTATGTTTTTTTTGTATTTTATGTTTAAAGTGGAACAACACACAGGGGGGATTGGCCCTGAAATATCTAATTTTTCTGGGCCAATTGGATCACTCCCCGTGGGGCATCCCCAATCTGGATGTCCTGCGGGGATGAACCCCCCTGGAGGCCCATAAAACTTACCTCAGCCCCGTCCCATCTGTGCATGCGTGAGCTGCGGATGCCTCTTGCGCTTACCTCTAGCAGGGTGTACCCCTGCGCAAGACATTTGTTAATGTTGTGCGCAGGCGCACTCCCTGTTAGAGTCAAACGCCACACGCGTACTTTGGCGCGCAGAGCCAGCTGAGCTGGTATGCACGTCCAAACGGCCTTGTATGCGCATACCACAGCGGCGCAGAGCGCTGTGCTAGGCTGGCGCAGTCACGTGGGAGCGTGGTCAGTGGTGTATTTGTGGCCTTCCAAGGGGGTTTCAGACAGCGGACCACCCACAATTGGTGTGGCCCACCAAAGTGCACACAAACCCAGAATAGTGATAATCCTGGGTGTGGGTCCACTTTGATCTGGTCTCTGTATAACTGTTTATGCCATTGTTCTGATGTCATGTATTGATTAGTGTTTCTTTTTCATTTCTCATAGGATTTCTGCATAATGCAGTACGACTATGCCCGTGGGGGAAAAAAAAGAATCGCCATGGAGGTGAAGGCCACAGTGTCCCGGCGCTTCCACACCCAGCTCTCCATAAGAGCAATCCAGCAGAAGTGGTCGGACTTTAAGCGCCGGGACCCTGAAGGCGTGTACTGCCTATATGATGCCTACGCATCAGGTAAGTTAAAGCTTATGCAATGTTTATACTTTTTTGCTAATCATCTGCTAAGCTGTGTCCATTTGTGCTCTTTATATTAATTATTTTCTTTCACCCCCTCAACACAGATAAGCGTCCTCCCCTGGGGAAACGTGGGAAGGGATTCCTCCCCCGAACCAGGCAGGCGGACTCGGGGGAGTCATCGGGGGAGGGTCCCTCCCGCGGGTCCTATTTAGAGGACCCAGGGGAGGAAGGGGATGACGCCCCAGAGGAGTGTGCTGCTGGGGGGCTGGCAGGATCAAGCCTCAGCTCCTCACACTCTGAGTCTGAGGAGTCTCACCAGCCAAGGGGCCACTCTCAAGTGGGGAGTCCAAGTGGGGTGGTAGAAGTGGACTCTCCCACACTCCCTGAAGGAGCAGGGAGTGAGAGGGAGGAGGGTGGCCCTTTGCCTGGTGGATCTTCCGACCAGAGTGTGAGGAGCCGAGGCTCCCCGCCTCCTCCTCAGAGCCCTCCCTGGGCTTCAAGTGGCGGATCATCCCCTGGTGAGTGTACTTTTTTTCATTGTTAGTCTGTGACAGGTTTCATCTGACCATTTGTACTGAGCCCTTGCCATTCCTCTCTAATTTGCAGGGCATCATATAGGCGGCACCTCCATGGCCTTTTGGCGAAGCATTCTCCATGGGCATAGTCGTGGTAAGTGTTTGTTGTTATCCATCACATTCCCTATGTTATGACATTCCTTAAAGTGGACCAACAAACATTGTTGATAGTGCTTTGATTCTCGAAGCTTCCCTGCAAAATCACATCCCTCACCCAGGGCACCCCCCCCAAAAAAACCCCACAAACTCCTTACCTCTTTGGGGGTGGCAGAAGCCACCGTCCCAGCCTCCTGTGTGCCACTCTAGATGTGTGTGCACCTGCGCTCTGTTTCCTAATGGGCTGCGCGTGCGCACACACTGGAGGAGTGATGTGCGGAAGGCAGCGGCGGCGGACGTTGTCTCACTCAAATTGTGGTGCTCTGCCAAAGCGGACCAAAACACAGAATAGTTGCAATCCTGGGTCTTGGGCCACTTTTAACAGACACATGTTTCCTGGTCCATTGTCACAGCTGGTTTGATAATGTACATTAACATCACAAACCCCACTACAGTGCTAGCCAACTGGCAACCACCCCTATGTTTCTGCCCACACCATGATGGGTGTTAGCAATTTTTTTCTTTGGTTAAGTTGTTCCGGCTAACACATGTTGCACACTAGTAACATTAGCCAATCAACTGCTAATGAGTCCTTTACATTGCACTGTCTAGGTTATTTGCACATTATCTTTAGGGATACATGTTGCAACCATAACTAATTTACATTAACTCATGGACCAGGAAATATGCTAATTTTGGTCAACCTGTATGTAACCATGCAAGCATTTGATTTTTCAGACTCCATAACCAGATGGATGTCAAATAGTCAGGTGTCATTGGCCCACTAATTTTGTTTTTGTCTTTTGCTTTCTCTTGACAGATGTTGCTACGCAGACGGAGCCAGAAAACCTCCTCCCCACCCCAGCTCCAGGGACGGCCAGCAGCATGGGCCCCCGCCACAGCTGCGATGGTGAGTACATCCCACTTCATATGCCTAAAGACTTGTGAAACCTATGTCTTCTCGTCACATCTGCAGACATTTAAAATGTACCTATGTGTTAATTTCACACACATCTAGGTTCCATGTGTTTGTACAATAATCCAACATGCCTGTCTGCATGCTTGATTGTTGCTTCACATTCTTGATTTGGCCACATAGAGACTATTTGTGGCTTAGACACAACCAAATGGGCCTGATTAGGTCGTGACCTCTAACATTATAGGGCAAACTAGTTTACTCGTTAGGACTTAGGCCCTGATGTTTGGCTGTGACTAAACACATAAATGTACACACTGGGACTTATACCTTCTTTGCTTCCCAAGAGTTAAAGTGGACCAACAACCAGGATTTTGACTTTCCTGGGTCTTGGTCCACAACGGTGGGGCACCCCCGATCGTCACCGCTGTGTGACAACCCCCTGAACTCACCTCTCCTCGAGCCGACGGACAAGCGGCGGACAAGCGGCTCCTCCTCCTCCGCCTCCCGCGCGTCCCTTTTTACGCGCGCGTGCCCGCGCCGGCCATTCACGGACGGCCGGCGCAGGCACGCGCACGTCTAGAGGGGCGTGAGGGAGGGGCCGGCGGCCGTGCGCCGCAGACACTGAGGTAAGGAGTTTGGGGTTTTGGGGGGGTTTCACCCCGCGGGACATCCCGATCTCGGATGTCCAGCGGGGAGGGAGGTGATCGGGCCGGGAATCTGATAGATTCCAGGGCCGATCACCGGTGGGTGTTGGTACACTTTAAGAGTAAATGTATGCTTGGGATGTGGTGTCCAAATTTCTGCCAGTCAATAGTACTCATATAATGTTAACAAATAAGCGCACAGTGGCCAACAATGTTAATGTGAGTGTCAGCTAATTGGACACACTGACATTACATTGCTACATCTGTGTCTGTTGAGGTCACATTCCATTTATTAAGAAATTTTTGTTTATACATCTCTACAGCTTGTGGCGGGAGATCAGGCGTCTGAAGCTGATGCTGCTGGCCAAGAAGAGGCGGCGGCGGCGTCGTTAGGGTGGGGGGATGCCTGGCCTGTTGACGCCCTTTGTTGGGCAATGTTGGCCCTGTTGGCCACCTTAGTAAATAAAAATTTTCTATTTACATAATTACAGTGTGGTGCCTTGGCAAGCATAGTTTAACTGTCTCAAAACCCATTTGTGTGTAAATTTAGCCATACCTTTGGAGCCATTTCATGTGTAAACCATAGTAAGCTATGGTCACAAATGTGTGGCCTAAATTTACAAATACATTTACATATCTAGATCAAGATACTCATCCCTGACTGTGTTATTAGCTATGTCTTAGGAAAAACACAATTTAGAGGTGGGTTAATCCAATATATTTACAGAAAAAAAAAACACAAACAAAATTAATATTCTTGGCTGGGTGGCCGGGGAGGTTGGGAGTCATTGCTAGGGGCGGTGTTGGGGGACAACAGTGCAGTAAAAAATATAGACTGCTGTTGTATGAGCTGTTGTATCAACAACAAAGTTTGGTCCTGCCGCTGTATAGCTTCTTGCTGCTGCTGGAGAGATTGTTCCATTACATTGGCCAGCCGACCAAGTTCCTGGTTCTGGTGAAGGTTATGCATCAACAGGTCGATCTGGCGCTGCTGGGCCTCATTTTGTTGCTGACACATCAGCACCTGCTGTTCCAACGCCGCAATGCGCTCATTAGTTCCATCACGCGGCTGTTGGCGACTGTAGTCCTCCAGCATCCGGACCCCTAGCTGGTAAAAATCTGCACTGGTTGGTGCCACACCTCCTCTTGCTGTGGTTTGAGGCTAACAAAATAGAAAACAACATTTTAGACAAACCGAAACAATGCATGTATGCCCCTCAAAATCATTTGCCCAAACAGTCACTATACAACTTACCCTTGTCTGAGCCTCGGAAGCTTGGCCACATGGGACTTGGGAAGAGGTCCCAGCTTGGGGTTCTGGTTCTGCCTTCTGCCAAAACGACAAAGAAAGGAAATGTGACATGTTGCTTCATCCACTACCCACGAACATGGCAATGTGGTTATTGGTCCTCTAAATCAGCCATGTTACGTCCGTGTCGTCCGCCACAGGTAGGAGCGAGGTATCGCTGCCAGAGAGGGGCAATTCAACATCAGAGATCTCCGGCAAGTTGGCATATGCTAAACAGGAAAGTCAGGTTAGTAGGTCAGTGGACCAAACTCAAACTGTAACATGGCTAGGCTATCGAGGCCATACCTCCACAAAGTGCCAAATTACACACTAGACCAAAGGTATCTGTTAAACTCAGATTGTTAACATGTATGTTAGAGGACTAAGAGGCAATAATTTGGGCAAATAAGATCAGACACATTGCTTAAATTACACATACCCGCAATCTCCCAGATGTCTGGAGTGGGGCCCTCACTCGAGCTTGGACCTTTAAAATACATGTGGACACACAAGTTGCCTGAAGCAAGTGCCACAAAAGTAGAGCCAAAATACATACTAGAGCAAGCCAAAACAACTTACCCTCATCTCTGGCAGCCTGAACTTGAAGGGCCCTTTCCGGACAGCCACTTCCGATATTCTGGTCAACTAAAAAACACAAGTAATGGCTCTAAATATTCATCAAACTACTACGGTGAATGTTTGTCCAAAAATATGTACAACAAAATGCATTGCTATCACTCCAGGAACTATTAGACTGACCCTGGGGAGGGAATAAGCACTCCCAAGAGGCATCTTCAAGTTGACAGAGCAAACATGTAGATTATTAGACTAACCAAATCGAACCAGTGTAACAGAAACAGCATAAAGGATACATTATGTATTGCTATACACACCAACAGGGTCCTGTTGACCTGCAACATCGGAAGTGGGGTCCAAAGATGAACCAGTCACTTGGCCTACCAATAAAAAAGAGGAATGAGACACATGCACTTGGGTTAAAGTGGATAAAGCAAGGTTGACACATGCACTTACCGACATCCAAAGAGTAGCTTGGCTCCTGAGGAGATGCTGGGGCCAATGGCGGGGCAGCTAGGCAAAAATCAAGCAAACATTGAGCCATTGTTAATGTGCGTGCAAAAATCCAACATGCATTAAGGTGTGTGTGAGCAGCTCATTCACTAATATTCACTAATCAAGGCCAGTGTGGCTCCCACATTGATATGCCGATATATGGCCACACATCTCTGGCTTCAAACATATCTACACATGTTAGGGCCTTGTTAGTTAGTTGCTGTGAGTGTTACAGTGGGCGTGAAATTAGGCCGCAGGTCCATATTATTAATACTCAATAGTGCCCCACTCGATTGTTGGAGCTGCTCCCACACCCATTTGTTCCCCAAACAACCAGCACCTAAATTAGTGGTAAATACCTTCAATGGCAGACTGGGTTAGGCTTGAGGTTGGTTGAAGGGCAGGAGTTTGTGTGTCCTGAGGCACATCCTGGACAGCACCATGTGCACCTATGCAGAAAGCAACAGACAGGAAAGTAAAAAATGTATGAGGTCTAATGTACTACTTCACAGGTCCTCCTGTTAGTTGGGCAGAAAGAGAAAATGCTAATCACATACATTAACATTAGCTTTTATAAAAAGGCAGAAAATATGTACCTTCAGTCCAACCTGTGGTGTCATCCCCAGGATCCACACCCTGCAGCCGAGCCAGTGGAATTTTGGCCTTCAGCATCTCCTCATACGGCCTGTAGGTACTCTTTGGAGCCTGGATGGTCCCACTGTCCACATCAAGATCGTGATTCATCTTTTTCATAAGGGCCCCTCTCAAAGTGTAGAAGCGTTTCCTGCAGGATGGGCCACTACGTGGGTGTTGAGCAGTGCTACTAAGCTCCACACCAATGGCATCCCACAGTTTGCTTCTTTCTTGTTTGCCTATTGACTTGCTTTGGGAGCCAAAGAGTAGCTCCCATTTAGCAAGTGTAAGGCGCACAAGATGATTATTCTCCGCCAAATTAAATTCAGGCTCCCTCTTGGCACCTGGGCACTTAGCCTGGGGTGCTGCCCCACCTTCAGGCTGGGCCCTTTTCCGTAAGGGAGGTCTGCACACAGCACCCACCAAACTCCTACTTGGGCCTGCTGTGGCCGGCAGATGTCCTGAATTTGGCTCCATCCTGTAGCTGCACACACACACAAATACACACCCAACAAGCACTCATGCAGACTACAGAATGGCATCGCACTATCTTTGGGTTGGGCAGGTTTTATGTGCTCTAACAGCCAATCACAAACCAGCCCACTTAATTGATTCACACATACAGCCCAGTTCCTTCTAGCCACACCTCCACTGCACTGACTGAAGCATGTGTGTTAGCCAATTAACTAATTACAGACCTCATTAACCAAACAACACACACCCAAATACAACAATGGACTGATGTATCTGAAACCCTTGTGACATGTGGTTAGCCTAACGGCTATTTAAATAAACAGCAGCTTACCTTTCATTGGCCCACCACTGAATTTTCGCCCATGTCCGTTAATGCACGCAAGTTTCGGCTCACGTACGCTAGTAGCGCTACTAGTGTGCGCGTGCGCACTCCGTTTTACGCACACCTGGGTCGGCTAATTGGCGCCCGGAAATAGCAGAGCAACGCAAAAGGCGGCAAAGCGGACCTGTCCTTTTTCCAAGTATAAATGGAAGGAATTTGCAAGCTTCTGGTATTGTTACACTGTGGCAAAGGCTGTGGTGTGGTGCTTGTTTCCCTTAGTTCATTTGAGTCTCTGTCTGGTGCTCAGTGCTGTTTCTTTAGGAGATTGTTTTTGGTGGCATATGCAAATATTGTGGAGCATACAGCAAGTGAGGCTTGATTTTGGGGCCTTTTGTGGGCTGTGCAGCAACTCCCCTCTTGGTTGTGCCTAACTTAGAAAGCTGTTTTTCAGCAGGCTGGTGGTTTGGACCACTATAGTTCTGGTTTTGTGGTGAGCTGCATTGTAGCGAGTGTGTGAGGAGTGTGATTGTTTGTGTGTGTGGTGTGTTTGTGGTTTTTGTTTTTGTTTGTTTGATTTTGTATATCTGTTGAGTGTGTGTGATGGATAAGAGGGTGATGTATGGTGTCTGGGTGGATGGATGTATGTGTATGCTGAAAGAGCAGGAGGACAGGGAGCGGGGTGTTGTGAGGCTTAGGGCACCCCGCTCCTTTGGAATCCACCTTTCAGTATGGGACTTAAGTGACGAGCAGATCAGGAGCCGCTTCCGTCTGAATCGTGCTGCACTACAGCCCCTATATGATCAGATTAAGCACAAAATCGAGCCATCCACCAAACGCACTCAATCCATTCCAGGCATAGTACGCCTGTGTGCCACTCTGAATATTTTGGCACGAGGGACCTTCCAGGCAACCTCCGCCCTCCTCAGCGGGATAAGCCAGGCTACTATGAGCCACATACTAATCCAGGTAGTTCTGGCGATTTGTGATTTAATCCCAATTTACATCAAGTTTCCTGAGGATGAGGAAGAGGTTGCCAAAATAAAACATGCTTTCTATCTCATGGGAGGGATCCCGAATGTGCTAGGGTGCGTTGATGGTACACATATCCCTTTCCGCCCTCCCCGTGCACAGGAGCTGTATTACAGAAACAGAAAACAATTTCATTCCATCAATGTTATGCTTGTCTGTGACCATGACATGAGGCTGCGGGCGGTGAGATCGGGGTTCCCCGGCTCATGCCACGATTCTTACGTCTTGCAGCGGACAGTCCTGTGCCGGAAGTTTGAGAACAACGAAATGCCAGCTGGCTGGCTACTGGGTAAATAATTAACCATGTCAAAGTATTTGGACTCAAATATGTGGCCTAGTAAGCCAAATTTGAAAAAAAGAAAAACAAAACATGTACTAGTACTAATTGCTGTCTCTCTCCTTGTGTTTTTTCTACAGCGGATAAGGGATATGGGCAGAGAACGTGGGTCATGACTCCGGTCAGGAGCCCACGGACCTCTGCCCATGAACGCTACAATGCAGCACACCGCAAGACCAGAAGCATTGTGGAAAGAACCATCGGCCTGCTGAAAGCACGCTTTCTCTGTTTGGCACGCCCAGGAGGAGAGATGCTCTACAGCCCACAGAAGGTCTCCAAGATCATCCTCGCCTGCTGTGTGCTCCATAATATCTGCATATGTCACCGAATTCAATCCCCCGAGGAGACAGCACTGGTGCCAGAAATCCCCAACTTGCCCGCAGGAAGAAGTGAGGACACCCAGACTGGCGATGAGCTAAGGGAAAGGATGATCACTTCCTTTTTTGCGGTAAGCTAACTACCCTTCACTCTAATCCAAGTACTGCACTACTGGGTAAATGTATTTGACCTCCCATCATAATTTGGCTAAAACCACTCTAAGGGGGGTGTAAGATGACCCAAACCACTCTAAGGGGGGTGTAAGATGATCCAAACCACTCTAAGGGGGGTGTAAGATGACCCAAATCACTCTAAGGGGGGTGTAAGATGACCCAAACCACTCTAAGGGGTGTGTCAGATGACCCAAACCACTCTAAGGGGGTGTGTAAGATGACCCAAACCACTCTAAGGGGGGTGTCAGATGACCCAAACCACTCTAAGGGGGGTGTCAGATGACCCAAACCACTCTAAGGGGGTGTCAGATGACCCAAACCACTCTAAGGGGGGTGTCAGATGACCCAAACCACTCTAAGGGGGTGTGTAAGATGACCCAAACCACTCTAAGGGGGTGTGTAAGATGACCCAAACCACTCTAAGGGGGGTGTCAGATGACCCAAACCACTCTAAGGGGGTGTCAGATGACCCAAACCACTCTAAGGGGGGTGTCAGATGACCCAAACCACTCTAAGGAGGGTGTCAGATGACCCAAACCACTCTAAGGGGGGGTGTCAGATGACCCAAACCACTCTAAGGGGGTGTGTAAGATGACCCAAACCACTCTAAGGGGGGTGTCAGATGACCCAAACCACTCTAAGGGGGGTGTAAGATGACCCAAACCACTCTAAGGGGGGTGTAAGATGACCCAAACCACTCTAAGGGGGGTGTCAGATGACCCAAATCACTCTAAGGGGGTGTCAGATGACCCAAACCACTCTAAGGGGGGTGTAAGATGACCCAAACCACTCTAAGGGGGGTGTCAGATGACCCAAACCACTCTAAGGGGGGGTGTCAGATGACCCAAACCACTCTAAGGGGGTGTGTAAGATGACCCAAACCACTCTAAGGGGTGTGTCAGATGACCCAAACCACTCTAAGGGGGGTGTAAGATGACCCAAACCACTCTAAGGGGGGTGTAAGATGACCAAAACCACTCTAAGGGGGGGTGGAACCTGAACAACATAACAATTAGGGTTGGTGTGCAAGATTGACGCAAATGTTGGTTAACAATTAATGCAATATTTTTTTACAGCGAAAAAAACAAATTTAAAGATATATACTAACTGCACTTTTTTTTATTTTTCAGGCACCCCGAGATGCACCCTGAAGCCAAATTTCCTTTTCTTTCAAATTTCTGTATTTTCCTTTCCATTCTAATTTCAGTTTTAATTTTCATTTTCATTCTCATTTCTGTTTTAATTTTAGTTCCTTTTTCTACAAAAAATAAAAAAAAACTAAAGATACATGTGGCTATGTATTTAATTCTGTTTTAATTTTCCTTTTCATTCTAATTTCTGTTTTAATTTTCCTTTTCATTCTCATTTCTGTTTTAATTTTCCTTTTCATTCTAATTTCTGTTTTAATTTTCCTTTTCATTCTAATTTCAGTTTTAATTTTCATTTTCATTCTCATTTCTGTTTTAATTTTAGTTCCTTTTTCTACAAAAAATAAAAAAAAACTAAAGATACATGTGGCTATGTGTTTAATTCTGTTTTAATTTTCCTTTTCATTCTAATTTCTGTTTTAATTTTCCTTTTCATTCTAATTTCTGTTTTAATTTTATTTCCTTTTCAACACAAAATAAAAAAAAAAACAAAGAAACATGTTGCAATGTGTTTAATTCTGAAGGTACTTGATTCCCAGCCCACAGCAAAGCAAAGCACAGGCGCTGTGTTGAATAGCGTGGTCAAACTGACTGACAGCGCCTACAAAGCTGAGCTCCAACATCATATTCAGCAATGTAGGCGTTGTTCCCAACAACGCCAGGTAGCGACTGAGGAGGCCTGCTATAGCGAATCGCTACCGCCCGCGGCGTACGCTAGCGGCGCTCATAGCGCCATACTTCAGTCGCTCATCTGTCGCTACCTGGCGCCATTAATGAATCGGCCTCCCCGTAAAATGTGCTACCTATGCCATGTTACCAGGTCATTTTTTTAATGTTTTCAGTTGCTTGGCATGGGGCACCACGGGACAGGGCAAGCTTACACTTTACATGGCAAATCTAGATCCTGAAGTCACCCTGTAAGAGTAATGTTGCCACCAAGCCTCAGACTAATTGATCTGTTTTATCAACCAGCAATGACCCCGATAACTGTATCTAAACCCATTACAACACCCATATAATATAATTTAATACAATAATACCATAAAACAGCCCAAAAATATACTTAACCACAAGGGTACCTGTTTTCCAGGGATTGTGTAGTGGTAGTTATCGGGGTTAACCAACAGAAGTTTTAAACTGTAATCCAAATGTCACAGCACACATGTATGGTAGCCGAGGGTAAGGACCTCAGACAGGAGCAGCCACCCCCTACCGGAGCCTCCTTCCTCCTTGTCGCCTGTCGGTCCATTTGGATCCTCTCTACTCCTAAATGGCTCCTACTCAACATCCGATGCCTGGACCCCTGGGCCTCTTCCTGCCAGGCTCTTCTCCTTTCTGCATGGACATCCAGCACCTCAGTATTTTTACTCTCTCTCTCTCTCTGCAACTCAGCGTGGCTCTGCTTCACTACAGCCATGTCCTCCTACTCGCTTCCACCTGCACCTGGGCCTAATCTCTGTAGTGGCCCCAGCAGACATCTTACGCAGGAGGCTACACCAGTCTTCCCCTTAGCGTGGTTATGGATGATCCCATGATCTCTGGCTTTCCCTTATGAAACCTCTGCTCAATACATAGTAGCCTGATGTTTTTCCTCTAAAATGCACTTAACAAATCTCAGCAATGTTCTGTTATTCCCCAAATGTATCTTATGCCACTTAGCTCATCCTAAAAGGCAACTCTGAGCTATGATTCTAGGCTTGAATACAATTCATTTGTGGTCTTATACCCCCATCTAGTGACCATTTTATATTTTACTTTGCACCTAAATCCCTTTTTGAAGCGTGGGTATTTTATTCATTCCCTTTACAATTGCTTTTCAGTAGCTTGACAGATGTTTTCAGTTGCTTGACATGGGTGCAGGATAAGCTATTCTGTACATCAGCTTTGATTAATCGATCTGTTCCTTAAGTCAATAATGATTGCAACATGTTTCCTGACCTTCACAATATCTGTATACCTAATACAGCTGAGAACTACAAATAACAACAAGGGTTGTAATCACAACTATAAGAGATCACATTGACACAGGTGGGAATAAGGTAGATTGGAAACCAGCATAGGGGGTGGTAAGATGATACCTTAGCAGACACCAAGGCAACAGCAAGGCATTGGTGAATGAAATGTGCTTGTTTTTTTATTGGATCTGCTTCACAACACAGTTTAGTTACTCCACTTTACAGTAAAATATGCAGTACACAGTACAAGGGCCAGATACTCTTGTATCACTGCCAGACAGAGGACACGACACACTCGCTTTATCAGGATGTTTCAGCATAGGGACTAGGCAGTCTTGTATATCTCTCGGATAGAGGACACAGGTACATTCACTTCATAAGAATGTTTCAGCCTAAGAATTTTTCCGATCAACTTGGCAAAGACAGCATGGTAAAGGGGACAAGGGGGTGCCACCCCATGTGACTAGACCCATCTGCTCAGGGGAATCCAGTAGCCTTCTGAATTTAGGGCATGTCCATGCATTTCCAGTCAACACGAGGAGTCGGCCTGTCACGTGAGAATATCCCAGGAACACAGTCTAAGCACTCTGGGTCCGGTGAGTGACAGGAGGAGGGACAGGAGACCTCTGTCTGCTCTACCAGAGACGCCGGACAGATGCCCTCTCATCTTTTCCCACCGGCGCACAACCTCTGCAGGCTTCAACTCTCAGCTCTACTTTGCCCCCCAGGACTGCTTCTCTTAGCTCCCATCATTTCTCTCTCCCCTTAGCTTCTCTCCAGACCTTCCCAACAGCTTGTCTTCACTGGAACACGCTTGGGGCATAAAAGGGTTAGCAGAGGTAACACTGAATACGTTTGTATCACATACCTATATCATGACTAGCATCAATCAGCTTTATTAAAGCAAGACAAACATACACATACTTTAGCCCTTTATAACATTACACTTTAATGCATAGGAATACATAACACATTTAAGCAGGGAAATTACATAACACTATACATGTAAAATCCCCCCAAAAAAGATGGGACTTAAAGAAAAAACTTCAGGGTATCCCATAGTTAGAGTAAGGTTATAGGGAAAATGTGGCAGACAGTACCTTTGTTGCACAGGCCTCCTCATCTGCCTCAGCATCTGGTTCCTGAGGTTTTGGACACTGTGACTCCTTTACTCTGGACAACAATGTAGACCTAATGTAGACCCACTGTAAGCCCCCAAAGGTGCCACAGAGCTTCCATCAGACCATCCAACACAGTCAAAGTGACAAACCACGGTGCAAAGTTGGGCATCCCACAGCTGGCACTCCTCTCAGCGGTACACAGGCTTCATCCTTCATCCCCACAGCAGGACACAGTAGGTCTCGCCCCTGCTTCCAGGGCGCAAGCTCCATACTTGCAGAGAAGTTCACACTCCACATCCTTTCTCTCCACATCTCCACATCAAAGAGACAATGGGGACCATGCTAATTATTTAGTGAAGCCAGTGTGACTTACAGTGGCCATTGTGGTGTGGATTGCACAGCTGTGTGAGCTTTTCAGCGATTTGACACAAAAAGGTGCAGAAAAAATTGTTTTTTTACCTTTCTACCCCAAAAATGACCTGTGCCAGTGATGGAGATTTTTACAGGTGAGGTTAATAATTTTTCATATGAGGGAATGTTTTTTTAAAGTTTGGAATCAACAGCACCCTATGGGCTATGCAGAAAAAATAGGTGAATTCTTAAAAAAAATATCCTTACCTTATGCACGGTCATGCACGCTGTAACTGACTGTGCATTGCCGAAGGATGGGAGTAATGCTGCACGTCACTCTTGTGTGAGTCTGGGATTCCATTCAGCCTCTCCAGCCACACATTAATATGTGCAGGCAGAGAAGGTTTTGAACTGGTTTGGACAAGAGCCATGTCTACACCTCAGGAGGAAAGAAGGTAGGGTAAGAGGTAGAGGTAAGAACAGCAGGCGATCTGGGGTGTTTCACACAGCGGTGCATTCCAAACCAGGGTGTCCCAGGAAGGTGAACTAAAACCTGAGATAGTGAAAATCACAGAAAAATAGAGATTTTTTTTCTGCCATTCAGAAAGACCTGGGTTGCGGATGCAGAGGTGGGCAGACTGGGTGATCAGGGGAAGGTTTCACAATGCGGGGCTTCCCAATTCAGGATGTCCCATGAAGAGGTAGATGAACCCCTTGATGAGTCTTACATACTTGAGGGTGGTGTTGCTCTTCTTTAAATGCTTTGAGTTCTTCCTGTTATATAGGACAGCATGTCATCTTAAGTGGCAAGCTCTCTGTCTCATATTCATGGTGGTTAAATGTTTGTTATTTGTGGAACATATTTGTGGAACATTTATTCAGCTCATTAAAAACCTTGTCCACCTACCAACCCAACCAGGTGTATAAGAGAGCTTACCATCTTGAAGAAATATTGGGAAACTAAGAAGGTGAGCTTACCAAATACGGTAAATAACTCCCTCACATGAGGTTATGCACATTTAAAGCTGACATAAACCCTCTTTGGCAAAGGAATGTCCTGGTCTACAAGGACTCTAAACTAACTTAATCCATTATCATGGCAGGTGATGTGGACCCAGAGAACAAAAAGCGCTGAGTGCTGGAAGAATCATGAAGCTGCACAGCAGGAAGTATCTGCAACTTGTCCCTGTTACCTGAACTGGACCAACAATCTTAAAAGAAACAGTGTTCATATGCATTCCTCCCCAAGACAATTCAGATTGCTGCACATAAAAATTAATTTACCTTTGGTAACTCCTGCTGTAGTCAATGTTAACAAAATGGCATCTCATGGAGCTGCAACCGCCTGCATGGAGGAAGTTTCCTGCCACTGTGCATTGTAGGGATATGACAGTTGAATACAGGCAACAATGCTGAGAAAGGAAAATCTAAAACAGCCCCTACCAAGAGAAAATCGGTGAGGTGGCATTTTATCCTTGAGTGGATGCAGGAGCAAATGTAAGTGCTGACAATGATTCAGTATCATGCACACAGATGGGGCAAGGGAGTTATTTCCTAATGTGCTAAGCTGTTGGTCTGGTTTAAGCCTAGAAAATAAAGAGAGGGAGGCAGCGCTTCTGTTATGATGATGTGTTATGATGATGTAATGATAACATGTCAAAAAACGTAACTTTTACTAAGTCCTGTTAAAATGGCATGTCAGGGGTTAAAAAAGATAGCAGGCCTCATATTGACTCCAGGCAATGTGTTTTGAGTAGGCATCCCACTCTGTATCAAGCCCAGGCCTAGTAGAGCAGATTTGGGGGATGTAAACCAGACAGGGAAAACTAGGTACTTAGCATGCCATGCAGATATGTAAAGTTCTGAGGACACCAACATCAAATACTTGACACTGCAGTCACCACAAGTCAAAGCAGACTGAGATAGATGGCACTTGGCAGGTGGCTTTTGGTAGTACGGTTGGACCTCTAGATAGGTACGGCAGAATAGTAAAACGGGGGCATATTATACACTGAAATCAGCAGAATTAGATATATGTAACAACTGGATGCAAAAGCTAAACAAACTGGAATGCACGACTTTTCAGGATTCACAGTTTCACAGAGATTGTAGCTTAAGCCCTAGCAGACTTATTAGTTGGGTACAGGCCTGTACATCCCTGGCATTCAATCCACAATAGTTGGTGATCCTACATGCCTCACCTAGGAGACATCTTTATTATTATCTAGTTGTGAAATAACATAATTACTTCCTACTAGGTAGAGGTGGTGAGGAGGTTTGTTCCACTGCAAGAAAAACAGAAGAGAACACCAGTATTCCCCCTACAGTATTACCGCTAGAAAGCATCTTCTAAATCCCTTCCTATTTCATGTTCCTTCTGGGTCTCTTCTCTATCTTCCACTGACCCAAAACTGTCCATGGGAATACTACTAGGGTATTCAGGACATTAAACCTTTAAAGAAAAAGGAAATACCAAATGTTACTTTATCCAGTCATACCTTCTGCTCCTTTTCTACCAAGGCCATTTTTTCATTAGTGATGTATGCCCCACTCCATGGCACAGTGGGTCTGCACTAGGCACTGCATCAGAGACAATTTAGGCAGATCACCGGGGGTAACATACACAGTGAATTCATAGCCATGTTCTTGCGGTCTAATTGCCCCTAGAGTTTTTTGCATGCTTATCAATGAGACTTTTATATTTTATGTGTCAAAGATGTATTCTCTCCCCCTCTTATTCACGCTATAGGACTGCTTTCAGGGCCTCTTTTGCTAGGGTGGTCACAGGTGAGGGTTGCTTCCATTCTTTCCATTGCCATTGTTACTGGATGGAGGTTTGCCCAGCAGTCAATCAACCATCTTTCAGCATGGTTGACTGGGCATGGCTGTGACTTGAGGGCTCTGCATTAGATATGGAGAGGTTGTGGATAGGGTTAAGCGACCCCCCCTATTGTTCAGGTTCGGCAAGTTCGGCCCAACTTTAAACAAAAGTTTGGCTGAAGTTAAAACCGAACACCAAGGGGGAAGCACTTTGGCGCATATATTACACCACCCATGATTGCTGGACATCTGTTACCTCTTCCTTCTACTCTCCCTCCTCCTTATCCAGTCAGCTCAGCATCTGTATCACCAATGAGCACAGCCATGGGGAAATGGCTGCAGGCCGTGCTGAAGCTCATCTAGCGTCCACAGCTCCTGGGTGGTGTGTGGTCTTTTACCCAGACAGATGATCCATGAACAAACAGATGAGTGGTTGCTGCCATTGAACCTGAAGCCTGGCAAGGTGATGTACGGCAATGGGCAGAATCTAGTAGCAGCTTTGTGCTGAGCCAGGTTGATGCACATCCCTTGCCTAGCAGATCTGCTCAACTTAGTGGTGCAAAGCTTCCTGGCCCAGTACCCAGACATGCCAGAGCTGCTGCATAAAGAACATACTGTGTATGGACACTTTCGGCGTTCACACCCTGCTGCTGCTCTGCTCACCTATCTGCAATGCAGACAATTTTTGGCTTTCCAACCCACCGCCACTTATGATGTGATTTGCCAACCAGGTGGATTTCCCACGTCTGGTTAGATGTGCGGTGTGAAAGATTCTTCTGGGACCCAGTATGTTCTTTTTATGCACAATTTACTCGCTTCTGCAGGAGAAAAAGGGGATGCAGTAGCTTCACGGCAACTCTTGAGCAGTATCCTGACAAATGTATTTAAAAAAAAAAAAACTTACGAGAACACGACCGTCTCCTTTTGCGACAGGAAGCTAACACAGTACATGCTTATCCCTATGGCTTGGATACCAAGGCACTTTCTTTTGTACAATCTTGTTTGCTGCTCCACTTCTAAAATCTAACAGTGCAATCGTATTCTGACTGGATTCCTAACCAATATTTACTCTGGTCCCTCCCAGTCCCCTGATATCTATCAGATTTTGTTCTGTTCCCTTGAGGCATCCCTCTGGAATGCTAGCACTTTGAGGGTGGTCCCTCGCCCTTTTAAACTTGCTCAGAAGTTCTAAGGGGTTACAAATCATTTCAAAACCTTATCACTATAAACCAATTTTCCTTTTTCTATACATATAAACCATAAACATGTAAGTGATTTAACAGGGGTTATCTTAACTTATCTTTATTCACAGATAAACATAACTTTAGCTTTAAAAGAGTGTATAGATTACCAAAGCAAGTCATGTACATTATTTACAGTTTTTTTGCTGGGTAAGGATTAACCCCTTCGAAATGTGTTATCCTGGTACCAAGGTCGGGGTTTCCCTGGTCCTATCCAAGATGAATGGAGTGGGGCATCTACTGCTACAGTAGCAGATTTCCAGACAAGTTCTATGTCAAGTCTATGATGAAGTGTTGAGACTAGTGGTATTACTAGGGTTTGGGGCAAGAGTACCCTTAATTCCCCACGGCAGGGTTAGAGTTCTGTGACCTACACTTTTGTTACTGTTGGGCCTAGTTAACTTTAAAAGGTTGCAATGTTTAACTTGATCTCAGGTCCTGAGGTCTGTCTACAGTTGGTACATCCCTGTCAGACATGAATGACTACACCCCTCAAACCATTACAATAAAATCTCTGCCTCATCCATCCCACTGTTTTCTCCATCCCCCAATGTCCTATGTGGTGTTGTACCTTAATGGCTACCTTTCGAGCAGGACCTTAGGAGAAGCCAACTATGCTTCACCGGTCGGGCCTATCGCCTAAGGAGTACCTGTTTCTGTACAAACCATCCCATAATTGCATTTGGTCCCAGTATCAAAGAAGATTTTGGGATTCTCTTGGCCACTTATGATGGTCCCTGTAAGAGGGAAACCTTTGACACTTACAACAGTAAAATACCAATACAATTTAGGGGTCATTAAATTTGGCCTCCACCTATACTGGTTCAGTTCTTAGTTCTAAGTTCAGGATCTTAGGGGATTTTGTTTGACTCAGCCTCCCCTGGTAGGGTAACTTAGCGGTTCCTAACCCTCAAACCTTATCCCCTTGAGAAGCTTCATGAGGAACCCAGACCGAGGGGCCAGCCACCTGATCAGCAACGGCCAGGCACTATCCTATTTGAAAACTGATGGCTGACATTCTAGTCCAGTCGCCCATGTGGTATACATGATTTTCCAGGACTTTAATTTTCACTGATTTTATTGGCTTTAAGACAAACTATGGAGATGATTTTAAACACATGATTAAAAGTGAAGTTTTACGTGAAGAGGAGTGTGGACCATTCGTTATACTTTTGATACTCTCACAGCCAACACCAAAATACTTCCCGGTGACTTTGGGGAATGTGTGCAGTAAATTACAGGGGTCTTTCCTGTGGGTAAGGGTGGTGGGACAATTCCAGCGGGCACCCAACCCAGGGAGCCGGTCACTGTGGGTGGGGGCAATCAAGTTCCTCTTTCCCCAGGCAGCGGCGTTGGCTAACTCCTCACAGGACCAAATGGCAATCACCCTCTAAAAGTACACTGGGGTGCCCGCTCTTCATGTATGTGCTGATGGCACAGCAAAATCTCTCTTAGCATAGGGTCTTTCCTCTCTCTCCCTCTACTTGTGCTGTATGGAAGCTCTGGCCTCAGGTCTCATTCTGGGAGACTTGGGGGTTGCTAGCCTAGGTTTTTATACCCATTAAATGGGTCTCTCTCATCTGTATGACAGTATGGTTAAAATGTTTTATACGAGTATGATACAGGGTAGAGTTTAAATTCTGTTTGCCATAGACCTTACTGAGCTGTTGAAGAAGGGCCAATTAAAAAGCTGGGCCTTGGTCAGAATATACCCATCATGGACAGCCATAGACAAGTATAATATTTTTTTTAATAAAAGCTGTGTGGCACTTTCTGCTGACTGGTCACAGGTGGGGATTACCATTGCAAATGTTATAGAGTAGTCAGCATTATTGTGTCAGTTTCAGGACAAATCTACGTTCAAGAAGACTCCTTGCACTCTAAAGTACAGTGTTTTCCATTCCAAAGGGTTTATACAGCCCTTAGCACCCTTTACTTCTTGATACTTAATGAAATTGCTGCACACCATGTCAATGATACCTCAGAGCCCATTGCTATAAACTTTCTTTTTTTACCCACTCCAGTGTCGTTTCCTTACCCCAATGGCCCAACTGCTGATGGACTTTTTTGACTACCAGACTGGCTGCCAGTAACCTTTCAGGGTGACTATTCATGAAACCATTTGGTGAATCTCGAGATGGTCCCAGTGTCTTAGCAATTTTTGAGCTTGCCTGGGCTAGTCCCTTTCCAGGTACACAATAACTTTCCCCCACCTTATCCCCATTGGGAACAGTGTAAAATGAGCCATTTCAAAGCATCAGAAAATCTTTGATTGTATGTAAATATCTTATGTATTCTAGGCGAAAAATATTTATTTTCTTCAGTTATCTAGGTCATGGTTGATCTGAGAAAGGCGTGTAATGTGCAACTTTATGAATCTTAAACATGCTCTGCTGTGGTCAGAGAAAGCTGTCGGACCATTGGGGCTTACTGTGCTCGATCAAGCTGAGAGCTCAGAGTTGATGTAGGACTACGTTTTGCATGGTCCTGGATAAATGGAATTAAAAAAATTGCAAACTTTAGAGTCCTGCTATGGCTTCTAACCTAGGCTGCTGGAAATGGAGGCATATGAGACAGGCATCAGGCCAGCTGCTTGCTGGCTAATTATTGCTGTTGGGTTTAGAGTCCCTTTAAGAGGTGGGAACTGGTGATTCTGGACCCAGATGTACAAGAGGGTGAGTGACAGGTCATTCCTTTGGGTAGTTCCCCAACTTGTTTTGCCTATGATTTGAAAGGCCTGGACATTTACGGAGAGCTGGAACACAAGTTTTCTGGATTTGTGACTCCTTTGGTTTAGTTCTCACCGATTGTTTCTAACTCCTCCCCTAGATCCCTGGTAGGAAGTTCCCAAGGGGCCCTGAAGAGGGCATCACTGGTTCAGTTAGAGGTGTAGGGCAATACTTGATTTTGAAATCAAGTACCTTTGCTCTAGGGCTCCTAGCTGGGTGGATGTCAGGTATGTGAGAGAGTTACTGTCGGTAATAATAACAAAAGTAGCCCCAGCCAAATAACTTTTTGGAAATGGCCCAAACCACTGCCAGCAATTCCAATTATATGTGGTTCAATCTATATGTGGTTATCAACATGCAGGCAGGTGGCTTATCAACCCCCAATCCCATTACTCACTATTCCACCTGCCAGGGAAGTACAGAAGAGCCCAGTGCCACTTGGCATGGGCCTGGTGTTCTTCCAGGGGTGTCCCCTTTCAAGCGCTTCCCCTCCCTGAGCCAATCAGTCCAGCACCCTATGCATAGGGACTGCCCCTAGTATTTACCAGACCTTGTGTCCTTTGGCACAGGTCCTGAGCTCTTCCGGGGATTCCCCCAGCACCCCTAGAAAAACACCGGGCCCATGGCGAGGGCTCCCTGGCTTTTCCACACCCCCTCAGACCAGTGGGAGTGTGGGTAATAGGGTGGGGTGTGAGTAAGCCCCCCACTGGCATTTTGGGCAGGTGGCTTGCTCTTTGAACCGGTATAAAGGGTTCCGTGGACCCTTATTACCTTGGGCCCCTATTACCTTTGAACTGGTACAAAGCGTTCCTTGGATACTAAACCCATCCATGCCTTCACTTTCCTGCCGGGTATCTTTTCTGATGTTGACAGGGTAGCTATAGAGCCAGGGGAGAAAAGCCTTTACACTAAAACAGAACACCTTGTGACTCTTATGTCACTGGAGAGAAAGGGCATGGAGGGGAAATCCTAAGAAATCCCCTTGCCTCTTCAGTGAAATAATTAGTCCAATGAGGGAGATTCCATAGAGGCTCTGCCTCTTTAGTATAAAAATTTCCCACCTCGGTGGCCCAACCTTTCTCTTAGTGGAGCATTATCCAGCTGAACACCAGATGCCAGTGCTACATCAAAAGATCATTCCACTGGAGCAGGAGGAGCCCCGACCTAGCAGATTTGCAGCAGTAAGTAGACTTACCCTTTAAAGGGGACCAAAGCCCCCCCAAACAACTCCCCCACCCCAGGTACATTACTGTTTGCATGTTTTCTGCCCCCAATGCTGCTTTGTATTCCTGTTATAGTGATTTTTAGTTTTCATTTTTCCCAGGTATGTTATTGTATACCATTGGTTTCTGACAGGACACCATTGTTCTAAACCAGCTGTTAAGCCCCAATCTCCTGCTGGGAGCAAATAGAGGCTGTTGGAAACAGTGCTAGAAGGAAGATAGATATCTATAAGATAAAAGAAGATTTATCTTTTTTTTTCTGTGAAGCCAAAATCGTATATTTATCCATTTCATTACCAGGAGGTGAGTTGATATGTGGGGTTTTGTTTTATTAATGTAACTTTCCATAGGACATGTTGGTCCACTTTAACAAGTCCAGCAGATGCAGAGTAAGGAATAGAGTAAAGTTCTAAGAGGAAGAGGAACTCCCTCCACTCCCATCCATTCCAGGTGCCACTTGATGGAGTTTTGCATCAGATTAGTTTAGTAAGTTTAGATTGTAGAGCAGGAGGAGGGGGGGAGGGACCCGAGAGGTAACGTGTAGAGACAGTGAATGAAGCATGGAGAGATCCTTCCCCTCCCCAGGCAGCCATTTTGTTCAGGCACCACTTGGTAGAAAACCTAGTCCAAGGAAAAAGAAGAGCAGTGTGAGCTAGTAGAAAAGAAGTAGCTAGAGGAGGAAGAAACCCTTGTACCTGGTGCCATCCACCCAGGAAGCCATTCCATTTCAGATGCAACTAGCTGTGCATGTTAAATGAGGTCCTGACCTGACATAGCAGGCAGTAGGTATGAAATCATAAATAATTCCTCACATACCAACTATACTTTAGGTTTCTTATGGCTATTTTAGAAGCAGGAACAAGGAGAAAGGGTTAGGAGATGTAACTATTTTTTTTTACTTTACTGGCCACTAGCCTGGTGGTGAAAGTATCTGTTTTTTTATTGGTAATTGAAGATGGGAAAAGTATACCTGCGTTACCCGCATCACATTTACCAGTAAAAACACAATTACCAACACCACCAGGCCAGGTGGCAACCCTAACTGGAAACATAGAGAACAAGTACTTGGTTTAGTAATCCTTACCTATGCATTGGTAAGGCCATTGAAAAGCATTTATAATTTCTAAAAAAAACATTTGCTGCCATTGTAAAATGCATATTATCCTTAGATTAGACCAAACCCATGTTATAATAATATTGTATGTGTTTTTCTTACTGTATTATTTAGAACTACCACTAGATGGAGCTCCTGCCACACTATATAACTGATAAGTACCATGTTGCCTTACAAATTATAGAGGCAACTTTTACTTACTTTTAACACTGTGGTCAGGTTCAGTGGCAACATCTCCTCAGGTAGATTTGGGGCAACACCTGTGTCACAGGAAAACTTTTGAATTGTATTTAGGCTTTAAAGCGGAGCAAAACCTGGGAATTTGACATTTCCGGGTTCCCTTCTGCATACCTCCCAACTTTTCAGAATGGGAAATCTGGACAATATGTAAATTAAGCCACACCCCCTCATTGATTGATGGATAGGAGATACATTGTAACAGTTACAACAATATAAACACTTTGAATAGGCAAATGAACCATTTTTTTTGCTGCAGATCTGCATGTTACACCTCAAAGACAGACAAAGGAGAACAACGAGGGACAGGGGGACACGGCCTCCAAATAGGGACAGTCCCTCCAAATCAGGGACACTTGGGAGGTATGCTTCTGTGCTGTGTGAAACCCCCCCAGAAGCCACCTCGCCACTCTCGACCAATGTGTGGGCTATCATCCAATGAGAGCCACCTGCTATGACATCCCTGCTATGATTCAGGTTTCCCCAGAGAAAATCCAGCAGCCGGCCTGAAATCTTTTAGATGCCCCATATGACGTGCGTTCTAATGAAGAATCCTGTGATTCTGACTATCCGTACCTGATTTAGGATGCCCCGCTGTGTGAAACCCCCGCCGTTGTTCTCTACCCCTGCCACTGTGCTCTACCCCCTACCGCTGGACTCTACCAGTCACCTAACCCTTCCACCCCTGATGTTCTCTACTACCCACCTGACCCCTCCACCTCCTGCTACTGTCCTCCACCACTTACCTAACCCTGCCACCCCCGATGCTATCTTCTACCACTCAGCTAACCCCTCCACCCCCTCCCGATGTCCTCCACTACCTACCAAACCCCTCCACCCCCTGCCACTGTCCTCTACCACTCGCCTAACCCCTCTTCCCCTGCCACTGTCCTCTACCACTCACCTTACCCCTCCTCCCCTGCCACTGTCCTCTACCACTCACCTTACCCCTCTTCCCCTGCCACTGTCCTCTACCACTCACCTAACCCTGCCACCCCCTGATGCTATCTTCTACCACTCACCTTACCCCTCCTCCCCTGCCGCTGTCCTCTACCACTCACCTTACCCCTCCTCCCCTGCCAATGTCCTCTACCACTCACCTAACCCTGCCACCCCTGATGCTATCTTCTACCACTCAGCTAACCCCTCCACCCCTTGCCGCTGTCCTCCACTACCTACCAAACCCCTCCACCCCCTGCCACTGTCCTCTACCACTCACAATACCCCTCCTCCCCTGCCACTGTCCTCTACCACTCACCTTACCCCTCTTCCCCTGCCACTGTCCTCTACCACTCACCTTACCCCTCCTCCCCTGCCACTGTCCTCTACCACTCACCTAACCCCTCCACCTCCTGTCTCTGTCCAACCCCTTGTCACTGTCACGTGCCACTTACCTAGCCAATATACCTCCTGCCACTGTCCTCAACTTCTCACCAAACCCCTCCCCCCAGCAACTGACCTGTGCCTCTGACCTAACAGAAGACAGTAGCAGCAGCATAGTAAGGGCAAAAATTGAAGGACCAGACTGGGGCAGCAAGTACCAGAGGGCAATCATCAGTGAAGAAGACTGGGAAACTGACAACAAGTAACTGGACAAGGTGGTGAGTACTGAGAGGCTGACCCACAATGCAGTGCAATGCAGGTATCTGTAAATACACCTCACCCAATGTGTAACTATTCTCAGGTCCCTCTTCAAATAAAACCCCAGTAAAATTAGGTAGGTATCTTGGCATTGCAGGGCTCTTAGGTGGCAGAAGAGGGAGGGTTAAAGAACAATCACCTGGATATTCACTATTCCTGTGATTTTGTCTCTCTCTTGCGGGGCATTCCAGTATAATAATTCTTATCTTGCCGGTGATCCCATGGCACATGCACATGCTCTCCTCCAATCAGTGGTTAGTGCTCCATTCAGATTTACTAAGCAACTCTGACAGAGCTGACATCAGAGTGGCTTAGTAAAGCTGAATTGAGCATGAGCAGCTGGCTGCTTCCCTTTGGCTGTGCACAGCCATGCCAACCATTCAGAAATGCCTGGGGATGGTGTGTGCATCAGCCAGAGGTGACAGCACAGCTCAAATGTGCATTGTGGGAACTTTGGTGAGGAGAATATACTGGGCAATCTGGAGCATTTCACACTGAGGGGCACCCTGTGGACCAGAACCCCTCCCATACCCAGAGGTCTTGGCCTGTATTAACCTAAAATGTACATAACTTGCCATCCCTCTGCCATTTGTGAGCCTGACATTATGTATATACTTACTTTTTCCTTTCATGATCTGCCTACAAGGCGTTCCTCCTCCTCTTGGAGTTAGGATTCAGAGGTGTGACACTGGTGTGACCAGGAGACGGGCTTAACTAAAAAAAATGTTGGCGCGCTACACATGCTTATTCTCTCAACCCTTCTTGTCATCTTCAAAAGTTTAGAGACATGATTCTCACAAGGTGCCACACCTCTTCCAGGCCACGCCCCATGCCCAAACTGAACTGATTAGGTATAAAGCAGGACATACAAACACATGCATCCCTAGTTCTACCAGAGCTGTAAAGGAACAGCTTAGGGACTGACACACAGCAGGCATTCCAAATCGGTATGCTCCAGGGGTGGGTACTTAACTGGACCTAGAGCTTTAGAGACTCTAGATCTGGTTTCGGTCCACTTTAGGGGATTATTTGATTAATATAAAATAAGTACAACATCAGTGCAGTAAATATAGTAAGAAAGGCAATATAAATAAGTTAGAGCAACAGAAAAAAAAATAAAAAGGGAATAATGGGATGAATGATATTTCAGGTTTTGCCAAAAGCAGTGTTTCTGATTATATGAGTCCAGTCATATACAGGACCACTGCTTTCAAATGGCCTTCTGTAGTACAGTCAAATCTCAAATGTTCCCAGGAGAGCTATTGGGGCCGGCATTGGCCATACCTTATCAGTGGGGCGTGATCTATGTGTCACACATCTCCTGGCCTGTATCTGGGGCTTACAACTTACAGTATTTTTGCCCTATAAGATGCACCTGTCCAAAAAAGATGCACCTAGGATTTAGAGAAGGAAAACTAGAAAAAAAAATATTCTAAGCCAAATGTTGTGCTAAAACACCCAATTACAGACAGTGTGGCGTTCCCCCATCCCATTCCCATAGGCAGTGTGGGATGCCCACATCCCATTCCCATAGGCAGTGCGGCTTTCCCCCCCTCCCTTAGGCAGTGTGGCATTCCCCCTTTCCTACTCCCCATAGACAGTGTGGCACCCCCCCATCCGATTCCCCATATAGGCAGTGTGGCATTCCCCATCCCATTCCCCATATTGTCAGTGTGGCATCCCCCCACCCATTTCCATATAGGCAGTGTGACATTCCCCCATCCCATTCCCCATATAGGCAGTGTGGCATCCCCCCCATTCCCATATAGGCAGTGTGGCATCCCCCCCATTCCCATATAGGCAGTGTGGCATCCCTTCCCATTCCCATATAGGCAGTGTGGCATTCCCCCCTCCCATTCCCCATATAGGCAGTGTGGCATCCCTACCCATTCCCAAATAGGCAGTGTGGCATCCCCCCATTCCGATATAGGTAGTGCGGCATTCCCCCTCCCATTCCCATACATGCAGTGTGACATCCCCCTCCCATTTCCATATAGGCAGTGTGGCATCCCTCCTCATTCCCATATAGGCAGTGTGGCATCCTCCCATTCCGATATAGGCAGTGCAGCATTCCCCCCTCCCATTCCCTTATATGCAGTGTGACATCCCCCCTCCCATTCCAATATAGACAGTGTGGCATCCCTCCTCATTCCCATATAGGCAGTGTGGCATCCCTCCCCATTCCCATATAGGCAGTGTGGCATCCCTACCCATTCCCATATAGGCAGTGTAGCATCCCCCCCCCCATTCCCATATAGGCAGTGTAGCATTCCCCCCCTTCCATTCCCATAGAGGCAGTGGGGCATCCCCCTCCCTTTCCCATATATGCAGTGTGGCATTCCCCCCGCATTCCCATACAGGTAGTGTGGCATTCCCCCTCCTTCCATTCCCCATATAGACAGTGTGGCATTCCCCCGCATTCCCATATAGGCAGTGTGGCATACCCCCGGATTCCCATATAGGCAGTGGGGCATCCCCCCGCATTCCCATATAGGCAGTGTAGCATCCCTCCCCATTCCCCATATAGGCAGTGTGGCATACCCCCGCATTCCCATATAGGCAGTGTAGCATCCCTCCCCATTCCCCATATAGGCAGTGTGGCATTCCCCTGCATTCCCATGTAGGTAGAGTGGCACCCCCCCCCCCCCCCCATCGCATTCCATTCCCCATATAGGCAAAAGTAAAAAAAAAAAAGAAAACTCACCTTTTAATCCTCCCCGCTGTCCCCACCGTCTTCATACACAGACAAACGGCCTTATGCAGCGGTGGGCGTGGCTGACGCTCAAGCATCGCCCACGCCCACCTCTGTATAGTCCGGGTGTCTTGGTCTGCTGGGGCCATGGAGAAGTGGCAGGGACAGTGCGAGTGGTGATACCTCTGCTGCTCGCATTGTCCCTGTCACTTTTCCTTGGCCCCAGCAGACAGTGAACACACGGCCTTATACAGCGGTGGGCGTGGCCAACGCTTGAGCATCGGCCACGCCCGCTGCTGCATAAGGCTGAGTGTTCACTCTGTATGCTGGCGCCACAGAGAGGAAGTGATGGAGGCAGCTGTATCTGCTGCCTTCTCCGCAGCGCCTGCACATACAGCTTCCTCACTCTCTGCGGCACCAGCACACAGAGTGAACACCCTGCCTTGCTATAGTGGTGGGCGTGGCCGATGCTCGAGCGTACAGTACATTATTACAACATTTTGTATTTATTCCCCACCATATGGCCATTAGGTCACTGGGTCTAGAAGGAATCCCCTGGTCTTTGACTGGTCTTCAAAGCCCTGATGGCGTAGATGGACAGGAGGTTCCATTTGGGAAAATAGGGTTATGTGGAGTTGAGATGAAGGGTCACAATAGAGTTTTACGGGCATTATAAGGCAGGCAGCAAAGGATCATGATCTAGAAACAAAGCTAAGGTTCAACCTGAGAAGTCAAATACAAAGGTCGGTCAAACAAGAAAATTCAAATAAAAATCACAGTAAAAGGAAGCAAGAAATATCCAAAGCTAGTCAAGCACTGATCTTTCAGGGGGCTCTTTTTATGCAACACTGCACATGAAAACTTGTGCTCATAACCAAAGGGGAGAACAACAATGCATGCCTTAGTATGCACCCATTACTACTGTGCTCACATCTCTTTGTACTTGTTGCTGGAATAGGAGCAATTGTTTTTGGTGGGATTCAGTGGCGTAACCAAATGCGATAGAGCCCTGGTGCGAACATTAAATGGGCCCCTTTCAAGGCTCATACAGTATTTTCTGTGTTTTAACTCAATTGGATCAAGCTTAACAAAGTAAAGACTGAAACATATTTATCTAAATGATTCAAAAGATTGATGCTAGACATGCTGGGGCCAGTGAGTATACTGAGCATACTGAAAATACTGTAAGTCAACATTTCCAACAAAGCGGGATACTGATTACATAAAGCGAAAGTAAGCAGAGGAAGATTTTAGACGACAGAGGAGATGTTGGAGCACATATTTGCTAGGTGATCATCTGTGATACTTGCCTTGCTGGTTCTCATCTGTGACCCTGTTTATGACCTGGTTTGCCGACCTAGGCTTTGAATTCATCTTTCGGCTACGATCTTTATCTTGTTTACTCAACACTGCCCATCACAACCTTTGGCTTGTTTACTTCAATAACCCTCCTGCTTGTCCCGGACATTGACTTGATTGGTGGATTAGTTCAGAGAATCATAGAATCTAAGCAGTTTCAGCCTGATGCTCCAGTACCCAGTTAGCCAACAGCATACAGGCAGTTAAGCCAAGTTTCTTTGCAGCTCAAGTTTATCCCTCATCATCAGGGGTAAGGGTAACAACAAGAGGGTCTCATAGATTCCAGGACCTGGGCGACTGGTGTGCCCACTGCAATCTCTATTTGTGTGGAACTTAGCTACACCCTGCAAACTGGGGCTTAATGGACCTGCCCAGCCAAGAACAATAATTGTACTCACTTTTTGTCCCTCACAAATGTTATAAACAGTTATTTTCTTCTAAAAAAAAGAAATCAAACCTATTTTTGAGTCTGTCAGTTGTTAATGGTGTAACTCACTTTTGTGGGAGGCTTTTCCACAGCTTTATAGTTCTTATGGTAAAGAAGGATCGTCAGCTTTGGAGAATGAATCTTTTTTTCCCTCTAGATGGCGGGAATGCTCCCTTTTATCCATCTCCATTTATATATTCATACAAGTTAATCATGTCCTCCCAAGACTAAATACAATGAATTCATGTAATATTTCTTTATTAACTAAGGTTCTTCATCTTCCTTATCAGTTTGGAGCTTCTCTGCACTATTTCCATAATCAGGGGATCCCTTCTTTGAACTGAAGTGTGGATCTGTGAGTAATAATTGCCCAAATTTGGATTTCCCAGGGATCTTAAACCAGAGGGGCATCCTATATCATGATACCTCTGGGCAGTGCTGCATCTGGTGTTCATGGTGCAGGTCCACAAGTATGAAAAAAATCCAACACTCTAGCTGTCCCCTCAGCACCCCAACAATGAATATGCTGCATACATGTTGACCCCCCCAACAGCACCTCAGAATAAATATGTAGCGTGTGTTTGAGCCAATCCCTGAGTTCTGAAAATGAATATGCAGAGTGGGCATCTATCTATCCATTTGCCCCTCATGTGATAAGCATTGCCCCACATGCCACAGAATGACCCTTAGCAGTGAAGGGGGAGGGTACAAGGGGTTACATTCAGACCTTGTGGCAGTGCAAGGGAATACATGTAGTGTAGGTTGGGGCGCAAGGAGCTAAATGCAGACAGTGTGTACGTGTGGGGGAGAAGGTGCAAGGTGTTAAATGCAGTACACAGACAGGCACATTGTAGGCTCCAGACACACAAGGGTCACATGACTCCAGCAAGCAATGGGGGTAGACAATAAGACTGCTGACAGGTTTAAAATCCTTTCTCCATCTAATTGAAGCGCCAAAATGGTATTTGTTATTTACTATAGCAGTAACAACGCACTCTAAAACACCCCCTGCAGGTTTCCCAACCTGAGTTACATGTACCCCAGTGGGTACATGACTTTTTTTAGGGGCACACCAACAGAGGTAGTCCGACTGGTCAGGTATATTATTTTTACAGTGAAATGTTATCCCTTCTTGATTTAAAAGTACTGCAAGGCCTATTGAATTACTTGGTTGAAACTTCTTGCAGCTAGCGCGTATTGGTGTAAGAAAGGTTGGAACCACTGGCCTAGACTGTTAGGGCATGGCTCTCACTTATTGTATTTTGTATTCGCAATATTCATTGTGAACTCTCTTTTACCCTGTTAGTAATCACCACTTTGTACAGTGCTATGATAGTGCTTTAATAAAATAAATAATACTTTGACAATTATTTATATTAAGCTTTGTAAAGTAATTAACACAAAGAAGGACAGCAGTCAGCTGCAAGCAGATATAGATACTTTGGAAGCATGTGGAGTAAAAAGGCAAATTAAGTTTAATACAGATAAATGTAATGTTATGCACATGGGAAGGAAACGTGTGCCATTATTACATACTAAATATGGAATCACCGGGTAAAACTACAATGGAAAAAGACTTAGGGTCTTAGTAAACAATAAACTAAACTATAATGACAAATGACTGACATCAGCTGTTAAGTCAAACAGTATATCATAGGGTTCATCAAAAGGAGGATAGGGGCCCATTACCAGAGAATCATTTTACCCCTCTGTAAGTGTAACTGTATTGTGTACAGTGCATAAGAAGGACATTCCAGTGTGCTGTTCCTCTTTAATGTAATGCAATGTAATTCATGTGGGTTATGTAGCTCCCTTATAAATCACGGGCATGCACCTAATTATTAATATATAGCAGCTGTGGGAAAGGGGTGCCCCTTTTGTTTTGTTTTTATTAAATGAGAACTTGAGAATGTTCAAATATAGGCAATTAAATAAAAAATGGGGGGACTAGAGTACCCTGAAAGAATGGAGTGATCTAATTACTATGTATAAATATATCCTTGTCAATACAACATTCTGTCCCACTCTGTAACCATAACCCAGAGTCACCTGCTAAGATTAGAGGAAAGATGCTTTTCACACCAGGATAAGAGGAGACTCTTTACTGTAAAAGCAGTGAGACTATGGTCAGAAGAGGTAGTAATGAAGAATACACTACAAGAGTTCAAAAGTCCCCTAGATGCTGTCCTTACCAGCTATGGCTACTATACCACTGGAAGGAGATCTTCTTTTATATATAGGCTGAACTGGAGGAGCGTTTTTCTGCCTTACCAGCTATGTTACTATGTAATAATAATAATAGTAATAATAATAATAGGGAATGTGGCGCTGTAATAGTGTTTTCTGGCCTACTAGGCCTCCTCCTTCCCCCCAGGCCCGATAACAGGCTTTGGCCATTTGGCTATTTGATGTGTACAGCAGGTCAGGCAAAATTTAAAAAAAGCAATCTGCTCTTATAATACAGCCCATCTCTCACTAAACACAGCTGGAAAAGGGAATCCCCCGAGGAACCCTTATGTAAATTCCCCCCTTCCATATCACAGGCGTTAAACCCTATCGCCATACATCCTGTAAGAATTTCCTGGATGTGCTTGGATCTGTATGATATTAAACAGGGCTGGCGGCTTCTCGTCTACATTGCAGTCTGGGGAATGTAAGAACGTGTGATGATTTCATGCTCCGTCTTTGGCGTCTACATTTTTAACATCTAAGATCTTTCTTTTTTTATCGACTCCTGCCAGTGCCTCTACTCTATAGCTCTTATCTCCCGCTGCTGATTGGATGAGGACAGTGTGAGAAGGTACGGCGTCACAAGTGCCTGATACCTGATGAAAGCCAGTGGAGGGGAACCTCAATCCACATTCTGCTATAAAGGGACAATAGAATTTCTATATAAAATAAATATAAAATAGAAAGGCTTTAAACTATTAAAGAAAATCCCCCCTCCCAGCTAATTTTAGCAGTAGAATAGCCTATCTTGTGAAGCTCAGAAATCTCGTTTGAAAAGAGCTTTTATTATCCAGTCCAGTCCAGTATCCAGGGCCATATTTTGCCTAAGGAGGTCCCATTGTCCAATTTATTTATTTATTTTTTCTTGGCCGCTGTCAGGGAACCGGGCGTCACGAGGTCCGACTACAACCAGGGACCTCCTTGCACACAGTTCTCTGATAAATTGGTGGCAGCGGTGGGATAAGGCAAATAGTGTAAGTGAGTGTGGGCCCCATACGCTCATACACTAAAGATTACCAGCAGTGGCTTTTCTGTTGCTGGGATCTTAAGATTAGCTCAACACTAGGCATATTCTGAGAGTGGTTACAGTAAATTGTGTGATTACAACAGTGAGCAGTAGAGCAGCTGCAGGCATGGCAAGTGGCACCAGGGCCAGAAGCAGGGATGTGGCTGCCGATGTTACACTGGGTGCAGAGGGGCCCAGCCAGGGCTCTCCCAGAAGCCAGTCACCAGCCCTCAGCATCCCGGAGGACCGAGCCCCGCCTGCCGGTCCTCCCAGCCAAGCAGGCTCATATGCTCTCCTGCATGCTGCCCTGGCAAGTCTCCGGGCCGGAGACCGGGACACCTATGAGGTCCTCATGGGGGAACGCCGGGTGCAGGCTGAACGCGAGGAATGCCGGGAGCAAGCAGAACGTGAGGAACGCCGTGAACGTGAGCAGTTTGAGGCTGCCGAACGCCGTGAACGCGAGGAACGCCGGGAGCAAGCTGAACGTGAGGAACGCCGAGAGCAAGCTGAACGTGAACACCATCTCCAAGTTTTGCAGCTTCAGCACCCTCAACCCAGCACATCTGGTCGCGCGCCCCCTGAGAACCAGGCCCCAAAGGTGCATGTGAAGGATTTCCCCATCTTGGACAAAGGCACAGATCTGGGCACCTTTATGCTGGCTTTTGAAACGGTTTGCCATCAATTCCATGTCCCGGAGGATCAGTGGGTCAAGTACTTAACCCACCCTGAGCTATGAGGGGGTCAAGCAAGCCCTGATCTGTCAAAATTATAACCTTACCCCGGAATTTTATCGGAAACCTGCCAGCTGGGAAGTGGGTAAGCCGCCGCTATCGTTGCACATGCCCCTCAGCCCAAGACCCCTGCCCCTACCCCCTTCTCCAGGCAAGGGCGGCCCCAACTGTGTAACCACTGCAACCAACCAGGACACTTCAAGGTCGCCTGCCCCCAGCGCCAGCGGGGTGCGGCCCAGCGCCCCTCCACTGTGTTGTGTGTTGGTGAGGGGGCAGGGAGGTGTCTGGACAACGTACAACCCGTCACCGTAGGCCAGGCTGTGGCCGTGGTACTTAGGGACACAGGCGCAGAGACAACTCTTGTGCGCCCTGAGATGGTGTCCCCACCGGACTTCGTCCCTGGAAAGACTGTCTCAGTCTCCGGCATTGAGGGAGGTGCATCGGCACTCCCCATGGCAAAAGTTTATTTGGACTGGGGTGCTGGGCGGGGTGTGCAGGAGGTGGGGGTATCGCCAAATATCCCTGCCGGTGTTTTGCTAGGGACAGACTTGGGCCAGCTAGTGTCTCAGTATGTGGCCACTGAACCCCCAAGGTCTGGTCCCCCAGAATGTAATAACATGTATATTTCAAGATGTGCAAATAATGTGAGTAACGTGAGTAACCTACCTGCTACAGGGAATGTGGGGGTGGGGAGTATAAAGTGTGCTTCTTCCTCCCGGAGGAAGGAGGGTGACCCAGCAGCTGGGGAGGAAACTGCGACTGAGGTGAGGGCTGTTCCAGGAGACGTGGGACCCCTAGGTAAGTCCACATCGCAGGGTTTCACCGCCACTGGGGTATCAGAGGGCCAGGCTGGTCTGTCTGGACTGGCGGCTTGGATGGGAATGGAAGGGGGGCAGGCATTACCTGAGGCCACAGCGGCTCTGGCCACTATCGTGAATAGTGAGAGCGCTGGTGGCTCAGGGGCCCTCGGGGGTCTAATTGCCCCCTTCCTCCAAATGAAAACTTAAAAAAGAGAAAATGGGAGACACCCCTAGGAAATATAAATATATTAGTATGTAGGCACTGCCCCTTTAATCATATAAATATGGGGCGCCCAGCTAACCTCACTTCTATTGCATAATCCACAAAAATACCGACAATTGGTTATTTGCTGGGCTGGCCAATAAACATACTGATATGATAGGCAAAAAAAGAGAAAATACTTTAATGATAGTGCAAAGGGGCACACAACGCATATGACAAACAAGACTAAATGACACATACTGATTAAAATCGCATTGCGATGAAACATATACAAATAGATGGAGGCCCCTGCCAGGCCGACCTGGACTCCACACTCACATCCACAGACACTCCACTCATAGCAAAAAATGCTGGCCAGCATAAAATATAGGGACAAAAAAATCTATCCACAATGGAAGCAAGGAGTAGCATATATTGAGAACATAGTTGCTGGGGGCGCCAGACTAATAGTGCTGTCCACCAAGTCAAATGTGATACAAGTTGGTAGAAAAATGTATTTAAGTTGATTATATAAAGGCTCTAGTCACAGAGCAATAAAATGCAATCTTGTATGTCTATCCAGCATGTATAGATGGTAAGAGACTATGGCAGAATGACATGCTAATTAGATGAGGGCTCAACACCTGAGGCATTTAGAGGCAGTCCTGTGTAACCGGGTTTGTATTTATCATCATACTGGAAGCGCCTTAAATCACTCCACATTGGGGTCCGTGCCCCTGCTGAGGACCAGATATAATCTGTCAGACGAAACAGCAGGGGACATATAACACGACACTCAAACATCAGTATACTTGCGCTCTTCTATGAGGGCCGGTGCAGGCGTGCAGAAGTCATCCCCGTCCTACCTCCGTGAGAGGTTCCTCAAGCCATCCAGGTGTATTTCTGCGGCGTGAGCCGCCAACAAACTTGCCACTCTTACTTTGTCAGGTCGGTCCCGCCGATAAAGTGTCCACGCTAGAGCCTGCTTGCAAGTGCTGCCATGCTATGAGCGAGCACGTGTGGTGGGTGTGGTCAGGGGCCCCGACCAACAGCTGTTTCGCTCCTGCTCGGGAGCTTCGTCAGGGTAGGAGGGGCTACCTCTATTGCGTCATCTTTATAGGCGGCCTTGGATGAAGAAGAGGCCAATCATTTCCCTGCGCTCGCAGCTGCGCAGGATGCAGACAAGGACACTTGCTTCTGTTAGCTCCTATTCCAGCTTGTCATCCTTAGCTTGCGCCTGCGTGATCAGCCTATACACCACACGCAGCGTGCGCATGCGCAGTAGGTTTCGCCTCACCGCCCACCGCCTGCACAGTGCATCTAGCTCTTTCAGCATTAACCGGCAACTAAGAATGTCCGGAAGTTTATTTCCTAATGTCCACAGTGCATTGGCAATAGTAATTCATGCGCCAGTTTGGTAGCCTCCCACATCTATTAAAAATATAAGTACTTGCTATTCTATTGGGTTATTGATGTTACACACACATCCAACAAACTCATACACAGCTTGGCCTAGATATACGTAAAGCAGATAGCCGGGCAGATGACAACCCATTCTATCTTAGGTCCTCATATCCTTATAAGCGCGGGCCCCAATCCTTAATTACTGTAAATGAGTAAATGACTAGGCTGGATGAACATCCAATACATATATGTCCTGCATAGCTATAAGCCCACGCCAAAAGTACATAGCAAGATGGATAATGAATAGTGGGTGCCAGGGCCCTACTTTTTGCCTTCCCAAACTGTCAGGAAGAAAGCCAAAGTTGCACCTAAAACATATTGCTTGAACGTCAAATTGAAGGGCAGCATTATAGAAAGGCAAGGGAAATAAAGGAAAAAGTGCCACAGAGACACCAAACCCACTAAAACTCCGCCCACAGGCTAACCTATAGGAACGCTTTCAGGCCCATATCAGTATTCAAACCCAACGGGAACATGGTACCCAGCTCATAGATGAGCCTCGATTCCTGCTGCAGAAGCCGTGTATCCCAGGATCCCCCTCTATTGGAACCCTTCAACTTGAAGATTCCACATGCTGTCAGTCCCGTACTCCAAACCAAGTGGCTGCCAGGGCCGACGGAGGTCCGGAGGGAGGTCCTGGGAAACGGACAGGGGATGGGATGGTCTCTTCTATTCCAACCACCCCACGTCCAGGGTTCCTGGCACCTCAACCCGAGAGGACCAGTCCATGCCCAAAAGCAGGGGTGGTGGAACCTGCAGGTGGGGTGAGGGGTGCCCATGGAGAGGTGGGACCCCTAGGTAAGTCCCCACTGAAGGGTTTAAGCACGCCCGGGGTGTTAAGGGACCAGGGTGTTCTGCCTGAACCAGCAGCTTGGGTGCAAGTGGTGGAGGAGCAGGTCCCAGAGTCCCCTCAGGGGACCGACCGCTCCTTCCCTTCCTCCCAAGAGGCTGCTGAGACAGGCCGAAACCCAGAGGTGGGTCCCGTGAAACCGACTGAGGACATGGTGGTCCCGACCATGTCCAGGCAGAGATGTGGGGTAGCATCAGGCACTGATGACCCCCAGAGGGTCCTCCCCAAACAGGAGATGCAGCCCCACTCGGTCCCAGACCCCAGATGGGTGGTCTGGGGACAAGTGCGGCTGTACCCAACGATGGTCAAGTCAGGGTCATCAGGAGAGTGGCCTGAGGACCAGCGGTTGGTGGTCCCCTAACTGCCCAGGGCTAAGGAGTGCTATGCCTTACAGAGCCAGACGGGTGGGCACATAGGGATCACCAAGAAGGTCAGAGGGTGGGGGTGGCAGGGTCAAGTCCCAGCATCCCACCGATAACTCTGCCACAAGGAAAGAGGCCTGTACCAATGGCGGTGGACTATGCCACGCAGGGCCCAAGTTCACTGACCTTGTCACCCACCTGGGTTGACGGGGTGGGTACTGCCCTGCGGGAGATCCTTCCCACAGAAGGTCCCCCCCAGGGTAGACTCTCCCTCCGGGGGGCCCAGTTCATGGTGCTGGAGGCTAGGCAGGCCCCCACGCGGGGTTGTCTCCTTGGCCAGTGTTGGCAACATGCACCGGGGCCCCTGGTTCGGGTAAAGCAGAAATGGATGAGTGGCCATCGGCAGACTGGGGACCCGCGGTCCCAGCTATGGGCCACCCTACACCCCTTCCGGGAGTGGTCCAACCCCTACTCTGGAGGGATGTGGACCTTGCCCAGAATCCTTAACCCGAAACAGCCCTGTGGCCGTGGTGCTGCCGCGGAGTGCTACCGACAGGGATAGGGGGCACATGGGCGCACGGGCCAGCATCAATAAGCGCTGCCCCTTAGCGCCCTCTTAGAGGGGGAGGTGTGGGGAATAGGTCAAATATTATATTGCACCTTATTGCTGATGTTGGCAGTCCCCTTTAAGAAACCCCACATATCAAGAGCTAGAGATTCCCTTTATTATAAATGCACAAGTCCGTATCTCCCTTCAGGAAGGAATAATTAGCATGTATGTGTGAACAGCTCAGCTCACAGACCGCCTGCTGGTCGTGTCACACCTTGGGCTGCGAAGCTGCCGGGCGGTCTGGAAGCTCAGTGGACCTCCTGCTGTGAGTTTGTCATAGGCAGAATTTAAACGACAGATTCCCGGCACCGATAGAATTTGGATCATATCGCGGCATCCATGTATCCTAGCGCCAAACCGGTTACAGAATCAGAACCGGCTCCCAAAACCGCATCAGGGCATAGTAAATTGCGGTCATAAAAACACAGCAAAAGCTTGCAAACGGAGAACTAAGGTTCTGGACAAAATAGAAACCCGATTCCAGGACTCATTGCGGGCGCGGCGTCCAGCCCGATAGTTGGGTACCGCTTACAAGGCCAGGCAACCCCCCTGCTCCGAGTTAGAGCCTCTAAAGGGTTTTAGGGCAAAATCCCACTCTAAAAAATGGGAGGTAACATCCCCTCCCACAATGGGGAGGGGAGGTGGAGAGCCTGGCAGCATAAATAGGATGGTCAAAAACCAGGCTGGTGTCACTCAACGGGAAGGGGGTTATGCAGCCGGCGTACCCAGGGGTGTCCATCACCATAACCATCATCATAAGCTCCCCCTTGTGGGAGCTTCTCTCATCACGACTGCATGCCAAGGTAACTTATGCTTATTGTTTCTCTGTGTAACTCACTCTGTTCTGTAACCATCTCAAGAATAGCATATTTTGTTTATCACCTGTAACATTTCATACTACTTCATAGTTAAATGCTTGTTAACTCTGCCTAGGGTGCTTATTAGCATTAAAACATATATTTAATTTGAGCGGTCTGCTTTGCCTTAAACCAAGAATCGGTGTGTCCGAAGGCTGTGAGCCGGGTATCCCTGATAGGAGAGGGATCGGACAAAGGGTTTTTGGGAACACGATGGGTGTGCACGGAGGTCCCTGGTTGTAGTCGGACCTCGTGACGCCCGGTTCCCTGACAGCCGCCAATTATACCCACACCTGGTTAACAATTGAAAAAAACGAATGCCTGAGAATTCAGGTGAAGGTCTATGCCACATCCACTTCTTCTGTGAAACGTTGTGGTCCACTAACGGAATGCAACTGCATGTCACTTGGGGAACACAACAAGTGTATTGAACATAACTGGCAATTTAAAGGGGCACAAGAAGAAAAAGAACATGTAAAAGCTTACAGTCTATTAGAGGATAAGGTATGATACCCCTGCAGACACAAGAGAGGGTGCCCAACTAGTCTGATGCAAGATGGTGGAGATAGGTCCACCTCTCAAAGTGCAAAAAAAGTGGTCATTCATAAAGAGGGGCTGTATCAAGATTATAACAGCTATAATCAGCAGCACATAAGGATGTGCATGGCAGCTAAGCAAATTAACACTGTATGATCCCTTTAAATAGTAGTACTTTGTTGCCTCATAAGTAGCAGGGACCGTGCTAGGACAGTTCACAAGCGGAACTTAACAAAAGAAAATTATTCTACTAATGTAATGATCTAGATGGAGGAGCTGTGTAAAAATAATGTGTAAAAATATTCTGGCCTAATGGTTCCTGCTTAATAATAAGGAGCTAATGAAGAGAATGCTGGCCAGCACATCACTGGGATGGAGAATTGTGACAGAAGCCTTGCTGATCAGAAAGTGCCTTGATTTAATGTCATTGAAAGTCGCCTTTGTGCTGCTTGAGATGCTATAGCTTCGGTAGTGTTTGCTCTGCTTAATTAACCTGCTAGAATGGAGCTGAGAGGATCTCATATTTGAAGACTATCACACTGGGGTGTAATTAAGGTTTTCTTGTTTTTATGTGTTAAAACCTTGAAAATTAAGACAAACTATCTTATGCTTAAAGGAAACTGTAGGTAAAAATGAAAATCCTGCATTCACTCCCTCCACCACGTTATATCCCTTATATCTCAAAAATCAAATGTATTTTCATTTTTATCATATCTATGTTGCTATTATGGTATCTGCTCCCTTTTGTCGTTGCTTGTGTATTAATGTGAAAGCCCATTGTCAGCAAAGTGTTTAACCTTCATATAATAGACAGCTATGTATCCGGGTCCTGCTTAAACCGAACCTTCATCCTGAATAAGAACATATCTTATTAGTTTCCGCCACCCTGTACATACACATTGCCCCCATTAAAAATGATCCTTACAGCATCTAGTGCATTTTCTGAGCCTTTAAACATTCAAGATGGCAGCACATGGAGTTTCAGGCTGCCTGCAAACAGGAACTGTCTTCTTAGTGTGCCGCGCTGCATTCTGAGATTGCTGACCCTTTCCTGACCCCAGCTCTGCCCTGTTTGTGCAAAGCACAGCTATAACCCCACCCTCTGCACTTTCCCCCTCTCCTCTCCTCAGTATGTTGCAGGCCAGTTGGGAAAAGAATATAAAGTAAGTGATTAAAAAAGTTAAATATATTAATTTTAGATGCTGGAGAATCATTTAAAAAAGTTAAATATATTAATTTTAGATGCTGGAGAATCATTTTTAAGGGTTTGGGCTATTCATTAAAGGACACTAAAGGTCCTTTTACCACATGGTCATGGGGTTCAGGATGTAAGATCTAACCATTTCCAAATAGCTATTGATTAACAATAGAATATCCATCTATCAAACAGGTCTTACACATCTATGAGCTGACGCCTGTAACGCTACATGGTCCTGTTAGAGTCGCTCACCAGAATCTTCTTCATAATTGTGGTATTGCGTACAGCGCCAGACGTTCACCAGACGCTGGCTGCCGCTATGAGGCACTACCTGGCGCTATCCCTTGATGAATAAACCCCATATACACAAAAAAAAAAAATTCAATTGGCAAACTTGCTATTTATACACAACTAATGAAATCCCATTGAAATGTAGGGGAGAGCGTTACAGAGCGACAGGTACTACATAGAGCTCTGGAACCTAGAGCGCCGGCGCTATACTCTGAGCCATCTGTAGTAACACATGTGACGCTATGTGACGCTGTTAGACGCGCTCACCAGATTCGCTTTCTTAAACACGGTTTCCCCTACAGCACCCAGCGTTCACCAGACACTACCTGCCGCTACGAGGCACTACCTGGCGCTATCCGTTCTTAAATAACCCCCTTAATGAACACCTAAACTGTGAGTAGTTGTATGTTCGCCAAAGACAATTTTAGAATGAAATATGGAAATATGGATACATTTTAACATTACATTTGTTCTGTGCATATGTAAATCCACTTTATGGTGATCCAGATTAAGGATAAGTCAGAGCAAAATGTGTTCATTTAATGGATGTATTTTTATGGTTTTGAAACATACAATCATGGATGTTTAATGAAATGGATCAATAAAATGGAATATTTTTTATTATTTAAAACATAGTTTTTGGTGACTCATTACGTTGAAATGTTTTCACATTATGGACTGCATAGATGTGTAAGAAGTGTTTGGGGGATAGATGGATATTCTATTGTAAATCAATAGGTGTTTGGAAATGTTTTCCCTTAATATTTAGCTTATTAATGTGTTCTTTTTGATTCCACCTTTATATATTTAATACATTCCATTGCATGACTCTTGGCTGAATCATTAAAACCATTAAATATATGTTTCCCCTACTTTCCATACAGATTTCCCACATTCCCAAAAGCATCCTACCGGCACCTTGTGCATTTTCTGAGCTTTTAAACAACCAAGATGGTGGCATATGGAGTCTCAGGCTGCCTGCAGACAGGAAGGGTCTTCTGACTGTGCCGCTCTGCATTTTGGGATTGCTGTCCTTTTCCTGACCCCAGCTCTGCTCTGTATGTGCAAAGCACAGCTATAACCCACCCCCTGCACTTTTATTCCCCATATGTGATGCTTCTGAGGGCAAGATGGCGGCGCCCATATTCTAGAATCCTAAACAGAGTTGCAGCCCATCGGGAGAAAGAATAATAAGCGACTTAAAACTTAAAATATATTTATTTTAGATGCTGGGGAATAGTTTTTGAAGGGGTTGGGCTTTTCATTAAATACTGCTGAAGTTCCGTTTTAAAGGAGCAGTGAGGCTCAGTGAGAAAAATCCATATAAATCTGCTGGAAGGTGGGAGAAGATGTCACTTATACACCCGGCATCAAGAAATTTCCAGCCAGGCTTGTTTCTTTCATTTTAATAGATGTAAGAGGAAATCAGGGGTGAAAGGTTCTGTCACCCCTCATAGACTAAACCTGTCATCCCTGGATATTGTTCCTACCATGTAAGAAAAACCACAAGCTTGGCGGAAGTTTTATTCAGTTCTGGTGTATAAGTGACCTCTCTTCTTATTAGCTGACGCGTTTATATGGATTTTTAACATTACACAATTTTGCGATAGTGCTCCTTTAAGGGGGCAAGCTGGGCCAAATTATAGCAGAGATGCGGCCACTAGGGGAAGCACATAATGGAAAGTTGGAACGGGCTATTTTTGCTTGCAGTTGGCATTTAAATCAGTACAAAACCCTGGAATCTAAAAGCTGCATGTTAAAGGGTCTACCTAGGTATCACTCCCTTGAGAAATTGTGTTAATTTCCACACTGCATAATTATCTTTTTCTTTTTCGTACCTATATTTGCATGTAAAATAAATGAAAGAGAACCACATGCAATATAGACAGCATGATAAAAGTGGATAATCAGAGTAATTTACCAGAGGTGAATTTTCCATTTCATAGTTTGTGGAATTCATTGGTGAGATCACTGAGTTCCCCACAGTAGTAAATACCCCAGAAGGGGTAGTTACCGTTAATATAAATTTGCCATATTGTAAAATTCTGCAATACACCTGAACATCTCAATATTGTATAATTACCTGCACAATTTCCATAGTCCAAATAACATATAAAACTGACCCTTGCCCCTATGTCCAAACAGCAGGTATGTTTCAACCCTAAACAAAATGCCGGCTGGTCAAAAGGTTCACAGCAGAGCAATCATACCTAATAACAAGCCTAGAGAAACACAGGCGGGCTTCAGTTATCTGACAGGAGAAAGGCAATTAAGAGTTTTAACGAGCTCTTCCATCTTTGACTGACCATGCAGAACTATGACCACAAGCTTCCAAGAACCTCAAGCTTATCATTATTGTAATAGCCTGTCTTGTCCTATTCTTTGAAGTGTGGGAGGTCCATACAAATGAAACTGGTTCAGAGATATTTCTTGCATTCTTTATCCTCCATTATAAAGCAATGATGGAGGTTATCCTGTTCTTCCTCAGTTTCCCAATAGATACAGATAGTGAATACTGATTTAAATTCCTTTTATCGCTGGTGAAAAAGCAGATCTAACTATCTAGAGGCTTACTGTGAAGGGGCATGCCAAAGGGCTCTCACTAAGTTTTTAAAGTGGACCTCAATCACGAAATCCCACAATGGCCTTCAGGGTCAGACTGGAGCACCATCCTCACACCCCCAGAAGAGATCATTCTGTAGACATACCAGAGGAAATCATGTCAGGGTCCCACAAAAGGAAATAATTGTGGGCATCTACAAAAGGAAATCATTGCCGGGGGCACCAGAGGAGATCTTTCTTGGTGCTCACCAGAGGAAATCTTCCCCGGGGGCCACCAGAGGAAATAATTCTTAAGGGCCGACCAGGGGAAACCATTCTTGCTGCTCACCAGAGTAAATCATTCCTGTGGACCACCAAAGCTAATCATTCTTGGTCACCAGAGGAAATACCTCTTGCTCACCACCAGAGAAAATCATCCCGGGTGACGTCCAGAGGAAATCAATCTTGGGGCTCACCAGAGGAAATCATTCTTTGTTCCCACCAGATGAAATCATTTTTGTGCCTCACCAATAGAAGCCAACTAACCATTTCTATTTATGGGGGCAAGCGATTTTCTTGAAATCCCCTCAGCCTCTGTAAAAGCATACCTTTTTTGAAGATCCCATGAAGCATGTGTGAGCCAGGGTGGCACACCCGTCATTCCTCTGGCTGATGTGCCCACTCAACAGGCCTAAATGGCTGCCACAGGTATGCATAGCCACCAGCGCTCTATGCTGAGCTCTGTATGCAAACAGCCTTCTATGCTGTTGATTCATATGTGAAAGAAGGAAATGTTGCACAACCAAAACATAATATCAGGTAGAAGGCGCCAGTCCTCTATGGGAAACAACAATGAGCTACTACCAAAAAGATAAAAAAAGGTGACCCAATAGTGTTGCTCATAACCGGCCTTTGGGGTGTGCAAGGTGTACGCTTACACAGGGCACCATCCCAGCCTCTCAGAGCAGCCATAGCCTCCACGCAGCCATGGCCTAATGGTCAAGAAACCATTGTGATGGGAGGGTTTCCATCCGGGACATAACTGCAATTCTCTTGATCAAGTGATCTAACCTCCAACTACTTCCTCGGTGCAGTGATTAGCACAGCCCTCCGCTCTGGGCTTGTGTGTGCACTCGCAGCCCCCTCACTGGTGGTGGTTCAACTGTGTTTTTTCTCACTGCACAGATAAAAATGTGGAGGACAGATTGTGTGTGCATATCACTTTTACCTATCACATTCATCAATTACACAATTCAACACCCATTTTATGAAACAAATTGGTATTAATCAATGTGTGTACAAAATGTAAAACAATCCCTCACCTTCCACCAAATTCTCATCAACAAGGGATTAACATTGAGTTTCATTCAGCCATGTTGTGTGCCTTAATATGCTTAACTAAGGGCCTGATCATGTGCTTAACCTATGGTTTGGGATAGCCATTAACCATTTCATAATCACGGCAAACACCTCTGATTGGACTATGTACCATTGGACCAGGGAGAGGTAAGCTGATATAGGTGACCTGGGGGTTTCACACAGTGGGGCATCCTGATTTGGAAATCCCCGGGGTGGTTCAACGTACGTGCTGTTTTTTTAAACTTTAAGTCAATATGACTTCTGGTCTACTTGCCCCAGCAGTAAAGGGGTCCTCCCAATTCGGGAGCATGCTGTGCATAAATGTAAAGCAAAATGTATACTGGGCAGTGGTACTCACCTGCTTCCACATTCTCTGGGCACCAGGTCATTTCTCTGTTTAACCATGGGTGCTCAATCATGTTTGCCAGGAAGGCAGTGGGCTTTTTATATCAGTGCCCTTCAGAGCCACTAAACCTGATTGCCCCATAGCAGTAAGGGAATGCAGATGCATGTGGGTAACCATGACACATATTAGGCTTGCAATCAGGTTATGTACACGGGGATTCCATAGAATCTTAACCTTCCCCAGGGTTTGGGTCAATACCAAGGGGCTTCCTGATTTGTGATAACTCCAGCGGTTTGCCCGATATCTTTATTCAGCAGTATCATGGCGCATGGGTGGCATCCCTGGTCTGTACAGCACCAGGCAGACTTGAACAGAGGCCAGCAGATGCATTCAGGGCAGAGGGAGCGTACATGCCACTGGGTGCTCTGGTAATGATGTAAGCACTGGAGTGCTCTTATAATTGCTGCAGCACCCAGCGGCATATACTCTCCCTCCCGGCATGTACCCATCGACAGCCATTCAAGCCTCAATCACTGGATCAAAGTGAGCATCAGGCCAAATGAAGGACAAGCTATAACCAGGCCCCAGAGTATATTAGACACTAGTGCCAAGATAGTTGACTTTTGATCTGCTTTAATCAGACTAAAAGATTAAATAGAGTTTTGGTACAAGAAAGTGTACCTCTGGGGGTACTTCTTCCTAGTTAAATATTTGGGATGCCCACATGGGTATAATGTAAAAATTACTGAGGTAATGCCACCTAGAAGCACGTAGCATCTGGTAAACAACGGGTGCTGTACGTAAAATAACATTTAAGAAAGCGAATCTGGTAGCGTCACATGTATTAACACAGGCGGCTCAGCGTATAGCGCTGGCGCTCTAGATTCAGGAGCGCCACGTATTACCTTTCGGTCAGTGTCACTCTCCCATGCATTTCAATGGGGTTTCATTTGTCGGTGTTTAAATAGACTGTTTGGCAATTGAAATGAAATGTTTTTTTGCTCAAATCATTGTGTGACCTCAAAAATAAAAATAAATAATAAAACAAATATATTAAAAAAATGCTAACTCCCTAACCTGTTGCACCAGGCCCAAGTTTCCCCATGCTCCCCAGAAAAATAAAAAAACATTTCTTCTTCTAGGCAAGTCACCTAAGCAGTGTGACCAAAAATGTAAATAAACAAATGGGGACAAGAGTTGTATAAAACATGTATATAAAAAACATGACAATAAGTTTTAGCTAACTTTAAATTAATTAAAGGTTAAACAATTAGACCAGACACAGGGACATATAGGGGAAAATGTATACAAGTTTCAATATGAACATAAAACACTTTTGTCTCCCTTACAGGCTAAATAAACATGATCTGGATTTGTTGAGGTGTAAAAAACAAAAACAAAAATACATTAACATAAATTATAACTCGGGTGTTATCTAAGCTATTTGCGTAATGTGGGTGGAAAAATACACTGCTACATATAGTTTTAGAAACAATGGGGTAAAAGTCAGACGCTGCATAGATTGAGGGAGAGCACCTCTACAGCGCCCTCAAATATATCACATCTATCAATGTAAAAGTGGATACTACAGTGTCACTTGTCCGGCCACTATGGTAGGTTATAGCTTCAGACACCCCACTTGCAGCATTCACTAGCGGCCGCTCTAAGCGCCGCGACATAGACGCTCAAATGGTAAAATGTGGCGCTAGTCTAAAATCAGCCTCTAAATTTTTTATTGGGTAATTTTTATTTCATATTGCATTATTAAATTATTCTTAATGTATTTTATTTTTAATACTACTAATATTTTTTGGGGGGATGGTTAATGTTTTTGAAAATGTAATTTTAGAAAATATAAAAGTAAAAAAAATTATACCTTATCAAAAAATGGGTCACATTTTATTCAAAAATATTTAAAAATGTTTATTTTGGGGATGTTTAAAAGAAGACAGCCTCCCAGTGCCTTAAGTACTCCATTCAGTTTTCTCACACACAATCACAATCTCAGCAACAAATAGTGCCCAAAAGTGCCGTCGGAAATTTCCCGTTGTAAAGTCTTCTCTCACATGCTAAATCTGGGCTCTGAAGCATGTGGAAGTGTCACTCATCCCGTGTTTTACGCATAAATGTGAAAAAAATACAATGCAAAAAGGCTTTCACACACAACAAAATCGCTAATACAATGGAAAAAGCTAACGAGAAACTCATAAATGGCCCAAACCCAATGGGAAAAATACACATACACATGCTTTTTCATGTGAAAGTTCAGCTAAAAGAGGCTGTGAATCGACACCATTGTTTGCATGCTGGGCCTTGTATTGCACCAGGTAGGTGCCCAGAGCTTGTAAAGAGAGAATAAAGATTGATATTTCTCATGTCATCTTATCAAATAATCAGATTCCCCTGTGAATGATGGCAGTATGTGGTAACCCTTGTGATGTGCCATGCCTCTTCCAGGCCACACCCCTCCCATGCCCCTTTTGGCCTTCATCGGACCCCCCAGGGCAAAATCCAGGGTGGGCCACTGCTGTCTGATCCCTATTTGTACTTCATCATCTTATGCTGGGTTTACATGAGCAGATGTCAGGATACTGGGTGTGAACCCTGATTGCGGAGACTAAGAACCCACTCACCTCTTGACCGGGAAGCCTGGAATCTAAGGACCAACCTGGTTTTCACTAGAGCCTCTAAAGGTGAGGATAGGCTGGGCTGCAGGAAAGCCCCAGGTCAGGCAACCTAGGAGTGTTTTTTGCCAGGTTCTGGATAGAAGACAGAGCTGGACTGGAAAAGTAGAACAAGCTGAAGTTGTGGCTGGCAGAACAGGATCGAAGTCGTAACAAGCTGAGGTCGTGGGCAGGGAGATCATGATCAAAGTTGTAAACAGGCTGAGGTTGTGGGCCGGCAGATCAGGATCAAAGTTGTAAACAGGCTGAGGTCGTGGGCAGGCAGATCAGGATCAAAGTCGTAAACAGGCCGAGGTAGTGGGCAGGCAGATCAGGATCAAATTCGTAAACAGACAGAGGTAGTGGGCAGGCAGATCAGGATCAAAGTCGTAAACAGGCCGAGGTAGTGGGCAGGCAGATCAGGATCAAAGTCGTAAACAGGCCGAGGTAGTGGGCAGGCAGATCGGGATCAAAGTCGTAAACAGGCTGAGGCCGTGGGCAGGCAGATCAGGATCAAAGTTGTAAACAGGCTGAGGTCGTGGGCAGGCAGATCAGGATCGAAGTCGTAAACAGGCCAAGGATGTGGGCAGGCAGATCAGGATCAAAGTCGTAAACAGGCTGAGGTCGTGGGCAGGTAGATCAGGATCGAAGTCATATACAGGCCGAGGTCGTCAGGAGAACAGGAGCATAGTCAGGATCAAGCCAGGTCTGTACACAGGAATGGAAGACTGGAACTCAGGAACAGTCAGGAGAAATGACCATCTGACAATGGAGTTTAGAGCTCGTCAGTATTTAAATGCCCCTGTGCTTGCGAAAAGCAAGCGCATTTCCGTGCGCCTGCAATGCACATACGCGCGCATTATTGCACATGTGCACAAATATAATGAATCATATGGTCTACAAATGCGCGCCCATATTCACACGCTTACTGGCCCTACTATATCTAGTGCGAAAATGCGAGCGCACGGGAAACCTTGGCGCCCTCTGCTGGGAAACCAGAGGAACAGTCCTGGTTCTATGATAAATTGGCTGTTCGCTCATCGACTGACCATACAAATGTTCTGTGACTGAGTGACTGTGTTCAGGCACCAAAGACTTGTGGGTCAATCAGTCTCTAGAACTATCGCATTATGTGCTCGTTCTCATAGCAAAACACATTTTTTGTAGGTGACTTCTGTTTCCACATTCCAACCATCAAGGCAATGAATGAGAAATATTTGGCCAGGAAAAGCAATATGAAGGATGACCGATTCTCCAGCAGCCATTTCCATGGACCGATTATTGCTTAGTTGTGATCCCTTTCGATTTCTGGCTATCGCTTTTTGTAAACCAGACATTAGAGTATAAGAAGCCACCTGTATGTGGACAGTTGAACTGGATTTGCTACATGTATTCTGTGTCAAATGAGCAATAAAGGACCTACAGTTGTTTTTGAGAGAAGCAGACTTGACTTGGAGCAGCTGAACTGAAAGTAAGTGGGGAATGCTGTTACACCATACAAAACTTCAGCACATTCAACTGGGTAACCTGGGTCCAAAGAACAGCTGTCCCTCTTGACACCACTGCTGGCCAGACTAGTGTTATTTGCACTTACATTTTTATACCTAATAAATGTAACCACATCTACTATTTTCTGATGAAAATGTAATTATTCACTTAAATATAAATATCACGGGCCATATTCAAATGAAGCTACGCTCTGTTGTTGAATTATTTACGTCAATTGATGAACGCATCTTTCGAGTATATTAGGTTTGCATAATGTATGAGCATGTTATTATTTTTTCTGCCCGATAAAATAAGCATATTGACATTGGGAATTTCCTATGGGACATTCTCCCTTGTAAGAAATCAATGGATCAAAAAAACAGATGTTAATAAAAAGGGGGCACATACCACCATTTTTTTATAATACTGTTTTCCTGATAATTCTAAGCTGAAGCCTGTTAGTGGCTATAAATATCTGACTGGGGTTTCTCATTTAGGCACCAGCCAAGGCTTATGCTCATCAGCTGCAATTGTCAAGCCCATATTATAATGTTTATGCCTCAGGAGGCAGATCTCCTGAGATTATAGGATGTTGCCTATGTTGACTATGTGAAGAATTTCTTTATTGCCTAGAGAAAGAGTTATTAACTCTTTTTGTGGAACCATAAGAATAGAGAGAAGATTTTGGTTTCTCTAATTAGTTGAAGGTCCAGGAGTTTTCTCAACAGGCACTGCCAACATCACACAAAAACAACTATCGACAAACTTTTTGCAGGCCCATCCTTACATAACACTTTGGGTGTATAAAATATGGCACCCCCAATTAGTCAGGTTGTAGTTCACCCATGGCTTGTTGCCCAGAATTTCTGTCAAGAGAACTCTGACCACCCAGTCAATGTCATTGCCTTTTTTCAGTGATAGGTCAGAATAAATGATCTTGTATAAACAGTATGTATTTTGTGTAACCAGTGTATTTATTGCATAAATGTACTGTCTAAGCTACTAAAAAACAAACGCAATATTTACATTTTGTCCCCCGCAGCAGTAGGGGACAAAACTATTACATCGGTTCTTACTAGCCTGGACAGTGCCTTTAATTAGTTAATTAGATTAGTTAGATTGGCTAATTAGTTACATTAATTGTATTGCTTAATCATTTGAGGTGTATTTGCCATTCTGACATCCTATCATTGGGTTTCCAGCCATGGCTGGCATCAGCATACAGTAAACCTGGGCAGTTTCCGGATCTATGTTCAGGGGGCTTACTTCACTTGGGATTTTTTATACCAACTACCTGAGGCTGGCATGCTTGTTGATATGAGTTAATATGATGTCTGGGGTGGGTTATACTTCCCCGGGGCAGTTTCTAGGAAAAATAGCTCTCAGTTTTTAAGGCCAAAACTCTAGGGGCTAGAGGTCCAATTATCACATTATATGTTATGGGGCCCAGACACAATATAGACTGTATAGAGACTTGGGCCCATTTATAACATATATGTCATGGTTGGTAGCCCGTGGGTCTCAGGTCATGGTGGCCATTAGGGTCCTCTTCTCCTCTTCACAGGTGGGCACCATACTGTTGTCTTGGCTTTTCTGCCCTGTTGGCTGCCATGAGCCTAAGTTGTAATTGTACATTTTGAAGAGAACCACCCTCAATCAAAAAATTGCTGGCAAACAGCCTATTTCTAGAGGGCATGTGTAAGGAGCTACTCTTGAGTTATCCCTGTAAAAAAGGAAGACACCAACTCCCTTTAGTGAAGCGAACAAAAATTCCTTTTCCCATATAAAGAGTAGGGAGAATGTGTGGAAAGGGAGGGGGCCAGGGCAGGTGGAAAAGCAGTGTATTCCTTGACAGAAGGGGAAGAAAAGTTAGGAGACGTGAACAAAACAAAGGGAGAACAGCAGGCCTAGTTACCGGATTACTTACTACTCATTGTGTCAAGTAAAGAAAGGGGGCCACTGGTTGTGCAGAAGATGAACCCAGTAGCGGGTAAATATGGGGCTGCAATGGAATGGAGGATAGCCTGGAAGGAAGGAATGGGACATCCTACTCAGGGGTGACCCTGCATAGGAACAACTACAGGCAGGGGAGGGGGAGATAGGGTAGCTTACAGATTGTCTCTGTATGTGATCTGCATCTATATTGCTAGGTTAGTGCAGTTTGTAGATTCTGTTGTACATTCTCAGCTGCATGTTGTATTTCCTGGACATTGAGGTGATCTCTATGACTTCCTTTTCTATGTTTTTGTCTATGTTGTCCACCATGTAAGCTGTCCTACTCTTACTGCACACATGTTCCAGTAAAGCACCACCACAAATAGCTATCTAGATTTGATTCTCCTACACATGGCAATCACATTCTGCAATATGTTATGGGCCCAGTGAACGAATGAAGCCCCAGAATATAGATAAAGCCCAGTAAAACTGTTCTTATGTAAAAAGGAGGGAGAATGGCCAACAGCTCAGAGCTTAAACTCTTAGTGTCTGTGAGAATATAACAGACAGGCTGCAGCCATGTTGTTGTACAGCTTACTCGACACATATACTGCACTGATCAATGCCCTGGAGACAAGCACTGCCAGTACTAATGAACCTACATTGGAAGATGTATCTCCGCTTTCAGAAAGAGAAGCCAGTAAATAGATAAATAGAGAAAAAATCCATGCATGACACTTAAACATGTACACTTGCAGAACTACCACCTGGAAGGAAAGCCATATGTAAATAGATTTTGAAAGTGAAGTATTTTACAATGCAGATGGCAAAGTGGAGCAATACAAAGCAAGACTTGTAGCCAAGGGATATTCTCAATAATATGGAGTGGACTATGATGAGACCTTTGCTTCAGTTGTCAAATATGCTACAATAAGGATTTTGCTGACAGTAGCTGCCACAAAGAAAATGGAAGTGAAAGACTTTGATGTGAGAACAGAGTTTCTTCATGGCGTGTTAACAGAAGACATCTACATGGAACAATCACCAGGATTCAAAGATGAACAAAGGCCAGACCTAGTATGCAAACTTCAGAGGAGTATATCTGGTCTAAATCAAGCTGCCAGAGCATGGAATATGAAAATAAATGCTTACACATGAGGACTTTGAGAGGAGTAAAGCAGAACCCTGCTTATACATTGGCAGACAGATTGATCTATGTGCTCATTTATGTGGACGATATCCTGATATGTTCTGAGCAAGAAGGTGATAAAGCAGAAATACTGCAAATGCTGAATCAGCATTTTGAGACCAAAGATCTTAGAAACATAAAGAATTACCTCACTATACAGATTGAGAGAGAGGACGATGGCAGCTTTTTTTCTAAACCAAAACCACAAAATACAAGTAATAACTTACATTTTTGAAATCAAAGATACCAAACTAGTAACACCTCCCATGGAAACTAAAGATACCAAACCAGTAAAACCGCCCATGGAAACTAAAGATACCAAACCAGTAAAACCTCCCATGGAAACTAACTACCTAAAGGAGATAAACAGCTGACAGGATATGTGGATGCCAACTCGGCAAGTGACAGAAAATATACCAGTGACTACTTGTTTCTTCAATCAGAAGATGCTATCAGTTGGACTAGCAGAAAGCAGCTGAAACAATTGCAGCAGCGTGTCACGGACCGGATGGAGCGGACTCAGGTGTGGATCCGCTTTAACCGTGGGACCGATGGTGGGTACTGTGTCAGGGGAGCGGAGTCTAAGGGGCCACCGGTATTCACCAGAGTCCACCGCAAAGCAGGTTGGTCTTGTGCGGCGAGTGACCCCCAGGTCGCTACCCCCCAACAGCGGCCCAATCCCACAGTCAGCCGAGGTTCAGCGAGGTACACAAGTGGCAGGCAAAAGGCGTAGTAAGTACAGGCAGAGGTCAGGGCTGGCAGCACAGGTTCACAGTAAAGGTGAGTAGCCGAGGTCGGGGCAGGCAGCAAAGGTTCAGAATCGGGGACAGGCAGAGGTCGGTACACGGGTGAGCAATCCAAGAATGTCTCAACAAGCATGGAGAGACCAAGATCCGGCACTGAAGGAAGGAAGTGTCTCTATAAATAGGGGGAGAGGATGCAGGATTGGATGACCACCAATCAGTGCTGTACAGGCCCTTTAAATCTCAGGAAGCCAGTGCGCTCGCCCTCTAGTGGACGGAGACGTGCGCGCACCTGAGCATGTGAGGAGGAAGCATGGGGGGAAGGGCGGCAGCTGGATGCAGCCATGAGGGAAGTGCTGCAAGATGGATGACGGCTGCATGCAGCCATGGAGGTAAGTGACTTGCTGTGAGACGGGCGTGCAGCGCTCGCCCTAACACAGCGTAGGCAAGAGGACAACTGTTAACAGACTTACATCAACCACAGTTGGAACCAACGAGAATCTTTAAAGACCATCAAGGATGCCTTGCACTTGTGCAGATGGAGAGGGTTTGTTTGATAACCTAGTACATTGATGTGAAGTTCCACTTTCTGAGGAATCTTCAAAAGCAGGAACTTTTTGAGTTTTTTTTCCTACCAAGGTATGACAGCAGATATCCTTAACAGCCCCTGACTGCTGAAAGGCACTCGAGGCTTACAAAGAAGATGGGTTTAATAGGATAAACCTCATTGAGAAGGGATGTTGGAGACTGTGCAACAGCTTACAGCTTGTCTCTGTATGTGATCTGCATCTATATTGCTAGGTTAATGCAGTTTACATTTATGACACCAAATGGCGCTGTTACATATATCTGTGTGTAGACTCTGTTGTACATTCTCTTCTGCATGCTGTGTGCACTCATGTTCCAGTAAAGCCAGTTCCTGTTACAACACAAATGTCTATCTGGATTTGACTCCGCTGCATTCTCTTCCTGGGACAGGCCCACCTTGGCTGGCTCAGACTCCAGGAGGGCTGCCCCTCCATATCACCCCCCCCCCCCCCACGTTGCCCAGGCTGCATCCCCAGTTTGGATCTGAATATGAAAATGGACATGGAAGAAGAACGTATGAGTGCTTGTGTACCCGGACACCAACTATTCAGTATGATGCCCCAATTTCTGACCCATTGGTGGAAAACAGGGTGGCTAGGATAAAGCACCCCCCCCCCCCGCATACACAATGGCCTTGCCACCTAGGGCAGTCACCTTGCTTGCCTTCACTGAAAACGATCCTGTATCTGCCCCCACTAAATCATTTATGGGTCTGTGAGGTAGATTAATTTTGGAGCATGCTTTTACTCTGCTTGTTTATTTGGGGGACTTGGGAAACATATGGTAACACACTTTAGGTGGGATTCTCACATATGCCTATATTAAATTAGGCATCTGAGGGTTTGCTCACACTAAGCCCATAAAGGGGCCCTCTAGGATCCTATCACCCATGGTCCCAAATAATCCTGGAGCCAGACCTGTCTACAATTATTCTTAGATGTCATCTTTACTAGACTAGGCTAATCTGAGCCACATGCCCATTCTCATAGAAAATTGTGGTTTAAGAACCTTTTGTCTGTTTTTTTAATTTATCAAAAGACTTGAAATGTGCCCATAACAACAATCATGCTCTCCCTACAAAGCTCTTTCTAAGGGAAATATGAATAAATTGCCTGTGAAAGGGCTGCTCATTATGTCTGCTCTGATTCCTCCTATTATTCACTTTCTGCATCCAGGAGAGCGACTAACCCACGCATTCATCCAAAATGCTCCTCTGCCCTATTTGGGCTTCTTATTGTGTGTGTCCAGGAGCGCCAATAAAAAAGGCTACATTCATTCTGAACAGTCAGTGAGCAACATTTATTCTGTATTTAGCTTTTATCGACTCATTTTGTGTAGGCAGAAACTTATATTGTTCAGGAAAGGGTGGACCTAGATTTTCTCTGCTTTGCTACTCAAGCTCGTCAGCATAGAGAATTTCTCCTGGTAATGTAAATTTTTTTCTTGGTCTACCACTGACAGGATGTCACATGGTTGGTAGCAGACTTTGTGACTGAGACCCCCATCACCCCATAGTAGACTTTGTGACACAGACCCCCCATCACCCTATAGCAGCCTGTGACAGAGACCCCCATCACCCCATAAGCAGACTGTGAAAGAACCCCCACTACCCCATAGCATGCTGTGTGACAGAACCCCCATCACCCCATAGCAGACTGTGACAGAACCCCCATTACCCCATAGCATGCTGTGTGACAGAGCCCCCATCACCCCATAGCAGACTGTGACAGAACCCCCATCACCCCATAGCAGGCTGTGTGACAGAACCCCCATCACCCCCATAGCAGACTGTGACAGAACCACCATCACCTCATAGCAGGCTGTGTGACAGAACCCCCATCACCCCATAGCAGACTGTGACAGAACCCCTATCACCCAATAGCAGACTGTGACAGAGACATATTTCCCTATAGCAGACAGAGCACTGTGCAGCCGGGCTGGGAGCTGTCACCCCGGCTTGCGGCAATCCCCGTCGTGGCCTGGCCCTGCCTACACCCCTTCCTTCCCTTGGGAAGGACATCCCAAATCACATTCTATGAGATGTTTAAAAAGTAACGTACATAAACACAAAAAGTCTTCCAATACAATAATGTAATGCTGGTGCATAAAGCTACATCAAATCTGGAATTCAAACCCCTGGCAATCAGATTTCATATCTCCACCTCTTGGTCCCAGTCTAACCCTGTCAATGAAATGTGCACACAGGGAATCGGTGTTACCAGGATGATTCTCTTTGCAGTGCTGTGACACAGTGACAGGTTTGCGGCAGTTTCCCTCCTTGTCCCTCTCATATGTTCCATAATTCTTTGCATAATGTTACAGGTGGTACATCCCACATATCTGAGGTGGCAGGTGACACATGATACTAAATATAGCACATATTTGGAATCGCAATTTAAAAATTGCTTGATTTTTAATATTAAACCCATGCTGTCCGACATAAAGAAGTCCCCAGGTTTAATAAATTGACACACACTGCACTTATTCCTTCCACACCGATAACTCCTCCCAAGGCTTAACCATGTTTCAGATCTCATCTTCTCTCATTTTAGTATACTAGGTGACAAGAGAGAACCTAGACTAGGGGCCCTCCTTGCCACTGTCGGTAAATTTCTTTCAACAATCCTGCATATGTCCCCAAAATCAGCATAATAGGTTGTGGAAAAGGTAAGCCTTTCCCTTGTTTTTTGTTTGTTGGAGGTGAACCCCTGTTTTTTTGTCCATCAAAGGGAGCTATCATTTCTCTTTCTTGTGCCCTATCCAAAATCCATGGAGGATATGCTCTTGACTCCAGCTCCAGAGTCCAAGTTTCAGCTCTTTGTCATAATCATCAGGGTTGCAGCAATTTCTCTTTACCCTTAAAAACTCACTTACAGGTATTGCCATCTTAGTATGAAATGGATGGGTGCTGCAATGGGTTTTCGATAAGTCAAAATAGTTTTGTCCTTTATCTCCAACTCCAGATCCATGAAAGAAATCCGCTAGATAAATTCTACAGTGAATTTAAGATTTGCCTCATTCTCATTTATGGAGTTCACAAATTGAGAGCTACCCCTCCGGACAATTCCATATAATGAGCAGATCGTCAATATACCTACCATAGTAGATATATTCTCTGCAGGGGTTCCCACCCAAAAAAATGCAGCGCTCCCCCCAACCCATGAACTGGTTGGCAATGGAGATTCCATAAATGCACGTCATCTTTGGGGGGTAGTACACCCCCTCAAACAGGAAATACTTGTGTTTGAGGAGGAACACCACCACCAACAGAAGGAGGCTGAAGCTGCAGGGCAACCCACTGTGCCAGCCTGTCACCCCCCCCCCCCATACCCGCTACAATCGGCCTGCCAAGAACAAGTCGTGTAGTCTTTTGGATCTTGGGAAGATGGTGAAAGACCGGCACAGTGGGGTGCAGAACAGCCCAATATTCTTCCTCCCTGTCGGACAGGGCATTCAGACTTACCCCTTCCTTAGATTGGCCCAGGGTTTGAATTCCTGATTTGATGTAGCTTTATGCACCAGCCTTACATAACTGTATTGGAAGACTCTTTGTGTTTATGTACTTTATTTTTTAACATCTTATAGAATGTGTTACTGCTGTAAATGGATTGTTATATTCATATATTGATAACGTTGTGGACGTGAACAGTATTTATTGTCCATTTCTAATAGAATATCAGTTGTGGAACACCCGGCAGACCCGGATTGACCCTGTTCGGGTTAACGTGGGGCTGTCCGGACTCTTGTTATGGGCAGAGTTCTGTGTAAGGACAAGTCTGCACATAGTGGGTAACCGGACTAAACATTGACGTGGGCTGTAAATAGGAATCGGTCATGGGTGGGGTCCAAACACTGGGATATTGTGGCGTTGGTGAGTTCAGCACCAAAGTCCTTGGTTGGATGTGTGCACAGGTGCTCTGCTTTCTTATAGCTGGCCCAAGTTTCAATCTCTTTCCATGGAAGCTGATCGGAGAATCCACAATTTTCTGCACATCTATATCATCGTAAAAGTAGACAAAACCATAACCCTTAGAAACGCCAGAGGCATCCCTAATAATTTTGACATTCTTTACAGCGCCATACTTTGAAAAAACATCCTTAATTTCAGGCTGATTAATCCGACGGCCAATGCCCCCAACAAAAATAGTGTTTGGCATAAGTTTCCCTTCTGGACAGACGTAACCTGACGGCTGATCCTCTTCTTGACTTCGTGTAACAGACATGACGTGATGCAGACGAAACCCCTGGGTCTCCCCGACCAGTGGGCTGGAGTCGGCAGCTCGGGCTGGAGCCTGGGTTGTAACAGGGTTGACGCTGGCTGGCCCAGAGGTAGCGTAGGCAGAAGTCATTGGTCCTAGATCATTTCCCAATAGTACTTCTGCTGGTAAGTTGTCCATAAGTCCCACCTGTACCCTGCCGGATCCAGCGCCCCAGTCAAGATGTACTCGGGCGGTGGGGAGTCGAAACACAGCTCCTCCCGCCACCCTCACTGCAACGGTGTGTCCAGTGCGGTCTTTGTTCTTGACCAAATGAGGTTGGAGCAAGGTAAGTGTGGCTCCGGTGTCGCGTAATCCTTGCGCGGTGCGCCCATTGACTCGTACCTCCTGGCAATGGTGCTGTCGGTTGTCTTGGATGGCCGCTTGTACGGGATCAGCTTCATACAGTACCCCCAGATACTCTTCCTAACTGCTCTCAGCTTCCAAACAGTGTGCCACAGGAGTACAGGAGGTGGAAGGTTGCTTTTGCCCCCACGTGTTTCGGGGAGGCTCTAGGGCGCAATCACTGCGATAATGTCCCCATTGTTTGCAACAATGGCACTGAACTGTGGAGAGGTTCGGTTGCTGCGCTGGCCTATGTGGCCCAGAGTCACGAGTTGGCGCTGAAGCCACAGGTGCTTGAAATTTGATGGGAGGTGGTGGTTTCGGAGCGGACTGTTCTGTCTGGCGAGCATCGGTGTACTCGTCGGCTAGACGAGCAGCCTCAGGTAGCGTTAGAGGCCTCCGGTCACGTACCCACTCTCTTAGCTCTGGTTGCAGGGCATTGAGAAAATGTTCTAGTAAAAACAACTGTAGTACATCCTCAGCGGTCGTGGCTTTGCATCCAGTGACCCAGTGTGATGCTGTACGATGGAGGCGACATGCCCACTCCGTGTAAGAATCCCCTCCCTTCTTTTGGGATTCCCGAAATCGTCGCCTGTAGGCTTCCGGGGTGACAGCGTACCGGGCTAACAAAGCCTCCTTTACCAGATGGTAGTGTGGTAAGTCCGCATCAGGGATGGCCCGGAAAGCATCGGAAGCTTTCCCAGATAGTTTCCCTGATAATATGGTGACCCATTCCTCCGTGGGTACCCGGTGTAAAGTGCACTGGCGTTCAAAATCGGCCAAAAATCCGTCAATCTCGTCGTCACTTTCCTGGAAGGACTTAAATGCTGCAAATGGAATCTTTCTCCCCCCAGTGTAACTGAGGCTGAGAGGCTGCTGGGTTGAAAGTCGCCGATCTTCCCTTCGCTTACTGGCCTCTGCCTCCGCTGCGGCAAAGACTCGGTCGATCAGTTCCTGTGATGGATTCGGGCCATAGACCGACAATCTGTTCCGAACCGCTTCATCGATCTCTATATTGGTTTCGGTCCTCACTGCTGCACGATCCATTTCGATCAGCTCGGCTATCAGTTCCTGACGTGGGCGGTTGCTAGCTGACCTTCCCCGGCTCTCGAGTAGATCCTTCAGGGTCAGCCTTTTCAACTTGTCATACTGACTCTCCATCAGGGTAGCACTCTCTCTGGGTAGAAAGGACCATCCGACCGCTTGCCACCAATTGTAGCGATAACCCTTATCGCCGGAGGGCTTCACCGCCCGAGACGTCCTTTTCCCAATCGTAAGAGGTGCTGCTGGAACTCCAGAGTCGTCCGTGAGGAAACAGGAACAGCCCTTACAAGGGCTAGTGAATTGTAATATAGCGTTTCCCCCAATAAGAGACAGCACTCAGTATTGAGGGTGAAGGTGAAGTGAACTTTATTAGTGCCACACTGGGCCTTATATACACAAGTCTCTATTGCATGACACACACACCGACCAATAGCAGCAGGGCAAACAATCCCTCAACTCTGCCGGTGACGCAATCAGTAGAACAATAGCAGGCCGTAATACAATCAATCAGGACAATGCCATTGACTGTGACGTAATCAACAATACACAATGGCAGTCAAAATACAATGACATTGCCTGTAAAAATACAATTACATTGCCTGGAACCTAATTATGAAAAGGCCAGTGAATGACCCGGTGGGCAATCGAATAGTGATGACATCCAAAAGACAGAGCCTCTGTCACATCAGTCAATGTGCAATGCTTGAGTTGACTATCATAGTGACCGTTCCTGCTTTGGGATTTGGGCCTCCCAACCCCTTTCTCCTGGGCCCTGCTGGTTTTCAGTTGCGTGCTTTGGTGACGAGAGAGGACCTGGGGCAAGTCTTTGTGAAGGACATCCGAAACCAATTTGTTTGGACCCACTATTTGTCTCTGTCACTGGCGAGCGAGGTGCCTCTAACTGATCACGCTCAAGCTCCACTGTCAGGTAAGTGGACAAACCCATCCTTATTTGCACCGCCGGAGGCATGTTTCCGTCTTACTGATTGGGGCCGGGAGGGAGGGTAAAGGTTTAGCCCAGCCCATTAGTGAGTGAAGCTTAAAAGGAAGTCTTATTTACATGACATGCATATAGTACCCAAGGTGCTGGAGGATAAATTAATAAACAATACAAATGTAATAAATGCATGGAGGTTAAATCTGAGCATGAACAGTTTTTAAAATAGTCTTTATCCTTATAAGTCTCTGTGTTTCACTGTGGGTAGTGCTGGGGCTGTCTTTTTTCAGTGAGGGCACTATGATTTATGCTTTGGGGACTTCTGAAAACTATGTACCCAACTGCCTGGCCCTAAAACCTTGTCTAACCTAAATATACATTTTAATTGTAATGCCTAACTTTATAATTGCAGTCAAAGTAACCATTGGATAGCACCTAATGCACAACCTAACAGCTAAACCTTATCCTAGCATCTAAAGATTTACAGGTCCCCTATTGGTCAGAGCATAAAAAAGGTAAGTATCCCCTTAATGTTTTACTCAAAAACCCGGGGAGGTTGGTATTACTCCATGCAGACCAAAACCCTTGCTTGGTAATGAGTGTTTAGGACAGCTTGTACTACCTATACAAGTCTGGTACCAAATTGGTTGCACCACTGGTGATTCACTTCTGTCATGTTAAATGTTCTGTATTCTGCAACCAGTAATTTGGAGTTTTTATTTTGCAATTTAAATCACGTTGCAGAGCTCTGTTTACTTAGATTGAATTTTAAATTGAATCTAGAAATTAGATTTCTTTGTGGAGATTTCAAAACTCACCCAAGCCCACACTCTAATACTACTGATCTCAACATAACCCTGGAGCTCCAAGTCATAAAAGCCATTTCATTAACTCCTTTCAAATGTAAATGAACGCTGCTGGTACCTGCCACAGGCTTGTAAAACACAGAGACCAATAATTATACACGGACACCCACTGAGAACACACAGAACTAAAACATCACAAAAGTATATATAAAAAAGTACAATAACCTATGAAAGATTTTGGAATAATATGGATCTAACATTTATAGCATACTTTTGTGCATTCGTCACATAGTGGTTATATCAACTACTAAAAGAACTTATCAGAAAAAGGAACAAAATGAAATTTACTTTCTAGCACATGTAGCTCACATGTTTCCTGTGCAGACAGGGTGCCCAGTGGGGGTTTATGATAAAATGTAAAGAACTGTAACACTCCTCAGGTACTCACAGTTCTGCTATACTTCAGAGGCAGGACTCATATCTTAAACCGAACATTCACCTAAGAGTCTATCTTTTATGTTTCATCTGCCCTCTAAATACAGATTGCCCACATTAAAAATCATCCTACCTACATCTACTGCATTTTCTGAGCCTTTTAACATCCAATATGGAGGCCCATGGAGTCTCAGGCTGCCTGCAAATAGTGTCTTCTGACTCTGCCGCTCTGCATTCTGGGATTGCTGTCCTTTTCCTGACCCTAGCTCTGATCTGTCTGTGCAAAGCATAGCTATAACCCCACCCCCTGCAATTTTCCCTTTTCTCCTCTCCTTAGTATGTGTGATGCTTCTGAGACAAGATGGTGGTGCCCGTATACTGGAGTCCTAAACAGAGTTGCAGCCCAGTGGGGGCTAAAATAAAAAAGAAGTGACTAAAAATGTAAAATATATTAATCTTAAATGCTGGGGAATAGTTTTTTAAGAGTTTGGGCTTTTCATTAAATGATGCTGAAGTTCCAGTTTAAACAACAATAGTTCTTTCCTGCTCCTCTGAAATACCAATATAAGTTCACAATGGCACTGAACATATATTATCTATGTTTGCCGATGACATGTTTTTATCTATTCCTCACTACCTATTCCCTAACATACTGAAAGAACTTTCCAGGTTTAGGATGATTCCAAATCTCTAGCCCTTAATATATCCTTGTCACCCATGTCAACTAATGAGATGTGGAAATGTAACTATACTTGGTAAAAAGCTTACCTTATTTAGGAAATACGCTGACTGTGTATGGTGGTTGGTCTAGTCCAGGATGGGATTCAGCAGGTTCTCCCTGGTTCTGTGGAACCAGTTTTTAAAATTGTAGCAGTTCTTAGAACCAAGGAGAACTGGCACAAATACGTTATACATTAGGCCCGATTCAGAGAGACAAAAAAATACTTTTGTTTTAGTGCCGATCTGTTTTTTTTTTAAATGTTCCCGCTCTCGTATGAGTGTGCGAGCGATTCTATGCATGCATTGCAATCCTTCTGTAAAGTTTCTGTCCGTCCGTGCGTGACTTTTCTGTTTCATTTTCTCAAGTTACAACGTAGGCTTTCGATTTTGCCCTTTTTCCATCGTCTCCTCCCACGAATCCTTTACGTTTCCCGTTAGATTCTGTTTCCCTTTTTCAATAAATAATCGTCCAGACAGAAATCCTTACGATCTTGCGCCTGTGCACTACAAACTTAACTCATTAAAGTACTCGCCTACATATTTGCCACCCTCACTTCTACAATGTTTAGCTAAATCACTTAGCATTATCCTCCATCTTCCCTTTGGGACCCTTAAAGCTCACCCAAACCACTTAGCACTATCCTCCATCTTCCCTTTTGGACCCTTAAAGCTCACCCCAACCACTTAGCGCTATCCTCCATCTTCCCTTTTGGACCCTTAAAGCTCACCCAAACCACTTAGCACTATCCTCCATCTTCCCTTTGGGACCCTTAAAGATCACCCAAACCACTTAGCACTATCCTCCATCTTCCCTTTTGGACCCTTAAAGCTCACCCCAACCACTTAGCACTATCCTCCATCTTCCCTTTTGGACCCTTAAAACTTACCCAAACCACTTCCCGGTTAGATTATTCTTCCATTTTAGGCCCCTAAAACTTACCCCAACCACTTCCCGGTTAGGTTCTTCTTCCATTTTAGGCCCCTAAAATTTACTCAAACCACTTCCCGGTTAGGTTCTTCTTCCATTTTAGGCCCCTAAAACTTACCCAAACCACTTCCCGGTTAGGTTCTTCTTCCATTTTAGGCCCCTTAAAACTTACCCAAACCACTACCCGGTTAGGTTCTTCTTCTGTTTTAGGCCCCTAAAACTTACCCAAACCACTTCCCGGCTAGGTTCTTCTTCCATTTTAGGCCCATAAAACTTACCCAAACCACTTCCCGGTCAGGTTCTTCTTCCATTTTAGGCCCCTAAAACTTACGCAAACCACTTCGCGGCCATCTGAATCTTCATCTCTAAATATTTATTTCACCCTTCGTTTGGTGTTAATGTATTGTAGGCAAAAAATGAAATGGAATTTTTGTTTTGTTTTGTTTTTTTATACAACAACGCCATTTTTTTGGTTGGCTTTTTAAAATTTTTTTGGGTTTAAAAAATAATTTACAAACTTTTTGGGATAAAACACATTAACATTTTGTAAAAATATAAAAATGTAACAATATTTTCATATATACAACACAGTGGCAGGACCCAGAACACTAGTCTTCTTCTGTTGTCTCCATTGAGTCACGCAGCTGCTGCATTTCGGCCACCAACTCAAGGACCCTTCTATTCATTTCTTCCACTCTTGCCCGTGTGGTCCCTGTATTAAATTATAAAAAAAACATTATTTTGAGACAAATACATGTTTCTCACCTGTGGATGGAATGTTTGTTAGTTGGCAACTTAAATCATGACGACATATGTCAGCCTGCTAAGTAATTAATCTAAGGAAGTGGGCACAGGTCATTCTGCTAAGTAATTAATCTAAGGAAGTGGGCACAGGTCATGCTGCTAAGTAATTAATCTAAGGAAGTGGGCACAGGTCATTCTGTTAAGTCATTAATCTAAGGAAGTGGGCACAGGTCATTCTGCTAATGCCATTGACTATGGCTTGATGTATCTGGGTGATCATGTCAATTACCACATATTGCAAAGAATGACATTGCAACTTACTTGGTTGGTGGCCGACGGATGCCTCGTTGGGGACAACCCTACGTCCTGGGCCCTGCCACTGTTGTGAAGTAGAGGCTGTCGAGACATGGCAAATTGGGTCACTTATAATGTCTTAGTCAACAGTAATCAAATGTCAATTTCAATGTGTGTGTCACATCACTCACCTTCTCCCTGTGCTTCCTGGGCAAGATCTGCTGCTACCTCCACATCTTCACCCGCTCCAGAAGCATCTATAAAAACAGATTAAGGGGCTTAGCTTGGTAGTAAATAGCATGTATATGTGTGTGCGGTTACTTGAAGAGTCACATACCAGAGGCTCCCGCCTGCGTCGCTGTGTACGACTCCCTGCCCACGCCGTGCCGCCCCTCCTCTGTGGAAAGGTCCAGGGGCTGGTTGGAGGACCCAACAGAGGAGGGGTAGGACCGTCGCCTATAACGTTGAAGGTAGTGGAATCTTCACTCTTAGACAGGACCTGTAGTGGAAATAGCTAAATAAATGTGAATATATAAAAACATTTTGGAAGAATAATAATAAGATAAATGCAGAGCTAACTCTGCTTGCGTCCGATCTCCTCAGGACCCTCTTTGAAGTTGTGCTGTGTGCCAACGGGCGATCCAGGACACAAGCTCATCTGGTATGGATGGATTCTCGAATATCTACTATAAAATAATTTGCCTGCTAGTTACCCCCATCTAAAATGATGGTTTAATGATATTAAGCGAGGAGGCCAAATCCCATCAGAAGCATTACAGGCCAATATTGTATTGATCTGTAAGAAAGGCAAGGGCACTACACAATGGGCCTGATTTAGAGCCTCTCCCTCTTCCTACCAGTGGGAATGACGTCAAAGGACTCTATATGTCTCTTTTTTGTGTGTCTGGGGATTCAGAGCCTTATTTTTTTGAGTTATTCTTTTTGCAGGAAATTACGGCATGCATATGTCAAACCAAGTGTTTGCCATATAAATACAGCTCAAGACATTTGTGTGTCTGTAATTTTAAAGGTTTAGCCTGCGTCTGCGTGGTATTCTGAGCCTTAATTTGTGCATTTTCTGCGCTAACAAGGCCATAGGTTTCTGGTTCAAATTTACATAATCTTTTGCTAGCAGGAATACTTGAATGGCCTTGATTTTCTATTGAAAATACAGCCTACTTCCTCTGCACCTACGATGGAGCCCGATGGAGCCCCTTGGCTGGTAACCATGTACCTTCCAGAGCTTAGGCATACCTGCCATCGCCTTCATATCGATCACATGACCGATCAGCAGGTGTTTGAATTGACTAAATACATCTCTTTCCTTGACCACATGGCAGGCTGGAATGCTGTGAGGTTGTGCTTTTTGAATAGCGAATATGTCAAGTGTCATGGGTGCCATCGATTGTACGCATGTGGCCCTCTTTCCCCCAGCTGCTCAGGAGTAGATGTTTCCATATGTTTAGGTCCACATTGCTCCTTCTTGGTGCCCACTCTCCTCTTTTGAGGCTAGCCTAGCTTCCCCTCCCCCCAAACAGCTTCCCTGTGTCCCAGTCTGCTTAGGTCCACATTGCTCATCATTGTAGCCCTCCTTCATGAGGCTGCTCATTTGTTGTTGCCATTTTTATTTGTGGCTTCTTTTCAGCAACCGCAAGATGGGACACTCTCTTAACGTCCAATGTGTTGTGGGGCTGGATCTTTGCTTTTTCAGAGTTTTGACTTCCCTTCCCACAGTAATGGCTGAGGCCTGGCCTACCAACGTTATAGGCCCACAGTACTTTGAGGCCACTTTCACATGGACCATTCTGTCATGTAAAGCAGAGGTGATTTAGGTTTTACATTTCTATGCAATCCACTACTACTGTGGGATGGGAGAGCTGGCTTCTTATTGTTGTTGAGCACGGTCAGCGAGCCCTATCCTACAGTAGAAGCAGAGTGGAGAGTTAGGTGTGCCTTTTGGCCTAAGTGTATCTGTACTTGCAATCCACTAATGCTTTGGGATGGGAGAGCTGGATTTGTAGCATTGGCATACACTACCATATACAAGGCTTGAGTGCTTGCGCTGTCCCAGAAAATTACTTAAAGGGGCAGGGGCATGCATGGGGAGCTAAAGGAGACCCAAACAGAGGACAATGCACATCTGTTTGTTTTTTGCAGACTTTGATGGAGCAAAGGTACGACTTCAAGCCCAACACACACGAAAAGAGGCCGTTGGCAGAGGAAGTGGCAGCCCATGTGAGTGGCGAGGGGACGTCACCTTACACCTTCACCCATATAATGCAGTGCTGGTTGGACCTCAAACAGTGTAAATAGCCCTGGGTGTGGAGGTTCTACAGCCAGAACTTCCCAGGTAAGTGGATGTGCAACAGAGAAGGTGTTCTATCAGGGTTATGAGTTACATGTTTTTCAAAATGATATGTTCTTTTGTAGCTGGGGAGCTCTGGCTGTGGATCAAGTCCACCCGAGAGGTCTGACCAGTGGGGTCAAGAAGACAGAGTGTGAGTGTAAGACAGTGGCCCTGAAAGGAGGAACTACAGGCTATTCACTCTTTGGGCATCAATTATAGCTTTATTTTCCGTGTACTGTCTTTAGCCTCCTATATCCGGGATTCGCTGGGCTTAATGAAAAGATTGGAGGGTACACAGTGGCAAAAACACACTATTCTGGTACTGTGGACGTTGAATCAGACACTGAATCTGCTATTATAGTTATAATACTAGCTATGGACAATGGCTCAATAGCACAGAAAGACTGGAGAAGAGAACCACCAATTTCATGATATTGTTTCAAGAAACATGTATTTCAAATACAGACAGGCAGTTAAAGCCTGACCTGGACAAAATGCATTGGTTGTGGAAAGGCGCGGCAACTTGGAGTTTATCTGAACAGTGCTGATTAGAGATGAGCGAACTTTTGAAAAATTCGATTCGACTGATTCGACGAATTTTCCGACAAAAATAGTTTCGACCCGAATTTATTCGCGACGAATCGCTATTAAAAATGGCTATTTCTGAGCTTCCTAGAGCCTCAATAGGGTTGTAAACCATTCTGCCTTGCTGTAACACGCATAGGATGCGTGCTGGGTTACTGAAATAATACTGTAAATAATTAGGACATGCAGATCAGAGGCATCGCTATTAGAATCGCAGAGCGGCACAATTACAGAGAGTTGAGGTGGCATCACTATGAGGGGCCCCTATATTGCCTGAAAAACACACCCTGGAGCTGGCAGCGGCAGGAGCCCAAACATTGGATTTGGCTCAAAGAGACATTGGAGTTGGCAGCAGGAGCAGCAGGAGCCCAAAAATTGGCCGAATGACACCCTGGAGTTGCAAGCAGCAGCAGCAGCAGCAGCAGGAGCCCAAACATAGCTTGAAAGAGACACTGGAGTTGGCTTCAGGAGCCCAAAAATTGGATGAATCACACCCTGGAGTTGCAAGCAGCAGCAGCAGCAGCCCAAACATAGCTTGAAAGAGACACTGGAGTTGGCAGCAAGAGCCCAAAAATCGGATGAATCACACCCTGGAGTTGCAAGCAGCAGCAGCAGGAGCCCAACATTGGCTGAAAGAGACACTGGAGTTGGCTTCAGGAGACCAAAAATTGGATGAATCACACCCTGGAGTTGCAAGCAGCAGCAGCCCAAACATAGCTTGAAAGAGACACTGGAGTTGGCTTCAGGAGCCCAAAAATTGGATGAATCACACCCTGGAGTTGCAAGCAGCAGCAGCAGCCCAAACATTGGCTGAAATAGACACTGGAGTTGGCAGCAGGAGCCCAAAAATGGGATGAATCACACCCTGGAGTTGCAAGCAGCAGCAGCTCAAACATAGCTTGAAAGACACACTGGAGTTGGCTTCAGGAGCCCAAAAATAGGATGAATCACACCCTGGAGTTGCAAGCAGCAGGAGCCCAAACATAGCTTGAAAGACACACTGGAGTTGGCTTCAGGAGCCCAAAAATTGGATGAATCACACCCTGGAGTTGCAAGCAGCAGCAGCAGGAGCCCAAACATTACTTTAAAGAGACACTGGGGTTGGCTTCCGGAGCCCAAAAATTGGATGAATCACACCCTGGAGTTGGCAGCAGCAGGAGCCCAAACATTACTTTAAAGAGACACTGGAGTTGGCTTCAGGAGCCCAAAAATTGGATGAATCACACCCTGCAGTTGAGAGCAGCAGGAGCCCAAATATTACTTTAAAGAGACACTGGGGTTGGCTTCAGGAGCCCAAAAATTGGATGAATCACACCCTGGACTTGGCAGCAGCAGCAGGAGCCCAAACATAGATTGAAAGACACACTGGAGTTGGCAGCAGCAGGAGCCCAAAAATTTACTGACACACCCTGGAGTTGGCAGCAGCAGCAGCAGGAACCTAGAAATTGGCTGGAAGGCACCCTGAAGTTGGCAGCAGCAGGAGCACATACATTAGCTGGAAGGCACACCCTGGAGTTGGCAGCAGCATAAGCAGGAGCCCAAACATTGCTTGAAAGACACCCTGAAGTTGGCAGCAGCAGCAGCAGCAGGAGGCCAAAGGTTGGCTGAGAGAGACACTGGAGTTGGCAGCAGGAGCCCAAAAATTCAATGAATCACACCCTGGAGTTGCAAGCAGCAGCAGCAGCAGGAGCCCAACATTGGCTAAAAGAGACACTGGAGTTGGCTTCAGGAGCCCAAAAATTGGATGAATCACACCCTGGAGTTGCAAGCAGCAGCAGCAGGAGCCCAACATTGGCTAAAAGAGACACTGGAGTTGGCTTCAGGAGCCCAAAAATTGGATGAATCACACCCTGGAGTTGCAAGCAGCAGCAGCAGGAGCCCAACATTGGCTGAAAGAGACACTGGAGTTGGCTTCAGGGGCCCAAAAATTGGATGAATCACACCCTGGAGTTGCAAGCAGCAGCAGCAGGAGCCCAACATTGGCTGAAAGAGACACTGGAGTTGGCAGCAGGAGCCCAAAAATTCAATGAATCACACCCTGGAGTTGCAAGCAGCAGCAGCAGGAGCCCAACATTGGCTGAAAGAGACACTGGAGTTGGCTTCAGGAGCCCAAAAATTGGATGAATCACACCCTGGAGTTGCAAGCAGCAGCAGCAGGAGCCCAACATTGGCTAAAAGAGACAATGGAGTTGGCTTCAGGAGCCCAAAAATTGGATGAATCACACCCTGGAGTTGCAAGCAGCAGCAGCAGGAGCCCAACATTGGCTAAAAGAGACACTGGAGTTGGCTTCAGGAGCCCAAAAATTGGATGAATCACACCCTGGAGTTGCAAGCAGCAGCAGCAGGAGCCCAACATTGGCTGAAAGAGACACTGGAGTTGGCTTCAGGAGCCCAAAAATTGGATGAATCACACCCTGGAGTTGCAAGCAGCAGCAGCAGGAGCCCAACATTGGCTGAAAGAGACACTGGAGTTGGCAGCAGGAGCCCAAAAATGCAATGAATCACACCCTGGAGTAGCAAGCAGCAGCAGCAGGAGCCCAACATTGGCTGAAAGAGACACTGGAGTTGGCTTCAGGAGCCCAAAAATTCAATGAATCACACCCTGGAGTTGCAAGCAGCAGCAGCAGGAGCCCAACATTGGCTAAAAGAGACACTGGAGTTGGCTTCAGGAGCCCAAAAATTGGATGAATCACACCCTGGAGTTGCAAGCAGCAGCAGCAGGAGCCCAACATTGGCTAAAAGAGACACTGGAGTTGGCAGCAGGAGCCCAAAAATTGGATGAATCACACCCTGGAGTTGCAAGCAGCAGCAGCAGGAGCCCAACATTGGCTGAAAGAGACACTGGAGTTGGCTTCAGGAGCCCAAAAATTGGATGAATCACACCCTGGAGTTGCAAGCAGCAGCAGCCCAAACATAGCTTGAAAGAGACACTGGAGTTGGCTTCAGGAGCCCAAAAATTGGATGAATCACACCCTGGAGTTGCAAGCAGCAGCAGCAGTAGCCCAACATTGGCTAACAGAGACACTGGAGTTGGCTTCAGGAGGCCAAAAATTGGATGAATCACACCCTGGAGTTGCAAGCAGCAGCAGCAGCCCAACATTGGCTGAAAGGCACACCCTGAAGTTGGCATCAGCAGGAGGCCAAAAATTGGTTGGAAGGCACACCCTGAAGTTGGCATCAGCAGGAGCCCGCTAGCAGATACTGGCAGATCAGGTCTCTCACCGTGACTCCTGCTGCCACTCGCCCCTAGTCTGCTGCGACCTCTGCCTGCTGAATCTTGGCCTCTGCCACTCCTCTTTGAACATCCTGGCACTTGTCTGCCTGACATTTTTATGTATTTGCTTATTTAGTATAAACAGATAGGGTGCAAGGTGCAGCTTTGGGGTGCCCTGCGGCCTGGTTAATTGAAAGCAGTCAAAAAGGAAGTGCAAACTGAAGTAGCTTAATAAAGCAGCTAATGCTGATCAACGCTTATGTTGTATACCAGATAGGGTGCAAGGTGCAGCTTTGGGGTGCCCTGCGGCCTGGTTTATTAAAAGCAGTCAAAAACAAGTGCAAACTGAAGTAGCTTAATAAAGCAGCTAATGCTGATCAACGCTTATGTTGTATAACAGATAGGGTGCAAGGTGCAGCTTTGGGGTGCCCTGCGGCCTGGTTTATTGAAAGAAGTCAAAAACAAGTGCAAACTGAAGTAGCTTAATAAAGCAGCTGATGCTGATCAACGCTTATGTTGTATAACAGATAGGGTTCAAGGTGCAGCTTTGGGGTGCCCTGCGGCCTGGTTTATTAAAAGCAGTCAAAAACAAGTGCAAACTGAAGTAGCTTAATAAAGCAGCTGATGCTGATCAACGCTTATGTTGTATAACAGATAGGGTGCAAGGTGCAGCTTTGGGGTGCCCTGCGGCCTGGTTTATTGAAAGAAGTCAAAAACAAGTGCAAACTGAAGTAGCTTAATAAAGCAGCTGATGCTGATCAACGCTTATGTTGTATACCAGATAGGGTGCAAGGTGCAGCTTTGGGGTGCCCTGCGGCCTGGTTTATTGAAAGAAGTCAAAAACAAGTGCAAACTGAAGTAGCTTAATAAAGCAGCTGATGCTGATCAACGCTTATGTTGTATAACAGATAGGGTTCAAGGTGCAGCTTTGGGGTGCCCTGCTGCCTGGTTTATTAAAAGCAGTCAAAAACAAGTGCAAACTGAAGTAGCTTAATAAAGCAGCTGATGCTGATCAACGCTTATGTTGTATAACAGATAGGGTGCAAGGTGCAGCTTTGGGGTGCCCTGCGGCCTGGTTTATTGAAAGAAGTCAAAAACAAGTGCAAACTGGAGTAGCTTAATAAAGCAGCTGATGCTGATCAACGCTTATGTTGTATACCAGATAGGGTGCAAGGTGCCGCTTTGGGGTGCCCTGCGACCTGGTTTAATTAACCCTTTAAGTGCCAGCCTACCTTGAGATTTTGTCACCCTTTGTTGCCAGACCATTTTGCACTATTTTGCGCTCCCCATGTTCAACTGTGGTTTATGAAGGGATTTCCAGGGATTTCCCAGGAAAGTGATATATTGTTTTTTTCCGCAGAGTCTGGGCTTTAACATGAAATGTCTTGTTTGTCAATTTTTAGGTGTATTCTCAATATTTTTGGATGAAATATGTGCAAAAAAAAACCCAAAAAACTATTTTGTACAATTTGTAGTGTTTTTTTGTAATAAAAAATGTAAGTTTCTCACTAAAATCTTATTGCACGTGAAACACCAATTTATCCCGGTTACAGCGGTACCACATATGTATTGGTAGACACCCTTTCCTGCCCAGGCGACTCCCCCAAACTGAAACAACGCTTTAGGAGATTTTCAGATAAAATACAACTATGCTACGCGCTAAGCGCACCTTGCAGTTTTTCAAGAAAAACAACCCTTTACATTTGAAATACCCCCGACAAACTATATATTCTCTGGAAGTACACACCTCAAGCTTTCTAGACGTACCAGGTTTGTTGACATGGGTGCAGTTTTCTGGAGTTAACCCCTCAATATATTCTTTGGTTGCACAGGGTTTCCCTAAAAAAGAATAAAAATGCAGAATCAAAACCACATTTTCCTAAAAAAAACTATATGGAAACAAGAAAAAAACTGAAAATCTGAAAAAGCAACATGCCCCGAACAGAACAATACCCAACATGCATAGGTCCTGTCAAGGGAAGAGTTGCCAAACACACCAAAGTAAAGCATGTGCGTAACAGCAATTTTACTTCAAAATTTCAGCTCTGCAGACAATGTGCGCACCTTGTGCTTTTTCTACCAAAACAAGCCTTTACATTTGGAATACCCCCATAAACCATATATTCCCGGAAAGTACACATTTTAAGCTTTCTAAGCGTACCCAGCTTGTTGTCGTGGACTCATCTTTCTGGAAGTAATCCCTTGAAGAATTCTTAGGTTGCACAGGGTTTCACAAGAAAATGTATAAAAAGCCGAATAAAAAACACCTTTTCCTAAAATATCAATATGCAAATAAGAAAAAACAAGCTAAATCTGAAAGCGCAAGGTCCCTCGAGCAGAACAATACCCAACATGCATAGGTACTATTAACCCTTTTAATTGCCAGCCTACTTGAACTTTTGTCACCCTCTGTTGGTCATTTTTCCCCATTTTGCGCCATGTTTAACCGTGATTTTTGCCGGAATTTCCTGGAAAATATATATATTTTTTTTTTGCAGCAGAGTTTAGGCTTTAACATTAAATGTCTTGTTTGTAATTTTTCTGCTGTTTTTTAAATATTTTTGCGTAAAAAAAACAAAAAAATAAATAAAATAATATTTTTTAAACAATTGTCTCCTTTATTTTAAATAAAACATTTGTTTTAGTAATGAAAACCATATTGCATGTGATAGCCCCATTTCTCCCGATTACAACGGTACCACATATGTATCGATAGCCCCCCATTCTTGCCCAGGAGACCCCCCCAAACTGAAAATAGCACTTTATAACATTTAAAAACAAAATACTACTATCCACACTATAAACGCAAGGGGTTAATTTAAAAAGAAAATGACATAGGGACCCCCCTCCCAGGGGTGGGGGGACCCCGTTTGTTTTGGAATTTTAAGGGTTAGGGTTAGGCTAAGCCTAACCCTAACCCTTAAAATTAGAGAAAAAATGACATAGGATCCCCCCTCCCAGGGGACCCCATTTTTTGGGGGGAATTTTAAGGGTTAGCGTTAACCTAACCCTAACCCTTAAAGTGGACCAACACCCAGGATTTTCACTATCCTGGGTTTTGTTCCACTTCCGCGGGGGTGCCCCGCTGCGTGAAACCCCCGAGAAAGGTATAAAAAACTCACCTCACCCCGCTCCTACGGCGCATGCGCGAGCGCTCGTCCAATCAGAGCGCTCAGAGCCGCTGTGGTATGCACGGACAAGGGACGGACAACCACAGCAGCTCCGAGCACGCTGGCAGCCGCATCTCGCGCTTCCCTCTAACAGGGAGCGTGCCCGCGCCGGCCATTCACAAACGGCGCCCTGCTAGACAGAAGCGTGAGAGGTGGCGGAGGCCCGCGCATGCATCGTTGGAACGGGGATAAGGTAAGGCGAATGGGGCGTCCTGGGGGGTTTCACACAGCGGGGCATCCCGATTTCGGATGCCCCGCGGTGAGGGATCTGATCGGCCCTGGAATCTTATAGATTCCCGTGCTGATCAGCCTGGGTGTTGGTCCACTTTAAAAAAAAAAAAAAGAAAGACGTAGCATCCCCCCTCCCGGGAAGGGGGGGGGGACCCATTTTTTGGCAGAATTTTAAGGGTTAGGCTAACCCTAACCCTTAATTTTTTTTAAAAAAATGAAGTAGGGTCCCCCCCCCCCCCCCGGGAGGGGGGACCCTACGTCATTTAAAAAAAAAAAATTAAGGGTTAGGGTTAGGCTAACCCTAACCCTTAAAATTAAAAAAAAAAATGACGTAGGGTCCCCCCTCCCAGGGGGGGGGACCTCATTTTTTTTTTGAATTTTAAGGGTTAGGGTTAGGCTAACCCTAACCCTAACCCTTAAAATTCAAAAAAAAAAATGACGTAGGGTCCCCCCTACCCGTCATAACCAGCCCGGGACCAGCTATGGGGGCTTGTAGGCACAGAGTGGGGGGGCCAGCTTTTGTGGCCCCCCCACCCTGCAGCCTACGAGCCCACATACCCTATGTGGGCCCGGGCTCTTCTGCCCCCCCCCTGGCCTTTGGGGAGGCAGGTAATAGGGGATGCCTCGTGAACTGGTATAAGGGGTCTCATTGACCCCTTACCAGTTCACAAGGGGTTAACAGTAAAAATAAACACACTGACACTTTAATAAAAAATTTTATTAAAAAATAAAAACTTTTTTTTTACTTTACTTACCTCCGATCGTCAGCTCCTTTGTCCCTCGATGTGTTGACAGATGTGATCATGCTGGCTGCAGTAGCAGAGGGGCAGGTGATGATCTGATCACCTGCCCCTCTGCTCCTGTGGCCAGCATGATCGCATCTGAATAAACAACAGCCGGGAGCCAGGACGACACCCGGTGAGTGACGTCACAAAGGGGGCGGGGCTTCGAAACGGGACCGCGATAAGCCCCGCCCCCAAAGGGGCGGAGCTTGAGCGGGGGACGCGATAAGCCCCGCCCCCAAAGGGGCGGGGCTTATCACAAGATGGCGGCGCCCGTCGGAGCAGGAGGGGGGAGAGCCCTTTCAGGCTCTCCCCTGAAGCTGAAGAGCCAGGGGGGGGCGATCGGAGGCCCCCCCAGTGAAGAAGAGACCTGTCGGGAGGCAGCGCGACCTAAGGTAAGTGAATGTCATTTTTTTTTTTTTTTTTTTTTTACACAGATAGCAGCTGCTGCTGCCGAACGGGGGGGGGGGCACTATTCCGGGGGCTCTCCTGGAGCCATCCGAGACCCCACGGGGGATCGGATGGCACCAAATTAAAGAGGAGACCCGGCCGGATCTAACGAGGGGTCAGGTGAGTATTTTTATTTATTTTTTTGCCCACTAGCAGGGGTAGATGCCAGGCACGTGAATTTTACGTGGCTGGCACTTAAGTCCAGGAGAAGCAACCACGTAAAATTTACGTGGCTGGCATTTAAAGGGTTAAAAGCAGTCAAAAACAAGTGCAAACTGAAGTAGCTTAATAAAGCAGCTGATGCTGATCAACGCTTATGTTGTATAACAGATAGGGTTCAAGGTGCAGCTTTGGGGTGCCCTGCGGCCTGGTTTATTAAAAGCAGTCAAAAACAAGTGCAAACTGAAGTAGCTTAATAAAGCAGCTGATGCTGATCAACGCTTATGTTGTATAACAGATAGGGTTAAAATAGCATGTGCCTTGGGATGCCCGTGTGGCCTGGTATATTTTAAGCTGACCAAAAAGTAACAATAATTCAAGTATGAGAAATGCTTTTGCATAACAGATAGGGTTAAAATAGCATGTGCCTTGGGATGCCCGTGGGGCCTGGTATATTTTAAGCTGAACAAAAAGTAACAATAATCCAAGTATGAGAAATGCTTTTGCTTAACAGATAGGGTTAAAATAGCATGTGCCTTGGGATGCCCGTGTGGCCTGGTATATTTTAAGCTGAACAAAAAGTAACAATAATCCAAGTATGAGAAATGCTTTTGCTTAACAGATAGGGTTAAATAGCATGTGCCTTGGGATGCCCGTGTGGCCTGGTATATTTTAAGCTGAACAAAAAGTAACAATAATCCAAGTATGAGAAATGCTTTTGTTTAACAGATAGGGTTAAATAGCATGTGCCTTGGGATTCCCGTGTGGCCTGGTATATTTTAAGCTGAACAAAAAGTAACAATAATCCAAGTATGAGAAATGCTTTTGTTTAACAGATAGGGTTAAATAGCATGTGCCTTGGGGTGCCCGTGTGGCCTGGTATATTTTAAGCTGAACAAAAAGTAACATTAATCCAAGTATGAGAAATGCTTTTGCTTAACCGATAGGGTTAAATAGCATGTGCCTTGGGATGCCCGTGTGGCCTGGTATATTTCAAGCTGAACAAAAAGTAACAATAATCCAAGTATGAGAAATGCTTTTGCTTAACAGATAGGGTTAAGTAGCATGTGCCTTGGGATGCCCGTGTGGCCTGGTATATTTTAGCTGAACAGAAAATGTTAACACTAATCCAAGTATGAGAAATGCTTTTGCTTAACAGATAGGGTTAAATAGCATGTGCCTTGGGATGCCCGTGTGGCCTGGTATAATTTAAGCTAAACAGAAACTTTTGACACTAATCCAAGTATGAGAAATGCTTTTGTTTAACAGATAGGGTTAAATAGCATGTACCTTGGGATGCCCGTGTGGCCTGGTATATTTTAAGCTGAACAGAAAATTTTAACACTAATCCAAGTATGAGAAATGCTTTTGTTTAACAGATAGGGTTAAAATAGCGTTCATGCCTAAATAGCAGAAAGGGTTAAATAGCATGTGCATTGCATGCACAGTGTGCAGCTGTATTTAACAGATAGGGTTAAAATAGCATTCAGGCCTAAATAGCAGAAAGGGTTAAATAGCATGTGCATTGCATGCACAGTGTGCAACTGTATTTAACAGATAGGGTTAAAATAACATTCAGGCTTAAATAGCAGAAAGGGTTAAATAGCATGTGCATTGCATGCACAGTGTGCAGCTGTATTTAACAGATAGAGTTAAAATAGCGTTCAGGGCTAAATAGCAGAAAGGGTTAAATAGCATGTGCATTGCATGCACAGTGTGCAGCTGTATTTAAACCAAACCAAATATATTAACAGTAACCCAGTAATTATGAAATATGAATCATAGCCAGCACTAGGCACCCTGTCAATGTGACTTGTATTCTGCTGGATTGTTCCGGTTTTAAAACTATCTTTGCCTAGCTCTGTCTACCACTCTAAATCTCCCTATCTGTCTCTCTCTTTACCTATCTGTAAATCTCCCTACCTATCTGTAAATCTCCCTACCTATCGCTAACTCTCTCTCCCTAGCTGCAGCAGCCACCTTTCTCTCACGAATGCAAGTCTGAAATGCGCACAAGCAAGATGGCCGCTGCTTTATATAGCACTGTGACGTCACCGGGGCTCCTGGCTGCTGATAGGCTGCATGTGGCCTTCCCATGATAACTTGCCCCAGGGGATATGTCCAGACATGTCCAGACATGTCCATCCACCATTTTACAATGCCTGTAATTGAAATAAATGGAGTTTAAAGGAAAACTTCGATCGATCGAATCGCGGGGAAATTCGGATTCATTCAGAATCGAATTTTTCATGAAATTCGGAACGAATCCAGGTACAGTTAGAATTAGCATGTGAACCAAATGTAGCTATGTTTAATGAAAAACCAGGAAACCTAAAGAAAAATAAGTGGAGACTAATATCATTTATGCTGCCTTCAGCAAGAATAACAATGGGCAGTGCCTGGAAACAAAAACACATCCCCCTAGTGCATTAGAAACAAATAGTGGAATGGTTTATGGTGAATGAGAAACTCTTGAGCCTAATGCATGATACACAACAGTTCTGGCAAACATGGAGTGCTTGGTTGGATTATAAAGGGGGAGACAGGGGGAAAGAGAGATGATTCAGGGAAACACTCAGGGACCCATAGGCCAATTTCTTGTTATTTCCTCTCCTTTTTCCTTTTATCTTTTTTGATAAGCCAATATACAACTTATTAAGTGTGTCTGTACTTGTTTTATCAATATAATATGAAACAAATGAAGCAAACTATAAGATGTAAGTGCATGTATGTTCAGTCTGCTAACCATTGTGGCTGTATAAAATGGTATTGCAGGACAGTCTGGCTACACTGGAAGGGCACTGGTGGACACTGATGTCCTAGGTTCCTCTCTGTTGGGTGTTTCAAGCTTGGCAGAATATTCTCTGATGTTAGCTAGCCCAGGCACAACACAGCAGCTTAGGGCGCTTCGGTCAACATGCATTTCCTGGGCCTCATACCACTTATTAGTCTTTTCATCATATCTTTCCACATAAGAGGTGGTCTTGTGTCCATTATATCCTCCTACCACAAATATCATGTCTTCGATCTCCTCTACGGCAAAGTTGCTCCGCCGGTTATTCATTGGTGTTGTATGCTGCCATGTGTTTGTCCCTGGATTATAATACTCTACTGTCCTCAGCCGGGTGATCCCATCAAATCCACCAATCTGTAGAGAAATGGCTGATTAGTTTACCTCGTGTAAACTTCTGCTTTCCTACTGTCACAATATTGTCACAATATTGTCCATTATTGAAGACCCATGGGTGAGAAGCTTCATGTGAAAAAAAATCTATGTAAACGTGTTGAATATAGAATACTATTACACTTTCACAGGTGAGAGCTGCTTTTATCTAACTGCCTGTCCCCTGAGCTAGTCTGTGTGGGACAGCAGCAAATGGTTGATAGGTAAAAGCATCTACTAACAAGGCTGCCATCAGGAATTTCTGGGCCCTATACAACCAAAATTGACTGCACCCCCTGCCTTCTCCCCCAGCGGTCACTCTGCCAGAGCAGCCAATCTGTAGCATCCAGGAGCATTGAAAAAGCAAGGCAGCAAGATATTTTTTTAATTCTCAGGTGTTTAATTATCAGGTGTTGCTTTGCTTAGGGTAAGTTGCCAAGGGGAGGCAATTTATTTTTTAGGACAGTACGAACCTACTGCCTCAAACTGCCTGGCTGCAGCACCCCTGAAGAAGAGTTTTAAAAGCAATAAGCTGTAATTGCAGCACGGGATGGCTGAGGGGATAGGCAATTAGGGATGCCCCACAGTGTTTAACCCCCAGATCCCCCTTTAAACTCAACTTGCCACTAGTGCTATGGCACATATGTAGGCTTTTGTCCAATCAGCGCTGTATGTGACCATATTAATGCATGTCATTAAAGACAGAGCACGGCATAGCAAAAGGGTGGTCTGCAGCATGCCCCGACCCCCAGCCTATATGAAGAGCTGAGTGTAAGTGCTCGCCTCAACCATCTCCTGTAAAAGTGAAATGGTATTTCAAAAACCCGTCACCCCGACATTATTGTTTCCAGTGAAAAAAAAAATATGTTTTATTTTTGTATAGTACATAAGGAACCCCTCCTTTTGCTGTCTTCTATATTTATATGGATTTTTATTGTTAGACTATTTTTCATGAGCTACTTTTAAGTTCTACTAAAGGCAAGGCCGATTGTTGTCCCATTGCCTTGGGCTATACGTTGTCCTAAACTTCAATCCATTTTCAAAAAGACCCTGTAGTTCCTAAGTTATCTTTTAGAGCATTGGAGTTCATAGAAAAAAATGAAGAGAAGCAGTGGGTGTAATTTAAGCACACTGTGAAGAGAGGAGTGTGAGAGGAGAGAAGAAGGCGGGGTTTCAGAGTTGCAGAGAGAGGCAACCAATCAGGATGTCTGGGCAGGGAGTGGGGTGGTTCTTGGTTTGAAGGTTGATCGATGGACCAGGTCAGTGGGGTGGGAACTAAAAGCTGAATGTGAGGAAGTGATTTTCCTAACTAAGGAGACAGACAGAAGGTAAGCTACTGATATTTATTTTTTTAACTTTTTTACTTGCCAATCACTTTAAGGAACCTTCCAAACATTTTCAAGTGAAATGAGTCTCCAAGGAGGACTCCATGATGTAATAACAGCATTCCACATTCCTTCTTTTATCTTCTCAACATTTTCCCCTTCTCTCTCTTTCTTCCACATACCCTTCTTCTCTCTCTCTTACACTCTCCCTCCTCTTCCTATTTTGTTCTTTTTTCAACATTCCTCCTATTCTCCATCTCTTCCACATTCCCTCTTTTTCCCTTTCTCTTCCATTCCCCTTCACCCTCTCTTCCACATTCCCTCCTTTTCCCTCTCTCTTCCACATTCCCTCCTTTTCTCTCTCTCTTCCGCTCCCCTTCACACTCTCTCTTCCACATTCCCTCCTTTCCCCTCTGTCTACCACTCCCCTTCACCCGCTCTCTTCCACATTCCCTCCTTTTCCCTCTTTCTTCCACTTTCCCTCCTTTTCCTTCTCTCCTCCACATTCCCTCCTTTTCCCTCACTCTTCCACGTTCCCTCCTATTCCCTCTCTCCTCCACTCATCTTCCCCCACCCTCTTCCACATTCCCTCCTTTTCCCTCTCTCTTCCACTCCTCTTCACCCTCTCTATTCGACATTCCCTCCTGTCCCCTCTCTATTCCACATTCCCTCCTTTTCCCTCTCTCTTCCACATTCCCTCCTTTTCCCTCTCTCTTCCACTCATCTTCCCCTGCCCTCTTCCATATTCCCTCCTTTTCCCTCTCTCTTCCACTCCTCTTCACCCTCTCTATTCGACATTCCCTCCTTTTCCCTCTCTATTCCACATTCCCTCCTTTTCCCTCTCTATTCCACATTCCCTCCTTTTCCCTCTCTCCTCCACTCCCCTTCATCCTCTCTCTTCCACATCCCCTACTTTTCCCTCTCTCTACCACTCCCCTTCACCCTCTCTCTTCCACATTCCCTCCTTTTCCCTCTCTCTTCCACTCCCCTTCACCCTCTCTCTTCCACATTCCCTTCTTTTCCTTCTCTCTTCCACATTCCCTCCTTTTCCCTCTCTCTTCCACTCCCCTTCACCCTCTCTCTTCCACATTCCCTCCTTTTCCTTCACTCTACCACTCCCCTTCACCCTCTCTCTTCCACATCTCCTCCTTCTCTCGCTCATCGGGCATCAGTGCACCGAGATCCTAGTTAGGTGAAGCCTCATGCGCAGCAGAACCCTGTGCAGCTGCTGACACTCCCCATCTTCTCCTTTATTGTTAAAAAAATGGTATATTCCTCTTACCGCATATACATGGTTTCCATATGCGATAACGCCAACACCACTGCGTGCACATGTCATGGAACTGATTAGGGACCATTGCATGGTTTTCAAGCTGTAGACCTCAGCAGTGGCCAGGCATTCATTACCGTTGAATCCTCCACATATGTATATCTGCAAAATATGGAACCATTGAGATATAAATGTATTTTACAGGGGAGCAGGGTTAAACCACCTACCACTTCAGCATACCTTTTGCTGTCTTTGATCTAGCCTGATTTTCCATTTGGTTATTGAAGACAATACATTATTTAAAATGGACCAAAACCCATATGGAGATCAGCCCAGGAATTGAGTCCCTTCCCCCAGGTCGAGCAGCGGAGTTAGAGGGTATCTAAAAAATTACCTCCAGTGAGCCATTGTTCTTGAAGAGGGGAAGAAATTGAGAGAGAAGAGACAGAGGTAGTTTCAGGAAGTGAGAAAATCACAGGTAAGTCATGCTAGAACAAAACTCTGACATACCCAACAGAGTAGGTTGGAGGAGTAAAGCCTGCTTCAAGGCGGTGACCTGCTTCAAGCTTCAAGTGGAAGGGTAAGTAATACCTGCTTTGACCCATAAGCTTTCATTACAAGAAGACCTCCAATGGGGTGCACTACACCTCCTCTTTCTAAAAGTGGACCAAAATCCACCCTGATTTCCATGAGATGCCAGGGCAGGCATACTCGCTTCCCCCAGAGCATCCAGAAGTGGGAGGCCACACTGTGTGAAACCCCCCAGGATGCCCAGAATTCTTACTTTTCCCCTGAGCCCATGGCACATGCGCGGTCGACAATGGCATCACTTAATCCCTTCTTGCTGTGGCCCCATTAGCTGCAATTGAATGGCAGTGAATGGCCGTGCACAGCCAAAGGGGAGCGAGAGGTCCCACACGCCGTTGGTATGTGTGGTTAGGATTTAAATTAAGCTTCTCTAGCCTCACATTAATGTGCATGGTGGGGAGGGTCGCCATAACCCGGGATAGTGAAAATCCTAGGTTTTGGTCCACTTTAAGATGCATCCTGATGCCCTGCAGTGTGGAAAACGGCAGACCAGGCTGTATACTCACCTTGTTGTGGGATCATGTGGCAATTCCCTTTTCATTGCCTGAATGTCTGCTGGTGGAACTGCGCATATAAGAGGGAGTAGGTATCCTGCAGCAATGAAGAGCTTCACCTCGGCATCTCAGAACCAGGTGAGTATACAACAGGGGCCAGCAGTTTTTACACCGTGGTTTGGGATGCTCTAGTCTGGATTAGGTCTAGTCTAGAAAAATCTCATATGAGACACTTTTACTCCGACAACTCATTTGAGGGAGATGTATTCAAACTTCCGGGAGATCTTTCTAACTCTTGTGATTTGTTATAAGCTTCTCAGAGTAAAACAGTTAAGAGAGTAATAACATTTTCATGAATACCATTTACGAGCTTTTGGTGACTCAAACCCAGAGATAATCTGAGAATTAGGAAATATTTCTCCATCCAATCTGGGTTCTCCTTTAATCACTTAGCTGCAACTATCTGCAACAAAGTCCTTATCGATCTACTAATCACAGTATGCTCTGCTTTTGATTCTGTCAACCACTCACTTGTACTCCAAATAGTCACCTCCTTAGGAAGTCAAGATCTTGCTCCCCCCCATAGCTCTCCTACTACCGCTCAGATTGCACTTTAGGCATACTTCAAACTCTCCTCAATCTATGTCTGTTGGGGTACCACAAGGACCCATCCTTTTTTATTTACACCTATGGTCTTGGCCAAGTCATAAACTCATTTGGCTTCCAAAGCTCTTCTACAACATGCTAATTACATAAAAAATATCTCTTCTTCCCTTTATTTTGTGCTCCTGACTGTTTAAAAGCCATCTTCAGGTCATCTAACTCCCTCAAATTGAACATAGACAAACAGAGCTTGTACCTTAATAAATATCCGTCAACGATCTCGCAATCACTGTAACTCCCCAAGCACAATTTGTTGGATTCCCCCCTAATTAACACCCGACATTGAGTCACTAGCCACCTCCTTTTATCTACAATTCAAAACATCTCCTGCATCCCTTCCTCAACGCTGACACAGCTAAAATTCTAGTGCATGCCCTAATCATATCCCGACTACTGCAACACTCTCCCATATGGTCACCCAGGAAACACCTCCAATCTATTGTCAACTCTGCTGCTAGTCTCATCCATCACTCCTCCTGCTTATCCAGTGCTGTCACTCTCAGTTTCTGCCAATACCTGAAACTATTCAGTTCAAAATCCTAATCTTAACCTACAAGGGTCTCTGACCAAGCGCCTTGCTACATTTTCACCCTAGATAGCGGCACCGATGCAGCCCTTACCTAGGACCTCCTCCTCTCCTCAGCCCTGACCATCTCCTTCTACTTCAGGGCTTCACAAATGCCTCTCCACAGCCCTGGAATGCCCTTATACTTTAGATCAGGGGTGGGCAATTATTTTTTCCATGGGGCCACATGAGAAACTAAAAATATTGTGGAGGGCCAGGCCAAAAGGCTGAACTCAATTCTGCATGATATTAATTGTATTTCTTTATAAAAAGCAGGAAATAGCATTGTTTTGACAAGCTTGTACGAGTATATGTTATAGTTAGACAATGAAAGAGTGAGGTTGCCTTACAAAAATGTTTAATTTATTAAATAAAATTTCCCAAAACAATGGTAAACAAAATGAAAAGGAGGGATATCGCCCCACAGATGTCAGCAGCTCACTCTTCCACCACACTGGGCAGAGCAAATGCAGCCCCACTTCCCTTCCTCTCCTTCCGCTTAAAGTGGACCAAGTCCCTGCTGGATCGACCCATTCCCTCCCTGCGGGGCATCCAAAATCGGGACGCCCGCTACACTTACCTGAATCACGGTCCAACAGCGCATGCATGGGCCGCGCTTCTCTCTAGCAGGGCGCGTGCCCGCACCGGCCATTTGTGTTAGAGGGAAGCGCGAGATGCAGCCACCAGCGCGCTCGGTGCCACTGAGCTAAGACGCAGCTAAGACATGCATAGCTCAGCGACTCCGAGCACGCTGATTGGACGAGCGGCCACGCATGCGCCGTAGGACCACAGTGAGGTGAGTTGAACCAGGCGATCTGGGGGGTTTCACCCTGATCGGGGTGCCACAGGGAAGTGGATCAAAACCCAGGATAGTCAGAATCCTGGGATTTGGTCCACTTTAAGCTTAGCAGCATCCAGAGGATGGCTTCAAGTCAGGGCACTTACATGAGCCCCGCCCCGGCACCCAGGCAAGATGGCGCCAGAGCCTACCTCCTTCTCCTTCCCTGGTTGGGCTCTTCTTCACTGTCGGGCGCCCGCCCGTCCCTCTTCGCAGCGGGTCAACGCCTCCCGCACTGCACACAGGCAATCACTTAAGCAGCAGTCGATCGGCAGCTCTGCTGGTCGGTCTGGCGTGATCTCCCTTTCCTCACTGAGTGAGGAAGGGAGAACGCGCCAGACCCGACGAGTCGAGCGGCCAATCGGCTGCTGCTTAATTCATCGCCTGTGTACAATGCGGGAGGCGCCGACCCGCTGCGAAGAGGGATGGACGGGCGCCTCTCAGGCAGCACGAGCGGAGGGACTCAGCCTGGGCCGGGCCGGTCAGAGCCAATCAAAGGGTCGTATATGGACCGCGGGCCGTACAATGCCCAAATCTGCTTTATTGTAAGTTGACATGTGCAGGGCCCTCAATAATATACTTCAGTATCAATGTGTATATGTTGCACTGATAATCCCCTGCGTAGTGTATTATTTGTCTTACCCTCCTGTCATTTCTATCTTGTACAGCGTCACTGAATATGTTATCGCTATATTAATAAACAATAATAACAATCATAATAATCCATCTTACCTTGTCCTTGTGGGTGGTAGCATTACCTTCCTCTCCTTCCGCTTAAAGTGGACCAAATCCCTGCTGGATCGACCCATTCCGTCTCTGCGGGGCATCCAAAATCGGGATGCCCCGCTGTGTGAACCCCCCCCAGGACGCCCGCTACACTTACCTGAATCACGGTCCAACAGCGCATGCATGGGCCGCGCTTCTCTCTAGCAGGGCGCGTGCCCGCACCGGCCATTTGTGTTAGAGGGAAGCGCGAGATGCAGCCACCAGCGCGCTCGGAGCCACTGAGCTAAGACGCAGCTAAGACGTCCATAGCTCAGCGACTCCGAGCACGCTGATTGGACGAGCGGCCGCCCATGCGCCGTAGAACCACAGTGAGGTGAGTTGAACCAGGCGATCTGGGGGGTTTCACCCTGATCGGGGTACCACAGGGAAGTGGATCAAAACCCAGGATAGTCAGAATCCTGGGATTTGGTCCACTTTAAGCTTAGCAGCAGCCAGAGGATGGCTTCATGTCAGGGCACTTACATGAGCCCCGCCCCGGCACCCAGGCAAGATGGCGCCAGAGCCTACCTCCTTCTCCTCCCCTGGTTGGGCTCTTCTTCACTGTCGGGCGCCCGCCCGTCCCTCTTCGCAGCGGGTCAACGCCTCCCGCACTGCACACAGGCAATCACTTAAGCAGCAGTCGATCGGCAGCTCTGCTGGTCGAGTCTGGCGTGATCTCCCTTTCCTCACTGAGTGAGGAAGGGAGAACGCGCCAGACCCGACGAGTCGAGCGGCCAATCGGCTGCTGCTTAATTCATCGCCTGTGTACAATGCGGGAGGCGCCAACCCGCTGCGAAGAGGGATGGACGGGCGCCTCTCAGGCAGCACGAGCGCCGGGCCGTTCAGAGCCAATCAAAGGGTCGTATATGGACCGCGGGCCGTACAATGCCCAAATCTGCTTTATTGTAAGTTGACATGTGCAGGGCCCTCAATAATATACTTCAGTATCAATGTGTATATGTTGCACTGATAATCCCCTGCATAGTGTATTATTTGTCTTACCCTCCTGTCATTTCTATCTTGTTCACTGAATATGTTATCGCTATATTAATAAACAATAATAACAATCATAATAATCCATCTTACCTTGTCCTTGTGGGTGGTAGCATTGGCATCACTCCTTTCCTCATGCATTGGGGCAATTAAAGTCCATTGGTTGGTCTCTGGCTCATAACGCTCAACAGTGTTAAGCCGAATGTGGCCGTCAAAACCACCCATGGCATAGATGCAGTTTCCCAGGACTGTAACACTGACATAGCATCGCTTACAATGCATTGGACCTGCTTCATTCCATCTTTTAGTGACCGGATCAAATTTTCTCACACTGTTAAAGTAGTCCAGGCCATTAAACCCACCAATTAGGTAGATAAACCCATTTAAATATGCTGCACCATGGTAGGCTCTTGGACTTTCCTCACTAAACGTAACATTAAGCCAGAGATCTGCCCTGCAATTATAAGTTTCAATGGCATTTGTGGGGCCACCACGGCTCCAGCCACCGATGGAAAATAACATGAAATAAGGCAGTCGTGGCCTGGCCAGTGGGTTGACAAAATAGCAGTCAGATGGGTGTAAATTTAGGTCTTTCACTGCATCAAAAATAACACTTCCACAACCGTTGTTTTTCACATATCGGTGTGTTGTTAAAAAGTTCCAGAAATAAACTGAATTCAATAAGGATAACCGAACCTGGGAAAAAACAACAAGTTCTATCAGTATTCCTCTTTGCTACTAAAGTTTATAATATTACACTACAGGAACAGTTCAGGCAAAATTAAAATAAACCCTCACCTCTTCTCCCATGCAGCTGCATTGCCAAAATCCAGGTCTCCAATACCTAATTGAGCCCAGGTGCCCTCTTCACTTCATATAGAGGCAGCAAGGCCTGGCAGTTCTGGGCCTCGTCCACCAATTTGTTTATAAATAGTGGACGAGCAACCCAAAGGAATCCCCATGCACGTGAACACCAAGATATTCAAGCTCAGCAATGGGTTTTAGATAGCAAGACATACAGTAGGTGAAATAGCTTTGGAGGAAGAGATGAGCATTTATTGTTTTTTTTATTTTGCCTGAACAATCGTATTCAGCAACATTTATATATCAGAAATGGTATACTTGGCGATGGCGACCTGTGTGGACTAAAACCAGTGAAGGGGGCTAAAACCAAGGGTTAAAATCCTGAACTTTGGTTAACTTTAACCTATGTCCAAGGCCTAGTTATAATTTCTGCTCCCCTTAGGTCACCAGCCTAAATCTTAAAATACACGACAGGGTTCCCATGCACTGAACATCAGCTACTGTTCCCCAGCTGCTGTAAAACTACCAGCCCCAGCATTGTGCGGCCCTGATAAAAATATGTGTGTATATAATTCATATATATAGAGAAAGTACATTTCCTGGTTTTATCAGTTTTGGTCAGACATGTGCTCATGCAGAGACAGTGAGCCACAGAGAAAGTGGGTTGGGTGCACACGGGGAAACCAGCACAAAGGCAGAAAAGCTGAACATCCTGGACAGTCAGCAGCAAGTCAGCACAGCTCTGAAGGAGAATACAGTTGAGCTTAGGAGGACTGAAGTAGTTACACTGAAGACATTCTATCAGGTACCAATAGATTGTTCACCCCAGCCCCTAGAGAGAGATTGTCTGTGGGCAACATAAATTTGGTTGCCCATAGTGGGGATTTTGAGTGGAGTTGGAGCACCCAAACCATCCTCAAAAATGGCTGCGCCACAAAGTGGGGGAGTGCATGTGGAAACCTTTAACTGAAGTAGGGTAACCACTCTGAAGAGTGAGGGCCGAGATGGAAACTCGAGGGGGCTTTTGACCAGAGGCAGAACGGCAGATTCCGGGAGTTGTTACAAACCGCACATGAAGGGGTTAAGTGGGGCACTGGGAAAGATTTCTAGCCATTATCAAGGTAACCTCGCAATTGTGATGTGCCTTCTGCTCAGGGCCGAGAACTTGCAAGAGTTCGGACAGGAGCCCAAGTGCTGCTGTTGGACATCACACCAACGCTCTGGAGGGCTCCAGGAGTGCCCAAGGAGAAGATTGCTAGTCAACAGAGACATCTGCCCACCCTTCCCTTTCTATAGTACCTTGGAATCAAGTAAATCAGCGGCACCGACATTGCAAAGTTGAAGCACAACATTACCCACAGACAGGAACCTACCCTCCAGGACAGCGCAACATATGCAGCCACACAACACATAATAAAAAGCCCCAGCAGAGTGTCAATGCAAGTAAACAGACTGACTAACAGAGACAGATCTGGTCTTAAAAGGCCAATGCACCTGCAACACGGATCATCAATATAGACTCAGAAACAGTGGATTTTAAGTTAAGGACATATGTGTACCAGTAGCCAGTACTCAGTAAATAACTGGACTAATTCTAAAGAAAAGCACATTGCTCTACAGAGGAAATCATGGATGTGCAACAGCAACTATATGCCATCAGTGAATGTGAATCCCTACTGCCATTAACCCATTCAGAACTAGTTTTAGTAGCCAGATATGCTAAGGCACCAGAAGAACAGTTCACCCATGCTTGAACCCGCAGACAGCTTTTGAATGCTGTTAACATTACTTAAAGAACTGGAGGGGAGTGAGGAAGAGGAGGTTATGATGGCATTTCTGCAGAAGTTAACCCAGTGTATCACAGAGCTTGGGGCAGGGGGCACATAAACAATCCCAGTACCAGAAGAGTAGATATCTCACCAACAGAGGAAGCTACAAGAGTTGCAATACCAGTTCCTTGCTCTGCAGAAGACTGCGTAAGAATTAGCTACAACACTGGAAGGAGTGATTAGCACTAACAAGTCTCCAAGCCAGCCAGCCTGTAACCACAACAAAGAGAACCAATCCCACTTCAGAGATCATCATAAGGAAAGAGTTCAAAATAAATGGCCAGATTGGGGAGCAAGGATTGGGGAACAAAGAGACCTCACAGCAGTCTGATTCATCAGATAGACTTGGGAGTCCAGAAAGGATGAAGAAATCATCGAAGCGGTAGTGAAAGCCATCAGTCCAGGGTTACATCTCAGGAACATGCTGGAGATGAAGAACAATCTTATCTTGCTCCAGTTGAGAACTATCTTAAAGGGACATTACAAGGAGGAAAGTACTTCTGATCTTTTCCACAAGTAGTTCAACATCTCTCAGGATAATATAATATCCTCAAGACTTCTTGTTCAGAGCCATGGTGCTGAAGGAAAGACTCCTGTTTGCATCTGAGGAAGAAGAAGCTGAAGAAAGGTTTGAGCCAGTGTTGATCCATAAGAGGTTTCTCAGATCAGTATAGACAGGTGTGTTGAGTGAAAACATTAAGTTTCAGCTGAAGCAGTACCCGGAAGAGCTTCACATCACAGATGAAGAGCTGATAGAGAAGATGAATGATGCTGCCAGTCTTGAATCAGAAAGAGAACAAAAGTTAAAAAAAAACTCTTGGAAATGGCAAAAATGAACCCAAAGCTGGAGCAGTGCGTGTACAGCAAGAAGTTGCCAGATAAGTTGACCCTTCACCTGGTCCTACCCCAGTCAGTTTGAGGGTTTGAAGACTCAAGATTCAAGAAAAGAAGATCAAGCTTAAGTTGATTCAAAGAAATTGTTTATGGACTAATGCAATATTGATTTAACCATTTGCATTCTCTTTTGGAGTGTAGTTATAGTTTGCAGAATATTATGTAATTATTATTACTCTTTTTGCTTACATTTGTTTATATGTTAGGTAACCACCTCCCTTCCACTTAAAAAGAGGCAGGTTCACAATTAAATAGCCTACTACAATAGACATCTGGGACACACACACAACCGGTCTAACACTGGGACCACCGAAAAACATTTAAAATGATAGAAACCTATACCAGAACATAATTCTCAATGTCCTCAACTACTGTAACTCCTGATGCTGAGGACGACATGATTTTCAGAGGGGGAGAATGTGGCCCTGCTAAACATATGTGTGTATAGACTCCACTAAACATCTCTGTCTAATAAGCAGTATGTAATTGGCAGAAGACAGATATTTAACAGGTAGAAGCTGCTGGAGATGACATCACATGGAGAGCCACAAATACAGCCTGGGAAAGCAGAACTGATATATAGAACTTACATATATAGAGGTGCACATAGAGAAACACACAGAGGGAGAGAAGCCAAACATCCTGGCCAGCCAGCAAGAAAGTCAGCACAGCTCTGAAGGCGGATACAATCGAGCTTAGGAGGACTGGAGCAGTTAAATTGAAGACATTCGATCAGTAACCAATAGACTGTCTACCCCAGAGCAGTAGATGAATGCAGAGGCTGTCTTTAAGAATGCTGATGCTGCTGGAATGAATGTTGTTGTGTTAAAATAAAGCAAAGCACAGAGACTGTTTAACAGACTGAGCCATCTCAGGAGAAATCTGATGTTTTCAGATACAGCTGCCACTTCACACAGTTCCCTCAAGATCTCAAAGAATCCACGACACCCCATGCTGCTCAGCCTTGTTAGTGGCGTGTGGGTAACAATTATACAACCAAGATAGTAAGAATTCTTTCTAAAAAGAATATAACCCAATGAGGTTAAAGGTGGGGATTGTGCCCAGAATCACAGCAGCTAGCGAGCTGAATGGTGCAGAGTGAGCCACTGGTTGCATGCATGCTCAGCTGTAGCTGGCGGTGTGCCCAGGCCAGCCAATCACAAAGGTTAGGTGAGTGGGTGCGGCAATTTAATGGGGTTTCACACAGTGGGCCATCCTAGTTTGCCACAGAAAGTAGAAATTGGATGGCAATATGAGCAATTCCTGGACAATTCCCTTTGTCATGGACAGGTTCGTATTTGGTGTCCAAACTGCCCTAAGCATTTTTTTCTTGCTTGCACTCCACTTGAGGAGGGGGGATAAGCAAGTGGTTTAAATGCAGTGTGCAGAGGAGGTGAGGGTGCAAGGGATTATATGCAGACAGCGTGAATGGTGGAGTGGGAAAGGGTGCAAGGGGTTAAATGCAGAGGCCTATACGTTTTTCTTTCCAGGTGACACACAGATGTCTCATGAACACAGCCTGGAAAAAGGGAAATCAGGTCCTGTTAGGAGCTGAGCAATGCATCCTTGCACCCTCCCACCCCCCTGCACACACACACTGCATCTTCCTGTGGATGGGGGGGGTCAAGAGGGGCTTTAAGGAGCCAGCAAGGGCAGCAGTAATCGCACACTCCATACCCCCCCCCCCCCCCCCCGCAAGTGGCCATCCTAGGCACAGGCCTAGGGTTGCCTAATGGGAAATACAGCCATAGTCATGGGTGGACAATGCCAGAATGCCACTCTGTGTGAAACCCTCTGGGTTCCCTTGTGCTGCCACAGCGCATGAGCAGGCTGCAACTACTTCCACACCAAGGTGCATTAAGATTGTATTTCGCTATACAAAATTTGTCTGTGATTAGATCCACAAGACACAACATTGCACGGTGCCCCAAAAATTATAAGCCGGCACCTGCATGTCACCCACCGATGGTAGAAGGTGCCAGGGCCACCCCACTCCCTGTGAACTGGTATAGAGTTGCCAGTGCCACACGTATTAAAATCAAAACACACCAGACAAAATGAATTCATTGTTTTAAATTTCACTACTTACCGATCCCAGTCTTCTTACTTTTGTTCCTTGCCGAGCTGTGTCTTCTTCTGGTCTGGTGGCTTGGTCACTGTCCCATTTCTGGTCATCTTCTGTCCCACACAGATCTTCAGGGCTCTTCTGCACCCCTGTGCATCATATGCAGACTACCGCCATCCTTTCATTCTGGAGGTCCCACCTCCTTTCATCCTGGCTGGCCAAGCCAGGGACTGTGTGTGGGTTGGGGGAGTGGCCTTTTATACAAAAAGGCGGTGCTTCTCTGGGGACCCCCAGGATCCTAGGACCCCTATACCAATTCAATTATCATTACCTGAAGGGGCATTGTGGTGTGGATGAGCCAGAAGTTTTCTTGGTTACACAGTTGGCAAGAGGGGGACACACATTGTTTTTTAATTATTTGGGAGGGAAATATTATTTTAAAATAAGCATCCCCTCCCCCCAAAGCTTACCAATCCGCCAAAAAGTTGGGCTTTAAGCAGGAGCAAAATGCCGGCTAGTAAGGACTGGTTTGCGTACACCCCCCCCTCCTTAAATCGGACGCAATTAAACTTTTTGAGTAAATTTGCACGTGAGATCTGTCTCCTTGTGCAAACTTACTAAAAAAAGAAGCACAAAAATGTTTGCTGCAGTAAGGACAAAAATGTGAGTAAACAGATTTTACTTTGTACACAGATGCTTTTACTCGTGGTGCTGAACTGACCCTTATGTCCACTAACGTGGACTTTTACAGGCCTTACTCTTGCAACCCAGTGAGTTCAAACAGGAGTAGGGTGAAAGTGCTGGTGGGACAAAACTCTTTAAAGAAGACTTCCACTTTCATTGAAAGCAGAAAGTCTGAAGTTTCTTTTGGGGCCAATGCAGCACCAGATGTATACACCAAAAGTACATTCTAGGCAGAAAATGAAAGAGAAGTGTTCACTTTACTCCAAGAACAGTGTAGTGCACTTTTTCCTCCTGGGGCTGAATCAACCCTATACTCCAGTTTATATGGATATGATTTTGTATCTTGGTTTTTGTGTACACATTACCTTAGGAAGCAGGATAGACATAAACTCCTTGCGCATTGCTGGGTTGACATCAATCCATTTCACAATGGCTTCAAAGACAGCTTCCTCCTGTTTTACATTGAGGTGATCATTCGCAATGATCTTTTGCAGCTCCAACACCGATAGTTCGAGGAACTCAGCAGAATGACTTGCTATGCTGTTAAAGTTTTGCAGGATGAACATGAAGACCTTGTGCTGCAGATCAGGGTAGAAGAAGTAGCCTAGAAATTTGTGGAGGCCTATACAATTTTCCACACTCAGATGATCAATGAGAAATTCTGAGCATAGTCCAATAATTCCGAGAATATTGAACTGATCAGCAGCAATAAAGAGGCTCTGAACATTGCCGGTGGTGATGGGCACACTTCCGGTGTAAGCATACTGAAGGATCTGATCCATAATGTCTGCGGTGATGTCAGGGATTCTGTACTTCTTCTCAAATGGGTTGTACATGCTGCGTAATAAAGCTCTGTCCAGAGAACAAGAATAAGGAAAAGTTATTAATATTCATTCTGTTGACCCCAGAACGCCCACCCATGTATATGTGCCCCCAGAATCTGACACCCTACTAGCAGTTGGCCGAGAACCATTCTAGGAAAAGGCCTTTCACTTCTACATCTTCCGATCGGGGGTGCCCCGCTGTGTGAAACCCCCCAGAAAGCCCCCAAAACTTACCTCTCCCCGCCACGGACAAGCTGATTGACAGCGGCGGACAAGCAGCTTGCCCGTCGGCGCCTCCCGCGCGTCACTCTTGACGTGTGCGCGCCCGTGCCGGCCATTCAGAGACGGCCGGCGCGGGCGCGCGCACGTCTAGAGGAGCGCGAGTGAGGCGGCGGCGGAAGCAGCGGCTGGAGAGGTAAGGTTTTTCGGGGGTTTTGGGGGGTTTACACCCCGCGGGACATCCCGATCTCGGATGTCCCGCGGTGTGTGAGGCGATCAGCCCGGGAATCTTATAGATTCCCGGGCCGATCACCTCAGGGTGTTGGTCCACTTTAAGAGATAAGTCCACTTTCGATGGAAGTGTATTTTTTTGTGCTAAAAGAATAGAAACATAGAAGGAAACATAGAAGGTTGACGGCAGAAGGATAGCATGCGCTCCATCTAGTCTGCCCTTATGTGTATACTGTATGTTCTCTTTATCTTAGGATAGATGTGTGCTTATCCCAGGCATGTTTAAATTCAGCGGCTGTGCTTAATGTGCTTAAGGTGCTGAGCTGATCTAGTATTTTATTTTCTCCTGTTAAAAAGTTAAATGTTTTATGGAAGCAGTTTTCACTACCTGCAAGCTTTTACTATTGGCAATGTACACCAAGAAGAGAAAAGTGAGTCCTGTACACTCAGAACACTGATGCTATGGCCACTGCTGAGGTGAGGGAGTTCACTCAACCTTACACATGCCCAGCAGCAGTGTTCTGTGCAACTATCTGCAATGTTGCTATTGGCAATGTTCACTAAATCTGTGCAGGCTGTGCAGGCACATTGTTATTCTGATCGCTATCCTGCAGTCCAGAGATGCACTGTAAACTCCCATCTAAGTATGGGGAGTACCCAGGCCAGAAAAGGGAACCAGGCACATCTCCCAGAAAGAAAAGACACAGTGGTAAAGCCTGGTACTGGCTGGAAACACACAAGGATAACAATAAAAGAAGGTTTTTTAATAAATCACTGTAGAATTGTTTTCTATGCAAATTTTAAGGACAGAGAAGCTGACCGAAAAATGACATGTATACGATATGTATAAAAGGGGATAGAAGGAGTTGAGATCTGCTGGCAACCTTTAAAGGTGCATAGAATTATGGTGGGATGACCGCCCCAATTATAGGGTTTCACAACTTTGGAGTACCCAATCTCCAATTATCCTAAAGAATTCCAAGCATTTTGAAAAACTCCATCCACCTCTCCCTCCCCCTGTGCTTAGCCCAATTTGGAAAGTTCCAAAAAAAAAAAAAAACCCCACAGGGGGGACCTGCACGGAAGCTGAAGCTGGTACCTTATGTGAAAGGTCAATCACCCAATCACCAGCGGCAGTGTGACTGTACTGGTCTGTCCCTCAAGTCCAACTGTCACTCAAGTCCATGGCTGCCATGCAACCATCAACATCAAGGGAGGATTGTGTTTATCAGGGAAGTTGTTTTATTATTTTAAAGCAGGCTAAAAGTCTAATTTTTTTAACTCTAAACTTTTAAAATAAAAAAGGTAATTAAAGGCTTATTACTCACTTACTCTCCTTACCAAGCCACCTGCTCCTGAACTTCTTGCTCTCACGCCGCCATCTTGTTACACCCGTGCCAGCAGCTTTCTTCCCCAAGGGCCATTCAACTGGCCCCCCGCTGATGCTCCGACCCCCTCGTCCCCTCTGCTGGTCCAGTCACCTCACCTTCACCGTCGCTTCTGGTCACCTTCGCCACCATCTTGCTGAACCTGCCCCACCATCTTGCAGCCTTTGACCTCATACCGCCCCATCACAGCCGGTGTGAGGTCATGAGGTCAAAGGCTACAAGAAGGCACGTGGGTGCATCAACATAGTGGCGAGGTGACCAGGAGCAGCGGTGGAGGCGGAGGGGGCGAGGTGACCAGATCAATGGAGGCAAAGTGACCAGAGCAGTGGGGGTGGGGACGAGGTGACCGGAGCTGCAGTGGCGACAGAGACGAGGTGACAAGAGTGGCGGTAAGGTGAGAAACGGACCTCTTTGAAGAAAGCTGCAGACTGCTGGCCAATGGTCCCCAGCTTCCGATGGGTTCATGTAGCACTGTTTTACTGCACTACATGAACCCAGAAGTGGCTAGAAAAAGCAGCACAGTAGACAATAGTCAGCTGTGTGCTGTGGGAGAATCCAGACCTGAGCCCCGAAGGTAAGTAAGTCCTCTCTGCTTTTTTTTTTTTTTTTGACTTTTGGTCCGCTTCAGTGTCCAAATCGGGCTTAGCAGAGCGAGAGGGGAGGGGAGCCTGGGGGGTTACACTGTGGGAGCTGAGTAGAGTAGGTTGCGTCAGAAGCTGTGAATTAGATTAGCTGGGCCAGGGATGAGTTTATGGAAATAGTTGTAGTTACATCAAGGGCCTTCTCAAGGGATTTATCAAGCACTATCTACCAGACTATACCATAATTGTGCAAAGTAGAGTGATGTAAAATATCTTTTTTTTTTCGTATTGGCGCATGTTGTACACTGCAAGAAACAAATTAACAAAAAATTTAGCAGTGTGGTATCATGCTTAAAAATTATATTTTTTTAATGATATTTTGCACTACTTTAATGTGCAACAATGTGGTATAGTCTGGCAGAAAGTGCTTAATAAATCAGGCCCCAAATGTCCGGCAACCAACCATTCAAGTGTGACAAAAAACCTTTGCCAAATAGCGCTATATTGCATTAATAATCCTGAGTGTCCACAAAAAATAGTCAAGTGAGTTTAAAGTGGACCAATACCGACCTTAAGTTTAAAAGACTCTCTGGCATAAACACTGTCTAAATTAGGATGCCCAGGAGTGTAAAGTTACTTGAACCATTGATAACAATACAGAAAAATAGTGCTTTTCCCTGCTCCAACATACAGTACCACCCCATAAGACGTGCTAAAATGCCCATTGGGTTGAAAAGTTGAATACTCATGTGCCACATGGGTGGCCAGCTTTAATTAGCTCTTACACTATATAGGTGACATGATCTTACTTAATAGACTTTATTTATTTAGTAATAATACTACCTGAAAGAACGTAACTGTTAAGATAACAGGAGACACTTACCTGAAGTAAGGGCTGCATTCACAAAGGACGATCTTATGGGCATTAAACTCTGTGCCATTCACCTCAATGATCACGTCAAAGTGCTCACCCTTCAGCCTTAGTTCATTGGCTAAGGAGCAGGACAGTGCGCTCATTTTGTGGTCCATGTTGTTATTCTAGAAATTGAATTACATTATTGGGGGGGAGGGAAGACCAGTATTAGAAATATATCTAAACAAGGTAGATAGAAAGTGAAGGGCTACTGATACACCTTGTACAAGAAAGTTGCCACATGGGGTAGATTCGGCACGTGCTGTATGAATACAACCTAGAAACCTTTCTCCTCCTTGCATTTGCAAAATGTGTGGGTGTTTGGCGATTCGAAGTAACAACCGCACATTTTAGGCCTGTGTAAGAAGAGGCTGATTTTTTGCCAGCACATTTAGGGTTCTAAAAGTCCTTACTTTTTTTAAATAAGCACACACCAGTTATAGGGGCAGCCTATCCCGCCAGCTTGCCAACCCCTATGCTCTTCATGCATAGGTCCAATGCTCTACTGGGGCACTCCTGGAAAAAGACTGGGGCTCATGCTGGTAGGCACTGGCTTCTCCGAGCCCCCTGCCCAGTAGAGGATGAGAGTAATCACTCAGACAAAGCAGTAATCTGGCATCTGCTTTTCCGGGAGGAAAGTCCAACATCATCATATGGGGCCTGAAAATTCCATATGGCATCCCTGATCATTTTATCCCTGCTGTACAGAAATTCCCTGGACTGTTTAACTAGGGGTCATGCTGATTATTTGGTGAAGCCAGTGGGACATTGCGGAGTAGATTGCAACCTGCATCTTGGAGCCTTTTAGCGTTTAGACACAAAATTGCAAATCACCTGTACTTGCAATAGGGCTTTTTTTTACAGGGAAGGTACATCATATATCAGTAAAAAGGTACTGATTTTTTTTAAGCTTGGAAATTACAGCACCCAATGGCTTAGGTTAAGGAATTTGTCACCTTTTTCTGCATGGCCCACAGAGTGCTGTAGTTTCCAAATCGTATGTACCTAACCTGAAAAAAAGAGGAAAAGTAACAAGAAAAGACAAACTTTTTTTGCACTTTTTCGTGTGTTAATGCTAAAAAGCTCAACAGGATGCAGATTGCAATCCACACTGCAATGCACACAGGCTTCACCAAATAGTTAGCATGACCCTCGCTGTATACGCATCTGACTTGAATGATGAACCTATCTAGAGTTTCATTTAATGGCCAATGGACCCTGGTGTAGATATGAAACGGGGGTTTCATCTACTGAAAGGAATAAAAAACAGTAGTGATGGGTTTCCAGGTTTTTCAGGAGTAGGCAGGTCAGGGTCTCTGTGGACCTGGGGCCTACGTGACACAAGGTTTCCGGGGGGGGGGGGGGGGAGTTCTGCTTTAGTTACAGTCTCCATCTAGTACTTCCATTTAAATAAATACCCATGTCATCCACAAATCCCCTACACATTTTGTACATTGGAGAACAGATCTGCTCTTGATGTAAGGCACTGCCTTACTGGAGTCCGGGCATTCTGTTAATCAGACTTGGCCTAACTGCCAGTAGGTCCCTAACTGCGTTGCTAAAGCAGCTGATGCCAACAGGTGCCGGGGTCTTAGCTTGTATTGAGTAAGCAAAATGAGAGGTATAAATAGTCAGAAAAACATGCCCCGTGTATCTTTTAGAGTATGTAAGTAAAGAGGCAGCCCAAGACTATGGCACACAACTCTGTGGGCATGTGAGCCACCTGTTTGACACCATACTCTATGCATAGCAATGGCTATAATGTTAGCCGTGATCAGCAGTCCTCCCCTGAAAAATCAGAATTTACATACCTGTCACCCTATGCCTTCTCTTCCTTCCTTCCAGTAAAGGAAAAAAAAACATGGTAGGATTTTTGCATGCATGCAGACTGTATAAGTAAAGTGAAGTACATGATATATGCTATAAGGGACAGATTTATTTTTTTAAGTTTGGAAATAACAACACCCTATGGGCTATGCAAATGCATTGACCAATTTTTTCTGCATGGCCCACATGGAGCCTTATTTATCGAAAAATGTTGCGTGCACAAGATGAACTTCTCTTGCTCTCTGCACCCGCAACGCAATGCTGGGTGCTGCATAGGGCTTGTAATGCACTAGCGACACCTAGCACTGGCTGGGAGTGCCAGAAATGCACTGGTGCTGTAAAATGTGGAATACAGTACCTGCTGCAATTCCTGATTTTTTATTTTTTGGGGGATGGCAGCACTTTAACAATGCGGAAATACCAAGAATTCCGCATGGGCCAAATCGCAAGTTTGCAGCAGAACCCAAAACAGCATAAAATGCATACATAAACAGACAGGGATCCTGTGGCACATGCACCAGCCCCCCTCCCCCCACACACACAAAAACTGCCCAAAAAATGATAACCATCCCAGCTCATTGAAGTGTATGGGATAAGGCCACACAGTGCATGGTGAGAGTCTGGTCTTATCTGGCACTGTAGGGAGCTCAGCTCCGGCACTCATCCCATCACCGGAGCTGATGATACTACACTGACAACACTACCTGGCATTTAGAGACTCTATAGATTTTGACCTTTATACATATATCTTTTGCACTGGAACCTGACATCTAGCACTACCCGGCACTAGCGATTCTTAAATAAACCCCTTAAAGAAATAGCCTTAGCTCGAAGGGAAAATGATGTATTTAACCTGTAACAATCCATCTTTACAGGCAGAGGTAATTTGGGGAAAAAGAAGGTAGGACAAACTTTTTTTTGTGTCTAAAAAAAAAGCTCAGCAGGGTGCAGGTTGCAATCCACACCATAATGTACACTGGAATTCATACTAGCTTCACCAAATAATAAGCATGACCTAATAATAAGACCTGGTATTTCAACTACTGGAAGGAATAAAAAACTGGGGTAATTGGTTTCCATTAGCAGGTGGGTCAGAGCCTACCTGGCACAAAGTTGCCAGGGAGGGGTAAGTTTTGCTTTAATCAGAGAGGGGGAGGCAGTCAATGGAGGATAAGTATCTCTACCTGTGATCCCTCTCTATCCATGATAACACTCACCTGTAATATTAATCTGTAATCTTTCTCTAATAACTGCCTGTATCATATAAACTAGTTAACTGGGAAAACTTAGTGAAACATACCTGATTAGTTTAAGGATATTTTCTGTGCTAGTGAATTAAATCCAATAATTATATTAAATTATATTATATTTAATTATATCCAATAATTATTATTATAATAATTTCATATATACATCTTACTGTGTGCATTGGGGGAATATTGCTTCTTAGGACACTTCACTAGATTTGTGACGATAGCGACCACTGGCTTTGATAATTAGTATTTGCAGCAAATATTAATACATATATATATATTCCTCCTACAGTCCCATCCCAGGCACAGGTAATTTTTGGGGAAAAGGGTAGAACTATTTTTTTTTGTGATGCAGGTTGCAATCCACAACAAATAATAATCATGACCCCCATAGGCCTGGGGTTTCCTCTACATAAAGAAATTAAAAAATCAAGGTTTTACAGGAGTAAGTGGGTCAGGGTCTGTCTGACACAAAGTTGCCGGGGGAGGGGGTAAGTTCTGCTTTAATTACAATTCTCCATCATTTAAGTACTAAGAATAAATTCAAAATTGGTACATTGGAAAACTGACCTGCCCTTGATGTAGTGCACTGCCTTTGGCCGGTAATGGAGTCTGGTCTTTCTGTTAAACAGACTTGGCCTAACTGCCAGCAGCCCCCCCCCCCCCCCCTTGTATTGCAGGTACCTGGGCCTGGATGTCATTTTGAGTGGGTAGGTAAAGAGTCTCTAGGGTGGCAATGGCAAACCTATGGCACATGTGCCACAGGCGGGAGACTGAGCCCACTCTGTGGAAACGCGAGCCATTGGTTGCCATTGCCACCTGTTTCGCTAGTATAGTAAGCTCAAGCATATTGTATGCATACCGCTGGCTGTTACACCAGCCGGGATCCCCTCCCTCCTCTGCACTGTGCACAGCATGTCCTCCCTGCTCTGTTCTATGTGTGCTACACATGCTGTGACCTCCTTCTCTCCTCTGTTGTGTACGTCACCCTCCTCCTTGTCCTCAGCAGCCATGCTATGCATTGAGGAGTTTACGTGGTCGAGGAGTGAGCTAATTGGACGAGACCCTGTGTATGCTTCAAGATGCCCCTGAGAAAAGGACCAAAACCTGGGATAGTCACTTCCCTTTTGGTTTTGTTCCTCTTCCATCCTCCTGGAAGAGGAACAAAACCCAAAACCCCTCAATGATTTTTTGGGTTTGCTTAAAGTGACCCCGGATCCAAAGCAGTGGGCGGAGGGCAGCAGACAGTGGACAGCCCTGGAGCAGAGGCAGGAGGCAGTCAGTGGGCAGAGGTAGAAGGCAGAAGCCCAGGAACTAAGGAGGCTAGAGGCATTGTCCCCAGAATGGTGGCGTCAGGCACCTGACGGAGGCCAGGGAGTGGAGGCAGCAGTAGCCTAACCACCTACCTACCCGTCCATTTTCCCAACTATCTTTTTACCTGTCTACTGACCCACCCACGTACCTGCCTATCCACTTATCTACCTACTTACCTAGCTACTTGTCCACTCACCTACATACCCACCTGCCTAACTAACCTACCTGCCCACTACCCTAAGTAACCATCCACCCACTCACCTAATCTACCTACGTACCTGCCCACTTACCTACCTACCTAAGCCCTGGGGCATTGGCCAGCAGCCCTGGAGCGAACGTGGAATTGGCAGACCCTGGAACGAAAGCAGCAGATGGCCACCCACCCACCGACCTACCTGCTGCCCCCTCACCCATCTACCCACCCATCTCCTACCTACCCAACTATGTACCTGCCTACCCATCTATCTACCTATGTAACTTACTAAGGCCCTTATTTATGAAGGAATAGCGACAGGTAGCAACTGGTGAGTGGCCGGTAATGACGGGCCCCGCCACGAGAACGCCGGCTCCCCACCACAATCACACATTTATCAAGCCAATCCTGCTTAGCGACTGAGATAGCGCCATATAGCGACTCATTCATCATTATTCCAGCCTCAGCCCACAGCGCCAGCGTCCGACCTTGAACAGCGACAGGTATGACCTCTCGCTACCTGGCGCTCTCCAATGCATTTCAATGGAACAATCTTTAAATATTAATAATTAATTGTTAGTAATTTTTTTTTTAAATGTGTAAAATTCTGTGACCACTTCTGCCATTTTAGATAATTTTTTTAAGGGAAAAAAAAAAAATTTGTGCAGAATTGATATTACAGGTCTGATATTATTGTATTCATATTACTAAATTATTTAAAAAACTTTTTTTTTTGGTTTCCAAAAATATGGTGGTTTGGGGGTTAAAAAACTACTTTTAACACATCGCCTCCAGCGCTCTGGGGTTTAAACATGCATTTCACAGCGCTTGAATTTTTTGAGCGTGATTTTTTGATGAATATGGTGGGAGCCGGTCGCTCTGACCAGTCGCTATCATGCGCACCCATACATCGCGGAAACTGAGTCGCTGTCAACAACCGAACAACGGCCAAGCACAGCGACTACTAGCGGGCGCTCTGAAAATGCCACTACAGTCGCTCAACTGTCGCTACATGTCGCTATTAATAAATCAGCCTCTTAATATAATCTATCTATTTTTCTGTCTATCTAACTATCTTAGTAAGTATCCACGAGACCAGAAGTGACACTGTATATCGCTAATTATTCTATAAAATCCCTGAGTACATTATCTATTTATTATATCTCTATTTATGATATCTAATTGCTCAAAAAATTATTGTTTGTTTTCTTGTGGTAGAAAATAATATGCAGCTCAAGGTTCCCAGGGGCTCTGGTTGCCATAGAGACATGATGATCAACTGCAAATAAATACTTTGGTCCATCTAGGTAACATCTTATTCTGCATTTCAATTAAGGTAGACCCAAAGTGTTTGATTCATCAAAGGCTGTAGGGGGAACCTGCTTGCTTTGTGAGTAAAAAGTTGTTTTTATGTTTTACAGCTTTGTCAGATTCAGCAAAGGAAAAAAAAACATTATATTGCATAAGCAAATCACAAAAAAAGACATTCCGGAATGTTATTTTAAAAAAGATAGCCATGTTGTCAGTTACCAAAAAAATCATGTACGGAGGCACTCTCAACTCATAAATTGATCAAAAAATACATTTTTATTAATTACATATTTATAATCACTACATACAATACACTCAACATATTAAAATCCCTTAAAAAACACATAAATGGGACAATAACACACAGGACAAACCAACATGAAGGTGTGTAGGCGATGGGGAGTGTCTCACCACACTAACTGATATCAAATGCCTAAATATATATGTGCTAAATCAGTGCAACTAAACATGTGCAAATCCTGCCTATGATCCGGATCACTACAAAATCTATACATTTATAAAGTGCAAGTGCTACTAGTCAAACAATCAATTTAAGAGTAATATTCCCAATCATAACAACTCATAAATATATCAATCTACTATATTCACCAATGAAAATATAATCACCTGTATATATTATTTAGGCATCCCAAAGGGGAACCACTGATATATATCACAATACTAATCAAAAAATAATATCACAAAAAAAAAATCACCAGAAATAAAGCCAAGGTATCATGAAAATAACATGTGTGAAGTCTCCCCAACGCCTACCACACCAGGAGCCATGCGTTCCGTGGGCACATCACCCACTTCATCAGGCTGGTTGTCAATTACCAGCATAGTGTTTTAAAATTAATTATACACGTGGTACTTTTCGATTAAAGTTTTTTAATTAAAATAAAAAATGACCCTCTTCCAGGCTACTGGACTCTTCCACACACCCCTGACCGGTGGGGGTGCAGGTGATCAGCAAGCCACCTGACACCATGGCAGACAGGTAGGTAGGTGTCTTACTGCTCCCCCTACCCTTTAAATGGGTATTTCCCCATTGAGTCCGCTCCATGCCTCTCCCCTCCAGTGATGAAGTGTCACATGAGGGATCATGCTAATTATTTGATGAAGCCAAAGTGGCTTCCAGTGAGTTTATCGGTGTGAATTGCAACCTGCATCCCAGTGAGCTTTTTAGCTTTAACACACAAAAAGTACAAAAGAATATGTTTGTTCTACTTTTTCCTGTACCTGTGATAGGGCATTTGTGTGGGTGAGGTATATAATTTTTCCTATGAGATAAAGGTGTTTTTTTAACATATGGAAACAACAGCACCCTATGGGCTATGCAGAAAATGGCCTTATATACCTCTTTTCTTTTATTAAGAAAAAGGATGACAAACATTTTTCTGTTCACTTTTTTTGTGTGTTAATGCTTAACTGCTCATTGGCATGCAGCTTGCAATCCAAACTCCCCAATGCTCGCCGGAGGTCACACAGGTTTCACCAAATAATTAGCATTAGCCTCATGGAGTGAGGCACTAGAGGAGCACTTAGCTATAATGCATACCTCCCAAGTGTGCCTGATTTGAAGGGACTGTCCCTGTGTCCCTCGTTGCTCTCATTTGCCCCTCTTTGAGGTTTAACATGCAGATCTGCATCAATAAATGATTCATTTGCCTATTTAAAGTGTTTTTATTGTTTTAACTGTTACACCCTATCTCCTAGCCATCCCTCAATGAGGGGGTGTGGCCTAATTTAACAAATGTCCCGCTCTGAAAAGTTGGTAGGTATGGTAATGGCTCCAAGATGCCTAGGTGAAAGTTTAAAAGGGGGGGGGGGCTTTAAAGTCCTATTTCCATAGAATTTTTGAAGTATTGTTTTGTTTGGCAAAATGATGTCTTAAAGGTGCTGAGCTGACCTAGCATTTCTTTCTAATAATAGCAAATGTGTTTTATAGAAGCAGTTTCCATTTGTTGCTTTTGGCAAGGTACATGAATTGCAGACTTGGGGGTTATTTAAGAAGGGATGGCGCCGGGTAGTGCTTCGAAGCGATAGGCAGCGTCTGGGAGTTTTTTTTCCTAAGAGAGGTTTTATTATGCCCTTGTAGTCTTGGCACTGTAAAAACAACACTTACTTTGGATGCTTTAATTCATTTTGTGCTGGGAATTGACAAGCTCTCAATAGCATGTCCCCCTACTCTTGGAATTGGAAAAAAGGTCCATTGGACCTCTTACTTGTTTAAAAGGAGTAAATAGGATACAGTGGATGTCCTGTGCTGAATCAGGCCCATAGTCCCAAAAATATTTTTAATCACTGAATAGTGAAAGCAACCAACCTGTTCATACTTTACTGGATCCAAATTCCAGTGGGGGAATGGACTCTTGGTATGTCTTTGCATGTGCCGTGAGCTCGGGGAAAATAATTTTGGTCTAATGACAAAACAGATTATCTAAGACCATAAACAGAAACATGGTATGGAATATTTTATATGTGGTACCCTGCAAGAAAATGGTTTGGAAACATTGAGGAAACATGGTATGGAATATGTCCAATTCTTCTTCAAACAAGGAAGCATGCTATGGGATATATTTCATTCTTTGGTGTCATATAAGGAAGAGATCATGGAGTATTAAGGCATCTGTAGAATGGAGCATGCCCCTAGCATCAAACAAGCATGGCAAGAAAAAAAGAAGACTGGTTTGAAGTAAAAGCCACACATTCTTTTTTATTTCTAATCTTAAATGTAACAAAATGTTGGGTGCTCTATGACTAATCCTTTCCACATTAGCCTTTCTGGAAGGGTACATGGCTAGCGGTGTATTATAGTTCCCTGCTTGAATAGCTCTGAAGTGGTTTGAGACATTCATTTGTATTAATTATCTTCATATTATGCAAGGATACATGGTATGGAATTTTTTCCATAATTTGATATCATACACGTTATGGTATAAAATGTCTTCTAATTTCTTGTATCATTTAAAGTGTAACAAAACAACAGCCAATAGGGCTGGTGGCTGACCCTCCCCTGGAGCATTCCAAATTGGGATACCTCACTGTGTGATCCTCCCAGGGCGCTGCAAAACACCCCTTCTTCCTGGCTCCCTCGCTGATGTAAATATTGGTGACCATATCTTTGACATCATTGGGCTATGAGACGCTCCCATTATTTAGATACAGGAGTGCACACGCTTCTGGGGATGTGGTCACTACTGCTCCCTATTTCTGAGCAATAATATGCATGGTAACTGGCTCTGATTGGATGTCCACACATGCACCATTGGCCTGAGGAAAGGGAAGCAGTAACAGGTGAACTGGGGGGGTTTCACACAGCAGGGCATTCCAATTTGGAATGCTTCAGAGCAGGGAACAAAACCCAGGATATTCAAAATCCCTGTTTTTTTCCGCTTTAATGTCCTTCTCCTAAAATGTTCTTCTCTATCTGGTGCCATAGAATCAAATATTGCATAACAATGTATTCCAATATGAAATATCATACAATAAAAACTCTAAAAGTCAAACTTTAAGTGGCATGCAACATGGACCAATTACCTAAGTTTTTTTTTATTTTAGCGCACTCCATATACCAAAAGAGCAAGAAGATATAGGTAAGTTACAGGAAGCCATGTTAAAAAGATCCACTTGAAGGGAAAGGCCTAGATAATAAATAGAGGTAAACGATATGCTACAAAAGATCAAGGGGGACTGGGGGTTCTTGTATTATGAAGTATTACTAGGTGGCTAGAACTACCCAAGTGTCAGCAATATATAAATGGAAAAACCTAAATGGGTAGCAATGAAATCAATATCAGCTCCAATGGATGTTTTGTTCTGGGCAGCAAAGAAATATAGATCTGATAGTGCCCCTCCATAGTGAAGTGCCCCATCCTAAAGAAGACCCTGATAATTGTTTAAAATCTGAATTCCACTAAAACCAATTTTTAGTAATCCGGAATTTATACTGTGCATGAAGGGAAATAAAGACTGTGGGATGGACAAGAGTCTATATAAAGTGGAACACTTTATCCACAACCAGCAGATATTATCATTGGATCAGTCACAGGAGACATACTGTATACCCCCAAAGGAGAAATTTAAGGCAACACAGATTCTCATTTATATACAATCTATGAAGGGAGAGAATATAATACAAAGAAACATTGTATGGAATGTCCTTCAACATGGAAATATCGTAAGGAATGTCCTCTAATATGTGGTATTGTACTCGGATACCTGATATGGAATGTTCTCCAATATCTGGTGTCCTAAAACCCCACCAATGTATGCAATGTCTTTCAAAGTCTGTTATTATACAATAAAACATGGTATTAAAATGAATTCAATATTTGGTATTGTACAATGAAACATGGTGATAAAATAGTGTCCATTTATTTACCATTATACAATGAACCATGGCTTGCAATGTCCTCAGTATTTGGTGTTATACAAAGAAACATGTTATCCGAAGCTCAGTAATTTGCCTACAGTAAATCACATAGGATGAGGCTACACCAAAATTTGCCTATAGACTGCCCTCATGCAGTCTAAATGCATAAATATAAATTGATTTTAAGTCGAGTCCCATTATTGTTTATAATAGTTTATAACCATCTGTTTCTTCTGATTTCCCTGGTACTTTTTTGTAGCTGGGAGATCACTACCATTCTATATTTTGTCTTCTGTGGCTACTCGTCTGTATTCTTCTTTTTTTATGGCAACACCTTCCTTCATCTCCACGTCATTCTTTTTGTTTTCCATTTCAGCTTCTTTGCAGAGCAGGTTACCAGTTAGAAGGAAGATGTCAGCAACTACCATGATGATGCCACACTCGAAGAACATGTACTCATATTTTCCAAAGTAATCTATGATGGCTCCTGTTGGGTAAAAACAAGAATGAGAAGATAAGTCTTCTTAACACTTCCTTTTTCAGTTACATTTTTATTGTTATAAAAAACAATTTGCTTTTTTAAGCCACTAAAAGGTCAAAGAATTCCCTCACTTTGAATTTGTTATTAAATACCAATACAGGATTCTCTTACTATACTTTGCACAGTATCATATAATAACAAATTCTTATTTGTACAATAAAAAACATTTTCTTTATTCTTGCAATGTAATTGGCTTTGTTTTATCACCAATTTAAACAGCATATTGTTTCTAATTTGCAGACCATAGTGATAAAATATTTCGCCTCTTTTTGTCTTACTCTATACACCATGGACCTATAAACATATATTCTATTACTCCCAATTTTCTATCATACATATGGAACTGGGTAAAAATGAAACCAAGTGGACCATATGGTTCAGCATGACTTTCCCATTGTTCTAAGAAAAAGGGGGTATATTTATAATAAGAAGCTGGATGCGAGCATGGGGTACTGGCTGCTTGCGTAGCCAGAGTGTTGGTATATGCCAACCTGTCTTCTGCTGGATCCCGCCACTGTCCAGAGAGATTGGTGAGAGAAGAAGGGCGTGGTCAGGCGTCCATCTGCCCATCCCTGCCGAAGCTCTGGTGGGTGGAGCAAAACACGCGTCGGCAGAAAGTCAGCCTGACCAAGCCCCTCTCTCACTGCACATGCTGAGCTTGGCGGTTTGACCTTCCGGGAATTGGGACTTCCATAAATGAGTGAGGTTGCATAAAGTGGATCCCGCAATGGTGATTGAGGTATTCGCAGGCAGTGGAGCTGTGGTACATGGATGGTTACCTGACCTAGGCTTCTACCAGCATTGCCCAGAGCTCCTATCTCCCACCTCGTCAAGTTACCTTGTTTTTATATGGCCTGCCTGTTTTTGCCTATGTATATACATCTGATCCTCTTAGGAGCCACAAGCCAGTGTAAGGCAGGTCTCGATCTCATACAGATTCCTATATGAGGTCTTCTATTCCTGAGACTTTGGCTGGCCAATTTCAGTGCAATTGTGTGGGTGTGTGGTACGCTTGAGAGCATGGGGACAGTATTTTTTTCGTATACACAAATGTTTTTTTTTTAAATGTGGTCTTCTCCAGGCAATTAAAAATCAAGTTAATATTCAGTTAAAAGTCAAATATTCATTATGGGAAAATTGCTTGATGGACTCCCTAAGAGACTACATACATGAATATGTAACTATGCATAATATTATAAATGACAACCAGGAGCTGCCAGTCTAACCTGATTGGCTTCTTTGAGGAGGTGATTTGAAGCCTGGACAGAGGGGAGGCTGGATTTTGCAAAAAGCATTTGACACTGTCCCCCATAGATGCTTATTGGGGAAATTGAGATCTTCAGGATTAGAAAATACAGTTTGTAACTGGATTGAAAACTGGCTGAAGGATTGTGTGCACAGAGTTGTGGTTAATGATACCTACTCTGAATGGATACCGGTTGTAAGTGGCGTACCCCAGGGTTCAGTGCTGGGCCCACTATTATTCAACTTGTTTATAAACGACATAGAAGATGGAATTAAATGCATGGTCTTTATTTTTGCATACAAAGATATGTAGCACAGTTCAGTCTATGGAAGATGTTCACAAGCTTCAGGCTGACTTGGACACAATGGGTGTCTGGGCATCCACTTGGCAAATGAAGTTCAATGTGGAGAAATGTAAAGTCGTGCACTTGGGATCTAATAACCTGAAGGTCACATATGTCCTCGGGGGGAGAATCACTTGTTGAGGAGAATCAGGGGGTACTGGTAGATCACACAGGTTAAATAACAGCATGCAGTGTCAAGCAGCTGCTTCCAAGGCCACCAAGATATTATAATGCATTAAAAGAGGCATGGAATCACATGATAGGAATGTAATATTGTCTGGTGTGCCCTCACCTGGAATATGCCATCCAGTTCTGGGCACCAGTTCATAGAAAGGACGCTCTGACTATGGAAATGGTGCAGAGGAGAGCCACCAAACTAATAAGAGGAATAAAGGATCTTATTTATGAGTAAAGATTACGAGAATTAAATCAGTTTAGGCTTGAGAGGAGACAGATGAGGGGGGCATGATTAACTTGCATAAATATATAAATGGGCAATACAAAAAATATGGGGGAACACTATTTCAGGGAAATCCCTTTCTAAAGAAAAGGGGGCACTACCTTCGACTGGAAAAAAAACGATAAATCTGTGAAATAGCCTCCCACAGAAGCTTGCTACGGCATCAACCGCTGGCAGCTTCAAAATAGGATTAGATGCTTATTTAGAAGAAAATAACTCTAACAGTAAACTAACTCAAAAAATAAAATAAAAAATAACTTCTCCTACCCCAACACAGTTGGTTGAACTTGATAGACATGCCTTTTTTCAACCATGTCAACTATGTAACTATGTGTATGAAAATTTTAAACAGTAAGGATTGGTATAGCAGGGTCTCCACGTCGAAGCTGACCGAAGATGCCAGGAAGTACCAGGCCATCCTCAGCTCTTGCTGAATCTTGGGGCCATCCACCTGGGGGACCAACTCTGTCTGGCAATGGGTCACTGACCAAGAAAGCAAGTCAGTATGTTGATCTGTACCTGCAACCGTTTGTCCAGGTGCTAACATACAATGTGCAAGATACAACGCACATTCTTCAGATCTTTGATGGCCTGGTGCTCCCGCCCGAGGCACTTCTTGTCACCCTCGATGAGGAGGAGGCCCTATATTTTAGTATTTTGCAGAGAAAAGGAGTAGAAACAGTGTAACTGGAAATTAAACAATGGCCACATAATGAGTTATTTCTTGAACTTGCTTGCCCACAACCTCGTTCTCTTGATGGGGACGACTTGTGCCCCATTGTACACAAACCTGTACCTGGTTTGGTGGGAGAGGAGGCTGTGGACAACCAATAACGTGTCAATGTACCTGTGCCTCGTAATTTCAGGCACAGGTACATAGATGATGTGCTATTTTTCTGGACAGAAACTGAGAGCCTCTTGAAGAAATTTGTCAAACAAATTAATTGAAATGATGATAGCTTAAAATGTCCCATTGAATTTGATAGGGGAAAGTTTCAATTCATAAAAAAACATTACAATTTTTAAAAAATCATTTGGGGTAAGTGAGTACCAATATTTTTCGAAACCCTAACACTGCAAAAAAATCTTGCGTTCCACTAGTTGTCCACCGGGACATCTAAGGAGGTGCATTACCTATGGGGAGTACCTGCAGGCTCACAGGAATTGCTCCTCCTTGGATGCCTTTCTGAAGGTGGTGGACAGTACTCGTGAATGTTTGAGCCAGAGAAGGTATAGCCAAAGAACATTGAAAAAAGCCTATAAAAAGGAAAGAGGAGAGAAATCCTTTTTGGAAAAAATCAGAGACCAAAAAAAATATATAAATTGTGAATCTCCAGGAATAATTACAACCTTACCCTGCAGGGATTGGTACCGGAACAACCTGTTATAGTATACAGACCAAATAAGTCAATAAAGGGTCAATTAATTAGGAGCAATTTTCAGGAGAGTTCACATAAAGAGCATTGTAATGTGAGAGGCATCTTCCTTTGTGGAAACTGTAGTATTTGTCAATACATGAAAAAAATGAAAAATATTCACATTCCAGGGTACAGTGAGGAAAAAAATAGTCATTTGATCAATTACAATACAAGTCATGTTATCTACCTATTTAGTTGTGGATGCAGATTTTATTATATAAGTAAAACAAATAGAAAATTAAAGTGGACCAACTTTCCTGGGTTTTGGCCCACTTCGGGGGGGCACCGCTGTGTGAAACCCCCCAGAAAGCCCCAAAAACTCACCTCACCACGCTCCCACGTGACCGCGCCGTCCAATCCCCACTGACGGACAAGCGGGTGACAGCGACGGACAAGACAGCGCGTCCGCCGCTGCCTCCCGCACGTCACTCTTACAGGGCGCGCGCTGGCCATTCACAAACGGCCGGCGCGGGCGCGCGCACGTCTAGAGGGGCGATAAGGTAAGGTTTTTTGGGGGTTTTGGGGGGGTTTCACCCCGCGGGACATCCCGATCTCGGATGTCCCGCGGTGAGGGAGGTGATCGGCCCGGGAATCTTATAGATTCCTGGGCCGATCACCCCTGGGTGTTGGTCCACTTTAAAAGCCTGCATCCAGGAACATGTTGGGGGACATTAGAAATGCCAACATGAAAGCCCTGGTAGGAAAGCACTTTTCAATTCATCATGGTGCCAGTACAGAACGTTATGGGTACAAGGCATAGACAGAATTCATCCAAATGAAAGAAGGGCAACATAGAAACTTCCTAAAAAGAGAAACTACATGGATTTATAAATATAAGGCTCATAGACCACCGGGCCTGAATAAAGGATGCAGTTTTGCACCCTTCTTATAAAAGCATTGTGCTATTATACATTAAGGAATAAAAGTTTGAAACAAAATTTGGCACAGCTGCCCCTTGTATTTTCCTTGAATTCAAATACAAAGAATATAATAGGAACATTCTAGGGTGCAATAAGACAAATTTTGGAATGCAATCAGGTTTAATTTCCGCATTTTGCTCCCAAGAAGGATAAGGGGCGTTTATTAGGTGTATTAGGTGTATAAAGGTGTTGATGACTCTAGGTGGTTATTAATGCATTTAATTTATAATACAGTTTGTAATTTAGTAGTGTAATTGTGATGAAATAGACTGTGTGATAAGACAATAAATGTGGATAAAACAATAATTGTAAGAAGCCTAGTACCCCAGAATTGGTCTGGAGTGGCCCTGAGGGGGGAAGTTCCTGGGTTGGTCAGTTGGATGGAGCCTGGTGATTGGTTGAATTTGGGCATGCCGTCCACTAAGGATGGGTTCCAGCAGAAGGCATACTGGCATCTACCAACACGCTGGCTACACAAACAGTCGGTTCCCCATGCTCACATCCAGCATTGCGCCTCCAACACACTAAAAGGACCAGCCAAATGCTCCTGGACTAGGCGATCCTGGTCCACAAATATATTTACATAAAAGGTAAAAATTATCAATTTTCTTAGAACAATGGGAAAGGCATGCTGATCCATATGGTCCACTTGGCTTCTTAAATGTTTAAATGTGTATTGCATCTTCTCTGATGGCTAACTAATATGAAATTGACATATCTGTTTATAGGTCCATGGTGAGTAAGACAAAAAGAGTCGAAACATGTCTTCACTATGGCTTGCAAATAAGAAACAATCCCCTCGATTCAAAGAGCAAAAGTTAATTGCTTTCGGATCGAGAATCGTAAGTTTGGGTGGGTGTTAGTCATTTTTTCCTGTTTTTTTGGCCATTTACGACTCGCACGAGCCTACGTTCGAATGCGTATATGCTCTTACGATCATCGCAAGTTCGTTCCTAAATTTTAGGATGAAAACGTAAAACTTAGGATCAAATCCTAAAACTTAGGATGAAAACGTAAAACTTAGGATAATTGGATGTGTTTCGGTGTGATTCAGAGAACAGTTTTCAAACCTCTAAATACGTTTTAAAAGAAAGCCACTGCCGACACCTTTTAGCAGTCGGATTGCTGTTCTTGAACAGGTTTTTTGGCTATGTGGAGGAGTCTGCGCGTCTTGAGCTGCAATGAACTGCATGTATCAGCATGGCCGAGGCCATAAATTGTATGGCAATGCATACCTGATTCATGTATGCCTTATAAAAGCATTTTAATGTGGACCTTAATTAGTCCTTTGCATGTAAACCTTTATTTGGCAATATATTTGCGTTAATTAAAGAAACTTATGTCCTTTGTTATTTATTTTTAAATTGATGTACTAGAATAATATTTTTAGATTGCATTTATTGGTGTAGTTGTTTACCTTTGCTTTGTTTAATTATTTAAGCACATCTTTGGTCAGATGCATCACACTTACTGAGGAGAGGAGAGCGGGATAAAGTGCAGGATGTGGGTTACTGCTGTATTTTGCACAGACACAGCAGAGCTGGGGGCACGGAAAGGTCAGAAATCAAAGAATCCAGAGCAACACAGTCACAAGGCCCTTTCTGTTTGCAGGCTGCCCGATAATACCTGAGCCGCCATCTTGGCTGTTTCTAGGCTCATAACATGCAGAAGTTGCTGGGTGTTTTTTAATATTTGAGAGCAATCTGTATGTAGAGGGTGTGGGTAACCACACTAAAAATTTAAAGTTGTACCATTTGAAGCATAAATATTAAAATTAAATCCACAAGTAAAAAATGCAAGTTAACTAAAAATTAAACAAAGTAAGATTTACTTATGCAAATGCATTCATTAATGGTTGGTTACTACAAAATGAATGAAATAAAGAAAAATAAAAGACCAAATATTTAGAATGCACTTTAATGAGGTAAGTTTGTAGTGCGGAGCCGCAAGATCAGAAGGATTTACGTCCAGACAAAAAAGGAAAAAGGGCAAAACCAATGTTGCAACCTGAGAAATGAAACGGAAAATTCAGGATGGAAACTGACATAGGTCTGATTCCCGAACTGCCATACGAACGGACGTATATTTTAGGATAGAAACGTATTTGCTTACGTACGTGGACGGGAAAAATAGGATGATCGGCACCAAAATCCAAGCTGTTACATGTTTCTTTGAATCGACCCTAATATGTTGTATGGATTGGTGATGAAACAAAGCCAATTACATTGCAAGCATAAAGCAAAACATTTTAATTGTAAATATAAATTTGTTATTATTTAATGCTGTGTAAAGTATAGTAAGAGAACCATGTATTGGTATTCAATAACAAAAGTAGATAGAGGGAATCCTTTTGACTGTTGCTGCCTTTTAGTGGCTTAAAAAAAGCTAATTGTTTTTATAATGTACTAAATCCTGGACCCTGTGTAAGCAAAGTTTCAGACATAACATATTTTTTTTTGGTACGTTTTCATTGTTGTCTATAACCCTTTCTTCTCATCATATCCCTGGTCCCCGTGTAGCTTAGAACAGGCCCAGCAGCAGAGCCATAAGTGTAAATGGGGCAGAAAGTTGACACATATTCCCAGCCCCACTGCACAAGATGTGTTATTATGACACCTGTGGCTTTGCTTCGAGTCATAAGCCACTGAGACACAGAGGACAGGATATTCCGCTTTCTTGAATCATTGCCGCTGTTGTCAGTGGCAGGTGATGTCATTTTATGTACTTATACAATGATTGGTCACCTGCCATCTCACATTGCCGCTGAGATCTCACAAGAGTGTCCCCCCATTCCACCCACACTCTTCAAAGCAAATACCCCAGGGCCCAGAATTGTAAAGCCTACTACATGAAGGTGTGCGATAATAATGTAGGGCCAGTGGTAACAGCAGAACTCAGTGTTCCGGGACTATTACGTGCGCAGATATATCTGTTACAGTTCCTATATCCAGTTTTACTCCTTAAGAAGGGAGTATCTGCAGGGGCTTTCACTAAATTTATACTACAATTTATGGGTTTTGATCAGTTTTAAAGACTCTCACCCACCAACAAAACACAAAACTGATCCTCCTACCCTCCCAAAGCCCAAAAAGCTCAGCAGTTTTACCCCTTCACTAGTGACATCCTGATTTCGGATGCTCCACAGTGTGCTCCCTGCTAGCCTGCTAGCGTATACTTACCTCATTCCTGGACCCCCATGCTCAGCATTGCAGCAGTCTCCTTCAACATCTTCTGCCATGCAGGCACCAGCAAACAGACTTTCAAATCTGCCGGACACAGCGAGGATGCCACGCATGTAGTTCAACATCAGTTCATCTTTGATATTTTTCTTTATTAAACCAGACCATAACCCTGAATAAGAGCCAATCTCATATGTTCATCCCCACCCTGTATATACAGATTGCCCACATTAAAAATCATCCTACCTGCACATACTGCATTTTCTGAGCCTTTAAACATCCAAGATGATGGTACATGGAGTCTCAGGTTGCCTGCAAACAGGAAGTGTCTTTTGAGTATGCTGCTCTTCATTCTGGAATTACTGTCCTTTTCCTGACCCCAGCTCTGCTCTCTCAGATATTACACCCCCCCCTGCTCTTGTCCCCTCTCCTCTCCTCAGCATGTGATGCTTCTGAAGCAATCTGTATCCTGGAATCTTGAAAGGAGTAATATAAGAAAGAATAATAATGAAGCAACTAAAAACTTAAAATATATTAATTTTAGATGCTCCTCCAGTTAGTGATCCCAAAAGAAGAGGAACATACTCAATGATTGTGACCAGTTCAACAGTACTGGCAAATCTCTGGACTCCTACAAGACCCATGAGGGTTTCAAAGCTGGTGGCACACACCATGCTAAAGGTTACGTCGAAAAACACAGTGTACATGACAAAGCCGGCATAGCCTGTGGCTACAGGGCACATGAGATAGCAGGCGCCAGTTAGGTGGAACAAAATGCAGTATTTTGAATTTCCCAGGTTTTGTTCCCTTCCCAATGTGCAAAGCCCCCCAGATTGCCCAACTCACATTTCCCCAGTCCTACTGCACATGGGAGGGGGGATCCTTGTGCCATGGCTAACAGTGACTGCCCCTCCAGCGCTGTGCACAGGCACAGTGATGGATGATAGGAGCACGGCAGCGCGTGAGGCACCAGGAGCACCATTCTCAGAAACAGGAAAGTATCTGAGAGGCGGAACTGGCCGGGAGAGAAAATGAGTGTCTGTTTGTTTTTTATTTGTGTTTATTAACCCTTCAAGAAGTGTTTTTTATTTGTGTTTATTAACCCTTCAAGAAGTGATGCTGAGGTCTCAGAGGTCTAAATATATAAACTATAGCTGGAAATCCACTTTAACCTTATTGAGCATCTGTTACTATAAAAGTTTAACTTTACCACATTTTAGGTGGGATACAATGAATTTATGAATTAGAACATGTTATGTAAATGTGAGTTAAATGCCAATGACCAGGTTGAATGCCAACTATCCATTTAAATAAGAATCAATCAAATCCCTATTAGCTCATCATTAATTTCTCACTGACACAATTCCAATGTATTAGCATCTCTTTTTACTATTATTAATAGAGATGAGCAAACTTTTGAAAAATTCGATTCGGCTGATTCGCCGAATTTTACAACAAAATTCGTTTCGACCCGAATTTATTTGCGACGAATCGCTATTAAAAACGGCAATTTCTGAGCTTCCTAGAGCCTCAATAGGGTTGTAAACCATTCTGCCTTGCTGTAACACGCATACGATGCGTGCTGGACTAGTGAAATAATACTGTAAATAATTATGACATGCAGATCAGAGGCATCGCTATTAGAATCGCAGAGCGGCACAATTGCAGAGAGTTGAGGTGGCATCACTATGAGGGGCCCCTATATAGCCTGAAAAACACACCCTGGAGCTGGCAGCAGCAGGAGCCCAATATTGGCTGAAAGACATCCTGGAGTTGGCAGCAGGAGCCCAAAAATTGGCCAAAAGAGACACTGGAGTTGCCAGCAGCAGCAGGAGCCCAAACATTGGCTGACAGAGACACTGGAGTTGGCAGCAGCAGCCCAAAAATTGGCCTAAAGACACACTGGAGTTGGCAGCAGCAGAAGCCCAAACATTGGCTAAAAGAGACACTGGAGTTGGCAGCAGCAGCAGCAGGAGCCCAAAAAATGACTGAGAGACACACCCTGGAGTTGCAAGCAGCAGCAGGAGTCCAAACATTGCTTGAAAGAGACACTGGAGTTGGCAGCAGGAGCAGCAGGAGCCCAAACATTGCTTAAAAGAGACACTGGAGTTGGCAGCAGGAGCAGCAGGAGCCCAAACATTGCTTGAAAGACACACTGGAGTTGAGAGCAGGAGCAGCAGGAGCCCAAACATTGCTTGAAAGACACACTGGAGTTGGCAGCAGGAGCCCAAACATTGCTTGAAAGAGACACTGGAGTTGGCAGCAGGAGCAGCAGGAGCCCAAACATTGCTTGAAAGACACACTGGAGTTGGCAGCAGGAGCAGCGGGAGCCCAAACATTGCTTGAAAGAGACACTGGAGTTGGCAGCAGCAGCAGCAGGAGGCCAAAAATTGGCTGAATGACACCCTGGAGGCGCAAGCAGCAGCAGGAGCCTAAACATTGCTTGAAAGAGACACTGGAGTTGGCAGCAGCAGGAGCCCAAACATTGCTTGAAAGAGACACTGGAGTTGGCAGCAGGAGCAGTAAGAGCCCAAACATTGCTTGAAAGACACACTGGAGTTGGCAGCAGGAGCAGCAGCAGGAGCCCAAACATTGCTTTAAAGAGACACTGGAGTTGGCAGCAGGAGCAGCATGAGCCCAAACATTGCTTGAAAGACGCACTGGAGTTGGCAGCAGGAGCCCAAACATTGCTTAAAAGACACACTGGAGTTGGAAGCAGGAGCAGCAGGAGCCCAAACATTGCTTGAAAGACACACTGTTGTTGGTAGTTGGCAGCAGGAGCAGCAGGAGCCCAAACTTTGCTTGAAGAGACACTGGAGTTGGCAGCAGGAGCAGCAGGAGCCCAAACATTGCTTGAAAGACACACTGGAGTTGACAGCAGGAGCCCAAACATTGCTTGAAAGACACACTGAAGTTGGCAGCTTGAGCATCAGGAGGCCAAACATTGCTTTAAAGAGACACTGGAGTTGGCAGCAGCAGAAGGCCAAAAATTGGCTGAATGACACCCTGGAGTTGCAAGCAGCAGCAGCAGGAGCCCAAACATTGCTTGAAAGAGACACTGGAGTTGGCAGCAGGAGCAGCAGGAGGCCAAACATTGCTTGAAAGACACACTGGAGTTTTTTTTCCCAGTGCCCTTCCAGCCTACCATGTGTGCAGGACACTGCGGTTTCACTCTGTTCTTCACATGGTTTGCCTTGAGCCACAGAGCCCCACATGGGAGGAACTGCTAAAAATGAGAACTCAATAAATTAAATCATGGCCTACTCTACGAAAACTGCAAATGGGACCCATGGTGACTGACACTGGGAAGAACATCTTGTCTGCGCTGCGACAAGGAAGCCTGAGCCATGCGTCCTGCCATGGCACACGTGTTCAATCTAGTTGTCAAGCGTTTTCTGAAGTCTTCCCCCCATCTGCAAGACATCCTAACAACGGGAAAAAAACTTTGCATGCACTTCAGCCACTCCTACACCGCCAAACACACCCTTCTTGAGCTTCAGCGTCAGAACGGTATCCCCAAACATAGTCTGATTTGCGATATTTCCACCCGTTGGAATTCCACCCTCCATATGCAGGATCGACTACAGGAACAGAGAAAAGCCATCACGGATTTCTTGATGATCCAAACGGATAGGGGGACTCCCCTGTGTAACTTCAATGTAAACTAGTGGCAGCTCATGCGTGACACCTGCCGTTTGCTCAGGCCCTTTGAGGAAGCTACTTTATTAGTCAGTCGCCAGGACTATGAGATGAACGATGTGATTCCACTGCTTCATGTACTACAACACATGTTGGAAACCATGGCTGGTCAGGGCACTGGAGACATGGCGCATACATTTCACAGCCACATGAAGCCTGTGGGGGCTGAAGTGGAGGAGGAGGAGGGGGTGGGGCACAGCGAAGCACATCATCATCTGACAGGAGAGGAGGAGCAGGAGCAGCCACAGGAGCTAGAGGGTTGTGAGGAAGGCGAGACAGAGGACCCAGACACCGTGGCAGTTTGCAGTAGAGATGGAGACAGGTAGTCCCTCTGAGTCATTTGCACAAATGGCACGATGCATGCTCATGTGCTTGCGTAGTGACCGCAGAATTGTCTCCATTTGTCAGCGGGATGACTTCTGGCTCTCCACCTTGTTGAACAAACTGACCTACTACAGAGACATCCTACGTAGTCAGTTGGGTGATGCCTATCTGCACCATGGTCCAAACTGTGGTGCCAAGCGGGACACCAGCCTTCTGTAAGCAGGCAACCCCCAATCTCCACCGCCGCTTCTGCCTATAGTCAAGCCCCCGTTTGCCGGGACGCAAGGTACACCTCACCGGACACGGTTGCCCCCAGGTCTTAATAGGCGCAAAGGATGGCTGGTTACGGTGAAGGCAGATGAACCACGAGGGTATCCCAAAGCCGAGCTCGTTCACAGGTGGTCAATCCGGAGGGTGCGTCAGAGTACAGGGATGAGACAGGTGCATAGTCAGGAGTAGCCAAAGGGTCAAGCCAGCAGGTCAGAGATCGTGGGGTATCCAGAGGGGCAGGCAGCTTCGTGGTCAGACAAAGCAGAGGTCAGTACAGGCAGCAGACAGGAATGGTCGATCAAGCCGTGTCGGAACTGAACCGGCACAAAATGGGGGCATTTTTTACACCCGCCGAGAGGGAGGACAAACTGACCTACTACAAAGACATTCTACGTAGTCAGTTGGCCGATGCCTATCTGCGCCATGGTCCATACTCTTGCAGGTCTGACTCGGGGGGACCTCTGCGATCACCTTCCACTGCCATGGCTGCTGGGGGGGGGTGGAAGGAGAAGCAGCAGCAGCTCCATCAGCAGCAGCCTCAGTCTTCAGTCGCTAATGAGTAGCTTTCTACACCCGCATAGTGAGTCTACTCATGAGCAGCATGAAGACCTGGAGCAGGACCTGAACCAGCAGGTCGTGTCATACCTTGACATGACCATGCCAACACACCTTGAGGTTCCGCTGGACTTCTGGGCAGCCAAACTTGACTTGTGGCCGCAACTAGCAGAGTTTGCCCTGGAAAAGCTGTCCTGCCTGGCCAGTAGTGTGCCATCTGAATGGGTGTTTAGTGCGGCGGGGGCCATAGTCATGCCAAGGAGAACTTGTCTGTCCACGAATAATGTGGAGAGACTCATGTTTGTGAAGATGAATCAGGCATGGTTCAACCAGGATTTCCAGCCAACAATGGCTGATCCATGGTAGTAGCTGATGCATGGTAGCTCCTTATGCTGCTGCCAACTCCAGAGTGTGTCTTTCAGGCAATATATGGGCTCCCTATGCTGCTGCCAACTCCTGGGTGTGTCTTTCAGACAATATATGGGCTCCCTATGCTGCTGCCAACTCCTGGCTGTGTCTTTCAGGCAATATATGGGCTCCCTATGCTGCTGCTGCCAGCTCATATGTGTGTCTTTCAGGCAATATATGGGCTCCTAACGCTGCTGCTGCCAACTCCAATGTGAGCACTCTTAAAAGACGCATGCTAGCATATTTGGGATGCCCCCTGGTTAAAGGCAATGGCTACTGGCAATTTGACAAAGTGCAACCAGTTAATAGACAGGTATTCTTGAAAGATTACTGCTAGTGTTTGGGATGCCCCCTCCTCACATACAGAGCAGGCCTCCCTTGATTGTGGAAAAGTGACATTAATTATAAAATGCAAGCAGTTATTAGACAGGTACTCTTGAAATATTACTGCTAGTGTTTGGGATGCCCCCTCCTCACATACAAAGGAGGCCTCCCTTGATTGTGGAAAAGTGACGTTAATTATTAAATGCAAGCAGTTATTAGACAGGTAGTCTTTATGGTAGTATTTATGCTAGTGTTTGTGATGCCCATGTGGGCTGGGGTTTTTACAGCAGACACAGAAACAATTCAAACTGCAATATATTTATGAGAAATAGCCTTTAAAAGCTGCTTTAGTGTAACAGATAAGGTCAAATGTGCTGGTTTGGGATACCCTGAGGCCTGTTTTTTTTACAGCACACACAAATACAATTCAAGCTGCAATATATTTATGAGAAATAGCCGTTAAAAGCTGCTTTAGTGTAACAGATAGGGTCAAATGTGCTGGTTTGGGATACCCTGAGGCCTGTTTTTTTTACAGCACACACAAAAACAATTCAAACTGCAATATATTTATAAGAAAGAGCCTTTACAAGCTGCTTTAGTGTAACAGATAGGGTCAAATGTGCAGGTTTGGGATACCCTGAGGCCTGGTGTTTTTACAGCACACACAAAAACAATTCAAACTGCAGTATATTTATGAGAAATAGCCTTTAAAAGCTGCTTTAGTGTAACAGATAGGGTCAAATGTGCTGGTTTGGGATACCCTGAGGCCTGTTTTTTACAGCACACACAAAAACAAATCAAACTGCAATATATTTATGAGAAATAGCCTTTAAAAGCTGCTTTAGTGTAACAGATTGGGTCAAATGTGCATGTTTGGGTTACCGTGCGGCCTGGTGTTTTTACAGCACACACAAAAACAATTCAAACTGTAATATATTTATGAGAAATAGCCTTTAAAAGCTGCTTTAGTGTAACAGATAGGGTCAAATGTGCAGGTTTGGGATACCCTGCGGCCTGGTGTTTTTACAGCACACACAAAAACAATTCAAACTGCAATATATTTATGAGAAATAGCCTTTAAAAGCTGCTTTAGTGTAACAGATAGGGTCAAATGTGCTGGTTTGGGATGCCCATGTGGGCTGGTGTTTTTACAGCAGACACAAAAAAATTTAAACTAATCGAGTTATAAGAAATGCTTGTGTGTAACAGATAGGGTTAAATATGCCACTGCCAAGATGGGATGCACAGTGGCCAGGAATTTTTACAGCACAAACAAAAGCAATTTAAAACTGATCTGGCAAATTAAGTGAAATGAAAATATAATAAAAGTTTCCCTGTCACTTTCTCTGCTGTCCCTGCCTGGATTGTTGCCGATTTTTCCCTATCTTTCCCTGGCTCTCCCTGGCACTGTGTGGGTCTCTGTGGGTCTCCCTGACTCTCCCTGCCTGTCTGTAAGTCTCTCCCTGTCTGCAGCAACCTCCGTTCTGGCCGCAATACAATGCTGAAATGTGCACAAGCAAGATGGCCGCCGATTATATAGCACTGTGACGTCACCGGGCTTCCTGGCTGCTGATAGGCTGCATGTGACCTTCCCATGATAACTTGCCCCAGGGGCCATGTCCGGACATGTCCATCCACCATTTTACAATGGCTGTAATTGAAATAAATGGAGTTTAAAGGAAAACTTCGATCGATTGAATCGCGGGAAAATTCTGATTCGTTCAAAATCAAATTTTTCCTGAAATTCGGAACGAATTTGGGTTCATCTGGATTGATTCGCTCATCCCTAATTATTAATTAGTATGCGGTGCTTTCCACACCCGATCAGCTCTTGCTGACTTGTCATTAAAATGATGTGAAGTAATTTGAAAAAAAAATGTTTTTCAGTTTTTCTGTTAACAGTTGGTTGAAAAGTTTGTATTCAGTTTTCTACAGATTGCAGTGACAATCCTATTTAAAGCATTAAAGGGGAATACATGTATCTTGCTGAATGCACATTGTAATGTATGCTTAGTTAGGTGGGGTGGTGCCTGTCCCATTCTTATTTGAGTTGGATGTGTCAAGTGATGCTGGCCTCTGTCTTCGTTTGGGTTAGATGTGTGAACTAGTGCCTGTTCCTGTCCTTGGTTGGATTGGATGTATGAACTGGTGTCTGTCTCTATCCTTGGTTGGGCTTAATGTGTGAATTGTTACCTGTTTCCATACTTGGTTAGGTTGGATGTGTTAACTGGTGCCTCTTCGTGTCTGTGGTTGGGTACCTGTACTAATCCTTGCTTGGACTAGACATGTAAACAAGTGTCTGTCCCCATCCTTGGTTGGGTTGGATGTGTGAACTGGAGCCTGTCCTCATTCTTGTTTGGATTGGATGTCTGGACTGGCACTACGGGAGGAAGTAGGAGCCAGCGTGCACAACCAACATGGAATCCGAATTACACCTAGAGCGGACAAATGACTCGCTAAAGATACTCATAAGGATAAACTTCACATTATATAGTACGTCAACTTCTAAATAGTTAATAGATACTGTTAAAGGAAAAATAGAGACAAGTTGCAAAGTGAACAGCTATACGCATTCTGTGTCAATGAATAAAGGAGTGTTACATAACATAAACATGTACAATATTGCTTAGTAAAGTGGAACTAAAGTACATCTTCTTTCTTAATATATGTTTTTCTTTGTTACATTTATGATCCAATCCTGCATACAAAATGTAAATGTGTAAATGAAGAGTATGTCTCAATACTATATCTGCTAAATGTAATTGTCCCCATGTCTTTGAAATGTTTATATTCTATTGTATGCGCTCTTTTATCACTTCTGTAGTTTCTCGCCAGAGTGCTTTAGAGTACTTACAATCCCACCATATGTGGATCACTGTTGCCGGCGTGTTATTGCACCAGCGGCAGTTAAAACTTGGATACTTCTTATTATAGTCAGTAGTATAGTAAAATCTAGATATGAATTTATAACAAACATTTTCAAAGAAGGTGATTGGATTGATTGGATGGATTAAACATCTTTGTCCAGTTGGTCAGCTCTATTTTTAATCCTGAATTTCCTCCATTTTTTATATAGATTCGGGCATCTGTCGAGTTTGGTATCCTTAGCTGATAATAATAATAGGAGACTAAGTATGGTTTTGTTTGGGGTTTTAGAAATATTGCTTGCCAAGGTATTGGGGTGAAAAATTCTGTAGGTAGATGTAATGTTTTTAGATAACTTGCAACCTGTAAGTCCGTTAGTGAGTTAGCGTCTTTTTGTTGGCCTCCCGTGGGTGTGAGTACATGTATTACGGGCATGTGCTTCAATATGTGTAGATGTGTGGGCATGGGAACAAATCTTTCTCTTTAATAGTTTGTATGAAAGAGGGGCATACTGCCTGTATGATTGGATTTTCATGCACTTCTGTTTCTTAAGCATAAATATTTGGTCCAGTGCTGTTACCTCTTTAGGGGATATAGGAGATAGTTCTAGCCTTGGCCATTCAGTCTCTTTGTCCAAGATGATCCACCAATACTGGTGTTTAATTCGTGCAGCAGTGCATTATTTCCTTAAATGTGGTGGCCCTAAACCGCCACATGTGATTGGTCTGATTAGGTTATCATATTTAAAGCGATACCGCAGGCAAAGGTAATTGTTACACCATTGTGTTGGGCTACATTTGGCATTGTCCGAAACTATTTTTCATTTTTAAATTGAAGCAGAAATGGGTGAGATATCAAAGTTTACAGGTTCAGCCAATGACCTTCCATTTTTCATCCCCTCTCCTAATCAGCTCAGCAGAGTGGGACAGGATTGGTGGTTCCGCCTTCCTCCTGCCTCTCCCCCCGCCACCTCCTCCATCTCCAGATTCATCACATTGCTGAAGTGCCACACCCACTTATTTTAGAAGAGAAATCATGAGGAGAAAGTGTAAACCTCAATATCTCGGCCATTTCTTCTTCAATTTAAAAACGGAAACAATTTAGCACATTGCCAAATGTAGCCCGATGCAATGGTGTAACAATTACCTTTTCCCGCAGTAGCACTTTAATTCTGTGTTTTTTATTATTCCTGTAAAAGCCTGCTATAGTTCTATTTTGAGGAAGTAAGATGGAATTTTTATTGGCAATTTATGCACTAAGTATAGTGTGGTAAAATGTAATTTTTATATTAGCAATAATCCCTAAGATGCTGAGATTTTTTCACTTATTAATACTTTCTGCAGAATAATAGGTAAATAGTTTAGCTGAATGAGGACACTGGCAGCTGGCACTAGGAGTGTCCTCACTCATGGGAGTGGTGGGAGTGGAGGGCATCTTTCTGTGGCCCTGGTCGTAACCCATTTCACAGCCTGAACACTGACCGCCGACCAGGGATCAGATTGTGCGGGTCAGGTGAGTTACAGCTCTTCCTGCTGTATACTTTGAGCCCCACACTCGCCATGACAATTTTTTTAGCCCTGATTCTGCCGCTGGGGGCCCCATGACAGAAGCCTCCCCCTTCTCCCAGATGGCTGAGGTGAGGAGTAATTCCTACAAATGTCTTTTCAAAAGAAACAAAATACATTTTGCGGAACATGCTTTATGAATTAAAAGGGCGGAGTTTCATATTCAAAGGGTCAGTAAAATATCTCAGGTTCATTTAGGGAAACCCTCCCTTATATTCTTTGCTCTTATTTTTTAAGGACAAGCAATATGGGAACTTGTTGCAGTCACAATTCATTCATAAGGCAGAGATCTTTTTATTGCGAAATAGGAGTTATAGCCTGAACATCTCCACTCGCCCAATCTGCAATTCTTTAATGTTCTTCCAAGAAGAAATGTGTTATTTTCCATGCTGCAAGCAACAGAGCGATCGGGCTATCAAGGGCTTAATTCATGAAAGGTTGAACCTCAGCGTTGCTTGTGATCACGGGGTTGCAACAGCTATGGCCAGAGTGATTGTGTGTTTGCACGAGGATCAAAATAACAAAGAATAACCTGATTATCATATGTGAAAATTCCAAGGCTTGCATGTGAAAAAACAGAAATACTCTATCACCCTTTGGAAACAGAAATGTATGCTGTGACTTACGTTGGGCCCTGTGTTAAATTTGGATTCACACATAAAATATAATGAATTCAACTGTTTTTGCACACATATTTTTACACTTCACTTTTGTGTACTTGAGGCCCATTATCAATAGTGTAAGGATAGATAAAAACACAACTCACTCCTCCTCCTATGGTCCACAATGCAACACAACTCTGCCTTGTCTTCTGGGTCAGTTGCACGCACAAGCGTCAGCATTCTTTTGTGGTCAGTCTTCAGGCCCCCTTATCTTAAAACAGTCCGAGCTCAGCACAGCAGGAAGGGGTATTTAACCCTTTCGCTGCCAGCCTACCTGCAGCATTTGCCACTCCCTGTTGCCAGACGATGTTTCACCATTTTGCGCTACACATATTCAACTGTCATTTTTGAAGGGATTTCCAGGGATTTCCCAGGAAAATTATATATTGTTTTTTTCAACAGAGTCTGGGCTTTAACATGAAATGTCTTGTTTGTATTTTTTAGGTGTATTCTCAATTTTTTTGGGTGAAATGTGTGAAAAAAAACAAAAAAAAAACATTTTTTTACAATTTGTAGAGTTTTTTTGTAATAAAAAATGTAAGTTTGTCAATAAAATCTTATTGCGTGAGAAACCCCAATTTCTCCCGGTTACAGCGATACCACATATGTATAGGTAGACACCCTTTCCTGCCCAGAAGCCTTTTATAGCTGCTGGATGACAAATGGTTAATTAAAAAAAAAAATGACATAGGGTCCCCCTTCCCGGGGAGGGGGACCCCATTTTTTTTTGGATTTTGAAGGGTTAAAAACCCTTCAAAATCCAAAAAAAAAAATGACGTGGGGTCCCCCTTACCCAAAGTAACCAGCCCGGGACCAGCTATGGGGGCTTGTAGGCACAGAGTGGGGGGGCCAGCTTTGGTGGCCCCCCCACCCTGCAGCCTACGAGCCCACATAGCCTATGTGGGCCCGGGCTCTTCTGCCCCCCCCTGGCCTTTGGGGAGGCAGGTAATGGGGGTGCGGGGGTCAATGGCAAGCCACCCGCTAGGGCAGGTGACTTGCCACCCCCCCAGCCTTGTGAACTGGTATAAGGGGTCTCATGGACCCCTTACCAGCTCACAAAGGGTTAATGTGAAAAAAAAACACCACACAATAAAAAAAAAGTATTTTATTAGAAAAAAAAAAATTTTTTTTTACTGTACTTACCTTCGATTGCAAGCTCTTGTCCCTCGCCGCTCAGCTGACAGATGCCGGTGATCGGCATCCAGAGAAGGAGAAGGCAGGAGATCAGAGGATCTCCTGTCACCTCCTTCCCCTGTGCCGATCACCGGCATCTGAGAAGCTGAGAAGGCTGAAGCCTGAGATCGGGGCCGGGATGACTTCATAAGCCCCGCCCCCAAGGGGGCGGGGCTTAGAGGCATGATGGCGGCCGCCATCGTGCAGAAGAGAGGAGAGAGCCTCCCAGGCTCTCTCCTGAAGATCGGTAAGTCCTGGGGGGGGATCGGAGGCCCCCCAGGTGAAGAGGAGGGACAGCGGGAGCCAGCGCACACACAGGTAAGTGAATGTCATTTTTATTTTTTTATTTTTTTACAGTTAGAAGCTGCTGCTGCAGAAGCGGGGGGGGGGGGGCCTATTCCGGGGGCTCTCCTGGAGCCATCCGACCCCCCACGGGGGATCGGATGGCACCAAATTAAAGAGGAGACCCGGCCGGATCCAACAAGGGGTCAGGTGAGTATTTGTTGTTTTTACTTTTTAAACTACAAGCGAGGAAAGTCAAGCACGTAACACCTACGGGCTTGGCACTTAAGGCCCAGCCAAGCCAGCACGTAGGTGTTACGTGCTTGGCAACAAAAGGGTTAAACCATAGAGGCCTGGCTTCTCTGGGAACCACTGTGATGCAATGATTGATTGCATAATATACATATATACAAGAGAAGTCATATATCATCAAGAGTTTAAATTCACCAAAATTCTCACCATGCACACTGACCGCTTGGCTGGCAAACAACAGCTACATGAGAAGCATCGCTCAGGAGCAAATGTTATACTGTAGTTACTAGCTACATCCAGGCTTATTTCATCATCTGGCAACCCCCTTTCAGCAAAGCCAGTTTCATAAACCAGGGTGCTGCCGGCACAGTACTCATGTCAACCAATGATGATGATATCTAGTAATGTATGATCCTAAGGGGAACTTCTCGTCAGGCTGATATCTCCCAGCCAAGAGGTTGGTGTGTGTGTGGCTAGAATACAATTCTTGTATCTATGTGTATATGGTGTAGTTGATGTCTAAATTGTTGAAATGGTCAATATGATTAATAAATTGCTAGTTAGATCTATCTCACAATCATTTAATAAAACCATATATATTTCTATTTAAAAAGTTAGTGATGTATATCTTATCTGTCTCGAAACAGCAATACAGAAGTGGGACAATGTCCCATCAGTAAAAATATATATACTATATATGATATATATGAATTTTTATATATATATTTTTCCCGTACAGTTTTAATTTGAAGCAGGTACCAAAGTTTAAAGTAATACCAAAATGTGCTTGTTAACATGCTTTTCAGGCTGTTATTGGCCCTTAGCCATATATCAGATTGCCCATACTAAATCATATATATATATATATATATATATATATATATATATATATATAGTGTTGCTTAGCTCACATTAATGAAATTGGAGCACCTGAGAAAATGGCCACCACTACCAACCACTACCAACCCGAAGCATCTAAGCACTGGGGTTTACCCTGTCATACCACAACTTGGTCTAAGCACTGGGATGAGAGTACTCTGTATTACCACAACTTGGTGTAAGCACTGGGGTGTATGCTGTTATACCACAACTTGTTCTAAACACTGGTGTGTACCCTGTCATATCACAGCCTGCTCTAAGCATTGGGGCGAGTGTACCCTGTTATACCACAACTTGGTCTAAGCAATGGGGCGTATGCTGTTATACCATAACTGGCTCTAAACACTGTGGTGTACCCTGTTATACAACAACTTGGTCTAAGCACTGAGGTGTATGCTGTTATACCATAACTGGCTCTAAACACTGTGGTGTACCCTGTTATACAACAACTTGGTCTAAGCACTGAGGTGTACCCTATCATGCTAAAACTTGCTCTAAGCACTGGGTTGAGTGTTGCCTGTTATAACACACATTATACTATGCACTGGGGTGAGTGTATGCTGTTATACCACAACTTAGTCCAAGCACTGGGGTGTACCCTGTCATACGGCAGGTTGCTTTAAGCACTGGTGTGAGAGTAGCCTGTTATACCACAACTAGCTCTAAGCACTCAGGTGTACCCTGTTATACCACCACTTGGTTTAAGCGCTGAGGTATACCCTATTAAATAACAGCTTGCTCTAAGCACTGGGCTGAGTGTAACCTGTTATACAGCAACTAGCTCTAAGCACTGGGGTGTATACTGTTATACCACAACTTTCTCTAATCACTGAGGTGTACCCGGTTATACCACAACTTGCTCAAAGTACTGAGGTGTACTCTATTATACCACAGCTTGCTCTAAGCACAGGGGTGAGTCTAGGCTGTTATACCACAACTAGTTCTAGGAACTGAGGTGTACCCTGTTATACCATATCTTGCGCTAAGCACTGGGGTGTATGCTGTTATATATATACTTGCTCTAGGCACTGGGGTCAGTGTACCCTGTTATACCACAACTTGGTCTAAGCTCTGGGGTGTACCCTGTTATACCACAACTTGCTCCAAGCACTGGGGTGTACCTTGTTATACCACAACCTGTTCTAAACACTGAGGTGTACCCTGTTATTCCACAACCTATTCTAGGTACTGAGGTGTACCCTGTCATACAACTTGCTCTAAGCACTGGGGCATATGCTGTTATACCACCACTTGCTCTAAGCACTGCGGTGTACCCGGTCATACCATAACTTGGTCTAAGCACTGGGGTGAGTGTACCCTTTTATACCACAAATGGGTGTAAGCACTAGGGTGTATGCTGTTATATCACAACTTGCTCTAAACACTAGGGTTAACCATGTTATACCACCACTTGCTTTAAGCACTGCGGTATACCCTGTCATACCACAACTTGGTCTAAGCACTGGGGTGAGTGTACCATTTTGTACCACAAATTGGTCTAAGCACTGGGGTGTATGCTATTGCTCTAAACACTGGGGTTTACCTGTTGTAAAACAACGTGGTCTAAGCACTGAGGTGTAACTTGATATACTACAACTTGGTCTAAGCACTAGGTCGAGTGTAGCCTGCAATAACACAACATGATGTAAGCACTGGGGTGTATGTTGTAATACCACAACTTGCTCCAAAACTGGGGTGTACCCTGTAATACCACAACTAGCTCTAAGCACTCGGGTGTATGCTGTTATACCACAACTTGTTCTAAGCACTGGGGTGTACCCTGTTATACCACAAATTTCTCTAAGCACTGAGGTGTATATACTAAGCATTGAGCTGTTATACTACAACTTGTGCTAATCACTGAGGTGTACCCTGGTATACCACAACTGGCTCTAGGCACTGGAGTGTACCATTTTACACCACAATTAGCTCTAAGCACTGGAGTGTACCCTGTTATACCACAACTTGTTCTAGCCAATGGGGTGTACCTGTTACACCAGTTGCTCTAAGCACTGGGGTAAGTATAGCTAGTTATACCACAACTTGATCTAAGCACTGGGATGTACCCTGTTTTACCACAACTGTAATCACTGAGGTGTACTCTATTATAACAAAAATAGCTCTAGGCACTGGGGTGTATCCTGTCATACCACAACTTGCTCTATGCACTGGGGTAAGTGTAGCCTGTTATACCACAACTTGCTCTAAGCACTGGAGTGTACCCTGTTATACCACAACTTGCTCTAAGCACCGAGGGGTACTCTGTTATACTTGCTGTAAGCACTGGTGTGACTGTAGCCTGTTATACCATAACTTGCTACAAGCGCTGTTATACTACAACTTAAACACTGGAGTGAGTTTACCCTGTTATACTAAAAGTTTCTGGGCAATTATTTTTTATTTTTCCATTTTGGGCGGCTGTAACTGCAGGTGTCTAACAATGCAGATAGCAGCAAATAAGGGACAGGGATGTGCCCATGGTTCCGTGGATGCTGGTAATGGAGCTTGTGCTCATCCATCCATCTGTCTCAGCCAGATGTCACGGAGTCACTAATGCTCTATGATGACATGCATGCCGTGGATATCATGGCCATATGCCTGCCCCTGCCACAGTTGCTGACCTAGGGCTCACAGATGCCCCAGAGCTTTTGTGGGAGAATGAGGACTTGGCCAACATCAAATGACACCCTGGATGATGACTCAAGTGCAGACTGCTGCAGCTTTCTGCAATGTTGAGGCTGAGAGGGAGGACAGCAGGGAGGAGTGGATGGAAAAGGATGCCAGGAAGGAGGATGAGCTTCTATAACTTACATGGACTGAAGGCCATCAGAGGAATGGCCAGCAGAAGAAGAATGGTGCAAACCATCAGCGGTCAGCCCGTTGTGACTACTGGCCACCAACCCAGGAACTAAGCATACCAAAGTTGCCTCATAGGGTAATGAGTCACCAGTGTGGCAATTGTTCAAGCAGTCCAAAGCAGACAGAGGTAATTTGCAAGCCATGCCAACAGTCATTGAAGCAAGGGGAAACTTCTAATCATCTCTGCACCTTGTGCGTGACCAGACATCTGCAAGCAAAGCATGAGCTGCAATGAAAGAACTACCAGAAAAACCTGCAAACACCTGAGTCTCTCAGCCTCCAGCTCCACCACCCCAACAACAAGACCATCTGTCCTCCCGCAAAAGGAAAATGTGGGAACCCCACCACCTCCAGCACCACAACCACCAAGCCGGTCCACATCATCCCAGGGAAACATTAGCTTTCAGTCCCGCAAACTTTGGACAGAGACTTTGGGCCCATCTCACCCATGAGCCCTGGCCCTGAATGTGAGTATTTTCAAATTGCTGGCCTTTGAAATGCTTCCATTCTGCCTGGTGGAGATGGACAGTGTTAAAGATGGCAGTGGCTGTCCCACAATATACTGTTCCCAACCACCACTACTTTTCTTATAAGGCCATCCCTGCCCTGCACCAGCTTGTATAAAAAATATAATGTGCACTGGGCAATGCAATTAGTTCCAGTGTCCACCTCACCATGGACATGTGGACAAGTAAGAATGGGCAGGGACATTTCATCTCCCTGTCACTCGGTGCCTCCTGTAGCCTTCTCCTCTGCTTCCTCCTCACACAGTCATTGCAGGTCCTGCATCATCAATTTGAGAACTGCCATGGGGAAATGGCAGCATGTGGTGCTAAAACTCATCTGTCTGGGTGAAAGACCCCACACCTTCCAGGAGCTCTGGACTGGCATCCAGGACCAGACAGATAAGCGGCTGCTGCTGTTGGACCAGAAGCCAGGCAAAGCGATGTGCGACAATGGGCCAAACCTTGTAGCAGCCTTGGGCCACGGTGGGTTGACGCACATCCCTTGCCTGGCGCATGAGCTCAACTTGGTGGTGCAGAGCTTCCAGGCCCATTATCCAGACATGCCGAAGCTGCTCCATAAAATGCGTAGCGTGTTCTTGCACCTTTGGCATTCCCACTCTGTTGCCAATCAGCTGTCTGCAATTGCAGAGGAATTTCGGCCTTCTCACCCACCACCTTATATGTGACGCCAGATAGAATTCCACATTGTATATCCTGGAAAGAAAGCCGCCGGCCCCTTTAAGGCCGGCAGCCCCATGACTGGCCTGCGCTTCCTCCGGAAGCTAACCAGCCATGGGATTGGGGGGAAGATCGGGGGAAATGACCTCAAGGAGGAAGGGGAGTATAAAAGGGCTGGTTGCCCCCTCCCCTTCCTCTTTGATCCCCGATCTCCTACCTGGAACGAGCTTTCAATTTTGACGCTCGTTCCAGGTCCCCTATGGTGAGAATTCCCCAGGGGTGCGGTGAGGACTTGGTAAGTCCCCAGGGGGGCGGTGACAAAGAGAAGATCTCAAGCTGGTGGCAGCAACTTGCCATCAGCTGGGGTACAGGACCCCCATCGTCCACATATTGCCACCCCCCCAAGTAGTACACCCATGCACAAACCCTCAACCAGTGCCCAGCCACGCTTGCCCAACCCCCCCCTCCCACAGCGCCTGCACCCCCCCCCCCCCCGCCAGGACTATCGCACTTTCCCCCGGGAAACCTCACCCCCAGGGCAGTCTTGGGTTCGGTCATTCGTCCTAGAGACCCTGCGTCCCATCTTTTAGCAGTGGCCGGCGTGGAAGGAATGGCATCATCGATTAAAACGGCAGCGGCGACTCCAGGGTCGGCAGGATCGCCAGGACATCTATCATGAGGCGGGTCCATGTGCCAGTCGGGCGCAGGACCCCGGAGCGGAAATTGTCAGGAGGCGACTTATCCGGCGAGGCTATTTGGCAAGGTAGGCCTCAACATTTCATCGATCTTTTCACGTGTCGCAGTTCGGGGTGTAGGCTTGTACGGGGGAGGGTGGCCCCGGCGGGTTCGCAGGGTTTTACAGAGGGGGATGTAGTGCCTGGGGTGTCAGTTAGGGGAGCGTTGGATCAGAGGTGATGGCAGCGGTGGCACAACAAGAATCAGGTAAGGATGCGGGGACTTGGATGGATACCGAGAAGAGGGGGAGAGAGATGCGCCAATTTCATACCTCATCGAGGGGCACTTGAACGTTGACTTCTTTCGGGGGAGTTCACCTTAAGCCAGAAGGGAGGGATATGACCTGGTGGGGGGTATACGTGGATATCTGCACATTGCTCTCCTGGGAGCACTTTGGAAGGGAAAGATGGGAAAAAATGGAAAGAGCATCGCAAAGGGGGTGGATGAGGATAGAAGGCGTTTAGGCTGAACTCGAGGTCGTTTAGGAGTTGGCTGCAGACCCTTGTTATATCGGCAAGCATAGTTGGGGGACGGGAAAAAACATTTTGGAGAATTGCTGTTCGCTCTTTATTTTGGATGCATTTGGGAAGCCCACCGGGGAAATGTGGGGGGGTTGGCTTGGTTGAGGTATGACACATGATTCCGGCAGCGGATGACCATCTGTGCGGAGCTAGGATGAGATCGCAGAGAGTTGGTCTTTGGTTGTGGGGGAGGAATGCACAGGGGGGTGAGGGTATTCAGCCTCGAACAGCACCTTGTCCTTTCAGGCCGGCGCCACCTTGGCCGGGCCTGGGGTAGAGGAGTCAGCAAGAACACGGGGCATTTTAAGGATTCCCATTGTTTTCTCGGTCATAGATGCTAGGGATATACTGATCCAAGCCAAATGGCTTCGCCAGGTGTATCTCACCCCCGGGTAGAATGTAGAGGATGGACCTTGTGTAATCCGAGGAGCGAGCGAAGCTGGTTTGGGACAGCATTAGGGGGCTGAGGTGGTGTGCTTTGAGAGAGCAGGTTATGAAGATGGCAAAGAAAGCGGGGCCTCCGGGGCTGTTATTGCGTCATACGGGGGGGAACAATTTGGGTCTAGTTCCGATGAGGCAGCTGATTAAGTTAATCACGAGGAACTTGTTATATTGTTTCTTTAGGGGAATTTACGGGTGTGGTCTTGGTCTGGTCGGAGGTAGTTCCCCGCTATGAGTGGAGGCACAAGAGGGATCCATTGGCCATTGAGAAGGTGCGTACAACGGTCAATAAAGAGTTAGCCCGGTTCGTGCGGCTACATGGGGGGTTTGAGTGCGCGTCACGTGGAGGTGGAAGGTGTTAGAGGGTTCTACAGGCTCGAGCATCGGCCACGCCCACCGCTGTATAGTCCGGGTGTCTCTGTCTGCTGGGGCCGTTGAGAAGTGACAGGGACAGTGCGAGCGGCAGAGGTATCGCCGCTCGCACTGTCCCTGTCACTTCTCCACGACCGCTGCATAAGGCCGTGTGTCAGAGAGGAAGCGATGGAGGCAGCTGTACCTGCCGCCTCCTCCGCAGCTCAAGCACACAGTGAACACCCGGCCTTGGTATAGTGGTGGGCGTGGCCGATGCTCAAGCATCGGCCACGCCCACCACTATAACAGGCCGGTGTCTGTGTGTGCTGGCGCCGCTGCCTCCGCCGATTCCGGGACAGCGCGAGCGATGGAGAGGTGAGTAAACTTTTCCCTTTTTATTTTTTTTCCAGCATTCGCCCGATAAGATGCACTGACATTTTTCCCCCACTTTGGGGGGAAAATAAGTGCGTCTTATATTGTGAAAAATACGTATGTATAGATTGATGCATATATTTCTTTATTGATGTATATATTTATTTATTTGTGTAAATATTTATTGATGGATATTTCTTTTTTTTTTTTTAGTTTTCTGTTATTGTTTACTTTCCCCAGCCCATTTTGTGCTGGGCAATCACCCTGGTGTTCTTCACCATTTTCAGCCCTCTAGCCCTTGCTACCCCCATTTTACAGCCTTTTATGGGCCCCCAAGTTTTAATGTTCCGGGTCGGATCAGGGGCCCCATACCAGAAGTTTGGTGCCAAATCTGTCCAAGAACATACATTCTAGAAACATTTATTAATACCACTGTCAATGCCTATACCATTTTCCTAACCATTTTGATTTTGCCATTCCTGCATTTGTTTTTTCAACTTTCAACATTCCATAGTTAACCGTTTCCTGTTTATTTGTTCGGTGGGCTGTCCACCCATGCTTGGGGCTCACAGGTACATACCCCAGGGGGCCAATCTCACCATGCCTAAAGTACATACTATATTTGCTATACGGTAGGTCAATACCAGGTCAATACCATAAAATGCATAATATAAAGTGGCCGACTTTTTGGTCATGTAAGCAGTTTCTGGAATTTCCGGAGATTTAACAATGAGTGTGGGGACAGAGGTTCTCAAGGCAATGTGTAGGTCCACTTTAATTACTGTCTAAATTATACAAATTTAGAAGCAAATGTAATCAACTCAGCAACTTACCTCAACAGCATTTAATTATATAAAGTGCCTGTATAATTCATGCATGTCACTGATAAAAGCCATAGGTTGGCAGCCTATCTATCTATCTATCTATCTATCTATCTATCTATCTATCTATCTATCTATCCTGCCTATTATTTTCCTCCTGTAAAGCTCAAATATATAGAGATGATATGTTTTACATTGTGCAGTTACTCAAAACTCAATTAGTTAAATGGTGTGAAATAGAACTGTAGCAGATCAAACATAATACTTGCATTTATGACGGGTGGTGGCATTAATTTACCCGCGCTGCCAACCGCATGATTTAAACAGCACAACTGATCAATAATGATGTTTTCCTAAAGCGATATCTCATTGCTGTGGGACATCTTCTCTTAGCTGCCATTGATTGCTCCTGAAATAATTAGTGAAAATAAGCGCCTAGGGTTACAAGAAATGCTAGCCGACGATTTATTCATTTAGATCAGGCACAGTGTTTCATTACGTTTCCTTTTTTATTTACTACAATATGTTACAAAAGTAGATGTAACATTATGTTTTAAATATATATATATATATATATATATATATATATATATATATATATATGATATACAATATATTTGGATAATTAGACATCTGGATTCACACTTGTAATACAGTCTTAATATCACATTGCAATGTGCAAACCTAAGGTGTTAATGAGCAGACCACTAAAAAAAGGGGGGCAAATGTGCAGCCTATCTACTCCTATTACTAAACATGCAAATGGCAGATCCCCATGCAGCATCCGCTACTATGTTGTTCTTTACTAGAGCCATTTTTCTGTATCCCCAATATGCCAGTTTCCCACAGGAACAAACAATGCCACAAATGACATGGTATGCCATGCACCTGTGATAAGTTGTGAGACCAGTTGATGGCTCAGCCAGCTATGTTCCTTGGGCTCATAACGGCTGCCTTAAATGAAACTCTCCTAAAACTCTCTCCAAAATTATTCTTTTTCTTGATATGGGATACTCCCAAGTGCCAAATTGAGAGAAAGTCCTGTTATTTTTTTACAGAACTTGCTTTTTACTGGGACCTGCAGCATGTGGGATATGCGTGTATGCTAATTTGTCGAATTCATAAGAATTCAAGCCATCTTGGTAAATACTGTCAGACGTGATACGGTTGTAATAGAAATTGCAGTAAATATCAGGAACACAGAAACGGTTTGGACCTGGGTTGGAACCAAAACCTGGACAAAGGAGTAAGCCCAGCTGTGACCTGTCACCTGATGAAGAAGTAGTACCATCTTAGAGTGTAAGTCGCCATCTGTGTATGTTGCCCTTGAAACTGTACTCCTGCTACATGTTGTTACTTACTCCAAAGAGAGAATACGTTGTTTGGAAGTGGAGTTCCTGTTTCTGACTTGGTAGAGTAAAACTGTAAGCATTGGTAATTTGCCACCCCCATCCCACCCAGACACCCTAGGTCCAGAAAGTACCCACTCCTCGCCCCACCTCCACTGCAACCACCAGATGTGTGGGCTACAATTATGATATGTAAGGTCACCATATAATCAAGATTAAATCTGAAAAATTCCATTATTCTGGCATAGGAGAGAGGAGGGCATTTAGTATCCTGCAATTTTACATTTTCATTACCAACAATAGATAGATATGTCACGCTAACTTCTCCCTGAGAAATGTTTCTGCTTCTGGGAAGCCTCATTACATGTGAAACACACAGGGTGTGTGTGCGCATTTGATTCGGAGATTACAGCGGGTTGGGAGTGGAGAATGGGAGGTGGGATGTGTAGTTCTACAACACAACAGGCAAATATTTCCCTGGACTGATCAGAAATTCTAATAAGTGGCCTTGTAGGCCAGACATGATCCATCTGTTGGGTGTCCGCATGTACTTACTTACCAGGGTAAATCTGGGACATCACCCAGGGTAGCAATAGCCTGATATTTTAGGATCCTGTTAATTCCTGCCCTGTATGGGCCATGTAAATATTTTCTGTTTAAACAGCATTCCATACTTTCTAACCTTGAATGGTCTCATGGGTCTGTAGCCCCATAAGAGCTCTGGCTCTTATCTGTTCATCATATCCACTATAGCCTCTATGCCCCCCCCCCCACCCCCACAGTGTTCAGATCATGCCCTCTCCATTTACTGCAATAGGCAATAGAGGGAGTCACTGTGACTAATGATAGGCAGTGATCTGCTGTTGTGGAGGCAGGTGCATTTGTCAATCGGGCCTGAAGATCAGATATCAGCACCGCGAAGTAGGAGTGATCATCTGCCAGGGAAGGAGTATAGAATTTATAGAATAGAAGTCAGTATGGGCGTATATACCATAGAGGAGAGGAAGCAGTTTATACCAGGCTCGTAGCAGAAGGGGACCCAGTGCAAACTGTCTTCCTCCACCTTGCAGCACCCGTGGACCACTTGTTGTGGTTCGTTTGATGTCTGGCGTGCCATCGCAGTATGCTAGTGGCAGTTGAGGGCATCGTTGTTCTACCCTGCGGAACAAACAGCCCTTGCCCCTGGCACTCCATGCAGACAGTACACCAACACTGCATACAGCTGCAGCATCTTTTAGAGTGATCAGATTTCTGTGATGTCTCTGTCATCTCTCCATAGTAGCATGCGATGGGGAGATGAGTCACACATGCAAAAAGCTGTAAGCTGTTAACATTGTAACAGCATACAATATATACAGGCTGCTATATACAATGTAACTTTGCAGGGTGCAGCCCTTGTTACAATTGTCTGGCTGTTGTATAAATTGTAAAAATGACTGGCTGTTACAATGTAACACAGCAGGGAACTGCCCAACTTTTCTACAGTTTAAAAGGAGAGGCTCTGCCCTGCCTGTTCTATTGAAAAGTTCAGCATCAGTGGAGATTTGAAACCCCCAACATTAGTTTCATTCCTCTCATTGTTGCTGCCTCTGTACTGTGGCAATACCCCTAAATATGATGGCATCTCTAATGCTGACCCAGTCCCATAGCATTCTTCAGTATCAGTAAGGACAACATATCTGCTCTTTTTACGGGTGCCTAATGTGAATTTTGTTATTGGGCCCTATAAAACGCCTATGTACGCCCCTGACAGTCAGTATCTGTTGCGGGGCTTAGCTCACAGTTCAAGGCAGACTTGCAAGATACTGCACATAACAGGCTTCTCAGGTCCAAAGGCTAAGTTTTCCTCTGAGATGTTATTGGCAGTTTTTATAGGAAAGCTCCTGTTTTGTTGGGAGGTTGGTATTCTGCCTTGTTCTTTTCTCCTTTTGGAATGTAAAATAAACATTTGTGCTAGGATTGTGGCCACATATCTGTGATTTACTGATCAGCAGGTTGTTTCCATGATTCTCATATTCCTGGGACTATAGGCTCGATCCAGAGAGACAAAAAAACAACTTCCGTTTTAGTGGCGATCTGTTTCTTTGTGAAATGTTTCCGAGTGTACGAGCGATTCTATGCATGCATTGCAATCCTTCTGTAAAGTTTCCGTCCGTTCGTACGGCAGATTACGAATACGAGGATGTCATTTTCCAGCGTGACTTTTCCGTTTCATTTTCACATGTTACAACGTAGGCTTTCGTTTTTGCCCTTTTCCCATTGTATCCTCCAACGAATCCTTTACGTTTCCCATTAGATTCTGTTTCCCTTTTTCAATAAATATTCGTCCAGACGGAAATCCTTACGATCTAGCGCCTGCGCACTACAAACTTAACTCATTAAAGTGCTCGCCTACATATTTGCCACCCTTACTTCTTACTACAATGTTTAGCTAAATCACTTAGCACTATCCTCCATCTTCCCTTTTGGACCCTTAAAGCTCACCCAAATCACTTCTCGGTCATGTGAATATTCATCTTTAAATATTTCTGGGCCCATTAGTTTTGTGTTAATGTATTTTGTAAATGAAATGACACTGTAACATTTTTTTATTTTGGATTCCATCATTAAATATAAAATTTTTTAAAATTTAGAAAATTTCTAATTTTTACAACTATAAAAAACAAAATACATAGCAATGGCAGGCCACAGAACATTATTCTTCATCTGTGGTCCCCAACGAGTTGCACAGCTCCTGCATCTCGCCCACCAACTGAAGGACCCTGACACTCAGTTGTGCCACTCTGGCACGTGTGATCCCTGTTAAAAAACTTAAATTAAAATATTGGTATAACCTTGTTTGGGTCATACTGCAGTGCCCCCCCCCCCCCTGTATGGTCCAAACACCTAAATCTGGACTTCAAAAGCCAGAGGGCACTCGCCACCACGAGCCGGGTTTTGCATAGTGCCCGATTGGAGAACCCCTAGCCCACATTCTGCAGGCAAAGAACGGGCATCAGGAGCAAGGGCATGAGAGGATATCCAGAATCCCCTGAAAGAATTTAAAAATACTAACATAAAATACACATTCTAAGCTACAATATTGTTTAACATGTCATCAAGGGCTAAAAACAGCAATAGGTTAAGACATGAGTCATCAACTATCTTCATTGCCATACAGTGAAAATGGATTGATGGAATGTGAGCAAACTTACACAGGAGCCATCCACCAGATAATTCTCCTGACTCAAACTGACGAAATAAGCCGGAGCTCTGCAATATATAAGCATCATGGGACGACCCTGGATGCCCTGCAAGAACACTGAGGAATCGCATAGCTGGACCAAACACTGCTTGTATGTTGTGTGAGTGGCACATCTTGTGGTTCCTGCAACCAAATATAAAATAATTACACAAAGCAAAGGTAACCGACTAAAACAATAACTCCTACAACAAATTAAGATTCAAGTTCAACAATCCAAATATAATTCACAAAGGACATAAGTCTAAAAAAATATAGCAATTATATGGATGTGTGGGAAAATAAAGGTTTACATGCTAAGAACTAATTAAGGTCAGCATTAAAATGCATCTATAAGGCATACATGAAATGTATTGATTCAGGTATGCATTGCTATACAATTTATGGCCTCGGCCATGCTGATACATGCAATGCCTTGGTGCTAAAGGCGCGCAGACTCATCCACATAGCCGCAAAACATGTTCAACAATAGCAATCCGAGCCCTCAAAGGTCCCGTAAGTGGATCGGAAATGAAACGGATTTATAGGGTGGTGGTCCATCGGAAATCAGCTCTCTGAATCAGACGCAAGCCCATCCCAACAACGGAAGTTATCTGAACGAACAAAAAATATCATATTTTGTTTGGAAAATGATCCGAACTAACGGAAATTATCCGATTTGCTTCCGTTCATCGAAAGTGCATATACACATTTTCCCGAACGTTCGTACGAATGAAAAATGAACGAAAAAAAGCAAAAAAAAGACTAACTCCCACTATATATATATATATATATATATATATATATATATATATATATTGCTCTTTATTTGTGGAGGTTGGAAGAGCACAACCTTTCCTATGTAAGTAATCCATTGCATGTTTAGTTTACACAAGCACAGTGCTACAGACACAACAATAACACAGCCCATAGGTAGAATTACAGTTGTGATGCCTCTAGCATGTGTTTATTTGATCTGACAATTATGCACATCTTGCTGGGTGGTCTGTATGTGGAAGGAGCGGATGCTGAGGTTAGGTGCTTGGTGGAATAGCAGCTGTTTTGAGTATTAATAATCCATGACCTAAACAAACAAGGCAACGTGTGAAAATAATGTCTAGCATCCTAAACAGAAAAACAAACCAAAAGATGGCAGTAGGCAGTTTACAGGCTCAGTTTACACCATCGTAATGTGTTGGCGGGCGATGGCTGAGCAATCGCAAGTGAATCATTGACCATGTAAGCTGTTGGGCCCTTTCATATTTGCGATCGCAAATGCACATGTAGATTGGATGAATGGGGGTGTGCGCCCACCCCAACCAATTAAGAGGCCGATTCATTAATAGCGGCAGGTAGCGACAGTTGAGCGACTGTAGCAGTATTTTCACAGTGCCCGCTAGTATTCGCTGTGCTTGGCCATTGTTAGGTTGTTGATAGCGACTCAGTCGGTGTGCAGTAATGTTGAATACGGGGTTAGGAGTCGCTATTTGACAGGTTCCGCGATGTATGGGTGCGCATGATAGCGACTGGTCAGAGCAACCGGCTCCCACCATATTCATCAAAAAATCACGCTCCAAAAATTCAAGCGCTGTGAAATGCATGTTTAAACCCCAGAGCGCTGGCGGTGATGGGTTAAAAGTAGTTTTTTAACCCCCAAACCACCATATTTTTGGGAAAAAAAAAAAAATTTTTAAGAATTTAGTAATATGAATACAATAATATCAGACCTGTAATATCAATTCTGCACATTTTTTTTTTACCTTAAAAAAATTATCTAACAAGGCAGAAGTGGTCACAGAATTTTTTTACATTGAAAAAACAAAACAAAAAAAACATTAATAACAATTAATTATGAATATTTAAAGATTGTTCCATTGAAATGCATTGGAGAGTGCCAGGTAGCGAGAGGTCATACCTGTCGCTGTTCAAGGTCGGACGCTGGCGCTGTGGGGTGAGGCTGGAATAATGTGAGATTCGTTCCGGGTATTGGGTGAGTTGCTGATCGCCGGAGTCAGACCAATCAGCCATGGGGAAATAAAGGTGTATACCCTTTTGGTTTTTTATGTAAGTGGTCAATTGCTTCAATTTCATTCAATTGATTGTTTGTAGTTAAGACTTTAACGGGGAGGCCGATTCATTAATAGCGTCAGGTAGCGCCAGATGAGCGACTGTAGCGTGATTTTTTCAGCGCCAGCCAGTATTCGCTGTGCTTGGCCGGCGTTTGCTTGATGACAGCGACTCAGTCGGTGTGCGGTAATGTTGAATACGGGCTTTGGGGTCGCTGTTTCACAGGTTCAGCGTTGTATGTGAGCGCCTGACAACGAATGGCCAGAGCGAACGGCTAGCTTCATATTCATTAACAAATCACGCTCCGAATGTGCTGTCGCTGTCCATTCCTTGTTTAAACCCCAGAGCGCTGGCGGTGATGGGTATTAACTAGTTTTTAACCCCTAAACAACCATATTTTTTGAATGTAACATTATACATGTTTTTAGAATCATTTTGTAATATGAATACATTAATCTCAGACCTGTTAGATCAATTCTGCACAAATTTTTTTTTTAATTTTTTTTTACTTAAAAATAAATCCTAACATTGCAGAAGTGGTCTCCGAATTTTTGACATTAAAAAAAAAAAAAAAAAAATACGAATTAATTATGATTAATTATAGATTGCTCCATTGAAATGCATTGGACATCGCCAGGGAGCGACAGCTCATACCTGGCACTGTGAGGGAATTTGCAGCGGCGCTGTTCGGTCCAGGCGGCTTCATGATGAATGGCGCGCTAGCCGTCGCTCTCGCCGGCGCTAGCCTCATTTTGCTTGATAAATGCGTCATTGTGAGCGCCACTGGGCGTACTTGAGTCGGTAGTCGCCGTTAGCTGCCGCTACCTGGCGCTCGTCAGACACTACCTGGCGCTAGCCCGTGATAAATAAGGGCCTTAGATCAAAAGGCGATCAGTGAAAAATGAAGAGAGAGAGTCTGAACTACAGGATGAGTCAGAGCCCCTTGCACATGCCGCATGTGTTCTGTCATGTGCAGCATGTGACAAGGTGAAGTTAGGGATGTAACTGGGTTGGATCGGAGGGCATTTAAGGAAGCACCCTACAGTGAGTCATGCAGCCCATGCTGATTTGTGGGAAAAGAAATTGTAATTGAGGAGCTGAAACTAGAGGGAAGAGCTTGGCGTTTTAGGCTTGGGTAGAATAGAAGGAACCTCAAGAGCATCAGGTTGAGATAGCACTTGAGTACTCACAACAGATGATTAAAGTGGATGCTGTGGCCGCAACCCCGCTATCTAGCATGACATGTGCCCAGGCCCAGGCATTTGTGAATGGCCGGCATGGGCACGCTCCCTGTTAGAGGGTAGCTGGTGAGACAGCTGTCAGCACACTCAGAGCGGCTGGCCTTAGATGTAGACGGGGAGGCCGATTCATCAATAGCGCCAGGTAGCGACAGATGAGCGACTGTAGCGTGATTTTTTCAGCGCCAGCCAGTATTCGCTGTGCTTGGCCGGCGTTAGCTTGATGACAGCGACTCAGTCGGTGTGCGGTAATGTTGAATACTGGCTGGGGGGTCGCTGTTTCACAGGTCCAGCGTTGTATGTGAGCGCCTGACAACGAATGGCCAGAGCGAACGGCTAGCTTCATATTCATCAAAAAATCACGCTCCGAATGTGCTGTCGCTGTCCATTCCTTGTTTAAACCCCAGAGCGCTGGCGCCGATCTGTATTAACTAGTTTTTAACCCCTAAACAACCATATTTTTTGAATGTAACATTATACATGTTTTTAGAATCATTTTGTTATATGAATACATTAATCTCAGACCTGTTAGATCAATTCTGCACATTTTTTTTTTTTTTTTTTTTTTGACTTAAAAATAAATCCTAACATTGCAGAAGTGTTCTCCGATTTTTTGACATTTAAAAAATTTAAAAAAAATTATTACCAATTAATTAGGAATAATTATAGATTGCTCCATTGAAATGCATTGGACATCGCCAGGGAGCGACAGCTCATACCTGGCGCTGTGAGGGAATTTGCAGCGGCGCTGTTCGGTCCAGCCGGCTTCATGATGAATGCCGCGCTAGCCGTCGCTCTCGCCGGCGCTAGCCTCATTTTGCTTGATAAATGCGTCATTGTGACCGCCGCGGGCGTACTTGAGTCGGTAGTCGCCGTTTTAGACAACGTGACATCAGCGGCTCTGAGGACTGGGAAGAGGTGAGTTGGGGGGAAAGGACCAAAACCCAGGATAGTCAAAATCCTGGGTTTTGGTCCACTTTAAGGCAGGTGGTGACCATCTTCAGGCTAAGAGAGGAAAAGAAAGTGTCAAGTGAGTATTGTGAATAAAGCAATTGTTAACTGCTGCAACTGTAACCTGCTCTTTGTGGAAAATAAAGGATCATTATTGTTTTCTTCTGTGCACAGCAACTACACCTTGCCCCACAACCTCACACAGCCACTGGGTGCCCAGGGTACACAGAATCCCCCTGTTCCTCTGACACAGCCTATGGCCAGGCCTGTGTGTGTTACATGATGTTCTGTGACCAATGGGCATGGCCAGGAGCAAAGAAATCAATAAAAGCATATTCAGTCAGTCACTGTGCAGCCAATGCAAGAAGACATGATACAAGAACACAGGATAAAGCAAGAGTAAAACTGCCTAATATCAGCATTTCTTATCCTTAAACAGGCATCACAATTAAGTGACCATTCACACCTATTCGGATGCAGTTGCCGCTTCTTTTCCAGGTGCTGAGGTGTGAAGGTAGCGAAACTGGAACAAAGCAAAGCAACTGTATCTGCAAAGGTGTAAACAGGGACTAAAGGGTGTCCCAGAGGGTGTGTGTGTGTGTGTGTGTGTGTGTGTGTGGGGGGGGGGGGGGGGGGTACAGCGGCCTTGAGCTACAGCTCTCCATTCCCATTTTTAGGGCAAGTAGCTGCATTGTGTACACAGCCTAGTGCTGAAATCCTCACCAGCTGCAGGCTGCTTCTTGGAATGCCCGACACAGCCACAACTTTTTAAGGTGACAGTATGAAATGATGGATTTTAGGATGTCGCATGTCATTCAGCAGGAAAAAACAAAACAAAGGGATACTTACCTTTTAACCCCCCCCCCAGTGCTTGACCGGGGATCAGCAACTTGCGTAAACGCTGGACCCAGTGCTTCCCCTATCACTTACAAAGGTGTGGCCCAGCCCTCTCTATTCACTACAATGGTGGGGGGCATGTCAGGCTTCAGTCTCTTACCTCCATTGCATAAATGGCAGCGCACCTGTGGTTAATGGCGAGTTGCAAATCCAGCACGCCACCACTTCCACCTCAAGTTCAGGCCCCAGATGATCTACCAAACAAGTGAGCTGCTGAGACAGACATGTGCGAAACAGCTACAGGGGACAAAAGGTAAGTACTCGTTTGTTTTGTTTTTTGCCTGCTGAATCACTTTAAAGTGGACCATCACCCAGGGGTGATCGGCCCGGGAATCTATAAGATTCCCCGGGCCGATTACCTCCCTCACCGCGGGGCATCCGAGATCGGGATGTCCCGGGGTGAGGGCCCCCCCCCCCCAAAACCCCAAACAAACTCACCTCATCGCCTCCCGCGCGCTCCTCTAGACGTGCGCGCGCCCGCGCCGGCCGTTTGTGAATGGCCGGCGCGGGCGCGCGCCCTGTCAGAGCGACGTGCGGGAGGCGGCGGTGGGCGCACTGTCCTGTCCGCCGCTGTCACCCACTTGTCCGTGGCTACGTGGGAGCGTGTTGAGGTGAGTATTGGGGGCTTTCTGGGGGGTTTTACACAGCGGGGCACCCCAAATCGGGGTGCCCCCCTGAAGTGGACCAAAACCCAGGATAGTCAAAATCCTGGGTGTTGGTCCACTTTAAAGCGGACCTTCAGCATCATTTCATAAAAAGCCCAGAGCCTTTAAATACTATTCCCCAGCGTCTAAAACTAAGATATTTTACGTTTTTGGCACTTTTTATTCTTTCCCCCACTGGGCTTCAACTCTAGGAAACGGACACTGCCATCTTGCTTCTGAAGCAACACATAGTGAGGAGAGGAGGAAGTGGGGGTACAGGGGGTGGGGTTATAGCTGTGCTTTTCATAGACAGAGCAGAGCTGGGGTCAGGAAAAGGACAGCAATCCCAGAATGCAGAGCAGCACAGTCAGAAGACACTTCCTGTTTGCAGGCGGCCTGAGACTACATGTGCCGCCATCTTGGATGTTAAAAGGCTCAGAAAATGCAGTAGGTACAGGTAGGGTGATTTTTAATGTGGGCAATCTGTATGTACAGGGTGGGGGAACAAATATGGAGCTCTTATTCTGGGCGAAGGTCCGGTTTAATGTTCCATAATATGATTGCCTTTGTAGTCCTCATTCACCAGGTTAGACCACGACGTGGCATGCAGCAGGCTGTTCTTGGACCCAGTTCCAAACCTAGGCCCACTAGTCTGCCACTGGTCTTCCCTTCCCTGGTTCTCTCTGCTGTATGGTCTCAGAATCCTGTCTTACCTATCTGGGTCCTCAGCTACAAGACACTGACTGACTGAGGGGTTTTGTCTTAAATAGGCCCTGGCCGTGCCCAACTCATATCATGTAGCTTTTGGGTCACATGCTGCATATGGCTGCAGCCACACGTAGCAAGTGAGCCAACCTTCTAGTAACTTCCAGAGCCAAACCTAGCATCCTGTTGTATACTGTAACCTGACAGTGACTCATCATTTATATTGCAACATTAAACTTATAATGACTTTATACTATACCTACTTTATACTACTTAATATTATATCCCTTCTTGTTTCTTATCCTACACTGCCATCTTAAGTCCCTTTTTGGTAATACACAGCCTAACTATTTCTATTTATCGGGACAGGGACTGTCCAGGCAATGGCAATAATAAGGCAGCAAGCAACTCACCTGCTGCCTGTCCCATGTGCCTCTCCTCCATTTGCTGCATCGCAGGGTAGAAGCTGTAGTAAGGCATTCAAATTCAGCATGAGCCAGCACGGCAAGCCACAATGGTCTCACAACGGTCTCTGGCCACAGCAGCTTGGGTGCATGAGTCATCAAGCTGCGCCATGACATGTCCTTACCAGCTCAGCCATGGCCTAGAAATTGATTCGAAAACAGTTGCTTCGCTTAGAATACATGAGCTATTTACAGAGATTTTGAGATGCTTTGAAATGGCTTATTTACACTGTTCCCAAAGAGAGAGAAGGTGGGAGGAAGTTAGTATGTGCCTAAACCTTATAACTCCTAGCAGTATTTACTAATAGGGCTCTAATCCTTCCTAATTCTAACATCTACTATCTACCCCACTAGCTAACACCCTAGACACGCATCCCACAGAGGTCCATTTTATGTTGCAGGTCAGATTTGCTGCCTATCAGCACATGGCACAGATGAAAAAGTGTAACAACAACACTACAAGAAGAATAAAAGCATTTTATGTTTTCCAGCACAACATGCCATAAATCCCGCTGCTCAATGAGCGGTAATATATACAGAACACAGCAGCCGCTACAAATGTCTGATTTATGCGCTGCGCATCTGTTTCTTATAAAGCGCATTGACTCGCACTGGAAACTCCTTCTAGCAGAGACTTCTCATTTATCAGGAATTCTCTTCTAGTGAGGAACCTGTAATGATCTTTAACTCATGTGGAGCCACGCCATGGGCATCCTTTGACTCCACACGCTCGAGGCAATTTATATACCTAAGTATCATAAGTAGCTATGGAAAATTATGAGCCACAAATGACCTATTAGGGCAGTACAGGCACGACTACTGTAGACCCTGATGGTAGCCCTGCAGTCAGAGCCGGCTCCAGGATTATGCAGGCCCTTGGGTGATAGAGTCTCAGTGGGCCCCTTGTGGTGTGGTATATTACCCCATGAATGGTGATAAAGTTGCATGCACTGTATGGTGAAAACTGCCAAAGAATAGAAAGAAAAACATAATAGAAGTAATGAAAGGAAAGACAAAAAAAGAATAGATTGAAAGAAATAAAGGAATTATAAAAAAAACTAAAAGAAAGAAACAAGCATGGAATGAATGACAGAAACAAAGAGTATGAATGAACAAAGAAAGAAGAAAAGGAATGACAGAAAAAAAGGAAAGCGAGAGAGAAAAAAGAAGAGACGGAAGGAAAAACATAGAGAAGGACTGACAAAAAAATAAAGAAAGATAAGGAATGACAGAAAGAATAGAATAAATGACAGAAAAGGAGTGGTAGAATGAACAGATGAAAGAAAAAGAAGGAAAGAAAGAAAGAAATAGACTAGACAGAAAGAAACAAAGAATAAATGGAAAGAAAGAAAATAAAAATAATAGAGGGACACAAAGAATAAATGGATAGAAAGAGAAAAGAATAGAATGGCCAACAGAAATAATAGAAAGAAAGAAGAGAACAAAAAAAATAAGAGGAACAGCAGAAATAACAGATGAAAGCAGAAAACAAAGAAAAGGGAAAGAAAAAAGATTAGAAAGAAAGAAACAATATATAGATGGACTGGCAGAATGAAAGAAAGAAAGAAACACTCTCCCAGTGGCCATTTTTCCCCTGGCTGACACTCCTTGTCCTGGTTACTGCACGGCAAAGCGTCCTGCATAGGGGTTGCCCAGGGAATGAGTTGGGCCCCCCAATGTACTGGGGCCCAGTGCTAACGACTGCACTGCAGTAACTTGTCACTCCCAGTGCATCAGTTTAATCTTGCAGCCTGTACACCCCGCTGCACTCATCCACCCACCTCCACCCATCCACCCACCTCCGCCCATCCACCCACCTCCGCCCATCCACCCACCTCCACCCATCCACCCACCTCCGCCCATCCACCCACCTCCGCCCATCCACCCACCTCCACCCATCCACCCACCTCCGCCCATCCACCCACCTCCGCCCATCCACCCACCTCCGCCCATCCACCCACCTCCGCCCATCCACCCACCTCCACCCATCCACCCACCTCCGCCCATCCACCCACCTCCGCCCATCCACCCACCTCCGCCCATCCACCCACCTCCGCCCATCTACCCACCTCCGCCCATCCACCCACCTCCGCCCATCCACCCACCTCCGCCCATCCACCCACCTCCGCCCATCCACCCACCTCCGCCCATCCACCCACCTCCACCCATCCACCCACCTCCGCCCATCCACCCACCTCCGCCCATCCACCCACCTCCGCCCATCCACCCACCTCCGCCCATCCACCCACCTCCGCCCATCCACCCACCTCCGCCCATCCACCCACCTCCGCCCATCCACCCACTTCCGCCCATCCACCCACCTCCGCCCATCCACCCACCTCCGCCCATCCACCCACCTCCGCCCATCCACCCACCTCCGCCCATCCACCCACCTCCGCCCATCCACCCACCTCCACCCATCCACCCACCTCCACCCATCCACCCACCTCCGCCCATCCACCCACCTCCGCCCATCCACCCACCTCCGCCCATCCACCCACCTCCGCCCATCCACCCACCTCCACCCATCCACCCACCTCCGCCCATCCACCCACCTCCGCCCATCCACCCACCTCCACCCATCCACCCACCTCCGCCCATCCACCCACTTCCGCCCATCCACCCACCTCCACCCATCCACCCACCTCCACCCATCCACCCACCTCCGCCCATCCACCCACCTCCGCCCATCCACCCACCTCCACCCATCCACCCACCTCCGCCCATCTACCCACCTCCGCCCATCCACCCACCTCCGCCCATCCACCCACCTCCACCCATCCACCCACCTCCGCCCATCCACCCACCTCCGCCCATCCACCCACCTCCGCCCATCCACCCACCTCCGCCCATCCACCCACCTCCACCCATCCACCCACCTCCGCCCATCCACCCACCTCCGCCCATCCACCCACCTCCACCCATCCACCCACCTCCGCCCATCCACCCACCTCCGCCCATCCACCCACCTCCGCCCATCCACCCACCTCCACCCATCCACCCACCTCCGCCCATCCACCCACTTCCGCCCATCCACCCACCTCCACCCATCCACCCACCTCCGCCCATCCACCCACCTCCGCCCATCCACCCACCTCCACCCATCCACCCACCTCCGCCCATCCACCCACCTCCGCCCATCCACCCACCTCCACCCATCCACCCACCTCCGCCCATCCACCCACCTCCGCCCATCCACCCACCTCCGCCCATCCACCCACCTCCGCCCATCCACCCACCTCCGCCCATCCACCCACCTCCACCCATCCACCCACCTCCGCCCATCCACCCACCTCCGCCCATCCACCCACCTCCGCCCATCCACCCACCTCCGCCCATCCACCCACCTCCACCCATCCACCCACCTCCGCCCATCCACCCACTTCCGCCCATCCACCCACCTCCACCCATCCACCCACCTCCACCCATCCACCCACCTCCGCCCATCCACCCACCTCCGCCCATCCACCCACCTCCACCCATCCACCCACCTCCACCCATCCACCCACCTCCGCCCATCCACCCACCTCCACCCATCCACCCACCTCCGCCCATCCACCCACCTCCACCCATCCACCCACCTCCATCCACCCACCTCCACCCATCCACCCACCTCCCCCCATCCACCCACCTCCACCCATCCACCCACCTCCGCCCATCCACCCACCTCCACCCATCCACCCACCTCCGCCCATCCACCCACCTCCGCCCATCCACCCACCTCCACCCATCCACCCACCTCCGCCCATCCACCCACCTCCACCCATCCACCCACCTCCGCCCATCCACCCACCTCCACCCATCCACCCACCCACCTCCACCCATCCACCCACCTCCGCCCATCCACCCACCTCCGCCCATCCACCCACCTCCACCCATCCACCCACCTCCACCCATCCACCCACTTCCGCCCATCCATCCATCCACCCACCTCCACCCATCCACCCACCTCCACCCATCCACCCACCCACCTCCACCCATCCACCCACCTCCGCCCATCCACCCACCTCCGCCCATCCAAGGCTATATATGTGCCTCCTCCTCCTTTTGAACATTTTCAGATTTTTTTCATAGTACATGAAATGCCTGATTTAGCAGGTATCCATGCCCACAAAGTCAGTTTTTCACAGAGGACACTTTGGCAGTCTGAAGTTTACATGTTTAGGTTTCTGTTAGCTTTGCAGGTCTGGATGCTGCATTTGTTTACTTTTTTTGTTGGAAACTGCTGAAGTTCCTCCAGGTTGTGTGTTGCTTGTGAACAATGATCACTTATGGAGTATTTGCACACAATCTCTACTGGATTGAGATCCTAACTCTAGGACATTAACAAGGTTGCTCCCAAGCCATTCAAAAGGAGCATGGTTTTATGCTTCGCTCATTGTCTAGATGAATATCTCAAGATCCATCACCAGGTTATGTTTTTGTGGCTCTTGAGGAGAAGGTTGGGGAACACTGGTCTAAATGGAATATAACTCTTCTTCAGAGGCCTGAATCACTAGCTGACTGCAAGGGGATTTCCTCCATGATTTTCCTACATATTGCCTTCTTAATTTTACCATCACAAGCCCATCAGGCCCTGCTATGGTGAAGCATTCAAACAACATGATTCTGCCATACTTAGAGGTGGTGTGTTTTTTTTTCAGTAATCCCCAGTCCCATGGTGTACTATATATGAGGAGACCAAGGGGGGAAACAGCATGCACACAAAGCATTACTCATTGATAATCATCTAGCCATCACGTGGGTTGCAGAAGCTCCATGGGAGTGCAGAAGGGGTGAGTGAAACGGGGAGCCTGATTTATCGACTGTGAGTGCCTGTTAATACCACTCAGCGTCAACATTTTTGCCTCAGCGGCACTCAGCGTGTGATTTAACAAACAAAAAAGAGGCAGCGCTAATGCGGCCACCAGCTTGCGTCTAACTGCTCTTGTTTAGGCTGCGCTAGTTTATAGCGGCCTTGTAGGTTAAGATCCCATAGAGTACAATAGGCAGAACTATATTAAGTGTTTAATGCTTATAATTTATATTGCACACATTTATTTGTATAGAACTTGCCTTGTGATTTGTCATTAATGTAAATGCAGGACCTAGATGTCACCAAATGTCTGCCTAAATGCACTTTAAAGTTTGTCCCCAGCAATCATATCTTGTAAGTGTAATAATGAATCGTAGACAAGCACCTGTTACATACAGCGCCAGTCTTTTCAGCATGCTAAAAATTAATAAATATGCTTTGCAGCACCTAACAGACAGCGGTACAACGTGGCATTCACAGGCACTGGTATAATTGGCATTTGGGTCCAACAGGCACTGACACAGACTGGCCAATACCTAGTGCCCGATCGAAGCAGATTATTTAACATCGGCGTTGTGACTTGCAGTGCCAATCTGTACTAATAACTCAAAAACATACAGTATGCCAGCAAAACAACACTAAACGGTGCACTTTATTACTTAAATAGAACCCAAAGAACTGTTGCATGATGTGTGTGTGTGTGTGTGTGTGTGTGTGTGTGTGTGTGTGTGTGTGTGTGTATATAAATGAAAAAATAATATTTTTTCCCCTGAACTTTAAAAAAAAAAAGCTGGCTGGGGCTGGCCTTTAAATTAATTATTTTCAATTCACACAGGAATCATTAGACCTGCAAGGCCTGCTCTGTAGCTAGGCATTGAGCAGACTGCTATGACTGGCCGGAATGAAGCCATGAGCGAGCTGACTTCACCGACGTTCAGGATCCAAAGTGACTTTTGAAAAGTTAATAGGTTCCATATGAGGCCAAGAAAGCTAAATAAAGGCCCATTTACAGGCCAACAAAGGAAACATTTTATCCTATATCTGGTCTCTTAAAACTTTTACTAATTTGTTACTTGAAGGGCTAGTGTTTCTCTTCAGATTCAAGTTAAAGTTCAATTCAACCACAATATGCTGATTTATTTTCGGCTTGATCAAAATGAAACTTTTGTACAATTCAGGTACATTTGTTAATCTACATTTTTAAAGGAAAAATTAATGCAAAATATAAAATATGCATGAAAGCCTGCGCATTGCGCCATAGGACTGGAGGAAGGTGAGTTTACTGGGCATCTTGGGGGGAAGGATCAAAACCCGGGATAGTTTTTGCTCCAAAAATATGTGCTAGGGCATACTTTTAGGGGATGTCTTATAGTCAGCTGGCAAGATGATGGTGGCAGTTCAGCAGCCACAGTACAGTATGTACACAGAGTCGGATGGAAGCATGGGGATACAGGGGGATACGGCCTTGTGACTAGCATATTCGTAGAGCCAGCAAGATCAGATATTTCACTCCCGACAGACAAGCTTACCCGTGTGACTTGGCGTGTCCTCACCCTCTTTTACAGCCTTAATGTGTCCTCATCCTCCTTTACAGCAACTCCCATCCCTCTGTGGAAGCCCGGCAGCTGGACTATGAATAGTAACTTATTTTCAGGGTAGGGCATATATATCACGCATTAGCAAAAATTGCTGAAAAATCTTACTAGGGCTTATTTTCGGTGAAACTGGGTACATATATACAGTATTTACTGTATTCATAAGGTTGAGTTTAAAGCCCAAAGGAATACATTCCAATAAAAAATACAAAAACTTAATAAGGAGAAAAATGCCATTTAGGGTACTATTAATTAGGTTAAATCGACAAAGCAAACAAAGGAGGGGTGGCAGCCGCTCAGACCATTTTATAACTAACCTGGGAGGTGCAGGTTAGCAGGGCAATTAGGTTACTAAAGACTTAAAGGAGCCGCAGCACTCAACCCTGTTAGCTTACAGCTATAATCTGTCTCGGTCCACACACATCTGCAGAAGTATGCTAAGCTGCACCACCAGCGCCAAGGTGCCTCTGTGGGGTGCAGTCCTAACTCTAATCTATGAGAGCCCCCTTTGGGACATACAATGCAATAGATAAACTGAGAGCAGGTTTACCTGAGGTTGCTCTAAACCCTCAAGTGCAGCTCATGGGGTGGAAGGGTCAAAAGCCGCCCAGTACAGCCTTAGACCTCCCACCCCATGTGCTTGCAGTGTTTGGTTGGTACTAAACATATTGTTATGACCTTTATTCCTTTCTGGGAGTATTATGCAGCATGTTCCATAGGACTGACATTATTTGGGTTAGGATATCAATTGTCATATCTGCTGGAACGTTTTAGGTAACTGAGCACACCCTTTTTTTTCAATGAAATGGAATTCTTGTTTGTTTCTAATTCATTTTGTGCTGGTATATTTTACATTCAAATAATTCATCTGAACTTTGAGCATGCACACATTGTATTTATTATTAATATTGACATAAAACACATTATTATTGTTGTCAATATAACAATATAACATGTGTGTGTGCGCGTGCTGTATTTATCATAAACATAGAACATCCTCAAGCTGTGTTTACAGTCAAGATAAACATAAAACATATGATATAATATATAGAACATCTACTGTAGCTGCCAATAGAATCATCTGCTGTCTGCTACTGCAATATGTATGCGGACAAATTATTATCTTACCAAATTAATTAAAGTAAATATCAGGGACTCATTTTTTTATTTTTAACTAAAAAAGGAACAAACAGCCGATCACTGGCCTCCCCCTAGGACATCCCAAATCAGGGTTGTCATAGGCAGGAGTCTGGGGATACAGCCATTTTCACTCTTTCAGTTGATGAGTGCAGAGCCATTAGCTGAGCATTGATACGCATGGCAGCCCTGATTGGACCAGAGATCATGCATGAACCATAGGACCGGGGCAATTGTTAGTATGCACTGGGCAATCTGGGGGGTTTCACACAGCGGGCTGCTTGTATCAGGGACAAGGTTCAAAAGTCAAAATCCCAGGTTTGTTTCTGCCCTAAATAGAATTCCTAGCTACTGTAATGTACCCTACACTTCTTCACAGGGAAGGGTGAATTTTGTTTGGAGAGCTCTTCAAATCAAGTGCACAAAATCAGATTTTATTTCCAATGCTGGCTGTCAGGAGCTGCATCTTTCAGCCAGCGTTATTCAGCCTGCTTTATATTACTCGATAACTCCCAGTGAACTCTATACCGTCTTCAGGGCCTCCTCAGCAGCAGGTGATGACTCAATATTTTAATGTGAAAGTCCCTTCGGAAGTCAGTTCCTTTGGGGAACCTAAAAAGTGAGTCAGCAGAAGGAAGCAAGTTCAGTAGGCTTAAATACTGGGGAATGAAAAATGCTACCCCTGACAGCCAGCATGGGGAGGGCAGGAAGCAGGCTAATCTAACTGGAATGTCTATTTAATATGCCTATGGATTTAGCTCACCTTTACACACCTAATGTCATTTTATAAAAAATGTAAACACATTTTAGAGATTCCTGTTTGGTATTCAGCCTTGCCATCTCTGGCTCAGCTAGTTAGGCCACAGTTTGCTAAGAGCAGAACTATAGTTAGGCAGAGATGTCTTATGCTCAGTTCATTATCTGCTGATCAAGGGTAAGGTGAGTATAGGCAGTTTAGCTACATACCAAGCTTTAAAGTGGACCGTCACCCTCCCGTGATCGGCCAATCCGAGATTGGGATGTCCCGCGGGGTGAAAACCCCCCCCCAAACACCCCAAATCCCCTTACCTCTAGACGTGCGCGCGCCCGCGCCGGCCGTCTGTGAATGGCCGGCGCGGGCGCGCGCGTCAAGAGTGACGCGCGGGAGGCGTCGGCGGAGGAGCCGCTTGTCCGCGGCTGTCAAAAGTCTTGTCCGTCGGCGCTGGGAGCGGGGAGAGGTGAGTTTTTCGGGGGGTTTCACACAGCGGGGCACCCCGATCGGGGGTGCCCCACCGAAGTGGACCAAGACCCAGGATAGTCAAAATCCTGGGTGTTGGTCCACTTTAAGGGAACTATTAATAGATCTTAACCTCATACTAAGCAACTTTTCTATATAGTGCCTGAAGCAGACGCTGAAGCCAGATTTTTTTTTCTTTTTTTTTACAGACAATTTACATAACTACACATTTTAGCTACAGAAAGGCTTTAGGGTGGAATTCCCCTTTAATTTCAGCCTAATAGGGGTGTAGTACATCATGGTATTCTGCTGGAAAAACACAGAGCTTCCTCCGAGAGTCTCCATTTATCCAGGGGCTTGCCCTGTTTATAGAAATAGAAAAAGCCGATCAATCTATTTGACTGGGTGAGTAATTATTTCAGCTGACCCCACAGAAGGAAAATCCTTTGTAGATGACCCACTGAAGACAGATGAATTGCAATAAGGACCTTTGCCATACAAGGTGTATTTTTTCAAATGACAATGAAGAATATCAGCCTTTGAATCAAAATGTCTATCATGCTTAAAACACACTTGTGGCTATGTTATTATGGTGTATAGATTGATTTCTTCACATTTTAAAAGTTGGGTTCATTTAGAAATGAAAGTTTAACTCTAGGCATTTAGATGGAACATAACATATGAAAGGCAAGCCCTGAGCATTGTTTCTTTTTTTGCTGTCTGTGCACACCTTTGGGATGGGGGGGTCTAGTCAAGGTAAGACTGTATTGTCCATGTATATGCCATGCCAGTGCACACCTTTGGGATGGGGGGGTCTAGTCAAGGTAAGACTGTATTGTCCATGTATATGCCATGCCAGCTGCACAATAACAGGTTGACAAGAGTATTTTTCGATTAGCCATGCCCAGCATCTCCTCCTGTGTGGTGAAAATTGCCCAGCAAATATTCAGTTTGATGCTCAAATTCTGTTTTTTGTCCTGATACACCTGTTCCTGACCACTGCTGCACTGACCACACTCTAGCTTCTATTCCATAGCTTCTGACCTCAGATTTGGCTGACTACCCACCAGGCTTCTGACCTGAGCTGTATTCTCGTATTCTTGTTTTTTGACCTTGGCAATGGACATCTTGTTTGGCTTCTTACCCTGCCTATAGACAATTACCTGCTCCTGGCTTCTTGACATCTATCTATCTATCTATCTATCTATCTATCTATTTATTTTACTTTTAGATCCTGGCTGCATAAGACTACTTGCTTTGGTCTCTGATTTTGGCTACATCTCCCACTGCCCCTGCAGCACAAGCCTTTGCCCATTATCAAGGGATTAAAGCGGATAGAAACCCATTTCTGGGTCCACCACTCATCCTTCGGGGTCCCTCCGCCCGACCAACAAGGTGCTGCTGTTGGCTCGGCAGTGGCCCGATTTTTAAAGAAAACCAGGTTTTTCCACTGACTAAGCAGCACTTTTGAGAACGCCGACCGACTGCTCTCAAAGGTGCCGCAGCGATGAGGTGCAGCCCGCTGGCCACATCCCCAGCATGTTGTTTAGATGCACACACTCACGTGCCCAGCCATTCAGAAGTGCTGGGCACAGGGGCGTGCACGGTCGCAGGGAAGCCACGGATGCGGCAGCCGGCAGAGATCTCGTTGCAGGGTACGCCAGGATCGAGTAAGAATACTGGTGCCCCAGGGGATTTCACACAGCAGGGTATCTGGTTTAGAATGCCCCAGGGGCAGGCCTGAATCTTTTATTTCCTATCAACTCTTGGAACGTACTACAGCTGCAGCTTGAGGTACACCGTGGTGATGTGTGTTTGCAAATGCAAAAACCTCTGTCCCAGTCCCATTTTAATTGCTTAAAAACTCATCAATCTCAAAGCAGCATCAGCTCCCCAAATAATTGGGCCTGGGCCGTTGTGGGAATATAAAAGTGCTTAGCTTGGGATTTATGACTACGTAGAAGACAACTAAACTGCTAAATCCATTTACTTTTACAGCTGCTGGCATCGTGAGCGTGAAAAAGGAACAAATATTTGTTTAGTTTCTACACAAAACTACGAGGAGAAGATAATTTGTTTTTACAGACAACATTACAGGAAAATTGTTACCCAATAAAAGCACAATTTCACATTACTGGAAACATTTTCATATGATCTCGAGGATGCTTAATCACAGGGAAAGTGTGGATTTTGGGGAGTGTTGCCACCCAGAATCTAATAATAGACATAAGAAGACAGAAGATCCAGCTTTTGCTATTAGATAAGTAACAGACCACCAGAAAAAGCTTTACATTTCAGTAGCCTATAGGCTGAGAGAAAAAATATGTAACTAAAATCAAAAGAAAAAATTGAGTGGCTTGAAGGAGGTGGAAATCCTCAGGCTGTTCAGGTCATCATTGACCCTCATAAGGAAAGATTCCTTCATTTCCTGTCCCAATGATGCATCCGATGTAAATAGACCCTTCTTTGTTGATCATTGAATGGTGTGTGGGCATCCTCAGAATGTAACCACCTGTATAGAACAGTGATAAAAAAGAAATAGGAATAAGCGAGACGGCATCTGCAAATCAGCTCTGACTAGTGACCCATATATTTTCCTTCCTCCGCCCTTTGATGCACTCTGAAATAAGTCATTAAGACAAAGACCCCTTATTAGTTCCCTGTCACTTCCTTGGCTGGCACTCTCAGAGTCAGCATGGGCCCCCCAACATCAGTATAATACACTGTGCATTGACATTACAGAATTGAAGGTTTACCCCTGTGAATAGGAAAGCACACTGAGACATCTTGTGACCATGTCATGGGTCTGCTCTTAAGCATAACTACCTGCAAAATGAAGAATCCTAGATTCTAATAAGCCTCTTCAAACTTTATATTCTGTGTTTGTAAGAAAATGTTATTTCTTTTCCTTAGCTTTGTCCAGGCCACAGTTTAATACTTCACAGCTATAGTGTAGCCTAGATGCTTCCTTCTAATTATTTAACTTGTACGGGGCCTCACAACAAATAATATATAAGAAATGCATCATTTTAAGGTGGAATTATGTAATAAAAAAACTTGATATGCATATCTCCCAAGTGTCCCTGATTTGTAGGGACTGTCCCTCTTTTGAGTCTATATCCTGTTAACAACCTATCTCCCATCCATCCCTCAAAGATTTGGGCCCTTATTTATGAAGGAATAGCGACAGGTAGCGACTGGTGAGCGGCCGGTAATGACGGGCACCGCCACGAGAACGCCGGCTCCCCACCACAATCACACATTTATCAAGCCAATCCTGCTTAGCGACTGAGATAGCGCCAGATAGCCACTCATTCATCATTATTCCAGCCTCAGCCCACAGCGCCAGCGTCCGACCTTGAACAGCGACAGGTATGACCTCTCGCTACCTGGCGCTCTCCAATGCATTTCAATGGAACAATCTTTAAATATTCATAATTAATTGTTAGAAATGTTTTTTTTTTTTTTTTTTTTTTTTAAATGTGAAAAATTCTGTGACCACTTCTGCCATTTTAGATTTTTTTTAAGGGAAAAAATTAAAAAAAAAAATTGTACAGAATTGATATTACAGGTCTGATATTAATGTATTCATATTACTAAATTAATTAAAATCCTTTTTTGGGGGGGTTTCCAAAAATATGGTGGTTTATGGGTTAAAAAACTACTTTTAACACATCGCCTCCAGCGCTCTGGGGTTAAAAAATGCATTTCACAGCGCTTGAATTTTTGAATGAATATGGTGGGAGCCGGTCGCTCTGACCAGTCGCTATCATGCGCTCCCATACAGCGCGGAACCTGTCAAATAGCGACTAGTAACCTTGCATTGAACATTTAGCCACACCGACTGAGTCGCTGTCAACAACCGAACAATGGCCAAGCACAGCGACTACTAGCGGGCGCTGTGAAAATACCGCTACAGTCGCTCAACTGTCGCTACATGTCGCTATAAATAAATCAACCTCTTGGTGTGACCTAAGTTAACAAATGTCACCCTTTACCACCCTGAAAAGTTGGTAGGTATGTTGATATGTGATCTACATTTGGACTTTATTGAGAACTTTCAGTTAAATACACAAATGGCCACTAGGGGGACAGTATTGTATTATGCGCAATCACATTTTAATGTGTGTTTTACATTTTTGGCTGTAGTTGTGTTTTAGTCATTTGGCGTTTTCATTTAATTTTCCAAAAGTTTGTGCTTAATTCATGGGTTGTTGCTGTCTCCTAAACTTTGTAAAAAAATGTTGTTTATTGATGAACAACATCAGTGGAAATAACCTGTTGTATTTTTTTCTATCCTAGGCCAAAGCAGAAGTGGCAGGGAACATTGCAGCTGTAGAAGGTGGTGGCTGCTGTAGCATTTCCTGCAATTTTTGGTCACGTAAAATGTATGTGTATCACTCACCTGGGGCTGTGGAAAAGTATTTGGGTAAAGAAGTGCACGTAATAGGGGGCAGACCCCCTTTAAATGTTGTCAGAGGAAGCATATCAATGTGGGAACATTTTTTAAAGGGGATCTCCACCCCAGGTGGACCGCTGCACCTAATCATCACTTCTACCTTGCCCAGTGGCAGCTTCCTAATTTTCAATACCACACTGCATATACACATATGCATTGCCTTGTGGCTGACTGTTGTTCTCTACCCCACATGACTGCCATAGGACCAAATGGGTTTTCATTTGCAGTGGTGACATGAGTTGGACAACCAGTGGCAAGCTGCATCGCAATTCTTGTGACTATGTGTGCACCTGAAGGCATCCAAAATAGGAATGATAAGCCTTCTTAGAAATCTAAGTTGACTAGAAATTTTTAAAGTGGACCAAAGCCCAGGTTTTTCACTAACCTGGGTCTCGATCCACTAGGTAGGACCACTTTTACATTACATTACTTTAAACTAGCTTTTCTGTCCACTAACTTAGACTGAGGAGAGGTGCAGGGAACTCTGGCCCTTGTGACCACCAGCCAATCATGGGACCCAGTCTCACTAAAGCTTCAGTATTGTAGGGGAAGATAACATGGACAGGGTGTATGCCCCCTCCCACAGATAGGGTACATGGGCACCGGCTTTTGTGCAGCTTCTGGCTGTGACAGCCATTCAAGCTTGTCAGGAATGTGGCCAGCCGCCTCGAAACAGTGGTGCCTTTCTGAAAAGTGCAGTGGGGCATAGTCTGAAGCGGGGGAGGGGGGCTCAAACAATGAGCGGTGGGTTTCCATCTGCTTTAAGTCAACTATTGGTGGCTCAGCAGCCCCAGCCCACCTCCACTCCCTACTGCTCCCCTATTCTTTCGGGGGTGTATTTCTCTAGTCCGCCTCAGGCAACAGAGAGGCTAGGTTCACCCCTGGCAGCAGTAATCAGATAAGAGGACAATAACAGTGAGGACATATGGAAGAGTCATGTTAGGCTTAAAAAAGTGGACTAAAAGAGATCAAAAAGCCCCCTATTTAAAGCAGAACAAAACCCCAGATTTTGACTATCCAAGGCTTTGTTCCTTGCCCCCAGAAAAAAAACTCACCTTACCCCAGTCCTACAACCCATGAATGGTCTCTCATCCAGTCAGAGCCATCCCAAGCAGGGGGCATGCTCCCACCAGAAGCTTATCAGATTGCTAAAAGATGGCGAGGGAGCCATGAAGGTCAGGAAGGACTTTTTTACTGCCCTCTTTGGTTTTGTTCTGATTTAAGGGCACCAGATAGAGGTAGCTTTCTTAAACCAGAAAGTATCCCAATGCAGCAACCACCTTGTGCTGATGAGAAATGACCATTGCAGGACTGGCCAACCAAAGCACCAGAGGATCCTCCCAGTGGGTCCCAGACATTAACCAAGGGCCACTTTTAGGGCAGTACAAGAGATCCAAAACTAGGGCAGTGTTTCTGTGTTACCCAGAGTGTTCTTTGAGGTTATTATTTCATCGTTAACCCACATTTGTTATTTGCTCAATAACCATAAGACTGTATATTAGTATCTAATTGCGTTTTAGCTGAAGGGTGAGCCCCAAAGATAATTTCCTCTTGTGTGTCCATGTACTTTAGTCCTACCATGTTGATGGCTGTCTAAATATTAGAAGATATACATAAGCATTGCACATCCAGCCTGCTCTTTCTCGAAGCATGGGATAGCACAGAGACAAAAAGAGATCATTTGCATGTCTACAACTACTGCTAAGAATTATGGGCAAATCCTGATATTTTTGGTCTGTCTGTGCTATGTATGTCTCTTTTAGCCCACCCACTAGGTCTCTACCTAAATGGCTTGCCCCCTCTGTTACTTCAATTCAGTATCTGTTACAGTTAACAAAGCTCAGGGTAATAGACCTACACATCCCTTTCCACTTTTTGTTGTGTCTCTAAACCAGGCCTCCTCTATAAGTCTATATTAATGAGCCCTCCTTTCAGCACAGGTCTCCAGTGGTGTGTTTTAAAAGGTCACATCTACATAACACTGGAAACGACATTTTGGATTGCTAGGGGCGACAAATGATGTGAGGACGGTCTACCTCCATGACTGCATGTGATCATGTGTGAGCGAGAGTACAGCACTTTGAGCCATCCATCACCGATCCCAAAGCCCTAAATGGTGACATGAAAGTGCTTCTCTGCTCAGCTAACTCATGGTAATCAAACGGGGACTCCAGTTTTTACAGTGTCCCTGGTGATAATTACTAATCAACTTGTTTCCTCTACTATCCAATGTTAAAGTCCCTGTCTGGGTAAAAATACTACACAACACATGCTCACATCACACATTGCCGGGAGTTCGAAACTTACCCGCATCAGCAATACATCCCTGTGTTCCTCCCCTTTCGCCAGTCGCAATAGCTGGCCGCAACCCACCCACCCAGTTTATTACAGCAGAAGGAGTGCGCTAGTACTTGATCAATACTCCTGGTACAATCATTAAAGCAGACCAAAAGTAAAAAGAAGCAAGTTCAGTAAATTGCACCCCTAAATCTAACTATTTGAGAGGGCTTAACTCCATGCAGATGTTCTGGAATAGCAGACAGATTAAGATAACTGCGTGGCAACAGCCATCTTGGCACATACATGAGTCCAGCTTATGAAAAACCCAATCCCACAATCAAAATTGCCTTACATATCAGTGCAATCCTCCTTTATTTCTAGTAGAAAGCCATCAGCTGTTGTGATGACTCATTGTATCATTTTAGAAGATACATATTGTTTACACTGTCTGAATGGGAGTGCTGTAAATCCAGATTCTGCAGTGAACAGTGATGAAGAAACATTGTTGCGGGTTTCTCACACAAACAAACGCACACACACACACACACACACACACACACTCTCTCTCTCTCTCTAGCAGATGGTTATTCAGTGTGTATGTGTGTGTTTTGTTTAACATAATACACAAGCTGCCCATGTATCTGAGGCATTTATCTCTCTCAGTCTAGTGTAGGCTGCTGCAGGCACAGCTCTCCGCTCATGCTTATATATTTGACAACATGGCCACTGCCATGCAGTTCTGCAGTGAAGAATCGGTCTGTTATTCCAGAATATCTGCATGGAGTTAAGCCCTGTCAAATAGTTTTTGTCAATTGGGGAGTTTAAGGGAGCAATTTACTAAACTTTCTTTTTTTTGACTTTTGGTCCGCTTTAAAATAATCCTATACCCAGAAAGGAAGTTTATGTCATCACCTTTTACCTCCCACCCAGTGCCCCAAAACAGCCTGAGATTCTTTTTTTTACTAAAGCCTTTGCCCAGTATTTATAAAAACAACAATCTGCTGTTTGAAAAGTGGGCCAGTCAGCCATATTGCTTCCTGGTGCTTTCCAGCTATCAGACATTCAGTTGCCCGGGGCACCCTAATGTGGTATACCCCGCAGTGTGAAACCTCCTAGGTCGCCGATTCAAACTCATCTTACCCTAGTCCCATGATTCATGCGCTAATTTGCGCTGACGTAAACTCGTCTAGGCTCATTTAAGACGTGCCTCCAGCCGAGTAAAGTCTGGTCAACTTTAAAGTGGAGATTTTCACTATCCCAGGATTTGGTTGGTTCCCCTGAGGCTCACCTCCCTATGATCCGGTAACACATGCACTGCCTCTCGTCCAATCAACTTCTGTGACCACACAAATTAATGTGTGGTTTGAGAAGTTAAATGGGATCCCAGCCACACAGCAGCTTGTGACATCACTTGCATCCTTATCTGGCTCATAGACTCTATCAAGGGCATTGTGGGAGCACGCTGCCACCCGTGTGCCGGTAACAGCGCTGGATATGGGGCAGTGTTCTGTCAGGCTGGTTTCACACTAGTTCGATTGTGGAGGACTCGCACTTTTGGGCGAGCACCCCACAATCACTGTGTGCCGCGCATGGAGGGCGTTCAGCGCTAGTGTTCTCCATTATCTTGGAGGGAGATCGCTAGTGTTGCGCCCTCAGGCCGCTAGCTCTGAGCGTGCTGCAAAGGCCAGTTTACATGTGAAAGGGACAGCTTTTCATAGGCAGACAGATGCAGGGCACTCGCCCAAAAGTGAGAGAGCTCCGCATGCAGACTATTGTGAAACCAGCCTCAGGGGTCATTGAGGCACCCCTGTAAGAGAAGCAGGAGCAGGCAGGCAGAGATAGCATACCTGCAGGGTCTGTGGCTGTTGAGCCCAGGGGACACCAACTCCTATGCCTAGAGTGCCAGACTAGTAGCCCTGGGGGGGGGGGGGGCGGGGGGACTTTAGAAGAAACATTAAAAGTAAAAATAGGCAAATAGCTTTAACAATTAAATAGAGAAATGTCTCAAAGAAAAGGTCCAGTTGCCTTGATTTATGACTATAGAGCTAATAACACAATGTTTTGTTGTTTTCATTGCTAGAAACAGGTGATCGGGGTCCATGTCTGCAGGGAGCCCACATGCCACTTGACTCCAGAAAACATACAAATACATCATTTACCATTAACTGACATTTATGACTCTAAACATCTGTCTCTTCCCTGACCATTAAAGCTACCACTCAGGATCCTAGGGACAAATAAAGAATCATTTGCACGTGCTCTGGAAGCAAGGACTTACTGTAATTTTTTGTTGCCTGTGAAACTGTGTAGTTCTTAGAACTGAGGTTATAGTTAAAAAAATGTAAGGCTAAATATCTATAGTAATAAGTCATGGCAACGAAATGTTTCTCTAGTCATCCAACTTTCTCAATTGTCTGAATTGGCAAAATGTTATCAAGTAAATAAAACAGCAAGTTCAATTGCACTGACTTATTCCTGTATATATATGTACATATCATGAACTGGATGAATGAAAACCTTCACAGACATTACAAAGTTGACACACTTTTATTCCTCCAAAAGTGTGTGTGTGGGGGGGGGGGCAGAATGTGCGGGTGCTCACTTTTGCTGGCTGGGCTGCCAAACCACGGGGGGCCAGAAGAAGCCAGAGGAGCGCCCCTGCCCCCGCCGCTGCTGCTGCCGTCACTGCTTCTTCCAGCCAGGGCGTGTCCCAGTCAGTAACAAGCAGTGACGGGGACAGCGCCCACGTTCCTCTAGCTTCTTCTGGCCTTCCACGGTATGGCAGCCCAGCCAGCAACGAGAAAGCACCCGCACATGTGAGTTGACGTTTTTTTTCTTTTGCCTCCTATGGGAAATGGGAAGGAGGGATGTCACACTGCCCATAGGAATGCCTCCCACTGCCTATAGGGAATGGGATAGGGGGATCTATACTTCAATACTTTATTGACCGCCAAGTAAGTACAGGGTACATACAAGGAATGCTTTTTGGCAAGGAGATACACCATGAGAGCTATAAACAAGTACATACATACCATAGAAGTAACAAGGATTAAGGTACAGTGCAGGTTTAATTCTTAAAGTCTAACAAAATCATCAACAATGCAGAGCAGGAAAGAGTTAAGTGCCTCTCACACTGGATTTATTCAGAGCCATAACGGCCAGAGGGAAAAAACTGTTTTTGTGTCTGGAGGTCTTGGTTGAATGAGCCATCGGCGGCCAGAGGGTAGGAGCCTGAAGAAGGAATGTCCTGGGTGCATCGAGTCTCCAGATATTTTCTTAGCCGTAGAGGAGATTCTACTCATGAATTGCTCCTCTAGAGAAGGTAAGGGAGATCCAATTATCCTCTCGTCAGTCCTGGTTATCCTTCTCAGCCTGTGCTTATCTTTGGCTGTGGCCCCGCCATACCAGACTGTAACTGAAGTGGTCAGGATTGATCCTATGGCAGCGTTGTAAAAGTTTTTAAAGATCTTTTTAGACATACCGTATCTTGTCAGCTGTCTTAGGAAGTATAGCCTCTGTTGGGCCTTATTTAAGATGACGGTAGCTTGCTTGCCACACTTCAAGTCCTGCGTGATCTGAGTACCAAGAAATTTTGCACTGGCTACAATTCTGAGCCTCCTCACTGATCAAAATAGGATGGTGTGATTGGTGGGATCGCCTAAAGTCAACTGTTTTCTGGGTATTCAGGATCAGGTTGTTTGCTTTGCACCATGATTCAAGGGTTTCTACTTGGGCCCTATAGTTAGACTCATCATTGTCACTGATGAGGCCTACTACAGTGGTATTATCAGCGTATTTAATGATCTTGACCGAAGGATCTGAGGAGATTTAGTCATTGGTGTAAAGTAAGAAGAGAAGGGGAGACAGAACACATCCCTGTGGTGTACCCATGTTTTTGATCCTGGACGTGGAAACAAGGGGACCCAGTTTGACTCTCTGGGACCTACCAGTCAGAAAGCTAAAAATCCAATCCGATAAGTTTAGTGGGATGCCCAAAGAGAGCAACTTCCCATGGAGTATTTGGGGTCAATGGTGTTGAATGCTGATGAGAAGTCCACAAAAAGCATTCTGGCATATGACTTGGGTCGAACAACTATATGGAATGGGATAGGGAGATCGACACACTACCTATGGGAATGGGAGGGGGTGCCACACTGCCTATAGAGAATGGGATAGGGGGAATTCCACACTGCCTATGGGAATGGAAGGGGGAAGTGCCACACTGCCTATGGGAATGGGAGGGGGGAATGCCACACTGCTTATAGGCAATGGGAAGGAGGTGCCACACTGCCTATAGGGAATGGGAGGGGGAATGCCACACTGCCTATGGGGAATGGGAGAGGGGAATGCCACACTGCCTATAGGCAATGGGAAGGAGGTGCTACACTGCCTATAGGGAATGGGAGGGGGAATGCCACACTGCCTATAGGGAATGGGAAGGAGGTGCCACACTGTCTATATGGGGAATGGGTGGGGGAATGCCACACTGCCGATAGGGAATGGGAGGGGGAATGCCACACTGCCTATAGGGAATGGGAGGGAGAATGCCACACTGTCGATAGGGAATGGGAGGGGGAATGCCACACTGCCTATAGGGAATGGGAGGGGGAATGCCACACTGTCTATAGGGAATGGGAGGGGGAATGCCACACTGCTTATGGGGAATGGGAGGGGGGATGACACACTGCCAATGGGGAATGGGATGAGGTCAATGCCACACTGCCTATATGGGAGGGGGAATGCCTCACTGCCTATGGGAATGGGATGAGGGGAATGCCATACTGCCTCTGGGAATGGGAGGCGGAATGCCACGCTGCCTATAAGGAATAGGAAGGGTGATGCCACACTGCCTATGGGAATGGGAGGGGGGAGTGCCACACTGCCTATGGGTAATGGGAGGGGGGATGCCATGCTGCCTATGGGAATGGAAGAAGGGATTGCCACATTGCCTATGGGGAACGGATGGGGGGAGAATACCTCACTGCCTATGGGAATGGGAGGGGAAGATGCCACACTGCCTATGGGAATAGGAGGGGAAGTGCCACAATGCCTATGGGGAGGGGATGGGAGAATGCCACACTGCGTATAGGGATTGGGAGGGGGAATGCCACTCTGCCTGTAATTGGGGGATCCTGCATCCTTGACTATTGTTTGGTTTAAAACATTTGGTTCAGTATATTATTTTTCTTATTTTCCTCCTCCAAATCCTAGATGTGTCTTATGCTTATTGTGAAATCTGAGGCAACGACAACAACAACAACAACACTGCAACTACAACTAAACAAACCACCAAACACCACAGCACATCATGGCAATTGAGAATAATTATAATATATACAAGGCTTGCTAGATAGCGAATGTTTAGGGCTCTGCAGCAAGGAGGGTGAATGGATACCTAGATAAGCAATGGAGGCTAAGGAGAACAAAGGATGAAACTGGCCTGAGAATCAGGACTGGACAGAAGGCAGAATAATAGGAGCTGGGAAGGCAAGTCTGGAAGCTGCGGAATCGAACTTAATACTGGAGTACTCTGGAGGTGAGGCTGAGAAGACACAGTCTGGAGAACCAGATGAAACAGTGCCACCGGCAGGTGGCAAAGGGGTACCAGGGTCTCTGAGTTGTAGCAACATACCCATTTTTGGCACCTAGTCCTGACCTCTGGGATTCAGCACCAAGTGTGCAAAAATGCACTACTTTTTGGGGGGTAAAAAGTGGCATTCCATTCAAGCAGCAAGTGTAAAGTGTGTAAGTAAGTGTCATTGTGTAAAGTGCACTTCAATTTCATCTTTCCCCTAAAGTGCATTTTCCACTTGGTGTTAAATTGCTCTCCAATTCAGCCCTAGGTGCAAACAGTGCACTACTGGGAGGCCGATTCATTAATAGCGCCAGGTAGCGACAGATGAGCGCCAGTAGCGTGATTTTCACAACGCCAGCTAGTATTTGCTGTGCTTGGCCGGGGTTTGCTTGTTGACAGCGACTCAGTCGGTGTGCGGTAATGTTGAATACGGGGTTAGGGGTCGATGTTTCACAGGTTCTGCGTTGTATGGGTGCGCCTGACAGCGAATGGCCAGAGCGAACAGCTTGCTGCAGATTCATTAACAAATCACGCTCAAAAATTTCTCGCGCTGTGAATTCCTTGTTTAAACCCCAGAGAGCTGGCGGCGATGTGTGTAATGTAGTTTTTAACCCCCAAACAACCATTTTTTTTTAATGTAAAAATTATACAAGTTTTTCTAAACATTTTGTAATATGAATACATTAATATCAGACCTGTAATATCAATTCTGCACATATTTTTTTATTTTTTTTTTTTCCTTAAAAAAAATATCTAACATTGCCGTAGTGGTCACAGAATTTTTGACAGTTAAAAAAAAAAAAAAAATCAATTAATTATGAATATTTAAAGATTGCTCCATTGAAATGCATTGGAGAGCGCCAGGGAGCGACAGGTCATACCTGGCGCTGTGATGGGATTAGTAGCGGCGCTGTTCGTTGCAGTCGGCTACATGATGAATCCCGCGCTAGCTGACGCTCTCGCCGGCGCTAGCCTCATTTAGCGTGATAAATGCGTCATTGTGACCGCCGCCGGGCGTACTTGAGTCGGTAGCCGCCGTTAGCTGGCGGTACCTGGCGCTCGTCAGACACTACCTGGCGCTAGCCCTTGATAAATAAGGCCCTTAGTTTGGAAAAAAAAAGTGCCATTGCCTTTTATTGTCTACCTTTAGGCAAGTTCAGCACCAGGTGTAAAAAGTGCACTTCTTTGTTTTGTTTGCATTATTTAGAAGCTACATGCCTCTTTCCATTCCTTCAGTCTTGGGTAAAGTCTGCTGATCATATCTTGCCATCAGATGATTTAAACTGGACCAAAACCCAGGATTTTGACTATCCTGGGTTTAGGTCCTTGCCCCTGGGGCACCACAGTCCTATGACACATGCCTAGGACACGGCAGCTTGTCCAATCAGCACACTCAGATCTGCTTGAGCCCCTTCGTCCAGGAGCTTGTCTAATACGAGCCAGCCATCAACAAATGGCTCATGCATGCACCGTTGGACTGGGAAAGAAGGTGAGTTGTGGGTGACCTGGGGAGTTTCACAAAGCAGGGCATCCCAATTCAGGATGCCCTGGGGGAGGGAATCAATTGGCCCGGGAATGTTATAGCTCCTGTGGGTTTTGGTCCACTTTAAAGCATAACTGAATGAACAGTGGGCCTATATCTTCCATATGAATTGAAAATTAAAATGATTTTACTGTGAGTTCTAAAAGAACCAACTTGCTCTACAAACCTGGCCCTTATGGTCATGCTACAGCTTTAATATGGCAATATAATATAGAAGGTTTACTAGATCAGATTCTCATTCTCAAAGCCAATAACGTGTCATCGGAGTCTCTTCTGTAAAGAGGAAAGCTATTCTACAGGGAACTTAAAGTCATTCAGTAAATTAGAAGGCCCAATGCCAGCTAATCACTTAGGTCATAAGATTAATTGCGCACTCTGAAGACTCATTAATGACAGGTTATTTAAACAAAGGAGCTGGGCTGTCAATACAGTGCAGGAGAGAGAGAATGGTCTCATTGTCAGAGAGGGTGCTACCTGGATATACAATGTAGCATTGTGACTTCTTATTTATGGGACATTCTTCGCATAAATTCATGTTACAAGTGACTGTCCTTGAGCTGACGAAGCCAGATTTGTTGTTAAAGGATGCTTTGCTGTTAAATTGGAAATAAATGCTGGCCTTATGCTTGGGGCAGGATGTTGCATATATGCTGCAATTCCAATTTTAGTGACCATATTTTGTACATTTTGCATAAAATTATAAAATCAATAGAGATGAGCGAATCGAATCTGACAAACCCGAATTCGTTACGAATTTCAGGAAAAATTTGATTTGTAACGATTCTGAATATCGCCACGATTCGATCGCTCGAATCACTTCCTTAAAACTCCATTTACTACTATCCAGCCAATCTAAAATGGTGGATCCACATGTCAGGACATGTCCCATGGGGCAAGGAATCCTGGGTAGGCGTCACATGCTACCTATCAGCAGACAGGCTTACCGATGATGTCACAGCCCTATATAAGCGGCGGCCATTTTGCGGAAGCTCATTTCGGCACTGTATTGCAGCCAGAGTAGATCAGGCAGGGAGAGAGCGAGGGACAGATAGACAGATAGATAGATAGATAGATAGATAGATAGATAGATAGATAGATAGATAGATACAGCAAGGGAGAGATAGATAGATAAAGCGAGGGAGAGATAGATAGAACAAAGAACAGAAGAAGCGAGGGACAGATAGAGAAGGGGAGAGGCTGTGACAGTGACCGAGAAAGACAGGGAAAGTGTTTGCATTAGCTTTCAAGCCAATTTAGTGTTAATAACACACCTGCCTATTTAGCTTTTCATTTTCCTGGTGTCATTCTTTAAAAAGCGTGTTACCATAAATATTTGAAGAGTACCTGACTACTAACTGCTTGCATTTTGTAAAGAAAGTCACTTTTTCACTGTTAAAGTAGTTAGCCTATGTATTTGAAGAGGGGGCATCCCAAATACTAGCATAAATATTTGAAAAGTACCTGTCTGCTAACTGGTTGCATTTTGTAAAGAAAATCACTTTTTAAGCAAACTTTACCTTTTACCGGTGGGGGGGGGGGGGGGGGGGGGGCATCCCAAATACTAGCATAAATATTTGAAGAGTGCCTGTCTGCTAACTGGTTGCATTTTGTGAAGAATTGTCAGCAGCCAATTGTCAAATACTAGAACATGTCTTTTAAGAGTACCTGCCTACTTACCTTTTGCCTTTTATATAAAAAATTCTGGTTTTTAAGATTAAAGCACCCATTGCCTTTCACTGGGGGCCATTGTCAGTGCTACCACTTATCTTTTAAGAGTACCTGCCTACTTACCTTTTGCCTTTTGTATAAAAAAAAGTCTGGTTTTCAAGTTTAAAGCACCCATTGCCTTTTACCGGGGGACAATGGCAGTGCTACCACTTATCTTTTAAGAGTACCTGCCTACTTACCTTTTGACTTTTGTATAAAAAAGTCTGGTTTTCAAGTTTAAAGCACCCATTGCCTTTCACTGGGGGCCATTGTCAGTGCTACCACTTATCTTTTAAGAGTACCTGCCTACTTACCTTTTGCTTTTTGTAAAAAAAAGTCTCGTTTTCAAGTTTAAAGCACCCATTGCCTTTCACTGGGGGCCATTGTCAGTGCTATCACTTATCTTTTAAGAGTACTTGCCTACTAACCTTTTGCCTTTTGTATAAAAAAGTCTGGTTTTCAAGGTTAAAGCCCCCATTGCCTTTCACCGGGGGCCATTGTCAGTGCTACCACTTATCTTTCAAGTGTACCTGCCTACTTACCTTTTGCCTTTTGTATAAAAAAAGTCTGGTTTTCAAGTTTAAAGCACCCATTGCCTTTCACCGGGGGCCATTATCAGTGCTACCACCTATCTTTTAAGAGTACCTGCCTACTTACCTTTTACCTTTATTAAAAAAAAGTCTGGTTTTCAAGTTTAAAGCACCCATTGCCTTTCACTGGGGGCCATTGTCAGTGCTACCACTTATCTTTTAAGAGTACCGGCCGACTTACCTTTTGCCTTTTTTATACAAAAGTCCGGATTTCAAGATTAAAGCGCCCATTGCCGTTCACTGGGGGCCATTGTCAGTGCTACCACTTATCTTTTAAGAGTACCTGTCTACTTACCTTTTGCCTTTTGTATAAAAAAGTCTGGTTTTCAAGTTTAAAGAACCCATTGCCTTTCACTGGGGGCCATTGTCAGTGCTACCACTTATCTTTTAAGAGTACCTGCCTACTAACCTTTTGCCTTTTGTAAAAAAAAGTCTGGTTTTCAAGTTTAACACTATAAGTGCCAGCCTACCTGGAGTTTTTGTCACCCTTTGTTGCCAGACTATTTTGCACTATTTTGCGCTCCCCATGTTCAAATGTGATTTTTGAAGGGATTTCCAGGGATTTCCCAGGAAAATTATATATTGTTTTTTTGAGCAGAGTCTGGGCTTTAACATAAATTGTCTTGTTTGTCATTTTTTAGGTGTATTCTCAATATTTTTGGGTGAAATATTTTCAAAAAAAAAAAAAAAACTATTTTTTACAATTTGTAGTTTTTTTGTAATAAAAAATGTAAGTTTGCCAATAAAATCTTACTGCGTGTGAAATCCCAATTTCTCCCAGTTACAGCGATACCACATATGTATAGGAAGACACCCTTTTCCTGCCCAGGAGACTCCCCCAAACTGAAATAGCGCTTTAGGGGATTTTCAGATAAAATGCAACTATGCTATGCAATATGTGCACCTTGCAGTTTTTCCAGAAAAACAACCCTTTACATTTGAAATACCCCCAACAAACTATATATTCTCTGGAAGTACACACCTCAGGCTTTCTAGGTGTACCAGACTTGTTGATGTGGCCATAGTTTTCTGGAAGTAACCCCTCAATGTATTCTTTGGTTGCAGAGTTTCCCTAAAAAAAGGATAAAAAAGCAGAATCAAAGCCACATTTTCCTAAAAAAACCTATATATATAAAAAACCTAAAACTATATACAAACAAGAAAAAACAAGTTTAATCTGAAAAAGCAACATGTCCCGAACAGAACGATACCCAACATGCAAAGCTACTGTCAAGGGAAGAGTTGCCAAACACCCCAAAGTAAAGCATGTGCATATTTTTCAACCAAAACAACCCTTTACATTTGGAATATCCACCATAAACCATATATTCCCTGAAAGTACACATGTTAAGCTTTATAAGCGTACCCAACTTGTTGTAGTGGGCTCATCTTTCTGGAATTAATCCCTCAAAGAATTCTTTGGTTGCGCAGGGTTTCCCTAAAAAATGTATAAAAAAGCTGAATAAAAAACACCTTTTCCTAAAATATAACCAGAAAAAACAAGCTGTCTGAAAGCGCAAGGTCCCCCGAACAGAACAATACCCAACATGCATAGCTACTTTTAACCCTTTTAATTGCCAGCCTACTTGAGATTTTGTCACCCTCTGCTGACAGGTAATTTTTCCCCATTTTGCGCCATTTTTGCTGGAATTTTCAGGAAAATGATATATATATATATATTTTGCAGCAGAGTTTAGGCTTTAACATGAAATGTCTTGTTTGTAAATTTTATTTTGTTTTTTTACAATATTATGAAAAAATTTTTTTTTAGAAAATTGACTCCTTTATTTTAAATAAAAAATGTATTTTATTAAGGAAAACCATATTGCATGTGAAAGCCCCATTTCTACCGATTAGAACGGTACCACATATTTATCGGTAGCCCCCCGTTCCTGCCCAGGAGACCCCCCTAACTGAAACAAGTACTTTATAACATTTACAAATAAAATACAACTACCATTCACACTACAAAGCGTTAAATCGAGAAAAAAAATGACATAGGGTCCCCCTTAAAAAAACCCTTAAAAATCCCCCAAAAAATTGACATGGGGTCCCCCTTACCCGAAGTAACCAGCCCGGGACCAGCTATGCAGGGCTTGTAGAAACAGGGCACAGGGGACAGCTTTTGTGGCCCCTGGCCCTGCAGGCTACAAGCCCGCATAGCCCGTGGGCCCGGGCTCTTCTGCCCCCGCGGCCTTTGGGGAGGCAGGTAATGGGGGTGTCGGGGGTTAATGGCAAGTCACCCGCTAGCGCAGGTGACTTGCCATCCCCCCAGCCTTGTGAACTGGTATAGGGGTCATGGACCCCTTACCAGTTCACAAGGGGTTAAAAGTAAAAAATAATGACACGGACACAAATGTTTTAAAAAAAAGACATTTATTTATTATTTTTTTACTATACTCACCTCCGATCCTGGGTACCACGTCGCTATCCCGCGCTGCTCTCTCAGATGCCGATAGTGATCGGCGCAGGGCGGATGAGAGGAGAGGAGGCTCAGATCGGAGCCTCCTCACCTGACACCCGCCCTGCTCCGATCACCACTGGCATCTGACAGATGCCGGTGCTCGGTCAGGGTATAGGAGGAGCGGGATGATGTCATCCCGCTCCTCCCACAAAAGGTGGGGCCGCCGCCTCCCACAAGAGGCTGCGGCCATCGCCGCCACTAGAAGCGGTGAGGACCCGGAAGAGGGTCCTCACCCGAAGCCTGCGGAGCCCAGAGGGGGGATCAGACCCCCCCCCCCCCCCCTGGTGAAGAGAAGACGTCGCGGAGGGATAGGGCGAGGAGGTGAGCAAGCGGCTGTTTTTTTTTTTTTTTTTTTTCAGAGATACTGACAGCGGGGAAAACGGGGGGGTGGTTTTGGCCCCCCCCCGAAGACGGAGGACAATGGGGGGGGGATCGGATGCCCCCCAGGAAGAGGGGACCCCCAGCTTCAAAGGGATACCAGAGGTAAGTGATTTTTTTTTTCTGTTTTTTAACTGCTAGGGGGAAATGCCAGGCACATAGTTTCTACGTGCTTGGCACTTAACGGTAGGAGAAGCAACCACGTAGAAACTATGTGCTTGGCATTTAAAGGGTTAAAGCACCCATTGCCTTTCACTGGGGGCCATTGTCAGTGCTACCACTTATCTTTTAAGAGTACCTGCCTACTTGCCTTTTGTATAAAAAAAGTCTGGTTTTCAAGTTTAAAGAACCCATTGCCTTTCACTGGGGGCCATTGTCAGTGCTACCACTTATTTTTTAAGAGTACCTGCCTACTAACCTTTTACCTTTTTTTTTTTTAAAGTCTGGTTTTCAAGTTCAAAGCAGCCATTGCCTTTCACCGGTGGGGCATCCCGAATACTAGCACTTAGCTTTTAACAGTACCTGCATCTTTACCTTTTTTACATTTTGAACAAAAAACAAGTTTTAAAACTGCCTGTGGTGCATTTTTTTTATATATATTCTTTATTTATAGCTTTTTCATATTACAAATAAAAACATTCCACATAGAGACATAAGAAAAGCAATAATCAAACATTTAAGAGGCTGGTATATGCAGTGCAGATGACTTATATCACCGGCGGGGCAGTTTCTTCTGATTCCTAAGGCGAGGGGCCGTCCACCGAACACTGGGCGCCCAGCGGATGACCCCCCTACCCCTTCAAAAACACATTATTATCTCCTATCGGCCTCTCAAAACTGCTGCTGGACTGCATCCGTCTGACCAGCTCAGGAAAACCGAAAGTAACAACAGTAGAAAGAAGAAGCAGAGAAGGATAATTAAAGACGGGAGTGACAAGGGGGGGAATGTGCTGACAGCTTCGCCTATATGTCTGCCTCCAGCAGGGCCCTATACTCCTGCGAGGCCGCAAATTCCAACCAACTAAACCATTTACGGCAGTGCACCTCAGCGGAATCGTTACCCACTGCAATCAGACCTTCGTACCTCTCTATCTCCGCTACTTTACTCAACCACTGCGAAACTGCTGGGGGAGTTGATTTCTTCCAATGCGAGGGGATACAGGCCTTTGCGGCATTCACCATCTGACTCAGGACCGATTTCCGATATCTCTTGGTGGGCATCCCGAGTGGTGAAGGAGGAAAAAGGCAGGGCCATTTAGCAACTCCCCGTCTGTCATCCTCTGCATCGTACTCCTGACCCCTGACCAAAATCCTCTGAGTTCTGGGCATGCCCAAAAGATGTGGAGCAGGTCTTCCCTCTCCCCGCTGCAACGCCAGGGGATACTGTGGGGCACCATTTGTTAATCAGGGCTGGCACTCTGTACCACCTTGTTAACAGCTTATAGTTGCTTTCCTTATATCTGGTACATATAGAGGTCTTAAGAGCCAGACTCATTATCCTACTCCGTTCCCCCTGTGTAAAAGTGACCCCTAGGTCTTCCTCCCATTTCAGAAGGAATGGGAGGGGGGGCTTGGTCTTGTGGGCGGATGAGTGATTTGTATGCGGCCGAGAGCACGTGACTGATCGGGTCCCCCTCCTCGCGGAGTCTCTCGAAGGCGGTGGGCTCCCTCAATTGACCAGTCTGATGTCTTAGAGTCGTGAGAAAATGGCTCAGCTGCATTCTCTGCCACTCATCCCATCTCGGCAGCCCCCCCGAGTGAGCCAGCTCGTCCAGGAAATCCCGGTCTCCCCCATTCTGGAAGTGCCTCACCCTGCACACTCCCTTCTCCACCATTTCTCAGCAATTTTACCGCATGTTCCCGGGGGGAATTCGGGGTTCCCCAGGACCGGGAACAATGGGGAGGGGGATGGTGATATGTCCCTGTAAAAAAAGTATCTCTGACAAACCTTGAGAGAGGCCGGACTGTTGGGTGTTTCAGTTCTGGAACGAGGGCCTGTTTTTTAAGCCATGGGAGTACTTTTAAAGGAAGGGACATACAGTTCTGTTCTATCTGTACCCATTGCTTCTGACTTGCGTGCCTACACCAGTCTATGACCCTATTCAGATGCGCGGCTGCGTAGTATAGTCCAGGATCAGGGAGGCCAAGCCCACCCTCTTCCTTGTCCCTAATCAGCGTCTTCCTACTGATTCTGCGTTTTTTGCCCAACCAAATGAATTTCGTGAAAAGAGCCCCCAGTTTGCTAATGAATGAGTTGGGGATTTCTATGGGAAGGGCCTGGATCAGATACAGAAGGCGTGGGAGCAGGTTCATCTTCAGGGCATTACATCTGCCAAACCAAGAGAGCTTTTTGAGGGACCACGCTTCCGTGTCCTTGGAGAATGCTCGGAGCGGGGGGGGGGGAAGTTTAATGAATATATCTCATCCAAGGACCTACCCAGCTTTGTACCCAGGTATGTAATGTGTTCTTTGGCCCACCTGAAAGGAAAGGAACGTTGGAGGTTGGTCGCTCTACTTGCTGGGAGATTAATGTTTAGGACTTCTGACTTTTGCATATTTATTTTGTAGTTGGAGACTCTCTTATAATTCTCCAACTCTTTAACCAGATTCGGGAGGGTCACTTCAGGGCCAGTAACAAAGAAGAGCAGGTCGTCCGCGTATGCCACGGTCTTGTACTGCCCCGACGGGAGAGAGATCCCTTGTATACTCGGGTTTCTACGCACCCTGCATAGAAGGGGTTCTAGTGTCAAAATGAGTGGGGAGAGGGGGCACCCCTGCCTCGTCCCGTTCCCGATACCGAAAGGCTGCGACCGTGCACCATTTACTCTCACTAGGGAATAGGGTGCTGGTAAAGACTTGCGATCCAAGCACGCATATTCGATCCAAGTCCAATGTGTTTTAGAACTCCAAACATGAAGTCCCACTGCACCCTGTCGACGTCCTTCTCGGCATCGGTAGTGAGGAGGAGGGCAGGGGCGCCCATCCCGTGAGCCGTGTGTATGAGGTTCAGTGCTTTAGTGGTATTATCACGGGCCTCTCTGTGTGGCATGAAACCCACCTGATCTAAGTGTATTATATGATGTAGGTACGGGGCTAAGCGTGACGCTAGAATTTTAGCAAACAATTTTATGTCGGCATTGAGAAGGGAGATTGGCCTATAACTCGCACACAACGTGGGATCTTTACCCTCTTTCAGTATGACTGAAATGTGGGCCCTAAGACTGTCCGCCGGAAGGGAGTTCGCCGAGGCCAGGTAGTTAAAAACTGCCAGCATCTTTGAAGAGAGGACCTCCGTGAAGGTTTTGTAGTACAGGAGAGGGAGGCCATCCGACCCCGGCGCCTTCCCATCGGCAGAATCCTTCAACGCTTTGGCCAGCTCGTCAGACGTGATTGGGCCTTCTAACTCCTCCAACAGCCAGGGGGGAAATTTGGGCATGCCTGATTGTTGTATATATAGATTCAGATCATCTACTCCCGCTCTCGCACCACCAGATGGGATATTATACAGAGCTTCATAATATTGCCTAAAAATACTAGCCATATCCCATTGGAATGTTTCATGTTTCCTACACTATCCTGAAGTTTGGGAATGTAGGTTCTGGCCCTTTCTCCCCTCAAAGCCGCGGCCAGAAGACGACCGCATTTATCTCCTGACTCATAAAAAATCCTCCTACATTTAATGAGCTGGAGCTTCGCTCTGTCATTGAGGAACCCCCCTGAGCCGCTCTCTGAGGGAAGTCAGGACCGCTAGGTGTGCCGCTATAAGTGATTGTTTATGGAGGGACTCTAGCCTTCGTATCTCACCTAAAGGTTCAGTGATTAACTTACCCCTTTCTTTCTTAACACGTGCCCCTTGTTGAATCAGGATTCCCCGGATTACACACTTATGCGCCTCCCATACATTAGGTGGGCTAGTTTCCGTGGTTGTGTTATTGGCAAAGTAGTCCTGTAGGTTTTGCTTCACTACCTCTGCTATTGCTGGATCCTGAATAAGAGAATTATTTAATTTCCATGTCCAGGGGGAGGGTGCTGGTGTTTGGGCCGCTAACGTAATGCTTACTGGAGCGTGATCTGAAATAGAGATATTCCCTATAGAGGTTGCGGATACACGATGTAGCATGTGATGCTGGACTAGGAATAAGTTAATTTGTGAATACATGTTGTGGGGTGCTGAGTAAAAGGTGTAGTCCCTCGTGTCTGGATTGCATATGCGCCATAGATCGACTAACTGGTGAGTATGCAGTACTTTCCTGATCCTCCTTAACTTTGAGTAGGAAAGATATGAATGGCCCTTGGATGTGTCTAGCAGGGGTTCTAGTGATAGATTGAGGTCCCCACCAATCACGAGCTTACCTTCTGTGAAATCCGCAACCCTATTTAGGACCTCCTCCAGAAAGGATACCTGCCCCACATTCGGCACATAGAGGTTTACAAAAGTAAAAAGCTCCGACCTAATTTTCCCCTTGATAATGAGCCACCTCCCCTCTCCACCACTCAGGGAGCCCACCTCCTCCCAGGGGACCGACCTGGACAGTAGGATGCTCACCCCTCTGGACCTCGAGTCCGGTGAATATGAGTGATATGAGACCGGGAATACCTTATTTCTGAGCGACAGTGGATTCGCCACTCTGCAGTGCGTCTCTTGGAGGAATGCCATATGAGCCTTCATCGCCCTAAGGCTCTGCAGTATCGTTGACCTCTTTTCCGGCGCATTTAGACCCTTCACATTGAGAGAAATCAAGTTAATTTTGCACATATTTGGATAACAACAAGGAGGGGAGAGGATATCGGAGGGTGAGAATCAGGAAAAAAAAAACGCGGAAAAAACAGAAGAAGCAGAGAAACAGACGAAATGATAACTACACTTAACAGACAAAGCCGACGCTCAAAAGAAGGCTTTGAGCGAAGGAGACTAAGTAGCTAAACGCTTTGTCTGTGGCCCTACCCCAAACGGGAAAGGTCAGAGATTGGCCTAGGTGGGGAACTATGTCTGGCGTCAAACGCAAGATCCAGACTTCCCCCCTCCGTCGGTCCTGAATGTAAATGTGCAACTGGCAACCAAATAAGCTGTTCTCCCCCACAGTGGTCCCCTGGAGCCTAGACGGACCACTACACCTCTTATCAAGCAGCACGCATCGGGCCCCGTCCGGCGCCGACCCAGGGAATCGGTCCGCCACCCCAACATGGGGCCGATCCTTCATAAGCGAGACATTATCTCTCTGTTTCAGTGGACCTACAGACTGGAGACCCCCAGACCGCCGCCTGCCTGGGCCCACCTCACCCTGGCAAACCGATCCCGGCCCCGAGGACCACACGGAGGGCACCTAACCTTAACCTGGAACCAACGGCAACAACAAAGCATATTAACTGGCTACAAATTCAATTGTCTATCTAATTAAGGACTGAGGCATATGGCAACAGCGTGAGGCTGTATCAGACTTCAGAGCTCGTTATCCCTTGGGCCCGGGACCCTCTCGCTCCATCTCCTGCGTCTCCTGGATCTCGACCGAAGGGGAAGGGCCCTAGGGGGTCTTGACTCCGGGGGTTCTTCTGTCAACCAGTTCGGCACTGGTACGGGGTCACATCCCAGGAAGGCAAAGAGGCCATCCAGGTCTTGATAGGATCTAAGAGCGTAGGAGTCCCGATTTTTGGTAATGATCAAGTGAAAAGGGTAGCCCCATCTGTACGATGCTCCAGTGTTTCTACACGTATCCAGGACCGGTCTAAGCAGCCTGCGCATCTGAAGCGTGCACCTCGAGAGGTCGGGTAGGATGGTGACTCTTGCTCCGTCAAAGTCAATGGGTCCATGTCTCCAAGCCCTTCGGGAGATTTCTTCTTTTTCTCTATAAAAATGTATCCTGCATATGACATCTCTGGGGCGTGAAGGGTCGGGGCTTCATGGGCCCAGGGCTCTGTGTGCCCTATCAATCTCAATCGGCGCATCTGCACTTATCTCCAGCAGACGGTTGAATATGGCGGTTATGATCTGCTTCACATCTTTCCCCGATGACGACTCCGGGATGCCCCGCAAGCGCAAGTTGTTTTGCCTGTTTCTATTCTCCATATCATCATGCTGGAGCTGGAGTTGCAGAATCAGCTCGCTCTGGGCTTCTACTTTCGCCGTCAAAAACGTTAGCGCCGCTTCCGTGGAGGATTGGTTAGTTGATACTCTGGTATCCAGCTCCTGGATCCGACCCCACACCTCCGCGATATCTTTCTTGTATGCGGCCTCGTAGCGTGCGATGAGTGCCTCAAAGTCCGCCCTGTTAGGGATAGCTCTGAGAAAAGAGAGAGTTTCTCTGTGAATATTTCCCTCCTGTGGAGCACCGGCCGGCCCTCCATCCCAGGGGTTGATTGAAGTCAGGGCCAGAGAGGTCACCGGTGTTGATAAAGTAATCACCGGAAGGGTTTCCAATGTGGGGGTTGAGATATCCCCTTGCATAAATGAAGTAGTGGGTGACGGACTGGAGGGAGACATCCCTCCGGGATCTATCCAACCTGGAGAGGGATTCAATGAGGCATCTGCCGTGGTTGTCTGTCGTCCTGCCGTTGCCCGGGGAGTTGCACGTGCTTGCTGACCCGCCGGCGGCACAGACCCCTCAAACCTCTGCGTGCTTCGCGCACGTGGCAGTCTCTGTGGGAGGCCTCCGCTTGGGGATGGGAATGAGAGTGTAGCATCTTGTTCGGGCAGCCGCCCCCTGGATGTAAATCCAAAACACTCCAACTTCCCTGTATAGTGGGCCTCTCCCTCTGGTTTCCGGCTGTGTTTGGAAGTTTTCTCTGAATTCCCCTCCCCCGGCTGACCATTTATCTCGGGGCACTTCTGTCTACTCCCCCTCCTTCCACGACATGTGCAGCCCCAGCCCGTTCTGCCTCTCTACTCTCCCTGTTTGTAAAATGGCCAGAGGGTCTCTCTAATGCAGGGGAGCCGTCGGGTGTTTTGCCAGCGGCCGCCATCTTGCTTCCCCCAGTCGGCCAATCTCTCTCTTCACAGCGCTGCTGACAGGCGCTGCCTCTGCTGCTCTCACCGGTGGCTGGCTTCTCCCCTCTGCCTTTCTCCCTGTACTGTGGAGGTGCCTCTCTGATGGCCGGGGATCTCAGGGGGGGGGGGACGAGCATACCTGTCTCCTCTCCAGCTCCGTTCCGTCCGCCATCTTGGATTTCGGCTCCACGTCTCTCCCCTTCTGTCGGCTGCTGGAAACGCTGTCTCTCTCCGCCTCGCTTCCTCCACTGCTCAGGAGGCCCTCGCAGCTACGGTCTGGGGAGGAAACAACCTCCTCACAACTCTCCGACGATCCCGATGGGGAGGGTGCTGCTCCGGTCATCATGTCTGCTCCCACGTGCTGCTGATGGCTGGGACTCTTGCTCCTCTGCTGGCCTCCGCCACTCACCACCATCCTCATCCTCTTCACTCTAGTCTTCTTGCCTGCCATCCGGTAAGACAGTTTTCGGTGCCTTGTTGCCTTACATCTTGTTATATTGCCCGGAGGGGTCAGGAGCTCATAAACTCACGTCTGTCTCATTTGCTCGCCAGGCCATGCCCCTCGCCTGTGGTGCATTTAACTCTGACCAGGGGCATCCTTTGTAAGACCATCTGACAGTGTCTTTTTGCATTAGCTTTTAGCTACAGTAACTGCCTATTTTGATCTAACTTTTCTACACAACTGCTGTTACAAAAATACAGTCCTAGGTGTAGTGTAGTGTATTGTTTTCCCCTCCTAAACTCAGTTAAAATGTCAGGCAGAGATGTGCCAGGATGTGCACCGAGGAGAGGCTTAGATTCATCAGGCAGAGGTCGCAGCAGACTAGGGGCGAGTGGCAGCAGGAGTCGTAGTCGTGTCGCGACCAGCAACGCATCTGCCGTCATCGATTGGTTAACGCGGTCATCCACCTCATCACAAGTGACATCTGACACCACCAGTCAACAGTCGGTAGGTTCCTCCCCAGGAGCAGCCCCTGTCCTTCCATTGCCTCTGTCCTACACCCCCCTCCAGCCGACGTATCTTATGCTTTGTGTTCAGCTCCACTATTCAGTGAGGACACTGTGTTAGAGGACAGTCAGCAGCTACTGCCCAGCCAAGAAGTGGAGGAGACATCCGCCGCTACTTTCGCTAGTCAGACAAATACTGAGGAGGAGAGTGGCGTGGGAGGTGGTGTGGCGAGCGTTCCATCTCCTGCAGCACACGCTGTTGTGGAAACCGAGGAGGACATTAGTGACGTGCAGACACAACTCGATGATGATGAAGCCGATCACACTTGGGAGCCCGGTGCAAAAGGGACTTCATCATCATCGGGAGAACAGGGTCCCAGGTTGCCCCAGAGTCAGCAGCTGAGGCAGTGAGGTGGTAGTAGGGTTGGCAGTCAGCATGGTGGCAGAATTGGGATGTCTGGAGCCACACGTGGCCGGGGGCGGGCTAGACCACCTGCTGCGCAGCAGGCTGCCTTCCCAGGAGGTAGAGGAGCAGGGGTTCCTGGAGTTGGCAGCAGTAGCAGTGAATTAATGCAGACTGTTGGTGGGAAAATTAGCTACTCGGCAGTGTGGCACTTATCATCAAGCATCCGCAGGAGGGTAACCTGGCCACATGCAAGATGTGTAGACAGAAGGTCAAGCGTGGCCAGGGACCCAATGTTGGTACCACGGCCCTGCGGCAACACATGCAGCGTCACCATAAAGTGGCCTGGGAGAACCGAGGCTCCGAAGTGGGGGTCCAGCCTGCTGCGTCAGCCAGTGGCACGCTGCTTCCAATTTCACCCAGCCAAGGCTCCAGCACCTCAGCCGAAGGTAGCTGTGCGTTATTCCCATCCTCTGGCGCTCCAGATGCTCCTGCTCCTCCTACTAAAAGTCAGTTATCCCGCCAGAAATCCATCAGCGAAGCCATGTCCAAGAGACAAAAGTATGCGCCAACTCATCCTACGGCGCAGAAGCTAAATGTGCTCCTGTCCAAGTTGCTGGTGCTGCAGTCCCTCCCTTTTACGGTGGTGGAGTCTGCACCTTTCAGAGAGCTGATGGCTAGTGCCGAGTCGAGGTGGAGAGTCCCAAGCCGTCATTTCTTTGCAAAGAAGGCAGTACCAGCCCTGCACAAATTTGTTGAGCAGAAGGTGGGCCAGTCCTTGAGCCTGTCGGTGTGCACCAAAGTGCATGGCAGGGCCGACATCTGGAGCTGTAACTACGGTCAGGGACAATACATGTCCTTTACGGCCCACTGGGTGAATGTGGTTCCTGCACAGCAACTTGGACAGGTCACAACGCTTCGGCCTACACGCCCCCTGGCCATTTTGCCTGTCACAGTGTGCGACTCCGCCTCCTCTCATCCTCCGCCGTCTCCGTAGCCTCCACTGTATGGTCAGTTCTCGAATGCCCCTTCAGCCTACCATGTGTGCGGGGCACGGCAGTGTCACGCTGTGCTTCACATGGGGGAGGAGCTCCTGAAATTCATTCATCAAGAAATCAAAACATGGCTTACTCCATGAAAACTGCAAATGGGAACCATGGTGACTGACAATGGGAGTAACGTCTTGTCTGCACTGCAACAAGGAAGCCTGAGCCATGCGCCCTGTATGGCACACGTGTTCACCCTAGATGTCAAGCATTTTCTGAAGTCTTCCCCCCATCTGCAAGACATCCTAACAACGGGAAGGAAACTTTGTATGCACTTCAGCCACTCCTACACTGCCAAGCACACCCTTCTTGAGCTACAGCGTCAGAACGGTATCCCTCAACATAGTCTGATTTGCGATGTTTCACCCCTTGGAATTCCACCCTACATATGTTAGATCGACTATACGAACAGAGAAAAGCCATCAATGATTTCTTGATGATCCAAGCAGATAGGGGGACTCCCCTGTGTAACTTTTATGCAAACCAGTGGCAGCTCATATGTGAGCTCAGGCCCTTTGAGGAAGCCGCTTTATTTGTCAGTCGCCAGGATTACGACATGAACGACGTGATTCCACTGCTTCATGTAATACAACACATGTTGGAAACCATGGCTGGTCAGGGCACTGGAGACATGGCACAAACATTTCACGGCCACATAAACCCCTGGGAGCTGAGGAGGAGGAGGAGCACAGTGAAGTACAGTTTAGTTTTGGCGAAATGGGCGGTTTATCTAGACATCTGACAGGAGATGGGGGAGCAGGAGCAGCCAGAGGAGCTAGAGGGTTGTGAGGAAGGAGAGACAGAGGACCCAGACATACCGTGGCAGTATGCAGTGGAGATGGAGACAGGTAGTCCCTCTGAGTCACTTGCACAAATGGCACGATGCATGCTCACGTGCTTGTGTAGTGACCGCAGAATTGTCTCTATTTTTCAGCAGGATGACTTCTGGCCCTCGCTGAGAGGGAGGAGAAACATACCTACTACAAAGACATTCTACGTAGTCAGTTGGCCGATGCCTATCTGCGCCATGGTCCATACTCTTGCAGGTGTGACTCGGGGGGACCTCTACGCTCACCTTCCACTGCCATGGCTGCTGGGGGGGTGGCAGGAGCAGCAGCAACTCCACCAGCAGCAGCCTCAGTCTTCAGTCGCTAATGAGTAGCTTTCTACACCTGCATAGTGAGGCTACTCATGAGCAGCAGGAAGACCTGGAGCAGGGCCTGAACCAGCAGGTCGTGTCATACTTTGAAATGACAATGCCAACGCACCTTGAGGATCCGCTGGACTTCTGGGCAGCCAAACATGACTTGTGGCTGGTAGAGTTTGCCCTGGGAAAGCTGTCCTGCCCGGCCAGTAGTGTGCCATCTGAGCGGGTCTTTAGTGCTGCGGGGGCCATTGTAACGCCAAGGAGAACTCGTCTGTCCACGAAAAATGTGGAGAGACTAACCTTTGTGAGGATGAATCAGGCATGGATCAGCCAGGATTTCCACCCACCAATAGCTGATGCATGCAAATAGCTGATGCACGGTAGCTCCTTCTGCTTCTGTCAACTCCAGGGTGTGTCTTTCAGGCAATATATGGGCTCCTAATGCTGCTGCCAACTCCTGGGTGTGTCTTTCAGGCAATATATGAGCTCCTTCTGCTGCTGCCAACTTCTGGGTGTGTCTTTCAGGCAATACATGGGCTCCTAATGCTGCTGCTGCTGCTGCTGCCAACTTCAGGGTGTGTCTTTCAGGTAATATATGAGCTCCTTCTGCTGCTGCCAACTCCTGGGTGTGTCTTTCGGGCAATATATGGGCTCCTAATGCTGCTGCCAAATCCAGGGTGTGTCTTTCAGGCAATATATGGGCTCTCTATGCTGCTGCCAAATTCAGGGTGTATTTTTCTGGCAATATATGGGCTCCCTATGCTGCTGCTAACTCCACTGTGTGTCTTTCAGGCAATATATGAGCTCCTAATACTGCTGCCAACTACAATGTGTTTTTCAGGCAATATATGAGCTCCTAATACTGCTGTCAACTCCAATGTGTTTTTCAGGCAATATATGAGCTCCTAATACTGCTGCCAACTCCAATGTGTTGTGGTAAAGTGTATAAAAATGTCATAAATGGTGTGTATTTCTCCCCTGCTAGACTGTATCAGGCACGATCCGTGCCGGGTTTTCAGGACCCAGGTCACTTTCCCCAATACTTTTCAGGTTTGTTCCCTGGTCTCAGGCCGTGCACAGGTGATCAGGCTGATTGCAGGGGAAGCCTGAATAAAAAGGAGCCACATGGCCTGTCAGTTGTCTGTTGACCAGCCTGAAGGAGGGAGCCCAGGCTGAATTGCACATTTGGTGAACAAAAGGACTGTATGCAAGCCGAAGGACCTGGCTTCTGTGCCCCTAACCGTGGACTTGTGGGGATGAGCAGCGGAGGGATTGTATGTCCTGCAAAGTGGACTTAACTTCCCTTGGAGTTACAGCTTGCTGGAGTACCCAGCCCTGGACTTATATTGATTGGGTGAAGTAACCACTTTTGAATTATTGCATTGATGCTGCAATGCCTGAAGTGAGTGATAATTTGCATTTGAACACTTTATTTGCTCAATAAAGCCGTTTTGCTGTTGAAAGACTGGTGTCCATGTCACTGCCGTTCGCCCAACCGCTCACAGTGTTTTTCAGGCAATATATGGGCTCCCTATGCTGCTGCCAACTCTGTGTGTCTTTCAGGCAATATATGGGCTCCTAATGCTGCTGCCAAATCCAGGGTGTGTCTTTCAGGCAATATAGGTGCTCCTTAGGCCGTTGCCAACTCCAATGTGTTTTTCAGGCAATATATGGGCTCCTAATCCTGCTGATGCTGCCAACTCCTGGGTGTGTTTTTCAGAAAATATATGGGCTTCCTATGCTGCTGCCAACACCAGGGTGTGTTTTTCAGGCAATATATGGGCTCCTAATGCTGCTGCCAACTACACTGTGGGTCTTTCAGGCAATATATGGGCTCCTAATGCTGCTGCCAACTCCAGGGTGTGTTTTTCGGGCAATAAATGGGCTCCCTATGCTGCTGCCAAGTCCAGAATGTGTCTTTCAGGCAATATATGGGCTCATCATGCTGATGCCACCTCAAGGCTCTGTAATTGTGCCGCTCTGCGACAGCGAATCTAATAGCGACGCCTCTGATCTGCATGTCATACTTCTTTACAATATTATTTCACTAACCCAGCATGCATCCTATGCATGTTACAGCCAGGTAAAACGTTCTGCAACCCTATGGAGGCTCTCGGAAGCCCAGAAATAGCCGTTTTTAATAGCGATTCCTCGCAAATTCGGACTGAAACAAATTTTTCCAGAAAATTCGTGGAATCGGCCAAATCGATTTTTTTTTTCTCTCACCTCTAAAAAGAGCACCAAGGAAGTGTTGACCATGGTAACCATTTTCGTTTCAGAGTCACATGTATTGCACTGCAGGGGTTAATAGGACACTTTCATTTACATACAGACTTCAGAAGATTAAAAATTATATCTAGGGTCCTGACTCCCAGGGGCTATTAGCCTGAAACACCTAGCTCACAGAGCTAGTATTCCCATCCTGTCCACAGCAGGGGTGCCCCAAAAATATGGCCATGCCAGAAAGAGCATCAGGCCGATACTGAAGGCCAACAATTTAATCAACACCCACAGTGCTCAAGACAGCATGCATAAATTCAGAGGGGGGCCCTAGCCACCTGCCTGTCCTCCTAGGTGGGGGGTTAGTTGCCAACCCATGACCTCTGAATTGGTATTGTGGTTGGAACCACAGCTTATGATTTCTAAGTTGTAAAAAACACTACCTGTCCCCTTCACCCACCACCTTAAATGTACAAGGGTGCTAGAGCGCTGGCAGTGTGGGTCCTGTCGGGTCCTTAACCCTCCCTTGCTGAAAACCTATATAGCACACCGACTGAATGATTAAGGGCAGTGCCTGAAACACTTTCAAATGTTCCCGCTCTCGTATGAGTGTGCGAGCGATTCTATGCATGTATTGAAAACCTTCTGTAAAGTTTCCGTCTACGAGTACGAGTACGAGGATGTCATTTTCCATCGTGACTTTTCTGTTTCATTTTCTCATGTTCCAACGTAGGCTTTTTTTTTTGCCCTTTTCCCATCGTATCCTCCCACGAATCCTTTACGTTTCCCGTTAAAATCTGTTTCCCTTTTTCAATAAATATTCGTCCAGACGGAAATCCTTACGATCTTGCGCCTGCGCACTAAAAACTTAACTCATTAAAGTGCTAGCCTACATATTTGACACCTTCACTTCTACTACAATGTTTAGCTAAACCCCTTAGCGCTATCCTCCATCTTCCCTTTTGGACCCTTAAAGCTCACCCCAACCCCTTAGCGCTATCCTCCATCTTCCCTTTTGTACCCTTCCAACTTACCCAAACCACTTTGCGGTTATGTTCTTCTTCCATTTTAGGCCCCTAAAACGTACCCAAACCACTTCGCGGTTAGGTTCTTCTTCCATTTTAGGCCCCTAAAACGTACCCAAACCACTTCGTGGTTAGGTTCTTCTTCCATTTTAGACCCCTAAAACTTACCCAAACCACTTAGCGGTTAGGTTCTTCTTCCATTTTAGGCCCCTAAAACTTACCCAAACCACTTCGCGGTTAGGTTCTTCTTCCATTTTAGGCCCCTAAAACTTACCCAATCCACTTCGCGGTTAGGTTCTTCTTCCATTTTAGGCCCCTAAAACTTACCCAAACCACTTCCTGTTCATCTGAATCTTCGTCTAGCAATATTTTTAGAAACCGTCGTTTGTTGTTAATGTATTTGTGTAAATAAATGACACAGAAACTTTTTTTTACATTTTTTTTTTTCATTTTGAAGGCAATTTTTTGGTGCCATTTGGCAAATATTTTAGTTTTTACAATTTTTACAAATTTAAAACCAATACAAATTTAAAAGCATGTAAAACTTTAAAAAATGTAAAACTATTTACATAATGAAAAACAGTGACAGGACCCAGAACACTATTCTTCTTCTGTTGTCCCCAATGAGTCAACCAGCTGCTGCATATCGGCCACCAAGGACCCTTCGATTCATTTCTTCCACTCTTGCCCGTGTGGTCCCTGTATAAAATTGATACATAAACATTATTTTGCGCTAAATACATGTTTCGCACCTGTGGATGGAATGTTTTTTATTTGTCAACCTAAATAAACACGACATATGTCAGTCTGCTAAGTTATTACTCTAAGTAAGTGGTCAGAGGTCATTCTGGGAAGTCATTACTCTAAGGAAGTGGTCAGAGGTCATTCTGCAAAGTCATTACTGTAAGCAAGTGGGCAGAGGTCATTCTGGGAAGTCATTACTCTAAGGAAGTGGGCAGAGGTCATTCTGCAAAGTCATTACTCTAAGGAAGTGGGCAGAGGTCATTCTGCTAATGACATTGACTCTGCCTTTAGGAATCTGGGTGATCATGTCACTTAACACATACTGCAAAGAATGACATTACAACTTACTTGGTTGGTGGCCGACGGATGCATCGTTGGGGACAACCCTACATCCTGGGCCCTGCCACTGTTGTGAAGTAGAGGCTGTTGAGACATGGCAAATAGGGTCACTTATTATGTCTTAGTCAACAGTAATCAAATGTCATTTTCAATTTGTGTGTCACATCACTCACCTTCTCCCTGTGCCTCCTGGGCGAGATCTGCTGCTCCCTCCACATCTTCACCCGCTCCAGAAGCATCTAGAAAAACAGATTAAGGGAATCAGCTTGGGTAGAAATAGCATGTATATGTGTGTGCGGTTACATGAAGAGTCACATACCAGAGGCTCCCGCATGCGTCGCTTGGTACGACTCCCTGCCCACGCCGTGCCGCCCCTCCTCTGTGGAAAGGTCCAGGGGCTGGTCTGAGGAACCAACAGAGGAAGGGTAGGACCTTCGCCCTGGAGATCCACCACCTTCACTTCCAGCTGCAGATTCATGCAGCACTGGTCGGCCTGTGCGCCTCCGGGTGCGGCTGACTCGGTAATCCATTTCCAGCACTACAAAAGAAATACAATTAGAAATCAATGCCTACCTTCTGCATCAGTTACATCTAGCATGCAATCGCTATGTACTTACTAGGGAAATGGATTCCGAAAAAGCGCCGCACCCGGGGCATGTGCAGCCGTTTCAGTTCCGACCAATGCTGCATGATCTGCGTGTGGGTGAAGGTGGTGTCCGACTCATGTTGGATTTTGACAATGATCTCCATTGCGACGGTGCGCTTCTCAAAAGAGTTGGGCAGGTAGTCGTACCTGCGCTCCAGCATGGTCTGCAAAACACAAAATAAAGCTAGGTTTTAGCTGCATACAAATATCTGTCAACAATCGATGATTTTACTAAATGACATTAACATAAACATTTGGAGCCTAATACAATCCTTTAAGCTGGCCTCAGTGTTGGCTCGCATGTGTGGGCCCTCACTTCGGTTGGGCACGGAGTTTGAGACACTTTTTAAACAAACCCTTTCGTCATGCCCTTCCTTAAGGGCTAGGCATGCATTTAGATGGCAAAGCAAAGGCAGTAAAAGACACTTACAAGCATGATGATCTCTTCTTGTTGGCGGGTGAAGATTGTGGGCGCCATTTTGCCTCTTGTCTGCAGCAGATAAGTAATGCCCCAGCGGTTTCCGGATTCCGCACGGCCGAACGGCCGTACGCATGCGTACGCGAGCGCGTAGGCGTCACAGTCTGCAAATCTTATTTAAAGGTCCCTGACTCATTCTCTTTCAGAGTCCGTGCAAAATGCCTCCCCAAAAAGTAAGCAGCGGCAAGCGGCAAAAAGGCACCCAAGCGCCAGGAGGCATCAGAAGGGCCAAAAACTCGCTCCCAAATGCCCAAAGCAAAACTGCAGCAAAAAAGCAATGCTCCTGCCAAGCAACCCACCACTACTCCCAAAAAAAAGGAGGCACAACCAAAAAGCAAGCCACGGGCCACCAAGCCTACCCCAAGGGAGGTGGTCAAACCTGGTAAGAGGGTGCAAATCCTCAGCAGCAGAGGGAAGCTGGCTGCATGCTGCCTGCACATCGTGGGCAGCATGCAGAGACTGACCCTCCAGTCCCCAGTTTAAGATTTGCTGTTGAGGATTTGCCCAGCATACCTGTGGCTGTTGGGGGTCCTAGAGCAACATCATCTGCACGCCCCACAACCCAGGGAATTGGGAGGCATACTCAGCAACGTCGCCCAGTTTCCCAGGGGAGGGGCGTGCAGATGATGGAGTCAGCATGGCACCATGAGAGGCGGCTATTTCGGCGCCAAAATCAACAAAACCACGAGAATATTATTGGCCAATTAGATAACCTCAATAATACCTTAAGTGCCATGCTGACTGAATTTAGGACCCATAACAGCCACATGGCCAACTTGACAACAGAATTCAGGTCCAGCATGGCTGAATTGCAAACCAAAGAAACATTTTGGAACAGTTGCAGATTCTGAATGCCACACAGGCCCAGGTTAGGGCCCACCACCAAGGGCCACAACCTGGGTTCTATGGGCATCCCCCATATTAAGGTGTATTTGGCCTGAATCTGTTCTACATCTTTGCTCTACATCCCCACTGTATTGACTTGTCTGGTGAGCCCTACCAATCTAGCATTTTGGTATGCCTTTGCTTGTATGTTTTGGATTTGCGCCCATATAGCTCATTAGAGTGCTGAGGTAGGCCACTAGCCAATGCCAGAGGACAAGCCTCACTGAAGCGGCCACTCAAGCTGTTGCGCTGCAGCCTTGTCCATAATTATATTGGTTGTGGCTCCTCCTGTTTGTAGGCATGATTGTGTGAAATTCTGGCCTGGAAAACTACTACCTTGGCCCCTGGCTGAGATTTTACTGGACTTGGATTGGGACTGGGTGTTCTTGTTTGGGTGGGCCACTGAGTAACAGGTGTAGATGTGGCATACATATGTCTGCTTTCAACCTGTGCCTGTGCCTGTGGCAAATGTGGCCAAGCAGGAGAGGGTGTGTTTTTGTCCCTCTTTTTACAATGCAACATCTGTGATATATACCGTTGACAATGCTTGGTACACATATGTTACGATGTTCTTTTGAAGGTTAACTTTGTCCTGGGATGCCTTACTTTGTAAATCTAGGCTGTTTGCAATTGCTATGTGGCATGTTTTGCCATAAATTTCATGTCCATGTATTACCCATAACTATGTGAGTGACCATCAACTACAATTGTTATGTTTAAAAATGTATACCTTAAAAAATTAAACCAACGTGTTTATTAGTGATGAGCGAGTAGTATTCGACCGAGCCGGTATTCGATCGAATACTACGCTGTTCGTCATACTCGATTTCGATCGAGTACAGCGGCGATGGCGCACTCACAATTCGTTTCCCCTCCCACCTTCCCTGGCGCGTTTTTTACACCAATCACCATGCAGGGGGGGTGGGACAGGTCCTGGGAGGACGCTGGCATCGCGAAAACGGCGTCTACACGCATTGGCTGGAAAAACCATGTGACCTCGAATATACAAAACTCAGCACTTCCTCTTCGTCAGCATTAGCAGCTTGAACTTAGTGAGGGACAGACGCTCACAGCAGGGAAAGACAGGCTGTCGCTGGCAGGGCCCCAGAAGCTCGGAATATCGCTTTTACCACCATCTATACCAGCTACCAGAAGACAAGAGAGTCATTAAGAGCCCTTATTAGGGCTACTACGCTGAACGGTATATGGCTCATATGTAGGCAGGCAGGGCCCCAGAAGCTCAGAATATACCTTTTACCACCATATATACCAGCTACCAGAAGACAAGACAGTCCTTAATAGCCCTTATTAGGGCTGCTACGCTGAACAGTATATAGCTCATTTTCTATTTAGTCAGGCAGGGCCCCAGAAGCTCAGAATATACCTTTTACCACCATATATACCAGCTACCAGAAGACAAGACAGTCCTTCATAGCCCTTATTAGGGCTGCTACGCTGAACAGTATATAGCTCATTTTCTATTTAGTCAGGCAGGGCCCCAGAAGCTCAGAATATACCTTTTACCACCATATATACCAGCTACCAGAAGACAAGACAGTCCTTAAGAGCCCTTATTAGGACTGCTACGCTGAACAGTATATAGCTCATTTTATATGTAGTCAGGCAGGGCCCCAGAAGCTCAGAATATACCTTTTACCACCATATATACCAGCTACCAGAAGACAAGACAGTCCTTAATAGCCCTTATTAGGGCTGCTACGCTGAACAGTATATAGCTCATATTCTATGTAGTCAGGCAGGGCCCCAGAAGCTCAGAATATACCTTTTACCACCATATATACCAGCTACCAGAAGACAAGACAGTCCTTAAGAGCCCTTATTAGGGCTGCTACGTTGAACAGTATATAGCTCATATTCTATGTAGTCAGGCAGGGCCCCAGAAGCTCAGAATATAGCTTTTACCACCATATATACCAGCTACCAGAAGACAAGACAGTCCTTAAGAGCCCTTATTAGTGCTGCTACGTTGAACAGTATATAGCTCATATTCTATGTAGTCAGGCAGGGCCCCAGAAGCTCAGAATATAGCTTTTACCACCATATATACCAGCTACCAGAAGACAAGACAGTCCTTAATAGCCCTTATTAGGGCTGCTACGCTGAACAGTATATAGCTCATTTTCTATTTAGTCAGGCAGGGCCCCAGAAGCTCAGAATATACCTTTTACCACCATATATACCAGCTACCAGAAGACAAGACAGTCCTTAATAGCCCTTATTAGGGCTGCTACGCTGAACAGTATATAGCTCATTTTCTATTTAGTCAGGCAGGGCCCCAGAAGCTCAGAATATACCTTTTACCACCATATATACCAGCTACCAGAAGACAAGACAGTCCTTAATAGCCCTTATTAGGGCTGCTACGCTGAACAGTATATAGCTCATTTTCTATTTAGTCAGGCAGGGCCCCAGAAGCTCAGAATATACCTTTTACCACCATATATACCAGCTACCAGAAGACAAGACAGTCCTTAAGAGCCCTTATTAGGGCTGCTACGCTGAACAGTATATAGCTCATATTCTATGTAGTCAGGCAGGGCCCCAGAAGCTCAGAATATAGCTTTTACCACCATATATACCAGCTACCAGAAGACAAGACAGTCCTTAAGAGCCCTTATTAGGGCTGCTACGTTGAACAGTATATAGCTCATATTCTATGTAGTCAGGCAGGGCCCCAGAAGCTCAGAATATAGCTTTTACCACCATATATACCAGCTACCAGAAGACAAGACAGTCCTTAAGAGCCCTTATTAGGGCTGCTACGCTGAACAGTATATAGCTCATATTCTATGTAGTCAGGCAGGGCCCCAGAAGCTCAGAATATAGCTTTTACCACCATATATACCAGCTACCAGAAGACAAGACAGTCCTTAAGAGCCCTTATTAGTGCTGCTACGTTGAACAGTATATAGCTCATATTCTATGTAGTCAGGCAGGGCCCCAGAAGCTCAGAATATAGCTTTTACCACCATATATACCAGCTACCAGAAGACAAGACAGTCCTTAATAGCCCTTATTAGGGCTGCTACGCTGAACAGTATATAGCTCATTTTCTATTTAGTCAGGCAGGGCCCCAGAAGCTCAGAATATACCTTTTACCACCATATATACCAGCTACCAGAAGACAAGACAGTCCTTAAGAGCCCTTATTAGGGCTGCTACGCTGAACAGTATATAGCTCATATTCTATGTAGTCAGGCAGGGCCCCAGAAGCTCAGAATATACCTTTTACCACCATATATACCAGCTACCAGAAGACAAGACAGTCCTTAAGAGCCCTTATTAGGGCTGCTACGCTGAACAGTATATAGCTCATATTCTATGTAGTCAGGCAGGGCCCCAGAAGCACAGAATATAGCTTTTACCACCATATATACCAGCTACCAGAAGACAAGACAGTCCTTAAGAGCCCTTATTAGGGCTGCTACGCTGAACAGTATATAGCTCATATTCTATGTAGTCAGGCAGGGCCCCAGAAGCTCAGAATATAGCTTTTACCACCATATATACCAGCTACCAGAAGACAAGACAGTCCTTAAGAGCCCTTATTAGGGCTTCTACGCTGAACAGTATATAGCTCATATTCTATGTAGTCAGGCAGGGCCCCAGAAGCTCAGAATATAGCTTTTACCACCATATATACCAGCTACCAGAAGACAAGACAGTCCTTAAGAGCCCTTATTAGTGCTGCTACGTTGAACAGTATATAGCTCATATTCTATGTAGTCAGGCAGGGCCCCAGAAGCTCAGAATATAGCTTTTACCACCATATATACCAGCTACCAGAAGACAAGACAGTCCTTAATAGCCCTTATTAGGGCTGCTACGCTGAACAGTATATAGCTCATTTTCTATTTAGTCAGGCAGGGCCCCAGAAGCTCAGAATATACCTTTTACCACCATATATACCAGCTACCAGAAGACAAGACAGTCCTTAATAGCCCTTATTAGGGCTGCTACGCTGAACAGTATATAGCTCATTTTCTATTTAGTCAGGCAGGGCCCCAGAAGCTCAGAATATACCTTTTACCACCATATATACCAGCTACCAGAAGACAAGACAGTCCTTAAGAGCCCTTATTAGGGCTGCTACGCTGAACAGTATATAGCTCATATTCTATGTAGTCAGGCAGGGCCCCAGAAGCTCAGAATATAGCTTTTACCACCATATATACCAGCTACCAGAAGACAAGACAGTCCTTAAGAGCCCTTATTAGGGCTGCTACGCTGAACAGTATATAGCTCATATTCTATGTAGTCAGGCAGGGCCCCAGAAGCTCAGAATATAGCTTTTACCACCATATATACCAGCTACCAGAAGACAAGACAGTCCTTAAGAGCCCTTATTAGTGCTGCTACGTTGAACAGTATATAGCTCATATTCTATGTAGTCAGGCAGGGCCCCAGAAGCTCAGAATATAGCTTTTACCACCATATATACCAGCTACCAGAAGACAAGACAGTCCTTAATAGCCCTTATTAGGGCTGCTACGCTGAACAGTATATAGCTCATTTTCTATTTAGTCAGGCAGGGCCCCAGAAGCTCAGAATATACCTTTTACCACCATATATACCAGCTACCAGAAGACAAGACAGTCCTTAATAGCCCTTATTAGGGCTGCTACGCTGAACAGTATATAGCTCATTTTCTATTTAGTCAGGCAGGGCCCCAGAAGCTCAGAATATACCTTTTACCACCATATATACCAGCTACCAGAAGACAAGACAGTCCTTAAGAGCCCTTATTAGGGCTGCTACGCTGAACAGTATATAGCTCATATTCTATGTAGTCAGGCAGGGCCCCAGAAGCTCAGAATATACCTTTTACCACCATATATACCAGCTACCAGAAGACAAGACAGTCCTTAATAGCCCTTATTAGGGCTGCTACGCTGAACAGTATATAGCTCATTTTCTATTTAGTCAGGCAGGGCCCCAGAAGCTCAGAATATACCTTTTACCACCATATATACCAGCTACCAGAAGACAAGACAGTCCTTAAGAGCCCTTATTAGGGCTGCTACGCTGAACAGTATATAGCTCATATTCTATGTAGTCAGGCAGGGCCCCAGAAGCTCAGAATATAGCTTTTACCACCATATATACCAGCTACCAGAAGACAAGACAGTCCTTAAGAGCCCTTATTAGGGCTGCTACGCTGAACAGTATATAGCTCATATTCTATGTAGTCAGGCAGGGCCCCAGAAGCTCAGAATATAGCTTTTACCACCATATATACCAGCTACCAGAAGACAAGACAGTCCTTAAGAGCCCTTATTAGTGCTGCTACGTTGAACAGTATATAGCTCATATTCTATGTAGTCAGGCAGGGCCCCAGAAGCTCAGAATATAGCTTTTACCACCATATATACCAGCTACCAGAAGACAAGACAGTCCTTAATAGCCCTTATTAGGGCTGCTACGCTGAACAGTATATAGCTCATTTTCTATTTAGTCAGGCAGGGCCCCAGAAGCTCAGAATATACCTTTTACCACCATATATACCAGCTACCAGAAGACAAGACAGTCCTTAATAGCCCTTATTAGGGCTGCTACGCTGAACAGTATATAGCTCATTTTCTATTTAGTCAGGCAGGGCCCCAGAAGCTCAGAATATACCTTTTACCACCATATATACCAGCTACCAGAAGACAAGACAGTCCTTAAGAGCCCTTATTAGGGCTGCTACGCTGAACAGTATATAGCTCATATTCTATGTAGTCAGGCAGGGCCCCAGAAGCTCAGAATATAGCTTTTACCACCATATATACCAGCTACCAGAAGACAAGACAGTCCTTAAGAGCCCTTATTAGGGCTGCTACGCTGAACAGTATATAGCTCATATTCTATGTAGTCAGGCAGGGCCCCAGAAGCTCAGAATATAGCTTTTACCACCATATATACCAGCTACCAGAAGACAAGACAGTCCTTAAGAGCCCTTATTAGTGCTGCTACGTTGAACAGTATATAGCTCATATTCTATGTAGTCAGGCAGGGCCCCAGAAGCTCAGAATATAGCTTTTACCACCATATATACCAGCTACCAGAAGACAAGACAGTCCTTAAGAGCCCTTATTAGTGCTGCTACGTTGAACAGTATATAGCTCATATTCTATGTAGTCAGGCAGGGCCCCAGAAGCTCAGAATATAGCTTTTACCACCATATATACCAGCTACCAGAAGACAAGACAGTCCTTAATAGCCCTTATTAGGGCTGCTACGCTGAACAGTATATAGCTCATTTTCTATTTAGTCAGGCAGGGCCCCAGAAGCTCAGAATATACCTTTTACCACCATATATACCAGCTACCAGAAGACAAGACAGTCCTTAAGAGCCCTTATTAGGGCTGCTACGCTGAACAGTATATAGCTCATATTCTATGTAGTCAGGCAGGGCCCCAGAAGCTCAGAATATAGCTTTTACCACCATATATACCAGCTACCAGAAGACAAGACAGTCCTTAAGAGCCCTTATTAGGGCTACTACGTTGAACAGTATATAGCTCATATCCTATGTAGTCAGGCAGGGCCCCAGAAGCTCAGAATATAGCTTTTACCACCATATATACCAGCTACCAGAAGACAAGACAGTCCTTAAGAGCCCTTATTAGGGCTGCTACGCTGAACAGTATATAGCTCATATTCTATGTAGTCAGGCAGGGCCCCAGAAGCTCAGAATATAGCTTTTACCACCATATATACCAGCTACCAGAAGACAAGACAGTCCTTAAGAGCCCTTATTAGGGCTGCTACGTTGAACAGTATATAGCTCATATCCTATGTAGTCAGGCAGGGCCCCAGAAGCTCAGAATATAGCTTTTACCACCATATATACCAGCTACCAGAAGACAAGACAGTCCTTAAGAGCCCTTATTAGGGCTACTATGCTGAACAGTATATAGCTCATTCTAGCTATATACACACTGCACACAACGGCTGCTTTAGTGAGGGGTAGCTGCTGATGCTGGAATAGGGACAGAAAGACTTCAGTGGTGTATTAGCACCTATATACAAAACTATATTTTGCACTACTGTTTTGTGTCCTCTGTGCCAACAAAACCTTGTTATATACCCGGTGCGTATAGGCACCATTTCACCTTCTGGCAGTATACGGCTGTATAGCCAGGTGTTTTTCTTAAAAATATATTTATATTTGGCACTACTGTTTTGTGTCCTCTTTACCAACAAAACCTTGTTATATACCCGGTGCGTATATAGGCACCATTTCACCTTCTGGCAGTATACGGCTGTATAGCCAGGTGTTTTTCTTAAAAATATATTTATATTTGGCACTACTGTTTTGTGTCCTCTTTACCAACAAAACCTTGTTATATACCCGGTGCGTATATAGGCACCATTTCACCTTCTGGCAGTATACGGCTGTATAGCCAGGTGTTCTTAAAAATATATTTATATTTGGCACTACTGTTTTGTGTCCTCTGTGCCAACAAAACACTGTTTTATACACGGTGCGTATAGGCACCATTTCACCTTCTGGCAGTATACGGCTGTATAGCCAGGTGTTCTTAAAAATATATTTATATTTGGCACTACTGTTTTGTGTCCTCTGTGCCAACAAAACACTGTTTTATACACGGTGCGTATAGGCACCATTTCACCTTCTGGCAGTATACGGCTGTATAGCCAGGTGTTCTTAAAAATATATTTATATTTGGCACTACTGTTTTGTGTCCTCTGTGCCAACAAAACACTGTTTTATACACGGTGCGTATAGGCACCATTTCACCTTCTGGCAGTATACGGCTGTATAGCCAGGTGTTCTTAAAAATATATTTATATTTGGCACTACTGTTTTGTGTCCTCTGTGCCAACAAAACACTGTTTTATACACGGTGCGTATAGGCACCATTTCACCTTCTGGCAGTATACGGCTGTATAGCCAGGTGTTCTTCTTAAAAATATTTTTATATTTGGCATAACGCGTGGCCAAAAAAGTAAAACGTCTGAAATGCGGAGGGCTAGCGCAAAGGGACGTGGACGAGGACGGGGGCGCGGAAATGCTGGTGGGGGCACAAACCGCGTTGAAGCCAGTGGGGATACAATGCGTGCTGGTGAGGGGCAGCCAGCATTACGCTCATCCAGCTTCCCTGCCTTTATGGGACAGTTATGCGGGGGGCGGGGTACACCTCTGTTAAGGCCTGAGCAGCGTGAACAGGTGGTGCAATGGATGGCCGATAACGCTTCCAGTCACTTGTCCACCACCCAGTCATCCACACAGTCTCACTCTGACCCTCCTTCCTCCCAACCTGGCCAACAGAGTCAGCCCAACCTTGACCCCTCCCAGGACCTCTTTTCGGGTCCTTTTCCAGATGTGCCGCAAGAATCCCAGGAGCTAGCAGAGGAATTTGTTTGTAGTGATGCCCAAACACTTGAGTATCCGCCATCTGCTAGTGATGTGGACCCGGAACCAGCATCTGCTATCATGAGCGATGATGATGAGACGCAGTTGCCATCAAGGGAGGCTGTTGGAATGTCCAGTGGGCAGGAGGAGGAGCAGAGAGAGGAAGTGGAAGAGGAGGTGGTGGACGACGAAATGACCGACCCCACTTGGACAGGGGTGATGTCCAGCGGGGAAAGCAGTGGAGATGCGGTCTGCGCATCACCGAATAAGGCAGCAAGAGGCAGAGGACAGTCCAGAGGCAGAGGACAGTCCAGACAGAGAAGGCAGGCCACAGCCAGCAGGGCCGAAGCTCTTCCCGGCAGCAGGCAGTCGCGCGAAGCTCCCCCATCGAGGCCTCGTACTTCTGTGGTGTGGAGATTTTTTAACGTTTGCGCGGATGACAAACTGAGCGCGGTTTGCGCAATCTGCCACTCAAAACTGAGTAGGGGCTCTGAGAAGAGCAATCTGACCACCTCAGGCATGCGCCGTCACTTGGAATTCAAGCACTGGGCTGAGTGGGAGAGAGCAAACGCAATACAACCTGCGCCCCGTCTTGCTGCCACTGCCTCTTCCCCTTTGTTGTGTGCTGCCACTGCGGTCCAGACCTCCAGCCAGGACACCTCCACATCTGCCTCTGCCTCGGCTACTTTGGGGCCTTCTCCTTCAGCCCCCCCTTCCCCCGCATCTTCGTCTGCACCTTCCATCTCCTCGTCCCATCAACTGTCCATCTCGCAGGCGTTCAACCGCAGGCGGAAGTACGCCTCCAGTCACCCCCAAGCCCAAGCCTTAACCTGCCTCATCTCCAAACTGCTGGCCCTGGAGATGTTGCCGTTTAGGCTTGTGGAGACGCAGGCCTTCCGCGACCTGATGGCGGCTGCCGCACCTCGCTATTCCGTCCCTAGCCGCCACTATTTTTCCCGGTGTGGCGTCCCCGCCCTGCACCAGCACGTGTCGCGTAACATCAGGCGGGCCCTGAGGTACGCAGTCAGCGCAAAGGTCCACTTGACCACCGACTCGTGGACAAGCGCTTGCGGCCAAGGACGCTACATCTCTTTGACGGCACACTGGGTGAATGTTGTGGAAGCGGGGACGGGGTCGCAAACAGGGACGGCCTACATACCACCCCCGCCCAAGATTTCCAGCACGGGTTCTGATAGACCCCCCTCCTCTTCCTCCTCCTCCTCCTCCTCCTCCTCTGCCTTAACATCGCCCTCAGCCCCTAGCTGGAAGCGTTGCAGCACTGGCGCGGGGAGACGTCAGCAGGCGGTGCTTAAGCTCATCAGCTTGGGCGACAGGAAGCACAGCGCCGCAGAGGTGAGGCACGCCATATTGCAGCAGACAGAGATGTGGCTGTCGCCGCTGCAGCTAGGACCAGGCATGGTCGTGTGCGATAACGGCCGTAACCTGGTGGCGGCTCTGGAGCTTGCAGAACTCAATCACGTACCATGCCTGGCCCACGTTTTTAATTTGGTAGTACAAAAGTTTCTAAAGACTTACCCCAACCTGGCAGAGCTACTGGTGAAAGTGCGGCGCTTGTGCGCTCACTTTCGGAAGTCAACTGTAGCTGCTGCTAGCTTAAAAAAAATCCAGCAACGCCTCCATTTGCCTCAACATCGGCTGTTGTGCGACCTGCCCACTCGCTGGAATTCCACCTATTGCATGTTGGCCAGGGTGTGTGAGCAGCAGAAAGCATTGATGGAGTACCAGATGATGCATCCACGCGTGCCTCCAACTCAGCTCCCTCAGTTTGCCAACCACGAGTGGCCATGGATGGCAGACATATGCGATGTATTGCGTATCTTTGAGGAGTCCACTAAGAAGGTCAGCAGCGAGGACGCTATAGTGAGCGTAACCATCCCGCTCCTATGCGTCCTTAAAGAATCGCTCATCGCAATAAGGGAGAACGCATTGCACACAGAGGAGACGGGGGTAGGAGGAGACGCAACGCAGGTAGACAGTCAGACCACACTTTTGTCTGCTGCTCGGTGGCAGTTGCAGGAGGAGGAGGATGAGGAGGAGGAGGACAACGTGGAGGTGGCTGTGGAAGAGGATGCTGGCGGCGAGGGTAGCAGTCAGGCTGTGTGCGTCCCATTGGTTCAGCGCGGATGGGGCAGAGAGGAGGAGGAAGAGGAGGAAATGGAAAATGATCCTTCTGGTGGGGGCAGTGAGGTCATGCCTACTCAGAGTCTGGCACACATGGCTGACTTCATGCTGGGCTGCTTTTCCCGGGACATACGTGTTGTCCGGATATTGGAGAACAAACTATACTGGGTGTTCGCACTCCTGGACCCCCGGTATAAAGATAACTTCTCCTCTTTTATTCCGGTAGAGGAGAGGACGAATCGATTACTGGAATACCAGAGGGAACTCTTGCAGAACATGATGCAGATTTTCCCACCCAGCATCGCTGGCGGCAGAGAGGAGAGTGTCTCCCAGAGTCTGACAACATCGATCAGGCCCACAGCCACCAGGGGAACACTCTCCAAGGTGTGGGACACGTTCATGTCACCCCCTCGTGCAACTTCCATCACTGCGGGGCCCGCTATCAGCAGGAGGGACAAGTATCGGCGGATGTTGCGGGACTACCTGGCAGACCACACCCCTGTCCTCCCCGATCCCTCGGCGACCTACACTTACTGGGTCTCCAAGTTGGACACGTGGCTGGAACTGTCCCTGTACGCCTTGGAGGTGCTTGCCTGCCCTGCCGCCAGCGTGCTATCAGAAAGGGTGTTCAGCGCAGCCGGGGGCATTATAACCGATAAGCGCAGCCGCCTGTCAACCGACAGTGCAGACAGGCTGACGCTAATCAAAATGAACAGCAAGTGGATTGACCCGGACTTTGCTTGTACAACAGTGGAAAGCAGCCAAGAGTGAAGTGCCATCTGTATGAAGTGCCATTTCCTCCTCCTCCTCCTCCTCCTCCTCCTCCTTAACCGCCGTAGAATTGCTGTATTAATAAAAAAAAATTATGGCTCACCTCTTGGGCTTAATACAATCAATTTTTAAGAGGTCTCAGCTCTTGGGCCTCCACACAATTTTTAAGAGGTCTCAGCTCGTGGGACTCCACACAATTTTTAAGAGGTCTCAGCTCTTGGGACTCCACACAATGTTTGAGAGGTCTCAGCTCTTGGGCCTCCACACAATTTTTAAAAGGTCTCAGCTCTTGGGCCTCCACACAATTTTTAAAAGGTCTCAGCTCTTGGGCCTCCACACAATTTTTAAAAGGTCTCAGCTCTTGGGCCTCCACACAATTTTTAAAAGGTCTCAGCTCTTGGGCCTCCACACAATTTTTAAAAGGTCTCAGCTCTTGGGCCTCCACACAATTTTTAAAAGGTCTCAGCTCTTGGGCCTCCACACAATTTTTAAAAGGTCTCAGCTCTTGGGCCTCCCCTACTGCTGGGGTGACACACTGTAACAAACCTCCTCCTGTAAGCTTCCCCTACTGCTGGGGTGACACACTGTAACAAACCTCCTCCTGTAAGCTTCCCTGACTGCAGGGGTGCCACACTGTAACAAACCTCCTCCTGTAAGCTTCCCTGACTGCAGGGGTGCCACACTGTAACAAACCTCCTCCTGTAAGCTTCCCCTACTGCTGGGGTGTCACACTGTAACAAACCTCCTCCTGTAAGCTTCCCTGACTGCTGGGGTGACACACTGTAACAAACCTCCTCCTGTAAGCTTCCCTGACTGCAGGGGTGACACACTGTAACAAACCTCCTCCTGTAAGCTTCCCTGACTGCTGGGGTAACACACTGTAACAAACCTCCTCCTGTAAGCTTCCCCTACTGCTGGGGTAACACACTGTAACAAACCTCCTCCTGTAAGCTTCCCTGACTGCTGGGGTAACACACTGTAACAAACCTCCTCCTGTAAGCTTCCCTGACTGCTGGGGTGACACACTGTAACAAACCTCCTCCTGTAAGCTTCCCTTACTGCTGGGGTGACACACTGTAACAAACCTCCTCCTGTAAGCTTCCCTTACTGCTGGGGTAACACACTGTAACAAACCTCCTCCTGTAAGCTTCCCTGACTGCTGGGGTGACACACTGTAACAAACCTCCTCCTGTAAGCTTCCCTTACTGCTGGGGTAACACACTGTAACAAACCTCCTCCTGTAAGCTTCCCTGACTGCTGGGGTGACACACTGTAACAAACCTCCTCCTGTAAGCTTCCCCTACTGCTGGGGTAACACACTGTAACAAACCTCCTCCTGTAAGCTTCCCTGACTGCTGGGGTGCCACACTGTAACAAACCTCCTCCTGTAAGCTTCCCTTACTGCTGGGGTAACACACTGTAACAAACCTCCTCCTGTAAGCTTCCCTGACTGCTGGGGTGACACACTGTAACAAACCTCCTCCTGTAAGCTTCCCCTACTGCTGGGGTAACACACTGTAACAAACCTCCTCCTGTAAGCTTCCCTGACTGCTGGGGTGACACACTGTAACAAACCTCCTCCTGTAAGCTTCCCCTACTGCTGGGGAAACACACTGTAACAAACCTCCTCCTTTAAGCTTCCCTTACTGCTGGGGTGACACAATGACACAAGAGGACATGTCTGACCACATCTCACACACACACACACACACACACACACACAATGACAATTAGGGGTGGGGTCTATTTATTTTCCCCCTTGCCTATGCCATCTGTGGTTGTCATTAGGCAACGTGATTTTAAGGGGTGCAGAATTTTGTTCTTCTTTTTTGTACAGTTTGGCTTGGGGTCCATGGCAATGTAGAGGAAAGAAGGTTTCCTTGTCTTGTCTCACTTTACGTATTGTGTTTGGAGTGTATTGTTGAGAGGCTGTGATAGTGGCGTAATAGTGCGACTTGGGCGCGTTATATGCACCCAGACATGCTTCCCCTGCTGTCCCAGTTGCATTCCAGCAGTGTTGGCATCATTTTCTGATGTTTCAGGGTGGACTTGGTGACCTCCAAGTGGTCGAATTGAGATTTCCAAGTGTCGAGCATTTTTTTCCCATAGACTATAATGGGATTCGATATTCGGTCGAGTAGTCGAGTAACGCGGTCTATTCGAATCGAAATTCGAAATTTCGAATATTTCACTACTCGCTCATCTCTAGTGTTTATGACTAAGTTACTGTCTTTCGGTTTTTGGATAATAAATATGACTTAAAGTAGCCCCACAAACAAACACACAAAAATATTCAAAAAAGAGTCTAAATACATTCTTGATGTTTTTGGAAATTAATTCAATACTGTTTTGTTATTACTAAAACACAAAGCCAAAAACAAATGGCACAAAGCAATAACAACAATGTAAAAAAAAAACAAAAAAAAGTAGAAAACAATTAAGCAAAATGTGTTGCTATTAGATTAGCACGGACGGCTTGGCCAGACGCACTGTGCTGCCCAACATAGGCGTCCTCTGGCTCATCGGCGGGTGGAGAGGGTGGTAAATCCACATACCGGGGGACCCGCTGCAAGATAGCAAAATTATTCAGCGCAGCACAGGCCATGATGATATCTATGACCTTTTTTGGGTCATACTGAAGGGATCTCCCGGTATGGTCCAAACATCTAAATCAGGTCTTCAATAGGCCAAAGGCCCTCTCCACCACTGCCCTGGTTTTGCGGTGCTCCCTATTATAGGCCTCTTGGGCGGCATTCTGTGGCCGTAGTACAGGCGTCAACAGCCACGGGAGGAGTGGATATCCAGAATCTCCTTGAAAAATTAAAGGAAAAGAAAAAAACAATTACTGCATACATTAGAGAACCAATAGTGCGGATGCTGGCCAATCAGCCAGACTGTTAAGAGCTATTGGTTTAGGTCTGTGCTTATCCCGCTCTCCTCTACTCAGTAAGAGTAATGCATCTAAGCAAAGATGGCGCACATCCTATGATAAAGTCAAAAACAGAATTACAGAAAAGTGTGGGGAAGACTGATTACTAATTTGGCTCAAATTACTCTTTAGAGTTTTAACAATGCAGGACAAACATTTGGCCAGCCTTTGTTGTTTTGCTAATGTCATGGGTACAGTCGTGTTTCACATGTTACCAAGGTGAGGAAAAAGGCATAGTTTAAGAAAGTGGAACCAAACAAAAAACATAGCCAGACCTAGAAAAGAAAATGACGTTATTGGACTCAACTTACCAAGGAGCCATGCACCGGCAAATTCCCCAGACTCAAACCGACGGAACAATCCAGATATTAAAGGATGTAGGCGTCATGGGATGAGCCTGGGTAGCCGGCGAGGACGCTAAGGAACCGCATGTCCTGGGCCACCACTGCACAAATTAAGATTCAAGTTCAACAATCCAAATATAATTCACAAAGGACATAAGTCTAAAAAAAATATAGCAATTATATGGATCTGTGGGAAAATAAATGTTTACATACTAAGGACTAATTAAGGTCAGCATTAAAATGCTTCTATAAGGCATACATGAAATGTATTGATTCAGGTATGCATTGCTATACAATTTATGGCCTCGGCCATGCTGATACATGCAATGCCTTGGTGCTAAAGGCGCGCAGACTCCTCCACATAGCAGCAAAACATGTTCAACAATAGCAATCCGAGCCCTCAAAGGTCCCGTAAGTGGATCGGAAATGAAACGGATTTATAGGGTGGTGATTCATCGGAAATCAGCTCTCTGAATCAAAGGGAAACCCATCCCAACAACGGAAGTTATCTGAACGAACGAAAAATTTCCGATTTTGTTTGGAAAAAGATACGAACTAACGGAAATGTTCCGATTTGCTTCCGTTCATCGAAATCGCATATACACATTTTCCCGAACGTTCGTACGAATGAAAAATGAATGAAAAAAAGCAAAAAAAAGACTAACACCCACCCAAACTTTCACAGACAGCTACGGAAGTCCAGACGAATGTGTCTATGAATCGAGGCTATAGAGCTAATAGATTAGAATGTTCCTCTTTAACCGAGTATTTAAATCTAACATTTGCATTCGAGTATCACTCTGTGTTCTATGAGATTTTATTGGTAAAATGCATGAACTGTATCCTTTATATTGTTACAACATCTATAAATTGTCGTAAATTCTACACTAGGTTTATGTTATAACAATTTTTAATATTGTCCTGGAAGTCATCACTTCTAATTTTATTTTTTCCTGTTAAGAAATGAGCAAACAAAATCATTATCACATGATGAACTGCAAAGTTTTTTTTAGACAAGCCCTGGCACTAAAATAAGACAAATAGGGCCCACCAACACAATAACTTGTGCTGTATGCAGCAGGTGGCACTACATTACATTAAATAATGCCCATGCCTGGTTTGCAATCTGCCTAATTATATTACAGAATATACAGCCTAAAAGATTCATCAGCAAGGTGCTATGCAGTACTGGATCATCCAGCCTTCCCAATGGTTATATATGGCTGCTTGTTTGCTCCTTAGGTAAGACCTATGTAAATGTAACATTTTCCATGGAATCCAGAGAGAGAGCTGTACCCATTTCACTGATAATTGGGGTTATGGTTTATAGGATTTGACAGCTGAAAAAGCATTGGCTTTCTATCAATTATAAATAAGTATGATGTAGTTTAGAGTAAGTCTGCGCCTGAACCGCAGGAATGCCAGGCAGGTGAGGAGAGCTGTGGGAATACCCTCAGTGGGGCATCCCAAATAGGGGAGTAGCTCTAGCAGTAGCTCCTGCCTAGCAGCTCCTCATGAAATTTACCTGCATGTTTCCTACTTGAGAAAAGCAACTGTGAACCTATTTTCTCTCTTTATGTATAAAGAGAACCGTCAATATGACTTTTTATGATGTAGATTGCCTGGTGCATGCTACTAGTTGCCTGAAGCAAAGCCTCAATGTGCTTCAGCTAGGAACTTGCACTTCTTATGGTGTGGACTGCCTGGTGCATGTTCCTAGTATCCCAAAGAGAAGCCCCAATGTGCTTGAGCTGCAGACAGGGGTGGACAGACCCTGGAGAATTCCCAGTGGACAGCATGGTTTTGGGGCCGGCTGGTTGCTCCTGCATACTCCCCATACAATTTCTTTCTAGTTCTCCTCTGGTCCTGGCCCAACAACCACGAAAACCAATGTTCAGTCCACAATGCACAAGTATTGAGTTGGTCATATTCACCTGTCCATGACCTGTATATGCAATGCTATATAGCCTTAGCCTTGGAGTGCACTCGTCACCCAACCAAACAGCAGGTTGGGGGCTCAGCTTGGATGTCATGGGCTGGTCGAACCAGTAAAAAACTGGCCTATTTTTTGATCCTACACTGGCTGCAGAGCTGCTCTTCTTTCGGTGTAGAATGTATAGTATGCATGTTCTAGTAGTCAAAAGAGAAGCCTCAATGTGCTTCAGCTAGGGAGCCTATGCATGTTTTAGTAGAATAAAGAGAAACCCCAGTTAGTTTAAAGTGAAGAAAACAATGCAAACAATCCCTCCAAAGAAAATGTAATTCCGTTTAAACTTCACTTTCATTGTGCCATGATTGAAATCAGTCAAAAAGTCAGTGATCAGCAGTCTGACTTCAGTGTGAAACAGTAGTTCCGGCCTAGCAGATCCTCATTTATTAACATGTATGTTGAACATGAGGTGAGGAACCATTAATCTATTTTCTCTTTATATGTTTAAAGAGAAGTCTCAATGTGCTTCAGCTGGAGAGCTGCACTTCTTATGGTGTGGTTTGCCTGATGCATGCTCCTAGTAGCCTAAAGAGAATCACCAATGTGCTTCAGCTGCAGAGCTGCCCTTCTTATGGTGTGGATTGCCTGGTACATGCTACTAGTATCCTGAAGAGAAGTCCCAATGTGCTTCAGTTGCAGAGCTGCACTTCTTATTGTGTGGATTGTCTGGCACATGCCACAACTATCCTGAGGAGAAGTTTCAATGTGCTTCAGCTGCAGAGCTGCACTTCCTGTGGTGTGGTTTGCCTGGTGCATGCTACTAGTATCCTGAGGAGAAGTCTCAATGTGCTTCAGCTGCAGAGCTGCCCTTCTCATGGTGTGGTTTGCTTGGTGCATGCTACTAATATCCCGTGGAAAGGTCTCAATGAGCTTCACTTCTTATGGTGTAGAATGTATGTTGCATGTTCTAGTAGTCAAAAGGAAAGTCTAAATGTGCTTCAGCTAGAGTGCTTATAGTGTTGATTACCTGAGTAAACAAACAGCTTAAAGAGAAAACCCAGTGTATTTCAGCTACAGAGCTGCCTCATAATGTGGATTGCTTGGTTCAAGTAATAAGTAGTAATCTAAAAGGAGGCCTCAAAGCACAGTTATTGGCCACCGGCGCTTATGTGGGCAGCGCATTCAGGAGGCCGGATCAATGGCAGCACTGGCTACCCACGTGTGTACCAGGTGGCCAATAATGCACTGGATGCACCTGGTTAAGGTGAGATTTAAGAGGGTTTTGGGGGGTTATGTGTGGGGGCTCCAGCCATCATATAGCAGCAGGGACCAACACCCATGCCACGCTTCAGAGTGCAAGGGTATGGAGATGCTGAAAGGACCCTGTTGGGAAGAGCCCATGGGTGCCTTGGCATGGATTTAAAAGTAAGGAGCCATCTGCCATGGAAGTAGAAGAGGCTGAGAGAGGTGCCTAGACTCAGGTAAGGTGGGACTGCCCCTGTTTGGAAACCGTTAAACCCCAGAGAAATCTTGTACCCTGGGATTGTTGTCCCTGGATACTGACCTGATCACAAGCTAACAACCAGTGGGACCACTGGAAACCCTGATCTAAATAGTAGAAGTTTCCCTAGCACAATTTGCCCTGTGAAATTCCTTGTCTAAATTACTGAGAGTTGGTAGTCATCTCAATGTGGGATGTGGAACCCCCAGTCTGCTCTGACTATATGAGAACAGTTAACTGTTAACCTTTTTTCCTAAAATCCCATGTATCAACTTCCCTTACTGTCCTTGTGATGAATTGGATAAAAATACTCAACAGCGATTTTGGCTTCAGAGAAAAAATTGGGGGAAATTAAGAGAAAATTAAATCTTTTGGCTTCTATCACATCTTCCTTCTATCACTATTTTCAAAAGCCACTAATTGATCCCAGCATGAGATTGTGGAGGAGGAGAGGGCTTGAACAGCTAGTTAGAACAATGGTATCCTGGGGCGAGGAAGCAAAATAGGTTGAGTTGTTTTTTGGAGGGTTTGGTCGGCTTTAAAGTGGACCAACACCCAGGGGGGGATCGGCCCGGAAATCTATTAGATTCCCGGACCGATCAGATCCCTCCCCGCGGGGCATCCGAAATCGGGATGTCCCGCGGGGAGGAACCCCCCAGGAGGCCCACAAACCTTACCTCAGCCCCGCTCCATCGGCGCATGCTTCCCTCTAGCAGGGCGCGCACCCGCGCCGGCCGTTTGTGAATGGCCGGTGCAGGCGCGCTCCCTGTTAGAGGGAAGCGCGAGACACGGCCTCCAGCGCTCAGAGCCAGCTGAGCTTGTATGCGCGTCCAGGCGGCCTTGGACGCGCATACCACAGCGGCTCTGAGCGCTGTGATTGGCTGGCGCGGTCACGTGGGAGCGGGGAGAGGTGAGTTTTTTGGGGCTTTCTGGGGGGTTTCAGACAGCGGGGCACCCCCGATCGGGGTGCCCCACCGAAGTGGACCAAAACCCAGGATAGTCAAAATCCTGGGTGTTGGTCCACTTTAAGAAAGTTGATACAGTGACTTTGCCTTTGGAAGTTACAGCCCCAGTCTATGAATGTACATCCCTGTTTAAGCGGCACTTGGGCTTTGTGTGGATTTATCATCTGACTGTGACAAATGTTGGATTACATTTGAGTTGACTGTGGTTGCTATTGCTGTCTGACAACTCTAACTACCACAAAACTTTTTCTATAGCGTTAATTGCCTGGTGCATGTTTGGGGGGAGGGGGTCAGTGGGTCCACATTTGAGAATACCAGGAATGCAATAATATAATGAAAAGAACAAAATATCGGGGGTTTCCTGATGCATGTTTAATTAACCTAAAGCGAAACTCCAGTGGAATTTAGTTAGAGAGCACTTTTTATGTTATGACTTCAAGAGATAATGCTCTATTAGCCTTAATGAATGGGAGCCTTTTGAAAGTCCCCTTTTAATGGCATTTTTGAGAGTGTGTATTTTTCTTTGCCAAAATTATGCTTTTGAGGAGCTGAGCTGATCTAGTACTTTTTAATGTTTTTCTCTTATGTTAGTAAATTTTTTTTCAAATGGAAGTAGTCTTCATTATCTGCAATCTGTTGCTATTAGCACCTAGGGATGAGTAACCCCCCCCCCCCCCAAAGTTCGGGTTCAGCAAGTTCGGCCTAACTTTGAAAAAACTTTGGGTCCAGGACCCAAACCCAAACCCTGTCCCCACTGAAATAAACGGGGACCCAAACTTTGGGGGGCATTTCTGCCTCTGGGAACCCCCAATCCTCACCCACACAGGCCCCCAGAGGCAGAATCCGGGATGAAAAAAAAAGTGCGGAGTGTGCATGAAGGACAGCTGTACAACAGAAGTTGAACAGTAGTCGGTGTTCGAGTTCAACGTTTGGCCCGAAAACGGAAAAGGCCATCAACCAGCTTCACCTAAATGATGCAGCAGCAGGAAGCTACTGTAAAACATACTTCAGCCCGCAATCCCGGTCCCTTTGTTGTTAGTTCAAATGGTGCACGGCAGGGGCCACAGAAAGGCAACATTGTTCCCTTTATAACTAACTTGCATTTATGTGTACTATTCGATTCTGCCTTTCAATTTATATTGCGTCAGTCTCTCCAAGTTGAACCGTTTCTTCTAGATACACCAACAGATCAGGTTTTGTGGATCTCCACATAGTTGCTCTATAGTCTGAGCACTGCTTACCTCAACTGTGCATCTGTGAGGAGATCCATAAAACATGACTTCAATGAGAGGGTTGGGGAACACTGAGGTACAGCAGATGAATCTAGGCCACTTTGTACTAAGAGCGATAAGCTGAGACCTAATTTTGACCACTAGGTGGCGCACTAGCCAAGATTTCTCAGATAAAAACAAAGCTAAGGAAATAAAGATAGATAAATACTCTTTATTTTGTCTACCGTGGTCCTTTAATTTAATTTATGAATCCCATAACAGGAGCAATTTCATTCTTCAGGCCAGGATGTCTTTCCATATTGTATGCTGCATAGTAAATAGCACTCCTGAATAGCCATAGTATATAAGGGGTAATTTACAAAAGGATTTGCCCACATCTGCCAGGTTTACGCATTTACCAGGTAAAATTTTGCCTGTTCCACCAGCGATGTCCTTGTTTTTGTGTTACTTCTACTTCAGCCTGGCTCGACGAATGCTGGCGAATACTTTAGTGATGAACCCCATAGGAATCAATGTTATTTAGGGAGAGACTGTCACTTTAGGTATTTTTAGCATCTTTTACTTATTTGTTGAGCGTGAACATTAGAAAGTTACCCCATATGTGAAAAACAACTAATAATAATGTTTCTACATGATGTGTTTTCAGCAAGATTTCTTGTTTTTTGCTAAAGAATTCTGCCACAGCAGTTCACCAGCATATCGCCGGCATTATCCAAACCACTTTTCAATGTCAATACTTTTGTCTGCTAATTGCAGTGCAAACACAGCCAAATATATTGCTAAAGTCTGTGTTCATTGGTGTTCGCTGCAGAAATTTTTGCTTACTCACCCGTCATGTGGCATCACGTATACGGCACACATACTTTTATGTCAAGTAGCGAACAGTAGGGAACATAGTAAATCACACCCATAGGACATACTATTGCACAGTAAATGTTAGCATGGTGTTTATGGCTCTGCATTATTTGGCAGAAATATTGTCTATTTACTATCTTCCAGATGTTCATTTCCAATCTCTGGTACCTGATGAATGCACTGACGCCTCGGCATATATGGCGCACCATGGCTCTTAACAATAATGACAGTCGACATCTTTGTTCACAGTGATGATAACAGTGATAAAACAACAGGGAAACAGTCACAAATAAATTTAGTCTTTACTTGCTTTCCTACACAAGCACTGACATTTCCAATAAGAATTTCTGTGTCCCTTTTCGTCTGAGAAACTTGCTTGCTGGTTACATAACCATCCAACCATAAAGCCTAGTTGCACTGTTGAATATGTAATGGAAAGGGCATAAGAAAGGGCATTTTTTCCAAGGGGGCAGTTATGATTTAATTGCATTTTTTTCCAATGCTAAGAGGACAGACCCTGTTATTTTCTGTTATTGCGGCCATGCTAGACACCATCACACTCTGAATGTGGTGGCACAACCAGAAGCTGATCTAAAGCCTAGTTGGCATTGGTACAAAAGCTTCATCAGCACCAAATATGGGGTTCATAACCCAGCATAAAATATGAAAATATGAAGTTGTGTTACTGATTACAGAAGGTGGCAGTTGCCCTTCCGACTGGGCATCACTGGTAGCAAAAACATCACAGAGTTTATGGAGCAAGCGCTGTCAGATGCATCCCTGTTCGCCTATGACTATGGGCCTGCCCATGCCGGCATGCGTTTCTGCATTACTGGTAGCAGCTGTGCTGCAAAAAATATCCATCAATGGCACTTCTATGATCCCTTTCACACCTCTCTGGTGTGGCAAAGAGGGGAAAAACGTGACCGCAAAAAGTCCTGCCTGCTGTATGCTGCAAAAGCATCTCTTGAAACAGGGATATTATAACAGGCGCAAACGCAAATAAAACACAGGCAAAAAAATGCAAACAGAACTCCTGCTACAAAATGCAGGCTGCAAATGCGTTCAGACAGGTTTGAACATAGCCATAGACTTGACTGCCTAGCTAGAGGTATGCTGTGGATGAGGCTATGGCACTAAAATGCGGCGATGGTTTGGGGAAGAGGTGAGTCAATTGGGCGACACCCAGGGTTTCATTTTGCCAGCCATCCCAAATGAGAATGCCTTATTAAGGGGTATAGACTCAAGGGAAGTGTTGTTCATCTTTAAAGAGGACCTCCAGTTGTTTTGTTGGAGCTAGCTCTCTATCTAGCCAAAGGCTGGATCATGCAGGGGAGCATGCAGGGGAGCCAGCAGGGAGGGGGGGGGGGCAGGAGCAGGATAGGATGGCTAAATGGCATCATGTCAGGAACCAGGGCTGCACTGAATCATGTATCTGTGTAGAGCCTTTTTTTATGTAAACCTGCCAAAAGAGCTGGGGTAGATTTGGAAAATTATTTGAAATTGTCTGGATCATGTCTATCTCCAGCCTAAGTTTAAATAAGCCTAAGTACAGCCTTCAGTGAACCAAGAACAGAAACACTCACCCCTGCCTACCCATACGTCCTGATTGGCAGCCTCTCTCTGCAGCTATGAAACCCCACCCTCCTCTCTGATCACACTGATGTGCTGGCAGGTGCTCTTAGCCTGCAGCATCTCTCACCCCCTTTTTCTGATCACACTTTGTGCTGGCAGTGATAACTAAATGCACAACAGTGCACTAATTTTTTACTATGATAAATATACAGCACACAGTGTGCTTACATCACATCGCTGTTGCCACACCCACTGTTTCTCCTCAATGTTTCTCTCCATCGCCAATGCTCTAATACTTTCACAAATAACTTAGGAACTACAGGGACTTTTGGAAAATGGATTGAAGTCTGGGACAGTGCAACATGTAGCCTGAGACAATGGGACAACAATCAGGCTTGCCTTTAGTATTACTTTAAAGACAGGGAAACTCAATCTACAAGCAACCACATTAGAATGAGGCAATATAACTGAGAGCAAAGTACTAGGCAGGAAAATGCAACAAAATATTAACCGTAATACATGAAAAAACACAGATTTATGGAAATAAATGCAACAATATAATAAAAAAGACCGGCACAAAGGTGTGGTTCTGACCAGAAAGGGTTCTTGGACCCCAGCAGCATTTAGGAGCAGTGTAAGAAGCTTGCTAGGCACCAGATCAGGATGAGAACATCTCAGTCCCAGATGTAGGGGGATGCTAGTAAATAAATCAGGATGAGAGTCAGGGATGAGACTGCAATCCCACCTACCCCCCAACCCTTGCCCTGGTACACGACCACAGTGAACCCACCAGCCTGGACACTGTAGCCCATGTTCTAACCCTGCAAACCTAAAGCCTCATTATCATGGCTCACCCATGCCCTAGTTTTGGCCCCTATAATACTAAAGCTTCAATAACATTGCTTATATCCAACCCTGCCCATTATCTGTACCTGCAGTGCTATAGCCTCAGCTGTTGAATGCATTTGTTGACCAGCTGGGAAGCAGTATTTGCGCAGGACTCAGCAGCTTGTGGCCTGGACATAGGCTGGCCATGGCAAGTAAAATCCCAGGCTATTTATGATGCCAGTCAGCCCCTGATTACACCTTGGTTGTAAGTACTAAACCCTGGCAGTGATTTCTTTTTTGGGCTTTGATGTATCTGCTAGCTCAAAAGCTCTGATGCTGGATGTTAGTGCTCCCACTGGAGCAGTGACATGTGACTAATTCCTGTTGTAATCAATGGCATTGATGAGATAGCATGGAAGTGGTCTTTCTGAAGTTTAGTTTAAAGGAAAACTCTTTTTTGTCAAGTTTTTGGTGTTCTGCCTTATTGTTTTTCTCTTCTAGGATGCAAACTAAACCCATGTGTTAGGATTGTGCCCCTGGATCTGTGATTTACTTATTCGCATGCCGTTTCCAAGTTTATATTCCTGCGTGGCTGTAATAATTGGAGTGTTTTTTCTGGCCTGAGTAAAAAGAACTGACTGTATAGTCCAGAATCCTCCCACTGTAACAGGCAGAGCCGGATTATGAGGGGGGCGTAAGTGCACGCCCCGGGGCCTCCCCCACTTGCCCTGCAAAGAGGACCTCCACCAACCTTTGGGTTATGATCTGGTCCAGGAAGCTTTTCAGTCTTTGGTCTGAGGGGCCAGCAACAAAGCTATCGGTGGTAGTGGGGGCCCCCCGCATGTGAGCAAGACTTTTTTTGCAAACCTTTAGCTATAGCCACAACACGAGCACGACAGAGAGTGGGTTCAGAGCTGTCAATCGGCGGCCGCTCACTGCACATTGGACACCAAGCACAGCGGCTGGCAGCTAAGTTCAGGAAACTGTTTTTTGCTGGACTAGCTGGGCAACTACACTACCCCCCGTCATGAATGGCAAAGCAGGAGTTCCCAAGCAGCACGCACCCGCACAAGGGTGGCACAAGGGACTCAATCTGACGTTCCAGTAAGTGGCAGTGTGCCAGACAACCACCAGTCAGTTACTTTGCTGGACTATTATTTTAAAGGAAATAAAATACTGCCTCCACTACACGTATTCCGGCCCTGGTACCAGGTGAGCACTTTAGCAGCTTTGTCTAGTCAAGCAGCAGTAATGACCCTTCCCAGCTGGGTAGGTTCCCATAAAACCTTTACTACTACTGAGGAAGTCTCTGAACTGTACATCGAATGCACCAGTTACAAACAGATAGAACATTTAAAAAAATAACAGATAAGCTTAGCACATTGAAGACGTAATTTTGGCAGGCAATGATGGAACTTCATTGAAAGTCATTGAAAGTGGAATTACTCTTTAAGCTGGGGGAGCCTATGGCCAGTAAGCTATCAGAGAGGTGTAGGGGCAGCCCTCTTCAATGTCCTTTTATAATATAATAGCTGAAATAGAAATTTCTTTTACTGTTGCAGTTTCACCACGAGAGTCGACTTTAATTAGAATGTAAGGCAGTAATTCATTTGATCCATCTGTTGAACGCGGCACATTCTGCATGGTAATGATCCTGTTCAGAGAGGTATAACCTGGAGCCTCCGCTGGGAGCCATAGCTCTACACCAAGAGCTTCAGAGAAGATGCAGTATTTCTATTAGCGATGTCCCATCCTAAATTAATAATTAGGGCCTAAGTTTAGACGAGGCTGTTTGTCTTATTTCTCGCTGCTGTCTGTGCTAATGCTCAGGGGCAGTTTTGTCGGCAGTGCTTTCAATACTAAATGAACATTTTGACGGATGAGTTTGTAATACTCATTTAAACTATAATTCCCCAGGCTGTGCTCTCAGAGGCTAAAGCCTGGCAGATAACTGTGCTGGGGCAGTTATATTAGCTGAAGCATGATAGTAAATTGCAGCCGGTATGGTCATCTGGTTGGTAGGGGCCATGGCAAGTGTCTCATAATCAATTTGGCAGATCCCCAGACTAATACCCATTTGCATACCAGGATAAAACAAGACATTGTGGATTTTTTTTCAATACTAGCACAATCTTATTGGCGTTTTAGACAATAATTTTAATATTGCTCCAGTTGTCTTTGCACTAGATCAGATAATGTCACAGGAGAGAAAAGTCTTAAATGATGTAGACTCACTGGCCACATATGGTTGGTAAATGTCCTCTGAGGGCTAAGAATGCAATAGCGCAAGCGTTCACAGCTACCCTTGAGAGGGTTTGACCCATACTCCAAACCTTTAGAGGTGTGAGGGATACTGACTTAGGGTATTCAAGAAAGAATCCATGGAGTGCGGCAGTTCACAGGACCTAGACACATTATTTAAAATGCAGGCCTAGGCTGGTTACAGGGCCTGGCATGGTAAATGTGAAGATGGACCAATGACTAAATCAGTTGGCTCAGGAACAACCTGGAAACAGGAAACAACTTGATTTAGGAACATCCTGGAAACAGGAAACAACTTGATTTAGGAACATCCTGGAAACAGGGCACAACTTGATTCAGGAACAACCTGAAAGCAAGGAACTACTTTTTCAGAAACAAGCAGGAAACAGTGTAAGCTTTGATTAAAAAAAAAAAACCCTGGAAACAGGATTTTGTCCATCATGGATTTTGCTCTGTTTTACCCTGGCATCCAGATTGGGGAAACCTCATATAGTGAAACCCTCTGGTTTGCCCTCAAAACTCATCTTAACTGGTTCCATGGTACATGAGCGGGTCCTTTCCTCAATCACCGTCCGCTATAGGTGCATTCATCATAGGATCGACAGAAAGGTAGGATTTGTGGCGATCACAAGGGATTTCACATAGTCAGCTGGCCACACAGAAATTTAGTCCGCATTAAAGTAATGGTCCAGGCTAGAAAACAACAAACTATACTCACTCTTTGTTTCTCGCAGATAATCGCTGGTAGTTAGGTGCTCTGGATCTTACATGATCATCAGCTTGAGCCTCAGGCTGATCACCAGTCACATTCATCTTTCCATCATCAGTCACAGTGTCAGGACCGAGTGACGCGGGACTCGATCTGACAATCAGGTAAGATCCAGAGCGCTGATCCAGGGATCAACTGTGAGGGACAAAAGATGAGTATAGACTTTGTTGTTTTCTAACTTGGACAATCACTTTAAATTCAGGAACATCCTGGTAACAAAGCACAAACAACCTGGAAACAGGTTTTGCACATACAGGGCTGGGAGAAATGGGGTCCTAATTGGCGCTAAAGTGTCCTGTGGGTCCACTTCCACTCACAAACTTAATCCAGACAGGCCTCAAGACAACCTAAAGTGGACCTATGGTCATAAAAGACTTCAGATTTACTAACATACCCATCCCCAGGGCATTCGATTTGGGATGAATCTGTAGTTGATGATTTTCCAGGCTAAGTGTAAAAACTGACTGTACCTTCAATGCAGAGGATTAATCTTGGTGTAGATGGCATAAAGGGTGGTGGTTGAGATTTAGCCCCTCTACTGTAACCCAGACCCTGGGTTTTATTTATTCAGGATCACCATTTTTTAGCATTGATAGGTCACCCAATCTCCACCCTTCTTATTGCATCAGATGTGTGAGACACACTAATAGAATTGTGTGCAGGGCAGGATCTCTACTTCATGATTTGCTTGTCTATCTTGTACCTGCTTATTTGTATAGTTCTACCTATCAGTGCTACAGAAAGGGGGCTTAATATCAGCTACTTTATTCAGCAGTTCACCTGGATGAATCTTCGGCTTTGCAGATACACAACCAATGATTAATTCTTACTATTAGCCTTGACAATCCCTTTAACAATACCTTGGAAGTCCCAAATCAGCCTTTAATGTTCACTATTACACATTACTGGGCAATGGCAGTTCCTGTGTGTCCCCTTTTCTGCTTTTTTGCACAATAAATTACGTGTGACTGTGAACATATGACTGTTGGCTGTGTATAACCTTCCAAATGTCTAGCAAAAGGATTAATGTATTTATTTAGGGGAACAACGAGATTGGGTTCTAGAGAAATCATTTCATTTTTTCCAGTTCCATCAAGTTGCTAGCGCTAAAGCAATTGTGTGTTTGCAAGCGATAGTGCTTGCAATCGCAATTTAAAGTGGACCCAAACACATTTCCTAAGTGAAGCTGCAAGCACAGAGGCATTCAGATTGCTGGAGCCCCCCCCCCCGCGCATTGACTCCAGCAGCACCCACAATTCTTAGTTGAACCTTGTTCCCTCAGGCAAAATGCTGTCCCACGTTTGGCCGTTGGCAGTTATGTGGGCCTGCCTTGATCGGTGGCCTGAAATGAGCAGACGATACCGACTCACATTAACGCCGGCAGCCAATTGTGGGGTCACATTTTGGCTGAGGATCGTGGTTCAGGTAAGAACGGCACTGTGGGGGTCTATGCGTGGGGGGGTTCAACAGTTTGGATGCCCCTCTAAGTCTGTCATGCAGATCAACACCAAATAGGTAGGGTAATGGATAGGGGTCTGCTTTAACAAAAATTATGGGAGTGGTGTTTTTGTAATCACCCAGCGATTGCCACACTATAGTGTGTAACAGCCCATAAGCTACAATTTCGGGGCACTAGGGTGCCTGGCCGGGGGCACATGCTCTGGGGAGCGAGGGGGATACTTGGACCTAGGGTAGGGCATCCCATGTCGGTGCAGCATGTGTGGGTGGAGGTGCACTTACTGGCTCGAACGTCGCTTGGATCCAGAGATGACACCCATGGTTGAACTCAACTCTGTCTTTATTGGTAAGCCTCCTTCCATGGCAAACACAGCAAACAGTTAGTACAGCACGATCCACAGGTTACAACAACAGTCAATGGTAATGATCGTCTCCATGACTGGCTCTCGGCTCCTCCACACTACATTGCACTGCATCCCCTCATAGCAAAGTCTAGACGTAGAACAGAACACTCTAGAAGGGTAGGTCTCCTCCTTATGTAATCTTGGTATTGTTGCCTTTCCAACTAATGTTGCGAGTCCCAATCAATGGCAGGGCAGTTAATGTTGCCAATGCCATCTGGCTTAGTCTCTATTTACCAACTTAAAGAAAGACTCTAAACCATTAAAGTACTGTTCTGTCCATTCCCTAGGCAATACTGCCATCATGTGGTTTCATGACGCAATAGGCCTAAGAATTGCATCCAACAGGTTTAACTACTCTAATTAACGGTTCCTATTCACTATCAGGGCCTACTCCACTGACAGGGCTCTAATGTTTTTTACTATAAGTGTTGCCCATGGTCCACCCGTCACATCCTCCCCTGCTTTAAATTAAAGCCCCAGCTTTACAAGGTTACTCACCTCAGTCTCAACCCGTGTGAGTTAGTCCCACCAAGAACACTACCGCTAGTTTAGGAGGTGAGTATCGGTCAAGCATCTTGTGTAGCTCCTGCCACTTTAAGGCTTTACCTTGCACTGGTCTCATGAGACAGGTAAGTCTCTTTCTCCCGAAGCTTGCAGCATCCAGGTTAACTACCTGCAAGGTGTGTAAGAAATTAGGCGGTGGCCATCCCTTGTACGGTGTTGTATCCTAAGTACAAGGATGGGTGTAATGGTGCAACGTTACTTTACAACTACTTTTACCTTAGGATTTTCACAACTTCCCTTGAAGAGCTAGGCAGTATGAGCCAAGTGTCTGTAGCATCAGAATGCACTGACACAACATACCTGAGAAGGTTTCTTCTCTTACCTACTCCCGCAGGTTATTGCTTAATTCCTAAGTGGTTAATTTATTAGTTACTAGAAACATGACCATCAGCACACAGCAGTGCAGCATGAGCGGAGCACCTCTGACAGGTTTTACCTCACTTCACACACTCGAGAGTAAGTGATCTCTTAACCCTTTTGCGGTCAGATGTCACATTTAACATGTGTACAATATTTACAAGTTTGGTAAGGGGTTTTCCTATTGTTTGCCCGAGGATACACCTCGGTGTGTTCTATGATATGAGGCTAGGGCTTACAATGCTAGATTCTCATACCACAGGTGGGCTTTTAGGAAAGAACCTCCCTTTAGATCTATAAGACCTGTAAACTCCTCCTTCCATTGAATGTGATAGTGGAAACAGCATCCTACAGTGACACTTTTCCAAATCAACATTCCCTTCTGCATTTTTTTTACCCCCTCTGAGCATGCTCACCTTAAGCTTCGTCATGACTACTTTTCAACTCCTACCGAGTCTATTCTCTCATGAGGCGCTCTCGTCTCTCAGGCGTGGACCTATGAAACCTGCAGATCATCTAAGTCCTCTGGGCCATTAATAGTACCACCCTTCAGACTCTCAACTTTCTCTGGAGAGACAAACCAGTCTTACACTACATCCGCTGGTTCTCCCCCTTCTCGCAACCCTGTAGAGTTGGTGAGGACCCAAACTGGTAAAACAGTGACTCACGCCCCTCCACATTTTTCGCCTTAATTCCAGTAATGACAGGTGTCTGCTAATAGCAGCAATGTCTGTATTACAAATTAAGGGGGCCAGGCATCTGACTTACTTCTCCTTCAGTCAGCATCTGGCGTACTCTCCTTCCGCCCAGACATCTAACGTACTTCTCCTTCCGTTAGGCATCTGACTTACTGCTGCTTCTGTCAGGTAAACATCTTCGGACCTGTGATGAGAAGATCAGCTCTTAGGTAAGTAGCTTTCCACCACACTCCAGGGTTCTTCTTTAAACTCAAACTTTCAACTAAACTCTTTTTAATTCTTTTGAAACCACTCCTTGAAACACTTGGGGCTGTTCCAACACCCATGTGAGCACTCCTGGAAATACTTGCGGCTGTTTCAGACCCAATTTGAACACTTCTTGAAACACTTGTGCTGTTTTAACACCATGGTTAACCCTCATGCTAACTCAAGCGCTTTTACATGTAAAAATTTACACTGTTCCTCAAGGACCACTTGCTACATCTAGGAGGGAAAGGGTTAGTACTGGTTGGGCTCCTTTAAGAGTGACTCCCTTAACCAGACCGATACCCAAATTCCTAGAGAGCCTCAGCACGTAGGTGATCAAGCTACAATGCTGAAGTGACACCTTAAAATACACACAATGACATAAGACATTTTCTATCATTATTAACTACTAAATTGAATCAACAGTTAAAGACCAAGGTTGCTGTAAAACTCTTTTATTTACTGCCAAGCAGGAGTTTACACTAATGCAACCATAATGGATTCTCCAGACAAGCTGTACCAAATTGAGGTATGGCGGCCACCCTCCCCTGCTTTTACGAGGGCGCTGGCGCCGTCAAACCTTAAAACATAATTTGCTTAACCCTTTCGCTGCCAGCTTTTGTCACGCTCTGTTGCCAGACCATTTTTCACTATTTTGCGCTACACATGTTCAACTGTGATTTTTGAAAGGATTTCCAGGGATTTTCCAGGAAAATTATATATTGTTTTTTTCAACAGAGTCTGGGCTTCAACAAGAAATGTCTTTTTTGGCCTTTTTTAGTGTATTCTCAATACCTTTTGGTAAAAAATGTGATAACATTTTATTGAAAAACTTACATTTTTTATTACAAAAAAACACTACAAATTGCAAAAAATAGTTTTTCAATAAAATTTTATTGCGTGCGAGACCCCAATTTCTCCCAGTCACAGCAGTACCACATATGTATTGGTAGACACCCTTTCCAGCACAGGAAACTCCCCCAAACTGAAACAGAGATGTAGGAGATTTTCAGATAAAGTACAACTGCGCTATGTGCTATGCGCACCTTGCAGTTTTTCCAGAAAAACAACCCTTTACATTTGAAATACCACCAACAAACTATATATTCTCTGGAAGTAGCCTCAAGCTTTCTAGGGGTACCAATCTTGTTTATGTGGGCTTAGTTTTCTGGAAGTAATCCCTCAATGTATTCTTTGGTTGCACAAAGTTTCCCTAAAAAAGAATAAAAAGAAAGAATCAAGCCACATTTTCCTAAAAAAAAAAAAATATATGCAAACAAGAAAAAACAAGTCTCAAAAAGCAACATGCGCCGAACAGAACGACACCCAACATGCATAGGTACTGTCAAGGGAAGAGTTGGCAAACACCACAAAGTAATGTGTGCGCATAACAGTAATTTTACTTGAAAATTTCAGCTCTGCAGACAAAGTGCGCACCTTGCAATTTTTCAACCAAAACAACCCTTTACATTTGGAATATCCACGATAAACCATATATTCCCTGAAAGTACACATGTTAAGCTTTCTACGAGTACCCAGCTTGTTGTAGTAGGCTCACCTTTCTGGAAGTAATCCCTCGAAGAAAATGAATAAAAAACTTTATAAATAACATGTTTTCCTAAAATATAAATATGCAAACAAGAACAAGAAACATGCATAGGTACTATTAACCCTTTTAATTGCCAGCCTACTTGAAGTTTTGTCACCCTCTGTTGACAGGTAATTTATCCCCATTTTGCGCCATGTTTAACCGTGATTTTTGCCAGAATTTTCAGGAATATATATATATATATATATATATATATATATATATATATATATAGAAGCAGTTTAGGCTTTAACATGAAATGTCTTGTTTGTAATTTTTCTACTGTTTTTTAAATATTTTTGCGTAAAAAAAACAAAAAAATAAATAAAATAATATTTTTTAGACAATTGTCCCCTTTTTTTTAAAATAAAACATTTGTTTTATTAATGAAAACCATATTGCATGTGAAATCCCCATTTCTCCTGATTACAACGGTACCACATATGTATCGGTAGCCCCCCCCATTCTTGCCCAGGAGACCCCCCCAAACTGAAAAGAGCACTTTATAACATTTACAAATAAAATACTACTATCCACACTATAAACATAAGGGGTTAGTTTAAAAAATGACAAAGGGTCCCCCCTCCTGGGGGGGGGGGCATTTTTTGGGGAATTTTAAGGGTTAAAAACCCTTAAAAATCCCCCAAAAAATTACGTGGGGCCCCCCTTACCCATCATAACCAGCCCAGGACCAGCTATGGGGGCTTGTAGGAACAGGGCGAAATGGCCAGTTTTGGTGGCCCCCCGCCCTGCCAGCTACAAGCTCCGTGGGCTCCAGGCTCTTCTGCCCCCCCCGGGCTTTGGGGAGGCAGGTAATTGTGGGTGCCGGGGGTTAATGGCAAGTCACGCACTAGCCGCAGGTGACTTGCCAGTCCCCAGCCTTGTAAACTGATATAGGGGTCTCATGGACCCCTTACCAGTTTACAAGGGGTTAACAGTAAAAAAAAACACACAGACACATGGAGAAAAAATATTTTAATTGTTTTTTTTATTTTCTTTTATACTTACCTCCCATCCATCCTGGAGCACTGTGTTCCACGCTGATCACTCTGGCTTCTGCTCTCCTGCTGCTGCTGGAAGCCTTTTATAGCTGCTGGGCAACCCTTAAAAATCCCCCCCCCCAAAAAATGACATAGGCTAACCCTAACCCTTAAAAATTAAAAAAAAATGGGGTCCCCCCTCCCAGGGGGGTGCTTGGCACTTAAAGGGATAAACCTCTACGAAAATAAAACTTTTCTTACTTTCTATAAAAATAAAGTTTTCCTTAAACTCTTATACATGGTTATCACCAGGCAACAGTATTAGCATAAACAGTTCTGTTTCAAACTCTTTTGAAAGCAGCAGCACTTGTAAACAACGGAAAGGGTTAACTTAGCCTGCACTAGGCCCAGGCTTCAGCCCCTAGCTTAAGGGGCATAATAAGTGGGGTCAGGCAGCGACACAAGCTTCTCCTCTCTCCAGCGGCTCACACTATGGACCCTTGGTCCAATAGTCGGGCTGACCACGGTCACCTGGTCCATATAAATGTTCCGGCCCATATGCATCTGGCGATATATGTCCTGGAACTTGTCCCAATTCTCTTGGCCTAGGTCATGAAGGGAAACTCCCTCAGGCAAATACATCTTAATCCTGATTTTCTCCTCAACCCAGGAATCATGGACCTCCTCAATGTAAAGCATCCCTCCTTTGTCCAGGTAAGGGTACTCCATCCCAGTCTTGAGGGCACATTGGACATGGACCCAGCGTTGGGCCTCAGACAAGCTGGAAAACCTTGTAGAATCTCCCAACCCCGGCAAAACATATGGGTTCTCGGCCCGCACTGTAAAGTGCTATATTGGGGCCCCGGGCGTAATGGGAGAGGGCTGGCGGGGATGTCCACCTTCCGCGGGCTAGCGGTGGAACTCCAGCAGCTCCCCAGGACAGGGCTGGGGCAACTGTCTCCTCATGGGCTAGGATCAGCAGTAACAGTACCTTGTTGATGCACCACAGCGTCAATGGTAATGGTCGCCTCCATGGCTGGCTCTCGGCTCCTCCACACTACATTGCACTGCATCCCCTCATAGCAAAGTCTAGGTGTAGAACAGAACACTCTAGAAGGGTAGGTCTCCTCCTTATGTAACCTTGGTATTGTTGCCTTTCCAACTAATGTTGCGAGTCCCAACCAATGGCTGGGCAGTTAATGTTGCCAATGCCATCTGGCTTAGTCTCTATTTACCAACTTAAAGAAAGACTCTAAACCATTAACCCTTTAAGTGCCAGCCTACCTGCAGCATTTGTCACTCCCTGTTGCCAGACCCTTTTCTGCCATTTTGCACTGTACATGTTCAACTCTAATTTTTGAAGGGATTTCCAGAAATGTCCTAGGAAAATTATATATTGTTTTTTTCAGCACAGTCTGGGCTTTAATAAAACATGTCTTGTTTTTAAGTTTGTTAGTGTTTTTTTTATATTTTTGTGGAAAATGTGTTCAAAAAAATAAAAAATAAAAATTTTAACATTTTGTAGTGTTTTTCCTCAATAAAACATGCAAGTTTTACCAGAAACCCATACTGTGTGTAAAAGCCCTATTCCTCACGATTGCAACGCTACCACATATGTATTGGTAGCCCCCCTTTCCTGCCCAGGAGACCCCCCAAACTGAAAAGAGTGCTCGAGGAGATTTTCAAAGAAAACACAACTATTCCGCACTCCTTACAGTTTTTCCATAAAAACACCCCTTTACATCTGAAATATCCCCCCAAAACCATATATCTACTGAAAGTACACACCTCAAGCTTTCTAGGCGTACCAGGCTTGGTGTTGTGGCCACAGATGTCCAGGTGGAATCCATCGACAAAATCAGGCTTTTCACAGGGTTTCTTGACAACAATAATAAAAAAACAGAATCAAACCCACATTTTCCTAAATAATTCCTAAATAAAATATGCTAAACTAAAAATACACCATTGGAAACGGCAAGGTACCCCAAACAGAATAATACCCAACACGCATAGCTACCTGCAAGGGTAGGGTTACCAATCACCCCAAACTAAAGCATGCGCATAAACGACATTTCACTTGGAAATTCCTGGTCTGCAGACAAAGTGCACGCCTCGCGCTTTTTCAACCAAAACAACACTTTTCAATTCAAATACCCCCCACAAACCATATATTGTCTGAAAGTACATACCTTAGGCATTCTAGGTGTACCAGGCTTGTTGCCGTGGGTGCAGCTTTCTGGGCGCAAGCCTTCAAGGAATAACCTGGTTGCACCATATTTTGCAAAAAAAATTGTTAAAATGCTGAAGCAAACCCACATTTTCCTAAACAAAATATGATAAACGTAAAAAAACACACCAAATTGGAAATGTCAAGGTCCCCTGAACAGAATAATACCCAACACGCATAGCTACCTGCAAGGGTAGGGTTACCAATCACCCCGAACTAAAGCATGCGCATAAATGGCATTTCACTTGAAAATTCCTACTCTGCAGACAAAGTGCACACCTCGAGCTTTTTCAACCAAAACAACACTTTTCAATTCAAATAACCCCCACAAATCATATATTCTCTGAAAGTACACACCTTAGGCATTCTAGGTGTACCAGGCTTGTTGCCGTGGGTGCAGCTTTCTGGGCGCAAGCCTTGAAGGAATAACCCGGTTCCACCAGATTTTGCAAAAAAAATAGTTAAAATGCTGAAGCAAACCCACATTTTCCTAAACAAAATATGATAAACATAAAAAAAACACACCAAATTGGAAATGGCAAGGTCCCCTGAACAGAATAATATCCAACACGCATAGCTACCTGCAAGGATAGGGTTACCAATCACCCCAAACTAAAGCATGCGCATAAATGGCATTTCACTTGAAAATTCCTACTCTGCAGACAAAGTGCACACCTCTCGCTTTTTCAACCAAAACAACACTTTGTAATTCAAATACCCCCCACAAACCATATAGTGTCTGAAAGTACACACCTTAGGCATTCTAGATGTACCAGGCTTGTTGCCGTGGGTACAGCTTTCTGGACGCAAACCTTCAAGGAATAACCCGGTTGCACCGGATTTTGCAAAAAAAATAGTTAAATGCTGAAGCAAACCCACATTTTCCTAAATAAAATATGCTAAACATAAAAAAACACACCAAATTGGAAACGGCATGGTTCCCTGAACAGAATAATACCCAACATGCATAGCTACCTGCAAGGGTAGGGTTACCAATCACCCCAAACTAAAGCATGCTCTATGTAAAAACAACACAACCCTTTACATTTCTTACCTGCACTAAGAGGTGTAATTAGGGTTAGAATGGTGAGCTGCAATTAGAATACTGTAGCTGTGGCATCAGATTATAAGATCAGTGATCAATATCAGGTATCAAGAACCTAAAAAGGGGCCCATGTTTTAATCATCACTTGCCACAAGTATCCAGCTGCTCCTGCTCCAGCACTTCCCAACGAGTCAGCAATGTATTCAAAGAAACTAAAGGAAAAGAAAATGTAATGACCACACAAAATACCTGTGCCAGCACACAGGAAACATAAATTAACTAAAAGGGGCCCACCTACAATCTAAAACAAAAAATGCAGAACAAAATGCATAGCTCAAAAATCTAGTTGCGTATGACAGATCTCAAAGCAACCTTCTCTAGCATAAACCGGGATGGCTGGGACAGGTCGGGCAATAGTGCCGCACGTCCTTTCTGATGCCATGCTTCCTGCATACTCTGCAAGGCTTTTGGGGATACCTCTTACCACCGAGATCGGGAAGTAACTTTATAAAATGCTTCCCAACTAATCTGACCTGATTGTCATTACTAGCCATACTTGGTACCTCCTCAGTATCCCCAAACAACAAAGTAGGGAGTAACTGTTGCTGGTATTTAACAAAAGATAAATTGGAGCCTGGTACTGCTGCCTTGAAGACAACAAAGCTGTTGTAAGTTGCCACTTGGACCAAATGGATAGCAACTTTTGTGTACCAGGCTCTGGTTTTTCAACGCCACCCATGAATTTATTATAATCTTTTATGCAATGTGGTTTTTGGGAAGGGGCTAGGGGACCACGCTGCCGTATATTCACCACTGACTCATCTTGGATTGTTTTCAGTAGGAATACTTTTTTTCTGTCCATAAATTTCACGGCCAGGAGCTCATTGCTTCTTAGAGCGTAAGACTCACCCCGTTTAAGTTTTTTATCAAGTATTGACCTGGGCAAGCCTTTTCGATTTGGGTTGATGGTGCCACAGGCGGGGTATCTAATGAATAAAGGGCTCTAAATAAGGGGATGCTTGTATAGAAGTTGTCCACATATAAGTGGTAACCTCTCCCCAATAGAGGAGTCATGAGCTCCCAAACGATCTTTCCACTGACTGAAAAATCAAGGGGACAACCAGGGGGGTCCAAATGTGTGTCCCTTCCTTCATATATTCGAAAATATTTGGTATACCCGGTCGCACTTTCACATAATTTGTAAAATTTTATCCCATAGCGGGCACGCTTGCTAGGTTTGCTAGCTATATTGATGAAAAATAATGCGCCCTTTAAACAGCAGAAGTGACTCGTCAATACTTAATTTTTGGGAGGGGGTGTACACTTCTGCGAAGCGCTTCGACAGGCTATTAATTAGGGGTCTTAATTTATGCAGCCTGTCGTGACCGGATTGACCACGGGGAATAGCAGTGGAATTGTCGTTAAAATGCAGGAACCGCAGTAAAATTTGGTAGCGGTTTCTGGACATTATGGCCGGAAATAATGGGGTTGCCAGTATGGATTGGGTATCCCAGTAGGAGGAAATACTAAATTTTTTTAGAATACCCATTGCTAGAGTGAGCCCCTAAAATTTCTTTATCTCACTCAAATTTGTGGGTTGCCATGCCTGAGCTCGGGCGTGCCTCTGGTGGGGGTTTTGCGCTAAGACCTGCTCGGCATAGACATTAGTATAGAAGACCATATCCAGTAGGATAGCTTCTGTAAGAAACAAATTGAAAAAGTCAATGACACGAAAGTTTGTGGTGTCTACTTTGACCCCGGGGACCGAATCAAAAGGGGGAATTTCAGGGGAAAAATTATTAGGAGGCCTCCACGCAGACGCTCCTTCACCAGCTTCAGCACTCGGTGCCTCCTCCTGCACTACACTAGCCTGCAGCGTGGCCTCACTTTGTGCGGCACTATCCCTTCTATGGTGGCTACTACTGGTAGCACTGCGCGGCTGTGTTTCCTCAGTAGAGGAGACACTGTCTGACTTGCTGTCTGATGGGAAGTACTCAGACCCTGACTGACGCCATCAGGTAAGCCACAGGTTCCTGTGCAGAGTACCACTTACCAGCCATACCCAAATGTGAAAAAGAATCTAACAAAAAAATCTAAAAAAACAAAACTAAAAATATTAAACTAAACTAAAGGGTCTTCCCAATCTAAAGGCTAGAACTAAAGACTAGAACTAAAGGCTAGAACTAAAAGCTAGAACTAAAGGCTAGAACTAAATGCAAAATACACAAAATAAAATTTCACAGTAAACAATAAAACAATGCAAATAAACAGTAAAAAATGAAAATAAAAGTGTATAGCTACAACCCGATGAGAAGTGGTGGAGTCAGGAGCAGCAGGTCAGGAGCAGCAGGTCACGGGATCCCAGCAGTCCATCCCTGGAGCAGCAGATCCGGCGGATGAAGAAGGTCTTCCTGGGGGTAGCAGGAATAGGTTCCCAAAAGCTGGAGGGGTTGGTCCTAAACGGGTAGGGGAGGCTAGGGTCCCAAAAAAGGAGGGGGGAGGCTAGGGTCCCAAAGTGCGAGGGATAAGCTTCCAAAAAGGAGGGGAGCTAAGGTCCCAAAGCTCGAAGGCAAAGGTTCCAAAAGGAGGGGGAGGCTAGGGTCCCAAAGCTCAAGGGCTAAGGTTCCAAAAGGAGGTGGAGGCTAGGGTCCCAAAGCTCAAGGGCTAAGGTTCTAAAAGAAGGGGGGAGGCTAGGATCACAAAGCGTGAGGGCTAAGGTTCCAAAAGGAGGGGAGCTAAGGTCCCAAAGCGCGAGGACTAAGGTCCCAAAAGGAGGGGGAGGCTAAGGTCCCAAAGCGTGAGGGCTAAGGTCCCAAAAGAGCAAGTGCTAAGGTCTAAACTAAGGCAGTAGCGATCTTCGGGTAAAACCAAATATCAGCGACACCTAAAGAAAAAAGTTAAAATTAGAATCCGTAGTAATAACTACCTGATCCCCCAATCTAACGGCACATGCAAGGGCAACAGCCATACTACGTTATACCTATACTAGAACCGTTGGAGTGATGGTAAGTTTTACCAGAAATCGGGGGGATTCACATGTTCTACATTGGTGCATCACAAATCCCAGATTTATTCATAACAGCTTTAGGTCAAAAGCAGATTTTTATGAATGAACCTGGTTACCAAAATTTGATTGTTTTATTAGGATGCGGGATAGGTGGTAGGTGCGCACCAGGCCTGGCTCACTCACAGGCAGTGCACGGAGTGGAGGCAGCAACAGAGGGGGGCCTGGAGGTGGCAGATGGGTTGTGATCTCCCATCACACTCCAACCATCAATCTGGTAACTGTGCACCACCCAGCATCTGCCGCCCCCCTGTCCCTGCCTCCACCCCCCACACTGCACCTGGGTATTTACTAAGTGAGCCAGGCCCATCATGCACCTACCGCCCCATCCCACACCTCAACAAATCTGCACAAAAAAAATAAAAAAAATTCGAGACCAAAAAAACTGGGAAGATTGTGGCACAGAGGGGGTGGAGGCGGCGTCAGAGAGGGGGCAGCGAGGCAGCAGATGGGTTGTGATCTTCAACCACACTGCAGCCATGAGCCAGTGATCTGGCACGACACGCCCCATAACTGCCACCACCACCCCCCCTCCACTGCCAACTGCACCCAAGCCGCCTATCACCCACCCCCCACTCACCCCCCACTGTATTTACACCCACTGCACGGATGGGTAAAATGCAGAGGAAGAATTCCTATGTGTGCGCAGCAAGTCCCAGCATGCCTACGGCCACCCATCCACACAGTGGTAACACCAAGTACCCCCACACCTCAGATCAGCATAAAAAAAAGGAAAAAAAAACAGCAGAAACCACACAGCATTTTTAGAGAGGCTGACAAGTGAACTACATGTCCCAGCATGCCTACGGCCACCCACCCACACAGGGGTGACACCCAGCACCCCCACACGCCTCAGATCAGCATAAAAAAAATTTAAAAAGAGGATCAGCATAAAAAAAAAAAAAAACAGCAGAAACTGCACAGCATTTTTAGAGAGGCTGACGAGTGAACTACATGTCCCAGGATGCCTACGGCCACCGACCCAGCCAAAAAATACCATTTTGTGAGTACTCACCTGAAAAATGGATATTGTTTGTGTGCCACACACCCCGCTTCACCTTTAATATTCTTCACATATTGGGTTAACTCACCGCCAGGTGACACTGTGCAGAGAGGAAGTCTTGTAACGAGCCCCCTTCCGGCCTATATATACCTGGTACCTCCCATTTATCACCAGTATATTAAAAAGCAGAAAGACAAGGTACCAGTAAATTAACGGTAACCTCCAAATAAATCAATATAAATAAAAGCTTCACCATATAAAGGATTCGGAATACCGAAAAGGGTGGGAGTGAAGCGGGGTGTGTGGCACACCAACAATATCCATTTTTCAGGTGAGTACTCACAAAATGGTATTATTCTTGGTGTGCCACACACCCCGCTTCACCTTTAATATTCTTCACATATTGGGACATCCAAAAGCAGTGTCCACAAGGGATGGGCAACTCAAGGCCAGGTGAAGCATAACTTAAATGACTGCAGTCTGCAGAACTTTGCGGCCAAAAACAGCATCCGCTGAGGCTCGCACATCAACTTTGTAAAACTTAGAAAAAGTATGAACAGAAGACCAAGTGGCGGCCTTACAAACTTGTTCAACAGAAGCTTGGTGCTGAAAAGCCCAAGACGCCCCAATGGCGCGAGTAGAATGAGCAGTGATACGAAAAGGGGGAACTTTCCCCTTAGCAGAATAGGCCGCAGTAACGACCTGACGTATCCACTTGCTAATGGCAGATTTGGCTGGTGCCAAACCCTTCTTAGGCCCATAGGGCACAACAAAAAAGGAATCCGTCTTACGAAAAGGAGACGTGATAATCAAGTAGTACTTAACACAGCGTACTACATCCAAACAATGCAAAACCCTCTCTTTGTCATTCTTAGGATTAGGACACAAGGAGGGAAGAACAATATCTTGGTTCAAATGAAAAGCAGAAACAACCTTAGGAAGAAAGTCTGGCTTGAACCGAAAGACCACTTTATCCTGATGCCTCTCAAAGTAAGGCACCTGGATAGACAAGGCCGCCAATTCCGAGACACGCCGGACCGAAGTGATCGCTACCAAGAAGACAATCTTCTGAGTCAGGGTAGACAAAGCAATATCTTGCAAAGGCTCAAAAGGAGGAGCCTGAAGAGCAGAAAGAACCAAATTCAAATCCCAAACCGGGAGTAATGGTTTCCTGGGAGGCCGCACATGCGTAACCCCCTGGAAAAAAGTTTTAACTAAAGGCTGAAGCGCAACACGCTTCTGAAAAAGATAGATAAGGCAGAAACTTGCCCTTTCAACGTACTTAGCTGAAGACCAGAGTCCAGCCCAGATTGTAAAAACTCCAGACCAAAAAGACCCTACAAGGAAAAGATCTCATCTCACACCAAGTGATGTAGGCTTTCCAAGTCCTATAGTAGATGATCGAAGAAGACCTCTTCCGGGCACTGATCAGAGTCTTGACAACTGAGTCAGAAAGACCCTCCTCCTTCAAGATGGAGGTTTCAGCAGCCAGGCCGACAAACCCAGCGCTGGTAAATTGGGGTAACACAACCGACCCTGAGTGAGCAGATCGGGCCGAAGAGGCAGGACGAACTGGTCCACTGCCAGCCGAACGATGTCTGCGAACCACACTCGCCTTTGCCACCTTGGGGCCACGAGAACGGCGGACACCTTTTCCAGAGCCAACTTCCGAAGCACCCTGCCCAGCATGGGTATCGGAGGAAACAGGTATAGAAATCCCAGATCCCCCCAGCTCAGGGACATGGCGTCCACTGCCAGAGCCAGAGGATCCTGGGAGAGCGACACGAAGTTCGGGAGCCTGTGATTGTGACGAGAGGCAAACAGGTCCACCTCTGGTGTCCCCCATCGGAGACACAGTGAGCAAAACACCCAAGGATGGCGAGCCCATTCTCCCCGACGGGGAGAGCCCCTGCTCAACCGGTCCGCTTCCTGGTTCTCCACTCCTGGAATGTATACCGCTGAGAGACAAGGAACATGGGCCTCTGCCCAGGTCAGGATCAGGGACACCTCTCTGAGAGCACTCAGACTGCGAGTCCCTCCCTGATGATTGATGTAAGCAACCGCTGTTCGATTGTCTGAACGCACCTGGACCGGAAGGCCCAGAATGTGCTGAGTCAGGAGAGCAAGCACCCGACGGATGGCTCTCAGTTCCAGAAAATTGATGGGTAAGTGGGCCTCTTGAGGTCCCCACTGCCGCTGGAACTGCAGCTCCTTCCAAAATCCGCCCCAACCCGACAGACTGGCGTCCGTGGTGACAATTTCCCAAAGAGGGGTCAGGAAAGACCTGCCCTTCACAAGATTGGTCGAGACCAACCACCACTGGAGGGACTGCCGGACCCGGGAGGACAACTGGAAGGGCTGATCCAGCGACCGAGGCTGCCGGTCCCAGGACGCCAACAGATAAAGCTGGAGCGTCCTCGTGTGAAAGTGAGCAAAAGGAACTGCCTCGAAAGAGGCGACCATCAACCCTATCAGCCTCATCCCCAGACGGATGGATGGCCGAGGATTGGAAAGTAGGACCCGAGCCAACTCCTGAATCAGATGAATTTTGGACTGGGGGAGAAACACTCTGTGTTGAAGAGAGTCCAACTGCATCCCCAGAAAGGACACCACCCTGGCCGGAGCGAGGGAGGACTTGGGGAAGTTGATCACCCAAGCAAAGCTTTCCAGCGTGGAGACCACCAACCTGGTGTCTGTCTCCGATTGATTGAGCGACGGAGCCATGATGAGAAGGTCGTCCAAATAAGGTACGACATGAATGCCCCGAGATCTGAAAATGGCCATGACCCCTGCCAGCACCTAGGTGAACACTCTTGGAGCTGAGGTAAGGCCAAACGGAAAGTGCCACGCATTGATAATGCTGATTTTCCATCACGAATCGAAGAAAACGTTGATGAGCGTGGCAGATGGGAACATGAAGATAAGCATCCTTGATGTCTATGGACGTCATGAAGTCCCCTTGCCGAAGGGAACCGACGGCCGTACGCAAGGTTTCCATGCGAAACTTCCGAACACGGATGAACCTGTTTGAGTAATTTCAGGTCCAGGACGGGACGGACTGACCCGTCTTTCTTGGGCACTGCGAAAAGATTGGAATAAAACCCGAGGCCCATCTCTAAGCGCGGTACCGGCCGGATGACCGCCATCTCTAACAGATTCTTTACCGACGGCAGGAGCCCCTGTGCGGCCAAAGGATCGATGGGCACCCGAGACCGAAAGAACCGTGAAGGAGGGCGAGAGTCGAATTCCAGTTTGTAACCGGACGACACTACCTCCCGGATCCATCTGTCCGGAATCTCCTGGTCCCAAACCTGGGAGAAGTGTCGTAATCGTCCCCCCGCCCGCACGGGTGAGGGCAGCCCCTCATTGCTGAGCGGGTTTACCAGAAGGCTTGGGCTTGGTGCCCCAGGACTGAGCGGGACGGCCACGGCCCCTCCCCCGAGTCCAACCTGCACCTCTGGTAGCGGGAAAGGAAGCCCCCCTACCCGCTCTGAATCCCCGAAATGAAGGCCTACCAGAACCTGCCCCCTTAAAGGGACGACGAGGCCTCTTGCGTTGTGGCATCTTACCACCCTTTGCGACTGAATCAATTTTCTCACCAAACAGACGCAAGCCCAAAAAGGGGAGAGCTGTGAGCACCTTTTTAGAAGCTGAGTCCGCTGACCACTGACGCAGCCATACTGACCGACGAATAGCCACCAGCATTGCAGCTGTCTTGCTACTCATAGCCAGCGCATCGTCCTGAGCGGATAGAACATAGGAAACAAAAGATTCACACTGCTTAAGCGCAGTAAACTCTTTACAAGTGGGATCGAGATCCCCATACAGCTCCTGAATTACAGACCTAACCGCCAATAGGAGAAGGGCCGAAGCACACACCGGGCGCATCATTGACCCAGCATAAATAAAACCATGGCGAGCGTACTGGTCAATCCGACGATCCTCCCCATCTTTAGGGACAGTGGTCTCAGAAGACTGTACCATAGCCGTGCTGGAGAGCCCTAGCACAGGGGTATCGACGTCAGGAGGGACGGACCAAAGCTTCACCAATTCTGGCGGAAAAGGATAACGCTTTTCCCAACTGGAAGGGATTCCAGATAACCGCGTGGGATGTTCCCATTCCTTAAGGACCACCCTCTCAAAGTGGTGTTGTCTGGGAAAAACCCAACGCGGCTGAGGCTCTTTAAACAACTGGCCCTTTGGCAGGGTGACAGCCTCAGGCGGATCTAAATTCAGAATTTCAAACATCTGAGCCAGAATGGACGGGGTGTCAAGGGAAACACCCACCGACCAATCGCCAATAGCATCAGCCTCAAGCTGATCTGCAGGCTCATCTGACTCCAACAGGAATTCTCCCTCGTCCGGGGAGCCATCGGACCATTCCACAGGCTCACATACCTGTGAAGCCGAAGGTATCGGAGTAAGGTGCTTCCGTTTTGCAGTGGCTTTTGACCCTGCTTTAACGGGCACTATTTTCCGGAGGCTGGCCAATCGCGCCACCACCTCGGATTGCGAATCCCCACTCTTGACAGTGTCATGCGGGGTCCGGAACAGGGATGCTGCTATAGCAAAGGCTCAGGCAGCAAGCCAGCCTGCAATCAGTGCGGCCAAGCCCCAGCTGCCCCCTAAAGCAGACCTAAACGCTGGCCAAGCCGGCCAGTACTTATCTGCAAGACCAAGGAAAGTCCTTTTAAGAGGAAAAATAAGAGGAACAATCAGACCGAGTGCACACATGCGGTGCAGTCTGCTAAGTGCATGAAAGTAAAACACACATGTTACAAAAAGTCATACAGTGAAATACACACACACAATACACAACCCTCTAACCCCCCCCCCCCCCCCATAGTGAAGGGAGAAGGGATCGTAACGGGAGAGTAAGGGGCTAAGGGGACCCTCGGGACAGGGGCATCCCATTTCCGGATCACCATGCCGGATAGCCGCATTGCCCCCAAAAGAGGGGGTCGAGCGGAGGAGATAAGCTCTTAGGCACCTATAGTGCCGTTTACCAATTGCCCAGTGAGCAGCCTAGGCTGGGAGGCTTCCAATCCACCATAAAGGTATAAACAATCAAAACCGGGCAGAAATAGACCAAAAGGGGGTGCCGGGGTAAGATCCCGGCTACCTGTAAGCAGGAGACTTCAATCTTCTGTCTTGTCGTCAAGCAGAGAGAAAAATACTGGTGATAAATGGGAGGTACCAGGTATATATAGGCCGGAAGGGGGCTCGTTACAAGACTTCCTCTCTGCACAGCGTCACCTGGCGGTGAGTTAACCCAATATGTGAAGAATATTAAAGGTGAAGCGGGGTGTGTGGCACACCAAGAATAAGACCCCACCCATACAGTGGTGACCCCCAGCACCCCCACACACCTCAGATCAGCATAAAAAAATTAAAAAAAAACAAGGATCAGCAAATAAAAAAAAAAAAAGGTCAGCACTCACAGTATGTTTCTATACAGTGAACTACATGTCCCAGCATGCCTACGGCCACCCACCCAGCCAAAGAAGACCCCACCCACACAGTGGTGACACCCAGCACCCCCACACCTCAGATCAGCATAAAAAAATTAAAAAAAAACAAGGATCAGCAAATAATACAAAAAAAAACAGAAACTGCACAGCATTTTTAGAGAGGCTGACAAGTGAACTACATGTCTCAGCATGTCTACGGCCACCCACCCAGCCACCACCCACAGTGGTGACACCCAGCACCCACACACACCTCAGATCAGCATAAAAAAATAAAACAAGGATCAGAAAAAAAAAAAAAATCAGCACCCACAGTATATTTTTTATAATTGAACTACATGCCCCAGCAAGCCTACGGCCAGCCACCCAGGCAAAGTCACCCCCCCACACACAAGGTAGGCCCCCCTGGCACCCCAGCCTATACCTGATCGGGGTAACCAAGAGTTAAAATGGTGGCGATGGCGGCCGTCTGGTGCACTACATGCACCAGCGTGCCTACGCCCACCCACCCAGGCACTTAAGTACCCTCAGACCCCATCAGGCCCCATCAGACCCCCACAGTCACCCACACACCCTCCCACACACCTTCACACATCTTCACCCACCTCTGGTTCGACGATCAAAGAGGAGAGGAAGCCACCGCATGTTGTTTATACAGTGGTGAAGCCGGCTGATGACAGCAGCCGCGCGCTCCACTTCTGATTGGTCTGGGGGTGATCAGGTGACTTGAGTGAGCCCAGGGTCACCTCCCCATGACCCCCAGAGGACCCTTCTGCATCGCTGATCCGCTGGCATCTGTGGCTGCCGATGGCCCTGAGGTGAGGAAATGTCAGGTACGTAACACCTACGTGCTTGGCACTTAGGTCCTTGCCAAGCCAGCACGTAGGTGTTACGTATCTGGCACTAAAAGGGTTAAAGTACTGTTTGGTCCATTCCATAGTCAATACTGCCATCATGTGGTTTCATGACGCAATAGGCCTAAGAACTGCATCCAACAGGTTTGACTACTCTAATTAATGGTTCCTATTCACTATCAGGGCCTACTCCACTGACAGGGCTCTAATGTTTTCTACTGAAAGTGTTGCCCATGGTTTCCACCCGTCACATGAACCTAGATGTAGCCTGCAACAATATGGAAATAATCAGCAATTTACGATTGGCTGTTTTTTCCCGCTTTAATGTAACCTCTCCTGGCTGTATGCATTCTCTTGTGTATATTGTTTAATCAATGTATTAATTGCCTAGTTAGTTAATTTGATAATGCAATTAAATTAGTCATTGATTAAATGTACTGCTTAATCACTTAATGGACATGAAAGCAGCGAGGGGGCACTGGTTGAACAATGCTGCCCAATTTTAGGCTTTCAATGTTTTAAAGGACCTGTCTAGGCACACACTAAGTTATTCCTATCTTATCCCCCATAGGAACTGTATGAAATGAGCCATTTGAAAGCATCACAAAAGTTCAGATTATATGAAAATGACTTATGTGTCTAATTGAAAACACATTCTGCACTTCAATTTTTGGGTCGTAGTAGGTCCAAGCTGAAAAGGACGTGTCATGGTGCAACTTTATGGATTAGGAGCACAATCTGCTTTATGAGGCCACTGTGGCTTTTGTAGAGGAATACAATTGAAATAAGGGAACATTTTGGAGCTTGGCTGCAGCATCTACCCAGCTCTACAGCAAATGGTGGTGAGGCACATGGGACAGGCATCAGCAGAGCAGCTTGCTGTGTTATTGTTGCCATTGGGTTTACACTCCCTTTAAAGTGGACCAACACCCGGGATTTTGACTATCCTGGGTATTGGTCCACTTCCACAGGGCACCCTGATCGTGGGTGCCCCGCTGTGTGAAACCCCCCAGAAAGCCCCGAAAACTCACCTGACCCCGCTCCCACGTGATTCGCCGCTGCCGGACAAGGAGAGGCAGCGACGGACAAGCTGAGCGGCGGCGGCCCGCGCATGCGCCGCTGGAATGAGGATTAGGTAGGATTTTCGGGAATCTGGGGGGGTTTCACACAGCGGGGCACCCCTGATCGGGGTGCTCCGCAGTCAGGGAGCTGATCGGCCCGGGAATCTTATAGATTACATAATGTATCTGGATGCCCAGGTCTTATTTATTTGTTTAAAGCCTAAATACAATTCAATTTTATATATATATATATATATATATATATATATATATATACATATATACTGAGGGTCTCTAGGGTGCAGAAAGTATTGTACCAGGGGAGTGCACCACAAGATATTTAGAATTTTTTTTCTTTTTTTTATACAAAAAAGTTAAAAGACTTCTCTGTCCTTCTGGGGGGGTCTGGAGGTCTCCCGACCCTTTAGGTTCGCCCCTGCCCACCCAAGCAGATTTTTGTCTGGGTCAGCTACAAAATGCATATCTGTTTTGTCCTGATGGATGGCTACTCTGTCTGGGCCATTTGCATGGAGCTATGTCTCTTCTGCACAGGGGCGTAACTGTAGGGGGTGCAGGGGGTGCGACTAGAGATGAGCGAACTTTTGAAAAATTCGATTCGACTGATTCGCCGAATTTTCCGACAAAAATCGTTTCGACCCGAATAAATTCGCGACGAATCGCTATTAAAAACGGCTATTTCTGAGCCTCCTAGAGCCTCAATAGGGTTGTAAACCATTCAGCCTTGCTGTAACACGCACAGGATGCGTGCTGGGTTAGTTAAATAATACTTTGAAGAAATATCACATGCAGATCAGAGGCATCGCTAATAGGATCGCAGAGCGGCACAATTGCAGAGAGTTGAAGTGGCATCACTATGAGGGGCAGAAGGAGCCCAAATATACACTGGAGTTGGCCTCAGGAGCCCAAAAATTGGATGAATCACACCCTGGAGTTGGCAGAAGTTGGCAGCAGCAGCAGCAGCAGGAGCCCAAATATACACTGGAGTTGGCCTCAGGAGCCCAAAAATTGGATGAATCACACCCTGGAGTTGGCAGGAGTTGACAGTAGCAGCAGCAGGAGCCCAAATATACACTGGAGTTGGCTTCAGGAGCCCAAAAATTGGATGAATCACACCCTGGAGTTGGCAGAAGTTGGCAGCAGCAGCAGCAGGAGCCCAAATATACACTGGAGTTGGCCTCAGGAGCCCAAAAATTGGATGAATCACACCCTGGAGTTGGCAGGAGTTGACAGTAGCAGCAGCAGGAGCCCAAATATACACTGGAGTTGGCTTCAGGAGCACAAAAATTGGATGAATCACACCCTGGAGTTGGCAGAAGTTGGCAGCAGCAGCAGCAGGAGCCCAAATATACACTGGAGTTGGCCTCAGGAGCCCAAAAATTGGATGAATCACACCCTGGAGTTGGCAGGAGTTGACAGTAGCAGCAGCAGGAGCCCAAATATACACTGGAGTTGGCTTCAGGAGCCCAAAAATTGGATGAATCACACCCTGGAGTTGGCAGAAGTTGGCAGCAGCAGCAGCAGGAGCCCAAATATACACTGGAGTTGGCCTCAGGAGCCCAAAAATTGGATGAATCACACCCTGGAGTTGGCAGGAGTTGACAGTAGCAGCAGCAGGAGCCCAAATATACACTGGAGTTGGCCTCAGGAGCCCAAAAATTGGATGAATCACACCCTGGAGTTGGCAGAAGTTGGCAGCAGCAGCAGCAGGAGCCCAAATATACACTGGAGTTGGCTTCAGGAGCCCAAAAATTGGATGAATCACACCCTGGAGATGGCAGAAGTTGGCAGCAGCAGCAGCAGGAGCCCAAATATACACTGGAGTTGGCTTCAGGAGCCCAAAAATTGGATGAATCACACCCTGGAGTTGGCAGAAGTTGGCAGCAGCAGCAGCAGGAGCCCAAATATACACTGGAGTTGGCCTCAGGAGCGCAAAAATTGGATGAATCACACCCTGGAGTTGGCAGCAGCAGCAGCAGGAGCCCAAATATTACTTAAAAGAGACACTGGGGTTGGCTTCAGGAGCCCAAAAATTGGATGAATCACACCCTGGAGTTGGCAGGAGTTGACAGCAGCAGCAGCAGGAGCCCAAATATACACTGGAGTTGGCTTCAGTAGCCCAAAAATTGGATGAATCACACCCTGGAGTTGGCAGGAGTTGACAGCAGCAGCAGCAGGAGCCCAAATATACACTGGAGTTGGCTTCAGGAGCCCAAAAATGGGATGAATCACACCCTGGAGTTGGCAGAAGTTGGCAGCAGCAGCAGCAGGAGCCCAAATATACACTGGAGTTGGCCTCAGGAGCCCAAAAATTGGATGAATCACACCCTGGAGTTGGCAGGAGTTGACAGTAGCAGCAGCAGGAGCCCAAATATACACTGGAGTTGGCTTCAGGAGCCCAAAAATTGGATGAATCACACCCTGGAGTTGGCAGGAGTTGACAGCAGCAGCAGCAGGAGCCCAAATATACACTGGAGTTGGCTTCAGTAGCCCAAAAATTGGATGAATCACACCCTGGAGTTGGCAGGAGTTGACAGCAGCAGCAGCAGGAGCCCAAATATACACTGGAGTTGGCTTCAGGAGCCCAAAAATTGGATGAATCACACCCTGGAGTTGGCAGAAGTTGGCAGCAGCAGCAGCAGGAGCCCAAATATACACTGGAGTTGGCCTCAGGAGCCCAAAAATTGGATGAATCACACCCTGGAGTTGGCAGGAGTTGACAGTAGCAGCAGCAGGAGCCCAAATATACACTGGAGTTGGCTTCAGGAGCCCAAAAATTGGATGAATCACACCCTGGAGTTGGCAGAAGTTGGCAGCAGCAGCAGCAGGAGCCCAAATATACACTGGAGTTGGCCTCAGGAGCCCAAAAATTGGATGAATCTCACCCTGGAGTTGGCAGGAGTTGACAGTAGCAGCAGCAGGAGCCCAAATATACACTGGAGTTGGCTTCAGGAGCCCAAAAATTGGATGAATCACACCCTGGAGTTGGCAGGAGTTGACAGTAGCAGCAGCAGGAGCCCAAATATACACTGGAGTTGGCTTCAGGAGCCCAAAAATTGGATGAATCACACCCTGGAGTTGGCAGAAGTTGGCAGCAGCAGCAGCAGGAGCCCAAATATACACTGGAGTTGGCCTCAGGAGCCCAAAAATTGGATGAATCTCACCCTGGAGTTGGCAGGAGTTGACAGTAGCAGCAGCAGGAGCCCAAATATACACTGGAGTTGGCTTCAGGAGCCCAAAAATTGGATGAATCACACCCTGGAGTTGGCAGAAGTTGGCAGCAGCAGCAGCAGGAGCCCAAATATACACTGGAGTTGGCCTCAGGAGCCCAAAAATTGGATGAATCACACCCTGGAGTTGGCAGGAGTTGACAGCAGCAGCAGCAGGAGCCCAAATATACACTGGAGTTGGCTTCAGGAGCCCAAAAATTGGATGAATCACACCCTGGAGTTGGCAGAAGTTGGCAGCAGCAGCAGCAGGAGCCCAAATATACACTGGAGTTGGCCTCAGGAGCCCAAAAATTGGATGAATCACACCCTGGAGTTGGCAGGAGTTGACAGTAGCAGCAGCAGGAGCCCAAATATACACTGGAGTTGGCTTCAGGAGCCCAAAAATTGGATGAATCACACCCTGGAGTTGGCAGAAGTTGGCAGCAGCAGCAGCAGGAGCCCAAATATACACTGGAGTTGGCCTCAGGAGCCCAAAAATTGGATGAATCACACCCTGGAGTTGGCAGGAGTTGACAGTAGCAGCAGCAGGAGCCCAAATATACACTGGAGTTGGCCTCAGGAGCCCAAAAATTGGATGAATCACACCCTGGAGTTGGCAGAAGTTGGCAGCAGCAGCAGCAGGAGCCCAAATATACACTGGAGTTGGCTTCAGGAGCCCAAAAATTGGATGAATCACACCCTGGAGTTGGCAGAAGTTGGCAGCAGCAGCAGCAGGAGCCCAAATATACACTGGAGTTGGCTTCAGGAGCCCAAAAATTGGATGAATCACACCCTGGAGTTGGCAGAAGTTGGCAGCAGCAGCAGCAGGAGCCCAAATATACACTGGAGTTGGCCTCAGGAGCCCAAAAATTGGATGAATCACACCCTGGAGTTGGCAGGAGTTGACAGCAGCAGCAGCAGGAGCCCAAATATACACTGGAGTTGGCTTCAGGAGCCCAAAAATTGGATGAATCACACCCTGGAGTTGGCAGAAGTTGGCAGCAGCAGCAGCAGGAGCCCAAATATACACTGGAGTTGGCCTCAGGAGCCCAAAAATTGGATGAATCACACCCTGGAGTTGGCAGGAGTTGACAGTAGCAGCAGCAGGAGCCCAAATATACACTGGAGTTGGCTTCAGGAGCCCAAAAATTGGATGAATCACACCCTGGAGTTGGCAGAAGTTGGCAGCAGCAGCAGCAGGAGCCCAAATATACACTGGAGTTGGCCTCAGGAGCCCAAAAATTGGATGAATCACACCCTGGAGTTGGCAGGAGTTGACAGTAGCAGCAGCAGGAGCCCAAATATACACTGGAGTTGGCTTCAGGAGCCCAAAAATTGGATGAATCACACCCTGGAGTTGGCAGGAGTTGACAGTAGCAGCAGCAGGAGCCCAAAAAATGGCCTAAAGACATAAATATGTTTTGCACCATTTGGAAAGTGTAAAACGTGGCACCATGCTGAATCTAGTCGCATGCATCAGGCATTGGTGGGTGGAAATCCTGGCTGATCCATCCCTGATTCATTTTGACAAAGGTGAGTCTCTCCACATTTTTAGTTGACAGACGAGTTCTCCTCGCCGTGACTATGGCCCCCGCCGCACTAAACACCCGCTCAGATGGCACGCTACTTGCCGGGCAGGACAGCTTTTCCAGGGCAAACTCTGCTAGTTGCAGCCACAAATCAAGTTTGGCTGCCCAGAAGTCCAGCGGATCCTCAAGGTGTGTTGGCATGGTCATGTCAAAGTATGACATGACCTGCTGGTTCAGGTCCTGCTCCAGGTCTTCCTGCTGCTCATGAGTAGCCTCACTATGCGGGTGTAGAAAGCTACTCATTAGCGACTGAAGACTGAGGCTGCTGCTGCTGATGGAGCTTCTGCTGCTGCTGCTGCCAACCCCCCCAGCGGCCATGGCAGTGGAAGGTGAGCGCAGAGGTCCCCTCGAGTCAGACCTGCGAGAGTATGGACCATGGCGCAGATAGGCATCGGCCAACTGCCTACGTAGAATGTCTTTGTAGTAGTTGAGTTTGTCCTCCCTCTCGGTGGGTTTAAAAAATGCCCCCATTTTGTGCCGGAAGCGAGGGTCCAATAAGGTGGACAGCCAGAAGTCATCCCGCCGACAGATGGAAACAATTCTGGGGTCACTACGCAAGCACGTGAGCATGCTTCGTGCCATTTGCGCAAGTGACTCGGATGGACTACCTGTCTCCATCTCCACTGCATACTGCCACGGTGTGCCCGGGTCCTCTGTCTCGCCTTCCTCAAAAACCTGTAGCTCCTCTGGCTGCTCCTGCTCCTCCTCTCCTGTCCGCTGACTAGATAAACCAGCCATTTCGCCAAGCCTAAACTGTGTTTCGCTGGGCAACTCCTCCTCCTCCTCTTCCTCCTCCTCCTCCAGTTCAGCTCCAACGGGGTTCATGTGGCCGTAAGATGTAAACGCCATGTCTCCAGTGCCCTGACCAGCCATGGTTTCCAACATGTGCTGTAGTACATGAAGCAGTGGAATCACGTCGTTCATCCCGTAATCCTGCCGACTGACAAATAAAGTGGCTTCCTCAAAGGGCCTGAGCAAACGGCAGGTGTCACGTATGAGCTGCCACTGGTTGACATTGAAGTTACACAGGGGAGTCCCCCTATCTGCTTGGATCATCAGGAAATCCGTGATGGCTTTTCTCTGTTCATATAATCGGTCCAACATGTGAAGGGTGGAATTCCAACGGGTGGAAACATCGCAAATCAGACTATGTTGGGGGATACCATTCTGACGCTGTAGCTCAAGAAGGGTGTGTTTGGCGGTGTAGGAGTGGCTGAAGTGCATGCAAAGTTTCCGTGAAGTTGTTAGGATGTCCTGCAGATGGGGGGAACACTTCAGAAACCGCTTGACAACCAGATTGAAGACGTGAGCCATGCAGGGGGCATGGGTCAGGCTTCCTTGGCGCAGCGCAGACAAAATGTTCTTCCCATTGTCGGTAACCATGATTCCCATTTTAAGTTTTCTCGGAGTAAGCCATGTTTGGATTTCCTGATGAATACATTTAAGCAGTTCCTCCCCTGTGTGACTCCGTTCGCCAAGACAAACCATGTGAAGCACTGCGTGACACCTCCGTGCCCTGCACACATGGTAGACTGGAGGGGCACTGAGACTTGAGCCTACAGTGGAGGGTGAGGAGATGGCGGAGGATGAGGAGGCCGAGTCGCACGGTGTCAGAGCGCGGAGGCCGAAGCGGCGTGACCTGTCCAAGTTGCTGCTGCAAAGGGACCACATTCACCCAGTGGGCCGTAAACGACATGTACTGCCCCTGACCGTAGTTACAGCTCCAGATGTCGGCGCTGCCATGTATTTTGCTACACACCGACAGGCTCAAGGACTGGCCCACCTTCTGTTCAACAAAAGTGTGCAGCGCTGGTACTGCCTTCTTGGCAAAGAAATGACGGCTTGGGACTCTCCACCTCGGCTCGGCACAAGCCATCAGTTCTCTGAAAGGTGCAGATTCCACCACCTGAAAAGGGAGCGACTGCAGCACCAGCAACTTGGACAGGAGCACATTCAGCTTCTGCGCCGTAGGATGAGTGGGCGCATACTGCTGTCTCTTGGACATGGCTTCGCTGATGGATTGCTGGCGGGATGCATGACTTGGAGGAGGAGGAGGAGGAGCAGGAGCGACAGAGGATGGGTATGACGCACAGCTGCCTTCGGCTGAGGTGCTGGAGCCTTGGCTGGCAGAAATTGGGAGCTCACTTGGTGAGGAAGCAGACTGGACCACCCCTTGGGAGCCTCGGTTCTCCCAGGTCGTTTTATGGTGACGCATCATATGTTGACGCAGGGCCGTGGTGCCAACATTTGGACCCTGGCCACGCTTCACCTTTTGCCTACATATCTTGCATGTGGCCATGTTACCCTCCTGCGGATGCCTCAGGAAAAACTGCCACACTGCCGAGTAGCTACTTTTCCCACCCCCTGGCCTCACTGATTCACTGCTGCTGTTGCCAACTCCAGGAACCCCTGCTCCACTACCTCCCGATAAGGTAGACTGCCACACAGCAGGTGCTCTACCCCGGCCCCGGCCCCGGCCGGCTCCAGCCTTTGGAATTGTGCCCCCATGCTGACTGCTACCACCTTGCTGCCTCAGCTGCTGACTCCGGGGCAACCTGCGCCCCTCTTCTCCTGATGATGACGATGAAGCCCCTTCATCACCCGGCTCCCAAGTGCGATCGGCTTCATCGTCATCATCATCATCATCACCGAGTTGTGGCTGTACGTCACTGATGTTCGTGGATTCGTCAACAGTGTCTGGCGCAGGAGCTGGAACGCTCGCAGCACCCACGACACTGTCCACATCACTATTTGTCTGCCTAGCTAAAGAAGCCACCTCCATTTCTTGGCTGGGCAGTAGCTGCTGACTGTCCTCTATCTGATGGTCCTCCTCACTAAAGAGTGGAGCTGAACCCAAAGCATAGGATACGTCGCTGGGGGAGGGAACGGCGTAGGCCAGAGGCAATGGGAGGACAGGGACTGCTCTCGGGGCATGCCAACTCAGGGTTGTGTCAGAGGAACCTACCGACCCTAGACTGGGGGTCTCAGACGTAAGTTGTGATGATGTTGTTGATGAGCGCGTCAACCAATCTACCACGGCAGATGCGTTACTGGTGGAGACCCGACCGCTAGCAGATACTGGCAGATTAGGTCTCTCAGCGTGACTCCTGCTGCTACTGGCCCCCAGTCTGATGCGAGCTCTGCCTGCGGAATCTTGGCCTCTGCCACTCCTCTTTTCACTTCCAGGCACTTGTCTGCCCGACATAGTCTAACTGGCGTGGTAGTAGGTGATATTTAAAAAAACCCCGGGCAGCGGTGGGTCTATATGAAACAGAATATAATGCACACCAAAAGTGAGCAGTAACACTCAGCCTCCAACAGGCCTGCTTAGTGTAAATAAGAGAGCTGCTTAGTGTAAATAAAGAGGGGTATGCTATGTTACAGAATGGGATGCCTCAACAGAAGTGCACCTGGCAGGCAGCAGTAAGCCTATGCCCAGCAAAAGTGTCTTATAATATAAATATAATAAGAGCAAATGCTTATATGGTCTTAAACAGAGGCTGCTTTAGTCACAGAATGGGATGCCCCAACAGAAGTGGACCTGGCAGGGTCCAGTAGTGCTATGCCCAGCAAAAGTGTCTTTATCAGGCCTAATTTCAAATATGATAAGAGCAAATGCTTATATGGTCTTAAACAGAGGCTGCTTTAGTCACAGAATGGGATGCCCTGGGCAGGAATGGACCTGGCAGGGTCCAGTAGTGCTTTGCCCAGCAAAAGTGTCTTTATCAGGCTGATTTCAAATATGATAAGAGCAAATGCTTATATGGTCTTAAACAGAGGCTGCTTTAGTCACAGAATGGGATGCCCTGGGCAGGAATGGACCTGGCAAGGTCCAGTAGTGCTTTGCGCAGCAAAAGTGTCTTTATCAGGCTAATTTCAAATATGATAAGAGCAAATGCTTATATGGTCTTAAACAGAGGCTGCTGTAGTCACAGAATGGGATGCCCCAACAGGAATCGACCTGGCAGGGTCCAGTAGTGCTTTGCCCAGCAAAAGTGTCTTTATCAGGCTAATTTCAAATATGATAAGAGCAAATGCTTATATGGTCTTAAACAGAGGCTGCTTTAGTCACAGAATGGGATGCCCTGGGCAGGAATGGACCTGGCAGGGTCCAGTAGTGCTTTGCCCAGCAAAAGTGTCTTTATCAGGCCTAATTTCAAATATGATAAGAGCAAATGCTTATATGGTCTTAAACAGAGGCTGCTTTAGTCACAGAATGGGATGCCCCAACAGGAATCGATCTGGCAGGGTCCAGTAGTGCTTTGCCCAGCAAAAGTGTCTTTATCAGGCCTAATTTCAAATATGATAAGAGCAAATGCTTATATGGTCTTAAACAGAGGCTGCTGTAGTCACAGAATGGGATGCCCCAACAGGAATCGACCTGGCAGGGTCCAGTAGTGCTTTGCCCAGCAAAAGTGTCTTTATCAGGCTAATTTCAAATATGATAAGAGCAAATGCTTATATGGTCTTAAACAGAGGCTGCTGTAGTCACAGAATGGGATGCCCCAACAGGAATCGACCTGGCAGGGTCCAGTAGTGCTTTGCCCAGCAAAAGTGTCTTTATCAGGCCTAATTTCAAATATGATAAGAGCAAATGCTTATATGGTCTTAAACAGAGACTGCTTTAGTCACAGAATGGGATGCCCTGGGCAGGAATGGACCTGGCAGGGTCCAGTAGTGCTTTGCCCAGCAAAAGTGTCTTTATCAGGCTAATTTCAAATATGATAAGAGCAAATGCTTATATGGTCTTAAACAGAGGCTGCTTTAGTCACAGAATGGGATGCCCTGGGCAGGAATGGACCTGGCAGGGTCCAGTAGTGCTTTGCCCAGCAAAAGTGTCTTTATCAGGCCTAATTTCAAATATGATAAGAGCAAATGCTTATATGGTCTTAAACAGAGGCTGCTTTAGTCACAGAATGGGATGCCCTGGGCAGGAATGGACCTGGCAGGGTCCAGTAGTGCTTTGCCCAGCAAAAGTGTCTTTATCAGGCTAATTTCAAATATGATAGGAGCAAATGCTTATATGGTCTTAAACAGAGGCTGCTTTAGTCACAGAATGGGATGCCCTGGGCAGGAATGGACCTGGCAGGGTCCAGTAGTGCTTTGCCCAGCAAAAGTGTCTTTATCAGGCTAATTTCAAATATGATAAGAGCAAATGCTTATATGGTCTTAAACAGAGGCTGCTGTAGTCACAGAATGGGATGCCCCAACAGGAATCGACCTGGCAGGGTCCAGTAGTGCTTTGCCCAGCAAAAGTGTCTTTATCAGGCCTAATTTCAAATATGATAAGAGCAAATGCTTATATGGTCTTAAACAGAGGCTGCTTTAGTCACAGAATGGGATGCCCTGGGCAGGAATGGACCTGGCAGGGTCCAGTAGTGCTTTGCCCAGCAAAAGTGTCTTTATCAGGCTAATTTCAAATATGATAAGAGCAAATGCTTATATGGTCTTAAGCAGAGGCTGCTGTAGTCACAGAATGGGATGCCCCAACAGGAATCGACCTGGCAGGGTCCAGTAGTGCTTTGCCCAGCAAAAGTGTCTTTATCAGGCCTAATTTCAAATATGATAAGAGCAAATGCTTATATGGTCTTAAACAGAGGCTGCTTTAGTCACAGAATGGGATGCCCTGGGCAGGAATGGACCTGGCAGGGTCCAGTAGTGCTTTGCCCAGCAAAAGTGTCTTTATCAGGCTAATTTCAAATATGATAAGAGCAAATGCTTATATGGTCTTAAACAGAGGCTGCTGTAGTCACAGAATGGGATGCCCTGGGCAGGAATGGACCTGGCAGGGTCCAGTAGTGCTTTGCCCAGCAAAAGTGTCTTTATCAGGCTAATTTCAAATATGATAAGAGCAAATGCTTATATGGTCTTAAACAGAGGCTGCTGTAGTCACAGAATGGGATGCCCCAACAGGAATCGACCTGGCAGGGTCCAGTAGTGCTTTGCCCAGCAAAAGTGTCTTTATCAGGCCTAATTTCAAATATGATAAGAGCAAATGCTTATATGGTCTTAAACAGAGGCTGCTTTAGTCACAGAATGGGATGCCCTGGGCAGGAATGGACCTGGCAGGGTCCAGTAGTGCTTTGCCCAGCAAAAGTGTCTTTATCAGGCTAATTTCAAATATGATAAGAGCAAATGCTTATATGGTCTTAAACAGAGGCTGCTGTAGTCACAGAATGGGATGCCCCAACAGGAATCGACCTGGCAGGGTCCAGTAGTGCTTTGCCCAGCAAAAGTGTCTTTATCAGGCTAATTTCAAATATGATAAGAGCAAATGCTTATATGGTCTTAAACAGAGGCTGCTGTAGTCACAGAATGGGATGCCCCAACAGGAATCGACCTGGCAGGGTCCAGTAGTGCTTTGCCCAGCAAAAGTGTCTTTATCAGGCTAATTTCAAATATGATAAGAGCAAATGCTTATATGGTCTTAAACAGAGGCTGCTGTAGTCACAGAATGGGATGCCCCAACAGGAATCGACCTGGCAGGGTCCAGTAGTGCTTTGCCCAGCAAAAGTGTCTTTATCAGGCTAATTTCAAATATGATAAGAGCAAATGCTTATATGGTCTTAAACAGAGGCTGCTTTAGTCACAGAATGGGATGCCCTGGGCAGGAATGGACCTGGCAGGGTCCAGTAGTGCTTTGCCCAGCAAAAGTGTCTTTATCAGGCTAATTTCAAATATGATAAGAGCAAATGCTTATATGGTCTTAAACAGAGGCTGCTGTAGTCACAGAATGGGATGCCCCAACAGGAATCGACCTGGCAGGGTCCAGTAGTGCTTTGCCCAGCAAAAGTGTCTTTATCAGGCCTAATTTCAAATATGATAAGAGCAAATGCTTATATGGTCTTAAACAGAGGCTGCTTTAGTCACAGAATGGGATGCCCTGGGCAGGAATGGACCTGGCAGGGTACAGTAGTGCTTTGCCCAGCAAAAGTGTCTTTATCAGGCTAATTTCAAATATGATAAGAGCAAATGCTTATATGGTCTTAAACAGAGGCTGCTGTAGTCACAGAATGGGATGCCCCAACAGGAATCGACCTGGCAGGGTCCAGTAGTGCTTTGCCCAGCAAAAGTGTCTTTATCAGGCCTAATTTCAAATATGATAAGAGCAAATGCTTATATGGTCTTAAACAGAGGCTGCTTTAGTCACAGAATGGGATGCCCTGGGCAGGAATGGACCTGGCAGGGTACAGTAGTGCTTTGCCCAGCAAAAGTGTCTTTATCAGGCTAATTTCAAATATGATAAGAGCAAATGCTTATATGGTCTTAAACAGAGGCTGCTGTAGTCACAGAATGGGATGCCCCAACAGGAATCGACCTGGCAGGGTCCAGTAGTGCTTTGCCCAGCAAAAGTGTCTTTATCAGGCCTAATTTCAAATATGATAAGAGCAAATGCTTATATGGTCTTAAACAGAGGCTGCTGTAGTCACAGAATGGGATGCCCCAACAGGAATCGACCTGGCAGGGTCCAGTAGTGCTTTGCCCAGCAAAAGTGTCTTTATCAGGCTAATTTCAAATATGATAAGAGTAAATGCTTATATGGTCTTAAACAGAGGCTGCTGTAGTCACAGAATGGGATGCCCCAACAGGAATCGACCTGGCAGGGTCCAGTAGTGCTTTGCCCAGCAAAAGTGTCTTTATCAGGCCTAATTTCAAATATGATAAGAGCAAATGCTTATATGGTCTTAAACAGAGGCTGCTGTAGTCACAGAATGGGATGCCCTGGGCAGGAATGGACCTGGCAGGGTCCAGTAGTGCTTTGCCCAGCAAAAGTGTCTTTATCAGGCTAATTTCAAATATGATAAGAGCAAATGCTTATATGGTCTTAAACAGAGGCTGCTGTAGTCACAGAATGGGATGCCCTGGGCAGGAATCGACCTGGCAGGGTCCAGTAGTGCTTTGCCCAGCAAAAGTGTCTTTATCAGGCCTAATTTCAAATATGATAAGAGCAAATGCTTATATGGTCTTAAACAGAGGCTGCTGTAGTCACAGAATGGGATGCCCCAACAGGAATCGACCTGGCAGGGTCCAGTAGTGCTTTGCCCAGCAAAAGTGTCTTTATCAGGCCTAATTTCAAATATGATAAGAGCAAATGCTTATATGGTCTTAAACAGAGGCTGCTTTAGTCACAGAATGGGATGCCCTGGGCAGGAATGGACCTGGCAGGGTACAGTAGTGCTTTGCCCAGCAAAAGTGTCTTTATCAGGCTAATTTCAAATATGATAAGAGCAAATGCTTATATGGTCTTAAACAGAGGCTGCTGTAGTCACAGAATGGGATGCCCCAACAGGAATCGACCTGGCAGGGTCCAGTAGTGCTTTGCCCAGCAAAAGTGTCTTTATCAGGCCTAATTTCAAATATGATAAGAGCAAATGCTTATATGGTCTTAAACAGAGGCTGCTGTAGTCACAGAATGGGATGCCCCAACAGGAATCGACCTGGCAGGGTCCAGTAGTGCTTTGCCCAGCAAAAGTGTCTTTATCAGGCTAATTTCAAATATGATAAGAGCAAATGCTTATATGGTCTTAAACAGAGGCTGCTGTAGTCACAGAATGGGATGCCCCAACAGGAATCGACCTGGCAGGGTCCAGTAGTGCTTTGCCCAGCAAAAGTGTCTTTATCAGGCCTAATTTCAAATATGATAAGAGCAAATGCTTATATGGTCTTAAACAGAGGCTGCTGTAGTCACAGAATGGGATGCCCTGGGCAGGAATCGACCTGGCAGGGTCCAGTAGTGCTTTGCCCAGCAAAAGTGTCTTTATCAGGCTAATTTCAAATATGATAAGAGCAAATGCTTATATGGTCTTAAACAGAGGCTGCTGTAGTCACAGAATGGGATGCCCTGGGCAGGAATCGACCTGGCAGGGTCCAGTAGTGCTTTGCCCAGCAAAAGTGTCTTTATCAGGCTAATTTCAAATATGATAAGAGCAAATGCTTATATGGTCTTAAACAGAGGCTGCTGTAGTCACAGAATGGGATGCCCCAACAGGAATCGACCTGGCAGGGTCCAGTAGTGCTTTGCCCAGCAAAAGTGTCTTTATCAGGCTAATTTCAAATATGATAAGAGCAAATGCTTATATGGTCTTAAACAGAGGCTGCTGTAGTCACAGAATGGGATGCCCCAAATAGGAGTGCACCTGGCAGGGTCCAGTAGTGCTTTGCCCAGCAAAAGTGTCTTTATCAGGCTAATTTCAAATATGATAAGAGCAAATGCTTATATGGTCTTAAACAGAGGCTGCTGTAGTCACAGAATGGGATGCCCTGGGCAGGAATGGACCTGGCAGGGTCCAGTAGTGCTTTGCCCAGCAAAAGTGTCTTTATCAGGCCTAATTTCAAATATGATAAGAGCAAATGCTTATATGGTCTTAAACAGAGGCTGCTGTAGTCACAGAATGGGATGCCCCAACAGGAATCGACCTGGCAGGGTCCAGTAGTGCTTTGCCCAGCAAAAGTGTCTTTATCAGGCCTAATTTCAAATATGATAAGAGCAAATGCTTATATGGTCTTAAACAGAGGCTGCTTTAGTCACAGAATGGGATGCCCTGGGCAGGAATGGACCTGGCAGGGTACAGTAGTGCTTTGCCCAGCAAAAGTGTCTTTATCAGGCTAATTTCAAATATGATAAGAGCAAATGCTTATATGGTCTTAAACAGAGGCTGCTGTAGTCACAGAATGGGATGCCCCAACAGGAATCGACCTGGCAGGGTCCAGTAGTGCTTTGCCCAGCAAAAGTGTCTTTATCAGGCCTAATTTCAAATATGATAAGAGCAAATGCTTATATGGTCTTAAACAGAGGCTGCTGTAGTCACAGAATGGGATGCCCCAACAGGAATCGACCTGGCAGGGTCCAGTAGTGCTTTGCCCAGCAAAAGTGTCTTTATCAGGCTAATTTCAAATATGATAAGAGCAAATGCTTATATGGTCTTAAACAGAGGCTGCTGTAGTCACAGAATGGGATGCCCCAACAGGAATCGACCTGGCAGGGTCCAGTAGTGCTTTGCCCAGCAAAAGTGTCTTTATCAGGCCTAATTTCAAATATGATAAGAGCAAATGCTTATATGGTCTTAAACAGAGGCTGCTGTAGTCACAGAATGTGATGCCCTGGGCAGGAATGGACCTGGCAGGGTCCAGTAGTGCTTTGCCCAGCAAAAGTGTCTTTATCAGGCTAATTTCAAATATGATAAGAGCAAATGCTTATATGGTCTTAAACAGAGGCTGCTGTAGTCACAGAATGGGATGCCCTGGGCAGGAATGGACCTGGCAGGGTCCAGTAGTGCTTTGCCCAGCAAAAGTGTCTTTATCAGGCTAATTTCAAATATGATAAGAGCAAATGCTTATATGGTCTTAAACAGAGGCTGCTGTAGTCACAGAATGGGATGCCCCAACAGGAATCGACCTGGCAGGGTCCAGTAGTGCTTTGCCCAGCAAAAGTGTCTTTATCAGGCCTAATTTCAAATATGATAAGAGCAAATGCTTATATGGTCTTAAACAGAGGCTGCTTTAGTCACAGAATGGGATGCCCTGGGCAGGAATGGACCTGGCAGGGTACAGTAGTGCTTTGCCCAGCAAAAGTGTCTTTATCAGGCTAATTTCAAATATGATAAGAGCAAATGCTTATATGGTCTTAAACAGACGCTGCTGTAGTCACAGAATGGGATGCCCCAACAGGAATCGACCTGGCAGGGTCCAGTAGTGCTTTGCCCAGCAAAAGTGTCTTTATCAGGCCTAATTTCAAATGTGATAAGAGCAAATGCTTATATGGTCTTAAACAGAGGCTGCTGTAGTCACAGAATGGGATGCCCCAACAGGAATCGACCTGGCAGGGTCCAGTAGTGCTTTGCCCAGCAAAAGTGTCTTTATCAGGCTAATTTCAAATATGATAAGAGCAAATGCTTATATGGTCTTAAACAGAGGCTGCTGTAGTCACAGAATGGGATGCCCCAACAGGAATCGACCTGGCAGGGTCCAGTAGTGCTTTGCCCAGCAAAAGTGTCTTTATCAGGCCTAATTTCAAATATGATAAGAGCAAATGCTTATATGGTCTTAAACAGAGGCTGCTGTAGTCACAGAATGGGATGCCCTGGGCAGGAATGGACCTGGCAGGGTCCAGTAGTGCTTTGCCCAGCAAAAGTGTCTTTATCAGGCTAATTTCAAATATGATAAGAGCAAATGCTTATATGGTCTTAAACAGAGGCTGCTGTAGTCACAGAATGGGATGCCCCAACAGGAATCGACCTGGCAGGGTCCAGTAGTGCTTTGCCCAGCAAAAGTGTCTTTATCAGGCTAATTTCAAATATGATAAGAGCAAATGCTTATATGGTCTTAAACAGAGGCTGCTGTAGTCACAGAATGGGATGCCCCAACAGGAATCGACCTGGCAGGGTCCAGTAGTGCTTTGCCCAGCAAAAGTGTCTTTATCAGGCTAATTTCAAATATGATAAGAGCAAATGCTTATATGGTCTTAAACAGAGGCTGCTGTAGTCACAGAATGGGATGCCCCAACAGGAATCGACCTGGCAGGGTCCAGTAGTGCTTTGCCCAGCAAAAGTGTCTTTATCAGGCTAATTTCAAATATGATAAGAGCAAATGCTTATATGGTCTTAAACAGAGGCTGCTTTAGTCACAGAATGGGATGCCCTGGGCAGGAATGGACCTGGCAGGGTCCAGTAGTGCTTTGCCCAGCAAAAGTGTCTTTATCAGGCTAATTTCAAATATGATAAGAGCAAATGCTTATATGGTCTTAAACAGAGGCTGCTGTAGTCACAGAATGGGATGCCCCAACAGGAATCGACCTGGCAGGGTCCAGTAGTGCTTTGCCCAGCAAAAGTGTCTTTATCAGGCCTAATTTCAAATATGATAAGAGCAAATGCTTATATGGTCTTAAACAGAGGCTGCTTTAGTCACAGAATGGGATGCCCTGGGCAGGAATGGACCTGGCAGGGTCCAGTAGTGCTTTGCCCAGCAAAAGTGTCTTTATCAGGCTAATTTCAAATATGATAAGAGCAAATGCTTATATGGTCTTAAACAGAGGCTGCTGTAGTCACAGAATGGGATGCCCCAACAGGAATCGACCTGGCAGGGTCCAGTAGTGCTTTGCCCAGCAAAAGTGTCTTTATCAGGCCTAATTTCAAATATGATAAGAGCAAATGCTTATATGGTCTTAAACAGAGGCTGCTTTAGTCACAGAATGGGATGCCCTGAGCAGGAATGGACCTGGCAGGATCCAGTAGTGCTTTGCCCAGCAAAAGTGTCTTTATCAGGCTAATTTCAAATATGATAAGAGCAAATGCTTATATGGTCTTAAACAGAGGCTGCTGTAGTCACAGAATGGGATGCCCTGGGCAGGAATGGACCTGGCAGGGTCCAGTAGTGCTTTGCCCAGCAAAAGTGTCTTTATCAGGCTAATTTCAAATATGATAAGAGCAAATACTTATATGGTCTTAAACAGAGGCTGCTGTAGTCACAGAATGGGATGCCCTGGGCAGGAATGGACCTGGCAGGGTCCAGTAGTGCTTTGCCCAGCAAAAGTGTCTTTATCAGGCTAATTTCAAATATGATAAGAGCAAATGCTTATATGGTCTTAAACAGAGGCTGCTGTAGTCACAGAATGGGATGCCCCAACAGGAATCGACCTGGCAGGGTCCAGTAGTGCTTTGCCCAGCAAAAGTGTCTTTATCAGGCTAATTTCAAATATGATAAGAGCAAATGCTTATATGGTCTTAAACAGAGGCTGCTGTAGTCACAGAATGGGATGCCCCAAATAGGAGTGCACCTGGCAGGGTCCAGTAGTGCTTTGCCCAGCAAAAGTGTCTTTATCAGGCTAATTTCAAATATGATAAGAGCAAATGCTTATATGGTCTTAAACAGAGGCTGCTGTAGTCACAGAATGGGATGCCCTGGGCAGGAATGGACCTGGCAGGGTCCAGTAGTGCTTTGCCCAGCAAAAGTGTCTTTATCAGGCCTAATTTCAAATATGATAAGAGCAAATGCTTATATGGTCTTAAACAGAGGCTGCTGTAGTCACAGAATGGGATGCCCTGGGCAGGAATGGACCTGGCAGGGTCCAGTAGTGCTTTGCCCAGCAAAAGTGTCTTTATCAGGCCTAATTTCAAATATGATAAGAGCAAATGCTTATATGGTCTTAAACAGAGGCTGCTTTAGTCACAGAATGGGATGCCCTGGGCAGGAATGGACCTGGCAGGGTACAGTAGTGCTTTGCCCAGCAAAAGTGTCTTTATCAGGCTAATTTCAAATATGATAAGAGCAAATGCTTATATGGTCTTAAACAGAGGCTGCTGTAGTCACAGAATGGGATGCCCTGGGCAGGAATGGACCTGGCAGGGTCCAGTAGTGCTTTGCCCAGCAAAAGTGTCTTTATCAGGCTAATTTCAAATATGATAAGAGCAAATGCTTATATGGTCTTAAACAGAGGCTGCTGTAGTCACAGAATGGGATGCCCCAACAGGAATCGACCTGGCAGGGTCCAGTAGTGCTTTGCCCAGCAAAAGTGTCTTTATCAGGCCTAATTTCAAATATGATAAGAGCAAATGCTTATATGGTCTTAAACAGAGGCTGCTGTAGTCACAGAATGGGATGCCCCAACAGGAATCGACCTGGCAGGGTCCAGTAGTGCTTTGCCCAGCAAAAGTGTCTTTATCAGGCCTAATTTCAAATATGATAAGAGCAAATGCTTATATGGTCTTAAACAGAGGCTGCTGTAGTCACAGAATGGGATGCCCCAACAGGAATCGACCTGGCAGGGTCCAGTAGTGCTTTGCCCAGCAAAAGTGTCTTTATCAGGCCTAATTTCAAATATGATAAGAGCAAATGCTTATATGGTCTTAAACAGAGGCTGCTGTAGTCACAGAATGGGATGCCCTGGGCAGGAATGGACCTGGCAGGGTCCAGTAGTGCTTTGCCCAGCAAAAGTGTCTTTATCAGGCTAATTTCAAATATGATAAGAGCAAATGCTTATATGGTCTTAAACAGAGGCTGCTGTAGTCACAGAATGGGATGCCCTGGGCAGGAATGGACCTGGCAGGGTCCAGTAGTGCTTTGCCCAGCAAAAGTGTCTTTATCAGGCTAATTTCAAATATGATAAGAGCAAATGCTTATATGGTCTTAAACAGAGGCTGCTGTAGTCACAGAATGGGATGCCCCAACAGGAATCGACCTGGCAGGGTCCAGTAGTGCTTTGCCCAGCAAAAGTGTCTTTATCAGGCTAATTTCAAATATGATAAGAGCAAATGCTTATATGGTCTTAAACAGAGGCTGCTTTAGTCACAGAATGGGATGCCCTGGGCAGGAATGGACCTGGCAGGGTCCAGTAGTGCTTTGCCCAGCAAAAGTGTCTTTATCAGGCTAATTTCAAATATGATAAGAGCAAATGCTTATATGGTCTTAAACAGAGGCTGCTTTAGTCACAGAATGGGATGCCCTGGGCAGGAATGGACCTGGCAGGGTCCAGTAGTGCTTTGCCCAGCAAAATTGTCTTTATCAGGCTAATTTCAAATATGATAAGAGCAAATGCTTATATGGTCTTAAACAGAGGCTGCTGTAGTCACAGAATGGGATGCCCCAACAGGAATCGACCTGGCAGGGTCCAGTAGTGCTTTGCCCAGCAAAAGTGTCTTTATCAGGCCTAATTTCAAATATGATAAGAGCAAATGCTTATATGGTCTTAAACAGAGGCTGCTTTAGTCACAGAATGGGATGCCCTGGGCAGGAATGGACCTGGCAGGGTACAGTAGTGCTTTGCCCAGCAAAAGTGTCTTTATCAGGCTAATTTCAAATATGATAAGAGCAAATGCTTATATGGTCTTAAACAGAGGCTGCTGTAGTCACAGAATGGGATGCCCCAACAGGAATCGACCTGGCAGGGTCCAGTAGTGCTTTGCCCAGCAAAAGTGTCTTTATCAGGCCTAATTTCAAATATGATAAGAGCAAATGCTTATATGGTCTTAAACAGAGGCTGCTTTAGTCACAGAATGGGATGCCCTGGGCAGGAATGGACCTGGCAGGGTACAGTAGTGCTTTGCCCAGCAAAAGTGTCTTTATCAGGCTAATTTCAAATATGATAAGAGCAAATGCTTATATGGTCTTAAACAGAGGCTGTTGTAGTCACAGAATGGGATGCCCCAACAGGAATCGACCTGGCAGGGTCCAGTAGTGCTTTGCCCAGCAAAAGTGTCTTTATCAGGCCTAATTTCAAATATGATAAGAGCAAATGCTTATATGGTCTTAAACAGAGGCTGCTGTAGTCACAGAATGGGATGCCCCAACAGGAATCGACCTGGCAGGGTCCAGTAGTGCTTTGCCCAGCAAAAGTGTCTTTATCAGGCTAATTTCAAATATGATAAGAGCAAATGCTTATATGGTCTTAAACAGAGGCTGCTGTAGTCACAGAATGGGATGCCCCAACAGGAATCGACCTGGCAGGGTCCAGTAGTGCTTTGCCCAGCAAAAGTGTCTTTATCAGGCCTAATTTCAAATATGATAAGAGCAAATGCTTATATGGTCTTAAACAGAGGCTGCTGTAGTCACAGAATGGGATGCCCTGGGCCGGAATGGACCTGGCAGGGTCCAGTAGTGCTTTGCCCAGCAAAAGTGTCTTTATCAGGCTAATTTCAAATATGATAAGAGCAAATGCTTATATGGTCTTAAACAGAGGCTGCTGTAGTCACAGAATGGGATGCCCTGGGCAGGAATGGACCTGGCAGGGTCCAGTAGTGCTTTGCCCAGCAAAAGTGTCTTTATCAGGCCTAATTTCAAATATGATAAGAGCAAATGCTTATATGGTCTTAAACAGAGGCTGCTGTAGTCACAGAATGGGATGCCCCAACAGGAATCGACCTGGCAGGGTCCAGTAGTGCTTTGCCCAGCAAAAGTGTCTTTATCAGGCCTAATTTCAAATATGATAAGAGCAAATGCTTATATGGTCTTAAACAGAGGCTGCTTTAGTCACAGAATGGGATGCCCTGGGCAGGAATGGACCTGGCAGGGTACAGTAGTGCTTTGCCCAGCAAAAGTGTCTTTATCAGGCTAATTTCAAATATGATAAGAGCAAATGCTTATATGGTCTTAAACAGAGGCTGCTGTAGTCACAGAATGGGATGCCCCAACAGGAATCGACCTGGCAGGGTCCAGTAGTGCTTTGCCCAGCAAAAGTGTCTTTATCAGGCCTAATTTCAAATATGATAAGAGCAAATGCTTATATGGTCTTAAACAGAGGCTGCTGTAGTCACAGAATGGGATGCCCCAACAGGAATCGACCTGGCAGGGTCCAGTAGTGCTTTGCCCAGCAAAAGTGTCTTTATCAGGCTAATTTCAAATATGATAAGAGCAAATGCTTATATGGTCTTAAACAGAGGCTGCTGTAGTCACAGAATGGGATGCCCCAACAGGAATCGACCTGGCAGGGTCCAGTAGTGCTTTGCCCAGCAAAAGTGTCTTTATCAGGCCTAATTTCAAATATGATAAGAGCAAATGCTTATATGGTCTTAAACAGAGGCTGCTGTAGTCACAGAATGGGATGCCCTGGGCAGGAATGGACCTGGCAGGGTCCAGTAGTGCTTTGCCCAGCAAAAGTGTCTTTATCAGGCTAATTTCAAATATGATAAGAGCAAATGCTTATATGGTCTTAAACAGAGGCTGCTGTAGTCACAGAATGGGATGCCCTGGGCAGGAATGGACCTGGCAGGGTCCAGTAGTGCTTTGCCCAGCAAAAGTGTCTTTATCAGGCTAATTTCAAATATGATAAGAGCAAATGCTTATATGGTCTTAAACAGAGGCTGCTGTAGTCACAGAATGGGATGCCCCAACAGGAATCGACCTGGCAGGGTCCAGTAGTGCTTTGCCCAGCAAAAGTGTCTTTATCAGGCTAATTTCAAATATGATAAGAGCAAATGCTTATATGGTCTTAAACAGAGGCTGCTGTAGTCACAGAATGGGATGCCCCAAATAGGAGTGCACCTGGCAGGGTCCAGTAGTGCTTTGCCCAGCAAAAGTGTCTTTATCAGGCTAATTTCAAATATGATAAGAGCAAATGCTTATATGGTCTTAAACAGAGGCTGCTGTAGTCACAGAATGGGATGCCCTGGGCAGGAATGGACCTGGCAGGGTCCAGTAGTGCTTTGCCCAGCAAAAGTGTCTTTATCAGGCCTAATTTCAAATATGATAAGAGCAAATGCTTATATGGTCTTAAACAGAGGCTGCTGTAGTCACAGAATGGGATGCCCCAACAGGAATGGACCTGGCAGGGTCCAGTAGTGCTTTGCCCAGCAAAAGTGTCTTTATCAGGCCTAATTTCAAATATGATAAGAGCAAATGCTTATATGGTCTTAAACAGAGGCTGCTTTAGTCACAGAATGGGATGCCCTGGGCAGGAATGGACCTGGCAGGGTACAGTAGTGCTTTGCCCAGCAAAAGTGTCTTTATCAGGCTAATTTCAAATATGATAAGAGCAAATGCTTATATGGTCTTAAACAGAGGCTGCTGTAGTCACAGAATGGGATGCCCCAACAGGAATCGACCTGGCAGGGTCCAGTAGTGCTTTGCCCAGCAAAAGTGTCTTTATCAGGCCTAATTTCAAATATGATAAGAGCAAATGCTTATATGGTCTTAAACAGAGGCTGCTGTAGTCACAGAATGGGATGCCCCAACAGGAATCGACCTGGCAGGGTCCAGTAGTGCTTTGCCCAGCAAAAGTGTCTTTATCAGGCTAATTTCAAATATGATAAGAGCAAATGCTTATATGGTCTTAAACAGAGGCTGCTGTAGTCACAGAATGGGATGCCCCAACAGGAATCGACCTGGCAGGGTCCAGTAGTGCTTTGCCCAGCAAAAGTGTCTTTATCAGGCCTAATTTCAAATATGATAAGAGCAAATGCTTATATGGTCTTAAACAGAGGCTGCTGTAGTCACAGAATGGGATGCCCTGGGCAGGAATGGACCTGGCAGGGTCCAGTAGTGCTTTGCCCAGCAAAAGTGTCTTTATCAGGCTAATTTCAAATATGATAAGAGCAAATGCTTATATGGTCTTAAACAGAGGCTGCTGTAGTCACAGAATGGGATGCCCTGGGCAGGAATGGACCTGGCAGGGTCCAGTAGTGCTTTGCCCAGCAAAAGTGTCTTTATCAGGCCTAATTTCAAATATGATAAGAGCAAATGCTTATATGGTCTTAAACAGAGGCTGCTGTAGTCACAGAATGGGATGCCCCAACAGGAATCGACCTGGCAGGGTCCAGTAGTGCTTTGCCCAGCAAAAGTGTCTTTATCAGGCCTAATTTCAAATATGATAAGAGCAAATGCTTATATGGTCTTAAACAGAGGCTGCTTTAGTCACAGAATGGGATGCCCTGGGCAGGAATGGACCTGGCAGGGTACAGTAGTGCTTTGCCCAGCAAAAGTGTCTTTATCAGGCTAATTTCAAATATGATAAGAGCAAATGCTTATATGGTCTTAAACAGAGGCTGCTGTAGTCACAGAATGGGATGCCCCAACAGGAATCGACCTGGCAGGGTCCAGTAGTGCTTTGCCCAGCAAAATTGTCTTTATCAGGCCTAATTTCAAATATGATAAGAGCAAATGCTTATATGGTCTTAAACAGAGGCTGCTGTAGTCACAGAATGGGATGCCCCAACAGGAATCGACCTGGCAGGGTCCAGTAGTGCTTTGCCCAGCAAAAGTGTCTTTATCAGGCTAATTTCAAATATGATAAGAGCAAATGCTTATATGGTCTTAAACAGAGGCTGCTGTAGTCACAGAATGGGATGCCCCAACAGGAATCGACCTGGCAGGGTCCAGTAGTGCTTTGCCCAGCAAAAGTGTCTTTATCAGGCCTAATTTCAAATATGATAAGAGCAAATGCTTATATGGTCTTAAACAGAGGCTGCTGTAGTCACAGAATGGGATGCCCTGGGCAGGAATGGACCTGGCAGGGTCCAGTAGTGCTTTGCCCAGCAAAAGTGTCTTTATCAGGCTAATTTCAAATATGATAAGAGCAAATGCTTATATGGTCTTAAACAGAGGCTGCTGTAGTCACAGAATGGGATGCCCTGGGCAGGAATGGACCTGGCAGGGTCCAGTAGTGCTTTGCCCAGCAAAAGTGTCTTTATCAGGCTAATTTCAAATATGATAAGAGCAAATGCTTATATGGTCTTAAACAGAGGCTGCTGTAGTCACAGAATGGGATGCCCCAACAGGAATCGACCTGGCAGGGTCCAGTAGTGCTTTGCCCAGCAAAAGTGTCTTTATCAGGCTAATTTCAAATATGATAAGAGCAAATGCTTATATGGTCTTAAACAGAGGCTGCTGTAGTCACAGAATGGGATGCCCCAAATAGGAGTGCACCTGGCAGGGTCCAGTAGTGCTTTGCCCAGCAAAAGTGTCTTTATCAGGCCTAATTTCAAATATGATAAGAGCAAATGCTTATATGGTCTTAAACAGAGGCTGCTTTAGTCACAGAATGGGATGCCCTGGGCAGGAATGGACCTGGCAGGGTCCAGTAGTGCTTTGCCCAGCAAAAGTGTCTTTATCAGGCTAATTTCAAATATGATAAGAGCAAATGCTTATATGGTCTTAAACAGAGGCTGCTGTAGTCACAGAATGGGATGCCCCAACAGGAATCGACCTGGCAGGGTCCAGTAGTGCTTTGCCCAGCAAAAGTGTCTTTATCAGGCTAATTTCAAATATGATAAGAGCAAATGCTTATATGGTCTTAAACAGAGGCTGCTTTAGTCACAGAATGGGATGCCCTGGGCAGGAATGGACCTGGCAGGGTCCAGTAGTGCTTTGCCCAGCAAAAGTGTCTTTATCAGGCTAATTTCAAATATGATAAGAGCAAATGCTTATATGGTCTTAAACAGAGGCTGCTGTAGTCACAGAATGGGATGCCCCAACAGGAATCGACCTGGCAGGGTCCAGTAGTGCTTTGCCCAGCAAAAGTGTCTTTATCAGGCTAATTTCAAATATGATAAGAGCAAATGCTTATATGGTCTTAAACAGAGGCTGCTTTAGTCACAGAATGGGATGCCCTGGGCAGGAATGGACCTGGCAGGGTCCAGTAGTGCTTTGCCCAGCAAAAGTGTCTTTATCAGGCTTATTTCAAATATGATAAGAGCAAATGCTTATATGGTCTTAAACAGAGGCTGCTTTAGTCACAGAATGGGATGCCCTGGGCAGGAATGGACCTGGCAGGGTCCAGTAGTGCTTTGCCCAGCAAAAGTGTCTTTATCAGGCTAATTTCAAATATGATAAGAGCAAATGCTTATATGGTCTTAAACAGAGGCTGCTTTAGTCACAGAATGGGATGCCCTGGGCAGGAATGGACCTGGCAGGGTCCAGTAGTGCTTTGCCCAGCAAAAGTGTCTTTATCAGGCTAATTTCAAATATGATAAGAGCAAATGCTTATATGGTCTTAAACAGAGGCTGCTTTAGTCACAGAATGGGATGCCCTGGGCAGGAATGGACCTGGCAGGGTCCAGTAGTGCTTTGCCCAGCAAAAGTGTCTTTATCAGGCTAATTTCAAATATGATAAGAGCAAATGCTTATATGGTCTTAAACAGAGGCTGCTTTAGTCACAGAATGGGATGCCCTGGGCAGGAATGGACCTGGCAGGGTCCAGTAGTGCTTTGCCCAGCAAAAGTGTCTTTATCAGGCTAATTTCAAATATGATAAGAGCAAATGCTTATATGGTCTTAAACAGAGGCTGCTGTAGTCACAGAATGGGATGCCCCAACAGGAATCGACCTGGCAGGGTCCAGTAGTGCTTTGCCCAGCAAAAGTGTCTTTATCAGGCTAATTTCAAATATGATAAGAGCAAATGCTTATATGGTCTTAAACAGAGGCTGCTTTAGTCACAGAATGGGATGCCCTGGGCAGGAATGGACCTGGCAGGGTCCAGTAGTGCTTTGCCCAGCAAAAGTGTCTTTATCAGGCTAATTTCAAATATGATAAGAGCAAATGCTTATATGGTCTTAAACAGAGGCTGCTGTAGTCACAGAATGGGATGCCCCAACAGGAATCGACCTGGCAGGGTCCAGTAGTGCTTTGCCCAGCAAAAGTGTCTTTATCAGGCTAATTTCAAATATGATAAGAGCAAATGCTTATATGGTCTTAAACAGAGGCTGCTTTAGTCACAGAATGGGATGCCTCACAGCAGACTTAAGATCAGTTCAGTATATATGCACAGTTAGTTACTATAAGCAGCCTGAAAACGCTAACAAAGGCTGGATGAAAAAAAAAAAATCTCCCTGTGACAGCCTCCGTTTTTCCTACCTTTCCCTGGCTTTCTGTCTGTCTCCTGTCTGTCTCCTGCCTGTCTCCTGCCTGTCTCCAGCCTGTCCCTGTCTGTCCCTGCCTGTCTAACTGCCTCAGCTACACAGCGTTCTGTCTGTCACGAATGCAATAGAGAAATGAGGAAAAGCAAGATGGCCGCCGTTAAATACCGCTGTGTGACGTCACCGGGCTTGCTGGCTGCTGATAGGCTGCATGTGACTGCCCCAGCTTGCACTGGCGCGGGATAGATGTCCAGACATGTCCCGTCCGCCATCTTAGAATGCCTGTAAATGTAAATGAATGGATGTTAAAGGAAAACTTCGAGTGATCGAATCGCGGGGAAATTCGGATTCGATCCGAATCGAATTTTTCCTGAAATTCGGATCGAATCCGGGTTCGTCCGGATCGATTCGCTCATCCCTAGGTGCGACCACACCAGCACCCAGGAGGTCAGGGGGGCCCCATCATTGTTGCTTCCCCACCTTATTTATCATATTTGTGCTCACTTGGCATCATTTAGAGAAGGAAGCACTATTCCTTTGCTGTTGCAGTCTTTAGTTGTTTAGCTGCATCCAAATGAGTTAAAAGACAAAAAAAGCTTCCTGTATGAGCCTTGAAAGGGCCCCAATAATGTTCTCACCAGGGCCCTGTCACATTTAGTTATGCCCTTGCTTCTGCACTTATGGCATTCCTGTTTATGACCCGCATAATCCATCTGTAAGGGGGCTCCAGGATCTTGTAGAGTTAGAGCACTGGGCAGCCTCAGGTAAATTCAGCTCTCAGTTGATCTATTGCTATGTGTGTCCAAAAAATTGGGGGAGCTCTCACTGTTTAGTGTAGGACTGCAGGAAAAAGAGGTGCGGCCGGCACGCCTGTCACGTGATGTGGAGACCTCTCTCTCTCCCTGGTGGGGACAGCACAGGCAGCAGCGGAACCTTATTGCTGCATACTGTTGTCCCCGCCCCGGGGGGGGGAAGTTGCACTGCCACTCCCACTGGGTCTGCTGTCGCACACCCCAAAGGCCGGGGCCCCCGGCAGCTACCTTGCTGGGTGCTGATGCTGGCCCTGTCCAGTCCCCTCCCTTTTCCTCATTATTCCACATTGTCCTGATCCCCTTTTTTCCACTTCCTCTATCTCTATTTTTGTTCACATTTCCTCCTTCTACATTTACCCACTTCCCCATCATTACTCTCTTTTGCACACTCCCTTCCCATCTTTTGTACATTCCCTCCTTTTTTCTTTCATTTATGAGGTATACATTCTCTCCTTTTTAATTATTTTTCAGCACCTGAAAGGAATAGGGACACTTGTCGAGGTCAAAAAGAACAAGCAGGATTCCAGCTTGAGGCATTCCAAGAGAAGACACGGCTCAACATCCAGCTCACACCACAGATGCTCAAAGCATAGGCATAGAGATCCCTCCAGGTCAAGGGAACATTCCAAGAAAAGAAGAGAAGAAGCCACCACTCCCAGGGTCACTTCGGTATTCCAGAAGACGATTATTACACACGTGTCAATAAGGTTATGTCTGGGAAGAAGGTGTGTAAGGAATGCTTTGAACCAAGCAAATGTATTGGACTGAATTCTGGCAGGCTCCTTTGAGGCCCTTTAAAAGTTTATTCTACATGAGATGAATAACCATGAGAGGCGTAAGAGAAGTGTCTCCCCATGTGGCGGGGTTGGAGGGCACCTTTAGAGGATAGTGCATCCTTTATGGACACCATTAATAGGAAAATTGAGCTAGCACTCAATTTATGTCACAACGGGTTCAGTCTGTAAGCCTTTTCTGGCTCTGTCAGTGGGCCTGAAGGTATGGATTATGAATCTGGAAAAAGCGGACTCCATCAGGGCTATGGCAACCTTTTGGGCAGCATATGCAGACTCATCACTGGAGAGCATTTTCAAGATGGTATCTTAGCCATCTTCTAAAACATTCATTGAACATTACCGTGTAGCTCTGGCTAGAGTTATGCCATTACAATTTGCTAAAAATTCTATTCTGCACTGCAGTTAACTGTTAGAATAAAATGATTTATCCTATTATCTATCCTATAGATTTTCCTATTTCCCCTCCATCCCTCTGCCTTAAGTCTCCCTCTTTCGACTCCCTATCTAAATTCTGTCTTAGGGTCTTATTTATGAAGGGATAGCGTCAGTTAGTGCCTTGTAAATGAGAGGTAGCGACAGGTTAACGCTGGACACGGCACGCAATTACACATTTATCAAGCAGAATCTGTTGAGCGACTGGGATAACAGTGAACAGTGCCGGCGTTCAGCCTTGCACAGCGCCAGGTATGACTTCTCGCTACCTGTCGCTCTCCCATACATTTCAATGGACGATCCTTTTCTTCTCTTTTAACTGGGTTTTTTTTTTTTATTGTTTTAAAAAATCTCAAATAATGTTGTGACCTTATGGCATTGAAAATGCAGTTTTTTCATAAATTCTTCATGTTTTATATATTTTTGCAGAATTGACATTACAGGTCTAGCATTAAAGTGTTCATGTTACAATGTTATTACAATGTAATTCCATATGTTTCCGCTTTGTTACTAGTGGATACATACTGAAAAACAGACTTTAAACACACAGCCTCCGGCGCTCTGGACTTCAGAGAAGCATTTTTCAGCGCCGGAGTTTTGTGAGGCTGTTTTTTTAATGAATATGTTGTGAGTCCGTCGCACTGACCAGTCACTAACATGCGCTCCCATACAGCGCTGTACTGGTCAAATAGCGACCCACGGCCGAGCACAGTGACTACTAGCGGGTGCTCGGAAAATGCCTGCTACAGACGCTCATCTGTCACTACCTGGCGTTAGTGATGAATCAGCCTGCCTCTCTCTTTTCCACATTCCCTGCTTCTCCCTTTCATTTTTGCGCTCCCTTTACCCCCCCCCATTTCTATTATCCTGTCTATACTTTAGACAGTAAGATTGCAAGGGCATTGTCTCCTGTTCTCATAACATTTGATCTGAACTTTGTAACATCTAGTTTGTAATGGTCTCTGTTCTGTATGTTTTACCCTGTCTATAATTAAACCTTGTACAGCACTACGGAAGAAGATGGTGCTATATAAATAAACAAAAATAAAATAATCACTTTCCCTTAACCCTTTCGCTGCCAGCCTACCTGCAGCATTTGCCACTCCCTGTTGCCAGACGATGTTTCACCATTTTGCGCTACACATATTCAACTGTCATTTTTGAAGGGATTTCCAGGGATTTCCCAGGAAAATTATATATTGTTTTTTTCAACAGAGTCTGGGCTTTAACATGAAATGTCTTGTTTGTATTTTTTAGGTGTATTCTCAATTTTTTTGGGTGAAATGTGTGAAAAAAAACAAAAAAAAAACATTTTTTTACAATTTGTAGAGTTTTTTTGTAATAAAAAATGTAAGTTTGTCAATAAAATCTTATTGCGTGAGAAACCCCAATTTCTCCCGGTTACAGCGATACCACATATGTATAGGTAGACACCCTTTCCTGCCCAGAAGCCTTTTATAGCTGCTGGATGACAAATGGTTAATTAAAAAAAAAAATGACATAGGGTCCCCCTTCCCGGGGAGGGGGACCCCATTTTTTTTTGGATTTTGAAGGGTTAAAAACCCTTCAAAATCCAAAAAAAAAAATGACGTGGGGTCCCCCTTACCCAAAGTAACCAGCCCGGGACCAGCTATGGGGGCTTGTAGGCACAGAGTGGGGGGGCCAGCTTTGGTGGCCCCCCCACCCTGCAGCCTACGAGCCCACATAGCCTATGTGGGCCCGGGCTCTTCTGCCCCCCCCTGGCCTTTGGGGAGGCAGGTAATGGGGGTGCGGGGGTTAATGGCAAGCCACCCGCTAGGGCAGGTGACTTGCCACCCCCCCAGCCTTGTGAACTGGTATAAGGGGTCTCATGGACCCCTTACCAGCTCACAAAGGGTTAATGTGAAAAAAAAACACCACACAATAATAAAAAGTATTTTATTAGAAAAAAAAAAAATTTTTTTTTACTGTACTTACCTTCGATTGCAAGCTCTTGTCCCTCGCCGCTCAGCTGACAGATGCCGGTGATCGGCATCCAGAGAAGGAGAAGGCAGGAGATCAGAGGATCTCCTGCCACCTCCTTCCAGGGCACCGATCACCGGCATCTGAGAAGCTGAGAAGGCTGAAGCCTGAGATTTTTTTCCGTCCGTTCGTATGCCAAAGTACGAGGATGTCATTTTCCAGCGTGACTTTTCCGTTTCATTTTCTCATGTTACAATGTAGGCTTTCGTTTTTGTCCTTTTCCCATCGTCTCCTTCCACGAATCCTTTACGTTTCCCGTTTCCCTTTTTCAATAAATAATCATCCAGACGGAAATACGCACTACAAACTTAACTCATTAAAGTGCTAGCCTACATATTTGCCACCCTCACTTCTACTACAATGTTTAGCTAAATCAATTAGTGCTATCCTCCATCTTCCCTTTTGGACCTTTAAAGCTCACCCCAACCACTTAGCACTATCCTCCATCTTCCATTTTGGACCCTTAAAGCTCACCCCAACCACTTAGCGCTATCCTCCATCTTCCCTTTTGGACCCTTAAAGCTCACCCCAACCACTTAGCGCTATCCTCCATCTTCCCTTTTGGACCCTTAAAGCTCACCCCAACCACTTAGCGCTATCCTCCATTTTCCCTTTTGGACCCTTAAAGCTCACCCAAACCACTTCCTGGTTAGGTTCTTCTTCCATTTTAGGTCCCTAAAACTTACCCAAACCACTTCCCGGTTAGGTTCTTCTTCCATTTTAGGTCCCTAAAACTTACCCAAACCACTTCCCGGTTAGGTTCTTCTTCCATTTTAGGTCCCTAAAACTTACCCAAACCACTTCCCGGTCATCTGAATCTTCATCTCAAAATACTTATTTCACCCTTCGTTTGGTGTTAATGTATTTGTGTTAAAAAATGACACTGAAACTTTGTTTTTTTTTTTGTTTTTTTTTACTTGAAGGCCATTTTTTGGGCCCATTCGATTTTTTTTTTTTTTATTTTCAACACATTTAAAAACCAAATGAACTTTAAAATGATTAAACATTTAAAAGATTAAAAACTATTTACATAAATAAAAGCAGTGACAGGACCCAGAACACTATTCTTCTTCTGTTGTCCCCAAAGAGTCAGCCAGCTGCTGCATATCTGCCACCAACTCAAAGACCCTTCGATTCATTTCTTCCACTCTTGCCCGTGTGGTCCCTGTATCAAGTTTTTGAGACAAAATTACTTAGAGACAAAAACATGTTTCTCACCTGTGGATGGAATGTTTTTTAGTTGGCAACATAAATCAGGACGACATATGTCAGTCTGCTAAGTAATTACTCTAAGCAAATGGGCACTGGTCATTCTGCTAAGTAATTACTCTAAGCAAGTGGGCATATGTCAGTCTGCTAAGTAATTACTCTAAGCAAGTGGGCACAGGTGAGTCTGCTAAGTAATTACTCTAAGCAAGTGGGCACTGGTCATTCTGCTAATGCCATTGACTATGGCTTGATGTATCTGGGTGATCATGTCACTTAACACATACTGCAAAGAATGACATTACAACTTACTTGGTTGGTGGCCGACGGATGCCTCGTTGGGGACAACCTTACGTCCTGGGCCCTGCCACTGTTGTGAAGTAGAGGCTGTCGAGAGATGGCAAATAGGGTCACTTATAATGTCTTAGTCAACAGTAATCAAAATTCATTTTCAATGTGTGTGTCACATCACTCACCTTCTCCCTGTGCCTCCTGGGCGAGATCTGCTGCAGAATGCGCATCTTCACCCGCTCCAGAAGCATCTACAAAAACAGATTAAGGGAATCAGCTTGGGTGGAAATAGCATGTATATGTGTGTGCGGTTACATGAAGAGTCACATACCAGAGGCTCCCGCATGCGTCGCTGGGTACGACTCCCTGCCCATGCCGTGCCGCCACACTGGAGATCCACCACCTTCACTTTCAGCTGCAGCTTCATGCAGCACTGGTCGGCCTGTGCGCCTCTGGGTGCGTCAGATTCGGTAATCCATTTCCAACACTAGAAAAGAAAAACAATTATAAATAAATGCCTACCTTCTGCATGAGTTACATCTGCCATGCAATCGCTATGCACTTACTAGGGAAATGGAGGCCGAAAAAACGCCGCACCCGGGGCATGTGCAGCCATTTCAGGTCCGACCAATGCTGCATGATCTGCGTGTGGGTGAAGGTGGTGTCCGTCTGATGTTGGATTTGGGCAATGATCTCCAGGGCGATGGTGCGCTTCTCAAAAGAGTTGGGCAGGTAGTCGTACCTGCACTCCAGCATGGTCTACAAAACACAAAATAAAGCTAGGTTTTAGCTGCATACAAATATCTGTCAACAATCGATCATTTGACTAAATGACATTAACAGACACATTTGTAGCCTGATACAATCCTTTAAGCTGCCCTCAGTGTTGGTTCGCACGTGTGGGCCCTCACTTCGGTTTGGCACGTAGTTTTAGACACTTTTTAAACCAACCATTTTTCATGCGCTTCCTTAAGGGCTAGTCATCCATTTAGATGGCAAATCAAAGGCATAAAAAGACACTTACAAGCATGATGATCTCTTCTTGTTGGCGGGTGAAGATTGTGAGCGCCATCTTGCCTCTTGTCTGCAGCAGATAAGTAATGCGCCTGCGGTTTCCGGGTTCCACACGGCCGGACGAACGGCCGGACGCACGTCTGTACACACGCGTACACGTAGCGTGAGACCCCGGCAATCTTATTTAAAGGGTCCTGGACACACAGCTCATTCTCTTTCAGAGTCCATGAGCAATGGCACCTAAAAAAGCTCCTCAAAAAGCAGCAAAGGAGGCCACCACCAAACAGGCAGCCAAACGGCAGGAGCCTGCTGAGGGGCCCAAGACTCTGTCCCAGATGACCAAAGTGAAATTGCGGCCAACCCACATTGCCCAGGCAAAGTCACCCAGCACAACTAAGCAAAAAAAGGAGGCCGCTGGAAAAAGCAAGCCACAGGCCAGAAAGCCAACCCCAACGGAGGGGAAAAAAGGGACCAAGAGGGTGCAAAGCCCCAGCCCCCAAGGTCACCATCACCCCACCCACGTGGCTACCATGGCAAGACAACCAAAAGGAAACACCGGGAAAGAAGCCCCACCAGTTCAACCTCCCCATCAACAACACCCGCACAGGGCCACAAGGCTCATGCCAAGAGGGCAAGGCACAGGGCCAGAAGTCCGAGTTCACCCTCCCCACCCGCACGGGTGTCAAAATCATCGGACTAGAGAGCAAGGCACAGGGCATCTACCTCCAAGGGGCATGGGTATTCTAAGGGCCCTAAGAGGCACCGGGCCCCAAGCACGACTTCATCGACAACACCCTCTCCTCCTCGGCCACATTTGGCATCGGCACAGGTGGAAAGGCACTCTCCATATGCCACAGCTACGCCTGCTAGTTCAGTGGCCACCCAGCCAAGAACCCCAAGTCCATATCCAAGTCCAGTTCAATCAGAAGCCAGCCACCTGTCCTACATTTCTCCCCAACACAGCCAGCCCAGAATGTCCCCCGATTTGCCACCAGCCACTGATGAGCCAGAACGTCTAGCAACAGGGCGCACATTGCGCCGAGGCCACTTGAGTGGCAGGTTTGGTGAGGCCCAAACTCTGGCATTGGCTAGTGGTCTCACCTTGTATTATGATAAGCTATATGGGCGCAAATCCAAAGCTACAAGCAAGCAGCGCAAAGCCGAGATTTTGGAGGAGCTCACCAGACAGGTCAATGCAGCAGGGGAAGAGCTCAAAGATGTGGAGCAGATACAAAGGAAAATATCAGACCTAAAGTATGCAGCACAGAAGAAAGAAAATAAATGGCGTAATTACAGGTACATATATACTTTGTGGATTTGGCTTCAGCTTGTATTGGAAATATTTAGCTAAATGTGTGCAACTCTCTTTTTCAGCTTACAAACTGGCGGCGGATTCCCCACCAAACTGCAATTTACCAAAGCTGAGGAGATGGTGCTGGGCCTGCTACATCCTGTGGCCTTAGAGGGACACTTGGCCCGACAGGACACAGACATCCCTACTATTCCTGCCGGTTAGTAATGTTAGTGTGTATGTGAAATGTGAGCTACGTGTAAAATGAGGCACAAAGCCATAGATTAACACATGCCCCTAGAGTGTGCCTTGTAGTGGAGGTAACAATTTAAATAGGGTGTGTTATGTGTGGCGACTCATCATTTGCTTTTTTCCTTGCTCATACATTATTTGGGAGAGTCTTGAGGAACACTATTGAGATTAGCAAAGGACTGCCTGTTATGTATTTAGAGTCAATTACATACAACACTTCCAGCTTTATCTGTAGCCAACTTGGTTTTGATCTGTGCTTTGCTCAGAAAGACTTGATCTGGGTTGCTTGAAAGTTTGACCTAGAAAGAATGGCAAACAGCCTAATCTAATGGCAAATGCTATTTGCAAGCTGAGTGTGGTCCCATAATGGGCTTTTAGGGATGTGTTAAGCCTCAGAACAGCCAGTACATGCATGTTTATTTTGGTTAAGGAGACCAATGTGTATTTACTTGTTGACTAATACATCTAACAGATAATGGCATTCATAGTCAAGTTAAACTTGGTCCATTGGGGGAGTTGCCATTCATGCATGGGCCCGTGTTTTAGTGAACCATATGTGTTATTACACATCACCAATGCCTAGTTGTGTGTTAACATGCCTTCTTTTCCCCAATGCAGCCCAGCATCATCCCTCATCTAGTGGGGAATCCTCAGCCAGTTTTACGATGCCGTCTACTTCCGTGCTGCCTCGGACCCAGGATCCGATATATACGGTAAGTGTCTTTTTATGATGTTGCTTATGCATGTGACTTGCCATGTTTCTTTTTGCTGAATTACATATGTATTCCCCAAACTGAACCTTTGTTATTTACATGTCCCAACAGACCCACACACTGATGGAGGAAATCCAGGAGCTGGAGGAAGATGGACCCTTCATTGAACCTTTTGAACAGCTCCCCCTGGGACAGAATCTGCAACTGTCCAAACATGTTTCTACACCAAATCCTCAGCAGCAGAGTGAAGCTGGCTGCATGCTGCCAGGCTACCGTGGGCAGCATGCAGAGACTGAGCCGACAGTCCCCAGTGTTAGCTCTGCTGCTGAGGATTTGCCAAGCAGACCTGTGGCTGTTGGTGGACCTAGAGGCACATCATCTGCACGCCCCCCAACCCGGGGAATTGGGAGGCGCGCCGATGATGGAGTCAGCATGGCACCATGAGAGGCGGCTATTTTGCCTCCAAAATCAACGAAACCACGAGCATCTTCATGGGCAATTAGACATTAAACAACACCTTAAACTCCATGCTGACTGAATTTAGGTCCAACAACAGCCACATGGCCACCTTATCCAATTATTACAGTGCCATGCTTGAGGAAGTTCGAAATAGCAACAGCCACATGGCCACCTTAACTAACAATCTCAGTGCCATGATGGCTGAATTTCGAACTTCAAATAGAAACATGTTGGAACAGTTGCAGATTCTGAATGCCACACATGCCCAGGTGATGGGCAACCTCCAAGGGCCCCAGCCTGGGTTTTATGGGCATCCCCCATTTTAAGGCCTGTATTTGCTCCACATCTTTGCTCTACATCCCCACTGTATTGACCTGTCTGGTGAGCCCTACCAATATACCCTTTTGGTATGGCTTTGCTTGTTTGCTTTGGATCTACGCCCATATAGCTCATTAGAGTGCTGAGGTAGCCCACTAGCCAATGCCGGAGGTCAAGCCTCAATGAACCTGCCACTCAAGCTGTTGTGCTGCATGCTTGTGGCGAATTACATTGGTTCTGGCTCCTCCTGTTTGTAGGCATGATTGGGGGACATTCTGGCCTGGCAAACTACTACCTTGACCCCTGGCTGAGATTGAACTGGACTTGGATTGGGACTGGGGGTTCTTGTTTGGGTGTCACACTGAGTAACAGATGTAGATGTGGCATAGGTTTGGCTGCCAAGCAGGAGAGGGTGTGTCTGTGGGCCTATTTGTTTGCTGCCCAATGTGGACATGGCAATGCTTGTCACCTATGTTTATTCAATTTTCATTTGTCCGAAACTTTGCACAGGAGTGCCTTACTTTAAAACTCCTGACTCTGGGCAATTGCTATGTGGCCTGATTTGCCTAAACTTTCATTTGTGTTTTGGCTATGTATTTTATGCAACTATGGGAGTGACCATCAACTCCAATGTTTGCTTTGGAAATAAACTACCTAAAATTGTAATTAACCTGTTGTGGACTAAGTTTATGCCTTTATGTTTTTGGTGAATAAAGATCACGTAAAGTAGGCAGTAACAAATTTGGAACATCCCCCCCCAAAAAAACTAAAATCATGTGTGAGGTTCTTTGTAATTATGTCTTTACTGTTTGTAAAAGTAAGAAACAAACATACAAACACAAAGGTCCAAAAACACAATTAACAAACAATAAAGGGACAAAACAAAGGAACACAAAATTAAGCAAAATGTGTCTCTATTAAATTAGACCGCACGGCTTGGGCAGATGCACTCGGTGGGCCACGATAGTCCTCCTCTGGGTCATCGGTGGGTGGAGAGGAGGGCAAATCCAGATACCGGGGGACACGCTGCAATATAGCAAAATTATGCAACACTGCACAGGCCATTATAATATCTATGACCTTTTTGGGGTCATACTGAAGTGCTCCCCCGGTATGGTCCAAGCATCGGAAGCGGGTCTTCAATAGGCCAAACGCCCTCTCCACCACAGCCCTGGTCTTCCTGTGCGCCCTATTATATGCCTCCTCGGCTGCATTCTGGGGCCGGAATACGGGCGTCAACAGCCACGGAAGGAGTGGATAGCCGGAATCACCTGCCAAAATGTATTATAAAAAACATAAATTACACATTACTCAATAAATGGAATTCCCAAAACGGGCCATCAACATGACTAAGAGGCTAGGTCACATTTGCTACACAGCATGAGCATACATAGTGCACAGGACCAAAAAAAGCCAAAAAACATCAAATAGATGTGGGAACAAATTAAACATCCAAGATGGCGGATGAGGGCCAATCAGCCAGACTTCTAACAGGTATTGGCTTCGGACTGTGCTGCTCAGCATTTTTGGATGTCTTAAATTTTCAGGACCCTGTATCTGCTTGGTATGAGTCCAAAACAGCTCTAACCCGCCCCTTGCACTTTATCCCGCTCTCCTATACTCAGTAAGTGTAATGCATCTAATCAAAGATGGCGCAGACCCTATTATAAACTCAAGGACATAATTTAAGCAGAGTGTGGGGAAGACTAATTCTTACTTTACTCTAAATTCAATTTCAACATTTTGCTAATGCAGGACTAACATTTGGCAAGGCTTTGTTGTTTGAAAAATCTAATGGTTAAGGTCGTGTTTCACATGTAAACAAGGTGTTCAAATAGGCATAGTTTCATACATGGGACACAAACTAAATTCATAGCCATACATATAAATAAAAAGGACATTATTGGCGTCAACTTACCAAGGAGCCATCCACCGGAAAATTCCCCAGACTCAAACCGACCGTACAATCCAGATCTTCGAAGAATGTAGGCATCATGGGATGAGCCTGGGAACCCGGCTAGCAGACTAAACAACCGCATGTCCGGGGCCACCACTGCTTGGACATTCATTGAGTGGCCCATTTTGCAGTTCCTGGGATGAAAAAAAAAAGAAAAAAAAATTAGAAAGGGAAGGAAAACTAGGAAAACACTAACTAATCACACCCTAAGCAAAACATGTGGCCCAATTAAAATAGCAATAAACAAGTACATAAGCATTTTGTTTTGCCCAAAAAGAATATGTATGTTTGAAAAAGGAAAGATTAACTTTCCAGTGTCTATTTCAGGTACACATTAAAATGTTTCCTTGGTGAACACATGTGACATTGATATGCAACTAAATACGGTCCATGGTTCCACAGGGACTTATTACAAGGAGGGAATACTTAAAAGGAGGGATACATTACAATGAGGGCTAAATTACAAGGAGGGATAAATTACAAGGAGGGATTAATTGCACGGAAGGATTATGTAAAAGGAGGGATACATTACACAGAGGGATAAATTACACGTAGGGATTAATTAACATAAGGGAAGTATTTTTAAGGATGGATAACTTACAAGGAGGGATTAATTACAAGGAGGGAATAATTCTAAGAAGGGACATTTTACAAGGAGGGACTTTTTGAATTTTTTGGGACATAAAAAAATGAAAAAAAAGAAGAAACAAAATATGACTGATTGTACTTGCCTGTAGATATACTCGTCGACTGCCGGAGGGACCAGGGCAATGTGGGTGCAGTCAATGGCACCCATGATGTTGGGCATGTCGACGATGTTATAAAATGCCAACTTAATCTCGTTTCTGGCTACCGTGTCGTTAGGAAAACAAATATATTTGCGAGTAATGGTAGCCATGCCTTCCAAAAACTTGGATAGCGCGAGGCTCAGCGTAGGCTGGGAGATCCCCACGGAGAGGGCACCAAGCCGTTCGCCAAAAATTGCAGGCAGCCAAGCATCTTGGTCATACCTGAAATTGCTTGCCCCTTCCTTGTGGTGCGGGCTAACCATGGCCGCAGCTCACTATACAACTTATGGAGGGAAGCGCGGTTAAGTCTGGTGAGCTCGAACAGCTCAACGTCATGCATGCCGTCGATATGCATGCGTCGCCGATGCAATCTGTTCTCAGCCCTCCAAACAATTTCAATGCCCATGAGCTGCAGATCCTCATGCTCCTCAAATACACTATCCATCCATAGTCATCCATAGCTGCTAGTCTCGAGGTCAAAATGGTCCCGTAAGGGGATCGCAAAGGAAACAGATTTATAAGGTGGTGGTCCGTCGGCAATCAGCTCTCTGAATGAGACGCAAGCCCATAGCAATAACGTAAGTTATCTGGACGAAAAATATCAGATTTGGTTTAGAAAATGATCCAAACTAACGCAAATGTTCCGATTTGCTTTCGTTAATCGAAAGCGCATATACGCATTTGCCCGAACGTTCGTACGAATGAATATGAATGAAAAAAAGCAAAAAGATGACAAACACCCACTAAAACTTTCACAGGGAGCTACGGAAGTGCAGACGAATGTGCCTCTGAATCGAGCCTATTATCTCTATTCATTTCTGTTATTGTCTGAGAGTAAATGTATGTGTGTGTGTGAGGGTACAGTCCTGGATCCCTGCACAGGGCCCCTCTTAACCTAAAGCTGGCCCTGCACTTGGCCACCCTTGTAACTAAACATGTGAGCCTCAGGTGTGTTCTGGCATATTGGAGTGGTAATTCTTAGAAAAGCAGAATTAATGTCATGCTGCAAAGGCCATGGTGCTGTTGTTTAACCTCTTGTTAACATCACTAGCAGTCAGACTTCCCTCAGCTCAGGTATGTAATTACTTCCCTTCACAAGGCCCACTACAGCACCACAACACCGTAGCATCAAGGCAAACAATCAGACAAAATACTACGCAAGTACAACAAACATATAAGCCCCGGCACCAGTTTCCCAATATTTCCCATATACAAGGCCTTGAGGTCGGGTATTTTTCTAATTTTATGCGCTTCTCTTACAAATAACCTCAAATTAAGTTTGCAGCCACTGTAACAGCAGTTAAAGTTTTATGATGGAAACCACATTTTCAGGCTGGCCGGCGTAGACCTGCTGTTTAATATTAGCCTGGGGGAATTCATTTAAATAGACCTTTCATGGCACCGCTAACAAAATAATTGTTACAATGCAGAAATAAATTCAAGAAGTAGTGGGGCTACAGAAGAAAAATATTTGCGTTTCGGAATTCTATTACAGAAGAAAGAAACGCTACATATTAACGTTATTGTTTGGTTTGTATTTTGCTTGTATTTTGCTTCTCCTGTTATTGGGAAAAACAAAGTTAACAAAAGGGAATATATAAATATATATATATTTATATTTATATGTATATATATAATCAGGTACATATTAAATTATAGTACTGCTTAGCCAGCAGGTGGAGCACTGGAGCAGCATAAAATATAGAGATCATGTTCTCTTTGCTCAAATAAATAAAAGATAACAGAATAAAAACACAATGTAGAAGCAGGACTTTTTGTGGGCCTACTTTAGAATAACAGGCTGATTCATCACTAACGCCAGGTAGCGACAGATGAGCGTCTGTAGCAGGCATTTTCAGAGTGCCCGCTAGTAGTCGCAGTGCTCGGCCGTGGGTCGCTACTTCATAGCGACTCAGTCGCTGTTCAGTAATGTTGAATACATTGTGAGGAGTCACTATTTGACAAGTACTGCGCTGTATGGGAGCGCATGTTAGCGACTGCTCATAGCGACCGACTGACACCATATTCAGCAAAAAAACAGCCTCACAAATCTCTGGCGCAGAAAAATGCTTCTCTGAAGCCCAGAGCGCAGGAGGCGATGTGATTAAAGTCTGTTTTTCAGCATCTATCCACTAGTAACAAAGCGAACGAAAACATATGGAATTACATTGTAATAACATTGTAACATGAACACTTTAATGAAAGAACTGTAAAGTCATTTCTGAAGAAATATATAAAAAATGAAAAAAATGTGGAAAAAATGCATTTTCAATGCCAGAAGAGGTCACAGAATTATTTGTGATTTTTTGAAAAAAAAAAAAAAACACACACAAATACCCCATTTAAAGAGAAGAAAAGGATCGTCTATTGCAATGTATGGGAGAGCGACAGGTAGCGAGAGGTCATACCTGGCGCTGTGCAAGGCTGAACGCCGGCGCTGTTCGCTGAGGCTGTGAAAATGATGAATCAGACGTTATCCCAGTCGCTAAACAGATTCTGCTTGATAAATGTGTAATTGCTGCCGTGTCCGGCATTCACCAGTCGCTACCTGTCGCTACCTCTCATTAACCAGCCACTATCTGACACTATAGGGTCGATTCAAAGAAACATGTAACAGCTTTGATTTGGGTGCCGATCATCCTATTTTTCCCGTCCGCTCGTGCGTTCGTATGAACTTGCGAGTGATTCTATAAGCAAATACGTTTCTATCCTAAAATATACGTCCATTCGTATGGCAGTTCAGGAATCAGACCTATGTCAGTTTCCATCCTGATTTTTCCGTTTCATTTCTCAGGTTGCAACATTGGTTTTGCCCTTTTTCCTTTTTTGTCTGGACGTAAATCCTTCTGATCTTGCGGCTGCGCACTACAAACTTACCTCATTAAAGTGCATTCTAAATATTTGGTCTTTTATTTTTCTTTATTTCATTCATTTTGTAGTAACCAACCATTAATGAATGCATTTGCATAAGTAAATCTTACTTTGTTTAATTTTTAGTTAACTTGCATTTTTTACTTGAGGATTTAATTTTAATATTTTGGCTTCAAATGGTACAACTTAAAATTTTGGGTGTGGTTACCCACACCCTCTACATACAGATTTGCTCTCAAAAATTACAAAACACCCAGCAACTTCTGCATGTTATGAGCCTAGAAACAGCCAAGATGGCGGCTCAGGTATTCTCGGGCAGCCTGCAAACAGAAAGGGCCTTGTGACTGTGTTGCTCTGCATTCTTTGATTTCTGACCTTTCCGTGCCCCCAGCTCTGCTGTGTCTGTGCAAAATACAGCAGTAACCCACATCCTGCACTTTATCCCGCTCTCCTCTCCTCAGTAAGTGTGATGCATCTGACCAAAGATGTGCTTAAATAATTAAACAAAGCAAAGGTAAACAACTACACCAATAAATTCAATCTAAAAATATTATTCTAGTACATCAATTTAAAAATAAATACCAAAGGACATAAGTTTCTTTAATTAACGCAAATAGATTGCAAAATAAAGGTTTACATGCAAAGGACTAATTAAGGTCCACATTAAAATGCTTTTAAAAGGCATACATGAATCAGGTATGCATTGCCATACAATTTATGGCCTCGGCCATGCTGATACATGCAGTTCATTGGAGCTCAAGACGCGCAGACTCCTCCACATAGCCAAAAAACCTGTTCAAGAACAGCAATACGACTGCTAAAAGGTGTCGGCAGTGGCTTTCTTTTAAAACGTCTTTAGAGGTTTGAAAACTGTTCTCTGAATCACACCTAAACCCATTCGATTATCCTAAGTTTTACGTTTTGATCCTAAGTTTTACGTTTTGATCCTAAAATTTAGGAACGAACTTGCGATGATCGTAAGAGCATATACGCATTCGAACGTAGGCTCGTGCGAGTCGTAAATGGCCAAAAAAACAGGAAAAAATGACTAACACCCACCCAAACTTACGATTCTCGATCCGAAATCAATTAACTTTTGCTCTTTGAATCGAGGGGTATGCCTTCTTAAATAAGGGCCTAAGTAATACATAATAATAGTAATTTTGTGTATTAATACACTAATAGCTCCGCGGGAAATGTTAGTAGTAAAGTATTTCAATAATCAACAACACCTTCAGTGTGGACAATCAATTGCAGGCTTTGTGAGTCCCAACACCACTTATGATTAAATCACGTACCAGATTCCTTAGTTAGATAATGCCAAAAATTGTAACTTCTCTCAGGGAACACTTTGTAATAAACAACAGGTGTAATCTTCCAGGGTAACAATGAATTACTCAGCTTTTGGTTTCTCTGTCGGGTCAGATAGAAATCAAATAATACCATTTTGTGAATACTCACCTGTAAAATGGGTAGCTTCAAGAAATTCATAACGTGTGGGTAATACTGACCTGTAGAGGGCGATATGCAGAGATGCCAGGAAAAAAGAGAGCCCCTCCCGGTCCATAAATACCTGGGACCTCCCACTCATTACCCAGTATAAGAACAGCAGTAAGGTAAGGGACCCGGAAGAGCCCAACACAAAGCATAACAACGCAAAGTTCACCATATAAAGGATCCATAATACAAAAGGGGAGGGTGAAGAGGGGTGTGTGACATACTATAATACCCATTTTACAGGTGAGTATTCACAAAATGGTATTATTCTAAGTATGTCACACACCCCGCTTCAAGAAATTCATAACGTGTGGGACATCCAACAGCAGTGTCCATAAAGGGCGGGGATCCAAAACAAGGCAACAAGGCACAACTTAAACCACTGCAGCTTGCAGAACTTTGCGGCCAAACACAGCATCCGCTGAGGCCCGAACAATAACCTTGTAAAACTTGGAAAAAGTGTGAACAGAAGACCATGTAGCAGCCTTACAAACTTGCTCAACAGAGGCCTGGTGCTGAAAAGCCCAGGACGCCCCAACCGCACAAGTAGAATGAGCAGTAACACGAAAAGGGGGTACCTTCCCTTTGGCAGAATAGGCCCCAACTATGGTCTGACGGATCCATTTACTAATGGAAGACTTGGCAGGCGCCAAGCCTTATTGGGGCCCGGAGGGCACCACAAAAAAGGCATCCGTCTTACGAAAGGAAGACGTTACCTCCAAATAATACTTCACAACACGAACCACATCCAAAGAATGCAGGGCCCTCTCCTTGTCATTGCTGGGATTAGGACACAGAGAGGGCAGAACAATGTCTTGGTTTAGGTGAAAGGCAGAAACAACCTTAGGAAGGAAATCGGACTTGAAACGAAAAACCACCTTGTCCTGATGCCCCTCAAAGTACGGGGCTTGAATGGACAAAGCCGCCAACTCAGAGACACGCCTAACCGAAGTGATGGCTACCAAAAAGGCCACCTTCTGCGTAAGTGAAGACAAGGGCTCAAAAGGAGAATCCTGAATAGCAGAAAGAACCAAATTCAAATCCCAAACAGGGAGCAAAGGTTTTCTAGGAGGCCGCACGTGCGTGACTCCATGGAAAAAAGTCTTAACCAAAGGATGTAGGGCAAATGACCTTTGAAAGAACATGGAACCTGCCCCTTCAGAGTACTAAGCTGGAGCCCCAGGTCCAGACCATGTTGAAGAAACTCCAGGATTCTGGAGATGGAAAATTCCCTACAAGGCAACGCCCTGATCTCACACCAATCAATATAAGACCTCCAAGTCCTATAGTAGATATTAGAGGAAGACCGCTTCCTAGCACTAATGAGAGTTCGAATCACAGCATCGGAAAGACCTTCCTCCTTCAAGATGGAGGTTTCAGCAGCCACGCCGTCAAAGCCAGCGTTGGTAAATTGGGATAACGTGGCTGACCCTGGGTGAGCAGATCCGGCAGCAGGGGCAGAACGAACTGATCCTCTGCTAACCTTACCACATCTGCGAACCAAACCTGTCTTGGCCACCTTGGAGCCACCAGAATTGCTTACGCACCCTCCAGGGCCAGCTTGCGCACCACTCTGGCCCCCAAGGGAAACGGAGGGAACAGATACAGAAACCCCAGATCCCTCCAGTTCAGAGACATGGCATTCACTGCCAGAGCCAGTGGATCCCGTGAGAGAGACACAAATGTCGGAAGTTTGTGATTGTGACGAGAGGCAAAGAGGTCCACCACCGGGGACCCCCACCTGAGACAAATCAAGCGAAACACTTTGGGGCTGAGAGACCATTCCCCCTGGCGAGCTGAGAACCTGCTCAGAGAGTCCGCCTCCGTGTTCTCCGCTCCCGGAATGTAAACTGCTGAAATGTACGGGACGTGGGTCTCCGCCCAGGCCAGAATCAAAGACACTTCCTTGAGGGCACTCCTGCTGCGAGTCCCTCCCTGGTGATTGATGTAGGCGACCGCCGTCCGATTGTCCTACCGGACTTGAACCGGCAATCCTTGCAACTGATGAGTCAAGCGAAACAGAACCATCCTGATGGCCCTCAATTCCAGAACATTGATGGACTCGTGAGCCTCCTGAGGCCCCCACAGTCCCTGAAACTGACGATCCTTCCAGAACCCCCCCATCCTGATAGACTGGCATCCGTGGTGACCGTCTCCCAACAAGGGGCCAGAAAGGATCTGCCCCTCGACAGATTGATTGGATCCAGCCACCACTGAAGGGAGCACCGAACTCGGGGGGTCATCAGGAAGGACTGATCCAACGACAGTGGCGACCTGTCCCAGGTCGCCAACAGATGGAGCTGGAGAGTCTTTGTGTGGAACTGAGCAAAGGGAACCGCTTCGAAGGAGGCTACCATCAATCCCACCAGCCTCATCCCCAGTCTGATGGCCGGACGAGGGATAGACAGGAGGAGTCGAACCAACTCCTGAATCAAAAGAACCTTGGACTGAGGAAGAAACACCCTGGCCTGGGAAGTATCCAGGGACATTCCCAGAAAAGACACTAACCTGGACGGAGAAAGGGAGGACTTGGGGTAGTTGATCACCCACTCGAATCTCTCCAGAGTGGACACCACACTTCTGGTGTCCAATACCACTTGGCTGAAGGAAGATGCCATAATGAGAAGGTCGTCCAGATAAGGGACAATGCGAATACCCTGGGCTCTGAGGAGAGCCATCACCCCGGCCAGCACCTTGGTGAAAACCCTTGGAGCCGAGGTAAGACCGAAAGGAAGTGCCACAAAATGAAAATGCCGATCCTCCACCACGAACCCGAGAAATCTCTGGTGTGCTGGAAAAATCGGCACATGCAGATAGGCGTCCTTGATGTCTACGGACGTCAGAAAGTCCCCCTGCCGAAGAGAATGGATAGCTGAACGCAGCGTTTCCATGCGAAATTTCCGCAGACGGACGAACCTGTTGAGGATCTTTAGATCCAGAATGGGTTGAACCGAGCCGTCCTTCTTAGGCACCGTGAACAGATTGGAATAAAAGCCCCGACCCCTGTCTGAGGGGGGCACTGGGCAAATAACTGCCATATCCAACAGACTCTATACTGCCGCCTGGAGCTCCTGCGCGGCCAGAAGGTCCGAAGGCACCCGAGACCTGAGGAATCTGGGAGGGGGCCTGAGCTCGAACTCCAGGTTGTAGCCAGAAGTCACCACTTCCCAGATCCATCTGTCCGAGACCTCCCGTGCCCAGACCCGGGAGAAGTGTTGCAGCCGTCCCCCCACCCACATGGGTGAGGGCGCCCCCTCATTGATGAGCTGGCTTGGCAGTGGGTTTGGGCTTAAAGCCCCAGCTGTATCCTGGGCGGGCACGTCCTCTGCCCCTGTTCCAGGAATCTCCTCTGGCTGCGGGGAAAACAATTACTCTGCCAGCTCTAGCCCCACGAAAGGAAGGAGCAAAGGAACCCGCCCCCCGAAAGGGACGACGCTGTTTTTTGCGTTGAGGTAACTTACCACCCTTGGCAACTGAATCCAACTTCTCGCCATAGAGCCGTAATCCCACAAAGGGAAGAGCGGTCAGCGACTTTTTAGACACAAAATCAGCCGCCCACTGGCGCAACCAAACCGAACGCCGAATAGTCACCAATAGAGCCGACGTTCTGCCACACATCATCAGTGTGTCATCCAAGGCTGCTAGTACAAATGACAAAAACAATTCACACCTTTTAAGGCCAAGGAACTCATCACTATCCGGATCTAACCCGGAAGAAGTCAACAGGTCCCTGACCACCGACCTGGTAGCCACCACCAGCAGCGCTGAAGCACAAACCGGCCTCATGGCTGACCCAACACTGGCAAAACCATGACAAGCCATTTGGTCAATGCGTTTATCCTCACCATCTTTAAGCGTGGAGCAATCAGGAGAATTTAAAACAGTAGTGTTGGATAAACCCAGAATCTGTGCATCCACCTCGGGAGGGGACGCCCAACGCTTAACCGTATCCAAGGGAAAGGGATATTTTTTGTCCCAACCCTGAGGGACACCTGGGAGCCGGGCAGGCCTCTCCCATTCCTTAGCAATAATCCCATCAAAATGCTTTTGGTTAGGAAATTCCAAGCGCAGCCTGGATTCTTCGAAAAATTCCCCCTTTTGCTGTGGAACCGCCTCAGGAGGAGAAATAGCCAAAACCTCAAACATCTGAGCCAGAACATTAGGAGTATCCGAAGACCTTCCCAAGCCCCGCTCGGTATCAGCACCCACAAACTGCTGATCGTCTGAATTATCTGATTCTTCATATACCTCCCCTTCCTCAAGTTGGGAGTAATCAGACCAGTCCAGATTATCAAGATCATCCAAGTCGGCCGCCGGTGAAGACGGCGACAAGTGCTTTCTCTTAGCCGGAGCCTTTCTGGTGACCATGCTGGAGAATAATTTTTCAAGATTGGCCAATCGGGCACACATCCCAGATTGCAACTACCCGCCCATGACAACGTCAGACTTGGCACGGATCAAACTGGGAGGGGGGGGAGGAGAGACCGGCGGCGCTGAACCAGACGCCTGGGGTCCGGACTGCCGCGTAATAGTCTGCTGTGCGCATGGTATACACAGATATACATCATCACCAGTAAGGGATGCCCCACACCCCATACACTTCCGGGATTGCCCCGAGGGGAGCCCGAGCCCAGTATCCGGGGATTCCTCCATAAGGTGAACTTATAGTTGGTCGCAATGACCGAGGGAATTACGCATATAAGCAACCCGGGATGCCCCTTTAATGTCCCAAGTGGGAGGATTTGCAATAAGCCAATTAAGAACCCAGGGACCCTAGGACCGGGAGAAACCCCCTAACACCACTGTAGGTTATATCTGAAAGACATAATAAAAAAGGCTAATAAGAAAAGCGGAGTATAATATATATATATATGACATAAAAATATATAATTATAGGTGATGGGACAGAAGGGGGGCCCACCGGGCCACTCACTGTGGTCCTGAAGACAGCTTCCTCTCTCCGTGAGGTAAAGAGCAGCTCAGAGGAAAGAAGAGGGGCGTGGCCAGCTCCTTCTGAGGAAACAGGCACAGAGAAAAGCACCTCAGCGGTGCCTGTGACACAGGGGCGGGCCGCAGCGCTGGAAAGCCCGGCCCCGCCCCCAAGAGTGAAAGCGTGAGGGGAGAAGCTCCCCTCCGCCATGACGATGCAAAAAGGCCGGCACCGCAGCCATGTGCGGCCGCGGTTGCCGGTCTCAGAAGAGACAGAAGGAGGGGAGCCATGTGCGGCCGCGGTTGCCGGTCTCAGAAGAGACAGAAGGAGGGGAGCGGGCCGTGGCTTTGACCCTGATGCCCGGCCCCGCCCCTTTTACCTCAGGGAGAAAGCCTGCATAAAAATGGTGGCCACAGCTCCGTTTTGACAGAGAAATACACGCTGTTATGAAGTAATAAATAAGTTAATAACTATTGGGAGGATAATTTAATTAATTAATACATTAAAACATTATTAAGAATTAATGATTACAAAATTTGGACCTAACACCGAATAAGGGGCCCTGCTCCTACCCTCCGCTATCCCGCTAGAGAGAGGGGCATTACCCAAAGGGGGGGACCACCCAAAGTGTAAGGCCAAGGGACGGGGCATCCCAAACCGGGGTCACCGTCCCGGATGACCGCCTACCCTCTTATATAGGGTCTCACGGGAGAGCATTTGCTCTGAAGCTCCAAGGGTGCTTTTCTACCCTCACCCGGACCGTCAGTCTAGGCTGGGAGGCATGAGGTAACAGAGAAAAAAGATCCAGGCGGAAATAGATAACTAAAGGGTCGGGAGTCATCCCGGCTACCTGAAATCCCCCTGTGCAAGGAGGAGACCACATCTTCTGACTTGCTCGCCGTCTGCAGAGATGAAGACTGGGTAATGAGTGGGAGGTCCCAGGTATTTATGGACCGGGAGGGGCTCTCTTTTTTCCTGGCATCTCTGCATATCACCCTCTACAGGTCAGTATTACCCACACGTTATGAATTTCTTGAAGCGGGGTGTGTGACATACTTAGAATATAATAAACGTGCTTCTTTAGAGATCAATCCCCTCCAATTGCGCAATTCACATGAAGCTTCATTCAATAGCTCAGCGCTGCAAAGGCTGGCTTCAGCTGTGAGTGCAGTCTCACTTAAGGGAAACTATCTGAAGGCTCACAACCTTTGATCAACGTCTATTTGTGACATGCAAGTTACTTATTTTATTCTGGTAAGCAACTATTAAAAGTGGGCACGGCGCCTATTGTTTTAAGGATCTGATGCTATTTTAGCCCATTTTTGTGAATTGCGCAATTGGAGGGGATTGATCTCTAAAAAAGCACGTTTATTATATTTGATTTCTATCTGACCCGACGGAGAAACCAAAAGCTGAGTAATTCATTGTTACCCTGGAAGATTACACCTGTTGTTTATTACAAAGTGTTCCCAGAGAGAAGTTACAATTTTTGGCATTATCTAACTAAGGAATCTGGTACGTGATTTAATCATAAGTGGTGTTGGGACTCACAAAGCCTGCAATTGATTGTCCACACTGAAGGTGTTGTTGTTGATTGAAATACTTTACTACTAACATTTCCCGCGAAGCTATTAGTGTATTAATACACAAAATTACTATTGTTTGAAGACTGCACCAATACGGTCTTACTAACTCCAGCGGAAGAAAGGATTGCCTTTATAATATGATTCAATTTAATCTTAATACACTGTAATATTTTAGCGCGGTTTAGAAGAATTGTTCTTTCTTTTGTAATACATAATAATAACTAATAATAAGTAAAATAATAATCGTCCAATAAGAATATCGCTCCTGCTTCAGATTTTAGAAACACTTAAAGCGGACCAAAACCCATCAAGCTTGTAATATAAATTTGCCCAAGGCCTCTGCCAATACTCCCTAATTAGGGTGTAGACCTACAAATGGATATTTTATCTTACAGAATCGTCCTGGAAGATCGATCTTTCTGCTGTCCCTCTCTGTAAGATTGTAGAGTCATTGCATAGGTGCGGCAAATACATCATTGCCACACACAACAATGGCAATGAATGGCAGAGGTGGGGCTTTACAGCTAAAACAAGCAGCATTAGTGGGGAGCAGAGTGAAGCAGAAGCAAGAAAAATTGCCAAAATGTACTCCTCATGGGGAGAGCAATTTGAGGAATGCTAGTTAAAAATGTGGGTTTTGGTCTGTCTTTCTTCTAGCAGCAGTTTTCAAAAGCAAACTGGTAGATGGAACTCCGGGGGAAAAAGGAGTCTATGACATCTCCACATTTCCAAGTGCCCTCCAAGGCTAAGACTATAGCATTGGAGGGACAGGCCATGAACAGGGGTGGATGTGGCCAAATCTATGGTTCTGAAGCTTAGGGCCTTATTTAAGAAGGGATAGCGTCAGGTAGTGGCTGGTTAATGAGAGGTAGCGGCAGGTAGCGACTGGAGAACACCGGACACGGCACGCAATTACACATTTATCAAGCAGAATCTGTTTAGCGGGATAACGCCATGTAGCGTCTGATTCATCATTTTCACAGCCTCAGCGAACAGCGCCGGCGTTCAGCCTTGCACAGCGCCAGGTATGACCTCTCGCTACCTGTTGCTCTCCCATACATTTCAATGGACGATACTTTTCTTCTCTTTAAACAGGGTTTTTTTTTTTTCCAGATATTTCTGTAGAAATGACATTACAGGTCTGGCATTAAAGTGTTCATGTTACAATGTTGCTACAATGTAATTCCATATGTTTTCGCTTTGTTACTAGTGGATAGATGCTAAAAAACACCCTTTAAAGACACAGCCTCCGGCGCTCTGGGCTTCAAACAAGCATTTTTCAGCGCCAGAGTTTTGTGAGGCTGTTTTTCTGCTGAATATGGTGTGAGTCCGTCGCTATGACCAGTCGCTAACATACGCTTCCATACAGCGCTGTACTGTTCAAATAGCGACTCCTTACAATGTATTCAACATTACTGAACAGCGACTGAGTCGCTATAAAGTAGCGACCCACGGCCGAGCACAGCGACTACTAGCGGGCGCTCAGAAAATGCCTGCTACAGACGCTCATCTGTCGCTACCTGCCGCTAATGATGAATCAGCCTGCCAGTATTGTGGGGCAGATAATTTTGCAGGGGTGGGACTGTGGGACTGACCCCCCCCCCCCTTCCACTAAACAGATCAGATTCTGAGGCTAAAGTATTGGACAAGGCAATGGCTGGGTTTTTTTGACTAGGTAGGTACAATGGGACCTGGTACAGGGGTGCTTGGTGTGAGACTAGGGAGGCAAGAGTTGCATGGGGGAGTACTAAGCAGCAGCCCAATAGGCCCCAAAGCAGTGCAGCCCACCAGGGATTCTCCAGGGTCTCCACACGGCCAGTCTGCCCCTGTCTGTAAATGAACCCCCTTCCTGTTCCTTCTTCCAACCCATCAACAAAAATAAATAATTCACCATATCCAGGATCGGGGCTGATCCAGCATTGGGAGTACTGCACTGTAGTCCCGGCTTCTCCACTTCTGATCCACTGCAGATCATAGATCACAGTCTCGTCAACCAATCACAGTTGTTGCAGTGACACGACTGTTAGTCACAACATTAATTTCTGGCATTCATCCAGGACCGCTGTTGGATCGGGCTCACAAGTGGACCGGGGGAATATACTTTTCTGTTTCACCTCATTTGAACGATACTGGTGAGAGGGGCCCCTTAAAATCTCTGCACCAGGACCCGCTCACATTTTTTTATGTTTCTGCTTGCCCAAAAGCTTTATGAATCCCATGGATAAACCAGAGGAAATAACAACATTCCCAGCCTGATGAAAAGATCATTCTTTACTCTGTGTTATCAATACGGACCTGCAGCCTCCTCCCAGACAGACACAGATGGACTTTGGATAGGTGGAGCTATGAGTGGAGTCTGAATGATGAATATAAGAGGCTGATTTATTAATAGCGACATGTAGCGATAGTTGAGCGACTGTAGCGGTATTTTCACAGCGCCCGCTAGTAGTCGCTGTGCTTGGCCGTTGTTCGGTTGTTGACAGCGACTCAGTCGGTGTGGCGTAATGTTCAATACAAGATTCCAAGTCGCTATTTGACAGGTTCCGCGATGTATGGGTGCGCATGATAGCGACTGGTCAGAGCGACCGGCTTCCACCATATTCATCAAAAAATCATGCTCAAAAAATTCAAGCGCTGTGAAATGCATGTTTAAACCCCAGAGCGCTGAAGGCAATGTGTTAAAAGTAGTTTTTTAACCCCCAAACCACCGTATTTTTGGAAACCAAAAAAAAAAATTATTTTAAATAATTGGGAGGCCGATTCATTAATAGCGCCAGGTAGCGACAGATGAGCGCCAGTAGCGTGATTTTCACAGCGCCCGCTAGTATTCGCTGTGCTTGGCCGTTGTTCGCTTGTTGACAGCGACTCAGTCGGTGTGCGGTAATGTTGAATACGGGGTTAGGAGTCGCTGTTTCACAGGTTCCGCGCTGTATGGGTGCGCCTGACAGCGAATGGCCAGAGCGAACGGCTCCCAGCATATTCATTAACAAATCACGTTCAAAAAATTCTCGCGCTGTGAAATGCTTGTTTAAACCCCAGAGCGCTGGCGGCGATGGCTTAAAAGTAGTTTTTAACCCCCAAACAACCATATTTTTTGATTAAAAAATTAAACAAGTTTTTCTAAACATTTTGTAATATGAATACATTAATATCAGACCTGTAATATCAATTCTGCACACATTTTTTTTTTTTTTTTCCTTAAAAAAAATATCTAACATTGCCGTAGTGGTCACAGAATTTTTGACAGTTAAAAAAAAAAAAACTTAAAATCAATTAATTATGAATATTTAAAGATTGCTCCATTGAAATGCATTGGAGAGCGCCAGGGAGCGACAGGTCATACCTGGCGCTGTGATGGGATTAGTAGCGGCGCTGTTCGTTGCAGTCGGCTACATGATGAATCCCGCGCTAGCTGACGCTCTCGCCGGCGCTAGCCTCATTTAGCGTGATAAATGCGTGATTGTGTCCGCCGCCTGGCGTTCTGGAGTCGGTAGCCGCCGATAGCTGGCGCTACCTGGCGCTAGTCAGACACTACCTGGCGCTAGCCCTTGATAAATAAGGCCCTTAGTAATATGAATACATTAATATCAGACCTGTAATATCAATTCTGTACAATTTTTATTTTTATTTTTTTTTCCCTTAAAAAAATTATCTAAAGTGGTCACAGAATTTTTCACATTAAAAAAAAAAAAAACATTAATAACAATTAATTATTAATATTTAAAGATTGTTCCATTGAAATGCATTGGAGCGCGCCAGGTAGCGAGAGGTCATACCTGTCGCTGTTCAAGGTCGGACGCTGGCGCTGTGGGCTGAGGCTGGAATAATGATGAATGAGTCGCTATATGGCGCTATCTCAGTCGCTAAGCAGGATTGGCTTGATAAATGTGTGATTGTGGTGGGGAGCCGGCGTTCTCATGGCGGGGCCCGTCTTTACCGGCCGCTCACCAGTCGCTACCTGTCGCTATTCCTTCATAAATAAGGGCCTAAATGGATTAGGGTAGAGAACTGTATCAATAAAGACAATAATTATACATACATGCATTATTAACTGTTCAGCAACTAACCTAAAAATGCATATAACATTTTTTACAATTTCCAACCAGGCCAGCAGGTGGAGCACAGGCAGAAAACGTTTTAGAGGCCATACATTCTCTTCAGTATGACAGGATGATGTGATTAGCTGAACCAATTTGCAAATATAAAAATACATATTTCTTTTAAATGTGTGTGCGTTCTATTTTGTGCATACTAAGGAACAGCATCGATTGCTGAATGGAAGGATGTGGCATGCATCCCTTGCGGCTGCTCCCCTCCGGCTGTGCATGCCTGCACCAGACATTCAGACAGGCCTGGCACGGGTGCAGGAAAGGTTACAACCCTCACACAGGGACTGTGTTTAGTTCATTGAGTTTCCCCATAGAATTTAAGGGTAGTTGATAGTAAGAGGCATTTAGTTGTCATAAAGCCATAATAGCACATGATGGCAGTGTTGCCTAAGAATGGGAGAATTGTTGGTAATAGTCAATTTTGGGATGCCACCCAAGGTATGCATTTAAAATGGACTAAAACCCCTGTTCGCTGGTAAATTCCCAGCCCCTTGGGCATTCTAACTTGGGATGCTCTGCTGTGTAACCCCCCCGGGATCGGCGCTAAACTAACATCGCCCCCTGCACATGTGTGGCCCGCAATCACATCCCCAGCATGTCACAGCTGAGACAGCCTCCACCCCCAAGCCATTTGGATAGGCTGGTGCGGGAACGTGCACATCAAATGGAGAGAGACCAGAGGATGCAGCAGTTTTTCTCTATGCGGGAGCTCTGTTTCCGAACATAGCTGTATGCAGCGCATTGATATCGCTGATTAGACGATAGCTGTGCATGACCCATGGGCTGCTGAAAAGCTGAGTTTTTAGGGCAATCCCAGAGTTTCACGTAGCGGGACATGCAAATCATGAAGGTAAACAGATCAAAACCCAAGATGGTCAAAATCACAGGTTTTGGTATAATTTAAATAGGGACAGAACCTATGATTTTCACTTTCTGGAGTTTTGTACTTTTCCAGCAGGGTAGACTCTCTTACTCTCATACTCTAAAGACCTCAGTTCAGGGGTGCCCTTGGAGGTGCCTTGTGTACAGAGGCACCCATTGATCTCTGTACTGAGTGGAAGCAGGTGGGTGTGAATATTATTTAGCAAGGCCGGATTAAGTGTGGTGGAGGCCCCTGAGCACGAATTCTGGAGGAGGCCCCAGACACAGTATTTTTTTTTCCTTTAAAATAATAGTCCAGCCAAGTAACTGAATGGTGGTTGTCTGGCACCCGCCCACTTACTGGAACATCAGATCGAGCCCCTCGTGCCACCCTTGTGCGGGTGCGTGCTGCTCGGGAACTCCTGCTTTGCCATTCTGGGCAGGGGGAAGTGTAGTGGCCCAGCTGGCCCAGCAGAAAACAGTTCCCTGCATTGAGCTGCCAGTGGCTGTGCTTGGTGGCTCATGATTGCACGCACCCATCACTATAGCATTACTGACGTCGGCTTTGCTGCTCTAGACTCTCCATCCTGCCGGCAGCTTTGGCTGCAGGTTTGCAAAAACAAAAAAAGGCTTGCCCAGGCGAGGGGGGCCCCCACTGCCACTGATAACTTTGTTGCTGGCCCCCGCTGCCCGTCAGACCAAAGACTGAAAAGCCTTCTGGACCAGACCATAACCCAAAAGTTGGTGGAGGCTCCTTTGCAAGGCAAGTGGTGGAGGCCCCGAAGCGTGTGCCACTTGCACCCCGCCCCCCATAACCCGGCCCTGTTCTTTAGATAGACTGGACTTGCATTTTAAGGCCCTGTGGCAGCCTAGCAGAATGTGTAGTTTCCTAACTCATTTGCAACTGAGACATCTGTTTTAATCTGTTTCAAACCAGATAAAAGGACTTGTTGCTGAGTGATGGGCTCTCAGTACTGGGCCTACTTTTGTTTGTAGTGGACAGGATTTTCCCTGCCCACCTGCACCAACCAGGTCAGTTACAAATCAGTTGAACAGAGTGACTAGCATCAATATAGATTTCCAATTCCATCGGATGGCATGCCCGGGGCTGCGTGGGTGCCGGTGGGGTGGGGGAGAGGTTTGGTGGCGGTGGGCTTGCGCCTGTCTGCCGCTGAGTCTAGGGTCGGCGGTGCAGTGCCGCACGTAGTGCAGGGGGCCAGTGACAGCGCCATGTTGCCATGGCATGCGGCCGTGGGGGCCGCCCCCCTCCCTCCCCTCTCCCCTCCTCTCCACCTCCCGTCCCCGCCCACTCTAGACTGCTAGATGCCCGTCCCTCCCTACCCCAATATGGCGAACGCGGACCTTCCGGTCTGCGCGTGTATTACTCACGTGCTGCCCGGGACCGTCATCAAAGGCCGACGCTGTTCTGCCATTCGGTCGGGTTTGGCGCCGTTATATAGCGCTCCCTTCCGTTATGCCACATCCGGGCTTAAGACACAGCGTGCTGTGTGCTGCTGTGTAGTGCGGGGCTGCTCCCACACAATCTGCCCTGGGAGATCACTGGGCGGACGGGCGGGTCCAACGCCGCGAAGGGAGCGGTTCCTAAGCCATCACCCCTGCTCTAATCTGTAAGTACCCTTTTCCTTCCTCCTATTGATCTATGCCCAGACTTTTAGCATAGCTTGGCTCACTACAACATCGTAATATAATATGTATATGCCTACAGGGAACAACTAATGTGGAACCACAGGATGTCGTCATCCCTCTGAATTTGGGTAGCATATGGGGCGACCAGACTTCTCAGACCCAGGTAGTTACTTATATTTATGATGCCATAGCCATGGCCCAGATACCTGTACACCTGGGAGCCATGATGTAAAGATTATATAGGTATCCACACAACCTGGATGGGTGACACATCTAATATGTTGTTTTGTTCTTGTCTTTGTTGTTATGTGTGTTCAGCGTTATCCTTGGAGTGCACACCTTGATATGAGGGGTTCGACAATAATCGATTTGATCTGATTGGGCTGATATAAATGCCCTAAGGGGCGATTTGGTGCAGAAGAAGCCCCCCATTGGGGGTGAAACTAGTTCACCGTTAACCACCGCTAACCAATTATGAGCCACTACAGGCGAACTGTATAACATGCAAAGTATTATTGTCTGCAAAATGCAAATGCATATGACCAATTGTATGTAGATCAACCAGCGTGCCTAGAAGAATGTCAATTGTTAATTGTACAATACTAGTTATTAATGTGGATCAACTTACCTGTATGCCTTGATACCATGAGAGTGAATGGGGAAATAAATTGGTAGCTTGATAAAGCACCAATGAAATTCCTCTACAACAATTGTTACCTATTTTCAAACAAGTTATTGTAACTTTAATAAATGTATCTATTGTATTTTATGAAGGTGTATTAGTACAATTTATTCAAGGCGGGGTCACACTTTGAGTTCCCAGCAATACTGGGTCGGTTCATACCCAGAAACACGCTGTGTATTTTAAACATTTCAGTTGAACAGCTGCCATCTTTTTCATTTGTATCTCTCTACTTGATATCTACTGAATATCCTTTTCTTGTACAGAAAGTGGGAAATACTGTGTCATGTGAAGTCTGCTTTCTGCATCACCACTGAAGATTTTAAGATGATAAACCAGCATGACCTAATTCAGGAATGCTGGTTGCTACACATCTTTCTCTGTCCTTGGCAAAGTGGTCAGAGGTGTTTGTAATGCATGCTGGTAAGGCTGGAGGGGAAGAAGGGGGGTCATTCCTGGCCTGTGAGAGCAGCAGCCATTGGCTGAGACATTTCTGGATTTCCTTGTTAGTCACAATTCTGTCTAACAGGCTCTTCCATGTCAGAAACCTGCTGACTTGTCTGTGTGCTCTGCAAGAAGGCTTTATTGTCCACCCATGACTTTACAGGAATGCTAAGGCTATGTGCAGGATTGTACTGCAGGCAAAAAATGAAATTCAACATCTCAAAAGCCACTTCCATCTTTATTTGTTTTATTTTAATTAAAAGTACACATAACATACATTTGAATGTTAGAATTAAATATGGAAAACAAACAGTATCGTCAATGGGTATATAATTCAGACACAAACATTGTACACTAGACTGTATGCTAATTGAAATATTTAAAACTAAAAAGTCCCTTTCCACTGCTGCTTTATAGCACAATCATTTCATGAATTTAAATTTTCTTACTTTTATATTTTGCTGTTTCTGCATAAGCTCCCCTATCGGCCACTTGAGTGTTAAAATGAAAGTTTTCAAACCAAAATAGGGGAATCTTAACTTGGGATGCTATATGAGAAACCCCTGGTTCACCAAGGTACTTTAAAGTGGACCAAAACCCAGGATAGTCAAAAGTTTTGAGTATCCCGGGTTTTGGTCCTTTCCCTGGGTGCATCCCGGTCAGGGGTGCCCTGCTGTGTGACCCCCCCCCCCCCCCCCCAGATCGCTGCAGCAACTCACCTTATCCCGGTCCCACGGCGCATGTAAGATCAGCGGCTCTGACGGCCGCATCATCTGCCTCCCTCTAACAGGGTGTGTGCCCGCGCCAATCATTCACAAATAACAAACTGCTAGAGGGGAGCGGAGGATGCGGCCACCAGAACTGCTGCTCTTAGACGCGCCGTGGGACCGGGATAAGGTGAGTTGGCTGCAGCTATCTGGGGGGGGGGGGGGGTTCACTCAGCGGGGCATCCCTGATCGGGGTGCTCACAGGGAAAGGACCAAAACCCAGGATAGTCAAAATCCTGAGTTTTGGTCCACTTTAAACCCAGGTCCCAAGGCACTGATGTGTGCTCTCTCCAATTGCCATGCCTATTATTGGCCGACAATGAATGCTGGTTATAAGAATTGCTGGGGCCTCCATTGCACACCGACCATTAGCCATTCAAATTTGACTGGCACAGGTGTAGAGGAAATGGAGGGGTGTTGGGGATGGCGCCAGAGACCTGTGTAACCTCTACAGGGCTGAAAAAAGAGGCAAGTTTATGGGCGATCACAGAGGATTTCTCAGAGCCATCCCAAATCAGAGTGCCCCTACAGGGGGCTTTCATCCAGCTCCTGAGTATAATCCCAAAAATAATTATGGTCCGTAAACAGATATCTGTTGCCCGATGCCACTTGACATGCCTGAAAAAGGCTGTAGGTCTTGTTGCGGTGAATTGGAAATGGGTAGGTTTGGGTCTTGTTGAAGAACATGTAAAATAACTGCAGGCTGTATAAAGGTTCAGCAGCTTTAGACAGAGGTTGAATTACAGATGTATGGGACTGTGGTTCAGGGTTGGATAGAAATGAATCCAGCTACAGGTTGGGTTGTGGTATCATGGGTAGGATATCAGCATAAATCATTGGTTATGGATGGTAATATTATTGAAAGCTTTCCTCTTGGACAGCCAGCTAAATCTAAATTTTAAGGCAGGGCGACTCCTTGTTTATAGAAGCAACAATGTGGCAATCAGTGCTGTCCCTGAAACTTGTCAGTGCAGTTGTCTGTTTGTCCTGTATAGTGGAACAGCATACGACCCGCATTCTTGCCAGCCAGCTATTGTGCCTTCCCTCTAGTGTGGTTTCTTTGCAACTTCAAGCACCGTAAGGCCAAAACAAAAAGTTGCTTCATATCAAAGAGCCCCTTGTAACGTTCACAGACACATATGGGAAAGTTCCCATGACTACACAGCACACCAGATATGTGATATTAGGTAACCGTGATGTCACATTGTTCTCTGCTACCTGCCTTTTAAAGCAAACCTCCAGTCAAGAATAATAAAAGGTTTTTTTAAGCTGTAAATCTTGAGCTCTGGCGCTAACTGGCCCACAGGGGAATAATTAAATTCTGGACCACCGAACTTAGTAGCCCCTGTCCACAAAGGGGCCCCTGCTCTGAGCACCACAGTTCTTACAGTGGCAACAACCCGGGACACCTGTTTGTTGAGGGACGGGAACAATATAGTCAGATGTTTCCTAGCAAGCAAAACAAAAAGGAAAAAAATGAACAGATAAACTCGGCACCTTGAGGACATCATTTGCCCCCCTTCCCCCCCAAGAGCCAACTGGCCCAGGCTCCAGACATAAGGGCTGTAACCCAGGACTCAGAGTCCTGCCGATATACCATCCCTTGTGACCTTAGGTATCGGTCATACTGATGGGTAACTGGCTCTTTGGCACCCCTAGTTTCCCAAGTAGGGGTGTGGGTAACCAGGCAGGGTACCGCCATGTCACTCGCCAGAGCCGGCAGCTGACATGGCTGCCCCTGACCACGTGAACCAGTATAGGTGTCGTCTGGATAGCTTACCAGTTCACCACAAGTAGTAAAAATAAAACACACACAAAATAAACACAGCTGTAGAATGGAGGGACATAGGTGGCAAAAAAGAGTGAAGCCTTTAGATTTTAACACTCACTGCTGCATAAATGATGACACCCCACCAGCATCATTTTTAGTGATGCAGCACAGTACAGGTAAAGGTAAGTATGGGTTAATAAAGATTAAAGGATTTTTCAAATGGGTGTAGTGACTTATTTTTGAGCCCGGTGGCCCATAGCTGTGCTGTAGGCCATAAGGAATGGTAATGCCTGGGACAGTAGGTTGACAGATCAGCCCTTGAGCACTGGGATTACCAGCCCCTTTATAAAACATTCCCACCCCAAAAAATGAACCCAGCAAACCAAGCCATCAATTGTCTGGCAGCTTACATGATTCATTAAAGATATCTTGGTTGCCAGCCTCAGACCACGTACAACTGCAGCCACATCCAAACAGTGGGCAACCGGCAAAGAGTGCTCACCTCTTAGTTCAATCAGTGTTTGTAGTAAAAGAGCGCCAGCCACATAGTTTGGAAGGTAAAATCATCAGTCCTTTATTCCGTTTCCATATTAAAAGGCCATTACAGCAAGCAAGACACAAAGCACATGTAAAAGGCAGACCCCGCGTCTACGCGTTTCGAGCGAAGGCTCTTAATCATGACAGTGGGGCAGTTGTATAGGAATCAATAAAATAGATATACAGATTACTAATGATTGGCATCACCTGAGAGAAACCCATGAACCGGCGCAAATCATTAATTAGTTACACAACATGACATACCTGAGTATTCAATTCAAACGCCTCCGGATTGTTCTCCAAGACACGCTGGATGCAGAGTCACAAGCAGCGAGCGAGGGGAGGAACACTTCCGCATAGTCAAAAAGGAGCCAGCCAATCTTAATAGATCAATGTGCATTGACGCTGGTGATAGGTCAGATAGACATCCACGTCATAGTACTGGCAGAGCGGAACTCCATATTGGCGGCCATTAAGGGCAGGTATCAAAACACTAAAATCTAAATTAAGCTGGTGGGGAAAAAAATATATAAAAGGAAACGTGGGAAAACCCTGGGAAAAAGGGCTAGTTGGAATATATTCATTAAATCTGCCCCATATAACAAAATTAATACTATATAGATCCCAGGGCCCCAGAATCCTAAAAAGAAAATTAATCCATGATAATGCCCCAATTCCTGTTACTCCCAGGTGAAAGCCATATCGATAAAATTCATGGATACACGTGTGTATATACACAGACATAATAAACAAATGTAATATCTACCGCAGATACAAAAAACTATTAATCTCTAAGGAACAAAGTCGCTTGTAAATATAAACAGAGATATATTATTAAGAAAGCGTATATATTAATGGGTCCTATCCCATTGCAAAAGGTTAAGATGGAGCCTATTCCTCCCATATAATACTTGTACATGTTTATTTTCCCTCCAAGTCCCTAATCATCTGGAGGGAGAGGCACTATACAGATTATGTCAAAAATAAAGAGGAAATACTCTCCCCAGGCTTTATATTCTAGAAGACCCTAAAGAAGAAGGAGGAAGGTGGATATCCCATGCCCAGTTCTAATGGAAATAAAAGAACTCTACTTATCTTGTACTATATCTAATTTGAGATTAATACTAGGTTTTAAGAAACAAGTCGACATCCCAACGGGAATTAAGGCCCTTAGGGATGCGGGTGTCCAACCTGAAAATCCAGAACACCTCCCGTCGGAGCAATTTATCTAAAAGGTTTCCACCCCTAGGACCCAATGTAACTTTTTCTATGGGCCTGCATCTAAAGTTGGATAAGTTACTCTCATGATAATCCCTGAAATGTTTACCTACATTCGATGTAGATGTAAGGCAGTCTGGAGAAGACGCAGAGATGTGCTCCGCAATACGTTTCTTTAACGGCCGGGTAGTATACCCAACATATTGCAAATTGCAACATGTACATGTTATCAGATATATTACATTAGTAGAATTACAGTTGATAAAGTTCTTGATTTTAAATTCTTGATGTGTAGATGTGGAGACAAAATCTGGACCTGTTTGCATATATTTACATGTGCCACATCTATCGCCCCCACATTTAAAGGAGCCCAAATGGCTCAGCCATGTCTGGGAATTCTCTGATCGTTTATTGATTAAACTAGGCGACAATCTCTGTCCCAGAGTAGGGGATCTATGGCTTACTATTTCCACTCCATTACTTATAATTGCTCTGAGTTGGGGATCGCAGTTGAGGAGGGGAAGGTGTTTCCTAATGATAGCCCCTATCTGGTTAAATTCTTTGCTATAAGAGGTGACAAATGTAATTCCTCTTTTATCTTTAGTATCATTCTCTCTGTCACAGACTTTCTTTATATTATTCTTACCCTGAGAACGCTTGTCTTTCCTATTAGCTGTTGTATTAAGCATCTTTTTCCTATCCCTGGAACTAGCGATATCCCTCGCTCGTGACAGTAGATCAGGAGAATAACCACGTACAATGAGTCTGTCAGAAATTAAGTTTAACTCTTCCTCAAAAATATCCTGTTGTGAGCAATTACGTCGAGCCCTCACCATCTCCCCTACCGGGATGGCTCTAATTGTGTGGGGGAGATGACAGCTTTCGGCTCTGAGTGTCATGTTCCCTGCCGTATCTTTCCTAAAAGTCCTAGTACTCACTTGGTTTGAACCTGCCAAAGTCTCTAACCTTAAATCCAAAAATGCTATAGAATTAGCACTATGTTCTGCAGTGAACCTAAGGTTCAGGCTATTATTATTGAGATATTCCACAAATTCAGCAATGGTATCCTCTTGACCTGACCACACCAGAATCAAATCGTCTATGTATCTGCCATACAACTTAATATTTGCAATATATGGATTATCATGGCCATAAATACTCTCCCTCTCCCACCAACCCATATATAGGTTGGCGAGAGAGCTTACATGATTCATTGCCAGCCCCATACTGACTCCTTGCTCTGGTCGCTGAATCTTCTTGCTCTTCCTTCAGCGCCTCTCCTGATCCTGACCACCAATACAGTTCTGAGGCACATGTCAAGTTGACACTCCCCACTTAGTGATAGGCTACAATAGAGCACTTTACACTGTCAATCCCAGCTCAGTCCAGTACAATGCACACAGTGTGCCTGCATGCCCTGCCCAGGGCCGGATTAAGTGTGGTGGAGCCCCTGGGCACAAAATCTGGTGGAGGCCCCAGATACAGTATTTCTTTCCCTTTAAAATAATAATCCAGCCAAGTAACTGATTGGTGGTTTGGCACCCTCCTACTTACTGTATTGAGTCCCTTGTGCCAGACTTGTGCGGGTGCACGCTGCTCTGGAACTCCTGCTTTGCCATTCTTGGTGGGGGGGTGTAGTCGTCTATCTGGTCCAGCAGTTCCCTACATTGAGCTGCCAGCAGCTGTGCTTGGTGGCTTATGTGCAGTGAGCCGGCGCCGATTGACAGCTCTGCACCCACCTATCACTGTAGTGTTGCTGCTCTAGAATCTCCATCCTGCCCTGTGGTGTCTTTAGCTGCAGGTTTGCAAAAACGGTGCGCCCCCACTGCCGCCAATAGCTTTGTTGCTGGCCCGTGGCCGGGAAGACTGAAAAGCTTCCTGGACCAGACCATAACCCAAAGGTTGGTGGAGGCCCCCTTTGCTTGGCAAGTGGTGGAGGCCCCGGGGCATGAGCCCCTTGTGCCCCCCTCATAATCTGGCCCTAGCCCTGCCACTCTCATCACAGAGGAAATATAAGTTGCTATTTTAATTTGTAATCACTTTGGCAACATAGCTTGCTTTCCAAAAGGATAAAAATATAGAACATTGCACTTAGTAGACCAACACCAAGGGAATACTTTATAGCGTGCCTGGACAATGACTTTAATGCCTCATAACCCTCGTAATCCATTGGTGTTCCCCATCGCATCAGTAATAGTAGCTGACAGGTGCAATCCAGAGAAGAGGTTCAGCCATCTGCTAAATGTAAATGTATCACCATATCTGTGTGAGATCTGATCTGATCTGATACTCAGATCTGTGAAACGATCATACTTCTGTCACCTTGTAGCATCTAGGACAGCCGATAATCATTGCTGAGACTTACTGGATATGGAAATTTTAAAAATGATTCTCTATTTTTACTCATCTTCTTTATTCTTCCTCACAATTCAGCTTACAGATAAATCTCCTTTGTCTTACACATGTCATAAACAGGGCAGTGATGCTGCAGGTGTATCATTTCATTGCACAGCACACAGGCAGCTGTCATTCACATTTTTTGGTACACTCCTGACTTATTTAGCCCCACATCTTGACTGATTTAAAGCGGACCAACACCCAGGGGGGATCGGCCCGGGAATCTATAAGAAACCCCCCAGGAAGCCCACAATCCTACCTTTTCCACGTTCCAGCGGCGCATGCACGTCCGCCACCGCCGCCTCCCGCGCGTCCCTCTAGCAGGGCGGGTACCTCTCGCTTGTCCATCGGCGGGGATTGGCTGCAGCGGTCACGTGGGAGCGGGGTGAGATGAGTTTTCTGGGCTTTCTGGGGGGTTTCACCGATCGGGGTGCCCCACCGAAGTGGACCAAAACCCAGGATAGTCAAAATCCTGGGTGTTGGTCCACTTTAAAGCAAGTCCTGGCTGAAAAGGGAAGTGGAAACATCATACCCATATAAAGTCTAAGGAATGTTTTTAGGCAAGGTACACATTTTGTATTTCACTTCATCATGCCGCATGCTTTTATAAGTGCATTATAAATAGCTTCTGCCATTTTAGTAGTGACATTATTCTGATGGAAACAGATACAAATCAGAGCCTTGGACCACTGACACCTGAGATAATATGACATAGCTGACCCTGCCTCTGGCTATGCCCTCCACATACATTTTTGGTGTTGCACTGAAACATGTTCGTATACCTTTCTATATAGAGGTGACACTTGGGCAGGAAGTGAGGGGAAACAGACATGAAGAAAATTGAACCAGGAACTTTACCCTTATTAGCCTTGCTCAAAACCGTTCCAGGTGCTGGAAGGGTTAATGAACTCTGGAAAGATTAAAAAAACACAATTTAAAGAACAATGGAAGGGTTAAAATACTGTGTCTTAATAAATAAACATTGGTATGGGAAGGGGTGAGATAAATGGTGACATAGGGACATAAAATCATGATTTCAAGAGCTCTGGTACTGAAGGGGTTGATAAACAATCGAAACATTGATATGGAATGGTTTAACACTTAAAATATTAATGAAAAAACACAAGTACTAGGGTAAACACTTCAGATAAAATGGGCTGGCACTGGAATAGTTAATCAAAACTTGTGTTAAAGAATGTTGGCTCTAGAAAACCCCTTGCAATCTACAAAACAAACACTGGCACATTGGGGGTTATTAAGCAATTGAAATAAAACCCTAATCTGTGCTGAAATCATTATGCTAATAACCACCAGTTAAAAATAGAAGGTTAACAATGGCAATCGTACTAGAAGGATTAGTAAACACTTAAGTGAAATGGAACTGGCACTGAATATGTTAATAAAACTGTGAAATGGTTAATTATAAACAATCAGGGTAATAATAAATAATAAAATAATAATAAAAAAAAACATTGAAACTTGAAGGGTTAATAATCATTTGAGACTAAAACTAGTATTGAAAGCATACACTTGAGTTGTGGCCAGCAGCACTATAAGGGTTAATAAGCACTTAGGTTTAAGAGAACACGTAATTATCTGTAAACAACTGTGATAAAACTTGATTTAGAATGATAATAAACACTGGTATTGGAACTGTATGGGTTAATTAGCACAAATAAACTCATTGATGCTGAAAGGGATATTAAACAATTGAGATAGGCTACATAATTTAAGAAGAGTTAATACCAATTGTTCGAAGAGAAAAAAAACACTGGTAACTTGAAGGGTTAATAAACAGTCAAGATAAACCTTGTTGGTAAAGAAATTGCTTATAAAAGCTCAAGTTAAAGAGCAATGCCATTGGAAGGGTTATTACTTGAAAGAAAGAAAACATATTGGGTCAGGGAGGGTTAATAAGCACCTGCATTATAAAAAAAATCTTGAATGGGAAAGCTTAAAGAAGCACTATTGTGAAAAAATGGCCCGATGATAAAAATTCATATAAATATGCTGGATGGTGGGAGGAGGGGTCACTTATACATCTGGCATGAAGAAATATCCAGCCAGCCTTGTTTTTCATTCTTTTAATGGAAGGAAAAGGACATCCGGGTCGACAGGCTCTGTCACCCCTGGATTTTATTCCTACCATGAGAGCATAAACCACAAGCTTGGCAGGAGTTTTATTCAGTTTGGGTGTATAAGTGACCCCTCCTCTCATTAGCCGATGTGTTTATATGGGTTTTTAATATTACACAATTTCGTGATAGTGCTCCTTTAATGAACACTCAAGATGGTAGTACTTGAAGGGTCAGTTAACTTTTGCAAAGAACAATGGCACCTGAAAGTTGATAAACACATAAGCTTTTAAAAAGTGTCAGTGGAAGGGTTATTACACACTTGGGGCACATTTGTGAATACTCACCAGTAAAATGGATATTATTGGTGTGTCACACACACCCCGCTTCCTGTAGTAATAACGTTTGGGTAAACCATCGCCAGATGTCATTGCAGAGAGAGAGATCTTGAAACTGGCCCCTCCCAGTCTATATATACCTGGGACCTCCCACTTAATCCCCAGTGTAATTGAAAAGCAGTAAGACAAGGTACCAGGAAATTAACCCTCAACAAAATTATAGCTTCACCAAATAGAGAAAACCAGGATACTAAAAAGGGCGGGTGAAGCGGGGTGTGTGTGTGACACACCAATAATATCCATTTTCCTGTAGTAATAACGTTCGGGACATCCAAAAGCAGTGTCCCTAAAGGATGGGTATCCAGCAGGAAGATGAAGCATAACTCAAACCACTACAGTCTGCAGAACTTTGCGGCCAAACACAGCGTCCGCTGAGGCTCGCACATCAACCTTATAAAACTATGAAAAGGTATGAACCGAAGACCAAGTAGCCGCCTTACAAACTTGTTCAACAGAAGCCTGGTGCTGGAAAGCCCAGGACGCACCAATAGCACGAGTAGAATGAGCAGTGATACGGAAAGGAGGAACTTTTCCCTTAGCCGTATAGGCGCCGATAATGGCTTGACGAATCCATTTACTAATGGAAGATTTAGCCGGGGCCAAACCCTTCCTAGGCCCACAAGGCACAACGAAAAAAGCATCAGTCTTACGGAAAGAAGACGTAGCACGCAAATAAAAATCAACACAGCGAACAACATCCAAACAGTGCAAAACCTTCTCCTTGTCATTCTTGGGGTTAGGACACAAGGAGGGAAGAACAATGTCCTGATTCAGATGGAATGCAGAAACAACCTTAGGAAGAAAATCCGATTTGAACCGAAATACCACCATATCTTGATGTTTCTCAAGGTAGGGCGCCTGAATAGACAAGGCCGCCAACTCAGAGACACGCCTAACAGAAGTGATAGCCACTAGAAAGACTACCTTCTGAGTCAAAGTGGAAAGAGCAATATCCGACAAAGGCTCAAAAGGAGGAGCCTGAAGAGCAGACAACACCAAATTCAGATCCCAAACAGGTAGCAAAGCCTTCCTGGGAGGCCGCAGATGCGTAACCGCCCGGAACATAGTCTTGACCAACGGATGAAGTGCAAAAGCCTTCTGAAAGAAAATAGACAAGGCAGAAACCTGCCCCTTCAAGGTACTAAGCTGCAGACCAGCATCCAGTCCAGATTGAAGAAAATCCAGAACTCTGGAAACAGAAAAGACTCTGCAGGGCAAAGATCTAGCCTCGCACCAATCGATGTAAGAACGCCAGGTTCTATAATAGATAGCAGAGGAAGACCTCTTTCGAGCACAGATAGGAGTCTTAATAACCGAATCCGAAAGACCTTCCTCCTTTAAGATGGAGGTTTCAGCAGCCAAGCCGTCAAAGCCAGCGTTGGTAAATTGGGGTAACGCAGCCGACCCTGAGTGAGAAGATCCGGCCGCAGAGGAAGATCGAACTGGTCTACTGCCATCCGAACGACGTCCGTGAACCACATTCTTCTTGGCCACCTTGAAGCCACGAGAATAGCGGGGACCTCTTCCAGAATCAACTTTCTTAACACTCTTCCTAGCAAGGGAATCGGAGGGAACAGATACAGGAACCCCAGTTCCCCCCAGGTCAGAGACATGGCATCCACCGCCAGAGCCAGAGGATCCTGAGACATTGACATAAAGGTCGGAAGTTTGTAGTTGTGACGAGAAGCAAACAGGTCCACCTCCGGTGTTCCCCACCGAAGACACAGAGCCTGAAAAACCTGAGGATGGAGAGACCATTCCCTCAGACGGGAGGAGCATCTGCTTAGAAGGTCCGCTTCTGTGTTTTCCACCCCCGGAATGTAAACTGCCGACAGGCAAGGAACATGGGCCTCCACCCAGGTCAGAATCAGGGAAACCTCTCTGAGAGTTCCCAGACTGCGAGTCCCTCCCTGATGATTGATGTAGGCAACCGCCGTCCTGTTGTCTGAACGCACCTGAACCGGAAGGCCCCGGACATGGTGAGTCAGAAGAGAAAGAACCAGACGGATAGCTCTCAGCTCCAGAACATTGATGGGCAAGTGAGCCTCTCGAGGACCCCACTGCCCCTGGAACTAAAGATCCGTCCAGAATCCCCCCCAACCCGAAAGGCTGGCGTCCGTGGTGACAGTCTCCCAGAGAGGAGTCAGTAAGGACTTGCCCTTCAGGAGATTGTTCGAAACCAGCCACCACTGAAGAGACTGCCGGACCCGGTAGGACAATTGGAAGGGATGGTCCAATGAACGTGGACAATGGTCCCAAGACGCCAACAGGTGCAGCTGAAGCGTCCGAGTGTGAAACTGAGCAAAGGGAACTGCCTCGAAGGAGGCTACCATCAACCCCACCAGCCTCATCCCCAGACGGATTGACGGTTGAGGATTGGAGAGAAGAAGCCGAACCAAATCCTGAATCAAAAGTATCTTCGACTGAGGTAGAAAAACACTGTGTTGACAAGAGTCTATTGTCATCCCCAAGAAGGACGCCACCCTGGCCGGAGCCAGGGAGGACTTGGGATAGTTGATTACCCAACCGAAGCTTTCCAGCGTAGAAACCACCGTGCTGGTGTCCTTCTCCGCTTGATTGAAGGAAGGAGCCATGATGAGTAGGTCGTCCAGGTAAGGCAAAATTCGAATGCCTTGAGTTCTGAGAATGGCCATCACCCCTGCTAGAACCATGGTGAATACCCTTGACGCCGAGGTAAGACCAAACGGAAGAGCCACGAATTGAAAATGCCGATTCTCCACCACGAAGCGCAGAAAACGCTGATGGACCGGGCAGATGGGAACATGTAGATAATCATCCTTTATGTCTATGGACGTCATGAAGTCTCCCTGTCGAAGAGAAGTGATGGCCGAGCGCAGAGTTTCCATGCGAAACTTCCGTGGACGAATGAACCTGTTGAGGAACTTCAGATCCAGGATAGGGCGCACCGATCCGTCCCTTTTGGGCACCGTGAAGAGATTGGAATAGAAACCGAGACCCAATTACGAAGTTGGCACCGTATGGATGACCGCCAAATCTAGAAGATTCCTTACCGACACTCGGAGTTCTTCGACGACCAAAGGATCGGTAGGTATTCGAGACCTGAAAAACCTTGAGGGAGGACGGGACTGGAACTCCAGCTTGTAACCGGACGACACCACCTCCCGAATCCATCTGTCCGGGACCGCCCGGACCCAAGTCTGGGAGAAGTGTCGCAACCGCCCCCCCCCACCCTCACGGGTGAGGGCGCCCCCTCATTGCTGAGCAGGCTTGGGCGTGGACTTAGGCTTAGAGCCCCACAAATGACCGGAACGGCCGCGGCCTCGCCCCCGGTTCCAGCTCGTGCCCCTGGTAGCGGGAAGGGAGGCCCCTCTGCCTGCCCTGGCTCCCCGAAAGGAAGGATTGAAAGAAGAGGTTCCTCGAAAAAGACGCCGCTGCTTCCTGCGCTGAGGCAACTTGCCTCCCTTGGTGACTGAATCCAACTTGTCACCAAACAGGCGTAAACCCAGAAAAGGAAGGGCTGTAAGTGATCTTTTAGCACCAACGTCCGCCGTCCATTGACGGAGCCACACTGACCGCCGAATAGCAACCAAAAGAGCAGATGTCCTGCCACACATGGCCATAGCATTATCCTGGGCGGCCAGAACAAAAGAAGCAAAAGACTCACACAGTTGAAGAGAGGTAAACTCCTCACATCAAGATCAAGATCCGCGTACAAATTTTTGATCATGGCTTTAAGAGCCAATAGGACAATGGAAGAAGCGCATACCGGACGCAAGGTCGAACCGGCGCTGATGAAACCATGACCAGCCAGTTGATCGATTCTACGATCCTCTACATCCTTAATTGTAGTAGTGTCTGGTGAATGCAGCACTGAAGTGTTAGAGAGCCCCAAAACCGGAGCATCAACGTCTGGGGGTACCGTCCAAAGTTTGACCAATTCCTCCGAAAAGGGATACCGCCTGTCCCAATTAGCCGGGTAGCCAACCAGGCGGGTCGGCTGTTCCCATTCCTTAAGCAAAACCCTTTCAAAATGTAGCTGACCAGGGAAGGTATCTCAAAGAGCTCACCCTTAGGTGGAGGGGCCGCCGCAGGTGGATCCAGAGACAAAATTTCAAAAACCTTGGAGAGGATAGAAGGAGTATCACAAGACACCCCGGTAGTCAATTCTGCCGAAGTATCAGTCAACAGAGGAGCATCAATCTCATCCAAATCTTCCAAAATTTCCCCTTCCTCAGGCAAAGGACAATCTGACCAGTCTAACACTTCCGCTGCCTCCACAGCAGGAGTCAGAGGAGGAGAAGCAATGTGTTTCCTTTTAGCTGTAGCCTTATGAGCTACCTGTGCAGACAACAATTTCTCAAGAGTGGCCACTCGAGCGCACAACTCAGATTGCGAATCCCCAGCTGTGACAACGTCACACGGGGTCCGGAATAAAAGTGGAGGGGCAGGAGACGACTGAGATTGCGAAGAGCCAGGAGCCGGAGTACCAGACTGGCGCGCAATATTCTGCTGGGCGCAAGGAACGCACAATATGACATCATCACCTGGGAGTGGAACCCCACAACCCCCACACTGCCTAGATTGCCCCGAAGAGCCATTTCCGGTATCATTCGAACCCTCCATTCGGTGAAACTTTTTGGAATTCGCAGAACCCAGGGATTTATGCTATAAGCTACCCGGGATGCCCCTTATTCATTAATTAAAGTCCCGGGAGTGGGAGGATTTTTTGGACCCCAAAATAAGACTAGCCAGGTATATCAGACTGGGAGACCCATGCAGCAGGGGTATCCCAAATCTAGAAAGACAAAAACAATGTGAAAATTCATGAATAAACCGCACATGCACACAGAAAAATACACAATATTAACCAAAAAACAGGAGGTCCAATAAAAACACTATATATATATATATATATATATATATATATATATATAAAAAAATTAAAATTAATATGGTCACATACACTTAAAGCAAGCAGGATCAAGCATGAGATACAATGCATAATGAAAAACCACTATGGTCCTGGTTATAACCGACAAAAAACCTCCATTATATACCTATATGGACCTAAGCATAATTCCCCTAATGGGAATAAGAACTCATAGTATGCAATACAGAGGAGAAGAAACTTCAAATAAAAGACCGTTTTAACAGCCCGCAGCAGAAAGAGACAGCGGGACCAGAGCCAAGATTTTACCTCACAGGCCAGTGCAAGCGTTCCCGACAGCTGAGAGAAGACGGGCGGGCCAGAGAGCGCGTGCGAAGCGCTCTGACCCCGCCCCGCCCGCCAATCACCGCACAGCACGGGCCGCGCCGAGCGCGGCCTCACCCCCAAGCACGGATTACCTCAGAGAGGTAAAAATGGCGGCAGCGCCATTAATAAAAGTAAAACCGAGGACCCGGTCTGAGAGGGGAGCGCCGCACACACTCACACACACAAAATAAAAGACGCAGGCTTACAGACACACACACAGACACGCGCGCACAGACGTCCACACATAACAGTACTGAAAAATTACCTCAGGAATAAAAAGGCCAGCATATGACAGAAAAGACCCCTCACCTCCCCCCCCCCTCCCCCCTAACGGACCTCCCCACCAAAAAGGGGAGGCCATGAGAAGGAGAGAAGAGATATGGGGACAACAGGACGGGGCATCCCAAATCCGGGTCACCAACTGGATAACCACTCTGCCCCAATAATGGGGACTAGTGGAGGAGATAAGCTCCTAGAAATAGACCGGGGGGGGGGTGCCGGGGTGTAACCTGCAAGCAGGAGACCTCTTTCTTCTGTCTTGACGCATCTTGCAGAGAGAGAACACTGGGGATTAAGTGGGAGGTCCCAGGTATATATAGACTGGGAGGGGCCAGTTTCAAGATCTCTCTCTCTGCAATGGCATCTGGCGATGGTTTACCCGAACGTTATTACTACAGGAAGCGGGGTGTGTGTGACACACAAAGAATATAGCAACACTGGAGGGGTTAACGCACACTTGCAGGAATAGTGACAGGGTGAAGGGTTAATACACACCTAAGGTAACAGTGACACTGGAAGGGTTAATACACACCTGAGGTAACAGTGACACTAGAAGGGTTAATACACACCTGAGGTAACAGTGACACTGGAAGGGTTAATGCACACCTGAGGTAATAGTTACACTGGAAGGGTTAATACACACCTGAGGTAACAGTGACACTGGAAGGGTTAATACACACCTGAGGTAACAGTGACACTGGAAGGGTTAATGCACACCTGAGGTAATAGTTACACTGGAAGGGTTAATACACACCTGAGGTAACAGTGACACTGGAAGGGTTAATACACACCTGAGGTAACAGTGACACTGGAAGGGTTAATACACACCTGAGGTAACAGTGACACTGGAAGGGTTAATATACACCTGAGGTAATAGTGACACTGGAAGGGTTAATATACACCTGAGGTAATAGTGACACTGGAAGGGTTAATACACACCTGAGGTAACAGTGACACTGGAAGGGTTAATACACACCTGAGGTAATAGTGACACTAGAAGGGTTAATACACACCTGAGGTAATAGTGACACTAGAAGGGTTAATACACACCTGAGGTAACAGTGACACTAGAAGGGTTAATATACACCTGAGGTAACAGTGACACTGGAAGGGTTAATACACACCTGAGGTAATAGTGACACTAGAAGGGTTAATAGACAGTTGAGGTAATAGTGGCACTGGAAGGGTTAATAGACAGTTGAGGTAATAGTGGCACTGGAAGGGTTAATACACACCTGAGGTAATAGTGACACTAGAAGGGTTAATAGACAGTTGAGGTAATAGTGGCACTGGAAGGGTTAATACACACCTGAGGTAATAGTGACACTGGAAGGGTTAATACACACCTGAGGTAATAGTGACACTAGAGGGGTTAATAGACAGTTGAGGTAACAGTGACACTGGAAGGGTTAATACACACCTGAGGTAATAGTGACACTAGAAGGGTTAATACACACCTGAGGTAATAGTGACACTGGAAGGGTTAATACACACCTGAGGTAATAGTGACACTAGAAGGGTTAATACACACCTGAGGTAATAGTGACACTAGAAGGGTTAATAGACAGTTGAGGTAATAGCGGCACTGGAAGGGTTAATACACACCTGAGGTAATAGTGACACTAGAAGGGTTAATACACACCTGAGGTAATAGTGGCACTGGAAGGGTTAATACACACCTGAGGTAATAGTGACACTGGAAGGGTTAATACACACTTCAGGTGACAGTGGCACTGGAAGGGTTAATACACACCTGAGGTAATAGTGACACTGGAAGGGTTAATACACATTTGAGGACATAGGCTGTGGCACTGGAAGGGTTAATACACACCTGAGGTAATAGTGACACTGGAAGGGTTAATACACATTTGAGGACATAGGCTGTGTCACTGGAAGGGTTAATACACACTTGAGGCGATCGTGTCACTGAAAGGGTTAATACAGCACAGACAAGTGGTCATTGGCCCTGACACCTAATGCACAGAGCACATGAAGCGCTCATGGACTGGCGGCTTGAGAGTTAACCATGGCCAGGGGCGCTCCAAAGTGTGAAGGTGTGGTTTAGGGGCGGTGCCGAGGGCGCGGCCGGGGAGGGTCCGGCCCGGGCTGTGGCTTCTGATTGGCTGGGGGCGGAGCCGGTCGGTGTTCGCGGAGAGCAGGCAGCAGTGTGGACGCGCAGGGGGCGTGCACACCAGGAGGGGACACACCGGGATACACCGGGACGGGATGGCCGGAGCCTTTGTGTCGTTGTGGGAGTAGCGGAGCGGCCGGGCATTGCAGGAAAGTTGCATGGCGCTCTCCGGGAGGCTCGCCGGCTAGGGGCGGCCGCTCGGAGTTGCCGGGAGTCCGGATACAAAGTTGCTTGGGGATGACTTGAGCCCGACCTGTCAGCTGGCAGAGGCGGGGGAAGTTTCCGCTCACACCTGCCCGTGCCCACCGCTCGCTATGGCCAAAGTGCTACAGAAGAAGAGCCACTGGACCGCTCGGGTGCACCAATGCACGGTGACCCGGGGCCCCGGCGGGGAGCTCAGCCTGCCTCTGCTGGGGGGAGCCGAGTACGGAGAGTTCCTCTATGTGGGGGCGGCGGCCGAGCAACCGAGCGCTCCCGCCGGGGAGGGCAGCCTGCAGGAGGGCGAGCTGCTGCTGGAGGTGGCCGGACTGTCCGTGTCGGGGCTGCCCCGCTACGACGTGCTGGAGATCGTGCGGAACGCCGGGGACTCCCTGCCCGTCACCGCCGTGCGCCAAGGTAAGGGGGGCCGGGGGGAGGGCATATCTACTACCACCTGTACCTCGGTAAGCTTGCCAACAGGACTACTACCCCTATACTGCTACTTCTCTACCTACAGCACTACTACCCCAATACTGCTACCTACAGGACTACTAAACCTATACTGATTCTACTAAATTTACAGGACTACTGCTACCACTATACTGCCAGGACTGCCATACCTATGGGACTAATACCCTTATACTGCTGCCACCATACTGGCTTGATTGCAACCCCTATACTGCAATAACCTACAGGACTACTATCCCTATACAGTGTCTACTGTACCTACAGCACTACTACCCCAATACTGCTACCTACAGGACTACTAAACCTATACTGATTCTACTATATTTACAGGACTACTGCTACCACTATACTGCCAGGACTGCCATACCTATGGGACTAATACCCTTATACTGCTGCCACCATACTGGCTTGATTGCAGCCCCTATACTGCAATAACCTACAGGACTACTATCCCTATACAGTGTCTACTGTACCTACAACACTACTACCCCTATACGGCTTCTACTATACTTGCACCTGTACAGTTTCTCCCTTACTTACTGCACTACTACACCTGTACTGCTGCTACTAATATACTTGCAGGACTACTGAACTACCTCTGTACTGTTGCTACTATACGTACAGGCCTACCTATACCTATACTGCTACTATGTTTGCAGGACTACTACACAGGTACTGCTGCTATTATACTTAAATGTCTATTAGATCCAGACTGATACTACTAAACCTAAATGACTACTATACCTGTACAGCCACTACTATACATATAGAATGTTTACACCTATACTGCTGCTCCTCCGACTACGCCTCTGCCACTACTACTGGACTGGCAGGACTACTACACCTACTCTGCTATTACTGTACTTGCACTATTGTACCACTACCTCTGTATTGCTTATGCCATAATTCCATGACTGCACTACTAGATCTGTTCTGCTACTGTATACTACACCTATTCTGCAAATACTGTAAAACATGAATGAACTACCTTACTTGTACTGCTACGGTATATATTGCATCCATATTGCTGTTAGGCTATCTATATGACATGTATGGCTATTGGCCTACTGGAGCTGCATGATTACATCTCTGGCTGCTACAGCAGATGACTGGACTGGACTGTCATAACTTTACCACTACAGGGCTGCCACATTACTTCAATACTGTATCTCAACTGCTATTATGATACTTGTGTGGACTACTAAATCTCTACTGCTATACTATACCCGTATGCTTGGGCTACCTGTTTTTCTGCTTGTCTACTACATGACTACTACAACTTTATATCTGGACCTGTACTATGTAGAGCAGGGATTCCCAACAGGTGGTACTAGTACCACTGGTGGTACTCAAGATCCTCTCTGGTGGTACTTTTCCCCCAACCCGATCTGCTGCCATTTATACCGAAGGACGATTTGTACCATACATAAAGCACTTACCCCTGTTTTTGTGATTTATTCACTTTTAAAGACAGGTGGTACGATGTACATTGGTAACCCCTGATGTAGAGCACTATATTGCCTAATCACTACACCTATGCTTATAGATAATACCATTCCATTATGACTGTTGTACTGCTACAATTTGAATCCACCTGCACTATGTCTACTATACTTTAGTCATAGGGGCTATACACTTTCTACACTTTAACTGCTACATCTCAATGGCTCCTGGACTACTACAGCTGTACTGGGGCCCAGGGGCACAGCTAGGGGGGGCACAGGCCCCGGGTGCAGCAAGTCGGGGGGGGGGGGGGGGACAGGGAGGCCTGGGTGGCTGGGTACTGGACTACTACAATTATACTATGGCTACCACTATATTAGGACTATATACAGCAATACTGCGGCTAATACTGCACCTGGATTGCTCCTGGACAACTACAATTATACTATGGCTACCACTGTATTAGGACTATATATAGCAATACTGCTCCCGGATTGCTCCTGGACAGCTACAATTCTACTAGAGCTAACACTGTACCTCGATTATATACACCCATAGTAAAGCTGCTACTGCACCTGGATTGCTACTGGGCTACTACAATTATACTGTGGCTACCACCGTATTGGACTATATACACCAAAACTACAGCTGCTTCTGCGCCTGGATTGCTACTGTACTACTACAATTATACTATGGCTAACACTGTACTTGGCATACATGCACCAATACTACAGCTACTTCTGCACCTGGATTGCTTCTGGACTACTACAATTATACTATGGCTACCACTGTACTTGGACTATATACACTAATACGACTGCTACTACTGCACCTAGATTGCTACTGAACTACTACAATTATACTATGGCTACCACTGTACTTGGACTATATACACTAATACGACTGCTACTACTGCACCTAGATTGCTACTGAACTACTACAATTATACTATGGCTAACACTGTACTTGGCATACATGCACCAATACTACAGCTACTACTGAACCTGGATTGCTTCTGGACTACTACAATTATACTATGGCTACCACCGTATTGGACTATATACACCAAAACTACAGCTGCTTCTGCGCCTGGATTGCTACTGGACTACTACAATTATACTATGGCTACCACCAGGGTTGTGGAGTCAGTAAGCCAAAGTCCTGACTCTGACACCTCTATTTTATCAGGGTCTGACTCCAGCTCCCACTCCGACTCCTTCATAAATGGGCAGTAATAACACATGTACTGTAGTAAAATGGTCACATGGGGCTTTTTCTCACCATTAGATAAGAAATCAGGCTGTTTAGAACATAAAGCGTATTTATTGGAATACAATTTGTGAACAAATAACTTGAAAGTCTTTGTCTAGACAATAACCTACAAAAATCTGTATTAGCCTGTTGTGTCCTCCGTGCAGTGCTGGCATCTTTATACTTACCGGTGAGGGAGAACGTGCAGTTTCATCCTCCATCATGGTGGCATCCGTCAATATGGCTTTTTTAATTTATTTATAATTTATTTATTATTTTTTCCCCCACTGGGCTGCAACACTGTTCAGGACTTTAGGATACGGACGCCGCCATCTTGACTCAGAAGCATCACACTTACTGAGGAGAGCAGGATACAGTACAGGGGGGTGAGTTATAGGTGTGCTTTGCTCAGACAGAGCAGAGCTGGGGTCAGGAAAAGGTCAGCAATCCCAGAATGCAGAGCAGCACAGTCAGGAGGCACTTCCTGTTTGCAGGCTGCCTGATAAGATGGCGGCTTCCATAAGCCGCCATCTTGGATGTTTAAAGGCTCATAACATGCAGTAGATGCAGGTAGGATGATTTTTAATGTGAACAATCTGTATGTACAGGATGGAGGAAACATATAAGATATGCTCTTATTCAGAGTGAAGGACCACTGTAAACTCAGGCTACTACTGCACTTTGGGCTATTTCAACTATACTACGGCTGTGCCTGGAGCGATAAATCAATACTACAGCTACTACTGGACTACTACTATTATACTACATCTACCATTGTACTTGGACTTTGATTTAATACAGCTATACTACAGTTACTACTGAACCTGGACTGCTACTGGACTACAAATATTATACTGTGGCCACCATTGTACCTGGACTTTGATTTAATCTAAACAGCTATACTACAGCTACTACTGACCCTGGACTGCTACTGGACTACTACTATTATACTACGTCTACCATTGTACCTGGATTTTGGTTTAATACAGCTATACTACAGCTACTACTGGACTACTACTATTATACTACGTCTACCATTGTACCTGGATTTTGGTTTAATACAGCTATACTACAGCTACTACTGACCCTGGACTGCTACTGGACTACTACTATTATACTACGTCTACCATTGTACCTGGATTTTGATTTAATACAGCTATACTACAGTTACTACTGAACCTGGACTGCTACTGGACTACAAATATTATACTATGGCCACCATTGTACCTGGACTTTGATTTAATACAGCTATACTACAGCTACTACTGAGCCTGGACTGCTACTGGACTACTACTATTATACTACGTCTACCATTGTACCTGGATTTTGATTTAATACAGCTATACTACAGTTACTACTGAACCTGGACTGCTACTGGACTACAAATATTATACTATGGCCACCATTGTACCTGGACTTTGATTTAATACAGCTATACTACAGCTACTACTGAGCCTGGACTGCTACTGGACTACTACTATTATACTACGTCTACCATTGTACCTGGATTTTGATTTAATACAGCTATACTACAGCTACTACTGGACTACTACTATTATACTACGTCTACCATTGTACCTGGATTTTGGTTTAATACAGCTATACTACAGCTACTACTGACCCTGGACTGCTACTGGACTACTACTATTATACTACGTCTACCATTGTACCTGGATTTTGATTTAATACAGCTATACTACAGTTACTACTGAACCTGGACTGCTACTGGACTACAAATATTATACTATGGCCACCATTGTACCTGGACTTTGATTTAATACAGCTATACTACAGCTACTACTGAGCCTGGACTGCTACTGGACTACTACTATTATACTACGTCTACCATTGTACCTGGATTTTGATTTAATACAGCTATACTACAGCTACTACTGGACTACTACTATTATAATACGTCTACCATTGTACCTGGATTTTGATTTAATACAGCTATACTACAGCTACTACTGACCCTGGACTGCTATTGGACTACTACATATATAATATGGATACTATTGATGTGAACTGAAAAACTTCTAATGAACCTAGGCCACCGCTGTATCTGGACTATATACAAAAATACTACTACTACCCCTGTTCTGCTGCTACTATTCATATATACACTACTATGTTTTCAGGGCTACTACACCTGTACTGCTACCGCTACTACTACACCTGGACTGCTACCGCTACTACTAAACCTTGACTGCTACCGCTACTACTAAACCTTGACTGCTACCGCTACTACTAAACCTGGACTGCTACCGCTACTACTAAACCTTGACTGCTACCGCTACTACTAAACCTTGACTGCTACCGCTACTACTAAACCTTGACTGCTACCGCTACTACTAAACCTGGACTGCTACCGCTACTACTAAACCTTGACTGCTACCGCTACTACTAAACCTTGACTGCTACCGCTACTACTAAACCTTGACTGCTACCGCTACTACTAAACCTTGACTGCTACCGCTACTACTAAACCTGGACTGCTACCGCTACTACTAAACCTGGACTGCTACCGCTACTACTAAACCTGGACTGCTACCGCTACTACTAAACCTGGACTGCTACCGCTACTACTAAACCTGGACTGCTACCGCTACTACTAAACCTGGACTGCTACCACTACTACTAAACCTGGACTGCTACCGCTACTACTAAACCTGGACTGCTACCGCTACTACTAAACCTGGACTGCTACCGCTACTACTAAACCTGGACTGCTACCGCTACTACTAAACCTGGACTGCTACCGCTACTACTAAACCTTGACTGCTACCGCTACTACTAAACCTGGACTGCTACCGCTACTACTAAACCTGGACTGCTACCACTACTACTAAACCTGGACTGCTACCGCTACTACTAAACCTGGACTGCTACTGGACTACTATATATAGGGAACCTGGCGTGCTACAAGACTGACTACTATACATACTAGTGAACCTGAGCTTCCACCGTATCTGGACTGTATAAACCTATATTATAGCTACTATTGAACTTGAACTGCTACTGGAATGCTAGACTTCTACTATGGCCACTACTGCACCTGGACATTACCTGTACTAAAACTGCTGCTGCACTTGGACCGCTACTAGGTTGCTATACTTTCACTATGGCTTCTACTACACCTGGACTTTATACACCTGTACTATAGCTGCTGCTGCACATGGACTGCTACTTGAATGCTATGCTTTTATTATGGGTCATACTGCACCTGGATTTCATACACATATACTACAGCTGCTGCTGAACATTGACTACTACTTAGATGCTCTGCTTTTACTATTGCTACTACTGCACCTGGACCTAATTCACTTAAAGGGAAAGTCCACTTTCAATGGCATTTTTTAAGGGCATATTTTTGTTTGCCAAAAAGATGTCTTTAGGGTGCTGAGCTGATCTAGTATTTGTTATTTTTTTTTATTATGTTAGCAAATGTGTCTTTTATGGAAGCAGTTTTCACTACCTGCAATCTGTTTCTGTTGGCACCCATGCATCAAGTTTGTACATTAAAATCTACAAGAGAGAAGTGAACATTGTACACACAGAACGCTGCTTGTGGGAATGTGTAAGGTTGAGTAAGCTCCCTCACCCCAGCAGCGGCCATAGCAGCAGTGTTCTGTGTGTACAGGGCTCACTTCTCTTGTAAATCTTGGTGGACAGACTTGGTGTACAGTTGCCAATAATAACAGACTGCAGGTAGTGAAAACTGCTTCCAGAAAACACACATTTGCTAAAATAAGAAAAAATCTATAGCTATTTAATCTATAGCTAGCTACTACTGTACCTGGACTGCTATCGGACAACTTCACCTATACTACTACTACTACTTAACTACTATTAAATTGCACAAGTACCCCTTTACTACTACATGTACTCAATAGAAATGCTATACCTCAGAAGTAGAAACTACTACACCTATAATATCGTTGCGTCCTTATCTACTCACACACACTACTTGTATTTGCTGCTGCACGCATCACTGGTTAACTAAACTATTACACTTCTACACCTTTATTATTGCTTTTCTAAATCTAACTTCCTGAACTCCTAGCACCTCATACAGTATGTGTGTAATCTATTGGTGCATTTCTGCTATTCCTATGCAATATGTTACTAAAATATTACACCTATACCCTAGACCTTTATGCTGCAATGACTGGCTGCATCTATACAATCACTTCCCTGTTACACCGGCCTACCTCACCTTTATCGCGACTGTTACCCCATACTGTACTTCACTTTGCTGCCTACCTCACCTATATTGCAATGGTTTCCCCATACTGTACTTCACTTTGCTGTTACACCGGCCTACCTCACCTTTATCGCAACGGTTTCCCCATACTGTGCTACTAATGACCTGTTACACTTCTTCAGCTATTCTTTCTTTAATATTCTGTTACTAGACTACTACACTGATAACACTTTTTTTGGGCTTTACATTCACTTTGCAATCACTTGTCATTTGACCGGAATTCCACTTTCATGTTCAGATCTATTCTGGTTGTGTATGGATTCCCTGTTGACCTTTAACAATCTATTTAGAAGATAACTGACTGAACTAATGATAGAAAAGTCAAGGAAATATTTTCCAAAGCTCAAATCTGAGTTGCAGTTGTAAGTCTGTGGATTTTTCTGACCCATACAGCCATTCAATCTGTGTGTGGAAGGATCTTTGCCTCTTGGTTGGACATTGTGCATTTATTTCTGATGCCTGTGGCAGAGCAGTCACTGGAATGATCTGTGTTCAAGGATTGCGGTGGCGGGTATCAGATGTCTGGAATTTGCTTCTCACCCGCACTCCGGTTTTCTCGTAGTTGCTGGAAGTGTAGACGGTTGCCTTTGTGTTTGTTGTTGCGCCGGTTTTGGATGGTGTGTTACTGTTTTGGCTTGTGTGTATAGTAAATATGATGGGTTATAACGGGAAGCAAGCAGGTGTTTCATAGTCTTCTTTTTGCTTAAAGAAGATCTCCAGGCAGGTTCCAGCTACAGTGGGCTTAGAGGTAAGTGAGCTAAGCACTTTTTACCTTAAAGAGCCACTCCAGCCTCTTCCAACAAATTGAAAACAACCCCTGCCCTGCCCCTGCCAAATAGCGATTAGGATCATGTAATAAATAAAAAAAAAAGACACTCATCTTAACCCCGAATCCAGCCCCCAAAGTCGCAGCTGCGCCACTGAACGCCCGCCACCATCTTCCTCAAGTCCCGTCCGGCCACTAGGAGAAGATGCTGTCTGCATCACGCACGCTCCTGCCTGCCCATTCACATGAATAGGCAGGTGGAGGTTAAGGTTTTTTTTTTTTATATTGCATGAACTTCATCGCCATTTGGCGGGGGCAGGCCGGGGGATATTTCTAATTTGTTGGAAGGGGCTGGAGTGGCCCTTTAATGGCTGTAGTTTACTTTGGAAAGCAAATTAGCCCCCTGCTGCGCTGTCTGCTGCAGCTTCAGCAGATTTTAATAATACAATCGAGGTGAAGATAATTAGTAATGATTCACTGTCATACAAGCTGCTGACGCGGCTCTATCACCAGGTTCTGGTTATAACCTAGGAGGGGAACTCCAGGATAATTACACTAAAACACCAGCTAGAGGTAAGCAGGGAAAAGGCGCCACTGCTGTCCCCTAAGCTCTAATGTTTGTTGCCATGGGGAACATGTTTTTGGTTGCTTTTCATATGCCTCCTGATAAAATTTCAAAGAAATAGGTATTAATGTGGACCAAAACCCATTTTGGGCTATAAGATTCCAGGGCTGCCTGATTCCCTCTCCCCTGGGCATCCCCATTCGGGATGCCTCACTGTATGAAGCCCCTGAGTCCATAGTAAAACCTACCTGATCCCCGGTCCAATGCCGCGAGGGCTGAAGCCTTACTACAATATACCTTTAGCCCCCGCCAGGCATTTGTGATTGGCCAGCACGAGCTAGAGGGTAGTGGGGATGTGGCTGTCTATGCATTCGACTGCATTTAGCTCTATTCATGGTTGAGCGCACGGATTGGCTGCTTGCCCGGACATATGTCGTAGGGCCAGGGAAAAGTGAGTATTTATGTGCAACATGATGGTTTTGGGCCACTTTAAAGAGACTGTCCAGGCCAGAAAATAAAGCTCACTTACCTGTCAGCTCACAGGCTCAATCCTACAGTGGGCTGAGCTAGTCTAGGTGCAGCATCTGAGCATCCACTGCTGCTGGTACATATCAGCTGTGGCGCCTGTTATAGCACCACTCTACTTAAAGCGGACCAAAACACACTGAACTTGCAAAATACATTTGGCCAAAGCTCCTGCCGATACTCTTAGGGTGTAGAACTAGAAATGGATATCTTTGCTTTTCGAATTGCCCTGGAACACTTTTTTTTTTTTTTGCTGTTCCTCTTTGTAAGATGGCAGGTGATCAGTCATTGCATAGGTGTGGCAATGACATCATCGCCACGCAACAATGACAATTTATGAAGAGGGTGGAGCTTTTCAGCTGAAACGGGCACCATTATCTGGGATTAGAGTAAAGCAGGAACAGTGAAAATCAGCAAAGGGTGCTCTTAATGGGAGGAGCAATTCACAAGATGCAAGTTAAAAAGTTTTGGCCTGCTTTAAAAGTGAAAAAAAAATAGTTTTGCTTGCTTGCAGTTCTAATTTTTAGTGCATTCTGGTCAAGGCAAGGTCTCCTTAAAAGTGGACCCACATCTCTTAGGACGGGCTTATTCTCTGCACGTGCCCAAGTTTGGCTTTCTAGGGATCTTTAACTGGACAGGCATCCCAATTCAGGATCAGGGACTAAACCTCATTCATTACTTTAGGTCCACTTTGACTTGGCGATTGACAGTGTGTGCTGCAGCTTCTGGTACCCAAGTTCTGTGGGGGAGAGAGAAGCCTTGTCGTCTTTTCACCTATCTAGACTTGGTCTTATTTCCTAGAGGGCATCCTGATTTGGGATTCCCTGCAGAGGAAATGAATGCTGAGAGGCCAAGAGCCCTCCTCCGGCTTTCTCATCAATGAAATATGGCTGCAGCAGACACATCTCACTCCGCTCAGCATGCCCAGCAGTGATTTGCAGAGCGGAGATGATAGAGATGTAGGTGGAAGGGGAGTATAAAGCACACGATAGATTCCTACTGTTTTTGGTCATACTGATCCAGCTTTGAGCTCATAACTGGAGACTGTGGCTGTCTACAGAAGCACTTTCACCCATTGATACTCATTTTTTAGACCTATAGGCAGGCTTTACCAGAACTCCTTGGAACAAGAAGTGTCTACCAGTACACGCATGGACTTTGTGTCCTCTCTGCTCATGGTGATACCCATAGCAGGAAGAGAGCTGGGATAACTGAGATCAAGAAAAATGATGCACTATGGATGATCTGTTACCAAGGCCCAAGAATATGGCCTTATCAGCAGCTTGGGTCGCTTGATTGTAAACCGCTATCAGGAATAATTACTTTTACCTCCACTATATAATTACCTGCATAGCAAGTCTGAAGCCCTAAGGGCTGCTAATTAATGTAAAGAGTAACACAGTCAGTGACACGGCTCGGCCTGCATTCACAGCCCCTTTATGGAGCTCATCTTGCTGTAGCATTTCAGCTACTCATATAGCCCCTCTAAACATTAACAATGTACTACCTCAGCCTGTTACCTTTTTTTTACCAACAGTTGTCCCATGCTTTGACGTGTTTTGCTCATTCTAACCACGTAGTGTACCTGTCCACAATACTGGCTGATGTGCAAGTGTGGAAGCAGAGTGTAACAAGATATAAGCAGTAACAGCTGAATAAAGGGTCCTAGTTCACAGGGGCATTAAAAGTATCCTACCCCCTCACATCATTAGTGTACCCTGCATTAGAGAGATGCTTGCTGTTTCCTGTCCGCAATCACACACAGCTCCACAAGAAAAAAGTTAAGTATCTTTTAAATTTGGTGCTGACAAGCAGTGGATTAGGGTTCCTCACAGACCTGGCGCACAGATGCTAGGAAGAATTTACGTCTACCTGCCCAACCATACACTGTTTGCCAAGAATGGGAACTATACTGGAACTATCTATACTGGAGACTCCTGTATACACAGAGACATAAAGATGGTGAATCTGCCCTTAAAGTGGACCCAAAACTACACAGAGGGTCAGATTGACAGGGACACTAAACTAATCCAATCCCTTCTTTTTGCCACTGGTAAGCCCTGCATTAGAGAGATACACAATTCCTTGCAGCCACACTTACTCTATTAGTATATTACATTCATTACTGCAGCAGGCTTCCTGGTCCCCAAAACTCTATACCTTATTTTAGGCTTCCTATGGAGCATTAACTGGAGGAGCATCCGAATTTGGGATACCTCGGGGAACTAATAATGGTTTACTTTAAAGCAGAACAAGTCTGAGATTTTCACTGTCCCAGGATTTAATCCTTTCCCTGGGGGGCATCCCGATTTCGAGTGCCGTGCTATGTGAAAACCGCCTGGATCACCCATAAAAGTGTACCCTTCCCTGGCACTGTATGCCATGCATAATATTGCCCAGAATATGGCTCTGTTTAGAATCCGAGCTTGGCAACCGGAAACGATAGCAGCCACTTCCCCAGTTCCTGTTATATTGGGGAGTGCCCCCGGAGATGCGACCCAGGGGAGTTTCACACTGTGGGGCATCCAGATTTTGCCGGCCCTGAAATGTTTTAGACTCCAGGCCAGATGCAAAGGGTTTTGTTCTGCACAGAGATGACAAGTCTCCCCGGTTTTGACCCCCCCATCACACCATCACTATGCTGTTTTACCCTTCAGCTGGGTGGCCACACCGCTGTCTTTTTGCAGCCAGACTCTTGGCTTTATTTTATTAAAATCTGGGAGCTGCAGCTCTGCTCCTAGCTGTTTATTTGCCCCCCCCCCCCTCCTATTTTATATCCATATGCGGGGCTGGACAGCTTTCTCTTCAGCACCATTGTGGACTGTGGGACAGGCTTCCTCAGAACCTAACCCCTCTTCCCCAGACCTGCAGTGCAGAGAAACTACACAGTGTGGCTAATGGGGACAGGAAACTTGACTACTTGGCTAACAGCAATGCGGATAAATCATTATGCCTTTAATAAAGTCTCAAAACAATACTCGAAGCTCACTATTTATAGTCCAAAAATCTTCTGCTAAACCAGGATCCATTTACACAAACTATCTGTCTTATACGGTAAATGGTCCCCCTTAGACCTGTCCATAGTTGTATATTACAGCATGTTGTGGTTGGTAGGACCTAAAACCTTGCTAGATCCCTGTCACATTTCTTGTTGGGGCCTAATGAGAAACATGTCCCTGCCTGGCTCTTATTTATGGCTTCCACTCCTGTGGGGTTCGAGTGACTTTGTTAATTAGTTATTAGCTAGCGATATCATATGTGCGCACTATAAATACCTGTTCGGGCGGGAACGAGGCTCCTGGCAGCGCGGGCGTGCGCTCAGCTTACCTGTGTGTACTAGAAGAGTTGCTTGTGTCAATATTTGTGCTCTTAGGCCGGCGCAGTGAACTCGCCTGTCACCATCCTCCCCTTGCACATGAGTCACATAGTGCGCTGTAGGCCTCAGGGTACATTGAAGAAAGGATTAGATGTCGCTATATTATGGATGCCGCACTTTGAACTAGTTTCTATTACCCATTCCTCTTCTCTAATGGGACAGGTTCTTTTTTGGTGATAAATACATAAAGGTTTATGGTATAAGGAGAACATGTTGTGAAAGATATGGTTGTTTCTCTCTGCTATCTGTGCAGTAAGTAACCTGGCAGTCATGTTGCTCCTTGAACTTAAAGGAGGACTGTTGCGAAAAAATGGCCCAATGATAAACATTCATGTAACATATCCACACAGGTCTGTTTCTTTCTTTTAATGGAAGGAAAAGAAAATCAAGGGTCTGTCACCCCTGATACACTCAAACCTGCCACCCCTGGATTTTGTGCCTACCAGGAGCAGTTTCATTCAGTTCATGTGTATAATTGAATCCTCTGATCATTAGCCAACGTGTTTAAATGGATTTTTAATATTACACAATTTCGCAATAGACCTCTATTAAAGCAGAACAAAACTCAGCCAGTCCTTTCCCCAGACCAATAAGAGATTGTTGTGCATATGTAATTTGGCCAATAGCTCTCATTGTTTTCACTGAGACTTACAAGCTGCCACATCCCCTGCATGCTCTGGCTGTGATCCTGCTCCGGTCATTCAGGCTGGGATTGGAGCATGTGCGCCACTGGGGATGCGGCAGCTTGCACTCCCCATTAAACTCAATGAGAGACGTTTGCCGAATAGCATAGTCAGGACAAACCACTCTCATTGGGCCCGCGCATGCACCGTTGGAACGAGGAGAGATGAGTGAATACCAGCTTTCCGGGGGTTTTCACACAGCAGGGCATCCCATTGCCCGGAGCATGGAACAAAACCCGGGAATGTCAAATCTGTTCCACTTTAAAGCGGACCAACAGTCAGAAATGACTTATAGTGGACTAACACCCAGGCTGATCGGCCCGGGAATCTATAAGATCCCTCCTCGCGGGGCATCCAAAATCAGGATGCCCCGCTCTGTCAAACCCACCAGGACGCCCCATTCACCTTACCTTACTCTCGTTCCAACTGCACATGCGCGGCCGCATCTCGCGCTTCTCTCTAGCAGGGCGCGCGCCCGCACCGGCCGCCAGCGTGCTCGGAGCCGCTGTGGTTGTCCGTCCCTTGTAGGTGCCTACCACAGCGGCTCTGAGCGTGCTGATTGGGCAAGGCCCGCGCATGCGCCGTAGGAGCGGAGTGAGGTGAGTTTTTTTTTTTCTGTCATTCTGGGGGTTTCACGCAGCGGGGCCCTGATCGGGGTGCCCTGCGGAAGTGGACCAAAACCCAGGATAGTGAAAATCCTGGGTGTTGTTCCACTTTAAACCAGATAAACGCAACAAACAGTAATCATATACATCCCTCCCCAGGGCAATTAAGATTTTTGCACATAAAAATTAATTTACCCTTTTTTAACTCGTGCTGTAGTAAATTTTAGAAACAAAATGGCGGCCCATGCATTTGCAGGCCACCTGCAAACAGGAAGTGCCGCTGGGCTTGCTGTTATTGTGCATTGTTAGTTATGTCAGTTGAAACCAGGCAGCAGCATGGCTGAGATGCTGGGAGAAGAAGCTCCAAAATGTCTGCCACCTTTCTTTTCCAACTGTGCCAGGCAGTTGGTCCAGTTTAAAGTGGACCAACACCCAGGATTTTGACTATCCTGGGTCTTGGTCCACTTCAGTGGGGCACCCGCGATCGGGGTGCCCCGCTGTGTGAAACCCCCCCCGATCACCCGAAAAACTCACCTCTCCCCGCTCCCGGCGCCGACGGACAAGAGATTTGACAGGCGCGGACAAGCGGCTCCCCCGCGTGTCACTCTTGACGTGCGGGCGCGCGCACGTCTAGAGGGGCGCGAGGGAGGCGGCGGTGGCCGGCCGCCGCCGAAGACAAGGTAAGAGGGTTTGGGGTGTTTGGGGGGGGGGGGGGGGGGTTTCACCCCGCGGGACATCCCGATCTCGGATGTCCCGCGGGGAGGGAGGTGATCGGTCTGGGAATCTTATAGATTCCCGGGCCGATCACCGGAGGGTGATGGTCCACTTTAAAGCTATGTGCCAGAGACGGTCCTGCTTCACAGGGACACCCAACTAATCTAACCTACCCCCTTAACATTATTCAGCCCTGAACTTTAAAGTTAGAGACGGCTTTGTACACCTTCAATGTGACATGCAGCTGTTTCCTGTCCCCCATCATACAAAGTTCCATGCCTAGGATCCCCCAAGGGCAGTTACCAAATAGGGATCTGCAGGTCTGTTTTAAAGTGAGCTTATACTTGGCTTTCTCACACCTGCAATGCCCACATGCCTCCTATTAGGGTGTAGGGGCAAATTTCTACCTTCGGGTCTACGTCATTACTTGCTGTGTCTACCAGCTAATGACAACATGACTAGGCTGTGATCCGGCAGGACACATTGGCCAACCATGTCTCCTTTGTGTCCTAGTGGACAAATGCCTGGGCGCAGGCTGATAAGATGTATTGGCCCGTGTGTTTATGCAGACAGTTTTGCAAGAAGTATTTCCCTATTGAGAAATGTCAGCATTTGATGGGTAGAAGTGTGCAGTTTCCTCCTTGAGGACAGATTGGCTCCTTTCACACCTCAAGTCTCTCGCTCCCTGAGAATTAACACTCCCTCGTTGGCTTATTCATTATGTTCAAAAAAACAGCTCTAGCAGGTGCTATTCTTGCAGCAGCAACATGGCGGTGACAGGCTTAACAGCAGGGACGGGAGTACAGTCGCTGCCATTACTGACCTCACTGGGACCTGGGACAAGAACACCTCCCAACTTCAGGGTGGGAAAGAGGGACAATTGTTATATTAAGCCACATTCCCTCATTGATTGATGGATAGAAGATACATTGTAACAGTTACAACAATAGAAACCTAGGCAAATAAATCATTTATTGCTGCAGATCTGCATGTTAAGCCTCAAAGGGGGACAAATGAGAACGAGGGACAGGGACATGGACTGAAAAGAGGGACAGTCCCTCCAAATCAGGGACACTTGGGAGGTATGGACAAGCATACTGAGGCTCCCTGCAGAGGAGGACAAAGTCCCCAGTGCCTTGTACCCCCACACTATTTTCATCGAGCAATAGGTTTAGATTGGAATATGATCAGTTGAATACATCTGTAGTAATCAAAGTAACCAGACTTTGTTCGGACCCCCATTTAAAGCAGACCTAAACCATCTCTTGCTTCTCTGCCAGGATGAATCCAGGACTACAAGGATACTAACCCATCTACTTCCTTTGCCTGTTGGCCCTGAATTTAGTAGATGCCCCCCCCCCCCTTTCTTGCTGTATGAGGGGGACAGTAGACAAATGCATACTACAATGCTAGACACCTACTACTGGAGAAGGTGTGGCTTCCACTTGAGTGTTTGGCTCAATATTGGATTAAACTTCTCTAGGAAAAGCTGAGTGGATACTCTTCTTTTCCTAGAGAAGCTTTATTTCTCCCTGGCATCAATGCATGGCTCACCGGCATCAAGGGGTAGGTTGGGTTAGTTCAATGTCCCTGTGGACCAGGACCCTCTTTGGCACCAGACCAACACAAATGTGTCAAATAATGGTTGTTGGTCAGCCTCTATGCCAATGTTCCCCTCAGCACAAGCCCAAATTTCCTTACCTTTCTCTTCGCTTGCCCTTTTGGCACTGAGCCTTACAATTGGCTGCCAGCGATTAAGTCCTCATCCTGGAATCCAGACGATGCCCCGCTATGTTGAGTACAGGACAGAGCAACACCCATCATGTGTAAACCTTGTGTTGATCCGGGTTAAAGAGGATCTAAGGTCTAGTCAGCCAATGCTTATTACTTCTCTTGTCCCTCATATGGCAGCAAATCATGTGATCACCAGGAACCATTCAGGTTTGATATACAAGCTGTATCTTCTTCTGACTGACACGTTTCAAAAATGAGTTTCTCTTTGATGTGTTGTAAGTGGTTTACAGACCATGGTCTTGATTCAGTAAGAAAAAAGTCGAAAAAAATATTTAAAAAATTAATTTTAGGTGAAAAAAGCCTGATAATTTTACTGTTGCTGAATCACCAGATAGGAAACAACCAAAGCCAATAGCACTTTCTACTTCTAAGAATTGTGGTCAAGTTTTTCTCCTTTTTACCCTGTAGTAAAAAGTCCCTTCCTAGAGAATCTTTTTCATCTCTTACTGAATCGAGACTCATGGCTTTTGCTGTAAAATGCAACTAAGAAAATCTCAGGAAAACTTTATATGGGGTTAATCAGAATCACATTTTGTGTGAAACCTCCTGATCGCCCATTCAAACTCACCTTTCATCAGCCATATGGCCCATGGACGCGCTCTCATTCATGCATTTTTAATGCACAGCAAACATGGGTTAATCCCCAGCAGTGGGTGCCCCCAAAGATGCTGGGGATATGGCCGCTGATATTAATATAGGTGACGGAGCCAGGATGAGGGTAAGTTTTGAAGCACCCCAGCAGGTTTTGCCCAGGCGGGCATCCTGATTTGGAATGCCGCAGGGGGAAGACAAGCCGCTGGCCCTGGAATCTTTTATATTCCAGGGCTGACCCTTTTGGGTTTTGGTTCGCTTTAAATGACAGCTGTGTAATGACAACTGTTTAAAGTGGACCAACACCCAGGATTTTGACTATCCTGGGTATTGGTCCACTTCCCCGGGGCACCCCGATCGGGGGTGCCCCGCTGTGTGAAACCCCCCCAGAAAGCCCCCAAAACTCACCTCTCCCCGCTCCCACGTGGCCGCGCCGTCCAATCGGCGCCGACGGACAAGCTGATTGACAGCGACGGACAAGCAGCTTGCCCGTCGGCGCCTCCCGCGCGTCACTCTTGACGTGTGCGCGCCCGTGCCGGCCATTCAGAGACGGCCGGCGCGGGCTCGCGCACGTCTAGAGGAGCGCGAGTGAGGCGGCGGCGGCGGAAGCAGTGGCTGGAGAGGTAAGGTTTTTCGGGGGTTTTGGGGGGTTTACACCCCGCGGGACATCACGATCTCGGATGTCCCGCGGTGTGTGAGGTGATCGGCCGATCACCTCAGGGTGTTGGTCCACTTTAACATGAGTTTAAATAGGATTGGCTAATTTCTGTTAGATTTGTTATATATATTTCTCTCTCAATGATTTTTGTGTGTTTTTCAATGGAATCGTGCAGATAATGGACCACACTGAAGATGGAAAAAGTTGGTCTGATTTTTTTTACCATTAACAGGGGTGTATAGACTCATCCAAGGTGAATCTTTGTAATGAAGGTGTCATTGAAAAGCTCTCAGGATGAATGATATAAAGATATGAACGCATAACGACCCTTTAAGTTATTCCTACTGTAAATAATCAAGCCGGTCGGATTAAGTGCAAGTTGTTTACACACAGATTACTGCTCATTGGATTCCTTTGTTGGCATTGTTGCCGGATAATGGAATTCAGGTGAGAATAAATACAGCTGATCCCTCCTCCTAGAGTTGTCGCGCTGAGGATCCGCATTAGTTTTGTTGCCCGTTGTGTGATACATCCGCACAGATTCTCCACTGTGTGTTGGAAGGCTGTTTTTGTGGTTTAACAGCCTGCGTCTGCAGCTCAGCGCCTTTGATGTGGTCACTTGAGCGTTTTTTAGGGGGGGGGGGGGGCTTGCAGCAAATACACTTCTGATCTGGCCAGCCTCCCTCGGGAAGGGATCGCTAACAATGGCAGCTCTGTACAAGATTCCCAGCCACTCCATGAATTCTTCTTGAAAAAGCAATATATTGGTGTTAGTGATTGAGAAGGAAATGGTCACCCCAAATAATTGGAACAGCACCTTCATGTTGTTGGCTTACTCTTTTCAGCTGCGGGGTATCTGCTTTGTGTCATTCTGGAGCTCTGGGGTTATTTCTGAGATGGGAGAGACTTTATCCCCAATTATGTAGTGGTGTCAGTGATTTTATACATTCCTGTGTAATTGTATATTTGTGTGGGTTAAGCTCTTATTCTCAGGCTTCCAAACACACAGTAGGGAATCTGTGTAGTTGTATCATACAAGTGGCAACAAAATCGTCAACCCGCTCTAGAAGGAAGGGTCAGTTGTGTTACTAAAGCCTGAAAACGAAGGCTTAGGTTGAATGGAAGCAGCATGACCACCACTGGCCACCGGTATCTCTCAGTGCATGTTCACTTTAAATCAGGATTTAATTTTTAGCCTTGGAATGTGAAAGTGAGTGGAACACGCCCCGAAACAGGTGAAGAGGGCACTCCATATCAGAGCATGCAGGCTAGACTTTGTACTCTGCCTGCCCGAAACCCGCAGCCACGCAGATCCCATAACACAAAGCATGCGAGATCTACGTAATTAAACACCGCCAAGCCCTGGAGGCCAATTGATTTTGTTGCCAGAAAGGATATTGCTGTTACCATTTGATTAATCAAATGACTTCTTCTTTGATTATGTTTGGTTGTTCGAAAAGGGCTTTGTTGAATTCGGTAGCTTAGAATTTCATGATTGAGTGAGACTGGCCTGTGATTGGTTAGAAAAACTGACCTAAGAGATTCAAACAAGGGCCAGACTGCAACAGGTGACAAGAACTCTGGTGGTCCTAAAGTAAAAAAATGACATTTAACATCCTCCTCCTGGGTCATCCTATGTACTTGCTGAACAATTTGCAGACTCAAATTCTTGCAGGCTCCTGCAGTCTAGTTTAATTTCATGGCCTCATTGTGTGTCCCTGCTACCAGGCATGCAGGTTCCTCTGATGCTGCAATCTCTTATCTTCTGTGTCAATTCAAACTCAAGTAGAACTCCTGGTCAGGTGTGCATGCAAATTTGATTGGTTGCAGACAGTCACGTGGGGTGCAGGAGTGGAAAAAAGCATAATTTGCATCTTCTGTTTCAGTATTTAGTTGTCTAGTTGTATCCAATTTAGTTAAAATGACAGGAAAAGGGATACTGTTTGAGCCCTGATGATGGGTCACTGTTCAATGTTTGCCCAGGGGCCATTCATTGTCAACTGTCCCAGAATGATCCCCTGATATGCCTGAATATATGAGCGGTGAAAGGTACGTGGACGTCGCACAGGGAGCTGTATCGTATGAGCGTGACATAGCTCCCATTCACCCGAAACCCCTGAGCTTACTGGAAAGCAAAAACCTTCACCTTCCTGTCCTCAGGCTAAATCACAATAAATCTCATGGGCTTAGCTTGTCCAGTTTCCAGCTCTGGTGCGTCAGGGACCAGATAGATGCATGCTCTCAGCTTTGGAGTTCACTTCAGGGTATGCGTGTTTGGGCATCTGCAATTGCTATGTATGTCCTTCTACAACCAACGCTGATTTTAAAATGAGAGAAACAGACCTTTTCTGTTGTTCCTATGAGAACCCCCCCATACTAGATAACGCCAACATCCTGCTGCAATGCACCTGCCCCCCCCCCCCCCCTTAGCCGTCGCGGACTAATCGGCTTAGCTGTACTTACCTCCAGCTGTACATGCTTCAAAACTTGTGTGCCACTCCTCAAATCTCACACTCTTCTGAGCCGATTGTCATGACATGGCCTGTAATGTTCCTCTTTTATATTGCTGGGCCAAACCTGGCCTAGCATTAAAGCTTGGCCTGCAACTTGAGTAGAACCACAACCCAACACAATCACCCCAACCACTCCCAACTGTAATCTTATCATATTATATCTGCTCTTGGTCACACTTAGGTAGTTTTTATTGGTTAAACTGATGCTCATGTAAGAAGCTTCGATGTATTGCTGACCCAAGACAGGGTCCAACACAAACCTTTCATGATACTGTTGGTTTTCAGGGACTGCCTGAAAGAGAGATAAGGAAAGCTCACTATTCCTGTGAATGAGTCATGAATGTCCTACCAGTGCAACTCTACCCCCCATCTATTACACATAATGGGGAAGGGCTGAGTTGCTAGGCAGCTGCATCTTTGTCCACATAGCTCCCAATCCAATGGCTTTCCTATGTGTATACTGATGGGGTATGTTGCCTTCACCTTCTTTGATATGCAAGATTGATAGTGATTGCTTTCATCATGTTTATTGTGCATGTATGGCTGAGGTTTGAAGGTCATTTAGGGAGAACAAGGTCAAGCATGTCTAGAATATTGAATCCTGCGTCATAAGTTATTACCTTAACCTCTTTTAGATGTTTCTGGTCTTTAGTGCTTTTTAGGTTTGCTAAAATAAATTTGTTGTTTCGGGGTAGAGCTTAATGTTTACATGTACTAGTGACTTTCCTCTTCGTATACTTTTCCAGCCAACAGAACAGTAGGAATTCTTCATTTGACTTAACTACTACCCAACTACTTCCATTGAATCCTGCGTCATAAGTTATTACCTTAACATCCTTTCGATGTTTCTGGTCTTTAAAGCCTTTTAGGTTTGCTAAAATCAATTTGTTGTTTCGGGGTGGACCTTAACTACCACCCAACTACTTCCATACCTTCCAACTATTCAGGGTGGGAAAGAGGGACACTTTTTAAATGCCAAACCCCCTTATTTAGGCATGGATAGGAGATAGGTTGTAACTGTTACAACAATATAAACACTTAGAATAGGCTAATTGATCATTTCTTGATGCAGATCTGCATGTTAAACCTTGAGGGACAAAGGCAAACAAGAGGGATGGGGGACATGGAGGGGAAAAAAGAGGGACAGTCCCTCCAAATGAGGGTCAGCTAGGAGGTATGTACTTGTGAAGGTTGGCCAACCTTTCAACTTCGCCCCTAGGTGGAGCCCCTGGCTTAGACCAGCCCTTGCTTGGCTAATAGGAATGCCCTCGGAGGTGAGGATATAAGTAGACCTCCAGTCAATTTCTGGATTTGAGCATGCAGGGAATCGTCAATATATTCTAAAATAAGCTCTGAAAATATACATTCCTTATTGCTTTGTTACTATTTCCACTTTTTTCCATTGGCTATTTTTCCCTACCTAATAGTGGGCTAACTGATAGCAAGGGCACAGAGCCCCTCTGAGGATAAGTTTAGTTTAAGCGCGGTCATCCAGGAGCACCATGGATTTAAGCTGAAGGAAAGCAGAGAGTGATGGGAGAATCTCCTAATGAGCATAGAAATGGCATTTCAGGGCACAGTTAGCTCACTAGGGGCCCTGCCCTGCAGCATATTTCCCAGCTCACAAACCCTCCCGTCCAATTATCCGCAGACATACTTCAGTCAACTGATCGGATGACATAGTGACATTGCCTCGGTGCTCTTTATTCTTTGTTTACAAGACAAGCTTTGAAAAGAAGCCTCTCAAAGAAATTGACGTGCTTCACTTCTAATGAACTTATCTCCAATTATTTTATTTTTTATTTTATAGAGATCATCTGATCATGACAGGGCTCCATTAAGCTTGTTTTATATACACAAGGGTAGGCTGTATGAACTGTCATCAGATTAGATATTTAGGGTGGAGCTGTCATGGGCAAGGATGGGGAGCCAGTCCACCCAGTCTGCTTGTAGTCCATGTTGGGCATGTTTATCCCCACAGGGACATAGAGGATCTCTGTCATGATACAAGGGACTTTAAAATATTTAAAGTGGACATTTGGTTTGGTGTCTAAAACAACTCCTTTCCCTGTGACACCTAAATCAGGCTGGCTTCACGCCCCCTAAGACGCCTACTCTATTCATTGCAATGGAAATGGCATGTTGAAACAGGGTGTGTAGAACCTTCCCTGGGACGTCACCTCCATTGCAATGGAGTAAGCAAGTGGCGCTGGAGGAGCTGCAGGGGACTAAAACTGAATATAGGTTTTTTGTGTTATAACCTGGATAATACTTTTAAAGGTCACTTTCTCTGGCACACAATTACTAGGGAGGGTTTAGGTCCGCTGTAAGGCTTCATGAACACCAAATTGATTTCTGTGGGCTTGTGATTTGTGATGCAGTTCATATAAATCGCAAGTTAAATTGGACCTATACTCTCTCTGGCAACTCTGTGCCAATGTGGGACCTAGCCCACAGGGCACAGTCAGCTTCTCTAGCCTACCCCCTATATGTGTCCTATATTTTGTAGAGGCAGCCCCTGGGGTGGTTGTAAAAAAAGGAACCTACAGTTCTTTTTGACTATAGGTCCCCAAAAGCGTGCAAGTCTGTGGGCCCTTTCACACCGCAGAATGATTGCAATGAAATTAAAAAAAGTCCTGCTCACAGCATTTCTGGATAATCAAATCTTAGTCACCCCTCCATTCAAGTCTATGAAAGCGCAATCGCATCACAAAAGGCCTATACATATGCAATCGCTCTGTTGTGAACGAGGCCTAATATTAGACCCTTTTTGCAAAAAAGAGAGTAATGGTTACTGTCATTTCCTTCAGCACAGCAGTAAATGCAAGGTGCACTCTGGGAGGTTCTAGTAACTGATGCCTGCTTATTCTGTTAAATGTATATTTTTGGATACCCCTAAGGCTTGGTTGACATGGGCACAATGCACTGCGAAAGCAGTTTTTAGGGAAACCACTATCGCAGTTGCACATCTCTTTCCAGGGAAACCACTATCACAGTTTACCTTTAATTCAGCGCTAACCTTTTTGCGGTAGCGATTTGCAATTGCATGTCTATCGTAATTGCAATCAAAGCACATCATGTCTGTGGTGCTGAGCCTTGCTTTACTTACATATACCAAGGCTACATGAGCCTTTTCGTGTGCCCCAAGATATGGCGTGGTGGGTGAGCTGATTTTTTCTTATCAACTCAAAGTGCATAAACTGTCATTCAGCAGCTCACCTCATCATGGCTGCACTCTCCCTTCCTGTGAGAACACAGCTGCTCCTGAAAGTAGAAACAAGGCAAAGAGTAGTGGCACCCTCCCCTGAATTCCTTTGCCATAGACCACCGATAATAGGGCTAAGCTGGTGGTCTAAAGTTCCATATCATTAGACTGTGGACACTGGGAGAGAGGAAGAACAGCCAGAGTGATGAAATTGTCTGTCTTACAGACCCCACCCATAATGCTGATTATGCCGCATCACATAGTCAAGGCCCACGCCCAAAGATTTCAAAAGATAGAACATAAGGTGAAACTGTAAATCCTGATATCTCGTCCACTTCTTTTTCAATTAAAAAAATGGAAACCCGTACCAAACATAGCCCCACACAATGTTCTAACAATTTCCTTTGCCTTCTGTATCCCTTTAATATTTTGAAGCCCATCTGGCACTGCAGGGGTCACACTGCGGATGGAAACCTATTTCTGGGTCCACCGTTTATCCTTCGGATGCCCCCTGCCCGAGCAGCCAGGAGCTGCTGTTGGCTCAGCGATGGCTCTATTTTAAAAGCAAACCAGGCTTTTTTTTCCACCACCGAAACCATGCCCTGTGGCACTTTTGAGAGAGCCACTGTGATGAGATGCAGCTTGCTGGCCGCATCCCCGGCATGCTGTGCGGGAGTGTGCACAGCCGCAGAGAAGCCATGGATGCGCTGCCAGCGGAGATCGCATTGCAGGACCCACCAGGATCATGTAAGGTCACCAGCACCCCGGGGGGTTCACACAGCACGGCATCCGGTGTAGGACACCCTGGGGGTAGACTATCGTCCAGGGCTGGAATCTCTTAGATTTCTGTGCCTGGCCACGTGGGTTTTGACCTGCTTTAACAAAAGGAGCCATGCACGAGAGGCAAACTACACATGCAAATTCTCCTGTGCAGTGCCAGTGTTTACATTGGAGGAAGTGTAATGCTGCCCGCTGCTAAGGGAGGCCATAGTTCCCGAACTGGTAAGTCCGGTATGGCTGAGAGCGGATTGTCACAAATGTAAACAATGTCACCCAGCCAGTTTCAGTGACAGCCGTGCTCTCGGGCCCGGGTGTCAGGTAATGCAGAATGCACTGTGTTGCGTCTCTGTGACAGGAAAAAGCGAGGAAGAATGTGAAGGGCTCATACTTCTCATAAAGTGAAAACAATCATTTACAGGAGGGTGGTCCAGACAACCTCATATGGCCAATAATACGCACCACTGAATGTAACTAAATATTCACAGCAATTTATTTAAACATTAATACACTGACAAAGACATAGACAAGGAATAAAATAATTTAAAATAAAATAAAATTAAATATAAAAATAAAATAATTTAAAATTGTAATGTACCTCTTATGACCCCCTAATGACTTCTATGTAATCAAAATCCTAATGTGAGCTTCATAGTGAGTAAACAATCAAATAGACTAATAAAGTGCTAATGCTAATATCCTAATGTTCTAAAAAATGTTAGTAAAAGTATTGTAATGTCACCAATCTCTGTGGTCTGCCACATGCCCCCTCCACTTCGCATAAAGTTCTAAATGCTTCTGATTAACTCTTTCGCGTTATCTCAAAATATCCCAGAAAACCAGTTTTCCTTTTCCCAGGACACTAAATAGCCATAAAACGAATATTGTTTTGCTAATTTCAGAGGCATAACTACCATTAGCAACCCATGAGGCCAGGGGGACCCATTATTATTACACTCACAACTTGTTTATCAGATTTGGGTTCACACGGCTTCAAGAAAGGAAGCACCATTTGCAGACCTTTGGACCACAGACTGTGTCTCCTGGGGGGAGGGGTAATTTTGGGGTTCCTGCCGCAACAGCATCTCTGCTGTCCCCGGACTTTTCTGCAGTGCCCTCATCTGTTGACACATCTGAGCATCAATGAAATGTAAAATAGGTTGAGCTCATATGTAGCTTTTCAGTAGTGGATCCCATTGCGGGTGGGGCATTCCAAATCGAGACTTTCTCCATTACTAAGCCTGATTGGGGGAATTAGTAAAAATTAAATAAAAACTGCTGCACAGCATCAGGAGGCCAAACCCCCTGCTGGAGTAACTCTTTGCAACAGTGCTCGTGACTTCCAGGCTGCTGGGCAGCTTAGTGGAACCCCGCATACCTGTTGTGTCAAGGGAGCGTCGCCCTGCATGTCCAGGTCTGCCAGGTGTGTAGAGCAAGGATACCATAACACTGGAGGGTCGTGCATGTGCCACAGGAACCTGGACCGAGGTGAGGATCCTGGAGTTTCACACACATCTCCTACTAGACCAAGTTTTCACCCTGTAGTTCTATACTCTAGGCCTGTAATGTAGTGCTTTTGGTCCTGGTGAGTGGTAAGCCCTGGCCAATACACTTTTTCACTTTTCAGGTCTTATTTCTCTCAGTGGGGGCATTTTGCGTATTGTGATGCCCCGCTGGGTGTATGCCCTTAGGTCACTCGCCTTCCTGTCGCTCCCACATTGCAGACTGAGGAACGCGCTGATTGGCTGAGCCAATTTGGCTCATTGGCTGAGTTCAACTTATCGGCTCGCTTGCTTTTACTCGGCTCCACTGACTGTGCCAAAGGGAGCGGAGTGCGCTGCTAGCTACACACCCCTGCTCAACTCCTAGCTGTCGCGTGCCCGCACCGCCCATTCAGAAGTGCTTGGCCGGGGTGAGCGCACGGCTAGAGGTGAGCCAGGATTCGGCTGTATCGCAGAAATGCAACGAGGGCTCCTGGACAAGGTTAGTGAAATGGGGCTTCTGGGGAGTTTTACACAGCGGGGCATCCCAATTCAGGATGCCCAAGTAGTGGAACTCAGATGGCTCTGGAGTCTTTTAGACTCCAGGGCCTCCGCTGCTTGTGTTACTTTTTCATACTTGTAACAGAAAAAGACACCAGTCCTGCTAAATGTGCTCATAGCTGTCCTGAACAGAATGTTTATTGGAGTTGGGGATGGGGGGGGTTACTGACAACCCGCAGTTACCTTTTGTGCTGCTGTTAACTCAAGAAATATCCTTATAGTTCCCCTTTCCAGCTGGCATGAGATTTGCCCATGTATCATCACTGTGGCCCTGAGGCTACAGGAAACATATGTCATGGAATCAAGGTGTGGCATGTCATGAATATCATTGTAGCAGTGCTGCCAAACTGCAGCCACGTGAATGATTGGATAAGTCCTCCGGAATCTCTATAGCTATTCATTAGGTGGTAAGGCTAGACAGGGAGAGCCAGGATCTTATAACAGATAGGGCCGTGATCCTTGTTGAACATGGTGGTTATATCAATCTTTCTCTCTCTGTTTTCTCCCTTTTTCTGTCATGTTAAAGGCCATTTGTTCAAATAAAAAAGTAAAAAGTCATACGTTTCTTACCCCACTTTGTCCCAACTCCAAAATGCTGCTAGTCCTTTCCCTCTTTACTCTAACCAGAGGCAAATTTCCCTAGCTGACTCCAGAGTGAACGCCTGTCTCCAGTGACAAGGGCGTGGCCTCCCTCGTGGGCTGCTGGCATCTCAAGGGCCAGAGCTGTCCATGATGTTTTTTTATTGCCCTCAGTTGTCTTTTAAGGAGGAAGTTTTAAAACGTTTTACTTTATACTCCATATTTCCACAAACCCTGTCAGCTGTTCAGCATGATCAACAAGCTCAGACACAAGGCATATAGACAGGGCCGGATTAAGTGTGGTGTAGGCCCCTGGGCACTAAATCTGGTGGAGGCCCCAGATAAAGTATTTTTTCTTTTAAAATATTAGTCTAGCCAAGTAACTGGTGGTTGTTCGGCACCCGCCTACCTACTGGACCCTCAGATCGAATCCCCTGTGCCAAACTTGTGTGGGTGCAGAACTCGCCAGTTCCCTGCATTGGCTGTGCTTGGTGGCTTATGTGCAGTTAGCAGCCGCCGATTGACAGCTCTGCACCCACCTATCACTGTAGTGTTGCTACTTTGCTGCTCTAGACTTTCTGTCCTGCCCTGTGGTGGCTTTGGCTGCCCAGGCGTGGGGGGCCCCACTGCCGCCGAAAGCTTCGTTGCCTGCCCCACGGCCGGTCAGACCAAAGACTGAAAAGCTTCCTGGACCAGACCATAATCCAAAGATTGGTGGAGCCCCCCTTTGCAGGGCAAGTGGTGGAGGCCCCAGGGCACGCGCCCCTTGCCCCCCCTCATATTTCAACCCTGCATATAGATATTCGCTTCTTCTGCATTTCAGCAAACGCGTAACCACTAGTGGACAATCGGGTCCACCAGGAGATGCACAGAGATGTGAACCCGAGTGGTTGCTCATTAGGTTGCCATCCTTGGATTGCACAATTTCTGAATATTAGCGTGCCCAGTATATGGTTTGCTAGATCATGCTGCTCAATGGGGTATTTTGATCTTGGTTGCCCCATGCTGCCAGTGTTTAGAGAAAATTGAAAAAGAAAAGTTTTTTTTTTAGAGGATCCTGGTCTGCTTTAAATGGGACCCTCCAGTCAAATAGGGCTAAAAGGTCCCCAATCTAGGCAGCAGGGGGCATTCTAATGAGGAATGTCACACTTCACTTACTTACTCTGGCATCCCAAACCCTGGACCCTGTTCTCTCCTACTTCCACATTCACATGCAGCATCATAGCCCTACGTGACCCCCGCCATTGCTGGCCGGTGAGGTCTGTGGGTGGGCTTTTGCAGTGCTTTGCAGTGGTGTGTCAGAGACTGGAGCATAAAGCCAGTAAGCTGTAATTTGCTGCATTTCACCCCTTCTGCTCTCTCTGCTATGCACACTCTGCATATTAATTTCCTGAGGTACCATCACTGTGTATGTTTCCTCTCTGCTCAGCTGCTGCCATCTCCTCCTCTGACACCACAAACCCCATTTCCTGCTGCATCCCTCAGTACTTCACCACATCAATGACTTAATACCATCTTCCAACCTGCCTTCCTTGCCACAACCATGGACCACATAACCGTTCCCAAATTGCACAGTACATGTTATAAATGTATGTTGGCAGCCAAAGCTATAGCTATACTGTAGTTTGTTTTAGGCAGACGCTTGTGATCCTTGATGTGAACCTGTTAAAGCAGAACCCCTGAGAAGCGTTCAGAATAAATTCTGTATTTGAAATATGCATGTACATCAAAAATAAAATAAATCATTTGACTATAATTAGCCCTTATTATGCTTTGGAAGTAATGTAAAGTCCCTTTCCACTCTAAGAAGTTGTCACATAGCAACTCAAACCTGCTGTGCTACAACCACACCTAGTGAATGCTGTGGGAGGTGACCACTGACCAGGTGAGAAACTGCTGTTTCACACAAGAGGACACCATGTCAGAATTTCTGCAGAATACATTTCAGTGGCAGCTACTATACAGTACATCAAGGTAATGTGAAATACAGTGGACCAAAACTGGGATTTTGACTACTCCGGGTCTTGGTCCTTGCCTCGGGGCACCCTGATTCGGAATGGCCCGCTGTGTGAACCCTCCCCATTTGCCCAGGAAACTTGCCTTTCCCCGGTCCTTTGACACATGTGGCCTTTCGTAAAATCAGCGCAATGGCCTTCACTCTAGACCTTGTCTAGCCGAGAAGAGCCGAGAGCATTCGGCAGCCGAATCCGCATTCAGAAATGCCTGGCGCATGCCATTGAGAAGGTGAATTTACTGAGTGACCTGGGGTTTTTTACACAGTGGGGCATTCCTAATCTGGATACCCCAGGGGGAGGGAATCAGGCGGCCCTGGTATCTTATTGACTGCATTGCCACTTTTGGTCCACTTTAATTCTCATGCAATCGATGTGTCGATGTGTCATCACCTTTGACCTGGGCCACCACCTTCTGGAAAGCAGGGGCATGTGAAAAAATGCTGAGAGTGACCTCTTCTGTGACTTCTACCCAGTGGTCCTCAATGTCTGGCTATGTCCTCTAGGCCTAGGGCCATTGTTGGCATGGTTGAAGTACCTGTAGCTGCCCTGCACCATCCTCACTTGAACTTCATGTTAAAGGAATCTAAACATACTGAGGGTAAGCAGACGCTGCAGCCGTTGGTAAAAGGATGAGGTCCCCATGTACGTCATGCCTGCTGGAAGAGAGTTACTGGGTGAACATTGAAGGTAAAACTATGACTAAAGGGGCTTTTGGCCATCACTCATTGAGCAATAAAACACTTTTATGCAGATGACACTCAAGTAAGACTGTCTTACAGCTATCTCTTCATTCATGTGATCTCCTTTAAACTGTCTCAATATAATTACATTTGTCTCCCCCTCGTTAGTCTCTCTGTTAGGTGCCAATATCCGAAATAATTAAGTTTAAAATACTGATCTTAGTTTATAAGCCCCTTATCACCTCATCTCATCACTTATTCAACTATATCAACAAAGCACGGCCAGCGCTCTTGCTATGACCCCCTCTTCTCTTCAACCCTGATTACCATCTCCCACACATGTATGCAGGTCTTTGCATGTGTCCCTTCTGGAGTGCTCCCCACGTCCTTTTTACCACTCCCCCCAACTTTCCAAGACTTCTAAGGTGTCCCCAAGACTCAACTATTCAGACAAGCCTATCATCAGATTATTGTGCTAACACCATGCTTAGTATATACTACTTATGACCCAACCTTTTGTCTCAACTCCTTTATTCTTTAGATTGTAATTCACAAGGGCTGTGCTATCATTCCTTATGTATTATTATTTGTTGCATTCTGACTTACAATACCATGTATGTGTATTATAAGGCTATGATTTGTTTTGTGCTCTACCTTTTACAGCACAACTGTAGATAATGGAGCCCTACAAACCAAAATAATACCCACTCCTCTAGGCCAGGGGCTTCCAGCTTGTAGCTCTGGAGCCACATGCAGCTTCGGACCCCTACAATGTGGGTCACTGGCTGTCTACCAGACTAATGTGCTTGCAAAGGTCTAGCACACATGTGAATGCTGTCCCCCATGTTGCCAGTGGATAGGCACCTATGGAATCCTGAGGTGCTTGTACACATTGGGAGTGGAAGAAGCGCCTGTAAGGGAGGAAAGGAATATATATTATGGCTTCTTCACGTCCAATGTAGCTTTTAATCATCTATCAGTGCCGGATGTGGCACTCATGTTAAAGTGGACCAAAACTCTGGATTGACTCTATCCCAGGTTTTGGGGTGTCCCGCTGTGTGAAACCCTGCCAGTGGTCCACTATTTTTACCTTTCAATGGCATAGGTGCGGTTCTCCACCAATCAATTTCTCCAGCCATGCATATTAATGTGCGGCTGAAGAAGCCCAATGAAATCCCAGTCACACACGATTGATGTGTGGCATCATTCGCAATCTTCGGCTGAGCTTGACCACGCCAGCTATTCAGTTACAACTAGCGTGGCCGACCACAGCTGGAGAAGGATGTGAGTGAGGCCGCACATGTGCCGTAGACTTGTTGGCAATGTTGGCATTTTGGGCGACGGGGGGGTTTCACACAATGCGGCATCCCAAATCAGGCGGTCCTGGAGTCTTATAGGATTTTGGTCCACTTTAAGAAAGGTCTAGACAGTGAGAGAACAGGGCAACAAAAACAAATCCCATCCTGACAAGGAAGCTTTCTTCGCAATGTAATGTCTCCGAGACATAGCTTGAGCCCGCTGTTATTTATGTATTTATACAGCGAGAAAAAGTTGAATCTTAATCAAGATGCTAATATGTCTTATAAATATCTGCTGGGAAAGGTAATGCAAATTGAGCAAATGTTTAGCACCTGACCATTAAAGCTCCCTGTCAATTTTATACCCTCTTCTCCATGTATTCCTTACCTTCCCTGACACAGGGCTGCTAGGGAAACTTTTGGTCTTTAAGTGTCCAAAATAGACTCTTCCTAATTTGGGATGCCTCGAATATAACTAATGCAGTGATGCATACTTCACTTCTTCCTGCTGCGCCAAAATGTGGCAGCACAACTCTGCTTTTTACGCTCAGAATGCCTGTCAGTGACTCGCAAAGCGGAGAGATCAGAGATGGGGCTTCATGGCAGCGCCATCTACTGCTGACGAATTTAGTTGCTGCAGGGGCCCAGATTAAGGTGATTAGAAAGCACAGCTCCTGGCATCTGGTTAGAGATTCCCACTATGGAGCATCTCATAATATGATACCCTCTAGGGAATATGAAAGTGGATCAAGGGACAATCTACTTTAGGAAAACATGGAAGTTTTATCTGTGGCTGAAGTTGGCTGGACTTCTTATCACATTCTCCAGCAGAGAACTTCATCCCTTTTCTGCTAAACATAACAAGCTACGCGCTTTTGACTCGTTTGTTCTCATCCTCTGTCTAATTTTGGCAGCCAGCATCTCGCCGCGCTTCCTTTTTGGGACAAGATGATGATGCCGATCTCTTCAAATAAACGTTGCTAGCGTTTTGGGTTGAGAAACTTGGCAGTAAATATTCAGATATTTTGGGGGGGTTTTCCACTTTGAGCCTGTGAAAGCGACAGCTTCCCTCTCCCGGGTGGAGACGGGACAGATGGCACAGCAGCAAATTTGTCTGGAATGTCGAATTGACGTTACACCCTGGAATCCCGAGCCGCTGCTCTCCTGAGCGCCGGAGGAAATCTCCAGTTTAGTCTACAGAGAGAGAGATGGACCTCCAGCATCTTGCTTGTGGACTTTACTTTGCTCTGATATAATATTATTGGTGGAAAACTTTACTTTTTATTTTTCTTCTCTATTTTTTACTTTGCGGAGAAACCCATGTTAAGCTTTATTCAGTGGCCTTAAAAAACAAAAAGCAAGCTCTTTTCACCTTTGTAATACCTTAAGCGCCAAGAAAAAGCAGCTTGAGCGTACAATGTTTAAAGTGATTTGGCAAGTCAACAGATAAAAAATATATCAGTAGCTTACCTTACATTGAGTCCCTGCAGCACTCTCCTTCCTGCTATCTCTGTCTACTTGGTGAGGAAATCACTTCCACATTCAGCTTTCAGTCTCCACCCTGCTGACCTGGTCCTTCAATCAACCTTCAGTGGACCGAAAACAAAAACACCCTCCCCCTCCGCAGACGACCTGGTTAGCTGCTGCCCTCTGCAGCTATGAAACCCCGCTCTCCTCCCTCCTCTCTGGTCACACTATGTGCTGGAAGGCTGGGAACGCTGTTAGCCTGCAGCATCTCTCACCCCTTTTGGCACCTCTGACAGTAATAACTAGAGGCACAACAATGCACTTTTTTACTATGATATATGTAAAGCACACAGTGTGCTTACATCACACCACACCCACTTTTTCTCCTCATTGTTTCTCTGCATCTTCAATGTTCTAATACTTTAACTAATAACTAAGGAACTACAGGGCTTTTTGAAAATGGATTGAAGTTTGGGACAGTGCAACATGTAGCCCGAGACAATGGGACACAGACATGCTTGCCTTTTAGTATAACTTTAGGTATATCTTCTAATCAGGGAGACCAGGGCAAATGCTTGGTGGGCTGCACTGCTTTGGGGGCATTCTAGGCTGCTACCTTTAATAGCACTCCCATCCAATCCCACCCCCCATCCTCTTCACCACTGTATCCCCTCACCCAAGCAACCCCAGCCCATGTCCTCAACCTAATGATATAGCCTCAGTCTTGACTGGCCAGGAAGCAGCAGATATGCCACTGACTGGTTATGGGCAGGCCAGGTGCTGGTAAAATCCCAGGTTGATTTTTGGCAACAGTCCACCACTGCTTCTAATATTTACTTAGCCATCACTTCCTACTTGTGGACACATATTTTAGGCTACTGAAATGATGGCTGTATGGGGGAGGGAGGGGGTAAGGCTTGAGATCACAACAGCTATCACTTCTAGCCTTTTGTTGATGAGGGCCCCTAGCCAGAAACACATGTCCACAAGTAGTAAGTAGGCTGCTCTTTCGAAGAATAACCTAGGCACAGAGATGATTTGGATATCTCCGCCTCCTTCTAAGTCTCATGGGTAAATCCAGTTATTCTAGGTCTCTGTGCCATGTAAAAATATTTTCTCCCTCTAGCACTTTTTGTACAGACAAAGCCACAAAAACACAAACAAATAAAATAGTAAATACTTGCCCTAAAATGGACCTAAAGTAAAAAAAACGGACTGCTTAAAGTTGTCCGATCACAAGGATTTTTACTATCCTGGTGATGGGTCCTTGTCCCTAGGGCATCTTGATTTGCTAAGCCTTGCTGAGTCAAACCCCCCCAGAATGCCCTCGAAACCCTAAAAAAAAGCATGCGTGGGCTCTTATTTAATCGATGCATGCCATACCGTTCTGTTTACACAGAGACTGGCATAGAGAAAGAGGAGTGACCTGTCTTCCTGTGGTCAGCAACGCTCCCCTCCATCCCCAGCCTATCCCAAATCGTGATGGTCCTGGGGAGTTAGCCAGGTGGCTAAAAAAATGTATTCTCATGGGAATGTTTGTTATGTCTTTCAGGCGGGTTAAAACTTCAGCACTGTGGTTTCTCCCGGCCATCTTCCCTCATTATCTCCCACTTCCCTAGCGGGTTTTGGGGCATCCCGGGTAGCTCCTTAGCGTTAACCCTTACTGGCCTACTGTGCCATTCAAATCACCATATGGAGGCTTCTGGGGATAATGGGCCTGGGGTTCCTTCGGGACAAGCCCGGCTATGTGTTGCGTGTGGGGTATCCCCAATCGGTGATGATGTCGGGGTATGTGTATCCTGCACCCAGAAGGTACTTGCACTGCAGTCTGGGTTACCTGTTGCTGGGCCTGCGCCCCCTCGGGCTTCGCCTACCCTCCCCCACGCTTACATCTGACTCACAGCGAGGAGTCTCAGACTGATTTGGCTGCACGGGTGGCCAGCATTGAAAAACATATTGCTGGGTCTGCCCCGCGTAAGGCTTCTGCTAAGAAGCGGCATTCATCTCCCGCCGTTTCCCTCTTTCCTATGGAAGCTGAGGATTTTTTTGACACTACTGGCTATTCCCCCTTGGAGGAGGGGAAATTGTTCTCTGATTCAGAATCATCTGAGGAGCAGCCTAAGGTTTATGGTGGTACTGGGTCTCCCTTTGGGGAAGATCCATGGTCCTCAGATGACACTGAGGCTTTTGGCTCATATTTTTGAAGTGCTCTGTATCTCCCCTCCTGCCGTGGCTCTGCAGCAGCAGGGTGAGCTTTATCATACGGTTAAACCACGTTTGGAATTCCCGGAGCAGACTCACTTTAATAATCTAGTGCTCAAAGAATGGGAGCGGCCTAGCAAGCTCCCTGGGGTGCCCAAGAGTTGGGACAAGAGGTATCCCATTCCTGCTGAGGTGATTAAGCGTTGGTCATGTCCTCCCGAGGTGGACGCGCCCGTTCTGAGGCTGTCCAATACATCTGTCATGCATTCCCCTAACACTACTACCCTGAGGGATGGTGAGGACCGGCGCATGGACCAGCTGGCTTGCCATGCTTTTGCCTGTGTGGGGACCGTGCTACGCCCGGTTTGTGCCTCTGCCATTACAGCCATTGCTATTAAGGGTTTGCTTAAGAGTCTCTTAGATGGGGCCTCTGATGACGCAGGAGCAGAAGCGTATAGATCTCTCCTGCTTTGCTATGAATTTGTTGCATATGTTCTGTCTGCCATGGATGATGCCATTAGAATGTGTGGGAGGACTTCTGCCCTGTTGGTGGCTAAACGCCGCTCTGTTTGGCTGCGTCAGTGGGTAGCTGATAATGCTGCTAAGAAGGCGCTCATTGGCTTTCCTTTCCTTTTAAGGGGCTGCGCCTCTTTGGTGAACGCTTGGACTTGTTTGCCAGGGTGGTAGGTTACCTCAACGTAGGAGGCCCTCTCTGTCCTTTCGGGGGAGGGGTGCCCTTCTCCCTTCCTTCCGTGGTTCCAGAATTGGTCGAGGAGTCTCCTTTTCTGGGGCTCGCGGAGACTATTGGGGCAGGGGACGTGGCCGCCCCGGCCCCTCTTGGGGTCCTAAGCAAAAGTCCTCCCCCAAGCCCCCTCAGGCATGAAGGGGCGCCCTCACCCATTCGGGTGAGGGGACGGCTTCGGCTCTTTGCTTAGGTCTGGAGGCTTCATGTCTCAGACTGGTGAATTCAGGAGGTAGTGTCCTCTGGATACAAGATAGAGCTTGCAGCCTGGCCGCCACCAAGATTCATCAAATCCCGGATGGCTCAAAACCCCCTTTCAGCTCGGGGTCTGTGCCTTGCTGTCCAAAATCTTCTGGAGTTGGGGGTCATCTGCCAGGTGCCTTTTGAGGGAAAGGGGCAGAGTCTACTATTCCAATCTTTTCACTGTTCCCAAAAAAGATGGGTCCATCAGACCCATCCTGGATTTAAAGCGCCTCAACAAATTTGTCAGATTCAAACACTTTTGCATGGAGACTCTGCGCTCAGCTGTCAATTCACTACACCCGGGCGACTTCATGACCTCTGTAGACATCAAGGATGCTTACCTTCATGTACCAATCTTTCCAGGTCATCAGAGATTCCTCAGGTTCGCTCTGGAGGATCAGCACTACCAATTTGTGGCCTTGCCTTTCGGTATCACCTCGGCTCCCAGGGTATTCACCAAGGTGCTGGCGGGCATAATGGCTCTGCTGAGATCTCGGGGCATTCGCATCCTTCCTTACTTGGACGACATTCTCATCACGTCTCAGTTTTTCCAACAGGCCGTGCTGGATACCCAGCTGGTGGTGTCCACACTGGAGTCCTTCGGCTGGGTGATCAACCATCCCAAGTCTTCCCTGTCACCGTCAATGGTGAGGTCCTTTCTGGGCATGACTCTGGATACATCTCGGGTCAAGATTTTTCTACCTCAGCAGAAGGTGGAGAGTCTTCAAGCCCAAGCCAGGATGCAGCTGTTGGGCCTGATGGTGTCTTGCATTGAGGCGGTTCCATACGCTCAGTTTCACATGAGACCTCAACTTCAACTCTTGACGGTATGGGATCGGGACCCTCGGTCCCAGGTTTTGGTTCTTTTCCCTCTGGCCAGACGGTCTCTCGTGGTGGCTGGACTCGAGGAACCTGTTGGTGGGCAGATCTTTTCTGGCCCCGTGCTGGGAGACAGTCGCCACAGATGCCAGCCTGACAGGTTGGTGGGGCTTCTGGAAATCTCTGAAATTCCAGGGTCAGTGGGGCCCTCAGGAGGCGCATACCTCTATCAACATTGTGGAACTGTCTTGGGCGGAGGAGAATGTTCCATGCATCTCAGCTGTGTACATCCCGGGGGTGGAGAATCTGGAGGCCCTCAGCTGGGGGACTTCTCGTCTGGGAGAATGGTCCCTCAGCAGCAGGGTGTTTCGCTCCCTGTGCCACCGCTGGGGTCAGCCAGATGTGGATCTGTTTGCGTCCCGTCACAATCACAAGCTTCCTGTCTTTGTCTCTCTGTCCCAGGATCCTCTGGCCTTGGCCATGGATGCACTAGCAATGTCTTGAAAGAGCTTTCGGCTCCTCTATGTGTTCCCTCCTTTTCCTCTACTGGGCAGGGTGCTGTGCAAGATTGCCCAGGAAGGGGTGCCAACCATTCTGGTGGCCCCCTGTTGGCCAAGAAGAGTGTGGTTCGCAGACATCGTGCAGTTGGCACTAGATCAGTACGTCCTGCCCAAGGATCCAGACCTGCTCACTCAGGGGCAGCTACGCCATCCCAATTTACAAACGCTGGCTTTAACGGCCTGGCTGCTGAAACCTCTATCTTGATGGAAAAGGGGCTGCCTGCCCCTGTTGTTAATGATTCGGGCCAAGAAGAAGTCCTAGTCATTCATCTACTATAGGGTATGGCATGCTTACATTGACTGGTGTGAGTCTAAGTTGCTTCCCTGCTGGGTGTTTTCTATCTCTAGGATTTTGGAATTTCTGCAACATGGTTTGGATTTGGGTCTTCAACTTAGTACCCTCAAAGGTCATGTTTCTGCTTTGGCCATTTTCTTCCAAAGATCCTTTGCTCACCATCGTCTGGTTAAGACCTTCTTCCAGGGGGTTACTTACGTGCGTCCTCCACGTAAGCCTATGTTACCAGTCTGGGATTTGAACCTGGTCTTATCTGCCTTGCAGGAGGCTCCCTTTGAACCTGTGCGTGAGGCCCCTTTGTCCATTTTGATGCTTAAGGTAGTCTTTTTGGTGGCTATCACTTCTGTTATGCGTGTTTCTGAGTTGGTGGTGCTTTCCATCAAACCCCCTTAGTTTGAGAGTCACCAGGACAAGGTGGTGTTTCATTTAAGCCAGATTTTCTGCGTAAGGTGGTGTCTGCTTTTCATCTCAATCAGGACATTGTTTTGCCTTCTCTGTGCCCTAATCCTTGTAACCCTAAGGAGAGGGTTTTGCACTCTCTGGATGTGGTCAGGAATCTGAAGTTCTATTTGTTGGCTACTGAATCCTTTAGGAAGACTGGTGCTTTTTTTGTTCTCCCTTCTGGACCTAAGAAGGGTCTGGCTTCAGCTAAGTCCACAATCAGCAAGTGGATCCGTCAGGCTGTGATACAGGCCTATTCTGCTAAGGGGAAGAATCCTCCCTTCCGTCTTACTGCTCATTCTACTCGTGCTATTGGTGCCTCTTGGGCTTTTCAGCACCAAGCTTCTGTTGAACAAGTTTGCAAAGCCGCTAGTTGGTCTTCTGTTCATACAAGGTTGATGTTAGGGCCTCAGCTGATGCTGCTTTTGGTCGCAAAGTTCTGCAGGCGGCGGTGGTTTAAACTGCCCGCTGTTACTTTTTGGGGATCCCACCCTACCTTAAGGACACTGCTATTGGATGTCCCAAGTGTAAGGAATATTCTGGAACAGGACGTGCTGTATACTTAGAATAATACAATTCTGTGATTACTCACCTGTAGAATTGGTATTATATGTATACAGCACGTCCTGTTCCATCCCACCCTTGTTATCATTATTCTTAGTTACCTCTGTATGGTGATTGTTCATATGTTCATTTTTGAATTCTGGTTGTTATTGTTCTCCTGGCTTCTTGTTAACTGCTTGTCAATACTGGGGAATTTGTGGGAGGTCCCTGACTTATATGGGGCCGGGAGGAGCCACAAGCTGTTTTCTGCAGTCCAGCGCCATCTTGTGGATGTATTACCCCAAGTGTAAGGAATATTCTGGAACAGAACGTGCTGTATACGTATAATACCAATTCTACAGGTGAGTAATCACAGAATTGTATTTTTTCCACTTTAATGCTTTTTTCAACTTCTACCAGTCTTACTGCTTTCCTCTAGGGGAGGTTCAGTATTTCTTCCTGGCCCTTCAAAATAAACATGAAAGAGATCCAACGCTGATTTTATATACAATGGGTGTTGCTCGCAATGAGCGCTGCACTGGGTGGCCTCCCAATCGTCAATGCCCCCGCCATGCATACACTCTCTGCAAGCCTGATCTGTTAGTTACACCATCATTGCAACAGGTTAAAGTAGAGGATCATGGGCCGACAACTTCTGGTTCATGTCTACCAGGGAGTGGTGATGTATATGGGGCTCCTTTTGTGATTTGTCCATTTATCTATCTTATTTATCATTTGGAGGTATAGATATTATTATTTATTAATATAGCGCCATCATCTCCCGTAGCACTTTACAAGGTATAATTACAGACAAGGTAAAACATATAGTACAAACCAAGTGTTGTGAGCACAGGAGACAATAGGAAAGAGAGCCCTGCCCTTGCGAGCTTACAGTATAAAGGATGGGGGGTGGAGACAAATGGTATATATGGTGACTTTAGGAACTTAGATGCACCAGATTACAGTATACAGATTACAAAGGTGGGAGTAATTTAACCTCTGCACCCACCTATTGACATCATAGCAGCTTTCAGAGGGACTGACCCTTTAAACTCGGCATGCAGCACATTTGTTAATATTTAGCCTTCCCTCAAATGTATGGAGCATTAGAGGAGATATCCATCACCGATATTCAACCTGACACCAGCCTTGCTTATTAAACCTTCCCTCCCCACTATTCATCCAGTCTTTTGGCAGCGCCATTGCCCTGCCTTTAAGTGAAACCTAGTCACTCCTGATTACAGAAAAATAAACTTCACCACAAAATGATTTCATCTGGTAGTAATTGGCAGTGAATTCCACCTTTTTCTGTAAGGAACAAAAAAAAGCCCACCAATGTTCAATGCTCATTGAAATGTGCACACGCGTCCAGCTTTCCCTACAGTACATATGATTTGAAACCTCAGCATTGTAGTAATGTGTATTTAAAAAAGGGGCCTGTGTATTATGCTCTCCACAGCAAACAATGCTGAACGCAACCAAATATTTGGAACCCTTCAAACTAGGGCTGTGGAGTCATAAGGATGGAGGTTGAAATTGCTTGTACTCCATCATTAAGTATAAGGAATTGTTTTATTTAATGGTGGGCAAAATCTCAAAGAAATGCAAGAGTTGAGTGCTGAAAATAGTCGGGCTTTGGCTTACAGAATCCACAGCCCTGCCTGGCACTATGCATTTTCACCACATGGCATTGGTAATTCAGCAGCAAAGTGTAGTACATAGTCCCAAGTTGCCACCGTTGTCATCTACTGGTCACTTGCAACAGTCCCTAGTTCCTGACAGCTTCTTGTCCCTAGTCAGCACCCTGTATTGTGTTAAGCCTCTGATCCCTTACCACCAATTTTTGTGGCTTCTGGTTTCTCACCAGCTGGTTCTAGTCTCTCACCACTGGCAACCTATGGTCTTCATTTGGGCAGGTAGAGGTGGCATAGGCAGCAGTGAGGTTCTGCGAACCAGGATAACTGTCTCCTTGAATTCCCCTAGGAAGCCTGGAAATCTTTCATGCTTTTGCATTCTCATGATGACAGCACCTCAAATCAATATATATGAGGATATGAAAATTGTAACATTTCCAAGGGCATTTGCAGGGAATAGTGGACCATTGAACCCCCCCCCCCCCCCCCCGGCCATCTCACAGCCTGTGCATCACAGCACAGAGAAATCACTTTTTATGCTGGTCCCTCCAATAGGCGACCTGGAAGTAGTTGGCCACACATTTGGCAGTCACACCTCCACATAGGTTGGAGCACCACAAGGAAAAGGTAGGTGTATCTGTAAAGCAGGATTTGTGGGTGAAAGGAAGAGGTGGATAATGTTCATTTGAGTTCTCCACAGATCTGAACACAGAGATTCCAGGAAGAAATTTGATCCACTATTAAATTGGTGAATCTCCAATAATACTGTAGCATTAATGCTATTCCAAAACGGCATGTAAGGAGAGTCTCAACTGTTCAGAGTTCTAAACCGTTTTCTAGTTTGCTTGACAAGACTCTAAGTGACGGATTGTTTAGAGCCATCTCTGTTTTAAAGCTTTCAGAGATTAGGTTTCTTTTAGCTTCAGATTTGTGGGAAGCATTTGTTCACTGAATTTGCCTTTTATCCTTTTATCCTAGGCGTGTGCTTGAAGTTCTAGGAGTTTAACCAATTGGACTTGCTTGCCATCTGATGGCTGTTCAAAAAGGCTTATTACCTGTCAAACCAAGCTGCTGTATAGAGCTTACCAGCCATTTCCAGGTCAAACATCAGACTGGATTTGCTAAAATTTGGAACATTTCAAATAGAAGGTGGCAGGAGTATGGTATTGCCGGATGCGTACACTTTTTATGACTTTCATGTATTTGGGAATGGGGATGCCCTGTGGTGGTGTGTACAATGCTGTTTTCTTTTCCCTGGAGATCTTTTTTAAACCCAAAAACCAATAACTATTATGTTTAAAAAACTAAAGCTTTAAAATGTCCCATACCTACAGAGCTCCTTGACAAAAAGGTGCCTATTGGCCAGGTAGGGTTTAGGTTTACTTTAAGGTTTTCTTATATTTCAGCTGCTCTCTATCTCTCATAGATTTCTGTGTACTATAATCTGAGTATTGGTGTCTAGACTCGTTAGCTGTCTAAGGTTTCCCCTTGGTTCTTTTTTTACTGTAAAATATTGCAATATATCCACAGTTAGACAGCCGGAGCTTTCCCCGGAAATGTTTTGAATTATTAAATGAAGAATGATGCATCTCAGCCATAACTGGAACAATCTGTTCTAATTTGTTGTGTGACCTACATTTGGCTTATGCCCATTTCCAGTTTAGAAGTATTTAACATGCTGAAGCCATGGATCCAGTAACCAGACCAAAAGTAATAAATACATTTTGGTTTGCATTACCTATTCCAATTTGAGATGCCCCATAGTGATGACCGCTGGCAGACCTAACTGTCACATGATGGAGGGTGCAAGGATGCTTCCGTGTGTACTTGCTTTGCTGCATTTGATCATCGATGCCTTCTCAGGATGGGGGGTGGGGTGCCCCCTAAGAGATAGGGTATGGGGACCAAAAGTCATTTGTGACTCCACTTCACAGCTACTGTAATTATGTCCATCTTTGCCTTTCTATGTACATGACAAATTTGTTCCAATAATGCCCCCAACATCCCCTTTCTGGCCCAGTGCTGCTTGTTGCCTCTACCTTCTTCAGTAACTGATATGCTATGCAACATTTGAAAGATAAATTGCCCTTATTTACTATCCTAGGTGCCCAGGCTTTGGGATTGCCCTACTGCTAGGTCCAATCATTGCCCAACACATGCTATAGCTGGTTCATTGCTGATCTTTTCTGATCTTCCTGGGTTGACAAATGCCTGTCTGATCTTGTCCCTGTTTCCTTTGACCCTTTTGATAAAAGCAAAGGTTGCAGATATTGGACACTGGAAAATATGACCCCCCCCCCCCCCATTTTGCCATTGAAGTCTTCAATGTAGACATTAGACCTCCTAATTAGTGTCCAAGCCATGCCATGGAGTATAGAAATCCTTTCAGGTTGGATTGGCCCATGCTTGTTTTCCAGAGTTTGGACCAAACCAACATTGTCATACCAACTATTCCGAGTGAATGCCTGCTGCCGATTGGCCTTTACAGTAGAAAGGGAAGGGCCCAACAGTTTTCTCAGAGGCAGCAATGGGAAATATGATTTTCACAGGGAGAACTTTGGGAGTAATAAGTAAGTAAAAAGATTTGTACAATCTCCATGAACCCTCCCTGGCACAGAGCTATAAGAGAGGGCTTAGGTCCATTATAACTGGGCTACTAAAGATTAACAGGACATTTATGGTCCAAGGTAAGTATTGCCATAGACACCACCTCATTTTATCCAAAAGAAGGTGCACCACTATGATGCTATTCTGTGCTCACTATAACATCATCTAAGCACACACTAAAGAATAGGATGCAGAACCCCGCCACATCCACCTCTAATTAGGAACACCAGGCAAAAAAAATGCAATAGTTTACATTTTATTGTACACACATAAGTAAGTGGATATTACAAAAAACAACATCATCATCATCAAGGACAACACTTTATGAAAACAGCTGCATTCGCCCAGTTTCCTTAATCATTGATACAAACAAATATACAGTAATTCATCCACAGAAAATGGCTGCCTATATATTATTGAACTCCACGCTCCTCACAAATGTTGAGGGAAACGGGGAGAAAGCTAATACATCAATTATTTGTGACGGCACAAAAACCAATTCATCAATATAACCAATTTTTATATACAAAGTGACCTGTGCTAAGTATGAAAAATATATATACAACCTGTGCAAATATAATACAAAAAAATAAAAAAAAAAGAAATGTGCAAAATTGCATACATTGTGCAAAAAACTGCATACACTGTGCAAAAGACTGCAAACTAGTATAAGAAACACTTATTGATAAAGACCCATACAAATAACTCTAAAATATATAAATGAATTAATTATGAACTCAAAAAGAGCATAAAGCAAAGTGCCTGAGAGACATGTGACCAAATTAATCAATAAAAATACCAAGCAATTGCAAACGGCAGCGTATAGGTTCCTGGATGGTAATAATCACAGGGCGGAATGCAGCAGGAAAACACCTGCGCACCCGGCTCCCATGCCGCTTCTGCTAGGTGAGGGGAATGACAAGTAAAACAGGACACTCTTATATACTTACCCGCCGCCCGACATCCGCCAGAAGCACGCCCGTCACCCTGCAGCCCGAGCTTCCGCCCCCATCACCTCCGTCTCAAAACCGGAAGTGACGTAAACCGCCGTCACTCCAGTCGGGGACCGGAAGTGACCTGTGCGCTCCAACTGTGGACCAGCTGGAACAAGGTCAACGCAGGGAGCGCGTCACCCAGGGGCGTCGTCAAGACCCCAACGGCAAAAGGCCCGCCCCAGCATCACTCCCGGTGAACGTGACGAATGGAGCAGAGTGGAGCACAGGGAAGCCTGTATAGATCAAACAGGGGCTGAGGTACAAGGGGAAAAGAGGGAAAGAAGGGGGGGAAAAGAGAGAAGGGGGTGCCCATCAACATCGATACACGACCATGAATACAGACATTCAGCATGTTGCTAACATTCTTAAATTACAAAGGTGGCCTTGATACTAGGACCCTCTTCATCTCTTTTAGACAAGCGTCACATACACCATCCCTACATGTGATAGACCTGTGAAGTATATATAAACATACCATAAAACTCAACTGCAATCATTGCCCCGCCCCCGCACGCTCCCCGTCTCCCTGCCACAGCACACGCTTTGGGTGAGCTGGGTTGGATGGGGGCGGTGGTGGGGCAGGAGGGGCGGTTTGCGCCCGTCCGTCACGTTCACTGGGAGTGATGCTGGGGCGGGCTTTTTGCCGTTGGGGCTTTGACAACGCCCGTGGGTGATGCGCGCCTGTCTCTATTGAGCGGGCACACCACCCGCACTGCGCTCCCTGCGTTAACCTTGTTCCAGCTGGTCCGCAGTTGGAGCGCACAGGTCACTTCCGGTTCCCGACTGGAGTGACGGTGGTTTAGGTCGCTTCCGGTTTTGGGACGGACGTGACGGGGGGCGGAAGCTCGGGCTGCAGGGCGACGGGCGTGCTTCTGGCGGATGTCGGGTGGCAGGTAAGTATATAAGAGTGTCCTGTTTTACTTGTCATTCCCCTCACCCAGCAGAAGCGGCATGGGAGCCGCGTGCGCAGGTGTTTTCCTGCTGTATTCCGCCCTGTGATTATTACGATCCAGGAACCTATACGCTGCCGTTTGCAATTGCTTGGTATTTTTATTGATTAATTTGGTCACATGTCTCTCAAACACTTTGCTTTATGCTCTTTTTGAGTTTATAATTAATTAATTTATATATTTTAGAGTTATTTGTATGGGTCTTTATCAATAAGTGTTTCTTATACTAGTTTGCAGTCTTTTGCACAGTGTATGCAGTTTTTTGCACAATGTATGCAGTTTTGCACATTTCTTTTTTTGTACATATTTGCACAGGTTGTATATATATTTTTCATATTTAGCACAGGTCACTTTATATATAAAAATTGGTTATATTGATGAATTGGTTTTTGTGGCGGCACAAATAATTGATGTATTAGCTTTCTCCCCGTTTCTCTGAACATTTGTGAGGAGCGTGGAGTTCAATAATATATAGGCAGCCATTTTCTCTGGATGAATTACTGTATATTTATTTGTATCAATGATTAAGGAAATTGGGCGAATGCAGCTGTTTTTATTAAGTGTTGTCCTTGATGTTGTTTTTTTTTGTAACATCCACTTACTTATGTGTGTACAATAAAATTGAAACTATTGAATTATTTTTGCTTGGTGCTCCTAATTAGAGGTGGATGCGGCGGGGTTCCGCATCCTCTTCTTTTGTGTGTCATTTTATCACTTAGGTACTTTTTGTATTAAAATAAACTATTTATGGTGCAGCACCCCAAATTGCCTGATCTGCTCACCCCTCCACAAGCCCCTGCTGCGGCCACATGCCCAGCATACCTCTAGCTAGATACGCATCAGGCCTTTCTGGATGGCGGCACTCCCTCCATTCAGATTTCCGTGCGTCAAAGGGAATCTTAATGGAGCGAGCACCGCAGTAACGAGGAAAATGTTTTTCGGGTGATCCCAGGGGATATGGACAACGGGGCATCCTAAATCGGGATGTCCCATCGGAGAGGAACAAAACTCAAAAAAGTCAATTTCTTGGGTGTTTTCCTCTGTAAATAGTCTGTTCAGTCAAAATAAACTCTAGGTTCCAAAGCCCTGAAGCACAGGGCCATCCTGATTGGATGCCCCAATGCGCACCGCCATCTGCGGAGCCCAATAATAGATACTCCCCTCTTCTGCATATGGCCACCAGCAACCTATTAGGTTCTCTTGGCGGTTCATAATTTATGTACCTGGTGATCCCAGTTGGCTGTCACTAGTCATGTACATGGCAGTCCTGACCAGACTGCAGATGAGGTGAGTATCAGAATGCTTCCCAGGGGGGTGGTGTGCAGCAGGGAGGACCTCCAGTTGAGTCAGTAATTTTGTCATTTGTTCTGTCGTGGTTTACCTAGCGAAAATTAGGGCTAACTTTTTAATGTTTTTTTTTTTATAAGGAACAAAACGGCCAAATAACAAAGTGCTTATTTAAGTCTGGATGCGTGCAATTTTTCCATGACGCGCTTGAAGGCACGCTTATAATATTGCAACCAAACAAATCATCTGTAAAGCAGCTCTTCACAAAATAAATTACATTTTGATTACTCCATGTAAGTCACACACCTTGGTTACAGTGTTACAAGTGTTCAGAGAAGCTGTCAGGGCTGCTGATTGCCACAAGCAGGAAAGATCAGATATACCCGTCTGCTCCAAAAAAAAAAGTACTCCCCTTTTCTCCACCGCACCAGCTACCGGTCAGTCCAGTGCTCCAAAACCTTTGGGTTTCCTGGTGTCCTCTTGCACTCCTGTCTCCTCTCACGTCCATCAAAGTGACCAATGTGGTGAAGAGAACTGGGCCTGATGTGGGGGGCAGGGCCACGACCGCTGATTGTGCGGCTAAGTTATTGTGGGGGTGTTTTAGCTATGGGAGAAAAGTGGGTACTGGCCGGTGAGAACCGGCATGCAAGTGGTTTGCTTTTTTTTTTCATTTAGCATAAACCCTTTCGGACAACTTTGTACCAGGTTGAGTTAATGAGTTTTAACCCACTGACTCCCATATGTTGTGAACAATGAATTGTTTTTTTTTTCTACTCCTTACCATTTTATTTTGTTCCCTCTCCTCCTAATTTGGCTTTAATACCCTCTGCTTATTCATTATGTTAAATCTAGTCTAGCTAATTATTACGAAGGATCACTAATACTTGAAAACAGCCCATGCACAAGACACCTGTCATCATGCTATTTTATAATTGAGTGGAGCTGATTGTTGGAAAATCCTCGTTTCCTAGTCCTGGGGAATAGCGTGTCTGGAAGGCATCAGATTTGTGTTCAGAGCGACGGAGTCATTAGGAAGATGTAATAAGGTGTTGGAAAAGGATATTTCTTAGTGAGATGTAAATTCACAGCTATTCCCGCACAATCTCTGGCTGCAGCATGCATCATCGTTAACGGTCCTCCATGGATGGCGGCTCAGGAATGCGACGAGGCGCAGATATCCCATCATGCTCTGCATTCCTGGGTTTGTTGATTAATTGGCCACTCATGTAGCCACAGCCCATGGAACTATAAAAGCTATTGTGCCACATTTATTCAGAAAGTTGGTATATATATATATATATATATATATATATATATATATATTACTGTGCTAAATCTCAAGGGGTCTTTGGACACTATATCCAAGTTGCACTTGTCTGTCTGATCATCTAATAAGTGACCCAATGTCCCGTGCTTTCAAGTGGTACTTCAGATCTTCCATGCCCTTACAGTTTTAGATCCTTAGGAGGCCAAAATCAGGCATGGAGACAGACGGGGACAGAAAATAGCTGCATACTGCAATGAAACATGTCTGGCAATGGAGAAATGATAGCTGTTGCGTGGGATTCCTCTCTCCAATTGAAAAGAATGCTATGAAAGCTGAATAATTATATTTAGCAGGGCTGACTGATGGTCTGAGGGGGGTATGTGAGGTTAGCTTAGTGTCCCTGTGAATCAGGACTCTCCCTGGCTGAGTTGCCAGGAAGCATGTAGGTCCACTTTCAGGCTGTAGACAACTTAATCTGTATGGAGATTTGAGTCATCAAATAATACAGGAGAGCCACTTTACCAAGGCTGTAATAGAGATCTAGTGCAGGACATCCGTTCATGTTTTTCCAAGTCATCCTTCAGCTTGAACACTTATTACACCTGGCCAAGCTGAAGGATTCCTAAAAAATCTGTTAGCGGTAAGTCAGTCTAATGGTGGTTTTTCCAAGCCACCCCTCAGCTTGACCACGTGTAATAAGTGGTCAAGCTAAAGGATTCCTAAAGAATCCGCTACCGGTAAGTCTAACGGTGGTTTTCTTTGGTCACTATGTGTACATCGCTGCAGAGCTGTGCCTAGCAAGGAAGAGCTTACCTGCGGCTCCTGTGCTTTACTCACAGCTCCTGCTAGAGGTCTGTCCGGTGGACAAGAAGTCACAGCACCATCTCTAGTCAGCTGTATGTGCTGCTTCCACTGCCTAAGGACGATGTTGTCCTTTAACTACAGTTTGCTGAGCTGCTCTGCAAAATAACCCAATCCTCTTTCTGCACAATAATCCTTTCTCTAAAAAAATTAAATATCACTTTCCCATGGAATCCTGCAGTTAATCTCTGTCAACTCCAGTGATGATGGCTCACTCCCTGCCTCGGGGCAGTCATGATGGAAGCAGACTCCCTCATTGATTGGACTTATCGGTGGTGGACACTCACTTGTGTACTATCAATGGTGGCTCCTCAGGTGCGCACAGAGAGCCAGTCCTGAGCAAGCTCTCAGCTTTGAAGCCAATTGCACTGCAACTAGACCAGCTCATGTCTTTGTGGAGCTGAGGTTGTGGTATGGAAGGTAAGTGATGTTTGCTTTTTGCCTAGACTGGTTCTTTAAAGGAATTGACCACCCATCGAGAAAAAACTAAGGGGTACTGCAGGTGATCAGTCCTACTCCAGCGAACAATAACTCGCCCATGTTGAAACTACATTCACCAGCACTTGCTGTGTTGCTATCTGTCACAGGGGCACAGCCTCGACCTCTTAATTCACTGCAATGGAGGGGATGTGCCGAGGCCTGCCACCCATGGCTGCCCCCCCTGTGAATGATGGTGGAAGTGCGGGTGAAGTTCCAAGTTCCGACATGGCCAGCCTGGGATGTGATCCAGCAAAAGGATGAGTTGCTGATGACCGTTTAGCTGTAAGAACCAAAGGCTAGTACCTTTTAGTTTTTTTAGTTAGGTGGTCAATCCCTTTAATGCTGACTTGAGCCTTCTCTTGCAAGGATGTGCCAGCTAGGGTTCTAGGTCACAGTGACACTAAACTAATCTAGCCCACCTTTTCATGCCATCAGTGAGTTCTGCATTACCATACTTTCCAACTTTTCGGGGTGAGAAATAGGGACAGTTGTTAAATGAAGCCACGCTCCTTTATTGAGGGATGCATAGGAGATGGTTGTAACAGTTAAACAATATAAATACTTCAAATAGGCAAATGAATAATTTATTGATGCAGATCTGCATGTTACACCTTAAAGCGGACCTTCACTCTGAATAAGAGTCTATCTTATATGTTTCCCACACCCTGTACATACAGATTGCTCACATTGAAAATCATCCTACCTGCATCTACTCCATGTTATGAGCCTTTAAACATCCAAGATGGCGTCTCATGGGACATCGGGCAGCCTGCAAACAGGAAGTGCCTTCTGACTGTGCTGCTCTGCATTCTGGGACTGCTGACCTTTTCCTGACCCCAGTTCTGCTCTGTCTGAGCAAAGCACAGCTATAACTGCCCCCCCTGTACTTTATCCCGCTCTCCTCTCCTCAGTAAGTGTGATGCTTCTGAGTCAATATGGTGGCACCCGTATCCTAAAGTCCTGAACAGAGTTGCAGCCCAGTGGGGGAAAGAAAAATAAGTGAATAAAAACTTAAAATATATTAATGTTAGATGCTGGGGAATTATTTTTTAAGGGTTTGGGCTTTTCAATAAATCATGGTGATGGTCCGGTTTAAAGAGGGACAAATGAGGACAATGCAGGACAGAGGGGCATAAACTCAAAAGAGGGATAGACTGTGAATAAGGGACAAGCAATACACAGATATTTTCAATTGCTCCTTGCAGTCCTTAATCTAGTGGGGGACAGGAAATGACTACACGCAAGCCAAATCCGCAGCTCCTTCAATAGGAGGCATGCTTCACTGGAGTGCACATCTATTTCCTGCCCCCCACCCCATTGTAAAGGGCTTTAATAAAAGCTAACTAAAGTGACAGTCCAGACAACAATAATTAGGCAGAAAGCAGCTCACCCAGTGCCTGTCCCATGTTTCTCTCCTCCATTTCCTACATCTCAGGGTAGAAGGGGTTGCAAGGTTCCAAAGTTTGCCCTTCTTTCCATTTCATCCCTCACAAAAAAAGTGGTCTAACAGCATGCCTGTTCCTGTTTTTTGGCAAGCCACAGTGGCCTACAGCTGTCTCTGATCACAGCAGAGCATGTTCAAGACTCATGAAGCTGTGCCATGACATACCCTTTCCAATTCAACCACGACCCTGAAAATAAGTGAGAAAATACATAAGGTGATTACATATAATCTGAGATTTTGTGATGCTTTAAAATGGCTCATTTTATACTAAGGGGGTGATGTGGGAGGTTGTTATTGTGTGACTGGTCCGGAACATAAAAGATCTTTTACTATTTAGAGAGGACTCTTGCCTCTAGGCCCACTTTAAATGAAGCGACCGTATGGTACGCAGTGAAATGCCCCTTCCATCCCTACCTACCGGTGATGTCTGGGGAGCTAGCTCAATCAAAAATGGTTACCTAGTCCTGGCTTCTCAGCCTGCTCTCACCACAGGAACTGCTGTCCTAGCTTCCACATCTGCTGTGCTGTACTGGGATGATGAGAGTCTCAAGACCCAATCGAAGCAGCTGTAGGACCACATAACAGTCACTCAGGAAACGCGGACCCCACTTTGAAAATCCAATACCGGGTGAGTTTTTTTTTCTTTTTTTTGCGTTTTGATGTTTTGATTAGTTTCTTAGGCACCGCTAGTGGGGATGGATGGGAGAGGGCACCTTATGTTAAACCTTGTGGTGTCTTTTAGTCACATCATACTCCCCTTTGTGTTTTACTCCAAATACCCACGCCATTGAAATGAATGGAGTGGGTGTGCTGAGGTCTCTGTGACTGACATGGGTAGCTGGCGTACACAAAGGCAGGGACGGCTCTAGGTTTGTGGGAGCCCTTGGGCAGAAGTGTCTTAGTGGGCCTCTAAAGTAGCGTGTCACATGATCTGCTGCCACAAATAGAGCATCTTATGCTGCTGATCGCCCTCCAGCCCTTATTGCCCTCCCTATAGCCACCAATTGTCCTCTAGTCCTTGTTGCATTCTCTGTTGCCACCAAGCACCCTTCAGCCCTTCATCCCTCCATCATTGCTATCAGTTCTCACCTGGTTCTCGCCACCTTCTGAGCTTCCATCAATTGCCCTCCATTCCTTGCCACCTTCTCCAATGTTGCTGAGCATCCCCTGTTGCTGAGGTCAGCCATGAGCAGGTCTGCACACAACACCTGGCACTCAGTGGTTCGGGTCCACTGCAAAATAATAACATGTCCAAGCATGAGCCTGAGTGGGCCCCTAAAGATGCCAGGGCTCCTGGCATTTGCCCTGTGTTGTGGAACTCATGTTGCACCCTCATGAAAAGGGGTCTAAAGTAATCAGTCTGCTTTAAAAACACTTCAGTTTAATAAATGTGCATTACATAAAGTGTATACAGCTACTGTGGGAATTGGTGCTCCATGATGCAGACCCACATGATCACAGATGTTAGAAAGAAGTGCATGTACTAAATTTAATCATTTGAGGTCATAAAGCGTATTGTTCTATTGCTGACATAACCAAGAGTTACATATTACTCTGCTGGAAGTATTTATAGAGGGACAGATAAGTCCACATTATCTCTGTAGCGTTGGCATGACGTTGAGGTTGTATGATGGGTGCAGTGCTGGTATGCACCTCTGTAAATCAATCTGCACGTGTCATTACCTTCCTACAGTCAAGCAGAGGATGCTCTGACTTCCTGCCCTGTGATTGGTGGGATCTTGGTAACCATTGCCAGGAAACAGCTGTTATTCCTCCCAGGGGATCTCGTTCATTCTGGAGCTATCAATTAAGCATCACGTATTCTCTTCGGTGAGACATCAGAGCAAGCCTTGTATTTGCATACGTTGTATTCTAGAAGGTCAGATCTTATGGACGCTGAATCTCCACCAACATGCTCCAGACCTATGTATACTTTTTCCCATTCTATTATTTAAATGATAGGGGCCTGGTGCATCATAATAGATAATTTAACATTTACTAAAAAACTGATATTAAACTGGAACATTTTTTAAAAAATGGGCGGTGTTCAGTGTGCAGCGTTACCGTTGCAGAGTTGGAGATCTCTAACCTTACACCTTCAGCCCCCCGAGAAATCCAGCACTCTGATTGGCTGATGTGGTCACGTGGCTGCCGGCACACTGAGTTTCCAGCTGAGTGCCAGCAACCACATGACCGCGCCGGCCAGTCAGAGTGCTGGATTTGTCCAGGGGCCCGAGGTGTTTGGAAAGAGATCTCCCTTTCTTTGCCAGTAACACCTGTGGGGGCATCCACAATTGGGATGCCCCTGGTGCTTGGAACAACACCCAGTTTTGATTGGTGGAGCTTCTTTAAGTTGTAAATGATATAAGGTGTAAATCTTTGAATGATTTGAGCCTCTGCAGATGGGATAGGTTGTACAATAAGGCAATGACCCCAAGCCTAAAGGCAAAGCTATTAAAGAACAGGTCAGAAACAACAATGCTAAGTAGAAAAAAAAGAGAAGGTGAGAAGTTGGACACACGCACATGGACTGTGAGAGCATTTCTTGGCTGATTTTCAGCCTTTTTATGCAGACAGGCATCCCAAACGTTTGTGGCTTACTCCCTAGGGCTGTATTGAGAAAATTTGACAGTCTGTCTGCGTTTCAGATAGTATCCAGTTTTTTCCTCATGCCATCCAAAGCTTTAGCCTCCAGTTGGACATTCACGCTTCAATGTGATACTCTCACAAGTTTGCAACATATTTCCCACTTTTCACTTCACAGTGAGTTCAAACCATACCTCTTGGAATTTAAAAGCAGGTTTGGGGTCTTGGCTCATGGGCACAGACCGGGTGTGGGTGTGCTTAAATCTGCTAGAGATTACACACACATTATCTAGCATCCATGCCCTGGTGTAGTGTGCGTGTCTGACTGAACATGGTAGGGAAGGCAACTAGAGGATTCACCTGCCCTGTTGGGAAGAGCTGCGGCCCAGCTATGACATCATCCATCACGGTAATGGCTTGGTGTTGGTTGCCAGGAGACTCTGCTCGCAGGAAAACACAAAGTGCTAGGGAAGATAAGAGTAGTTGAAATCTTAAGAGAATAAAGGCCGCTCCCCTTATTGGAAACAGACAGCATCATGTGCTGCAGCCCTTATTACACATTCTTAATTAGAAGAGTTTCTTTATAGCCTCACCGGCTGTGCGGGATTAGATCGCAGCAGGCCGGTGGGCTCTTTCATAGGAGTCAGAGTCTGATATAATGCTGCCTCTCCTGATTATAATTAAACCGTAAATCCAGCCATGACTTCTTAAGATGCACAGTGATGATGGCTGCTGGATGGAGAGGTGATCTCATGTGTATGGGGACTGGCTGAGCTGACCCTTCACATAAACATTGGACGGACAAGCTAGAAGATCAAGGACGGGCCAAAGCAACTAACAATAAGGGATAATTGCAGGCAAAATTATTAATCATTAATTATCATTATTAAAAAGCCCTTTCAAACTTTCCATTTTGTGCTAGTAAGAAAACGTATTTTCTTTGTTTCATAGCTTGGTTTTTCTGGGCAGGCAGTGCATAGAGAACAGAGATGTCCCTGCAGAAGTTGAGTATGGGTCCCTGGGGTTCACTACTGATTCCCACTGCGGGCACCACTAATCGGAATGGCTCCTTGGAAGATCTGAAATAAACCACTAAGTAGATCCACTTTAGCCCAACTCCCATTCCCTTGAGCATCCCGATTTCAGGGAAGCCAGAAACTAGGCAAAATACTTACCCTTCTGTAAGTCCATTGGTGGTGACAATCACTGCTTTAGTTTGCATTTGTGGAGAACCCTGCAAACTCTCACCACCTTGGTGTCTGACCAATTGTGTAGATATCTTGTTTCTTCACAGGCTGTTGATCGATCCTTATCTTTCTTCCTGCCTCCAAAAATCTGGCCTGCCGCCAGCCGCCAAGCAAACGGTAGTGAAATCATCTGCAGATATTTGCATAGAAATGAGGCCTGCCGACCTCACCGGTGATTTTCTATAACGCAGACTCAAGACCCAATATTACTTTTCATTGGAGCCATCAGTAATGAAACATAATGCTAGTTAACAGGCCGCCATGCTGTAATTTTCTTTATATTTACGAAAATCTATTGTTTTATTATTCTCCTAGGTATTAGCTCTATACCAGGATTTAGGTAAATGTAATCAAATTCTTTACCCGCCGCTGTTATCGCTTCTCAGGGAAAAAAAACTAACATCATTTGTTGGAATTTTTTTTAAATGGATCTTTAATATATATCTTCCTCGCCCTATAACCAGCAATAACTCATTGCCTGCCAGTCATCTCACTTCCTTATTTTTTTTTTTAGGAAATTACTGTAGGTCTGCTTACTCCTGCACTGACACTAACAGTATGGGGAGGACTGTGACAAAAAAGGTCACTTACCTGCCAAGTCTTGTGTGCTGCAGCCCTATTCACTAATTTGATTACAATTTTACTAAGCCATACTGGGATGGAAGAGCTGAGTGCAGAAAAGGTGAGAATTATTTATTTTTGCTTGGACGGTCCAATAAACCTTTTCTGGTGAAGTTTTGACTGGCTAGGGGGACTGAAACAGTTGCACACTGCAGTTCCACACACCACCTGTTGGTAGAGCTGAGTCCACTGCCGCTGTTGCCAGGTCCCCTGTCGGATCAAACTCTGCCAGAAAAAGTGGACCAATAATCTAAGTAGACTGCTGGCTCTTAATGGGACATCCCTGATTTTGGGCAAGGCACTTACCTTCTTCCAGGTTCCTGCGGTGCTCATGTGCTGCAAACAGCTGATGGCATCTCTGCTCTCGCCAATCTGCATGCCCAGCAGCGGCAGCCGAGAGAGCAGGGATTAAGCTGCTTGGGCATTCTGCACTGGATTGTTTGGGCTTTTGGTCTACTTTTAAGTATCATTTAAAGTGAAACAAAACCCATTTCTGCTCTGTTGAGGCATGCCCACATGGCATTTTTTTAGATCGATTGGCTGATCCAAAGAATGGCACCTGATGTGACCAGCCCATTGTAACCTGGGAGCACTTCTGCCCACAGCCTGTCTGAATGGCGGGGCACAGGGGCGCTACAGGGAAGCCGGGGATGTGGGGATCGAAAGCACTGTGGGAGCTTCCGGGAAAGGGGATTTTACTGGCGTCTCCAGTGTTTTTTTTATGCAGGGGCATCCCAGGTTCAGAGGCTAGCCGGTGGGCCTGGAGTCTCTTAGACTCAAAGACCGTTCTGTTTGGCTTTACAACCACTTTATTTGTGGGGCTTGTTGGTGTGGTGGTGTTATAGACCAGCACATATTTGCCAGGGAGGATATAGGTCTGCTTTAAAAAAGTTGCATATACTTTCAGCCAGTGTAGCATATATAGCATCCCAAGTTGGTACACTACAGGGGGCTGTCATGTCTAATCCTGAAAGAGTACCCACGCTTTTTGTATCTAGGACGTGTAATACTTAAGGGTTTGAAAAGTAATAACATTTGATTTGATTAGATAGAATGTAGGCACCGTGTTCCAGCCATAATCTGGGAACATTGACATCTATTGGAAGCGCTGATGTATAGCCTGCATTAGAGATATGACACTTGGAGACCTACCGGTACGACTTTTTCCTGCCAGCAGCACATCAAATGGCTTCCCGCTTCACAGCTTTGGAATAACAGCATTGTGAGCGGAAAGACATGTGTCCGGTGGGGTGACAGGCTGCTCTGTTCTTTGTCACTAATGTTTGTATGTGCGTCTCCTCTCCCTGGGATGGTCTTTACCAAACCGCAGCTCCTGCTAAGAGGAAAATCGGCCTGTGACCTAGTATTTAGTCACTAAAGAAAACTTTGCAGCAAGGGGAAATTGGGCAGAGCTGCTCTGGGAAATGCAAGTTTTTCTTGTGTGCTTCCTATTTAAAGTGGACCAAAAGTGGCACTGGAAACTATAAGGATCCAGGGCCGCCTCCCCTCCCTTTTCCCTCCCCCCCCCCCATGGGCCAAGCATTTGTTAATGGCTGGCACCGACATGCAACCGTGCCCACTTATTGGACGAGAGCCGCACCGCCGAAGGTTTCACACAGCGGGGCACCTGGGATCGGGGTGCCCTGGCGGCAATGGCCAAAGCTCAGGATAGTCAAAATCACGGGTTTTGGTCCACTTTAAGACACTAAAGCTTTGACAGGAAAAGTACCAAATGTAAAATGGGTGCTTTATGCTATGTATGGTGTAATCTTGTAATATATATAAAATATTTGTTTATTTTATTTTTTTTTTTAAGGGATTAGCACATCAAAACACATAATTGGATTCTTACTATTGATGTTGTTGCTTGCCACACTAGATCTTAAATTACCATCCCTCTATAAGCAGTTTATAATAAAACCTAGTCCACAAAGCGATAGACGGGGTAAAAGATGCACCACTTTAAGACTACAAAGCCATTTGAAGCAATAGGCTGGGGAGCAGGTTTGAGGTCAAGGGAATAAGTTAAAGAGACAGACAGCTGAAAAAAATAAAAAATACACTTAGCAGCAGGGGTAGACTGGCCATAGAAAGACAAGGAAGAGTCCCTGTTGGGACACTGCTCACTGCTTTGGGGCCAACTGGGCTGCTCCTTCTAACACCGCCAATTCTTTTCTTCCCAGGTCCCCTATACTCAGCCCCTGTACTTTGTTTTGCCCCTGTAATGCTACAGCCTCAGCATCATGAATGTGATTCTGAGACTGTAGAATTACAGGGCTGTGGCTGTGAACCTTTAGAATTGTACAATTCTAAAGCTTCATTACCCTCACTTAAAGAGCATTTATATCAATTCCTGCTGTGGCCTGTTCCTGCAAAGCTACAGTCTCAGCTGTGGAGCTCACTTAACATAAGATGGGTGTGTGGCTCAGCAAGGATGTCTCGTGCTGTTCATGAGGTGATTTTTATCTCCAGTCTACCATTGCTTAACTGTCAGCCTGCAGGCTAAATTCCACATCCTACAAGCTGTAGTGGTCCTGGTTTTAGCACTCTTGGCTCCCGGGCAGACAGTGCACTCCCCTCCTGGCCTCCGTGTGCATTCTTGCTGCTAGTCACAGGGAACTGTTTCAGCTGGAGACGTCCAAAGGGGACGATGAGACCTGTTGTTTGACTTTGGAACCACTGTGTTGAGGAGAGCCACCAAACTAATCAGAGGATTACGGGAATTAAATCGGTTTAGTCTTGGGAAAAGACTGCTGAGGGGGGACATGATTAACTTGTATAAATATATAAATGGCCAATACAAAAAATATGGGGAAACACCATTTCAGGTGAAATCCTCTCTAAAGACAAGGGGCACTCCCTTCGACTGGAAAGAAAGAAATTCAGTCTCCGGAGGCGACAATCATTCTTTACCATAAGAACTATAAATCTGTGGAATAGCCTCCATCAGAAGCTTGTTACAGCATCAACCGCTGACAGCTTCAAAAAAGGATTAGATGCTTACTTAGAAGAAAATAACATTACTATTAACGGGTATCAGTAAAAAAAATAAATAAAACATAACTTCCCCTACCCCAACACCCTTGGTTGAACTTGATGGACATGTCTTATTTCAACCGTATTGACTATGTAACTATGAAATATACTCCTGGCAAAGTTTGCTGTGATCTCAGATGTGAACATAAATAGGGTAAGTGGAACCTTTCCTGAGTTTATGCCTGTGTGAGAAGGTAAAGATGTTAAATCCACATGAACGGCCCAGAAAGAACTTTCCCCCCACACCATTGGTGCCCCCCAGGTTTGTTTGTGACACCTATTAGAACTGGGGTTCCCAACCATTATTCTCAAGTACTACCCGAGCTGAATGTATGGGTTGTCAGCCATCTAAATTGACATAACAAATGCATAAGACCATGACTTAGAGGACATAAAATGCACATAAAGGGTGTTCAGCACTTTGTGAAGCAATGATGTCCCTATGGAGCAGATCAAGCTTGTGTACCGCTGTTTGGGAACCCCTGTTCCAAACTAAGCTTGTTATTTTAAATGGTTGTGCCCTTCCAGTCAATCATATTGTACTTTGGTTTCCTTTTACACTTGCTTTGGTAAGCCATGTCGTTTCTGGGATTTTTTTTTTATATCTGTGTGGGACACGCAAACATTGTGGTGGCCGTTGAACCAGTTTAGTAGATGTTACCTGGCAGCACGGACAAAAAGAAAGTATTTCTTCAATGTTGCCGTCACACCTGTAACCATTAGGTACCAGTTTGACAGGTTCTGTGTTTTGTAAGGATACGGTGTCTGTAACACAATGCACAAAGAATGTGAAGACTGAAGGCGGCTTTGAGATGTTCCATAACCTCTGGCTTGTGAATTTCTGACAGGGAGTAATTTCAGGCAATGCCAGATGCTGACTCCTTTTTCATACTGATTTGGATGCCCCCACCTTCCAAGCCTTCTCATCTTTGTATTTCTTCTGTGTATACCTGAAATATGTGAAATGAGCTGGTCTCCAAGAAAAAAATGGCTTTTAAAGTGGGGAAGCTCTATGGAATCAGGCTGTCACAGGAGGGACTAGCACTGCATCAAAAAGTCTCCGTCCAACCAGTTAAATTCCCCCCTCCATGACTATCACTTTCAGCCTTGTATTGATGAGGACTACCAGCCTGGAACATTCATCCACAAGTAGGAAGTGACAGCTGTGTAAATAGCTGTGTATAAGATACCACAGACATAGACGAAAATATATTATTTGCATGACTCCACCTCTGCGAACAATCCTGGGTAAATCATGTTATTCTTGGTATGTATGTGCCATGTAAATATTTTTCAGAAACCACTTTTTACCTCTACTGAGAAATAATAACATCGGTCCCAAAAGCCGCCTTTGAGTTGTGCCTTTCCATTGTTGTAACTAAATATGTGATAACATCCATTGTTCAGAGATAAAATAAGCCTCTGATGGAACGCGTTTAGATGAGAATTATTATCTGCTGCACGTTGATTCCTGGGGAGAACAAAAGCTAGAGCTGGCTTTTCATGGAATAACTTTTAATCGCTTGTATTTGAGATGTCCCTTCTTTCCTCTTCCTGCTATTAGCGTGCTGGAGATCCAAAGACAGGGGGAAAAGTTGTTTCCGTAAAACGTTGACTTACTTGTGGATGAAAACAGGAACCTTTTTGTGAGTCATTAGTTCGAGGTTAGCTCTTTGTGACAAAGGACAATGTGGAGCTGTCAACAAGAAGCAGCGCTGAAGGATTGGGATGGCTTGTTGTTACTTGTTTTGAATTTGTAGAATGATATTGAGACTTTCCCTTTGGTAAGGCAGCAAATGTTCTAGCCGCAGATGCAGCTCTCACCTGATCGTTCGATCCAGCCGCCTGGACGATCACCCGTCTCTTCCTGTTTAGCTTATGCTTTTTTTATGTTTTGCCTGAAATTGTCTTTAAAATGGACCAACACCCTCCCATGATCGGCCCGGGAATCTATAAGATTCCCGGACCGATCAGTTCCCTGACTGCGGGGCACCCCGCTGTGTGAAACCCCCCAGAAACCCCTAAATCCCTACCTGCTCCTCGATCCAGCAGCGCCCGCCGCCGCCTCCCGTTTGTGAATGGCCGGCGCGGGAGGCGGCGGCGGCGGGCGCGCTCTCTTGTCCGTCGCTGCCTCCCGCTTTTCCGCCGGCGGGGATTGGCTGCAGCGGTCACGTGGGAGAGGTGAGTTTTTGTGGCTTTCTGGGGGGTTTCACACAGCGGGGCACCCCCGATCGGGGTGCCCCACCGAAGTGGATCAAAACCCAGGATAGTCAAAATCCTGGGTGTTGGTCCACTTTAAGCCCTAATAAAGGTTCTTGCTTCCCTCCTTCCCCACATGCCAAAAGGATAATGCCTACTTGTCCTATCTAGACATGCGGGGGCTTTTCTTCCTTACTCAGGTCGTGGTATCACCACACAGGTAATGTAAATGGCCAGCAAATCTGAAGTGTGGAGGAGGACCCTGGACTGAATGTTTAATGCCCCCCCCCCCCCAAGAGTAATCAAACATTGCCTTGTTAATTGGTGGTGGAATTCTTGGTGGAAGGACTAAACTGACCATTTTTGGGGGGTCCTCAAAGTGGGACAGTTTAAAGCAGTTTGTGGGTGATGGGCGTGGTAGAGGTTTGGTTTAGCGTGTGGCTTAGAGGTCACATGCTCTAGGAATATTTGGTCCATAAAAGATGTTGGTGATGGAGTCAGTGCTCAGAAGTCCATGCATTCCACTCCCACCTTCAACCAGAGAGTCAAAGCAGTGGTAAGCCACTCACACATCCAGAATTCTGCATTCGGTGGTCTTCCCCATATCGGCAAAGTTTTTAGGTGTCCCCAGCGTTTCCGGGGGGACAGTGGGCCCCAAAGTGGGACTTCTGGTCCATTTAGGAAGGACCCCCTAGTTTGCCCCCCCCCACCTCTCCTCTTATTCCAGCCATACCAATGGTCAATTGAGATATTAAAGTAACAGACAAAACAGTAACCTGTAAAAAAGGTTTGTGGAGCAAGATAGGGTCATAATGTTTAGCAATGGAAGAATGCTGGGGTGAAAAATGGAGACCTTTGCCCAGGCAGTCCTTGAATACCTTATTAAACATTTACACTGACAGTCATGCTGATAACAGTGTGTCACCTGCGATTCAGGCATGAGGAAGGTAAGGCTCTGTTTTAATTTCCTGCTACAATTTTGTTTCTTAAGGTAAAGTAGACCAAAACTCTGGTTGACAGGTTCTGCAGTATAAAAGACTCCAGGGCTAGCCTTCCCCCTGGGGCATTCCAAAGCAGGGTGCCCCACTGTGTGAAACTCCCCTGGGTTGTTGCAAAACTTACCTTTGCTCCGGCTTCCACAGCGCTGTAAACATTACCGGCCGCATCCCAGGCATCTCTGGGCTGAGGTGCATTCCCCTACCCAGTCATTCAGATGTGCTAACGGTGGGAGCTCTAAAGGGAAACTGGGGATGCAGCTGCCGGAGTACATCACCTGACAGCTTTGGGAAAGGCCAATCAAGGATCCTAAATTTGGAAGCGGGGTGTGGCTACGGTGGTGGAGAAAGTCTGGTTTATTCCAAAACCGGACTGCCGCACACATTAAGGTACTCCGGGGCGCAATGTAAATAAAGCTATACATTTAGCCAGCCTAAAAGGCTAACTGAGATGCGTCCATCAGCGCACTCTGCTCTGACTCTATTTAGCCCTTAGCCTCCAAGACCTATTGCCAGGTTAAAAAAAACGTATGGACCCAAGTGTGGCGATTTGCTGCGCCAGTGCATGCACATCAGATTGTGGGTCGGGTAAGTTTTGCTGGGGATCCTGGGGGTTTCACACAGCAGGGCATCACCCAAAACCTGGGACAGTCAAGATTCCGGTTTTGGGCCACTTTATGGGCAAAATAGTAAAGGAAATGGGTTAAATGGATTTTGCTAGTTCAGACTGATGTCAGAAATGTGCATATTTAAAGTGACATCCTGCCACAGAAAAGTTATTACAATATAGGTGCATGGTTAAGCAGTTGTCCAAACATCTTTCAGACAACAAAAACTAAGCTACCGGTAACTTAGAGAGGAATTTCGGAGGCCCTAAAAGACTCCTGGGCCATCCGATTATCTGTCCTTGGGTCTTCCCGAATTGGGATACCAACAGTGTGAAACCCCCCAGATGCCCAGATCCACTTGGGAGTTTCACAAGGCCACTTACCTGGAATATTTTAGGCTAGCTGCTTCAGGGTTTTGTTCCACTTTAATATTTGCTCAGAGAAAACACAATTTGTCTTTCCTGCTTTAGTCTGTAGTGGTCTAGCTGCAACCAATTGAGTTAAAAGACATAAAAGAAATGTATCAAGTAAGTAAGTAAACTTTGTCTCGTCTGCATGGCCTCCTTAGCAGCAGATAATGTGTATCTTAATGTGAAGGTCCCTTCAGAAGTCCATTTCTTCTGGGGACCCAGATAAATGAGTCAGCAAAGGGAAGCAAGCTCTATAGGGTTCATCAGTGAATGCAAGGTGCTGGTGAATGAAAGATGCTGCCCCTGACAGCCAGCATGGGCCAAGCACAAAGCAGGCTCCTTTGTATATCACAAAGGCAAAAAGAGATGATCTGCATGGCTCCTCCTACTGCAAGGGATTATAGGTAAATCACATTATGCTTGATCTGTACGTGCCATGCAAGTCCTTTTGGTTTTTCAAGAGAAACCTCACCGATCTGCTGCCCCCCTCCAGTTTTACCTTTCGCTAGTTGTTACTCGCCTCCCCAGGGCATCCATCTTCTGGGTCCCTCGGATTCCTGGCAAGTGCCGCCATCTAGAAATCCCAGCCGGCACTGTGTGCGGCCGATCTCGCGCCTGCGCAGTGCCCATGGATGGGATGCAATGGAACCGTCTGAAATCCTGCGAGACTTTGCTGCGCTGCGAGATCGATGTGGGACATTGACAAGCATGGCTAAGGCAGTGCTTGTCGTTAGGTACGGCTAAGTGGATGGCAGGATGAGGATCGGGCCTTGAACCAGTCAAAAGGTAAGTAGGGGCCGATGAGGGGGGGGGAATTGGCCCCTCTTTATTTTAGCTCCAATGTTCCTCTTTAAGTACCCTGTAACCTTGAAGAATGGGCATTTTGGTCTTTCCTAGCTCACTGGGGTTCTGTCTAAGTGGCCTGTCTCCTCTGTTAGGATTTTCGAAATAAAATATATCAATTTAAAAAGACTGTCGTAGGTCTATGATTGCCATCGTTGACCAACCAACGACAACCTATTATTTTTTTAGCCCATAGTAATTACAGAGCTGCATGTAGAGACCCTACATTAAAATGTTTAATGATAGTTTGAATGTTCCCTGGCAATTTCTGAAACCATAAAAGATCTTTTGTGATGGCAAGTGAACCAGTTATTTAATGACTTGTGCAATCCTGAAGTCTAGAATCAGCTCTTAATGATGACACCCACTGAGCTGTGTTGACATTTTATAAGCCTCCTATCATTTTGTGCACAAAACGTTGTGATAACTTGATTGGTCCATCCAAAGTGGATATCTAGTCTGTAACTGTCTGCTGAACACTCATAATATACTGCGCATGCATCACCCTTTCCTATAGTGGGTGAACTGGTACTCTACCCTCTAGATCCTGGGATCTTCGTTTACAAATTTAAAGTTGGCTAAAACCGTTGAGGTCACTCCCTCCAGAATTGCTTTATGGGCTCCCAATATCGACTAAGAGTCTAAAAGCTCATACAATGTTTGATTTGGTACTGCAGAAGAGGAATGGGCTGCTTAGTAGTATATAAGCCCCCGGGTGAGAGACAAAAAAACACAGCCGCTGCACGCGCTCTTGGTTTATGTTCCACAGCCCCCCTTGAAGCAACAGGGCTGAGTAAAAGGCACCGCCACATGCTTGAGTATTCCCCAAACAAGTAAAGGCTTTATTTAAAATTCCTTACAGAAGTAGTCCATAAAACATTTTTAGTGACTTATTTCACTATACTTAACTATGCAAACGGAAAGGCCAAACAAGAGTAACTTCAGGGTGTCGGCAGCCGCAGGCCACCCCACAGGAAACTTTCTATTTTGAGGACTCGCCCCGGGACTCTTAGTTCTGGGCCTCCCCACAGCAGTGGGTCAACAACAGCTATCACGCTACAGCAGGTCTTTTTGGGGGGCCAGACAGGCACGGGCCACCCTGCTGTACAGTCACCTTCACTGGGGGCTCTCTCCAGGCAGCTCAGCAACCCGCTCCACCGCCTTTCTAGGGAACACACCCATCTCTCCTCAGCAAAGCCGGATTGCTGTGGCGAAATCTCCTCAACCCAAACAAGTATATTGGGCACATGTGGCGTACCTTCTGCAGCATTGGGATCGCTGCTCAACCAGCCAGCTTCTTTTAGGTGGGAGGAAACTATCCTCCTATGCACAGCACCACCAGTTGAGGGGCCGTCGTGGGCTTCAACACAGCCTCTGGACGTTCTGTGGCCAACTTCAGCAGCCCTTCTCTCTCTGTTTCCGTCGTGGCTCTAGCTTCCCGGGCTTCCTGACCCTGCCCCTTTTATAGGGCCCCCACCCCCAAGCCTCCTGCAGCTCAATTCTGTGAGATCTCCCAGGTCCCAGCCAGCAGAAATTACCTGCTCACATACAGTAGTATATAATATATTGTAATAGGTAATTCATCTTTTTATCTCTGGTATTTTAGGTACTCCGATTTTTTTTTTTTTTATCCTCCCTACTAGCCTTTTCCATTACCTAGAGAGAGTGGAAGTTCTTGAAGTCTAAAGTTTGGGAACTAAATTTTCCACATAATTAACTAGTTGTTGGAATAGATAGTAAAAAAAGTTTCCAAAATAACCCCAAGAACCCCTAGATCTGTCATATATATATGCACCATGTTATCTGTGTTATATTTTAAATGCACTTAATCCGTTCCAACACCCTTACAGGAAACAGTGCTCATATGCTGAGCTGGGCACATAATTAATTTTTTGTAACTCCTCCTGTGGTCTATTTTTCCCTCAAAATTGTGTCCTATGGTAGTGCAGGCTGCCTACAAAGAGGAAGTGCTGCTGAGTTTCCTGGTGCTGTGCATTGTGGGTTATGTTGGTTAAATACAGGTAGCACCACTGGTGCGAGCCTGGAAAAAGGAAGCCTTAGGAGTGCTTTAAAATGGCCACCACCAGGAGAAAATCAGTGAGGTGACATTTTAGCTTTGAGGCTGCAAGGCTGTAGACGTGTGGTGGAGGAACCTGGTCAGAAAGTATAGCAGAGGCCCCTTGTATGAAACTGTAGATTAATCTCTGCCCTTCTTAACAAGTGGTGGAGGCCCCCAAGTGGCGGAGGCCATGGTTTGCCCCTGCTTTAATATTTGGCCCTGTTTAAATTTAATTTACCCACATTGCATGTTTATGTAAATGCCTGCTCTCTTTCCCACGTTGATTGGTATTACTGCAGCACAATGTGGCTTCATACATTTAAATGGATTATTCATGATTTATGGCAAAGCCATTTACTGCACCCATACATTTTGGTCTGCGGTGCCGAAGTTGCTGCACGGTGTTCTAGTTGAAGGTCAGTAAACACTTCACCACTCAAACTTGATAAGGCAATCCCAATGATTGTTTGACCTATTCTGTTGTGGATCATTGATTTTATGGTATACATGGTTTAAAAATGATAGAAGTACTGGTTTCAATATATTTTATTCAATTCTTCAATTTCTGAAAACAAATATATATATGCCACACAGTATACACAAAAAAACATGTGGATTCCTGTTTTATTTGTCATGCTAAGTATAATGAGTTTCTCTATTTCATTTAAAGCAGAACACTATCCTGAGTTTTGTTGCTGGTCCCTGGGGCAACCCTCCTGATCTTCCAGTAATCTTTCCAGTCCTACGGGAAATGTGCAGACTCTCATCCAATCAGTGCCATTTGCTGTGCATATTATTGCTCAGCAAACAAGAGCAAAAGCAGGTGCATCCCCAGATGTGGGAGCGCTCCTGCCCCCATGCAAACAGCCCAGAGATACCGGGGATGCACCCACTTTTACCCTCCATTGTTTGCATTGCCCAGGAAGCCGCCGTAAAGGCGAGTTTTGGTGGGACATGGGGGGTTTCACACAGCAGGACATCCCCAAGGGGAAGACCAGCAGCTGCTTGAGTTTAGTTTGTTGTTTGGCCTTGCAAAGATTATTTCACTTCAAGGTTGTTCATAAAAGGTGTTGTATATCGAGACATAAGAAGTAAAAATTTTAATTAGATCAGACTGTTGTCATGTCACTCTATGTAGATGGCCTATTGAATACTTTCTATACACACTTTGAAAACTTCCTTTTCATTCCTTCCATTCACTTGACACCGAGCAGCCGGCCTGGTCTTCAGCAAGATGGCCCTGTAAGATCCAGTGGAATCTATGGCCCTGCCCAATTTCGCCTTTGGATTCCACCTTTAATTAAGAGTCTTTTCTTATTTTACTTGTTAGCGCTACTTCAGCGCTAATAGAGGTTGGCAGGGCAGGGGGTATTTTTAAAATGGTAAAACAGGGCTGGAGTGGCTCTATAAGATAATAATTGGCATAACTCCTGGTTGAGATGTAAAGAGATTATTTGCATGACTCGACTGCCATATGATTGGGAAATCTTTTATTCCTTGCTGTAGAAAGCGCCTCTTCCCCTTTGCATTTAAAGAGGAACGACACACAGGAAGGGAGGGGAGGGGGGGTTATTTGGGATGTCCCCCTGTGTGTATCCCCCCCACCTTCATGTCATTCTCTTGGCAGGTTTGGCCGAAACAGAATGCACTGATTGGCTGAGCCCATCAGCATGCTTGATTTCATTCAGCTCTCTTTGGCTTAGTTAGTGGCTAAGCTGAGCAGAACCGAAGGGAACCGAGTGTGCCCCTAGCCGCATCCCGCCACTCAGCTTCTAGCTGTGGCATTCCTGCGACGCCCATTCAGAAAGGCCTGCCACAGGTGCACTCACAGCTGGAGGTGAGCGAGGATGGTGCTGCGGCATGAGGCGCAGCGAGGGCTTCGGGAGAAGGTGAATGGAATGGGGGTTTCACACAATAAGACACCTCAATTTGGAATGCCCCATGGAATAGAACTCAGATGGCCCTGTAGTCTTTTAACTCCTCTTTATGTAGCAAGGACAGGTCCAGACACAGAGATAAATTTCGCACAGGCTGAGGGTGTTATTCAGCAGCAGAGGGCAGTAAGGGTCAGTTGTCTACTTGGGTGAAACTGTAAGCTTCTTTTCTTATTTCCCGTGCTCCAGAGGTCAGCGAATCTTTTTTCTATAGTCCCCATGTATTTATGTGCTGTGTTTATGTGCCTTGGCTATAATTGGCATCTAGGAAATCCTGGCAAATATGCGCACTAAGCTAACAGGCCAGGTTGCTGCTTATTCTAAATGCCAAAATGACAGTGATAGTCATTCAGCAGCTAGAATGCGTCCCCCGAGTTAGTTTAAATGCAGAATGGTCTTGTTTGATTGGCAGGTTCCCTTAGTATTTTGCCAGTCAGGCAATAAATATAATAAATATGCTAATGTAACTCTGAACGCATGCACATTACAATACACATGCACAGGTCTGATTCTCTTTTTAGAAGATGGGTAATGAATTCTGCGCCTAGAAGTGTTTGTACCTGGCTGCGTCAAGGGAGCTTGTGTGAAGCAGATGTTGTAGAAAACGGGACATAAGCGAGAACCTTGAATACAGAAAGAGCTACAGGAAAAAAATGATGTGCAATATGTAAACATGCCGGGGGTCCAGAGGATAGGCTGTGAGAAATCTTCTTCCCAATGCCTAAAGCGGGGTTTTCCTAAATAGACTGTATTTTTAGCTTTATCTCTCAAAATATATGTTAAAGCCCAACTCCCTTTTCTTTTTTTTTATTAGAGGGGTTCAGGATTGTAATTCCATTTTTTGAACATTAAGCTTCTGTTTTAAAATAGGTAAGCCATTCCTAAATCTGTCACATGAGAAGAGTTGTAGGTCTGTGTGGGGGAGTGGTTGAGTGATCTGGTAGAGAAGAGACTAGCTTGTCCTAAAGAGAAACCCTACAACTTGCCCCAAAAAGAAGTGCCAGGTCGTCCTTCGACGTCCTCAGGTTCTGATTGCTAAGGGAGCCACCGGAAAGCCACAGGAAAAGTTGAGTTTCGCAATGACGATTGGGGGGACAGGGGGGTTTACACAGCAGAACACCCTGACTCCGGGACCAGCTGCAATGGGTTTTGTTCCTCGTTAAGATACACATGAAAATTTGATAAACAAAAAAGCTGTTTTGTTAGTAGTTGATTCATGTTTTGAGTTACTCCATGGTGGGTGTTAAGCAATGTGTTTTTATATACACTTGACTCTTTTCGCCTTGTATTAGGCTTCTTCATTTGTTAGAGTATGAGGCGTTGTTACAATCTGAATGGCTGGATCATGGTAAAGTACACAGTCCGGGTAACCAATGGGTCTGCTTGAGTTTATAGCAACTACTACAACTTGTAGCCAAGTGTTCCCAAGTGTTTTTAGATACTTGATGTTATTTAAGTTTGTACCTAGTAACAAATGATTCTAATGAGCAAAAAGTACATCTGAGGTGAGTATCTGGGGTATCCCAGCTAAGATTAGGAAGGGGAAGAAGTGCCTCTTTTTCCCAGGATCCAATTCCCACACCAAACTGGCAGAGACTTTCTGATTCTAGCTTGCTAATCATCTGATTGGCTGAGGCAGAGACTACAAGTTTAACCCCTTCACAATCTTGTGTTCTTGTAGCTAAAGTGATTCTGAGTTATCTGGCGAGGTAATTACTCTTTCTTAAATTTTTTTCCTATCTGCTGATGCGCTTACCTGTTACAACGGAAGATTTCTGGGATTTGTAGTCAAACTATACTAAAGGCTTTTCTCAAGGCTAGGAAAGCCGCTCCCAGCAACACAGAGCCACATGAATATTAGAAGCAACAGAGGCAAAAAGCCTTCTTTCCCCCTCCCCACACCTAGCTGGGATACCATATCTCCCTATATGCAGGGGTTAAACAAATTACTATAAACATACATAAAATCTGATCCAGGTCATCCTATTTAAATCAAATATATGAAGTATACTAATCTCTGGGTGGAAAAGACTAACTGTATTTCCATGGCTGCGTATACATGCACCTAGCTGAGATACCATATCTCACTATATGTTTGCATAGGTTAAACAAATGACAATAAGCATATATAAACATACATATAAACTTAATCTGATCCAGGCCATCTTTTAAATCAAATGCATGAAGAATACTAATCTCCAGTAGGACAGATTAATTGTATTTCCATGGCTGCATATACATACACCTAGCTGGGATACCATATCAGGTAAGCCTTTATGCTTTCCCACCTGTTCCATTCTCTATGAAGTTGAGAAATCTGCTTCTGGTGGACAAGTATATTCCAAGTGTGACATACACTCCGCTTCAACTCTTCATGACATTTGGGTTATTCTCCAGTAGAGGGCGAACTTCTGCAGAGATGAATGCAAAAAAGGAGCTCCTCCCAGTCCATAAATACCTGGGACCTCCCACCAATTCCCAGTTCCTTCTCTGCAGGAAGGCGAGCAAGACAGAAGATGAAGACTTCTATTCCTTGCAGGTAAGCCGGGCTCGCGCCCGGCCCCATTTTATACCTATTTCCTACCGGACTTTTGTTTCCTAAGTACTATACGAGCCTCCCAGCCTTGGCTGCAGGTCCTGGTGAAGGTAGGCTACACCTCTTTTAGGTGTGATAGGGAGCCATGCTCCCCCGTGAGACCTCATTATGGGGTAGGCGGTTTTCCAGGTTGTGGGTTGGTGATCCCGGTTTGGGATGCCCTGTCCCTTCTTTCCCTTGGCACCATATGGTGTGGGATCTCCCCCCTTCCGGGTCCCTCTATTACCTCTCCGGGGGGGGGGGGGGGTCGGCCCTTGAATACCTTATTGTATGTGTGTTTTTTATTCCCTGTTGTCTGGGTTTGTGTGTGTGTGATTTACTGTGAACCATATGGAGGCCTCTATCTTTTTTTTTTTTTTTATTCAGCGCTGCAGGCTTCTGGGGAGCTTCTTCCCCTCAGGTATCCGGTGAGGGGGCGGGGCGGGGCTGGGCGCTCGCGCGCTGCCGTGGTCCGCCCCCCTCTATTGCTGCCTTTTGCGGGCTCAGCCTTCTACAGTCCCGCATTGACTAACGTCGGAGGGAGAGGGGCGGCGCCTCACGCGGCGCGCGATCCGCGCTGGCCCCCCTTCTTCTCCTTTCCTCTCGCTGAGCTGCTGCTGTTGCCGTCTGGACGCCATCTTTCGCGCGTGAGTGCCCCACCGGGGGCTCCCTCCCTCTTCCTTGCGTTTTTATTGCCTCTATTGCCGCTTCTTTGGCAGCGCTGCCTGCCTTGGTTTTGATTAATGCATAGATTGAGATATATATATATATATATATATATATATATATATATATATATATATATTTGTATATTCTTGTTTTATGGTACTGTGAGCATTTATACCTATTACATGTGATGTACTTTTGTAGGTGTGTGGGTGCTGATGGGGCCTTTTCACATATGGCTTTCAGGAGGACTCCCTGTTTTTATGCATATAAAAAGGGGGTTCTCCCATCCTAGGGTCCCTAGCCTTAATTTACACTTGACAAATCCTCCCACAGGGACTTTAAAGGGGCATCCCGGGGTTGCTTACTAGCATAATTCCCTAGGTCTTGTGACTATCCAAAAAATCACCATATGGAGGCTCCGCAGGATATTGGGCTCGGGCTCCCTTTGGGACAATCCCGGCCATGTGTGGGTTGTGGGATATCCCTTACGGGTGATATTGTGCTGATCTTTATACCATGTGCACAAAAGCCTATAACGCGGCAGTTGGGCCCCCAGGCGCCTGGGTCGGCACCTCCTGCTTCATCGCCTCCCCCCCTCTGCTTTATCCGTACCCCAAGTGACTTGGTCGCTAGCGGGGAGTCGCACTCTGATGTTTGTACTAATTTGGCCAGCATCGAGAGAATTATTGCTAGCGCGGTGGGCAAGATGGCCCAGGCTAAAAAGAGTCATTTGTCGCCGGCCCAGGCGGCTTTGGATTTTGATGATGTTTCCCTTGATTGGTCGGATTATTCCCCGTTAGAGAGGGGAATTGTTTGAGGTATCAGATGCTGATGAGGTGCATTTTTTGTGATACTGATGTTGGGCAGGCGCTTGGGGATGCCGTTGACACTTCCAGGGTTTTGGCACATCTCTTGGAGGTTTTGGATATTGCCTCGCCAGAGGCACCCCCTGTCAAAAATGGGGAATTTTTAGGGTCCTCCAAGCCATGCTTGGAGTTTCCTACCCAAGGTCATTTTGAGGCATTGATCCTTAGGGAATGGGAGAAACCGAGCCGGCTTCCGGGTGTTCCTCAGGGATGGGATAAGAAGTATCCTTTTCCGGTGGAAGCGGTTAAGCGCTGGTCTTCTCCTTCCAAGGTCGATGCGCCAGTTTTTGGGATTGTCCAACACCTCTGTGGTCCACACCCCAGACGCCACTTCCCTTAAGGATGGCGAGGTTAAGCGCCTTGATTAGATGGCAGGTTATGCTTTTGCCAGTGTTGGTTCAGCCTTGCGACTTGTGTGTGCATCTGCGCTTGCTACTGTGGCTACTAGTTCTGTGGTTAGTTGTTACTTGACGCCCAATTTGACCCAGCCAGCGCTGAGTTCACTAACCTTAAAAGGTGCAAATTATTCATGGAATTTGTATTGACCGCTATGGAGGACACTATTGTCATGTGTAGGAGAACTTCGGCATTCTTGGTAGCCATGCGCCGATCGGTCTGGCTTCGCCAGTGGGCGGCGGACTTTGCGGCCGAGGAATCGCTCACAGCCCTTTCCTTCTTGGGTACGCGGCTATTTGGAGATAAGTTGGATGCGGTTGCTAAGGGAGGTAAGTTGCCTCAGCGTTAGAAGCAGCGTCGCTCCTTTTGGGGGGCGAGCTCCTTCAACCCTTCTTTTCGTGGTGCCAGAGCGGTCAGAGATGTTGCCTACTCCGGGGTCAGAAGTTCGTCCTGGGACAGAGGCAGAGGTCGGGCCCGTCCCGCTTCTGCCTGTGGTTCCAAGCCCAAGTCAGCTGTTAAACCAGCTCAACAATGAAGGGGCGCCCTCACCCGTACGGGTGGGGGGACGGCTGCGGCTCTTCTTCCGGGTCTGGGCCCAGGAGGTCACAGACAGATGGATTCTGGAAGTGGTCTTGTCCGGGTACAAACTGGAGTTCGAGTACTGGCCTCCTCCAAGATTTTTAAGGTCTCGGGTGCCCTCGGACCCTCAGGCTGCTCTTCTGGACATGGGAGTCATATACCCGGTGCCTCCCTCAGAGAGAGGCAGGGGTTACTATTCCAATCTTTTCACGGTTCCCAAAAAGGATGGTTTCATAAGACCCGTTCTGGTCCTGAAGATCCTCAACGGGTTCATCAGAACCATGATGTTCCGCATGGAGACTCTGCCCTCGGCCATCAATTCCCTTCGTCAAGGGGACTTTATGACATCCATAGACATCAAGGATGCGTATCGCATGTTTCAATTTTTCCAGTGCATCAGAGATTCCTTTTGAGCCGTTGCAGGATATTGCTCTTTCTGTGTTCACTCAAAAGGTTGCTTTCTTGGTGGCCATTACCTCTGTTCGGCGTGTCTCTGAGTTGGCGGCTCTGTCTATTCAGGCCCCTTACTTTGAAAGACACCAGGACAAGGTGGTCTTCCGCTTTAAGTCGGATTTCCTTCCTAGTGGTTTCTACTTTCCATCTCATTCAGGATGTTGTTCTCCCTTCCTTGTGTCCTAAGCCTAGCAATGACAAGGAGAGGTTTTGCACACTTTGGCTGTTGTTCGTGTTTTCTGTACTATTTGGTGGCTACTTCTTCTTTCCGCGAGACGGATGCCTTTTTTTCGTGGTGCCCTGCGGGCCCAGGAATGGTTTGGTGCCCGCTAAGTCTACCATTAGCAAATGAATTTGTCAGGCCATTGTTGGGAGGACTCCCCCTTTTAAGGTCCCTGCGCATTCTACTCGTGCTGTGGGTGCGTCCTGGGCTTTTCAGCACCAGGCTTCTGTTGAACAAGTTTGTAAGGCTGCTACTTGGTCTTCCGTTCATACTTTTTCCAAGTTTTACGAGGTTGATGTGCGGGCTTCAGTGTATGCTGTGTTTGGCTGCAAGGTTCTGCAAGCTGCAGTGGTTTAAATTGGTACATTATTTTACTGTTTTCGTTTCCCACCCATGACGGACACTGCTATTGGATGTCCCAAATGTCATGTAGAGTTGAAGCGGAGTGTATGTTACACTTGGAATAATACCGTTTTGTGAGTACTCACCTTTAAAACTGATATTATAAGTGTGACATACACTCCGCTTCACCCCACCCTTTTGGTATTTTGGATCCTTTATATGGTGAACCTTTGTTTCTCGGTTGTTAGTATAGTTATATTTGGTTCTTCCTGGTCCCCTTACTGCTATCTTACACTGGGGAATTGGTGGGAGCTCCCAGGTATTTATGGACTGGGAGGAGCTCCTTTTTTGCATTCATCTCTGCAGAAGTTCGCACTCTACTGGAGAATAACCCAAATGTCATGAAGAGTTGAAGCGGAGTGTATGTCACACTTATAATATCCGTTTTAAAGGTGAGTACTCACAAAACGGTATTTTTATGTCAAGGGGTGATCCAGGTGCATGGTACATTTTTTGGGGGGGTTGGGAAGGGGCATGCTGCATATAATGCACTCTATTTATTTTTTTAGTGGCTGTAGGGATCCACGCACAGTCTATGGTGCATATACCAGAAGAAGCACTTAGAGCCCTCTCTGTGAGCACCCTTCACCTTTCCAGTGCAAACATTTAGTTTTTTTTTTTTTTATGTCTATGGCACCAGAGCCATCAGGTTGGCACTTCAAGTGATTAGCAAGTCAAAAATTTAAAAATAAATTTCAGTAGCTTACCTTATATTGAGTGGCTGGAGTGCTGTTATTCCTCCTCTGTTGGTGTTCTTAGTGAGAAAATCACTTCCTCATTCAGCTTTCAGTCTCCACCCTCTGATCTGGTCCATCAATCAACCTTTAGTGGACCAAGAAAGGAAACACCCCCTACTCTCTACCCAGTTGCCCTTATTGGCTGCCTCTCTCTGCAGCTATAAAACCCTGCCTTCCTCCCTACTCTCTGGTCACACGATGTGCTGGCAGGCTGGAGACGCTCTTGGCCTGGAGCATCTCCCACCCCCTTTTTCTGATTACTCTATGTGCTGGAAGTAATAACTAGAGGCACAACAATGCACTTATTTTTTTACTATGATATATGTAAAGCACCCAGTGTGCTTACATAACATCATGTTGCCACATCCACTGTTTCGCCTCTTTTTTCGCTGCATCTCAAATGCTCTAATACTTTTACAGATAACTTAGGAACTACAGGGTCTTTTTGAAAACATATTGAAGTGTGGGACATTGCAACATGTAGCTCAAGACAATCTGAGAACAGTCGGGCTTGTCTTTAGTATAACTTTAAATAACGTTTTGGGTTGCCGTTTGGGCACTCGGTCCCTAAAAAGTTTGCTCTGTTTTGGGGTATCCACATGACTCTGCTTATTTAGTTTATGGGAAACTGGGGGGATCCATATTCAAAACTGCCAACAGTACATCACTACACTATTATTTGGAATCCTGTCTTGTTCTTTCCTGTTCTGTAAGGTTTCTATATTCTCTTGTGGCTTGTGACCATCTCTCAGTGCTGAATGTGGTTCTCATGGTAAAAAAAAAAAAAAAAAGTTTGGGGACCCCTGCTCCAAACCTTCCCAGATATACAGAAAGTCGAGAATGGATTGCACTTGGCCCTTGCATGTGTTCCTTCTCCGACCATAAGTTATAACGTAAGGTCTGCAGCGAGGGCTCACCGCTTATCTGAAACCCAAGGCGATCATTTCTGTGAATCAAGATCTAGAAAATGTGATTTGATATTTTAAACCGGAGCATGAGACTTGCTGCCAGATAAATTTAATGTGGAAAGTGATTGTCCACATAATAGAACTCGTTCATAATGTGAGCGAAAGATGTCATTAATTATCCCTTCTAAGTGACCACGTGGGTTGTATGTATACGCAACCATGGCTTTTATTTGGGATAATGTGCGCAGTTCCTGTCTTGGAAAGGAAACCTATCCCATCGTAATAGAAAAAAAAATAATAATCCCCAAGGTTATAGGGGAAATGTCAAACTTTCATCTTGTATACTGAGCAGTGGGATATATATTATTCTGTCCTGGACCTGATTTCTTATATGCTTATGTTCAAATGGTCCTACACACACCTAGGTATCATGGGGATACCTCATGATCTACCTACCTTCCTCCACAGCCCCACTATTTCTGGCAACTCTTGCTTTGATGGGGTAGGTTTGCTTTTAAAGTGGACCAACACCGAGAGGTGATCGGCCCGGAAATCTATAAGATTCCCGGGCCGATCACCTCCCACCCCGCGGGACATCCGAGATCGGGATGTCCCGCGGGGTGAAACCCCCCCAAACACCCCAAATCGCCTACCTTATCTTCGGCGGCGGCCGGCCGCCGCCGCCTCCCTCGCGCCCCTGTAGGCGTGCCCGCGCCGGCCGTCTGCGAATGGCCGGCGGGGGCGCACGCGCGCCGAAAGTGACGCGAGGGAGGCGGCGGCGGCGGCAGCCGCTTGGACGTTCCTGATCCCCGCCTGGACGTTGGCGGGGATTGGACCGTCCAGTCACGTGGGAGCGGGGACAGGTAAGATTTTGGGGCTTTCTGGGGGGTTTCACACAGCGGGGCACCCCCGATCGGGGTGCCCCGCCGAAGTGGACCAAAACCCAGGATAGTCAAAATCCTGGGTGTTGGTCCACTTTAAAGTCTGTGGGCAAAAATGAAGAAAAGGTACATTTTTACCTGACTCCCCTGCAGAATCCTTTCATTGCTGCCCCTCTGCAGCTAATTTTGACTGCTGTAGGATCCCTGAAAAAGGGGAGTATGCTACACAGGCCAGTGACATTTTACAATGCATGGAATCCCAAATCCAGCTAGGTTACCAGCTAAATGGGCAATTATTATATTTAGACTTCCAGTAAGTCGCTTACGGCAGAGGATTTAAATTATAAAGGGGAGCAAATGCTTCTAACAAACTTCTAGCAGAAGTAGTTGGAACGCCAACAGTAAGTTAATGTAAGCATGCCTCTGATAAGCATTCATCTATCCTAAGATCAGGAGAACATACACACCAGACTAAATGGATCATGTGGTTTTCTTTCTATCGTCCCCCTTCTATATTTGTATGTTTATAATTTGGATACCTGTGCCATAGATGTAGACCTTTGATGTACTGGCCTACCTATGCAGCTGCTTTGTTCTCCTAAAGGTGGGAAATTCTCCTATACTAGCACTGGAGGGAAAATTCATCCTCTCTGACTCTCTGCTTTTTAATAGTATACAGAAAGGAGTCCAAACTGGCTGAAGGTCCACTTAATATGTAAACAATATGTATAACAAACCCCCTTGGTGACTGGCCCTGTAATTTAGATGATTCCAGGACTGACTGCTCGCCATCTCCCAGGGCATCCCGCATTGGGTGAGTGAAACCCCCAGGTCACTGTATTCACTCACCTTTCCCCAGTCCTGTGGCTTTTGTCCAATCGGAGCTGTTTGCCATGTACTATATTTTTAGCTTTTTATGATGCACCCCCAAAGGTGGGGGGGTGGAATCTTTGTGCGTCTTATGGCGCAAGTGTAAATGTGGTGTAGGGGAAATACAAGTTAAGGGCTTTATAAGCCCTAGTCCCGCCTGCTGCTGCTGCTCACAGGAGCCCCCCTCATCGCAGCCAGCGTCACTCCCCCTTTGGACGATGGACAATAGTGAAGTAGGAGGCAGGCAGGCTAACCAATCTGTGCCTGCCAACCACTGCTCAACCACCGCACAACAAACACAGACACATACACGCACATAGACACACACACACGTTCATGTATACATACGCATACACGCACACAGACATATACACGCACATAGACATACACACGTACATGAATACAGACATAATAAACGCACACAGACACATACACGCACATAAATGCACGCAGACACATACATGTATACAGACACACACTGACACATAGACACACACACGTACTGATATACAGACACATACATGCACACAGAAAAAAAACACTATATCTTTACATCCTTCCCGGCCCTATTGAAATCTATCAAAGCCGTTTGCCAAATGACATAGTCAATAGCCTGCGCATGTGCTTTTGGACCAGGAAGAGGCGAGTTGAACTAAGCGATCTGGGGAGGGGGGGTTGCACAGTGCGGGGCATCCCAATTTAGGATGCACAAAACAATACCCGGGATAGTGAAAATCCCAGGTTTTGTTCTGCTTTAATTCCTCTCTCCCTCTCTGCTGGTCTGTATTGAAACTACTTGAACCAATCCTTCACATTAGCTATGTTACTAAGGGTAGTGTTTAGCGAGTGTTCCAGATGCCTGATGGATGTTTTGGAACAGCCAAGAACAATACTTTGTATTGAGACAAATGTAGCAGTTGCTGTCATCTGTTTGTAGCTTTAGGTGGCATCACGTTGCATCATTTTGGACTTTGTCTGCAACATGCCATCCGCTCAAAGCTATTACAGTAGCTTTATTATTTCTAATCAACAGCCATCAAGGAGACTGTTAATATACTCCATTCCTTCCAAATGCTGGTGGCAACTAAGAATTGTTTAGGAACTGCTTCCAACTTTTTAGTGGAAAAATATGACTACATGGTCTTGCAGGTAGGAGATGTTTAACATTTGCTCCAAGCTGCAGGTTTTTTCCCTATATCCAGTCTAGGTCGTCCCAGTGATGACATGTGGGTATTCCGCCCCCGCCCCCTCCTCCCGGCCTATAAAAGCAGGTGTCTCTATGATTCTCCAGTGTTCATCAAGCCATCGCTTGCCACCCCTGAGAGGGGAATATGGCCGTGCTGTGACGATGGGCGGGCGCGTTTTTTTTCCCCGCCGGGGGGGGGGGGGGGGTTTGGGGGCGAGCCGTGTCGAGCAAGAGCTAGAAGCTCTAGCTGTGGTGTGCTGCGCTGTCCCTGTTGCCACTTGTGCTGCTGCCTGATCGCATCAAGACCTGTTGGCGTTGTGAGTCCCTCTTCTGAATGTTATATTGCTTCCATGCATATCACTGTTTAGAAGGTCTGATGGGTCCTTTTTTTTCTCTTAGTGGTTGAGGGTTGTTGTTCCTCCAGGACCCCCCCCCCCTTCCTTTTATTAAGAGGGATCATTTAGGTTTGGGCCGTTAGTGCCTTGTATCCTTTAAATTGACAATTTTTAATCACCATAATGGAGGCATCTGGGGTTAGTGAGATGGGGGCCCCATATGGGCAGGTGAAGCTCTGCCCCTTGTGCAGTACGAATCCTCTGGGCGGATTCAGCACTGTTTGTACCACTTGTGCCAGGGGCATTATTTTGGATCATGACCGGGCGGGCGTCCCTGCCCCTAGCCCTTCACCGCCTGCGGCCTCTCCGGACCCTCCATTGCTGCACTCAGCCCCCAGTGAGGGGGAAACCAGCAGTGGGTCCCATGCTGATTTGGCGCATAGGCTGGCTAATCTCGAGAGACAGATCTCGCGGACGGCTCCTAAGAAAGGCAGGAGTAAGAAACGGCACATCGAGCCCGTTTACTTGGATAATGTTGATCTTTTTGATGATCTGGGCTCTGTGGAGGAAGGCGAGTTGCCAGATGATCCCCGTTCCACTACGGATTATTCTGCTGGCGATGACGGGTTGTCTGATTTCTCCTCGGATGAGGATGTGTGGCTCCCTGATGATACGGAGCAGTTGCTTTACACATTGTTCCTCCCAGAGCGGCTAAGAGGAAGCAAGGTGAGGCAGGTTTTTCCGGAGCAGGCACATTTTTCTAATATGATCTTCATGGAATGGAAAGGCCTAACAACCTACCGTCGGTACCTAAGGGACTGGATAGACTGTATCCCTTCCCTGAGGAGTTGGTGCGCCTGTGGTCTCGCCCTTCTGAAGTGAATTCCCCTGTGTCGGGGTTGTCCAACACTTCTGTTATGCCGTCACCTGATACTGCTTCCTTACGTGACCCGGCTGACAAGTGCATGGATCAGCTGGTCTGTCATGCGTTCACCTTTGCTGGTGCCCTGTTTCACCCTGTGTGTGCCGCGGCAATTGTCTCTCTGGCCATCAGAAAGAAGGTGAGACATCTTGTGGATAGAGCTAAGGCTCGCAAGCGGGCGAAGGAGTATGAAGAACTCAAGGCCTGCATGGAATTCATTGCCTTTGTTATCTCTGCCATGGACGATGGGGTCCGGCTTGGTGCCAGGATTTCAGCCCCGCTTGTTGGCCTCCGCCGCTCGCTTTGGTTGCGGCAATGGTCGGCTGATGCCAAGAAGTCACTTATGAGTATCCCCTTTGTGGCGCACAGGCTGTTTGGGGAGCGCCTGGACCTTTTGGTCAAGGATGGTAGACTCCCTCAGAGACGGGAGCCTGCTTGGCCCTTTTGGAATCCTTCTGCCTTTCGCTCCTTTCGAGGAGGAAGAGACTCTTCATTTTCAGGTGGCCGCGGAGACTCCTGGGGTAGAGGTAGATCCCGCGGCCGACCCAAGCCCCCTGCCAAGTCCCCCAAGGCATGAGGGGGCACCCTCACCCATCCGGGTGGGGGGACGGCTTCTGCTATTCACTCAAGTCTGGAGACGGCACGTCTCGGATCGGTGGATTCAGGAGGTAGTGTCCTCCAGTTACAAGATAGAGCTGGCAGTCAGACCGCCCACAAAATTTCTCTGGTCTCGGATATCCCAAAACCCATTGAAGGCACAGGGCTTGAGAATGGCCGTGCAACACCTCCTGCGGTTAGGTGTGATTTGCCCTGTACCTTGGCAGGAACAGGGTCAAGGTTTTTACTCCAACCTGTTCACGGTTCCCAAGATGGACAGAATGTTAAGACCTATCCTGGACCTGAAGGGTCCCAACAGGTTTGTAAGAGTCAGACATTTCCGCATGGAAACCTTACGGTCGTCAGTGAGCTCGCTTCGGCCCGGCGACTTCATGACCATGGTGGACTTCAGAGATGCACATCCCGATTTTCCAGGGGCATCAGAAGTTCCTAAGGTTTGCTCTGAAGGACCAGCATTACCAGTTGTGGCTCTTCCATTCGAGATTTCCTCAGCGCCCCGTGTCTTCACCAAGGTGTTGGCTGGCATCATCGCCATCCTGAGGAACCAGGGCATCCGTGTGCTGCCTTATCTGGACGACTTGTTGATTGCGGCCCAGTCTCTTCAGCAGGCCGAGAACGATACTCGGACGTGCTGTCAACCCTGGAGGCTTTTGGCTGGGTAGTCAATCACCCCAAGTCTTTTATCACTCCCTCAACAGTGAGATCCTTCCTGGGAATGAGATAGAAAATGCTCAGGTCAAGGTCTTTCGACCTCAGCAGAAGGCTTTAGGCCTCCAGACGCAGGTGCAGGCCTTGCTGTCCTGTCAGCGGCCATCGATACGTCTGGGGATGAGATTGGTGGGCCTAATGGTGTCATGCTTTGAGGCAGTGCCCTCGCCCAATTTCACATGAGACCTCTTCACTTGAACCTGCTGACCGGCTGGAACTGGATGCAGGAGTCGCTGGAACAGGTTTTTTCACTGTCCCCCCTGGCCAGACAGTCCCTCTTGTGGTGGTTGGACTCCAGGAGCCTGTTGGTGGGCAAGTCTTTTCTGACTCCCCGTTGGGAGATAGTTACCTCGGATGCCAGTCTGACCGGCTGGGGAGGCGTTTGGCAGACTCAGTCAGTGGGGTCCCAAGGAGGTAACCCAGATTCTGACTTGGGCAGAGGAGAATGTTCCCTGCATATCGGCGGTCTACGACCACGGAGTGGAAAACCAGGAGGTAGACTCCCTGAGCAGGAGCGCCTTGAGCCTGGGGGAACGGTCTCTCAGCAGCAAGATCTTTCACGCTCTGTGTCTCCACTGGGGTCAGCCAGACGTGGACCTGTTTGCGTCCAGACACAATCACAGGTTTCCGAGGTTCGTCTCCCTCTCAAGAGATCCTCTGGCCATTGCCACAGACGCTCTGGCGATTCTCTGGACAGAGTGCTGCGCAAGATAGCCCAGGAAGGGGTACCAACTATTCTGGTGTCTCCTCGCTGGCCAAGAGAGTTGGTTTGCGGACTTAGTTCAGATGTCATTATATCGCTACATCTTGTCCATCGACCCAGGGCTTCTCACACAGGGGTCGCTGCAGCACCCCAGTTTACGGACGCTGGCTATGACGGCCTGGCTATCACCCACGGTTGTGCAGACAATGATTCTGGCACGAAATAAATCTTCTTCCATGATATACTACAGAGTTTGGCACGCTTTTATTGCTTGGTGCGAGACCAAGAGTCTCCCTTGCTGCACATTTTCTATTTCAGGGGTTCTGGAGTTTTTTGCAACACGGCTTAGACTTAGGTCTCAGCTTTAGCCATTTTTTTCCAGAGATCCATTGCCAACCATAGGCTGATCAAGACTTTTTTCCGGGGAGTCACCCCTGTCCGGCCACCACGTAAGTCAGTATTACCGGTGTGGGACTTGAATTTAGTATTGTCTGCTCCCTTCCTCCCTTCAACCATTGTGCGATGCTGCATTATCTTTTTTGACTCTCAAAGTGGTCTTTTTGGTAGCGATCACCTTGGTGCATAGCGTGTCAGAGTTGGCTGCGCTTTGTATGAAGCCTCCCTATTTTGAGCAGCATAAGGATAAGGTGGTTTTTCGCTTTAAACTTGATTTTTTGCCCAAGGTCTTTTCTCCCTTTCACCTTAATGAGGAAGTCGTCTTACCTTCCTTGTGTCCAGTACCGACTAATTCTAAGGAAAGGACCCTCCATGCCTTGGATGTGGTCAGAGCCATAAAGTATTACCTGGCTGCAACTGAATCCTTCAGGAAATCGGATTTGCCTTCGTCCTAACAGAGGGCTCTAGCAAAGGTTTGCCACCAGCCAAGTCCACTCTCAGTAAGTGGATCAGACAGGCGGTGGTGTAGGCACTCTCTGCCAAGGGGAAGGAACCCCCTTTTCGGATCACAGCTCATTCTACCAGAGCTATTGGTGCCTCTTGGGCTTTTCAGCTTGTTCATCGTTTGAACAAGTTTGTAAGGCCGCCACTTGGTCTTCAGTTCATACTTTTACAAGGTGAATGTTCGGGCCTCAGCTGACGCTGTCTTTGGCCGAAAGGTGCTTCAGGCGGTAGTGAGATGAACTACATGCTGTTCCGCACTGGGGATCCCGCCCAAATGGGCACTGCTTTTAGATGTCCCACATGTCATCACTGGGACGACCTGGACTGGATACAAGGAAAAATACAATTCTGTGAAACTCACCTGTAGAATTGTTTTTGAGTATATCCAGTCCAGGTCGTCCCACCCCGCCCTTTGTTCATTATCTCTTTTTTGCCTGTTATGGTTATGACCATTTTTATTCCTTGGACTTGTATCTTAAGTCTTGTTAGAGAGAGTATAAGCTGAAGCTATGTGAAATAACATGGTTTCTTGGCCTCCCGGCCCTGTCCCTTTTTTTTGTTTATTGCTTTTTAACCACTGGAGAATCATAGAGGGACACCTGCTTTTATAGGCCGGGAGCAGCTACATCTTTTGATCTTGCAGTCGAGCGCCCCCTAGGGGCGGAATACCCACATGTCATCACTGGGACGACCTGGACTGGATATACTCCACAGAATTGTATTGTTTTGCTCCTAGACACCCAATATAGCTGGATGGTCCTCAGCTTGCAATGTGGCTACCATACAGCCATTGGAACTGGGGCACTGGTGAGTCCCCTAGTTGGGCCTGGGTTTCTTAAGTACTTTGAAGATTTGTTTTCCTGTTTCTTCACCACCTTTGACTTTGGGATATATTGGACTAGAGATTAAACTGCTGATTCAGCACCGTGAGAATTTCTTTTCACACTTTTTTTCGTAAAGAAAAAAAAATTATGATTTTGCTTAGCGCCATTTTTAGTTGTGCATATGTGTAATTGACACAGCTAAAAATGGCGCTGAATAGCAATAAGGAAAAAAAATCATTATAAACATTTTTTGCACAAAAGATTCTCATGGTGTCAAATTCGCCCATATGACTTCTTTTCTTTTTTTCTCTTTGCACACTATACCTTTTAAAATGTATTCATAAATCCTATTTGACTTTTCCTATGCACTTTATCAAAATTAAATAATAACAATGGCTTATTATATACATATTTCCTTTATGATATATGTATTTATTTTATTTCATGGGCATGGTGTGTTTTAGAAGTAGTTTTATCTTCTTGCTCCAGACCAAGGTAGACACTGATGGTTTTATTTGGTATACTTTTGATATATTTGTTTTTGAATTGTACAGTGACATTTTTTTAGATCAGTGGTGCAAACATACAGGCTGTTTAGAGCAATATTTATTGGTGAGTAGGTCCATACATAACCTGAGAGTATAATGGGGTGCAGAAACATTGTGGTTAGTGCTAGCTGTCCACTGGGACTATTTGAATACAGTCAGGCCAATCCAAATCTCTTGTCTGGATGCCAGCCCATTCTATGTTGGTCCTGGGGCTCAACCACCGCAGATGGTCCTCCCTGTATGTTCTGAGACCAGAGTACTGTCCACATGTACACAATTACCCTAAACTTGGTAATGGCAACGTTAGATGGCAGCACAACTTACAATCCATTTCCACGGAACGATTTGTGAACAAATCGCTGATCGTCAAAAGTGATCGTATTATGCCAAAAATTGATCCACGGATATGCTCACTACGATCAAGCGAAAATTCTTTGTTGGTCGAGCCTCATATCGTTTTGGCTGACATAAAATTTCTGTTGCGTTGCCATCAGTATGTGGAAACAGAAATCGACCTAAAATAGGACTATACAAATAACTTGAATTACATTTAGATTACATCTAACGAATATTTATTCGACAAATTGTCCACGTCTGAATGCAAGTTGTCTGATTACATACAAGTCATAAGAGTTTTTGCTCGCTCAACAAACAATTCATTTTTCAGCTCATGGAAATGGGCCATTATTCTCCTTTGAAAAGGACAAATGTGAATGTTCAATCCTTGGTGACCGGAGAAAGCTGTTTCCTGTTGGCCACCATAACTAGATGAAAACTCCAAATCATTATAACCAAGGAAGAGCCTTTACTTTGTTGCAAAGGTTATGCGTTAATTCTACATCCATCAAACAATTACCAAAAGGTTCTTTGACTTAATCTTCATCATCGTTGTCTTGTGTGTGCTTTTTTCCTAGTGTTTTCTTCTTGTGTTCATGACGTCCTGATAATCCTGCTAAGTGAAACTGACCTCTGTGGCAATTCTCTGAGCAAGGTTATTAGCTGATTGATGCCTGGCCCCCATCAATGCTGATTGCTTCTTCGGTAAGCCAATAAAATTTTGTTGGTTGCGAAAATAACGTATTTCCTGGAAATAAAAAACCCAGCTAAAACAAGAGTCAGTGAAACCTGTTCAGATTCTGTAAATAGTTTTCGTGCTGGCTTTGCTGAAGGTGCTTGTAAGTGGAATTGAATAGTTTCTCTTGGCAAAAATAATACTCGGCTCCAAATTAAGGTAACTATTATTTATGGCCTGAAGATGTACAGACAAGTCTGTTAACAACCGTGACCAGAATTCATAAGCCAGTCTATCCAGTGGTTGGCACTATATCCCTATCTCCTTGACGATTTAAAGTGGACCAAATTCCAGGTTTTTCACTCACCCTTAGTCCCCAAGAGGGGCATCCCAATTTGGAATGTTTCCACTGTGTGTGCCCCCTGGGTCCCCGGTAAAACATACACTTCTGGCTTTTCTACGGTGCAGGCACGGACGGGCAGCCAGTCTATTCAGTTTAACCCTTTAACTGTCAGCCAACCTGGTGAATTTTTCATCATTAAGAGCCAATAGTCGCTCTCAAAAAGTGCCACATGGTGTAGCTTGGGGGTGAAAAAGTGGCCGCAGCAGAGCCTGGCTGCTCGGGACGGGGGGGGGGGGCAAAAGATAAGTGGTGGAGCCAGAAATGGGTTTCCATCCGCTTTAAACAATCTACTTCACAATCTTGACAACCTTCTAAGCACCGTTCTTGGTACTTGTGACCCAACCGCTCGTCTCCTCCCTTAACCTTTAGACTAAAAGCTTGGAAGGGCAGGTCCTTACTCCTATTGTAGTCCAGTATCAATGTGTATTTGCTGGACCTCTGTCAGATCTGACCCATAATACCCTACTCTGTGTATTACATTTATTTTACCCTGAATGTAATTTCTACCTTGTATACCACCACGAATGATGATAGCACTTCATATATTGACAATAATAATATGTAGATGGTGGCAAACTATTTGTCAGTCAGATCATGCTTCCGACTGCTCTTCCCTTGAGTGTCTGTGGCCACCTTAGGTTAGAAGTATTCTATGAGAGAGATTGCATTATCTTAGATGAACAATATGGAGGAAAAATGGCGGTGTCATTCAGAGTGCATCCCAGCCCACATCTATCCGATACTGCAAATGGAATTCATGCAATTCCGGGACTAAGAGGTTATAATATTTACAGTTTCCTCCTGATCATGTAATGCTACCCAGCTGATTATCTTCTTTGGCATAAAATATGATTTATATAAACACAGCCATCTAGCCGGTGGGTTTAATCTTTACGTCTTTGCAAATGCAGTTCAAAGCGACCTTCTTCAAGGTTATTTACCATCAGATGAAAGGCCTGTTCTTCAGCGTATTTGAATTAACAGTCATGGCCTTTTATTTTTATTGGAGTAGGATTAACTGTTTAAAGGGACAATCCAGCAAAACATTAATACACACTCTTTATACTCTGCAGCCCTTCTGTACTAATCTGGTTAGATAATACTTACCAGGTCCTGAGATCGAGTCTGGCTCTGCCCACACTGGTCATACCACAGAAATGGTCACTCTGGGCTTTCACTGAAATGAAGAGGACAAGCCAGACAGCCCCCCCTCCCCCTTCATTGCATCAAATACTGCCAGTCACTGCGATCACAGAGGTGAGTGGCAACACTGCAGGACTCAAATCTCATGACCCTCTTTTTTTCACCGGCCGAAGACAAGAAAAGATGCAGGGGAGAAAAGTGAGTATTATTGGCTCCCAGGGGATACATCCGTCCAGTTAAACTGTTAGTCCAGTCGGGGAGCAGTGATGTTAATTATCACCTCTTCTAGTGTCTATAAAGGGTCTACTAGTCTATAGGCTCTGTCAGGGTCCATTGAGTTAGAACCCCCCATAATTGTTGCTCCTCTACATTTATTTATCTGATTTGTTCCTGCGTGGAATCATGTTTAAAAAGTAAGCACCATTTGTCTATGCTGTTTCAGTCTTTAGAAGTCTAAATGTATCCAATCAGTTAAAATTACATTAGAGGCTACTGTATAATGGATAATTTTTTGTCTGCATTGGGGCCCGGTCGCATTTAGTTACACTTCTGCAAAGCAAGCACATTTATAATAGTTTGCTCCATACTAGGATAGGTGTATGAGCCTACCATACAGTGCCGCTCAGGGCTGCAAGAAATCCATTATATTGTTCTAGTTATTATTACTCACCTCTCCGCACTCTCCACATCCACATGGCATTATTTGAGACTCGGGTCCCTTGGGATGCCCAAGGATGTGGGGAATGCACTTTTACACATTGCAGGCAAGAACCAGCCCAGCACAGTTCATAATTCGCCATTGTTCTGCCATCTTCACTCTGGATGTGCTCTCCCCACCAGATACTGTACATGGTGTGCCCCTGTCTCTTGCTTTGTAATTAGAGTGTTCTGTAAAATAGCATTGTTGAGTGATTTTTGGCTCTTTAATACGGGTCTGTTCATGCTGGAGGGGGGAGCGTGCATCCAGAGCCCGAGTACGGGGGTAAGGCGAGTATAGCTATTACAATAACCCTTTAGGAAGAAATCTTGTATCCATTTCAGTATATGATCACCCCAGCGTGCGCGTATGCTTTTTCCATCGTGTTAACGCTAGATTTCCAAGTCAGTTCAAATTTGGCTATTTCACAAAGCATTTTAGCATTCTCTCTTTTTAGCATCGTTTTCTCAACTGGCTTGGCACAGGCAATGGATTTATGATGTTTCTCTAGGACTTTTTTTTTAACAAAAAAAAAAAAATACAAATCTGTGATATTTTTCATATTTCTAAATAGTCTGGTGAAACATTCCCGAGGCTCGAAAATTAGAGTGTTATTTTCATTTAAAGGCTGCTGGAAAAAATCAAATCAGTGAAGAGTGTCTGCAAAGCACCGTGTCCCAGCTATGGCTTAGGTCAGCCATGGTTTATTTTCTGTTCTCTTGATCTGCGGTGGGATGATCTGGAAAAAATCATAGAATTTCAATCATTTTCTTTTTTTTGTGTGTTGGTGAGTGTGTTGTAGAATCATACATAGAATTACCCACATCCAACCTTTATAGGGGGTTGGGTGAAAACCTTCAATGGTCGATCCCAAGTTGACTTGTTTTCATCAAAAGTTGACATCTTGACCATTCTACCAGTCCACAAGTTCATCAGTGTTCCTCCTTTTTTAGCAAAATCCTTTATTTGATTATAGTCATTAAAGATTCATTAAAGGTTGACACCTTGACCATTCTGCTAGTACACTAACCCTGCTCTGCCGACATCTGCACACCCTGGCATCCCGAAAGGGGCAATGTCCTGCTGAGCAGGGAGTGAACTTATATACTCTACATCAGAGTCAGACTCCTTATCACCGAGGACCGCATCATCATTCCGATTGCCTTCAAAGGGCTGGTTAATAAGAAACGCAAAACAAAATGCAAGCACAACCATTCAAATGTAGGTAAATTTAAAATTGTAATTCAGCCAGGTTTCCCGCCCAGGACAGCCACAGTATTATTTGGTCCAGAACAAGTGAAGAATTCTTTTGCCCAGGACAGATATTGAATTGTTTTGCCCAGGACAGCCACGGCATTATTTTGTCCAGGATAGATGCAGACGCTGTATTATTTTCCATAAGAACAGGTGGTGTCAGCAGGAGTGACCAGGCCAGCTAGGAGAGGGCGCCACCTGTCAGTGGGCCACAAAAAAAGGCTCAGCAAGCTGGATCCGGCATGTGGGCCAGGTGTTTGACACGTGCTCTAGAGGCCATCCACATGGTTGGGTACCAGGATGTAACCTGAAGGGGATGTATCTTTGTGTGCACCGCTTATATTATCTGTTGGGAGGATTTGGGGTTTAACCCTTCTATTGCCAGCCACGTAAATTTTACGTGGCTGCCTCTCCAACTGTTAAACGCCAGCCACGTAAAATTTACGTGCCTGACTTTCCCCAGCAATAAAGTAAAAAGTATTTAAAAAAATCACTTACCTGACCCCTTGTTTGATCCGGCCGGGTCTCCTCTTCAGCCAGAGGGGCTCCGATTGCTGATTGGGGCTCCTCCGGCTGCAGGGGAGGGCCCGGAATAGGGTGCCCCCCCCCCGTTTCTGCAGCCGCCGGCATTTGCCTGTAAAAAAAAAAAAAAAAATGACAGTTACTCACCTCCGCTCCCGCCGGCTCCCGCCGCCTCTCCTCTTCATGGGGGGGGGGGCTCCGATCACCCCCCCCCGCTCTTCCGTCTTCTGGAGGGGGCATAACAGCCCTCCTCCCTTTCTGTCCTCCGATGGCGGCCGCCATCTTGGGGCGGGGCCAGATGACGTCACCGCCGGGTGTCATCGGGGCACCCGGCAGTTGAACTCTCAGATGCCGGTGACGGCTGGGCGGGGAAGGAGGGAGGTAGGCGATCCTCCGATCGCCTGCCTCCCCCCTTCTCTGCCCAGCCGTCACTGACAGCAGATCGCCGCGGGACACAGAAGATGAAGATCGGAGGTGAGTAAAGTAAAAAAAATTTTTTTTTTTTTTAATAAAATGTTTTGAAATAAAGTGTGTGTGTCTTTTTTTTAACTTTTAACCCTTTGTGAACTGGTAAGGGGTCCATGTGACCCCTTATACCAGTTCACAGGGCTCGGGGGTCTGGCAAGTCACCTGCGCAAGCGGGTGACTTGCCATTAACCCCTGGCCCCCCAAATTACCTGCCTCCCCAAAGCCCAGGGGGGGGCAGAAGAGCCGTGGCCCTAGGCTATGACGGCTTGTAGCCGCAGGGCCAGGGGCCACTAAAGCTGGCCCCTGCGCCCTGTTCTACAAGCCCCCATAGCTGGTCACAGGCTGGTTACGCTGGGTAGGGGGGACCTCACGCCATTTTTTTTTTTTGATTTTTTAGGGTTTTAACCCTTAAAAATCCCCAAAAAAATGGGGTCCCCCTCCCTTCGAGGGGGGACCCTATGTCATTTTTTTTTTTTAATTAACCCTTTGCTACCTGTAACCCAGTAGGTATAAAAGGCTTCCAGCAGCAGCAGGAGAGCAGAAGCCTGATTAGCGTGGGACACAGGGATTGATGGGAGGTAAGTATTAAAAAAAAATTATTTAAAAAAGTATTATTTTTTAATAAAGTTATTTTTAAAGTGTGTCTCTGTGTGTGTGTTTTTTTTAACTTTTAACCCTTTGTGAACTGGTAAGGGATCTACGAGGCCCCTATACCAGTTCACAAGGCTCTGGGTCTGGCAAGTCACCTGCGGCTAGTGGGTGACTTGTCATTAACCCGAGACCTCCCCAAAAAAACCTTAAAATTCCCCCAAGAAATGGTGCCCCCCCCCCCCTGTGCAAGGGGACCCCGCACCAATTTTTTTTTATTTAACCCTTTATTATGTGGATAGTAGTTGTATTTTATTTGTAAATGTTATAAAGTGCTCTTTTCAGTTTATGGGATCACCTGGACAGGAACGGGGGGTACCGATACATATGTGGTATCATTGTAATCGGGAGAAATGGGGCTTTCACATGCAATATGGTTTTCTTTAATAAAATAAATGTTTTTGTTAAAAAAAAGGAGACAATTTAAAAAAAATATATATATTTTTTATTTTTTTTACTTATTTACTTAACAATATATAAAAAAAGTAGAAAAAATACAAACAAGACATTTCAGGTTAAAGCCTAAACTCTGCCACAAAAAGAAAATATGCCATTTTCTTGGAAATTTCTGCAAAAATCACAGTTAAACATCACGCAAAATGGTGAAAAATATCCTGTCAGCAGCGGGTGACAAAATCTCAAGTAGGCTGGCAGTTAAAAGGTTACAGGTACCTATGCATGTTGGGTATTGTTCTGCTCGGGGGACCTTGCGCTTTCAGATTTACCTTGTTTTTTCTTATTTGCATATTGATATTTTAGGAAAAAGGTGTTTTTTATTCTGCTTTTTTATACATTTTTTTGTGAAACCCTGTGCAACCTAAGAATTCTTCGAGATATTACTTCCAGAAAGATGATCCCACTATAACAAGCTGTGTATGCTTAGAAAGCTTAACATGTATACTTTCAGGGAATATATGGTTTATCGGGGATATTCCAAATGTAAAGGGTTGTTTTGGTAGAAAAAGCACAAGGTGCGCACTTTGTCTGCAGAGCTGAAATTTTGAAGTAAAACTACCGCTATGCGCATGCTTTACTTTGGTGTGTTTGGCAACTCTTTCCTTGACAGAACCTATGCATGTTGGGTATCGTTCTGTTTGGGGGATGTTGCTTTTTCAGAATTTCTGGTTTGCATATAGTTTTTTTTAGGAAAATGTGGTTTTGATTCTGCTTTTTTATTCATTTTTAAGGAAACCCTGTGCAACCAAAGAATACATTGAGGGATTACTTTCAGAAAACTGCACCCATGTCAACAAGCCTGGTACGCCTAGAAAGCCTGAGGTGTGTACTTCTAGGGAATATATAGTTTGTGGGGGGTATTTCAAATGTAAAGGGTTGTTTTTCTTGAAAAACTGCAAGGTGCGCATATTGCATAGCATAGTTGTATTTTTATCTCAAAATCTCCTAAAGCTCGGTTTCAGTTTGGGGGAGTTTCCTGGGCAGGAAAGGGTGTCTACCTATACATATGTGGTACCACTGTAACCGGGAGAAATTGGGGTTTCACACGCAATAAGATTTTATTGACAAACTTACATTTTTTGTTACAAAAAAACATTACAAATTGTAAAAAATAGTTTTTTTTTTATTTTGTTGTACAATTTTCACCCAAAAATATTGAGAATACACTTAGAAAATGACAAACAAGACATTTCATGTTAACGCCCAGGCTCTGCTGGAAAAAACAATATATCACTTTCCTGGGAAATCCCTGGAAATCCCTTCAAAAATCACAGTTGAACATGGGGAGTGCAAAATGGTCTGGCAACAAAGGGTGACAAAAACTCCAGGTAGGCTGGCAGTTAAAGGGTTAAGGTCATAAATGCATTAAAATAGTTCCACACCAATTTTCTACCTAATAGGCCTAAATGGCCCTATTGATAAAATCCATATAAATTTGCTGGATGGTGGGGGGAGGGGTCACTTATACACCCGACATCAAGAAATATCCAGCCAGGCTTGTTTTTCTATATTTTAATGAAAGGAAAAGGACATTCAGGGTGACAGGCCTTGTCACCCCTGGATTTTATTCCTACCATGAGATTATAAACCACAAGCTTTGCAGGAGTTTTATTTAGTTTGGGTGTATAAGTAACCCCTCCTCTCATTAGCCAATGTGTTTATATGTATGCTTAATATTACACAATTTCATGATATAGCGCTCCTTTAACCGCAGGTTTGAGGATCGAGATCAGTATATGGGGATATCGGTGTGGCACCTAGCAAAATCTCTCAAAACCAACTCATTCATATGAATTTTGGTCCACTTTAAGGAAAAAGGTTCTTTCCTATGAGTCTAAATGCGAACCTCTAGGTAAAAAAAAAATTGAGGGACATGGTAGTTGATATTGTAGGTTAAAAAAAGTTTAAAACATTCATATACTGATATATTAGTTTTAGAAGTGTAGACTTTTGGGACAGTCTGTTCTGCCATTTAACTGGATATTTAGTATAGTATAATATGAACTTGCCAGAGTTCCCCCTTAGTTCTCATGTATATTTATGCCTGTCTAGAAGATGAATGGCTGCAGGTAGATGCGAAAGTGATGGTAGAATGATGGAAAGCAGCTGGGTGACATGGCATATGCATGATGCGTATATACAGTATCTCCTCCACCGGCTGTACGGATATCTGCTCTATGTGAGCGGAGGCTGGGAGTGACACTGCTGCTTTATGGTTTGTTTTGGCAAGATGTTCTAAGAAATCTCCAGCTCTGCAAACACGCTTGGGTTATCTTACATCGCACTATTTATTTGTGGAGTTTGGTTCTTTGTACCGTTGTGGAGAGATTTTTCCACGATCTTTAAAATGCAGAAGATCTGCACACCAGTTCCATGTCAGAGCTGCATGAAAGCCAGGGGACTAGATTATCGTCCAATAGACATCCACAAAGTTGGAAATCCTTCTAGAAATGTTGTTTTTGTGCAGCTTGTGTCTGCACATTAAAAATATTAGTTCAGGTTAAGTGTAAAAACAAATCATTGTTTGCTTACCTGCCATTCAGAGGCTTCTATCTGCTGTGCTGTCGAATAAAGCCTTGCGAAACAGCTCTGTAATTTGGGGATTTACAGCAGTCGTAAATCTTTATTGAATTTTATGTTCTGTGTCATTAGTTGTGGCGTGTAATATCTGCAGAGGGAGCAGGAAATCTATAAAATGTATGTTACGGCCCCAAACACAGAGTAACGTTTGCTGCTGCCTGTGCTTTTTAATTTAATTATATTAATTAGTGTCATTATATAGTTTTGAAATTGCAATTCTATACCCAGACCTACACTCTGCAGATACTTTTCTGGGCCGCCCAGGCTTCCCAAATAGGGTTTACCATCTGCTGGTGGAATAGAAACATAGAAGGTTGTCTAAGGTTATCCCCATATACTGTGCTTCTGTGTTGATCTGCTCCAAGCACCTGCTGGCGAACAGTGGGATTTTCTGGTATTGGTGGTTGCCGGTCAGGTGACCAAGGCTTGTTGCAGTGCAGGCACTCAGTAGTGTGAAGATGCCCAATACTGAATACTGTGTTGGACACCCAATTCGGGATATATAGCATGTCTGTCTTTGTCAGGGATGCCAAACAGGTGTGGGTTCAGTGTGCCCACCACTTGACCTGCTGATATACAGTGAGATTAGCATAGCATAAGCATTGCACATAGTGATGTGCCAGCAGTCATGTGGAGCCATAGACTAAACCTGTCACTCCTGGATTTTATTCCTACCATGAGAGAATAAACCAAAAGCTTGGCAGAGGTTTTATTCAGTTCGGGGGTATAACTTACCCATCCTCTCATTAGCCAATGTGTCTCTCAGCAAATTCCATCCCACAGAGGTGGTTGGCAGTGAAACATGTAAGGTGACCACCTATAGCCCAGGATTTGTCAATATGATTACAGCCTGAAAGGATTATCTCTTTTATATAATTATGAACAGTTGTCCAATTGGACTCCATTATGTATCATCATTTTCTGTCAGTTTTAAAGTGGACCAACACCCAGGGGGATCAGCCCGGGAATCTATAACGTTCCCGGGCCGATCAGGTCCCTCCCCGCGGGGCATCCGAAATCGGGATGCCCCGCTGTGTGAAACCCCGCAGGACGCCCAGAAACCTTACCTTATCCCCGTTCCAACGGCGCATGCGCGAGCCGCATCTCGCGCTTCTCTCTAGCACCCGCGCCGGCCGTTTGTGAATGGCTGGAGGGGGCGCGCTCCCTGTTAGAGGGAAGCGCGAGACGCGGCCTCCAGTTCTCAGAGCCGCTGTGGTTGTCCGTCGCTTGTCTGTACATACCACAGCGGCTCTGAGCGCTCTGATTGGACGAGCGCTCGCGTAGGAGCGGGGTGAGGTGAGTTTGTTAGGGCGATCTGGGGGGTTTTAGCAGCGGGGCGCCCCGTGGAAGTGGACCAAAACCCAGGATAGTGAAAATCCTGGGTGTTGGTCCACTTTAAGAATTGTTATCAATGTCAAGAACCAATAGTTAACAATATATTATGGTTTAGGTGGTTGAGAACGGAAACAATCACCTAGTAGGTTATATTTGTATATTGTCTATCTTTTGGTAAAGGAGTCCGTCACTAAGATTCATGAAGCAGGAGAAAACCCGAGATTTGGACTATCCTGGGTTACGTTCTCTGCCCGCTGTGTGAAACCCCCAAGATCGCTCATTATAACTCACCTCTTCGCAGTCCAAACGACACATGAGTGGGCTCTCGTCCAGTGAGAGCAGTTTGGCATTGGGCTTCAATGGGGAGCGACCATTGTACACAATCAAGGCCGTTTGTAGAATTACATAGGCATGGCAAATGGCTCTCATTGGAGCCTACGCATTCACCATTGGACTGGTGGAAAGGTGAGTGACTCTATCAATTCATCTTTCTATCCTATTTCCTACCCTCTATTCTATCTATAACAAATTGCACAGTGGCAGTGAGCTGGGGCAACCAGAGGTGGGATGGCCCATTCCGAAATTCTGTTGCCCAGGGACAGCCCAGCTGGTGATAAAAAGATAAGAGAAGGTGACTGAGCGAGTGTGCAAATGAGTGAGAGATGGCATTAATGTTAAAGAGACCTGCCAGCTCTGGTGTCTCCTGGAGCCCGCTTACTGAGGCACCTCCTAGTTAGTTGATTTGACCATTTCCTACTACTTAATTCTTGTGTGTCGGTGCCAGATTTGTAGAATGTTCCCCCATCCTCACTTTACACTCCAATCTGAATCCATTAACACATTGTCAGGCAGCCTGGGCTGCTCACATGCCAATTTATTCATACGCAGAGAGTGACATTAAATACCAACTTGGGAATTGAGTGTGGTCCCAATTTGCAATAAAGAGGACCTGTCACGCACAGGGCTGCATAGGAGGAAACTAAAGGCGAGCACGCTGCTTGTGAACCCGGATAGCTGGAGCTCGAAGCACACAGGTGGGTTTAATTTTATCTGGTCAGCTGTTTCCGGCACCGCCAGAGCAGCGGGTTAGGGCACAGCTTGACTCAGGTTTCCATTTCCTCCATTCTCCAAACCTTTGCAAACATTCCCGTATCGATGTCTCCCCACCCCTGAGCCATGATCATGATTCATAAGTTGTGCTAGGAGTTACTAGTCCACCCTGCTGACCGCAGCTGAAAATACTCCGTTGTAATCATAATATACTTTATAAAGGCACTCAGTATTTTACAAGACATAGAGGCTGCTGCAAGGAGTTCCTAATCTACTGGCATGCCCTAAATTAAACCTTAGGTCACCACTAATTTACCTACCAATATGGTGCTGGGCAGAATTTGGTACCAAAGTAGTTCCTAATACTCCTGCTCTTCTGCTTGCCATTACCTGTTGTGTCTGCACACAGATAAACGGCATTACAGGATGGGGGGGGGGGGGGTAGGAGGAGGTTTAATGTTAATAAGAATCTTCTAACCCGAGGGTGCACAACCTTTTTTGGACCAGGGGCTGCATCATCTTAATATTTTACTTCAAGGGGCTGCAATAAAATGGAAGCAGAGACAACTGCAGGAAAGTTGCAAGCTTAAAGTATTCTATATAACTGATGTATATGCAGAGGTGAGGAAGAATGAAGAAGTGGGTAAGGAGTAAAGGAGGAAAAGGTGCGGTAAGCAAAAGTGGTTAAAGGTGAAGCAGAAAGAGTTGAGCAGAGGTGGGTAGAGGTAACCAGATGTGAGATGGTTAAAGGTTAGGGGAGAGGACGTCAGGAGAGGCGAGCAGAGAGGAGACGGGAAGAGTTGGGCAGGGATGAGCTGGAAAAAGGTGAGGTGGAAAGAGATTAGGCAAAAAGTAGGAAAAAAAAGTGAAGCAGGCAGAGGTTAGAAGAGATGACGCAAGCATAGGTGAGATGAAAAGAGGTGGATAGAGGTAGGCAAGGGTAAGGTGAGCCGAGGTGATGTGAAAAGCTAAGCAGAGGTGGGATGGGGAGAGATAGCAAGAAGTAAACAGAGGTGAGGTGGGCAGAGGTGAGGCAGGTATAGGTTAGTAGAAGTAGAGGTGAGAGGAGCAGAGGAGGGCCCTTTTTCAGAAATTCTCTACACTACTCTACACGGTCTCTAGTGGCCAGTCACGGGCACTGTAGGCAAGGCAATCTTGGCTTTACCAATATTATGAAATATAAGGGAGGAGTGTCAGGGGCTGCAACTGATCCCATGTTGGGCTGCAGCAGTTGTGCATCTCTGGTATAACCACTGATTGGAAACTTAGTCTGTATTCTTAGCGGCACAGGTCAAGGTTGAGGATAGGTTCACTAGGCCTTACAAATCTTGCCCTATCTTTATGGTTTCAAGGTGCAAGTTCACGTGATGTGTGTAGACAGGTGTTGCCATGCCAACCTGTCCACTGAGCCACCAGCATATAAATACGCTTGTGCCTAGTAAAGATCAATACACATGTCTCTTGTTCTCCATAGTGAGTAGGATTGGTGGAAATGTAGGTGCCCTAACCCGCACATTACCAGGGGCAGATTCGGGATGTGATGTGTGTGTGGTCAGGTGTTGTCAGGCTAACTGGTTTGCTGAACACACAACACGTATACACCTAGTAGACGAAGATGCGATGAAAAAAAAAACAAATTCCAGGAAAATAATAAAACCTGCATGTGGACACACTAGGACAAGGTCCTATCTATTGTGGGTTGGATGGGAGATGGTGTGCATAGAATTTGCCTTTCTCGGGTTTTGTTAGTTACTCCAAGGGAATTCAGAATTGGGATGCCCAGCTGTGTAAAACCCCTGAAAAAAAAAGTAAACACCTATCCCCAGTCCAATGGTGCATGCACACGCTCTCGTACAATGAAAGCCATTCGGCAAACAGCTATTATTGACTTCAATGGGATGCAGCACACATGCTCCTGTCCCAGCCTATCTGAATGGATATTGAAAGAAATGTGAGCCATTTGCTGAATGTCATGGTCACAGCAGATGTTTCTCATTGGACAATAACCCACCCAGTGCCGTTAGACCGGGGAAGGTAAGTGATTGCCAATACCCTGGGGTGTTTTCCTGATAACTTTTAGATTCCGGGCAGCCACAGGTGTACTTTGTTCCACTTTAATGTATCATGTGGAAGCTGCCTTTATCCCCTAATCTAAAATAACTGGTGGTCCTCTCAGATTGTCAGCATAGTGGCATTTGGATTTGGATGCAAAGCTACATACCGCTCCTGGAGAACTGCTACACCCCTCTTCCGCTCACTACCATGGCTGTTTTCACATGGTGGTTGCAAAATCTGCTATTGGGCTAGTCCCTTCTTCACTTACTCCACTTTAAATTGGACCTCCAGTCTGCTTTGACCAGTTCCCTCCCCTTTTTAGTAAGCCTGATACCAGGCAACAACTACTGGCTATGGGAGCCAACCTGGAAATGGTAAGTAGCAGTTGCACAGTAGCAGGGGCAGGAATCAGGATGCTACCAGGTTGAGAGGTCCTCCAATAGACCAGCCCAAGTTTTTATGTGCCTGGACTGTGGGTCTAAAAGTCAAACCAATTCCTCAATTCCTTTTGGCTGTTTTATGTAAAGATTAAATGAAATAGAAGCACATCTGGTCTGGGTTGGCGATAACTCTTCCACCGCAGTCTCTGCGCTGCGCAACATGTTGCTTGTCTTTCACACGCGGTGTGGAGTTTGATACAAATACAGTGATATTAAAATAAAAAACGTAGAATTCCAGACTGCATATCTGAGCCGGGGCTGAGTCTGCGGTTTGTGCGGGTCTGGCTTTCATAAGTCGCTTGTATGGGTGGAGTGAACTCGCTCGCCTCCTTTGTTGTAACAACCTTGAAAAAAGCGAGACATCTGTATGTTATTAATATAGCTGAGGGTGGATGGGGGGACACAGCGACACTGCGCATGCCATGGACACTTTAATTATACAAGATGTATAAATGAGTTGGTCTTTTAAAGTCTACCCTAGGGGCATCCTGCATTGTGAACCCCCACAGTGTCCCAGTAAATGAACCTCTATTCTCAATCCCATGACTTGAATATCTGCTGGTGCAATCACACAGGAACGCGGGAACAGGGATGTTATTGGATAAGTTAGCCGCCCGCTCTGTGGCAGTGTAATGGGGGGAGGAGGGTGCATGCACTATGGGATTGAGAAGTGCCAGACAAACCAAATCAGGACAGGGACTTGTCTGGTGCTGGGGTCACATAGGCTTAAGTCCTGTTTAAATCAGGTTTACCAAAGCTGACTCAAGCTTGAGGGACGCCATGCCACTTAGTGACTTTCTGTGTAGCGGTGGACAGACCCAGTTGAGCAGCGCTGGACAGCGGGCGATGTAAGGGTTTTTTTTATACCCCTGATTCCAGCCTCAGTACTAGGAGAGGGTGGCAGGGCAGGAGGGGGCCAAATACTTTACTGGAATTCCACTTTAATTGCCATGCGTACCAGCAGTGGGAGGGGCTGGGTTACAGTGCCTTACAGAGCTTAGGTCCTCTTTAAATCAGCACTGTGCCCTTTTCCTCTTTTGATGTTTTTACAAGACCAAGATGAACAGGCTTTAAAACAAACTGCAACCGAACAGAAGCTTACACACTGGCCTATTTTTAGTTACTTTTTATCTGGCAGAGACAGAATTGTTAAATATTAGTGTAATTTTAAGGCCTACCTACGAAGGTTAAAACAGTGGCTCCACAAGGCTTAGAAGCAGAATAAATGGACTGATGAGTAGCACAGTGCAGCCACCGGCGCCTCCTACTGGCGAAGGTGACACCACAGCACCTGCGTAGGTCGCAGGCCAACCAATGTTCACAATCCATTCATGGCTTCCTTAGCCGACCTGATGTCTGATCACTAGGAATGCTGAATGGAGTGTGCGTCACTGGTTTCACCCCTGCTCCTCCACTTACTAGCGCCAGCCATTCAGAAATGACTGCAAAGGGTCCATGCCTCGGATAGAAGTATAATGGGGATGCAGCTCTGCATGTGCTGTGTGATCGCTGGCTACGTGAATATAACCAGCGATCCTGGGGCTTGCACACAATGAAGCATCCCAAAATAGAATGCCTCTAGGATAATCTGTAAATTATGGAAAACATTCCCTGGCTACCCCAACTACTCCACCTGGAACCTGCTTTGTGAAGTCATCGATCCAGCTTATCCCGACTTTTCTTGTTCGGGCTATGGCTATGTCTTGGGCGAACCTTCTCTGCCTACCAGAGGTCTAGCTGAAGTGGGCCTCCAAGGCACATTGGTCCTTGGCATCTGCCCAGGTTTGCCAGGTGCTAATGCTGGCCCTGCTGGTAATGGCTGCAGTGAAGTCCATCTCCACCATTTGGAACTTAGCAGTGATAGACTGGGGCCCAAAACCAGACCAGGATTTTACCAACCTGGCCAGCCTTGACATCCCTGCCAAGCACCCCCCACCCCAATTAAACCAGTCAACAAATGTGCTTCAAGTCTGTGGCTATAGAATTGCAGGGACAGGACAGAGGTGGTTATGGACAAATAAATGATACTGAAGCTTCAGTATTTAAGTGGCAGTATGCTCCCCTAAAGTTAAGATGCTGGGAGGAGAACAAAGCTGTGTAGCCCACGGGGAATTCTCCCTGGTCTCCCAATGGTCAGTCTGTCTTTGGGGCTTAGGGTGAATAACAGACCTCAGTTGACTCTGCACCTTTTGTGTTAGAAGGAAATTTTAGATCAGGCAACCACACGCCTGTATCTCCACCCTGCTACCAGCCACAGGCTGCAGAGGGCACCTCTACCAGTATCACATGAGGCTTAAGCTCTGACATTTTATCCTGCCTGTTTATCAATTCCTGAATCGGCTTTGGTCATCAGCCCAACACAAAAGTTTGTTTAAAGCAACAGCCTAGGCAATGGGATCAATAAGGCTGCAAGGAGCTCACCTAAAGCCTTTCTAATGTCAGAGGAGTAGTTAGGCGTTCTGGCACCTGGGGTAAAGATTTGAAATGGCGGCCCCCCTTTGGCATCCCCCTGACCTGCTGCACTTGAGGCAAGTGCCCCTACTCCCCCCTAGCTATGCCCCTGCTCATGTACCTTTCCTCTATTTCCTTCAGTTTGCCCCCATCCAAATGTGGTTGTCTGACTGCCCCTGTCCCTCAGTACTCCCAGGGTGAGCGAGCCTGGCAAGCCACAGAGGCCAGGCATTGGTGCCCTTGATCATTCTGGGAGAGCAGGACTAGGATGACCTTATTGACCACATTTGTGCATAGTTATTGAAAAATGGAAATAAGGGGCACATTTTAGAGCTCTGCTACAGCATGGGACAGGCTTCGGGTGAGCTATTTGCTGCCTTATTATTGCCATTGCCTGGACTGTGCCTTTACGAGAGACCTTGCTTGTTTTGTATGATTCAGGCATTTTATTAAGAAACCTTTTTTTGTACAAGACATTTCAGAAGATATGAAACAGCTTCTACTCTATGGAGACTTTAGTAAAACAAGTAGAAAATGGGCTGTGGGTTATTTCAAGAGGCCACGCAACTCCAACTGTTTAACAAAGCACAATGTAATATTGTGTGTTCCGCCCTGTAGGAGGCATCAGTATTCTCCTCGCTCCCCGGAGCTCATGGCCTGTGATCACGGCAATCGCTTCCCCTCTGATGCTTTCGTCTCGCAGCAGCAGCTTCATCTGGGAAGAGTCATCATAAGCCGGCGGAGAAGGATTTCCTGTCGAATCCATTTCCACTGACACGCACATCTCCCTAAACCGCCACTGTGTCTGTGACTGCGCTAATAGGCTTGGCAACATGTGCTCACTACAGGGCGTGATCATCATGCTTCTGCCTGGCTGAGGGCACATTACTGCTGCTCCTGTCTATCTACTCATCCTGGGTTTAGGAGAACCGTTTAAAATAATAGAGATAGGTGAAATTCCTGGATAGAAGGACTTTACAACCTGATGGTCTGCTGGCGGTCATGCAGGGATGTCCTATTCCTGGTTCCAAACCTATTCCTGGTTTGTCACACAATCATGGCGGAAACTGTATCCTGAAATTCCAGAGGATTCTGTTAAGAAGCCAGATGATGGCTTTGGGTGTCAGAATCATCAGCCAATCAGGCACATGGCAGCCGCTATGGTTGGCTGATGGGGTTGTCACTTATCATCCACACATCACTAGGAGCTGTGATTGTTTGTATGTTTAACCCACCTCAAGTCTCTAAGACTCTTGCGTGTTGGTCTCCCTTTTTATGAGGCATCCTGAATTGGGGTCCCTGCTGTGTGGTCTCTTCCCTGCTCTTGCCTGATCCCTTGCATGGCAACATCCCCGCTATACCTATACCTAGGAGCACATCCACACCAGGTCAGCACAGTTATGGGTAACTGGGGATGCAGCGGACAGTGCTTGCTCCATTCTGATTTACTTGCCATTCTGAGCTCAGTGAGGCAAAGAAAATCTGAATGGAACAAGTGTCCCTGAGCAGGCAGCGCGTGCGCTGTGGAAACACGAACAATGAACAAGACCCAAAAAAGTCAAATGGGTGGTGGTCCTCTTTAAGACTGAATAGTACGCATACATTTTAGACATGCAGGAAAAACATTGACAGCAACAGGAATTTAAGTCCTGTTAACCAAGTTAACCAAAATGTTCCCCCTCCTAGGTTTTGGTTTGCATTACAGGGGCATCCCAGTGTGGATTACTCCTGTTTGTGCCCCCACCCCCCGGGCAGGGGCATCCCAGTGTGGATTGCTCCTGTTTGTGCCCCCACCCCCCGGGCAGGGGCATCCCAGTGTGGATTGCTCCTGTTTGTGCCCCCACCCCCCGGGCAGGGGCATCCCAGTATGGATTGCTCCTGTTTGTGCCCCCACCCCCCGGGCAGGGGCATCCCAGTGTGGATTGCTCCTGTTTGTGCCCCCACCCCCCGGGCAGGGGCATCCCAGTGTGGATTGCTCCTGTTTGTGCCCCCACCCCCCGGGCAGGGGCATCCCAGTGTGGATTGCTCCTGTTTGTGCCCCCACCCCCCGGGCAGGGGCATCCCAGTGTGGATTGCTCCTGTTTGTGCCCCCACCCCCCGGGCAGGGGCATCCCAGTGTGGATTGCTCCTGTTTGTGCCCCCACCCCCCGGGCAGGGGCATCCCAGTGTGGATTGCTCCTGTTTGTGGGGGATCGCTTATTCAGCAGTTCCCTGGCTGCTTGCATCCGCTGCTTGCCATTCAGATCTGCTGGCGGTGGTACATGCATTGTATAGAGGAGTGCCGATGATGCAGCCATATGCCCACACATGGAATCCTAAGGTAAGTTTTTATGGCAAAATCAGAGGGGCATCCACTAGTGAAGGCTTTCACCCAGCCCTGGAGTCTTTTGTACTCTAGACCTGGTTCTGGGCCACTTTAAATGATTTAATTGTATTCTCTTGTGCAGCTGGTGAATTTGGGCCACACTATAACTTAAAAGCTATGACCTGATCACTAGGGGGAGCACTAGCTGAGATTATCAGGAAAAACAAATCTAAACAAACAAAATGACAAACAAAAATCCTAAAAACACAAAGACAAGAAAAAAAAATACACAGGCGGCAATTTCCTTGGTGTGAACAAGACCTGATCTTACAGCAACCCATAGTCTGAATGGAGTTAGGCACCGAGCATTTCATCAGATTTTTGAAAACGTTTTTGATCATTTTTGCGGGAGGTTTTACCGTTCTTATCCAATCGAACCGGTTCTCACAGTTCTTAGTAATTAGGCGTCCAGAGCCGATCTCCTCTGAAGCAATATTATTGGCAGATGACTCCTCTGTTCAAATATTTTGCAAGGAGAACACAATGGACGCAGTTGTCTTCTCGGTGGCAGGATTTCTGTTGGTATAGCAATCTGGTGGCAGCAGTGGATGCGATGCTGGGCCAAGTTGTCAGTCATTTGACCCCTTAATTGCCGTGTTTGTATGCAGATCCTTTGAGATTATGTGCAAGCTTCTCTTGTGTCTCTCCTGGAGGAACCGCACATAAGGGGCCCTTTGTGTTATGGCTTCATTGGGGCCAGTTTGGCTTTCTCAACTACTGGCAATAAAATCATCTTTTGTGGTCAGAACCTGAAAAAAACAACCACTGATGAGTGAAAATAGGGGGACGTTTTTTTTTTTTTGCTTAAAGGAGCTCTATTGTGAAATTGTGTAATATTAAACAAACAGAAACATGCAGGATAGAGAGACTTATACACCTCAGCTGGAAAGTCTCACCAAGCTTGTTGTAATAGTATTAGTCATACTTCAGTCAAAGGAAAAAAATAACACTGTACTCGCCTTTCATTCCCCAGCAGGCTATTGCTGCTAGTCTGGTGCTGACCAACTTACCGGATTGCCTGATCCTAGACCCGCACCGCTTCCTCCTCACCCGCTGCATCGATGCATGACAATGCTGGGCGCAGACCATGCCATCGTCACAGAAACTAAGGCACATCCTCCCTCCATTCCTGTGGGGCGTACCATAGTCCCTGTGATGATGGCAAGGGGACCACCATAGTCAGCAACAGCACAGTGGTGTCTTCCATCGATGAGGAGGAGGAATCGAAAGATCCGGTAAGTTCTGCACCGGACTATCCTGTGGAGTGATGAAAAGTGAGTATACTGTTTGACTGTAAAGTATGACTTTATTTAGGGGTGATGGGGTTTTTGAGCGTACCATTCTACTTCTACAGGGGGATCTGCTCTTCTCTAACTGCTTGTCTTTTGAGCCAGCCTTTGGGGAACAGTAGCATCAACCACTTTTACATTTGCTCAAGCATTGCATGATGGGTTCAAGCATCTACATCAGATTAAGACATTACTCCAGGACAAGCTGGCTCAAATTAATTTTATACCGGACCTTCCCACTGAATAAGAGTCTATCTTATATGTTTCCCACACCCTGTACAAACAGATTGTCCACATTAAGAATCATCCTACCTGCATCTACTGCATTTTCTGAGACTTTAAAGATCCAAGGTGGGGGCCCATGGAGTGTCAGGCTGCCTGCAAACAGGAAGGGCCTTCTGACTGTGCCGCTATGCATTCTGGGATTGCTGTCCTTTTCCTGACCCCAGCTCTACTTTGTCTAGCTAGGATGTTTTAGTCCAGTTAAAACACCCCTCCTTTCTCTCCACCCAGCCTCATCCTAGCAAGCTCTCTTGCTCCGAGCACCTCCCCACCCATTATGCTGATTATTATGCAGCATCACCCCCCAAGGCCACACCCACATGTATCAGAGGAGACCTCTATAAACCATGATATCTTGGCCATTTCTTCTTCAATTCAATAAAGAAAACTGTTTAGGACAGTGCTAAATGTAGCCCGACACAACGGTTTAATAATTGACTATGCCTATAAGTCTCCATGACACAGGGGGGCTAAAAGCCACAGCACACACTGCAGCTGCCAGGGTACCAGACGCCACAGCACACACTGCAGCTGCCAGGGTACCAGACGCCACAGCACACACTGCAGCTGCCAGGGTACCAGATACCACAGCACTCACTACAGCTGCCAGGGTACCAGACGCCACAGCACTCACTGCAGCTGCCAGGGTACCAGACGCCACAGCACACACTGCAGCTGCCAGGGTACCAGATACAACAGCACACACTGCAGCTGCCAGGGTACCAGATACCACAGCACACACTGTATCTGCCAGGGTACCAGACGCCACAGCACTCACTGCAGCTGCCAGGGTACCAGATACCACAGCACTCACTGCAGCTGCCAGGGTACCAGACGCCACAGCACACACTGCAGCTGCCAGGGTACCAGATACCACAGCACACACTGCAGCTGCCAGGGTACCAGACGCCACAGCACTCACTGCAGCTGCCAGGGTACCAGATGCCACAGCACACACTGCAGCTGCCAGGGTACCAGATGCCACAGCACTCACTGCAGCTGCCAGGGTACCAGACGCCACAGCACTCACTGCAGCTGCCAGGGTACCAGATGCCACAGCACACACTGCAGCTGCCAGGGTACCCGACGCCACAGCACTCACTGCAGCTGCCAGGGTACCAGATGCCACAGCACTCACTGCAGCTGCCAGGGTACCAGATGCCACAGCACACACTGCAGCTGCCAGGGTACCAGACGCCACAGCACTCACTGCAGCTGCCAGGGTACCAGATGCCACAGCACTCACTGCAGCTGCCAGGGTACCAGATACCACAGCACACACTGCAGCTGCCAGGGCACCAGATACCACAGCACTCACTGCAGCTGCCAGGGCACCAGATACCACAGCACACACTGCAGCTGCCAGGGTACCAGATACCACAGCACTCACTGCAGCTGCCAGGGCACCAGATACCACAGCACACACTGCAGCTGCCAGGGTACCAGATACCACAGCACTCACTGCAGCTGCCAGGGTACCCGATACCACAACACACACACTGTAGCTGCCAGGGTACCAGATACCACAGCACACACTGTAGCTGCCAGGGTACCAGATACCACAGCACTCACTGCAGATGCCAGGGTACCAGATACCACAGCACTCACTGCAGCTGCCAGGGCACCAGATACCACAGCACACACTGCAGCTGCCAGGGTACCAGATACCACAGCACTCACTGCAGCTGCCAGGGTACCCGATACCACAACACACACACTGTAGCTGCCAGGGTACCAGATACCACAGCACACACTGTAGCTGCCAGGGTACCAGATACCACAGCACACACTGCAGCTGCCAGGGTACCAGATACCACAGCACTCACTGCAGCTGCCAGGGTACCAGATACCACATCACACACTGTAGCTGCCAGGGTACCAGATACCACAGCACACACTGCAGCTGCCAGGGTACCAGATACCACAGCACTCACTGCAGCTGCCAGGGTACCAGATGCCACAGCACACACTGCAGCTGCCAGGGTACCAGATACCACAGCACACACTGCAGCTGCCAGGGTACCAGATACCACAGCACACACTGCAGCTGCCAGGGTACCAGATACCACAGCACACACTGTATCTGCCAGGGTACCAGATACCACAGCACACACTGCAGCTGCCAGGGTACCAGATACAACAGCACACACTGCAGCTGCCAGGGTACCAGATACCACAGCACACACTGTAGCTGCCAGGGTACCAGATACCACAGCACACACTGTATCTGCCAGGGTACCCGATGCCACAGCACACACTGCAGCTGCCAGGGTACCAGATACCACAGCACTCACTGCAGCTGCCAGGGTACCAGATACCACAGCACTCACTGCAGCTGCCAGGGTACCAGATACCACAGCACACACTGTATCTGCCAGGGTACCCGATACCACAGCACACACTGCAGCTGCCAGGGTACCAGATACCACAGCACACACTGCAGCTGCCAGGGTACCAGATACCACAGCACACACTGCAGCTGCCAGGGTACCAGATACCACAGCACACACTGCAGCTGCCAGGGTACCAGATACCACAGCACACACTGTAGCTGCCAGGGTACCAGATACCACAGCACACACTGCAGCTGCCAGGGTACCAGATACCACAGCACACACTGTAGCTGCCAGGGTACCAGATACCACAGCACACACTGCAGCTGCCAGGGTACCCGATACCACAGCACACACTGCAGCTGCCAGGGTACCAGATGCCACAGCACACACTGCAGCTGCCAGGGCACCAGATACCACAGCACACACTGCAGCTGCCAGGGTACCAGATACCACAGCACACACTGCAGCTGCCAGGGTACCAGATACCACAGCACACACTGTATCTGCCAGGGTACCAGATACCACAGCACTCACTGCAGCTGCCAGGGTACCAGATACCACAGCACTCACTGCAGCTGCCAGGGTACCAGATACCACAGCACACACTGCAGCTGCCAGGATACCAGATACCACAGCACACACTGCAGCTGCCAGGGCACCAGATACCACAGCACACACTGCAGCTGCCAGGGCACCAGATACCACAGCACTCACTGCAGCTGCCAGGGTACCAGATACCACAACACTCACTGCAGCTGCCAGGGTACCAGATACCACAGCACTCACTGCAGCTGCCAGGGTACCAGACGCCACAGCACACACTGCATTGTGCAACACCTCCTCCAATAGAAGTGTTGTCTGATGTGACTCCTGATCTCCTGTGTAGTAAAAGCTTGGCCTGGACAAGGTGAGTATAGCTAGCTGAGTTAGATGCCATGGGGACACATTTCTTATGTTCCACACCAAACAGATCTGGCTTTGTATACTGGAGACAAGAAGGGGTCATTCCCAAGCTGTTGCCACAAAGGTCAGCTATAGAAACTCGTACTTGTGCTGATGCTGGATCTAGAGGCAGTTTGAAATTTGGTGGTGACAGTTGCAGACAGATAATGGACAATGCGATGCACGCTTTAGTATGTGAGATTGCGTGGCTTACCTCTCTGTGGCTGAGCTGTTGTTACTCTATGATGTTTACACTTCACAGGCGACAAAGGTAAAAACTGAACTTGTCAATGAATTTAGATAGACCACATGCTAGCATCCTCTGATGGCACTTTGCTTGGCTGTATGTTTGATTTTTATCTCCTGTTAGCATTTAAAGTGGACCAACACCCAGGATTTTGACTATCCTGGGTCTTGGTCCACTTCGGTGGGGCACCCCCGATCGGGGTGCCCCGCTGTGTGAAACCCCCCGAACCCCCCGAACAACTCACCTCTCCCCGCTCCCAGCGCCGACGTACAAGGCAAGATCTTGAACGTCTAAGCGGCGGCGGCCGCCGCCGCCTCCCTCGCGTCACTTTGAACGCGCGCGCCCCCGCGCCGGCCATTCGCAGACGGCCGGCGCGGAGGCGCGCACGCCTACAGGGGCGCGAGGGAGGCGGCGGCGGCCGGCCGCCGCCGAAGATAAGGTAGGTGAGTTGGGGTGTTTGGGGGGGGTTTCACCCCGCGGGACATCCCGATCTCTGATGTCCCGCGGGGTGGGGGGTGATCGGCCCGGGAATCTTATAGATTCCCGGGCCGATCACCCGTGGGTGTTGGTCCACTTTAATAAATGTCAAACCACATAAATGAAACTTGATGTATATTACATATAATGCTGTAAAAGTGCACTTCACAAGAAAGATGGCACAGCATGGAGTAATGTAATAATGTAATACAGGTTTTACATATAAACTCACTTTCCTTTTACGTTGTGATCTAGACAGGTCTTTAAAAATATGAGTAGGTAGCTCCCTCTAGTGGTCACACCAATTCACTGTGGTTGGGTTTGCACACAGTGCTGTGATTTGTGGGACTACAGCAAGGGCAAACTTAAAGCTGGGGGGGAGCTTAAGGTTTGCCCATGTTGTAGTCCCACAAATCACAGCACAGCACATCCCCCCCGGAGGACAGTTGTTTGAACTTATTTGTAAAAATAAAAAAAAAAGTTTTTCTTTTACAATTCCTTTTAAGTATAATTTGTGTCATGAACTCCTTTAGTACAATAGTTTGATAAACTTCAGTCTTCCTGGGGGCCCTTGATGTATATATGTATATACATCTAAAAAGGGGATCACAGATGCACGCCATTGACAGACATGAAATTATGTAAAACATGATTTGCATTTAGGCTTTAAACAAAGAAATAGACATTTAGATTCATACTGTTATACAGATGTGATCACTATGAGAGATTGTAACTTTTCAAAAAGAAGTATCTAATATAGGCAGCAGTGTGTGACATGTGTAACAAGATACATGTAACAAAAATAAAGATACATTAAATGTACACAATCCACTTGGAAAGTTTCCAGCAGATTCGTTTGATACAAGTAACACACTGATTCAGATCTGATACAATGTATAGCTCCAAGTTCACACTCTATGCATTACAAGCCACTGCAGAAAAACTACTTGTAAAAATACCCCAAAAAAGAGAGACTGTAAATATATATTTACAACTGCACCATTTTACCCCCATCAGGGTTTAAAAAAGGGGCAATATACAGGGATTATACAAAGTCTTGATTGCAAAGGTAGAGTGCCTAGCCACATACACTTGTTAGGGGATGATAATCTGAGATCTACTTTGTCATTACGGCCCAATTCTGTGATCCCATGCTGTTCAAATATGGCCACGAGTAGCTGCACCCCCATCCCCCCACTATGTCTCACCCCCTGCCACTATCCTCTACCCCATGGTGCTCTCCTCTAACGCTCACCTAACCCCTCCACCCCCTATCGCTATCCTCTACCACTCACCTAACCCCTCCGCCCTAGCTGCTGTCCTCTACCCCTCACCTTATTCCTTCACCCACTACCGTTGTCCTGTGCCCCCTGCCGCTGTGCTCTACCACTCACCAAGGCCCAGTGTTGCCCTGTGCAAGATTTAATAATGGCTTGAGACAGAGAGATGGGGCAAGCAAAACAGAGGGAATACAGAAATACTGATGGTGGAAAAGAGAGAAAAAGGAGCAAATGTGGAAAAAAGATCGAAAGAAGGAAAAAGGAATGTAAATGAGGGTCAAAAGAGAGGGGATGAAATGCGGAAAAGAGAAAGGAGGAGAAAATATAGAAAAAAAAAGGATGACATAGAAAGTGATAGAGAAGGAGACTGAAGTTATGTGACAAGAAAGATGAAAACATGTGGAAATAAGAGCAGGAAGGGGGATGTGGAGTGAAAAATGAAAGCGAGAAAAAGAGGGCTAAAAAAAGAACAAAATAGAGAAAGAAACTGGAAAAAGAAGGGAAGGTAAAAAAGAGAAAGATGTTTAGAAGCTGAAAATAGAGACAGACAGCAAGTAGGTGACAAGAGAAAAATGGAGGGAATGCGTGTAAAAGGCCAATATACAATATGAATAAGGCCAGGGTATGGAAAGAGAGGAGAATGAAGGGATTATGAAATGAAAGACAGAAAAGAATGACAATTCAAGAAGTAGGACCCCCCCTGCCTCTGTCTTCTACCGTTCACTTAACCCCTCGACCTGTCACAGTCCTTTACTGCTCACCTAACCCTGACACTGTCCTCTACCACTCACATAACCCCTCCACCCCCTGTAACTGTCTTCTACTGTTCACCTAACCCCTTCACCCCCTGTCACTGTCTTCTACTGTTCACCTAACCCCTTCACCCCCTGTCACTATCCTCTACTGTTCACCTAACCCCTTCACCCCCTGTCACTGTCCTCTACTGTTCACCTAACCCCTTCACCCCCTGTCACTGTCCTCTACTGTTCACCTAACCTTCACCCCCTGTCACTGTCCTCTACCGTTCACCTAACCCCTTCACCCCCCGTCACTATCCTCTACTGTTCACCTAACCCCTTCACCCCCTGTCACTGTCCTCTACTGTTCACCTAACCTTCACCCCCTGTCACTGTCCTCTACTGTTCACCTAACCCCTTCACCCCCTGTCACTGTCCTCTACTGTTCACCTAACCCCTTCACCCCCCGTCACTATCCTCTACTGTTCACCTAACCCCTTCACCCCCTGTCACTGTCCTCTACTGTTCACCTAACCCCTTCACCCCCCGTCACTATCCTCTACTGTTCACCTAACCCCTTCACCCTCCGTCACTATCCTCTACTGTTCACCTAACCCCTTCACCCCCCGTCACTATCCTCTACTGTTCACCTAACCCCTTCACCCCCTGTCACTGTCCTCTACCGTTCACCTAACCCCTTCACCCCCTGTCACTATCCTCTACTGTTCACCTAACCCCTTCACCCCCCGTCACTATCCTCTACTGTTCACCTAACCCCTTCACCCCCTGTCACTGTCCTCTACTGTTCACCTAACCCCTTCACCCCCCGTCACTATCCTCTACTGTTCACCTAACCCCTTCACCCCCCCCGTCACTATCCTCTACTGTTCACCTAACCCCTTCACCCCCTGTCACTGTCCTCTACTGTTCACCTAACCCCTTCACCCCCCGTCACTATCCTCTACTGTTCACCTAACCCCTTCACCCCCTGTCACTGTCCTCTACTGTTCACCTTACCCCTTCACCCCCTGTCACTGTCTTCTACTGTTCACCTAACCCCTTCACCCCCAGTCACTATCCTCTACTGTTCACCTAACCCCTTCACCCCCTGTCACTGTCCTCTACTGTTCACCTAACCCCTTCACCCCCTGTCACTGTCCTCTACTGTTCACCTAACCCCTTCACCCCCTGTCACTGTCCTCTACTGTTCACCTAACCCCTTCACCCCCCGTCACTATCCTCTACTGTTCACCTAACCCCTTCACCCCCCGTCACTATCCTCTACTGTTCACCTAACCCCTTCACCCCCTGTCACTGTCCTCTACCGTTCACCTAACCCCTTCACCCCCTGTCACTATCCTCTACTGTTCACCTAACCCCTTCACCCCCCGTCACTATCCTCTACTGTTCACCTAACCCCTTCACCCCCCGTCACTATCCTCTACTGTTCACCTAACCCCTTCACCCCCTGTCACTGTCCTCTACTGTTCACCTAACCCCTTCACCCCCCGTCACTATCCTCTACTGTTCACCTAACCCCTTCACCCCCCGTCACTATCCTCTACTGTTCACCTAACCCCTTCACCCCCTGTCACTGTCCTCTACTGTTCACCTAACCCCTTCACCCCCCGTCACTATCCTCTACTGTTCACCTAACCCCTTCACCCCCTGTCACTGTCCTCTACTGTTCACCTAACCCCTTCACCCCCCGTCACTATCCTCTACTGTTCACCTAACCCCTTCACCCCCTGTCACTGTCCTCTGCCACTTACCTAGCCAAGGTCAGCAACTGACCTATGTCTCTGACCTAACCTAGCAGAAGACTCCGAAGCAAGGGCCCAGCTGCAGCAGCAAGTAGGAGGGGGACAGAAACTGGAGGACCAGATGGGGGAGGCACGTACCAGAGGGCAGTCAGCAGTAGAGAAGAATAAGAGACTGACAACAAGGATCTGGAAGTGGTAGAGAGCCCACCCCACAATGCAGTGTAAGCAGGTAACTGTAAATAAATTTAGTCCAGTGTGCAACCATTTCCAGGTCCTGCTTCAAATAAAGCACCCAGAGAAATAGGTAGCCATCTTTGCAATGCAGGGCTCACAGGTGGCAGAAGAGAGGGTTAAAGAAGAACACTCACAAGGATTTTACCTATCCCTGTGATTTTGTCTCTCTCTAGCGCAGTGGTTCTCAACCGTTCTAATGCCGTGACCCCACAATACAGTTCCTCATGTTGCGGTGACCCCAAACCACTACTGGCTATTTCAAAACTGTAATTTTGCTACAGTTATGGTTCGGAATGTAAATACCTGATATGCATTATGTATTCTCATTGCTACAAATCAAATATAATTTAAATAATCACAAAAACAATAATTATATGTTGAGAAATGAATAACCAAAAGACAAATGGTCCTGCACCGCTCTGAGTGAGAGGATGGGTGCTGGCAAGGGGCTGGCTATTTATACTCCAAATAATGTTATCCGTGGGTTACCAGATAACCACAGAGACCAATTCTACCCTAATAAAGTATGCCACACACCATCAAATACTAAGTAAATTATGATAATTTATTTATTAAATAGACACAAGTCCTACTTGACATACATGTAATACATACATCTAAAAAACATCAGACGGATATCTGGTGGTTAATATTACTCCAAGGATAATATAAAGTTCCTTCACAGATATTAATCATGCAATTCATTAATAGAAAGGATACAAGCAGTGTAAATTAAGTATATGTGCAAAATACTCATAAAAAGTGACCAGTGCAAAAAAAGTGACAAGTGCTATTTGGCTATCCAGTACCTCCAAAGTGCTACAGGTAATACATACCTAACTATCAACAGTGATCTATTGAAAAAGCATGAATATTTAAGATAAGCCAGGAACTAATCAACAATATGCATTTAGTACATCACCGTATGATAAGAGCCGTCCAGCATAATAGCTTTAATAAATAAATTATCATAATTTACTTAGTATTTGATGGTGTGCGGCATACTTTATTAGGGTAGAATTGGTCTCTGTGGTTATCTGGTAACCCACGGATAACATATGTTGAGAAATATTTATTACTAATTCCAATAAATAGCATTTCACCATGGCATAGCATGTGTCGGAAACTGTCATTTCTCCGCCTCTTATTGAAATTAATAGAAGGCTGTGGCGGATTGTGTGGTAACTCGAGATTCTCGGGAGCTCTCTTCCACAAAATCCGCCGCACTCACAATGAAATCAATAGGAGGCGGATTCAATGCCGGAAACCGCTGATTTCAGCAGTTTCCTCATTCAGAATATGAGAAAATAGTGGGAGATATGGGAGATAATTATACATTGGGGAACAGTGTGAACTCCATCTTATAGTGGTCTCTTATAGTATAAGACCGATGTAGTTCACACTGTGTAAATGTATGGTGCTTTGTGTAAGTGTAAGCTGCTTTGTGTAATGATTACACACAAAGCACCTTACACTTACACAGTATTGTGTGTATGGTGTGTGCACTGTTTTTACATTATGAACCTTTTATACACCAGCAGTCTGTCTCGCAGGCTCTCTTGCCTCTCCGCCTCCTAGGCTTCTGTCCTCAGGCGCTTGCTGCGTCCGCCCACTGATGATGTCAGCAAGCGCCGGACACACGTAATGAGCTGCTATGGACTGTGGAGTGTTCCCCTCGCCCCTTAGGCCCCGGACGGATGATGCAATTGCGTCTGCACATGCGCACAGGCATTCAGTTTGGAACGTGCATCCATAATGGCGTGCGTTCCAGCTGAATATCGCTGCTGCAGACTGTAGCGCGACTTCTCAGCGGCTAAAGCCATTGCAAATATGTATTTTCCGATGGCTTTAGGCGACCCCTGTGTTTTGGTCGTTTGACCCCAGTCGGGGTCCCGACCCACAGGTTGAGAGCCACTGCTCTAGTGTGATATCCCAATATAATAATTTTTACCTTGCCAGTGATCCCATGGCAAATGCTCTCCAATTGGTGTCTAGTGCTCCATTCAGCTTTACTAAGCCATTCTGACAGAGCTGATACCAGAGTGGCTTAGTAAAGCTGAATGGGGCTTGAGAAACTGGCTTCTCCCCTTTGACTGTACACAGCCATGCCAACCATTCAGAAATGCCTGGTGCAGGTGTGTGCATCAGCCAGAGGGAACCTAGAGATCGCAGCACAGTCCACAAATGCATCATGGAAATCTTGGTGAGGTGAGTATACTGGGCAATTTGGAGCATTTCACACAGAGGGCATCCCGATTTGGGTTAGGGAATCAGCGGCCCCTGGAGTCTTTAAGCTCCCTGTGGACCAGAACCCTTCCTTTACCCAGAGGTCTTGGCCTGTAGGAGCCTAAAATGCACCTAACTCATCCCTCTCCCACCATTTGTGAGCCTGACATTAGGCCGATACTTACCTTTTCCTTTTATGACCGGTCTACAAGGGAACTATGGAGTTCCATGGGTGTGACCAGGGCTTAATTACAAATAATCTTGGTGTGCTTACTCTCTTTTCCCCCTTCTTCTCATCTTTAAAAATGTAGAGATATGCTTCACACAAGGTGCCACACGATCTTCCAGGCCACGCCACATGCCTTAACTGGACCCCCCCAGGACAAAATCCTGGGTGCACCACTGGACTACAGCATCCCCTAAATTACATCATTTTATGCAAATTGCTGCTCAAAAGATGGCTGGAAACTTTCACATCCTCTATTTACACGTGTCAGCTCAGGGACCGGCTCACCATCCCTGTGTGCTCTGCTGCTTCATACCCAACCAGTTCCAGAGGGGCTCCCCACCTGGCTTTCATTTATTTTATTATTACATGCTGTTTTATGAACATAAACATTTGTCAGCATAATGTATCCAGCTCTGGGGGAAGTTTATAAATGATGACACTGTTTATATGGACTTAGTCTGCTATGCATATTCTGTGGATCAGTCCTTTTGCTGCTATCTATTCAGTCCTCGAATCAGTCTATTTATCTCTGTCTTCCTACTACAGGTAACTTTCTCTTTGGCTCCAGTGCTTCTTAGATATTCTATCGATCTATCTATACATCCATCCCACATCAATCTATCCATCCCATATCTATCCATCCATTCCTACCATATCTATCTATCACTGGTTACCTTCTTCTTCTCATCTCATCCTCCAAAAAAAAAACATCTACCTACCTATTCAACTGTTTAACTTAACCCATTATTCTGCACACAATTCCTGCTCTTCTCGAACCCTCCTCCCTGGCTTTAGGACCTACAGATTAATCAGTGTACCTAGGTGGTAGAAGAACAGCTGGCCCACGAATCTGTCATACATGCTTCCCCTTTAATGTAGCACAAAACCCAACAGGGCCTGTCACTGGCCTGTCACTGGCCTTCCCACACATGCGCCGTAGGACTGGGGAAAGGTGAATTTTTCTGGGGGATTTCACATAGTGGGGCATCCCAAATCAAGATGCCCCCGAACATAACCCAGGATAGTCAAAACCCCAGGTTTTGTTCCGGTTTAAAGTTTTTCTCATTTTCTCATAAAGGTAAAAGTGGGGTATAGGCAAAACCTCACTTGCATAAATCCAGTCTTGGAGTTCGACCCCGCCCAAAACCATAATGATTAAAATTCATCATTGCTTATTTTTGAAAATATTAAAAAGAACAGTGATTGCTATATACCATATATATTTCATGTGTTCTAAAAAACATATTTTATTATATACATTGTATATTCACAGATCACAGATACAATTCATCACAGCGTAATAATAGACATAATTCCATAATGTTTGTCCACACAATTAATTTTAATTATTCAGGAAATATGTAAATTTATATGCATGACTCACATTCGAATTGTGGCTAAATTGAATACTGGCGCACTATTTTCGCCCCCTTTTTTTGGGCTTATTCTGCGCTAAATTTCATACCCATCATCCCATAAATACACACAGTGTTGCAACCTTTGTATAGGTGGCTGTTCAATGGCTTAATGCATCCTCCTATGCGTCATCCCTAGTATAGTATACAGAGTCAGTAGTATGAATAAGGAATCCATGACAGGAAAGAGGCAGGTTAATATGGTTCCAGCTAGACCAGTATTAGATGTTCTAAAGTGCTAGGCTTAAATGGATTTTTTTGTGTCATGGGCACAATGAAAGAGGATGGGTCCAAAGGAGCTCCATGCCACGGACATGGAGTCCTAAGAGGCATCCCCCACTGGCTCCAGCATGAGAAGCATCCCTTAGTTATAAGGTTACCGTACTTTCTTTCACAGCATTGTGATTTTGGGACGATCATGATCTGCCTGTGACCACTCTGAATTTGCGATGAAAGGCCGATATTAACCTATGGGTGCGTTCACATCACAACTGTGCAATCGAGGGGTGCATGGCACTTCTTTGCAGCTATAGCGCTTGCAATTGCACTCCACTGAATGATGATCACTAGTCTGTCTCTCACTGGTATAGAGCACACCCACTCTCTACATATCAATCTCCATTTTCTCAGTTGCTCCCAGTCTTCTGCCCTCTAGATCAGAATCCAAGGGTTAGGGTTTTCTTAAGGTGGGGCCCTCTGGCTTTCTGCAATCTTCCACCTGCACATCCTAACATAGTCCAATGCCCTAAAAAGGCCCAGAATAGACACATCATCTGTTTTATTCACTGAGCTAGGAATAGCTAAACATTCTATTCCCTTTCCATTCACCACTTTAATATATACTGTATTTTAAATAATGGTAATGTGGCTTCATTGTACCCATCTCTATTCATTTGTGTTGGACAGTCAGGAATTTCTGATCCCGGTAATGTTCAAAAAGCAACACAAAAGTTTCTAGACAAAAGAAAAAACATTTACTTGCACAGGCTCATACAGATAAATGGCCTTTCGGAGTCCATGAGAAAGTTCAGACACATTTACAGGGAGATAATTCACTGGGATATTCTTTTCTCTTGAAGATATATGTTTCCTATTGCAGCTTTCTTCTGCTTCCTTGGTACATTGTACCTCCGGCGTTCTTTTTTTTTTTTTTCTTAACCACAATGACAAGCTGTACCGTGTGCTGGATGGGGGCTGTGTCTGGCTTGTGTTTTACTGCTTGTAGACAGTCATTAGTGATCTGGGACCATTCCTCAGTGTGTGGAGCTGTGGTGAGGTTTTAAATTAGAACTACATCTATATTTCATTTAAATATGGATCGGTTAGATCTTCTGTCGGGATTTTATTTCTGAAGGATTTACCTCTCCTTTCTGTCTGCAATGAAGAAACAAAATGTATTAGAACAAAGGGAGCTGGATTTGCCATTAGTCGTCTATAGGCTGCTGTCTAGGGCTTGTACATATTAAGGCCATGAAATAAAATAAGTTATGTCCCATAGTTTTTCTCCACTTATGCTTCTCACCTGTCTGTGAATCCTTTGAAGCGGAAGAACAGCATCTTTGCAATCTAAAGGCAACATCCAGCACACATATAGGGTTCCTGTGCTGCTGATACCCATGGCACTTTTGTTGGATTTACTTCCCTTGTTGTCACTGTGGAAGTATAGTATACAGAAAATCAGTGCAATACCCAGGAGTGCACCTATAATAGGGCCAGGTGAGGTAGCAGCTTCAGGCAGCACCATGTAGCGGGGGGCAGTAATTGCTCCCCCCTTTTATTCACTAGTTAATTGGTGGTTCAGTTGGTAACAAGGCACCACTGAATATCATCCTGTTGATTTTTTTAATACGTTCAATCATTGGTGGCTTAGTGGCATGTACCAATCATCTTAAAATACTGGCAGTTTAGTATTTACTAAGGCAGGAAGGGGGCACACCTCAGGCTGCAGAGAGGCTTTACCCCTGGCAATATCACATAGAGCAATTATGCTCTACAACAAAATCTGGTATAGGACTTCTTCTTGATTACGGATAAAGAGTTTGAAGTTGTAGGCCTCACATACAGGCAACTTCAACCAGACCTTGTTCTAGAATTCACTCCCTGCCTCTTGGGTCTCACCCAACGTTGCTAGCCCCTCTGTAACCTGACCCCCGCAACACCAAGGCTGTGTTTTTTCTGCCCAGTGCTATAGCCCCAGCATCATTTATATGGGGCATACTCCCCATTACCACAATATCCCTACAAAACTGTGCAGTCTGGTCCTGGGGTCTAAAAACACTCCAGGGCCGGCTGCTAGCCTGCACTCTGGGCATCTGTGGGACAACTTGATGAGTAAAACACCCGGGTCACCGGTAAACTCACCTTTCCTGGTAGCTCCGTTGGCATTATTTTTGCTGGAAGCCATATTTCCAGGTTCCCTGTAGATAAGGTGCGCTTCTGTGCCCAGCCATTCAGACAGGCAGCGGGCAGGAGCGCTTCCCAGGCTACAGGGAAGACAGGTATGGAGCCATCGGCTAGGTCACGTTAGCCAGCATTCTTGGAAGCAGCCATTTGGTGGGTCTGGTCTAAGCATTTTAAATAAGGCCCCCGCTCAGCATGCTGCTTAGTTTGAGGTACTCGACCAAGGAGGGCGGGTGGGGCTTTAAGCTTAAAGCGGTCCTTCACTCTGAATAAGAGTCTATCTTATATGTTTCCCACACCCTGTACATACAGATTGCTCACATTAAATATCATCCTACCTGCATCTACTGCATGTTATGAGCCTTTAAACATCCAAGATGGTGGCTCATGGAACATCAGGCTGCCTGCAAACAGGAAGTGCCTTCTGACTGTGCTGCTCTGCATTCTGGGATTGCTGACCTTTTCCTGGCCCCAGCTCTGCTCTGTCTGAGCAAAGCACAGCTATAACCCGCCCCCCCTGTACGTTATCCCACCCTCCTCTCCTCAGTAAGTGTGATGCTTCTGAGTTACGGGCGGCGCCCGTACTCTAGAGTCCTGAACAGAGTTGCAGCCCAGTGGGGGAAAGTGACTAAAAAATTTTAGATGCTGGGGAATCGGGGTGCGGGCTTTTCAATAAATCATGGTGAAGGTCCGGTTTAAGTATCTGTGGCCGTGTCCACCACTGCCCATAAACTGTCCCTCTAAATGCTGGATGTCTGGGTGGTTTACAACTGATCTGACTTGGTTGAATGGTGGCAGTGGCATGTATGGACTTCTGAGCATTGGCTTCATCACCAACATCTTTTATGGACCAAATATTCCTAAAGCATGTGACCCGTAATTAAGCCACACCCTAAACCACCCCTCTACCTTGCCCATCATCCACAAAATTGTTTGAACTGTCCCACTTTGAGGAACCCAGGAAATGGCCAGTTAAACTGCCCATGATCTGTCCATGCAATTCCATAGCCACACAACTATGGTTTGTACTGTGTGGCTTGCCTGGGGCCAGCAAACTCCTGGGCTGCTTTATGGTCCCAGTCCGCCCCTGATGTTGAGGACCTTCTCAGGTAGAAATCTACTACAGTGAATAGGGATAAGAACTGCTTGAAAATGCCTCTGTTAAGATTTGGATGCAGTACAACTTGGTCTGCATATTCAAGTATAGGAGAGGGGTTTCTGGTCATCGTACTAGTTTATGGAAAGCAATTTGAAAAACAGCAAACACAACAGCTGGGATGTTTTTTTTTCGGGGCATATATGACCATCGTATGCTTGGGCATTTATCCCATCCATGCAGCGAGACAAACCAAAGCAGTAAGAGGGCCACCAGAGTGGGGGCTGCTCTAATTACAGCACTGGGGAGAAGTTAGGGGGTTGGGTGCCTTGATAAAGAGTGCCAACCACTGTCTAGTCGACTCCCGATTCATAATAACCCACATTGTGAACCCCAAGTAGTGGCCTGCAATCCCCTTACCATTCCAATGGTCTCTCACTGTGGCTTCATCCCTGCAGCTATGCACACTCTTGCCACCAGACATTCAGATAGGCCGGATGCGGAAGTGCACATACTCCACAGGGTAACTGTGGATGTGGCAACGGTATATCTTGGACTTGGTATGCATGGCATATAGCACTGATTGGACTAGACCCTGCACATGTGCCCTGGAAATGGCAGAAAGGTGAGTTGGGTCCACATAAGAAAAATGTATGTTGAAATTTTTTTCAGAAAAACTAGTTTTAGGCGGCTTTAAAACATTTTATTCATTGACCGGGGCAAAATGCCCGCCCGAAGAAAAAGTGTTGATCAGTGGCAGGCTACAAGTAGATAGGTAGCACCCGGATTACTTGAAAGCATGGAGTAAGTGAGAAGTCACAGGACTGGTGGCAGGCCCCTCTGAACGGCCCCATACAAGAGTCCTGCCCTAATGGCAGCCCTGAGCCATGAACTATCCCCAAGGTTATTGGGGGGACCTGCTAAAGATTCGGTAAATCAGGTTTACCTTTGGGTGTACTTTTGGATGTGAACTGAAACTTGCATCCAATTTAGCTTTTGACTTTGACACTTAAAAAAGTACAGTAAAGTTAATGTCACTTGTATTTGCAATAGGGCATTTTTCCAGGGACGTAAGGATTTTTTTGTTTAAAGTTTCAAAACCGCACCTGATGGGGTGCAACAAATGGCACATACCTTAGCATGTCCCATAGGATGCTGTTGTTTTTCACTTTCTTGCAATGATCTTTACCTCATTGGAAAGAATATGTACCTCGTCTATAAAAATGCCAGGGGCTAGTGATTTTTGTGGCAATAAAATCATTGCTCATCGAGATGTAGTTTTCAGTTCACACACAAAAGTGCACCCAAAGTTAAACCAGCTTGAGAAAAAAACGAGAAGTTCTCAGAGGTAATAAACGAGCAAAGGTCAGCCATGACCTGGCCTGAATTCTGGCAATTATAACACAGCTAAAGTCCTGTCAGTCATTTTAATAGGCACTTACAAACAAAAACTTGAAGGCCCTGCCTAATTAATCCCGGCTCTCCTCAATATGGGGCAATAAAAATGCCACTTTCTATTGTGCCGTCACCTTTTATGGGTTGACATATTTTGTTGATATTTGCTGGCCTCTTTATTAGCCAGCTGGAGACCTCATACATGTTTAAACATGGCTGTGGCATCCTGCCGGGCATGGTTGGCGAGAGTTGAAGAAATATGAGGGAAAAACCATAATTTTCATGTAGTATTATTCTCCTGATTTAATGTGTTTAATGTGTAATTTCTCATTGATGGTGTTAAAGTGGAAGTTACGCCACAGCAGCAGGCGTACACTCAGCCAGGTTCCCATTGCGTGCTAAGTGATGGGTCATTTTCAGTTTACAGAGCTGCTTGGCTCTGCACCTCAGAGCTGTTGCTAGGTAACCAGGCCTCCCTCAGGCGTCGCACAGTGTTTGGCTAAACATGGCTGCAGCCCCTCATTCACTTGTGTATCCCCCGACATACAGAGGGGACGTTGCCTACCTGTCCCTTCTCTTTCTTCCTGCACCCCTCCCTCACAGCAGCACCATTTAAATATATTTTGCAGGGCTCTAAATTATTCGAATACGTTAAGGGTTTTTATTTATGTCCTTCTGCACATTTATTCATTCATCCCACTCAGGCTTGGACTGGAGCCTGCCAGATGAAAACATTCTTGGGGCCCACCCAAGGAAATAATCATTGGGGCCCACCCTTTGTCTAAATCACAATTAGCATGTAATGACATACAATTTGATCTTTATCTCCCAAATAGTAAACGGGGAACCCCCCAGGTAAGCCTTGTACTGCCCTAATGGTTGCCATGGGTCAAATGTCAGTGACCCACTTGAGGATCCAGTGTGACACTGATTTCCCTCCATTTTTGTGTCTGTCTAGTGTTCAGCTTTAAAGCCTAACTCCAATTAACTTAAGATGGAAGACTATTTCCAGGTTATTTTTTGACCTTCCTTTCAGCCTGTGGTCACTAAACAGGAGGTTTGGGCATCGCTGGCACAGAAACACCACATTTGTTCTAGTTATTTTGGTGGGGGGCGCAAATAAATTAAGTAAATACATCAAAAGTATAAGGAAGAGGACAAGTAAAATATAAAAAATGTTAGGATGGCAAGACCAGGTTTCCCTTGCGCACCTAACCAGGCGTATCACAGTGCTGGGTCAGGACAGGGCAAATGGTCACAAATCTGACCAGGAATGGCTCCATCGCTATCTCGCTCTGTAACAATAAAACTTAAACCTAGTAACAGATGCCACCCACTGCTACAGGCTGGGAACTCTTTTGGCAAGGAGCATGCCTCAGGCAGAACAATAAAGGCTCGTCTACTGAGCTTGCAGTTTATGACAATACTGGCTATAAAGAAAAAGCCATTTACATGGAGAATTGTCTCTTCTCATTGTCTGTATTTTATGTTGGCGTATAATGGTGCGGGGTATGTGCTCAACTCCAGAGACATAAAATAGTGTTTGTGCTCCGGGGAGTGTGTGGGAGAAGGGCCTTGTGCCAAGGATTCTTTGCTTCCATTTAGCAGGTATTCCACATTGTTTTCAGGAAGTTTATATGGGCTTATGGAAGTATTTCTTTCATTTTATGCACTATGTGTTGTCCTCACATTTTTTTCCTCAAGTTCCACTAACTACTGTGTGGTGTAATACATGATCGACGTTTAACTATTCTAATCGCTCCCCTCACGCCATCCGTGAGTCCTACATTGAAAAAGTTGCCTTTTCCTAGCGGAGGCCCATCCGATGTAGGAAGTGAAACAGCTGTATACACATGGCCGTCACACCACCACCAAAAGGAGGTGTGAATCATTGCATTGTGCCGCAGTATCCTGGTACCTGTCTTACAGAGCTCAATGAGGGGAAAGTGAGTACTGTATTGCCCAAAGGTGGGACATGCAGGAAACATGAGTAGGTGGATTAGGGACCCTGCAGACCTGGACTCTACCTGGCACAGAGTTTTGAGCATTTTGTAAGCAGTGGAGCCTAAGGGAGCAGCTGCTTTCTAGCTAAGACAAGTATGAAAGTTAAGGATAGGTATTGTTGTTAATGGTGTGCAATCTGAACAAAGGTGTGTTACAAGTGGTATGCCACATGGTTCTGTGCTGGGCCTCATTCTTTTATGTTTGTAGGTGATAAAGAAGAAGGCTTGGTAGGAAAAGTTTGCCTGTTTGCTGATGATACAAAGGTGAGAGTATACTCCTGGAGGAGGATGCAGCACTCAAAATGATTTAGCTTTACTGGATAAATGGTAGAAATGGTAAAAATTTGAGTTTAATGTCTCTAAAAGTAAAAGCATGCGTTTGGGTAGATGGAATCCCTGCTCTGAGTACTGTATGGACAGTACTGTTAGCCAGGACTTCGAAGGCGACATATTTAGGGATACTGATTACTGATAGCTGCAAGATGAGCAAAAGCAAGCAGGATGCTCAGCTGCATAGCTCGAGGCATTACCGGTAGGAAGAGGGAGGTTAGAGAGACCTGGTGAGGCCACAGCTAGAATACGGTGTACAGCGCTGGAGACCTTACCTGCAAAAAGACTTTACTTTAATAGAACGGGTCAGGAGAGACTTAAAGAACTTAATTTGTACAATCTAGAGGAAAGAAGCGAGAGGGGGGACATGATTGAGACCATTTAAATGTGTGAATGAATTGGATAAGGCTGTGTGTATGTGTGGAGCTCATTTGCGGTAATCAGAGAGCCACTCACTGCGTGTAATGAGATATGCCGCACATTGCCTGCAATGGGGGATGCCGCTCACTGTCTGTCTGGGGGGGGGGGGGGGAGGTTTGCACACTGCCTGGTGTTGGGTGACTGGGAGCAGGATTTTAGCACACCATTTGGTTCAGAATATTATTTTTTCCCCTCCTCTTAACCCTGGGTGTGTCTTATGGTCGAAACATGCGATAATCTCTTTATATGATTAAAACTAGAGTGGAGGTGAAATATTGAGGATATCGTTGTCGTAGCTGTGTTACTGATTCATTGATATGCAAAAGATAATGCAGAATAACAAACTTCTGTCAGAATTAGTAATATTTACTTTTTTACTCTTTTACAGGTAAGAAAATATAATTTTCTTCAAGTGTGAAATTCTCTTGTTGTGCGTAAGTATGAATCTCCGCTCCTATGTTTATTAAGGAATGATTTAAACATGGAGGTTGGCGGTGGATAGAATTTAATTCCTCTACCTGCCTGACCTTGTCTGTATGTGCTCTGAACTCTTAAGTGTTTTTTTTTCCTTTTTATTTTTCGCTGGCTGAATGTCACATGAAGCTGCTCAGTACTGAAACACCTAATACCCACCACCCGCCATCCATCTAAGTGTCTGTCTTTTAATAGACAATTCCAGGCAACACTAGGGATCCTAAATTCTAACTTTCCATTCTCTTCTAGTAAGAACATTTCATTTCAGTTCCCTTGTATTTTTTGATTAGTGTTATAGTAATAGAGCTAATAGTGTCCTTTGTGTGCTAATGCACACTTGGAATTTTACCTCTGCGTTTCTCCCACCCGTAGATTTGTGAACAACACACTTTGGTGAACACACCAGTGAATAAACACTATATTAGTGACTTGACAAAAGTGAATTACACACAGTGGACACACAAGTGAATAAACAACATATCAGTGGCTACACACAGGTGTATACCATACTAAGGGGCAGTAAACCGTACATGTGACCGGAGAGGTGGGCTGCCCTAACCTCGGTGGGGCAGGGGAGCAGTTGGGGGATTAGGTGCCTTGGTCAAGGGAACGTTAGTCATGCTCCATGGCTGGGAACCTGGCACTCTCCAGTCAAGGCCGATTCCCTACCTCTAGGCCATGACTGCCCTAGTGGGCCAAATCGGGCCACAGATTACAGCTCTCTGTTATTGTGTGACCCCATTCTGGAGAACAGGAAATATGTACAAAAAAAATTAAGAGGGTCTTCAACCAAATCTCTCCCCTTGTCAACCCCTACCTTCCCCTGCGCTAAGCATGATTCATGCTAGTAAATTGAAAAACTGACCTGATCACCAGGATTCTCATCTTCGGGGGGCAGACACTTTGAGCGGCAGTTCAGTCAGCCAATGCCAGCAGCAGCTACTGCTGCTGGGATTGAGAGACTGACCTGTCATTCCATTTCTTGTCACAACGCCTGCTCCCTACATCGGATGGACCTCCGCTAGGAAAAGACAACTTTTCCAATGCAGAACCCAAGGATGGCGTGAGGGAAGCGATTAGAATAATTTAATGCCCCTGTAGCCTTCCCTGGCATGAGTAGGATTACAGCAATCAGGTGTGTATGTTTTTGTGATTAAAGGGATTGTCCACCCAAATAAAAAAAATAAAATGGTGTTTTCCTTTTGTCCCTTTTGCAGCTGATCGATCTTTCACCAGTGAGCAGCAATCCCTGATCCTGGATTGCATGCTGTAGCTCCTGCAATCAGTCAAAGAGGCACTGTCATGCCCTCTCTATTCATTACAATGGAGTGGGCGTGTCAGGCCTCTGCACACCTGGTCCATTGCAGTGAATGGAGAGGACTAGTTGCCTTGATTTATTCCTACAGATAAAGTCGATATTTTACTTCCCATTTAAAGCGCTTAGCTCCAATGTACGATCAGGAGGCTGGAGCTGTGTCAGTAAATTAAAAAAATAAAACCTTAATCAAGCTCAATGTTTTGGTAGGGAAACCTACAGTGGACTGGAGATCCCTTGACTTGTAATAAGTCTTTTTAGCATAAATACTTACCTGTTTCACACAGACATGCCGTCCCCTGAAAGCTCCACTGTGTGTCAAACATCCTCCTGTTGATCTGCTTGTTTCACCTGTCTGTCCAGTGGTTAAGGGCAGCTTGACTATGGTTTTGGTCCATTCCCCAGGGTTATCCCGCTTTGGGATGCCCGCTTTGTGAACCCCTCCATCGATCCAGAAAAACTCACCTTTCCCCTGTGCCAAGGCACGGGCGCACAGCCGATCAGAGTGCTTGGCTCCATTTGGCCCTTTAGGCTAAGAATTGGCTAAGAGAGGCCTCCACCCCCTGCAGTGGAGCCACTGGGTGGGCCTAGCTGCATGAAGTATTTGGTCCTTAAAGGAGCACTATCACGAAATTGTGTTATATTAAAAACCCGTATAAATACATTGACTAATGAGAGGAGGGGTCACTTATACACCCGAACTGAATAAAACTCCCAGCAAGCTTGTGGATTTCTTCTCCTGGTAGGAATAAAATCCAGGGGTGACAGGTTTAGTCTATGAGGGGTGACAGAACCTGTCACCTGATTTCCCCTTGCTTCCATTAATAAAAATAAAAAACAAGCCTGGCTGGATATTTCTTGATGTCAGATGTATTAGTGACCTCTCCCACGGCCATCCAGCATCTTTATATGGATTTTTATTATTGGCCCATTTTTTCACGATAGTGCTCCTTTAATAAAAGATGCTGCCTCGGAAGGTATCCAGCAGGGCTTTGGGAATAAGAATGTTTTTTCCTAGTGCACAGCACGGCCTGTTTCATGTAGTCCTTACATCTGGTATTCCGCCACAAGGTGGCGCAGTGTACTGCAGAAGATTTGTGGCTCCTCCCGGCTCCATATAAAAACGGAATTACCCATAGACCTCGAGTGTTTCCTCTGCAGTAATACTGCGAAGATAGAAGATGGCTTTCTATGTTTCACGGGCGAGCGGGGCAACCAAGCCTGCGACCCTGCAAGTTTGTCTCCACCCGTTTCCGGACCCTATTTGCCTCCCAGCCTCGGCTGTCGGATCGGGTGATGGTAGAGGAGCACTAGGGTCAGGTGCTCGGGGAGTGCTGCTCCAAGCCGCAGACCCTGTACAACAAAGGGTAGCTGGCCATAGGCTTTTTTATGGTGAGCCTGCTGAGGAATGAAGAAGCACTGCTGTCGCTATGGTGTAGGGGGTGAGTTGTGCTTGGGGACTTGTGTTCCTGACCAGTATTCCCTTTTTCTGTCTTTCTTTCTTGGAGTGTTTGTCTCTTTTGCCCCCCTCCCTTTCCTCTGGGCCCCTTTTGGACGGTTCCCGCCGCTGCCTGCCTCTCCTCCGCTCCCCCTCTCCCCGACGGGTGTCGTGGGGGGGGGGGCAGGGTGGTGGTGACGGTTGTGGGTGGTGCCCCGCTCTTTGTCTCTTGCCGTCGCTGTGGGCGTACTGTGCTCCGCGGAGGGCGACGCTTTTACTGCTGTTTTTACTACAGACTGTCATGGCGCTGGCGCCGGGTCACGTGGGTGCGTTTTCGCGCTCTTGGTGGGGGCGGCGCCGGGGGATGACGCATATCGCGTCATGCTCCTGCGGCCCGCCCCTCGAGGTGCTCGTTTGCGGCGCCATCTTGCCTGCATGCTGCGTTGCGTGTGCTCTGAATTCCGGAGGCTTATTGTCAGCGCGGGCTGCTGCGGTGACTCTGCCCTTTTTGATCTACCCTCCGCGGATCCTTTGACTGTATTCTGGTCGCCTGTGTATGCTGCGCGCGTTGCACTCTTGGTCCGTGAGTCCCATATGGTTTTTTTTTCTTGTGGGGCATGTGCTGCGGGATACTTATGGGTATTTTTGATTATGTCTTTCAGGCGGGATAACAGTGTATTGTGGTTTCTCCCAGTCCTATCCTTCCCTCCCCCCGTGTTCCATCTGGGTCCTCTCTGTGGGCATCCCTTGGGGGGCATCCCGGGTGGCTTTTATTAGCCCTTACCCTATACTGGCCTATTGTGCCTGTGATAATCACCATATGGAGGCTTCTGGGGATAGCGTGCTCTAGGGTCCTTCGGGGCAGCCTCGGCTATGTGTCATGTGCGGGGCATCCCCTTTGAGTGGTTGTGGCGCGGTTTGTGTGCCGCGCGCCCAAGGTATTATTGCGGACCAGGCTGGGTTGGGTGCTTCTCTTCCCAGTTCTGCGCTCCCTCCAGCATCTCCTACTCCCCCGTGCCTGCATTTAGCCCCCAGTGAGGGGGATACTAGCAGGGGGTCCCAATCTGATCTGGCACTACGCGTGGCCCGACCTGTGATGGGCAAGGCATCTGGCAAGAAGCGGCATCTTGACACCGCGCCTTCCCTCTTTGCCGAGGAGGATGAGGGCCTTCATGTGTTTGGCGGCCGTGACTCTCTAGAGGAGGGGGAGCTTTTCCATGATTCAGTCTCCTCTGGGGGCCAGCAGGAAGGTTACGACAGAGACCTGGGGTCTGCCTCTGATGAGGATACCTGGCTCCCTGATGACACTGTTATCGGACATTTTTGAGACATTGCACATCGCCCCCCCCCTAAGGTGGCGAAGAGGAGGCAGGGTGAGCTCTTTCGCCCTGACAAACAACGTTTGGAGTTCCCGGAGCAGGGCTATTTCTCCAATATGGTGCTCAAGGAGTGGGAACGTCCTAACATAATGCCCACGGTGCCCAAGGGTTTGGACAGAAGGTATCCCTTCTCGGCTGATCAGGTTAAGCGCTGGTCCTGTCCCCCTGAGGTGGACGCTCCTGTTCTAGGACTATCTAATACTTTAGTCATGCCATCCCCTGACACTAATACACTGACAGCGCGGACCGGCGTATGGATCAGCTGGCCTTTCATGCTTTCACCTTTGTAGGGGCAGGCCTGCGTCTGGTTTGTGCCGCAGCCATTCCGGCCATTGTCCTTAAGAAGAAGCTCAAGTGTCTCGCTGATGGCGCCATGGCTGGTAGGAGAAGGAAGGATTATAGGGCCCCCTTGCTTTGCTCTGATTTTGTTGCCTTTGTGCTGGCTGCCATGGATGATGCCATCCGGCTGGGAGGCAGGGCTTCGGCTCTCTTGGTGGCTATGCGCTGGTCTGCTTGGCTGCGCCAGTGGGCAGCTGACACTGCAGCTAAGAAGTCCCTCATCGGGATCCCCTTCACGGGGCTTCGTCTCTTTGGTGAGCGTCTGGATGTTCTGGCCAAGGATGGTAGGCTACCTCAGCGTAGAAAGCAGTCCTGGCCCTTTCGGGGGTCTTCCACTTCCTCCTTCGGTGGCTCAAGGGGAGGTTGTGGCGCACACTTTTTTGGTAGCCGCAGAGACTCCTGGGGCCTTGGCAGATCCCGTGGTCGTCCCGGTCTTTCATGGGGCTCCAAGCCAAAACCCCCTCCCAAGGCCCCTCAGGCATGAGGAGACACCCTCACCCGTCCGGGTGGGGGGACAGCTTCGGCTCTTTGCTCACGTCTGGGGCTTCGCGTCTCAGACCGGTGGATTCAGGAGGTGGTGTCCTCCGGTTACAAGATAGAGTTTGCAGCCTGGCCGCCCCCAAGATTTCTCAGATCCCGGATACCTCAGAATCCTCTGTCAGCTCAGGGGCTGCGCCTAGCAGTGCAACACCTCCTTGGAATCTGGAGTCATCTGTCCGGTACCTCACTAGGAACAGGGTCAGAGGTACTATTCCAATCTATTCAGTGCCCAAAAAGGACGGTTCTCTGAGGCCCATCCTGGACTTGAAGGGTCTCAACAGGTTTGGCTGGTTCAAGTATTTTCGCATGGAGACGCTACGCTGTCAGTTCCCTTCGGCCGGGCGACTTCATGACCACTGTGGACATCAAGGATGCCTATCTTAACATACCAATCTTTCCAGGTCATCAGAGATTCTTGAGGTTCGTTCTGGAGGATCAGCATTACCAATTTGTGACCTTACCGTTCGGTATCAGCTCGGCCCCTGGGGTGTTCACCAAGGTGCTGGTGGGCGTAATGGCCCTTCTGAGGAACCAGGGCATTCGCATCCTCCCTTACCTGGACGACATTCTGATTGCTGCTTATTCTCTTCGTCAGGCCGAGAAGGATACTCAGGTGGTGACCTCCACTCTTGAGTCCTTCGGCTGGGTGATCAACTATCCCAAGTCTTCACTGTCTCCGTCTTTGGCGAGGTCCTTTCTGGGCATGACTCTGGATACCTCTCAGGTCAAGGTAATTCTCCCTCAGCAGAAAGTGGAGGGCCTTCAGATGCAGGCACGGGCCCTGCTCTTGTGTCCTTATTCCTCCTTTCGGCAGGGGATGCAGTTAGTGGGCCTGATGGTGTCCTGCTTCGAGGCGGTTCCCTTTGCTCAGTTCCACATGAGATCCCTTCAGTTGCATCTCCTGTCAGTTTGGAATCGGGATCCTGTGTCCCTGGATCAGGAATTTGTTCTGTCCCCTCTGGCCAGGAAATCCCTCTCGTGGTGGTTGGATTCAAGGAATCTTCTAGTGGGCAGGACCTTTCTGCCTCCGTTCTGGGAGATTGTCACCACAGATGCCAGTCTGACCGGTTGGAGGGGGGGGGAGTTTGGAAGTCTCTGAAATTCCAGGGTCAGTGGGGCCCCCAGGAGGCCCATGCACCCATCAACATTCTAGAGCTGCGGGCTATCAGGTTGGTTCTCTCCCAGTTGAATCCTCACCTTCGGGGTCGGGCTGTTCAGATCCGCTCGGACAACCAGACGGCAGGGAGGGACTCGGAGCAAGCGAGCCCTCAAAGAAGTGTCCCTGATACTGTCTTGGGCGGAAGAGAATGTTCCCTGCATCTCGGCGGTCTACATTCCAGGGTTGGAGAATCAGGAGGCAGACTCCCTGAGCAGGGGGACGTCTCGGCTGGGGGAATGGTCTCTCAGCAACAAGGTTTTTCAGTCCCTGTGTCGTTGCTGGTGTCTGCCGGATGTGGACCTGTTTGCATCCCGTCACAATCACAAGCTTCCAAGATTTGTCTCCCTGTCTCAGGATCCTCTGGCCTTCCCCATGGATGTGCTAACAATTCTATGGACAGAGTTTCGTCTCCTCTATTTATTTCCTCCCTTCCTCTGCTAGGCCGGGTGCTGCACAAGATAGTCCAGGAGGGGGTACCGGCCATTCTGGTGGCCCCCTGTTGGCCAAGGAGTGTGTGGTTCGCAGACGTTGTGCAGTTGGCAGTGGATCGGTACGTCTTGCCCAAGGATCCAGAACTTCTCACTCAGGGACAGCTGCGCCATCCCAATTTACAAACGCTGGCTTTATTGGCTTGAGTGCTGAAACCTCCATCTTGATGGAAAAGGGGTTGCTGGCCTCTGTTGTTGATACCATGATTCGGGCCCGAAAGAGGTCCTCGTCTTTTATCAACTACAGGGTCTGGCATGCTTACATTGCCTGGTGTGAGTATAAGTCTCTCCCTTGTCGGGTGTTTTCTATCCCCAGGATTCTGGAGTTTCTACAACATGGTTTGGATTCGGCCTTCAACTTAGTACCCTCAAGAGACAGGTGTCAGCTCTGGCAATTTTTTTCTAAAGATCCTTTGCCAATCACAGGATGGTTAAGACCTTCTTCCAGGGAGTTACTCATGTGTGTCCGCTGCGTAAGCCTATGTTACCGGTTTGGGACTTAAATTTGGTGTTGTTGGCTCTACAGGGTCCTCCCTTTGAACCTATACGTGCGGCTGCATTGCCCATTCTGACTCTTAAGGTGGCCTTTTTGGTGGCTATTACTTCGGTCAGGCGAGTTTCTGAGCTGGCGGTGCTTTCCGTGAAACCTCATTATTTCGGCTTAAACCAGATTTCTTGCCCAAGGTTGTGTCTGCTTTTCATCTCAATCAGGACATTGTTTTGCCTTCCTTGTGTCCTAACCCTGCTAATTCTAAGGAACGAACCCTTCATTCTCTGGATGTTGTCAGGGCATTGAAGTTTTATTTGGTTGCTACTGAGTCTTTTGGGAAATCTGATGCTCTTTTTGTTCTTCCTTCTGGACCTAGGAAGGGTTTGCCTCCGGCCAAGTCTACTATCAGCAAGTGGATCCGTCAGGGGGTGGAGCAGGCCTATTCTGCTAAGGGGAAGGAACCTCCCTTCCGCCTTACTGCTCATTCTACTCGTGCTATTGGTGCTTCTTGGGCTTTTCAGCACCAAGCTTCTGTTGAGCAAGTTTGTAAGGCCGCTACTTGGTCTTTTGTTCATACTTTTTCCAAGTTTTACAAGGTTGATGTTAAGGCCTCATGCCTCATCTGATGCTGCTTTTGGCCGAAAGGTACTTCAGGCGGTAGTGGTTTGAACTGTCCGCCGTTACTCTTTTGGGATCCCACCCTACCTTACGGACACTGCTTTTGGATGTCCCAGATGTAAGGACTACATGAAACAGACCGTGCTGTGCACTAGGAAAAATACAATTCTGTGAGTACTCACCTGTAGAATTGTTTTTACTATGCACAGCACGGCCTGTTTCATCCCTCCCTTGTTATCGTTATCTTTGGTTGCCTTTGTATGGTGATTTGTTCCAAAGTTAGTTGTGAGGGTTCTTTTTACCTTCCTTACCTTTTTACCTTCTACCTCCCGGCTTCTTGTATAACTGCTTTTCAAGACTGGAGGTCTATGGGTGATTCCGGTTTTTATATGGGGCCGGGAGGAGCCACAAATCTTCTGCAGTGCACTGCGCCACCTTGTGGCGGAATACCAGATGTAAGGACTACATGAAACAGGCTGTGCTGTGCATAGTAAAAACAATTCTACAGGTAAGTACTCACAGAATTGTATCATTGTGGTGTTGCAGTTAATACAGACAAACTGTAGCTCAGGAAGTTTACTACGTGATGCATTATAGGTCAACAGCAGAACGCCAAATACACCCACAATAGCAAATTTTACTAACCGCCTATTAATACGATTTGCGTCATTTCTACAGTAGTCTTGTAGATCAGTAAATTTTTCACAGACCCTTTGAAGCACCTCTTGCCTCTGCGCTGTAGGCTGGAGCGACGTTACTGCAGAGGGCTCTGTAATTAAACTCTCTTGTTCGGTGCTGGAATCAATGTTGTTTTAGCAGGTGATTCAGCATTACAGATGAGTAGATCCATCGGTGACTGCGTTTCTTCGAGCAGCGGGATTGAAAGCACTAAAGAGCCGCCAGCTACTTCCTGTCCTCTTCCCGCAGGGTAGCGGTAGCTGTAGACGCGGGGGATCTTGTGAGAGGAGGAATTATAGAGCTCCCTGTGATGATTACAATCAACATAAAAATTATGAGTCATTGACATTTTCTGGACCTCATGGGTAGCTTGTCTTCTGAGGTGGCCGCTCTTAATAACCGAGAGAAATGGAAAGTCTTAGCATGTCGTGTAAAGCATCATGCTCTGAGGCTGCTCGTTTGTTGGCTAAATGAAAGGAGCGATCCTGACCAGATGATGGTGTCTTTTCTTGCATTAATATTTCCTTTGGATCAATAAGCCATTTATATGTGTGAGAAATGCTACAGCACCTGGAAGCAGTGGCTTCAAAGCAGACCTCTTGCCCACTGTAGCAAACATGGATGTTTATGTGCGGATAAATGCCGTGTACACAACAATCAGGCTAGGGCCGGCGCAGGGTTATCCCTCAATAGCCTACTGAAACCTCTTACGAGGCCCACCAGTGCCGGATGCCGGTCATGCATATTCCTTGGGTCCAACATGGTGTGTAGTCAAGATGCAACCTCCCCCCCAACCGCCCACCTCAACTGGGTCTATACATTTCTAAAGGTGGTCCTGCTCCAAGGCACTCTGAACTGGGATAATCATGTGCTTTGAACTTGGATTTCTATAAGGTCATAAGCACAGGGTTGTCACCGGTTTAGGAAGCCCAGGGGACGGCAGACATAAGAGTGTAGATGCCAAATTGACTTTCCATTGGTACTTTTCAGTCATACCTCCCATGTGTCCCTGATTTGGAGGAACTCTCCCTCTTTTGAATGCATGTCCCTCATTGTTCTCATTTGTCCCTCTTTGAGGTGTAACATGCAGATCTGCATTAATAAATAATTGATGTACCTATTTAAAGTGTTTATATTGTTGTAACGGTTACAACCTCCTATCCATCAATTAAAAGGTGTGGCCTAAATTTAACAAAAAGTTGGTAGGTATGCCTCTCGGCGCACAACTCATTTAGCATACGCACTGCATCCAGCACCAGGCTCCATGTGCTAGGTCAACAGAAACTGCAGCACACAGTCACACCTGACACTTTCTATTGGGTTAGGTGTTGGCTTCCTTCAGTGTGTGTTGCCCTTTCTGAGCCCCTAATACACTGGCACACTGCACTGTGCTGCCATATATTCTATAGACTGTGCTGGAGCCTTTATGAAGGCAGCAATACATGTCTATGTACTGATAGCATCCTTTGTATACACTCTATTTTATATAAAAGTATCAGTGGGATGTGTAGACAGCTCTAAAGCATGAACCGTGGGGTATTCAAAGACTGGTCCAATATAGAGGTTGGTTTACTGCAAGTATTTCCCACGATACCATTTTCCTCTTACAGGCAATTGATATTCAAGTAACTGATTAGAAGTAACTGGTTGAGCAGCATCTGCTTCCTTCAGTGAGTCGATAACTGATTGAACAGTGACTGTTGCCTGCAATAAGCTATTCTTAGGAGACCTGTGAACTGGAATCAATAAAAAAACGGAATGAAACCACTGCAATCTACATGGCCAGGACATTAATTACACAGTGCCAATACTGAAGGTCAGGGCTGTAACCGGCTTCAGGTGGGCATGCAGGCATAATAATATACTTCGCCTGTAAGTGGGTCTTAGGGGACTTCAGACGTTTACGTGCCATGATGAGGTGACTAATATTAAGCTCATCCATGTGGCTTGTCATTGGAGTCATTTATTGTGCTCATCCCTCACCAGGCAGGGTGGATGCTCCTGAGAAGACTCTAGAGTGATGTGATCTGTATTGATCTGTGTGTGTGTTACATTGCTTTCTGTCAGCATGATTGATGTGCTTTATGGAGCTTTGAGGAGCAGCGCAGTACCTTATCTGCATATAGCTGAAGCTGAGGTGGTTTCAGGTAGTAAAACAATTACTTTTGTGTTGACTTGTCTATGCGTCTGTATTTGTTTTACAATATTTCTCAACAGCGGCTTCCATAATTAGCGTTTGAAACTTCAGTAACCAAGTGACCCTCCAGCCCTGCCACCCTAACCTAGCACTGAGGCAAGATGGGGGGTTACAAAGAGGAAAACTCTCACCTTATCCTCAGACCATCACCGATTCCCTGGTCTCTGTGCGGACGCTGCTGCGATTGACACAAAGCAGCATTCCCCGGGTCTGCACGCACTCCTGCCGCCTAGTCACTTGAATAGGTGGCTGGGAGCTTGCATGGAGCCGGTGGATGAGGCCCTGTGTTTTCATTCAAGATGGCGGCGCCCAGGGTCCAGAGCACCGGAGGAGTGGCACAGGCCCCTGTGTAAGGTAAGTTTTTTTTTCCCTCTTTCCTGCCTCAGTGTCAGGGTAGGGTGGCAGGAGGGGGGGGGGTCACTTGGTCACTGAAGTTCCCCTTTAAATGTCGCACTATGCAAAATTTCAAAATGTTGCCCCCCAAACACACATACATTGATTCTATGAAGGTGATAGAGAGTATCAATGTATGTTGGCAGTCACAAAGAGAGTGACACAAGAGGCAGATGGCGGAAGTATGGAAAGAAATAAAGTCTGCTGAGTCAGCAGAGTTGTCTGAATGGTGTCTCCTGGCACCCTCTTTAGAAAGATTCGGATGGCGCCCTCTGCAACTGCCCAGATTTCACAGCCCAAAGACTGGTCATGGCTGATAAACCTCTCCACCTGCATTTTAACCTCTTTTGTGGCTGATCAGATTCAGTTCTGAATATACTAAATGATTTTTCAGGAATTCCAAAACCCAGCCAATATCTGATGGAAATTGTTAGTGCTACTGAAGGGGAAGCTGGATTTACAGCAGTGTTCCCCAATCCCCTCCTAGAGAGTTACTAGCAAGTCATGTTTTGTGGATCTCCACATAGCTGCCAGTATAGGTCTGCTGCTGCACTAATTACTTTAAAGTGGACCAACACCCAGGGGGGATCGACCCGGGAATCTATAAGATTCCCGGACCGATCAGATCCCTCCCCGCGGGGCATCCGAAATCGGGATGTCCCGCGGGGAGGAACCCCCCAGGAGGCCCACAAACCTTACCTCAGCCCCGTTCCATCGGCGGCCGCGTCTCGCGCTTCCCTCTAGCAGGGCGCGCACCCGCGCCGGCCGTTTGTGAATGGCCGGCGCAGGCGCGCTCCCTGTTAGAGGGAAGCGTGAGACGTGGCCTCTAGAGCTCAGAGCCCGCTCCAGCCAATCACAGTGCGCCTCCAAGGCCGCTTGGACGCGCACTGTGATTGGCTGGAGCGGGGAGAGGTGAGTTTTTGGGGCGTTCTGGGGGGTTTCACACAGCGGGGCACCCCCGATCGGGGTGCCCCACCGAAGTGGACCAAAACCCAGGTTGGTCCACTTTAACTGTGCATCTGCATGGAGATCTGCAAAACATGGCCTGTCGGTGGCCCTTAAAGAGGGAATTGGGGAACACTGCTCTACACCTTGAAAAGCACAGGCTTTACTCTTGTTTCTCAGATTTCCCTTCTTGACAGGTTACATGCTATTATACTGCATTTCCTCTTTAGTTAGGGTCCAGAAGTTCCTATGTTGGGTTGCCAGTAAATTCCAGTAAATTGCGCTGGCTGTCAGTGACACTTATAGCTTCAGCTTCTGGTCCCATTGGGGATATTGGGGCATTACAGTAGGTAGGCCAGTGCAAGAACCATATGAAGTCCTAAGGCAAAGGCTGCCCAGTTTGATACGACTTCTGCCGTTAAAGCAGAGCGACAGTCTAAATAGAGTCTCTGTTCACTTCCTAACTTCTCTAGGTGGTATCCGGATTTGGGGAGCGGTGCACAAAGCAGCACGCTTCTCACCTTCTTCCAGGATCCAGCAGCTGTCTGCAGATTGCTCCTCTCTGCAGCGGCATCCCCACCTTCTCCACTTTGTGTGGCCAGCAACCTGATACCCTGCAGCTGCTCTTCAGAATGCCATGTTTGCCACAAGCAACTCAGCATCGTGCCGTTATACATTGCAGGGCATCTCGAATTAGGATGCTTCCTAGAGAAGGAACAAGCAGTCTGTTTCAAATTCCAACACACTTCCACATATGGGTTCAGCAACCCCCCCCCCCCCCAAGTAGGGAGTCAATTAGTGAAAGGACAACCAAAATTGTAGGTCATGCAGCATCCTCAGAAAGGTCCACCTTAAAATTATAGATAAAGTAAGAGCCCCCTGTTGTCCCCAGCCTAGGTTGTCACCACTGTTTTACCCCCCCCCCCCCTCCGGGTCGCCATCTACTGGATTGGGGATCCCACAGCCCTCCCTTGGCAACTCCACTGTGTACCTGCACCCCATCCATCAGACATTTGAGGGCAGAGGGAGTGGGAGTTTCACCGGGTGCTGCAGGTAATCTGCAACAGGTTGGGAGCTAGTGAGAAATAACTAGGTCTTAATTGGCTCATTACCTGCAGTAGTGAGAGTTGGAAACCTGTCACAGTGATAAGGGAATAATTGGCTGAACCCTTCCCCAGGAATCCAATGAATGTTAAGTCTCACAGGTCTGATTCTAGTTGTCAAAACTAGAGCTGTAAAACCAATTTCCTGCGCTACTACATTTGTTTTTGTTCCAGACATAAAGTAGCTTTACATAGATGTGTAATTCATATTCCAATAATTCATTATTATTACAAAAGCAGACATAAGATTATTGTAGATGTTAAACCCCATTACGGGCATTATATATTAAAGCATGGGTGGTCAGTCTATTTTTATCCAATAAAATTCTGATTGCAAATGATCCCCCTTTTGCCCGTTCTTGGCAGCCGGTACTTATGGCCAATGTTCCCTCTAAGCCGGAGAAGCTTCTGTGCGGAGTAGCGAGGGAGCTGGGCAATGTCCCATGAAAGGTGGGCAATTGGAAACCTCAGATAAAAACACTGGTATATCTACTTATAAACCAAAATAACGTATTAAACAAAAAGATATGATAGAATAGTTAATTTACACGCTATTACCCCCCAAACACTTTACTATCTACACACAACACTATTAACCCCACACATTGTTACAGCAAATCAAAAGTCTAAAGGACTCCAGGCACAGCTAATTCCTCTTCCGATTTGGGATGCCCCACTGTGTGAAACCCTGTCAGAACATTTCCATCAATCCCACAGTGCACATGCCGCTAGAGATGTTATCTCCCGGGCAGCGAGCTCTGCATTCATACAGAATAGATTGTCAGGTGACGCTGTCTGCTTTCTGAAAGTCTGCACATACACCATGGGAGCAAGATAAAAAAACTGGGGTTTTTCACACATAGAGGCATCCACATTTAGGTTTACTAGCTTTAAAGCCACATAAAATGTTTTCCCCTGCCCCCTCCCGACCCGAGTAATTCAGCCAGCTTAGAGGTGGCCCGACTTAAAGTGGACCAACACCCATGGGTGATCGGCCTGGGAAGCTTATAGATTCCTGGGCCGATCACCTCCCTCACCGCGGGGCATCCGAGATTGGGAAGTCCCGTGGTGAGGGACCCCCCCCAAAAATCCTTAGCTCATCGGCGGCGGCGGCGTTTGTGAATAGCCGGCACGGGCCCTGTAAGAGTGACGCACGGGAGGCGGCGGCGGACAGGCTCTCTTGTCCGTCTCTGTCACTCGCTTGGCCGGCGCGGTCACGTAGGAGCGGAGAGAGGTGAGTTTATCGGGGTTTCACACAGCGGGGCACCCCCATTCGGGTGCCCTGCCAAAGTGGACCAAAACCCAGGATTTTGACTATACCTAGTTTTGGTCCTTACTCCCGGGGCACCCCAGTTGGTGAAGCCCTGCTCTGTAAAACCACCCCAGGTCGCATGAACTAACTGACCTTTCCTTGGTCCTACGACACATGTGCCGCCTAATCAGCATGCTTGAGTGCGATGGATCGAGTTTGTCTAGGCTCGTCTAAGAAGTCTAGCCGAGCTCACCGGTGGTCGCATCCTCTCTACCCTCTAACAGGGAGTGTGTCCATGCCAGCCATTTACAAATGCCTGATGCTGGCGTGCGCCCAACTAAAGGAATAGCGGGAAAGCAGCACTTTTTGCGCATGCAGCGTTGGACCGGGGGAGAAAGGGAGTATACTAGGGGACCTGGGGGTTTCACACAGGGCATCCCAATTCTGGGTGCTCTGAGGGAAGGGAGAATGGCCAGTTGTTTTCGGTCCACTTTAAAATGAACCCTTGCAAAACGGTCCTGGAATCTAAAAGATTCCAGGGCTGGTCACTGGTATTCTCCCAGAGCATCCCAAATCAGGATGCACCACTGTGTAAAACCTTGGTGATGCAACACTCACCTACTTTCTGGCTCCCTAGCCAATGTAAACACAGCGCCCACACAATTGCTTAAAACAAGAGCCATTGGCCGGTCATTTATTATGCATGCAAACGGCTCTGATTGGACGAGAGCACTTACATGCACTTTAGGACGGGTAACGTGTGTTGTTCTGGGCCTTCTGGGGGGGTTTCATACAGAAGGGCATCCCAAATTGGGATGCCCCTAGAGTACATTAAAAAACGGGATAGTTACAATCCCGGGTTTTGTCCTGCTTTAAACCACACACTTGTTAGAGGCTTACCTCCCAAGCAAGCAGACACAGCCATTGATGAAAGAGTGGGCAATCCGGTGGTCAGTCACGTGTTCTGGTGGCCGTTTGTACGATGGGGTGGGAGATTAGAAAGCCCTCAGCCTGTGCTGCCTCATTCATTGGTGGATCAGCGGCTGGGACCACACCCCTCAACTCTCACAGCTAGCCAGCTCTGTCATGCTAAAGAGACAGCACGGCAGGCAGGGGAGCACGTGTGCGCGTGTTCTGGGGGTGGGTGCCCGAGATCATGTTCCGAGGACTCAACAATGAAAACCTCATTGAAAAAAAAAAAAGCAGCCAGCACACAGCGCCAGTTTGACTCTGCTTCCTGCGGTCCTCCTGTGCTCGGCCGCTGCTCTAGCTGAGCTGCACACTTCTAGAGGGGACGGGACAGTGGCACCTCCTGGCAGTAGACGAGCAGGGGGAATGGGGGCGGGGACTACACATCGTCATGCCGCTCCACCCAGCCAATGCTGCGGCGCCAGCGACAGACGGAGGGTGGGATGTAGGGCCCCACTGAGCCACCAATGTAAAAAAAAATGACAGCTGCGCGGACGCCGGGCAGAGCTGCGCGCCCGGGGAGCTGGCGGTGCGCGGCCGCGCTCCCGCGCAGCTTACAGGGAACACTGCTTATGGCTTCCTCTTTCTTTGCTGGGACTTTATTTTGCCAGGCACACTAACTGCTGCAACATCTGTGGAAAGTGGCTAAAGACCTGTAGTCGGGGTCTACAGAATGGGTGCGTTTAAAGTATCAGACCTGTGATGCCAGGTCAGGGCTATTTTTTCTTATGTTCTATTCCTAAAACGTGTACCACCACTTCAGGGGGAACCCAGTGTGGGATGACTTCCCAGCTAAAGGATTACAAAAAAGTATTTTGCATGATTTGGTGCTTTTAATGGTTCTTTAACTGGAGTGGTGTTTGATTGGAATGCGTTGGATGAGGTGGTGTAAACCGACCTAAAGTCTAAAAGTTTTAGATTTTATTTAATTCCCTACCTAGAGTGAAGGTGGAAGATATTTTGGCATGTTCCATTGCGTAAAAACCTGCAGCCTTGCTGTAATTTACACGCACCTTGATTTGGGATCCAGCGGTGTAGCTTTTCTTTGCCGCAGCATCCTTGCTCCTTCTGCTCTGAGCACACCCGCTAGTATACAATCAGATCAGCCTCATGCATAGAGCATGGTTATTACCCATCTCTCCATACTTAGATGAGGGTAGTGTTCAGGGAGTGGGTGTCTTCTGGGCATAAGGGGATTTTAGTTTAATATTTCTTTTATTGAGATTTTATACATAACATAGGAAAAAGAGAAGAAAAAAAAAAAAAAGAACACGATACATGGAACGAAAAACCAGTACAGGTTAGCACATACCCAGGGGTGAGTAGAGACAGCAGCGACCCCATACGTAGGTCGACTCAGTTCCACCTACAAAATCCGGCGGCATTAATCTCTCTCCATCCTCGCCCCCAGGAGGCGCCAATGGATGGGTGGAAGCCAGAGGAACCATCAAAGTTGTTTGCATCTCATACGCCCACCGATCATCTCCCAGTGACAGGCTATTTACAAGCCAGGGATATCTAGAGTGAGCCTATCGGTGCGTGTCACCAAAAGCGGCCACAGACATAAAGGGAGATACAAAGGGCTTTTTATAATGCAGCGCCACATCAGACGCTCAATCCCCACATGGCGCCCTGGCCCCCGCTGACCTGTTAAATCTATTAATACACTCACTCTGTGGTCTACCCCTAGGGGGACAACAGGCAAGCCAGCAGGGGGGCCCAAGGATAAGAGAGGACCACTGCACGTCTCAACTCCGGGGTACGGGGAGGGGGAGAAGGGGGGCAGGGCAACAACATTAGCGGGCAGGTCATAGGAAGGAAGGGGTAGAAGAGAGAGAAAAAGAGAAAGAGGGGAGAGAAGTGAAAGCAGAGCGAAGAACGCTCGCCCCAGCCAGGTTGGTTCTCAGCTAATGCCCACTCCAGACCAAATTGGCATAAGGGGATTTTGAGGCACATGTGTGGGGTAGGGCTGTCCTAGGCCAGAGTGAGTACACAAATTATCCACATATTACTTTATTAGATGCTTGTTCATTGGTCAAACACGTGGTCAGCAAAACAGTAGATTTACACAACAGTGGTTACTGTCAGTGTTGACATAGCACTCTTACATGCTCTGCGAGTAGTCACACCATGTGATCCTTCTGCAGGTCTACTTGGTTGTCCTCTGCTGGCTCTTACTGCTGGTATTATCAGTTGGCTTCTAACCTCCTTTCTTCTGTCTAGCTGATATACAGGATCCCCTTTCAAAAAATCAATTAGACTGTATTCCCAATCAGGGTTCCCAAGTTTTTCTATTACATATCCCTTCCCCTGTTCTAATTGTATCAAGTAGCCCCTGGGTGGCAGGCATGGGTTGCTAGTTAACCTATAAGCACCATTTAAAGTGGACCAACACCCAGGATTTTGACTATCCTGGGTTTTGGTCCACTTCGGCGGGGCACCCCGATCGGGGGTGCCCCGCTGTGTGAAACCCCCCAGAAACCCCAAAAAACTCACCTCTCAACGCTCCCACGTGAGCGCCGCAGCCAATCCCCGCCAACGTCCAGGCGGGGATCAGGAACGTCCAAGCCGCTTCCGCCGACGCCGCCTCCCGCGCGTCACTCTCGGCGCGCGCGCCCCCGCCGGCCATTCACAGAGGGCCGGCGCGGGCGCGCGCACGTCTGGAGGGGCGCGCGGGAGGCGGCGGAAGCGGCGGCGGAAGCGGCGGCGGATCAGGTAAGGTCTTTTTGGGGTTTCTGGGGGGTTTCACCCCGCGGGACATCCCGATCTCGGATGTCCCGCGGGGTGGGAGGTGATCGGCCCGGGAATCTTATAGATTTCCGGGCCGATCACCCCTGGGTGTTGGTCCTCTTTAAAGTACAAGAAGGCACATGAATAGTTGTTACCACCTTGGAGCAGTTTTTTTTTACTTTTGGAGCAATTAAGGTGTGGGCAGAATATAGATAGCAGGAGATCTCTTTGGGATACAGGTGAGTCTACAACCTTATTGAGTATCAATCGATGAAATCTAATACTAGCACCACTGGTTGGAATGTTCTAGATGGTTCTCAAATTCTATATCTCTCCTCCCTGATATGAATAGTTACATAGTTAGTACAGTTGAAAAAAGACTCCATCAAGTTGTCCAAGTTATTACAGTTATTATTAATCTACTATATTACTGTGTTAGAAGCACATGGTATTGCATGTGATGGCAATGTAAAGATTTGCTGAATAAGGTTTCCTTTCACACTAGGGCGATCACCAGTGAAACATTGCCTATAGAGATCTATGAGCCCTTTCACATACCAGCTGGTCAATTGTGAGACGATCGCTTTGCCCCCCCAAAAAAAAGCAAATCACAAGTACACTGGAGGACGCGTTAGTGATAGCTATGCCTCGCTCCTCTGTGAAAGGATCCTAAGTGGAATACTCGCGCCTGTCTGGCCAAATGCTTATTAACTATTTCCTCATTTCTATCTAATCTGTATATAGAAAGCAAAGCTGCACTATTCATTATCCACTTCAATTAATATCTTCTGCCGTTGTGCTCAAATCTATCTACTAAGGTTCTAGGAACATTCAGCGCCATTGTACCTAATTGCGTTCCACGGCCAGACCTTCTGTAGGTTCCAGTTAATTTCCTCTTTTCATATTAAAGATAAGTTTCTGTACAAGTTGACAGGAAGTAGATTGGTCAATGTTAAACCCATTATCTAGCCATTAATTATTCGCACAGGGGATTGAAATCTATTACAAGGTGTTTATACTTCTCATTATCAAGGAAGAGAAATTCTTGAAATTACACGCTCCAAAGGTCAGAATGCTGACCAGTTAAATGAGTAAGTCCGCCTCTACTTCGTTGTCCTGGTAGAAAAAAATGCCTATGGAAGAGATCACAGTTTCTTTTAGTGCATTGCTGCATTTAGTTGGGATCACTAGATGGCGCCAGAGAATTTGGACTGCAGGCTTAGACGTACACTTGGGAGAATCATTAACAAGCAAAAAAATATATATTGTGCTTTGGTCTATGCAAAACTGATATATCAGCTCTGATTAGATGTTGGAGCAGCAAGTCTCCCAGTGACCTTTCATATTGTTGGGAGGGTGAAAGCATTACTCCCACCTTCTTTTTCTCCTGCTATGGTGTATATTAACCACCAGTAGAACAGTACAATCCAGGAATCTACATCTCCTGCTATGGAGGGGGTGTTGTATACATTGTGTCATTTGTATACAGTACAGGCATAATGCTTGTATGGGGCACATGTCCTGCTACCTTTTCTTCTCTGGGAGCGACTTGGGTCATTATCAGGGTTTGCTAGAAGGTATTTTGAAAAATATGGGGGGGGGGGGGGTTAGATGTGTGGATGGGATTCAGCATTCAGAGGCCTTTATATGGTATACTGTAAGTGGGTGGCAGTGTTCTATGAGATTAGTATGAGGAATGTCATCCATGTGCTATGAACCAATGTGTGGTCCACAAGTCCACTGCTCTCCCTGCCACCCTCTTTTGTCTCTTCTGTCTGGTGTGTTTGGCTTTTGTGCACACCTGTCTCCTGTGTTGTCTATTTGGTGTTCACTACCCTCTCACAGGTGTTTGTTATTCCTTCCCCTGTCTTCCCCTGTGATGCTGCTTACCTGTTCCCAGCCTGTAACACTGCTCACCTGTCTATTCCAGGTTAAATCCTTCCCTAATGAGCATCCCAGATAGCACAGTGTGTATTTCCCATATACTCCTCTTGATCCCACAATGCATGAACAGACCTCTGGCTGCATCACTACTCTGCGTGCTTGCTGCAACTAGAAGATTTGAAAGTCTTCCAGTGAGGTCGCACATGCCATAGCAAGTGGGAGATACTGAGTGCCTGGGATCGAGATAAGTATGCGGAGTGAACCAGTGAAAACGCCTAAAGACTGACAACTTATTTATTTTTGTCCACTTTAATGCAGTATTTTGCCACAACGCTTTGCATAGCTGTGCACTGACACAAAGAATTGATGGTCAGGAACTTGGCATTGGTGCATAAAATCATTGACGTATGCACGTAGCCCTTGGAATACTGTTGGGTGGGTGAGTTTGGTGCCCAGGCATCCGAATCTGGATGTACTAGGCTCACTTTCTGTGCCTACTCTAATGTGAGTATAATGGTTTTACAAAACATTTAGCACCGATTTCTTAAGTCTATCTGAGGGCAGAATAAGAATGTCTGCACTCCACTAACCTCCCTGCTGTCGCTACTGAGGCTTCCAGTGCACTTTTCATCAATTCATGCATTCTCTAGGCCAGCCAATAGATAAAAGCTCTAAGGGTAGGTGGTCAGGTGCCTCCTTTCTCCAATCAGTGAGGATGCCTGCTCTCTTACTCAAGGTTTAGAAGATATTGCACGCTTGGCCTGCACATAAGATATCACAGATACCAACTTCTGGTAAGGATCATGGGTAAATCCTGTTATTTTTGGTATGTAGGTGCCATGTAGTAAGTTTTTGTTTATAGAAAGCACTTTTTATAGAGGATAGCATCTCATTGTACAGTGCAAGACTTTCTATGACTGGCCTATAGTTTTTATGTTCTTTGCCAGGTAACAAACGGTCATTGTGGTCTCCCTTTTCAGCACTAGGTTTACTATAACCAGAAAAACCGAACCCAGAGCAACTGGGAGTGCTTACCTCTCAATTTCAGCAGCTAATTAGCTGAGATGTATGTCTGTGATCCCCATAACATGATACTTTTATTGAAAAGAAATGCCTTTCTATGTGTGTGAGTATTTTTTTGTTGTTGTTTCTTAATAAGATTGATAGCAGGGCCACATTTAATTTGGAGTGGATTCATTTTTACACCTTCCCGCTACTATAAGATTTTGGATTATGTTTGTCTGAATGGCCCTAAGGGGACGATAAGTCAGAAACCCCCCAAACAAGACCCCTTTTTAAAACTACACCTTTTACCGTATGCAAAACCACTTTTGGAAGTGTATTAACCCTTTAGTTGCTTCACAGGAATTAACACATTGTGGAAGGCTACATTTGAACATGAATTAATAGTATGTCATGTGTCAAGAAAGGGTTAAGTGTGGTCAGATGACTTTTTTTATAGAAACTAAAATTGTTATGATATCAGGCTGCAAAGCCAAAAGAAAAAAAACTCTCGGCATCTTTGCAACAGTATGCAGCTGTTTCCATGGCGACCAAATCCTTTGTATATTTCCTGAACGCAGGCTTTTTGTAACCCTATGTGTGCCATCCCCGACTGCCCAGCTGTGATCAAGTGTGTAAATAGAAAGTTTATTGTTGTTAACGCAAGCTAGGAAATCAGTTGAGAACTGTATCCAATAATTTAATGTAATTAGTTAGCTAATTAAAAAAAGGGCAGTTGTAATGGCTAAAGATTATCAACTAAAGGTAAAAGACAACCCTAGCTACCATTTCTATTTATGTTTAGTAGCATCTATAAAAGATAATAGATTTTTTAAATTAACTTTTGACCTACCTTATATGCTATTGTGATATTTTTAGTTCAGTGTCCATTTGTATTAAACATTTGTGAGAGGCAGAAGACGTGCTGTCTCTCATCTGTGTTATAGCTGGCTGGTGCCAGGGCAGAAGAGGAAAGATGTTCCCCTCTGCCGCTTTACACATGTTGACACATGAGGATTCAGAGAGTGGAGACAACTGACAGCAGCACCGGACGCTCACCTCCACAGTGAGGAAACCTCCTCCAACACATCCTTCCGACCGGAAGTGTGAGATTCGCTCTCCCTCCTCTGAGTGCTGCTGTCCCCCCTTCCTCCTCTCCCCTTTCAGGCCAGTGCCGGGAGCAAGAGCAGCGCAGTGCCACCCCCCTTCTGAGTGGTGCCGTCCCCTTCCTCCACTCTTCTCCAGGGCTGTCCTGAGAGCAAGAGTAGCGTGGCACCCCCCTTCCTCCTCTCTCCTCCTGGGCCAGTGCCAGGAGTGAGAGCAGCGTGGTACCCCCCCCCCTTCAGTGCAGTTCCCTCTCCGCCTCCCCAAAGCCCAGACAGAAGAGCCCACAAAGGCTATGTGGGCTTATAGCCTTCATGGCCGGGGGCCCACAGAGGCTGGCCCCACGCCCTGGTCTACAAGCCCTCCATAGCTGGTGCCCAGGCTGGTTATGCTGGGAAAGGGGGACCCCATGCCTTTTTTAACTATTAAGGGTTTTAACCCTTATAAATTAAATAAAATGAAGAGGAGGGACCCCACCCGTATTTTTTAAAAATGTAACCATTTATACTGTGGATAGTAGCTGTATTTTATTTGAAAAAGCACTCTTTTCACTTTTGGGGTCTTCTGGGCAGGAACGGGGGGGGGGGGGGCTACCGATACATATATGAGGTACCATTGTAAATGTGAGAAATGGGGCATTTACACGCAATATGGTTTTCTTTAAAAAAAAAAAAAATCACAAATTATTATTAAATATAAAAAATACACAAAATTATTATTAAAACACAGAAAAAATATGAACTAGAAATTTCATGTTAAAGCGCAAGCTCTGCTGAAGAGCAATATATAAGTTTCCTGTAAACTCCTGCAAAAATCACAGTTAAACATATCACACTCTTACGCTCATGCCTTACTTTGGGGTGTTTGGCTCCCTTGACAGTACCTATGCATGTTGGGTATTGTTCTGTTCGGGGGACCTTGCTGTTTCAGGTTTAACTTGTTGTTTTTCATGTATGCATATTGTTTTTTTTTTTTTTTTTAGGAAAATGTGGTTTTGATTCAGCTTTTTTATTCATTTTTGGGGAAACCATATGCAACCAAAGTATTCATCAATGGAATTCTTTCATAAAAAATGCACCCACTAAAACACGCCTGGTACGCCTAGAAAGCTTTTGGTGTGTACTTCTGGGAATATATAGTTTGTGGGAGGTGTTTCAAATGCAAAGGTGCGCATAGCAGTTGTATTTTATCTGCCAATCTTGTAAAGCGCTGTTTCAGTTTGGGGGAAAGGGTGTCTACTAGTACATATGTGGTACCATTGTAACCGTGAGAAATTAGGCTTTTACATGCAACATTTTTATATAATTTCCCTGGGAAATAACCTCAAAAACCACAAACATGTATAGCGCAAAATAGTGAAATTGGTTTGGCAACAGAGGGTAACAAAAACTCTAAGTAGGCTGCCAGTTAAAGGGTTACCTCTCGCCATGATAGTTGTGCCATAATAGTTCTGGCATCAAGGGAGAACCTGCAATAGAACATTTCAGCCTGCAAGCTTTTGGCACCCCCTGGAACGACCCCTGTAAAGCCAGCCAATGAGGGAGGTACAAAGGAGGTTAGAGGAGTTCTTGCAAAACTTTTTGACGGGTGGGTAATACCAATCTTTGAAGCAGCACAAATGAATTGGTATACTTTTATGATGGCTGATTTGTTAGGTTTTTTACAGATCCTTCTTCAAACACGACTGGCCTCAATAAGTCAGAGGCGGTAATTTATGTGCTAGAATTCATGTGCCTGGCGCCTCGGAGTTGAGGAGCATGGCAGGCGATTTGCACTCTGCCCATAATTACATAATTTTGTGGCTATATCTGCTAGCGATATAATGTCGGTATATTGAAATACATATTAAGTAACGCTGATTAAGTTAGCTGGGTTAATTGCAAATCGTATCGAATTTATAGCGGCGGTAATATCGTTGCTCTTTGCGAGGCGCTGTTGTATATTACCTTCAGGAATTGCTTGCCTCCCCTGACATCTCTGCGTGGCCTTGGAATAACATTTGTGCATACTTGTCGCTGACTTAGTCAGTACGCTGTGATTGTGTTGTGCAAAGCCAAGTGCGGGAAGAGGGGTGGAGTGAACTGTAAATCGCAACTCCTGGGAAGTTAGATGGTGACGAGCTAAGATAAACACACCCATGATAAACTTCAAAAACATTAAAGCGCCTACTCTTCCAAGGTGAAGCTAGGTCCTGTCACCAGCTGAGAGGTGACAGCCAAGCAAAGCATTAAGGGGATGGCAAAGAGAGCGCCAGAGAGCCTTTCAAATATGGCATGGCTCTCCTTTAAAGGATTGTTGTCTAATAAGCCCCTTTCAAACATATTACATTCAGTGCTAGTAAGAATATTAAGAATATTTCGTAGTTTTACTTTCCTTTAAATGTTCAGCTAGTGGATAAAATCAGGTCACAGCTTAGGGATTGTCCAGGCTTTAAAAGGGGGAAAAAAAACTATACTCACCTTTTATTCCAAGTGTGACATACACTCTGCTTCCACAGTCATGACATCTGGGTAATCTCCAGTAGAGGGCGAACTTCTGCAGAGATGAATGCCCTTTTTTTGTCCCTATTGCTGCCAGGACCTTTTCTAAATTAACCCTATTTGAGCCTCCTAGCCTTGGCTGCAGGTCCTGGTGAGGGTAGGCAGCACCTTGTGGTGTTGAAGGAGCTTTGCTCCCCCGTGAGACCCCATTACAAGGGGTAGGCGGTAGTCCCGGTTTGGGATGCCCTGTCCCTTTCCATTTCCTATGCCAAGATTCTGGCTTGGGCTATCCCCCTTCCGGGTCCCTTCCTTACCCTCCTGGGGGGGGGGGGGGGGGGAGTTGGCTTTTCCCACGGTTGGCCGTTTTTTCCTCATTTATTGTACAGGCAGTGTGAGTGTTGTGTGTGCACAGGAGTGTTTGGTGCTGACTGTTTTTTGTGTGCCTTGTGCTGACAGTCGTTTTTTCTTATTGATGCTTGGGGAGCTTCTCCCCCTCAGGCCGCGTCAGGGGGCGGGGCCGGGCCCTCGGCACGGCCTCGGTCACTCCTCCCCCTCTTTTTGGCGCTCTGATGCGGCCAGCCGACGGCTGGGATCCACATTGCCTGTCATTCTGGGAGGGGGGCGTGGCCGCCCCCCCCCCCTTCTCCTTCCCTTATTCACCATTTTGGCGCTCTGCTGTTGCTGCGGTTTTCCCCGGTCTGTAAGTGCCTGATGGCCCCTTCCTTAGCTTACGTGGGTGCCCCCCTTGTTATCATTTCTTTGTGACTGTTATCCCTTCATTATGTTTTTTAGATTGTTTTGGTGTGTGTGCATTTTAAGGGGTTTCTCCTGGTCTTTGAGTCCCTAGACTTAAATTGCTCACTAAAAATCCTCCCACTGGGACTTTAAAGGGGCATCCCGGGTTGCTTACAGCATAAATCCCCTACGGTCTTGCGACTGACCCTAAAAAATCACCATATGGAGGCTCCGCAGGATACCGGGTTCGGGTTCCCTTTGGGACATTCTCGGCCATGTGTGGGTTGTGGGGTATCCCTTACGGGTGAGGATGTGCTTATTTGCTTATTTGTATTCCATGTGCACAAAAGGCCATAAGGCGGCATTCGGGTACCCAGCCTTCTGGGTCGGCTCCCTCCGCTTCATCTCCTTCCCCTCCCTGCTTTATCCGTACCCCAAGTGACATGGTTGCTAGCGGGGAGTTTGCGCTTGGTTGGCCAGCATCGAGAAATTTATTGCTAGTGCGGTGGGCAAGAAGGCCCAGGCTAAAAAGAGGCCCAGGCGACTTGGGATGTTGATGATGATTCCCTTGATTGGTCGGATTATTACCCGTTAGAGGAGGGGGAATTGTATGAGGAGTGTGACAATGTACAGTTTTGTGATGCTGATGTTGGGCAGGCGCGGGGGGATGCCGTTGACACTACCAAGGTTTTGACACATCTCTTGGAGGTTTTGGATATTACCCCGCCTGAGGTGCCCCCTCTCCAACAAGTGGAATTTTTTGGTTCCCACACGCCTCGTTTGGAGTTCCCTACCCAAGGTCACTTTGATGCATTGATCCTTAAGGAATGGGAGAAACCTAGTCGGTTTCCGGGTGTTTCTCAGGGATGGGATAAGAAGTATCCTTTTCCGGTGGAAGCGGTTAAGCGCTGGTCTTCTCCTCCCGAGGTCGATGCGCTAGTTTTGGGATTGACTAACACCTCGGTGATTCACACCCCAGACGCCACTACCCTTAAGGATGGCGAGGATAAGCGCCTTGATCAGATGGCATGCCATGCTTTTGCCAGTGTGGGTTCGGCCTTGCGGCCTGTGTGTGCATCTGCACTGGTGTCTGTGGCTACTAGGTCTCTGATCAGGGACTGGTTAAGGGACGCTCACCTTGATACTGCCAGCGCTGAGTTCGCTACTCTTTGGTGTGAATTGTTCATGGATTTTGTCTTGGCTGATTTGGAAGACATTATTGTCATGTGTAGTAGGACTTCGTCCTTATTGGTGGCCATGCGCCGATCGGTCTGGCTCCGCCAGCAAGAAATCGCTCACAGCTCTCCCCTTCTTGGGTTCGCAGCTGTTTGGAGACAAGTTGGATGCTGTGGCAAAGGGAGGTAAGTTACCTCAGCGTAAGAAGCAGCGTCGCTCCTTTCGGGGGGCAGGCTCTTTCAATCCTTCCTTTCGAGGTGCCAGAGCTGTCAGAGGTTTGGCCTTCTCGGGTGTTAGAGGTTCTTCCTGGAACAGAGGCAGAGGTCGGGCCCGTCCCGCGTCTGCCTGGGGTTCCAAGCCTAAGCCCGCGGTTAAACCAGCTCAGCAATGAAGGGGTGCCCTCACCCGTTCGGGTGGGGGGACGGCTGAGGCTCTTCTTCCAGGTCTGGGCCCGGGAGGTCACAGACAATTGGATCTTGGAAGTGGTCTCCTCCGGGTACAAACTGGAGTTCGAGTACTGGCCTCCTCCAAGATTTTTAAGGTCTTGGGTGCCCTCGGACCCTCAGGCTGTACAGGTGCTCCTGTTAGCAGTCCAGAATCTTCTGGACATGGGAGTCATATGCCCGGTGCCTCCCTCGGAGAGAGGCAGGGGTTACTACTCCAATCTTTTCACGGTTCCCAAAAAGGATGGCTCCATGAGACCATTCTGGACCTAAAGATCCTCAACAGATTCGCATGAAGACTCTTCGCTCGGCCATCAATTCCCTTCGTCAAGGGGACTTTATGACATCCATAGACACCAAGGATGCGTATCTGCATGTTCCTATTTTTCCAGCGCATCAGAGATTCCTCAGGTTCGCGGTGGAGGATCAACATTTTCAGTTTGTAGCCCTTCCCTTCGGGTTGACCTCTGCGCCGAGGGTCTTCACCAAGGTTCTGGCGGGGATAATGCCACTGCTCAGAGCTCAGGACATTCGCATTGTGCCGTACCTGGATGACCTGCTAATCTCAGCTTCTTCCCTCCGGCAGGCGGAGCTGGACACACACCAGGTGGTGTCGACCCTGGAGAGGTTCAGGTGGGTGATCAACCGCCCCAAGTCCTCTCTCTCCCCATCAAGGGAGATTTCATTTCTGGGCATGAATCTGGATACCATTCTGGCCAGAGTGTTTCTGCCTCAGTCCAAGGTGCAGGGGATTCAGGAGCTGATCCGCCTTCTTCTGGCCATTCCTTGCCCTTCTATCCGACTGGGGATGAAACTGGTGGGAGTGATGGTGGCCTCCTTCGAGGCAGTCCCGTTTGCTCAGTTTCACATGAGATCTCTCCAACTTCACCTATTGACGCATTGGGACAGCTGTCCGCAGTCCTTGGATCAACTGTTCAGGATGTCTCCCAGGGTTCGGCAGTCCCTTCGGTGGTGGCTGGAGTCGAGCAACCTGTTGAGGGGCAGATCCTTTCTGGTTCCTCGCTGGGAGACGGTTACCACGGATGTCAGCCTGTCGGGCTGGGGAGGTTTCTGGAAAAGTCATCAGTTCAGCGGGGTGTGGGGTCCTCAGGAGGCTCACAACCCCATCGATGTCTTAGAGCTCAGAGCCATCCGGCTTGTCCTGTTACGGCTGACGTCGCACTTACAGGGTCTTCCGGTTCAGATTCGATCAGACAATCGGACGGCGGTAGCCTAATCAATCGCCAAGGAGGGACTTGCAGCAGGAGTGCCCTCAGGGAAGTCTCTCTGATCCTGCACTGGGCGGAGAGCAATGTTCCTTGCATTTCGGCAGTCTACATTCCGGGAGTGGAAAACCCGGAGGCGGATTCCCTGAGCAGGGGATCCTCTCGCCAAGGGGAATGGTCTCTCAATCCCGGGGTTTTTCGGTCCCTTTGTCACAAGTGGGGGACTCCGGAGGTGGATCTCTTTGCCTCATGGCACAATTACAAACTCCCGGCCTTTGTGTCTCTATCTCAGGATCCTCTAGATCTGGCAGTGGATGCCTTGTCCCTTGCCTGGAAGAATCTGGGGTTTCTGTACCTGTTTCCTCCCTTCTCCATGGTGGGCAAGGTGGTTCGCAAACTGGTTCTGGAAGGGGCACCAGCAATTCTGGTGGCTCCAAGGTGGCCAAGAAGGGTTTGGTACGCAGACGTTGTAAGGTTGGCGGTAGATCGGTAACGGCTTCTCATGTTTCCGGATCTGATTTCTCAGGGGTATCTTCTTTACCCCAATTTACAAACGCTGGCTTTGACGGCTTGGCTGCTGAAACCTTCATTCTGAAGGAGGAAGGTTTGTCTGAGGCTGTTGTTCAGACCTTGCTTAGAGCTAGGAAGCAGTCCTCTTCTGGCATTTACTATAGGACTTGGCGGTCCTATATTGACTGGTGTGAGGCTAGGGCCTGTTTTCGATTCCTAGGATTTTGGAGTTTCTTCAGCACGGTCTGGATCTTGGGTTCCAGCTTAGTACCTTGAAAGGGCAGGTCTCGGCTCTGTCTGTTTTCTTCCAAAGATCTTTTGCCTTACACCCGCTGGTTAAGACTTTTTTCCAGGGGGTTACTCATGTTTGGCCCCCTCGGAAGGCTTTGGTTCCTGTTTGGGATTTGAATTTGGTTCTTTCGGCTCTCCAGGATCCTCCTTTTGAGCCGCTACAGGATATTGCTCTTTCTGTTTTCACTCAAAAGGTTGCCTTCTTGGTGGCTATTACCTCTGTTTGGCGTGTCTCTGAGTTGGCGGCTCTGTCAATTCAGGCCCCTTACTTTGAAAGACACCAGGACAAGGTGGTCTTTCGCTTTAAGCCAGATTTCCTTCCTAAGGTGGTATCTGCCTTCCATCTCAATCAGGATATTGCTCTCCCTTCCTTGTGCCCTAAGCCTAGCAATGACAAGGAGAGGGTCCTGCACAATTTGGATGTTGTTCGCTGTGTTAAGTACTATTTGGTGACTACTTCTTCTTTCCGCAAGATGGACGCCTTTTTCGTGGTGCCCTGCGGGCCCAGGAAAGGTTTGGCGCCCGCCAAGTCTACCATTAGCAAATGGATTTGTCAGGCCATTGTTGGGGCCTATTCTGCTAAGGGTAGGTCTCCCCCCTTTTAAGGTCACTGCGCATTCTGCTCGTGCTGTTGGTGCGTCCTGGGCTTTTCAGCTCCAGGCTTCTGTTGACCAAGTTTGTAAGGCTGCTACTTGGTCTTCCGTTCATACTTTTTCCAAGTTTTACAAGGTTGATGTGCGGGCTTCAGCGGATGCTGTTTTTGGCTGCAAGGTTCTGCAAGCTGCAGTGGTTTAAGTTGGTGCATTCCTTTACTGTTTTTGGTTCCCACCCATGACGGACACTGCTATTGGATGTCCCAGATGTCATGACTGTATAGAAGCGGAGTGTATGTCACACTTGGAATAATACCGTTTTGTGAGTACTCACCTGTAAAACGGATATTATGAGTGTGACATACACTCCGCTTCACCCCACCCTTCTGGTATTCCGGATCCTTTATATGGGGAACCATTGTTTATGTTGTAAGTATTGTTATAATTGGTTCTTCCTGGTCCCCTTACTGCTATCTTACACTGGGGAATTAGCGGGAGGTCCCAGGCATTTATGGACTGGGAGGAGCTCCTTTTTTTGCATTCATCTCTGCAGAAGTTCGCCCTCTACTGGAGATTACCCAGATGTCATGACTGTGGAAGCGGAGTGTATGTCACAGTCATAATATCCGTTTTACAGGTGAGTACTCACAAAACGGTATTATCTCCTGCTGCCAAGAACTCCTATTCCAGTGCTTGAAAACACCTGATTTGCTCTTTCCTGTCCATGACCATGAGCCCTCAACCTCCACCTCAGTGATGAACACGCTGTCTTCAGTCACAATAACCCAGCCATGCTTACTCCAATCACTGCAATGAAGGGGCATGTCAGGACTAGGGTGTGCAAGGAAAACTCTTAGGGGGTTAATGAATACTTTCCTTTTCATAGGCAAGCACCCTTTAGGGAGGGGGCTTTTTTAATGCAAATGTTTTATTTTGCCTACAATCGTTCTCAAACTGTTTAGTAGAATAGTCAAATGTAAGAGTCACTCTAGTGTTTATTTTTTGCAGGCTGTGACTCTGTTTGGGGGGAGGGACATGGCCTAACTTCCTCTCTCCAGTTCCCAGACAGGAAGTGCATCCAGGGGTGTCTGTCACATCATCACAACCATACCATTCCTTTTAATACTTCTCATTTCTTCCAAAGCTCTGACAGACTTTAAATACAACAAAACCCAGGAATTTGACTTTCCCGGTTTTTGTTCTGTCCCCCCTAGTTGCCCTGCTATGTGACACCCCCCAGAGCAACGAGGTTATTCCTCGTCCCGCATGCTCTAGTCCAGTGAGAGCCTTCTGCCATGACTATGCCGCATCCCGACGACATGCGCGATCCCGTCCCAGCCTATCTGTGAAAACAATGAGAGCCATTTGCTGAATGACATAGTCACTGCAGATGGCTCTCATTGGGTGAGAGCCCGGGCATGAACCATTAGAATGAGGAAGAGGTGAGGGCATGCACGCTCCTGCGCCAGCATATCTGTGAAAACAATGAGAGCCATTTGCCAAATGACATAGTCATGGCAGATGGCTCTCATCGAGTGAGAGCCCGCGCATGTGCCATTGGAATGAGGGAGAGGTGAGCTAACAGCTGCGATCTTTACATTCCGGGGCCGTCGCTGGTGGGTTTTGTTCTGCTTTAAATTCATTGCACAGGTATAGCTAAGGGTTGGCAGTGTCCTAAACTCTTGATCGAGATATTGAGATTTGAAGTTTTATCTTTTTACCGATGATATCATGTGGGTGTGGTCTGGTTGCTGTTAGGCAAGTCTTTTTGCTTAGAATCCTCTTAAAATGATGTGCTCCCCTCTTTTGAGGCTGCCATCCAGCACACCAGACATAGGGGTTTAATCAGACCAGCACCCATTTTACAAAGCATGGGTGTTGGTCCACTCCAGGGGGCACCCTGATTGCCGGGGTCCCCTCCCCCCTTGATTGAGCACTGTAAAGCCCCCAAATTTTACTGACGACTCACTCCCTCTGGGAAATGCAGCCCTGAGATTGGCCAGTGGCTTTCACATGGCTGGGAAAGCGGAAGTCCGAGCACAGGAGATGTGACAGCTGCAGGCCTGTCTCAGGGCTGCATTTCCCAGAGGGAGTGAGTTGTCATTTAAAGTTTGCTCACTTTACAGTGCTTGATCGGGGGGGGGGGGGGTCAATCGGGCCCCCTCCCCACAGCAGACCAACACCGATGTTTTGTTGGGTGTTTGTTCAGTTTAAGATAGTATATTAGTCTAATATTTATTTTTTTCTATAACCTATGTTAGCATTTGGTGTTTAATGATAGTTGTCTTTTAAGTTGTAACTGTGGCTTTCTTCTAAATCCTTTGGTCCTTGATATGATGGTAGGACACAAAGTTCTCATCTTTGACTGAGAAAACCTTGACAGTATAATTTCTCCGCCATAAATCTGACGTATCCTGGCTGGATTGATGGGGCAGGTGGCACAGATGCCTCCTCTCAGCAGCCTCTGACAATTTATGGCCTAATCCTATCAGAGACCAGACCGAGGCCGCTCGCCCCTCACCTCTGCTGGAGAAGCTGCTGAGTTTTCAGAGCCGCTTCTTACACTAAATCAAAGTGGCAAACACGGCTCTGCTCACAGCTTGTGTGCAGAGGAGGTAACAAGGCCCCTTGACATTACAGGGGCCATTTTTTCTAACCCAATGACATATCTGATCGTTTTCAGTCAACTCTAATTGCACGTGTGGTAGTTTTTTGTTGTTGATGGCCGCCCAATCCAATTACTGACAGATGGCCTCAGTGCTGATCTTGCTGTCAGCAGAATTTCAGGCTGAAATTCAGTTGGGTCTTCAGTGAGGCCTTATTGTTAGGTATTTGTGCAGTCATATACTGCAGTGTAAATTAAAGAGGAATTCCAGGCAAAGGGTTAAATTAGCCTGCTTCCTGCTTGCCCGATGCTGGCTGTCAGGGGCCGCATATTTTATTTGTCAGTGCTTTGCATCGCTTGATAAACCCTATAGGTCTTGCTCCCTTCCGCTGACTCATTTGCCCAGCCCTCAAAATAAATTAAGGGGCCTGCACCATGGGAATGCCAGCGAGGTATGTATAACAGGTGAACAGTGAAGTTTCACACACTAGGGCATCTCAAATCTGGAAGCCCCAAGGGTACAAACCAAAACCTGGGATAGTGAAAATTCTATGCACCTTTTTTCCCACCTCGGGGCATGTGGATGTGCACATGTGAGACCCGCAACCACATCCCTGACATCTGGCGGGAGTCAGGCTGGAGGCAAGGTTGCGCTGCTGATTGCAGGTTGACAAGGGATGCGGCTGCTCCCCCTTTCGATAAATCGGAGCTCTGTTCCAAGTAGCGCTGTATGTGGTGCATTGCTATGCATATATATACAGTGCTGATTGAACAAGTGCATGCCCTTTGGGCTGGCCAGACAGGTTTTGCGGAGCATCCCAAATAGGGATGTCCCAGTGAAACTAACCAAAACCCAGGATGGTCACAATCCCAGGTTTTGGTCCATTTTAAAGGAGAAACTCCCAAGAGGTTGTAATGTGAGTGTCTGGGGGGAGGGGTTGCAACAAAGAAAAAATAGCTTTGTTTGAACCTGTCCGGGTTTGGACAGGCTGTGTGATTTGTGTGTGGCCTCGTCCACCCACTTCAGTAGGTAAATTGTGTAAGTTCCAAGACCCTGCTGCTTCAAGTGGCACGTCTAATATATGACAAAGGTTAAAGCTGAAGGAAAACTTATATTATTCCTCTTGTCAGAAGTCCGTTAGAGACAGTGGAAGTCCAACCAGACTAGAATTCTTTGCCACCTGGTTTTCACCACAGGTTATTTACAAATTAGTGATTTTTATGGTGTTGCAATGAACGAACCTCTCAGGGTTAACTGTAAATTTGGAGCAGACTTACCCTCCTTCCAAACAGCTGAATTCTGTCAGTTTTCTTTCTCAGGGGAGTGTTTTTTATTTTATTTTCACTTGGGTTAAGGTTTACCGGGGAATCCCATTTAGTTATACCTCTGTGTATGAAACTCCTGGGATATCAGAGTTTGCCTCTATAGTGGCCCTACAGCACATACATAGGCTCTCCTCTAATCAAAATAGTTTGCCATGTGACCCCAGCCAGTCAAAGTACTTTGCGTCACCTAGAAATCCATTCTGAATGTATGGTGTGCTCCTCCCGCTGTGTGCTCCCCTCTAGCTGTGCAGCCATTCAGATAGACCTGGTGCGGAGGAGTGACAAGAAAGCCATCATGACCCACCCATGCATATTCGGATCACCAGATGTAGCACATTCTGAATCGGGATGCCCCGAGACACGAAATCACCTAGCCCAGGAGTATTTTACTATATTTTACTCCAGAGCTGTGGTAAATTTTAAAAACAAGATGGTCGCTCATGGGCTTTCAGGCCACCTACAAACAGGCCACAGCAGAAGGTAGAAAAATTTAATATTTTTATGTGTATCGATATAAATTGCCATGGGGAGGGATGCATATATGAGCACTGTTCGTTGGTTCGTGTTGGTCTGATTTAATTCATTTTTGACTGTTGGTCTGCTTTAATCACCACACTGTCAAATCCAGTGACAGTGAATTGGGATGAAACAGCGATTCTTTTGACTATTTTAGCCTTTAGAATAGACCTCTCATACCTATCCTGCTGGGGGTTTAATGTAGCACTCTACCAGAGCTGTAGGTGCATCCTGGGCATTTTGGCACCAAGCTTTAGTTGCCCAGGTGGTTATTGGTCCACACTTTTGTTTGGAATAAGTCCAAGCATTGACAGATGCAGTGTTCAGAAGAAAGGTGGAAAGGTGCTTCAAGAGGTGGTACATTCCCCTACCAGGGTTTAATCTGTTTGCCATACCTTCACCAGAGTGAATATGGCTCCTTTTGTACAAGTTGCCCTTTTTTTGGGTGGCTCTCGTGGGGTGATCCATCCCGTATTGGGGTCTGCTTTGAATGTCCCATAAGTTATGAATCTGGTGCCTCTCTATGTACAACCTGATGGAGAAATACAATTTTTGTTCATACCTAATAAAATGGTTTCCCTTTAGTTGTCCATACAGAGCACCACACCTGCCCAAATGATTTGCAGTTTACCTGTTTCTGTTGCCTTTTGACGAAGTCTGTCTTGACCATTATAATTCTTCAGCCTTTTTTCAGTTGTTAAAATTAATATTTATTATTTGGGCAGTTCTATTAGAGACCCGGCTTTGGTACTGGAAGGGCTACGGCCTGGACATGTCTTGTACCTGCAATAGGGAGGAGCCACAACTGCTCTATTACTGGTTAACCCATCAGTTATGAATCCAATGTCCCTGTATGGACAACTAAGGAAAAACATTTTACAGGGTAATTAAAAAAAAAAGAAAAAATTCTAACTAAAAATTAATGAATGAAGCTTTTTTTTCTTTTGAAACATTTTTTCTATAGTCTATTATATTTACTTTTCACAAGCTTAGATAGTTTTTTTCTACCTATACCTAAACTGACCAGATGTCCCACTTTTTGTGGGACAGCCCCACTTTGAAGGCCCTAAATGTCCCTCCAAAAACTTTGGCAATGCCTAAATGTCCCACTTTGCTGACATGGGGAAGACTGTTCCACCAAATGCCGGATGTCTGGGTAGTTTACAACTCATCTGACACTTTGGTTTAATGGCGGCAGTGGAATGCATGGACAGCTGAGCATTGGCTCCATCACTAACATCTTTTATGGACTAAATATTCCTAAAGCAGGTGACCCCTAATTAAGCTCCATGCTTAACCACATCCCTACCACACCCATCACCCACCAATTGATTTAAACTGTCCCATGTTCAGGACCCCAAAAAATGGTCAGTTTAGGATGTACCAGCAATTTGTCCTCTGTTCCCTAGTGGGGCCAGGCCATTGGCCATGTGCCTCGGCTCCAGAGAAAACTGCACCCCCCCCCCCCCAAAAAAAAAAAGAAAATATGTGCTTTTGCATAATGTATTATTTATTAAATGAGTAAAATGGATTGTGGCAAATCACTGGACTTCTCTGGGGTGTTTTTCACTTTGATGACACCATGCTAACCTGTAAAGATGAAGACCTGTGTCTTCTGCTCTCAAAAGAAACATGATGTACTTTTAACACTCATTAATATCTATGCAATCCTTTTGATGGGATTAGTCATCTTGTTCCTAACAAGCTGGTATAAATATTAAAGTGATGCAATTACCTGCTGCATGGAATTATTCTTCCATGTGCCTGCCCTGCGGACGGATAGAAATGTTGAATGGAAGTCATTTCCCTGTTGACAGGCGAGGACTGTGCATGTGTGGGAGGTGGAATCAATGTTTCATGTGAAGAACCAGCTAGTCGTCTTCATTGATTAATTTCCTCCTATTTTGCTTAAGACTTTTCATTTAGAGATACATTTTAGATCATGATTTGGAAAAAACAGTTGGAAAGTATGAAGACTGTGAAGACAGTGGCACATTTCAGAGATGTCTTTCCAACACACTATTTCCCATATGTGGATATGTTTATGAGAGTCGAGAAAACTCATTTCTTGGGAACCATCATCTCCAGGGATCTAAGAAGGGACAACCACATCACAACTGGTTTGAAAAAAGGTGCATCACAGGCCACAATTAAAGACCAAGGAATCCCAACCTTTTTTCATCAAGAACTAATTTCCACTTATATCAAGTACCACCTGGGTGGCGCATGTGAGTTATCAGTTCCTTAAAACCTTGATAAATACACCAAAAACAATCACCTTTTGGAGCAGTACTGTACTTGGATGAGTCAACTCAGTCTTGGGGAAACTATAGATGGCAGCACATTTGGGTTGTTGTACATGACAGTCTGCAGCCTTGACGTATACCACCTGACAGGATCTTGTGTGCCACCTGGGCTACTAGTAACTGGTAAGTTAGCCCAGATTGGATTGGGGTACAGGATGGCAGCCTTGCTGAGTACCCACTGGCAGGCACTTAAGTACCACCACTGGGTACTAGCACTACTGGTATAGATTTAAACCGGACCAACAGCCTGGCACAGTTGGAAAAGAAAGGTTGTGGCCATTTTGGAGCTTCCTCTCCCAGCATCTCAGCCATACTGCTGCCTGGATTTAACTGACAATGCACACAAACAGGAAGCCCAGCAGCACTTCCTGTTTGCAAATGCTTGAGCCACCATTTAGTTTTTAAAACTTGCAACAGCAGGAAAAGGTAAATGCATTTTTATGTACAGTAATCTAAATTACCCTGGTGAGGGAAACATATGAGCACTGTTTGATGTGTTGGTCTGGGTTAAGTCATTTTTGACTGTTGGTCTGCTTTAAGAACTTCCAGAGATCCAGTTATACTCTTCCAAAGTTGAATCTGTCATAAGTTACGTTTTGGGTTGGAGAAGCCGCAGAATGAAATAAATTCAGATGACCAAAATCCATAAAAACTACTGAGATATTTGTTGGTTTTCCTTCTCTGCTATTATTTAAAGCAGACCTAAACCTTCTCATGCAACTGCAGTACCGTGTGCCTCATGAAGGTTGTCTTACCTGCTCCAGGAATATAAGTTTTGCTTTATAAGGTAGCTTAGCTTTCTAGGGGGACCTACCTCTCACTGAGGAGATCTAGCTTTAGTTTTGGATTTCAGAAAAATAATGTAAAAGGGATTGTAAATGAGTCCTGTGGTAAGCACATGCCCAGGAATTCCTTGGCCACTACCTTTTTTTCCAACTGTGCCAAGCTGTTGGTGTGGTTTAAGCTTAGACTATACGTTTGCAAACTCATTAGTTTTGTCTCATTGGCTTACTTGCTTTTTTGCTATGTAATGTATTACTCTGTTTGAACATGAACATTTATATTGTAAAGCACTGTGGAAAATGTTGGTGCTAAAGCAGTAAAAAATTTTTTACCAATAATAATCTGTGCAGAGTCTGCATTAAGTAGAAATGAAAAATCCTGCACGGATTAGCAGAGTGGGCGTGGAAATGTTCAGCTTTAACATTGTACTCAGGAATGCAGAATACATATCTGATTAGTGGTTTCAGACTGTCAGCATAAAAGATCGACTTTTCTAAGTGCCCAGTGGGTGGCAGTATGCAAGACTTAGTAGTAAAAGATGTTGATTTTCTTCCAGTTTCCATGGCGATGGCTGCGGTGTTGATGAGGAAGCTTGTATTGGAGAAAAGAAATCAAGACCGTGTTGCATTAAAGCTGATTTTGTGCTGTCAGTGGGGGAGATGCAACAAGTGAGGCTTTGCTTCATGAATCATGCTTAGCCCAAAATGAAGATTATTCTTCATGGTTCTCTGTATAATTGGAGTATAGAAGCTACTTAACTTGGTGGATGATAATAATAAAAGTAGTATTTTGAAGAAAAAAAAACAAACCCTTCCCAAAACAATTTGTTCTTGTAGTAGGTCAGAAAGCAGTGTCTTTTAACGCATTGCATTACCTATTGAAATCTGATTTAATCCAGACATATGTCTAGGGAAATGTCCATTTGCCTTGGTTTATTACTACAGGTATACTACGACTTACTATTCAGCCCATAGCTGAAATCCATGTGGCTTGCCACATAAACCGGACCAACAGCCTGGCACAGTTGGAAGAGACAACTTCCCAAAACTCACATGCCCCATCTGCACGTATGATACTAAAGCATTGTCAGCGAGTGCATTTGCTCCTGCATCCACTCAAAGCTGAAACACCACCTCACCGATTTTTTTTTTTTTTTTTTTTTTTTTGTGGTAGCGGCCATTTTGGAGCTTTCTTTCCCAGCATCTCGGCCATGCTGCTACCTGGATTTAACTGACATACCTGACAGTGGACAGTAACATGAAGCCCAGCAGCACATCCTGTTTACAGACGGTCTGCAGCTCCATGAACCACCATTTTGTTTTTAAAATATGCCACAGCAGCAGTTAAAAAAATGTAATTTCGTTTGTATGAATGTGTGTGCAGCAATCTAAATTGCATTGGGGAGGAATGCAGTATATGTATGTCCGGACCTTCACCATCATTTAATGAAACACCTAAACCCCCCAAAAATTATTCCCCCAGTATCTAAAATTATTACATTTTTACTTATTCTAAGCATACAGCACGTCCTGCTCCAGATATAGTAATAACATGTGGGTAATCCTCCGCCTTCGGCGCCGTGCACTGCAGACATGTAGAAAACAAGCTCCTCCCGGCCCTACATATACCGAAGGACCTCCCACAAATCCCCAGATTTCTCTGCAGTGCTGGAACTGCGAAGACATGAAGTATCATGCTCTCGCAGGCGAGCGGGGCTTTACAGCCCGAGGCCCTGCGGGACTATTTCCACCCGTCCTCTTTGTAGAAGAATATGCCTCCCAGCCTGGGCTGCGTTGGTCAGGTGAAGGTAGGCAGCACCTCGTGTGCTTAACGGAGCCATGCTCCACCGCAATCCCCCACCATAGGGTAGGAGGTTTAGGCTGATGGTGAGCCTCTAGTGGATGCCCCTCCCGCATTATTGCCCCGTACCCCGGGTAGTGCTGGACCCTGTGTAAAGGGTCGCCATCCTCCCTCATTTCCCCAACTAGTTAGGGGGAAAAGAAAGGGGGGGGGTATGTGTGTGGCAGTCCCAGTGTACCAGTATATCACGCTTATGGCCTTATTTCTGCCCTTCATTAACCTTGAAATGTCAGAGCCGCGCTGTTTGCTCGTTATCTTGTCTTATACATAGTTTGCTGCATCGTCTAGATGCTGTGGTGCCTTTTCCTTACTAGATGTAATGGTTTTTCTACAAATCCTTAAGCGTGTGATTGTGTCCTTGCCTTGCCGTTACCTCAGAGCTTCGCGCTCTTCGGAGTGGGTGGGGACTTGAATTGGCGCGCTCCGCGTCACGGCCGAGCATCGAGCCCGCCCGCTGGACGCCATTTTGCTGATCTTCGCGCGCGCGGTGGCGGTTCCTCTCCTCCCTTTGTCTGTAAGTGCCCTCGCGGGTGACTCCTTTTATATGTTTTTTCCAGCTGCGCATGGCTCTGACACCCATTCTTCTCCTTACGTTTTCAGGCGCCAAGATTCCGGTGGCATCCCCCGGCCTGATATATATCTTAAACGGGTTCACATTTAAATTCTCCCACATTCCTAGCGGGTCTTGTGGCATCCAGGGTTGCTTACAGCATAAATCCCTGCTGGCATATTGCTTTGATAATCACCATATGGAGGCATCTCAGAATTATGTGTCCGGGGTCCCGCGGGGACAAGACCGGCTGTGTACTGCGTGGGGTCAACCCCATGCTGATGCTGACTAGAGATGAGCGAACCGGTTCGGACGAACCGGAATTCGCTCCGAATTTCAGGAAATATTCGATTCGGCACGAACCCGAATATTTTGTGGTTCGTGCCGATCGAATTTTTCCTGAAAAAAAAAATGCCGGCATGGTGGGAGCCGGCCGGCGGGCCGGTAAAGCCGGCCGGCACGCTCCCGCCATGCCGGCATTTAAAAAACAAACAAACAAAAAAAAAAGCATTTTTGCCGGCATGGTGGGAGCGGGCCGGCCGGTTCCGCGCTGACAGCGGAACCATCCGGCCCGCTCCGCTGTCAGCGGAACCGGCCGGCCCGCTCCCACCATGCCGGCATTTTTAAAAAAAGCAAACACTTACCTGCAGGTCCGGAGCGTGGAGGCCGGCGCCGCTCTCAGCTGTCATCTGAGGGCGCGTCATCAGAGGCGCCCTCTGATGACGCGCCCTCAGATGACAGCTGAGAGCGGCGCCGGCCTCCACGCTCCGGACCTGCAGGTAAGTGTTTTTCCTTTTTTTTTAAATGCCGGCATGGTGGGAGCGGGCCGGCCGGTTCCGCTGACAGCGGAGCGGGCCGGCCGGTTCCGCTGTCAGCGCGGAACCGGCCGGCCCGCTCCCACCATGCCGGCAAAAATGCTTTTTTTTTTTTTGTTTTGTTTTTTAAATGCCAGCATGGTGGGAGCGGGCCGGCCGGCTTTACCGGCCCGCCGGCCGGTTCCGCTGTCAGCGCGGAACCGGCCGGCCCGCTCCCACCATGCCGGCAAAAATGCTTTTTTTTTTTTTTTTTTTTTTTTTTTAAATGCCGGCATGGTGGGAGCGGGCCGGCCGGCTTTACCGGCCCGCCGGCCGGCTCCGCTCTCAGCGGGCCGGCATTTTTGATGGGGAACTTCGTAAAAGTTCGATTCGGCCGAACCCGAATTTCTTTGTGAAATTCGGCGAATCGGCCGAATCGAACTTTTCAAAAGTTCGCTCATCTCTAATGCTGACAGAGCTCGGATCTGCGGACCGTGTGCTGCACAAGCACTGGCCCTGCAATCAGGTTTACCAGTGGCTGCACCTCGCTTCAATACACCTGTCTCCCCGTGTTTAAATCTCACTCCTGATGAGTCGCACTCGAGCGGGGATGACCAGCAGGTGGTGCCGCGCAGTCTACCTACGGCTGAGCAGGTGATGCCTGGTTTGGCGGAGCGCTTGGGCGCTGGAAAGAAGCGGTCCCTGACGCCTCCTGGTTCTATGTTTCCCACTGAAACTGAAGAGTCTGCTGCTATGCAGGCCCTTGATCCTTCTGATGAAGGTGAACTATTCTCAGGTTCCAGTTCCTCAGACGAGATACCTTGGAGCCGTGACAATTCTGGCCCTGGTTCCTGGGGCCTGTGTGACGCTGATGAATTACTTATAAAGATCTTTGAAGTACTATCCATCTCTCCTCCGGGAGAGTCTCCCAAGCCCAAGAGGGGGAGTTTCCACACGGCGACGCCACGCTTGGAATTTCTGGAGCAGGATCATTTCCAGGCTCTTATACCTAAGGAATGGGAATCACCTTGTAAACTTACAGGAGTTCCGGGGGTCTGGGATTGGAAGTACCCTTTTCCCCCTGATGTGGTTGGCTGCTGGTCAGTCCCTCCCGAGGTGGATGCACCTATTATTGGGGTTCATGACAGCCTCTACTCATCGTACCCTTCGGGATGCTGAGGACCGGCGCATTGACAGACTGGCTTCCCACGCCTTTTCGTGTGCAGGGACGGCTCTGCGCCTGGTCTGTGCCGCGGCCGTCACTGCGGTGGCCGCCAGGACCCTTCTTAGGAAGATACTTGACCACCAGCCGGAGGATCTCCCTTGGGAGGTCTTTAATGCAGTCTGATTGTGATGTTTTTGTGAGGTTTATTCTCTCAGCGATGGATGACACTGTTAAAATGTGCGCTAGAACCTCGGTTCTTGTGGTGGCTATTCGCCGCCTGCTTGGCTGCGACAGTGGGGGGCTGACAATGATACTAAAAAGGCTTTTACTGGCCTTCCTTTTTAGAGGACAACGCTTATTTGGGGCCTGGTTGGACCTTTTTGGAAAAAAGGGGGTAAGGCACCCTCGAGCAGAAGGCCGTCTTGGCCTCCCAGGGGCAGGGACACCCCTCCCCCTCCCTACGTTAGTGTCAAGCACGAACCAGAAGTGTGCTTCCAACTTTTTGGAGTGGAGACCCGCCCCAGGGGGGGCAGGCAACGCCCTGGGTCCTCCGGCAGGGCGAAGTCCAAATCTGCCGAAACCGCACAAGCATGAAGGGACGCCCTCGCCATGTTGGGCGAGGGGACTGCCGCAGCACTGAGCTCCTATCGCAGGGCGCCAGGCTTCTTTCAGGTTGTTACAGGAGGTAGTCCCCCCGGATGCAGAATGGAGTCTGCTGGGCGGTCCGTTTCTAAGGTTATCAGGGTTCTTCTAGTCCCTGTTTTCCCTTCTGGAGTTAAGGCAGGCTGGGTTTGGCGTGTAGGGTCTGGGCTCTCTTACAGGTTGGTCCTTGAACTGTGATTGCATCGACATTACCTTTCCCCTCCGGGATGAAGCAGTCTGTCCCAGGTTGGCATTCTGGGCCTAGCATTTATACCTTCACAGGCAGTTCCTACATGGTATCTACCTGTTGGGCCGCAGGCGCTCTTGTCCAGTGGACCTCTTGATGCTTGTGAGGATTCATAATCCCTTTTTAGTTCCCTGTGCCTCCAGGACACCTAGGCCACTTCCAGCCAGTGTTGAAGGTCCAACTCTGCGCATTGGGGTTTTGTTTTTGGTCCCTCTCCTGCTCCCAGACGACTCACCAAGGCGAGTATGGGAGTGGTGTCTTGGACGTGCCCGTGTGGCGTCTGCGCTAGGTTCTACTTTATGGTCCTTCTTTGCTTCCTATTTTGCATCAGGCCGTGTTGGCTATTGACTTGTGGCTCCTTTGGGAGTCCTGTGGATTGGTGCTCAGGCACGTCACTTACTTAGTGTCCCCCGTTTCGGTATCTCCCTACGGGGTGGCATTTAGATTGGTTCATGTTAGAACCTTCCTTCTGCTATATGTGGACTTATTATGGAAAGGGTCTTGCCCTCTTTGATGTCACACTACCTTCACCTTGCAGCTGGTGGGCCTGTTGGTGGCGGCCCAGATGCTGTCCCTTATTCTCAGAAGCCCTTGGGCCCTGCGACAACTTAGGTTACTTATCCTGGACAGGGTTCCAGCACCACTGGAGCTAGGTCAGTACGCTCCCCCTTGTGACGGGGGTTCCTTTTGAGGTTGTAAATTCATGGAAGATGTCTGGGACCATTCCTTCCTTCTCGCTTCTCCCTGTAGATGGTCATCATGGGTACCAAGTCTTGCAGGTTGACTGGGGGGTCTTCTGAAATCCCCGTGGTTCCTAAAGGGGGGCCCCTTAGGGGATCCATCTTCATACGGTTTTTCGGTTGACACATTGAGCCTTGGTGGGCTCTAATTTGCTGGACTACTCCTCTTCAGGACTTGTCCTTTTTGGGGACTCTCAGTCTGAGGACAGTGGCTCGTCCTTTTTTATCTGTGAAGGTCTCGGAACAGGTTGACCCTTCAAGAAGGTTCTGGTTCTGATTTAAGTGGGGGTTTACATTCCTTGCACTTCATTGGTATTAGCTTTGCTGGCTGCCCTAACGTGGCAGGAGATTCTATTCTAGTGTCTCACTGAGTCCCTACTGGTGTGGCTCTGTGGGCCCCTTTTGCTATTACAGGGACTCTGTCCCGGGTTATTGTCCCAGAACTCTCTGGCCTTGATCATGGGGGCCTGGTATTGCTTTTGTCAGGACATTAATTTCTATATGTCTTAACTTCTTTCACCCTGCGAGGTGGGGTTCTGCATAAGATTGCTGTAGACAGGGAGAACCGTTATGCTGGGGGCCCTGGGTGGCCCAGCGGGGCGTGGTTCGCAGATCCTCTTCTGAAGACAGTCGTACTGTATGCCCTCTCAAGTGGGCTGTTCTGCCTATTCAGGCTCCTTACTGCGTCGCCCCTACCTACAGGCCTTTTAGGCGATTGGTCGGTTTGCTTTTCACCATATTGGAGATGGGTATCCCTGGGTGTCTTTTCTCTATTGGAGGGCTAGGCCTAGCTCCCTCCTCTTCTTCTCCCTTTTCTGCCGGCTATGTTGGAGTATGTTGTTCTAGTCTGCTTTGCTTGGACTAGTTCTCTTTCCTGCGGGATGTTCCCTATCCCTGGGTCCTAGGATTATTATAGCACTGTTGAAGTTGGCTCCCCAACTCAGTGCTCTCAAGGTTTCAGGGCTCGCCCTGTTTACCCACTGCAGAAGTCTAGTTCAATCTTCTGTGTTGCGCATTCCTCAGGGGTTGCTCGGGTGCATTCCCCAGGGAATTCTATGCTCCCTTTTGGGGGGGTTACTTATCCGGATGCCCTGCTAAGGGCTCCTTGGGTCTTATTCAGGTTCTTGTCTGAACTGTTCCTTCCCTCATATCGCTCTTCTGGGGCGGTTGCTTCAGTCAGAAGTGTGCCATAAAGGATGGCTCTGTTAGAGGTCCTAGTCATTATATATATATATATATATATATATATATAATATATCTGTACACCACCGAATTGGGTCCAGGCGGTGTTTTTATTCTCCTTTAGTCCAGACCCTCCGGTCTCTGGGCTATTGTCTTGATTACTCTGAGCGAAAGGGATCTGTATCCCTCATCAGGTGTTGGAGATTCCTGGTCTGTCTCTTGTCCCTGGTAGGGATTATGCCCCTTGGGGCTTATAGGTTTCTCCATCCTTATGTACCGGATCTGATTTCTACCACGGGTGTAGGTGCCCTTTGGCTTGGTCCTGCTCGGTTGGTTTTGTCCCTCTGAGCCTAAAGTAAACGTTTCGGCTCTTGCAGAGCCTTGTTAGCGTTGTTTTTCAGTATTCCTGTTGGTCTCGCCTGAGACCTGGGTTCATATTTCCCGATGGGGAGAGTTCTAAGGTTGCCATGGCTACCCTTTTTTTCCAGTAGCATGGTTAGGCCCACTCGTTTAGGGGAAGATTCTTCTTCTCTCTTGGTTTTTGCTCTCTTACTACTTGTGCTTGGCTTGGGCCTTTCAGCACTAGGTTCTGTTGAGCAAGCTGGCTAGTCCGCTGTTTGTGTTCAGTTCTTCCTTTACAAGATTTCAAAGGCTGAGGTTAGAGCATTGCTCTCGTTGCTCTTGGTAGCATGGTTGAGGGTGACAGCGCTTAACTGTTGGTTGTGCCTTTTCTCATGGGGATCCCACCCTACTTTATTGACACTGCTATTGGATGTCCCACATATTATTACTATATCTGGAGCAGGACATGCTGTATGCTTAGAATAATACATTTCTGTGAGATACTCACCTGTAGAATTGATATTATACGCATACAGCACGTCCTGCTCCACCCCACCCTGATTTCACCTTGTTCTCGATCCCCTGTATGGTGATTGTTATCATTGATATTATTGCCTTTTTTGGGTGGTTGGTTTCTCCCGGCTTCTCTTTCTCACTGCTTTTCAATGCTGGGGATTTGTGGGAGGTCCCTCGGTATATGTAAGGCCGGGAGGAGCTTGTTTTCTACATGTCTGCAGTGCACGGCGCCGGAGGATTACCCACATGTTATTACTATATCTGGAGCAGGACGTGCTGCATGCGTATAATATCAATTCTACAGGTGAGTATCTCACAGAATTGTATTTTTAGTTGCTTACTTACCGTGTTTCCCCGATAGTACGACACCCCCGATAGTAAGACGTATCGGGGGTTTCAGAGGGGTCGGCTGATATAAGCCGTACCCCAAAAGTAAGACATATGTCTTACCCAGGGCCGTCAGCTGGCAGTAGGGCGGCTGTCCATGAAAGCAGCCCAGGCGGCTCCAGCGGCACTTCCCCTCGCCCCCCCCCCCCCCCCGGGCTCCATAGCTCCGGCGCCCGCACACTCTCCTCTGATAATCCCGGCCCCGCCCCTTCCGCCCTAGTGAGGCAGCTTCGGAGCCCACAGCCCCCCCTCCCTGCCTCGGAGGATCCCAGCCCTGCCTCTTCCGCCCAGGCAACGCAGCTCCGGCGCCCGCAGCCCACCCCGCCTCGGAGGCTCTGCCACCCGCAGCAGCCGCGTCTCAGATGTTCCGGTGAGTGTGTGTGTCTGCGACTGTCTGTCTGTGTGTGTGACTGTTTGTGTGTGTGACTGTTTGTGTGTGTGACTGTTTGTGTGTGTGACTGTTTGTGTGTGTGACTGTGAGTGTGTGTGCCTCTGTGAGTGTGTGTTTGTGTCTACGGTATGTGTGTGAGAGAGTGTGTGTCTGTGTGAGTGTGTGCGTTTGCATGAATGGGGATTAGGGGTCTGATCTTGACATTGGACCAAGGGGGGCTCACCCATCCAGTTGATTTTTTTTTTTAAAGTGGACCAAAACCCAGCTGGATCGGCCCAGGAATCTATAAGACTCCAGGGCTGATCCATTCCCTCCCCCCTGGGGCATCTAAAATCGGGATGCCCCACTGTGTGAAACCCCCCAGGTCATGATAATAAATGTTAATTTTTTTTCTAATATAAGACATACCCCGAAAGTAAGACATAGTGGGGCTTTTGGAGATAAAAAGAAAGTAAGACGGTGTCTTACTATCGGGGAAACACGGTATTATTTTCCCCACTGGGCTTCAAATCTGTTCAGGACTCCGGTATATGGGCTCCGCCATCTTTCCTCAGAACCATCACATACTGTGGAGAGGATAGGGCTGAAAAGTACAGGAGGAGGGTTATAGCTGTGCCTTGCACAGAGAGAGCTAAGTTGGGATCAGGAAATAGACAGCAATCCCAGAATGCAAAATGCTGCAGTCAGAAGATACTTCCTGTCTGCAGGCAGCCTGAGACTCCATGGGCACCATCTTGAATGTTAAAAGCCTCAAAAAATGCAGTAGGTGCAAGTAGGATTCTTTTTAATGCGGGCAATCTGTATGTACAGGGTGGGGGAAACAAACAAGATAGACTCTTATTCAGGGTGAAGGTCCGGTTTAAGTAATTTTTGACTGTTGGTCCACTAATTATCCGGTGTAAAGTTAAACAAATTGTTGGTTGTTAAACATGACCTGTGTGTAGGTCAGACTTGTGAATAACTTTATGGGGGTCCCTGCATTTAGATTTTAGGAAGAGGGTGGGGGTACATTCTTTGTGGACAGCCAGTAAATGATCTATTACTAGAGTAAAAGCTTGGCTGGCAGGCTTGCAGACTGTATTTCCCCCCTGGACATGTCACTAGTCCTTTGGCTGGCAGGCACTCAACCTGCCTGTTCCTTTGCCCTGGTGGGTCACCCACATGTTCATGCTTAGTCTGCTGTGGAACATGTGTCACAAGCAGGTGGGTGGGGGAGGAAGACTTTTTAAGTCATCTGGTATAAATGAAAACAAAAATGTGGCTTCCTTTGGCCTGGGCAGGGTTGTTTCTAGGGAAGGGTGAGCAGAGCGCCATTATTGGAGCTCTCCCATCCCCCGTTGCACATTGGGGGGTAATGTGGCAGGGGGCAGCAAGCCACCCATCAGGAGGTCAGGCATGTTGCTTGCAGTTCCCCCGCTCTTTAAACTGGTATAAGAGTCCAGTTCAAAAGTAGGAGTCCAGTTCAGAAATGTATATACATATAAATTAACTTATACTTACATTTTCCTGACCTCTGTCCAGCAGTGCATCAAAGAGGGTGGGGCATCTAATAGACTGGTAAGTAGTTAAAGTTAGAGCATTAAGTGGATCCGTGGGTGTTGGTACCGCTGCTATACCACAGTCTGGGGGGCATCCAGAATGCTGGAGCCCCCCCCACCCCACACACACATAATGCCCGTAATCCTTACCTTTAGCCTCAATCCTGGCTGCGAATCCAGCGCCGGCAGCCGCTCACGTGGGTAGTGAACGCCACCATTGTTCTGCCCACCAGAAAGGCCCGCCCACATAAGCATCAGCAGCAAATCGCATCGCTGGAATGGCGTCCGGGGATCGAAGCTAAAGGTAAGAATTATGGGCATTGTGGGGGGGCTTCAACATTCTGGATGCCCCCTCCCCAGACTGTCTTTCAGAGGTGGTACTAACATCCGTGCCCGCACTGGTGTTGGCCTGCTTTAAAGTTTATTTTTGTGTACTTTTTGTTTTACTTTATGTAGCCGGCGCGTACCTGGCTGGGGGCACGCACCTGGGGAGCGAGGGGGATCCTTGGACCTAGGGTAGGGTATCCCATATTGGTGCGGACATGTGTGGGTGGAGGTGCACTTCTACAATAGATGCTTGCATCCAGAAACGACACTCATTGGTGAATCCACTTGGCTTTTATTTGATGCATTCATCCTCGGTATCATACAGCAAAGTCCAGTAATACAATCCAACAAATCACAGCAGCATTCCCTCTTCGCTCCTCACTACATTAATAGAACTAAGAACTAAGAACTAGAACTCTCTAGAAGGGTTGGTCTTCCCTTTATATAACCTCTGTAAGGTTCCCATTTACACCAACAGTTGCAAAGCTCGGCCAATGGCAGGACAGCTAATGTTGCCAATGCCATCTGGTCAAGGCCTTGTTTACTTAACCTCAAGAAGTACCTTAGCCTCCTTTAATCTAAGAAACCCACTTCTTAGGCAACACTGCCATCATGTGGTTCCATGATGTAATGGGCCCAAGAACTGCATCTGAAAGATTCTAACACCATCAGGGCTATTCCTCTGACAGGGTTCTAATCCTTCCTACTTGTAGTGTTGCAACAGGTTTCTGCCCATTACATTTACTTTGTGTGAATTGATAAGGGGTCCAGAGGCCAGTACATACAGTAGTGAATTAGGAAACACAGCAAACAATCCTATACATTGTATCTTCCAAACATTTACACAGGATCCACCAGGATGATTATAATGTTTTTTTTACTTGTAGTTGTAGATGAAGTTCCTAAACAAAAATTATCTTCTTAAATCTTAAAAAACTATTCCCCAGCATCTAAAGTTAATATATTTTTATATTTTAAGTTTTGATTCACTTATTATTATTTCCCCCACTGGGCTTCAACTCAGACCTCTAGGATACGGGCGCCGCCATCTTGCCTCAGAAGCATCACATACTGAGGAGAGGGGGCAAAAGTGCAGGGGGTGGGTTATAGCTGTGCTTTGCACAGACAGAGCAGAGCTGGGTCAGGGAAAGGACAGCAATCCCAGAATGCAGAGCACCACAGTCATAAGACACTTTGTTTGCAGGCTACCTGATGCTCCATGAGCCTCCATCTTGGATGCTTAAAGGCTCATAACCTGCTGTAGATGCAGGTAGGATGATTTTTAATGTGGCCAATCTGTATGTACAGGATGTGGGAAACATATAAGATATACTTTTATTCAGGGTGAAGGTCTGCTTTAAATATACATTGATCACAGTATTATTGTACAATAATTATGAACTTACCTCTGAAATGTACAGTAAGTAATGCAGCTGTCCCTACTGAATGAATTTAAGCCAGTAATTTGCTAAAGTATTGCAGAATGTTTTATGGGAACGTCAGAATTGTGGGTCTTTTCCTCATCAGATTGTAAGTGCCCCCCTTTGGTCAATCTAAATCGTTGGGGGCTTGTAAAAGTGATTTATCCATACAGAATGGGTCTGAAAATTGCACTTGGTATTTGCAAGAATGTGAGAAGTGATTAATCAGAGGTCGCCTATTAACACCGAGCCCAGCTGTGATCTTAATTCTTCAGCATATTGATCCAGGAACCAATAGATATAAATCTTGTCAGCGAGTAACATATGGCTGCTAAGATCGCTCCCTGGGTTTGCTGTGCCTGGGAGGCAGCTGGTAAACAATCTGCTGTCGGGAGAGAAAGGTGAAAATAAAGTCTGTGTTATGGCAGATTTATTTTCATTGCATAGGAAGTTCCAAAAAAAAAAAAACCCAGTTTAGGCTGAATGTTGCAATTTTTTTGCAGTTTTTAGTTCCTAGCTTAAAGTTAGACCTAAATACTCCCTTGCTACTCTGTGCCAGGGAGAGTCCTGGTCCACAGTGACCTTAAATTAACCTAACCTACCCCCATCATCATCCTGCCCAGCCAATCCATACATTATATTACCACCGTTCACTCAATGAGCTGGAGCAGGGCCCCAGTTGGAAGTGGACCAGACATCCTGGATTCAATGGTACAGTCTTCCCACTAATATCCTCAAAGTGAGATATTTAATTGTCCCTAGAGTTTTTTTGTAGAGACAGTTGGAAAAAATGCTTCAAAGTCGGACTGTCACACCGAACTTAGGTCAGTTTAAATAAAAGGTGCATGGCGGCTGTTTCCTGGTTCGCTTATACAGCGTTCTATGAGTAAAAGCTGGACATCTCTTAAACCGGACCTTCACCCTGAATAAGAGCCTATCTTATATGTTTCCCACACCCTGTACATACAGATTGTCCACATTAAAAATCATCCTACCTGCATCTACTGCATGTTATGAGCCTTTAAACATCCAAGATGGCGGCTTATGGAACAACTGGCAGCCTGCAAACAGGAAGTGCCTTCTAACTGTGTCACTCTGCATTCTGGGATTGCTGTACTTTTCCTGACCCCAGCTCTGCTCTGTCTGTGAAGAGCATAGATATAACCCACCTCCCTGTAGTTTTCCCTGCTCTCCTCTCCTCTCCTTAGTACGCGATGCTTCTGAGGCAAGATGGCGGCGCCCTTATCCTAGAGTCCTGAACACAGTTGCTGCCCAACGGAGGAAAGAATAAAAAGAAAGCGACTAAAACTGAAAAATATATTAATTTTAGATGCTGGGGAATAGTTTAAACCAGACCTTCACTATGATTTATTGAAAAGCCCAAAGCCTTAAAAAACGATTCCCCAGCATCTAAAATTAATATTTAAGTTTTTAGTCACTTACTTATTATTCTTTCCCTCACTGGGCTGCAACTCTCTCCAGTACTTTAGGATACGGTCTCCGTCTTCTTGACTCAGAAGCATCACGCTTACTGAGGAGAGGAGAGTGGGATAAAGTACAGGGGGGAGGTTATAGCTGTGCTTTGCTCAGACGGAGCAGAGCTGGGGCCAGGAAAAGGTCAGCAATCCCAGAATGCAGAGCAGCACAGTCAGAAGACACTTCCTGTTTGCAGGCTGCCTGATGCTCCATGAGTCACCACGTTGGATGTTTAAAGGCTCATAATATGCAGTAGATGCAGGTAGGATGATTTTTAATGTGAGCAATCTGTATGTACAGGAGGTGAGAAACATATAAGATAGACTTATTCAGAGTGAAGGACCGCTTTAAGGCTTTGGGCTTTTCATTAATTGAGGCTGAAGGTCTGGTTTAAATTTAGTTGGCTGTATTGCTAATGCATCAGAGGAAGCTGAGGGTCATATTTAGGATTTGTGCTTTCGAATGGACACGTGCCCCCTAGTGATTCCCACCAATCTTTTAGCTAACAATGAAGACTAGTAGATGTCAGATTGACACTGTAAAGTGATCCAAAAGTCACAAATGGCATCTGGATCGCGTTCACCACGAGTGGCAGGTATGGATTTGAGATGCCTTGCACCTTACAACATTACAAACAGCTAGTTTTCAGGCTGTGCTCTTTATTTCTGGGATCCAACAGTGTGTGTTTGTGGAATCCACAGAGAAGCCAGCTTCCTCCACTTTACACTCCGCACACAGTTGTTGCAGCCACCGGTAAATGACGTATAACAAATGTACTTTTCGTTATTGCATGGCACGGCCTGCTTCGTATTGATAACAGTTGGGTTATTCCGCCACAAGGTGGCGCAGTGGTACTGCAGAAAGCTGTGGCATGTCCCGGCCCCCTATAAAAGGGGGATCAACCATAGAGTTCCCAGTGTTTCCTCTGCAGTGAAACTGCGAAGTTAGAAGATGGCTATCTCTCTTGCGCAGGTGAGCGATGCAACCGAGCCTGCGGCCCTGCAAGTCTATTTCCACCTGTCTCTAGACCCTCACTGCCTCCCAGCCTCGGCTGACAGATCGGGTGAGGGTAGAAGAGCACTAGGGTCAAGTGCTCCTGGAGAGCTGCTCCAAGCCGCAGACCCTGTTCCACAAAGGGTAGCCGGCCATAGGCTTTATGGTGAGCCTACTAGGGATGCGGAGTTCCTGTCCTGGCTTCTGAGGGGGTGAGTGTTTTGGGGACTGTGTCCCCTTCTTTTCCCACCCCCCCTCATGGCCTGGATACTCGCCGCTGCCTTCTCGTCTCTCTCTCTCTCTCCCCCCTCCCCCTTTCTGACTTTGTTGGGGGGGGGGCAGGTGGTAGCGGCGAGTGGTGTTTGTTGTGGTGTTTTTTGGAGTTTACAGTGTGTTTTTTGGTGTTTTTAGCCCGCTGCGCCGCTTTGTACTGCGCTCCGCGGCTGTGGGCGCTATAACCTGTGGCGTTTTTGGTTTGTCATGGTGCTGGCAGGGTCACGTGGGTGCCGTTTTGCGCGCTCTTCGGGGGGGGCGGGGCTGGGGGATGACGCGTATCCCGTCTTCCCCCCGCGGCCCACCCCTTGAGGTACCTCTGCCGGCGCCATTTTGGATTAGCTGCGCCCTTCTGGGCTGCAGCGCTATTTCCTTCGGTGTGTCGCTTCATCTTGCGGTCTGTGCCTTGGTGACCCTGCGGTGTCCTTGGTCCATGAGTCCCCCTTGGGGTTTTTTTTCCTATTGTGTGGTGCATGTGCTGTGGGTTGCTCATGTGTTGTTTTTACTTATGTCTTTCAGGCGGGATACCAGTGGGTTGTGGTTTCTCCCGGCTCTACTCCTTCCTCCCCCTCATCCCCCCACCCATTTTTGCTTATCTGGTGGCATCCCATGGGAGGGCATCCCGGGTGGCTTTTGTATTAGCCTTTACCCAGCGCTGACCTATTGCGCCTGTGTTAATCACCATATGGAGGCTTCTGGGGATAGCGCTCTCGGGGCTCCTTCAGGGCAATCCCGGCTGTGTTCCATGTGCAGGGTATCACCTATCAGCAATGATGTCATGGTGTGCGTGTCGTGAGCTCAAAGTGTCCTTGCGCTCCAGCTTGGTTTGCCTGCATCACTTCCCAGTTCTGCGCCCCCTTCGGCATCACCTACCCCCCCCCCCCCCCCGCTGCAATTAGCTCCCAGTGAGGGGGATAATAGCAGGGGGTCACGTTCTGATCTGGCACTTCGTGTGGCCAACATTGAGAAGCAGCTTGCCGGGCCTATTCCTAGGAAGGCCTCGGGCAAGAAGCGGCACCTGACTTCCACTCCTTCACGCTCCACTGAGGAGTATGAGGAGTTTGATGCCACTGGGGGACTTTATTCCCTAGAGGAAGGGGAACTGCTCCAGGACTCTGACTCCTCTGGGGACCAGCAGGAGGGTTGCATTAGTGACCCTGGATCTGTGTCCAGGGAGGAATTCTGGTACCCTGAGAAGACTAATGATCTGCTGTCACAAATTGTTGAAATCTTGCACATTGCTCCGCATGGATCAGCTGGCCTGCCATGCTTTTACTTGTGTGGGGGCTGGACTGCGCCCACCTGTGCTGCTGCTATTACTGCTATTGCCCTTAAGAAATTGCTCAAGCGTCTATGTGATGGCGCTATGGCTGGTAGGAGGAGAAAGGATTATAGGGCCCTCTTGTTTTGCTATGATTTCTTTGCATTTATCCTTACTGCCATGGATGATGTTGTGAGGCTGGGCGGTAGGACCTCTGCACTTTTGTTGGCTATGCGCCGCTCTGTTTGGTTACGTCAGTGGGCAGCTGATGCTGCTGCTAAGAAGGCTCTCACTAGCCTCCCCTTTGCGGGGCTGCGGCTCTTTGGTGAGCGTCTTGATGTTTTGGCCAAGGATGGCAGGCTTCCTCAGCGTAGGAGGCAGCCCGACCCTTTGGGGGTCCTCCGTCTCCCTTCCCTCCTTTCGTTCTTCCAGAGGAGGTCGTGGCTCCCTCTTCTCAGGTAGCCGTAGAGAGTCTTGGGGACGTGGCAGATCCCGTGGACATCCCGGTCTCCTGGGGTTCCAAGCCCAAACCTCCTCCCAAGGCCCCCCAAGCATGAGGGGACGCCCTCACCCATCCGGGTGGGGGGATGGCTTCGGCTCTTTGCTCACGTCTGGAGGCTCCACGTTTCAGACCGGTGGATTCAGGAGGTGGTGTCCTCCGGTTACAAGATAGAGTTTGCAGCTTGACCGCCCCCAAGATTCATCAGATCCCGGATGTCTTTAAACCCCCTGTCAGCTCAAGGGTTACTTTCAGCAGGTCAATGCCTGCTGAAGTCAGGGGTCATTTGTCCGGTGCCCCATCAAGAAAAGGGTCAGGGGTACTATTCCAATCTCTTCACGGTCCCCAAAATGGACGGCTCTCTGAGGCCCATACTGGACTTGAAGGGTCTCAACAAGTTTGTCAGATTCAAACATTTTCGTATGGAGACGCTACGCTCTGCTGTAGGTACCCTTCGCCCGGGCGACTTCATGACCACCGTGGACATCAAGGATGCTTATCTTCATGTACCTATCTTCCCAGGTCATCAGAGATTTCTGAGGTTTGTGCTGGAGGATCAGCATTACCAGTTTGTGGCCCTACCATTTGGCATCACCTCGGCGCCTCGGGTGTTCACCAAGGTGCTGGCCGGAGTGTTGGCTCTGCTGCGAACCCGCGGCATTCGCATTCTTCCCTACCAGGACGACATCCTCATTGTGGCTCAGTCCTTTCGTCAGGCCGACCGGGACACCCAGGTGGTGATCTCCACTCTGGAGTCCTTCGGCTGGGTGATCAATTTTCTCAAGTCTTCCCTGTCCCCGTCCTTGGTGAGGTCCTTTCTGGGCATGACTCTGGATACTTCTCAGGTCAAGGTGTTCCTTCCTCAGCAGAAGATGGAGGGCCTTCAGATGAAATATCTTCAGTTGCACCTCTGGTCAGTTTGGGATCGATACCCTGTGTCGCTGGATCAGGAATTTGCTCTGTCTCCCTTGGCCAGGCAGTCCCTTTCGTGGTGGCTGGACTCAAGGAATCTTCTGGTGGGCAGGACCTTCCTGCCCCCGTGCTGGGAGACTGTCACCACGGATGCCAGCCTGACGGGCTGGGGAGGTTTTTGGAAGTCCCTACAGTTCCAGGGTCGTTGGGGTCCCCAGGAGGCCCATGCTCCCATCAATGTCTTGGAACTGAGGGCGATCAGGTTGGTTCTATCCCACCTGACCACACACCTTCGGGGTTGGGCTGTTCAGATCCGCTCAGACAACCAGACGGCGGTTGCCTACATCAACCATCAGGGAGGGACTTGGAGCAAGCGAGCCTTCAAGGAAGTGTCTCTGATACTGTCTTGGGTGGAACAGAATGTCCCCTGCATCTCAGCGGTATACATTACAGGGGTGGAGAAGCAGGTGGCGGAATCCCTGAGCAGGGCACGTCTCGTCTGGGGGAATGGTCCCTCAACTACCAGGTATTTCTCTCCCTGTGTCACCGCTGGGGTCAGCCAGATGTGGACCTGTTTGCGTACCGTCACAATCACAAACTTCCCAGGTTTGTCTCCCTGTCACAGGATCCTCTGGCCTTCGCCAACCGATGCACTGGCAATGCCTTGGACGGAGTTTCGGCTTCCCTATGTGTTCCCTCTACTGGGCAGGGTCATGCGCAAGATTGCCTAGGAGGGGGTGTCAGCCATCCTGGTGGCCCCCCTGTTGGCCAAGAAGGGTGTGGTTCGCAGAAGTCGTGCAGTTGGCAGTAGACCAGTACGTCTTGCCCAAGGATACAGATCTTCTCACTCAGGGACAGCTACGCCATCCCAATTTACAAACGCTGACGGCTTGGCTGCTGAAACCTACATCTTGACAGAGAAGGGGTTGCCTGCCTCTGTTGTGGATACCATGATTCAGGCTAGGAAGAAGTCCTTGTCCTTTATCTATTACAGGGTCTGGCATGCTTACATTGCCTGGTGTGAGTCCAGGTCTCTTCCCTGTCGGGTTTTTTCCATTCCCAGGATTCTGGAATTTTTGCAACATGGTTTGGATTCTGGCCTTCAAATAAGTACCCTCAAATGCCATGTTTCAGCTCTGGCAGTTTTTTTCCAAAGATCCTTTGCCAACCACCGGTTGGTTAAGACTTTTTTCCAGGGTGTTACTCATGTGTGTCCACCTCGTAAGCCTATGCTACCAGTCTGGGACTTGAATCTGGTGTTGTCTGCTCTGCAGGGTCCTCCCTTTGAGCCTATCCGTGGGGCTGCTTTGCCCATTCTGACTCTTAAGGTAGCCTTTTTGGTGGCTATCACTTCTGTAAGGCGAGTTTCTGAGCTGGCGGCGCTTTCCATCAAACCTCCTTATTTTGAGAGGCATCAGGATAAGGTGGTGTTTCGGCTTAAGCCAGATTTCTTGCCTAAGGTGGTGTCTGCCTTTCATCTCAATTAGGACATTGTCTTGCCTTCATTGTGTCCTAATCCTGCTAATTCCAAGGAGCGGACACTGCATTCTCTGGATGTGGTCAGGGCTCTGAAGTTTTATTTGGTCGCTACTGAGCCTTTCAGGAAATCTGATGCTCTTTTTGTTCTCACTTCTGGACCTAGGAAGGGTTTGCCTCCGGCTAAATCCACTATCAGCAAGTGGATCCGTCAGGCGGTGGTTCAAGCCTATGCTAAGGGAAAGGAACCTCCCTTTAGAATTACTGCTCATTCCACTCGTGCTATTGGTGCCTCTTGGGCTTTTCAGCACCAAGCTTCTGTTGAACAAGTTTGCAAGGCCGCTACTTGGTCTTCTGTTCATACTTTTTCTAAGTTTTACATGGTTGATATTAAGGCCTCAGCGGATGCTGCTTTTGGCCGCAAGGTGCTTCATGCGGTAGTGACTTGAACTGCCGGCTGTTGCTTATTGGGGATCCCACCCTACTTTTGGACACTGCTTTTGGTTGTCCCAACTGTTATGAATACGAAGCAGGCCGTGCCATGCAATAAAGAAAAAAGCAATTCTGTGAGTACTCACCTGTTGTTCTTGCATGACCCACCCTTGTTATCGTTATTCTTGGTTGCCTCTTTATGTTGATTGTTCCAAGTTAATTGGGTTTTTTTACCTTTTTTACATTTTTTACTTTTATTCTCTCCCGGCTTCTTGTCTCACTGCTTGTCTACGCTGGGAACTCTATGGTTGATCCCCCTATTATAGGGGGCCGGGAGATGCCACAGCTTTCTGCAATACCACTGCGCCACCTTGTGGCAGAATAACCCTACTGTTATGAATACAAAGCAGGCCGTGCCATGCAAGAACAAAAACAATTCTACAGGTGAGTACTCACAGAATTGCTTTTTTAAAAAGTGGGAAAAAAACCCTAGGCCTATGGTTGCCTAAGGCAAAAGACTGCCCTGTCTGGACCCCTACAGGGCTTGAGGTAGAGATTAGCTATTTAAAGTGGAGCAAAACCAAGGGCGACCGACCCTAGAATCTAGAAGATCCCAGGGTCAGCTGCTGACCTTCCTCTGGGGCATTCCAAATTGGGATGCACCACCATTTGAAATCTCCCAGATCGCTGGTATTAGTTTACCTATCGACACAACCAATCAAAGCCTTTTCGTGTGCCTATGTAATTCTGCAAATTGCTCTGACTATATTCAATAGGGAGCGAGAGTGGCCACATCCCCTGCATCATCAGGCTGTGCGAGTACTTCCGCTCCAGTCATTCAGATAGGCTGCCGTCTCAGCCATATCAGAGCTGTTTACCAAATGACATAGTCACGGCAAGCGGCTCTGATTGGACAAGAGCCCACACATGCGCAGTTGGACCAGGAAGAGGTTTTTTTAGGGGTTTCACACACTGGGGGCATCCCTGCTTCGAGAGGACCTAAGCCTTTCCTTGCAGTTTATTTTAATGAGGGTGCATGTCTGATGCACACTAACCCACCCCTTCCTATAGTAGATATACTTACTGTTTTTTTACAGGGCAATATCGAAAGGGGGACACAGAATCGGCTGCATAGGGCAGCGCCATATACCCCATTGGTAGAAGTTTGTCTGCCACACTTGTACGCAGTCATTGCCATTGTCCCCTTTTAGATATAACTGCAGATGTAAAGGTAAATACATTTTTTTCTTTGTGTGGGGGGGGGGGCTTATTATTGTCAGGAGCTGGTGGGGCAAGCTTTGATTAGTGTACCGGTCGACCAAGACCCGACCTGGAAACTATGTTCTAGCTTTAGGTTCCCTGATGGAAATTCTTACACCCATTTTATATGGCTTCTAAAGGAAATACTTACCTGGATACTTCATCCATTGTTGCTGAAGCAGGTAAGGGTAGTGTGCCTATTGTTTAAGTGAGGAGGACAAAAGAACGGCGTCATGTCTGCAGATGGGACTGCTTTGGACCAAGTTTCCTTGGGGTAAGTAGTGAGTATTGTTTCTTTTTTGCTTACAGTAGTCATTTAAAGTGGATCTAAACATTCTTTTTTTTCTCTCTACTTTTCAATTTGTTTGTGTTTTCTTCCTATCCTCTATGAAGCACCACACTATGGACATTTGTTTAAACGTCTGTTGCAGTCATGTTGCTGCTGACGCCCTTATAGATTGATGGTGGTGTTGAGCAATGTCTCTAAAGCTTGTCTTTTGATCACTTAAGTGTATGATTTATGTTTATATTAAGCTATAAAACCTTTAGAATTTTTGTTATGCATTTAATAAAAGACAGTTCTGTCGAAGGATTTGAAGGTGGGCGTGAAGCTATCAGTAATGGCAAAGTAACCAGTATGCTGGAAAATCAGACATATATTGGTCAGAGGGGGCAAATGCAAATAAAAAGCACCTCTTTAGAGTACTTGTACCTGTGCTCTCCACACATGCCTAAATCCTCCATGGCAACCCCTCATGAGGATATACAGGCCCAAGAGCCATTCATTTATCCTGCTGCCTTCAACCAAAGGAGCACGCTGAGGCAGTGCCAGCAGTCAGCTTATTATTTCAGACATTTTTCCCCTATCATTAATCCAGAATTCTTCTTTAAAATGACCAGGTTTTGGTCCTTCCCCCTGGGGCACACCAGTTTGTGTGTGCTCCATTGTGTGAAACCCCCAAGAACACAGAGGTAAACTAATTTCATGGGCCCACACGTGGCCATTAGTTTAATCAGCTTCTCCGCAGCATCACCTCCTCCCTTCAGCTGTGCACGGCCATGCACAGCCATTCAGTTGCAGCAGGCAGGGCCGTGCACAGCCGGGAAGGGAGGCAGGTGATGCCAACTGCACATGTGGGGGGAAGGTGAGTTTACTGGACACCCTGGGGTGTTTCACAGAGTGGGACATTCCAGTTTGGGATGTCGGGGGGGGGGGGGGAATTAAGCATGCCCTTGAGTCTTAAGGGTGAGTTTAGGTCTTCTTTAAATACAGTGGTCAGAACTATGTGAATCTATGGCTAGCTGTACATCTAGAACAGTGTTTCCCAGCCAGTGGTACCTGCTATCAGGTGGCATTAATGAGGCTGTAGACTGATCTGTACACAAACTTATCTGCTGCCATCTATACTTTATCTGTGTCTGGTTTGCTCCATGAATACAAACCTGCTCTAAAAGGCGCTGAAAATTAGTTATGTACTTACTCATGTGTCTTTGAACTTCAAATGGCTGTTGTGTGTATTTTAACATGGTTAAAGGGTAATTTCACTATTTATGTGCTAAGCTTCTCTGTTTTTTATTTTATATTTGTTTGCAACTCTGTGTGCAACTTCTTCAGTTTGGAACAATCACACTCTTGCATTCCCCTAGCAATAGGGTTAATGGCAGGGTTCTAAGCTGGATGGGTCATTAGGCTGCTTAGACTTAGCTAAAGCTACTAAAGACTTCACTTGTTACATTGGAAGAATTGTGGGACTTGGAAGAAGCATGCTGATAGGATTGTGCCCCCATACCTACCTACCTACCTACCTACCACAATTGTTTAAAAACATGTAAAAAAAATGCCAAAAGATTGAGTTTTGGCTGACTACCAATACATACCACTCAGTTGGTACTTGAGATATTTAGAAAATGGAGTGGTACTTGATCCCTAAAACCCATAAGTCCTGTCCAGCTTTCCCTTGGTGTAAATGTCTTCTGGCAGTGGACGCACATGAGAGACTGAGCAGGGTGCTGTGGAAAAAAAGCAGCATTCTCTGCTCTGCCGCAACAACCCTGTGCCATGGATCCTGGAACAAGGTGACTATGGACCTGGGGCTTGGGGGCCCTCACACTGGGGTATTTCAGATTTGGATGCCCCCAAGGAAAATACTTAAAACTGTGCAGGGGGTGGTCAGGGACAGGGGTCAGGGGACAAAATATTTATGGACCATTGCTCTAATCCAAGTTGAATTCACAGTAATTCAAGCATTTGCTCCTTCCTCTACTTTTAGTCCACTTCCTAGATGTTTAGGTGGTTGCTATATTTTCTGAATTATGTAGCAGACCAGCTAGTTAAGTAAATACTTAAGGAGGATTCACATCTTGTCAAATGTAAAGTTTCCTGGACAGAATCAAAAATGTCTACCTTTTTTAGTCACCATCATCATTGATGGTAGGAGTCGAGGTAGTCCTTTTTTCCCTAGTCTGACGTGTTTGTGGCAGGTCATGAGTTAACCTCCAATATCTATATGAGGAGTCACAGCTGCTTGAATGCTCTACATCGTGCCCAGAATCAAAATGCCCTTTTCTTTCTTGGCCTCCGAGTCACCTTCATGGTTGTTGGTAAGATTTGAGGAATTTCTCCTCAATAAATATGGAGTAATCCTTTCAAATCAGGCGCACATAGCAGCAATGGGTTTGTGGTGGGATATGTGATACAGACACATCAAAGTTAATTATGGAATAAGCTCTTATGCTGGAGAAATAGGTAGTCTTCATATATAAAGGATACCTGTACAGAAGGAGAACATGTGCTGCCACCCGCATATGCATGAAACTGAGACAGATTACTCAGTAGTGTCATCTAGACCTTTGCTGAGGCTGTGACCTGGCCTCCTGTATAGCTGTAATGTTTACTGAGCCAGATAATTAAAATCCTAAAATGCCAGGGGTTAAGTTACACTGATTGTGTAAGTAAATCTAATTCTGTAGCTATATAGTAAAAGAAAAGGCTATTATACTTAAAATGCTATTGGAAAATATAGATGAAACAAGGTAGATAGAAATGTTTAATTAGCAAGGCTTCGTGATGTCTTCAGAAGATCATGTTTTGAGCTTACTGCAGCATTGCCCAGGCATCCTGATTTTGGATGATCTGCCATAGGAACTAAAATGAAGCCCGTAATCGGACAGACTTACTCATTGTTCCTGGGCTCCATTGCTGGTGAGAGCTGATCTGGTGCCCCATGTGCATGCTGATGGCCAGTGGGATTCATCTTGTGGGTGGACATGAATATGTGCCCCCCTGATAATCTCATTTCACTGCTGGTGGTTACTTGGCACACCGGACTACCAACAGTACATGAAAGATGGCACCAGTAAATCTTTCCGCTCAATAATCATATTTGTTTTACGGCACAACTGGGCATCCCACATTGAGATGCTTGGTATCTTTGGCAGCTGACATTGTCAAAACCTGGGTAACTCCACTGATGGACCAAGCTGTATTTTGCATGGTCAGGTCCACTATGCTCCTCGTGGGGAGGTAGCATTCATCAATAACATAACCTGAAATATTTTCCAAATATACATTTCTAGCCTTGAGATGAAATGGGTAAAAGCCCTGGTGAGGGATTGCGGAGAAGCTGTATGTGGTAAAGGTCACTCTGTCACTCTGGATAGTGATTATGGTGGTCAGAGCCACAGCTTATCTATCAGATGTTTGAGAAGACCCCTTTTTGCCTTTATGGGACAACATTTTCAATACAAGAGCAAACGGGTAATATGCGTACTTTGGCAGCAGGACCATTACTAGCTGAAAAAGATCCCTCCAAAAATTGATCGCCCCAAAAATGCATCTAACTTGGCGTACCCCCAATGTTTGACTGCAGAACCAAAAATGGCTGCAGGCAAGTGTGCCAGCCTCCTCCTCCTAGACATGTTTAGTGTGAGAAACAACTATTTATCTCTGTATCACAGGACATAATGACAATGGGAGTTGGTGGGATGGGGTCCCTATGGACGAGACTCTTGTAATGTTGGTATTTCCCCTTAGATTTTGCAGCTTTGTATTTTATGTTTCCCTTTAAAATGGACTTAATTTACAGTTCATTTTAATTTCTTTACAACAATGGCACAGTGTTCCCTCCTGCTGGGTGAGGCTGGGATTGTCAGTATTGCTCATTGTCCTTGCTCTTATTCTCTGTCCATTGTGCTGACCGATCAGTGAAGTATCGCTGTATTGGATTTTCGTTAGTTCTACTCTTTTTAGATTTTTATGGCTTGATGATGTTTTGTTTGTGTAACTCCAATCCTCAAGAGCTTTATACAGGTCAAGATGTGGCTGACACATTGTGACTTTATTACGAAAGTCTGGAAAAGGAACAGATATTGCTTTACTATTACTGCTTTTCTTCTGACTGATGGTCCAGTTTCTTTTCTGTGTCTTTTTTTGGTAGCATCTTTAACTGTATTTTCATCATTCATTAGTGGTTCAATGGATGCCTCTGCTATCAAAATCTAAAAAGCACAGATCTTCAGCATTGTCCTGTAGTGCCTGCGGGTAAAGATTTTGAGATTATTGTTTAAAAAAGCAGTACGCAAGCTTTATAGTTGTATAAAAATAATACAGTGCTGGTACATGTATATTTATCATCAAAACATATCCAGTAATTGGAAACTGACTTCAGGCATGCACCCACCGGCTACCAGAGGGTGGTGCTGCTCCAAATCAATGTCCATCGAGAGCCCTGCAAAAGGAGAATGCAGTTGAATGATACAACACTGAGAAGTAACTAGAGTTTTCTCTTCAACCTTCGCTCATTTCAATGCTCAGACGAAAGGGGAGTACCCCCCATCCTGGCTTCTAGCCAGGGACTGAGGATCCTGAGCCAGATAGGTGCTTTTATATGGTGCTGGGCCCTATGGGAAATGAGTCGCCTAAGTAACACCTGGCATCAGCCCCATGGACAGTGATTGTAGCTAATGTTATAAAACTTTTAGGTAGCCGAAAAAAATGTACCATTGGCAGACCATCAGGCCGTTTTGTGACCAGGGTGCCCAGGAAAAGCGGGCATTAGCAACCCACCTGACTCTTAAACTTTTTACCTATTCAAAGTGGCAAATTTAAAAACACTCATGGAGCATTGGAAGTAGTAGCTCCAAAAGCAGACTGCTGCAGCCTGCAGGAATACATAGGATCAAGTCTGCATAGGATGTACATGTATTTTTTATTATTATTGGATAGCCTCTTTAAAAGGTACACTGCATCTCCCATTTACACAAAGCATGCAAACACTGAACAATCTTTCTTTAATCAAGGCTTAAGTATTTATAAAAAGCGGCATGAATATTTTAAGCAGCAGAATGCAATACAGGCATTATTTTGAAATATCTTTTCCAGGGGTACCCAGTGAAGCCCATAATTTCACTATTGTGAAACGTTAGTCTCAAGTTGGGTTATAAAAGATATGGGTCCATGGTGAAAGGGAGCATTCTGCCCTATCCACAGTAGGCCATGCCAAATAAACCATATGTACATAGTGCATCACTTCAGAGCAGTAGATTTGGGCAGACCACCAGTGCCCTAAGGTAGTATAACACATTGAGAATATTCCTTGAGCTGGGATTCCCCTTTTTGAGTGACATGTATTGCAGTGCATACCAAGTCATGGCATAATATAGCCAACGGGCTGCAAAACAAAAGCAAAGGCTGGTACTTTTTCTTGTACAGCATTTTCACTTATGATAGTCACTGTTTTTCTTTTGCACTATGTTAAGCTCTTACTGGTGATCTGAGGGGTTACTTACAGCAAGGCATCCCAATTCTGGATGCCCCGGGTGGAGGTCAGCTTATTTTTTTGTTTTTTTATTAATGCCTGCTTTTGTTCTGGTTTAAAGTCTATGAAGTATCAGCTTTTGTAAATAAACCGTGCCTGTGAAAATAAAGTAACTTGTCTTTCAAGTGTACCAAAACCCAGGATTTTCACTATCTGGGTTCTGGCTCTTCCCCCTGGGGCACCCTGGATTTGGATAGCCCCGTCTTTTTTTAGCACTGCACTTACACTCGGCTCCCTTTGGCTGTGTGTGGCCTCGCACAGCCATTCAGTTGCGGTGGACAGGGCCGCGCACAGCCAAGAAGGGAGGCGAGTGGAGTGATGCCAGTGCTGGCCACGCATTCACAATGACCTTGGGGGAAAGGTAAGAATATAGGGCGCCCTGGGGGGTTTCACACAGCGGGGCATTCCAATTCGGGAGGAAGTAAGCCTGCTCTGGAGTCCCATAGACTCTGGGTGGTTTTTGGTCCATTTCAGCTTCAAGCATCCAAGCCTAAGGAAGTTCTGACTATTAAACGAGAACAAGACGTTTACAGGAAGCAGTGATCATATGCATTCCTTCCCAGGGCAACTCAGATTGCTGCCCATAAAAATGAATTTACCTTTTTGTAAATTCTGCTGTAGTCAATTTTAAAAACAAAATAGCATCCCATAGAGGTCACCTGCAAAGAGGACGTTTCCTGCAGCTGTGCATTGTGGGGTTACGTCAGTTGAATCCAGGCAGCAGCATGGCTGGGATGCTGGGAAAGGAAGCTTTAAAAATGCAGATACCAGGAGAAAATTGGTGAGGCAGTGTTTTAGCTTTGAGTGGGTGCTGACAGCAAATGTAAGTGCTGACAATTATTCAGTATCATGCATGCAGATGGGGCAAGTGAGTTTTTTCCCCCAAAACTCCCCAGGAATACTGCCGGACATCCAAAAGACAGTGAGGAAGGGGGGAGGGAAGTTTAGAGAGGAACATCAGAAAAGGTCTGAAGTATTAGTTTTTCATTTTCATTTTGGGTGGAACTTGAACTTTAGTACAGAACAATAACCAAGAGATAGAGGATTCCAAGCACATATGCCTGAAAATTGGATAAAAACTGGCTTTTAAAAATGTATCCATGGAAAATGCTGACCCTATTTTTCCATGAAAGCTGTATTTTTGAGCCATTTCGCTCAGTCTTTGTTTGCTGACAGGCGTCCATAATTGCTCATGTTTCAACCTGCACTCAGAACCTGTCTGTCTCCATATAGACAGCGAGTGAGCCGCCACCCTTTGATTACAGTGTAGCACGCCGCAAATCACAATACCTGCCATTGACTGATATTCCTGTGAATCATTTCAATCATGATGACAACCGGGGTTTGTTTGGGAATAAAAATGTTGTTGGACTGCAGTGATGCAAAATGAAAACAGTCCAGGAGAGGGCTGGATTTAAATTAGGAATTGAGAAACCAATAGTGGGGTTGAGAAACACCACTGATTGTTTCACTAGCATAGTGCAACAAGGCTAAACTCTCTTTTGGTTGCAGGACTAAAATGCGGCTTATTTTCTTTTGCAGAAATCATTGGTGGCTCCGTAGTTAATGGCCACCTGCCCGGCTCTTTCCCAGACTTTGTGATTAAGCGAGTGGCCCAGGAAGCACCAGGCTTCTTCGATTAAGAGCAATCTCTTCACTCCCAGCCACCTGAGCGTTTGGCAGTGGTGTGGGGCTGCTCACTTGGGCCCTTATTTAACAAGGGATAGCGCCAGGTAGCGAATGGTGAACGAACGGTAATGACGCTCACCGCCACTAGAACGCCGGCTCCCCTCCGCAATCACACATTTATCAAGCCGATCCTGCTTAGCGACTGAGATGGCGCCAGATAGCGACTCATTCATCATTATTCCAGCCTCACCCCACAGCGCCAGCGAGCGACCTTGAACAGCGACAGGTATGACCTCTCGCTACCTGGTGCTCTCCAATGCATTTCAATGGAGCAATCTTTAAATATTCATAATTAATTGCTATTATTTATTTATTTATTTTTTAAATGTCAAAAATTCTGTGACCACTTCTGCAATGTTAGATTTTTTTTTAAGGTAAAAAAAAAAAAAATGTGTGCAGAATTGATATTACAGGTCTGATATTAATGTATTCATATTACAAAATGTTTTGAAAAACTTGTTTTTTTTTTTCCTAAAAATATGGTTGTTTGGGGGTTAAAAAACTACTTTTAACCCATCGCCGCCAGCGCTCTGGGGTTTAAACATGCATTTCACAGCGCGAGAATTTTTGGAGCGTGATTTGTTAATGAATATGCTGGGAGCCGTTCGCTATGGCCGTTCGCTGTCATGCGCTCCCATACAGAGTGGAACCTGTCAAATAGCGACTCCTAACCCCGTATTCAACATTACCGCACACTGACTGAGTCGCTGTCAACAGCCGAACAACTAGCGTGCGCTGTGAAAATAACGCTACTGTCGCTCATCTGTCGCTACCTGGCGCTATTAATGAATCGGCCTCTTAGTGAAGCAGTGGGTGGTGAGGGGCTGCTCACTAGTTTTTACAAGGCAATACATAAAGCTCACAGAGAAGTGGGTTTGTAATGGAAAATAAACAACATTTTAGTGTGTTACTAGCAGCATCCATGTGGGGGCCGCCATCTTGGTTTAGGGTCCCACCCTTAGCACCATAATGACCTAGGGTTGCCCACAGTTAGAAGGTGAGACGACATGCACTGGGCACTCTTGCACTATTGCAGGTAAGCCAGGGAGAATGGGCATCCTAAATCTGTGATTAAATCATGTGTGAAATATTTTTTTTATATTTCGAATTAACTGTGCTGCCATGGGCCCTTCCTGTGATGTTTACTCCTCACCTAGCTAACCCTGTTGGTGCTGATCAGGTCACTGGTCAGTATGTGGTAAAAAAGGAATATTGCTTTTAGTGACAGGCAGCCTGATTAGCACTGGTTTGGTGTATTCTTTTCATATCTACTAGGGTGTGCTGACCTAGAGCTGACCTGATTTGGGATGCCTGTTTGCATCGAACCCTCAGGGAAATAAAGAATAAAAGCTTGCAATTGGTTGCACCGCCATGTTTAGTGCACTGCTGAGGGGTGGGGAGCATGGAAGCCCTAAGTAAAAGTGGCCAATTTAGGGCTTCCAGTGAGGAGCTTTGTCGATAGATTGTCCCAAATTTGCATCCCTGGGGGTTTGGAAAAATGGTGACCTGAGGGCTTCAGACTGGAGATCCCCTAACAGATGATTTTTTACCAAGAAGAAAGGCAACACCGGCTCTCTTGCGGCTCCAGCATGCAGTGGTAACCACTAACCCTATTTATTTACTGACCACGTCTTGCTATGACACAGTAAAAAGTGTGGAATGATTTTTATGGCGCACAATGGCGGGATGAATCTTAATTTGATCTGGTGAGAGAATTGTGTGTCAGCTCTTTACAGACAATTAACAATGCAGACTATAAAGAGTTATGATGCATGATCTAATGGTGAATGTGGGATTCATGCGGGCGTCTCGGACACGACAAATAGATGATGAAGGGAACTTAGTCGTGTATGAACATGCAGTCTCAAAAGGTCGCAGTTCTGTTTCTGGCAAAGACAAAACCTTGTCCTGTTGTGAACCCTTAAAGTGGACCTAATGTTCTAAGTGGCTTTGTGCATTTTGTTATGTAGCGTAACATAATGCGATGCAGCAATATTTTTGAAAAATCTTGGCAACTTTGTATAAAAAAATCCCTTAAACCAAACCTTCAGCATCATTTAAGGAGAAGCCCAAATCCTTACAAAACTATTCCCAGCAACTAAAATGTATATATTATACATTTTCAGTCACTTTTTATTCTTTCCGCCACTGGGCTGCAACTCTGTTCAGCACTCTAGGATACTTCTAGGGCCATCCTGCCTCAGAAGCATCACATACTAAGGAGAGGAGGGAAGAGAGGGCAAAAGGTGGCGGGTTATAGCTACAGAGCAGAGCTGGGGTCAGGAAAAGGACAGCAATCCCAGAATGCAGAGCAGCACGGTCACTTGCTGTTTGAAGGCAGCCTGAGACTCCATGTGCCGCCATGTTTAAAGGTTTTAGGTTTTAATGTGGGCATTCTGTATGTATGGGGGGGGGGGGGAAGATATGCTCTTATTCATGGTGACGGTCCGGTTGAACAGCAAAGGGTGAGCTCACTGATGGGTATAAGATAGGAGGAAGAAGATGGTTACACTTATCCAGTTGATCATTAACATAAAAGGTTTACTAAGATATCATGTAGGTTTTCAGCTTCATGAAGCTTAAAAAAAAAAACATATAATCAGCATTCTTCTTAAAATGGACCAACAGCCTGGCACAGTTGAAAAAGAAAGGTAGTGGCCATTTTGGAGTTTCCTCTCCCAGCAAATCAGTCATGCTGCTCCCTGAATTCATCTGACATAACTGACAATGCACAGTAACAGGAAGTCCAGCACCACTTCCTGTTTGCAGGTGTCCTGCAAATACATGAGCTGCCATTCTGTTTCTAAAATCTACTACAGCAGGAGTTGGAATAAGGTGAACACCTTTTTATGTGCAGCAATCTAAATTACCCTGGGGAGGGATGTATATGATCACTGTTTGTTGTGTTGGACTGGTTTAAGTCATTTTTGACCGCTTTGGGTAGGGATACTAGCCTTTCCCCCATGAAACTCTGTATGACGGGGACAATGAAATGGCTGCCTACAGTTTTGCTAGGAAAGGGTGTGTATCTCTCTAATGCAGTGCTAGTGCTTATTAATGCCATTAGGGGGTAGGTTAGTTTTGTTCTGGAGTCTGCACAGAGTTGCAAGGGAGAATCAGATACACCCTCTGCAGTCTTTTGACAGCCATTCAAAGGTTACAGGAGCAAACCCATGGGCAGAACATGCCAGCATTACAGCAGTGAATTAAGTAACTTCGCTTTGTACCCCATTTTCTCCCGTAGGATGTTCCAAGCACACTATGAATCTATTGCTGGCCCCTTACCATATAGTGGGGTTTGGTGGGATCCAGTCGGGGGGGCTAAGGTCACTGCTGTAAACTAATGTTCCCTTTATACTTGGTTATTGCTGTGACTTGTGTTTATCACAGGATGGCAGCTGTTATATTTCATAGCCGGGGAAGTGGATATTGTTTTCAAACACTGAAAGCTGTTGTGTCGCTACCCAGGTGCTAAGAAATAGCCTTCAATCACCGCCAGAGCCTCCGGCAGCCCCATATTCTTTATTTATTGAAAGAGTAGCACCAGCCACCCGTGTTCGCCAGAACCTCATCTTCTGTGGATGAATAGAAGGATTCCAGGTGTGAAATGTGCAACCGCTTTAAGGAGAGCTATGTTATTCTTCAGCAAATAGCTTGACGAATGATCAGCTACATGTCACCAATGTGTTGTGAGTGCCAGAGAGAACTCAGAAAATAAAAATAAAAAAATAATCCCATCTGGAAAAATGACTTTGAGAATCCTAAAGTGTGCCCACACACGTCTCTTGAGTAGCCCAACTTTTTTTATTGGAGAGAAGGTGGGCAGGCAGGGTGGCTATTAGGTATTTAATGGCTTCTACAGTTAAACTATTGAAACAACCTATTTATTAAATTTATCGGACACGTGCCTGGCCAGTCGTGGTTTCGGAGGAGCAGAGGGATTCTTGGGAACATGTCTTACATGTTCAGTACACATGCATGTACTTGTTTATTTTGTACATAAACCTCTATGACAACACAGCATTTGCTACCTTACTATTTTGGGGCCCACTATTCTACCCCCCTACTATAATATTCAGGGATCCCAAATATTGAGGGTTAATATTAAGGGCCGACCCATACTGTTCAAGGAACCAACATGTATTTTATAGATTTCTGTGTGCTGCCCATCTTGTACTAAACCCCTCTATATCACCGTTGAACTCATCCAGACCACCTATACTGACCAAAGCCCTCTCTGTATATAATCTACACATACCTCCTGGACTCTGATCCTAAAAAAGCCCCCACCAGAGGACTTTGTCATATCAACCTTGGAGAGTCCTGATTTGCAATGCCTGTCTACATACAAAGCTGTAGACAGCTGTGTTCATCATTCCACTTTCCTGGCTGACCAACAGTCACACTGGTGCATTTCCATTATTGCCAATGAATAGTTATGAGCTAAAGCTGGTCCATCTGGTTCAGAAGCCCACCAGCCGGATAGCTCCTAATTGGTACTCATGAATGCTGCATAGAATTGCTCATACCAGGACCCTTACCAGACTGTGAAATAGATAATAAAAAATACATTAAAAAATAGAACTCACCTATCAGCATTTTCCTCCTCCTGTCCCCTGCCGGTTGGCATCCTCTATTCAGGTCTGGGGTTGGTCTGCTGATGCCGATGAGCTGCCTCCCTGTCAGCATCTGTAGTGAAAGGGGGGCGCAGGTCTCCCCTCCTCCCTTCTAGGTGCTCCAAGCTAATGCTGGGCCTCTCCAGTGATGTAATTACTCACCTGGGGGGGGGGGATTCAGCTGCAATACTGGACCATGACCAATAGACATAAGGGCTAGCCTCCCACTGGGGCATTCATATTTGGGATGCCTCGCTGTGTAAAATGGGGGTTTTGTGCCAGTTTAATGGTGATGCGCATCTCCATGCTAGGATAATGAAGGGTGGTATGACATAAAACTTGGTGCCAAAATGAGGCTGTTGGGCTAAAAAATAATTCCCGAAATATAATGTGGTGGTGGCTCTATTTGGGCAACAGTAAAATATTGCCTGAGGCCCATTTTGGAGTTATGCCTGTACTGCGCTTATGACACCTGTTGCCAGGTGCCCGTTTGTTGGGACTGGATTGAATACTATGAAGGATAGTCAGCAAGAATTTCCATTCTAGGTTACATTGCTTTATAAAAAAAACAGATTCTGTATAAGTGCTTTGACCAAGACTGAGGTAATAAAATAGGAAGCATTGACGTTAAACATTTGTAGATATGTCCCATTGAAGAGTGTCCATCTTGATGGCCAAGAATAATAAACCAACCAAACTAACCAATAAACCAGCATTAGCAGTCTTCAGTTGACATCATGATTTGTCTGGCTTTATGTGACCCAGATCTTCCCTACCTGGAAACTAAAGTGTGTTTGCTCCTCCACCTCCTTGTTTCGTTTGGCAGACGTCTTCCTGGTTTTTGCGCCGGCATTCCCAGCGTAGTGACAGGTTAGACGAGGGGTGTGATTGTGACTCTGTGTAAAGGCGTTGAACTTTCTCTGACTTGTAAAAATATTCACAGTCGACACTTGTCGGAGCAGTGTGCTGCATGCAGGCACGCAATCCACTCCTATCAGATACTATATTGCCGAAACTCTGAGACGTTTCAGGATGTTCTAGGTAAGTCCAATAATGTATTGTATTTGGGGTTTATTTCTATTTCTTTAGTACATTTTTGGTCATGCTGTGCTTCCTGCTCAGAGATGTTCATGGTTCCGATGGTGTACTATGTATCTTATACCAGCAAAGGCATATCCACCAGATCAACTGCCATGAGTTCAGGGGGCTTCACCTCATTATTTCCCTATTTATTTATTTATTTATTTAGTATTTGAATGTTCTTTTTACTCATTATTTAAAGTCCCTTTTTGTCCGGTTTCTGGTGTTCAGCCTTATTATTTTCCTCTTTTGGAATGTAGTAAAATAATAATTTGTGTTAGGATCTTGCCCCTAGACCTGTGATTTACTTATCAGCATTCTGTTCCTTAGTTTCTTATATTCCTGTGGTTTTGCTACAGTGGGAGTGGTTTACCTGGCCTTGAGTAAAATCTACTGACTACAAGTCCCAGAATCCTTCCCTCTGTAACAAGTGAGTTAATCAGCAGCTTTGGCTTAATTTAAACAACAATAATTACCTCCCCTAGATGAGACGGTTGCCAATACTTTAGCTACTGGAACACAAGATTGTGATCCCCCTATTTGAATAAGTTGAATTGTAGTAGAAGGGGTGTTAAACCTGTCATCTTAGGTTCAGCCAATCACATGATTAGCAAGTCAGAATGAGGACGTCTCTGAGCTGTATATAAAACGCATCAGTTGATGTATGTTGCTAAGGTAAACACATTGTTGCTGTTTTCTTTATAACAAACAAAAATAAGATAAGCTTAGCACAGCTTGCTGTATGTACCTCCCCCCCCCCCCCCAGGTCACCCGATCCACTCACCTTCCAGTGGCTCCCACGACGCAGGCTTGAGCTGAGAGTGAGTGTGCCGATTGGCTTAGCGCTCCACTCAGGGAGTTTCACATAGTGGGGCATCCAAAGGAGTGGAACTCGGACGGCCCTGAAGTCTTTTAGACTCCAGGGCCTCTGATGTTCTTCTTTTAGAAATGCCATCGAAAGTGGGCTTACGCTGTAAAAAAATCTGTTAATCTGTGTAGTAACCTATTGGATGGTGATTTTGACTATCCTGGGTTTTGGTCCTTGCCCCTGGGGCACCCATAAGGTGAGTTTCTGGGTGACCTAGAGGGTTTCATACAGCGATTCTGATTCTGGATGCCCCGGGGGAAGGAAATCGAGCGGCCCTGGAATCTTAAAGATTTCAGTACCGTTGTGGCATTAGTTTTGGTTCACTATAAAATATGCTTTCACTTACATTCTTTGTTCTATACAGTTCTTTAAAAAGACTGTCTATGCACATGATTCGGCCACTAAATGCTGTCTGAAGTTATTATACCCCCACCCACATCCTTCCAACCAACCAGGGAAAATGAGTCCTGCCCTCTTCTACGAGTCTCTCTATTGGCTACAGAGGCCCACTTTACCTGAAAGAGGATCTGCTGGCAGACAACAAGCGTCAACATGATGGCTACAGCAGCTCCTGGGGGACAACAGGGAACCACTGGAAGGGGGAGTAGCCCCCACTTTTATTCTCCCCTTCCCACCACAAGAGCTTGTGTGGAATGACCGGGGTCCACAGCCTGATGCGTAGCGGAGTTCTTATTCCAATCCTCAGCATCTGTTTCCTCTTTGGTGCAAGCGGGAATGGACGCAGTGCAGCAATTAAATTAGTGCCCCGCGATCTGTTACTTTAGAGCTGCTATGTTACTCTGAGGCATCTTATCTTGGGGTTTATTTTTCTCACACGCCTACTTGGTAATTAACCCATTATCCTTATATTCATAATTTTAATTTTTTAACAGCTGGATTTCTGCCCTTTGGTGGTTCATTATGGTAATTCTGGAAGAGGTAGCGGGCCTGCTGTAAATGTGAAAGTTGTTGCCGTGGTAACAGATGTGTACATCTGTTCACTTATTTTAATAACTTTTTCGCCGAGGCACGCTTGTCTTTCAGGCAGCATGTGTTACAGAGGTATAAAGAGATCAGGGGCACAGATAAATAGGGTGCAGGGGGGTTTGTACTATCAGGGGGTGTCTGCTTAATCCCAGATTAAATCTCTTCCAAAACGAAAACCATTCTAAGCAGGTAAATCATTTCCTTCAAATAGCTGAACACTGGGTTTCAGCTAACTCCTTTGGGCGGAGAGGACACCTGTCCCCTACTGCAGGAAGTCCCTTGTTGGATGGTGAGTATTGCTCACCACTGAGCTGGAGGGCCTACCTCTACACACAGGGACTTTAAAGGAACACTCCCTTTTTGTCCTGTTTTTGGCATTCTGTGTTATGATTTTCCTCTTTTGGAATGTAAAATATACATTTGTGTTAGGATTTTAACCACTTGTGGTTTACCAGAATGTGATTAATCAGCATTCAGTTTCCAATTTTCTTTTATTAATGTGGCTCTGTGTTGCTAAAGTGGGAGCTTTCCTGGCCTTTCTCTGTAACAGGGAAGCTCATCAGCAACTTTGGCTAAATCAAGCATCAGTAACTGCCCCCACATTCTTTATTACTTCCTTTACATCAATTTTTCCTTTTCTCAGAAGCCGCTCATTCTCTTCTCCCCTTCCACTTTATCCTCTTTATGCATATTCTTGTTTTACCTGCCTCTAGTTGCCCCTATTAGATCTTTTACATTTTTCTCTTCTTTTTGGTCCTCTTACTCTCCCTATGTGATGGGTAGGTACAGTGGTCAACACTACATTTAGGAAAGGTCAGAGCCCTGTCAGTGGTGTAGGCCCTGATAGACTTAGTGACTTTGGCAAGTAGTAGTTAAATGCAGGCCTTAGGTGCCATTGCGTCATGGATCCACAACATTGGTTGAGGTTAGCTACATAGTTGGTAGAGGTAACATTTAAGAGATTATTAAAGGGAGGACCCAACCCTTCTAGAGGTTTCTGCTCTTAGGTTCCAAGCTCTAAAGGGGAATGACTGGTAATGTTGTGGAGCAGCAGAGCAGCAGTTGAAGAAACCAGGAGTTAGTAACTAGAACCTCTAAAGACTGTCTGATATAAATGCTGAAGTATATGACCTGTACTGGATTATGCTGTTGTGATGGATGGAAGCCCCCAAATAAAGAACCTGTTTGCTACAAGACGTGTCATGATTGGAGACCAGCGACGGCTGAATGAGTAAGTGCACTTCACCCCACACATGCCACACCAACCTGAGTCGCCCTACCCTATGCCCAAGGACCCCCCTCGCACCTCACAGCCTCTGCCAGTGGCCAGGCAGAGGCCTGCTACACTTACCCACACTTTTTCTCTGGCTATCCATGTTACCACCCATTTTCTCTGGCTCTTTTCTCTCCCACCCCATTTCTATGTCCCTCTCCCCACCCACATTTTTGTGCCTCTTTCTCTCCTGTCCCATTTTTTCCACCCATCTCCCACCTTCTATTCTCTGTCCCTTTCTATACCCCACCCTCTTGCTTTGCTTCTGTCTCTCCCTACTCCTTTGCCTCCCCCTGACTTTTATTTCTTTTCTCTGCTACTTCACTCACTCCGTCTTTTTTTCTTTCCATTCTCCTCCTCTCCTTTGTGCTCTATTCTAAGTATGTCACACACCCCGCTTCAGATAGTCATTACACTTGGGTTATACCGACCTTGCAGAGATGTCATTAAAAAAAGGGAGCCCCTCCCGGTCTATAAATACCTGGGACTTCCCACTCATTCCCCAGTCTTTCATCTCTGCAGACGGTGAGCAAGTCAGAAGATGGATGTCTCCTCCTTGCAGGTAGCCGGGGTAACTCCCGGCCCCCCTCTTTCAGTCTATTTCTGCCTGGACCTACTGTTATCCCCCTTTTTAGTAAAGAGCCTCCCAGCCTAGGCTGTGGGTCCTGGCTAAGGTAGACGGCACCTTAAGGTGCCTTAGGAGCTATGTTCCACCCTGAGGCCCCATACTAAGGGGTAGGCGGTATTCCGGGTTGGTGATCCCGGTTGGGATGCCAGGCCCTTGCCCTTACACCCTTGGGGTGTTAACTCCCCCTTCCCCAGTCACCCATCGTTCCCTACTGCTGGGGGGGGGGGCGCTTATCCCCTTTTTAGTTTAGTCCCTCTTTTGAGTGCATGATTGTGTGATACGTTCTGCGTGTGTGTGGTGCACGTGAATTATGCTTCCATAGCCGGGCCAGCGGTTTGCGGCGCCGCCAGCCGTTACTGTCAGTCTTCGGAGGAGCTTCTTCCCCTCCGGTGCGGTTTGGTGGGGGGCGGGGCCGGGCGCGAGGCGCGATCCTGCAGCCCGCCCCCTCCCTCCCCCCGTGTTACTGGTGCCGCTGCGGAGCCCGGTCACTGGCCTGGAGCCGCCTGTTGTCAGCAGAGAGGGGTGGGATCGGGTGCAGCGCGCGATCCGCGCCAGCCCGCCCATCTTCATCCTGGCTGCCTTGTCCCTCCGCCTCGTGCAGGACGCCATTCAGTAAGCGCCCGGTGGGCTCCAGTCTTCATTGCTTGCGCAGCTGCATGTCAGCGCGATATTGAATTATACATTCCTACTTATATGTATGTGTGCTTGGCCCTTCTGTTATGTGCCTTGCATTGTGTGACTTTTGTGTGACAGTCCCCCTTTCTTTTCCAGGCGGACCCTTGTTGTATCTTAAAGGGTCCTCCCGGTCCAGGGTCCCTGGTTTAATTTAAGAACTCCCTATAAATCCTCCCACTCGGGACACAGAAGGGGCATCCCGGGTCGCTTATATTGCATAATTCCCTTGGGTATTGCGATTAACGATAAAATCACCATATGGAGGCTTCCCAGGATACCGGGCTCGGGCTCCCCTCGGGGCAACCACGGCAGTGTTTGGGGTGTGGAGCATCCCTTACAGGTGATGATGTCTTCCTTTGCATACTATGTGCACAGCAGAGTATTACGCGGACGTCCGGTTCCCAGGTGTCGCCGCCGCCGGTCCCTTCTCCTACCCCTCCCCGCCTGATCCGTACCCCGTGTGATGTGGTCACGAGTGGGGAGTCGCAATCTGAGGTGTGTGCCAGATTGTCCAATCTTGAAAAATGAGAAAACTAGCACTGTTGCCAGAAAGGCCCCGGCTAAGAGAAAGCACTTGTCCCTAGCCACGCAGGCTTCTGATTTTGAGGAGTTTGATTCACTGGACTGGTCTGATTACCCCCCGCTAGAGGAAGGGGAGCTATTTGAGGAGTTGGATGGTTCTGACGATCAGCAGTTTGTTGGCACCGATGCCGAGCGGGGTAAGGGGGATTCTTTGGATACCCCTAAGGTCCTGGCTCATATGTTTGAGGTTCTTGCAGTTGCTCCTCCTGAAGTGACTCTTCCGCAGAAGGGGGAGTTCTTTGAGGAGGCTAAGCCGCGCTTAGAATTCCCTAATCAAAGGCATTTCGATGGCATTATTCTTAAGGAATGGGAGAGGCCTACTCGGCTTCCGGGTGTCCCTCCGGGTTGGGATAAGAAATATCCCTTTCTGGTGGATGCGGTGAAGCGCTGGTCGTCCCCTCCTGAGGTGGACGCCCCTGTTCTGGGGTTGTCTATCACCTCTGTTTTGCATTCTCCTGACTGTTCTACTCTCAAGGACGGTGAGGACAAACGCATTGACCAGATGGCTTGTCACGGTTTTGCCAGTGTCGGGTCGGCCTTGCGGCCTGTTTGTGCTTCTGCGCTTTTAATAGTGGCTTCTAGGTCGGTTGTCAGGGACCTGTTGTCTACCTCCAGGCTTGACACGGCTAGTGATGAGTGCACCTCCCTTAAGCGGTACGAATTGTTTTTGTCATTTGTGCTAGCCGCCCTGGATGATACCATGGTGATGTGTAGTAGAACTTCGGCCTTGCTGGTGGCTATTCGGCGGTCGGTTCGGTTGTGCCAGTGGGCGGCTGATTTTGTGTCCAAATAGTCACTTACGGCTCTTCCCTTTCTGGGCTTGCGGCTCTTTGGAGAAAAATTGGATTCGGTCGGGGGGCGACTTCCTTTACCCCTTCCTTTCATGGGGCCAGAGCTGGACGGGGATTGGCTGTCTTCTCCTCCAGAGGTGATTCCTGGAACAAGGGAAGAGGATGTGCCCGTCCAGGTCACAGCTGGGGCTCCAAGCCCAAAGCCGTTGCCAAGCCGGCTCAGCAATGAGGGGGCGCCCTCACCCTCACGGGTGGGGGGATGGCTACGACTCTTCTCCCAGGTCTGGGACCAGGACGTCTCGGACAGATGGATTCGGGAAGTGGTGTCTTCCGGTTACAAGCTGGAGTTCGAGATCCGGCCTCCTCCCAGATTCTTCAGGTCTCGGGTGCCCTTGGATCCTCTGGCCGCGCAGGGGCTCTGGACGGCAGTAAAAGATCTCCTGGACATGGCTGTCATCTGCCCGGTGCCTCCCTCGGACCGGGCCTGGGATACTATTCCAATCTGTTCACGGTGCCCAAAAAGGATGGCTCCGTTCGTCCCATCCTGGATCTGAAGTTTCTCAACAGGTTTATCCGTCCCAGGAAGTTCCACATGGAAACTCTGCGTTCAGCCATAAATTCGCTTCGTCAGGAGGACTTCATGACGTCCATAGACATCAAGGATGCTTATCTGCATGTTCCAATCTTCCCGGCACATCAGAGATTTCTCAGGTTCGTGGTGGAAGATCGGCATTTTCAGTTTGTGGCTCTTCCGTCCGGCCTTACCTCGGCTCCAAGGGTTTTCACCAAGGTGCGGGCGGGGGTGATGCCCAGGGTATCCGCATCGTGCCTTATCTGGACGATCTTCTCATTATGGCATCCTCTCTCCGCCAGGCGGAGCTAGATACCAGGATTGTGGTGGCCACTCTGGAGAGATTCGGCTGGGTGATCAACTGTCCCAAGTCCTTCCTCTCTCCGTCCAGGTTGGTGTCGTTCCTGGGAATGTCTCTGGATACTTCTCAGTCCAGGGTGTTCCTCCCCCAGCCCAAGGATATTTTGATTCAGGAATTGACTCAGTTTCTTCTATCCATCCCTCGTCCGTCCATCCGGCTGGGGATGAGACTGGTGGGATTGATGGTGGCTTCGTTCGAGGCGGTTCCCTTTGCCCAGTTTCACACAAGGACGCTCCAGCTCCATCTCTTGGCGGCCTGGGACAGGTCTCCGCTGTCACTGGATCAGTCTTTTCTGATGTCCCCCCCAGGTTCGGCATTCCCTTCGGTGGTGGCTGGAACCAAGCAATCTGATGAGGGGCAGATCCTTTCTGACCCCTTGTTGGGAGACGGTCACCACGGATGCCAGCCTGTCAGGTTGGGGGGGGGGGTTTGGAAGGATCTTCAGTTTCAGGGACTGTGGGGGCCTCAGGAGGCTCACGATCCCATCAATGTTCTGGAGCTGAGAGCCATCAGGTTGGTTCTGGGTCGCTTGACTCATCAGTTACAGGGTTTGCTGGTTCAAGTTCGGTCGGACAATCGGACGGCGGTCGCCTACATCAATCTCCAGGGAAGGACTCGCAGCAGGTGTGCCCTCAGGGAAGTGTCCTTGATCCTGGCTTGGGCAGAGAGCAATGTCCCATGCATCTCGGGGGTGTACATTCCGGGAGTGGAGAACATGGAGGCGGACTCCCTGAGCAGGTGCTCATCTCAAAGGGGGGAATGGTCTCTCAGCCCCAAGGTGATTCGGTCGCTTTGCCACCAGTGGGGGACTCCGGAGGTGGACCTCTTTGCCTCTCGTCACAATCACAAGCTTCTGGCGTTTGTGTCTCTCTCGCGGGATCCGCTGGCTCTGGCAGTGGATGCCATGTCTCTGAACTGGGGGGATCTGGGGTTTCTGTACCTGTTCCCTCCGTTTCCCAAGGTGGGCAAGGTGGTGCGCAAGCTGGCCCTAGAGGGTGCGTCAGCAATCTTGGTGGCTCCAAGATGGCCAAGACAGGTCTGGTTCGCAGACGTGGTAAGGTTCGCAGCGGATCAGTTAGATCTGCCCCTTCTGCCGGATCTGCTCACTCAGGGTCAACTGCTCTACCCCAATTTACCAACGCTGGCTTTGACGGCGTGTCTGCTGAAACCTCCATCTTGAAGGAGGAAGGTCTTTCTGATGCTGTTATTCAGACTCTGGTTAGGGCTAGAAAGAAGTCTTCCTCTGCCATCTACTATAGGATTTGGAGGTCTTATATTGATTGGTGTGAGGTCCGGGCCTTGCCTTGCAGGGTGTTTTCTATCCCTAGGGTTTTGGAATTTCTGCAACATGGTCTGGACCTGGGTTTGCAGCTTAGTACGTTGAAAGGGCACGTTTCTGCCCTGGCGGTTTTCTTCCAAAGGTCTTTTGCTCTTCATCCTCTGGTTACGACCTTTTTCCAGGGGGTTACGCATGTGCGGCCTCCTAGGAAGCCTTTGCTCCCAGTTTGGGATTTGAATTTGGTTCTTTCTGCCTTTCAGGGTCCTCCTTTTGAACCTTTGCAGGATATTGCTCTTTCTACACTTACTCAGAAGGTTGTGTTTTTGGTTGCCATCAATTCCGTTCGGCGTGTTTCGGAGTTGGCGGCTTTGTCCATTAAGGCCCCGTACTTTGAGAGGCATCAGGACAAAGTTGTTTTCCGCTTGAAGCCAGATTTCCTTCCTAAGGTGGTTTCTGCCTTTCATCTTAATCAGGACATTATTCTACCCTCCTTGTGTCCTAAGCCCAGCAATGACAAGGAGAGGGTCTTGCATGTGGTTCGCATGTGGTTCGCTGTGTGAAGTACTATTTGGTGGCTACTTCTTCTTTTCGTAGGACTGACGCCCTTTTTATGGTGCCCTCCGGGCCTAGGAAAGGTTTGGCTCCCGCCAAGTCGTCCATTAGTAAATGGATTCGCCAGGCCATTGTTGGGGCCTATTCTGCCAAGGGGAAGTTTCCCCCTTTTCGTGTTACTGCTCATTCTACTCGTGCCGTTGGGGCGTCATGGGCCTTCCAGCATCAGGCCTCTGTTGAGCAAGTTTGTAAGGCTGCTACTTGGTCTTCCGTTCACACTTTTTCCAAGTTTTACAAGGTTGATGTGCGGGCCTCAGTGGATGCTGTTTTTGGCCGCAAGGTTCTGCAAGCTGCAGTGGTTTAAGTTTGTGCATTATTGCCTTGTTTTGATTCCCCGCCCTTTATGGACACTGCTATTGGATGTCCCAGGTGTAATGACTATCTGAAGCGAGGTGTGTGACATACTTAGAATAATACCATTTTGTGATTACTCACCTGTAAAATGGGTATTATAAGTATGTCACACACCCCGCTTCACCCTGCCATTTGGTATTCTGGATCCTTTCTATGGTGAACCTTTTTACTGTTACTGGTTATTTTGGCTCTTTCTGGTCCCTTTTCTGCTGTCTTAATACTGGGGAATGAGTGGGAGGTCCCAGGTATTTATGGACCGGGAGGGGCTCCCTTTTTTTAATGACATCTCTGCAAGATCGCCCTCTACAGGTCGGTATAACCCAAGAGTAATGACTATTTGAAGAGGGGTGTGTGACATACTTATAATACCCATTTTACAGGTGAGTAATCACAAAATGGTATTTTTTCACTTCCTCATCTTACTTCCTGTCTCCTCTTTTCTTTTTTTCCGCCTGTGCACTCTTTTATATACTTTTTTAGAATAACAATAGAAATGTCTCTCTGACCCTGTTGGTAAAGGCATAATGTAAGCAGGCCTCCTCTGCTGTGCTATGCGCAGCTCCTATAAATCACACATTTCTGTCGCCGTTGGCATGTGGCCTGTGAGTCTTCTAATTATTGATGGCGTTTATAGACCCAATATTTGTAATCACTTTTAGATAGCAGCTGGAAGACCTGAACAGCCCCACTGAGAAATTGTGGTTTTGTGTAATGGCGCTGGTGAGGAGTCTTAGATGGTGATAGGGCCCCAGTGGCTCTATTGAGGAGAAATGCATTTTCAACATGCTACTGCTCATGAAAACCCTAAAAAATGCATTACTTTTTTGAGCAACACTGTTCTTAAACATTTTTTTATAGTTTACTCGTACAAGTTCCATACCTGAACAGCTGATGTAGAACATTTTAGCCTGGGGGGATTCTAAATAAAGGGCACCTGTAGACCTAAAGTAACATATGACCTTGTCTGCTTTAACCCATTAATCCTAAAATCTCCTATATCATTTCTTCCCTCCACCTAACCCTATACGTGGAATATTGTAACTGCGCCATGCTGGGAGTCATTTTCCCCACTGCAAGCCCAATGCTGCTTAATCGTGGCAACAGCACTGCTCTGCTAGGACCTGGTGGTTGAGTGATTAAAGTGTTACCAGACCAACAGCCTGGCACGCTTGGAAAAGAAAGATAGCGGCCATTTTGGAGCCTTCTCTCCAGCATCTCAGCCATGCTGCCTGGATTCAACTGACATAACTGACAATGCACAGTAACAGGAAGCCCAGCAGCACTTCCTGTTTGCAGGTGGCTTGCAAATGCATGATCCACCATTTTGTTTCTAAAATGTACTACAGCAGGAGTTAGATAAAGGTACATTATTTTTTATGTGCAGCAATCTAAATTGCCCTGGGGAGGGATACATATGAGCACTGTCTGGTTTGGGTAATTTTTGACATTTCGTCCGCTTTAAAGTCCTAGCAGTGCCGAGGCCGTCTCCACTGCTGAAAATAAAGTATAGGGCCTCCAACCAAACGATTCCCCCCACATTACCTAATCAGGCCAAAATGGAATATAAACCACTACCGCTTTGAATAGTAATAGATATTTGGATTTTCTTGAAATGATTAAGCAATACAATAAGCAGTTTAATTAAAGCGGAACAAAACTCTGGTTGACCCCAGGGCTGACTGCTAGCCTTCCCACTGTGTAAACCCCACCCCCAGAATAGATGCAAAACTCGTCTTATTTAGTGGCTTCCTCAGCTATGCAAACAATTGTGCTCACATCCCCAGCATTTCTGGGCTGAGGTGTTTCCGTGCCCAGCCATTCAGGCAGGCTGGGGGCAGGAGCACACCCACATCCAAGGGAACAGAATCTATAAGATTCCCGGGACGATCAATTCCTTACCCCTGGGGCATCCAAAATCGGGATGCCCCACTGTGTGAAACCCCCAGGTCGCCCGCTACACTTACCTTACTTCCTGGTCTAACGATGCATGCATGGGCCGCGGTCTCATTCCCGCTATCCCGCTATTTGTGAATGGCCGACACAGGCACGGTCCCTGTTAAAGGGCATCGGGGAATGGGGTCGGCAGCATGCTCGGAGCCGCTCTGCTAAGACGTCGCTCAGACGTGCATAGCTCAGCTGCTCCGAGTGCGCTGATTGGACGAGTGGCTGCCGGATGAGGTAAGTTTCCTCTGGTGATCTGGGGGGTTTCACATAGCGGGGGAAAGGACCAAAACCCAGGATAGTCAAAATCCTGGATTCTGATCCACTTTAATATGCATGTCATACAACACTGATTGGACAGGAGCATGGGCTGCAAGACCGGAGAAGGGTACGTTTTTGTAGGCGATCTGGGGGGGTTTCACAAATCGGGATGCCCCCAGGGCAAGATAGAAAACCTGGAGTAGTAAAAATAATTTTTTTCAAAAATTAAAAAGTTTTTTAAGCCTCTGCCTTACATGGCCCCAAATTCAGTGGCAATCGTTGGGTGAGTCTGTCGCTGCCCAACGCCAACTTTGCTTAGGTAGCACAGCGCCGAGACCACGCACACCTTGCGGCCAGTGCTGGAATCACTCAGCAATCGGCGCTGAATTGCAGGCCAGGTGGGTGTTTTTTTTCCTGTAACCCTCGTGCCCTGTTTCAGCACTAGGGGAGGGTGGCAGGACTTTAAAAATTCAGGCAGTCTGGCTGGACTGGCCCTTTAAGCTAATAGGTAATAGATTGTAAGCTCATGCCTACGGGATTAATGTGTCCTGTTGCATTTGACTCTATAATACTTTGTATTTTAATACATTACAAAAGGAAAACAATAAGGAAGAATCCCAAAAACCTTCAAATCCTTCAAAGAGTTGTTTTGAGCAGAGTGCAGGCATAGGGAACCACCACATCCCCCTTCTCTGTGCGGTGCCTGGCCTATCCAAAGCAGAACTATGGTTAAAAATGAACGCAGAAGAGGCCAGAAGCAGTGAGTATATGGGTGCGGTTTTGTTTTAACAGCGGTGGTGTGCAGCCCGGGTCATGCTGCCCCACTTCTATATATTACAGCAGAACTATGGTCATTTTGACCATAGGGCCACTTAAATGGTTGGGCGCAGGAGCACACATGTGGGGTATGCAGGGGATACACCAGTATCGTGACGCAGAACCGCCAAAAAGGGGAGTGATTGTGGGCCTGCATGGCAAGTTCATACAGTGGGGTTACCTGAACTGGGATGCCCCAGGGGCTCTGATTTGACCGGTGCTAGAGTCTTTTAGACTTCAGGACAGTGCCTTGCAGGTGATATGTCCACTTTAAACTGTTGCAAGCTACAACCAGGCCCAATTTGCTGGAAAGGTCAAGTTAAAGAAATAAGTAGTTTACTTTTTATTGAGTGGCCACAGCACTATGCTTTCTCATCTGTTTGTCTCTTTAGTAAGGAAAATCACTTCCTCATTCAGCTTTCAGTCTGCACCCGACTCTGCTGGTCCATCAATCAACTTTCAGTGGACCAATAACAACCCCGCCCCAGGTGAAACCCCGCCCTCTGCTCTCCTCACACACGCATCACAGTGTGCTTACATCCCATCACCGTTGCCACACCCACTGTTTCTCCTCATTTTTGCTCTGAATCTACAATGCTTTTAAATATAACTTAGGGACTACATAGTCTTTTTGAAAACAGATTAAGAAGTTTGTAGCCCGAGAGAATGGGGGAACAGCTGGGCTTGCCTTTAGTATAACTTTAACAGATGAGGCAACAACTGGCTGGCCAAGGGTTCCATCTTTTATGCACAATGTGTATTGGCAGAGGCACTCTTACTCAAATCAATATGGTCGGGTGCAATGGCTAGTGGTGGCGCCGCATAACATATGTCAAATGAAAGCCAGCACTCCTCATTACCAGATTTGCTTGTATTGTGCAAAAAATATATACATGCAGTATTCAAATTCCATCCACTAGTTTGCTCCAATATGCATCCATACGTCCAACGTTTCGGGGTGTTGATACCCCTTCATCAGGGACACACAGATTAACACATTCCACTTACTATTTGACCTGTAAAGGTCGCCAAAATCCCACCTGACATCATCAATGACGTCAGCAGGTTAGTGTCCAATCAAAAAAAAAAAAAAAAAGTTTTTTTTTTTTCTCTCCCTTTCCCAGTTTTTTGTCCTGTATAGTGCTGATGTGCCCGGTTGGTATACATCCCCCTTCGGCCCTGCTCATACATAATAATGTTGAGTGGGCCTTCTGTCACTGCCAATCCGTCAACGGACGGGTTGCAAGGCAACCTGTGTCATCGCTCTCCTTCTGCACTCGGGGAAGGCTTCCCCGTCAGTCGGGCCCGGAATCCTGCCCAGCTACCATTGATGTCCTTGCCGCGGGGAGCCAATCCGTGCTCCGCTCTAAATGATAGAGCAGCGGCCGAGCCCGCCGTGCAGGCTGCGGGCTCCGACGTCAACTGACTCCATCGCTGGAGCAAGCAGGATCCAGTTTCCTCACTTGGCGGTTACTGCCTGGGTGGCAGTGAGAGCCATTATGGCTCACGGATAAGTACCAGCCCTAGGTGTACTATCAGGATCGCAAAAATAGGGACCACAAAAATAGGGATCACAAAACTAAAAAATACCCAATTTGGGATTGAATCCTTCACACCCAACAACTAGTGATATTATGAATGGCTAGTCTGTGCTTATACCCCCTCTGGGTAGAGCAAGGATAGGTTGGCGGAGGAAGGGAGAGGGGGGAAGGGAAGGACGGGGGGGGAATGTTATGTACTGATGAAATTGCAGAAACGAGTGTTGCCAGGAAAATGTAGTGAGGATGTTAACAACTGGTGAGATTAAGTTGAAAATGAATGCGGTAGATCTTATGCCTACACTAGTCCTGGTGAACAGACCCCCATTCTCAAATGTCTGGCACGGTTGTACGCCCTGCTAAAGGTATAGCAGGGAACAGCGCTGCTTGCGCTGTTGAATCAGGGAGAAGGCTAGTTTACTGGGTGACCTGGAGGCATCCTGAATCTGGATGCCCTGGGGGGGGAGCGAGTATGGCTGCCCTGGAGTCTCATAGTGGGTTTTGGTCCACTGTAAAGCAGAACAAAACCTAATCTGGCCGGGCCTGGAATACTTAGACTCAAGACAGTCCCTGGTGCATCCCAAATCGGGATTGCCTGCTGTGTAGCCCCACCCTAGACACTGCCAAACTTGCCTTTTCCGACTGCTCCGTCTGCGTTGTAAAGAATTGGGAGAAAGAGCAGCTACGTCCCCAGCATCTGTGGGAGGCGTTCTCCGTGCGCTGAAGGACAGGGGAAAGGTGATGTATGGGCTTCCTGGGGGGTTTCGCACAGGGGTCATCCCAAATCGGGATGCCCCTGGGGCAAGGAACAAAACCCAGGATACTAAATTTCCCAGGTTTTGTTCCGATTCAAAGTAGACCTAACTCCAATATTTTCACTATCCTGGTGATAGGTACTTGTCCCTGGGGCATCCTGATTTTTGATGCCCTTCTGTGTGAAACCCCCCCAAATCGCTTTCCGCATGGTGCACTCAATCAGCGATGTATGCCATGCTATGCTTGCTATCTGAATAGCTAGGCAGGGGAGCATGCCTCAGATGCAGGGATACGGGGGTATGTGATTACAGCGGGGAATGATTTTCCCTTGTGGGGGTTCACACAGTGTGGCACTTGGTCAGCCAGGCCTGGAGTCTTTTTAGGTCTTGGAGGTGATGGGTCCATTTTAAGATCTCTTAATAAAAAGAATGAATAAAAAAAAAGAAAACCCCTTAATGAATACATATTCTACAATGATTATCAAAGATAAAATTTGAATTGGACTGCCATTTTCCCTAAAGCAAAATATCTGCCACAATTGTTTGAAAAAACTGGCTGGGTCAGCACAGCTGATCATGTCTCTGACAGGCTACTTTCACACCATTGCAATTTCAACACGTTCTGGAAAAACGCATTTGCACTAGTGATTTCTGTAGTAAATCTTTAGCTCAGACAGATTGGGCTGGTGTGAAACAGCCTCACTGCCAAGCTGAGATCTAACAGAAACCCTACAGCTGATAAGCATTGCTGCATTGCTGAGACTTGCTGGATATTGACATTGGTAATTTTTAATTCTTACCTCTCCACCTCTCTTTCACTTCACAATTCCAGCAGTTACATTTTTCCTTTCAAATGCTAGAATCAATGTGTCACTGGATGTTGCGGTCAAGAAAGAAACCTTTTAAGCCCAGCCCTAGAATGTCAAAGTCTGCCAGTGCAGCGCATAGGGTGCGAGGATGCCAGAGGTGCTTCGGCTAAACAAAGCATGCGAAGCTGCTTAGCCGTAGCACCCTGCAGCATCCCAGCTCCCTCTGTCTGGGGTAGCTGCTGGCAGACATTCAAGTCTGCCTGGCGGTGAGATTATATTGAGACCCTGGATGGGACAAATCAAATCAGGATACCCCTGCCACCCTCTCCTGGCCACTGCACAGAAATACCACAAAGTGGCATCCCCCAGCTCTATGCGGGGGCCCGCAGCCGGAGATGCTGTTTTGTGTCTTTCTGTGCAGCGGCCAGGAGGGCAAGGGGGGTTAATTTTGTAAATTTTTGCTCCTCTTTAATTGCTAGTTTTAGGTGGCCAATGGTGGCTTTTGGTGGCAAAGTGTGGATTAGTATGTAATGGAAAAGGGCTCATATTTGTAAAAATGTATGATTGCATTCCTGTTAATGCCTATTTTTCTTTTCTTTTGCTTTTTCTTCGTTTTAGTACCTGATCACTTAGGGTACTGGATGAAAGAAAGCCTTATGCTTTCTTTGATTTATACTTTTCTTTTTACTATACTTTTTCTGAGATCTCTAATGAGGCTGCAGATATCTATAATGATAGAATGGATTTTGTCCCGATAATGCAGTGTTTTGTATTAATGCTAAGGAACAAGACTATAGAAAGGTTACAGCAAGGAGAGCCAGCCTCTATTAATAAAATAGTTCTTTAATCCACATAAAAGCAGGGTTTTATGGAAGCCTCCTAAAGCTCCGCGTCCATCACAGTCTGCAGGGGTACATCGGCCCACTTGATAATTCTTCTAATGAGCAAAGACCATAATTGTTGCTTTGGAGGGCTCTCACATTGTGATGGCTTAAGCCCTGGAGTTCCATGACCAAGGAATGGCATCTTTATTGGTGCACTGCATGAACTATGATCATTTATTCTTGATTTTCTTTTATGGGCCTTCTATGTATAAAAGTGAAACAAAATTGTAATTACTTTAAAGCGTTTAGTTAGTTTAGTAAATTGCTCCCCCAATGCTCCCCTCTGGCAAAAAAAATATTTGACTGGGCAGATGTTCTGGAATAACAGGCCGATTCTTTGCTGCAGAACTGCATGGGAGCAGCCATCTTGTCACACACATAAGCATGCTGTGCCAGCAGCAGCCCACATCAAATTGAGTGAGATATATGCCTCATAAACACGTGCAGATTGTGTATTATGTTATATAAACACACACACACACATACACACACACACACACACACACACACACACACACACACACACACACACACACTGAATAACCAGCTGCTAGAGAGATGATTGTGTTTAAAGGAAAACCTGCAACAATGTATTTTTATCACTATTCACTGCAGACTCTATATTTACCACAGACCATTCAGCCATCTTCTAAAATGATACAATACTTTCTAAATGATACAATGCTTTCAGCTGTGCAGTAGAGCAAGGAGTCATCACAGCTGTTGGCTTTCTACTAAAAATAAAGGAGGATTACACTGATTTTGGCTGTGGGTTTGGGTTTTTATACAAGCTGGACTCAAGTATGTGGAAAGATGGCCGCTACCATGCAGTTATGCAGCATAGAATCTGCATGCTATTCCATAAAATCTGCATGGAGTTATTCTTATTTATTTATATAGTGCCATCATCTTCCGTAGCGCTTTACAAGGTATGATTACAGTACATGGAACAAAACAAGCTAGATGCTACGAGGTTTAAACCAAGTGTTGTGAGCACAGGAGACAATAGGAAAGAGAGCTTACAGTCTGAAGGATGTAGTTGGAGACAAAGGGGCAGGATCACAAGTGGAGTTAAGCCCTCTCAAATAATTTGTCACCGATTACCAGAGTGGGCTTTAGGTGTGCAGTTTACTGAACTTGCTTTTTTTTGACTTTTGGTTTGATTTAATGTTTAACTTGAAGGATGTTTCAAATTGGTGTATAAGGAGGCACCTACTGAGGGACATATTTCTTAGAAGGTGCCTAGATTCTAGCCAAGTTGGCCAGCATTCTGTCTTAAAAGTATAGCATAGGGACAGAGTTGAGTCTGACTTGGTAATTTACTAATTTTTAGGGTTATATGAGACATTTAGGACAGCTTTGCTTTAATGCATGCTAGCTTTAAAAAGAAACATCTATGAGGGACATTTCTTGTCCCTTCTATTCTCAGGGAGCCACCATCAGCAACGCCTGGGTTAACCTCAGCCGAAGGAGGGAACTGCAAGATAGAAAAAATCTCCTCCCGGCCTATATAGCGCAGGCTGTGGCTAGAAATCCCCAGTTATTTTCTTGCAGTCGCATGGGACTGTGAAGATATTCAGGATTTTTTTTTTCAGTTTCTTTCCATTGCTATCAGGGAGTGGGGGCTTGACTCTCTGTCTCCCAGCTCCTGACTGTCTGCAGCTTTCCCGGAGAACCCCAGCAAGATATCTGAAGTCAGTCCCTAAGCTGATAGCGTGGGACTGTGCAGAGTGAGAGGAACGTGCATGGGTCAGATAAACGTGCTGAGGCTCGACCTTCGGACTGAATCCTGAGGGTCAGGATCCTGCGCCAGCAAGTTACCCAACCTCGGGGTGTGACTTAGACCATTCAAGCCTGGCCAGTGAGGGATGAATCAAGGGGTGGGGCCTGCCGGACCTGCATTGTTTGTAGCTCCGCCCTCTCCTCTGAGAGGATTACGAGGCCCGTCACATTTAGTTTCCTCACTCACCAGAAAATACCCTTCTAGCAAGTCCTGCAGTGGCTTCCATAGGAAGGGTTGGGTTAGGACTCTGCTGCCCTTATTTATAATAAGGGTGAAAGATGTATTACACTAGTTAGTTTAGGATCCATCATGTATGGTATAGCCTCCACCACTCTTACTAGCTGCCAAGTTATTTCTCTTCATGCATTTTTTCAGTTTTATTGAGTAAGATGGGAGTTATTAGCACTACTCCCTCCATCTGTATTTTTTTAAACCCATTAAAGAATTAGCTGTTAAATAGATAAATTCATGTTCTTTATATTGGCCGACACTGCACTGGTGTCATCAGCAGATTCCTATTAAAAATGTATACATATAGGAATATTAGCACACATTTATCCTGTACAATTTAATTTGCCGAAATGGCTAAATATGAAAAATGCAGCTCTTCTCCTAAGCAGCACATTTTGTCTTTTTCTTCAGGAATAATAATAATGTCATCTGGTCTTAGGAGCAAATCTCTCTAGATAGTATAGGATCATTAAAACCCCAATTTGCGCCAGATTTCATTTGCTGCACATAATGACAATACTCAAGTAAAACTCCATGCATAAAATATCATAGTGAGATGACCACTTACGGCCCACTTTCTGTAAAGAACCATTGCTAGATTCTACTTCATCAGTGGCAAGGCTGGGAGGGATATGTGGCTGTGTGTAGCCATTTAAGGCTGTGGATCAGTAGGGCTGAGTACTTGGCGGCATCTGAGGCAGCTGCAGTAGGAATGGTTTTCTGGGTGATAACCAGGGCTGACTTGCTGAGGTAGGAATAGCTGGACCCCCTATATAGGTATTTTATAGGGATATTCACTTTGAAAATACATGTATGTGTTTTTATATTTGCCCAGAGTTTTTCTGGAAGCTGAACTTGGCAATCCCAATTGGCTGACAGAGGTCCTGAGCGTGGAGGGGTTGAGTAATAATGCCTGATTACAGGCATATTCCATAGTGACTTAAAGTGGAACTGAATGAGGTTTTTGGAAGCAGTAGGGAACCGACAGGGCGAGAGTGAACTCAGGCACAGGCTGCAGGTGGAATGGGGGCTGCATGCTGGGGACTTTACCCTGCCCATCCAGTACCAAATCTGTGGCTCACTGGGAATTCGGGCCTTTCCAATGGAAGGTCCACTTCTGCTTATGAGAATAAGAAATTGGCATTTCTTGTTTTTGTGGTTAAACAAGAAACGGGGAGATTAGGTGAAAAACATGCTGGGATTTGTGTGTTTTGCAATTCATGGAAACAGACCTTAGAGTCAGTTGGCAATGGTCCTCCCTGGATCACAATGTTCATTCATTTTATCCAGACTTTAAAGGAGCACTATTGTGAAAAATTGACTAATGATAGAAATCCATATAAATTTGTTGGATAGCGGGATGAGGGGGTCACATATACACCTGGCATCAAGAAATATGCATCTAGGCTTGTTTTTCTTTGTTTTAATGGAAGGAAAAGGACATCACCTCCTAGACTAAACCTGTCACCCTTTGGATTTTATTCCTACGCGGAGAGGAAAACCACAAGCTTGGTTGGAGTTGTATTCAGTTTGGGTGTATAAGTGACCCCTCCTCTCATTAGCAGGCGTGTTTATATGGATTTTTAATATTACACAATTTTGCGATAGTGCTCTTTTAAGTCCTCTTTTGACGTAATTTTTGAGAGTGAATATTTTTGTGTGTCAAAATGGTGTCCTCAAGGTTCTTTTAGTTAGAAAATGTGTGTTTTATGTTAGCAGTGTTCACTACTTGCAATCTGTTGCAATTGACAATTCACACCTGTGCTCCAAGAAGAGAGGCAGTGAGTCTTGCATACATAGGAAAAATGTAAAAAAATACTAAATCAGCTCAGCACCTTGAGAACAACGTTTTGGCACAAAAATATCCCTATCAAGTATTCCATTGGAAGTGGCTTTAATTTTGCAGACCACCACCATCCCCACTACTTCAGGTCCACAGTCTGCTGATCCAGTTCACTTTGGTGAAATCTGAGTCTTAAATATCTGACTTAAGGTCTAATAAGGTAATTTGTGTTTCTTTTCATAGGAAACCGACTCAACAAGGATCTGAGGCACTATCTTAACCAAAGGTTCCAGAAAGCATCTCCAGATCACGAACTGCAGCAGATTATTCGGGATAACCTTTATCGCCATGCAGTGCCTTGTGAGTATAGCTTTTCACAACTCCTCTAGGTTCAATGTATTGTAGGAAAAAAAGATTACTGCCTATGTCCCCTTAAAGCAGATTAAGACCCTCTTTTAGATTCCAGAGCTTGCCGCGTGGGTTTTTCATCGGCTTTAAAAGATTAAAGGTCCCTGTCCAGATGAAAATGAAAACTGATAAATACTTTTCTCCTCTGCAGTCAAATGCTTGTTCCCAGGATTGGGATGCCATGGAGTGCATATGTCCGTAGATTCCCTGGGATCTCATCCACACAAGCAAACTGATGGACAAGGCATATGGACCCATCTGTCACAGTGATTGTAGCAGCCTAAACTTCATTCACTGTAACAGCGGTGGCATGCCAGACCCTGCTTTAGCGTGCTTGTGGCAGTGGAGTGCCTAAATGGCATTCTTGGGCATTGGTGGAGTATTAGAATTTCCTCTGTAAATTAGCTGCGGGGGAGAAGAGGTAAGTATCAGTAAGTGTATTGCAGGTTTGTTTTGTCACTCTATCTTTAGACGTTGCAGTAAAAGAGGCTGCTTTAAAGCGTAAGTCCAGTCTCCTGAACCCCACCCCGGCAAAGGGTATAACTGGAATTAGGGCCTTCCCTACCCTTTCACTTAAATTGACGGGATGAGAGCGTGCACAGAGAGGAGAATACCACTTTGTGCATTGCCCATGCCCATACCCGTGCCTGGTGTAATGATGCAGGATCCGGGCAAGGTAAGTGTTTTTTGTTGTAAACCCAACCCCCCTCTTCCTGTATCAGCACCAGGGCAGAGCGAAGGAGCTATCAGAGACTGGACATCCAGGGTAAACAAAACTCAAGAATTTGACCCCCCAGGGCATCCCGAATTGGCATGCCTCACTGTGTGAAACTCCCAGATCGCCGCTATTCATTCACCTCTTCCTCGTTCCAATGATGCATCCAATCTCTTGTCCAATGAGAGCCTTCTGCCACGACCATGTCATTCTGCAATTGGCTCTCATTGACTAGATGCAGCAGGGGATGCAGCAGTACGCGCTTCCAATTCTAATCAATGAGAGCCGTTTGTCCAATGACCCGCTGACGGCAAACAACTCTCATTGGACTGAATGGCTGGGATAGGATCACATGGGATGTGGCAGTGTGTGCTCCCATTGACAACAATGAGAGTCATTTGCCAAATGACATAGTCAAGGCAGACAACATTTGAAATGCCCCGGTGGAAGGCCAATCTTTTAGATTCCAGGGCTGGCCAGGGTTGGTTTTGTTCTGCTTTAAGAGTAATGGGAGAAACGAACCTCTGTTGGTTCTAGCAACCACCCACCTCCCTTTGTATTTACTGACTTACATTTTAGGTCAATGGGTCTTATTTGCTGAAAGAGAAAGCTTCTAAACTTTAAATACCCAATCAGATAAGAGTTTGAGATTTCCTTATGACCTCAGAGGAATCTGTAGGTGATTCAGCACAGGCTGAGAAAAATTCACCTTCACAACTCACAGGATCACCTACCTACTGAATTTTTATTGAATGAGAACATTTCTTTTTACTCCGGCAATTGCAGGCATAAAATGAATGAATAAATGAATGCAAGCAATTTTTGTGTCTTTCTACAGTGGTTCACCTGTCTAGTGACAGACTCAGCACTGCAATGGTTAAATCAATTTGTTATTTTTCACCTTTTACATGGCGAGAAAAGAAGGCCTGATGCCTCCCCTATGGGGTGACAGCCTGGTGAAGCAGACATAGGGGCTCGGAGGGGCGCTGGCAAGTTACCATGCCCTTTAATACCTTTCTGTTTCAGGGTCCTCTCAGAATTCCTATGAACATGTGATTGTGCATCACTATAGAGGAGCATAGAGGGAAATTGCCATATGAATACCCTTCATGCCAATCCCCTCCAAAGTGGCACACAGTCACATGGGGAGGAACCCCAGAGGAGACCAGCGATGCAGGAGCAGCATTGAACCTGAGCGAAAATGGCATAGCAACATTTTCCCTTGTGCATATATATTCTTAGTATACAGTACGTCCTGCTCCAAATCTAATACTTACAGTTGGGATATACTCCGCCAGATGGCGCTGGACTGCAGAGACATCAAAAATAGGCTCCTCCTGGCCCCTCAAATACCCGGGGACATCCCACAAATCCCCAGAATTTCTCTGCAGTCTGGCTGCGAAGGACGAGAAATTGGCTCTCTACTTGCAGGTGAGCGGGGTTATTAACCTGCGGACCTGTAGGACTATTCCCACCCATTCCACTAATTATATGCCTTCCAGCCTTGGCTGCGCTGGTCGGGTGAAGGTAGGCAGCTCCGCTATCAGGTGCTTAGGAGCGCTGCTCCACCGCAATCCCCCACCAAAGGGTAGGCGGTTCAGGCTTATGGTGAGCCTCTATGGGATGCCCCTCCCACACTATCGCCCCTTGCCCCTGTCTGTCGGCGGGCCCTATTTAAGTGGCCGCCATCCTCCCTCATCCTCCTTATAGTCTTCGGGGGAAAAGAGGTGTGTGTGTGTGTGTGTGTGTGTGTGTGTGTGTGTGTGTATGCATATAGATACGTATATGAAGTCTGTGTTTTCAACTTTCACATGTCTTTATTCTTATGTCAGCCGCTGCGCTGTTTTGTCGTTATTGCCTTTTTAAAAATTTGCCGCAGCCGCCGCGCGCTGACTTGGTTCCGCGCTTGGCGGCGGCATTACCTCAGGCGCTACTGCGTCCTCAGGCGCTACAGTCATTGGCTGTTTACCTTCTGGCTTTGCGCTCTTCGGGGGGGGCAAGGCCCGTCTTTGGCGCTTTCCGCGTCATCACTGTTACTGGCCAGCCCCTCAAGGTATACCGACGCCATCTTTTCTGACTTGGTTGGCCTATGCGCGACGGACTACTACCTACCGCGGTCCATAAGTGCCCTCGCGGGTGGCTTTATCTGCTTCGCCAAGGTGCTGGCTGGCGTGATGTCTCTACTCAGATGTCAGGGCATCCGCGTGCTTCCCTTTCTGGATGGCATCTTCATCACTTCCCAGTCTCTACATCAGGCAGAGTTGGATACTCAGCTGGTGGTGTACACTCTGGAGTCATTTGGATGGGTGATCAACCATCTCACTGTCCCCTTCTCTGGTAACTCCATTCCTTGGAATGAATCTGGATACAGTTCAGGCAAGGATCTTCCTTCCTCAGCAGAGGGTGGACAATCTGATTGCACAGGCCCAGTCCCTCCTAGCTTGTCCCCACCCCTCCTTGTGGCAGGGGAAGCAACTGGTGGGCTTGATGGTGGCGTGCTTCAAAGCGGTCCCTTATGCTCAGTTCCACTTGAGGCCTCTGCAACTTCACCTATTGTCTGTATGGGACAAGGACCCAGCGTCCCTGGACAGGGTCTATGTGCTCTCCCCCCTGGTCAGGAGGTCCCTCTGGGGGTGGATGGACCCGAGGATCCTGTTGGGGGGCAGAGCCTTTCTTGCTCCTATCTATGTCTTGGAACTACGAGCGATCAGGTTAGTTCTGGCTCGTTTGGCTACTCATCTTCAGGGCCTGCCTGTTCAGGTGCGCTCGGACAACCAGACGGCAGTTGTCTACTTCAATCATCAGGGAGGGACCCGGAGCAAGGGGGTCCTCCAGGTAACGTCTCTGATCCTGACCTGGGCGGAGGCCAATGTCCCCTGCATCTCAGCTGTGTACATCCCGGGGATGGAAACTTGTCTGGCGGTCTCTCTGAGCAGGGGGACCTCTCGCCAGGGAGACTGGTCCCTATGCAGCAGGGTGTTTCAATCTCTGTGTCACTGTGGGGCCAACCAGATGTGGATCTGTTTGCGTCCCACCACAATCACAAGCTTCCAGCCTTTGTCTCCCTGTCCAGGGATCCTCGGGCCCTGAACTCGGATGCGCTAGCAATGTCATGGGAGGACTGTCAGTTCCTGTATGTCTTCCCCACAATTCCCCTGCTGGGCAGGGTTCTGCACAAGATTGCTCTGGAAGAGGTGCCAGCAATTCTGGTGGCCAAGAAGAGTGTGGTTCGCAGACGTGGTACAGCTGGCAGTAGATCAGTACGCTCTGCCCTTGGTGCCAGATCTGATCACTCAGGGCTCACTACGCCACCCTAATTTACAAACTCTGGCTTTGACGGCTTGGCTGCTGAAACCTCCATCCTGATGGAGAAGGGGCTGTCTTCCTCAGTAGTGGATACTTTGATTAAGAGAAAAAAGGGTTTTTTTTTCCTGATGGGGTCACACCGGGGGGCCCCGTGTGTCCCCTAGGGAAAAACTTTTAACCTCTACACTGTACTCTGATAATTAGTTTTTATTCTAATATATAGGTGTTATATTACAATGGTGCTTACATATCTAATATCATCTTAGAAAATCGTCCTTTGCAGAAGCTATTGTTTCATAGTCTGCAGTGATGATAAAGTATAGAAAGTCTCTAAACGGATGAGGAAAGAGGGAGGGGCTCAGATTACTTGCCCGTCCTCAATGTCCTTGAGTGTTTGCCTCAAGTTTGTAGCAAGGTTGGGTCGTAGCTCCTCAGTTTGTAGCCAGCTGATAACCCTTCAAGGTTTGTAGCAAGTGGTTGTAGACTCCTTACAGACGCGTTTCGCTCGTGGCTTCTTCAGTGTAGGAGCCTGTATTCTCGGCTGATGAGGGTGCCCTGGTGCTTAGATTGCCGTCATATTAGAGGTAGTTCATAATTTGTGGTTTCTTATACTTATTGTGCCCTGTGTGTGGAGATCCGGGCCCTCCATATCCCCTTTCCAGGGGTTTGTGTGCAGAGGGTAGCGCTGCTGACTGTGATGCGCGCGGTCTGTGCCTGTAAATGTGTCTGATGGTCCTGGTACGAGGTGAGCCCGTGATCTCCGTGGGATGCGCGACAGTGAAAGTGTAGGTGTCCGTCTCAGCGCTCGGCAGGCTCCTACACTGAAGAAGCCACGAGCGAAACGCGTCTGTAAGGAGTCTACAACCACTTGCTACAAACCTTGAAGGGTTATCAGCTGGCTACAAACTGAGGAGCTATGACCCAACCTTGCTACAAACTTGAGGCAAACACTCAAGGACATTGAGGACGGGCAAGTAATCTGAGCCCCTCCCTGTTTCCTCATCCGTTTAGAGACTTTCTATACTTTATCATCACTGCAGACTATGAAACAATAGCTTCTGCAAAGGACGATTTTCTAAGATGATATTAGATATGTAAGCACCATTGTAATATAACACCTATATATCAGAATAAAAACTAATTATCAGAGTACAGTGTAGAGGTTAAAAGTTTTTCCCTAGGGGACACACGGGGCCCCCCGGTGTGACCCCATCAGGAAAAAAAAACCCTTTTTTCTCTTGTACTATTGTGGCCCACACAAGGCCCAATAAACCTCACCACTCTGATCAAGACAATAATACACATACCTACGGGAACCCCGATCCCTCCCCCCAACCCCCGATACTTTGATTAAAGCTAGGAAGAAGTCTTCCTCTTCCATTTATTACAGGGTTTGGCGTGCCTACATTGACTGGTGTGAGTCTAAGTCTCTTCCCTGTTGTGTCTTCTCTATTTTCAGGATTCTGGAGTTCCTGCAGCATGGGTTGGAGATGGGGCTCCAACTCAGTACTCTGAAGGGTCAGGTTTCTGCCCTGGCTATTTTTTTCCAAAAGTCCTTTGCTCAGCATCCTCTGATCAGGACTTTTTTCCAGGGGGTCACTCATGTGCGTCCCCCACGTAAACCTATGGTGCCTGTTTGGGATCTGAACTTTGTTCTGTCAGCCTTGCAGGGTGCTCCCTTTGAACCTGTGCAGGATGCTGCCTTCGCCATTCTTACGCTCAAGGTTGTATTTCTGGTGGCTATCACTTCTGTCAGATGTGTGTCTGAGTTGGCGGCGCTGTCCATTCAGCCCCCCTACTATGAGAGGCACCAAGACAAGGTGGTGTTTCGTTTCAAACCTGACTTTCTGCCTAAGGTAGTGTCTGCCTTTCATTTGAATCAGGATATTGTTCTTCCTTCTTTGTGCCCTAATCCTAGCAATGCTAAGGAAAGGGTTTTGCACTCTTTGGATGTGGTTAGGTGTCTGAAGTACTATCTGGTGGCTACTGCACCTTTCAGAAAAACTGATGCTCTTTTTGTGATCCCTTCTGGGCCTAGGAAGGGTTTGGCTCCTGCCAAGTCTACTATCAGCAAGTGGATTTGTCAGGCTGTGATTCAGGCCTACTCTGCTAAGGGGAAGAATCCTCCCTTCCGCATTACTGCTCATTCCACTCGTGCTGTTGGTGCCTCTTGGGCTTTTCAGCACCAGGCTTCTGTTGAACAAGTTTGCAACGCCGCTACTTGGTCTTCTGTTCATACCTTTTCAAAGTTTTACAAGGTTGATGTTAGGGCCTCAGCTGATGCTGCTTTTGGCCGAAAGGTTCTGCAGACGGCAGTGGTTTAAACTGCCTGCTGCTGATTTTTCTTGGGGGATCCCACCCTACTTTATGGACACTGCTATTGGATGTCCCAAGTGTAAGTATTAGATTTGGAGCAGGACGTACTGTATACTAAGAATAATACAATTCTGTGATTACTCACCTGTAGAATTGGTATTATGAGTATACAGTACCTCCTGCTCCAACCCACCCTTGGTTTGCATTTTTCTGGATCCCCTGTATGGTGATTGTTATCATTGTCATAATAAGTTTGGATTGTTTAATGCTCCCGGCTTCTCCTTAACTGCTTTTCAATGCTGGGGAATTTGTGGGAGGTCCCCGGGTATTTGAGGGGCCGGGAGGAGCCTATTTTCGATGTCTCTGCAGTCCAGCACCATTAGATTTGGAGCAGGACGTACTGTATACTCATAATACCAATTCTACAGGTGAGTAATCACAGAATTGTGTCAGAATTGTGTTTTTTTTAATTATAGAAACCATACAGGACTGTTCTTAGTACATTTTCATCTGCTCCAGAGTGAAAAAATTTTCAAAACACCCATTCATTTCATATGTATTTTTGTAATTTTCACACATTTTTAATTATACAATATAGGTGAAAAAAAACACATTATGTATCCATTGCTGAGCATATAAAGGAGAGAAATTTGCTCTTTTTTATTTAACCTAAAAGAAAAAAAGAGGTCTAGAAATAAGGCACTGACACCATCAGGATCTTATATCAATATAAAACAGTTTTTATTTGCCACCTAGTATTTAAAAAACACACAAAGACATAACATGACAGAAAGTTAAAAACAACACCTACTCTGAACCATGCTGGTGCATATAATATTTAGAGCATATACAGTTCTGGCGGAACAATCCTTAAAGTGCCCCAATTCAATAAATTATAAATAACGAGTTGCTTATTGATCTGAGGGTATGTTTGCATATACCAGCAGCTCATCCCATAGAATACTATTCATTTGAATGGGATCTTGGTTTTCTATATTTACTAGCACTACTTGCCACTTTAATGATTGTGGGGGGTATAAGATTCTGATGGTGTCAGTGCCCCTTTTCTAGACCCCTTTTTTCTTTTGGGTTGAATAGCAACTATTGTGTATATTGGGGCTAAGGGTAGCACCACCGTATTACGTTTCGGGTATATATTGTTTAGTGGTGCCCACTAAACGGAAGTCCAGTCAAAAGACAACCCCCCCCCCCCCCCACTATAGAGCCCTATAGAGTGGCTCTGCACCGCGGCTGAGGTAGGGGGTTGTATTTAGCCAGCTTTAAAAAACAGACACATTTTGATTCACCTCCTTGTTGAACCATGTCCTTCAAGCCCTAAGCCCTATCCCCCAACCCCTGTGCCCTTGAAATAGCTTCTCCACTGAATATCTTGGGCAATGCTGCTCTCTCGGCTGTGGCTAGATTTTACAAAAACAGCTTTTGTTGCTCCCAGCCTACAGATTTGAGATTGCATATTGGCTGACCTTAAATGTGTCGACTTACATTAAAATCCTGCTGGCTGCATCCCTGGCTCACTCCTGCCTCCAGCTCTGGGAGCTGGAGTGCACCTTAGCTACAGGAAGCTGAAAATGTGGCAGTGGCCCTCGAAAATGCAGTGAGAGTCTTGAGAATGTTTCTTTTTTTTATACTAGGCTTAAAGTAGATAGGCATTCCAATTTAGGCTGCTTGGGAAAGACAGAGCTATTAGCCCAGTGAGTCCACTTTAAGCCTACTGACATTCCACCATTCTACTACTTCTACTTTTTAGACTGTTCTTAGCAAAAGCAGAAATCATACATACCAGTGCTTTCACCCATTCTGATATTCTGTGAATTTCAGCTGGCTAGTATGTGCTCCTCTGTTTTCTCCTTGAAATGGATAACCTCCACCTTGAATTGACTGTAATCTGATTACTCATAATTGCCAACAAAAACATTTTTCTCCAGCTCTTGATGGCGTTCGTCTCCTACCGACCTGCAACTACCACACACACACACACACACACACACACACACACACACACACACACACACACACACACACATTTTCTATCACATTCAAGCACTTAGGCTTTGGTGCCCCATCCATCAACTTTTTGTCCAGCCATCCATCAGCCAGTTGTCCATTGAAAATAGACTAAGACTCCTAATAAGTGATGGAAATGCTACGCATTGTTTTCCAAAACAAGGACACCGCAGATTTGATTTAGTGTCCTTCCATGTAAAAGCGTTATTGGGTTACTGAATGGTGTCATTGATATTCCATTAAAAAAATTCTCTGCCAAAAACAAGCTTATAGTATATTCATCACTTCTCGGGGTAGACAACTAATATTAAAGGGGGCAAAGCAACCTGCATCCTCTTGTCCGTAGACACTATGTTCTAAACATTTAAAATTTATTGTTGAGATTTACGATGAAGCTTTCAGAGGAAGGAAGCTGGTATTATTATTAAGATGGTGAATTAAGGCAGAACGACCTGAGTGATGAACAACCCAAATAAAATGCAGCTCTCTGGTAGGGTCTATTTAAGTCACAAGCACTTGAAAGTGTGGTCTGATCTTGGTGGGACCTGTCTGAGATGATTTGCAGAAAAATACAGAGAGATCATATAAGATATACTGGACGTAAAACAAGAGTCAGCTTTTATATGCAACAAGGAAACCTTATCCTTTGAGTCTTGAGAAACGTGTTGCATGCCAATGATATAGTCTTTGCAGCAATATTAAACTTTGGTTAAAGAATATATGCAGCCAATATTTTCTCCATTTAGGTTGAACCCGGGCGTAGTTGGAGTCCCCAATATTTCTTTACTTATGTCCAGAACCTTGTTTAAGACCATTTTCCCTCATCCTTTCTCTAGAGTGGCCTTCATTTTTTACATAATCTATCTGCTAGCAGCATTTTACCATATTATTTGTCCTGTGTTACTTGATATTTCATATAATGGAAAATTGATCTGTATTGCTTGATGTCTAGTAGATTAGGTAGAAGATGTGCTTTTTCACTAAAAACCGGGGCTGTTCATAACTTTCTCTCTGTACTATGGTCCAAGAAGTAATAATGATTTTAACCATGGGCATACATGTCATAGAGGCAGGGAAGGCTACTGGATCCATGGCAGAGAGGGGCCCAACGCATGCTGTCTCCCCCCCCCCCTTCCGCCCTGCTACACCTGTGGCAACAACACTGGACCAGCAGTATGCAATGCTGGCGCTCTGTCTGCATGGAGTACCGTAGATTCTGCATGGTGGAACTAAGATGCCATGCGCATTCCCCCAGGACATTTTGTGTTATAGCACTTGGGGACCAACACCAACTAGAACTGCACTCAGACCAAAACCTTAAAGCGGAAGTCCAGTCGTTTCCACCCTCCCCTGGCACTTAGGTGGCACGGTGGATTTATAGAAAAAAACCCTACCTGGCCCACAGTCAAGCGGCAGCTGCTGCCGCCACCATCTCGGGTGGAAGTACACATTGGCTTTCTTCGGTACCGTGTGCACCCTCACCCATTTATGTGAATGGACAGGCGGGAGTGCACACAGTTCCGGTGATGCCACTTTGTGTCTTTCTGTGTACATGTATCATCTTTTCTCTGAATGAATGTTATATAGTATGAGTTAACTTTAGCTCCAAAGAAATTGTCATATATTATGCTTCATGATAGAAGAAGTCAGTTGCGCTTGGAGAAAAGAAGTTTATACATTTGCTGAGTATCCTTACCCATTGAAGACTTGGGGATACCTGTTGGAGCATATTTAATGCATATATTATGCATACATATGTATTAATGTGAACTCTGTAGGACCTCTGTAGGTGCTATGTAGACTGGTCTGCACAGCCAGGGAAATGTTATATAGATGGGCCTATACAAACAGGACTCTATATAACAGGACTGTTATATAGGTGGGCCTATATAGCTATACTACATTGGTTGGATGTTTTAGTTCTCTGTTTATTGTACTATAACTACTTGTATATGCATGTTGTTAAATGGCTGATGACAAACAGAGCTGCACAATGTGCTCTGCCTACTAAAATTCCCTAGAAATGCTTATCAATGTACTTCAAATGGACACAAGCCACAAGGAATGAGATGTTTTTTTTTTAATGAAGTAAACTGTTATTGGGTCACTTATAAATGTTCTTCATGTTCAGGGTTGGCAGCCCTGGTATAACTCCCCCATGCTGCCTATCAATTCCTGCCTACATTTTAAGTTTGGTTAAAGGTCAAGAAATAGGGTCTAGGTTTACTTTAGTTAGTGACAGTGTCCCGCCCCCCTTATATAAAGCTCTCTATGAGCAATTTCTAGGTATCGTCCCACCACCCATTTACTATCCAAGTCCCCTTCCTTTTGGGGTAGTTGTGTCACCTGATTGTTGAACTACCATTCCGTTGAACAGGACCACAGAAACCATGTATGAAGATGAATGCTAAGGATTATAGAAGTTCCTAGCTAATCATTGCCTTCAAACTCAGTCAGGAACAGTTTTGTATAGTTGCTGCAGGATTGCTGCTGTGTTTATACATACCCCAATTATAAATGTAGATGATGTAGGACATCATCCGGCATTGCCAGGTCATCTTTATGGGTACAAGAGTGGGGGAGGGGGGTTCACATAGTAGACCTCCACGGTCATGTAACGCACAATTAATTAGAAAACTATCAGACTCCTACTGAACTGTTGATCTCAGACAATGACGTCCATGGTCAGTCCCACCCTTGTGGCCATACAAGCCCCTCTATTAGCATTAACTGAAGCCCCATGTGACTATGGATTTGAACTGCTAGGGGGCATTCTGAGTGAAGAGGCCGTGCACCACTAAAAAGCGTTATCTGCTTTTTTTCTCAATATAGGTAAAATGTCTAGTTCTAATGTGGCTTAGCACTGTACTGGAAGCGGTCCTAAAACAAGATTCAATATAACCACTGTATGACCCAAAACCTACGAAAGAAAGTGACACTTCCATTTCCCAGTGCCAATTATAATCTGTGCAGTTGAGCACCTGCTCTGGGCCCCAATTTCTTAGGGGAACCCCATCAGCAATATCACCCGTGATGCATAACAAGCTTCATTCTGGCTAATGTGCACCTCCAGATTAGAACCAATCAGGCTATGGGAATCACGTGCTGTTTATTATTCTTTAAAAAGTCATTGGTGGCTCAGTGGTTAATTTCCCTCCCTCCATCTCTCTCTCTGGGCTTGCTGCAGTACTCTGTATGAATGAACACGTGGTCCCAGTACCATTGATGTTTACTGAGGCAGCTAGGAGTGAAAAAACACTCTCAGGACTCCTCATCCAAGTAGCTGGATGTCACTTTAAAGAGGAGTGCGGCTGTGAGTGAGGTAATTCACTCCTAAAAAACAGATGCAGCTCATGGTTGGCTTGGGGAGAGGCAAACATGTCAAGGGTTTGCATACACCTGCCTGCAGAGCTACACAGCTGAGGGACATATTTATAGTTGGGGGCAAGAAGAGGAAGAGGCATGCAGTTTATCAATATAGGGGCCTTCTGCCCAACTGGGAAGGAGTGACTGGGTGGCAGAAATGAGCTGTGAATACATGGTATGCCATGGAGAGTTGGGTCCATGGCCGGCCTTTGGGGTGTGTAAGGTTTGTGGTCGCACAGGGCGCCATCCTAACCTCTCTGTAAGGGGCGCAAGGAGCTCTCAACTCAAGCAGCAGACTTTTTTTTTTCTCTCACTATTTCTTTCTATCTTTCTCTTTAACATTATCTTCTTACCTTCTTTCTTTTTTTCTCTTTCTTTCTATATTTCCAGTCTCTCACTCTTTCTCTTTTTCTCTCTATCTTCCTTTTTTCCTCTCTTGCTATCTTTCTTTTCTATTTTATATCTCTCTCTTTCTATTCTAAGTATACAGCATGTCCTGCTCCAGAGAGTAATTCCTTATGTTTGGGTTATACATCCACAAGATGGCGCTGGACTGCAGGGACAGCAAAAAAGTGGCTCCTCCAGGCCCCTTATATTCCACAAATTCCTCAGTTCTTCTCTGCAGTGGCGCTGCGATGACAAGAAGATGGCTCTCTCTACTCGCAGGTGAGCGGGGCTATTAGCCCGCAGCCCTGTAGGGCTATTCCCACCCATTCCTCCTTTTCATGCCTCCCAGCTTTGGCTGCACTGGTCGGGTGACGGTAGGCAGCACCTCTGTCAGGTGCTTTAGGAGCGCTGCTCTGACCGCAATCCCCCACCAAAGGGTAGGCGGTATAGGCCCATGGTGAGCCTTATGGGATGCCCCTCCCACGCTATCGCCCCTCGCCCCCTGTCCATCCGTGGGCTCCTGTTAGGTTGGCCACTGCCCTCCCTCGCTCTCCCTCGCATTTCTCGGGAGGGAGGGGTGTGTTGTGTGCGTGTGTGTTGTAGGTGTATTCTTCACTCTTATTGTTTCCGTGGTATAAGTTGGCTTTTGTTGCCGCGCGTGTGTTGGTTGCACTGGTTGCCGCTCGTGCTTGTATGGCAGTCCGCAGTCGGCGGCGACTTTACCTCAGGCGCTGCTGCGCCATCATTGGCTGACATGGTCACGTGGGCGCCTTCGCGCTCCTCGAGGTATCTGCAGACGCCGTTTTGCCTTCTCGTGCTGCGTGGCTGGCTTCTACTTACAGCGGTCCGTAAGTGCCCCTGCGGGCTGGCTTATCTTTTATATATTGTGGTGTATGTATACCGCTTACGGGCTTTTCTTTTTATGTCTTGCAGGCGGGCCTATCCCCTCTATTTAGTTGCTTTTAGAGGCCTACTCTGCCTTTACCTCCCACTTCCCTAGCGGGCTATTGGGGCATCCCGGGTGACTTTATTGTGTAAATACCTATTGGCCATGGGCCGCGATAATCACCATATGGAGGCTTCTCAGGATAATGTGCTTGGAGTTCCTTCGGGACAAGCCCGGCTGTGTGCGGCGTGTCACCTACTAGTGATGACAATGTGCGGGTCTGTGTGCCCTGTGCCCAGCGGGTGCTTGCGCTGCAATCTGGGTTGCCTGTGGCTGGGCCTGCGCCCCGTGTGGCTTCGCCCACTCCCCCACGCTTACATTTGACTCCCATTGAGGTGCATACCAGTGGGGAGTCTCAGCCTGATTTGTCTACCAAGGTGGCTAGTATTGAGAAGCTGATTGCTGGCTCTACGGCCCATAAGGCCTCGGCTAAGAGGCGGCATCTGGCACCTGGTGTTAACTTATTTCCTATGGAGGCTGAGGAATTTTTTGACCTGGCTGGCTATACCCCCCTGGAAGAAGGGGAATTGTTTTCTGATTCAGAATCATCTGATGAGCAGCCTAAGGGTTATGCTGATTCTGGCTCTGACCCATGGGCTCCAGATGATACTGACAGGATTTTGGCTCACATTTTTGAAGTACTTTCTATCTCTCCTCCTGCTGCGGCTCCTCGGCAGCAGGGGGAGTTGTTTCACACTGCTAAGCCACGTTTGGAGTTTCCTGAGCAAACTCACTTTTATAATCTTGTGCTCAAAGAGTGGGAGCGACCGAGCAGGCTCCCTGGGGTGCCTAAGAGTTGGGATAAGAGGTATCCCTTTCCGGCTGAAGTGGTTAAGCGTTGGTTGTCCCCTCCTGAAATGGATGCACCAATTCTAGGGTTGTCCAACACTTCTGTCATGCATTCCCCTGACTCTACTACACTGAGGGATGGTGAGGACCGGCGCATTGATCAGCTGGCTTCCCATGCCTTTGCCTGTGCGGGGTCTGCACTGCGCCCGGTTTGTGCCTCTGCCATTACAGCTGTGGCTATTAGGACTCTGCTCAGGAGTATTTTAGATGGGGCTCCTGATGAGGCTGCTAGTGCAGAGTATAGAGCTCTTCTGCATTGTGAGGAGTTTGTTGCATATGTCCTCTCTGCCTTGGATGATACCATTAGAATGTGTGGCAGGGCTTCTGCCTTGGCGGTGGCTATACGCCGCTCGGTTTGGCTGCGCCAGTGGGCAGCTGACAACGAAGGCTCTCACTGGGTTCCCCTTTAAAGGACTGCGTCTATTTGGGGATCGCCTGGACTTGTTTGCTAAGGGAGGCAAGTTATCCCAGTGCAAGAGACAGATCCGCCCCTTTCAGGGTTCAGGCTCCTTTATTCCCTCCTACCATGGGTCCAGAATGGGAAGGGGAGCATCATTTGCAGGGGCCCGGGGAGATTTCTGGGACAGGGGACGAGGACGTGGCCGCCCTGGACCCTCCTGGGGTTTCAAATCTAAGTCTTCCCCCAAGCCCCCTCAGGCATGAAGGGGCGCCCTCACCCATCTGGGTGGGGGGACGGCTTCGGCTCTTTGCTCACGTCTGGAGGCATCATGTCTCAGACTGGTGGATTCAGGAGGAAGTGTCCTCCGGTTAGAGATAGAGTTGGAAGCCTGGCCGCCCCCAAGATTCATCAGATCCCGGATGCCTCAAGGCCCCCTGTCAGCTCAGGGCCTGTTGCTTGCTGTGCAGAATCTACTGGAGCTGGGGGTCATCTGCCATGTGCCCTTAGGGGAGAGGGGCAAGGGCTACTATTCTAAACTTTTGACCCTTCCCAAAAGAGATGGGTCTGTCAGACCCATCCTGGACTTAAAGCTTCTCAACTAGTTTGTCAGACCCAGGAGGTTTCGCATGGAGACTCTGCGCTCAGCTGTAAGTTCACTACAGGGGACTTCATGACCTCTGTGGACATCAAGGATGCTTACCTCCATGTTCCAGTCTTTCCAGGTCATCAGAGATTCCTCAGGTTTGCTCTGGAGGATCAGCATTACCAGTTTGTGGCATTGCCCTTCGGTCTTCTGCTCCCAGGGTATTCACCAAGGTGCTGGTGGGCATTATGGCTCTGCTGAAAGCTCAGGGCATTCGCATTCTTCCCTATTTGGATGACTTTCTTATCACTTCTCTGTCCTTCCAACAGGCAGAGCTGGATACTCAGCAGGTGGTGACCACACTGGAGTCTTTCGGCTGGGTGATAAACCACTCCAAATCCTGCCTGTCTCCCTCTTTGGTAAAGCCATTTCTGGGCATGAATCTGGATACAGCTCAGGCCAGGATCTTTCTTCCTCAGCAGAAGGTGGACAGTCTGCAAGCTCAAGCTCAGCTCCTTCTGTCCTTCCCTCATCCTTCCATCAGGCAGGGAATGCAGCTGGTGGGCCTGATGGTGTCCTGCTTCAAGGCGGTTCCTTATGCTCAGTTCCACATGAGGCCTCTTCAACTCCACCTCTTGTCTGTATGGGACAGGGACCCTGTGTCCCTGGATCAGGTTTTGGTTCTGTCCCCCCTAGCCAGTCAGTCCTTCCTCGTGGTGGCTGGACTCAAGGAACCTGTTAGGGGGCAGATCCTTTCTGGTCCCTTGCTGAGAGACAGTCACTACGGATGCCAGTCTGATAGGTTGGGGGGGCTTCTGGGGATCCCTAACATTCTAGGGGCAGTGGGACCCACACCCCTATCAACATTCTGGAACTGAGGGCGATCTAGCCCGCTTGACCCCGCACCTTCGGGGTTGGGCTCTTCAGGTCCGCTCTGACAACCAGACGGTTGCCTACATCAATCATCAGGGAGGGACCTGGAGCAAGGGGGCCCTCCAGGAAGTGTCTCTGATCCTGTCCTGGGCAGAGGACAATGTTCCCTGCATCTCAGCTCTGTACATTCCGGGGGTGGTGAATCTGGAGGCAGACTCTCTGAGCAGGGGGACTTTTCACCTGGGGGAATGGTCCCTCAGCAACAGGGTGTTTCGCTCTCTGTTTCACCGTTGGGGTCAGCCAGATGTGGATCTGTTTGCATCCCGTCACAATCACAAGCTTCCAGTCTTTGTGTCTCTGTCCCAGGACCCTCTGGCCTTTGCCGTGGATGCTCTGACAATGCCCTGGCAGAGCTTTCAGCTACTGTATGTCTTTCCCCCGTTTCCCCTGTTGGGCAGGGTTCTGCGAAAGATAGCTCAGGAAGGGGTGCCAGCAATCCTGGTGGGCCCCTGTTGGCCAAGAAGAGTGTGGTTCGCAGACATCGTGCAGCTGGCGGTAGATCAGTACGCCCTGCCCAAGGCTCTAGACCTGCTCACTCAGGGGCGGCTACGCTACCCCAAATAACAAACGCTGGCTTTAACAGCCTGGCTGCTGAGACCTCCATCTTAATGGAAAAGGGGCTGCCTGCCGCCTCTTGTTAACACCATGATCAGAGCTAGGAAAAAGTCCTCTTCTTCCATCTACTATAGGGTTTGGCGTACCTACATTGACTGGTGTGAGGCTAAATCTCTTCCCTGTCATGTGTTTTCTATTCCTAGGATTCTGGAATTCCTCCAACATGGTTTGGACCTGGGGCTTCAACTCAGCACTCTGAAGGGTCATGTGTCTGCCCTGGCTGTGTTCTTTCAGAGATCTTTTGCTCAGCATCATCTGGTCAGGACTTTTTTCCAGGGGGGTTACTTATGTGCGCCCCCCACGCCTATGTTATCACTCTGGGACTTGAACTTGGTCCTATCTGCCTTGCAGGGGTCTCCTTTTGAGCTGTGCATGAGGCTGCTTTGTCCATTCTTACGCTTAAGGTAGTCTTTTTGGTGGCTATCACTTCTGTTAGGTGTGTTTCTGAGTTGGCGGCGCTTTCCATCAAGCCCCCATACTTTGAGAGACACCAGGACAAGGTGGTGTTTCGCTTTAAGCCAGATTTTCTGCCTAAAGTTGTGTCTGCTTTTCATCTCAATCAAGACATTGTTCTTCCTTCTCTGTGTCCTAATCCTAGTAACCCTAAGGAGAGGGCTCTACATTCTTTGGATGTGGTCAGGAACCTATAAGTTCTATTTGGTGGCTACTGAGCCCTTCAGGAAGACTGATGCTCTTTTTGTGGTCCCTTCGGGTCCTAAGAAGGATCTGGCTCCAGCTAAGTCTACCATCAGCAAGTGGATCCGTCAGGCTGTTATTCAGACCTATTCTGCTAAAGGGAAGGATCCTCCCTTCCGCCTTACTGCTCATTCCACTCGTGCTATTGGTGCCTCTTGGGCCTTTCAGCACCAGGCTTCTGTTGAACAAGTTTGCAAGGCCACTACTTGGTCTTCTGTTCATAATTTTTCTAAGTTTTACAAGGTTGATGTTAGGGCCTCAGCTGATGCTGTTTTTGGCCGCAAGGTTCTGCAGGCGGCAGTGGTTTGATCTGCATGTTGTTGCTTTTGGGGATCCCACCCTACATTACGGACACTGCTATTGGATGTCCCAAACGTAAGGAATTACTGTCTGGAGCAGGACGTGCTATATACGTATAATACCAATTCTACAGGTGAGTAATCACAGAATTGTATTTTCTCTCTTTTTCTCAGTCTTTCTTTCTCTCGCTCTCCCTTTCTTTCTGTCTTTCTCTGCTTTCCTGGTTTTCACTCAGTTTTTCTAGCCCTATTCAACTCTCTCGCTTTCTTTCTCTCTTCTCCTCTCATTTCCACATTCGCTCTATCTTTCTCTTGCTGTCTTTAACTTTCTTTTTTTTTACCTTCTTTTTGTATTATTTTTCCTTCTCTCAATCTCTTTTCCACTTTTAGTCTTAATTCTCTATTTTCCACCTTCAATCTTTTCTGCATTTCCTCGTTTTTTTGCCCCAACTCTCCAATTTTCTGTGTTTCTACTGTTGCCTGGTGGGGGGTGCAATCCTGAAACCTTGCACAGGGCAACACTGACCCTTAGGCTACCCTCTGTTGGGTCTATATAGTGGCTGGCAGGAGCATAATGAAGGAGTGTGGGGGCTGGCCGTGTCGGTCTGGCCCAGATTAAATGTCATGTTGGGGGGAGGGGATGTCAAAAGCTTGGACACCCTTAATCTGTCCCTGCAAATACCAAATTGAAAGTAATACAGTCATTACAAGCAGTGGCATGACTAAATGTGATGGGACCCTGCTTCAAACATTCAAGGGCCCTTTCAATGTACAATACATTTTCTTTGTTTTTTTAAGTGGACCAAAACCTGTGATTTTCAGTTTCCGGGGTCCATGGCTCGGAGTGCCCCGCTGTGTGAACTTCCCCCAGGTCACCGAGGTCACTTACCTTTACTCAAGCCCACGTTATGGCTAGAGCAGCCTGCTGGAATCCTAGCAGCATTTACGAGCGTGCCGGCATCACTTGGCTCCCTTCGCCTGTGTGTGGCCCTGCACAGCCATTCAGTTGAGGCGAGCAGGGCCATGAGATGGGAAGTGGGTGATGCTGACATGGGGGGGTTCACAAAGCGGGGCCTTCCAGTATGGGATGCCCCCGTGGGAGGGAGTAGTGGTTTGGATGCAGCTAGGCAACTAAAGACTGAAACAGGCGAGAATAATGTTGCTTCCTTTCTCTAAATAATGAGTGATGGTAGGTGAGCACTAATGAGATAAAAAAAAAAAAAGCTGAAGGAGAAACAATGATGGGGCATCCCTGACTTCCTGGGTCCTGGTGCTGTCACACCCACTGCACCCCCTATAGTTACACCCCTGGTTACAAGGCAAGTAACCAAACCAATATGGCTATGCCTCCTAGCTATGGGCCTGCCTGTCTCTGACCAGCCTGCCGACGGCCACCAGAAGCATTGAGAGGCAGCAGGACAAGCAGCCAATAGTCTGGAATTATATAGAATAAGCTTCACTTTCATCAAGAAAAATTAAGATTGATCATCAAGCCCTTTGAAAGTCTTCCAAAAGAAGCTCTCCTGCTGTTATTAAGCCTTCTGTTTTTTTTGCAGCTATTCCCCTCAAAAGAAGACGTGTGAAGACTAGTGCTGAGCACTAGACGATATTATTAGGTTTTATTAGGCGTGATGCCGCAGCTAATGCACATCACTGATTTTTACTGTGGACGGGATGACAGTGGCAGATCGGTCGGCGTTATTGGCTTCCTAATTGCAAGCATTAAAAATACATGCCGGACGGCTATAAAGTCCCAATTGCACAAGGTGCAGCGCTTGCAAACCGATAAACCAAATGAATCTTAAAGGAAAACGATTTCTTATTTATAACACTGCCTTCTTTTAACCTTTTATTAGGCAGTAAAACATATGGGGAGAATGGCTGGTAAAAGGAGAAGATGAAGCTGTATTCCAGAGAAACTATCCACATGATATTAAATAGCACATGTTTACCACTAAGTCACTAGATGGGTCATCTTCTGCTGCAGCAACGTGCACTTCAGGAGTCATATGTGGCCTGTGGAGCCCTACTGTGTCGCTGGTGGGCTGTCTTCTATGTCAGAACATGTGCCAAGGCCTAGCGTACTGTTTGGGCCTATAGCAGTATATCCGTGTTCCCAGCTTCCCCTGCCCAGGGATATATTCAGAATGTGCCGCTCCTCTTTGCTGCTGCTGTGAGCTGTCCAGCTGCTGAAAACCGAGTGCTGAAAAAATCATTTTGTAGTGTAGGGTAAATAAAAGGGGTCCTGTAATGAAATGTTCTCAGCAGTCTAAAAGCTGTTACGCATCATCAGCATCAACATGTAGTCTAGAACTTGCATGTAAATTGAGCTTTTGGTGGACCTCAGTCAGGAAATGGCACAGCGGCCCTCTGGGATTGCAAGTGCAGGCTGTTGCTGGGTATTTTTGTAAAAACTGGGGAGAAAGAGAAGAGTGGTCAAACAGAAATACTGTACAAACGCACAATGTCTGCACTTAAGCACTGCTGACAGGCCCCATATGACTAATAGCTAGTACGCTCAAATAGTGCTAAGGCCTCTTCCAAGATAGGCCTCCAGCCAATGATGGACCAGAACCTAAGAATCACAATCAGGTTTATTTTCCAAGTATACAGCACGTCCTGTTCCAGAAAATTCCTTACACTTGGGATATCCGCCACAAGGTGGCGCAGTGGACTGCAGAAAGACTTGTGGCCACTCCCGGCCCCATAAATAGCCAGGTACCTCCCACCAATTTTCCAGTTTAGTTCTGCAGTCTGGACTGCAAAGATATAAGACGGCTCTCTACTGCGCAGGGAGCGGGCTTTTCAAGCCTATGGCCCTGCAGGCTTGTTTCCACCCGTTCCGGACCCACTGCCTCCCAGCCACGGCTGACTGGTTTGGGTGAAGGTAAGACAGAACTAGGATCAGGTGCTGAAGGAGCGCTGCTCTGGGCCGCATGACCCTGTACCAAAGGGTAGTCGGCGACAGGCTTTTTTATGGTGAGCCTCTTTGGGATGCCTCTAAATCTTGGGTCCCCTTTTTAATCTCCCCCTTCCCTCCCTTTACCTAGAGGTTGTCGGGACACCCTCGCTATGGCCCGCGCGGCTGTCAGGGGGTGCCCGGGGGAGTCCGTTATTGTGTGTTTGATCTTAATGTTGCGTTTATTGCTATGGTGTGCGGGCAGGCCGTTGTACGGCGCTCCGTGGGTGTTGGTGCTTTTTTACTATGTGTTTTGGCTTTGGTCAGGGCGCCGGCGCCCCACGTGATCTCAGTTTCACGCTCTTCGGGGGGGGGGGGGGACCGCGATTTGACGCGTTCTGCGTCATGGGCCCGCGGTCCCCCCTCTAGATACTGCTGCCGACGCCATTTTGTGGCCTCGTCCTTGTGGTGCTGTGACGCGGTGTGGCTGTTCTGCTTCTTCGTGCTTCTGTCCGCTTGGTCCGTGAGTCCCTTACGGGGGGGGGGGTTTGTATGGATTTACTCTGTATGCGCTGGGGATGCTTATTTTGTGCTTGTTGTGTCTTGCAGGTGGGTCACCTTTGTCTGTGGTTCTCCTGACCCTGCCCATTGCCAATCTCCCAACTTCCCTAGCAGGCTTTAGGGGGCATCCCACTAAGGGTGGCTATAGTTAGCTGTGTCCCTGTACTGCTTTGCGCCTGTATCAAAAATCACCATATGGAGGCTTCCGGGGATAATGTGCTTGGGGTTCCTTTTGGACAAGCCCAGCTGTGTGTTGCGTGTGGGGTATCCCCTGTGAGTAACAGTGTCAGGATATGTGTACCCTGCGCCCAGCAGGTACTTGTGCTACAGCCTGGGGCGTCTGCTACGGGCCCTGGCGCTGCGACCCTTTCTGCTTTGCCTACCCCCCACGCTTGCATCTGACCCCCAGTGAGGGGCACACTAGCGGGGAGTCACAATATGACTTGGCTGCACGGGTGGCCAGCATTGAAAAGCATATTGCTGGGTCAGCCCCGCGTAAGGCTTCTGTCAAGAAGCGGCATTTATCTCCCGCTGCTTCCCTCTTTCCTGTTGAGGGAAAGAGGGACCTTACTCATTGTCTGGCCTTTACCCCCTTGAGGAGGGGGAGTAGTTCTCTGATTCAGAATCCTCTGAGGAACAACCTAAGTTATATGGTGGTACCGGGTCTCCTTTTGGAGAAGACCCATGGTCCTCAGATGATACTGACAGGTTATTGACTCACATTTTTGAAGTGCTTTGTATCTCCCCTCCTGCCGTGGCTCCACAGCAGCAGGGTGAGCTTTTCCATACTGTTAAACCTCGCTTGGAGTTCCGTGAGTAGAGCCACTTTAATATTCTTCTGCTCAAAGAGTGGGAACAGCCTAGTAAACTTCCTGGGGTGCCCAAGAGTTGGGACAGGAGGTATCCCTTTCCTGCTAATGTAATTAAGTGTTGGTCATGTCCTCCTGAGGTGGACGCGCCCGTTTTAGGGTTGTCTAATACATCTGTCATGCATTCTCCTGACACTACTACCCTGCGGGATGGTGAGGACCGGCGCATGGACCAGCTGTCCTGTCATGCCTTTGCCTGTGTGGGGACTGCGCTGCGCCCGGTTTGTGCCTCTGCCATAACGGCTATTGTTCTTAAGGGGCTGCTTAAGTGTCTCTTAGATGGGGCCTCTGATGACGCAGAAGGAGAGGATTATAGATCTCTTTTGCTTTGCTATGATTTTGTTGCATATATTCTTGCTGCCATGGATGATGCCATTAGAATGTGTGCTAGGACCTCTGTCCTTCTGGTGGCTATACAACGCTCTGTCTGGCTATGTCAGTGGGTAGCTGATAATGCTGCTAAGAAGGCCCTCTCTGGGTTTCCTTTTAAGTGGCTGCGGTTCTTTGGTGAACGCTTGGACCTGTTTGCCAGGGGCAGTAGGTTACCGCAATGTAGGAAGCCGTCTCGGCCCTTTTGGGGGACTGGTGCCTCTCTCCCCTCCTTCCGCGCTTCCAGGGCTGGTCGAGGAGTTTCCTTTGCTGGAGCACGCGGAGACTATTGGGGCAGGGGTAGAGGACGTGGCCGGCCTGGCCTCTCATGGGGTCCAAAGCCCAAATCCTCGCCCAAGCCTCCTCAGGCATGAGGAGGCGCCCTCACCAATCCAGGTGGAGGGAAGGTTTCGGCTCTTTGCTCACGTCTGGAGGCTACGTGTAGCAGACAGATGGATTCAGGAGGTGGTGTCCTCTGGATACAAGATAGAGTTGGCAGCCTGGCCGCCCCCCAAGATTTAGCAGATCCTGGATGGCTCAAAACCCCCTGTCAGCTCAGGGATTGTGGCTTGCGGTCCAAAACCTTCTGGATTTGGGGGTCATCTGCCCTGTGCCTCTTAAGGAAAGGGGCAGAGGTTTCTACTCCAATCTATTCACTGTTCTCAAAAAGGATGGGTCCCTCAGGCCCATCCTGGATTTAAAGCACCTCAACAAGTTTGTCAGATTCAAGCATTTTCGCATGGGGACCCTACGCTCAGCAGTCAATACTCTGCGCCCAGGCGACTTCTTGACATCCGTAGACACCTTCGTGGTCCGGCTGTTCAGATCCGCTCGGACAACCAGTCGGCGGTTGCCTACATCAATCATCAGGGAGGGACCCGGAGCAAGAGGGCCCTCAAGGAAGTGTCTCTGATACTGTCATGGGCGGAGGAGAATGTTCCCTGCATCTCGGCAGTGTACATCCCGGGGGTGGAAAATCTGGAGGCGTACTCCCTGAGCAGGGGGACTTCTCGTCTGGGAGAATGGTCCCTCAGCAGCAGGGTGTTTCGCTCCCTGTGCCATCACTGGGGTCAGCCGGATGTGGATCTGTTTGCGTCCCGTCACAATCACAAGCTTCCAGTCTTTGTCTCTCTGTCCCAGGACCCTCTGGCCTTAGCCATGGATGCACTAGCAATGTCTTGGAAGAGCTTTCGGCTCCTCTATGTGTTCCCTCCATTAGCCCAGGAAGGGGTACCAATCATCCTGGTGGCTCCCTGTTGGCCAAGAATGGTGTGGTTTGCAGACATCATGCAGTTGGCAGTAGATCAATACGTCCTGCCCAAGGTTCCAGACCTGCTCACTCAGGGGCAGCTACGCCATCCCAATTTACAAACGCTGGTTTTAACGGCCTGGCTGCTGAGACCTCCATTTTGATGGAAAAGGGGCTGCCTGCCTCTGTTGTCACTACCATGATTCGGGCTAGGAAGAAGTCCTCGTCCTTTATCTACTATAGGGTATGGCATGCTTACATTGCCTGGTGTCTAAATCTCTTCCCTGTCGGGTGTTTTCTATTCCCAGGATCCTGGAATTCTTGCAGCATGGTTATGATTTGGGCCTTCAACTTAGTACTCTCAAGGGACATGTTTCAGCCTTGGCTATTTTCTTCCAAAGATCTTTTGCCAACCATCGTTTGGTTAAGACTTTTTTCCAGGGGGTTACTCACGTTCGCCCGCCACGTAAGCCTATGTGACCAGTCTGGGATTTGAATTTGGTTTTATATGCCTTGCAGGGTCCTCCTTTTGAGCCTCTACGGGAGGCTGCTTTGTCTATTTTGACTCTTAAGGTAGCCTTTTGGTGGCTATCACTTCTGTTAGGCGTGTGTCTGAGTTGGCAGCGCTTTCCATTAAACCTCCTTAGGACACCAGGACAAGGTGGTGTTTCGGTATAAGCCATATAGGACATTGCTCTGCCTTCATTGTGTCCTAATCCTGCTAATTCCAAGGAGCGGACTCTGCATTCTTTGGATGTGGTCAGGGTTCTGAAGTTTTATTTGGTAGCTACTGAATCATCAGGAAGACTGATGCTCTTTTTGTTCTCCCTTCTGGACCTAGGAAGGGTTTGCCTCCAGCTAAATCCACTATCAGCAAGTGGATCCGTCAGGCGGTGGTGCAAGCCTATTCAGCTAAGTTTCAGTTCAGATTCGCTCAGACAACCAGATGGCGGTTGCCTACATCAACCATCAGGGAGGGACTCGGAGTAAGCGAGCCTTCAAGGAAGTGTCCCTGATACTGTCTTGGGTGGAACAGTATGTTCCCTGCATCTCAGCAGTCTTCATTCCGGGGGTGGAGAACCAGATGGCGGACTCCCTGAGTAGGGAGACGTCTCGTCTGGGGAATGGTTCCTCAACAACCAGGTGTTTCTCTCCCTGTGTCACCGCTGGGGTCAGCTGGATGTGGACCTGTTTGCGTCCCGTCACAATCACAAACTTGTCTCCCTGTCACAGGATCCTCTGGCCTTCGCCACAGATGCAGTGGCAATGCCTTGGACTGAGTTTCGGCTTCTCTATGTGTTCCCACCGTTCCCTCTACTGGGCAGTGTCATGCGCAAGATAGCCCAGGAGGGAGTGCCAGCCATCCTGGTGGCCCCCCCTGTTGGCCAAGAAGGGTGTGGTTCGCAGACGTCGTGCAGTTGGCAGTAGATCAGTACGTCTTGCCCAAGGATACAGATCTTCTCACTCAGGGGAAGCTACGCCATCCCAGTTTACAAACGCTGGCTTTAACTGCTTGGCTGCTGAAACCTCCATCTTGATGGAAAAGGGGTTGCCTGCCTCTGTTGTTACTATGATTCTGGCTAGGAAGAAGTCCTCGTCCTTTATCTATTACAGGGTCTGGCATGCTTACATTGCCTGTGTGAGTCCAAGTCTCTTCCCTGTCGGGTTTTTTCCATCCCCAGGATTCTGCAATTTTTGCAACATTGTTTGGATTCCGGCCTTCAACTGAGTACCCTCAAGGGCCATGTTTCAGCTCTGGCAATTTTCCTTTGCCAATCACCTGTTGGTTTAAACCTTTTTCCAGGGTGTTACTCATGTGCGTACACCTCATAGTCCTATGCTACCAGTCTGGGACTTGAATCTGGTGTTGTCTGCTCTGCAGGGTCCTCCTAGTTTTTACAAGGTTGATGTTAAGGCCTCAGCGGATGCTGCTTTTGGCCACAACGTGCTTCAGGCGGTAGTGACTTGAACGGACGGCTGGTGCTTATTGGGGATCCCACCCTACTTCTGGACACTGCTTTTGGATGTCCCAACTGTTATGAATATGAAGCAGTTCGTGCCATGCAATAAAGAAAAAAGCAATTCTGTGAGTACTCACCTGTAGAATTGTTTTTGTTCTTGCATGGCACGGCCTGCTTCGACCCATCCTTGTTATCGTTATTCTTGGTTGCCTCTTTATGATTGTTCCAAGTTAATTGGGTTTTTTTACCTTTTTTACTTTTATTCTCTCCCGGCTTCTTGTCTCACTGCTTGTCTACGCTGGGAACTCTATGGTTGATAGGGGGCCGGGAGATGCCACAGCTTTCTGCAGTACCACTGTGCCACCTTGTGGCGGAATAATCCAACTGTTATGAATACAAAGCAGGCCGTGCCATGCAAGAACAAAAACAATTCTACAGGTGAATACTCACAGAATTGCTTTTTTTTCCGTAGTGTTTTACTACTGGACTAGGGAAGGGGCACTGCTGGGAGTACAAAGGTGTCACAAAGACCAGAAGAATTTCTATCTGGCAGAAACCCCATATAACTTTTCAGGTTGTCGCCACTGGTTAGTCCTGGTGGCACTCATAAATAACCTCTTTCAGGTCCTAAGTGACCGAAATGTGAATCTAGTTCCCCACAGTGAGATCACTGTATTGCAAACATTCTCGCAAAGTATTGGCTACAGTAGGTGTTTCATCTTTTTTTCCTCATATTATTCTCTTTTCTGCTGTCAGTCATGGTTTAACACCCCAGGAAATTGTGTAGCTCATCTTTAGAATGAGGGGGGAGACATCTCTAGATGAAGCGTTGCGTTCCTGCTGCTTGCTCTTATACCTCTTCAGCTGGGAATGGTGGAAGCTGAACACTTCATTCCTCTGTTCAGGCCATCTGTGTTCTGGAGGTTTAAATTGCTTGGAAAATTTCTTATGACACAAGTCCATTTCAGGAGGCGTAAGGCTGTGCGTTTCAAAAGGCTATGGCACCTACAAATAACTTGCTGCTCCAATTGTAGCGGCTGTTAAGTTCGTACCCCAATTGGGCACAGCTTCTACTTCTGTTGTCAGAGTCCAAATCATTCTAAGAGTGAATAAGACACAGAGAGACCGCTGTGTAGTAAAGACTCAAAGAGCATCTGGAGCAAATGCGCCCCCTGATTTTATTTTCAGTTGCTAATATACAATGATATGGGTGGGTGTTGCCACACATATACAGATACAAATTCAAGCATTTTCATTGGTCATCTGACACACCCCTTTCCCAGTATATACCCCATAGGGAGTGTCAGACTTTTTCTTGTAATTTTATTGTTTGTCTGACACTCTCCAGGTCATGACCTGGGAAAAGTACAAAAGGTGAAAACATTTCTTGGGATGATATGAGTTATGGCGTCACAAGCTGTATTTTGGCTAATAATGCTGTGAAGGCTAAAACCTTGAAGAGAAGAAGTGGTGTTCACACATAATAGACATTCTTCAGAAAATCACCAGATGCTTGTTTATTCAAAAGTGTTCATGTTAATTTCAGTCAGGTTAACCCTAGGTTTAACCCTATCAATTCCCCCCTTTTAACATCTTCATCTGAATAAAATTGGGCTGGGTCCTCAAGGAAAGGTGATAGTGAATTCTTTCCTCAGGTACTTTCCCAAACCGGCGAGTTGTCTGGGGGAGTTTCAGATCTTCTAAGCTGTCTCCATCCCCTAAATACTCGAATTCACATACTTTCCAGGAAGAGTCCCTCATCATCAGATGGAGTGCCAATCAGGATTTTCTGTAAAGCAAACAAACTAGAGTTAGCAAGCCAATATCTAGGCATTAATAATATCTTTTACTGCTTTTTCCTTTTACTAATTTATTTACCAAGCATAATGCTAGCTTAATAGAAGTATAAACTATGAATATTAGCATAAGACCCATCAGTAAATACATACCAATAGACTTCAGTATTCCATAAAACCAATTTCCAATACTTCCAAAGATTCCACTCATACCTTGGAAAGGGTTCCACCCATTCTTTCCAATATCTCTTGCTCTATTTTGCAATTCTCTTACTTTTTCTACATGTGCCTCTACCGCATCGCTATCATCATCTATCCAGGTACAACAATCATCTCCGATAAAGGTACAATACCCACCTTGACTGGCCAATAGATAATCTAAGGCCATCTGGTTCTGCAATACCATCTTTCTTACTTGTCTCAGTTCTAGATTACCTAGGTTTACCGCTTGCATGGTTTCATTGAGCATTGTATCTATCAAGGTGGAGAAATTATTCAGTCTGATCATCATCTCTATACCCCATCCTGTCCATTCCGGAATTAAAGCCCACCACATGTCACTAATAGTGAACAAACTCCTTTTAAATCTAAGATGTACTGTGGCCTCTATCTCTGCTTCCACGGTATCATTGTAAATTTTAATACCTGGCATTACTTTCCCTATGTAACACGTACCTTGTCCATTTGTGGGAATCCACGCATATGCCCTTCTACCACATATGAAATAGATTCCACTGTTTAGTATTACTGAATAATTCTGAAAAACTGCTGTTAGCAATGATGTCATCTTCATTGAAGCATTGAACATTTCATTATTTGTGTCATTGTACTTTGTTATCTCAGTGCCATTTATGGTTACATTGTAGAAGGATACCCCTGCTATAGTGAGATTGGTGTGGGCAGCTGTACAGTTGGACCTTCCTAGTATTTTTGAACCTGGTTTAGAAATGTTAAGACACAAACCTGGTGACAGGGGGACGGAAATCACTATGAGGAAACTGGGTTTTGATTTCCTTTCCTCCGTCACAGTCTCTGAAGTTATTACCTTGTTAATTTCACTAAATTCATCTGGTTGCAGTGGGATTGCTACCCATGGAGCCCCAGTTGATTGTCTATATTTAGCACTACACACCCAACAGTTAGTTCTGTTTGTAAGGTTTGCTGCTTGTAGGTGCATTATAGCAAAACTATTGTCTTTCATCACTTCCCTGAGGGCAGAATCAATAAATTGCCAAACTACTATTAAGCATAAAACATAACCCTTCATGTTCCTGATTTAGTTAGAGATAGTTTACAATGACTAGCATGTATCCAAGAAAGACTTCCCTTCTAATTTCACCGAGGTAGGTGTAGTCCTTGGAAGGGTCCTTCAAAGCGAGATTCAAGTGGTTTTCTTGAATGCTTTTTCACATAGACATAGTCTCCAGGATTTAGTCTGTGAGTTCCTGCAATTTGTTCAGGATCTGGAAGAGAATCAAAAACACTTTTGTGCAGTTTAGTGAGATGTTTCTGTAACTGTATGACATAATCAGTCAAACTGTCTGCTTTTAATACAAGACTTTGTGGGAAGTATAAACCTGTTCTTGGTGCATTTCCAAACAATATCTCATAAGGAGACAACCCTGTCTTCCCTGTAGGGGTGTACCTTATTGAGAACAAGACTAGTGGCAGGCAATCAGGCCATGGTTTATTTAACTCCTTCATTGCCTTTTGTAATTTCACTGGGTATGCTTCTGGCCAACCTGAAAACAGATCTATACACACAAGCACATATTCAAAGGGCCCACTTTTGGGAAGCTGTATGTAGTCAATTTGCAGTATTTGAAATGGATATAGGGACTTTGGCTGGTGTTTACAGGGTGTCTTAATAACCTGTCCTGGATTTTCGGACAGACAGATGCTACAGGCCGCACAATATCCTCGTGCAGCTACACTGAAACCAGGTGCTATCCAATGGTTATTGACTAGTCTTACCATGGAGTTAGCACTCAAATGGGTGGGGAGATGAGTCAGGGCTGCTACCTCAGGAAATAGAGAACTAGGCAAGCACAATCGGTTCTCCTTCCTCCACATCCCATCTTCCTCAGCTGCTCCCAACTTTTCCCATTTCTGTTTCTCTTCCTTTGTAGCCTGTTTTTGTAAGATCTTTAATCGATCCATACTTACCGGTTCTTATCTTAGACGTCTCATTTCTTCACCCTTAAAAGGAATCAAAGCTGCTTGTTTGGCTGCTAAATCAGCCTTTTCGTTTCCCCGAGCCTCTTTGCTTGTGCCTTTTGTGTGTGCAGCTACCTTGACCTGATTCAGATTGGTCAGAATTTCCTTAACTAGTTCTGCATGTCTTATGGGAGTTCCTGCTGCTGTTAGGAATCCTCTGGCTTCAATGTCATCAAAAAAAAAAAAAAAAAAATTTTCTTCCTCTTCTATCTCTTTCCCCCCTTCTGAATCTAACCTTTGTATAGGAAGTAAGGTGGCAAGATTCAGAGTTGAACATCTCTTACATTTTATATTAGGGGACAAGAGCAGGGTACATTGTGACCTGAGTTGGCGGGCCATAGACAAGTGTTTAGGGTTAACTTGGGATAATATCCCATGGATGTCATGATTACAGTTGACACTGTAAGTACAGTTTCCAGTTCTGGTATCTCTACCGGGTTTTTCTGTTTATAAGTCCTCATATGCTTGTATTCTCATACAAGTTTCCAATTCAGCAGGGTGGTCCGGCAAAGACAAGGTGACCAGTCCATCCTCTGAATAATTAATATTTGCTTTTAGATTTCCCAAAATGTCCACTCCCAGCAGACACATAGGAGCTGTTTCCGGAATTAAAAATTTTGAAACAAACATGTGTGGACCTATTTTTCCTTTGAGAGGGTTAATCAAATTGACAACCTTAGGTAAACCCTCAAAACCTGAAACAACGTGGGTTTCCTGGGATATTTGTCTAGAGCTTAAAACAGACGGGTTGTCATGTACATGGGGCAGGCCCATGATTCATTAACTCTATACAATCATGACAGTCATCTGATTCCTCAAATTCAAGAAAATTTTCATCCTGTGTCTTCCCCCCTTCTGAATCTGACTTCTGTACCAGGATATGTTAATAGCATATGTTTGTAAGTCAGTCAAAGTCTGGTCAGGGAGGAGTATGTCTGATGTTAACTTGGGCATTCGCATGTCTGCTGTTTGCGTGTATGTCCTTAAGAAGGAAAAATTAATTATGAGTAGTAAAGTAAAGTCGTATCATGTCACAAAAAGTAAAGATTTCTGCCATTTCTATCACTCCACACAAGGCCAGGGCTATGAGACACACAGGCATTGCCCTGTACCTGCCCAGGGACCACCTTTTGAGGGAAAAAAAACAGGGCACCTCCATGTTCTTATGCTGGGCCCTGCACACGGCTGTACAAATCCTGGCAACTAAGTGACATCTTGCCATAATCGGGAAAACCTAACCCTGGGGCTATCATCATATCTCAAATACACAAAACATTGCACATTACACATTTCATTTAACCATTTTAGGGTGTCAGGTTTATCAACATACATTTCAGCTCTCAATATGCTGTCATAACATGAACAATCTAGAATCCATTGGTAGCAGCAACCAATCATACCAAGGAAAGGTAACATGTCCTTCTTGGTAAGTGGGCAGGGCAGACCCACGACAGCAGCTATTCTCTTATAGCTCATTTCTCTTTGTCCCTGGGAAAGCATAAAACCCAGGTATTCAACATTTTCCTGACACCATTACAACTTTTCTTTAGACACTTTATAATCACTTACAAAAAGACAATTCAAATGATCCCTCTTGTTCCCCAGGGTGGCCTCCCAATCAAAACTGCAGAGGAGAAAACTGTCTGCAGTAGGACGGAACCATGGCTGGGTGTCCAGACTTTAAGAGGAGGATTATTGTATCATTACACAAAAAACTACTACAGTATTTACCAATACACATAAGCCTAGGGCAAATGTGAACTAAAACAAAAGCAAAGATGGGCTGTGTCTCCTCGTCCACTGGGACGCTGAAAAAAAACTATTTCTTAAATCAATGTTGCTATTCCAGCCCCGTGTCACGAAGTGAGAAGAGATGGCAGACAGACACTAAAAGGATAGTCCCTGAGACAAATCTCATGGTTTCAATGTGGCTGTTTTAAAAAATCTCCTGGCAATAAAAAATCCCACATCCAGGGGCTTATCTGGTTTAAGTCTGCATACAACCTTCTTGTTAAGTTTCATTGTGAAAATATGTATGATTCCCTGTTTAGCATGAAGTTGGTCAGAAATTAGTAAGGGCGGTGTATTTATCTCCATTTCTTGTTCTGTTAAAATCTGCTACTCGCAGCGCAGCGCGTATTATGTCTGGCTCTCCCCACACACACACATTCCTTTCCAGCCAGCCTGCGTGCTTTTTAACCCATACACTGTCACACAGCATGGGATGTCTCCAAAATAATTTCATATTAGTCCAATCTTATGTGGATCCTAACAAAGCATCTTATGATTCTCCCACATTGTATCCTGACCTTTTCTCAGCAGTTGGGCTTCTATATTAACTTTCTTCAACTAATTTTACTCCTAGTATTTGCAGCGGGACCCCAATAGAAGACCCAGCTGTCATCTTTAACTAGTTCATTTTTCTCTGTGTTCCTTTTTATCTAGCGGAGAAACATCAGCAGACAGCTTCTGTCTATCGCTGCTCATTTGTTTCCTGACTCTTCTATCTCTTCCTGAGTAAAGGAGGAATAGAGGCTGTTTTTCTTAGGTGGCACGTAAGGTGAGGGGCAGTTAATTTTATCCCTAAACTCTTGTTTACATTTAATTTTAAATTTGTTCCTAGTTTGTGTTCCAGGGCATGAAACCCAGGGGACTCTTTGTCTCCTGAATTGGATGTCCTCTATATCTAGTTTTAAACCAATAGGAAGCATGTTTTAACCCATTTCCACCTCCCTTCTTTCAGCCAGTACCTCCTATGGGTTTAAAAGGTCAGCGAAATCCTTACAAAACTTGTGTAAATGTGCACTTACCCCCATATTCCTCTCTCAAGAAACATTTCCTATAGAGTGGTGCCATTCAATTCTGTTTCTACTCTCACTTTCTTGTCACCATGAGTTATTTATAAGACATCTCTATCCATCTGATAGCTGAAGATGCGTGGCTGATCTGGACATGTTCCCCTGGCCCTTCATGACTAAGGGCCCATAGCCACCTAACCAGATTCTCCATGTTGCTGTACTGTGTTGTAGGGAAAGCATTACCCACTATATTCAGCAGGCCAGTTTACACAGCTCAGCATGTAGCTTTTACCACACAAACATGAACATAACCCCCCAATTTTAGGTCCACAATTTGTGCTAAAAGGATTGGAAAAAAAACTATAACAATTGTGAATCAAAAGAAACCCCCAAAAATATCTCAAATGATCCTTAGTCCCCAGGACAGGGTACAAATAACTGACTCATTTAATCAAACAGTATTTGAAAATTAAATCTCAAACTATTCAAATGTATTAATCAATAAACATGACAAAGGACCACATATACCCCAATAAAAAAGCAAGCAAGCTTATAACACCGTAGGGGAAAAAAAGAAGAGTCACAGCTAAGCTTTTTAGGTTATGTATTATATTATATATTTGTAAACAGGCAAATGGTCAGGAGAAGACAAAAGAGTGCAATGTGAATTATAAATATAATAAATGCACTAAATAGTCAAATTCATATAAAGTGCCAATCAATGCTTTCCCATATCAGTTAGAGGGTAATCTTTAACATAATTAGGTAAAAGGTGAGCTTTCCCATGTGGGGTAGAGGGTGAGCGTTCCCTCGTGATGTAGAGTGTGAGCATTCCCAGGTGGGGTAGAGGGTCAGCGTACCCATGCGGGGTAGAGGGTGAGCTTTCCCATGTGAGGTAGAGGGTGAGCTTTCCCATGTGAGGTAGAGGGTGAGCTTTCCCATGCGAGGTATAGGTGAGCTTTCCCATGCAAGGTATTGGGTGAGCTTTCCCATCTGAAGTTAGAGGGTGAGCTTTCCCATCTGAAGTAGAGGGTGAGCTTTCTCATCTGAGGTAGAGGGTGAGCTTTGTCATCTGAGGTAGAGGGTGAGCTTTGTCATCTGAGGTAGAGGGTGAGCTTTGTCATCTGAGGTAGAGGGTGAGCTTTGTCATCTGAGGTAGAGGGTGAGCTTTGTCATCTGAGGTAGAGGGTGAGCTTTGTCATCTGAGGTAGAGGGTGAGCTTTATCATCTGAGGTAGAGGGTGAGCTTTGTCATCTGAGGTAGAGGGTGAGCTTTCATATCTGAGGTAGAGGGTGAGCTTTCATATCTGAGGTAGAGGGTGAGCTTTCATATCTGAGGTAGAGGGTGAGCTTTCATATCTGAGGTAGAGGGTGAGCTTTCATATCTGAGGTAGAGGGTGAGCTTTCATATCTGAGGTAGAGGGTGAGCTTTCATATCTGAGGTAGAGGGTGAGCTTTCATATCTGAGGTAGAGGGTGAGCTTTCATATCTGAGGTAGAGGGTGAGCTTTCCCGTGCGAGGTAGAGGGTGAGCTTTCCCGTGCGAGGTAGAGGGTGAGCTTTCCCGTGCGAGGTAGAGGGTGAGCTTTCCCGTGCGAGGTAGAGGGTGAGCTTTCCCACCTGAGGTAGAGGGTGAGCTTTCCCACCTGAGATAGAGGGTGAGCTTTCCCACCTGAGATAGAGGGTGAGCTTTCCCACCTGAGGTAGAGGGTGAGCTTTCCCACCTGAGGTAGAGGGTGAGCTTTCCCACCTGAGGTAGAGGGTGAGCTTTCCCACCTGAGGTAGAGGGTGAGCTTTTCCACCTGAGGTAGAGGGCTCTTTGCTTTTAACATCCAAATATAAAGGTCAGTCATCTTGTACAGCTGACAAATATGGCAACAATGGAAATGATTAGGTGGAAGGATGAACAGTCTTGTTGTGACCACAGATCCTATCGGCAGTGTGCAGAAAACACAATGGTTCAAGTTCACCCCAGGGTCGGGATTTACAATGGGTGTGAGGCAGCTGACATGCCAGCTGGCCCCAGACACTCGTCTACTCCTATACTCGGGGGAATGGGAGGAATTCTTGAGATGACCCCTATCAGTTATTTTCTGTGTATACAAATGTGTAATGCAATGTGCAAATGTGTATTGTAATCCAGGCGTGTTTGGGAGTCTCCTCACTATTAGCATACATATATTTATGGTGTGTGTATATATATATATATATATATATATATATATATATATATATATATCCATCAATTGATTAACCATTTAAATTATTAGGCACTGATAAAAGTTTACACTATGAGTTGGGTAAGAAATTACACAAACTGAAACATTTTCCATAAACGGACTGTCCAGGCTAAATTGCACAAATACGCACCTTTTCTCCCCCCAGCTCCTCCATCCAGGTCTGGTGCTAGCCCCCCACCATGCATATGGTCTTGTGGATTTGCCCTTACGTCAGACACAGGCTCCATTCACTGCAAAAAGAGGGTGTTTGCTGAGGCAATGCATGGCACCACAACCCCTCCACTGCAGTGAATGGAGTTGGGAATGCTCCTAGCTGTGTCTGATGCGGGGGCGGAGTGGGAAGCGCTTCCGGTACACCAGGGGACTCTTCTAGAAACAATGCTTGGGATGAGTGGATAGATTAGGTAGGGTTAGCGCCTCTGTGGACCAGGACCTTCACCGGCACAGAGTTTCAGTGATCAAATGCAGCAACTGCAGGTGGCACTGCAGAGCAGCAGCATCTGTTTTATCTGTGCCCCCTGTAGCACTCTACAGTGCCCCCTGCTGTTGCTGCATGTGATCTCCATTGGATCCTGGAAGAATGATAATGATAATGGTGGGTGGCATGAAGCTTTTCAGTTTCGAATTACACTGCAGGGATGCCTGCTAGGGAAAAATATTAGTGGACCAACAGTCAACAATAAATGACTGGACTCCCTCATTTAATATGCAGCAGTGGGCCAGCCGAATGGGGCTGCCAGGTACTTGCCTTTTCTGGGTCCCTTGGGATCACAAGCAGCCTATCAGGGTAGCCGTAGGCTGAGCACGTTACTGTAGGATTTGGGATGCTCCGCGGTGTGAAACACCCCAGATCGGCAGTAACAGCTTACCTTTCCATGGTCCAGCGATGCATGCGTGGGCTATTGTCTAATCAGAGCTGTTTGCTGTGCTTATTTAATTTGGCAAATGGCTCTGATAGTCATCCCCAGCAGTGTGCATGCTTCCATCTCAGCTGCCTCATCTGAATGGCTGGGGTGGGAGCGTGCACACATCCTGAAGATGCAGGGGATGTGGCGGCTTATGATCCACATTGAAAATGGTTTGTTGAATGATATAGACACAGCAAACTGCTCTGATTGGATGAAAGCCTACACATGCACTGTTGTACTGGGGAATGGCAATATGGTTCTGCTGGTCTGGGGGGCATCACACAGTGGGGCATCCCAAATCAGGTTGCCCTTTTTACTCATACAGGATCAGAGGATCTCCTTCCCTGTCCTCCCTTGGCCGGCGATCATCGCATCTGACAGCTGAACCACTGGGAGTCAGGATGACGCCCCAGCGAGGGTGATGTCATCCATCCGCCCCCGAAGGGGTGGGGGCTAGTCATAAATGTGGCGATGCTCATCTGGAAAGCAGGGGAAGAGGGCCTGCCGGCTCTCTCCTGAAGACTGGAGAGCCACGGAGGGGGATCAGAGAACCCCCGGGCGAAGTGGAGAGCCGGTCCGGATCGAACGAGGGGTCAGGTGAGTGTTTTTTTACTTTTCTTTTACTGAAGTCGATACTAGAAAGAAAAAAAACTATTCTAGCATCATCGAATGAAATATCGGGATACTTGACTGAATCAATTTTTTTCTGACACCCCTACTATGAGAGCCACTTTTAGCAGCGAGTGATAAATGGGAGCCACTTTTTGTTAATAGATCATCATAAACATCATATAACTCTTATAGAACCAGACACTTTAGAAAACAATTCAAAATACAGTGAAGGCATAAAGCACAATGGTTTATTGAACATGGAGCTCTCTAGTACCCCGGAAAATAACAAACATATCTTCTCTGCCTATAAAAGACCTTTTCCACAGAAGTGTATCCCCCAGTCACAGGGTGAGTAAATGGCAGATATGGGCAGAAAGGCATGCTGGCTTACTGCACTCTTATTTCCAGCTTCCATCCTCTTCACTTACCAGCAAGGTGGGGGAAGGGAGTATGGCACTGGGGGCTGGAAAATAGGTAATATTGCCAAATTTCTCTGCCTGTTAAATCTGCATCAACCTAACCCTAGGAGCCATGTACCTCCCCAGCTTTAACAGCGTTCTAGACTGCAGAGCACAGAGCAAGGGCCATCTGTGGCTCCAGAGCTACAGGATAGGAACCCCTGATCTATGTAACTATACAAACATGTCACACATGTCACTTGAATTCCCAAATCTTTAAAAACAGAATTAGGTCATGAACAGATGTAGTTAAAGCAATTACATCATTTTATATTCAGATCCTCTTCCAAACGTCAATACCACACCCAGGTTTGACAGTTTTCCTCGGTGACACCCCCTTTTAGCTAGAAAGCTCTAGCGTCACTATTAAATATTTCATTAAGCATCTCCCATAGCAACCAACATGAGCCATATTTATTTTTATCTTGTAACTCCTAAATCAGAAGCATCTACGTGTAGCCCACATTTGTTTGACGTGTCATATTAAAAAAGAAAAAAAAAAAATCTTCCTTCTTTGGTGCTGGGTGTCATTCCCGCACCGCCGGCCTCTTGTATCTTCTGTCAGCTGGATCTGAGGAGCTGTGATGTAATGCGGTTAGCTCGCACACTCCCTGCTTCCTTCCAGATGGATATTGTCATGGCTTGGAAGTGTCACCAATAATAGAAAAGGGCTTCTGCATCCTACCCGAGCTCTCCAGCTGCCGCAAGCTCGCTGCCTGTCCCTTCTTGTGTTGCTTTTAAACCCCCTCCCTGTGCCATTCCTGCTTTTTTTTTTCTCTTTCCATACTGCAGATAAACTGGATTATTCTATTTCTGGCCTCCTATCACCAGGGTTCAGGCAAGTGCTGAAGATTTTCTATTTTCTATTTGCCTTGATAATGCTGACATATGCTGGCCTTCTCGTGGCATGGTGGGGGTTAACGTACAGTGGATGGGTGCCAAATGCTAAGGACGGAGGGGTGGGGGCAGGGGTGGTTGGATGCATGGAAACAGAAGAAGTGCTAGCCAGCTATGAAGGACAGATGGCCGGTGCTGGCTATTTAATTCATCGCTCAGGCTTTCTGTGAAGCCAATTCCTGAATGGGTGATCTCCGGGACCACGAAAAAAAAAACGGGGTCAACGGGCACAAATAGGCCAGGTTCAGGTCCAGATGCCAGCTGCGTGGCAGAACTGTTCACAGCAATGCTGGCAGGAAGCATGTCTGCCTTTGTATTGCCTCTGCATTGCAGGTTAGAATTCGGAAAGGTTTTTTTAATGAATTGCATCCTTGGTCTTCTGTTTGGCAGATTCAGTTAGTGGGCTGAGAAATAAAATTAGGCGCTGAGCTCCATAGAAGATAGCAGGTGCCTCTTGTTCTAATTTCTAGAGGGGAATGGAAAACAAAAGAAAAAGGGTTAGTACAGAAAAGGCATTGTTGGACTGGAGTAACTTGGGCCCACCAGCGGAAATCATTTTTAGGGCCCACTGGCAGAAATCATTCTTACTTTTCAGCTATATAGAAATAATGCAAGACCACTGTTAATCACTTTGTTGCACAATATAAAGTGTGAGGTTTATTTATTAAATACCAGAAGCAACTTATTGTATAAATAATAAATCCAGAGAAAGATAAATTTTAGTTTTGGACCCTCCTGTACTGCCCTAATGTGCAGTTACTCTTAACATCTGTTGTAGTTTGGCCATTAAGTGGTCATTCCTGATTGGCTATTTAGCTGGTTGGTATACGCAGCCTTATTGGCTAACATGAATATGATTTGTGGGTGATTGTAACAATAATTGTCTGTAGTGTCACAATAGCTTGCTGTGAATTTCTTGGGCTAATCCTTTAAGTTTTTCTTTTTTCGAGGTGAAGCTGTAGTGAAATGCAGATAGCCAGCATACAGATATTTGTGTGGCTAGGCCAATACAATACAACTAAAAGGAGGCCTGTATGGCTAGGCCAATGCAATGCAACTAGGAGGAGGCCTGTATGGCTAGGCCAATGCAATGCAACTAGGAGGAGGCCTGTATGGCTAGGCCAATGCACCAATGCAATGCAACTAGGAGGAGGCCTGTATGGCTAGGCCAATGCAATGCAACTAGGAGGAGGCCTGTATGGCTAGGCCAATGCAATGCAACTAGGAGGAGGCCTGTATGGCTAGGCCAATGCAATGCAACTAGGAGGAGGCCTGTATGGCTAGGCCAATGCACCAATGCAATGCAACTAGGAGGAGGCCTGTATGGCTAGGCCAATGCAATGCAACTAGGAGGAGGCCTGTATGGCTAGGCCAATGCACCAATGCAATGCAACTAGGAGGAGGCCTGTATGGCTAGGCCAATGCAATGCAACTAGGAGGAGGCCTGTATGGCTAGCCAAATGCACCAATGCAATGCAACTAGGAGGAGGCCTGTATGGCTAGGCCAATGCAATGCAACTAGGAGGAGGCGTGTATGGCTAGGCCAATGCAATGCAACTAGGAGGAGGCGTGTATGGCTAGGCCAATGCAATGCAACTAGGAGGAGGCCTGTATGGCTAGGCCAATGCAATGCAACTAGGAGGAGGCCTGTATGGCTAGCCAAATGCACCAATGCAATGCAACTAGGAGGAGGCCTGTATGGCTAGGCCAATGCAATGCAACTAGGAGGAGGCGTGTATGGCTAGGCCAATGCAATGCAACTAGGAGGAGGCGTGTATGGCTAGGCCAATGCAATGCAACTAGGAGGAGGCCTGTATGGCTAGGCCAATGCAATGCAACTAGGAGGAGGCGTGTATGGCTAGGCCAATGCAATGCAACTAGGAGGAGGCGTGTATGGCTAGGCCAATGCAATGCAACTAGGAGGAGGCGTGTATGGCTAGGCCAATGCAATGCAACTAGGAGGAGGCGTGTATGGCTAGGCCAATGCAATGCAACTAGGAGGAGGCGTGTATGGCTAGGCCAATGCAATGCAACCAGGAGGAGGCGTGTATGGTTAGGCCAATGCAATGCAACCAGGAGGAGGTGTGTGTGGCTAGGCCAATGCAATGCAACTAGGAGGAGGCGTGTATGGCTAGGCCAATGCAATGCAACTAGGAGGAGGCGTGTATGGCTAGGCCAATGCAATGCAACCAGGAGGAGGCGTGTATGGTTAGGCCAATGCAATGCAACCAGGAGGAGGTGTGTGTGGCTAGGCCAATGCAATGCAACTAGGAGGAGGCGTGTATGGCTAGGCCAATGCAATGCAACTAGGAGGAGGCGTGTATGGCTAGGCCAATGCAATGCAACTAGGAGGAGGCGTGTATGGCTAGGCCAATGCAATGCAACTAGGAGGAGGCCTGTATGGCTAGGCCAATGCAATGCAACTAGGAGGAGGCGTGTATGGCTAGGCCAATGCAATGCAACCAGGAGGAGGCGTGTATGGCTAGGCCAATGCAATGCAACTAGGAGGAGGCGTGTATGGCTAGGCCAATGCAATGCAACTAGGAGGAGGCGTGTATGGCTAGGCCAATGCAATGCAACTAGGAGGAGGCCTGTATGGCTAGGCCAATGCAATGCAACTAGAAGGAGGACTGTATGGCTAGGCCAATGCAATGCAACTAGGAGGAGGCGTGTATGGCTAGGCCAATGCAATGCAACTAGAAGGAGGACTGTATGGCTAGGCCAATGCAATGCAGCTAGGAGGAGGCGTGTATGGCTAGGCCAATGCAATGCAACTAGGAGGAGGTGTGTATGGCTAGGCCAATGCAATGCAACTAGGAGGAGGCGTGTATGGCTAGGCCAATGCAATGCAACCAGGAGGAGGCGTGTATGGTTAGGCCAATGCAATGCAACCAGGAGGAGGTGTGTGTGGCTAGGCCAATGCAATGCAACTAGGAGGAGGCGTGTATGGCTAGGCCAATGCAATGCAACTAGGAGGAGGCGTGTATGGCTAGGCCAATGCAATGCAACTAGGAGGAGGCGTGTATGGCTAGGCCAATGCAATGCAACTAGGAGGAGGCGTGTATGGCTAGGCCAATGCAATGCAACTAGGAGGAGGCGTGTATGGCTAGGCCAATGCAATGCAACTAGGAGGAGGCGTGTATGGCTAGGCCAATGCAATGCAACTAGGAGGAGGCCTGTATGGCTAGGCCAATGCAATGCAACTAGAAGGAGGACTGTATGGCTAGGCCAATGCAATGCAGCTAGGAGGAGGCGTGTATGGCTAGGCCAATGCAATGCAACTAGGAGGAGGTGTGTATGGCTAGGCCAATGCAATGCAACTAGGAGGAGGCGTGTATGGCTAGGCCAATGCAATGCAACTAGGAGGAGGCGTGTATGGCTAGGCCAATGCAATGCAACCAGGAGGAGGCGTGTATGGTTAGGCCAATGCAATGCAACCAGGAGGAGGTGTGTGTGGCTAGGCCAATGCAATGCAACTAGGAGGAGGCGTGTATGGCTAGGCCAATGCAATGCAACTAGGAGGAGACCTGTATGGCTAGGCCAATGCAATGCAACTAGGAGGAGGCCTGTATGGCTAGGCCAATGCAATGCAACTAGGAGGAGGCGTGTATGGCTAGGCCAATGCAATGCAACTAGGAGGAGGCGTGTATGGCTAGGCCAATGCAATGCATCTAGGAGGAGGCGTGTATGGCTAGGCCAATGCAATGCAACTAGGAGGAGGCGTGTATGGCTAGGCCAATGCAATGCAACTAGGAGGAGGCCTGTATGGCTAGGCCAATGCAATGCAACTAGGAGGAGGCCTGTATGGCTAGCCAAATGCACCAATGCAATGCAACTAGGAGGAGGCCTGTATGGCTAGGCCAATGCAATGCAACTAGGAGGAGGCGTGTATGGCTAGGCCAATGCAATGCAACTAGGAGGAGGCGTGTATGGCTAGGCCAATGCAATGCAACTAGGAGGAGGCCTGTATGGCTAGGCCAATGCAATGCAACTAGGAGGAGGCGTGTATGGCTAGGCCAATGCAATGCAACTAGGAGGAGGCGTGTATGGCTAGGCCAATGCAATGCAACTAGGAGGAGGCGTGTATGGCTAGGCCAATGCAATGCAACTAGGAGGAGGCGTGTATGGCTAGGCCAATGCAATGCAACTAGGAGGAGGCGTGTATGGCTAGGCCAATGCAATGCAACCAGGAGGAGGCGTGTATGGTTAGGCCAATGCAATGCAACCAGGAGGAGGTGTGTGTGGCTAGGCCAATGCAATGCAACCAGGAGGAGGTGTGTGTGGCTAGGCCAATGCAATGCAACTAGGAGGAGGCGTGTATGGCTAGGCCAATGCAATGCAACTAGGAGGAGGCGTGTATGGCTAGGCCAATGCAATGCAACTAGGAGGAGGCGTGTATGGCTAGGCCAATGCAATGCAACTAGGAGGAGGCGTGTATGGCTAGGCCAATGCAATGCAACTAGGAGGAGGCGTGTATGGCTAGGCCAATGCAATGCAACTAGGAGGAGGCGTGTATGGCTAGGCCAATGCAATGCAACTAGGAGGAGGCCTGTATGGCTAGGCCAATGCAATGCAACTAGAAGGAGGACTGTATGGCTAGGCCAATGCAATGCAACTAGGAGGAGGCGTGTATGGCTAGGCCAATGCAATGCAACTAGAAGGAGGACTGTATGGCTAGGCCAATGCAATGCAGCTAGGAGGAGGCGTGTATGGCTAGGCCAATGCAATGCAACTAGGAGGAGGTGTGTATGGCTAGGCCAATGCAATGCAACTAGGAGGAGGCGTGTATGGCTAGGCCAATGCAATGCAACCAGGAGGAGGCGTGTATGGTTAGGCCAATGCAATGCAACCAGGAGGAGGTGTGTGTGGCTAGGCCAATGCAATGCAACTAGGAGGAGGCGTGTATGGCTAGGCCAATGCAATGCAACTAGGAGGAGGCGTGTATGGCTAGGCCAATGCAATGCAACTAGGAGGAGGCGTGTATGGCTAGGCCAATGCAATGCAACTAGGAGGAGGCGTGTATGGCTAGGCCAATGCAATGCAACTAGGAGGAGGCGTGTATGGCTAGGCCAATGCAATGCAACTAGGAGGAGGCGTGTATGGCTAGGCCAATGCAATGCAACTAGGAGGAGGCCTGTATGGCTAGGCCAATGCAATGCAACTAGAAGGAGGACTGTATGGCTAGGCCAATGCAATGCAGCTAGGAGGAGGCGTGTATGGCTAGGCCAATGCAATGCAACTAGGAGGAGGCGTGTATGGCTAGGCCAATGCAATGCAACTAGGAGGAGGCGTGTATGGCTAGGCCAATGCAATGCAACTAGGAGGAGGCGTGTATGGCTAGGCCAATGCAATGCAACTAGAAGGAGGAGAGTATGGCTAGGCCAATCTAATGCAACTAGATGGAGGCCTGTATACCTAGGACAATGCAATGCAACCAGAAGGAGTGTGGCTAGGCAGTTTATTCTTTGAGGTTTTTCATCTACTGTGGATGAAGTTTGATATAAAACTTAATGTTTTCCTTTTTTATTTTATTTTTTTTTACAATAAGTCCAATTTAAAGTACCAACACCCTTCTGGATCGGACCGGGAATCTATAAGATTCCAAGGCCGATCCGATCCCTCCCCACATCCAAAATCGGGATGCCCCGCTGTGTGAAACCCCCCAGGACACCCGCTAACCTTACCTTCCGGTTCAACGGCGCATGCGCAGGCCGCGGCCGCATCTCGTGCTTCTCTCTAGCAGGGTGCGTGCCAATTTTCCTTTTTTCACATATTGGTTCAATTCATTTAATTTCCAAAGATGCCTATTTTTAAGTAAAATCCAGATTTTATGTTATATTCTTATTGTTAAATGAAGCTTATTACAGCAAAGTATAATCCTGCTACAGGTAATAGGGTTATTGTGTCTGCTAAAGGATTAATAATATGCTAGTCTGGTAAGGGCCCATTTACACTGAGGCGATTGAGGGGTGATTGCGCTTTCAAGGCAAGCTCCCCGCTATCGCCTTTGAAACGCTGCCTGTGTTTGGCTTTTGGCACATCCAGGGAGGTGATTGCGATCACTGAGCAATAGCTGCAATAGCAATTTCACTCCATTGAGTGGAGTCCCAAGTTCTTTCCAAACTCTGAACACCAGTGATTGCAGACCGATCACACTTCAAGCACGATTGCCCTGCAATGGCTCGGTGTAAACGCAGACCTAGGGGTGGATTCTGAGCCAGGTGAGAATTCTCACTCCTTTTTCGGGAGAGAAAACTGTCATTGACTTTCATTGTCTACCTGGGTGTACATTTTCTATAAGAGTAAATGGCAGTTTTCTCCCTTAGTGTTAGGGGCCCCTCTGTATCTACACTGGTGTGTGTCGAAAACTTTCATTTACATATACATTATTTATATTTAAGGGGTTGACACTTTAAGCATCAGGCTTTTTTTATTCATTATCTATGATAAATGTTTTTTTTTTATTATTATACTATTGTCACAAAACAAAATCTTAAAATTATCCTATACCCTATATCTTCACCTTCCATCTCCAGTCCAGTGCCCCAAAACAGCCTGTTTTTCATTTTGTACTAAAGCCTTTGTCCAATATTTATGAAAACATTAACCGGGTGCAGTCTGCCATTTGAATGGCGGCCCCGTGGCTCCCTGGCTGTGTAGGAGCGCCCCCTTGTGCTCTCCAACGAAGATTCATTCTGTTTCAAGTTAAACTACCGCATGAAGTGTATATAGAAGTCGTGCTTTTGGTTATTATAATTGACAACGCTGACCCTCGATATTGAGCTGTGTGTAACTGAATTGATCACCAATGAAAAGCACCATGGCGTGCTAATGCATGGCCATGCCCATACGGCTGCCTTTCTTAGACTGCTTCCTATTACTGTTGTCATGACAAATAGGAAAAGGCGAAAAATGAGACACAGGCTGTTTTGGGGCACTGGGCTGTGGATAGAAGGTGGCGATGTAAACTTTCTGTCTGGGTAATGGTACGCTTTGATAATGGACCAGCAAATACAGAATAACAGTGCTTGTTCTTATAAGAGGCCTTTATAAAGTTACCATAGACATACAAGGGCAATGAAAAGTGAAGGAAGGACACAAGTGACTAGGTGAACTAGAACTGAGATGCTTTGTCAGTCATCACCTTTCATTTCTTCTTATGCCTGATAGGGGTTCAATAGAGGTGGTAAAGTGATTATCTGCTAAAGGTATAGAAATAAATAGAAAGAACAGGAGTATATAGTGTATATCAAAGGAATGAAATACAGAGAAATATGCGCTATTTGCATATTGCACTTTTATATACTGAAAAAAACGTTTGAACATAGTGTGCCATTAAAGTAAAAGTCCGTTTTCAATGGCATTTTTAAAAGTGTTCATTATTATGTGACAAAATGATGTCCTCAAGGTGCTGAGCTTATCTATTAAAGCAGCCCCCACCCTGCCTCCCTCCCCTGGCTCTGAAGCAGGGTGGGGGTTCAAAAAGAAAACCCTTACCTCGCCCGGGATCCAGTGAGCTCACAAGTGTAGCGCATCATCTCTACATCAGTCAATCAGAAGATTAGCAGGCCAGAATCAGGAAGTCCCGGCTTCATAGACCAAACACACCAGTTGTGTATGGTTGTAATTGTAAACCCATTGTTACTAGAGAAAACTGTTTCTTTTATAACAGAGTTACAAACAAACAAATGAGAAAAACATTAAAGGGCCAGTCTATGCAAATTTGCAGTGTTCAAAAGTGGCCCCCACCCTGCCTCCCTCCCCTGGTGCTGAGGCAAGGCAGGTGGTACAACAGAAGTAAACCACTAACATTGCCTGGTATATAGTGGTGAAGCCATCTCTGCGCTTGGCTTCCTGTTTTCTCCACGCTCCTGTCTGTCCACAGAGAGTACAGTGGGGAAGACGCTCTCTGCAGCATGTAAAGATGGCGCCCCAAAATTACTGACAATCTGCACTGGATCCTGAGAGATGTGTTTTTTTTTTTGTGATTTAGGCAGGCAGAGTGGGGGCTCCTTTGGAGCACTGCAAATCTGCCAGAACTGGCCCTTTTAATGTTTTTCTTGTTTATTTATTTGCAGCGCTGTGTTATAAAAGTTTTCCCAATCAAAAATGTTTTTATGTTAGCAACCATACACAAACTGGCTTGCTAGTCATCTGATTTAGGCTGGCTTAGGCAGAGACAGCATTACGCACTTGCAAGGTTGCAGATTTAACCAGCCTTTTCAGATGAAGGGATCACAATTTTGTATTCCAGTAGCTAAGGAGTTACTGGCCGTGTTCTCACCTGGGGAGGTCATTACTGATAACTCCTGCCTGATTATTCTATGATTGGCTTTGTTGGTGAGGGGAGCCCCACTTTATCAGTCGAGTGATGGGTCCTTAATCATGAAATACAGGATCCTCTGGCGCGTTTCGGAACCTTATGGGTCCTTAATCATGAAATATAGGATCCTCTGACGTGTTTCGGAACCTTATGGGTCATTAATCATAGATGATTAAGGACCCATAAGGTTCCGAAATGCGTCAGATGATCCTGTATTTCTTCACCTGCCTGGGTCTGGTATGACTGTTTTAGTGGCTGCTTATTATTTGGAAATGTTTTTAACGACTACAAAATACAGTGATGAATTTTAATGAGTGTGGACCCTTTGCCAAATTTCCTATGTCCCTTTAGATCCCTATGTATAAATCTCTATTTTACTTTGACTTGACCTGTTCATCAATTTAAAAGCAAAAATGAAATCCACTGTGGTTTAATGACAATAAAACCTGGGGGTGAGTTATTTTTCCAGGTAATCTTAGAAGCAGCTGTTGAGCAGAAATGCTTGTATAATAAACATACAAACAGAGGTCTGATCGCTGTGTATTTTGAAGCCCCACCCACCAGCCCTATACACGTTGTAATATGCTCCATGTCTCAGTGTGGCAATGGCCCACTTTTCCTGTGCCATGGTATTGCTGAGCTCATGCTGCCATAGCCCTCTGATGTTTTAATTTGTTAATATATTCTGGTAACCAGGATAACGAGTTCTCCATGCTAATCCCCTCCGGCCCGGCAGGCTCCAGCTAATCCTCTGACATGTCCCTAGCAGAGCACCGCTGTCGTGCCCGCTTACATGTCGCGCGGTATTAGCTGGCGCTGCATGGGGTGGAGGCTGTGCTCTGGTAGGCCCGCTGTGCTGGCATTTTTTTCCTGTGTGATAATGGCTTTTAATGTGATACAGAGATAAAGCAAGCCGTTACAAATCAATAAACCAGAGGCATAACTAAATGTGACCCGGCCCTGGTGCAGATATTTTAATGGGCCCCTGTCAAGGCTCATTCCATAGGATACATTTTTTCCCATCGCATTTAATGCATTAAGGCAGCTAAAGACTAAAACAGTCAAATTGCGCTTCCTTTCTGTATGTGATGTCATGTGAACACAAATATGGCTGAAAAACAGTGCTTAGGGCCCCTGAACCTCATGGGCCCCAATGCAATTGCTGCCACTTCACCCCCAATTGTTGTGCCCCTGCAATAAATGCAATAATACTTTTAAGCCCATCTTAAACCCAGTCCCACGGTTAAGAATACTCATCCATACCTAGCAACTTTTCAGGGTGGGAAAAAGGGACATTTGTTAAATTAGGCCACACCCCTCATTGATGGATAGGAGGTTGTAACAGTTAAATTAGGCCACACCCCCTCATTGATGGATAGGAGGTTGTAACAGTTAAATTAGGCCACACCCCCACATTGATTGATGGATAGGAGGTTGTAACAGTTAAATTAGGCGACACCCCCTCATTGATGGATAGGAGGTTGTAACAGTTAAATTAGGCCACACCCCCACATTGATTGATGGATAGGAGGTTGTAACAGTTAAATTAGGTGACACCCCCTCATTGATGGATAGGAGGTTGTAACAGTTAAATTAGGCCACACCCCCACATTGATTGATGGATAGGAGGTTGTAACAGTTAAATTAGGCGACACCCCCTCATTGATGGATAGGAGGTTGTAACAGTTAAATTAGGCCACACCCCCACATTGATTGATGGATAGGAGGTTGTAACAGTTAAATTAGGTGACACCCCCTCATTGATGGATAGGAGGTTGTAACAGTTAAATTAGGCCACACCCCCACATTGATTGATGGATAGGAGGTTGTAACAGTTAAACAATATAAACCACCCTGCATGTTACACTTTAAAGAGGAACAAATGAGAACAATGAGGGACAGGGAGAAATGGACTCAAAAAAGGGACAGTCCCTCCAAATCAGGGACACTTGGGAGGTTTGCTCATCTGTTTTATACGTTCATAGATGTCAACACTGGAGACCAGTTAAAGCGGCACTGTATTCAAGTTAGCTAACTTCCTTATTCATTGACTGGCTGCCAATCACATGACTGCTGGTGACCAATCGGGTTTGCGAAGAGGGATGCACTTCAAACCTGAATGGTCTCCGGAAGTCAGGTGATTGGCTGCCATTTGCTGCCTACATGTGAGTTAGGATGTGAATGATTTAGTGACGACTACAGTGTCCCTTTAACAGTGTGATGGTTGTGGTTTAATAGGTGGGGCTTATTCACTAGCCTTTAGATACAAATATTTTCTAGCACCCGCTTGGAAGGGAGTACATGCTGCAGGGCAGATATATAACGGTAATAAATCTAGAACACTTACACAGTCATTGTGGCTTTACACACACACACGTCTCAGTAACTGACAATACCATTAAATAAACTGACCAGATGTCCTACTTTCGGTGGGTTAGTTGCACTTTGAGGCCCATTGCCCCCCCAAAATGTCCCACTTTGCTGACATGGGAAAGGCTGTTCCATCAGATGCAGAATGCTGGATGTCTGGGTGGTTTACAACTGCTCTGACTCTTTGGTTGAATGCTGGTAGTGGAATGCATGGATTGGCTGAGCACTGGCTCCATCACCAACATCTTTTACGGACCAAATATTCTTATTGCATGTGAACTGTATATAAGCCACACGCTAAACCACACGAATATCATGCCCATCACCTACAAACTGGTTCAAACTGTCCCACTTTGAGGACCCCAAAATGGTCAGGCTGGAAGAGGGAGAGGGAAGTAGAAGAGTGAAAAGGTGAAGGCAAATAGAAAGATGCAGACAAGAGTGCCTGAGTGAATGGGCTGAAATAAAGCAGCACAGTTTAAATAGTATTAAAGTAATTCAGCAGCCAGGGAAAAAAAGAAAAGGTTACTGATTGCTTGATCTGAGCCCACGCCGCATTGCAAGCTTCCTGTACCGTCATGGGCCTCAAACTCAATTCACCAGTGCCGGGTCATCAGTCACAGGGCTGTGGCCACGCCCTTTAATTACAGTGGAGGAGGGTGTGTCAGGCCTCGGCACAGTACCTACATTGCAATGAATGAAGAGGGCGTGGCATGGTGCCTGTGATTGATCCTGATACGGGAAGCGAGGACTGCTGAGTGGGCTTCGACTAGCACCGATTAGTGGCAGAACACCTATGGCAAGCATGGTTTATTTTTTTGGCTGCTGAATGACTTAGCTACTAACTCATATATTGCTGCCACCTGCTGGTTGGGCTAAGTAACATAATTAATGTTCATTCATGTAAGTATATTCACTCCACTTCTCATGAATAATTCAGTATAGGCCAAGTCCAGATACTAAACTATTTATAACAAAAGAAAGTATCCCTGGGCACACAGCACTGAACCTACCAAGCACTGGCTCCCCTTTTACCACAGTAAGGGACATTTAAAGTGGACCAACACCCAGGATTTTGACTATCCTGGGTTTTGGTCCACTTCAGGGGGGCATCCCGATTTGGGGTGCCCCGCTGTGTAAAACCCCAGAAAGCCCCCAATACTCACCTCAACACGTGGCCACGGGCAAGCGGATGACAGCGGCGGACAAGACAGTGCGCCCGCCGCCGCCTCCCGCACGTCGCTCTGACAGTGCGCGGGCGCGCGCACGTCTAGAGGAGCGCGCAATGAGGTGAGTTTATTTGGGGTTTTGGGGGGGGTTCCTCCCCGCGGGACATCCCGATCTCGGATGTCCCGCGGTGAGGGAGGTGATCGGCCCAGGAATCTTATAGATTCCTGGGCCGATCACCCCTGGGTGATGGTCCTCTTTAAAAGGAAAACAATCACTCACCTATTTCCATAATGGGAGCACTGCAAATACAGTCTAAGCTGCAAGTCTCATCATCCAATCTCATTAGCAGCAGCGCAGGGCAATAGCTACTGCTGTATATGGGTGTCACTCATGGTCTGCAGTAGCGACGGCTGCTGTCAAGAGCTTGGCTTCCACATTGGGATTAAGCTGTTAGCCCCGACTAGGTGAGTTTTTTTTCTCCAAATTCACATTAATTAGAGCTGCTTTAATAAGTGGTGGTGTCTAAATGTCTATAGAGATTTATAGACTTAAACCGGACCTTCACTGTGATTTAATGAAAAGCCCAAACCCTTATAAAACGATTCTCCAGCATCTAAAATAAATATATTTTACGTTTTTAGTCACTAACTTATTATTCTTTCCCCCCACTGGGCTGCAACTCTGTTCAGGAATTTAGGATACGGGTGCCGCCATCTTGACTCAGAAGCATCACACTTACTGAGGAGAGGAGAGTGGGATAAGGTACAGGGGGGCGGGTTATAGCTGTGCTTTGCTCAGACAGAGCAGAGCTGGGATCAGGTAAAGGTCAGCAATCCCAGAATGCAGAGCAGCACAATCAGGAGGCACTTCCTGTTTGCAGGCTGCCTGATAAGATGGCAGCTTTCATAAGCCGCCATCTTGGATGTTTAAAGGCTCATAACATGCAGTAGATGCAGGTAGGATGATTTTTAATGTCTGCAATCTGTATGTACAGGATGGAGGAAACATATAAGATAGACTCTTATTTAGAGTGAAGGTCTGCTTTAAGCATCACTTTAAACTGGATGAGGCAACAGCAAGGGGAGCTTAAACCGGACCTTCATCCTGAATAAGAGTCTGTCTTGTATGTTTTCCCCAACCTGTACATACAGATGTCCACATTAAAAATCATCCTACCTGTACCTGCCTGCAAACAGGAAGTGTCTTCTGACTGTGCTGCTCTGAATTCTGGGATTGCTGTCCTTTTCCTGACTCCAACTCTGCTCTGTCTGTGCAAAGCACAGCTATAACCTGCCGCCCCTGCACTTTTGCCTCCCTCTCCTCTCCTTAGTATGCAATGCTTCTGAGGCAAGATGGCGGTGCCCGTATCCTCGAGTCCTGAACAGAGTTGCAGCCCAGAGGCGAAGGAATAATAAGTAACTAAAAATGTAAAATATATTCATTTTAGATACTGGAGAATAGTTTGTTAAAGGTTTGGGCTTTTCATTAAATGATGCTGAAGTTCCAAATTCCTGATCTGCAACTGATCCAGTGAGGTTCATGATAGGTACATGGTAGAGATCTAACCACCATCTTTGCCACTGATTGGCCTAGGCTTGTGGGGTGTGCAGTGTGTCTGTAGACCCAAGATCGTCATTGGTCCTGCTGATTATTTTTCCATTGCTATGGTATAAGACTGTGCGGCTGCTGCTTTTGGAGTGCACCCTCAGCTGACAGTTGGCAAATATATGACTGTATATATGATAATAGACTTACCTAATTAAAACAAAGAAAGGAATGCTTTAATATTCCCAGACCGCAGATGGATATTCAATGAATGCAGCACCTAGACAGAGTAATCTTGCCAGACAAATCTCTTGGCTCGTTGTTTTGATTCCTTGCGCCAGGACAAATGGTGTCGACGATGAAATATGACTGTCAGCTAGATCATGCCAGTTTTAATGGGCACAGACAAAGACTCTGCAGGAACATTTAGGATGCCAGTTTTCTTTCCATTCAACATTGGCCAAACACTCAGATTTACCTTGAAGATCAAAATAATGTCTCGCTCACTGTGACAGTTAAATATGTGAATGGTGTGATGACTCTTTAATGCTAAAACCCTCATTACTCATCAATCTACAATCCTGCAATTACCATATTGCAATAATTCACGTTTGTATTATTAAAAAACTGAGAAATGTAAATAATAATAGTACCGGGTTTACTGTGAAAATATGTCTTATATTTATTTTTGTTCCAAAAGATTTGTGCTTCATTTTCATTCCAAAATTGAGAGCTACCGTAATATAATAGCCCAACACCCCCCCTCATCCATGGGGCGTGGTGGGTTGCTAGTGTGTAGGGGTACCTCGTGCCCCGGGCAAGATATGGCCCTAAGAGGGGCCTTCTGCTTTAATCACACCACAGCAATCCAAACACTTTAATTACTTCTGTGCAGAGTTAACATGTTCGTTTATGTGTGCCAAGTTGAACTAATCCTAAGTTATAATTGCCCACAGGACTGTTATACCTTACCTTCTAGGCATCCCAATTTGAGATGCCCGTCAGCTTTTGGGTTCCCACAGCTGCATTCTCACTTTCCTTCATGATGCCACTGAACTCTATTGGCTATGGGAAGGCCGCTTGTAATTGGACAAAAAGTCCACTTGAGGTGGAAGTCCAGTAACGAGGTGGGAATGCACTGAATAGCAGGGACCAGGGGGTGCTTATTGTCACTTCCGCTTCAAAGAGCTCCCTAATTATGATGCCATGCAGTGGGTACCCCTACCTAAAGCCTGAGACCAGGCTAAGTACTTGCCTTTCTCCAAAATCCTGCAGTGGCCAATTGCTGCATCCAGGTGAGTGTTCAACTTCTCAGAACGCCATTGTTAATGGACCACCAGGTCTGTCGGAAGAGCAGAGCTCGGATACATCTGCAGAGTTGAATGCCACATTTGACAGCCACAGAAATCTGTAACTAGGTGAGTACCCTCTAGTGGACTCTTGGTCCATTTAAAAGAGGAACAGCACACAGGAATTTCACTTTCCCATGTGTTGTTCCTCTCGGGGCATCCCAAATTTAGATGCCCCGCTGTGTGTATATGCATGTCGCCCTATACACTCACCTTTATTTCGCTCCCACAGTGCAGACTCAGACGAGAGCGAGTGTGGTGATTGGCTCAGCCATTTAACACGCTCGATTTCATTCGGCTCCATTCGTGCTCCGCTGATGGCTAAGTCGCCTGGAATACTAAGCAGCCAAGCCGGGGCCAAAGGAAGCTGAGTGCACCGCCAGCTGCACCCCTCGCTCACCTTCTAGCCATGGCATGCTTGTGCCACCCATTCAGAAAGGCCGAGTGCTCGATCGAGGTGAGCACGGATGCGGCAGCAGCGCAGAGATGTGGTGATGGCTCCAGGAGAAGGTGATCGTTCCAGGGGGTATTACACAGTGGGGCATCCCAATTCAGGATGCCCCAAGGAGTGGATCCTGGACAGCTGTATAAAATTCCATCATAACCAAAAGAAGTAAGGATCATACTGACCATGGAAATCATCAGGACCATAAATTAGTACAGAAATAATAGTGATTGGAAAATATAAAAAGAACATTCTGCCCGTAAATTCTTACAGAATTAAGGGGGGTTGCCAGGGAAGATGTTAGTCTGCTTTAAGATTGGAGGTTTTTTAGAATTAAAGCAGACCTAAACCCTCAGTGCTATTTTTGTCCCCCACCCCGAGTATCCCCATATAGGTCTGCTTTTCAGTTGCCTGGATTTTTGAAACATATTCATTGTAAATGTTGAAGCTTGCGAGCCCCATTGACCACTGGCGTGTGCAATGCCAGATTTTTGTCATTTAAGTTGCCGGGCAGCATACAAACGCGCCGGTAACGTTCTCCAGAAACCCAGGGCCATATTGCCAGCCTTCTGGCCCTATTTCTACTGTTTGGATTGCTGTGGTGTGATTACCACCACCTATAGCAGTGACAACTTTACTGTAGAGCTAAGAAGAATGGTATAATAGCCATTTGTTTAACCCAATCTACTATACAGTGAGATACAACTCTCCTGAGGGCCCTCCGTAAGAAGACGGATAATACATGCTGCATGATGCGAATTACACCCCTGTAATGATGTTTACAGAACTAGATGTAGGTGCTTTCAAAATCCTATTGTGTTCCTCAAATTTGCATTATCAAACAATCAATTATATGAGCAATCTAACCAGTGACGCAACTCCAGAATTGTTATTATAGATCACGTAAGACCAGTACACCACCTTTTGTGTCTATTGATATAGTAAAAAAAAAAAGAGCCAGTGACTCATATCCTTAAAGAGGCTCGGAATTAGCAAATCATTTTAGAGAAAGGTGTAAACGCGTAATAAAGGTCCCTGAAATGTTTTACCCAGCTATAGACAAAAAACATGCCAAGACCTCATGGAGCGTCAATGGCCATGTATCAAAACCGGGGAAAGTCAAATTCTGGCAGAAACAGTGATATTCATCAGCAATTACTTGAATTGTCACCTTCAATTAAGCAAAATTACTGATCATACTGGAGGAAACCACAGAGAAAGTTCAGCATATACTTCAATGACTAGCTAACGTAGCATATTCTTTCATAGCATGTCATCATCATTAAAGTGGACCAAAACCTAGGATATTGACTATCCTGGGTCTTGGTCCTTTCCCCCGGGGAACCCCGATTAGGGGTGTCCTGCTGTGTGAAACCCCCCAGATCGCCAACTGACCTCTTCCTGGCTGCTCGTCCAATCAGCGCGCTCGAGCCGCACTCCCTTCTAACAGGGAGTGTGCCGCTGCTCGCGCATGCGTTGTTGGACCGGGAAACAAGGTAAGTGAATGGGGCCACCTGAAGGGTTTCACACAGCGGGGCATCCAAAATTGGGATGGAATAGATCGGCCCAGGAATCTTATATATTCCTAGGTGTGGGTTTTGGTCCACTTTAATGCCGCTTTATCATAGTACTGAGAAACCCTTGGAATAGTCAGCAGTATACATCCATGCCTTGTCCCCATTACTGGATCATTATAACTGGTGGTGCTGTCCAAAACTATTATAATGGTCACCATTAATAGTGAATTGTCACTGGTGATACTGGAAGAAACCGTGGGAATAGTCGCTTCCTTGAATGGTTAGTATATGGTCAGGATATACTTCCAGTAAAGTGGACCACGAAAAAAAACACAAAAAAAAATGTATCAACTCCCCTTAGTGTCCTGATAATGAATTGGATAAAAATAATAACAATGGATTTTGGCTTCAAAGGAAAAAATAGGCAATAATTAAGGGGAAATTAAATCTTTTGGCTCTTATCTTCCTTGTTTATCTTCCTAGCACTGTTCAAAAGGCTCTAAATGCTCCCAGCATGAGATTGTGAAGAGGGTGGACTTAAACAGCTAGTTTAGAACAATGGTGCCCTATCAAAAACCAACGGCATACAATGGCATACCTAGGGAAAACGAAAATTAAAATCACTATAACAGGAATACCAAGAAGCATTGAAGGCAGAACATCCAAAGGGTAATGTACCAGGGGTGGGGGAGAAAATAGATTGAGCTGTTTTTTTTTTTTTTTGGGGGGGGGGGTTGTTCTGCTTTAATGGGTTGCTTTACTTGCTCTAAGTGGTTACCATTCTCTACTTGTAATCTTGTCACTAAGGCAGTTGCACTAATTTTCGTTGTTTGCTGATTGGCTTGCAATGTTGAGACAAAGACTATATCTGATTAATTGTTCCTCATCCCCCTCCTCCTCCTCTTTCCAGCTCCATTGTTTTTAATTAGAAATAATGGGGCAGCAAGCATGCATGAATTTGTTCATTTTGCCATTGATTTTTCGTAATGGGTAAGAAAGTGGAGACCACGTGCATACTGGAATACTTTATTGAGTTGGTTTAACCCTGGAGTGGGTTGTAACAATCCAGCTGTGCTGTACAGTCAAATGAAAGAAGCTCATCCCATTGAATTGTTTGGTTTGGCTTTCAGTTACTTGATCACATGATGAGTGATACATGTAGAGTAGATAGATGTGATTCCTTCCATCTCCTGACCCCCAGCAGCCTCAGGCTCCAGCCCCCCCCCCCCAATCTACAGAAACCCTTTAAAGGGACTGTACACCCAAAAGAAAAAAAACTGATGCCTGCCCCATCTGCATCTACTCCCTTTCCTGTAGTGCCAGGAACAAGCCATAGCAGGGCTCCAAATTTTCCCTCCCTTTAATGCCATTTCTCCAGGACCACACAAAGTGGTATAACAGTCACTTTGTCCCTTGCTGCTCTCAAAGTGAATGAGCATGACAGGCCACAATGGTCCTACAGCTTTTTCTGACCCCAGCAGAGCGCCCCCCTCCCTTCCCCTCTTAAATTAAAGTCAATAGGGCGACATGCCACAGTAGTCCCATCAAAGCTGCTCCCATGAACCACAAGAATTATCTAGACTAGAGTGCCCCTTTGAACAGCTGATGGCTTGTCTAGGTAAGGCTGTTTCCCCAAGTTCAGCCCAAGGGTGGAATCTTAAGAAGTCTTTAAGGACCTCCGATATTCATTATATGACCTACAGGTAGCTCTTCCGTCATTGGAAAGAAGCCGCACCAATTTGATGTGGGTATCAGGCTTGGGGGCCCGATCATGATGCCCCCTTAGCATCAGCATGGGCAGACTGGGACCTAATATCAGCCTGGGAGTTTACTGGCAGGGCCCACAAGCTGCTGAGCCAAGCTCCCGGGGTGCTGCAAAGCTGGTCAACGAGTATGTTAGGCATCTGAGGCTATGGCTGTGTAGGGGCAGATCATGGGCAGGGGTGAAAATGGACACTTTTAAAGAGGCGGAACTGGACCTTGTGTATGTGTATAGGGCTATAAACATGAAAAGGGACAATGTGGCCTAAGAGCAATGGGAGCAGTTATGATTATGGGGGTGGACTCGGGAGGTCAAGGTCTGAGAGGCCTGTTAGAAGAGGGGTGAATTCCGCTGCTCAGTCCATGTGAGTCCAGTTGGGCCCAAAGCAGTGCAGCCTAGTGGTAATTCCCCTTGCGCTGCTTATGGGCAGCCCCCCCGAGCATCAGTATTCGTAAGTATATGGAAATGAAAGTATTTTTAGACTTCATTTTCTCTTTGAAGCTAAATGTAATTTAATGTAAGAAACTATCAATCCTCGGTGATCTTGTTAATCGAATGCAGTAGTTTTCACACCGAGCAGACAGCATGCCTCGCTATTCAGAATTGTGAGAGTGTGTTTATTCACATATGTATTTGTAGTTATTGTATTTGTTTATGCTTAGAAAAGTGATATGAAAGGGCAATTGTAGCTTGATAAAATAAAAAAAATGAGGGCCCTTTATCACTGTGCGTTTCTACTGCATTGCAGGGGAAACGCACCAGTGCAGCACAGCACTTTTGTGTACAGTGCTAGGTACGTACCAGCAAGGGTCCAACAAGGACTGGTGACCACAGCTGAGGGTGATGGAAGAAGAAACGGTGGTGAGGATCTAGGCCCTTAACCTGCACCGCAATAGGAAACTCATAGAGCTGAAAATTAAACTAAAAAATGCAGTGCAACACAGTGCATAGATGTGAAGTAGCCCATTCAACCCGTTTCCATTTCTACTCCAGTGCAAATGAAAAGAGAAGATGTGAAGGAGGCCAAATTAGGATGGCTGGAGGTTAAGGGAATGAATGGCTTCCGCGCAGTTTTTGTGGCTGATGCATTGCCTGGTTATCAATGAATTCCGATACTGAATTCAGGGTTGGGCTGCATAGGACCACCTTAAGAGGGTGTGCAGGGATGCAAAGCTCTATAGGGCGGTTGGAAGTAAAATATTTAAATTCATTCAATGTCATGTGGGCTCATACATCTTCATTTCGCTCATTTATGTATGCATAGACGTTAAATATTCATGTTGGTAAATATATTCCCTGTAGTAACATTTAACTGTGGCTTATTCTTTAAAGGCCGAACCATTCATTATTTAGCTGCATTATTTACCCCCCCCCCCCCAATCAGTGGGGCCTCTCTTATCTTTGGCATGCATGGGACTCGGTCTACAAGCTTTGTATACGTCCAGTGGTGAGCTTAATTGGCCTCAGCCTATTAAGGTGACCAAGTGATTTTCCTGTATCCAAGATGATTCATAAAAAGTATTCATTTATCCCTATGAAAGATCAGTCTCTTAGTAAAAGATAACTGGACGTGCTAACTACTAATGCCACCAGGAGGAGCTGATTCAGCCGACTATGGGGCTTGGGTGCTTACAGTATAGATGAAACACACTCAGTCTGTTCATAATGTTCATGTACTAAAATTAAATATTAAAATACCATGTCTCATCCATGACTGTTTATCAGTATATGCTCCTTCCAGATGGTTTCTAGTAACACAATATTACTCTAGCTTAACTTACAAGTTTTCTCTCTTCAGCTATGCACTGTCCGACCATGGCCTATTTCCCCTTGGCTATTTTCTGGATGTCTATCCCTCCTGTAACAACTTCAAAGCCACCATAACACTAAATGAATGCCAGTTTCCACTTCAGCTTAACACAATCTGGTTCCCAACCTTTATAGATTCTGGTCCCTCCTAAATAACAGCACTCTGTCCTCTCAGACACATGCCCTGGTATGTCTGTGGAAACCTCCAGACCCATTATGATATATTAATATCACATGCCTCACATGGCTTAAAGTGATTGATTGACCAGCCATGTAAAAAAACAAAACAAAAGGGTACTCACCTTTTGCCACCAAATCTAATCGGTCAGCAACTCACCTGATCACTGGATTGCATCCTGCGACACCTGGTGCCTGAATAGCAGTCGGCTGTGCTTTCATATCCAGCACACGGCCCCCAACATCAGTCTGGGGCACTACCATTGCCTACGTATTCACTAGAATGGAGGGGGCATGTCAGGGCTCGGCACACCTCCACCACTAACTTACCAGAGTGAAATGTCCCCCCTAGTCCAATAAACATGATCTTCAGCTATAAGTCTCTTTACAAGGTACCTCCTTTCAGGCTTACTATCCCCACTAAATTATTATAGATCTGCAACATGCTGTGTGGGGGGGAAAGGCGAGTTTAATATTTTTTAATTACCCTCAATGAGCCCTGCATTACAGAGGTAAAGAACATGAAACAGCTGCACACATGCAGCAGCTGCATCTCATCCTATAGGATATATACTTCCCTATCAAGCCCCATGCTCTGTTTTTTTTATTAAGGATCTTCTCAAATTGTAAGGGCTTCCCAAATTGGGATGCTTTTGAAGGTGACCTAAAGAAATTTGTGACACATTTTTGCTCACTGTCAAGTGTTTTTGTCCTGCAGCTTCACTGGCTCCAAGTGACCTATGGGCAAGGTTTGCCCCACATTCTGGTCACATTGGGCCTCTCTGCCAAATGTTGGGCCCTGCTTTGTCAGATTTGTGGGCCACCACTAACCTTAGGCCAGTCATGGTAGGAAAGCTGTATGGAGACCTAGTGGTGTTGAATTAATAGTTTTAATACAAGGGTGAAGTGTAATAAAGGGCAACTGTTATAAGCTGATCATTGGTCATGATCAGTCTTGAATTTTTCCAGTGTCAGGGAATGACTCTGTAGCAAGTCTGTGAAAGCTGAATGGGTTGAGTGATACCAACTTATGGCAAAGCTTTAACCCCTAGAGCAGGGGTTCCAACCAGTGGTATGGGTACCATTGGTGCTACTTAAGTTCCTTTCAGGTGGTACTTATCAAGGTTGCAGAATGATCTGTCATGCTGCGCCCTGTAAGTTACTCAAGCTTGATTTGTTCCAGAAGTACAAAAAGTTACTGAAAACTATTTGTGTATCATATGCACTTTAAACGGTTGGTTTGTTCATTTGTGATGCAGTTTTAAGCGATGGACATGCCATATGGACCACCTAGGTGGTAATTAAAATCATTAGAAAATGGGTAGTTGTACCTGATGAAAAAAGGTTGGAGACCCCTGCTCCAGTTCCCTATATCATATTCATGTGTCATCTCCTATTCAGTATTCCTCCTGCTCCCTTATACCCTTAATTGATTGCAAATTGCTAACAATGATCAGTGATCAGCTGATCAGTTTAAGCAGTTCATATTGCAGAGGATGCCCTTTCCACGCCCTTATAGCCAGAGAACTACTTCAGGCCAGTGATGGACTGGACTGGGGTTTTATCAACCCCCATTAGCCCATGACCAGTCCATGAGCTGCTGAATCCCACCTCAATGTGTTTTCTCTGTGGTCAATGAGTGTGTTTGGTTATAACAAGATTAGATGAATATGTTCATGTTACTGAGGCTTTAGTATTTTAGAGGCAGATCCTATGACAGGGGTGGGTATAGCCAGCCACAGTGATGATGCTGAGTCTGTAGTATTGCAGGTTCAGAACATGGGACTGTGGTTTCTTGGCAGGGGGGTACATTGGGGTCAGGTATAGTGAGAAAGGTTGGAGATTATAGTGATTTTTTTCTCTTGTGTATAAGGGGTTGTTTGTCTTTGTGGTATATGTTTTTAGGTGGATCAGTATTGTGTGTTGTGGTACTCTCAATAAAAATGTATGTATTGGTGTTTAAGGGATTTGGGTTTAGTTAGGCTGTCATTTACTGTCTTTTACTGTCATTCTAGGTTTGTAAGAGTTAAGGTCATAGTTCAGTCAAAAATAAAAAAAAACACTATACTGATCTCTCAGCTCACGCAGGCTATCACTTCTGGTCTATCGCCTGATCCGAGTCCCGCGCTGGGTGCCACTCCCTCCTCCTCCGCCAGAATAGACTCAGTGACACCGCTGTGCAAAGGGGACCAGGGACATAACTTGGGGGAGCAGGGGGGCACTTTCCCTGGGGGCAGCAGGTCAGGGGCGCCAAAGTGGGGCCTGAGAACATGTAGGGTGCCATTTTGAATGTTTGCCCCCGGGTGACAGCCTAGCTACTCCTCTGGAGAGGAACGTGGTGCGCCTTAGCCCCCTCTGCACAACATTCTGAATGTAACGATGCAGTAGGGGTGCAGGTAGCTGTGCCCAGCGCGGGACACTGTAAGGCCTCTTAGGTCCCGGCTAGCAGCGATAGCCTGCTTGGTATGAAAGGTGAGTATAGTGTTTTTTTTAGTTTTGACTTAAGTATAACTTTAAGGGGTGGAGGGACATCTTGGACAAAGGGAGTGGGGGTGTTAGAAGGAGACCATTCCAGCACAGGTTTTGGGTTAGGAGTGCTGAGCCTGTCCCAGTTCACCCTAAAGCAATGCGGCCATCCTTATGTTTCCTATGGCCAGTTCGACCCTGATCAAAGCAGTTGTGTGAGTTTAACACACGTCATATTAGGGAGCCTACCTTAGCCGAGTAAAGGAGCTTCTAAAATGTAGCAGCCCATATGTAGCTACCAAAATAAAGCAGTTTGCTAGTTTCATTTGTTGACTTTTCCTTAATTGTTTGGAAATTTTCATATTCTGATTCTGTTCAGGCTTGTTGTAACAGAAATGTACCAGTATATGTCCACACATTGGCTGGACATCGGAAAAACAAGCATGCATAATCGCTGTCCATGCTGTGCCTATTCTGGGCTTCCGCTGCCAACTCCTGCCACCCGCATGTACAGCTTGGTGCATTCCAACTGCAGAAATTGAACTGGCAAAATAAAGGGAGAAATAACGGTTTGTTATGTTAATTGCACAAGAAGGAGCATCGTACAAATCATATTTAATGGCAGCGTGGTGGAACGCAGGTTCTCTATTGAAAATACCTCCGCTTCACGCGGCTGTGTATCTCGCAGTATAATGGGCTTACTTCACACGTCATGTAATTGCTTTGTATTTTCTTTTGAACATATGGTTGGTGTTAATTATGATACGAGGAAACAAAGCTCATTTACAATAACTCTGTGTCAGAATGAGGGAGGCCAACCAGAATCAGCGTGGAAAATTGTGCTCTTGTCAGCTTTGTTGAACAATGATTGTTATGCATTATACACTAGGATGAATACTTTTAACTTGTTTGTACTTTTGACTTTTCACAAAACAAAAAAGATGTGGCCAAATAAAGCAAAACCAACCCTAAACGTTTCTTTAAATATAGGGATTCAAAGAAAACGAATTTCAGAACAGGTAAGTGTCCTAATTAATGGGGAATTAGTCACTGGGGATGAAGAGAAGGTGGAGCTGTTAAATGGGTTCTTTAGCTCTGTGTACACAAGAGCGGAGCAAGGAGCCAACACAGGAGATGCCACTGATAGCCAAAGTATAATACTCAACAAGCTAAACATGGATATCATCCAAGAATAATTTAAATTTTAAATTAGACTGCAGGACCAGATAGACTTCACCCAAAAGCTGTTAAAGTGGACCAACACCCACAGGTGATCGGCCCGGGAATCTATAAGATTCCCGGGCCGATCACCTCCCTCCCCGCGGTGAAACCCCCCCCAAACACCCCAAACTCCTTACCCCTCTAGACGTGCGCGCACCCGATAGCAGCACTGCATCTCCTACACACACCATGATCTGACAATGCTTCTCTTCCAGTCTACAATGGTTCAAGTGATCCCCACAATTAGCTGGAGGGTAAAGCTTAAAAGTGCAAGCTGACCCTCCCTTCTTCTAATTTCCACAATCCTATTTGATTATAATGCTCCCCTCCCTCAATAGGTGCCTACAGATGAGTTGGGTGGTATAGAAAAGTGGTTCTCAACTGTTTTATACCAAGTACTCCCCAAAATAAGTAGGTCACAGGCCTTATAACACTTTTAAAGTAAGACGAAAAAAATGTATTACTGTTAAAATCATATACAAACCCATCAGACCCACCATGCTGGTTCACCCCTGAACATCTCTCCGTACCCCTTCAAACTATGCCATGTACCCCTGGGGTATGTGTACCACAGGTTGAGAAACAGTGGTAGAGAATCCAAGTTGTGTTGGGAAGCAGATTGTGACTGAATCTTTCATTATAAAGAGTCTCAAATTTAAGAAACACATATGTCAAGTGACCAGCATTGAAATTGCATCATAGGCATCCTGAACGTGTAAGATTCCTCTAAAGGGACAATTTTAAGAAAATCTCAGAAACCAAATGACCTATCCAGCTGAGAATCCTGACATTAACCCCTTTGCTACTAGAACACAAGACTGAACCTTCCAAACTGAAGAAGCTGAATTTCAGCAGAATTTGTTAAACCTGTCACCCATTAAATCTATGAAACGCACTAAAAATCAACACTTTGGTGTACATAGCATTTGAACATACCATTCTGCTTTTTCAGGGAAGATCTGCTCAACTCAATGACATGTCTTCTGTTCCATCCTGTGCTTACTGCTATTGTCATTCTTTTGATGAGTATAGTTTTACACATCATGCAATGCTTTGGGCACATATTTAGACTACTTAAAACCGCTCCATACAGGTTGGCCCAGAAGGCATTAGAATGGAGCAGATCACCTCTAAAAGTGGAATGAAATGGTCAAAAACCCGTCACCCCTAGATTTTTTCCTAACAGAAGAAGCATTATTTTTTTGTTGAGATGTATACGTAACCCCTCCTCTCACTATCTAGCATGGTTATATGGATTTTCATTCATTAGGTAATTTTGCAATACAGCTCCTTTAAGGAAACAAAAGCTTTTAATATGTTTTAGGAAACTGAGTAGCTTTTGCGAATTGTCTTTTTTCAGACCTGGCTGAGAGCTCACAGAGTAAACAAAGGAAGATTCTTTACATTTAGGCCAACAACAGAGGGATAAAACAAAAGCCTTGTTCCAGCCAGCTACTGTATACAATAGATGGCCTGTGAAGTCTAGGCAAACCTGAGCCTTTCTGATTGAATATGAATAGATTGATTAGTTTGCTTTTATCCCACTTGCCTTAGCTAACATTAGCTTTTTTTTTTGGCTTTTTAACTCACCCTAAAAAAAATGCCCTTTGACAAAACACTTTTTACACAGCTTGAGCTTCAATTCCGAGTACTTACGGAGACTCTCACTGCATCCAATTGGCTGATGAACTTCATGAGCCAAATTGGGTATTTATGCCCAACACTTGTTTCTAGCATACTTCCCAACTGTCCCTGATTTGGAGGGACTGTCCCTCTTTTGAGTCCATGTCCCCCTGTCCCTCATTTTTCTTCTCATTTGTCCCTCTTTGAGGTGTAACGTGCAGATCTGCATCAATAAATTATTAATTTGCCCATTTGCCCATTAATTTGCCCAAAGTGTTTCTATCGTTGTAACTGTTACACTCTATCTCCTATCCATCCCTCAATGAGGGGGCGTGGCCTAATTTAACAAATGTCCCTCTTTCCCACCCTGAAAAGTTGGTAGCTATCGTACAGTACAGAGATTAACACTCAGCAGTGTAGGTGTCTGCCTATAGTCGGATAATCTAGTTCTTTTCATGAGCGAGTAGTTTCTTCAATACATCTCCTCAAGCAAATACTATACCTCTCCTTAAGCAAATACTATACTTTTAGTTAGATTAGTTGGTTGTTCAGCATGGTCAATGTGGCAGAAGAGGAGGGTGGCACTTTGAGGACAATGTGGAGTTATTGGATAGGATGGTGGCACCACAGGGACAATGTGGGTTTGCAGGATAGGATGGTGGCACATGAGGACAATGTGGAGTTGTAGGATAGGATGGTGTCACCACAGGGTCAATGTGTGGGGTTGCAGGATAGGATGGTGGCACTATGAGGACAATGTGGAGTTATGGTATTGGATGGTGGCACCAAAGGGTCAATGTGGGTTGCAGAATAGGATGGTGTTGCTGTAGGGATCTTGTAAGGTTGCAGGATAGGTTGGCGATGCGGAAAGAGATGATGCAGGATTGCAGAGTAGAATGGTGCTGCTATGAGGACAATGTGGAGTTGTAGGATAGGACGGTGGCACCACAGGGTCATTGTGGGTTTGCAGGGTAGGATGGTGGCGCTATGAGGACAGTGTGAAGTTGTAGGATTGGACGGTGGAACTACAGGGCCAATGTGGGTTGCCGAATAGGATGATGTTCCTAAAGGGATCATCAGGTTGCAGGATAGGTTGGTGATGCCAAAGAGATGGTATGGGGATGCAGAGTAAAATGGTGGTGTCTTAGAAACAATGTGAGGTTGTAGGGTAAGATGGTGCCACCATAGACATACTTTGGGGTGGCAGCATAGGATGTTAGCAACATTGAGACAATTTATGGTTGTCAAACATCATTTTGGGTATCATAGGCATAATGTGTAGTTGCAGAATAGGATGGTGGTACCATAGGGTCAATGTGTGTTTGCATGGTTGCATTGTGGTTTGTCATAGGGATAATGTGTGGTTTAGGGATAGGATGGTGGCACCATAGGGACAATGTGTGGTTGCATAGTAGCATTGCAGTTTGTCACATGGATAATGCGGGGTCTGTAATATAGGGTGGTGGCCACAAGGTCAATGTGGAGATGCTGGGTAGATCAATGAAACCATAGGGACAATGTGGGGTTGCAGGAACTTATGGTGACACAATAGAAACAATATGGGGTTGCAAGATAAGATGTTTGCCATGTATGGGGCAATCTGATGACACTTGTGGATTTTCTGTTAAATGAGTCCTTCTGGAAGTGAAGCTGGATCTTCTCAATTAGGTCAGATGGCATAAATTACATTGAACTGGCTTCTCTGCACCCATTTTAAAAAAATGGAAATTGGCTGGAGTTTGGCTTTAATTCTTTTGCATGTCTCCCAGGAATCCCATAGACTAACCCCTGCTGACTCCATTACTCGCTAGGCCCAGAGCCAGTGCTGTAATTGGCTGCCGCTGTTACAACAGGCTGAGGCGTATCTGTCATGTCATTTGCAGAAATGGAGCCGTGTCTGTGACAGCTATGACATAATATTTTAATAAATGATTCCCTATCTGTCAGAACCACAAGTTCAGTTCTTGAGTTGAAGTACTTTCCCAGTGACACAGATTACACGCTTTCCATATATTATTAAATAGTAACAGAAAATTCCTTCTTAACCTAATTTTCCCATAATCCCCCTCTAGGCTGCTCCAAAATCATCTATGAGGGGACTGACAAACATACAGGGGATCACATAATTAGCTCTGCAAGGTCACTTGACACGTGATGGTTGATTCAGAGACAGGTGCGAATTCTCACTTCTTTTTTAGGAGAGAAAACTGCCATTCACTTTCATTGTCTACCTTCTGGCTGATTCAGTCTCGGGTGAGAATTTACACCCGATAGGCAGTGAAATTAAACGGCCGTTTTCTCTCCCAAAAAAAGGAGGTAGAATTCTCGCTTGTCTCTGAATCGACCCTGTGGAAGGGAACTTCTATAGGGGTCCTTTGGACCACCTTATGAAAACAAAAATTGACCTTAGGCTTGTATTCATTCCTTCCGGATCTAAGGTTATTTTAAACTATTGTTCCAGAGAGCTCATTATGTGACCCAGTATGTCCAAAACCTCTAAGAAGCCATTGACAACTTGGCAAAATACTGGTACATGGGTAAGCCACCCCACTCCTGCCCCCAGTTAGGAGGTACTTACCTTTTACTTGCAGAGCTCTACCTGAGAGAAGAAGAGGAAAAGGCTGCCCAATGCAGCACCAAACATCCCCTATTGGTGGAGGCAGGTCTCCAAAGCCTTTGCTTTTCCTAGGTTCCCCACTCAGATCACCCACTCCAGATCCTTTGAAGGATAGGTAACAAACATAAAGATGATGTGGAAGTGATTTAGCACCCTCAGGTGTAGATCCAAATCCCAAGTATGAACTAAGAACCACAACTCTCCATGTGTACACAACGTGTTTGGAATCTTGGAGGATAAAGCAGTACACTTCCCCAAATATTTAATGGACATCCCGCTCTGAAGTATTTTAGACCCGTCAGCCATGGCTCTGAACATTGCTAGGGAGTTGGTGTCTTGACAGAAGACACAGAAGTGGCAGGTTGTTCCACAACCTCCTTAAAGTTTGACCCTAACAAGTTCAGATGAGACATCAAACTAAAATTGGAACATTTTTATAATGGACTTCTGAGATATCTGGACAGTCCCTCATGAAGTGGGTTTTGGGTTGGTCAGATCTACGTTGCTAAACATTTTTGCCATGGCTGGATCAGCAACCTCCCCCCCCCCCAAACTATGCTCGTGTCTGGGTAAGTCGGGGCAATTAAGAATAGGAAAAGTCTCTAGCAAGCCAGGGTACGGTGTGTACAATCTCGGGAACTTCTCTTGGTACTAACCACAAACTTTGCTAGGGCTCATGGATAAGGCCTCCTTATTTTTTGTATGGTTAATGGCACCTTTCTGGCAGCAGTGGTTGTTCAGCACAATCTATTGCTCAAGCAATGGTCACTAGGAATCCAAAGGTCCCATAAATAGGAACTCTGCTCCACTTCCCGCTACTTCATATTATTTTTATTTCCAAGCTATCTAGGTGAAGGCTCTTTACCTTGTTTCCAGTTTGTCCTTCACATTCTGTATGACCAACCATGATGGTAGTTCTGGCCTGTATCTATGCCTGACTAAAAACATCAACTAGAACCCTTAAATTTATCACTTGACCCACCTGATTCAAGTGTGGAGTCTCCACACTATTAATGGAGAGGTTTGTAGGACCGAAGCACTCGAGATTTTACATTGTTCGAATGTGTAACACAAGCAGCCTTGGTACAGGCGATACAGTGATACATTGGCTTGCTAATGATCTCTTAGTGTTTAACAACATGACATCCCTATCAGGGAGGTGGCGATAAACACTCCACCGTGTGACTTCACTGAACACATTAATATCTCAGGTGAGGAATCAGGTGAGGAAAATGTTAGCGTTACAGGAGCATGTTGGCTCAGCCTTAGAATCACTGCCCTAATTTCAACAGTTGGAGATGCAACGTACAAATGGCACCAAAGAATGTCTAGAGCAGCTAGCCAGACTCCTTCATGTAAAATCTGATTGGCTGCTGTGGGTCACAGCATAGCTCGAGGCATCACCAGTAGGAAGAGGGAGGTTGTGATGCCGCTGTATAGAGCCCTGGTAAGGCCACAGCTAGAATACTGTGTGCAGTTCTGGAGACCTTACCTGCAAAAATACATTATTCAAATAGAACGTGTCCAAAGGCGGGCAACGAAAATGGTGGAAGGACTTAAACTTAAAACTTATCAGGAGAGACTTAAAGAACTTAATTTGTACAGTCTGGAGGAAAGAAGGGAGGGGGGGACATGATTGAGACCTTTAAATATGTGAAAGGATTGAATAAGGTTCAGGAGGGAAGTGTTTTTAAGAAGAAACTTAACGATAGAACAAGGGGGCACAACCTGAAGCTAGTCGGGGGGAAGATCAGGAGCAATGTTAGAAAATATTATTTTACAGAAAGAGTAGTAGGTGCTTGGAACAAACTTCCAGCAGAGGTAGTTGAAACATCAACAGTCACTGAATTTAAACATGCCTGGGATAAGCACACATCTATCCTAAGATAAAGAGTACATACAGTATACACATAAGGGCAGACTAGATGGACCGTATGGTCTCCTTCTGCCGTCAACCTTCTATGTTTCTATGTTTCTATGTTACATCTTGGATTTCTGGTTGAGAATTGCAGGTCAGGTTTAGTTCAGTTCCAAGTACAGACTAAAATGGAAGCAACCAAGGTTCCTTTAATGTACCGCAGAGCCCTGTACATTTACTGTGGCACTAAATTGGTTGTCAAATTGACAGCCGGTATAATAGGCATCCCAAGTTGCCCATACCAGTAATCTTCTTCCTTGTTCACTGCCTGAAGTATAGGGGGGGCAGGTTATAGCTGTGCTTTGCTCAGACAGAGCAGAGCTGGGGTCAGGAGAAGGTCAGCAATCCCAGAATGCACAGCAACGCAGTCAGAAGGCACTTCCTGTTTGCAGGCTGCCTGTTGTTCCATGAGCCGCCATCTTGGATGTTTAAAGGCTCATAACATGCAGTGGATACAGGTAGGATGAGTTGTAATGTGAGCAATCTGTATGTACAGGGTGGGGTATGATAGGCTCTTATTCAGAGTGAAGGACCGCTTTAAGGTAATTGAGGATCAGTAAAGTGGTTTGGTTTGGTGGTAAGGGGGTTGTGGCTTCATCAATTTTAGCCACAGCCTTTGGGGAAGATTTAGTTTTGTCTGATTTTAAAATGCATCAGTAAGTTGAGAATTCTCTTTTAACCCTACCACATGTTTAATAACCCCCAACTAATGAGTATGCAAATCATGAGCAATACTACTTTTTAGGAGAGAACACTGCTATTCACTTTCATAGGCTACCTTGGGGTGATTCAGCAACTGGATGTAAAGTTTCACCTGGAGCTGAATCAGCCCCAAGGTAGAAAAGCGAATGGTAATTGCTAAAACAGAAGTGACTTTTCTCACCTAGCGCTGAATGGGGCCGCAAGGAGTAGATGACCTGGGCTCTCTAGCTGTAGATTTCCTAGACCATTCTCACTTTAGTGCAAAAAAGGGATGCAAAAATACCGAAGTGGTTCCCATGCAGTAGCTTTCTTTTAAGTCAGTCTTTTACAGTCGCTAGAGCGATTGCTAATGGGAGACAGGAAGTTTATGGAACAAGATACCTGTGTCAGAAGGTGTATTTTCTTACCTAACTCTAGTGATCAGGATAGGAAAAGCAATTTCACTCCTCATTATACCTAAAGCTTAAAGAGGTAAAGTCGAATGAGTTAGCCCTTTTTAAAAGATTTTTAACCTCCTAGTTTTCTTATATACTCTTCTCAGTTCTATGACTTTGCCACTTTCCTACCCAGCATTACCACTCCCTCTGTGCACCCCCATTGACAAGCATTAAGTGGAACAATTACTATTTCTGCTGGCTGATTACCTATCCCGATTTGTGAATCCCCAGCGACTGCCCACAAAACTCATCTTCCTGGTGATCCCAAATCTGCATCCCAGTGTGTAGCAGCTGAGGACTGCTCCAGCGCCCAGCCATTTAGATATTCTGGTGGTAGGAGCTCTCCCCAGACCACAGGAAGACTGGGAATGCGATTGCATTCCTTTTCTTTATACCGGAGCTATAAAGAAAGTTTCCCTTTCTCTATGCTGCAGTTTTAAGGGCAATCGGGGGGTTTCACCCAGTGGGGTATCTCAATTCAGGGTTTCTAGAGGAAAACTGACCAATCACCAGGATAGTGAAAATCCTGGTGATTTGTCCACTTCAAGTCTGCCGGGTACAGCACGTTCCCAGAAAGGGGATGACCCCACAGGCCTGGGCATGTTACGATCAAACGCTGAACAAGAATTGGTTCATCGATCATCCCGTCGTATAGTCTTGGCTGTTTTTCGTTCATTGCTTCGGTTGTTAGAATGTGGAAACAAATGTCATCCACAAAAGAATGCATTTTAGCTATGAGTATGAGAGACACGAGCAATTGATTAACCAGCAAATCTTCGCTGTCTGAATGCAGTCGTTCGATCGCAGAAGATGGTATGGTCATCCACTTGCTGAGCGAAGGGTCAATTTATCTGCTTGTGTAAACGTATTATTAGGTTTCTTGGTCAATCAGTTAGTCCGCCCATAGACATAACACTTTGATTGTATTCAAACTGAACAATCAGTCGAAACTATTGCATCTCAATGTGCGAAGGCATCAAAGACTTGAAGAATTCCTAATTTGTTCCAACATTCCACAGAATATGAAATTGCCCTTGTGTTTTTAATGCTATACGTTCTTAAGATTTTTCACTAGACCAGAAAACCAATCAGAAAATCGATTGAGCTGTCACATATTTGCAACAGATTCCATATCCCGGCTACAAAATGACACACGGAAATTTCGGAAGGGTTGGTTTAGCATTAGAAAATGGTAGGATCAAATATTCAGATTGCCACGCCTATACTTTGAATTAGAGACAAAGTCAAATTATTTCTTACCACAATACCAGAAAATGATTCTCCCTCCTCAACACCTGGTTTTATTGCAACATGTGTGTGGCACACTGAGTGATCGCTTACTATCAATACATACATCAATCATTTCAGTCAATAGGAAATCAAAATTCCCAAAGGGAAGAAATAGAAGCAAATAATCAACAACAAAATTAACAATTGGTGCATATTTTAATTTTAATTTACTGCATTAATTTTTGTTCATTTGATTTAATCTTTTTGATTTGGAAACATTGAATTATTTCACTATGTGTTTTTACATTTTCTTCAATGCAGCGTGCAATTAGCGCCAGAAATGTTATTGTCTTTGCAATCAATGTTAATAGGAAAAATAATTTTACCCCCCCATTGAAAAATGGTCAATCAAATGTTCACTTTCTTTTGATTGAAGAAACTATTTACCTTTCAGTTAATTGCTTTATTAGATCTTTTTAGATAAATCAGACATTGGTTATTTTGTTTCGATCTACCATACATGTTTCCTACTGTTTTGGTTGTATTTAATCTAAAAGGGAGAAGGTACACACAGTACTGTACATATACGTAGGCTGTTTGGGGACAGCAGTTTTATTGGGTGACAAATATACACCTAAAATTAATGAACTCAATTTATCCAAACATTACTAATAAGGGCCTTATTTATGATGTGCGCCCTTTAGCATCATTTTTGTGACTTTAGTGCCAGCTTCTGAACTCCTGCATTCCCGTCCTATCTGGCGCTGTGTACTACATTGGTGATAGCAGTCACTGTGCCGAACACTACTAATCAGCTTTGAGTTACGCACTTAGGTATTGGCCGGCCTATGTCAACGCCTGTTGGACACGCTGGCTGATTATCTCAGCACCAGTGAGCACCATTTTATCAGTTAAATTCTCCTATTGTGTTTTCAGTCAGTCAGAGACCCCTCCCCCACCCTACATTCAGGTGCAGTACTGGACTGAATTATTGGCCGGCTGTGTTTTAGTTGTTTTTAGCCACATTGTTAAGCAAAAGAAGTCATTAAAATCAATTGTATTAACTACCCCCCCCCCAAAAAATATTTTGTGACATGTAGGTCCTGCGTTTCAATTACTGGCAAGTCCCAATGCAAGTTCTGTACAAATAAATGTGTGTAATATTAATTATAAGCATTAAACACTTCAATCCAGTTCTTCCCATTGTGCTCTATGGGATCTTGAACCAGAGCGCCCGGCGCTAACGTTTTTTTTTTAGTTGTTAAATCAGATGCCAAGTGCTGCTGAAGCCAAAAAAGTGGCGCTGATGCTTCTTAAATGAGGCTCCAAATTTTATATAATTTTGTCCAATAAACCAAAAAGAACTGGCTTAGTGGAAGCAGCTGTCATGCTGTGAACTACAGATGACCCAGACATGCAGGATCTCGATGCCCGTTTTCTGATTAAATTGTAAAAAAAAAAAAAATAAAAAAAATTAGATATTGTGGAAAATATTTCTGGCATGTCTGCCTGTGCCGACATGAAACCCAACACAGAGCCTGACAAGCGATAAAGAGAGGACTTCTGTCATCGCATAGACAGCCAGATGCATAAAAATGGTCTTTCAGCTCTCTTTTGTTCAGTCCATACATACTGCAATCTGATTGGGTAGCCTAGCCGAAAACACTATATAAGAATCTCTGTCTGTTCATTATTAGAATAGAATGTCGACGCCGGTCACACACGACAAGTACAATTTCCACACTATCTAACCAAAAGCATTGTTCAGACTTCATAGTACATTTGTACAATCCAAGGTGTGTGGCCAGCATTGAGCTCTCAAGCTTTATAGTACTTGGTAACACAGGACAAGGATGGTGGTGTAGTGTAGGAAATGTAGTGTGTTTGAAAAGAAAGAAGAAAAAATAGAAAACTGGACACATGCACTTGGCAGATCGCACATGGTTACTTTATTTAGTCTATAGATTGTAATTAATGTTTTAATTAAATAGAAATCTTTATTTTCACTTTAAGTTCACTTTAGATCTTTTTAGTCTGAATAATAAAAGGCCAAAAAAATCATCAAATCAGAAACATTTTTGCACATGTGTTAATCATTTTCTCTTACCTTTTTCTTTCTTCTTCAATTTCTATTTCTCCTTTCTTTTTTATTTCTTGATCCCTCCATTTTCAGCTTTCTGTACCTACCCGCTTATTCATATCTTCCTCCTTTTTTTATCCCCCCCCCCCATTTCTCTTTTCCACTTTCTTACACACTCTCTCTCTTTCTTTCTCAATCTCTTACTTTCTTTATCATTCTTTATTTCCTCTTATTTCACAGATCGGGGCATCCCAATTTTGGATGCCCCGGGGTGGGGATCGATCAACCCAGAAATCTTATAGATTCCCAGGCAGATCAGCGTGGGTTTTGCTCCTCTTTAAGTTCCAAGATTGAATTGAATCAGTGTGTGTTTTTGTTTGCTAAAACGTGTGTATGATGACTGACTAGCTATAAGCTGGACAGATGTAGGCTCCTCACTCTATCGACAGTAGATATTAGTATAATAGGTCTATTGCTTAAAGTTCCTTTCAAACCAATCAGACCCTCAACCTAGTGCAACTCAACAACAATTTTTAGTTTGAGACTTGACAGATCGTCAGATCGTATATTTGAGCCAAAAAGTAATGCCTCATTCGATTTGGAACTTTTCGAATGAGCAAACACCAATTGTTTGCTTGCCACTATGGTGTTGCATCCTGTTTGAATCAATGTGCATTTACTTGGAAAACTGTATAAAATATTCAATCAAGATTTCAACTTCAAATGATCTTATTGAATAATCTGATCCCAAAGTATATGTGATTGTTGTTTTTTCAGTGGAACGTTTGATTGGAGTTTCCAATGAAAGTGATTCATTTTTCTACTTTGTTTTTTTGAGGATTAGTCAATAAGAATAATTGATTAGGGGTGTTGGAATGTTTGATCGACTTGGGACGTAAATTTAACAACCTTACTTTTATTAACATAGAATTTTTGGGAAACTGTTTGACCAGATTTTAATGTAATGAAATTGAATGCAATCTCCATGTCAAAAATGGAAATTGAACAATCGATCACATGAAAATGACGTGTGGTCATATGCTAATACAAGCAGCTGTATCAGCATGATTTAATGAAAAGCCCAAACTATTCCCCAGCATCTAAAATTAATACATTTTAGGTTTTTAGGCACTTACTTATTATTCTTTCCCCAGCTGGGCTGTAACTTTGTTCAGGACTCTGAGATACGGGCGCCACCATCTTGCCTCAGAAGCATCACATACTGAGGAGAGGAAGGGGGGTGGGCAAGTGCAGGGGCGGGTTATAGCTGTGTTTTGCACAGACAGAGCAGAGCTGAGGTCAGGAAAAGGTCAATAATCCCAGAATGCAGAGTGGCATATTCAGAAGACACTTCTGAAACATCTTGGAAGTTAAAAGGTTAAAAAAAAGCAATAGGTACAGGTAGGATGAATTTTATCGTGGGCAATCTGTATATAGGAGGAGAGGGAAACTTACAACATAGACTCTTATCCAGGGTGAAGGTCTGCTTTAAACTTAATCAAATCTTGGATCTGATGTGTGCGGGCACTTTAAGTTTCGTCCTAGACGGTCAGATTTTCAACTTTCAACATGTCACAGAACATTAAATATCCCTCATACTATCGCACATAAACCATAAATTCCGAAGGATCTTTACTAGGCCAGAAAATCAATCAGGTTGTAACCTATTTGCTCAGATTCCACAATTGATTCTGTTCTCTGTTTCTCCCTGTTAGAAAAAGAAATGATAATCATTTATTTTACCAAACCGCTATCAATTTTTGTTTTGATTAACATTAGATATAAAAATATCTCACACTATTCCTACAACATTGTAATGTGATCCAGTATGTAGGAGAAGCTGCGTTGTTTTCTGCTGGGTTTAGCCGAGAACAGACTTTCAAATGGCCAATCACATCGCTAGGATGTTTGGGGTTGCCGATGTGATAAATGCAACACACTGGCTATATGGGAATATCTTCATTCAGGGCATCCCATTGAGGCCAAGTGACACGCTACCTCCATCGGACTGCCTAAGAGGATCTCTTCTGATCAATGTTCTAACGAAATCTGTGTTGGACTTGGCTGTGGGAGTTAGGTAAGTATTGGCAGAGGTGTAACTAAACGGTAGGGAGCCATAGTGCGAACTTTAAATAAGGTGGAGGAGCAAAAATGATGGGCCCCATTGTGGTCGCACCCACTGCACCCCCTCAAGTTACTCCCCTGGGTATAGGTTGTCTTTAAAGTGGACCAAAACCCGGGATTTTCACTATTTTGGTCTGTCGGTTTGGGGTGCCCCACTGTGTGAAACCCCCCAGGTTCGCAGAGTCCACTTAACTCTCCTCGGGCTCAGGCTGCGGCTAGAACAGCCGTCTCGAATCCTAGCCACAATTTCCAGCGTCGCCGGCTTTTGAGTCCATGTCCCCCCTGCCCCTTGTTGTTCTTCCTCTTTGAGGTGTAACACGCAGATCTGCATCAATAAATGATTCAATTGCCTATGCCAAGTGCTTATAGTGTTGTACCTGTTACATCCTCTCTCCTATCCACCTCTCTATGAGGCGGCGTGGCTTAATTTAACAAATGTCCCTCTTTCCCAACCTGAAAAGTTGGTAGGTATGGTTTTGGGGTGTCTGGGACTGAAAGGTGGTGGCCAATTAAGGAGCTCCATTTAAAGTGGACCAAAACCCACATTTTTAATTTGCATTCCCTGAATTGCTCCCCCCATGAAGAGGACCTTATGCCAATTTTCACTGCTTCTGCTTCACTCTAATCCCAGATAATGTCCCTTGTTTTAGCTGTAAATCTCCGCCCCCTCCATTCATAGCACCTGCTGTATGTGGCAATGATGTCACTGCCAAACCTAGGCAATGGCTGATCCCCTGCAATATTACAGAGAGGGACAGCAAAAAATAAAGTGTTGCTGGACAATTCGAAAAAAAAGGGAGTATGGACAGGGGCTTTGGCTAACCCAGTGGGTTTTGGTCCACTTTAACACAACAGTCATTGGCATTTGAGACTGAAAAGTAAAAGGAGGTCCCACCTTACAGTTGATGTTTCCAGCCCTGCTCTACCATTCTAAAAAAATGTTTAAAAAATGTGTTGGGTTTTAAATATGCTTCTGGATCACAGTGACCCATAAACTTACCCCTATTATTATTATTGTTTTTTTTATATAGCGCCATCATCTTCCGTCGTGCTTTACAAGGTATGATTACAGACAAGGTAAAACATATAGTACAGGGAACACTACAAAACTAGATGCCACGAGGTTCAAACGAAGTGTTGTGAGAACAGGACACAATAGGAGGGGGAGTGTCCTGCCCTTGCGAGCTTACAGTCTAAAGGATGGGGGTGGAGACAAAGGGGGCGGGGTCACAAGTGGTAGAGCTTGAGTTGGGCTGCATGTTCCATTCGAAGGTTATAGGAGTTACCAGGTCATATGCTTGTCTGAAAAAGTGAGTTTTGAGGGCACTTTTAAAGGCTTGGAGTGATGGAGAGTGGCGGTTTGAGAGGGGGAGTGCATTCCAGAGAAGTGGGGAGGCACGGGAGAAGTCTTAAAGGCGGGAGTGCGAGGAGGTAGCCAAGGAGGAGGACAGGAGAATGTCAGAGGCAGAGCGGAGGTTGCGCTTGAGTTGGTAAAGCTGGATCAAAGATGAAATGTAGGGAGAGGCCTGACTGGAGAGAGCTTTTTAAGTAGCTTGAACTGCACTCTATGGGAGACAGGTAACCAGTGGAGGGATTGACAGAATGGAGCAGCACTGGAGAAGCGAGAGGAGAGGTAGATGAGGCAAGCAGCAGTTTAGAACAGATTGGAGGGGTGCCAGTCTGTTTGTTGGCAAACCACAGAGGAGTAGTACAGTAGTCAATTCGGGACTACTGTAAAAATTTGTCCTACATGACCAGAAAAATGCCCAGTGCCCAAATGGGGACTTCAAATGTATCATTCTCTAGAAAACCCCTCTGGATCGGAAGGACCTGGCAATGCTTGATGCTCCATATGGAGTCTATGCTGTGCTATAGTCTCCCCTGCTCTCTTTTTTTCTTTTTTTTCAAAAATTCAGGTTGAGTTGTAAAAGCACTTTAATGATCACCACCTTCCCCTGATTAGATTCAACCTTTGATATTCAAACAGGTCAGTCTGGGCGATGACATGTAACTGGGAATGTCCAAGGGAGATCATCTGCACTTGTATAGCAACCTTATGGCCAGCCTTAGACACAGGCCCTCAGGCCTTTTTGTTGGTTGAGGGGGGGGGGGGAGGGGTGTGTGTGTCAGGATCATGTGATCAGCCTGGTGATTTTTTCCTTGTTTATCCTTAGACCATGTGGAGGTGGGTGGATGCTCACACTCACTAGGGGGATAGAGGGACAGGAGCTGCCCGCCGAGCAGCTTCCCTCTCCAGCATTGTGAATAGCTTGCATTGACTGAGCTCTGCAAATGGGCAAAGGGGGGCGACTAATTCAGCGTGCGCCTGTAGGCTCTCGATAAAAGCGGCAGCTGTCGCGGGGGGAAGGCTTGCTCAGTTGCACGTTAGATGCCATTCGACTATGGCCGGATTAGCAGAATACGCTGGATATGTGCTGCAGCTGGGCGACCGGAGAGCTTGAGTCGATCGGATTTCCTTGGAAATAAGGTAACGGAGCTTCTCCATGTCTGTCTGTCCTCTTCTGTTAGCCATGAATGGACGCGCCAGTGAATGAATGACTTAATGAACAGCTTGTACTACCAAGGATGCTCTGCCGCCTCGCCAAACAAATGCCATCCTTCATCGCCGTATTTTTCCGTATGTGATCGAAGGATGAGATGAGTTTGGATAAAGGGATCCTTTCTCGCTTTGGGCATCCGTCCTGTTTTCCATGAATGCGCTGCATATTACAGGATGCTCCCCGTCGCATGGTTCACTGGGCCTTTGCTAATGTATCTATATATTGGCAGACTAGACCTCCTTTGTGTCCGGCCCTATGGGCCTCCTCGTAGGATTTTTGATTTTTTTTTTTTTAACGGCTCCGGTTTGTATTCTTTTTGAATGAGGCAGCATCTCAGCTGGGGAAAATAGAGAGCTTTATAGAAATGCAAAGGGTGGCCCTTTTGTGTGAAGGATCTTTTGTGCTGATCCTTTCTTTCTTTCTTTTTTTTTTACCCCTATGGTTTCCTGCCAGAGAACGAAGCTTCCCTGTACAGCAGAAGCAGGTTCGCTGGCTCCATCACCCCCCACCCTCCTTGTAATGGCACCGCTTTACGGTTTCACTTCCCCTCCTTTTTTTTTTATATATATAAGAGCTTGGCATTCAAAATCTCCCAACTGGAAAAGAGTTTCTGCATTTGGATTGTTTGTGTGTTTAGCTTGTGGGGGGGGGGGGGGAGTTAACCCTTTTTATGAGATGCTCAGTGCACACACAGGCTTGACAGATCCCTTGTAGACTTGGTGCTGGGGGTTAACTGCTTGTTGACCACATGCTTCCAGAATGGCTTCCTCCTTTATTTGCCATGGAGGACAGGCTCCTGTTTACTCTTACTGCCAGTGCAGGGACATCACAAAATTGTGGAATTCTCCTCTTTGCCTTGCAATGACTTAAATAATAATGCATTATGTATCCTTGGTCATTTTAAGAAGACTTAAACCCTTTGTGGAAACTCTGGGAGATAGGTTCCAGATCCTCAAGAACTTTAAACACCTACTCCAGCTGGCTGTGAGTCCCGAATTTAAGAGATAGAGTGGAGTTCTGTATGACCGGAGACCGGGAAACAGCTGCACACTGTAGTGCCACACAGTCCCAACAGGAGGTGGTGCGCCTGGCCCACGTGTGTAAAACAATTTCCTGTGCCCCTATTGGACTGAGGTTAGGGCCCTCCTTGGCAAAGAGTTGCTTTAACATGGACCAAAACCTCCAATAACAGCCTCATCTATTATTCCCCACCCCAGATACATTGACATTTGGATGTTTTCTGCTCTCAGTGCTTGGTATTTCTGTAACACTGCATTTGTATTCTATGTACTGTATGTTCCTACTCTGTCTGTAATCACTACTTTGTACAGCGCTGTGGAAGATGATGGCGCTATATAAATAAACATTAATATTAGTGATTTTCATTATCGTTTTCCCCATATATGCCATTGGTTAATGACAGGATATCATTGTTCTAATCTAGCTGTTTAAGCCCCCCTCCTCACAATCTCATGCTGGGAGAGATTAGAGGCTGCTGAAAATAGTGCTAGAAGGAAGATAAGAGCCAAAAGAAGATCTAATTTTTCCTTTGAAGTCAAAATCATTTAAGTTTTTTTTATCGAGTTCATTACCAGGACAGGAGGGGAGTTGATATATATTTTTTTTTATTTAACCTTCCATAGGATGTGGTTGGTCTCTAAAGTGGACCTAAACTGTCCCAGGCATCTCGTCACCATGGAGGGTCCTGGTAAACAGGGATGCTACCCCACTCCTGAGCTGCCCAGTGCAGAAATACTGTGCATACCTTTTGCTTGTGCTGCTATCTCCAGCAGGGGAACCGGAAACAGGTGCACGCATGCAGTGCTGCTTGCCTCCTATTGGAGTGTGGCTGATGTTTCTGTCCTCTCTACCCCGGTCAGACAAAGCAGCTCAAAGAAAAAAGGTAATAGGGGACTCCGAGAAGGAGATTGTGTCCCAGCACTCTCCTGGAGCAGAGTTTTCTGATTTTGTTTTGGGAGGGATTTTAGGGGCATAGATGACCATTGTACGCTTGCGCACACACAGGAATTCTTCCTCCACATTTAACCTATCTGTGCAGCGAGTGTACCCACGGCTGGAAATGTGGGCTGCCCTAATTACGGCGCAGAGGGAGCAGTTGGGGGGTTAGGTGCCTTGCTCAAGAGCACTTCAGTCCTGTCCCATGGCCAGGAATCGGTCCTGCAAGAGAGGATTTAGGTCCTTGTGAAGTAAAAGGAAAATTGGAAAGTATTTGTAGTCGTGTAGTTCTCGTTCTTTGTTCCGTCAGTATTTGCTCTGTTGTGACTCCTTGGTGATTTATCCTATTGTTGGCTTTGAGAGTGGAATGTTACCTTTGCCTGTTTTCTTGTGACTTCTATAGTAGTGGCCCATTAAAAGATTGGAGCTGTCGCACATTTGCTTTGTTGAAGGAATGTTTGCTGCCGTTATTTTTATATCATGGACCATTTTTACATGTGAGTATATAAGCTTTGGAATTTTTATCGCTGTTTTTACCTTGCCACATTTGTCTTGTCGTGTTCATTGCAAAGTGCCCCACAATATGTATGATAATGGTGGGTTGCACTCTGTGCCTCACATAAGTCTGTTGCAGCTTGTGGCCTAGATTGCCAACTCACACCTGCTGTAGAGTAAATGTAACATGTATCCTGGATTCAGGACTGGATAACTGATCTCCTTCTGGTATGATGGCTCTGGAGCAATGCAGTGCTTCAAGTACCTGACCATACATATGGCTACATGCATTTTGGTTTTGGAGTGGCTGAGTCAGATTTGGATTTTGGGTGATGTTGTGGTGAACCAGAATATAATCATTCAGGGTTTCATTCGCTGCTGCTGTAACCTGTCACTACTGCTAAGTGTCTACAGGAAGGTGAGTTTACTAAAGAAAACAAAGAGATTTCCTGCAGAACTGGATCTGTATGGCAGATTGGCAGTTGTCTAAATCAGTGGTCCCCAACCCTGTCCTCAAGGCCCACCAACATTTTTTTGGATCTCCAAATAGCCAGCTCTATTGCTCTGCAGCTGCACTAATTACTCCACCTGTGCATCTTTGTGGAGATCTGCAAAACCTGGCCTGTTAGTGGGCCTTGAGGACAGGGTTGAGGACCACTGGTCTAAATGGTTGATATACTTTGGCGCTACGACAATGTCCATCTTCTCTTTTGCATCTCCTTGGGCCTGCATAGCCCATAATAAAGCCTAAACAGCAGCTGAAAGGCCAGCTCTTCTCAGTATGGATCTAGAGTTGGCAATTTGATTTTGGATAATGGAGTGCTGCAGTCTGCCCATTGAAAATTAGGATATTGTGGTGTGCTAGAACTGCTGCCTCTTGTTGACCAGTTTTAGCATACCTACCAACTTTTCAGGGTGGGAAAGAGGGACATTTGTTAAATTAGGCCACACACCCTCATTGGGGGATGAATAGGAGATTGTCGTTTGTAACTTTTAGTCTTTCTCCCTTTTTTAGAATTCGGACTTCTTTCTTTCTTCTTTCTCCCTCTTTTCAACAATCCCTCTGACTCGTAGGACAGGAAGCTTCATCACACACTACAGCTGGGTATCCAATTTGAAAAGCTCCCTCCAGCTCCTCAACGAGAAGCTTGAAATCTGGCAGCATACTTACCTTTATGCATTTCATAGGTGGGACAATGGCCGCCAGCAGTCACTTGCAGAACGAGAGTGTGCACCACATGAGTAATTCTGACTGATTTGGGGCTTTTCTAAATTTTGTGCGATAAGTAACCCCTATGAGGTATTCATTAAATGTGGTGAGCTTGCCATATAAGTCCACGTTGACGAACACCAAGGTAAAGCACTTGCCACATTTAAAGTGGACCAACACCCAGGATTTTGACTATCCTGGGTATTGGTCCACTTCCATGGGGCACCCCGATCGTGGGTGCCCCGCTGTGTGAAATCCCCCATAAAGCCCCGAAAACTCACCTGACCCCGCTCCCACGTGACTCGCTCGTCCAATTGCCGCCGGCGTACAAGGAGAGGCACCGATGGACAAGCCTCCCGCGGGCCGCCGCCGCCTCCCGCGCGTCCCTCTTACAGGGAGCGTGCCCGCGCCGGCCATTCACAAATTGCCGGCGCGATGCGCGCCCTGCTAGAGGGACGTGCGGGAGGCGGCCCGCGCATGCGCCGCTGGAACGAGGATCAGGTAGGATTTTCGGGGATCTGGGGGGGTTTCACACATCAGGGTGCCCCGCAGTCAGGGAGTTGATCGGTCCAGGAATCTTATAGATTCCCGGGCCAATGAGGGGAGGGTGTTGGTCCACTTTAAGTGAATGAAGAGATCTCTATTTACTCTGTTTCGGGGTGGGGGCACCCATGCATATTCTGCCAATCCTATGTTGGGTATAGACACAGCTATTGAAGCCACATAATAAAAGTACTCACCTTTTGCTGTGGATATCTGAACCATGACAAACAGAGTTATATGTCTTTTTCAGGTACAGTCCATGTGGGCTCCCCTGGCCTTCTTTTAGGCTACTTTCCCCCCAGTGTAATTTTGCGGCGATCACCCTGTAAAGGTCTGTCATGCCATGTTTTTGCCAAATTATCGCTTGCAATCACACCCAAATGGCAGATTGTCTGAAATTGCTATCTCATCTTATCGCTAGGTTATGAGCGCAAGCCCTGATCGGCAAAGCTGGTTTCCTTTGATCAGTGGTGACGGTGTGAAAGAGGGAGGAGCGTGTCCAAAGCCCGCCAGGGGGACTGCACATTTCCCACTATGGTGTTGATTTGAGAAAACTCACCCTTTTTTTACGAGAGAAAACTGCCATTCATTTTCATTGTCTAGGTTGGGACTGATTCAACACCAGGTGAAAATTTACATCCAGTTGCGGGACCACTTCCAAGGTAGACAATGATAGTGAATGGCCGTTTTCTCTCCTAAAAAGTAGTGCGTTTTCTCCCCTAGAGATTCGACCCCTATGAGTCAGCAAATTATCAAATCCTTTCTGCAAGATTTTGGAGGGTGTCCACCAGAAAATGTGAGGTCAGATACTAATGTTAGGGGAGTCTGAATCCCAATGTCCATTCTAGTTCCTCCCAAAACTGCTGCATGGATTTAAAGTCAGAGTCCTGTGCGAGTCAGTCTAATACTTCAACATCATACCCCCTCAACCACATCTTTATAGAGCTTACTTTGTAGGCCAGTCATGCTGGAACAGAAAACATACCTACCAACTGTTCAGGATGGGAAAGAGGACATTTGTTAAATTTGGCCACACCCCCTCATTGAGGGATGGATAGGATGTAACAATATAAACACTTTGAATAGGCAAATGAATCATTTATTAATGTAGATCTGCATGTGACACATCAAAGAGGAACACAGTAGAATGAGGGACAGTGGGACATGGACTCAAAAGAGGGACAGTCCCTCCAAATCAGGGACAGTTGGGAGATATGCTTTTCCAAACTCTTCCCACAAAGTTAAAAGCATACATTTGTCCAAAATATGTGCTATGCTGAATCATTTAGATTTCCATTCACTTAAAATATGTGCCTAGGCTGACACCTAGGCCCCTGTAGCACAACCCCTTCTCCCGCAAACTGTATAGTCGCAGGCAAAATGCAGTCAGGTTAACATTCTTCTGTCTTTCTCCCAGACTCATCCATCAGACCATCAGTTTGGTTGGTCACTTCACAGAACTTAGTTAAACTAGGAACCAGGAATTGTGCAAGGGATGCCAAACCAATATGGCTTGTTAACACTGCGAGATGTCACCTCTGCAGCACTGCTTCTTGGCCAATCAGAGCCATTTGTCATGCATAGCTAATACTAGGCAAAAGCGTGTGGCTATGGCAATCAGGAGCGCAAGTGGGCGCATCCCCAGCCTATCTGAATGGCGCATGCACATCCCGAAGATAATGGGGATGCAGCAGCCGATATTTACATCAAAGAGGGAGCAAGGAAGAAGGTAAGTTTTGCAATGACCCGGGGGAGGGGAGGGGGGGAAGTTTAACACAACGGGGCATCTTGATTTGGGATTCCAGCAACCAGCCCTGAAAACGTTTAGATTCTAGGACCTGACCCATTGTCTTTTGTTCTGCTTTGAGAGCAATCAACACAAAACACAAAGGGTGAACACAAGGTGAGGGCTAAGTGCTGATATGGAGCAGGCAGAGGCAGGCCTGGGACGATAGCAGAGGCCAAGGGCTTTTTTCCGCCAGCCCTCACTAATTAGGCTCTGTAACTTACCTGGCCTGCCTCCAAGTTGCAGGGATTCCTAAACTTTTTAACTTGCTAATGATATCACTCACGGTCTATTATGGAATATTGAGGAAATATGTTTTCTTGCTGTTTTTGTGGCATCTTATTTCATTGTGATTTCTGAGCAAATGAGACATTCTTTCACAATTGTTAGGAGAGCCTAAGTGGATAGGGACTTGATTTTACTCTCTGACTCAAACATCTGAATGTGCCATCACCCAATGGTTAAGGTGTGTGTGTTCCATCACTAAAATCTCAGTATTACCAGCCTGAGGGTGTCCTTTTGTTAATGCACAGTGTTGTCTTTTTGGCAGACTTGATGTAGGGCTTGACAAAACATAGATGGATGCCCACTTCTTGAAAATGTCACTGTTGTGCCAAATTATATCCACTTCTTGATAACCGTCTTTACTATGTTCCATGGTATAGTTAAGATGATGAGATTCCTTTTAATGTGCTGTAAGGTTTGTATGGACTGTAGCGTTTGCTGTAAAATGCAACTTGATGATGATGTCAGTAAAATCAGACTAGAACAGCGGTAATGAGGGTTAATTAGAAGTACCTTAAATGATGTAACTATGTATCATGAGTTTAAATGTGATTGGCAAATTCTGAACACACCACAACCCCCAATAAAACGTATATATAAAACGTAATATTGTTCAGAAATATATACATATGCCGGTGTGTGTGTGTGTATATATATATATATATATATATATATATATATATATATATACCGGTGTGTGTGTGTGTATGTATGTACCAGTGTGTGTGTGTATATGTATACCGGTGTGTGTGTGTGTATGTAATATACCGGTATGTGTGTGTATATATAATATACCAGTATGTGTGTATATATAATATACCGGTATGTGTGTATATATAATATACCGGTATGTGTGTATATATAATATACCGGTATGTGTGTATATACAATATACCGGTATGTGTGTGTATGTAATATACCGGTATGTGTGTGTATATATAATATACCAGTATGTGTGTATATATAATATACCGGTATGTGTGTATATACAATATACCGGTATGTGTGTATATGTAATATACCGGTATGTGTGTATATGTAATATACCGGTATGTGTGTATATGTAATATACCGGTATGTGTGTATATGTAATATACCGGTATGTGTGTATATGTAATATACCGGTATGTGTGTATATATAATATACCGGTATGTGTGTATATATAATATACCGGTATGTGTGTATATATAATATACCGGTATGTGTGTATATATAATATACCGGTATGTGTGTATATATAATATACCGGTATGTGTGTATATATAATATACCGGTATGTGTGTATATATAATATACCGGTATGTGTGTATATATAATATACCGGTATGTGTGTATATATAATATACCGGTATGTGTGTATATACAATATACCGGTATGTGTGTATATACAATATACCGGTATGTGTGTATATACAATATACCGGTATGTATATACAATATACCGGTATGTATGTATAATATACCGGTATGTGTGTATGTATAATATACCGGTATGTGTGTATGTATAATATACCGGTATGTGTGTATATATAATATACCGGTATGTGTGTATGTATAATATACCGGTATGTGTGTATATACAATATACCGGTATGTGTGTATATACAATATACCGGTATGTGTGTATATGTAATATACCGGTATGTGTGTATGTATAATATACCGGTATGTGTGTATATACAATATACCAGTATGTGTGTATATACAATATACCAGTATGTGTGTATATACAATATACCGGTATGTGTGTATGTATAATATACCGGTATGTGTGTATATATAATATACCGGTATGTGTGTATATACAATATACCGGTATGTGTGTATATATAATATACCGGTATGTGTGTATATATAATATACCGGTATGTGTGTATATATAATATACCGGTATGTGTGTATATATAATATACCGGTATGTGTGTGTATATATAATATACCGGTATGTGTGTGTATATATAATATACCGGTATGTGTGTGTATATATAATATACCGGTATGTGTGTGTATATATAATATACCGGTATGTGTGTGTATATATAATATACCGGTATGTGTGTGTATATATAATATACCGGTATGTGTGTAACAGAGAAGCTGCCGTATTGCTTCAGGTGCTCTGTACCCAGAATGCACCTCTCTGGAATTGTGTTGACATTTTGCCATGAAGCATATTGGAAAGCAGACTTAACCCAATGTGCGCAGCTCTCGGCTCGCGCGACATGACTCATTGTTTTTAAACAGTCGGATTTTATGTTTGATTATTATTTAGCAACTGTCAACACTCCCCTTGCACGATGTCGCGTTGCACCAAGCTGTTTTGGAAGCGCAGAAGGCAAACCAATCAGGAATATAGGTCAATGAACTTACAGCGCGCACCTCAAGGCACCATGTTGGCGTTTATTTTTATTTTCGGTTACACATAGGAGTCACTATCAGCAGCAGACTATTTATTATTTTCTCTGTCGCAGGATAAGCAGTGACTCATAAAACCAGCGGATTTCGGTTGACATGCCTCAGCAGAAAAATGGATGAGCTGTTAAATTATAAAGTAACAAAATATTAGATATAGGATTAGGATAAGTTGGGCTTTGTGATAAAAATAACTTCTGTTTCTTAGTAACCGATAAGTCTATGTAACCGGGCTTGTGGGCACACAGTGATGTGCAATTGTGCTGGGCAAACCTGATAGGCTGCTGATTGGTGGTAGGGTACGGGCTAACTAGGAGGAATGCCTAGTGGCGTAAGCAGACCTGTTGTCAGCTTTACCTGGAGGTCTGGTATAAAGTGGACCAAAACCCATGGCTATCAGCCCAGTAATCTATAAGATTCTCGGGCCATTTAATTCCCCCCCCCCCCCCCCCCCGGGGCATCCAAAATCGGGATGTCCTGCTGGGTGAAACCCCCTGGTTGCCCATACACTTACTTCTTTTACAGTCCAACGGCGCATGGAACCACGGCTCATCCCTGCTAGAGGGATCTAGCAGGGCACATGCACACGCCAGGCTTTCATGATTGGCCGGTGTGGGTACGCTCCCTGTTAGAGGGTAGCAGGGGATGCGGCCGCTCACCTTAGACGAAGGCTTAGATGCACTGATGTGAGCGAATCCAAGTGCGCTGATTGGATGAGTGGCTGCACATGCACCGTAGGACCAGGAAGAGGTGAGTTTGTTTTGTGTCCTGCAGGGTCTCACACAGCAGGGCACCACAATTGGGGGCAAGGACCAAAACCCAGGATAGTCAAAATCCTGGGTCTTGGTCCACTTTAAACAGACACAATGAGAATGCAGCATTTACTAGATTACACTTCAAAGCATACTACACCTTCCTGCACATACTCCCAATAGCTTCTAAAGGTTCCTCTGACAACTAAGGCATCCAGACTTTTCAAGACACTCTTAATAGAATGCTGAAGCACTTATTCCAGACTGCACAGGGCTGTACCCCTTGTTTTCACCCTACCTTTTTTATATACCACTAAAACTATCTAAAAACCCCATTATACAAACTTGGTCCCCAGTCATAACACCTGAACCCCCCCAATTCCACTGCTAGACACCAACCCATGGCTGCTGCCACGTCAAGGGATACCAGGATATGCCAGGGGAATAAGGAACATGTATGAATATCCTGGGATGGCGATCCCCCTCCCCAATTTGGTCTAAAATAAGTGTTGGTTCTTTTTATTTTCCTAATAGTGGTCAGCTAAACCAACAAAATCCTGAAGAAACCATCAGTTTATATCACTTAAACCACAATGTTCCAGATGTTCTTTGGGAATTGTAGTTGTTAACATTGTTTTTGACATTGCTGTCGTGTTACTAGAACCTGTAATGCAAGTTGTATGTATAAAGACCTTCATATCTGACCCGCCAGTCATAAATCTGCTTCATGGTGGGTACATTGTATTGGCTGAATCATAGCAGTTCCTCAGCCTGGGATTTGGATCTGGTTTAAGTTAGCTTACACGACACTCTGGAGTTGTTTATAGGTTTGGATTATTGTTGTAGTATATTCTGTAATTACTGGTTACCTTCACTATTCTATTACTAGTACAGTTTTATAGCCTGTGACTTATTATATAAAGTAGGGGGAAGTGTTTAAAAGCAGCTAGGATCTCGAATTGGCTTCTTTATTTTCAACGCCTTGCCTAGAATGGATGAGGACAACCCACATATGCAGAAAGATACAAACTTTCTGAACAATGTTTTCTTACATTTATGTTGAATTCTGCAGCGCCTACAACATTTCATCCTTAAGTCTGTGTGGGGTAAGCCTTTCTTCCTCCTCTTTTGTGTAGGAATTTTCTATAGGGGAAAACCACATAAACATGGCATGGTTGGGTCCTATCACCTTGTGAGGTGTTTTTCTATGTTTCTCTTAAACAGATCTTCTCAAAGCTATAATTCCTGTATGTAGTGTCCTCCGACCCGTTTACTCACCCAGTTTGATGGAAACCTTGTTGGCTTGGGGTTATCTTATGTCTCTTTGTTGAGGGTAGGTCACAAATGGTCCAAGTGATACTTGAGAACCTCTACCTACCCAAATGCCAAACCCTTTACACAGGCTGTCGTCTGTAGTTGGGCATCATAGTAGCTGATATTATGCAGGGGTCTGATTGTAGCAAAATCCTTAGGCAAAGCTGGCACATGCTTGCTAATGAGGGAGCCATTCAGGAGCCACCAAGTGCCTAGAAGGAGGTTGGTTACCACATTTGTGCTTGGGGTGCATTGCTTTGTTTTTGTATATGCTTACCTTGACATGGAGTGAGTACTTTTATCCTAATCTTGTATTTGATTTCTGTATATGTATGAAATCATCCCCAGGGCCTGGTTTATGACTGTTATCTGAAACTTACTATTCTTATTGACATTGTATTGACATGTTATTGGACATAGTGTTCTTAAACTGGCTTGTTTCATTGTGAAATATTTTATTTTGCGATAAAATCGAAAAATCCATATGAATAATTTAGATAGCAGGGGGGGGGGGGGGTTAGTTTGATATATCCTGCAAAAAAATCAAGCCCATGTAAGAACAATCAGGAGTGCTAGGTTTGTACCACTCTTCATTTACTCAACCTTACAGCCTTCTGCTGATAAGAGCAAATGCTTTTACCCAGGGCCGGCTCTAGGTTTGTGGGGGCCCTTGGGCAGGAGAGTCTTAGTGGGCCCCCAAAGTAGTGTGTCACATGATCTGCTGCCACAAATGGGTCATCTTCTGCTGCTAATCGCCCTCCAGCCCTTATTGCCTACCCTATAGCAACCAATTGTCATCTAGTCCTTGTTACATTCTCTATTGCTTTCTCTTACTGCTTGCTCTGCTGCCACTAAAGACGTTCACGCCACCTTCTGAGCTTCCATCAATTGCCCTCCATTCCATGCCACCTTCTCCATTGTTGCTGATCATCCCCTGTTGCTGAGGTCAGCCATGAGCAGGTCTGCACACAACACCCGACATTCGGTGGTTTGGTCCACTGTAAAATAATACCATAGCCAAGTGTGAGCCTAAGTGGGCTAAAGATGCCAGGGCCCCTGGCAATTTACCAGGTTTGTCCTGTGCTGGCGCGGCCTTGCTTTTACTCATCCTACACTGTGCTGAGCAGATATGTAGGTGGTTAATGCTAGTTTTTCCTACTGGGGCCTGGTAAGCAGTTCTCCCCTGTAAGTGGAATGGTATGGTATTTTTTTTTCTTACTGTAAAGGAAAACAACAAGCTTGGTGGGATTTTTGTTAGGGCACATAAAAGGCTGGTACAAAAGATGAGAATGCTTGGACTGGGGGAAACGTGTGCAGATGGGTGGGAAATTGGCTTAATGATCGGAAGCAGAGGGTGGTTATCAATGGTACACACTCAGATTGGGTCACTGTTACTAGTGGAGTACCACAAGGGTCAGTTCTGGGAGCAATTCTCTTCAATATATATATAAATGACATTGGGTATGGGTTAAACAGTAAAGTCTCAATCTTTGCAGATAATACTAAGCTGTGTAAAGTAATTAAAACAAAAGAGGACAGCAGGCAGCTACAAACAGATTTAGATAAATTGGAAGCATGGGCAGTTAAATGGCAAATGAAGTTTAACACAGATAAATGTAAGGTTATGCACATGGGAAGGAGAAATCTGTGTCATGATTACACACTAAAAAAAGAAACACTTGGTAAAACAACAATGGAAAAGGACCTAGGGGTTTTAGTTGACAATAAGCTCAACTGTAGTAATCAATGCCAGGCAGCTGCTGCCAAAGCAAATAGGATCATGGGGTGCATCAGGAGGGGCATAGGTGGTCATGACCAGAGCATCATTTTACCCCTGTACAAGTCACTGGTCAGACCCCATATGGAATACTGTGTACAGTTCTGGGCACCTGTGCTTAAAAAGGACATATCAGAACTGGAGTGCGTTCAAAGAAGGGCAACAAAGTTAATAAAAGGAGTGCGGGGACTAGAGTACCCGGAAAGATTGTCCAAGTTAGGCTTATTTAGTCTAGAAAAAAGACGATTGAGGGGTGATCTAATAACTATGTATAAATATATTCGGGGTCAATACAAAGATCTGTCCCACAATCTATTTATACCCCGGAGTGTAACCATAACCCGGGGGCATCCACTAAGGTTAGAGGAAAGGTGCTTTCTCCACCAACATAGGAGGGGATTCTTCTCTGTAAGAGCAGTGAGACTATGGAACTCGCTGCCAGAGGAGGTAGTAATGAGGGATACATTAAAAATGTTCAAAAGTGGCCTTGATGCCTTCCTGGCATGTAATAACATTTCCGGCTATGGCTACTAGACCACTGGAAGGAGTTAAACAGGCTGAACTGGATGGACTAAAGTCTTTATTCAGCCTTACATACTATGTTACTATGTTACTATGCCCCACTACTCCTGCCACAAGCCTAAAGCGGCATGCTGCGGGGTTAAAGAAATTTACATTGTGTGTAACTTTACTCTCTCTTTAAAGTGAAAGTCCACATTTGATGTCATTTTTTAAAGAGGTTTTTGTGTGCCAAAAGGGTGTCCCCACGGTGCTGAGCTCATCTAGCTCATCAGTTCTGGGAGCAATTCTCTTCAATATATATATAAATGACATTGGGTATGGGTTAAACAGTAAAGTCTCAATCTTTGCAGATAATACTAAGCTGTGTAAAGTAATTAAAACAAAAGAGGACAGCAGGCAGCTACAAACAGATTTAGATAAATTGGAAGCATGGGCAGTTAAATGGCAAATGAAGTTTAACACAGATAAATGTAAGGTTATGCACATGGGAAGGAGAAATCTGTGTCATGATTACACACTAAAAAAAGAAACACTTGGTAAAACAACAATGGAAAAGGACCTAGGGGTTTTAGTTGACAATAAGCTCAACTGTAGTAATCAATGCCAGGCAGCTGCTGCCAAAGCAAATAGGATCATGGGGTGCATCAGGAGGGGCATAGGTGGTCATGACCAGAGCATCATTTTACCCCTGTACAAGTCACTGGTCAGACCCCATATGGAATACTGTGTACAGTTCTGGGCACCTGTGCTTAAAAAGGACATATCAGAACTGGAGTGCGTTCAAAGAAGGGCAACAAAGTTAATAAAAGGAGTGCGGGGACTAGAGTACCCGGAAAGATTGTCCAAGTTAGGCTTATTTAGTCTAGAAAAAAGACGATTGAGGGGTGATCTAATAACTATGTATAAATATATTCGGGGTCAATACAAAGATCTGTCCCACAATCTATTTATACCCCGGAGTGTAACCATAACCCGGGGGCATCCACTAAGGTTAGAGGAAAGGTGCTTTCTCCACCAACATAGGAGGGGATTCTTCTCTGTAAGAGCAGTGAGACTATGGAACTCGCTGCCAGAGGAGGTAGTAATGAGGGATACATTAAAAATGTTCAAAAGTGGCCTTGATGCCTTCCTGGCATGTAATAACATTTCCGGCTATGGCTACTAGACCACTGGAAGGAGTTAAACAGGCTGAACTGGATGGACTAAAGTCTTTATTCAGCCTTACATACTATGTTACTATGTTACTATGCCCCACTACTCCTGCCACAAGCCTAAAGCGGCATGCTGCGGGGTTAAAGAAATTTACATTGTGTGTAACTTTACTCTCTCTTTAAAGTGAAAGTCCACATTTGATGTCATTTTTTAAAGAGGTTTTTGTGTGCCAAAAGGGTGTCCCCACGGTGCTGAGCTCATCTAGTATTTTTCTTTTCTTATGTCATCAAAGGTATGTTTTATGGAAGCAGTTTTCACTACTGGCAACTGTACGCCAAGTCTGTACACCATGGAGAGAAGTGTACACACACAACACTGCTGCTATGGTCAGTACTGAGGTGAGGGAGCTTATGCAACCTTACAAATGCCCAGCGGCAGTGTTCTGTGTGTACAGGACTCACTTATCTCTTCTTGTAGATCTTGGTGAATAGACTAATAGCAACAGATCACTTCTCCCATAAAACACATTGGCTAAAATAAAAAAAACTTGAGGACATCAATTTGGCATACAAAAACATACACTTTCAAAAAGTGGACTTTGCAATTTTTTAACATTAGTCTGCTTTAACACTATGAGATTTCCTATCTATCTATGAGATTAAATGTGATTGACAAATAATCTTGAAAGCTGCCCCACCGTAGATGTCAGCTGCCACCCCATGGAAGGGTTACGGCTTGATTATAGTAGAATGGCAATATTGGGTAGGTCTATCCTCTAGTGGGTGTCCAGCCTTGCTATCAGTATTGAGCTGAAGTGTACACAAATTAGGCGTCTATTTTAATCAAGCTGCAGATGGCAGGATCGGCTTATTGACCGGCTGCCAAAGTTTATTTGTCATTATATATTGCGTCGCCCCTGAAACAGATCTCTGTTTCCCAATTTGAGATTTGAAATGTCTTTGCCAAAAGATTCGTTGCTGTGTGTTCTTTCCCCAATGTAGTAAATCTTCCCTCTCTAGGTTCCTGTTCTGGCTCCTCCACTCTGTGGAGCGGGACTTTCTGCCCCTGTCTTACCCCAGGCCTGGATTACACCAATTCATTCATTAGCTGCTTGTGCCAGATTAGTTTAAGGTGTTGATTCATAATTGGAACAGGGAATTCCATGTGGCAACATGAGTAATGGTTTTATAGAGTAGAGAATGGTAGTCACATGTGTATCGATCCAATTCCTAGGGGGACCATGATTTTATGGTACTCCCAGGCTTTTTCTTGCTTGCCGAAAGAGTTGCTGTTTTCTTATTGGCTAGTCAGCTATGCATATAAATGTGTTTAATTAGCCCGCTGAAAGAGCAGTTATGATGGTTAAAGGGCAATAATAATCTGCAACATCTGACCAGATTTCTTTTCAATATTTTTATTAAATAACGTTTAGAAACAGCAATACAGCAATAACAGAACTGCCTCTATACAATGTAGGTAAAAGTCCAAATCAGTGGCAGTAACAAATCAGAGCATATCCATAATTCAGTTGGTTTGAGATTGTCGTTAAAGTGTAAAATCTTATCAATAATAAATGCACTCATATTCATATTTTGCCCTATTAAAGACCAACTTCAGGCAAATAATAAAAAAACTCTTTACTCCCCTTTTTTTCTTATGCATACCATTGCTCCTAGTCCGAGGCTGCAGCTGTTACCTGATCGCTGAATCCATGTCCCGTCCCACATCCCCCATATCCCTGGCGTTGTGCATGTTCCCATCCCAGCCTATCTAAATGGCTTGGGGTGGGAGCATGTACATGCTGCATGGAATGCGCCAGTGCACACTCATTGTAAACAATCAGAGCAGTTTGCCGAAGGGGTAGTCTTCAACTAGTCTTCTAATCTGACTCAAAAATCTGGTTAAAAACTGGAGCTGGTTACAAGGATGGCCATCCCAAATCATGATCCCTGGGAGGTTAAAGGTTAAAGTGTTGATAAGGAAATCCAGCAGCAGAAAGGTTAAAGGTTGAAATTTTTGACTAGAGAAAAATCCCCATATTCTTAGTATACAGTACATCCTGCTCCAAATCTAATACTTACATTTGGGATATACTCCGCCAGATGGAGCTGGACTGCAGAGACATCGAAAATAGGCTCCTCCCGGCCCCTCAAATACCCAGGGACCTCCCACAAATCCCCAGAATTTCTCTGCAGTCTGGCTGCGAAGGACGAGAAATTGTCTCTCTACTCGCAGGTGAGCGGGGTTATTAACCTGCGGCCCTGTAGGACTATTCCCACCCGTTCCACTAGTAATATGCCTCCCAGCCTTGGCTGCGCTGGTCTGGTGAAGGTAGGCAGCACCGCTGTCAGGTGCTTAGGAGCGCTGCTCCACCGCAATCCGCCACCAAAGGGTAGGCGGTTCAGGCTTATGGTGAGACTCTATGGGATGCCCCTCCCGCGCTATTGCCCCTTGCCCCTGTCTATCGGTGGGCCCTATTTAAGTGGCCGCCGTCCTCCCTCATCCTCCTTATAGTCTTCGGGGGAAAATGGGGGGGGGGGGTGTGTATGTGTATAGATATGTAGGTTATGCAGTCTGTGCTTTCACCTTTCACATGTCTTTATTCTTGTGTCAGCCGCTGCGCACTGACTTGCTTCAGTGCTTGGCGGTGGAATTACCTCAGGCGCTGGTGCGCCATCATTGGCTGTTGGCCTTCTGGCTTCGTGCTCTTCGGGGGGGGGGGGGGGGGCTGTCTTTGGCACCTTCCGCGTCATCGCTATTACTGGCCTGCTCCTCGAGGTATACCGACTCCATCTTTTCTGACTTGGTTGGCCTATGCGCGACGGACTCCTACCTACCGCGGTCCGTAAGTGCCCTCGTGGGCGGCTTTATTTGCTTCACTTTTGTTACGATGTACTTAAGGTCTTGTCTGCTTATGTCTTTGTTGTTAGGGTTGCTATATAGCGTTATTCCCTATCGGCGTATAACGCCGCTATAATCGCCATATGGAGGCATCTCAGGATAATGTTACCGGGGTCCCTTTGGGACAAGACCGGCTGTGCGTAGCGTGTGGGCAGCCTCATGCTGACGCTGACAAGGCGCGGGTCTGTGTACCCTGTGCTGAGCAGGTTCTTGCATTGCAATCTGGTCTGCCAGTGGCTGCACCTCGTTTCACTTCACCTACTCCCCCAAGCTTAAATCTCACTCCTACTGAGCTGCATACTAGTGGGGATTCTCAGCCTGATGTGTCTTCTAGACTGGCTACTGTTGAACAGATTATTGCTAAGTCCTTAGCGCATAAGGCCCATGCTAAGAAGCGGCACTTGACGCCTAATGTCACTGTTTTCCCTATGGGAACTGAGGAGTTTACGAATCTGTGTGGCTATACCCCGTCTGATCTAGGGGAGCTCTTTTCTGACTCAGGCTCATCTGAGGAGAGATCAAGGGGTCATGACGATTCTGGCTCTGACCCCTGGGCCCCGGATGACACTGACAGATTATTGACCCAGGTTTTTGAGGTTCTGTCTATCTCTCTCCCTGTTGAGGCTCCCAGGCAAAGGGGAGCTTTTCCATACAGCAAAATCACGTTTGGAATTCCCAGAGCAGGCACATTTCCATAACCTTGTGCTCAAGGAATGGGAGCGCCCCAGTAAACTTCCCGGGGTTCGAAAGATTTGGGATAGGAAGTATCCCTTTCCTGCTGAGGTGGTTAAATGTTGGTCATCCCCCCCCCCCCGAGGTGGATGCCCCGATCCTAGGGCTATCTAACACCTCTGTCATGCATTCCCCTGATTCTACTACCCTGCGGGATGCTGAGGACCGGTGCATTGACCAGCTGGCATCCCACGCCTTTGCATGTGCAGGGACGGCGCTGCGCCCGGTCTGTGCCTCTGCCATTACTGCTGTGGCCACTAGAACCCTTATCAGAAATATGCTTGATAGTGCCCCTGATGATTTGCCTTGTGAGGTGTTTAATGCACTCTCCAGTTGTGATGTTTTTGTAAATTTGTAAATATACGCCGCTCGGTTTGGCTGCGCCAGTGGGCTGCTGACAACGCTGCCGAGAAGGCCCTCACTGGGTTTCCCTTTAAAGGACTGTGTCTGTTTGGAGACCGCCTGGACTTTTTTGTATACAGTACATCCTGCTCCAACCCACCCTTGGTTTGCATTTTCTTGGATCCCCTGTATGGTGATTGTTATCATTATTATAGTTGATAGTTTGGATTGTTTAATTCTCCCGGCTTCTCCTTAACTGCTTTTCAATGCTGTCTCTGCAGTCCAGCGCCATCTGGCGGAGTATATCCCAACTGTAAGTATTAGATTTGGAGCAGGACGTACTGTATACTCATTGTAAATACTAATATACTAATATATACTAATATATACTAATACTAATTGTATTATCTCAGCCATTTCTGCTTCAATTTAAAAACAGAAAACCATTTAGGACAGAGCCCAACGCCATGATGTAACAATTACCTTTGCCTACAGTAGCACTTTAATCTACAGCTCAGCTGCAAGCATTATTATTATATACATAAGAGCCCCCCTTTGTCTTCTATAGAGTATTAATAATGCTCACCTGACTCTGTAATGCTGTATGATGTGCCTGGGCAGCTGTAGATGCCACATTTATTGAAGGAGCTCTGAACCTTGGTGCTGAGATGAGCCCATGGAAGAGTAGTTCAGCTGCTATCATGGCAGGATTGCAGGGCACAACAGATGAAGCCTGTGATTTAGCTGCTGGCTTCACTTGTTTACTTTAACAGAAAATTCTTGGATATCATTGGTAATAGCCTAGATCAAAAACACCTGAGCTTCTTGTGCCAGTGACACCCTTCTGATCCCATTTACACCCGTCCTGCAGATCCCCCCCCCCAGTGATTTGCCCTCTTGGAGTTGTTGAATTCTAGTCCACAGTCCAACTTCTGAGATCTAAAACTAGCCTTGTATTGTCATCACGTTCAGCCTGGCCTGATCTAGACCAAGAAATATGAGTATGCAGCAGCGCCGGTAAATAGATTGCTCTGGCTCATTAATATTTCAGAGAATTTTTATTTACTCTGTTCAGTTGTGGTTCCTGGATATTCTTCAGCAATTTAAAGGCAACCTTGATCCATTCATATTAGTCCCTTCCCTTGAATTAACTTGTCACCGAATATCGTAAAAAAAAAAAGACATACCTAGAAACTGTATCACCCATTTTAGCTTTGATATGGACTGGGTTGGATCATGGTGGTGCGATTCATTGGATTAAGCTAGATAGGATTCTGCACACACCTTATGGCTTTTTGGGGAGCATTTGTATAATTTTTGGTCCGCAGGTAAAGTATGGTTGGTTAGGCTGGCAACCAAATGTTAGATATGTGAATACACAAAAACTACCAGATATTAGCAATCTACTTATTCTGTAGCACATATATTAGTCTTTGGGGAGTGCTCCTTTAAGATGGAGCGCCTCGAAGATTATTTTCTACATTGTTTGCTTATATTACATGATGTAGCACTTGGTGCTTAATATCCCTCTGCGTTCCACGAGTTGAAACGCATGGTATGCTGGCACTTCCGGGCTAATGCAGGCGGGCTGCCTGGTGCGCTCCATAAGTTGGAGCGCACGGGGTGTCAGCTCCGGATCGCGTGGTGACGTAACTTTTAGTGTTGGGCTCTGTACGATTTTTAATTGGCTGAGCAGGGCTTGACGCACTTCCGGCTCTGTGCGTTTCACAGCGTGGGAGCGCGTTGATGTAGTTTCCTGTTTAGGTGAAGATCACTTGGCCTCATGCGTTCCACAGTCCGGGAGCGTCTCGTTACCACTTCCGGTTTGGGGTAAAAGAACTCTGCGGGTGTCTACATGTAGGTTAGTTTATGTATTGTAATTAAAGAAATAAGATTCTTTTTGAATGTTTTTATAATATGCCTGGGTGAAAACTAAATAGGAACCATTGCGCATTAGATACATGAACGCTATGTGGCTCTATTACTTCCGGGTCCCGCAGCTGCACTTGATGGCCCGTTAGGCTGATAGGATTGCTATAAATGGAGTAGGATTTTTGGGCTGATCATCCTAGTCAAAGCCCCTTGAGGGTGAAACGTGTTGGAGGAGTTAGCTTTTAAATCTGGATTGGAATACACGCTGCCTTGGATACCTGTGTGGTGAGAACTACCATGGAAAATGGAGCTGTATTTTAACTCTGCTTACTTTTAACGATTGTTTGTGAGTGCATTTTCATCTTATTAAAAACCATCGTTTATTTTTAGACATATTGCACTATATTTGTTTTTATTTTTGTATGGTCCTTCACTTTAAACCTTTATGGTGGAGTCCCTGATGAGAACAGAGTTCTGGAATAAGAGGGAGTTGTTCTTCCCTGACAATTATATGCTTTAAATTCGATCTGTTGAAAGCATTTCTTTTGGTGATGAGTTGGAGTGAATATGATGGAGACCAGGATACAATCTGAATGACCTCATCTGTGTTTTGCCTATTAATATTGGCTGTCCGGTAAGAGGCTTGATTACTTGGTGGTGGATAACTTAGCCTAAGAAGAACACGTGTGGATTGATTTGTACCACTGTGGACTTTTTGATAGCTCTGTGTAAATTTGGATATATACAATTTGTAAATTTTGGTAGGAAGTGGAATCCTACATGTCACACGTCGAGCTGTACTTTTCTAAATCTTAACATAGCTTTGAGCAGCGCGGTATTATACATATGTACATATTCTGCAGCATGGTGGCCAAATGATGAGCAATGACTAAGGGTGCAGGCTTGGCTGGCCTTTGAGACGTGCAAGTTGTGTGGTCGAACAGGACTTCATCTTCAAAGCTCTTAGCTGGCTCAGCAGCTCTTTTCCCACCTCCTACCCTCTTAAAAAAATCCTTTATTATTTCCTTTACTTTTTTTAGCTTATTTTTTTTTCTCTTTTCCTTCTTCTTGTCTGTTCTTTTCTCAGTATCTCTCTTTTTACACATCAGTCTTTCTTTCTCTCCTTCTGTATCCCTTTCTTTTTCATTTTTATTTCACATTATCCTTAACTTTCACTAATTATCCCTAACCCTCCTTCTCATTCACTTTTCCACATTTGCTGTCCCTTGCTTCCACATTTCTTCAGCCTTTTTTTTTTCCTCTTCCTGCTTTTATCTGCTCTTTTTCTTGCCCTAGTCATCATTCTACCTAATTTCTATGTCCAATCCAATCTGTTTTTCCCATCTTCCCTGTATCTCTCTCTCTCGTCTGTGTTCACTATCTCCATTTCTTGTCAAGGTCCTTCGGTCATTCTGTCTTCACCTTACCCGTGCCTTCTCTCTCTATATATTCCCAGTATGTCACACACCCCGCTTCCGAATATTCATGACACCTGGGTAACTGCCCTGTAGAGGGCGATCTTGCAGAGAAGACAAGAAAAAAAAGAGCCCCTCCTGGCCCATAAATACCTGGGACCTCCCACCATTCCCCAGTCTGTCGTCTCTGCAGTCGGCGAGCAAGTCAGAAGATAGTTGTCTCCTCCTTGCAGGTAGCCGGGATAACCCCCCGGCCTTTTGTTTCTATTGCTGCCTGAACCTTTTTTAATTTAAACTATAGCAGTATGCCTCCCAGCCTAGGCTGAAGGTCCAGGCAATTGTAGGCTGCACCTTATGGTGTATATGGGAGCTTGCCTCCCCCGTGAGACCCCATAAAAAGGGGTAGGCGGTGTCCGGGTTGGTGATCCCGGCTTGGGATGCCCCGTCCCTCTTACCCTTTCACCTATTGGTGTGGGTTCTCCCCCCTACTGTGTCCCTCTGTGCCCCTTGGGGGGGGGGAGGCCTTTTCTCCTGTGGGTTGTTTTACTTTATTTGGGGGAAAAGGTGTGTGAATTGTGTGTGTGTTTGTATGTGTTTTTGCGCCGTTGTTGCTGGGCCGGTTTCACTTTTCAACAGGTGCTCATTGTGGCTCCAGCCGCGCCAGCCTTTGAGTTTGATGATTATAATTTCCTTGACTGGTCTGATTATTCCCCACTAGAAGAGGGGGAATTATTTGAGGATTCTGAGGGTTCTGACAATCAGCAGTTTGTTGGTGCTGATACTGAGCAAGGGCAGGGGGATGCTGTGGATACCCCGAAGGTCTTGGCTCACCTTTTTGAGGTTCTGGCAATTTCTCCTCCTGAGGAGGCCGCTCCTCAAAAAGGGGAATTTTTTGGGACTTCCAAGCAGCGCCTGGAGTTCCCAAATCAAAAGCATTTTGATGGCATTATTCTTAAGGAATGGGAGAAGCCTCAGCTTCCAGGTATTCCTCAAGGTTGGGATAAAAAGGTATCCCTTTCCGGTGGACGTGGTAAAACGGTGGTCGTCCCCTCCCGAGGTGGATGCCCCGGTGCTCGGGTTATCCAATACTTCTGTTTTGCATTCTCCTGACTCCACCACTCTCAAAGATGGTGAGGATAAACGCATTGATCAGATGGCTTGCCACGCATTTGCTAGTGTTGGTTCAGCCTTGCGGCCTGTTTGTGCTTTGGCGCTTTTGGCAGTGGCTACCAGGTCTGTGGTTAGAGACCTGTTGAGTACCTCCAGGCTTGACCCGGCTAGTGATGAGTTCGCCGCCCTTAAGCGGTGTGAATTGTTCATGTCCTTTGTGCTTGCCGCCTTGGATGACACCATGGTCATGTGTGGTAGAACCTCGGCCTTGCTTGTAGCTATTCGGCGGTCGGTATGGTTGAGCCAGTGGGCGGCTGATTTTGTGGCCAAAAAGTCACTTACAGTACTTCCCTTTGTGGGATTACGGCTCTTTGGAGAAAGATTAGATTCTGTCACGAAAGGAGGGAAGTTACCTCAGCGTAAGAGGCAACGTCATCCCTTTCGGGGGGCGGCCTCCTTTAACCCTTCCTTTCGTGGTGCCAGAACTGGCAGAGTTTTGGCCTTCTCTACCCTCAGAGGTGATTCCTGGAGTAGAGGCAGAGGTCGTGCCTGTCCAGGTCACAATTGGAGTTCCAAACCCAAGCCCGCTGCTAAGCCAGCTCAGCAATGAGGGGGCGCCCTCACCCTTGCGGGTGGGGGGGCGGCTGCGGCACTTCTTCCAGGTCTGGGACCAGGAGGTCTCAGACAAATAGATTCTGGAAGTGGTGTCTTCTGGTTACAAGCTGGAATTCGAGATCCGGCCTCCTCCCAGATTCTTCAGGTCTCGAGTGCCTTCGGATCCACTGGCCGCACAGGGGCTCCGGGCGGCAGTAAGTTATCTGCTGGACACGGCTGTCATTTGCCCAGTGCCTTTCGCGGTAAGGGGCTTGGGACTCTATTCCAATCTATTCACGGTGCCCATGAAGGACGGCACCATTCGACCCATTTTGGATCTGAAGCTCCTCAATCGGTTTATCCGCTTCAGGAAGTTTCGCATGGAAACCTTGCGGTCAGCCATCGATTCTCTTCGTCAGGGGGACTTCATGATGTCCATAGACATCAGGGATGCTTATCTGCATGTACCTGTCTTCCTGGCACACCAGAGATTCCTCAGGTTCATGGTGGAAGATCAGCATTTTCAGTTTGTGGCCCTTCCATTCGGGCTTACCTCGGCTCCGAGGGTGTTCACCAAGGTATTGGCGGGGGTGATGGCCCTCCTCAGAGTCCAGGGCATTCGCATTGTACCATACCTGGACGACCTTCTCATTTTGGCTTCCTCTCTCAGCCAAGCGAAGCTAGACACCAGAGTGGTGGTATCCACGCTGGAGAGGTTCGGTTGGGTGATCAACTATTCCAAGTCCTCCCTATCCCCGTCCAGGGAGGTTTCGTTTCTGGCCATGACTCTGGATGCCTTTCAGGCCAGGGTGTTCCTTCCTCAGCCCAAGATTCTTCTGATCCAAGATTTGGTTCGGCTTCTGCTTTCGAATCCTCGCCCGTCTATCCCGCTAGGGATGAGATTGGTAGGTCTGATGGTGGCTTCATTTGAGGCAGTCCCTTTTGCCCAGTTTCACATGAGGATGCTTCAGCTCCATCTTCTAGCGACTTGGGACAAGTGTCCGCTGTCATTGGATCAGTCTTGTCTGCTGTCTCCCCGGGCTCAGCAGTCCCTTCAGTGGTGGCTAGTGTCAAGCAATCTGTTGAAGGGCAGATCCTTTCTGACCCCTTGTTGGTAAACGGTCACCACGGACGCCAGCCTGTCGGGCTGGGGGGGGCTTCTGGAGGGAACATCAGTTCCAGGGGTTATGGGGGCCTCGGGAGGCTCATACCCCTATCAACGTTTTGGAGCTACGGACCATTTGCTTGGTTCTGTCTCGCTTGACTCTTCTATTGCAGGGATTGCCAGTTCAAGTCCAATCGGACGGCGGTCACTTAATTGGACGGCGAGGGACTCGCAGCAGGAGTGCCCTCAGGGAGGTATCTCTGATCCTTGTTTGGGCAGAGAGCAATGTCCCATGCATCTCAGCCATTTACATCCCGGGAGTGGAGAACACAAAGGCGGATTCCCTGAGCAGGAGATCCTCTCGCCGAGGAGAATGGTCTCTCAGTTCCAAGGTATTCCAGTCCCTTTGTCAGCCTCTCGTCACAATCACAAGCTTCCTGCCTTTGTGTCTCTGTCTCAGGATCCTCTGGCCCTGGCAGTGGATGCCATGTCCCTGGCTTGGAGGGAACTGGGGTTTCTGTACCTGTTTCCCCCCTTTCTCCATGGTGGGCAAAGTGGTGCGCAAGCTGACTCTAAAAGGGGCACCAGCAATTCTGGTGGCTCCAAGGTGGCCAAGACGAGTGTGGTTCGCAGACGTCGTGCGGCTAGCAGTAGATCAGTTTTATCTCTCTCTTCTTCCGGACCTTATCACCCAGGGTCAGCTACGCTACCCCAATTTACCAACGCTGGCTTTGACGACGTGGCTGCTGAAACCTCCATCTTAAAGGAGGAAAGTCTTTCTGATGCGGTGGTTCGGACTCTTGTTAGAGCTAGGAGGAGATCTTCCTCTAACGTCTACTATAGCACTTGGAGGTCTTATATTAACTGGTGCGAGGCTAGGGCCTTGCCTTGTAGGGTGTTTTCTATTCCCAGAATTCTGGAGTTTCTTCAACATGGTCTGGACTCGGGGTTCCAGCTTAGTACTTTGAAGGGGCAGGTTTCTGCCCTGGCGGTTTTCTTTCAAAGGTCTTTTGCACTTCATCCCCTGGTTAAGACATTTTTCCAGGGGGTTACTCATGTGCGGCCTCCTAGAAAGCCCTTGCTGCCGTTTTGGGATTTAAACTTGGTTCTGTCGGCTCTCCAGGGGCCCCCTTTTGAGCCGGTGCATGATATTACTCTTTCTCTGCTCACTCAGAAAGTTGCCTTTTTGGTGGCTATTACCTCTGTTCGACGTGTCTCTGAGTTGGCGGCCTTGTCTATTCAGGCTCCTTATTTTGAGAGGCACCTGGACAAGGTAGTTTTCCGCTTTAAGCCGGATTTCCTTCCTAAGGTGGTTTCGGCCTTCCACCTCAATCAGGATGTAGTTCTCCCTTCCTTGTGTCCTAAGCCTAGTAATGACAAGGAGAGGACCTTACATTCTTTGGATGCGGTTCGATGTGTGAAATATTATTTGGTGGCTACTTCTCCTTTTCGTAAAACGGACGCCTTTTTCATGGTGCCCTCCGGGCCCAGGAAAGGTCTGGCGCCCGCTAAGTCTTCCATTAGTAAATGGATTCGACAGGCCATTGTTGGTGCCTATTCTGCCAAGGGGAAGGTTCCCCCTTTTCATGTTACTGCTCATTCTACTTGTGCTGTTGGAGCATCTTGGGCTTTTCAGCACCAGGCTTCTGTTGAACAAGTTTGTAAGGCTGCTACTTGGTCTTCTGTTCATACTTTTTCCAAGTTTTATAAGGTTGATGTGCGGGCCTCAGCGGATGCTGTTTTTGGCCGCAAAGTTCTGCAAGCTGCAGTAGTTTAAGTTTGCATTATTGCCTTTTTGGGATCCCCACCCATTATGGGCACTGCTATTGGATGTCCCAAGTGTCATGAATATTCGGAAGCGGGGTGTGTGACATACTGGGAATAATACCATTTTGTGATTATTCACCTGTAAAATGGTTATTACAAGTATGTCACACACCCCGCTTCATCTGGCCCTTTTTTGGTTTTCTGGGATCCTTTATATGGTGAACCTTTTTCTTTGCTGTTTACATTTGGCTCTTCCTGGTCCCTTTACTGCTCTCTTATACTGGTGGGTATTTATGGGCCAGGAGGGGCTCCTTTTTTTCATGTCATCTCTGCAAGATCGCCCTCTACAGGACAGTTACCCAAGTGCCATGAATATTTGGAAGCGGGGTGTGTGACATACTTGTAATAACCATTTTACAGGTGAGTAATCACAAAATGGTATTTTTCTACCTTCAGTTCTTCGTTGCCTACATTCCTGCTTTTTTTCTCTCTCATTTTTTTCCCATCCATCGCTTTGTCTCCCTCTTTTCTGTATTTTCTCTGTCTCTCCCTGTTCTCTCCATCTCTCTCCCCTTGAGACTGTATGAGTGTGTCTTGGGCACACCATCCTGAAATTTTGCACAGGGTGAAGGTTTACCACAATGCTGGCCCTGTATCATATATGCTGGTAGGGTAATTGGTTCCAGGTTCATTGCAGGCAGGGGTATAAAGGGCCAAATAAACTTGCTTGTTTTCATGACTTAAACACCAGGTATTGCTGTACATAAAAGGAAAATAGCTACTAGGAGACAGGGTTGTTTCTAGGAAGGGGCCAAGGCCATTGGTGGCGCCATTATTGGAGCCATCCTGTTTTCTGATTTTAAGTCCGGGCAACTGCTAGCAGTGCAGGCCATAAGAAAAGCCCTGCGTCCTGCTTTATAGGGCTCCGTCATAGGGAGGGGGTGCTGCCTGCTGCTGAAGTAGATGCACAGCATGGTACATACCTGTATGGGACGGCATCAACACCATCAGTGCCTTGCTAGGAGTTATTAAGGGAGGTCATACTGACATAAGCAGGGGTGCTGGCAAGTTTTCCTAGGCATTGGCTAAAGATGTGTTGTCTCTGTACATCTGGGGCCCTGTAAATGTCCTGTCATTACTTGATAGGTTCTATAAAATGTTTTTTTTTTAGTAAATTGTCTCTATTTTTACTTGCGTTCCTGCCAAATGCACACAAGAAACCTTGACCAGTGGTTCTACATATAAAGTTGAAGCAGGACATAGCCCCTGCTGATATGCCTTTCTTAGGGTGTATAACTAGAAATGGATCATTTCGTTTTTCGAATCGTCCTGGAACACTGTTTTTTTTTTTTTTATGTCCCTCTCTGTAAGATGGCAAATGATCAGTCATTGCATTGGTGTGGCAGTGACATCATTGCCACACACAACAATGACAATGAATGGAGGAGGCGGGGCTTTACAGCTAAAACAGGCATTAGAGTGAAGCAGGAGCATTGGCAAAAGGTTCTCTTCATGGGGGGAGCAATTCAAATGATGCTAGTTAAAAATGTGGGTTTTGGTCCGCTTTAAATCTAAGGGAAGCACAATCACCATAATTACTTTCTTTTTTAACATGTAACATCCCTATGGGGGGGAGGGCTGATCTAATTTGCTAATCTAGAACTGGAAACATATAATTACATAGCTATGGTCCTCAAGTTCCAGCCTTGTCAACGACCTTGAAATTTTGGTCCATGTGATTTTTAAAAAAACATAAATTGAAGCAGAGTATCAAAGTAAAAGCCAAAAAATTGTTTCATAAAAGTTATATTGATCCAAGTGCTCTCTTAGATGCATTTTGTTTCTTTTTGGACTGTAGTGTCCCTTAAGGTGGCTGCTCTAAATGACTGGTGTTTCTGCTAATGACATGATAAAATGTTGGTCTAGCCAGAGCTGATGACCTTGTGCACCTATCTTTGTATTCTTATCAGCCTTATGGACCAGTGCAATGTGTTTCATACAAGCAGCAAAATGTTTGAATAGCTGAGCCAATAATGATTAATTGTCTAGCTTTCATTCATAGTCTGCAGGTTTGCTTCTCGGCTTGAGGTCTTGATATTAGCTAGCACTCTTAATTTGCAGCTTTGGGTTTGAGATACAGTAAGAGCTGTTGTGTGCATCCACTTATCCACTCCTGCACATGGCCTTCAGCATCATAGCCTCAGCCACGGAATGTGTTATCGAGCAACTGGAAAGCACATTGGGGTGGTGCTCTGCAGCTTGTGGGCTGATTAAACGCACAGGCTGAGTGTTTATATTGACTCTCTACTAAAACTCAAACATTACCTCCATGATGCACCTAGCCTACCACCTCTGGCCTTCAACCTTACACTTGATTCCATTGGTCTTCAACCACACACTCTGTACTGCCCTGCTTGGGAGCCACATAGGGCTTGTATACCCTTGCTATGTGACTCACTGGCTGTCTGCTGGGCCAGTACATCTCCAAAGGTCTATCACTATGTTGTGACTGAGAATGTTTGTGGTATGGTCACTGCTGTGCATTGGGTTAATACAGAGGCAGACATACATAATTTACATTACTTATTCAGTCTCCTCTCAATGTGGCTCCTATGGTAAGAAATGTTGGGGGCTCCTGATCTGCATAATGCGAAAGGGACTGTCCAGGCAAAAATAAAGTTTAGATTCTTACCTATAGTCCTGCGCAGCTGATCACCCTATTCTGGAAGTTTGAAACTTGCCTCCACCAGAGATCTAGACCGTGCCATCCCCACTCACAACCACGGCTCTGAGGTTCTCCTTACATATATCATGGAGACTTGCATATCCGCTCCATTCATTTCAATGCAGGGGATGCTGCCTCCTTTGTAGTGAATGGAGCAGGCATTAGCCATCAATGTGGCTAACGCAAGGGGATAGTGAGGACGAGATTGTGGACACTGATCAGTTTCAAACTATAGGTATCGGGCAAGTCAGACTATTTTTTTTTAAGGGGGGGATTTTAAGCTATGTACCCTGACTTGGTGAATCGGCTCAAGAGCCACCAGTGCAGTTTTCACTTTCTGGTGGTGACACTGGACTGGTACCACCCACCAAAAGGAATTTTTACGGGGGCTACATTATTTTATCTAATTATGCAGTGTGCCTTATCTGTGTATGATTCATTGAGCACCGAGCCTGTGTAAAGGGCTAAAACAAAGTGCTGGAGCTGTTAGCACCATGCAAACCTGGGCATGGGTCCCACCATGTGGGCCAGTACAAGCCTGTAATTCAGCAACTCAGCTGACCCTCTCACATGAACTCCTCTGTATGGGTCATTTGTTTGTTTGACGTACATTGCACTGTATAAAAATGCCATCAGCAAGCAACATAAACTAGGTGAAGCTAGGTGCTTATTGGTTGTTTTCAAATCTCACATGTACTGTATGTATATATATATATATATATATATATATATATATATATATATTCAGTTTAATTAGATGTGAACAAATTGCCATGTGACTCTTTGAATAGAAATGTTGAGGTGCCAGCTGAGCTTAGATAATCTTCCTGTATACATATACACATACAAAAGGAAGCTCTGGAGTTCAGTATACAGAAGAGAAAAATAAGATCATATCTCTCTAACCCTACGTTGCACTCCAATAACAAAAGGGCCAACAGAAGGCGGCGTATTGGCAAGCAGTACACCCATCCTATGTTGCCTTAGGCTATGCTGACACTGTTGCACTAAGCAGAGGCATTTTCTGATGGATTTTAGCTTTGCCCGTAATGCATTATAGCAAAATATGCTTTTGATGTGGTTTTGTTTCTGAACAGTAAGTACCATACTAAAATCTATTGCAAAGGAAGCAGAAAGCAGGGACTGGCCATTGGCCACTTTTAGTGTTACATCGCATTGCTAAGTGGAACTGGCCAAATGAAAATAATGGGCAATGTTTTCCCTTGCGTTATGACTGCAATGCACAATGCAGCGCAAATGGTTAGGTGGTGTTGAACCTGGAGATCAGCTTAGGTTTAGGGAATCATCATGGGGGTTATCTTTTGCTGTAAACAACCATCTTTAAAGCTGACATGGAATTAAAGTTATGTTTTTGGACACTACTATATAAACCATATTTCAAACTTATCATGCATGCCACAACAAAATTAGAATGGAACGATGTTCCAAAATGCTCATCCAAGCCAAAATCTAGTACAGGAACCCAACTGGAAAAGCAAGGGAAAGTACAAAAACACAGCAGTTGCCCTCAGTGAAAACTAGGTCATTCTAAAAGTAGATCTAAAGTCTTAAAGGTTTTTTAGGTTCTCCAAAGTGGGGGCTAAAATACTCACCAGTTCCAGGATTCAGCAGTGTGGGTCAGCTGCGGCTAGGGCCAGCTTGAAATATATCACTGCAGAGAAGCTCATCATCTGCTCATGACTGCTAGCAAACTCGTCTGGCTTGCCACATACACATGCACCATCAGCCACACACTGTGCTGACAAACCCAGAAGGGGAACTCTTTATCACATTGCCCAGAACACTCAGAATGCCCCTGGTGGTTTTGCAGTCCTAAAATGCTTTCAGCCACTTGAGGTATTTATTTTACTACAACATTGCTCCACATTTCCATGCAGTAGTCTCGACCATCTGATATATGTACCTGACCGGTATAAGCATTCAATATATCCAAAATATGTAAACGGACACTGCAATGCTACATAAAAAAAAAAATACTATACCATTTATTTGTACGCTAATTTCAATAAAAAAAAAAAAAAATTAGAATTGAACAGTACAGTAATTTTTTCTACTGATTAAATATCCTCAGATCTTTTTGGAGCCCTGGGCTGTTCCTATCAACTCTGTGTCAGACATATATGCAAAGTATTATTTACAGTAGCTATTTGGTGATAGTAGATAAGTGTATTCTGATACATAATATATCAATGCAGTTCTTCCAGAGTGATCCTGGGCCTCTTGGATGCTTCTCTAATTAGTGTTCTCCTGGCCTGGGCTGCCAGTTTAGATGGAAGGCCATATCTTGGTAGTTTGGCAGCGCTCTGTGAGATGTTCAGAGATGGGGCCATTTTTTATAACCTAACCCTGCAATACACTTTACCAGACTTGTATCCCTGAGCTGTCTGGTGTGTTCCTTGGATTTCATGATGCTGTTTGTTCACTTGCTGTGTTTTATGCATCTGTGGTATATGGTATGTTCTTTATATGGATGGTATATTCTCTATCAATCCTCTGAGGCCTTCACCAAACAGCTGTTCAACTAAGAATAAATTACACACAGGTGGACACTTTACTAATAGGTGACTTCTGAAGATAATGGTCACACGCATTTTTATAGGGGTATCAGAATATGGGGGATAGGGGGACTAAGTACTTTAGTGCACCACATTTAAAGTGGACCAATCACCAGTATTTTGACTATCCTGATGACTGGTCCCTGCCCTGGGGGCATCCCAATGCTGTTGGATACAACTAGAAGACTTAACACTGAAACGGCAGACACAAATGGTACTTCCTTTTCCTGTACGTGATGCCCCCTGACCTCAGTCTTTGCATGCGCATCTCTTATAGTTACACCCCTGCGTGCATTCCAGACAATTCATAATAAAAAAACTCACCTGCCTACCAGCATCCTCAATCCCTTTTAGTACTGTGGGCTGAACCAGTCCTGTTGCTGCAAAGCCATTTTTCAGCCCCCTGGCAGGCATATATGGATGCTTACAGATGATAAAATAGTGGTGGATGCTGTCTGCATGGCCAGAATGGTAAGGCTACATTGACACCTGTCCGTTTGCGGCTGGGATTCTGTTTTGTATTTTTCTGTCCACGTTTTTATTTGCGTTTGTGTCTGTGTGTTTTATTATATGTTTCAATGGATGCGTTTGCGGCCTGGACGCAGCAGGCAGGACTTTATGCGGCCGCATTCTTCCCCTCTCTGCTGCATTGGAGAGGTGTGAAAGGGTCCATAGAGGTGCCATTGAAGGATATTTTTTGAGGTATCGCTGCATCTGCCGTGAACGCAGAAACCTATGTGGTACCGGACAGGTGTGAAAGCATGCCCCACGTGTTCCGTAGTGTCTAGTACCACTTCTTTAGGGAGATAAAGGGGCCTAATTATTGATTTTTAACACTATATAAATTGCTATTAATCTAATATATGCTGGAAGTGGTTCTCTGGTTCTGTAGGTCTTATATTATCATATTCACTTGGATTCACTGACTTTGCATTACAGCTTTTTTAGTGCAACATAAGGGTTGTTACATTTGGACACTTTGTGCCTTGCAGCAAGTGTTATAATGTGCAACAGGGGTCCTACGTTTTCCGCTACAACATTTTGCAGATTGCCAATCCAGAGCCATATTAATAGGTATTCAATTAGCTCTTACACTTAACAGGGCTGCACCACTCATCCCAGACAAGCAGACTTCAAGCAGAGGTGAAAAGTGCCTTATATTAACCTGCGGTTCACAACTCAGACTTGGCGAGCCTACACTGCAAAATGGGAAGACTGTGGTGTAATGATTACCTATGGTGTCCCATTTGTTTTCCAAGGCCGATAGCTTGTTTAAACGCTCATACCTGTAAATATTTAATTAGAGGATGTGGGTTTTCCTGAAGATATTTTTGGGCATTGCATTAGGATGTGCATTAAGATATGTGTAGTAAATGCATTTTGGACATCTTGGTTGCTTGAGCTTTGGAATGAACTGAACAGACTTTTTTAATGAAGTTGCTGCATGACAAAATCTATATTGTGTGCCAGGATATTGTAATGTTATGGACAATGTTTGGCTAATGTAATGATGTTATGGGTAACCTTTTAAGTACCTTTTTGCAATGCACACTTCTGATTGGTGGAGACAGGGTTGTGACGCGTGTAAACCCGCTTGCAGTGTCTTCCTTACGATAGGTTAGGGCTTGTGATTTGTGTGTCACAGCACTGTACTTGAAAGCTCAGTGAGAAGACATATTGCCCCCTCCCCCTGCCAGTCTTCTCAAAACGCACTTCCTGCTGCCATCCATCAACATTTCATTTTCACAGAATTGCGCAGACAACAACAAAAATTCAACTGCGTAAAGAAGACTTACCAGCCCTGCTAAAGGTTAAAGTGGACAAACACCCAAGGGGGGATCGGCCCGGGAATCTATAATATTCCCGGGTCGATCAGATCCCTCCCCGCGGAGCATCTGAAATCGGGATGTCCCACGGTGTGAAACCCACCAAGAAGCCCACAATCCTACCTTTTCCACGTTCCAGCGGCGCATGCGCGTCCGCCGCCTCCCACGCGTCCCTCTAGCAGGGCGCGCTCCTGCACCGGCCGTTTGAGAATGGCGGGTGCGCTCCCTGTAAGAGGGACGCGCGGGAGGCGGCGGACGCGCTCTGCTTGTCTGGCGCTGCCTCTCGCTTGTCCGCTGGCGGGGATTGGCTGCAGCGGTCACGTGGGAGCGGGGAGAGGTGAGTTTTCGGGGCTTTCTGGGGGGTTTCACACAGCGGGGCACCCCGATCGGACCAAAACCCAGGATAGTCAAAATCCTGGGTGTTGGTCAACTTTAAATTTAAGTTTTGATTTCTGTCTTTGAACATCTTTTTTTTCCTCCAAGTTTACCCCTCCACCCCTTTGCCTGAGCAGTGACTTTAATGATAGTTGTCCTTACAGCCACGGTCATCTCCTGTTATGATTCTTGGAATGATCTAACCTATTCAGCCCATTATAGAGATAAAGTCTATAAATTGCCCATATAAGGTTATAATTGCCAATGAGATAAGAGTTTGCGGGCACCACCGGGGCTGAAAAATGTCAACATAGTAAAATATTGGGTTCCATCGCCAGTGACCACCTGTGATGTGATGTCAGAAATCAATGGTGGTGTGACCTCAATCAATTTAGAGTTAGATTTAGGGGTTATAGGGGGTGCATAGGAGACGACAGCATCGGGGGCCCAGGAGGTCAGGGTGCCCATCATTGTTGCTCCTCCACCTTATTTATCATATTTGTGATCACTTGGTAGCATTTAGAGAAAGGAAGCACCATTCTTCTCAGCTGTTTGTTTGCTTTAGTTGTCTAGCTGCATTCAAATAAGTTAAAGTGAAAGAGCCCTTGAAGCACAGCCCTGTAATCTAAAAGATTTCGGGGCCTTCCCCCCAGATTAGGGTGCTTCACCCACTTCCAGGCTTCCAGATGTAAACACAGGTGGCCACTCTCGCTCAAATTCCCATAAACAAGTGTCGTTTTCTGAACAATTAATATGCACAGCAAACTGCTTTGATTGCATGAGAGCCTGCGCATCCAGGAAGAGGGGAGTTGTTCTGGGCGAACTGGGGGGCTTCAAACAGCTGGCATTCCATTTTGGATTCCCCGGGACCAGGCAACAAAACCTGGGAAAGTCAAAATCCTGTGTTTTTTGTTCCACTTTTAAAAACAAAAAAAGGTTATTGTATAAAAGGACCTTATTTAATTTTCACACCAAGGCTTCGTCACATTTAGTTACATTACTGGTTAGATTACCTCTTTTGTTGCCCGAAATTCAGTAAATCAACACTCTGCAAAACAATAGTAAATTGCCTCTAACCCTCCCTGGCACAGTCCAAAACTGAACCTGGAGTTGGGCTTTAAAGAGCCTCCAAATGGAGAAATGCCAAGGCGTTCTAATCATACATTTACTTCTCTACAATGTATTGTTGCAACGGAACATTTCTGTAATCAAATCAGCTAACACACAGGGAACGTGACAATTTTACTTAATGGTACTAGAGATAATTCAAAGGCTCTTACCACACTGCAAGAGAAAGGACCGACAGTGCTCAGTTTTTCGAGGGAAATGACTCAAAGTCTAAATACCATGTGAACCTGTGAAAGAAGGGAGTGTGCGGACGCTGTTCTATTCTGACCACCCAGCAACATGGAAGGTTGCAGATGTGACACGCACAGCACTTCCTGAATAGATGATGCTTCATAATAGAGGATGCTCAAAAAGATTAGCCATGCTGGCAAGGCTTTTTAATATCACCAGGATACATCACTTGGAAGGAATTATCAAACACTTGAAATCAGTTGTTAACTATATTACGGTGTAATGTTTTACAGATTGAAATAATCTTTATAATAAATTCTAAAGAGGATGAAAGTGGACATAAAAAAATAACTTTCGGTACATTTTTAAAGAAGACCTCAAGTAAAAACTGACTGGACTGGTATTTGTCTGGCACAGCATGGGTGTATCCTGATTTGGGATGCCCTGCTGCATGTCACCCCACTGGGAAACCCAGCACTGGGCAGCAACCACATCAATGCCCCCCCCCCCCATGCTAGTCACAATGACTGGAGTATACCCAACCCCTGATACTGAAATTTTGAGTTTTTTTTTATGTTTTATACAGCAAGATCAGGACAGAGCAGCTGCATTGGGATAGGCAAGTATTTTATTCTTATTTATTTTAACCTGGCCAGGGACACAGTAAAAAAAAAAGAATAGGTAGAGGTAGGGGGCAGCAAATGAAAAATTCCAGGTACACTGCACTGCATTTGGGTTGCTCGGGCTGGTCATAACTCCCAGCATGCAGCCTACCTCACGTGGAACCTGTGTCGGAATTCATTAATTCCTTTTTTTTTAATAACGGACACTGGCCTTCAAAGTTTACCCCAACCCCTTTTTCCTACCTGGCCCCCCTGTAGACCCAGACACCTCAGCCCATACTCCGCCCTTTAAAGTTATAGCCTCAGCATTGAGACTGGGAGGACGTACCAACCCCTGCCACAGTATCTGCCCCTACAATATTAATGGTTCCCCACCATCAATTCAAAGTAGAAAAAAAAAAACCCAAGCAGGCTATTTAAATTCCAAGGCCAGGTGCCACCCCCCCCCCCCCCCCCCCCGGTGCCACAAAACTCACCTTCTCTGGTGCCCCCCTCAGCAATATGAACAATCCAGAATGAGAGTGGGTGCATCCCCCGCATCTCTGAGCTAAGACCCGGTGCCACGGGTAGCCATTCAGATAGGCTGGGGACGGGAGTGTGCCCATGTCTAAGAATGCAGATTTCCGATTGCAGAGCACTGAGCCATTTCCCGAGCAATAATATGCACGGCACATGGCTCGGATTGTAATCAAATCCTGAGTAGATTCTTTTTTTCCAGAAGTTTCTAGACCTTTCTAATAAAGTGGCGGGATTTCCCTTTACTTTATGAAGTAAGCGCAACTGTTTCTATGCTGTAAGCATTACTTGATTTGAATAAACAAACACGCATAATACCAAGGATGCGCTAAATAATCAGCGCATCTTCTGTGTGTTGGAAGGCAATTTTGAGACACTAGAGGGAAGATTACTTGATTTGAATCTCAACACCAAGGGTAGAAGTGAGCTTAAAGGGGACTCTAAACCCAAAGGCAAAGATTAGCCAGCAAACAGCTCACCAGATGCCTGTCCAATGTGCTGCACAGGGTAGAAGCAGTCACAGGGCTACAAAGTTTGCCCTTTTTTTTTCAATTTTATTCCTTCAGAACCACGCAAAATAAGTGGTCCTACAGCCACCTCATCCCTTGGTGCTTTGTGTGAGCAAACATGGCAAGGCGCAGTGGTACCACATGCCCAAGCTGGGCCATGATATGTCCTTCTCGGCTCAGCCACAAACCCAGAAACTGAAGCAAAGTCATGAGTTTTTCCTAGAATATATGAGGGATTTACATAAGGTCAGAGATTTTCAGGAGCTTTGAATGGCTTATTATTTACTGTTCCCAAGGGAATGAGGTGGGGGAAGTTAGTGTGTGCCTGGACAGGTACTTTAAATCTCTCTAACTGTGATATAGGAGGCTCTAAAACCATTGCAGAGGATCTAAGCCTTTGAGAAGGTCTAAGCCTTTATGACATAATCTAAAGCAACAAAAACATTTGTTAGCTCGACTTCTTCTCCAAATATGCCACAATTTATTTACAGTTGTTTACCAATCAGAGTCTGTAAACCGGTTTTAGGGGTTTTTCTAAGTATTAAGGAAAATGTTAAATTTTTCCTTACTGGATTGTGTAGCACTGTACATTAGTTGATGTCATGTGAAGACCATTCTTCATAAACCCAGAGGAACCTTTTCTGTCCTCCCCTTTTTTTTTTTATGTACTTTCGAATACATTTATGACCACATATGTAGTAGAGATATGAATGCGGCACACAAGAATGATTTATTTTCACTTGAGCACACAGTTTGCATGTGATCAATAGACAATGCTGGGACACCACTTCTTGGTTAAGGAAGCCATCAAATCGCCATCAGTGAGATGCATATAGCTGCAAGTCAGGTTCAGGTCCAATGACAGCAGTGTTAAATGTCACTAGGTAATATTTACGTTTCTGTGACCAGAATAGGTTGTTCTTTATCTACGGTAAAAAAAAAAATTTCTAGACATTTTCAAAAGGACACTAGTCAGAGCTAGGGGCAGACTGGAGCCAGGGCTTAACCAGCCCATAACCAGTCCACAGCATCCGTGCTGAACCCACCCACCCACCAGTGTATATCCACAATTTCACTCCATGACTGATTGCAGGCTCAGCTCATTGGCATCGTTAGATATTTCCACCCTTAAATTGATGAGTATTTAGTATTGTAGGAACAGATAATGCGGCAAGGGTGGATATACAATGATAATGAGGCTATAGCATGGGGGGTAGCACATAGGTTGGGGTTTCTTGCCTCAGGAGATAGGAAGGACTGAGGGAAGGGGTTAGGGAGCTGAGGATTGGGGGTGTTAGGAGCAGCAGCTGGTCCCAAAGCACTGTGTCCTACCGGGAATTCTGCCAGCTCACACTAGGACCCTATCAAGATTTCCTACTGTGGAAGATAACAAATTTGGAAGAACGTATGCCTGCTTTTTGCCTTACTAGAATTTGTTCAGCAGGGATACATCTCAAATTGGCAAACTAAAAGAGGTTAGGTTAGTATGCCAGTGAACAGGACCTTCCCTGGCATGAATGTGGTCTTAAATAAATGGACCACCGGCCTCATCCTTTTTCATTAGACGGGCCACAGCTGTGACCTCACTGTTGAGGCAGTGCCTTGCACATAAGTCATGATACATTTATACGCGGTTCACCTTTGCTTTTGACCTGCATGCCTACCTGCCATTGGATGTTTATGCCTCCATTTTAGTCTAATATGCCTCCCAAAAAATGGATGAAGAACAGACATGGCAGCTGTCATTGCAGTGTCGGCTCACCCTCCATGTTCCTATTTTTCTGGAGCCTTCTACTCTTGTTGACAGTGGCAGGTGATTGATGTTGGTGCTGGGAGCAAACAGCTGCTGATTTTATGATTACCACTTCATCTCTTCACCTTTCCAACATTACAGAAATAAGTATTCACGTCGTCATGCTTAATGGCGTTTGATGCCGTACTTGTACCCGAACAATGATGGATTCCTCCGATCTCTCTATTATCGGCTTCATCTCTGTTTAATAGTTTGCCGCCATAAATGCAACCATTGCTTTTAGACTGTAATTTTGTGTTCAGATTGCCACTCTTAATGCAAAAGTGAGAGCCGGCTGCCGCAAGTATCAGCTTTTTTTCCGGTCGTTGCTCATGTGCTAGAATGTCCATAATGCTCATAAAGAGAACCTGTTTCAAACCTGTATAAAGCAGCAATCCTGGCAGACCTAAAAAGGAATTTGTATTTAGTAACCGGTCCATCTGTATCACCTTGCTCTGAGGGAACAATGACTGACATGCCCTGGGATTTTATTAGCTGTTTTATTCTAGATTTTAAACGTAAAACCTACCTGTCTCCCTCCTCTTTTATCAGCGGTATTTGGGATAGCAGCCTTGGCTCCAGCATGTCCCAGAATACAAAACACTCACATAAAAGCTTTCAGGGTCGCTGGTGTGGGTGTGCCCTTCTGCCCTGTTCCTGCTCTTCATTTCCTGGCTGCTTAGAAAATAGCATAGACTGCGTTATGTTATTATTATTAGTTATCTATAAAGTGCCATTATCTTCCTTGACACGGAAAGGTTAAAACAAATAATAATCATACAATCAACATGGTATTTTGGGTCAGACATAACAGAGATGCTCCCAATACACCTTACAGAGGAACAACACCCTTGTAGGGGGGGCATCCTGATTTGAGATGCCGATTTGTGTGTATCTTTACATTTTGCCCAGAAGATTCACCTTTCTGGTGTTTCCATGGCTCAGATGCAGGCCGCTCAGCCAATTGGGCCACTCTGTTTCGTTCATTTCATTCTGCTCTGCTAGCCAAACAGCAGATGTTCAGCTAGCAGAGCTGAGTAAGACGAGCATGCATTGGTACGCCAACCCAAATCCGGCAAGGTGAACTCGGGGATTTCACACAGTTGGGCATTCTCGGGACATTAATTCAGTTCCATAGTTCCATAGAGTTCCATAGTTGTGTGGCATGTTCCCTTTTGAGCATTCAATCTAAGGAGTAAGGACTTGTGTCACAAGTAGTATGTACTAAGCATGGTGGCACTTACATTGAAGGTTTTTGAAATTGCGTAATGGGTCATTTTAAGCTTCGTCTGAAAAGTTTGAGTTTGAGGGCACTTTTGAAGGCCTGGAGGGTTTGGGAATTGTATGAGTGAGGGCAGATGTGAGTGGGAGGCAAAGCGGGGGCTGCATCTAGGTTGGTATCGTATAAGTGATGAATGCATGGGGCTTGGCTGGAGTGGTTAAGTTTAGAAGTTTAAATACAGATATTCTGATCTTGGCAGTGATGAAGGGATGGAGAGGAGCAGCACTGTAGAAGTGAGAGGAGGGGTGGGCAGCAGAGTTCAGAATAGAGTGAAGGATGCCAGTTTGTTTGCTGGTGCATGCACTAGATTTTTAGTGGCGTCGGGCGAGGAAGGAACAGATGCAGGAGACATTAGAAGGTGGTTAGGGAATACTGGGCATGTGAGGTGTGAATGAGAGAGAGGAACACTATGACATTGTGCTTGGGAGATGCAGTGATTGTAAGAATGTTGACAGTTGCATACTTCAGGGTGCTGCATATACCCCCCCCCCCCCCCACACACACACACACACACACACACACACACACACACACACACACAACTTGTTTGAGATACCTACAATCTAGCAATACTCACCCCCTCCACATTGAACTAGTGTGTATGTGACTGCAGGAGGTAAATAGGGGTCACTAGAACAGTGTGCAGTGTGCATGTCTGCCCGCCTACAGTCATGTTTGACTGGGCTCACCATTAGAATATGCCAAACTGTATTGATTTGTGTGTTCTTGGGATGCCACTAATACGCTATATAAACAATATGCATAAGGTGACATTATTATAGCTAACAGTACTCTAGTTCCCATCATGAATTTATAAGCTGTGTTCTCCTGCTATAGGACAATGGATATCATAATCATTACCAACATTTAGTGTGCCATCTATGAAGTATTAATTGAGGACTGGGGCTGTTCACAGGACCAAAGCTAAAAAAAACGCTGACCTTTATATTTCCAGGTGCTCAATAGACAAAGCACTGGTGCTGTGCAAAAGCCAGTACCCTTACTAGGGAGGCCTTTAGGGATTGGGGCCCACTGTACCAGTCTTTTGTTCCTGGGAAACCAAACCGGCAATCCTCTTCGCAAGATAGGTTCCCCAAAATCCCATGGCTGCTGTACTATATGTACCGTGCGCCGTGGGAGCACATAACAGGCGATCCGGAAAAATTCACACTGTGGGGCATGCCAAATCAGAACAATACTGGAAAAAGTAAAATCCCAGGTGTTGTTGATCTTTAAAGGCTAACTCCAGAAAGGATGTTCCTACCCAACCCCTGTCCTGACCCAAAATGAATATTTCTTTTCACTCACTGTCCCTATTACCAGTCATGACCTCACTTCCGACATATCTGCTCCCCCTACTTTTCCTTTTCCAGTATTAGAGCTAAAAGGCATCATGGTCCAACTCCCTCTGGAGATTTAGCCACACTGACACTGTGCAGAAAGATGGACAAGTCTGAAAGAAATATTTATTCCAGGTCAGTTTTGGTGGGTGAAATTTGCTCAAATTTGAGCTAGGGTTTAAATACTCTTTCTGAAAATTACAAGCCTAAAGGGATTTATCTCCAGAGCCCATTCTGAATAAGCCTACCTTTCACTGCTGAAAGTAATCTGAGTTGCCGGTCACCTGCTGCTTGTACAGTGACAACTGATACTACAGTGTTCTTTTGTATAGCGCACCAACTGCAATATGTGAGACCCGGAGTGGCTTATATATACAGATCGCTTTATTGCTATCATACGATTCACAGCTGTTCCTCCTCTACACTAAGCAGCCGGATCTATTATTATTATTTATTTATTTATAAAGCACCGTCATAGTCGTGGCTTACTCTGGTCAAATCATTTTTCCCTCTTTTGGATAGAGTGGAAGCGCAGTTGTTTTTTGCTGTTTGTGACTCCAATGGAAAGCCGACATAAAGTCAAAGAAGACTCCCTTGCATGCCCCTATGGATAACAATCTTTTGGATACCTGAGGATTTAAAAGGGACAGGCCAGGCCAAACCTCTCAAACCCTAATATTCACCTTTTCTCTAACCAAAGCGAGACTGGTTGAATAAAACGTACCTTGTCCAGGCCTTGGCATGTCCCCTCTATTGCAGTGAAGCCGATTCATACCCTGCTGATATTGGGGGCTTTGATCATTTGTGTACATTGAATACATGAATGCAGCATCATACAAGTAAATTAAAGTGGACCTTCACTCTGAATAAGAGTCTATCTTATATGCTTCCCACACCCTGTACATACAGATTGCTCACATTTAAAATCATCCTACCTGCATCTACTGCATGTTATGAGCCTTTAACCATCCAAGATGGCGGCTCATGGAGCATCAGGCAGCCTGCAAACAGGAAGCGTCTTCTGACTGCAAAGCACAGCTATAACCCAGCCCCCTGTGCGTTATTCTGCTCTCCTCTCCTCAGTATGTGATGCTTCTGAGGCAAGATGTCAGTGAACGTATCCTAGAGTCCTAAACAGAGTTGCAGCCCAGTGGGGGAAAGAATAATAAGTGACAAAAATTTAAAATATATTAATTTTAGATGCTGGGGAATAGTTTTTTTAAGGGTTTGGGCTTTTCATTAAATCATGCTGAAGGTCCAGTTTAACCCTAAAGTGTATCTTTTCATAAAGTGGACCAAAATCCAGGATTTTGACTATCCTTTGTTTTGATTTTTGCATGCCCCGCTCTGTAAACACCCCCCCCCCATATCGCCCATCAAAACTCACCTTTTCCTTATCCTATGGTGCATGCCTGATCTTACGTCCAATCAGCATGATTGACTGCAGTATAGCAGGCCGCGCCTGTTGTTCATGCATGCGCTGCTGGATCGGGGAGTTGGAAGGTGAGTCTCATAGACTCCAAGAAATTACAAAGGTTTTCACCTGTTTCAGCCATAAAACCTAACTCTTTGCCATCCAATGAGAAACCTGATATGCAACGCCAGCAACCAGTGAACCAATGTTTATGAAACCAGTGATCCATGTTTATAAGTCATTTTTTAATTCCACATTTGTAGTAGGCATCTCTTGTGTGTATTACCCTGTGTCTGTTCCTTTCCTAATCTCACTATGACCCCATAGTCATGGAACAACCAGCCCCAGTATGTCCTCCCATCTATATAGTTGTGTTCGGTGTTCGGAGATGCAGAAAAGGGAGTGGATGCTGTGAAAGTAGTGTATTTTTATATGCCAGGACATGCTGGTGTGTGCTGGGCTGAGAAAGAAATATCTGCATGAACAGAATGAACAATGAGGGGCTGGCAGGACATGTAGAAAGGATAAAGCATTAGATTTTTGGAGTGCTCTTGAAGTACCTAGCTTTTTCTCAAAAACGGCAACCCTAGCTGAGTTTAAAGTGATACCGCAGGGATAGTTAATTGTTACGTTGGGCTACATTTGGCACTGTCTTAAACTCTTTTCAGTTTATAAATTGAGGCAGAAATTGATGAGCTATCGAAGTTTACAGGTTCAGCCAATAACATTCTCTTTTTCATTCCATCCCTCAATCAGCTCAGCAGAGCGGGACAGGATTGCTTGTCCCTCCCTCCTCCAGATTTATCACATTAATGTCAGCGCAGATATCTGATTATTATGCAGCATCACAGATCCAAGGGCCATGCCCACTTTTTCAGAAGGAAAATCCTAAGCTGATCCTGTAATAACTCGGTCATTTCTTCTTCAAATTAAAAATGGAAAACTGTTTAGGACAGTGGCAAATGTAGCCTGACACACTGATGTAACAATTACCTCTGCCTGCAGTAACACTTGAATGAATGGCATTACAAGCAGTGCTCGCATGGAGATTGTGTTATCCTAGAAGCCTTGGACTGGTCCTGCTCATTAGTGGTTTTGCCATATAAGAAATGCTCACCGGCACTGAATTGTGGCTAGCCTGCTGAATAGAACATTGCTTGGCACATCTGTCAGGATGACAGGTGGCCTGCCTGAGCCTTCACAGAGATCAGCTATGAAAAGCACTTTCAATAGGAGAGAAACATGAAGCTTGAAATATATAGATACATACAATATATACATAATATATATATACACACATGTACAGTGGGTAAAATAAGTATTGGGCACGTCACCAATATTTTCTAAAGGTGCTATTGACATGAAATTCTGAAATTCCCACCAGATGTAATAGTCCATTGCATCCACACAAAGAAAACAAGCCATAGATGTCTATTAATGAAAGCGGAAGTCCAATGAAAATTAACCCCCAAAATGAAAATGCAAAAAACCTGCATCTTTCAATTTGTAACTCAAACAGTAGTATGAACTGCATCATAAAGTGCTGATTGGACAAAGGGAATATTAGAAAGGCGAAGGAAGTGTGCCGATCTGAGCGGTTTCACATAGCGGGGCATGAACCAATCACCAGGATAGCTTGTAGGATCAACTTGTTAAAGCAAAGGGTAGATGCCAATCACTCTTGGTGCTTTTTAGTTGAAATAGGGCCGCGCTAGTAATGGTTATTTGTGTGAGCTGGAAAACTGCCGTTAGTATTGTAATTTTACTTAGGCTATAGGTTTCCTTCTCTTGTGTTTGCTTATTTGAGTAGGTTTGGTCTATGGGGCTTGGGCTGCTGATTTCCAGCAATAGGCTGTCATATGTCACTCAATATCAAAGTTATCAATGGAGGTTAGATAACACTTCCAGGGCCCCTGAGGTTGATCCAGGCCTTCTGCCTCTTCCTCAAGTGTACTGCTGGTGAGGGGTGGTCTCCTTGGGTCTATTATTATCATTCATAGGCTTATTGTGCTGGAGCTCCCTCCCTTCGCATCAGCCGCTGGTCGGGTCAGGGAGCACTCGTACCACAGTAGATATGTAAACAAAAGGCTAATTTTATTCTAATATTAGTAAAACATTGCTAAAATAATAAAAAGTAATAAAAAAAGAAAAGATAAAAAAAGTAGATAAACTGTAATAGGCTGTCCTGACACATGTTTCATCTTCAGACGTCATCTGGCATATTGTGAGAATGCTCCCTGCCCATTTGTAGTAGATCTCACAACAGGTCTCCATCCAGGTGTATTCTGGGTAGGTAAACTGGGTTCATTTTAGAATCCGCACAATGCCATAGTTATCTCAGGTGACAGTGTGGCTTAGCTTGTCAGAGGATTTTGTAAACACTAGTTTTCTTTTTATTTCTGCGGTGGGGTTGCGCTTGTAGTGGAAGATCTGTTGTTGGTTTCCCTCCTTTCCATGTCAGAAAGTTGCATGTGATTTACTTTTCAGCATGCTGTCGATTGCATGATTCTCATATTCCTGGTGATTGGTCCACTTTAAGGCAATTACTGATCATTAATGGCTCTGTGACTCTTATTGGAGTTACTTTTGTCATTAAAGTGGACGAAAACCCAGGATTTTGCTATATCATTAGTAAAGGAAATGTCAAACTCCTAATAGTCGTGGAGAACATGCATCGTAATCGATATAAATAATAATAATAAAAGCTCACATCTTCTCTTTATAGGTTGCAGTGTGTTCTGTGGCTGATACAAGGCCTCCACTGGGAGGTTTAAAAGCTTTCCAAAATAAAAAATATCTCTTGTATAATGGTGGAATAGCTCTTTGGGGATCCTCTGTAAATGGTTTCCTCTGGATGACCGATAAAGTAAATGTGTTAATGGAGGTCAAAGGCTTTGTTCACGGGAAACTGAGGGAGAACACCAGTAAACCTCATCAGTAATAGGCGTTATTTTTCCTACTGACAATGCAATGGGCCGAGTACTGTTCCATAAGACAAATCTGGTCTTGTGTTCTGGTTGCATGTGCTCGTTCTTTACCTTTTGCTCCCAAGAACAGTTGGGCAGATCTATCAAGGTAGCTGAAAATGTGTTGGGAGCATCCTATGGCACAGAACCATTGTAGACTACAAAGCCATATGCCCAATTTATTACATTAAGGGCCTGATTTATCCAGCACTATCTGCCTAATTGGTGCAAGTTAGAGCAGTGCAAAATATATATTTTTTTGCCCGGACATATGTTGCTGCACTGCAAGAAACACACTAAAACAGCATTGCAGCAAAATTCTAAATTATGTTTTTCACCGATGTGGCATGATAAATCGGGTCCTGATAATCCTTCATCCATGTATTTAGCAAGTGGTATTATTGCTCACTTTTCAAATTGTATTTTCCAAGTAGTCATCACAGTTTATGTACCAGAAATGTTTTTCTTTCTGTGATGGACTAACACTTCATTTTAAACTCCCATGTCGTTGCTTCTACCAGTACCGACTAGAAGCGCACAGGTCAGGGCATCGTTGTCCATTAAGCTGGTGACAGATTTCTCTTGGCTGTTTGAAATTACTTGTCTCAAATCAGATGGCTTTCAATTGAGAAACACTTTGTGGCTCAACTTCAAAATATAGTGTGTTTTGTTTCTGTTTTTTTCCTCTAAAAATGCCCACCCACGTTAATTAGGAGCAGACCTTTCTTCATAGAATATTGAAGGACAGTAATTGTGGTGTACAATTAATGTTTCACATTTGGCTTCCATGTTTTTGGTTTGGTTGTTGATTGCAGGTACTGTTTCAAATCAGGCTTTCTCTAAAGATTAGTAACTAAAATGTAGCAAGGTATTTTGGGGAACCTTTTAAGAGACTGATGTCTGTATCCTTTTGTATTATAAAGTGGATGGGGTTAGTTATAGACAGCCAGGTATACAGTAGCCTTGCCATAGACAGTTGAGCCATGCTCCCTGGAATGTTTTAAGGTAGGTCAAAAACCATTCCCTGGAATCTGAAAAGATTCCAGGGTTTGTTGCTAGCCTCCATTTTTTGATTGGCCTCTGCCTTTCTGAATGGCTGAGTGTGGTAGTGCATGCGCTCCCAAACAGCTCTGGTTGGCCTGGGCAAGTGTCTCTGGTTGGCCTGGGCAAGTGTCTCTGGTTGGCCTGGGCAAGTGTCTCTGGTTGGCCTGGGCAAGTTTCTCTGGTTGGCCTGGACAGGGACTCTGTTTTACTTGGACAACCCCTGAACCTAATAACGAATCACGTTCAGAGAAAGGCCTACTTTATTTAAATATTTTGAGGTGAGCTACATTTAAGTGTTATGCAGGACCAAAAGGGTAGATCTCTCTCCAGTCACTGAAATGAAGTATGCCCCAATGCATGCCCTATTGAGTCTTATATAAACCCAATGCATAGATAATATTTCTGATATTGTTTAAATGTGCTGTTTTAAGGGTTAGATTTGGTGTCATGTGTACTTTAATCAGGCAGTAGCAGAACCAATGCTTATAGGATAGTAAACCATAACTAATTTTGGTGTTATGTGTAAGATCAGTCATTATGGTTGTATAAGTTTATCTATGCTCCCTAAGTGAATTTTAATTATACCTGCAAGTATAATTAGAAAAAAATAAATGCCTTGTCTGAGTTTGGTCAAGATGGTCATCATTTTGGACACTGATTAGTAATTACTGATTAGGATCGGTTATGTCTGGTGCTCACTGTTTCCAATTATGCAGCGTTACCAGGCTGAAAAGTATTTTGTAGGGATCCGTAATTAAGATTGGATCAGGATATGGTCACAGTTGAAATATTCCACCATTACAATATTTTGCCCTGCTTTAGCTTATTAGGATGTTTAAGCAGCCTCATTAGCCAGGACGGGAACTACTGTACGGCTGCCCACTTTTTGCTTTATGACATGTACTTTGTTGACTGTAACTTTCAAGAATTGTGGCTCACATTTTACGTTACCGACACCTGAAACATAAAAAACTATTTTGGTTTGGACATATCTAACGGCTGGGTTGGTCATTCAAGGCAGGTAAAGGATTGCCAACCTGCAGTAAGTGTGTCGGGCCCAAAGTAAATGTGGTTTGGTTATCGACCAACCATTGACGTTGTTAGAATAGAGCATCATAGATGCTTCTGTATACACTTTAAATGCAACCTTCCAACAGCACAGGTTCAAGCAGGCAAGGTTGGCTTCTTGATGTAGTATGTCATCAAATCTGATGTTCTAACACAAAAGCACATATATAAAACTTTTATTTAGTTTATTAGGTACAATCAAAATCTGTAAGCAGGTGACAGGTTTGTGGGTTTGGTTTAGGTTGTGGATATAAATGTGTTGCAGATACAGGTTGGGCACAGCTATCCCACAGCAGAGAAGGTTGACCTATGAAAATTCTACAGCCAGCTAAGTTCAGGGAGGTGGTGGTCCAATTAAAATAAACATTGTTGCCTCATCTACTGAGAGCACTTTTTTGGACATTTATATTGCTCCCAAAACCTAAATGTCCAGTGTTGACCTACTCTTCACTCTCATTTTCTCTTTTTCTACTCATCCTCTTCTTGAACTAGAACCCCCACCAAGTGGCACCTTGGCATTAAATGGCTGCCTGGGTAGGAGTATTCTAGTACAAAGTTTACTTCTTTTAACTCCAACCTCCAATGTACTTGGCAAAATAAAGTTGAATCTAAACCTGGGCTTACTTTTTAATTAAAAAAAATTAAGCTAATGTAACTAGGCACACCCCCTCCCAAAGCTGCAAGCTGCCATTTCTGTCATCATTCGTGTCATCAAGGTTGATAAAAAAAAAAAAGATATTAAAAATCCTTTTTGTAAGCAACATGTATTCTGGTTTGAAAGCAAACATTCTGGGTTTGTTTTAAATGGAGTTTGTAATCACTGTACACAGGCAGACGGCTTAGGGGAACTCTTTGATTCGGCCATCTGCTGAGCGTGTGGCCAGCAAACAGCTTGTCACTTTATTCAGGAGACAGTGGGGGGGGGGGGGTTGACTTCACACCTCCCTCTCCCTTCCCCAGTCTCCTCCGCCTTCTCTTTCTAATGGTGCTCTAAATATTTGCTGAGATCCAGAGCAATTATCTACACAATGTAAATGGTGATGTATGATCAGATAGGGTGAGCAAACGGAGAGATAAGATGTCAGTGCTGCACTAATAAGTGGGGATGTGCTGACAACAATGCCTGCAACAGAATTTCTGGACTTTGGAGCTTTGGGGCCCCATGTATGAAAGGTAACTTTTTGTTCTTTTTTATATTTGTGCTACAAAGGCAGGTTATAAAAAAACATATATTTTTGCAAGAGGCCAGTACAGGTATGACTCCAGTATGGGGCCAAAATAAATTAATGCTGAAAATGGGGCCTAGGCAGTGTCACCATTATCCAACACTTCCTCTAGCAATTTCCTCAATGCTGGTCAATGCTTGTTTATTTCATAGCTGCGAGGTTGTATGAGGGGCCCTTGACATAATATGGGTGGGCCCTGGGGTAGTGTTGGGGGTTTCTTGGATGGCATGCCTGGCCAATAGTTTGTAAAACCGGTTACTTTCAGAATAGGTATGACACTGGTTTTGGAGGGAGCCCTAGGCAGCAGGTTGGCCAAGGAGGCTCTTAAACATGATGTGTAGCAACAGGGTCCGTGGGGGGGGGGGGGGGGGGTGGATGATATGTAGCATTGGTGTCATTGGGGCGAGTGTTATAGAGCGAGGGTTTCCAATCGGTGTTATGCAAGATCCTATCTGGTGCCGTTATATGTAGAATGATCGGTACATATTACCTGATTTGACCTAGAAGTTCATATAATGCACTTTAAATAATTGTTCTTTGTGTATGTAAATTTAGGTGACAGGCAACCCAATGTGTTACCCGAGAAAATTTGAAAACAAAGTGGAACTTGGTGAAAAGAGGTTGGGAACCCCTGTTTTAGAGGTCAAGCTACTAGCATGATAAAAAGGGTGATGTAACACTTTTTAATGGTAATGGTGCAGTATAATGGTGGCCTTAGAAACAGCTACTTTGATAGTATGGATGACTCCATAGTGGTAAAGGCTGGTGTTTTCTATGGTATATGGAACCCCTTTATGGTATGGGGCAAAAGGGTAGCATGGAGGGGAGGTTAATGGGAGGCCAGACAATATGGGGCCTACGAAATTCTTGATGTTTTTGAGGTTTTTACATTATTATGCAATGGGCGACCAGTGAACCTGACTGGCCAGTGATGTTCAAAAGGGGGTAGAGAGATGTGTGGGAGCTGACCATCTGAGTCATTTAGCCTATTTTCAGGCTTTTGAAGTTTTGTAAAGATGCAGGTCATTGGAAAGCCTGACCTCCCTAGGGGTGAGGCTATATAGCATACAGCATATATAAGCCAATTCAAATAACTGGCATTCTATAAATATGGTGCAAATCATCCAACAATGATGTATAGTCAACGCCTCAAACATACAAAAAAAAAGTCCTGTTGACATGTACCGTCTTTATGAAATACATATAATTTAAATGTATTGGAGTGCTGACTTTTCTCCTGGGTTTTGTTGATTACATGTAGCTCCTTGAGCCTATGCACCCAGCACTTTGGATCAAATTAAGACCACAGTGGTAAATAGACATTAACTTTCCCATCTTTGTGTATTCAGTTGCACCATGTTTATGGTTATTGAATTTGATGCTGTGGCCAAGGCGAATGCCCGTAGGATCTCAGGATGCTATAGTCAAGCAAGTGGCATTAACTCTATAGAGTGGACTCTATTTTTCCAGGTACATTAACTTGCACTTGACTCGCCTGACTGGGCACTTCTGTGGAAACAGAAGTCGCCCACAAAAATTTGTTTTGCTATGAGTCAGGAGCGATTGATTGATCAATAAATCTTCGGCATCTCAACACAGTCGTTCAATCGCAGAAGATTTGTATGGTCTCACTCTCTGAGCGAACAGTCAATTTATATGCTCATGTAAACCCAGCAAAATTTTTCTAGCATTTTACTGTGCTGTTATCTGGAACAGTTTCTTGTTTCTTTTTATATGGCTTCTATTTGTTCTGATCAAATGTGCCTTTGATCATCTCTCTCTCATGTGGTTGTTGAACTTGCGGTGACTATGTGGTTGTGTCTTTGGATTTCAAATGCAGGTGAACTAACTGCAAGTTTTCAGTGGAATTTTTGGAGGCTGCCATTGGTTATTCATAATTACAAAAATCACTATGATAAATAAACTTAGCGGCCACACCTACCGTTGGGTTTTGTTTTCGTTTTATTGTTTCTGCATCTATTTTTCTTCCTAGTTTGCTGTCCTTTCCTCTCCTTTCCCCCCACTGTCATCGTCACCAAATGGTGGCTGTAGTCTCAGACAATGGACATCCCCCTGCCAGCATCTTTATGGCCGCTCGGTGCTTCCCCTCTAGCCCCAGCTTCAACTCCGCTCCCAGTGCAAGCTCAGGTTATGAATGCACACAGCCCATACACATCATACAAGTAGTGCTAATGAATGAGCTATTCACATTCATAAGCACTTGTATGTGACTGTCTTTTCCAATTGATCGACTGGAAACATGCTGCTGATATACAGCTTCTTTTATGTATGCAGCACACCTACTCCTATAAAAATTGTGTGTATATAGAGTGAAAGAGAATTGCTGTTTTTTGGAGGGTGGAGGTGGATGTGCCCATTAGGGAGCAAAGAAATGGAGCAAAATGAAGGAAAGTAGTACCTGCTAGGGCAACAAGCGACATGATTGTAAAGCAGAAAGTGCTGTGCAGGCTGCACAGTATTCGGCCTTTACATACGGCGGCGCACCTGCTGTTTGGCATCAGACATCGCCTAGCTACTAGAGAAGACAGAGGCGCTCCATGCAAGCGCTTTCAGCATGAATGCGCCTATATAAGTATATGGGACAGGCCTCCAGCCTGGAAGCTCCCTGGGTTGCTGTGATTTTTAATTGAAATTCTGCCTTGTATTCAAAAAGTGGTAGTGACTTAGAACTTGGGGGAAATTTAACTGTAGTTATTGGCCTGCCTTGCCAATGGCTTTAAGTACATTATTACTGCTGCCTCTGATCATGGTACCAGTGAGAAATCATTCCCTTGACTTTAGCCGAACTGGATATATCTCTATTGCTTTTCGCATACATCGGATGTGTCCCAAAAACAGCCTTTATAATGTCCTTGACAAATGTCTCAGGGTGTTATTTCTCATCACTTGCACTTAAGTCAAACTCCAAACAGTGTGTGTGTGTCAGAGGACCAGGACTAATGTTCTCTAGCCAAGGGCAATATAACTAAAGAGTGATTGTAGGAAGCTGACAGCTGGTGCCTTTGTCCCCCCCTGTTGTTGTTCATCCTAGAACAGATGTTGGATCATCTGAGCCCACATTCTTCTACTCTAGCAGAGCTTGTACATACAGACAGGGGTGGTGGAGTAAGGATGCCCAAATTTGTATCGCTCATCCTTTTAAGAAGACTATTTAATTGACACAAAAAAATTCAAACAGAAGATAAACTCATGCAGCTCTTTTGCTATACCTACCGTGTAGAAACAATTTGCAGCAAGAGATGATGCAGGGCATGAGTGTTCTTCACCACTACATCTGACATTTAAATTGTGATACAAAAAAGTGATGCTTAGAACAAGTTCGGTGCTGAAATATAAATTTTATTGGTGCATTAAGTGTAAATGTGGAACAGAGGGATCCTGTTTCACTGTAAAAGATAGGCCGTTGTATAGTATACATATATAGTAATACGTTAGAGCACACAGGTTTTTTTCTACATCTACATCCCCTGTAGTTATGCCCCTGTTTATGGCCAAAGTAGCTGCATACTTACATACACAATATGCACAATACCTCAGAAGTCCCTATCCTTGCTGAACCAACCATGGTAAAACTGGTGCTATCCAACAGTGAATGTTTGTCACAGGACCATGAAATGAGCTTTTAGAGACCCATCACTTTCTCCCAAATATTTCAAGAAAAGCCTGATGAGCACCCCCCCCCCCCTACCAGCCAGTTTGTTACTTGTAAGGAGACACTCAGGCATGTCTAGTTAAAGTGGACCAACACCCTCCCGGGATCGGCCCGGGAATCTATAAGAGATCGGGATGTCCCGCGGGGTGAAACCCCCCCCCCCAAACACCCCAAATCCCCTTACCCTGGCTTCGGTGGCGGCCGGCCGCCGCCGCCTCCCTCGCGCCCCTCTAGACGTGCGCGTGCCCGCGCCGGCCGTCTGTGAATGGCCGGCGCGGGCGTGCGCGCGTCAAGAGTGACGCGCGGGAGGCGGCGGCGGAGGAGCCGCTTGTCCGCGGCTGTCAAATGGCTTGTCCGTCGGCGCAGGGAGAGGTGAGTTTTTTGGGTGATCGGGGGGGTTTCACACAGCGGGGCACCCCCGATCGGGGGTGCCCCACCGAAGTGGACCAAGACCCAGGAAGTTTACATTTCCAAAAAAAAAAATCCCATCGACTGCCCCTAGTGTCCTGGTAATGAATTGGATAAAAATACTCACAAATGATATTGGCTTCAAAGGAAGAATTTGGGAAAATGAAATCCTCTTCTGACTCTAATCTTCCATCTGCCACTATTTTACATGGGGACGGGGGCTTAAAGTGGACCAAAACCCACAGCGATCAGCCCAGGAATCTATAAGTTTCTCTCCCCCCAAGAGGGTATGCCCCCCTGTGTAAAACCCCCCAGGTCGCCCTGTACACTTACCCTAGCAAGGTGCGTGCCTGCGCCAGGCATTTTTGAATGGCAGCCGTCAGCGCGCTAGGAGTCGCTCACCTTACACGGATGGACAGAAGTGCATCTGAGCGCGCTTAGACGAGAGTAGGACTGGGAAGATGTGAGTTTGTTTTGGCGACCTGGGGTTTCACATGGCGGGGCACCCCTGATCGGGGATCAAGGAGAAAACCCAGGATTGTCAAAATCAAAAAATGGTTTCCTGTCAAAAACCAATGGCATACCTGGGGAAAATGAAAATTAAAACCATAACAGGAGTACCAAGCAGCATAGAGGGCAGAAAACATCCAAACGTTAATGTGCCTAGTGTGGGGGAGGAAAATAGATTGTGTTGTTTTTGGGGGGTTTGGACCGGTTTAAGTGATGATGTGTAATCCGAAAAATGTGTTGACGTGATCCTAAAGTTATGAGGAGCCTGAGAAGCAAAAGGGGAACCCATAATAAGGCTCTTCAAGGATTCTTGAATCTGTTTGAATTGAACTATTGTGAATAGAGAAATTCACTCCAAGTAATGAACACATGGTTAGAAGAGGTAAAAATCTCCTCAACCACTGAAACACGTAGAAAGTGGCCTAAGTGATACCTTAGACTTTTAACATTGTGCTGAAGATAAATGCGAAAAAAAAAAAAACACCTGCTAATATGTAAAATTATTTTCTTCTAGGCACAACACGTCCACCAAGAGAAGGAGAAGTTCCTGGCGTGGACTACCAGTTTTTAACCGTACAGGAGTTTTTAGCTCTTGAACAAAGTGGAACTCTACTTGAAGTTGGGACATATGAAGGTAAGTTGGTTCCGGTTTGTATTTATGGTGCTTTCAGAAGGGTCTGGAATAATTTAAACCTGATGTTTTCTACTATTTGAACACAGATAATTCTCTGAGTAGGTCTAGCCAGCTCTACGCTACCCCATCAATAAATTATAAAGATACATGAATGGCAAGGTGTTTTTATGCATTTTTTTTGTATTGTGAATATATAGACCTTTTCCAAACTTGTGCTGTTATTACCACCAACCCAGGTGGCTATATGTGTGTGTGTGTGTGTGTATATGTCGAAACAACCAAAAGGGTTAGGTCTCGCAAATTAAATAAAATATATTTGATATGCCCCTCTATTAGCCATTTGGCTTGTTTCCTAGCCTGAAAATATACAAACTTTTATCCATAATCCTGACTCTCCCAAATTGGTGTGGCACTGATGCCACATTAGAGCAGCTGTTGGTTAGTCCTACCTGTCATGGCAACCAGCAAAGATGTCTAAGATTCCTTTCACATAGGTCCTGAGTGGTGCTCTGTTGGGGGGATGGGGTGAGTGAGGCTGACTGGAGCTTAGAAAGGGTTGAGGTGAATGGTGGGGTCTACACCAGGCTTCAAGATTAACCTAATGTGCTAAGAGCTAAAGCGCATCAGACAGAAGCTGCTGCGGAGCTATCAGGGCCCCATACACTAGTCCGGTCTGTACTGGCCTAATAGTGGCTCTGCTTCTGTTTTTAGCTCTAGGAACCAATCTGCAGTGCTGGTGAAATCGGTGCAAATTAATAGCCTGGCAGCAGTCTGACAGGTTTGTCACTACCAATTTGCAATATAAGGAAAAAGCATCAACCTGTTATTTTTTAAACTTAAAAAAGCCATAACAAAAAAGGCAAACAAAAAAATCCATACTCGCCTACAGTCCGGTGCAACTAAATTGTATGATGCCGCTAGTCTAAATCTTACCGGCATCAGCGATCTTGGCCCTGCCATCCCTGGAGTCCAGCGTTCCTCCCCTCGTGACATCATGACTTGCCATGCCTGCTCCATTCACTGCAATAGAGCCCTCCATTGAAATTAATGGAGCAGGTGTGGCCAGTCATCGTGACTGATACTAGGAACACACAAGGAGGCAGCAACGCGATCACGGACCATAGTACAGCAGGAAATGAAAAAAATCTCTATATGCATTCATAGAAGACCACTTTCTATTTATCTTTTACAAGTCTATTTAGCAGAGAAATGCAGAGGAGAAAGAAAAGACTGGGTGGGCTATCGACCAGTTTTACAAACCTCGGTTTCCAGAGGTCTGTTACTTTTTTTTATTACTTTACTTTTTAATTACTAACTTTTTTATTACTGTTTGTGCATTTTGTCCACAGGGACACTAAACTAACATAGTGTCCCTATGAACAAAATGCACAAACAGTAAAAAGTTAGTGACTAAGTAATAAGAAAAAGTCCTGCAGTCAGTAAGGCCTGTATTAGAGTAATACTAACCTTTTCCTAGCAGAGCTTTTTCCGACCGGAAACACACATGTGCAGCACTGCAGTGTACAGCTGCCTCCAGGCTCTCTGTCATACAAAGCTCACGAGGAAAAGCCCATGGTTCACAGGAGGGCCCCTGCAGATCTAGGATTTGCCTGAAACAAAGTTGCCAGTGAGAGTTTAGGGGGGTTATTTAAGAAAGGATAGCGTCAGGTAGCGCCTGGTTAATGAGAGGTAGCGACAGATAGCGACTGGTGAACGCCAGACATGGCACGCAATTCCACATTTATCAAGCAGAATCTGTTTAGCGACTGGGATAGCGCCATGTAGCGTCTGATTCATCATTTTCAAAGCCTCTGCGAACAGCGCCAGCGTTCAGCCTTGCACAGCGCCAGGTATGACCTCTCGCTACCTGTCGCTCCCCCATACATTTCAATGGACGATCCTTTTCTTCTCTTTAAACAGGTTTTTTTCCCCAAAAATCACAAATAATTCTGTGATCTCTTCTGGCATTGAAAAAGCTGGCTGTTTCAAATTTTTTACATTTTTTATATATTTCTTCAGAAATGACATTACAGGTCTGGCATTAAAGTGTTCATGTTACAATGTTGCTACAATGTAATTCCATATGTTTTCGCTTTGTTACTAGTTGATAGATGCTTGAAAACAGACTTTAAACACACCGCCTCCTGCGCTTTGGGCTACAAACAAGTATTTTTCAGCGCCAGAGATTTGTTAGGCTGTTTTTTTCCTGAATATGGTGTGAGTCGGTCGCTATGAGCAGTCGCTAACATGCGCTCCCATACAGCGCTGTACTGGTCAAATAGCGACTCCTCACAATGTATTCAACATTACTGAACAGCGACTGAGTCGCTATAAAGTAGCGACCCATGGCTGAGCACTGCGACTACTAGCGGGCGCTCTGAAAATGCCTGCTACAGACGCTCATCTGTCACTACCTGCCGCTAATGATGAATCAGCTTCTAAGTCTGCTTAAATTCATTAAATAATAGGGCGGAGCCAGCAAGCCTAATTTCCAAATATCTACAGCTGTAAAAAGTCCTGCAGCTGGTATGGTCAACCCTGTTTATAGACAAAATATTCCCCTGGCCAAAACCAAAAGTGAGCCTGTGTTATCAGGCAGAGAGAGGGAGAAGCAGCACGCAGGATGGGTGTAAGGAGGGACACTGCAAAATAGACAGGCAGTGGGGACAGTGCGGAGGATCACTGATGCTCATAATGAATAGAGCAAATACTATAGCAGACCCCTTTTGTATAGGCATCCATAAGCTTTACCCACTGCACCCAGCACCCTTGGTAATGCCAGAGGCACTTTGGTGATGGCACCTTTGCCAATTGCCCAGTTTGCTACCCCCAACACCAGCCATGGGTATGGCGCCTAAAGAGAATATGAGCTGGCTTTTTCTTCCCTATCAAGGTAGTTGTCAGTAGTCCTGTTTTATATTCTATTTTGCATAAAGTACTTGTATACTCTGCTAGATGATTACCGGTATTGATTTTATTCATGATGTTTTTGCAGATACCAATGCATGAATCGCTATTATAGGGACCCTACAGCATCTCCAGGAGGGCAAGCCCTGTTTCTCAGGGAACCTTTTTATTTTTTATTACTGGAGGACCTACCAATATGGCGCCTTCTGTTAAAGGATCTTTTTGGTGGCCAACACAATATGTAATGGCTTTATGTTCCCTCGCTTGGGATAGGGTAAACAGGGCTCAGCCAGGTTTTGGGGACCCAGAGCAGGGGGGTGAGCCAGTGAAGGTCCATATTAAGACAGGGGTTTCTGTGTCATTACTCCTATGATTTGGTTTTGTTTGATAAAACAAAGATCACAGATTATAACTAACTTTTCAGTGAGCTTATTTCTCTACCTCTGTGTCTTTGTTTCAGAATATATTCCTTGTTTTGGAAGTACAGGCGTTTCCTACAGAGTCATTAATTTGCTTAAACTGTTTCTCTGAAGACTTACTTACTCAATAATTAAACTGCAGTTTGCATTCGCTGGCCATTTGTACATTTGACTGCAGAAATGCATCTTGATTTGTTTTTAACTGGCGTCGGAATGATGTGTCCTTATATCACCTATTCTTAAAGCTGTTTAAGAAAAAGAAAAGTTCAGTTCATGAGAGTTAAAGATTAACCCTACATTCATAATGAAGTGTAATGTAAATAAGATCTTAGATGAGACTCAGTGGCAGCCGGGGGTGGGCTGGCTATTGGGCAGACCTGGGGGAATTCCCTGTGGACTACACTGCTTTGGGGCTTGCTGGGCTGCTGCTTTTAAATCCTCATCTGATACCTACCTCCCTAGTCTCCTTGTCTGCCCATGATCTGTCCCTGCAATGGTATAGCCTCAGCATTGGAGCACACTTGTTGACTGGCCTCGAAGCATATTGAGGGATGCTCAGTAGGAGTTTCGCTGGCTAGTCATGGACCGGTAATATCTTGGGATGATTTTTAGCCCTAGTCCACCTCTGCTGCCAACCTCAGAAGTCCTAAATACTTAGGTCTTTCCTAGGACAGATGAACATGAAGTGTCTTCTCTTACCTTTACACAGTCCCGTGGTGATGCACCACTGCTGCTGTTGATATATTTTTTAAAGCGGATGAAACCCCCCATGGCTGGACCCTGGAATCTAAAAGATTGCAGGCCCGGCCACTAGCCTATCTTTGAAGCATCCTACACCAGATGCCCTGCTGTATGAAACCCCCGGCGCTTCTCTGTGGCTGTGCGCACTATCGCTGCTGATAAGCGGTTCAGGATGCGGAACGTCGGCTGCAACTCATCACAGCGGTCACAGCCTCGGTTCTCTAAAAAAAAAAAAAGTGCTACAGGGCGTGGCCTTGGCGGTGGAAAAGCTGGCCTTTGAAAACCGGCCTACAGCTGAGCCAACAGCAGGGCTGCTCGGCCGGGGGGGGGCTAAGGATAAGCGATGGACCCAGAAATGGGTTTCCATCTGCTTTAAAATATTATTTCTGAAATTTTAGGCAGTTAATAGCATATGGGCATTCCAGATAGGGAAACCAAATGGCCTATTTACTAAGCCTGTTTTGACTTTAGGTTGGCCTTTAGTGGAAATATAGACTTTAATTCTTTCTTTCTGTTTGAATGCTTATAGGCACTAAATGAGTTTATGTTTGTTCCTCCCACTTATCAACTCCCAGTGGCTTAATATGTAGATAATGGCAGTTGAAAGAAAGTTTGCCACTACTGTGTTGTGATTCTGACGCCAAGGATTGTGGAGGTGTGATTTTGGCATGCAAGGATTGTGTCCTCTTCATCCTCCTGTCATCTCTTCTTGTTTTAGTGATGGACATCTTGACAAGTGCAGGAAATTAGGAAATGCATTGTAATGCAAGCAGCGGAATTATTGTTAGCTAAACATCTGGCAAAACAAGCCTCTGGCGCGTTGCTGGCATCAGCTACCCTTCTCGGGGTTTTGTTGTGGTCCATCCAGGAGCGTTTTACTATAATGAGCATATTTCTGCCGCAGTGTGTTCCTTGTCTTGGAAAATACATTGATGTTTCACATTACACACAGTATAGGCTGAGTATAGGGTGTGGGGTGACCAGAATGTGGGTAACATTTAAAATGCAGCAAAACCCAGTATTTTGACTATCCTGGGTCTTGGTTCTTGCCTCTGGGGCACCCTGATCGGTCGCCAAAACAAAATCGCCTCTTCCTGGTCCTATGGTGCATGCGCGGGCGCTTGTCCAATCGGCGCACTTGGATCTGCTGGCGTCTGTTCTTCGAAGATGAACAGCTCCGAGCACGTTGATGGCTGCATCCCGCGCCAACCTCACGGGAAGCATGCCAGCCATTCACAAATGCCCCTGCTAGAAGGATAGCGGAGATGCAGCCGTGGCTCGCGCATGTGCCGTCGGACCTGAAAAGAAGGTAAGTGTATGAGGCGACCTGGGGGGTTTCACATAGCGGGGCATCCCCACAGGGGAGAGGGAATCGATCGGCACGGGTATCTTAAAGATTCCTGCACCGATCGCCGTGGGTTATGGTCCACTTTAAGGTGAAGGTGAGGATGTAATTATATTTATGGCAGACCAGCCTGATAAGAGACCCAGCAGATTTGGGGGCCAAATATTTTCTTTCACAAGATAGCCTGGTTATCTAAATATGTTTAAAAATCTTTATCCAAATCTAAAACCCAAACCTAGTCTTGAGTGGGAACAGAGTTAGAAGCAATATTATTTGTGACTTTATAGAGATTGTATCCTTAAAGGGTAAGTCCATTTTCAAGTGTATATTTTTTTGCCGATGGATGTACTCAGGGTGCTGAACTGATCTAGTATTTTTTCTTCCTTTTTTCTTATGTTAGCAAATGTGTGTTTTATGGAAGCAGTTTGCAATACCCGCAATCGCTTGCTATTGGCAATGTACACCAAGAAGAGAGAAGTGAGCCCTGTACACACAGAACACTGCTGCTATGGCCCCTGCTGAGGTCAGGGAGCTCACTCAACCTTACGCATACCCAGCAGCAGTGTTCTGTGCAACTATGTGCAATCTGTTGCTATTGGCAACATACACCAAGTCTGCACATAGGTGTACATAGTAACAGATGAAAGCTGCTTCTATAAAACACACATTTGCTAACATTAGAAAACATTAAAAATACTAATCAGCTCAGCGCCTTTAAGACCTCATTTTGCCACTCAAAAACATACACTTTAACAGAAATCCTGGTGGTTGGGTCACAGAAATGCAGAGTTTGTGGAGGGGTCTATGCTTGTTGCTCGTCACCAATCAGGATGCCCTCTCCAATCACTAACCGTTTTGGGTGGGCTTGCTTTTTGGAAAGTCACAGTAAGCCGCTTTGGCGGTACAATTCCAGTACACTTCACCCAGATCTATTACAATGGCAGCGTCAGTGCACACTAGGTCTGTTTCCCCTTTTAATAGCATTAAATAGCACAGTCTGATCCACACTACCTGGCGCCCAGAGTTTTTGGCTCCCACCCTATGTCCAATTGGTTGATCTTCAGCCTAGTTTGAGTCTCAGGTTCACCCAAATTCTAGCAATGTCTCCTCCTGCTCAGTATATCCTTCCACTAGCAACAATGCATAACTTGTTCTATTATTTTGAAGCTCTGATCCCACCCATTTATAAATATACACTGCCTGGTCATGCTTTAATATCTTGTTGGTGTGCCTTTAGTCGGATCACGGCACCCAATGCCGGTGGCATTGTTTCCACAGACGTCTACAGTGTGACAAAATGTATTTCAGTAGAGTTTTGAATTCTTCCTTTCCCCAAGATGTTGTATTGATGGTGGGAGATTTGGACCTCTGCAACGTGTTATATGGGCATCACCTTACTTCTTACCCTGATGCATCCATCATTCTGGAACAGGGTAGTTCTGAACTCTTCAGACCACATGACCTCACCACCTTCCATTGCTCCAGTCCAATCTTTATGTTCCCTAGTAAATTGAAGACGTTTTTGCTGGATGGTCTCGCTGGCAAATGGAAATGCTCCTATTTTCACTATTAAACATACTGTATTTCTACTATTGTTTTTTTACTATTTGGTTTCACCAAATGTTTTCACCGCCCATTACAATCATTCAAGATTTTTTTTCTACCACATTCCTTCCTTAAAGTTTCCCTAATGTCCTTCCATTTTTTTTATGTGGTCACAGCAAGCAGACCATTAGGTTGCTGGGTTTGGCTCTGGCATGCAAAGGGAATAGAAATGCAAGGGCCAGGTTTGTGCAGGGAATGCACTCACTGCTGGGACTGTGTTTTTACCAGGTGTTTTTTTTTTAAAGTGGACCAAAACAACTCAATATATCTTTAGCCCCCACACCAGGTACATTACCGTTTGGATGTTTTCTGTCCTCAATGCTACTCATGCTGGGTGCAATTAGAGCCTAAATTACTAGCAAAATACTGCTAGAAGGAAGATAAGAGCCAAAAGAAGATTTAACCCCCCCCCCCCCCCCATTTCTCATTTGAAGCCAAAATCATTTGTGAGTATTTTTATCCAATTCATTACCCAGATGCTAAGGAGAGTTGATATATAGGATTTGGTTGGTCTGCTTTAACCTCTGGGACCAGAGCAAGGGGACTTTACACTTTTGACCTTCCAGAAGAGAAGGGCCTGTGAGACTAGGTCCCTCTTGAGGTGTATTGCCTGTCATGTTGTACAGTAGTAGCGCTAGAACAAGTCAGACATTAAAGTGCCTTTGTAAGCAAAGGTAATTGTTACAACATTGTGTAGGGATGAGTCTGGCACTGTCCATTTTTTAATTGAGGAAGAAATGGCCGAGATATTGAGGTTTAGAGGTTCAGCTTATGATTTTTATTTTGAAATAAGTGGGTGTGGCCCCTGGATCTATGATTCTGCATAATAATCAGCTCTCTGCGCTGACAGTAATGTGATGAATCTGGAGGAGGCGGCGGAGGGAGGGACCACCAATACAGTTCCATTTTGCTGAGCTGATTTGGATACGGGATAAAAGAGTATATCATTGACTAAATTTGTAAACACTGATATCTCTGCCATTTTCCAAGTGTACAGCACGGCCTGTTTCAATCATTACTTCTGGGGTATTCCGCCACAAGGTGGCGCAGTTGACTGCAGAAGACTTGTGGCTCCTCCCGGCCCTATAAAAAGCCAGGAATCACCCATAGACCCCCAGTGTTTCTCTGCAGTCATACTGCGAAGACCAGAAGATGGCTCTCTGTTTTTCGCAGGCGAGCGGGGCAACCAAGCCTGCGGGCCTCCAAGCCTATTCCCACCCGCTTCCAGACCCTCCTGCCTCCCAGCCTTAGCTGTCAGATCGGGTGGTGGTAGGCTTAGGGGGAAGGGAGGACCACTCCTGCCTTTTTGCTGTGTCTTTCACTGGGGTGAGTCTTTGTGGGGTGTCTTGGCGGGATTTTTTTGTCCTGGAGGCTTCGCCTCCCCCCCTTCTCCCGTCCCTGGTCCGTTCTCGCACCCCCTCTCCCCCCCCCCCTTCTTCCCCTTCTCCCCGTCGTGGCTTCACAGGGGGGGGTATCGGGTGCCGTACGCGCACTCGTATGCTGCCTCCCTTCCCGCCACCGCGAGCGCACTGCGCTCCACGGCGGGAGTGATGCAGGGATCTGTCTTTTCCGGACGCCGGGCGCCATTACAGTTGTGGGTGCCGGCATCTCGCGCCTTTTTGCGGGGGGGGGGGGGGGCGGTGCCGCGGGATGGCGTGTTTTGCGTCATCCCCCCGCGGCCCGCCCCTCGAGGTTCCTTCAGCGGCGCCATTTTCCAGGGCTCCGCGCTGTGACTGCTGGTGTGCTCTCTGCCTGTCTGACTGGCCGATCAACTTGCTGGCTGTCTTCCTCCTGCGCGTGCTGCGGTTCCTTGCTGCTGGTCTGTGAGTTGATCCTGCGGGTCTGTGATATTGGTGCATGTACTGTGGGATGCTCATGATTTTCCATGCTTATGTCTTGCAGAAGGGATAGCAGCATTGTGGTTTTTCCCAGTCCAATACCCCCCCTCCACCTGTCCCTTCTCCGTGGGGCATCCCGGGTGGGCTCATATTTAGTCCTTACTCCGTGCGGGCTGCCTGTGCCCTTTTTTGATAATCACCATATGGAGGCTTCTGGGGATAGCGAGCTTGGGGGCCCCTCGGGGAAGGCTCGACTGTGTGTCATGTGCGGGGCATCCCCTTTGAGTGGTGGCGGCGCGGTCTGTGTTCTGTGCGCCCAAAGCATTATTGCGGAACAGGCTGGCCTGGGAGCATCTTTTTCCAGCCCTGTACTCCCTACAGCATCTCCTACTCCCCCGAGCCTGCATTTAGCCACCAGCGAGGGGGAAGCTAGCAGGGGGTCGCAATCAGATCTGGCGCTGCGTGTGGCCAGCATTGAGTGACGACTGGCCCAGCCGGCAGCGGGCAAGGCCTCTGGCAAGAAAAAGCGCCTTGACGTGGATTTGTCCCTCTTTGCAGATGAGGACGAGGGCCTTGACATGTATGGGGGCCGTGATTACCCGGAGGAGGGGGAGTTGTTCCGCGACTCAGATTCCTCTGGGGATCGTCAGGGCGAATATGACAGTGATTTAGCGTCTTCCTCGGATGAGGATTCCTGGCTCCTGGATGATACCAACAGGCTTCTGTCGGCTGTCCTTGATACCTTACACATTGCCCCCCCTAAGGTGGCGAAGAGGAAGCAGGGCGAGCTTTTCTGCCCCGGCAAGCAACGTTGGAGTTCCCAGAACAGGGCCATTTCTCTAATATGGTCCTCAAGGAGTGGGAACGCCCTAAAGGGTTACCTTCGGTGCCCAAGGGGTTGGACAGAAGGTATCCTTTCTCGGCTGAATTGGTTAGGAGCTGGTCGTTGCCCGCCTGAGGTGGACGCTCCGGTCCTTGGGCTATCTAACACTTCGGTTATGCCGTCCCCCGACACTACCACCTTGCGGGAAAGCGTGGGCCGGCATCTGGATCAGCTGGCTTGTCATGCCTTCACCTTTGTAGGGGCCGGTTTGCGTCCGGTCTGCGCGGCGGCTATTGTGGCCATTGCTATGAAAAAGAAGGTCAGGCGTCTTGCCGAGGCCGCCCGGTCTCACAAGAAAATGGAGGATTATAAGGACCTTTTGCTTTGCTCTGACTTTGTTGCCTTTGTGCTGTCTGCCATGGATGTCCGGCTTGGCGGTAAGGCCTCGGCCCTGTTGGTGGCTATGCGTCGGTCCGTCTGGTTGCGTCAGTGGGCGGCTGACAAGAAGTCTCTTTTTGGGCTTTCACTGGACTCCGTCTTTTCGGTGAGCGTCTTGATGTTCTGACCAAGGATGGTAGGCTCCCCCAGCGTAGAAAGCAGGCTCTGCCCTTTCGGGGATCCTCTTCCTTTCGCCCTTCAAGGGGAGGTCGTGGATCCTCATTCTCAGGTGGTCGCAGAGGCTCTTGGGGTCGATGCAGATCCCACGGTCGCCCCGGTCTCTCTTGGGGGACCAAACCCAAACCCTCTCCCAAGGCCCTTCAGGCATGAGGAGGCGCCCTCACCCGACTGGGTGAGGGGGGCGGCTTCGGCTTTTTACTCACGTCTGGAGACTGCGCGCCCCAGACCGGTGGATTCAGGAGGTGGTTTCCTCCAGGTACAAGATAGTTTGCAGCCTAGCCGCCCCCAAGATTTCTCCGGTCCCGGATATCTCTAAATCCTGTGTCGGCTCAGGGCTTGCGGTTGGCCGTACAACGTCTTCTGGCATCCGGAGTGGTTTGCCCGGTACCTCCTCGGGAGCAGGGTCGGGGGTACTACTCCAACCTGTTCACGGTGCCCAAGAAGGACGGCTCCCTGAGGCCCATCCTGGACTTAAGCTCTCTTCGGCCGGGCGATTTCATGACCACGGTGGACATCAAGGATGCTTACCTTCACATGCCGATCTTCCCGGGTCACCAGAGGTTCCTGAGGTTCGCTCTGGGGGATCTACACTACCAATTTGTGGCCTTGCCGTTCGGTATCGCCTCGGGTTTTCACCAAGGTGTTGGCTGGCGTCATGGCTCTCCTGAGGAACTAGGACATTCACATCCTCCCTTACCTGGACGACATTCTGATTGCTGCTCAGTCTCTTCGTCAGACCGAGAGGGATACTCAGGTGGTGACGTCCACTCTCGAGCCCTTCAGATGGGTGATCAACTATCCCAAGTCTTCACTATCTCCGTCTTTGGCGAGGTCCTTCCTGGCCATGATGCTGGATACTTCTCAGGTCAAGGTATTTCTCCCTCAGCAGAAAGTCGAGGGCCTTCAGATGCAGGCGCGGTCTCTGCTGGTGTGCCCTCACCCCTCCATCCGTCAGGGGATGTAGTTGGTGGGTCTCATGGTGTCCTGCTTCGAGGCAGCTCCTTTTGCTCGGTTCCACATGAGACCTCTTCAGTTATTCCTCTTGTCGGTTTGGGATAGGAATCAGGAGTCCCTGAATCAGGGGTTTGCTCTGTCAGGCAGTCTCTTTCCTGGTGGCTGGACTCGAGGAATCTTCTAGTGGGCAGGTCCTTTCTGCCTCCGCGCTGGGAGACTGTCACCCCGGATGCCAGTCTGACCGGCTGGGGGGGGAGTTTGGCAATCTCTGAAGTTCCAGGGTCAGTGGGGTCCCCTGGAGGCCCACGCGTCCATCAACATCCTAGAACTGCGGGCGATCAGGTTGGTTCTCTTCCAGTTGACTCCCCACCATCGGGGTCGTTCTGTACAGGTCCGCTCGGACAATCATACGGTGGTTGCCTACATCAGTCATCTGGGGGGACTCGGAGCAAGCGAGCGCTCAAGGAAGTGGAGGAGACTGCTCTCCTCTGCTGGGTCGGGTGTTGCGCAAGATAGCCCAGGAGGGGGTACCGGCCATTCTGGTGCCCCCCCCCCCCCCCCGCTGGCCGAGGAGGGTTTGGTTCGCGGCTTAACGGCTTGGCTGCTGAAACCTCCATCTTGATGGGAAAGGGTTTGCCGGCCTCTATGGTCGATACCTTGATTCAGGCTCGGAAGAAATTTTCATCTATTTACTACAGGGTCTGGCATGCTTATATTGTCGTGACTTTTCCATTCCCAGGATTCTGGAGTTTTTACAGCAGGATCTGGATTCGGGCCTTCAACTTAGCACTCTCAAGGGACAGGTTTCGGCTCTGGCAATTTTTTTCCAAAGATCTTTTGCCAATCATAGGCTTGTCAAAAACTTTTTCCAGGGAGTTACTCATGTGCATCTGCCGCGTAAGCCTCTGCTACTGGTTTGGGATTTAAACTTGGTGCTGTCGGCTCTTCAGGGTCCTCCCTTCTAACCTATGCGTGAGGCCGCTTTGCCCATTCTGACTCTTAAGGTAGCTTTTTTGGTCGCTATTACTTCGGTGTGTCGAGTCTCTGAGCTGGCGGCGCTTTCCATGAAACCTCCTTATTTTGAGCAGCATCAGGATAAGGTAGTGTTCCGGCTTAAGCTGGATTTCTTGCCCAAGGTTGTGTCTGCTTTTCATCTCAATCAGGACATTGTCTTACCTTCCTATTGTCCTGCCACTGCTAATTCCAAGGAACGAAACCTTCATTCTCCGGATGTGGTCAGGGCACTCAAATTTTATTTGGTTGCCACGGAGTCATTTAGGAAGTCTGATGCCCTGTTTGTTCTTCTGGCTGGACCTAGGAAGGGTTTGTCACCAGCCAAATCCACTATTAGTAAGTGGCTTCTGTTGAACAGGTTTGTAAGGCTGCTACTTGGTCTTCAGTTCATACTTTTTCTAAGTTTTACAAGGTTGATGTTAGGGCCTCAGCTGATGCTGTTTTTGGCCGCAAGGTGCTTCAAGAGGTAGTGGCTTGAACTGCCTGCCGTTACTCATTGGGGATCCCACCCTACTTTTACGGACACTGCTATTGGATGTCCTAGAAGTAATGATTGAAATGAAACAGGCCATGCTGTACACTTGGAAAAATACAATTCTGTGATTACTCACCTGTAGAATTGATTTTACTGTGTACAGCACGGCCTGTTTCATCCCTCCCTTGTTATCGTTGCCTTTGGTTGCCTCTTTATGGTGATTTGTTTAAAAGTTATTTTTTGTGAGGCTGTGTATTTTTTATCATGGTTTATCTCCCGGCTTCTTGCATAACTGCTTTTCAACACTGGGGGTCTATGGGTGATTCCAGGCTTTTTATAGGGCCGGGAGGAGCCACAAGTCTTCTGCAGTCTGCTTCAAAAACGGAAAACAGTTTAGGACAAACTGTCAAATGTAGCTCAATGCAATGGTGTAACAATGACCTTTGCCTGCAGTAACACATTAAAGTGGACCATCACCCTCCTGTGATCGGCCCGGGAATCTATAAGATTCCCGGGCCGATCACCTCCCTCCCCGCGGGACATCCCGATCTCCCCCCCCCAAACACCCCAAACCCCCTTACCTTGTCTTCGGCGGCGGAGGAGCGGGGAGAGGTGAGTTTTTCGGGTGATCGGGGGGGGTTTCACACAGCGGGGCACCCCGATCGGGGGTGCCCCACCAAAGTGGACCAAGACCCAGGATAGTCAAAATCCTGGGTGTTGGTCCACTTTAAGCACTGCAACACAAACTTCATGGTACTTACATGTACTTTAAATATACTGCCAGGAGTACCACAGGAAGTATGGAGGCATCATTGTAGCTCCAGTACAGGGCAGATAGTAAGCACTGCCACACAAACCTCATGGTACCTACACATACTTTTAATATACCACCAGTAGTACCAAAGGAAGTATGGAGGCTTCATTGTAGCTCCAGTACAGGGCATATAGTAAGCACTGCCAAGCAAACCTCATGGTAACTACACATACTTTCAATATACCACCAGTAGTAACACAGGATGTATGGAGGCTTCATTGTAGCTCTAGTACAGGGCAGATAGTAAGCACTGCCACACAAACCTCATGGTACCTATATGTACTTTTAATATACCACCAGTAGTACCACAGGAAGTATGGAGGCTTCATTGTAGCTCTAGTACAGCGCACATAGTAAGAACTGCCACACAAACCTCATGGTATATGTAATTCCAATGCGTCACCAATGGTACCACAGGAGGAATGAGGACTTCTTAGTAGGTCCCTGGGGGCCACATATACGTGTTATTTACCACATTGTTGGCATCATACCTTTTTGATTGATTTCTACCAGCCACAAACAGCTGCAGAGATATTTGTAGAAAGCACATTTGCTGCTTTGTATAAAATTACGTCTTTGCGGTTTGTTTTCCTGGCCAACCCAAAAATATAATGAATTTGATTTCTTTCCAAAAAAGGAAGTTAGTATTGATTCCAGGGTGAGGAATGGGCATCAACCCCCCTCTCTGGATAGACTTTTGTCTAAATCAATCTCTGCTCCAGCTCCCATCTCCCAGGTCTCGGGCCCCCGTTGCCTAGTTACCAGAGTTTCCTCAAGGCAGACTCTGAATAGCTAACGTTAGCAACTTTGTCATGTCTGCAGACAGATCTCTCTGCTTTTGCGTGCGGCTCCTCTGCAGAACCATAGCTTGACAATGAGCAGCTGCAGCATACAAACCCGATTACCGCTCTCGCTGTGGAGCGAGTCTAAGCCTAGACATGGGCGTCTTGAGAAATGCAAAAGATGCTCCAGATTCCTGCATAGTTGGTGACAAAAGGCCTGCCTGCTTGCTGCTTAGCTAATAGTGAGCTTATTTTGTCAATATAAGAGCTTGCTGGTGCTCAAGAAAATGTTATAGCTTATTGTAAATTTGGCCTCAGCCCAGATAATAATCTTTCCCTATTCTCAGTCACAGTCACACTGAGTCACAAGCACATGTCAAGTGTTACGGCCCTTGTCATGTTCTGCCCCAGCTGTGAATGGCCTTCAGCAAAGGACCCTGCAAACATAGTTTTCATCTGATGAAATCATTGACCAGAATTGGCAGGTGTAGTTTGGATCCAAAACTCTCAACAAAGTCTCTTCTTCTTGCCCTGCAGCTAAATAGACTTTAATTCAAGTCTGTCTTTGAACACTATGTTTCTAGTGTTTGTGTTTTCCTGTGTTGATATCTGGCGGTGGGGGGACCAGAAGCTTACTCAGAACTAAGGTTTCTGAAGATTGGATGGAAGATGAATCGGTACAAATTAAAGATCATGAAAGAGGTCTACCAAGCCCCCCTGCTCCCATCCCTGTTCTCCTGCTCCAATTCCTGCCCTCCCGTCTCAAGCAAATAAATTCCCTGCCCCCTTCAATTCTCCGGGGTGTGATTACTGTAGTCTCAGCCTCCAATATGCATAATTGCTGGAGATTATGACTTATGGTTTGCTAACACAATCCCTGCTCCTGTGGTGATTGGCCAAGTAGACTGATTCCTAGTGGCTTGGCAACCACCAGGGCTGTGGTCACGGTGCTCCATTTCTGAAACAGTGACAACCAAGTGAATATTTTCATTATCCAAATATGGCAAAGCAGGATAGAAGCGATGGGTGTCATTTAGACCAGTAGTCCCCCAACCCACCAACAGGCTAGGTCTTGCAGATCTCCACCCAGATACAATGCGTAATAATTAATGCAGCAGCATAGGAATAGAGCAGCTATGTGGAAATCCACAAAACATGACCTGTTGGTGGGTCTGGAGGAGAGGGTTGACCACAGAGACCACTGATTTATACTTTGGTTCTGATTCTGACCATTCAAGTTTTCATGTCTTTACAGGGATTAAATTGATTTGGCTTGGATATCCTTCTTTTCTTGTTTCCCTAATGATCAGACCAGCATGAGACTGGTCCCTCGTGGCCAAGAAGATAATCCTTGGGGCCAAATCTTCAGATATCTAAAAATATTCTAGAAATCTCTAGAAATAAAGGGAGTACATGCTTAATCCGGCATATAATAAAAGATACAATGGGTATTAGCCACAAACCAAATCTAGAAACATGTAATACATTTTTTATACATAAAACCTAGTTGTGGGAAAACTGGAATTGAAAGCTTAGAACTTTTTGCTATATATGTTTCGCTGTGTTGCTATGGTGACCATCCTGTGATGTCATTTTCTTTGATCAAGTTTTTTACAGTTTAATATGAACTGTAGTCTAAAGGTCATGTAGTCCAGAATCATCAAGCTGGAAGAAATATTAAGACTATTAAACCTAAAGGTACAGTAGCAGTATTTTAGCTTGACAGCAATTAGGAGAATAGCGCTTAATGAAATCTCCCAGAATAAAATAAAAAAGTATATATTTTTGGCATAATGAGAAGGTGTTATTTGATGTGCATTTTGCTGTCTGTGGCTCCAGGCAGTTTAATTTCCTCTAATGGAAAAGTCAGGGGAGGGGGTTAAGGACCAGTGGGGTGTCTTTTGAGCCAGTCATCCCCCATTGCGCAGACATGGAACTTTCCAAATAGCAGGTTATGCTGGATTGCCCTTAAAGCTGAAGTCTGAACCTCTCCCTTGGTGCTGAGGCAGGATGGGGGGCGGCTTACAAATAAAAAAAAATATTTCCCCCCCCGTCTAGTGCTCAAAGCGTCCTTGCTTTCTTCTTAATGAGCTGTATGTGTGCGCATGTCACAGAATATTGTGAGCATTGCTCACTGTTAGTTGTGACTCCCCCCTGCATCAGTCAAAGTGCCCATGCAAGCCCAACTCCACTCGCTGCCCTACAATTGCAGTGACTATATGGGCATGCACAGTAACTGATGGCTGACGGAGTGCCTTTCATGATCTGGTGAGAGTCAATGTTGCACATATGCAACTACACATATGGGTAAGTGACAGGGGCAGTGCAGTTTTTAGCCTAAATAGATCCCAGAGCAAGAAGAGAAAATATATCAGCTGAGAGTCAAGGAATTTGTCCTTTAGGGAAAGGAGAAAGAAATGAAAAATAAAGCTGGAAAATTGGATAAAAGGAGCGGAAGGAAAAAAGTAAGGTGGGAAGGAACAAATGAAGAGAAGGAAGAAAACAGGAAAAAAAGGAAGGTAGGGAGAATGGAAAGAAAAAAAGATAGAACGAAGGAAAAATAAATAAGGGAAGGAAAGAAAAGACAAAAGGGAAGGAAAGAAAAAATAAGGGCAGAAAAGGGGAAGGAAAAGCGGATGAAGAGGGGCAGAAAGAAAATAAAGAAGGGAGGCAATAAGGAAATATAAAGGGAGAAGCAAGGAAAGGCATACAGACAGATAATTAAAGTGCTGCATAACCTTGAAGGCCAGCTGGTGAGCTGCTTCCTTGGTGTGGATAGGAGCTGTGCCATGTGATGTGCTCCCGCCCTCCTCACCCTCTTAGCATTAGTACATGTTGCTTGGCTGCCACTGCCCTCTGTGATGGGGTGGCCATCTTATCGTAGCCTCTGCTGCTCTATGCTGTTTAGGAACACTCTACTATCGCAGCTGAGCCCAACGCTGACAGCCTGTGCTGCGCACGGAGTCAGTGATATTACATTCCCTGCAGTTGCCATGTTTGCCCTTGTGCTAGAATTGGCTCTGGCCAGGGGGTAGTAACAGGAGAGAGTAGATTCTTGTCGGACCCGTAGCTTACCGATGTGGGTGCTGTCAGACTTACTGGCAAAGATAAGTATAAACACAGTGTGTTCAGGAAGGTTCCAATATGATTTCCATAGTAGTAGTTCCAATAGCACAGTCACAAGGGTGGGGTTGGGTATGGCAATGACCCGTTTAAAAGGTCCACTACACTAAAGCTTAGGAGTAGTGTACTGGAATAACCAGTTTGAACTGGTGTTTTAGCCACGTTCATGATGCATTCGTTTAGACTACCAGAGCTGTATCACAAGCAGGAAATCAGAATATGTCACCAGGCTTACGAAACAGGAAATTTGTTAACAGAAGGAAGGGTTCACTTTTGGTAGCCATTATCGAAAATGAGCCGTAGACCTATTCTAAGTATACAGTACATCCTGCTCCAGATAGAATACTTACAATTGGGTTATCCTCCGCCAGAGGGCGCTGTGCACTGCAGACATGCAGAAACAGGCTCCTCCCGGCCCTTCATATACCCAGGGACCTCCCACAAATCCCCAGATTTCTCTGCAGTGCTGACTGCGAAGACATGAAGTATCACTCTCTCGCAGGTGAGCGGGGCTATTACAGCCTGCGGCCCTGTTGGACTATTCCCACCCGTTGTCCTTGTGATGTGCCTCCCAGCCTGGGCTGCGCTGGTGGGGTGAAGGTAGGCAGCACTATGCATGCTTAACGGAGCCATGCTCCACCGCAGTCCCCCACCAAAGGGTAGGCTGTTTAGGCTGATGTGAGCCTCATAGTGGATGTCCCTCCCGCATTATTGCCCCGTGTAGAGGTGGACCCTGTGTAAAGGGTCGCCGTCCTCCCTCGTTTCCCCCCATATTCGGGGGAAAAGAAGGGGAGGGGTGTGTGTGTGTCTGTTGGCGGCCTCAGTGTACGGTATTGTCACGCTTATGGCCGTGCTTTTGCCCCTGACCGGCAACTAGGTGTCAGAGCCGCGCTGCCCTTCTATTTTGGCCTTTCTCAATTTACTATGCAATAGTGTACAGCACGTCCTGCTTTATTATCCTGCATCTTGGGCAGGAAACTAATTTTGTGCACGCCTACGGGCGTCAGAATGGTGGCGGCGTATTTAGACTTTGAGTATCCATTAGCAGATGCCTTTACTGGCATATTCTATGCTTGGCTTGTCAAGCCTTTAACGGCTGCTTCAGAGCTTCGCGCTCTTTGGGGGAGGTGGGGACCTGGCGTGGCGCGCTCCGTGTCACGCCCAGTTTAGACCCGCCCTCCGAGGTTCGGTCGGCGCCATTTTGTTGATCTTCACGCGCACGCGTGTTGGCGGTCCTTCTCCTCCTCAGGTCGGTGAGTGCCCTCGCGGGCGTTTTCATCATTAGTATTCTTTCTGTTGCTCATGGCCCTGACACCCCTTATTCCCCTTCTGTCTTTCAGACGTCGAAGAGTCCGGTGGCTTCTCCCGGCCTAACATATATTGTAGCGGGCTTACAAATTCTCCCACATTCCTAGCGGGTCTTTGGGACATCCAGGGTTGCCTATTGCGTAAATCCCTACTGGTATATATTACATTAATAATCACCATATGGAGGCATCTCAGAATTATGCGACCGGGGTCCCTCTGTGACAAGACCGGCTGTGTACAACGTGTGGACTGCCCCATGCTGATGCGGACAGAGCAGGGGTCTGCGGACCCTGTGCTGAACAAGTACTGGCCCTGCCTACGGCCGATCAGGTGGTATCAAGGTTGGCAGAGCGCTTGGGCCCTGGTAAGAAGCGGTCCCTGATACCTCCGGTTTCGCCCATTCCTTCTGAATCTGAAGAGTTCACTGCTGAGCAGGGTTTTGCTCTTTCTGATGAAGGTCGGCTATTCTCTGACTCAGGCTCATCAGACGAGGGGCTGAGGAGTCATGATGATCCGGGCCCCGGTTCTTGGGACCTGTGTGACACCGACGAATTACTGATAAAGATCTTCGAGGTCTTGTCTCTCTCTCTTTCCCTGGTGAAGCTTCCAGGCCTAGAAGGGAGAGTTTCCATACAGCGCCGCCGCGTTTGGAATTTCTGGAGCAGGATCACTTGTACTCAAAGAATGGCAATGCCCTAGTAAACTTCCAGGGGTTCCGGGGGACTGGGATTGGAAATACCCTTTTCCCCCTGATGTGGTTAACTGCTGGTCATCACCTCCCGTGGTGGATGCACCGATCATTGAGGTTCTTAACCCCCCCTTTATTGCGGCTCCTACTTATCGTACCCTTCGGGATGCTGAGAACCGGCGCATTGATAGGCTGGCTTCCCACGCCTTTTCTTGTGCACGGACGACTCTGCGCCCGGTCTGTGCCGCGGCCATCGCTGCAGTGGCCGCTAGGACCCTCATCAGAAAGATGATTGATCATCAACCTGAGGATCTCCCCTGGGAGGTGTTTAATGCACTCTCCAGTTGTGATGTATTTGTAAGATTTATCCTTTTGGCGCTGGAGGACACCATCAGCATGTGCGCAAGAACTTCCGCCCTTGCTGTAGCTATACGCCGGCTGGTCTGGCTGCGACAGTGTGGTGTTGACGATGCTACAAAAAAGATTCTTACTGGGCTTCCCTTTAGAGGGCGACGCCTATTCGGGGCCCGTCTTGACCTGTTTGGAAAAAAGGGCAAAACACCCCTTTACAGAAGGCGGTCTCGGCCTTCTCGGGGCAGGGGCACCCCTCCACCCCCCTATGTTAGCGTCAAACCCGAACCAGGGGTGTCCTTCCAGCTTTTTGGTATAGATCCCTGCCCCAGGAGTGGCAGACAATGCCCTGGTCCCTCCGTCAGGACTAAGTCCAAACCTTTTACCAAAAACCACCAAGTATGATGGGGCGCCCCTGCTTGGGCGAGGGGATTGCCGCAGCACCTTGTCCCTATCAGGAGGTGTCATGCCTCATTCTGATGGAGTCAGGAGGAAGTTTCCTCTGGAGCAGGATAGTGTCTGCTGGGCGGCCCCTTCCCGAGATATTCAGGATGCTTCTGGTCCCTGCCTCTCTTCTTGTGTTGGCACAGGCCACGCGCGGTCTGCGAGGTCTGGGGTCACCTGCTGGTTGCTCTTAACAGACAGAGGCAGGGGCCTCTACACTAACCTTTCCACATTCTTCCAAAATAATGAGACACTCTGTCCATTATGGCCTTCAATAGGTGAGGCAATTTACATTCACAAGCGCTTTTACTGCATGGTTTCTCTGAGTTGGGCCGCCAGTGCCCTGTGTCCAGGGACCTCTTGCCGTCGGTAGGGACCTAAGACGCTTATTTCATTGCCATTTTGCCTTCCGGGCACCAAGGACCTTACAGGTTAGTGTTGGCGCTCCAACACTGCTGATTGTGGCCTTGTTATCTGGCCTTGGTTCTGTTCCCTGAGTGATCGCCTAGGCGACGACGGGGGTGATATCTCTACTGAGACCAAGGGGGCGTCCACACGAGGAACTGCCTGGCCGTCCCTCTTTGCTTCCCAATCCCTGCGTCAGACTGAGTTTGTTACTCGGTTGGTGGTGTCCTTTGGGAGTCTTTGGATGGGTGCTCAATCACCTCAATTCCTCTTTTTCCCCTTAGTGGTATCTCCATTCCTAGGGTTGAACTTGGATTCGGTTCAGACGGGAACCTGCTTCCTTGACTATAAATGGACAATCTGTTTGCATGGGCTCGGTCCCTCTTGCTGTTCCCGTCTCTTCACCAGGCTGGATTGCAGCTGGTGGGCCTGTTGGTGGCTGTTCAAAGGTTGTCCCTTATGCTCAGAGCTAGGGATGAGCGAACCGGTTCGGATGAACCGGAATTCGCTCCAAATTTCAGGGAAAATTCGATTCGGCACGAACCAGAATTTTTTTTGGTTCGTGCCGATCGAATTTTCCCTGAAATAAAAAAAAAAAATGCCGGCATGGTGGGAGCGGGCAGGCTGGCTACACTGTCAGCGGGCGGTGGAAGCCGGCCCGCTGACAGCGCAGCCGGCCTGCCCGCTCCCACCATGCCGGCATTTGTTTAAAAAGCAAACACTTACCTGCATGGTCGGAGCGTGGAGGCCGGCGCCGCTCTCAGGCGCCCTCTGATGACGCGTTCTCTGATGACAGCTGAGGTAAGTGTTTGCTTTTTAAACAAATGCCGGCATGGTGGGAGCGGGCAGGCCGGCTGCGCTGTCAGCGGGCTGGCTTCCACCGCCCGCTGACAGCGTGGCCGGCCTGCCCGCTCCCACCATGCCGGCATTTTTGCTTAAAAAAGGCTGGCGGCGGCTCGCTGACAGGCGTAGCCGGCCTGCCCGCTCCCACCATGCCGGCATTTTTTTTTTCAGATGAGCGATTCATGAAAGTTCGATTCGGAGGCGAACCCGAATTTCTTGGGGAAATTCGGCGAATCGCCCGAATCGAACTTTCAAGAAGTTCGCTCATCTCTACTCAGAGCCCTTGGGCTCTTCTGCTACTCATATTGTAAATGCTGGACTGGGTTCCAGCTTCCCTGGAACTGGATCTTGGTACGCTGGTTACCCTTGAGACTGTGGTACTAGGGGTACCAGTCAGGGGGCGCCACCTTCCTTGCGTCTTCCTGCAGTTGGATACCAAATCTATCAGGTCGACGGAGGGGGGACTTTTTTTCTCCTAAATTCCCCTGTGATTCCCCTGTGATTCCGGGGGAGGTGGGACCTTTAGGGGTCCTTCCACCTGTCTAATTGGAAGCGGTAGGCCTTCAGGTTGGATCGGTCTATTTGGGGGCCCCTTGGTCTGTCTGACGACAGTGGCCTGTATTAATTATCTGTGTGGACTCGGAAGCAGGATGATCCCCCAGGAAGGTATCTGATCCTGATCTGGGTGGAGGACAGCTTTCCCTGCATATCTGCGATATTCGCTCCGGTGGATGTCCTTCTGCAACAGGATGTGCTAATTCTTGTGTCTCCATGTGATCCGTCTAGTGTGGATCTTTCTGGGCCCGTCACTTTCATGGGTCCTAGGCCCTTGTTTCCCTGTCTCAGATTGTTCTGTCCTTGGTCATGAGGCTTCGTGACTTTATGCTGGACATTCTGTTTCTATATGTCTTATCTTCATTCACCCTGCTGGACAGGGTTCTGTGCAAGTTTGCTCTGGAAGGGGGAACCAGTGATACTGGCGGCCCTTGGGTGGCCTAGTGGAGTGTGGTTGCAGATGTGGTTATGTGGACAGCGGACCTGTACGTCCTGTCAGGAGTGCTGGCCTGCTCACTCGGGCCCCCCTTTTCTATTTCACCCCTATCTACAGACTCCAGTCTGGATGGTCTGACGGTTGATTCATCCACCTTGATGGAAGTGGGTGTACCTTCTGGGTGTCTGTGACTTCTGGAAGCCTAGGAGTTGGCTTCTTCTGCCTCTTCTTCCGCCTATTGTGGGCTATTGTTTACCCATATTGATTGGGGTGAGTTTTTGGTCTCTCCCCTGTGGGCGAGCTCTGTTCCCAGGGTTATATAGTTATTACAGCATGGGTTGGAGTGGGCTCTCCTACTCGGTGCCCTGGTGGTTCAGGCTCTGCCCTGTCCGTCTTCTGCAGAAGTCTTTACTCAATTCCTTGCCTGGGTTGACTTTTCTTTCAGGGATTGCTCAGTGACATCCCCCCACGTAGTTCTAGGGTCCCTGTTGGGATTGATTTCTATTCAGTTTGCCTTGCGGGGTGTTCCCCTTTGGCTCTATTCCGGATGCTGTCTGACTGTTCTTATCCATAAGGTTGCCCTTCTGGGGCTGTTACCTCAGTCGGCCGTGCGCCTGAGCGGGCGGATCTGTTTAGCTAGCCCTCGTTTTCTTTACTGTATCTTCACCGAGATGAGGTGGCGTTCCATCTTACGCCGGTTATTCTGCCTAAGATGGTGTCTTAGGCTCAGGTATTAAGACATTATCCTTCTTCTGGGATTTATTCCTTGTAATGCTGAGGCAAGGGAATCTATTTTCCCTCAATAGGTGCTGGATTTTTTTTCCTGGATTGTCTCCTGTCCCTTAGGGAACTGATGTTCCTCGGGGTTGCAGGCACCTACATCTGGATGTGCCTGATCTCGTCTGCCTCTAGGGGTTAGGCAGCCTTGGGCCTGGCCTTTACCTGTATAAGATGTCCCTTCTGGTCCTGGGGAAGGCTTGGCTTCTTCCTGGGCTACTTTTAGTTTTTGCTTTTGTTAGGCCTTTACTCAAGCCTATTCCTTAAGGGGAAGAGTTCTTCTCACTCTATTCTGATTACGCTGGTGCCTTGGTATCTTTGGGCCTTTCAGCACCAGGTCTTGTTGAACAGGTTTGCTTGAACGCTACTTGTTTTCTTGTTTGTACCCTTTCAAGGGTTGTTTTGATGTTGAAGTTAGAGCCTTTGCTCGTGTCGCTCTTGGTAGCGAGGTATTGCAGGTGACAGTGCTTTCAACTGTCTGCTGTTGCCTTTTTTGTTGGGGATCCCACCCTTCTATGGACACTGCTATTGGATGTCCCAATTGTAAGTATTATATCTGGAGCAGGACGTACTGTATACGTATAATACCAATTCTACAGTTGAGTATTTCACAGAATTGTATTTTTATTCCTCCAATCATGCTTCACAGTTAGGGCTTTTTCTTTTTCTTCCCTCTGTCCCCCCAAAGTATACAGCTTTGCCATGAAGTCCTGACTATGCACATTTATTTTTCTTTTTGGACAGGGTGGTGGGCTAATTAAATTTAAACTTTTAACAGTGTTTATTTATCTATTCTCTATCTCATCTTGAAATTAAGCTTGTGTCTTGTGGAAAAATACATTCTTAGTGGAAACTTGAAATAAGTTTGTCCAGATAATGTGGGTCATTCCTCCTTTTCTCCTATGTTTCTCAGGGTAAAGAGGGTAATGAATGTCATGTTTTCTGTCGGGTACTTTCTCAACTTGAAATCACATTGTATAACCCCCCCCCATGAAGGCCGGCTAATTGATATTCAAATGCAGTGAGATGAAGTTTTGCTATTCAGCCCAGCTGCCTTTTGTCTTAAATCTGTGTAATGAATGATCTCCAACAATGCCCTCCTCAATTCTTGCAACGCAGGCAATCTCAAGGAACCCACAGGAAACAAAGGAAAGCAACTCTATTTTCCGCTTGGTGCATATTTAGAAACTCAATAGGGCATGCTTTTGTGTGTTTGTCGGAAGCAAAAAGGTAATTAGAAAAAAAATCTGCTGCCCCCTTATTTTTTCATGTACCCCTAGTATCATCAGCATCTATGTAGGGCAGCCTCTGGGCTTTACATATCAATTAATATTAAAAGAGACCATCAAGTTCAAACCTTGTAGCCCACCTGATAAACTTTATAGTCCTGGTGCTATTCACTCTAATAATGTGACTCTTTAAAACCCCTAACGGTCCTAGTAAAAGTAAACTTCTGAAAAATTTGCTTGCCTGCCTTCATTAGCAGGGGCAGATCCAGACACATAAGTACTGTAAGCATCTGAGTGCCCCTTAAAACGGAATAGAATTGCCCCTTTTATATTCATCAGTGATGCCCTGCGCCTTGTATATATTATTCAACAAACAGTATGTGGTATATAAGGTAAACCTAATAACCCCCCTTTTAAACTTAGACTAGCTTATCCTGGAGAACAAGCCCCACAGTGCACAGTCTACCAGTTTGGATGTTCCACCCTGTTTTGAGACCCCCCAATCATTGCACTTGGGAGTGGTAATTATAAAGGACCCATGTTTTGATGAGTCATGTATTCTCTACATCTCTGAGGCAAGAAATGAAGCTGTGGCGTGAGCTCAAATAAGGAATGGAGTCTACACACAACCAGCCTTCACTTTTTTAGCCCCCCCCCCCCCCCCCAACCCCAAGATGGGAATGGTTTTGGTTGCGAGTTGTGCCTACTTCAAAGTTCTCAGGGTGCTGCCAGTTTTTAGAGGATACTGTCTTCAAGCAGTGCTATAGGAAAAAGTCTTCACCTTTTAGGAAAACCATAACTTTTTTAGTCAGCCTCATTGGTCCATAATACCTTTTGAAGATATTTCTTGGCCCGGTTTTGATGTTTCAGCGTATGTATCTTCAGTTGTGGTCAGGTTTCAGGCATCCTTACATTGCCCATGTTTCTGAGCACGGTACATCTGGGTGCTTTCAGTTCTGGAAAATGACAGCAATGGAAGAGTGTTGGCTTCCTGGTTAGTTCATGCTTTATTCTTCTTAACTTTTTTTTTTTTTTTTACTTTTTTTCAAAAAGTGTTTCTTGCAACCCTTTTGACTATTTGCAGTCAGGTGTTTGAGGATTCTGTGATGACACCCCAATATCTTGGCATCCCTATGAAAAACTTGTAACAGTTTTGACTTTTCAAAGTCAGTTTTGTCCGTTTGCCTGTAGAAAACAACAAGTTGTTGATCTCCTTAGGCCACACCCCCTCATTACACAAATACAAATGAACTGATATGCTTCAATCCAATAAATATTTAAACTTGGAATATGCATAAACTTAAAACCTCTCATTATTGTGGGTCAAACCCTTCCCCACTCTTTGGCTCTGTGATGCTCTGTGATGTTCTGCTCCATTGGATCTGTGATGCTGTATAATGAGCTCTCTGCATGTGATGAATGTGGAGGAGGGGAGAAGGGAGGGACCAGCAACCCTGTCCCGCTCTGCTGAACTGATTTGGGGACGGGATGAAAAAGAGAATGTCATTGGCTGAACCTGTAAACCCCGATATCTCGGCCATTTGTGCTGCAATTTAAAAACAGAAAACAGTTTAGGACTGTGCCAAATGTAGCCTGACACAATGTAGCAATTACAGTATCTTTGCCCCGCTGTGTGAAACCCCCCAGAAAGCCCCCAAAACTCACCTCTCCCCGCTCCCACGTGGCCGCGCCGTCCAATCGGCGCCGACGGACAAGCTGATTGACAGCGACGTACAAGCAGCTTGCCCGTCGGCGCCTCCCGCGCGTCACTCTTGACGTGTGCACGCCCGCCTAGAGGAGCGCGAGTGAGGCGGCGGCGGCGGAAGCAGCGGCTGGAGAGGTAAGGTTTTTCGGGGGTTTTGGGGGGTTTACACCCCGCGGGACATCCGAGATCGGTGTGTGAGGTGATCGGCCCGGGAATCTTATAGATTCCCGGGCCGATCACCTCAGGGTGTTGGTCCACTTTAATGGTACTGTACATTTGTTTTTCTGTCTCTGCAAACCTTAACATTTTGTGTTTTTTTATTATTATTACTTCATTGTGTTTCTTGTTGTCTAGGTAATTACTATGGGACGCCGAAGCCTCCAATCCAGCCTATCAATAGGAAAGTAACTTCCGGTGATGCATTACACAATCCCCTCTCCGGCTGTAAGCAGTCGACTCCAAAACGGACAAAGTCTTACAATGATATGCAAAATGCTGGCATAGTGCATACGGAGAACGATGACTATGACGATGACGTCCCTGAAATGAACAGTAGCTTTACAGGTAAATTAATCCTTTCCCTTTAATTGTAGATGACAGGCAATTATACTTATCTTAAAGCAGACCTACAGTCATGAAGAATTTAGGTCCACTTTCACTCCCACCTCAGATCTGGAATCTCCTCCGCCTCTTCGCCCAACGCGGCGCCCACTCCTTCCCTCTCGCGCGCGAGCACGTTCATATTATGCCTTCCCCCCCCCCCCCCCCCCCCGGCAGCGCTGCTCCCAGCGCATTCGCCGGGGGCAGAATTGAATGGACCAATCGGGTCCTAGAAGTCTGGTTCTGATGAACCCAGGGACTGGACAGCCTGACTGGTCAAGGCGCTCCAGTCCCTGGGGCTGCTCCTATTAGCAGCAAGTTCCTAAGTTGCACCAATCAAAAATCAAGTTGCACCAATCAGTCATTCCCCCCTTCCCATTGGCCAGTTCCCCTTTAAATATGTCCTTGCCCTGACCACCAGTGCCGTTATAGCCATTATTAGCTTGGGTGTGCTGTTGGAATTGCGTTTACTGTGTTTGATCCGGGTTCGTCTTTGACCACTCCTGTCTGCTGCCCGCACCGACCTTCTGCCTGTCTGACCTTGTTTCTGCTTACCCCTTGGATACCGCGCTTCTGTGACCACCCGGCTTTGACCCCTGCCTGTCTCGACTATTCTCTGCCTAACCCTTGGATTTGACGTTTTGGACTCTGTTCGCTTGCACTCCTGATTTGGGATACCCCACAGTTCACCCGTCTTTACCATAAGCCAGCAATCTTTGCGCCAGTAAGGCCCATGGGCAACCGAGTCGGGAGAGGCATAACCCGCGTCTCCAGCGAGCGGGGGCTTGACTATAGGCACAAGAGGCGGTGGAGATTGGGGATTGTTGGCTTATGCAAGAAGGGTGTCCGGCGATCCCTGACAGTGTCTTTATTCTTGGTGTTTGTTACTGTATACGCCGGCGCCGCCGTGCGCTTGTACTGCGCTTCGCGGACGGCGGCGTCATTCACTTTAGAGCTGCCGGGCCGCTACTAGCCGGCAGGGTCACGTGTGCGCGTTTCGGGCTCTTCGGGGGAGGGGGGGCGTTCTCCGGGGATGACTATTTTGACGTCACATCTCCACGGAGCCCACCCCTAGAGGTCTGCGGACGCCATTTTCTTTACCATTGCTGTGTGCGCGGCCTGGCTCCCAAAGCGGTCCGTGAGTAACCCTGGTGGGGTAAAAAAAAAATTTTCTGGATTCCTTGCTGTATTCTCATGGGAATGTTATGTCTTTCAGGCGGGTTAAAACTTCAGCACTTTGGTTTCTCCCGGCCATCTCCCCTCATTATTTACCCCTTCCCTAGCGGGGTATTGGGGCATCCCGAGTTGCTCATTAGCGTTAACCCTTACTGGTCTACTGTGCCATTCAAATCACCATATGGAGGCTTCTGGGGATAATGGGCCTGGGGTTCCTTCGGGACAAGCCCGGCTATGTGTTGCGTGTGGGGTATCCCCAATCGATGATGATGTCAGGGTATGTGTATCCTGTGCCCAGCAGGTATTTGCACTGCAGTCTGGGTTACTTATTGCTGGGCCTGCTCCCCCTCGGGCTTCGCCTACCCCCCCCCCACGCTTACATCTGACCCCCAGTGAGGAGCATACCAGCGAGGAGTCTCAACCTGATTTAGCTGCACGGGTGGCCAGCATTGAAAAACATCTTGCTGGGTCTGCTCCGCATAAGGCTTCTGCTAAGACGCGGCATTTATCACCCGCGGTTTCCCTCTTCCCTGTAGAAGATGATGGCCCTTTCTCACTCTCAGGCCCCTACCCCCTTGAGGAGGGGGAATTATTTTCTGATTCTGAATCCTCTGAGGAACAGCCTAAGATTTACGGTGGTACTGGGACTCCCTTTGGGGAAGACCTGTGGTCCCCTGATGACACTGACAGATTGCGGAGTCACATTTTTTAAGTGCTTTGTATTTCCCCTCCTGCAGTGGCTCCACAGCAGCAGGGTGAGCTTTTTCATACGGTTAAGCCACGCTGGGAGTTCTCTGAGCAGTCTCACTTGTGCTCAAGGAATGGGAACGGCCTAGCAAGCTGCCAGGGGTGCCTAAGAGTTGGGACAAGAGGTATCCCTTTCCTGCTGATGTTGTTAAGTGTTGGTCATGTCCTCCCGAGGTGGATGCGCCCGTTCTCGGGTTGTCCAATATACATGCACTCTCCTGATACTACTACCCTGCGGGATGGGGAGGACCGGCGCTTGGACCAACTGGCTTGTCACACCTTTGCCTGTGTGGGGACGGCGCTGCGCCTGGTTTGTGCCTCTATCACGGCTATTGCCATTAAAGGAGTGATTAAGTGTCTCTTGGATGGGGTATCTGAGAATGCGGGTAGAGAAGAGTACAGATCTCTCCTGCTTTGTGTGGAATTTATTGCATATATATTCTCAGTTTGTCACACACCCCGCTTCCCCTTTAATTCTTACGATCGGGTTACTCCACCAGCAGGTGGCGACGTTGCAGAGAGAAGTCTTGAAAACGAGCCCCCTTCCGGCCTATATATACCTGGGACCTCCCACTTAACACCAGTGTTTTCTCTCTGCATGAGGCGACAAGACAGAAGAAAGAAGTCTCCTGCTTGCAGGTAGCCGGGGTCTAACCCCGGCACCCCCTTTGGGTCTATTTCTGCCCAGTTTTGATTGTTTGCATGCCTAGATGGTTAATGGAAGCCTCCCAGCCCAGGCTGCTCACTGGGCAACGGTAGATGGCACTATAGGTGCCTAGGAGCTTATCTCCTCCGCTCGACCTCACTCGTGGGGCAATGTGGCTATCTGTCATGGTGATCCGGATTTGGGATGCCCCTGTCCCGAGGTTCCCCTTTGGCAATTCTCTCCCGCTACGGTCCCTTCTCCCTTAACTTGGGGGAGAAGGGTGTTGGGGAGTGCTTGTACTGTGTGTATGTTATGTTTCAATGCTTACTAGGTTGTTGTGAAGAGCTATGGCAGTCTCAGGCTCAGTGCCATGGTATGCGCTCATGTGGCCTGAACTGCTAGGGCTCTGGGTTGTGTTATACATGTTTTCCCCCCACTGACTCCGAGGGCATCGGGGCGCCCTCTCTGCATGCGGCACCGCCATTTGGCGGGCCGCTCTGTTTGAATTTGAGGGGGCGGGGCCGCGGCCCGCGTTCGGTGACGCGATGGCGGGGGCGTGGCTTGAGCGCGTTATCTCGCAGCTCGGCCCCGCCTCACTTCCTCCTTCTAATCAAGGAGTCAGGTGCGGGGGACTCGGCTGGAGGAAGCTGTGTGCCTGGCTTGCTGCTGCTGCTCTTTCATGGCCTTTCAGGTAAACGGTCTCCACCTCGCGTGTGGGGCCGTCTTTTTTTGCTATAAGTTTGCTTCAGCATGTGTAAAGCTTGTATGTTTGTGGCGCTTCAGTTTAACTCTTAAAGCACTTAGGTCTTTGCTGTTGATATATATGCTGCTAGGTACCTTTTATTCTGTTATGAATGAATGTGCTGCATGCTGCCTTTTTTTCTAGGGATCTGACTGTTGTCTCTTTTCCCCTACAGATCCTGGGATCCCCTCACTGCAGTGGCTCGCCCGGTTCTGTTATACCTGGCTAGTCTTAGTACTCTAAATTGGGTTTTTTCCTAAAATTTTGAAGAAAAAAAAAATATATATATTTTTTTTTTAATCCTCCCTTTCCCGGGACATTAATTATAAAGGGGCATCCTGGGTGGCTTAATGCGTAAAAAAACCTGGGTTGTTGCGAATACCATAATTTCACCATATGGAGGCTTCCGACATTACCGGAAACGGCTCTTCGGGGCTATCCAGACTGTGTGGGGGTTGTGGGGCTCCGCTCCCAGGCGATGATGTCATATTATGCATTCCATGTGCAAAGCAGAACATTGCGCGCCAGTCCGTCGCTCCGGCTTCTGGCTCCTCGCAACTTCCCCATCTCCTCCCTTATTCCGGACCCCATGTGACATTGTCAAGGGTGGGGATTCGCAATCTGAGGTGTGTGCACGATTGGCCAACCTCGAGAAAATAATTTCCGCCAAAGTAGCTCAGAAGGCTACATCGAAGCGGAAACACCTTTCTCCGGCAGCACCTGCTTCGGAGGATGAGATGTGTGAAATATTGGATTGGTCCGATTGTCCCCTGATGAGGAGGGGGAACTCCTTGAGGAGTCGGATGAGCCTGCAGACCAGCTAGGGATTGACGCTGCTGGCGATCAGGCTACGGGGGTGTCCCTTGACACCCCTTCCATTTTGGCTCAAATGTTTGAAATTTTGAATTTGGATCTGCCTGAGGCGGTCGCCCTGCCAAAGGGTGAGTTATTTGATGTTCCCCAGCCGCGTTTGGTGTTTCCCAGGCAACAACACTTTGTGAGGGTTGTCCTTAAGGAATGTGAACAACCCACGCGACTGGCTGGAATTCCTCCTAGTTGGGATAAACGCTATCCCTTTCAGGAGGATTTGGTGAAGCTTTGGTCAGTTCCCCCTGACGTCGATACCCCTGTGTTAGGGCTGTCTAGCACGGCTGTGGTACACTCTTCTGACACCACTGCCATTAAGGATAGTGAGGATCGTCGGATTGATCAATTTGCTCGCCATGGTTTTATCAGTGCCGGATCGACACTGCGGCCAGTGTGTGCTTCGGCGCTTCTTCTGTTGGCAGTTAGGTCCATTATTAGGGATCTGTGCGCAGGCCTTGATCCCACTTGTGATGAGTTTAGTTCTCTCAAACAGTGTGAGTCGTTTATTTCCTTTGTCTTGACCGCTCAGGACGATGCTCTGGCGATGAGTAGCAGGACAGCGGCACTGCTGGTGGCAATTCGTTGGTCAGTGTGGCTGCGCCAGTGGATGGCGGACTTTATCTCTAAAAAGGTGCTTACAGGTGCCTTTTTTGGGTTTGCGCCTGTTTGGTGATATAATAGATTCAGTTGCCAAAGGTGGTAAATTGCCTCAACGCAAGAGGCCTCGTCGCTCCTTTCGGGGTGCGAGTGCCTTTAATCCTTCCTTTCGGGGAGTCAGAGCGGGTAGGGGGGCTTCCTTTCCCGCTACCAGAGGTGCAGGTTGGACCCGGGGGAGGGGCCGTGGCCATCCCGGTCAGTCCTGGGGTGCCAAGCCCAGACCTGCTGGTAAGCCCGCTCAGCAATGAGGGGCTGCCCTCACCTGTGCGGGTGGGGGGACGAATGCGACACTTCTCCCTGGTCTGGGACCAGGAGGTTCCGGACAGATGGACCCAGGAGTTGGTGTCGTCCGGTTACAAACTGGAGTTCGAGTCTCGCCCTCCTTCACGGTTCTTTCGGTCTCGGGTGCCCACCGATCCTTTGGCCGCGCAGGGGCTCCTGGCGTCGGTAAGGAATCTTTTGTAAATTGTCATCCGGCCGGTGCCACGCTTAGAGGTGGGCCTCGGTTTCTACTCCAATCTTTTCACAGTCCCCAAGAAGGACGGGTCGGTTCGTCCCGTCCTGGACCTGAAATTGCTCAACAGGTTCATCCGTACTCGGAAGTTTCGCATGGAAACTTTGCGTTCGGCCATCGGTTCTCTTAGGCAGGGGGACTTCATGACGCCCATAGACATCAAGGATGCTTACCTTCATGTTCCCATCTGCCGGGCTCATCAGCATTTTCTTCGTTTCGTGATGAAGGATCAGCATTTTCAATTCGTGGCACTTCCGTTTGCCATTACCTCGGCTCCAAGAGTGTTCACCAAGGTGCTGCCAGGGGTGATGGCCATTCTCAGATCTCGGGGCATTCATGTCGTACGTTATTTGGACGACCTTCTCATCATGGCTCTGTCCCTCAATCAATCAGAGACAGACACCAGGATGGTGGTCTCCACGCTGGAAAGCTTCGGTTGGGTGATCAACTTTCCCAAGTCCTCCCTCGCTCCGGCCAGGGTGGTGTCCTTTCTGGGAATGCAGTTGGACTCTTGTCAACACAGGGTGTTTCTCCCTCAGTCCAAAATTTATCTGATTCAGGAGTTGGCTCGGGTCCTTCTTTCCAATCATCGGCCGTCCATCCGTCTGGGGAGGCAGTTCCTTTCGCTCAATTTCACACGAGGACGCTTCAGCTTCATTTGTTGGTGTCCTGGGACCGGCGACCATGGTCCTTGGATCGGCCCTTCCAATTGTCCTCCCGGGTCCGGCAGTCCCTCCAATGGTGGTTGGTCTCGACCAATCTCTCGAGGGGCAGGTCTTTCCTGACTCCTCTCTGGGAAATTGTCACCACGGACGCCAGTCTTTCGGGATGGGGGGGGGGATTCTGGAAGGATCTTCAGTTCCAGGGGCAGTGGGGACCTCGAGAGGCCCACTTGCCCATCAATATTCTGGAACTGAGAGCCATCCGTCTGGTTCTTGCTCTTTTGACTCAACATGTTCTGGGCCTTCCGGTTCAGGTTCGTTCGGACAATCGAACAGCGGTTGCTTACATCAATCATCAGGGAGGGACTCGCAGTCTGGGTGCCCTCAGAGAGGTGTCCCTGATCCTGACCTGGGCGGAGGCCCGTGTTCCTTGTCTCTCGGCGGTTTACATCCCAGGTGTGGAAAACCAGGAAGCGGACCTGTTGAGCAGGGGCTCTTCCCGTCTGGGAGAATGGGCTCTCCATCCTCAAGTTTTTCAGTCACTGTGTCTCCGGTGGGGGACGCCGGAGCTGGACCTGTTTGCCTCTCATCACAATTGCAGGCTCCCGAACTTCGTGTCGCTCTCCCAGGATCCTCTGGCTCTGGCAGTGGACGCCATGTCCCTGAGCTGGGGGGATCTGGGGTTTCTTTACCTGTTTCCTCCGATACCCATGCTGGGCAGGGTGGTACGGAAGCTGGCTCTGGAAAAGGTGTCCGCCATTCTCGTGGCTCCAAGGTGGCCAAGGCGAGTATGGTTCGCAGACATCGTTCGGCTGGCAGTGGACCAGTTCGTTCTGCCTCTTCGGCCCGATCTGCTCACTCAGGGTCGGCTGTCTTACCCCAATTTACCAACACTGGGTTTGACGGCTTGGCTGCTGAAACCTCCATCTTGAAGGAGGAGGGTCTTTCTGACTCGGTCGTTAAGACTCTGATCAGTGCCCGGAAGAGGTCTTCTTCTATCATCTACTATAGGACTTGGAAAGCCTATATCGCTTGGTGTGAGGTTAGATCTTTGCCTTGTAGGGTCTTTTCGGTCTCCAGGATTCTGGAGTTTTTACAATCTGGCCTGGACTCTGGTCTTCAGCTGAGTACTTTGAAAGGGCAAGTTTCTGCCTTATCTATCTTTTTTCAGAAGCGTTTTGCGCTTCATCCTTTAGTTAAAACTTTTTTCCAGGGGGTTACGCATGTGCGGCCTCCCAGGAAACCTTTACTCCCTGTTTGGGACTTGAATTTGGTTCTTTCTGCTCTTCAGGCTCCTCCTTTTGAGCCTTTGCAGGATATTGCTTTGTCTACCTTGACTCAGAAGGTTGTCTTCTTGGTAGCTATCACTTCGGTTCGGCGTGTCTCGGAGTTGGCGGCCTTGTCTATTCAGGCGCCCTACTTTGAGAGGCATCAGGACAAAGTGGTCTTTCGGTTCAAACCGGATTTTCTTCCTAAGGTTGTTTCTGCTTTTCATTTGAATCAGGATATTGTGCTTACCTCCTTGTGTCCTAAGCCTAAGAATAACAAGGAGAGGGTTTTGCATTGTTTGGATGTAGTACGCTGTGTTAAGTACTATTTGATTACTACTTCTCCTTTTCGTAAAACTGATGCCTTTTTTGTTGTGCCCTGTGGGCCTAGGAAGGGTTTGGCTCCGGCCAAATCTTCCATTAGCAAATGGATACGTCAGGCCGTTATTGCGGCCTATTCTGCTAAGGGGAAAGTTCCCCCTTTCCGTATCACTGCTCATTCTACTCGCGCCGTTGGAGCGTCTTGGGCTTTTCAGCACCAAGCTTCTGTTGAACAAGTTTGTAAGGCTGCTACTTGGTCTTCTGTTCATACTATTTCTAAGTTTTACAAGGTTGATGTGCGGGCCTCAGCGGATGCTGTTTTTGGCCGCAAAGTTCTGCAGACCGCAGTCATTTAAGTTATGCTTCATTTTGCCTTTGGATACCCATCCCTTGTGGACACTGCTTTTTTTATGTCCCGATCGTAAGAATTAAAGGGGAAGCGGGGTGTGTGACACACTGAGAATAATACCATTTTGTGAGTACTCACCTGAAAAATGGATATTGTCAGTGTGTCACACACCCCACTTCACCCGCCCTTTTCGGTATCCCAGATCCTTTATATGGTGAAGCTTTTTCTTTATTTTGAGGTTACCATTGGATTTCCTGGTACCTTGTCTTTCTGCTTTTTAAATCACTGGTGTTAAGTGGGAGGTCCCAGGTATATATAGGCCGGAAGGGGGCTCGTTTTCAAGACTTCTCTCTGCAACGTTGCCACCTGCTGGTGGAGTAACCCGATCGTAAGAATTAAAGGGGAAGCGGGGTGTGTGACACACTGACAATATCCATTTTTCAGGTGAGTACTCACAAAATGGTATTTCTTTCTGCTATGGATGATGCCATTAGAATGTGTGGTAGGACCTGCCCTGTGTGGTAGGACCTGCCCTGTTGGTGGCTATACGCCGCTCTGTCTGGCTACGTCAGTGGGTAGCTGATAATGCTGCTAAGAAGGCTCTCACTGGTTTCCCTTTCAAGGGCCTGTGCCTTTTTGGTGAACGTTTGGATTTGTTTGCCAGGGGTGGTAGCTTACCTCAACGTAGGAGGCCGTCACGGTCCTTTCGGGGGATGGGTGCCTTTCTCCCATCCTTCCCTGGTTCCAGAACTGGCCGAGGAGTCTCCTTTACTGGGGCCCACGGAGATCACTGGGGAAGGGGCAGAGGACGTGGCCGTCCTGGCCTCTCCTGGGGTCCCAAACCAAAATCCTCACCCAAGCCCCCTCAGGCATGAAGGTGCGCACTCACCCATCCAGGTGGGGGGACGGCTCCGGCTCTTTGCTCACGTCTGGAGGCTTCACGTCTCAGACCGGTGGATTCAGGAGGTAGTGTCCTCCGGTTACAAGATAGAGCTTGCAGCCTGCCCCCCCCCCCCCCCCCCCCCCAAGATTCCTCAAATCCCGGATGGCTCAAAACCCCCTGTCAGCTCAGGGTCTGTGCCTTGCTGTCCAAAACCTTCTGGAGTTGGGGGTCATCTGCCAGGTGCCTTTGAGGGAAAGGGGCAGAGGCTACTATTCCAATCTTTTAACTGTTCCCAAAAAAGACAGGTCCATCAGACCTATCCTGGATTTAAAGTGCCTCAACAAATTTGTCAGATTCAAACACTTTCGCATGGAGACTCTGCGCTCAGCTGTCAATTCTCTACGCCCAGGCGACTTCATGACCTCTGTAGACATCAAGGACGCTTACCTTCACGTACCAATCTTTCCAGGTCATCAGAGATTCCTCAGATTCGCTCTGGAGGATCAGCACTACCAATTTGTGACCTTGCCCTTCGGTATCCGCTCGGCTCCCAGGGTATTCACCAAGGTGCTGGTGGGCGTAATGGCTCTGCTGAGATCTCAGGGCATTCGCATCCTTCCTTACTTGGACGACATTCTCATCACATCTCAGTCCCTCCAGCAGGCCGAGAGGGATACCCAGCTGGTGGTGTCCACACTGGAGTCCTTCGGCTGGGTGGACTTTCTGTTGGTGTCGGATCGTCTGTGGTTCTTATCCTTGCTATGACAAATTCACAGCAAGGTGTCGACCATCTGCAGACCTAACGGCTTCTTCCCAGACTAAGGTGCGACTGTCGGCAGGAAAGCAGCATCACAGGGGGTCTGTGATCTCTGCTGTTTGACCTGTAAATGCTAATTAATTTTCCTGAATAGAGCTAAGGACTTGTGCATTCATAACAGGGGGAATAAAGGGAAACTCTAGACCTTGATATGTGGGGTTTCTTAAAGGGGAATGCCGACATCAGCGATAAGGTGCAATATAATATTTGACCTATTCCTCACAGGGGGGCTTCTGGAAATCCCTGAAATTCCAAGGTCAGTGGGGCCCTCAGGAGGCCCACACCCCTATCAACATTCTGAAATTGAGGGCAATAAGGTTGGTTCTCGCCCAATTGACTCCACACCTTCGGGGTCGGCGGTTCAAGTCCGCAAGGACAACCAGACGGCGATTGCCTACATCAATCATTAGGGAGGGACCCAGAGCAAGAGGGCCCTCAAGGAAGTGTCCCTGATACTGTCTTGGGCGGAGGAGAATGTTCCCTGCATCTCAGCTGTGTACATCCCGGGGGTGGAGAATCTGGAGGCAGACTCCCTCAGCAGGGGGACTTCTCGTCTGGGAGAATGGTCCCTCGGCAGCAGGGTGTTTCGCTCCCTGTGCCACCGCTGGGGTCAGCCAGATGTGGATCTGTTTGCGTCCCATCACAATCACAAGCTTCCAGTCTTTGTCTCTCTGTCCCAGGACCCTCTGACCTTGACCATGCATGCTCTAGCAATGTCTTGTAAGAGCTTTCAGCTTCTCTATGTGTTCCCTCCTTTTCCTCTGCTGGGCAGGGTGTTGCGCAAGATTGCCCAGGAAAGGGTGCCAACCATTCTGGTGGCCCCCTGTTGGAGTGCAGTTGGCAGTAGATCAGTATGCTCTGCCCAAGGATCCAGACCTGCTCACGCAGGGGCAGCTACGCCATCCCAATTTACAAACGCTGGCTTTAACGGCCTGGCTGCTGAAACCTCCATCTTGATGGACAAGGGGCTGCCTGCCTCTGTTGTTAATACCATGATTCGGGCTATGAAGAAGTCCTTGTCAATCATTTACTATAGGGTATGGCATGCTTACATTGACTGGTGTGAGTCTAAGTCGCTTCCCTGTTGGGTGTTTTCTATCCCTAGGATTTTGGAATTCCTGCAACATAGTTTGGATTTGAGTCTTCAACTTAGTACCCTCAAAGGTCATGTTTCTGCTTTGGCTATTTTCTTCCAAAGATCCTTTGCTCACCATCATCTGGTCAAGACCTTCTTCCAGGGGGTTACTCACGTGCGTCCTCCACGTAAGCCTATGTTACCAGTCTGGGATTTGAACTTGGTCTTATCTGCCTTTCAGGGGTCTCCCTTTGATCCTTTGTGTGAGGCCCCTTTGTCCATTTTGGCCCTTAAGGTAGTCTTCTTGGTGGCTATCACTTCTATTAGGCGTTTTTCTGAGTTGGCGGCGCTTTCCTTCAAGCCCCCTTATTTTGAGAGACACCAGGACAAGGTGGTGTTTCGCTTTAAGCCAGATTTTCTACCTAAGGTTGTGTCTGCCTTTCATCTCAATCAGGACATTGTTTTGCCTTCTCTGTGCCCTAATCCTAGTAACCCTAAGAAGCGGGTTTTAAACTCTCTAGATGTGGTCAGGACTCTGAAGTTCTATTTGGTGGCTACTGAATCCTTCAGGAAGACTAATGCTCTTTTTGTGCTCCCGTCTGGACCTAAGAAGGGTCTGGCTCAAGCTAAGTGCACTATCAGCAAGTGGGCCCGTCAGGCTGTGATACAGGCCTACTCTGCTAAGGGGAAGGAGCCTCCCTTCCGTCTTACTGCTCACTCTACTCGTGCTATTGGTGCCTCTTGGGCTTTTCAGCACCAAGCTTCTGTTGAACAAGTTTGCAAGGCCGCTACTTGGTCTTCTGTTCATACTTTTTTAGTAAGTTTTACAAGGTTGATGTTAGGGCCTCAGCTGATGCTGCTTTTGGTCGCAAAGTTCTTCAGGCGGCAGTGGTTTAAACTGCCCGCTGTTACTTTTTGGGGATCCCACCCTACCTTACGGACACTGCTATTGGATGTCCCAAGTGTAAGGAATATTCTGGAACAGGGCGTGCTGTATACTTAGGATAATACAATTCTGTGATTACACACCTGTAGAACTGGTATTATACGTATACAGCACGTCCTGTTCCACCCCACCCTTGTTATCATTATTCTTGTTACCTTTGTATGGTGATTGTTCATATGTTCATTTTTGAATTCTTGTTATTATTGTTCTCCCGGCTTCTTGTTAATTGCTTGTCAATACTGGGGAATTTGTGGGAGGTCGCTGACTTATAAGGGGCCGGGAGGAGCCACAAGCTCTTTTCTGCAGTCCAGCGCCATCTTGTGGATGTATTACCCAAGTGTAAGGAATATTCTGGAACAGGACGTGCTGTATATGTATAATACAAATTCTACAGGTGAGTAATCACCGAATTGTATTTTGGCTCCCCCAGTGAAATGCGGCTGCATGATTGGCCGGTGGCTTAGGCTTCTGCCCTGCTGGATACCAGCTGAGAACAGAACACATGACCTCCACTTTAGTGTCCTGATAATGAATTGTATAAAAATACCCACAAATGATTTTGGCTTCAATTGAAAAATTGGGGGAAAATTAAGGCAAAAATGAAATCTTCTTTTGTATCTTATTTTCCTAGCACTGATTTCATAAGGCTCTAATTGCTCCCAGCATGAGATTGTGAGAAGGGGGGACTTAAACAGCTAGTTTAGAACAATTGTGTCCTGTCAGAAACCAACAGCATACAATGGCATACCCGGGAAAAATGAAAATGAAAATCACTATAACAGGAATACCAAGCCGCATTGGGGGCAGAAAAACTCCAACGTTAAAATACCTATAGACTGAATTGTTGTTTTTTTTTTTTTTTTTGGGGGGGGGGGGGGGTTGGTTCAGTTCAGCAGAGCTACAGAGGCAAAACATGAGCTGTTAGCGGGCCTTGAGGTTGGGGAACACTGGTTTAGGGGACCCAGTGAAATGAAAGGACAATAGCGAAAAAAATGGCCTGGTGATAAAAATCCATATAAATATGCTGGATGGTGGGAGGAGGGGTCACTTATACACCCGGCATCAAGAAATATCCTGCCAGCCTTGTTTCTCTCTTTTTATAAGTAAGAGAAAATGGGGGGGGAGGGGGGGGGGGGCAAATTCTGTCACCCATGATACACTCAAACATGGTACCCCTGGATATTATTCCTGCCAGGAGATGAAAACCTCAAGCTTGGTGGAATTTTTATTCAGTTTGGGAGTTTAAACCGGACCTTCACCATGATTTAATGAAAAGCCCAAACTCTTAAAAAATGGTTCCCCAGCATCTAAAATTAATATATTTTACGTTTTTAGCCACTAACTTATTATTCTTTCCCCCACTGGGCTGCAACTCTGTTCAGGAATTTAGGATACGGGCGCCGCCATCTTGACTCAGAAGCACCACATTTACTGAGGAGAGGAGAGTGGGATAAGGTACAGGGGGGCGGGTTATAGCTGTGCTTTGCTCAGACAGAGCAGAGCTGGGGTCAGGTAACGGTCAGCAGTCCCAGAATGCCGAGCAGCACAGTCAGGAGGCACTTCCTGTTTGCAGGCTGCCTGATAAAATGGCGGCTTCCATAAGCCGCCATCTTGGATGTTTAAAGGCTCATAACATGCAGTAGATGCAGGTAGGATGATTTTTAATGTGGCCAATCTGTATGTACAGGGTGTGGGAAACATATAAGATAGACTCTTATTCAGAGTGAAGGTCCGCTTTAAGTGACTCCTCCTCCCATTAGCGGATGTGTTTATATGGATTTTTAATATTACGCAATTTCGCGATACACCTCTTTTAAGGTGGACCAAAACCCACACCCCAACAGGTCTGGAATCTATAAGATTCCATGGCCGCTAGATTCCCTCCCCCCGGGGTATCCAGAATTAAGATGCCCTGCTGTGTTCAAAACCACAGGGGACCTGGGAACTCCTTTTCTTTACCGGACCAGCGACTGCATCCCTGCTATCCCTTTAGCAGGGCATTTACAAATGGCTGGCACGGGCGTGCTCCCTTTTAAAGGGTAGCGGGTAGATGCGACGAGTGCTCTAATTGGACGAGAGGCTGCACATTCGCCGCAGGATCGGTTGAGTCAGATCGGGCGACCTGGAGGCATTCACACACTGGGGCATCCCTGATCGGGGTGCCCCGGGGACAGGGACCAAAACCCAGGATAGTCGAAATTTAAGGCATTTATTGAGTTGAGCTGTAAGGTGTTATTAAACTGCTATTCAAGCTTGGCCTCCCAATTTTAAAATCTAAAGCTTATTAACTAAACCAGTCCTCCTCTATATCCAAAGATGTGAACCTAGCTTGTCCCTTGATGTAGGTATTGAGTATAATAGAGACCAGAGGGAATTTGCACCAGTTGTCTAACAACTATGGTATACAAGTTAAAACCACACTGTATTTGTCAAAGGGCACACACACTAACTTCCTCCCACAGTATTTCCCCTGGTAACAGTGTAAGATGCCTCTTCACTTCAGTTTCTGTGTTTTGAATGAGCTGGGGAGGATGTGTTCTTGCACAGTTTGAGTCATGTGCATGCTCTGCTGTGGTCAAAGACAGCTGTGGGACCACTGTTGCAAGGTTTATTTATGCTGAGAGAACCAAGGGACAGAGTGGGTCCACTTTTTGTATGGTCCTGGAGGAATTTAATTGAAAGGAGGGCAACCTTTGGAGCAGAGTCCTGCCGTATACTCTCCTCTATCCCGCAGCAGCAGCAAAGCTTAGACATTCTCCGGCAACACTTCGCAAAATTTCCTCCAGCCTGCTCTGCCCCATAAAGTGCAGCAAGTGTGCAGAGCAAAGATGCCGACTGAGACATCACATGCTTTGGGATCAAGATGAGTATATGAGAAAAACATGGTGTTACCCAATGTGAGGCAAGCCAAAATGAATTTCCCCTAGGACAGGGAATCACCCAGCCCTACGGGATTTGGCCCTCTTTAAGTAAACCCAAAAATACAGCTCCTAGTGTGCTCCATATCAGTCTAAGAGCTAATTATCTTCTTTTCTGGTCTGGGCATATCCCTAACCGATAGTTGTGCATTCTAGTCTTAGGACCTACCGAAATACTTCCAGCTGTAGGTGCAACACACGGGAACAGCTTGCTGCAGTACTTAGGTGGGTAAAAATGAAGATGGTTAGCTGTCAACATCCAGTTGCCCATTTCTTTATATGTATGGCCCTGGCATCACATTATAATACTTTTAGTGCTGCAAAATTTACACTGTTGCAGCCTGATGCATTAATTCCCATTAATGTTAGAATAATACCTGGTTTCCCCTGTCCATTGTTTACAGTGATAAAGAATTCAGCCAGTTTGGCATGGCCTCGTCCGCCTGCTGAAGACTGACAGCACAGTACAGCTATATGCAAGATTGCATTCTGCCTACAGCCCTACACCTTGCTGGCAAATGCAGTAGCATACCTTCCACATTTTCAAAGTGGGAAAGAGGGACAGTTTTTAAATTAAGCCCCACCCCCTCAATGAGGGATGGATAGGGGATGGGTTATAACAGTTACAGCAATATAAACCTGTATATTGAATAGGCAAATGAATCATTTCTTGATGCAGATCTGTGTGTTACGCCTCAAAGAGGGACAAATGAGGACAACGAGGGACGGGGACACAGACTCCAAAGAGGGACAGTAGTCATGACAGTCAATTGCGCCGTGAATTTTTATCTTGCTCTTGTATTGTTTAAAATGCAGAGCAGCTGCAGATAATCCCGGGAAAGCATGGTGACTGACAATTGTATTCATTAAAAAGGTATGGAAATGTTTACCAGGAGATGGCTTATGCCAGGTTCATTTTGTAGTAAATCATCAGGGGCATTATTGTCATTCACTGGTGCATGCATGGACACAAATAGAATATATTTACTAGTTTCTTGTCTATTAATGCCACTTTTTTCTTTTTTACCTGACAGCAGACTCTAGTGAACAAGACGAAAACTCAGTCAACACCACTCAAGAAATCCCCCCACCACTGGTTCAGATCCTTCCTAGTTTTCCCATCACGGAAGCTTCTCAGAGGTTGCCTCAATACCTACCTCCTGCTGACGTGGACAGCCTTGGACCCCTGCCTGATAACTGGGAGATGGCCTACACAGAGAATGGTGAAGTCTATTTTATAGAGTAAGTACCACATTTTCTAACTATAACTGCAGACTATTAAAGGTGGAGCTCATGTTTTATTATGTCTTTCCTTTCTGTCCCATGGCTTGGTAGAAATGCATAGATTAGGACCATCACTCGGCTAGTCAGCCACTTTTGAAACTCAGACCTATCATGCTCTTATTCTAGGCCATCACTTGGCTTGGCTCTCTTATAAAGCTCTAGCCTAACTATGTTCTGCTGTGATACAAATGCACTGGCTCAACCTGGCCTTTAGTAATTTGCTCTCTTCGCGTTGACCTATCCTGTGCAGCTCTTCTAAACTGTAGCCCACCATGTCTTTGCATGGTATAAATTCATAGATTAATAGATTGGGGACTGACCTAGCCTATTCTGATTATAGGCTGTCACTTGGCTTGTCTGACTATTTTTTTTTTTTTTTTTAACTTTAACCAAACTGTGGGACTATTTGCAAAAGAAAAAAATGTGTGTTAGGTCTGTGATTGTCTGATGTTCCACCAGCTTCTTGTGACCACGTATTATTTATGACATGTCACTTTTCTTGTCTTATAAACTGAAGAAAGGGCACTCACCACCATGGCCCATGATATATACCCTGGAAAGCCTGAAGATTGTGTGCCTCTGTGCTCCAGCCTGTATCGTGTCTTTTTCGGCCCACTTTGGCCCCACTTTCGGATACCTTCGGAAGTTCCGTCATTAGCAGTTCACTCCAACCCTCATCCTGTCTCTGATCGGGCATTTTTTTCTAGCCCCATTCCTACACACTTACACCTGCCGCTGTTATTCTTTTGTCACAGTAAAAGGTGATTGCCAATGCTGTCAGAGAGATAGGAGCTGGTGGAGAGCAATAGCTATAGACAAAATTCTGGGGTGTATATTCTGGGCCGTGGTGGTGAGTGCCCTTTCATCAGTCTATAAGATAAGAAAAGTGACATGTCATAATAATTCTTGGTCACAAGCAGCCGGTGGAACCTCAGACAAGCGCAGACCTAAAACACATTGTGGGTCTATTTTTATTGATTATTAAATAGACTTAATGGATTATTTAAGGTCATGCAGCTGTGAAAGAGATGAGGATTGGCTCCCAGTGCGTAAAGTTATTGTATATTTTTTAATCATAGGTTTTCTTTTGGTAGAGATGTGTAGCATACGGGTCCCTGGGGGGTTTAGCTCCTCAGGGTGTATGGGGAGTGGGTTCTTTGTTAACGGGCTTGGGGGACATCCTGATGTGGGCCTACTTCCAAAAACTCCAATGAGACCGACTTTATGAAAAGGGCACTTACTGTATTAGCAGGACTTCAGGTACACTTTATGCTTCACAGCAGGTCATACAGTCTTTCCCCAACAGTTTCCTTAGCAGCTTCCATAGCACAACATTACATCCAAATGTACTCCCAACAGGTGGTGGTCACTCATCCTGATCCCATAGCAGAATACTGCAGCCTTAAGCTTCCTCCATCAGCATCTTGGGTGGAATGGTTCACCTTCTCCCTGTGGTATGAATGTGGCTCCTTTGCTCTCTCTTACGTTCCTGCGACACCTACCAGTTGACTCTGCTGGTACCTTCCTCACTCCCGGTTACTACAATAGAGAACTACATCTTGCATGTTCCGTAGATCTTCTGAGGTACTCCCCTTATATAGACTCCCACTACTGGCTTCTAGAACCTTCTCTAACTTTCTACTCACCTTAGCCAATGGCAGCTCAGCTGTACTCCTATCTGGTTAGGTTTAAGTTTAAACGTTTTGTAGACCTGTAATGTCACAATTCATTTCTTATCCAAGAAATGTGGTGATGTAGTGCAACTGCAGGACAGATATGAACCATTACATTAAAAGACCCGCAAAGATAATGGCTGAATACTTTCCGCCGGCTACATCTCTCCCCCCCTTGGAAAAATGTCGTCCTCAACATTAAGTCCCTGGCCTATGTCAAGGTTCTATCACCCTTGTTGTAGATGATATTCAGACTTCTGGGAGCATACCTCTGTCAAACACCCTTCATCACCATAGCGGGATTTACATTGCTCTTTGGTACTTTCGGCTTCCAATATTGCTTTATTCCCTTCCATCCTCCTACACATCCAACAACCTCTCTACACTACTCTCAACCTCTAATATAACCCACTTCCCCTGTTTAACTAACGTGGGGCCCACATTTGCCTATCTGTAGGTGGCTATTCGTTAACTCTTATAACCTAGTTATCTCCAGCGTCTTATGGATGTGAGGTGCACTAGTTTATCCTTAGAAGACGGGTGAGTGTAGGAATTAATACTTACCAGTTCCTGGGTCTAGGTGTTCAACTATTCCCATTTCCCGGGCCTGTCTCTGTCTTCTAACTTACAACTCTTGATCATCCTAGTACTCACCGAGTTTCAGCGATATGTACTAGGTACCACATTATTCACTGCTTTAGGATACAGAATAGTATTTGTGAGTATGGGGCTAAGTACCCATAGTCGGAAAGGGTTTTACCTTGAGGCCACCATCTCTTAAACATAATCATGTTATTTACTATTTGCATCATATGTTATCAACATTTTTGGGATCTCATCCTTGATCTAGAACCTTTGGATCTGGTGTATACATCACTCAGACTCCTGTATCACATTTCTCTGCTTCAGCTTCTTCCTCAGGCGAGACACTGTGAACTCCCATACCAATTAAGTTTATGGGGTATCCCGTGAAATCTCCCTGGTACCTTTGGAACGTTGCGTGTGTGTCCCTGTTTCTATGGAAATGAGGGCCCACCACCAACTTCCACGGTAGGACATGTGCAACATCTAGTTCCATAGCTATGGCAATGAAGACCGCTGCACACTCCACTGAGATTGTGTGTACCATGGCTCTTTCAGAGTTATATCATCATACAATTAATTCTCCATTGCTTTACACTCTCACTATGCACCTGTGTTGTACCCACGTTGTGGTTGTTAAAAAAACACAGTGCCTCTACTCTTGTGGTGCTCACACAAACTAGGAGAAAGTTTGTTCCCACTGCCATTTAAGCGCTAGCTGGGCAACCACCACTCTTAGTTTGAGCTTCAATGCGTATCTGCTGGTCCTGGTTAAGGTACCATAGCGTACACATAAGCTACTTTTTAGGGAAAGACCCTAGCCCAATTAAGTTGCATAGGGCTGGTCAGTTACCCTAACCCAATTCACCACTTCCAATTTCGGCTCTCTCTGTGAACCCAACTTAAACACACATAAAACCAGATCGATCTCTTGTCATTGTTCCAGACAGAAAATTAACTCAGGTTAAGCAAACACCTTCTAAAGACTCTCCTTAGTCTCTTTCCAAAACACCCTACACTTAGACCAGATCCATCTCTTGTCATTGTTCCAGGCAGAAAACAGAATCAGGTTAAGTGAACCAGTTTAATCTCTTGTCATTGTTCCAGACAGAAAACAGAATCAGGTTAAGTGAACCAGTTTAATCTCTTGTCATAGTTCCAGACACAAAATTAAATCAGGTTAAAGTGGACCAACACCCAGGATTTTGACTATCCTGGGTCTTGGTCCACTTCGGTGGGGCACCCCCGATCGGGGTGCCCCGCTGTGTGAAACCCCCCCGATCACCCTAAAAACTCACCTCTCCCCGCTCCCAGCGCCGACGGACAAGGGATTTGACAGCCGCGGACAAGCGGCTCCTCCGCCGCTGCCTCCCGCGCGTCACTCTTGGCGCGCGCCCGCGCCGGCCATTCACAGGCGCACGCCTAGAGGGGCGCGAGGGAGGTGGCGGCGGCCGGCCGCCGCCGAAGCTAAGGTAAGGGGGTTTGGGGGTTTTGGGGGGGTTTCACCCCGCCGGACATCCCGATCTCGGATGTCCCGCGGGGAGGGAGGTGATCGGCCCGGGAATCTTATAGATTCCTGGGCCGATCACCCGAGGGTGATGGTCCACTTTAAGCACAAACACTTTTCTCACTGGACCCTTCCCTCGAACTATTTCTGGTTTGGAGGTCTCCTGCTGGCAAGCGTATAATGGAGAACAACCAGGCCATTCATAGCATGGACATCTTCAGTTAAGAGATTCCATTGTGAGGTAGTTTAGGTCTGCTTGAAGGAACTCTTTTCTTTTGGATTATACACTCAACAATTAACATTAACCTTCAACATTGCGGTTCCTTCCCTTCTTCTTCCTGGAAGGTCAAAACTGGTTAAACACCAAACTCTTTATTCAACACAATTAAACCAGATCAATCTCTTGTCATTGTTCCAGACAGAAAATAAAATCAGGTTAAGCAACCAGTTCAATCTCTTGTCATTTTTCCAGACAGAAAATTAAAGCAGGTTAGGCAAACATTTTAGTGCAATATCAAAACAACTGTAACCTATAAACTGATTCTCAGTTCAACTCTTAGCTCCACCAGGCAGTATGGAGTTAATACTCCTGGGAGTCCTCTGTAACTTTCAAGCACCGTAGTAGTCGGGATCAGGCAGCTTGATGGCTTGACCGTCTGGACCTACAGCGTTGATCTGCTTAGTAATGTCCAAGTGGCGTGGACCACAAATCAAAACACGATCCATGTAGATGTGCCTTCCCCAGCGCCATGTCTCGTAGCAGGACTGGTACCGACGGCGCATGGTTGGGGGCAACTCCGCAATGTCCATCTCTTCTGGGATCAGCAAGTACTCCTTTATGGCTTCTTCAATCCACTGACCTTGCTGAGTCTCAACAAATTCCATTCCTGTCTTACACAGGTACGGGTACTCCAACTTTAGCTCACGGGCGCAGCGTTTTTGCACAATGCGCTGCCAGCGGGTAAATTCATTTCTTTAATGTTGCCTCTCCCCGGTCTCACATGGGGACGGCTGGCCCGTTTGGTCAACCAGTAAATAGAAGCTTTCTCTGACTCTATGCGGACTGGACTCACGAGGGAGCTGGTTTCAGCTTGTTTGCGCCCCTAGTGGTGAGGCTCGGTTCGACATTCTCGCTGATGCGCACCTGGTTCACTGTAGGTAGCGGTCTGAGCACGGCCGCGTTTCCATTGCTAAGGCTCGGCACGCCTGCTTCCTCTGACGCAGCCTCTGTATCTGGTCCTGACACTGCTGAAACAGCGGGCATAACATTCTTCACAGGGCTCGCAGTTATGAACGGCACTCTAGGCTTCAAATTCATTTCCTCCTGCACTGCTCGCAGGGCTTCCGTCAGCATGTCCATAGTAATTTTACTAGGAGTGACCGCCTCAGGGATGACTGCAGCGATCGCCTTAACAGCTGATGGGTGAAACGGTGGGCGATGGGGTGGGCACTCCTCCCAAGTTACTCCAGTTAAGGGGTTGTAACAAAGGTTTCTTCCTTTCCCTATGGCACTACTGGCGTGGAACAGTTCCCAACCGCAGTCGGCACATGCGTCGGGGGCTCGGCGTCCCACAGCCACTTTAGAACAGTTCGGACACACAGGCTGCATGGTCAGTTCTTCCGCCCACACATACTCAGCAAGGGGTCCCGCAGTCACAAACCTGCGTCCGGTGTCAACCAAGCGAACAACTCCAGATGAGTCTTTTGCCCCTTCAGAAGTTGGGCAAGTTACTCCAACAGAGTGGATTACACTTCTCCCGCTTCTGCGACTTCCACTACTGCCTCGCAGTTGCGCTGGCTCCTCCAGCTCGTCACGGCGCTTGTGGCGGTAATGCGTGATGATAGTCTACCAGGGTGCTGGAGACTCCTCGGCATCACTACTTTGGGCAGGGGTAGCGTCCCTGCTGCTCCCGCTCTCACCGGACTCGCGAGCGGCTGTACTGCCCTTGTTGTCTCTCACGAAAATGGTGCTTAGCTCCGCCTCCTTCTTCCCACAAGGCACTGCTTCCCGTCCCAGCGTTCCCTGCTCTTCGCGCGCTTTTGCTGTTTCGGCGCAAAAAGGGCTGGGGGCGTTCCCACTGTGAGGGGAGTGAGGGCACAGTTTACCCTTCCTCGGCCACACAGGAACGAACTGCGCATCTCCAAAAACTCTTTCTCAGGTGTCTCACAACACTTTTTGCAGCACAAACAGTTCAAGGCAACTTTCTGTGACCAAGCTGATCTTTGGCACCGATGCCAACTAAGCACAGTCCAAATAAATGCAGCAAGATTCAATTCCTTAAAGCGATCCTCTGTTTCCAAACACAAACAGACTTCAAGACTTCCAATAAAGCATAACTAGATCCACAGGCCTTTGCAATCTAGTTTAAGCACAGTCTCACACACATCATTCGTTTTTCACTGCAAAACTTCTCTTCACCAGGGGAACATTTTCCAAAACGTTCACAGTCACTAGCTGGGATCCTGGCTATCCCTCCCACAGGTGTCACCACTTCAAGCCCAGCCGTTGGGCGCCAATTGTAGCATACGGGTCCCTGAGGGGTTTAGCTCCTCAGGGTGTATGGGGAGTGGGTTCTTTGTTAACGGGCTTGGGGGACATCCTGATGTGGGCTTACTTCCAAAATCTCCAATGAGACCGATTTATGAAAAGGGCACTTACTTTATTAGCAGGACTTCAGGTACACTTTAGGCTTCACAGCGGGTCATACAGTCTTTCCACAACAGTTTCCTTAGCAGCTCTCATAGCACATTATTACATCCAAATGTACTCCAACAGGTGGTGGTCACTCATCCTGATCCCATAGCAGAATACTGCGGACTTAAGCTTCCTCCATCAGCATCTTGGGTGGAATGGTTCACCTTCTCCCTGTGGTCACTCGTTAGGTATGAATGTGGCTCCTCTGCTCTCTCTTACGTTCCTGCGACACCTACCAGTTGACCCTGCTGGTACCTTCCTCACTCCCGGTTACAACAATAGAGAACTACATCTTGCATGTTCCATAGATCTTCTGAGGTACTCCCCTTATATAGACTCCCTCTACTGGCTTCTAGAACCTTCTCTAACTTTCTACTCACCTTAGCCAATGGCAGCTCAGCTGTACTCCTATGTGGTTAGGTTTTAGTTTAAACGTTTGGTAGACCTGTAATGTCACAATTCATTTCTTATCCAACAGCCATCTTGTGGTGATGTAGTGCAACTGCAGGACAGATATGAACCATTACATTAAAAGACCCACAAAGATAATGGCTGAATACTTTCCGCCGGCTACAAATGCATTGGATCAATGTGTCCTCAGATGACACATTGGGGTGCCAACCTAGTCTCCCTCTGACTTTTGGCAATCGCCCTTTTTCCCCTTTCTAAAACTGTAGTCCAACCACATCTTAGCTTGGCAGAGATGCATAGATTAAAACTGGTCTTGGATGGTGTCTATGGGTGCTGACCTACTGTAACCTATCCTGATTTTAGGCTGTCACTTGGCTTGTCTCCCTTTTGTAAACCACTAGCCCAACCACATCTGGTTTTGATAAAGATACATTGGTTTAAAACAGGCAACAGGTGACTTCGTTGGGACCTATCCTACACAGATCCAGGCCATAACAGGGCTTGTCTGACTATCAAACTCTAACCAAGCCATGTTTTGGTTTTGTGGAGATGCATTGGCTTAAAGGGACACTCCAGGCAAAAAGTTAAATAGGCCTGCTTTCTTGTCTTCCTATGGCTTTGAGGATCTTCATGTTTCATTCAGCCTTCATTTAACCTGCTTTATTTTTTTCAATAAGTCCTAGTGAATACTTTCCCTTTTGCTGGGCATTCTCAGCAGCTGAGCATGATGCATCCATGCATATATTATCAGGGATTGCAAAGTGCTGGTGAGTGAAAGATGAAGCCCCTGACAACCAGCATGGAGCAGTAAGCAAGCTAATTATAAACGTTGCCTGGAATGTCTCTTTAAAGTGGACCAACACCCAGGGGTGATCGGCCCGGAAATCTATAAGATTCCCGGGCCGATCACCCCCCACCCCGCGGGACATCCGAGATCGGGATGTCCCGCGGGGTGAAACCCCCCAGAAACCCCAAAAACACCTTACCTGATCCGCCGCCGCTTCCGCCGCCGCCGCCTCCCGCGCACCCCTCCAGACGTGCGCGCGCCCGCGCCGGCCCTCTGTGAATGGCCGGCGGGGGCGCGCGCGCGCCGAGAGTGACGCGCGGGAGGCGGCGGCGGCGGAAGCGGCCTGGACGTTCCTGATCCCCGCCTGGACGTTGGCGGGGATTGGCTGCGGCGCTCACGTGGGAGCGTTGAGAGGTGAGTTTTTTGGGGTTTCTGGGGGGTTTCACACAGCGGGGCACCCCCGATCGGGGTGCCCCGCCGAAGTGGACCAAAACCCAGGATAGTCAAAATCCTGGGTGTTGGTCCACTTTAACTAGCCTTGGATGATGTCTGTTGTTGCTGACATACCCTGCCTCGATTCTAGGCCTCCTGTCTTCTAAAACTCTAGCCCAACCATGCCTTGGCTTGGAAATGTATAGATTAAATCTGGTCTTGATGTCTACTAATGCTGACCTAGCCTGTACTGATTCTCGGCCTTAGCCCCTTCTAAAACTCTGGCTCTCCCATCCTGTCTTGGCTTGGTGTAAATGCATTGGTTATAACAAGCCAAGACTATGTTTATGGCTATTCTAGGCCATCACTCAGCTAATCTGCCTCTTTTAAAACCTTGTTTTCTGTTGGTGGAAATGCACTGGTTAAATTCAGGCTGAGAAATGACGTTGAGCAGTAAAGCCAAAACCTTTGCTGCAAGCTCTGCTTATGCAAATCCATAATTCATGGAAGGAGCTGGTGCTTCAGACCGAGGCTGTCTTCCCCCTTAAAACAAATGATCGCTGCTTTGTAATGACTACTTGACTGTTGTACAACTCCGCAGTGTGTTAGTGCTCCCTTCTGGCGGTCATGCATTTTAAATCCTCTTGAATACTTCCCTTGTTAATATCTTGGTCAGGGAAATTTGTTTTTGAAGGGTTATGATTCCTTGTTGTTTGCAAACAATAATTGGGCTCAGAATGAAAATCCATTGCATAAAAAAAACGAATAGAGAATGGATATTCGCTAGAGCGTGAATGTTATTTATTCAAACTGCCCAGATCGCTGCCCATCTTGGGTAAGCGATATTCCTCACGCAGAACAAACTGGTCATCTACGCGTTTCACATAGTGCTTGGTGAAGCAAGAAGCAATTCCCTTAACAGTGTTCAGTATAGGGAGGGAGAATAAAACGGAGGAGATTTTTTTTTTTTTTTGGTTGTGTTGAGCGACTTGCTGTTGGTGTATGTGATTACTGAGGACCTCTATTGGCTGTTTTGCTAAACTGCATGAAGATTTTTGTCCATCATTCAAAAGTATAGGGTATAGATATCTGCTTTGATGGTCAGATTTTGAAGTTGATTGAAGGACAATCTGTTCAGATTGTTTAAATTTTGAAGTAGACAATGTTATGATTTTTTATGCTGTTATTGTATACGATGCTTGGTGGCCACGTAGTAGTAGTTTTGAGTCCAAATCCTATTTTTGACATGTTTGTGGTTTGTATTACTGTATTATCTTGTGTTTGAATAGTTTGCTACCACAACACACAGGACTGTATTTGGTGTTCAGGCTGTCCTAGACACTATTGCTCCCCTTTTCATGAGTCGGGACATGGTACACGATTAATAATAAAATCCCACATCGCTCGGGATGTGTACAGACTGAAACCCCCAGCCCCTAACATTAAATATGTAGCATAGGTACAACTACAACTCGATCCGTTTGGTTAAAGGCCATATATTCATTAACCTTCCCCCTCCAGCATGCCCCCAAGATTAGTATACCAACTTCTTCCCACAGGTCCTTACATTCTGCAAATTACATATTAAGAGGAAAGGGCCGCAATCACCCAATATAGTAATGTGATGTCTGCCAGTAGGGAATTTGAGCTACATGCGCAAGAAAAAGAGAGTTAAAGTGCCATATGGTTTCTTCCCCAAAGTAACCCCAACCCAATCGGCTGCTCAGCACAATTGAAAACAATCTAAAAGGAGGACCCTTCATTTTACAATTATGCTGTAAATATTGAGGCAGTGGCCGCCAATTTTTGAGGGACACCACTGCTGCTGACTGCCACTTTCTCCCTGCCAGGTCACACAGATTTACAAGGGTGGTTTTTGTACATCTCTTTTTCTTTTGGGGGGGGGGGGGGGGGCACTTAGAACTTTACAGCACGATTTATCAAAATGTATTATATTATATATTATCAATTGCTTTATATATATATATATATATATATATATATATATATATATATATATGTCCTTATTTAGCAACATACTTAGTTATTTTGCACACACAACTATCCGTGTCTTATTAAAATGGAAGTCCAGTCTCCATGCCCAGGACCCGAGATTGCTAGGGAATGGTATCATATCCTGAGAAAGGTAAGGTGTTTTAGCTATTGCTTTCCTGTAAGGTGGCAAGGTAGGGACGCAGGGTGTGTGTGTGTGTGTGTGGAGGGGGAGGGGTTACAAGAAAAAAAAACAACTTACCTCGCTGGCTATCTGGTGCCATAATTCCCAACACTCGGGTCCTGGGAACAGCCACCTTGAAGAGAATGCACAGGGTGGCAAGTTTCAGATGGGTTTTTACTAGCTCCAGGTGTGCATTGCCTTAGATAAGGTAGTACAAATTCCAGGTAGTGCAATTCAGGTTTGAGTTTTACACACACTATAATTATGGAACCCACTTTGGGCTCAAGTTGGGGTACTTTGTAACACAGGAACAGTTTCCTAGCATTGATAGGAAAAACAGCTGGAAACTTACCTAAAAACAATAAATTGGACAGGATCACAGGTGCACACAATGCGGACAAGGTTGTAGGTATTGGTGTTTGGTACAGATAGGGCGTAGTTCTGCAATGGTGGCCAATATATTCTTGTACTCCTCTACATGAATGACTTGCCCACCTTACCCCCCTCCATGTTATTTCTTAACCCCCCTTTAATTTCTTCAAGCCTTATTATACCAGCAACTCCAAACCTACTATTGAGGATCACTAAACAAGTCACTAGTTAATAAATGACAGGTGGTTTTCTGGGCCAGATTGTGCTGGACTAAAAATTACATTTTCCAAATTCCATCAAAGAAGGCAAATCAAAAAGGGACTTACATGGATCTACACACTTCCATTTGGGACAGAAAATTAATCTTGCTGCTGCCCACCTCTTCCTCATACTTACCTGATCAAGAGTGGCATTTGCTATATCTTAGGGGACCGAAAGCTGTCGCTTCTTTAGTTGGAGGCACTGGATGTGGCATTGTTATGCAGCAGCTCCCATTCCCCCAGGGAAGAGAAAAATCTGCACTTAATCAGGAAATCATAGGGAAGGGGTTATAAGGGTTTCTCTCTTCAAATGAAATGCATTTATATGTGCAGATATATGTATGATCATTGTATTAGGAATAATGTGAGTATTTCAGATCATCCATTTAATGGATTTGATCACCCTTTTTTATAGCCACAATACAAAGACTACATCCTGGTTAGATCCACGGTGCCTGAATAAACAGCAGAAGCCACTAGAAGAATGTGAAGATGATGGTAAGTCTACTTCCACTTGGTTTCCTATGTGAGTACATTGTGCATTTGGTATACACAGTGCATGGGCAGCTTGCATGATGTTGTGTTTAACACTGAACATATCATGCTACAGGCATTTGCTTATGTTACATACTGGTTCCATCAAAGCCTAATGCCAGATAAAAAGATCCAAACCCATTCCCCCTGCTTCCCCAACACTCATCTGAATAGTATATCCTTTTTCTATGTTTCCTTTCCACCCTAGTCCCGGCGTTGGGTCACACAAACACCAGCCCTGAAAGCTAGGAGAGGTGACCACTTCTGTGTCTGGCAAGTGGGTTACCAGCCATGTTCTTCTTTGCAACCTAGAGCGGAACTATGGTCATAGGTCCACTGTACTATATAGCAGCGGTCTGCCCTGCTTTGCATCGAAGGTGTTAAAACAAAAAAACAGGTGCCCGGATACTCCCTGCTTCCGCCCCTCTTCTGTGTCTGCTGCAGAGCAGCCTACTAGCTCTGGAGGCTCGCCCACTGGCCTTTCTGATAGGCTGCTTACGGTCACGTAGAAGCGTCCTGGAGGTTGGGCGCCCAGTTTCTTGTTTTAACGACGTTGAGCAGCGGGGCATCCTGGGTCATGTTGCCCCTCTGCTATATGGTACAGCAGAACTAGTTCCGCTTTAATATATGCATTTGGTTGCTGGTATAGGGGCCACTGGATATGATTGCGCTTTTTTAACACACAATAATAGTAGTAATATAGTGGCGTACACACTATAGAAGCACGAGAGGCAGCTGCTACTGGACCTACATCAAAAAGGGCCCTTTTCAAACTGAGGGTTGGAAAGGACAAGAGGGTTATTTCCTTTACCTGGAAAGGGGCTTTGCCTGAAACGCTTGTAACTACAACATCCTAATACCATGGGTGGCACTACTGCCCTAGCAGCCATGTTTTCTGTAGCTACAGTGACATTTAGGTAATATACCATCATTATCATACATGATGCCAAAGCTATTATTATAAGTCTAGCCTGAGGATCTTTTCAGGAAATCTTGGGGGTAAGTATCGCTTTCCCGTTCCCCGTTCTGCTACAACCAGTGCATACTTGCCTAATGAACATAATTGGCTGTCTGTGGTAACGTGGGACAATCTAGTGAACCTGGTGAGGGTTTTTTTGCCCAAAAACTGTAAATCTCGGGGATAATAAGCAATGAGCATCACTCCCGAATGCCCAGCTTCACTAGCAACCAAGGAAGCTCATTGGAACTTTATTGGCTGCCCCTGGTCACATGGAAAACCTGAGCAGACCTAGTGAGTTGTAATTTTTTTAACTGATTGGGCTTTCCGAATCGGGATGCACTGGGGACTGGTAGGTAAATGGACCTTCAGTCATTTTTTAGCAGTGGCGATAGTCACGCCTGGCCATACACCTGACAACCTGGTTTAAAATAAGTAGCGCAATCTAGGAACTACTTTGTATGTTGAGCCTAAGTTTTTATTGAATAGGTTGATTTCTTACTGAAGTTGCACAAGGGATGCCTAAAAAGTTGTCTGATGTATGTCCAGCCAATTACTGTAAAGGAGGTCATATGCCAAACCTCATTTTCACCATTCAGTCTATTTAAAAGGAAAATCGGATCCCCCCTAAACAATCTTCTAGGGTCTGCTGGAAAAATCTACCTTAAATTCATAATTTAGTCATAGGCCATTGCAGTACAGCGTTTTGCAAGGGCTGGCCAAATTGTTTTAGCCAGGCTGCAGTATACATGTCCAGCATACTGTAAGTAATGCAACTATTTTACAGCATTGCGTTGCTGTCTACAACTAAGCACCTCATTGTCCGCTCAATGATTGCCAGTCAAGTATGTGCTATTAACAGACATTGACTGTTGCCCAAAGCAAATCCACATATGTTGCCTAACTCTAAAGCTGTAACCCAATTTTTTAACCCGTTTTAATACTTTCAATCTAATTCCTAGAACTAAAACTAACCCTCCACCTAACATTGGTAACCCAAACTTCAACTATGAAGATTGAATTTATGAAAATACTCTTCCTTGAAACAAAAAGATGCAACTGGGTTTTTGAAGGGGAGAGCTCTTCTTGGTAAAGAACTCCCTAATCTTTATGCCCTGCAAAATGTATGAAAGAAGACAGTGATGGAAAATGGAGAGTAATACAAAAACTCAAAGGGGTTGATTCAGAGCCAAGTGAGAAATCTCTTTTTAGGCAAGAAAATTGCCATTGATTTTTATTGTCTACCCTGTGTGAATTTTCACCTGGGTAGACCATGAAAGTCAGTGGCAGATTCCTCTCCTAAATAAGAGTGAGATTTCTGGCTCTGAATTGACCCCAGTGTGTCTTCAAAAGTCAAGATCTCTGCAGAGCAACCAAGCAGATTCTTTGTATCAGACCTAAAATATGGATAATTTAGGAGGAATGAAACCTGAGAGATACAAATTTAAATGAGGGACTACTATAGATTCTAATGGTGGACAGTTAGAATCTCTGCCTCCATTAGTTACTGATTATTCTATGTTTAGTTAGACCCAATTTTTTGCTTCTTGGTTCATTCGTTACTCAGATGCTTTTTTGTGTTGATGAATCCAGCTTGAAAGGATTTTTAGAAGTCAGCAGTTGCAGTTTGGCTATTTGACCTGAAAGTTGTATGTTAGAGTTATAGAGGCATCAGATTCTGGGACAGTGACCCTGTACAAACCCTCCCTGGTTGTGTACATATTTTTTAGATTTGCAATATTAATCAAATCTGATATCCAGCTCATTCATGTTCTGCATGCTCTACTGAACAACTCCTTACAGGAGGTGGTCGAGGGGAAGCCCAGCTGACGAGATAGTAAAACCAGTCTATTAGCGCAGTCAACCCTGGTTTGTATTGTTTTCACTCCCTTCAGCAAAAGCATTCTAATAGGTGGAGAGCTTTCCTAATGCAGCAGCCAGGCGTTGGGGCTGAAGTTTAAGCTAGTAAAGCATAGGTAACACCGTTACTAGGCACTGTGGTACTTTACTGAATGCATGAGCATAATTGAAGTTTTGGGGGGGGGTACAATGTGTATGTATAGTGGTTGCACCTGGTATACTATTTTGCTTTTCTGTTGTAAACTTAGTCAAATGCAAGGTCACATCATGCTGTAGATGAAAAGGGTTATAGGCTGTTGGGTAAAGGTATCCATCTTTGGTGTTTATACTACAGTCTTTGGTGATGTACATAGAATGGTGTCTTAAAATACAGGTTGAAACTCTCCAATCTGTGACATGTAAGACTGCAGTTTAAATTAGTTACAATTTGGGAGTGGCAATATCTGATCAAAGTGGGCAACACTCAAAACTCCAAAGGAAGAGCGAAAAAAAGCAAAAATATTACCCCTGCTCTACTACTCATTTTGATTTAGTCCTGGTAGCTCTAAAATAGAAAAACCAAGAAGACTTGATCATGGGAACAATTATATAATATTGCTAATCAATTACATTTTAATTATTACTACTAGTACCTGAGATTATTCATTGGATTTTTCACCCCCTTTGTTACCAAATTTAAAATGACCGTATATATTTTTGATTGTGATCCCTTGCAATGAAATGATTGATTCCGCTGCATTAAAAGTGGTCCTTTGGTCCTCCTAGCATAGCAGATTAGATAATTTCAACCTGTATTTCTTAAAACTGGTAACTTCTGATGGGAATTTCCATCTTGGTTTTGGTATCTGAATTTATTTTCTTTTGATCTTTCTGTCCCATTTACTGCTTTTCCTTGGAGAAGAAGGGGTCCACACCGAGGAACTGGACAGTGAACTAGGTAATATGTTTACTCTGTATTTGTGATACCTCGACAAAAATGTTTTTGTTTTAATAGGATTTTATAGTAATATCACAAAAATGGGATTAAAAGGGAGGTGGTGAGTAAATACCACTATACTCTACATAAAGAGGACTAACAGCCTTGTGTCTTTGTGTCCCCCACCCCTGGGCATCCAGGACAGGGATAGCTTCCTTCATATAACCCCCCCCATCAGGCTGTATGCTTGCGCCTCTATGGTCCTGGCCATCATGACCAATATAGTTGCAAGGCAGGTAACTTGACAAGGGCTCATGGCATCATGGCTTTATGTTTTATGTGTTGGGGAGTCCTGATAGGGGAAGGGGGGAAGCAGCCCCCCTCAAAGATCATGCATTAAGATCATTTGGAGAACCCATAGTATAAATTTCAGATTTATCCCCTTATCATTGTTGAATTTCCTGAAGTCTCCTTTAAGGCAAACAACTGGCATTGTAACAAAGCACCGAAATGTTTTTACTTCTACTTTGTAGTTGCAATTTTTTATAGAAATATTATTTCTTAGCTGGCCGAAAAGCATCATGTGACCATGCATCCACATTTTTTTCAGTTGGTGATTGAATTTAGATGACTTTGTATACACAAGTAGTTTTTTATATGACTTAAACAGTTAGTAGTAACGTACTAAGGTATCTAAATCTTATTTTGCAGTTGCATATTTCTTTCAAAGCTTAATTGGCAAGTCAAAAGTAAAAAAATAAATATCAGTAGCTTACCTCACATTGAGTCCCTCCAATGCTCTCCTTCCTGCTATGTCGGTCTACTTAGTGAGGAAATCACTTCCTCATTCAGCTTTCAGTCTCCACCCTGCTGGCCTGGTCCTTTAATCAACCTTCAGTGGACACCCCCCCCGCTCCTTCCCCAGATGTCCTGATTAGCTGCTTCTCTCTGCTGCTCTATAGCTGCTACTCTCTATAAAACTTTTTGGTCACACTATGTTCTGGCATGCTGGAGACACACTTGGCCTCCAGCATCTCTCACCCCCTTTTTCTGGTGACGCTATGTGCTGGCAGTAATAACTAGAGGTAAAACAATGCACTTATTTTTATTACTACGATGTATCTAAAGCACACAGTGTGCTTACATCACATCACTGTTGACACACCAACTGTTTCTCCTCATTTTTTCTCTGCATCTCCAGTTCTCTAATACTTTTACAAATAACTTAGAAACTACAGGGTCTTTTTAAAAATGGATTGAAGTTTGGGATAGTGCAACATGAAGCCCGAGACAATAGGACAACAATCAGTATAACTTTAGTATAAATTTAAATCTGTATTACACTAGTTTCCCATTAGGGATGAGCACATAGATGGAATCGAATTTCAATTTTGGTCAAATTTGATCAATTTTCTTAAGGTGTCTTAATCAATTCTGCCCCAAATCAAATCTGACTTTTTTTTTCTTGTTTTAAAGCATCCGATGAGAGCCACCCACTGACATGACATAATTCGCCAGGCACCTCTCATTGTTTTAAATGGGGAGCGCATGCTGCTGCATAAACCCTCTCTGAGCATACACCCCTCTCCCCATTAAATAAGGGAGCCTGCTCCCTTATGACTGGAGGCAAATTCCCCCGCGTCCCCCTCCTAGTGAAGTTAAAAGAATGGTGACATGTTGGGGACCAGTGCCCTGGCTTTTGCTCACTTGTTCACCCTACATTGTGCCCCTATTGCCTTTATAGGCTGCAGCGCACCCTTTCTGATTTAGACCGAATGCATGTTGCCTATCATCAGACAAGGCCTAAACAAATCTTCCAAAAATGACTTTCTATGCTTTTGCATAGGGGGGCAAAGGTAGCGACTGTATTGGGGCCATGAGGTCAGAGCCATGACGGAGGCCAGTTTAATTTGTCTACACCAGGGCCTGGCCACGTTTAGTTACACATAAGTTGGCAGACAGCATATCTTGATGATGGCCAACTACATCGGGCAGTGGGTGGGATGCATGGTCTTTGGCTATTTTGACTTATGGTCATAGAGATGTTTAGAAAGATTTTAGAGAGCAGATACTGTAAGTTTTACTTTTTGTTTTCGAGCCTTAGTTGAGGACAGGGGAGGTATACAAGTTTATTTAGGCTCTCTTTTCATGTCCATTAATTTGTGTTTTTTTGTGCTTTACCTAGCTGGGGCTCCCCAAACTAGCTTTGAAGGGGTGCTTATTTTTCATGCTCTGCAGTGACAGTACAGTGGCCTTTCTGTTGATTTTCTGTAGGAGCTGTGGGATCCAGCTATTTTACTAAATGTATTGGATTCTCATACAGAGCAATTTACTTTTTATTGATTGTTCTTGTTGTGAATGATAGTTTAATAAAGAAATATAGTGGAATATAATATACTAGCTGTGTTTCTCCCCATTTTAATGGAGCTGGCGTGATACATTCAGAGAATTAATAGAGAATTAAAAATGACTAATTGCTCTCCATAAAGTCTAGGTCTAGCTCTAGGAGCAGAGCACTGGGTATCTGTTTAGTCAGTATTATTTATGCCACGCCTCTTTCTGTCAGTATGGACAAAGAGTCTCTGACGCAGACATTCAGCCTGGGCCCTGCAAGCAGATTCATTTGTATTTAAAGAATGACTTTGCTCTGCAAACATGTTCAGATTGGTCAGATTGAAATTTTATAATTGATTACATGCTATGCAAAAATGCTGATTCCGTAATAGAAGGAAATTAGTTTTTGTTTTGAAAAGCACTTCTGTCATGTTTCTGCTATGGGCTGTGCACGCCTGACTTAGGGAGTAAGCAATAATTAAATGCGAGCGGAACTATGCAGCTTGATGTCCTATTAATGATTACATTTCAAAGGAGAAGGGTAGCTGAAATACAAGGTGTCTTTTTACTAGAGGTTAAAGTGGAACAAGCCCTGGAATTTGGCTTTCCTGTTTTTTTTTTTTTTTTTTACTGTTCCCTTGGGGCATCCCTGATTGGGATGTTTTGCTGTGTGAAACCTGTCAGACGTTTTTCACTTGCCTCTTTCTCATTGCAATGGTGCATGCGTGGGCTCTCGTCCAATGAGAGCTGCCTGCTGCAACCAATGTCATTCGGCAAACTTTTTTTATTGACTAGAATGCAGAGTGCATGCTGCTGCATCCCATCCTCTGAATGGCTTAGGCAGGAGTGCACGCACAGCGCCGGGGATGGGGCAGCACACTCTCCCTATTCACAACAATGAGAGCCGAATGACGCAGTCATGGCAGATGGCTCTTATTAGATGAGAGCCTGCACATGCGCCGTTGGAACGGGGGTAGGTTTTACGGGTGCCCTGGGGGTTTCACACAGCGGTGTATCCCAATTCGGGATGTCCAGGAAGGAGGCCAGCGGCTGGCCTGGGACTCTTTTAGATTCCAGGAAAAGGCCGAGAGGGTTTTGTTCCGTTTTTCCGTTCCTAAGATTTTAGGTGAGGTAGTGGTGTGACTGACCAGTTTGTTTTTTTAAACCGCCGTTCTGTCCAAAGCTATAGAACCATATGGATGGCTACTTCTTCTGTTTCCACATTCCAATGATCAAGCGATGAACGAGATTTTTGGTTAGCCAAAACAACAGGCAGCTGATGAACCAATTCTTATTCACCATTTGATGGCAGTGACCTTTTCCACAGAGCGATTAGCACTTAATTGCAGTTGAAAGAAAGTTGAGGGGTCCGCTATCTTAAAACATCCTTTATTGATATTAAAGAAGGTTAAAATCATCTCCATGAAAAACTGCCTGTAAAACCAAATGTTTCCAAACCATAGCAGCAGTTAGGAAAGTTAGTTGCAGCTGCTTTATCGGTTTCTTGCTCGATAATCACTCTTTGTAAATGGGGCATTATTTTAGAAATTGAGTTAGAAACAGATAAGCTCTAATAGAATTAGACGAGTAGTTATCCGTATTGTACTATAGCCTTCATCAGAATTCCAGGACAGAAAACAAACTTTCAATGGCAGCATTGCCTTATTTCCCTTTAATCCCTTCCCGCCACAGTAAAGTCTTAGGATTATGTTGCTTGCTGCTGCTTTAATGCTGAATGTGAGGGCCCATGTCTTTGTATTCACCATTATTTTGCATTTCTTGGTAAGCTCTATTGAACTCGCTCTCCTCTGCTGGGACCTTCACATTCTGAGAACAGCGTTGACTCATGAATGAATGGCTCCATCTGCAGAAATGAGAGAGTTCACAAGTGTTTAAAGGAAATGTACAGCAAGCCTGAAAGAAGCACGTTTCCTTAGTTCCAGTATCACGTGAGCAGAAAGCATGACTGTGGAACAAATGTAAATTGTTTATGGAATGACCTTGTGCATCTTTTGCAGCAAAAAATAATACATCTTTTTGGAGAAACACTCTATTGTTCAGAGGCTTCCCTACTCTGTGCTAAACCTAGAGGACACTTTTCCACTCCAAAAGTGACCTCTGGTCCATATTTCCAACTTAGGTTAAGATAGGCTAAGTTATAGAAACTGTCTGTCCTCTCATTTCTTTCTTGTCTGTTGCAGCTTAGTTGAGCTGTACCCATGATGGTGTCTTTACACCCGATTATTAGTATTACTTATTATTAGTATAGTACTTTACTTTTAAAGTCGACCGAACACTGATTTTAAAGGTTGACTAATATCTGACTTACTGCCTAAACCATACCTTAACATTTAACCTAATCTGTAGCCAATGTCTAACATGGTCTCCAACTTTAAATGAAGCTCCAACCAGTTTTCCCGCAACATCACTCGTGGACCGCTGCCTATGGAGTTCTGGCACCTTTGCACCCCCATCTGTTAAATACTATTTGTCTACTTAAAACCTGAATAACCCCAAGTTGTCCTCCTTCATATGTCGGCTTGACCTCTGGCATAGTTTGTAGGAATGTGCGCCCTCTAGTGTACTAGAGTGTCCAGTTATTACGCTCTCTGCCATGCTACACAATACACTCATAGGGAGCACATTCCTATAACAAATTGTTGGAGGGGCTCCTGCCCCCTAAGGATTACACACTGGTTGCTGTAATGCTGATTTTGCAACTTTTTCAATTAATGATGATTTTGCGGGTGTCGGACATGTGCTCAGTTGGTGGAATAAATAGAAAAGTAAAAAACATGACAAATCCTAATAAAAATATCAAGGATAGACATAGCGCGGACCTGTAGTTCGAGTCCAAATTGGTCTAAACGAATGTCTTGCTGAAACATGGTTTTATATTGCCATTGATGACTGCAGTTCCCTGGTGCACTAATGACTTTCTGTTGTCAGCAGACTCCAGCGATCAGCGCGCCATGCTCGCCTCTGGTCTGCCGCCAAACGCCCATGAAAGCATCCTCTAATTAGTTTGTGTTTGTTTTGGGTCTTCTGCAGTTTAGACTGCAGTCCCTGCTACCCTTATGTCACTGTAGATACGTTGTATCGCTATTATGTACACTTGTTTTCCTTTTCTGTCTATAAATGCAAGCTGCCTAGGAGCTGCGTGCCTGAAGGCCATCAGCTTCCTGCAAAGTGTCACATTTTGGTGGGGAGGGGTAGCTGTTGCAAAGGGGGTGGGGGTTCCTTAACATCTACATTGGCAGCTGAACTGCAATAGATATGAAGCCTGAATGAAAACTTCTGATTGGCTGCCACATTAAAGTGGGCGGGGCCCTGACTAGTCATCCTGAAACCAATTCTCCTCTAGGGTTTCCTGCTCTTGGATAGCAGAGGGAAAGGGAGAATACTTTAAAGCTTACCAGGTTTGGGGGGGGGGGGGCTTATTGACAAAGTGAAAACCACCAATCTGTATGCCCTTGTGCCTGTTGTAGCTCCTGAACCTCCCATCTGGATGCCCTTGTGCCTGTTGTAGATCCTAAACCCCCCATCTGGACACCTGTGTGTCTGTTGTAGCTCGTGAACCTCCCATCTGAACTCCCTTGTGTCTGTTGTAGCTCCTGAAACTCCCACTTGGATGCCCTTGTGCCTATTGTAGCTCCTGAACCTCCCACCTGGATGTCCCTGTGTCAGTTGTAGCTCCTGAACCCCCCATCCGGATGCCCTTGAGCTCCAAACCTCCCATTTGACCTCCCCTGTGCCTGTTGTAGCTCCCAAACTTTCCATCTGTATGCCCTTGTAACTGTTGTAGCTCCTGAACCTCCCATTTGGATGCCCTTGTGCCTATTGTAGCCCCTGAACCTCCCATCTGCATACCCTGGTGCCCGATGTTGCTACAGAACCTCCCATTTAAAATAGCCTGTGCCTGTTGTAGCTCCTAAAATTCCTGTACACCCTTGTAACTGTTGTAGCTCCTGAATGGCTCTCTGAGCTACAGTGGCCCATTCTGACAGTAGGTCCTAAAGCACATGTCTAGTCTGAACTCTTACAACGACCTTTGGGGCTGCTGCATCCAGCTTTCGTACTGACCCACCAGGTTAATTCACTGGTCCCCTTTGAGGACCCTTATGTCATAGCTGCCCAGGAGGTGCAAATAGCCTCAGGATCCTATTGAGAACAAATTGGTCAGATGTGTTTTTTTTTTTTTTTTTTTTTTTTTTTTTTTTTTTTTTAGTTATGGCCCTTTGTACAGCTCCAGTGCTCAGTAACTCCTGCACAGATGGTGTGCTATATGTGAGAGTAATTCTGATGCTGCCCATTTTTCTATGATCTAAGTCAGGAGTGTCAGACTCATTTTTACAGAGGACCACATCAGCATTTCGGTTGTCTTCAAAGGGCTGCAAAATAATAATTTGAAACAAAATGCATACATGACCACCTAAATGTATGGTTATAAACCATTCATTATTTTGCCCAAAACAGATACAGATTCAGAATAATTTTGAAAAAATGAAGTGAAAAAAAAAATCCCACCCTACTAGCAATATCTATCAATAACCCCTAAAGCAGCTGTATCCTCTTCTGTGGCAGTAAGTTGAGTGGGTTAGGTGAACCCTTATTGTGTGGTGAGACACAGAACAGTTGCAGACACTACTTCTCCCCCAGAACATTAAAAAGACACATACCAGCTGTTTTTATAGGCACTGGGTCTGGGGGCAGGATTAGTGACGGTACTGCTCTCCACAGTGTAGTGAAGTGCAGTGTACTGGCGCATCACTTGGCAGTGCCACACACAGGCACAAAGATGTTCTTACAGTGTCAGCAGCCTTGGACAGACTGGGCCGGCTAGGTGCTGCCACCAGCTTTCTGAAGGGTCACATAAAAAGGCTTGGGGGCCGCATCCGGCCCTCGGACCTTCAGTTTGACATATATGATCTAAGTAGTACCTAATGCATTATGTAGCTGTTTTATGTCAGCAGTGTTATCTACTAACACACAATAGCATCATGGGTGTGTGCAAAAGCCCTAAAAGTAAGCCAGTTGTAAGATTTGCAAGCAAGTGTAGGGTGGTCCTCCAGAGTCCGTTCCACTGGTAGTCCCACAACACCCCACTGCATTGGCTGCACCCCCCAAACCTGATTGCAAGTTAGCCTTGACGTTTAAAGCAGGATAAAAGCCACAGCGGTCAGCCTTGGGGTCTAAAATCTCCAGGACTGACCTTTAGCCTGCCCCAGGATGCCCTGCTGTGTGAAACCCTCAAGGTCATTGGTAAATTCACCTGATGGCTCGCACAACACGGGTGGGCACATTCCTGTAGCTGTGGGGTGGCTTGGCCCAAAGAAGATCTTGAGGGCTAAGAAAGATGTGCAACTTCTTCTTAGTTACCGTATTACACCCTTATCTATTAGGATTCTAGCACCAACCCCAGCACCCTCAGTCAGTGCTGAATGAGAAGTAACAAGGCTAGGTTGCGCAGTTATTTATCATTTCCCATATTGCCTTGTACCAGCTCATTCTTTTAATGCTATTGTCCATTTATTAAAGGATGATTGTAGGAAAAAAACTCTGCCTTATAGCTCAATAACACAATGTATTTTCATTTGCTTACCTGTTTAATTTTACTGTTAGCTAGTGCTTCCCTGCTTGTGAATTGAATGAAAGCAGTCATTATGGATATTCCAGGCAAATGGTTAATCTAGCCTGCTTTCTGCTCCCCCCATGCTGGCAGTCAGGGGATTCAACCTACAATCAGTATGCTTTATATATTTTAATAAGCGCTATTGAACACTCTCCCTTCTGCCGCGACCCCTCTGCTGCTGTCTAACTGCAAAGACTGCCTGAGAAGTGTTATTCTTTCTGCTCTCCCAGTGCTGCCTGTCAGGGGCTGCAAACTTCGGTATGCCTGCTTTATATTGCTAAGCCCCTGTGAACTCTCTCCCCTCTGCCAAGTCATCGTTCTGCTGCTGTATGACTGAGGGCTGCCTGAGAAGTGTCATTCGTTGCGCGTCAGCAGAGCAAGTTGAATATTGCTTATCAGAGATGTGTGAATAAAAGATGCAGCTCCTGACAGCCCGCATATGGGGAAGCAGGATGGAGACCAAACACTTTACCTGGAATGTCCCTTTAAAGAGGAAGTAAAGTATAAATAGACTGGACTTCCTCCATCTTTTACCAATACTGGCATCATGTGTGGCCCTTCAAGCCTAGTACTTGTCACACCATTGCTTACCTCTTCCATGCTTCAGTAAACATGTGCCAGTTGGCAGCCAATTAGATTAGCCAAACAGGCTGGTGCATAGTGATAAGCGAACCTGAATGGTTGGTGGCACTGGTGCAGTAGTGCCAGGATACCCACATGCTGCCAGTATTAGGCAAAGAATAAAGGTATCAAGATACAGCATTTTTTTTCTGCACCCGCCCACATACTAGAACAGATCGAGGCCCTTGTGTGGGTGCGTGCTGCTTGGGAACTCCTGCTTTGCCATTCTGGGTGAGGGGTAGTGTAGTCGTCCAGCAGAAAACAGTTTCCTGCATTGAGCTGCCAGTGGCTGTGCTTGGTGGCTTATGTGCAGTGAGCAGCCACCGATTGACAGCTCTGCACACACCCATCACTATAGTGTTGCTGATGGTGGCTCTAAACTCTCCGTTCTGCCCTGTGGTGGCTGTGGCTGCAGGTTTGCAAAAACCAAAAATGGCTTGCCCAGGTGCTGGGGGCCCCCACTGCCACCGATAGCTTCGTTGCTGGACCCGCGGCCCTTCAGACGAAAGATTGAAAAGCCTCCTGGAGACCATAACCCAAAGGTCGGTGGAGGGCAAGTGGTGGAGGCCCTGGGGCACGTGCCCCCCCCCCCTCATAATCCGGCCCTGAAGCCTTCTGAACCGATACTAAGAGAATCTAAGCCACACTCAGCAGAGAGCTCTATTCCGTGGCCTGATTTTGGCCATTAGGGGGAGCAATAACCAAGATGAGTAGAAATGATTATAAAAACCAAAGCAACAAAAACAAAATGACATTTTCTAGCACTGAATGGAAAGTTTAAAAAGGGGTTATTGAAGGGAACAATTATTAATTCCTTTTGATGAGCTTTAAAGGATAAATGTAGGAATACTTATTAATTGTTCCTTTCGATGAGCTTTAAAGGATAAATGTAGGAATACTTATTAAGTACAGTACAATGACCCCAGAAACTGCTTGCATTGATCATTTTCTCTTCGGCCATCCATCACAGATTCCTAATCCGCATGTGTTGTTTTCGATCCACAGAGCTGCCTGCTGGATGGGAGAAGATTGAAGATCCTGTATATGGCGTCTACTATGTAGAGTATGTAATAAGAGGCAGCGTTGTGTGTGGTAGATTGTATGCGCTTTATGGGTCAGTAACAGGTTTTTGATTTGTGACAGGATACATTTTTTTAAGGAATATAAATAGCTATGTAAAAATCGTCACCCCCAGCCGCACGGCCCGCAATGCTATTAATATGTGATGGCGCCCCCCGGGGTTATTATTGAGAATGTTATTAATCACTACGGAGCCTCATCACTGGAGAACAATATGAAGCTGCGGGCTGGAAGTGGCATAATCGAGCAGGTCATATGCATTTATAAATGTCACTTGTGTGCAATAGGTCATGTAGAAAACCACATCAGCCATCGTTTAGCCAGTGGAAGTATAAAGACAGCATTTTAATAAGGAGAATATTCATAATTTATGCATTATTCTTCCTACAATGTATGTATGAGTATGCACAGCAATCGGTCAAAACCTGGCTCCCATTAGTGTGGCTTAAATAGGTTTTCCATTGTGAGTTGTCCAATTAGCCCTTCCTAGACTCGCTGAGCTCAAAAGCAACCTGGATGGTGGCGTGAGTTTTTCAAAGAAAAGCGGCACATCACTGCCAGTAAGTTCAAAACTGAATGGCGGTCCTCTGAAGCTCGCAGCAAGGAGTGATGCCTGCCATTTAAAGTGGGTTTTGTTCTGCTCCTCCGGGGCATCCCGAATAGGATTGCCCCACTGTGTAAAACCCCCCACCCTCCCCCGAACACTGCTTTTCACTGACTTTTTCCTGGTTCCAGCGGATGCTCGTTCAATGAGAACTGTCTGCTACCCACGGTGGCGTGCATGCTCTCGCCTCAGCCTATCTAAATGGTTGAGACAGGAGAACACACGCGCATGCCGGGGAAGCAGTAGTGCGCGCTCCCTATTGACAACTATCCTTGGCCGAATGACGTAGCGCATGATGAGCTTGAGAATGTGCCAATGGAGCGGGAAAAGGTAAGATTTGTGGGCGCCATGGGGAGTGGGAATCACACAGCAGGGCAGACTAATTCAGGAAGCCCTGTGGGTAGGCCATTGGTCGGCCCTGGAATCAAAAAGATTAGGTGGTAGGTGGGTTTTGTTCTGCTTTAAGCCTTTGAACTGGTTCCAGTAATATGATGTGGCCTATTCATGCATTATATGTCTCCTTAAAGGAGCTGTACCTAATATTAAAAATCTATACAAACATGATGGATAGAAAGAGGAGTGAATACTTATACACCCAAATTTCCAGCCAAGCGTGTGGCTTTCTTCTCCTGGTTGGAATTGCAAAAGCAGTAAGCTGTTATTATAGCACAAGCCTGCTTAGGTGAAGAGTTGAGCAGGTCATCTCCCATGTTATGCTCCATGGGATTGCAGAAAAGGTTTGGGGGGGGGGGGGGGAGGGGTCGCATCGGGATTCAGATGCCCAGAGGAAGGATTTAAAGTGGTCCAAAACCCACAACGATCTTCCTGGGAACCTATATTTTTGGGCCGATCGATTCCCTCCCCATGGGGTATCGAAAATCAGGATCCCCGCTGTGTGAAACCCCCCAGGTCGCCCCATACACTTACCTTCTTTCCCAGTCCAACGGCGCATGTGTGAGCCGTAGCCACATCCCTGCTAGCCCTCTTAACAGGACATGTGTCCGCACCAGGCATTTGTGAGTGGCCGGCGCAGGCACGCTCCCTGTTAGAGGGTAGCAGCGGATGCGTCTGTCAGTGCGCTGATTGGACGCGCATGCTGCGTAGGGAGAGGTAAGTTGGTTTTGGCGACCTGGGGGCTTTCACACAGTGCGGCCAAAATCCAGGATAGTCAAAATCCTGGGTTTTGGTCCACTTTAAAACCTGGGATAGTCAAGATCCTGGGTTTTGTTCCTCTATAAAGCAGGATTGAAAACTAAACAGACTATAAGTCCACTAATACCAGCAAGCTTGGGCATCCCAATATGGGATGCTCTACTATCTTAAATTACCTGGCTTGCCTGAAATTGGGCTGAATAGCTCACCCTTCTCACCCACTCAGCGCTATGGCAGCTACAGCCCGCTTGTCCACTTATTGTTTTGTAACCAGTCGGGTTCACAGGCATGCACATGTGCTGGAGCCACCCATCCTGTGAACTCCAGTTTGTGTGGACTGGGTATTTTTTTAAGGTGCCCATGTGCCACCTTGTGGCCAACTCACATCGTACTCCCCAGAAACTCCTAAGACCCTGAATCTGGTAAGGATATGTCCATAGGGGCAGTCGTGGCCTAGTGACCAGAGGGTGGCGGGTTCAATTCCTGGCCATGACTGAAGAGCTCTAAACCCCCCATCTACTCCCCGGGCGCTGTAATCTGTGTCGCCCACCTGTCCATACCTGGTTAAATGCGGGAGTAAGAACTCCTGTGTGCAAAAGCATACAATGCCCCCCCCCCCCCAAAAAAAAAAAAATGACGAGGCGCTTTAGGTCTAAGTTTCATAATATAATAAAGCAATGGTGTGGAGCAAGGTGGAGTTTTGTATTCTGATGGCTATAAAGCAGTATGGATCTCATTTGCAATACCAGAATATCATGTGACCAGAGGCTACAGTCCTGTCTAAAACCAAAATTCTTAGGAAACTCCTGCTTCTCCAAAGGTTGAATTTTAAGCCATGATAAATAAAGCAGTTGTCCCGGTTTCCTGTATAATGTTCCCAACTTGTATGGGAGGTCTTCTTGTTAGTTGTGTACATCCGAGTCAATGTAAACTTCCTGCCAGCCCTTGTCCTTTGAATGTGGTGGCCTCAGTAGACTTTATTCCTGTCCATTAATAGGTGTTCTTTCCCCCCACTGACGTCATTCTGTCTTCCTCCACAGCCACATAAACAGGAAGACTCAGTATGAAAACCCTGTGCTGGAAGCCAAGCGAAAGAAGCAGCTCGGACATCAGCCGGCTGAAGGTGAGTGAACTCTCAGAATTATTCACATCACCATTTAGTAAAACTGAAAAAAGTTGATTGGTGTCATACCTGTTGGCAGCAGCCAATCAGATGTCGGGTTTTGCTTGCGGAGACTACCTGTGCAGTCTCAATTTGTTATGTGAGGGTTGGCTAATTGTAGGGTCAGGCTGTTTAACCATTCTTGTCAATGTAGCTTGATTGCATTAAATGGTGTAAGCTATGGCAATTTTCCTAGGACCCCTTTCACTTGGTGTATGGTCGGCTATAGTAGGTGAGGAGGCTTATGTTCTGTTCAGGTATACAGGAGGAGAGAACATAGGGGAGTATTCTGAAGGCTACAGATGGAGGTACAGAAGATTGAAAAGCGCAACAAGTGAACAGCATACAATCTATGGAGATAAATCAAAATATAGAAGGCACAAAACCTTACCATTTATTAATAGGGAGGTTACAGGATGTCAAAAAGTCTCCAGTGAATTATGGTTTAAGGGAGGACTTAGCAGATACAAGAGCTTACAATCCAGACAGGGAGGGATGCTACAGGAAACCGAAGAGCGTGCAGTTCATGGTTAAAGGGAGGATATAGAAAATACAAGCGTTTACAATCTGATTAAAGGGGGGATGCAAGGAGTGTCCATTCAGCATGAGTGTTAGGGCTTAGCTGGATTGTTCAGGCACGGTTTGAGGTGGAGGGTATGTGCCAGGAATATTATTTCTGTAGGAGGTGGTGAGAGCATAGCAGGATGCCAAATGGGTCTGACCTCAGAAACCTGTTTTTAGGCATCAGACTGTTTTTTTTTTTGTGCTTGACACATTTATCTTTCATTTGTCGTAGCCAAAATAGTTTCCTACAGTGTTAGTCTCATATAGTCCTCATACTTCCGCAATTAAAGAGGGACAAAATAGTCTTTTGAACACTAGGGCCGCCGAAAAGCTTTTCCCGTTGGCAGGGGCGTAACTTGAGCGACCACACCAGGGCCTAGAAGGTCAGAGCACCATTTATCTCTCTGTTTCGGTCATTAGTTGTCTAGCTGCATCCAAAGCTGCTCTTTTCAGCAGCATTTTGCTTATTGATTTAGATCTGCCGGGCATGCAGAACTGGGATGCTCCTTAAAAAGCAGCTCATGCGTCATGTGATCTCTGGATGAGAGGAGTCCCAATCGGATGCCCCCCTAGGCAATGGCTAGAGATGTCAAGCTGACCCATTCCTGCAGGTTGATTTTTCTCCAGTCCTGCACTTCACAATGACCATTTACCTAAACGCACTTGGACTTAGACCATTAGAACTCCTATACAAGTTATTTAATTGTCTGAACCCAGGTGTGTGGAGGTCTTTGCAAAGTGCAGGACTGAAGAAACATCACTCTGCAAGAATGGGTCAGGTTGGCATCTCTTCCTAGGAAAGATTCAGAACCACCCTTGTTTTGAGGGCTTTTACTCTACTTTAACAATAATACCTAAAATGTGCTGCTGTTAACTCTCTCCACCACAAGAATACCATATACTTCAATACCTATTGGTTAATCACAATGAAATAAATGCCCCACCCTATCCCTGCAGTGCTACTGCAAATAAAATGATGGAAGTGACCCTTTAAGTTTCTCTGCTTTCTGTTCTGGACTTAATACTTCCCTTTGAGGTTTGGAGGTGGCATCCAGAGATCCCTGGTTGGGAGAAAATTAGATCTAAAACCTAGCCCTGGAATTGGACTTTAACTAAAGCAAATCTATATTTATGTGATTTTTAAGTGTTAGAAATCTCTCCATGAGAATTTATAGTTCATTTATATTCACAAGGAAATAAATGAAAGGTGACAACAATGGGTTAATTGCGTGTGCATACCTCCCAAGTTTCCCTGATTTGAAGGGGCTGTCCCTTGTTTTGAGTCCATGTCCCCCTGCCCCTCGTTGTTCTCCTTTGCCCCCTTTTTGTGGTGTAATCAATCTGCATCAATACATTATCCATTTGCCTTTTTAAAGTGTTATTTTGTAGTGTAGTAGTAGTGTATATTGTTTTAATTGTTCTAATTTACCTATCCTATGCATCAAAGAGGGGTGTGACCTAATCTTACAATTTTCCCTCTCTCCCACCCTGAAAATTGGCTGGGAATGGTGAGTGTGTGTGATATATATATATATATATATATATATATATATATATATATATTCTTTATTGCATGGCACAGCCCGCTTCGATATTCATAACAGATGGGTTATTCCGCCACAAGGTGGCGCAGTGCTACTGCAGAAAGCTGTGGCATCTCCCCGCCCCCTATAAAAACGGGATTAACCATAGAGTTCCCAGTGTTTCCTCTGCAGTGAAACTGCGAAGATAGAAGATGGCTCTCTCTCTGTGCGCAGGTGATAGACATGCAGGGCCGCAGGCTTGGTTGCCTCGATTTCCATCCGTTTCTAGACCCTCACTGCCTCCCAGCCTCGGCTGACAGATCGGGTGAAAGTAGAAGAGCACTAGGGTCAAGTGCTCAAGGAGCCCAGCTCCAGCCGCAGACCCTGTACTACAAAGGGTAGCCGGCCATAGGCTTTATGGTGAGCCTGATAGGGATGCGGAGTTCATGTTCTGGCTTCTGAGGGAGTGAGTATTTTTGGGGACTATGTCTCCTTCTTTTCCTTCAGGTGTCCCCCCCCCCATCCCCCTCCCCCTCCCTGGCCTGGATGCTCGCCGCTGGCCTCTCGTCTCTCTCCCCCCCCCCCCTCTGGCTTTGTTGGGGGGGGGGGTGGCATCGGCGAGTGGTATTATATGTGGTGTTTTGGCGTTGTGTGTTTTTTGGTGTTTTTCAGCCGCCGCACGCTTTGTACTGCGCTCCGCGGCGGTTGGCGCTATAACCTGAGGCGTTTTTTGCTTTGTCATGGCGCCGGCCGGGTCACGTGATCGCCGCTTTCATGCTCTTCGGGGGGGCCTTGGGATGACGCGTCGTCTCCCCGCGGCCCGCCCCTCGAGGTACCTCTGCCGGCGCCATTTTGGACTAGCTGCGCGTCTGGATTTCTCCCTTCCTGGCTGCAGCGCTGCTTCCTCCCGTGTGTGTCGCTTCATCCTGCAGTTTGTGCCTTGGTGACCCTGCGGTGTCTTTGGTCTGTGAGTCCCCCTTGGGGGGTTTTTTATTGCCCTTGGGGGGTATGTGCTGTGGGATGCTCATGTGTCTTTTTCATTTATGTCTTTCAGGCGGGACACCATTGGGTTGTGGTTTCTCCCGGCTCTACTCCTTCCTCCCCCTCATCCCCCCCTTTCACCGATTTCTGGGGGCATCCCATGGGAGGGCATCCCGGGTGGCTTCTGTATTAGCCTTTACCCACCGCTGGCCTATTGTGCCTATGTTAATCACCATATGGAGGCTTCTGGGGATAGCGTGCTTGGGGGTCCTATGTGACAAGCTCAGCTGTGTTCCATGTGTGGGGTATCCCCTGTGAGTGTACTTGCGCTTCAAGCTGGTTTGCCTGCTGCGCCTCCCTCGGCTTCACCTACTCCCCCGCTCCTGCAATTGGGCCCTAGTGAAGGGGATATTAGCAGGGAGTCACACTCTGATTTTGCTCTGCGGGAGGCCAGCATTGAGAGGCAGCTTGCCAGGTCTGTTCCCAGGAAGGCCTCTGGCAAGAAGCGGCACCTGATTTCCACTCCCTCACGCTCTACAGAGGAGTATGAGGAATTTGATGTCACTGCTGGACATTATTCCCTAGAGGAAGGGGAACTGCTCCAGGACTCTGACTCCTCTGGGGACCAGCAGGAGGGTTGTGATAGTGACCCTGAATCTGGGGAGGATTCATGGTATTCTGAGGACACTGATAATTTGCTGTCTTACATCTTTGAAATTTTACACATTGCTGCCCCTGTGGCGGCTAAAAGGAAACAGGGTGAGCTGTTTCGTCCTAGTAAACAGCGTCTGGAGTTCCCTGAGCAGGGACATTTCACCACTATGGTGCTTAAAGAATGGGAACGTCCTAACAGGCTGCCTGCTGTGCCCAAGGGTTTGGATAAGAGGTATCCCTTTCCTGCTGATCTTGTTAAGGGGTGGTCATTTCCCCCTGAAGTGGACGCTCCCGTCCAATACTTCGGTCATGCCTTCACCTGACACTACCACTCTGAGGGACAGTGAGGACCGGCGCATGAATCAGTTGGCCTGCCATGCCTTTACCTGTGTGGGGGCTGGATTGCACCCTGCCTGTGCGGCTGCCATTACAGCTATTGCCCTTAAGAAACTGCTCAAGCGTCTCCTTGATGGCGCTACGGATCGTAGGCTACCTCAGCGTAGGAGGCAGTCTCGGCCCTTTCGGGGGGTCCTCTGTCCCCCTCCCTTCCTTTCGTGCTCCCAGAGGAGGCCATGGCTCCCTCCTCTCTAGTGGCCGCAGAGATTCTTGGGGCCGTGGTAGATCCCGTGGTCGTCCCGGTCTGTACTGGAGTTCCAAGCCCAAACCCTCTCCCAAGCCGCCTCAGGCATGAAGGGGCGCCCTCACCCATCTGGGTGGGGGGACGACTTCGGCTCTTTGCTCACGTCTGGAGGCTTCACGTCTCAGACCGGTGGATTCAGGAAGCAGTGTCCTCCAGTTACAAGATAGAGTTTGCAGCCTGGCCGCCCCCAAGATTCATCAGATCCAGGATGTCTTTAAACCCCCTGTCTGCACAAGGGTTGCTTCTGGCGGTTCAATGCCTGTTAGAGTCAGGAGTCATTTGTCAGGTGCCCCATCAAGAACAGGGTCAGGGGTACTATTCCAATCTTTTCACGGTCCCCAAAAAGGACGGCTCTGTGAGGCCCATTCTGGACCTGAAGGGCCTCAACAAATTTGTCAGATTCAAGCATTTTCGTATGGAGACGCTACGCTCTGCTGTCAGTACCCTTCGCCCGGGCGACTTCATGACCCATGTGGACATCAAGGATGCGTATCTTCATGTGCCTATCTTCCCAGGTCATCAGAGATTTCTAAGGTTCGAGCTGCAGGATCAGCATTACCAGTTTGTGGCTCTACCCTTCGGTATCACCTCGGCGCCTTGGGTGTTCACCAAGGTACTGGCGGGGGTAATGGCTCTGCTAAGAAACCAGGGCATACGCATCATTCCTTACCTGAACAACATCCTGATTGTGGCCAAGTCCTTTCCTCAGTTGCACCTCTTGTCAGTTTGGGATCGGGACCCTGTGTCCCTGGATCAGGAATTTGCTCTGTCTCCTCTGGCCAGACAGTCCCTCTCGTGGTGGCTGGACTCAAGGAACCTTCTGGGGGGGCAGGACCTTCCTCATACCCTTTTTTACATTTTTTACCTTTATTCTCTCCCGGCTTCTTGTCTCACTGCTTGTCTACGCTGGGAACTCTATGGTTAAACCCGTTTTTATAGGGGGCCGGGAGATGCCACAGCTTTCTGCAGTACCACTGCCCACCTTGTGGCGGAATAACCCAACTATTATGAATACCTAAGCGGGCCGTGCCATGCAAGAACAAAAACAATTCTACAGGTGAGTACTCACAGAATTGCTTTATTTATATTTATCTCCAGACTTACTGTAGGACAAGGAAATGATGGGAGCGTTCCTTTAAGGGTCTCTTCTCCTTGTTCTGGCCTTCATTTTTCCTTTAATGTTGACATTTTGGGAGCATTCAGGGTACCCGGGATGGGAGAGAATTTTACCTAAAATCTAGGCTTGGAGTTGGCCTTGCCCTGTGTCTATTTTTAATATTTTTAAATTTATATTAATATATTTTTTATTGTTAAAAAGACATACAGGTGAAGAGTAATTAAATATGTTATATTTTCATGGCTATCAAAATGATGAAAGCAATTCAGTGCTCACAATCTTAAATGCTTCTCCCCCTGAATGGGTTAAATCTCTATCCCTGTAGTTTCCATCTTGGTTTCAAAGCCATTCTTTGCTAAGGTCACCCTGAGTGTTTGCTCCACAGGGGGGCAGCCTCTGCTAAATAATGCTCTGCTCCCGAGAGAGAACACGTCTTGCGCTCAGACTACAGATAGCCCGCTCATTTGTAGACACCGACATTCTCCAGCGCTTGTAGCGTGTTATCGGGTTATTTTTTACAGGCTTTTAATGAGAACAGTGTCATGTTTTTGGCTTATGCTACACTGACTGTTTTCACTAACACTAAGTGATTTTCTTTTTGTAAACTTGCTTTTGCAATTCTCAGCAACTGTTTTTTGTATGTGATCAGAATTTTATGACTTCTTTTTAAAGAAGCACTGTCTTAAAGTGGACCAACACCCAGGATTTTGACTATCCTGGGTTTTGGTCCACTTCAGTGGGGCACCCCGATCGGGGGTGCCCCGCTGTGTGAAACCCCCCAGAAAGCCCCGAAAACTCACCTCACCCCGCTCCCATGTGACCGCTGCAGCCAATCCCCGCCGGCGGACAAGCGAGAGGCAGCGCCGGACAAGCAGAGCGCGTCCGCCGCTGCCTCCCGCGCGTCCCTCTTACAGGGAGCGCACCCGCGCCGGCCATTCACAAACATAGCCCTGCTAGAGGGACGCGCGGGAGGCGGCGGCGGCGGCGAACGCGCATGCGCCGCTGGAACGTGGAAAAGGTAGGATTGTGGGCTTCCTGGGCATCCTGATTTCGGATGCCCCGCGGGGAGGGACCTGATCGGCCCGGGAATCTTATGGATTCCCGGGCCGGTCCCCCCTGGGTGTTGGTCCGCTTTAATGTGGACCCGCATCCTTTTTGTCGGTACGAGCCTGTCAGGTGGTGATGAGGTGTCTAAGTGATTTGTACACAGATTTTGTATTTTTTCTTATTTTATACTACTTAAAACAGTATAGCATACATTATTTATTTTCATTGCCTTGTCATCTATATTTACAGAGTGGACTGACCATCCTCCTGCCATACCGCCGCCTCTCACACTTCCCAACAACCTCAGTCCCAAAAAGAAGGAAGCCACCCGGGACCCCTCCACCCATGGTATAATTTTAAGATTTTGTTATAATTAATTTACCCAGTCTAAAATAAAACCATGATGAGAACCATGATATATATACACTCCAGAGCTGGCATTGGGGTTTGCAGATAGAGCACCTGCAGAGGGCACCAGTGTCCAGGGGAGCTGATAGGACAACAGACCTCCTGTTTTTATCATTGTTCAACATTGTTCTTTTTACATTCCCTACGTTGATTTTATTTTCTCGGCCCTCCCCATATTTCTTGTTTCTACATTCCCTTTATCATTCTCCCATTTTTACATTCTCTCCATTGTTCTCTTTTTCACATTCTCTCCATTGTTAATTTTTTCAAATTTCCTCCATTGTGTTTTGTCTTTTTATATTTCCTCCATCATTCTCTTTTCCACATTCCCATCCATAGCTCTCTTTTTCGAAACCTTCTTATTTGTCACACTCGATACATGATTATCTTTTTATTAACCCCCCCATTGTTCTCTCTTTTTTACATTCATTCAAAATAATTTTATCATTTCTTTACATCCATTGCATCATTCTTTCTTTTTCTCATTCTCTACATTCTTCCATATTTCCTCTGCCTCAATTTTCCCATATTTTCGCCATCCTTCTCATATATATTTATCTTTTCCACATTCCATACATCTCTCTCTCTTTTCCACATTCTATACATCTGTCTCTTCTTTTCACATTCCCTCTGATCTCTCTTACTGCATTCTCTTTATTTTTCTTTTCCACATTTCCTCAATATTTTTCCTTTCCATTTCCACTCCTCCATTTACTCTTTTACACATTTCCTCAATCCCCATCTTTTGTTCCACATTTCTTCCCACATCATCCTGTTATTCACATCCATTTCAGTCTTTCTTTTTGGATTCCCATTATCTTTTTTTTTGGAGGGGGGTTGCCTTGTTCTCTTTTAAACACTTCTTGTGATATCTTTATCTCTCATTATTTCAGTATTGCCTTCATTTGCCCTTATTCTTCTAATCTTTTCTCTCTGTGTCTTTCCTGGTTTTCTGCTTGTGTATGTTTGAAGGCATCATCCTGAATTTTTGCACGGGGCGTCTCTTAACTGAAGGCCTGCCCTAATACCCTCTTAGTCCAAAATATTACAACCCTCGATCCATATAAGGTCCCCTCAACCCCTGATATAACCACTCTTGGTTTAGATAGATACCCCTAAATGCATAAGGCATCCCCTCAACCCAAATAAACACTTCCCAGTCAAAAGGGTACCACTGGTGGTACTCAAGATGCTATCAGGTGGTATTGGCCAAGGATGCAAAATGGTCTTTACACCAACCTGTCATCTATACTTAATCAAGCTTGATTTGTGTCTTTGCATGATTTCAAATACCCCCCCCCCCCTTAAATCAGTAAAAGATTCCCTCAATCAATCATTTACCTCCTTGGTCCAGATAAATTCCCCCCCCCCCCCCAGTGTAGAATAGATCTACCCACACTCCAGATGAATACGTCTCCCTTATGCATAAAAGTTTTTTTTTCAATCTGTATGAATCCCTCTTAATACCTAAGAGATCCCCTTTGGGGATACCTTTAATTCCTAATCTATTCCTGAAATCCAGATGTATAACCCTTTAGTTACATGCCCTTAATCGATAAGAAAAGTTTTCTTTAATTCATGATGCACCCCCCGATCCTGAAAATTCCACATAAGGCCTCCACAGCCCCCCAAATGACGCACATATCCAATAGTATACCCTATAACCCAATCCTCACTGTAAATATATCAAAAAAGAAAAAAATGGGCGCCCATTGCTTAATATTTTTAGAGAACTCTGTCAGCACAGGTTAAATTCTGAACTCCAGGAAGCCTAATAATGTCCGTGCATGCACTTTATTTTGTGTAGCATGACAGTGTGCTGGTTGAGGAAGACACCTAACAAAATGCCATGCCCAGATCCTGAATCGACAGGCGGATTTGGATGAGCTGCCCCCTGCCATGACACCCTCTAGTCATGTTCCTCTTTTGTCTTTTACTGGCTAGCATATCCCATTAGATAAATAGATGTCTAACCCAGACACCCTACATATACACTATGTGTATAATAAAATAAATGTTTGCTTTCTTTTTATTTTTTTAGTGAAAGCATTCTTCACCAGAAATCCCTCTGAGTTAAAAGGAAAATTTATCAACACAAAGCTGAGGAAGAGTACCCGAGGTTTTGGCTTCACTGTGGTTGGCGGAGATGAGCCAGATGAGTTCCTGCAGATAAAGAGTCTTGTTGTGGATGGCCCTGCTGCTTTAGATGGAAAAATGGAAACTGGTAATATTTCCTTCCCCTCCACATGAACTACTGGATAGTCGGCAGTGTGTTTGGGCACGGCTAGCAGTTAAAGAAGACCGATACAATAAAAAGTTTTTCACTTTACACGTTAAAGGGGCTCTCCCGTCCTGTCAGAACACAGCTGCCTCTGAAAGTAGAAACAAGGCAAAGAGTGGCGTAATGCACACCCCCTGAATTCCGTTATTATAGACCACCAAAAATTCGCTGGTGGACTAAAGCTCTGACTGTGGACAATTGGAGAGAGGGAGAACAGCCAGGGTAATGAGAATGCCTGTCTTTCAGATCCCACCATCACAGAGCCAAGGGCCACCCACAATTATTTCAAATAATAAATCATAAGGTGAAATTTTAAACCTTGATATCTCAGACATTTCTTCTTCAATTTAAAAATGGAAAACAGTTTAGCACCGTGCCAATCGTAGCCCAAAATTGCCTTTGCCTTCCGTATCTCTTTAACTCCACTTATTGTATACTTGTGGGCACACACCCCAAAATCCAGTGAACTTTTGGGTTTCACCTGAAATGTATGGGAAGTGGCTGGGAAGACACAGTTGTTGGCTACCCTGTCGGGAAGTATTTTGAGTGAGCAGGGAATTTTGCAAGCCCCGAAAGCTTATTTAGGCGTATAGGCCCTTGTTTAGACACTTAAAGCAAAACTTCAGTCTAAATTTCTTTCAATGCTGAGACATCTCACACTTGGAATGCCTGTCCTCAGTAAGGCGCATAGAAAGCCCATAGATTGGGCTGAAAAACTCACTGGGCCTGCACTCCAGCGATGATTGTCTTACTAACTGACAGCTGGTAATGGGCTTTACTGGACTGCAGTGCATGCTATCATGTATGGCACATGCGTGTGTGCCCTATTATCTACCCTATTATTCACTGAGCGGCAAGGAAACGGTTGCTGCAGTCGCAGGGACATAGGAAGCTGGGCAAAATATTCAAACATCTATGGTGTTTTCAGCTGACCCAAATTGGGTTCCCTGGAGTGTTAGGGGATACGTCCTGTTTTAATAAAAGTACACAGTTGGCCCCTTCCATTAATTCTGGGGAATGTACAAGGGTCATTCAGGCCATCTGCCTTGAGAAGAACCCTTCCTTACTCATTTAGAGGTAATTTTTTTGTTTTGAAATGTTTTCTTTCATGATTTTACGTTTTGCACAACATTGTTGACACTTATTTGTCTCATCCTGTGTGCTGCAGGTGATGTAATCGTGAGTGTAAATGAAACCTGTGTCCTTGGCTATACCCATGCTCAAGTTGTAAAGATCTTCCAGTCAATACCCATTGGTGAAAATGTCGACCTTGAGCTCTGCCGAGGTTACCCGCTGCCTTTTGATCCTGATGACCCTAACACAAGCTTAGTGACTTCAGTGGCCATTTTGGACAAGGACCCTATCATTGTCAATGGACAAGAAACTTACGACTCTCCATCAAGTAACAGCAGTAAAACGCGAAAAGCCAATAGCTTAAAAGAGCAGAGGCCAAGCAGTCCCGCAGACATATCTTCAAATGGTTCCCATGGTTACCCTAATGATACTGTGTCCTTGGCATCTTCTATAGCAACTCAGCCTGAACTCATCACAGTACATATAGTTAAAGGCCCCATGGGATTTGGCTTCACCATAGCTGATAGCCCTGGTGGTGGTGGCCAGAGAGTGAAACAGATTGTAGACAGTCCCAGGTGCCGTGGCCTCAAAGAAGGAGATCTCATTGTAGAGGTGAACAAGAAGAATGTGCAGACTCTTACTCATAACCAGGTTGTGGATTTACTGATCGAATGTCCAAAGGGGAGTGAGGTCACCCTGCTGGTACAACGAGGAGGTAGGTTTTAACCAATATATTTTGTTGTTGTATAAATTTGACCATTACAATGGCCATGGTCTTTTATTTACAGTTAAATGAGCATTCCAAATTAGGTGAAGACTGGCCTCAGTTATTTAGAGCTGTCAGTTTGTGGCTTGTATATAGAGATTAGTACCCATAACAACCAATCATGTGTCAGCATTCTTTCTGTTAACATGCACTGCTAAAAATGTAGCAAGTACAGACAGTAGGTGGTTTTGCTTTTATCGACCTTTTTTCATAATTCTGCAGAAAACTTCTATCCTGAGTAACTAGGTCAAGAGAAAGTTTTCTTGATGCGGATGTCAGAGTGGTGGCAAAAGACATTGGTCTGCTAATACTGTACAGGGAATTAAGACTCGCAATCCGCCTGGAGACAATTATGCATTTCGGCAGCTGACCAAGTTCGGGTCAGACATTTTATCTACTTACTGTAAATCCATTAATTCACTACTAAGCACAGAACATGTTGCAAAGAAAAAAGAAAATGAAAGTGGAGTTAACAGTTGTTCTTCCTATCTGGGTCAACAGATTAATGATCGCAGTAATGTGCATCTGTAACTTAGGGTTTATATGGACCCCCCTAAGTGTCTTTTTTTATATGCTGTCTCCATTTTAACTGTTGGCAAGCATGGAGTTACTAAAGCAGCATACTTGTATGTCTGACCTGTAACTGTATTGTAAAACTCAGAACTGTATCCTCCGACAGTTCGAACTTGACCAAAATTGCATATTGAAGAGCTATAGTTTACAGTTAGATTTTGATGCTGTACAGGATCTTTGCCTACGCAAAAGGGGGTGGGAATGAATCTGCACTGGTTGGCTACAAAATACAGGCAGGGACAAACTCAGAGATCATACAAACATCAGAGTAACGACAATACAACAAACTAAATAGCAACATAAAATAAATATAAAACATAAGTCAGGGGGAATTTGTCTTCTTTTCTCTCAATCCCTTTCTTTCTCCAGTCCAAGCTTTTTTATAACTATCAACAGATAGATGAACTACTACTGTAGATCCTTCCAGCTCATGCTCCTTCCTTCCTTTAATCAGGTCAAGTTTAAAAAGATTTCAGTCTTCTACTCCTTAAAGGTCCACTTTTGTAGACTTTTCTCAGACCAGGAGTTGAAAGAGGGCACAAGGTCCTTTGGGGTGGGCATGGCCTGTTTATGGAGGATGCTATTTAGAATATTGAGTGCCCCTCTACATGAGAATTTGTAAGGAGACACACATCAATAGGCATCGCCATATACAGGCCATGCCCCGTACCCTCTGGCACCCCCTGGTCTGAGGTCTGTGAGAAAGTCTGTGCAAGCCCACCCCGCAAACCTTTCTGGCTGCGGGCCGTCACATGGGGCTATGATGCACTGTAGAAGCAGATGAGTGTACCAGTTTCCAAAATTCTGCTATTGGCACCTGTGTGTGCTGTGTGGAATTCCTCCTTCGGATGCTCTCACCCTCCACCACACCTTGCTGTCGTGATAAGTATCTCCACCCCTCTAGCATCAGATTGTGTTGGAGGCACAAATACTTGTGTGCACAGAGGATGATAGCTGATCCTTGTTCTGCTTGTCTATATTTTCCCTGATTCTTTGTATTCTGCAAACTGACAGCAAATAAATCCTTATTTATGCTGGAATGATATTGCTGCTCAGTAGTTCTACATACCTTTTATGCCTACTTTTCATAGACTCGCAGAAACCTGCAATATGACTATATAACAGGAGAAAAGAAACCATCCCAGCAAATCCCTTTTGAGAGAGCAAACTGACAGAAAACAGCTGTTATGTATACTTATACTTTGATTTTAATATTTTTGGTATATGCTGTATTTATCTCCATCCAATCAAACTCCACCTCTTTCCACCACGTTGTGTCCCACCCTTCGCCTTGTTGAGCTGTGTTGCATAATGAGAAGTCCCTTGAATTATCACCATATGTCTGCGAGGGTCAACCATGACCTCACATCTAGACTAATTAAATGATATAAATAAATGCAAGCTTTCAGATTTCTCGGACCATATTCTATTTGGCAGGTCGGTTGGGAATGCTTTCTGTGTTATTACTGCTCTTTTAAATATTGACCTGTTTAAAATTAGACACCCATGGTAATTGGCTCTTACTTAATTATGTTAGGTTAAAAAATATAGTATAGTATAGTGCTGTAACTGCACTTTTCATAAGCAGGATGCGTGCCAGTGCCCTGCATTCTATATGCTTCCTAAACACCATAATATTAGTGAAACCCACTCTGAGCTCTTCCTGTTTCCTGCAACCCCAGGTAAAGTGGACCAAAACTCACGGCGAGCGGTCCCGGAATCTATAAGATTCCTGGGCCGATTGATTCCCTACCCCTGGAGGACCTGAGGGGTTTCACACAGTGGGGCATCCTGATTCTGGATGCCCCGCTGTGTTAAATCCCCCAGGTCGCCCATACACTTACCCTTTTTTCTGGTCCAACAGCGCACGGACGTGCTGCAGACGCATCCCCGCTATCCCTCTAGCAGGACACGTGCCCGTGCCAGGCATTTGTGAATGGCCGGCGCGGGCACGCTCCCTGTTAGAGCGTAGCAGGGGATATGGCCGTCGGCGCGCTGACGTGAACGGATCCGAGCGCGTTGATTTGACGTGCGGCTGTGCATGCGCTGTAGGACCGGGAAAAGTTGAGTCTGTTTCGGCAACCCGGGGGGGTTCACACAGCAGGGCCCCCCCCCCCGATCAAGGTGACCCAGGGGCACTTTAAACCGGACCAGCACCTTTACAAGAAACCATGCTTATATGTATAACTTTTTTAACGCCTGCTGTAGTCTATTTGGAAAACAACATGGCATCCCATGAAGCTGCAGGACATTGCCAAACATGAAGTTTCCTGTTGCTGTGCATTGTGGGATTATTTCCGTCAAATTCATGCAGCAGCAGCTCTGGGATGCCGAGAAAGGAAGCTTCAAATGGCTGCTACCAGGAGAAAATCAGGTGGCGTTTTAGCTTTGAGTGCAGGAGCAAATGTAAATGCGGACAATGATTCAGTATATTCATGCATGCAGATGGAGCAAGGGAGGCACAGTGAGTTTTTCTTTCCAAATGTGCAAAGCCTTCCCTTTCGCCCATTATTCTGCAGCAATGTCACTTATTTTAGTGCACTGCTGAAAAAAATGTCAATGTGCACTAAATGGATTTAAAGTCAGGATAGCTCCTAGGGCTCTTTTATTCCAACCCCCTGAGCATCTCTATTTGGGATGCCTTTCTGGAGCCACACCCACCCACTGGTAGTGAAGGGTATTCTAGTGAATGGTCATCCATGCAGGAGGTGTTTCGTGAAATTGTGTAATGTTTCAAATCCATATAAACACGTTGGCTAATGAGCGGAGGAGTCACTGAATAAAACTCCTGCCAAGCTTGTGTATTCTAAGTATACAGTACGTCCTGCTCCAGATATAATACTTACACTTGGGTTATCCTCCACCAGAGGGTGCTGTGCACTGCAGACATGCAAAAACAGGCTCCTCCCGGCCCTTCATATACCCAGGGACCTCCCACAAATCCCCAGATTTCTCTGTAGTGCTAACTGCGAAGACATGAAGTATCACTCTCTCGCAGGTGAGCGGGGCTTTACAGCCTGTGGCCCTGTTGGACTACTCCCACCCGTCCTATTTGTGATGTGCCTCCCAGCCTGGGCTGCGCTGGTCGGGTGAAGGTAGGCAGCACCATGCGTGCTTAACGGAGCCATGCTCCACCGCAGTCCCCCACCATAGGGTAGGCGGTTTAGGCTGATGGTGAGCCTTTAGGGGATGCCCCTCCCGCTTAATTGTCCTACGCCCCGTGTAGCGGTGGACCCTGTGTAAAGGGTCGCCATCCTCCCTCGTTCCCCCCCTAGCCCGGGGGGAAAGAAAGGGGGGGGAGGGGTTTGTGAGTATGGCGGCCTCAGTGTACCCTATTACACGCTTATGGCCTTGGTGTCGTGTTTGACTGGGAACTGTGTACTTTTTACTCTTATTGGTAGCCGCCGCGCCCCTTCTATATGGCTGTACAGCACGGGCGGCGGTGGCTTTGTGGATGCTGCAGCATCTTTTTCTTAGTCTGTAGTGGCTCTGCTGCGGTAATCCACTCGATCATTCCTTCAGGCGTCACTGCCCTGTTCTTTTTTCTCTATTTGCATTGCGTTTTCGGAGCTTCGCGCTCTCGGAGGGGGGGGGCGGGGCCCTGACTTGACGCTCTCCGCGTCACGATTTGGCGCGCTCCGCGTCACCTTCAGCTCTGGCCCGCCCTTCGAGGATCGGTTGCCGCCATTCTTGTTCGCGCGCGTGCGTGGTGAAGACCGCCCTCCCCCCGCTGTCTGTAAGTGCCCTCGCGGGCGACCATATACGATCTTTATACTTACATGTATCTTAACTTTATTACACCTTGCGCATGGCTCTGACATTCCAGTCCCTCTTATGTCTTTCAGACCATGAATTCCGGTGGCTTCTCCTGGCCCGGTGTATCTCCCGGTTGAGACTATTAAAATTACTCCCACTTCTCCGCGGGTTATTGGGGCATCCAGGGTAGCTTACAGCGTCAATCCCTACTGGCCTATTGTGCCGATACAATCGCCATATGGAGGCGTCCCAGGATATTGTGAACGGGGTTCCTTCGGGACAAGCCCGGCTGTGTGTAGCTTGTGGGGTCTTACCTAGCAGCGGTGACAATGCACGGGTCTGTGTTCCTTGTGCACAGCAGGCGTTATCGGTTCTTCCCACCTCTTCAGTGTCTGGGCCTGCACCTCGCCTCACTTCACCTACTCCCCCAAGCCTGAGTCTAACCCCCAATACAAGCGGGGATTCTCATCTTGATATGGCGACTAGACTGGCCAGTACTGAAAGATTGCTTGCTAGCTCGCTAGCGCGCAAGGCCACCGCTAAGAGGCGGCATTTAACCCCTGACTCTGCCCTTTTCCCTATGGAATCTGATGACTTGTTGCAGCCTTACAGCCAACCCCCCTCGGACGAAGGGGAGCTGTTCTCTGACTCAGTGGGCTTCCATTTAAGGGGCTACGCCTGTTTGGAGACCGTCTAGACCTCTTCGCCAAAGGAGGCAAGTTGCGCCGGCGGCAGATTCGGCCTTTTCGAGGCCAGGGCGCCCTTTCAATCCCCTACCGCGGGGCTGAACAGGGAAAAGGGGTGTCCTTCACAGGGTCCCGCGCAGATTCCTGACACAGGAATAGAGGACGCTGTCCCGGTTCCTCCTGGGGGCCCAAGCCCAAAGCCCCTCCCAAGACCCCTCAGGCATGAGGGGGGGCCCTCGCAGGACACCAAAGGTTTCTCAGATTTGCACTGAAGGATCAGCATTACCAATTTGTGGCCTTGCCATTCGGCCTCACGTCGGCTCCCAGGGTGTTCACCAAGGTGCTGGCAGGGGTGATGTCCCTGATAAGGCTAAGGGGCATACGCGTGCTGCCCTACCTGGACGACATCCTCATCACCTCTCGGTCTCTGCAGCAGGCAGAGTTGGACACTCAACTGGTAGTGTCCACCCTGGAGTCCTTCGGCTGGGTGATCAATTACCCCAAGTCCTCTCTGTCCCCCTCCTCGATGACTCCGTTTCTGGGAATGATTCTGGATACGGTTCAGTCACGGATATTCCTTCCTCAACAGAAGGTGGAAGCTCTGATTGCGCAGGCCAGGTTCCTGCTCTCGTGCCCACAGCCCTCCATCAGGCAGGGAATGCAGCTGGTGGGCCTGATGGTGGCGAGCTTCGAGGTGGTGCCCTTTGCTCAGTTCCATTTGAGACCTCTGCAGCTTCACCTTCTGTCAGTATGGGACAAGAACCCAGCGTCCTTGGACGGGGTCTGTGTGCTTCCCCCCTCGGTCAGGCGGTCCCTTGCGTGGTGGCTGGACCTCGGGAACTTGATAGGGGGCAGGTCTTTTCTGGCCCCTTCCTGGGAGACGGTCACAACGGATTCCAGTCTGTCAGGTTGGGGGGGATTCTGGAAGTCCCTGCGCTTCCAGGGGACATGTGGTCCTCAGGAGGCCCATTTACCCATCAACATTCTGGAATTGCGGGCAGTCCGGTTGGTACTGGAGCGGTTGACCCAACACCTGAGGGGTCTGTCGGTCCAGGTACGCTCAGACAGGACGGCGGTTGCCTACATCAACCATCAGGGAGGGACTCGGAGCAAGGGTGCCCTCCGGGAGGTGTCTCAGATTCTGACATGGGCGGAGGCCAATGTACAATGCATCTCGGCTGTTTACATCCCGGGGGCGGAGAATCTGCTTGCAGATGCTCTGAGCAGGGGGACTTCCCGTCAGGAAGAGTGGTATTCCAGTCCCTGTGTCACCGTTGGGTTCTACCGGATGTGGACTTGTTTACGTCCCGTCACAACCACAAGCTCACGGCCTTCGTATCCCTGTCTCAGGATCCTCTGGCCTTGGCCACGGATGCCCTGTCCATGTCATGGAAGGAGTTTCGGCTCTCCTGTATGTATTTCCACCATTCCCCCTGCTGAGCAGGGTTCTGTGCAAGATTGCTCTGGAGGGGGTCATGTGATTCTTGTGGCCAAGAAGAGTGTGGTTCGCAGACGTGGGGTGCCAGATCTGCTAACTCAGGGCTCCCTACGCCATCCCAATTTACAAACGCTGGCTTTGACGGCCTGGCTGCTGAAACCTCTATCTTGATGGAGAAGGGTTTATCTGCCTCTGTGGTAGGTACTATGGTGCAGGCTTGGAAGAAGACTTCTGCTGCTATCTATTACAGAGTATGACGTACCTACATTGACTGGTGTGAGTTTAGGTCTCTTCCCTGTAGGGAGTTCTCTGTCCCCAGGGTTCTGGAGTTCTTACAGCATGGTTTGGAGTTGGGTCTAAAACTCAGTACTCTGAAGGGTCAGGTTTCTGCCCTGTCCGTCTTCTTTCAGAAGACCTTTGCTCAACATCATTTGGTTAAGACCGTCTTTCAGGGGGTCACTCATGCGCATCCCCCTCGTAAACCTGTGGTCCCCGTTTGGGATTTAAACTTGGTTTTATCTGCCTTGCAGGGTGCTCCCTTTGAGCCTATTCAAGATGCTGCTCTGGCTGTTCTTACTCTCAAGGTTGTCTTTTTGGTGGCCATAACTTCGGTTAGGCGTGTGTCTGAGCTGGCTGCTCTATCCATTCAGTCTCCCTACTATGAGAGACACCAGGACAAGGTGGTGTTCCGCTTCAAGCTGGATTTTCTGCCTAAGGTTGTGTCTGCTTTTCGTTTGAATCAGGACATTGTTCTTCCTTCCTTGTGTCCCAATCCTAGTAATGACAAGGAAAGGGTTCTGCATTCCTTGGATGTGGCCAGGTGTTTGAAGTATTACCTGGTTGTCACTGCAGCTTTCAGGAAGACTGATGCTCTCTTCATTGTGCCTTCGGGGCCTAGGAAGGGTTTGGCTCCTGCCAAGTCTACTATCAGCAAGTGGATCCGTCAGGCTGTGGTTCAAGCCTATTCTGCTAAGGGGAGGAGTCCTCCTTTCTGTCTTACTGCTCATTCTACTCGTGCTATTGGGGCCTCCTGGGCCTTCCAGCACCAGGCTTCTGTGGAACAAATTTGCAAGGCCGCTACTTGGTCTTCTGTCTACACCTTTTCAAAGTTTTACAAGGTTGATGTTCGGGCCTCAGCTGATGCTGCGTTTGGCCGCAAGGTTTTGCAGGCGGTAGTAGTTTAAGGTATGTGCCGTTGCCTTTTTTGCTGGGGATCCCACCCTACTTTTATGGACACTGCTATTGGATGTCCCAAGTGTACGTATTATATCTGGAGCAGGACGTACTGTATACTTAGAATAATACAATTCTGTGAAATACTCACCTGTAGAATTGGTATTATACGTATACAGTACGTCCTGCTCCACCCCACCCTGGTTTTTGCATTATTCTGGATCCCCTGTATGGTGATTGTTGTTGTTATCATTACCAGTTGTTTTGGTGGTTGGTTTCTCTCCCGGCTTATGGTTCACTGCTTTTCAATTCTGGGGATTTGTGGGAGGTCCCTGGGTATATGAAGGGCCGGGAGGAGCCTGTTTTTGCATGTCTGCAGTGCACAGCGCCCTCTGGCGGAGGATAACCCAAGTGTAAGTATTATATCTGGAGCAGGACGTACTGTATACGTATAATACCAATTCTACAGGTGAGTATTTCACAGAATTGTATTTTTTTTTTCTCCTGGAAGGAATAAAATGCAAAGATGACAAGTTTGAATGTATTGGGTGACAGAACCAATTTCCTCTTTCTTTCATTAAAGAGAAACTATGATCAAAAATGACTATAGTTCCTCTGTACCAAAGAGCAGCAGGGTAGCGTGACCCAGTTTGCTCCACTGTGCATCACTGCAAAAAAAACGGCCATTCGGATACTCACCGCTTCCAGGGTCCATTTTCTAAGGCTGACATGGAGCAGCCTATCGACCTACAGGGCCAGCGCTGATGGGCTGCACGGGTGACATGCCCATGTGCCCGAGAGCAGGTCTGGCTCTGGCCCTGAAAGCTGGTAGGCTGCTCCATGACAGCCGTAGAAGAGGACCACGAACCAGTGAGTATCCGGGCGACTGGTTTATTGTTTTGTATGTGGTGATGCTCAGCAGTGCGTATGTGTTTAAATAGTGACTATATATAGAATTGTCCCTATTTGTCTTCTTTCTGTCATTTAAAGTGCTGCAGTACATGGAATGGCAGTGTCTGGCTGGTGCTCCTTCCTCACCATTGCTCCTTTAGAGATTTATCAATCTACTCTACATGAGTGACAGTGGCTGGCAGAGCCGTCCAGCAGGGCCGAAGCTTTTTATCCAAACGCCAGGTTGCATTAAGCGGCAGTAGCCATCCGCATCATATCTATACTAATCAAAATGCATCTCAGGGCTTTGATTGATAAAGCCTAACTCTCACAATTTTTTTTCATAGTTTTTAATAGAGTTGGGAAAGGTTAGAACTATTTTAATATTCGTTTGCTGTGCCACAACCCCATTACAGACCTTTAAGAAAAAAAAAAGAAAATCACTAACATGCCCACCTCTAGGGCATCGCGATTTGGGATGCTCCACTAGTTAACAATACCTTGGAAATCCAAAATAAGGTCCATGCTCCCCTAGGCATGCTGCTTGAAGAGGGGGGTGTGTAGGCTGTGGGGGTCATAGCCTAGGACCATGAAAAAGTGTGTAATAAAGACCGGTATTGTGCTAGAAAGATATTGATAAATAGATGGCCATTGTAAATATGGTTACCCTGGAGGGATATTTTGACTATAGGTCCCCTTAAGGCATATCTAGCATATTTGTGGTTCGGTTGCCCAAGCAGGAAATGTATAGAATTGTAAAGCGCTGGGATGCACCGCTAAGTAAAACCCCCCAGGGCACCCTATATTCGCTGGCATCACTCACCTTCCTTCTCGGCTGTGTGTGGCCCCGCACTCAGGTGAGGGAGCTGGCTCATGCGACACTCGTAAGTGCAGCCGCTGTGTGGCCTTGTGGAGAGGTGAGTGGTTTCAGCGTCTGAGGGAGATTCAAACAGCGGTTCAAGCACTCACAACCAGGGTGCTCCAGGAGGAAGGACTAGAACCCTAGGTTACTTTACTGTGCGACTGTAGAAGCTGAAAGGAAGTGTAGTCGCACTTGCAATCGGCAGATGGCACCACCTGCATCTCTTGTCCGTGAATGACCTTTGGGCACGTCTGAAAGGTAAGAAAAGTGGGCAGTTGGCAGGGTTTCACACAAGGGTGGTTCATGTGACTGGACCTAGCGTCCACGCTAGGTCCGGTTTTGGTCCACTTTAAGTCCTGAACTATCTAAAAGCACAGACCAAAAATGAATGAATCGGAAACAACATTGGCCGAGCCCTTGTGATAGATGGTGTTGACCTTGGGACAAAATGTTAGCACTCCAGATATGATGCTCGGCAACATAATATATGTATTACCGGTATATTTTTTTTTTTTAGGGGGGAAACAACAACAGCAGTTTTTTCCTCTCACTGCTGGTTCACTTTAAAACAAGTATTTATTAGAAAAGTGGTTTGACCACCTCCTGTACGCTAAAGCATTTGTTTCCATCAGAGAGTCTGCTCCATGATAAGTCTATCTACCTTTTCACCTCCGTTCTTATCTCCCTTCTGCGGAAAGAAGATAAAGATTTTGTGCTGCTCGCCCTATCAAACCAGTGATCGTAATTTTCCTGGCTGTATTACTTCACAAAATACATCTATCCCTGTGCGATTTTCCTAAAGCTGGATGCTCCAGACAGACCATTTGTATTGGTGGGCACTCAAGTTTCCAGAACTTGTATTGGCAGATTGTTCAGTTATCAGATTACTAAAGCTTGTTCCAGGAAGAGGACAGGTTCATGGTTAAGGGATTCCAGGAAAATGGAGATGCTGAGAAGACAAGATGCTGCTTGTGACTATGAAAGTTATTCAATTAAAAGAAATATTATGGTTTCCAAGTAAAAAGACTGTGAAAACTGTTTGCTAGGGTGTTTATTTCTCTGAAAAAAAAAAAAAAATCGGTGAATGAGCTGCTGAAACATGTAGATTGTTCAGCAATGGCATACAATCACTGTGACTAGTAGAATGACAAGCATGGTAGAGGTTCACTTATACCAAAGTACAGGGACTTATGTAAAGCTTTAGGTCTCAGCCCCAGGGACATTTCATTGGGTAGCCAGTCAGTCACCCTGAGTGCCAAAACACCTTTATCCCAGTCGTTCTGTTTTCTTCAGATGGGTCAGGACGCAATATGAGTGCGGGGGCAGAATGTATTCCAAGTGTGACATACACTCCGCTTCAACTCATGCCCGGCCATTTTTGTCCCTATTGCTGCCAGGACCTTTTCTAAATTGTCCCTATTTGAGCCTCCCAGCCTTGGCTGCAGGTCCTGGTGAGGGTAGGCAGCACCTTATGGGTGTTGTAGGAGCCTTGCTCCACCGTGAGACCCCTTCAAGGGGTAGGCGGTTGTCCGGGTTGGTGATCCCGGTATGGGATGCCCTGTCCCTTAATCCCTATGACCGGATTCCAGCTTGGATTTCCCCCCCCCCCCCCTTCCGGGTCCCTTCCTTCCCTCCGAGGGGGGGGGGGGGGGCTGGCCTCACCCACGGTTGTTTAATTACTGAAGCACTGTGTGAGTGTGTGTCTTTCACTTGTGTGTGTGTTGGTGCTGGGGTTGATTGTGGTCTCCTTCACTCTTTACCTTCTTTACTCAGCCTGGGGAGCTTCTCTCCCTCAGGCTGTGTTAGGTGGGGGGGCAGGTAGCCCCGCCCCCTCGCTTGACACGATTATGCAGCCCAGGGCTGGGATCTGTGTTGCTGGGAGGGGGGGGGCGTGGCCTGACGAGCGCGCGTTCGGCGCTGGCCCGCCCCCCTTCTTCCTCTCCTCTGCTCGTGTGACTCTCCGGGGGCCATCTTGTGTGATTGCTCTGGCTGCTGCTCTGATTAACTCCTCGGTCGGTAAGCGCCTGTGCGGCCACTTCCTTAGCTTCTGCGGGGGCCCTCCTTGAGCAGGGGGCCTCCTCTTCATGCTTTTGTGCTTTCATATGTATATATAGATATTTTTAATTATAGAATATTCTGAGCATATGGTTGTATTGTGTATCAATATTAATATATTGGTATTTTTTAGTTATTTCTTCAGTGTGATTGTATTATTCCTTGTGTGTTTCAGATTGCTTCGTGTATGGGCTTTTTTAGGGGTTCCTCCTGGTCCTGGGGTCCCTAGGCTTAGATTGCTCACCTAAAATCCTCCCACTTGTATGCCGGTGACGACCAATCTCGACCAATTCAATCTCAGGGAAGTCTCTCTGATCCTGCATTGGGCGGAGAACAATGTTCCTTGCATTTCGGCAGTCTACATTCCGGGAGTGGAGAACACGGAGGCAGACTCCCTGAGCAGGGGGTCCTCTCGCCAAGGAGAGTGGTCTCTCAACCCCGGGGTTTTTCGGTCTCTTTGTCGCAAGTGGGGGACTCCGGAGGTGGATCTCTTTGCCTCACGGCACAATCACAAACTCCCGGCCTTTGTGTCTCTATCTCAGGATCCTCTAGCTCTGGCAGTGGATGCCTTGTCCCTTGCTTGGAAGGATCTGGGGTTTCTGTACCTGTTTTCCTCCCTTCTCCATGCTGGGCAAGTTAGTTTGCAAACTGGCTCTGGAAGGGGCACCAGCAATTCTGGTGGCTCCAAGGTGGCCAAGAAGGGTTTGGTACGCAGACGTCGTAAGGCTGGCGGTAGATCAGTACCGGCTTCCCATGTTTCCGGATCTGTTATCTCAGGGTCAACTACTTTATCCCAATTTACCGACGCTGGCTTTGACGGCTTGGCTGCTGAGACCTTCATTCTGAAGGAGGAAGGTTTGTCTGAGGCTGTTGTTCAGACCTTGATTAGAGCTAGGAAGCGGTCCTCTTCTGGCATTTACTATTGGACTTGGCGGTCCTATATTGACTGGTGTGAGGCTAGGGCCTTGCCTTGCAGGGTGTTTTCGATCCCTAGGATTTTGGAGTTTCTTCAGCATGGTCTGGAAAGGGCAGGTCTCTGCTCTGTCTGTTTTCTTCCAAAGATCTTTTGCCTTACACCTGCTGGTTAAGACATTTTTCCAGGGGGTCACTCATGTTCGACCCCCTCGGAAGGCTATGGTTCCTGTTTGGGATTTTAATTTGGTTCTTTCGGCACTCCAGGGTCCTCCTTTTGAGCCGTTACAGGATATTGCTCTTTCTGTTTTTACTCAAAAGGTTGCCTTCTTGGGGGCTATTACCTCTGTTCGGCGTGTCTCTGAGTTGGCGGCTCTGTCGATTCAGGCCCCTTACTTTGAAAGACACCAGGACAAGGTGGTCTTTCGCTTTAAGCCAGATTTCCTTCCTAAGGTGGTTTCTGCTTTCCATCTCAATCAGGATATTGTTCTCCCTTCCTTTTGTCCTAAGCCTAGCAATGACAAGGAGAGGGTTTTGCACAATTTAAATGTGGTTCGCTGTGTTAAAGCGGACCTTCACTCTGAATAAGAGTCTATCTTATATGTTTCCCACACCCTGTACATACAGATTGCTCACATTAAAAATGATCCTACCTGCATCTACTGCATGTTATGAGCCTTTAAACATCCAAGATGGCGGCTTATGCTAAGGGGAGGACTCGCCCTTTTAGGGTCACTGCGCATTCTACTCGTGCTGTTGGTGCGTCCTGGGCTTTTCAGCACCAGGCTTATGTACAAGTTTGTAAGGCTGCTACTTGGTCTTCCGTTCATACTTTTTCCAAGTTTTACAAGGTTGATGTGCAGGCGTCAGCGGATGCCATTTTTGGCCGCAAGGTTCTGCAAGCTGCAGTGGTTTAAGTTGGTGCATTCTTTACTGTTTTTGGTTTCCACCCATGACGGACACTGCTATTGGATGTTCCGAATGTAATGAAGAGTTGAAGCGGAGTGTATGTCACACTTGGAATAATACCGTTTTGTGAGTACTCACCTTTAAAACGGATATTATGAGTGTGACATACACTCCGCTTCACCCCACCCTTTTGGTTTTTTGGATCCTTTATATGGTGAACCATTGTTTCTTGGTTGTTAGTATTGTTATATTTGGTTCTTCCTGGTCCCCTTACTGCTTTCTTACACTGGGAAATTGGTGGGAGGTCCCAGGTATTTATGGACTGGGAGGAGCTCCTTTTTTTGCATTCATCTCTGCAGAAGTTTGCCCTCTACTGGAGAATAACCCAAATGTCATGAAGAGTTGAAGCGGAGTGTATGTCACACTCATAATATCCGTTTTAAAGGTGAGTACTCACAAAACGGTATTTTTTCCTTCCCACGGTGAGCGCTATTTAGCCTAGAAACTGTTCTGCTCACCATCCCATTTATGAAGTGCAACTGTTGACATGCCACTGATGATTGGAACAAGTGGGTGATGGAAGGTTACTTTTTTTGAAAAACAATTGGTGGCTAGAATGCTGTGGAGTCCACCATCCTGGTTCTGCCCCTACCCAAGAATGTCTCTAAGCTCAACAAAGTTTATGGATGGATCTTCAGTAGAGGTTGACCTTTCAGTGGGGCCTGAGAAAAAATTGGAGCAAAATTGTATTAGTTGCCCAGTTTAGCCAGGCAGTTTATATTTTATTTTTGGGTGGGCTTTGGCCACATTCTGTTGATTGCTGCCCTTCTTCATACATCTCAAATATTGAGTAGTTCTACAGTCTCCCTTGGTGGCCAGGCAACAACAAAGATGCAGTAGTGTGACTAAATGTGACGAGGCCCTGATGCGAACATTAAAGAGAGCCATTTGAAAGCTCATACAGTAAACTCATTTTTGTATTTTAAACCGGACCTTCAGCATGATTTAATGAAAAGCCCAAACTCTTAAAAAAATGGTTCCCCAGCATCTAAAATTAATATATTTTACGTTTTTAGTCACTAACTTATTATTCTTTCCCCTACTGGGCTGCAACTCTGTTCAGGAATTTAGGATACGGGCGCTACCATCTTGACTCAGAAGCATCACACTTACTGAGGAGAGGAGAGTGGGGTAAAGTACAGGGGGGTGGGTTATAGCTGTGCTTTTGCTCAGACAGAGCAGAGCTGGGGTCAGGTAAAGGTCAGCAGTCCCAGAATGCAGAGCAGCACAGTCAGGAGGCACTTCCTGTTTGCAGGCTGCCTGATAAGATGGCGGCTTCCATAAGCCGCCATCTTGGATGTTTAAAGGCTCATAACATGCAGTAGATGCAGGTAGGATGATTTTTAATGTGAGCAATCTGTATGTACAGGGTGTGGGAAACATATAAGATATGCTCTTATTCAGAGTGAAGGTCCGCTTTAACTCAATTGCACACAGCTAACACTAGCTAGACAACTAATCCTATAACAATAGAGACAGATGGTCCATTCTTTCTTAAATGATGCCAAGTGAGCACAAATATAATAAAAAAAAAGGTGGAGGGTTGGGTCCCCCTGAGGGCCGGTGCGGTTGCAGATTTTTTCACACATTTAGCCCTCCGTGCTTCTCTAACTAAATCTGACCCTGAGAAACGACAACTAATAAGCCACCAATGTTCCTAAACATATCTACACAAAAAATACATACAGATTTTGGATGCACCTGGGAATCACAAAGGTTTTGCAAGTATGGTTTAGATTGCTTGTACACCCAAAGTACAGCTGACCTTCTGAATTAAGTGCAGATAAAGCACCAATGTACATTACAGAAAATCCCTGTTAAGAATTACCGGTAATGTTTTTTCTATAAGTTCTTCAACGACCCAGAGAGAGAGAGTGGCTCCACCCCGGTAAACCGTAGGACAATGGGAGGGAACGAAGGGGTCGTCATGAAGGACTCGTAGAAAAAAACTTTGCCTGTAAGTCTAAAGAGATTTTCCAAATATACAGCACGTCCTGTTCCAGTAAATTCCTTACACTTGGGTTATTCTGCCACAAGGTGGCGCAGTGGACTGCAGAAAGACTTGTGGCCACTCCCGGCCCCATAAATAGCCAAGTACCTCCAACCAATTTCCAGTGTAGAAGATACTGCAGGCTTATTTCCACCCGTTCTGGACCCACTGCCTCCCAGCCTCGGCTGTCAGTTCGGGTGAAGGTAGGACAGCACTAGGGTCAGGTGCTGAAGGAGCTCGGCTCTGGGCCGCAAGACCCTGGAGCCGGCGACAGGCCTTCTATGGTGAGCCTCATTGGGATGCCCCAGCCTCAAACCTTGGGTCCTTGTTCCCTTCACCCTTCTCCCCTCCCCTCTAGAAGGTTGGGCGTGACCCCCTTGTTGTGGCAGGCTTGGTTGGCAGGGGGCACCCGGGGGGATGTGATTTGTGTGTTTTGTGTTCTTTTTTTGGTGTAGTGCGGACCATTGTACGGCGCTCCGCGGTGGTTGGCGCTATATATTTTGGGTTGCTGTCATGGCGCCGGCGTCTCACGTGATCACAGTTTCGCGCTCTTCAGGGGGGGGGGGCGGGAACCGCGGTTGGACGCGTTTTGCGTCATGCTCTCGCGGTGCGCCCTTCTAGGTACTGCTGCCAGAGCCATTTTGTGGCCTCGTCCTTGCGGTGCTGCGACGCGGTCTGGTCTCTGAGCGATCTGTCCGATTGGTCCGTGAGTCCCTTACGGGGGTTTTTATATTGCTTTACTATGTATGCGCTGGGGATGTTTATTGTGTACTTATTGCGTCTTGCAGGCGGGTCACCTCTGACTGTGGTTCTCCCGGCCCTGCCTGTTACTATTCTCCCACCCGCTTCCCAGTGTGCGTTTACACTTTTCTCCCTTTTGCTTGTCTCATGGATGGGGCCTCTGATGATGTGGGAGGTGAGGATTATAGATCTCCCCTACTTTGCTATGAATTTATTGCATATATCCTTTCTGCCATGGATGATGTCATTAGAATGTGTGGTAGGACTTCTGCCCTGTTGGTGGCTATACGACGCTCTGTCTGGCTACGTCAGTGGGTGGCTGATAATGCTGCTAAAAAGGCCCTCACTGGTTTTCCCTTTAAGGGGCTGCGGCTCTTTGGTCAACGCTTGGACCTATTTGCCAGGGGTGGTAGGCTGCCTCAACGTAGGAGGCTGTCTCGGCCCTTTCGGGGGACCGGTGCTTCTCTCCCCTCCTTCCGCGCTTTTAGGGCTGGTCGAGGAGTTTCCTTTGCTGGGGCACGTGGAGACTATTGGGGCAGGGGTAGAGGACGAGGCCGTCCCGGGCTCTCATGGGTTCCCAAGCCCAAATCCTCCCCCAAGCCCCCTCAGGCATGAGGAGGCGCCCTCGCCCATCCAGGTGGGGGGAAGGCTTTGGCTCTTTGCTCACTTCTGGAGGCTACGTGTAGCAGACAGATGGATTCAGGAGGTGGTGTCTTCCGGATACAAGACAGAGTTTACAGCCTGGCCGCCTCCAAGATTTAGCAGATCCCGGATGGATCAAAACCCCCTGTCAGCTCAGGGCTTGCGGCTTGCGGTCCGAAACCTTTTGGAGTTGGGGGTCATCTGCCCTGTGCCTCTCAGGGACAGGGGCAAAGGCTTCTACTCCAATCTATTCACTGTTCTCAAAAAGGATGGGTCCCTCAGGCCCATCCTTGATTTAAAGCACCTCAACAAGTTTGTCAGATTCAAGCATTTTCGCATGGAGACCCTACGCTCAGCAGTCGCTACTCTGCGCCTGGGCGACTTCATGACATACGTAGACATCAAGAATGCTTACCTTCATGTACCAATCTTCCCAGGTCATCAGAAATTTCTCAGGTTTGCTCTGGCGGATCAGCACTACCAATTTGTGGCCTTAGCTTTCGGTATCACCTCGGCTCCCAGGGTATTCACCAAGGTGCTGGCGGGTGTGATGGCTCTGTTGAGGTCTCGGGGCATTCGCATTTATTCTTATTTGGATGACATTCTGATCTTGTCTCAGTCCTTCCATCAGGCAGAACTGGATACCCAGATGGTGGTGTCCACACTAGAGTCCTTCGGCTGGGTGATCAACCATGCCAAGTCTTTTCTGTCCCCATCACTGGTGAGGTCCTTTCTGGGCATGACTCTGGATACATCTTAGGTCAAGGATTTTCTCCCTCAACAGAAGGTGGAGAGTCTTCAAGCTCAGGCCCAGTTCCTTCCTTCTTGTCCTCATCCCTCCATCCGGCAGGGGATGCAACTGGTGGGCCTGATGGTGTCTTGCTTCGAGACGGTACCCTATACTCAGTTTCACATGAGACCTCTGCAGCTACACCTCTTATCGGAGTGGGATCGGACCCTGTGTCCCTGGATCAGGTTTTTGTTCTGTCCCCCCTGGCCAGATGGTCCCTCTCGTGGTGGCTGGACTCAAGGAACCTCTTGGTGGGCAGAACCTTTCTGTCCCCTTGCTGAGAGACTGTCACCACAGATGCCAGTCTGACTGGTTGGGGGGATTCTGAAAGTTCTTGAAATTCCAGGGTCAGTGGGGCCCCCAGAAGGCCCATACTCCTATCAACATTCTGGAACTGAGGGCGGTAAGGTTGGTTCTCGCCCAATTGACCCCACATCTTCGGGGTCGGCTGTTCAGATCCGCCCGGACAATCAGACGGCGGTTGCCTACATCAATCATCGGGGAGGAACCCGGAGCAAGAGGGCCCTCAAGGAAGTGTCTCTGATACTGTCATGGGCGTAGGAGAATGTTCCCTGCATCTCGGCAGTGTATATCCCGGGGGTGGAAAATCTGGAGGCAGACTCCCTGAGCAGGGTGACTTCTCGTTTGGGAGAATGGTCCCTCAGCAGCAGGGTGTTTTGCTCCCTGTGCCACCGCTGGGGTCAGCCGGATGTGGATCTGTTTGCGTCCCGTCACAATCACAAGCTTCCAGTCTTTGTCTCTCTGTCCCAGGACCCTCTAACCATGGATGCTCTAGCTATGTCTTGGAAGAGCTTTCGGCTCCTCTATGTGTTCCCTCCATTTCCTCTGCTGGGCAGGGTGCTGCGCAAGATAGCCCAGGAAAAGGTGCCAACCATCCTGGTGGCCCCCTGTTGGCCAAGAAGAGTGTGGTTCGCAGACATCGTGCAGTTGACAGTAGATCAATACGTCCTGCCCAAGTTTCCAGACCTGCTCACTCGGGGGCAGCTACGCCATCAAAATTTACAAACGCTGGCTTTGACGGCCTGGCTCCTGAGACCTCCATCTTGATGGATAAGAGGGCTGCCTGCCTCTGTTGTTACTACCATGATTCGAGCTAGGAAGAAGTCTTCGTCATTTATCTACTATAGGATATGGCATGCTTACATTGCTTGGTGTGAGTCTAAGTCTCTTCCCTGTCGGGTGTTTTCTATTCCCAGGATCCTGTAATTTTTGCAGCATGGCTTGGATTTGGGCCTTCAACTTAGTACTCTCAAGGGACATGTTTCAGCCTTGGCTATTTTCTTCAAAGATCTTCTGCCAACCACCGTTTGGTTGAGACTTTTTTCCAGGGGGTTACTCATGTGTGTCCGCCACGTAAGCCTATGTTACCAGTCTGGGATTTGAATTTGGTTTTATCTGCTTTGCAGGGTCCTCCTTTTGAGCCTCTACGTGAGGCTGCTTTGCTGATTTTGACTCTTAAGGTAGCCTTTTTGGTGGCTATCACTTCTGTTAGATGTGTTTCTGAGTTGGCGGCGCTTTCCATTAAACCCCCTTACTTTGAGCAACACCAGGACAAGGTGGTGTTTCGGTATAAGCCAGATTTCCTGCCTAAGGTTGTGTCTGCATTTCATCTCAATCAGGACATTGTTTTGCCTTCATTGTGTCCTAATCCTGCTAATTCCAAGGAGCGGACTCTGCATTCCTTGGATGTGGTCAGGGTTCTGAAATTCATTTGGTAGCTACTGAATCTTTCAGGAAGACTGATGCTCTTTTTGTTCTCCCTTCTGGACCTAGGAAGGGTTTGCCTTCGGCTAAATCCACTATCAGCAAGTGGATCCGTCAGGCGGTGGTGCAAGCCTATTCTGCTAAGGGGAAGAAACCTCCCTTCCGACCGTTTACTGGAACGGGACATGCTGTATACTTGGAAAAATACAATTCTGTGAGTACTCACCTGTAGAATTGATTTTATAGTATACAGCACGTCCTGTTCCACCCCTCCCTTGTTATCATTTTTCTCTGTATGGTGATTGTTCAAAGTTTATTTTGGGTTCTTATTCATTTTTTGATTCTCCCAGCTACTTGTATAACTGCTTGTCAACACTGTAAATTGGTGGGAGGTACTTGGCTATTTATGGGGCCGGGAGTGGCCACAAGTCTTTCTGCAGTCCACTGCGCCACCTTGTGGCGGAATAACGCAAGTGTAAGGAATTTACTGGAACAGGACTTGCTGTATACTATATAATCAATTCTACAGGTGAGTACTCACAGAATTGTATTTTTCTCCCTTCGTCCTTCATGATGACTAACAGAGAGGATTAGCAAGTAACTATACCTTTTTAGGGGTGGGAAGCCGCTAGTTAGACCATTCTAACTTCTTGCAGATAGGAGATCTAGTCTATAGTGCTTGAGGAAGGTGTGGGGTGAAGACCACTTTGCTGCTTTACATATCTCTTCTATAGAGGCACCTGTCCTCTCTGCCCAAGAAGCTGACATCGCTCTTGTTGAATGTGCTAAAACCGGTGAAGGAGTAATTCCTCTGGATGAGTTAGCCTGCACAATAGTCTGTTTTATCCATCTGGCAATATTGGATTTAGAGGCAGCTAGGCCTTTTCTCTTGCTGCTGAAAATGATCAAAAGCTGTACCGCTAGTCGCCATTCTCTAGATCTTTCTCAACATGGTCTTATCTAGAAGAATTATGCAATAGGGTTACTTCATTCATAGTGCTTGCAGCTCACTTACCTGCCTGGCTGATGTGGTGGCCAACAAAAAACTAAATTTCAAACACTAGTTTAGCACCTTGAGAAAGTAGACTTTGCTCTACGGAACGCGTGGGTGGTGAGATTTTGTACCTGGCCCAGCAGGGGTGATTTTGCACTATAGGGGTGTTTGTCCTAGATGGTTTTGGCATGTTCATTTGATATTAAGTAGTTACATTTTGCACATGTAATATCTATAACTTTGCTCTGCATTACTGCACTTTTTTGCACCAGGACATCTATTGGTAGCAATAAAACTATTTGTTTATGTATATATGGTATGAACTTTGGAAATTGTTATGAGGGTTCCATGCTGTGGCTGTTTTTTTTGTAAATGTTTTTTAAGATTGTGATTGTACTGAGTTTATGTATATATTTGTGAGGTTATGTATATGTTTGTAGTCTTTTTTAACACACTAATGAATTAAAAATGGTTGTATTGATGTGACTTTGAAGGACTGATTATTGAGGAACATTTGGTGCTTCCCGGGACATCCCATTTTGCGGTCTACTGGGACCGTTGTTTAAATTTCAAACATTACTTTTCTGATACTTCCTCCAATGGCTCAAATGGAGGTTCCAATTACCACAACCGTTTAGTCCCATGTTGGAAAACCTTTAAAGGGTTTTGTCCTTTTACAGGTAATCGCTTTAAAGAACTGATTGCTAAGTTGATGCGGTCTCAACTGGTAGTCTAGATAAACGGATAATGCTGACATTTGAGTCTTTAGCGTACTTACTGCTAGCCCCTTCTCAAACCCTTTCTGCAGGAATTTAAGAGCTGCAGATATAACTTCTTCCTTCAGCTTGTTCGTTTCACAAAATGAAGAAAAACATGTCCAAATCTTTGTTTGTTTTAACCACTCTGGCCGAACAGCCTTTCTTCCCTAGAGATGACCCCTTCAAGATCCATGCTGTTGAAGCTTTGCTGGCTCTGGATGCAGATTGGTACCCTGATGAATCAAATTTGGAATATTTCGTAGATACCATGTCCCCTTCTCCACCATCCTTCTCAGTTCTGAGAACCAGGATCTTCTCAGCCAAAATAGAGCCATTAAGATAACGTTGTCTCGTCTCGCAATATCTTCCAGATCACTTGCGGCAGTAATCTGAAAGGAGGGAAGGCATAAGCTAGGTGAAAGTTCCAGAGATGAGCCAGGGCATCTATGGCTAAAGCACTGTCCTTCCTCATCAGTGAGTAAAAATCTCGCATTTTGAATTGTTGGCACTAGCAAAAAGATCTATCCTTAGGAAGGCTCCAAAGTGGCCGCAATCTGGAGAAAAACTTCCTGGTTTAGACACCACTCGGTCTGCTGTAATCTGACCCAGCTTATAAAATCTGCAACACTATTCCCTTTAAATTAACTGCTGATATTGACAGGACCTGTTCCTGTAGGGCAAACAGAATGGAATTTGAGACAATGACCTGGTCCCGCCCTGATGATTTAGGTATGCTACTGTGGAAGCATTGTCAGAGTGGATCTGGACATCTCAGCCTGAGATTACTAGTAAAAAATGATCCAATGCCAGCTTGGCCATCATTAGTTCCCTGAAGTTGGAGGATCTCCTTGCTATGTATGGTTAGATTATCCAGGTGGGCTCCCCAACCCCAAGAGCTGGCATCTGTCGTAATCACTACAGGATTCCTTTGCTTCCACTGTCATCACCAGATCTGTCCACCAGTGCAGGCTTTCTAGATCATCCTTCTCTATTTGAACTTCTCGATCCAATGGGCACTTGTCCGAACAAGATAATAGAAATCTCTGCAGGGTTCTCATATGGAGTTGAGCTCAAGTAAAACCATGATTTCTGATAGTGAAACCTGAGAGAAATTGACGACTTTTTAAGTCATTGTTATGATCCTGTGTACCTTTTTCTGTGGAAGCAGCATCCTTTGAAAGATGCTGTCTAGATCATACCCAAGGAATCTGCAACAGTGGTTGGGTACTAGACTTAATTTTTCTACCCAGCCTAAAGTCTTTAGAAGAAGAGTCTTCTCTAGATCTGCTAGTAGCGACTCCTCTGACCTGTTTAACAAAAGTAGATTGTCTAGGCACGGAATCATTGTAATTCCTTTCTGCCTGGCGTGCACCATTGGTTCCACTAATACCTTTGTAAAGATCTGTGGGGCTGGCGACATGCCAAAAGGTAGAGCCCTGTACTGGTAATGATAAATCCCCTGGTTTGTTTGTACTGCAAATCTCAGAAACTTACAATGTAGTGCCAGAATTGTAATATGCGGGTAAGCATCCTGCAGGTCTAGACTGACCATGAGAGCCTGCTCTATGAGGATGTTCCTTACCAAATAAATAGATTCCATTCTGAACTTTTTTTATCTGATGAAATTATTTAATCTTTTCAGATTCACAATCATCCAATCGCTTCCAGATGGATTTTGCACCAGGAAAATGTGAGAATAGAACCCCCGCACCTCGGAATGGAGCAGAACTACTTTCTTTTGAATTTGCTCTTGTAAGACTAGTGGGAAGGCCTTCCTCTTCCTGTGTCCTTTGGTAATTTGGTCACCAGAAAGAGACATTGAGGGATGGACAAAAATCCTAAGCGATATCCCCTTTCCAATGTCTGTAGCACAAACTGATTTTGGGAGACTGCTCTCCAGGCGGCTACAAACCAGGTGAACCTCCCCCTACTGGTAGTCTCTGTCAGGACTGAGACTTAGGGCCCTCTAGGCTTTGCAGAGCAAACTACCCTTTCTCTGAGGCTTTGTTTTTGTCCTTTTCGTCTGCTCATTCTGTCTGCCCTGAAACTGCCTTATGGATGTTTTGGCTCTAGAATTAGTGCAACTCTGAAACGTCCTCTTCGTATTTGGAAATTTCTTACCTGCTTCACTAGAACGAGTCAGAATAGTATCGAATTCTTCTCCAAACAGGAGATTACCATGAAATGCCGCACAACTTGGAAACCAGATCACCTGACCATGTTTTAAGCCAAAGTGCCCTTCAGGCGCAGGCTAATAAGGCAGTTGACTTAGCCATGACACTGATGGTCTCCTCTGAAGTATTAGCTAGGAATGAAACGGCTCTAAAGAGGGTAGGTAAAGTCTCCAGAATACTTTCTTAGGAGTGCCATTCTTTAAATAACCTTTAAGGTTATTAAGACAAGTTTTCATACTTCCAATGACACCATTTGCTGCCGGGGCAGGTTTTAATGTGAATGATGCAGCATTCCACACTTTTTAGGATGCCTTCTGTCCTACGATCCATAGGATCGTACATGACATCTAATAAACCTGCCAAGTCCTCTGTCAAGGCTCAGATGATCCTGCTTCAAATTGAACAGGTCCAGAACTGTTGGCGTTTGCAGAAGGGTAGAAGTATTAAGGGATACTATTGGTCTAGGACCCTGGGTTAGCTGTATTTACCCAAGGGAACTATAGACCTTAAACATTGAGGCCATTTCGGTCCTCATGGCTAAGATCTCCCTGTACATAGCTGAAGTCTCCGCTCCCATTCTTAGCTGAAGGCATGTCTGACATAAACACTTCTGCCAGGTACCCGGAAATGTGTAACGGTACAGGATTCACAACCTCTAATGCTTTTAGAATCCTTGAGCTTGTCTTTTCGGGGGTTCCTTGTCCCTATCCTTATCCTTTACTTTGGGTGGATTAGGCTAAAAGGACAAATTACAATAACAGTAGTTATGTATACATACCTCCGGATTCAGCATAAGGTGCAAAATAGGATTTTTCCATTACTGGCTTTTCTCGAGTCATTTTGCACAAGGTTTTAAGGCTAGGAGATACACTGCCTGAACCTGGATTCTTCTGCCCAAGATTGCTGGCCTCTGGTGGGCTAGGAACTGAGGCTTCATATTGCTATGGACTACTGCGCTTGCTGGGCCACTGCCACTGAAGCATTCCGAATCCCTGCACATTCCAAAAAATGCTCATTACACTTTCTGCTCGCCCCGCATGTAGAGGCCGCACCCGAAAGTGACGTCAGAGTGCCGCCAGGTCAGTTGTCACAAGTCTCCTCCCCCTTCCTTATCATGTACCCTGGGCAAAAGAGGAACAGGACCCTAGCCGCCACTGACCGGAGGCTCCGGTAAATCTGGTCCGAGGTGATAAGTGGTCTGAGGCTTAGTGGGATCTCCAGGGGCTCCTAGAGCTGAAAACAAAAAAATAAAATAATAAATTGGCTGCAGCCTAACTGTCCAGTGGTTCCTTAATGAGAAAAAAAAAAGAACTGAGGTGGGGAGAAAGGGTGGGGTTTTAACCTCTGTTCAGTTTGTGTTTCTTCCCAGGAGGTGGAGCCACTTTCTCTCTGTGGGTTGTCATGAAGGAATAAGGGAGAAAACCTAAATGTAGGCCTTGAATGAAGCTGTGGTCCAGAAGCGGTTTGCAGGTATTATTCGTCATCAAGCTTGTTAGTGCTGTGGGTCTACAGTTTTAGACTTGTGCAGCACTCCATGATAGAACAACAGTGAATCACTTTAAAACAGTCCTCAGTGTAGTATAGGGTGACTACAAGTATTTTCACAGTGCCCCTTTGGGTGGCGAGCCACATGTTAGATCCACATCATCGGTCTAGAATTGTTAAATAGGTGATTCTTTCTGAATGATGTTTCATATATTTATTTCATGCTTCAGATTTTTTTTCTTTGTAGTCATTAAAAAGATCGCTAGGCAAGCAGACCTCACCCTGCCAGCAAGACGAGTCTCTTCATCAGAATGATAATTGAGATGCAAAATTATTCACTAAGAAATCACTCACTGTGGTTTTGTCCATGCAGTCGTCCGGAAAAAAAAATCAGTTGTGTGTTTTTTCATATCATTATAATCAGAATAAGGTCAGCACTGGAATATAAAATAAACACCGCAAAGTCTATACCATGGTATAAGCTTAAAAACATGTACATTGTTCTCTATTATATATAAACATTGTTTTCATTTGTTTAAATAAGACCAAAACCCAGGATTTTGACTATCCTTGGTTTTTGGCCCTTGCCCCCGGGGCCCCCAATCTAACTCCCCTTTTGCCAGTTCTACGGGGCATGCGTGTTCTCTTGTGCAATCAGCCCACTTGGATCCTGTTCCATCCACTCATCTATGGATCATCTAAGGTATAGCAGGTAGCAGCACCACTCGCGCATGCGCTGTTGGATCTGGGAGAAGGTGTGTTTACTGGGCAACCTGGGGGGTTTTACGCAGCGGTACATACCGAATCTGGATGCCCCGGGGAGAGGGAGTATGCCTACCCTGGATTCTAATAGACTCCAATGTGGGTTTTGGTCTGCTTTAAAGAGATCTTTACTTTTAGACAGGACTCCTTCATGGGGCCAATTGTTCAGGGGGGCTTAAGGCAGTCCCATGACTCCCTACCTCATGGGGCCTGCCACCAATCATCCACTGTTTTGGGGGGTCCTTAAGACAGACCTGTGGCTTCTCACCTGCTTCTATACTTTCAGGGAATCAGGTCAATACTTAACCTGCTAATTGGGCACTGTTCTGTTCCTTGTGACAGGCATTTTGCCCTGGGGCTGGGAAAACTTTAATATATGCCAGATTGCTGAATGAAAAAAAAACTCATCAGCACGAAACAAACCTTCTTGCCCCATGCTAGGAAAAGACACTGCATCCCTAGCTTCCAGATCTGCTGAGTCGAAGGGGATCCTGATTGATTTTTTTATCACCCAATCACTACAGCACAGATGAGCTGCTCCTGGTCCCCTGTTCTGCGGATGCCAAACAGAAAGAAACATGCCACCTCGGCAACGGGACCAGGAGGATAGCAGGTTAATTTATTTTACTTTAGGATTTAATGTTCACTATGTCTGATGTAGGTATTCATTTGAAGAATACCTCTTATGGATTGCACTGTTTGTGGCTGGGGGTTTATTTTTAAATGAATGATGGTAGTAGTTTTAATATGAAGATTCTCTTATAGATTGAGAGGTATCGAGTCGGGCCGGGAGTTAGTTTTTTTTGTTGGTTTTTGTCAGGGCCAAAGGTCTTTTTAGGTTGAGCGGGTTATAAGCCGAAGGGCTTTTTATGCACGGGGGGGGGGGGGGGGGGGGGAGTAGGGGATTTTGTTGGCAATGAAATACAGGTCCAGTTTACGCAAGATGAAATGTTATAAATAGTAGTTGTCATTTTATATAGGGCATTATCATGGTTCCTAATTTAAGTATTTTGTAATGTTTGAGTAGGCTGATCTGTCCCTTTACTTAACGTTCGCAGGGTAATCTTTGGCTCTGAGTGAATTGATTGGCTGCCTTTCAATAAATACTTGTCTAAAGCACAAAATGGCGACCATTCCTCTTGCTGCTGACTTTATATTTCCTCCCCAGACACTTGTGCCTTCCAGAAGACAATTAAAAAATGCCTATGGTAGATGTCTAGGTAGCAAAGGCTTCTTCCCTGGGTTCCCTACAGACTCATGATGAAATATTTATACAGCATTACCTCTTGGACGGTTATGTTTCTTATAATCAGTCCGGAATCTCAAACTCCTATTACAATGCTCTCCTGCTCCACGGAAGCCCAGCTCTTCCATCAATGAATTCATAAATTTTTAGTGCCACCTCACTGATCTTCATTGGCGGGATGTCTGCTTAGTAACTGGCAAAAGCAGTTGACCCTCAGCCCTCTTTCCTTCTTAGGAATTCACTGGAAGGATGTCCTAACCTCAAAATGCTTTATGCACGCTAATAATGTTATTCAATCGTAGGGATGCTCTGGCGCACTTTTTAGCCTACAGCTTTTTAACCAGTTAAGAGCTTGGTGGAACACTATTTCAGCTGGCTACCAAAGCAGAAATGGATGTAGGCAAAGGCCATAAAGTCTGTGAGATAGGACCCCAAAAATCATTCAGATTCAGCATTATTTTGACAGGTACACACTTCTACATACATACGAAGAATTTGTTGTGACAGAGAGAATACAGGGATACAACATGTACGGAACTAAATGCTTACATTTCCAGCATGAGCAACATAAGAAATAAGAGTGATTACAGAAACCAGGGTGGGGGATTAAGGGAAGGCCCCACCCTATCCCAGGAACCTCTACTTAGGCAGAAATTCCAGAGCACCCTCATGGAGACATCCTGGTCCTGCCAGTTGTAGGGGGCCAAAGGGCGGAGATCTATGACCCTCCTGAAAGGCAGATATTCCAACCCGAATGAGGGAAACATCCAGCCCTTTTTATTGGTATACACATCGGTATGATGTAAAAGAGTTGAGTCAAGGCTTATGTGGGGGCTGCTAAACAATGGACTTGTGCTCTTTGGTTTCCATCAATCCTCCTCCTCTTCAGCCAGATACAATGACGATCTGTCAGATAAATGACGATATCAAGGTTTCCTAGTCACATGGCAACCATTCTTTTCCCTTCTTCATGGAGTAAATGCAAAAACATTTTGTCATTAAAATATTTTTTTCTGTACGTTGGTTTTAGATAGGAAAATATTAAAGTATATTTTCCTCGTATTAAAGCAAATGTAAACAAATATTAAACTCTTTATGATTATTAAAGTATTTGGATGTTAACTTTAATTGGGAAAGCAAACACAATGGATTTGAAAGGCTAATGAAAAAGGGGCCTTATCATTTGTATCATATGGAGCCCAGGAATAACTGTGACGACCATGTAAGAAAATGATAGTCGCGTGTGTGAATTGCAGTGAGCAATCTTTCTATGGTAACACCAAGTGCTGTGTATATGGGTTACATTTTATGCTTGCTATTGGCGCCACCCACTGGAGATCAGGTGTTCCTTCATGTTCCTCACTACATATTTCCATGGCATGCATTACTTAATAACACTTTGTTAATGCTGCTTTTATTTTACAGTTATTTAATTTTTTGTAGATGTAACCATTGCTAGACATGTCTTGTCTTTGTCTAGGCAGTGATGTGCCCTGTTTGCCAAATAAGCGTTTTATAGTCTGTTTCATTCACGCATAGTTGCCAACAATTTGAAATGACAAATGTCTGTGCTAAGCAGTAGTCTGTTCATCATGTCGGTATTGGGGATGTTCTAGCTACTATTTATATTTTAAAAAATCCTTTTTTATAGCTTAAAGGAAGAATAGAGAAGATATATTTCTTAAACTTTTGTAGAAGGAAAAAATGGTAAAGGCATTCCCAGGCCAGAAATCCCCCCCCCCCCCCCCCCAAGCTGGCCAATTGTTTAGAGAGAAATAATGGTGCCAACATTTCTAAGCCTTTGGGCATAATCGCTTTGGTGGTCATTGTCAGGCTCTTCAGAGACCGTCTTGGTTACAAGTCTTGTAAGTTCCAGTGATGTCAGAAGTCCTAGATATTATATATACCACATAGCTGGCCAGTCAAGGAATTTGTGCCTTTAGCATTCTTCAGATTGGGCTCTGCAGATTCGCTAGGTGATTAATATCATGGGAAGAATCCGTGATCTACCCATATTCTGGCCATGCGAATATCAGTAGACATTGGAAGAGCCAAATGCTGTGAGCTTTCCCAAGCTCTACAGAAACCCCCTAGCTGACACATTTGCTGTCAAGAGCCAGTGGTTCTGGCATGTCTGAGCTCTGTAGACACCCCAAGCCCACCAATATGGTAAAGAATGAATGATGCCAGATAATTTGAAACTCTGCAGAATACCATCTATCTCACATTTGGGAGGAGCTTCCCAAGCACTACTTAAAACTCTTAGATAATCAATCTGATAGACTCAGTATTGTCAGCAATTCAGATTCTTCTAACCTACTGCACAGCATTAGCGTCAATGGTTATACATGCCCCTCATGCTGCTATGCACACATTTAGGACCGTCTAATAGAAAGACTCAATATTGTCAACAATTCAGATTCCCCTAACCTACTGATCAGTAATGGAGTCAGGTGAAATGATTATACTTGCACCTAGAGGGTCTCGTGAGGGCTGCAGGTTCGATGCCAGGACGTGACATAATTTTTCTTGAGCAAGACACCAAACTTCCACCTGGGCACCGTGACTAGGGCTGCCCACCGCTTCGGGCACATGTGTGTGCTCACTGCTTGTGTTGCCTCACTGCACGGATGGGTTAAATGCAGAGGAAAATTGCTATGTGTGCAATGGCCATATATTACCCCAAACTGCCTTTACTATTCTATATTTCTTGCTTCTATGCTATCTTAGCCATCACTAATCCATCACCCCTAGAGTCTACTAGACTCATGCTGAGGAACCTACCAGTTATTTTCCTCAATGCCAGCTGGTTACAAATTATATGGATTCCAGTTGTGACTGGCTATTGTCAAATCCTGGTGGCACATGCCATCCAAGATGCAACAAGCGATAACTAATCGCTATACTATACATATCAAGGGGTTACTTATACATCCTGCTTCTTAAGATTTGAACCAAGATGTTTTTGCCTTGCTGGAAAAAAGAATCAGGATGACAGATATGCAAATGTACAGCCTCACAAGTCCCAAACATTAATGTAAAATGCAGAAAAATACAATACAAAAAAGTTCAATTTTAGGGGAATTTCATATAATCCTATTTTATATACAGTAAAACTTAGAACACACATCGGAAGTGGAAACTGTGGGCAGCAGCATGTGAAAATAGTTGGGACAGGCCATTTCTACTATTGTGGAGCCCTCTCTCTACTTTTGTCTGTGAACATCAGTTGACTGAGGAGACCAAATTGCCATAGCTTTGGGAGAGGAACGTTTTCCTATTTTTGTCTGACCTGGGATTATAGCTGGTCGTCTTTGCCGGATGTTTTATATTATAAGGTACCAGATGTTTTCTATTGGTGAAAAGCTTGCAGGCAGGCCAGTTCAGCACCAAGACAATGCCATGCCATTGTGATGTGGTTCAGCGTTGTCTGGCTGAAATATGCAAGGCATTCTCCAATATAAATGTTCTAAAACCCCTATATACTGCTTAACATGACTAGTGCCCTTAAAGAGGTGTAAGTTGCCTATGCCACAGGCACGAATTCCATCCCCATACCATCAGAGATGCAGGCTTGTGACAAAGTGGTTCTCCACACAACTCGTCGGTGTCGGTAAACAGGTGTTCTAAGCAGGACCTGGACTCGTCCCTTGGGTGACAAATTATTGTTATGCTTGACTGTTCATGTTTCAAAAACTTCAATTGCCATTGTGTTCTGAAATCGCTGATAGCACCTTCTCTGGCACTTATTGCACCTTGCACTTTTGCACAAAGCACTTTCATATCAGTATCTCTTATCCATCTGGGCAAATCTTTGGCCCAATCTTTTTGCACATTTTCTCTTTTTTTGCACTGACAAGCTGTTAGCTTGTTAAACTTATTGGTCATATTTTTAGCATATTGCTCACTATATCTTCTCATTATTTCAACACAGCGACTCCATTATACTTGGTATAGTATCATACAACTAATGTTATATAAACTATAATCTTTAATAGTCCATATGGGTCTGCTTACTCCACCCGTATAAAGGGTTATATCTAACCATTTTTAATTATGTTTTGTTATTGTCATTGAAAGTTATGTGTCTTTGTCATCAATGCAATAAAACTTAGTGACTTTTAGTATAGACACTGTGTGCGGTTATATTTGGTAGATGAGAGATAGCTGCCTATACTGGCAGACCGCAGAATTGGTTTCTAGTGTATTGGGGCCCTGTACCAGGGCTTTGCTCTCACCCAGCCTGCACCAGGTGTTATCATTTGTAGTTGTGCGGGCGTTTTCTTATAGTGTATAGAGATGCAGGCTTGTGAACTATGTGCAGATATCGGACCAGATGTTCCCACTATTCATAAACAGTTTCCACTTTTGGATTAATCTGACCACAAAACACTTTTCCATTTTCCCTCAAACCATTTTAATAGAACTTTAACCAATTTCTGGATTGTGTTGATATATTGCTGCTTTGCTTGATTGAGCTTTCATCTACATTTGTGAATAGCACGGTGAACTGTGCTAATGATTTTTGTATGCATACTTCCCAAGTGTCCCTCATTTGGAGGGACTGTCCCTCTTTTGAGTCCATGTCCCTCATTGTTCTTATCTGTCCCCCTTTGAGGTGTAACATACAGATCTGCATCAATAAATAATTCATTTGCATCTTCAAAGTGTTTATATTGTTGTAACTGTTTACACCCTATGTCCTATACATCAAGTTGGGAGGTATGAGGATGTATTCCTGAGCCCATGTAGTGATTTACCTTACTTACTGAATCATACCTGAGCCGTAGTTCATGTGCAACCAATATTGACTCTGAATCTTTAGATATTATGTGCTATAGATGGTGGGATATTCCAAGTATTTGCATTTTACACGAAGAGCATTTTTCTGAAAATATTCCACAATTTGTAGATGTAGATTTTCAATAAACCTCAGACCATTTTTGCTTCTGATATGTGTTATATCTTGGTGAATAAAGTATGGTTATACGAGATTTCCAAATCATTGCATTCCAGTTTTCTTGACATTTTACAGAGTATTCCAACTTTTTAGGAATTGGGGTTGCACTGTTCTAAATTTTACAAGAAAGGACTCCTTAAAGATGAGTAACCCCCCCCCCCCATGGCCAGCCCTGGAATTGAAAAGATTTCAGGGCTGACCACTAGCCTGTCCCTGGGGCATCCTATAATGGGATGCTGTGCTGTGTGAAACCCTCAGGGTCGCCAGTAAACTCCCCTTTCCCAATGGATCTCACAATGCTGCGATCACCGGCCACGGCTTCCTGTGCCCATCAGAATGCATGGAGTGCATGCACGACCAAACTGAAAGTCAGCAGGCTTGAGATCAGGCAAGCGGCAAGCTCGAATCTGCTGCAGGACGTGGCTTCAGTGGTGGAAAAACAGTTTTTTTCTAAGCCGGACCAACGCCGAGCTGGCACTATTGCCCAGGATATTCGAACTGGGGGCCTTTGCTGGCGCGGATCACCCAAAATTGGGTTTTGATCCACTTCAACTGTAACAGCACGTCCCCTGATCTAGCCCAGGTTGGAATAACAGTTTATTGCTACTGCAACTTTTGTAATATGTGTAGATGCCCTTCCTAGCAAGCAATGCTTTGAGCAGGTATTAGACTGGTTAATGCTATTGTTTCCCACAGGCTAGCTCAGGAGACAGGCGGCTAGACATTAACATTTGTCCCCTGTAAAAATGAATTGTACATTCAAAACCCATCCACCCTTGTCTTTTCCTTCTTACAGTAAAGGAAAACCATATGCTCCGTGGAAAAGTTTTTGTTCACATAGGATTGCACAATTGTTGCAAAAAAATTTGACTTTTTCTTTTTATGAAAGAGCTCCTTTAAATTAAAAGTATGCTTATATCGTTATTTAAACCCTTGAGTATGGGCTAAAGTTACAAAAAAGCACAAGCCTGGAGCTGGGCTTGAACCAGCAGCTCCTGCTACTTGGAATCTTTAGATTGGATTGACTATAGAATGCTTATTTCTGATTGGAATGCATGTTTATGCATACTATTTATTATCACTATTTTTGTGATGGAGTTCTTTTAAATGAAAGCTACTGTAAGTATGTTTATTTCTTTCAAATTCTCAAACATGTGGGCTTGTGCTATGGTTAAAATATTGAGAATCAGGGAGCTTGGCTTAAACCAGGGGGTCCTTCTATTTAGAATTTTCAGATTGGATTGGCTATAGAGTGCTAAATGATTGGAACATCTAGCAGGTTTATGCATATTTTTTATTAGACAATTTGTGTGATAGAGTTCCTTTAAATCAAAGGTAAGTACGTTAATTTCTTTTTAGTTATCAAACATTTGGGGATGAGCTATGGTTAAAAAACTGATGATCCTGGAGTTGGACTTAAACCAGGAGGTCCTTCTATTCAGATATTTGAATCTTCAGATTGGATGGGCTATAGAATGCTGATTCATGATTGGTTGACGATGTGAATAAACAAGCCGGCAGTGTGTTACATCCTTGCTCTGAAGCTGTTCTGCTTTATTCCCGTTGAAGTAATTATTTAAAGCTAAGTGCTGGTATCACGCTGGTCTTATTAAGTCGAGGCTGTGATGTCGCCCTAGTCCGGTTCGCAGGAAATGCGCTCATCTATATCAGCCTTGTTTAAATAGAGCTGCCAGACACATGTTTATTAACCTTGATGGAATACCACCCCCTACTGCCACCAGCACAACCACCCTCCCCATTACATCTCCACCCCCCTTCCCCCTCCGCAAAAAAAATCCTTGTTTTCTCACTTGCTGTAAAGGAAAGCCTTTACCATCAGCATGTATCTATTATTCAGCTTCCATTGGTCCACGGCAATTGACAAGCAGCTCGCGTCAAAAGGAAATATCGAGGTCTAATGGTTAGTCAGGTCCCTCTTAATCCAGGGGAGCGTTTGAGATTCTGTCCAAGTGTTGGCTTTTCCCAGGCCGCCGAGGTCTGTTCTCCCCCAGCCTCCAGGCTGCTGCAGCATCGCTAATGCAGATAGATTTGTGTTACTCTCTCTTTCTTGTTCCCCCCTTTTTTTTCCTCCTCTCTCTCTCCTCCTCTTGTTTTCACTCTCTCTCTCCTGTACTCTGCTTTGATTCGTTACTAACAGACTGATAACTCCAATGCTGGGAGAATCCTGCTATTGCTGTACAGATGGCTACATTAGAATGATATACCTTGGGATTTATCTTAGATGAACGTAACATTTGTATGCTAATGTTGATCTTTCCCTTGTTGCCGTTTTGCAGGACTGCCAGTCCCAAAGAAGAGCCCAAAGTCGGTGAGTCCAATTTTCTTTTCTATATTAGGATTGTTTTTTGAGCTTGTAACCTGCTGATGTAAATCTTTTTTTTTTTCCTTGTACGTGTGAATGCATTCTGATATTTGTTTGCTAGCGAGATGAGATTAGCGCTGTTTTAAGCATGAGCAAAGGGTGTAGATTGGAACTGTGCTTGTTCTGGTACTGCATGATTAAAGAGCAGGATGCAAGCAGCATTGCAGCCACCGCTTAGCCAAAGACTCTGGCCATTCTTTAATCGTGGTGGGTGACTTTATTTATTTTTTGGCAGCCTAATTGGGGAGGGAGGCTGTGTGCATTTCTATTGTGAAAAGGGATGGGGCTCCTCCTTCTTTTCTATGTTATATGGTCCTTTACAACCTGCTACTTTATCGGCGGTGTTCTGGGATGTTTTTTTGTGCCGTTTTTTTTTTCCCTTCAGCTGCTTTTGTATGCTGGCTAGATTCCTTCATTAAATGATTTGAGGCTTGGACATCCCTTGTCACTTACATCCTCTGATGCAGGCACCTGCAGCTTTGGGACCCCCTTCCCTACTAGCCCCCCCCCCCCCCCCCCCCACACATCATTATTTTTTTTTCTCTCTCTCCTTCTGAGATGCTGCACTTGTAGGTCTTGTCTGGAGATGGAAAAAGTGGTTAAAAAAAAGCTTACGCATTATTTCACAGGATGTATGAATAATTCAATAGTTGGGAGCTAATTGACGGTCTGTATGTGTTCCTTTGCTTGCAGTTCCTTGAGATACATACCTTTATGTATTCTTGACTCATTTTTTCATTGCATGACTTCTTTTGCTTCTATTTTATTATTTTGGTTAAAAAATACACGTGTATAAAATTTAACCAGGAAAAAAATTATGAAAGCTATCATAGGAAGGGTTTATCTTAAGAAAGGAATAAGCAGTACCCACTGTAGACAATAAACAACATTCTGAAATATTTAGTGTTTTTATCTAAAGTGTTTTTGACTTTTATCTTGTTTTCCCTTTTTGGCAAACAATACATCATTTTGTAATATATTTTATTTCAATTTTCTTTTTTTCTTAAACAACTTAGTCTATGGTATTGTGATGACAAATGTAAAATGAGTTGGTAGGACACGTGCACGCCTGCCCAAGAAAAAGTTTGCAATTTATTTAATTTTTTAGACTGAATTGTGTTTATATAAAAAAAAAGTAGTACCCACTGATTAAATGACTTTTTTTCTAATAGAATTGTAAAGTAAAAATGTTGAGAGTTAAGACTGGGTTCTAAAAGATGTAGAATTTTTAAGGGTGATTTGGGCTCTAAAAAGTTGAAGATCGAGTTATCACTTGTAAATATCTAACATTTTCATATACCTTGTTAAGGCTGCATTGTGGCCTTTAAAATTAAGTAGCATTTTATAATGGATTTTCTTTTCTAATGTGATTCTTGCAAATAAAAATAGTATAAGATCATTCCTCTTTTTTATTTGATGTATATTAGGACTGAATTAGGATCTTAAAAACCTAGTAGCATTTAATTACTGACATTTTCAGATTTTTTTTTATTTTATTCTTTTTACCAATTGCTAACAAAATTAAAGTGCCATTGACTTTTATGTGATTTTTATCTAGTAGTAATAGTAAAAAATCCTTTTTTTGTTTTTCAGTTTCTCATGCAGTAGCAAATACACTATAGATTTTCATTTAGTAATCATAGTATCCATTATTTTACAACGGATACTGAGGAGCCTTAAAAAGGAGAGCGGTAAATAATCAGAATAGGATTTTAGTTGATGCTTTCGTGTAAGTGATATGATTTTGATGGCATAGGGCATATCTAGGGAAGCCATGTGACCAGTAGGCCTGTACCACTGTCAATTCACATTAACACACAGAGAGGGAGGACTAGTTTGTGCTCACAGGCCAATCACAAAAATGTCAAACTATATGCTTGCATTCCTGCACCATCGTCAAAAGACATTTTGTCTTTGGTGGCAAATTGCTCTTGCAAGAATTATAATCTTGTTCTATCATAATAATCACATGGTATTTTTGTTAAACGTTTTGCCCTAAATTCCAGCAATTGTATCAGTAAAGGAATATTCATTTTCTTTATAAGTTAAAAAATAAATATAAAAACTACACTCGCTTAAGCCAGGGACAATGATCCAGAACTGTGATGACAGCAAAAGACTAGGCCTTCTGTTATACGGTATCCTTAGCAGGACGCTCTGCTTGCTTGTGCGCCTATAGATTGACATTCTCAGTATGGAGAGGCCACCATGGGGAAGCCCAATCTGATCTTCTCTATGCTCATCTCTACCTTGAGAGCGGAGATATTACTCCTCTGTGGTGGCTCCTGCTCTATGTCACTACTATGGGAACATGAAAGGACAATGAGTATATATCACAGGTCCCGTGGTATAAAAAGTAATTTCCACTGTGGGCATCCCAAATCAGGACACTGGGGAGGATTGAAAGTGTACCAAGATTCTATTTAGTGTTTTGTGAAAGCTATTGAGAGCCTCTCAACTTTTAAAGGGTTATTTTGGGCAATATCTGTTGAAATTGCTTCTCCTCCAGCACTTGTAGGATGGGTTCCACCCATGCTTTTCCTGCAGGCTCTGTCTGCTGCAATATTGATCTAAGGGGATTCAGTGTTGCCAGTCAGGTTGTGCACTCTTCCTGTCAATCAAATGAGGAAGCTCTGAATGAGGAAGAGAGGCAAATGGTTGAGTGTACAGGATGCCTTACTGAAGAGGGCAGAAGAAGAAAGTAATTTAAAGGGCCAGCACAGTTTTGGCTGATCTTTCTAATGGGTTAAGTAGTTGGGTTAAGTTGTTTTTTTTTCATTTGCCCACAGCTGGCCTTCAGTTATACCTATGTACTGAGTTTTGAGAGCCTCTCTTTATCCGTTGTGCTTCTGTTGCACAAAAAAATGTGTATATAGTCTAAAGGACTCTAGGTACAGCTGAAATCATCTCAAAACCCTGCAGGGTGAAACTCTCCTAGTCCTGGGATCATGTGGCAGTCATATTTGCCAATCAGCAGAGCATTCAGCATCCCGCTGCCCATCTGGCGGATCATTTGGTCTTCTAGGGGAGTGAGCATTGAGCAGAGGGCAGTATTAAAGATTAGAAAGCTTCCCTAGATTCTGAAGTGGCCCTAAGCACTTCCTTGCAACTCTGTGCCAGAGAGCCTGGTTCACGGGGGCCCTATTCTATCCCATCACACCATCAGTGAACTCTTCATTGGAGAGATACTCACCTTTTCCTGGCAAAGCTCCATATGATGGGGCACAGAAAACAGCCGCAGGGTAAAGTCAGGTATGTGGGTTAGGGTGCTTGGGGTTTGAACTCTGATGCCAGGGGGGCGGGGGTAGTTTTAAAGGACAATTACAAAGAAAGTGCAGACTCACCGAGGAATCAGGGCTTTTCCTCCAATCCCGAAGGGTAGCGCACCCAGGATGACGATGCTTGAGTTCTCTTAGCACAGCTTTACCGTTTTGGGCTTATTAGAGAAGCTGAAAGGGGCATACATCAGCAGGGTTGTGGTGGGTGTTTTTTTTTCCTACAATGTCTCTTTAACAAATTACATAGGCATCCATCACTCTCCCAAAAAAGCTGTCTGAATTTGTGGTTTCCAAAGCAAGCTAAATCCTTTGGTATTTGTTTGTAAGCTCCTTTAGCGCCAGTATTTTCAGGCTCTTAGTGCAATGAGTAATTAACGATTCCAGTCTGGAATATGTTTTTCTCCCCATTGAATAAATCTTTAACAAAAAAACAGGAGAAAAAAACAACATAAATGCCATCTGTCGGAAAGTTGTTAGAATAATTGGGAGTTCATAGTCACGGAGTTAATTGTGGTGACCGGTAATTGTTGGGATGAATTGAGTTTGCTTTAATCACAGCTGCAGTGTGCTCAGCGTTTGCATAATAGATACAGTGCAGTGATCTGATCGCAGAGCCTGCCGCACACGCGTGTCCCAGAGGTGCACATCAAAGCGTGACATCACAGACGGCAGCCAATTACTGCATGCTGACAGAGTGTGGGTGGAACCGGCCATGAATGTTCTGAACTGGCCCTGGTTTAAGAAAGAGCTGGGGGGCTGTGCTGGCAAGGTATTGAGGACAGGAGTCTGTGCTAGTAAGCTAATTGAGGTGTGCTGGCAATGTATTGAGGACAGGAGTCTGTGCTAGTAAGGTAATTGAGGTGTGCTGGCAATGTATTGAGGACAGGAGTCTGTGCTAGTAAGGTAATTGAGGTGTGCTGGGAATGTATTGAGGACAGGAGTCTGTGCTAGTAAGCTAATTGAGGTGTGCTGGCAATGTATTGAGGACAGGAGTCTGTGCTAGTAAGGTAATTGAGGTGTGCTGGGAATGTATTGAGGACAGGAGTCTGTGCTAGTAAGGTAATTGAGGTGTGCTGGCAATGTATTGAGGACAGGAGTCTGTGCTAGTAAGGTAATTGAGGTGTGCTGGGAATGTATTGAGGACAGGAGTCTGTGCTAGTAAGGTAATTGAGGTGTGCTGGCAATGTATTGAGGACAGGAGTCTGTGCTAGTAAGGTAATGGAGGTGTGCTGGGAAGGTAATGGGGACAGGGGTCTGTGCTAGCAAGGTAATGGAAGTGTGCTGGGAAGGTATTGGGGACAGGAGTCTGTGCTAGTAAGGTAATTGAGGTGTGCTGGCAATGTATTGAGGACAGGAGTCTGTGCTAGTAAGGTAATGGAGGTGTGCTGGGAAGGTATTGAGGACAGGAGTCTGTGCTAGTAAGGTAATGGAGGTGTGCTGGGAAGGTATTGAGGACAGGAGTCTGTGCTAGTAAGGTAATGGAGGTGTGCTGGGAAGGTATTGGGGACAGGAGTCTGTGCTAGTAAGGTAATGGAGGTGTGCTGGGAAGGAATTGGGGACAGGAGTCTGTGCTAGTAAGGTAATGGAGGTGTGCTGGCAATGTTATTGAGGACAGGAGTCTGTGCTAGTAAGATAATTGAGGTGTGCTGGCAATGTTATTGAGGACAGGAGTCTGTGCTAGTAAGGTAATTGAGGTGTGCTGGCAATGTTATTAAGGACAGGAGTCTGTGCTAGTAAGGTAATTGAGGTGTGCTGGCAATGTTATTGAGGACAGGAGTCTGTGCTAGTAAGGTAATGGAGGTGTGCTGGGAAGGTAATGGGGACAGGAGTCTGTGCTAGTAAGGTAATGGAGGTGTGCTGTGAAGGTATTGAGGACAGGAGTCTGTGCTAGTAAGGTAATGGAGGTGTGCTGGCAAGGTATTGGGGGCAGGGGTCTGTGCTAGTAAGGTAATTGAGGTGTGCTGTGAAGGTATTGAGGACAGGAGTCTGTGCTAGTAAGGTAATGGAGGTGTGCTGGGAAGGTAATGGGGACAGGAGTCTGTGCTAGTAAGGTAATGGAGGTGTGCTGGCAAGGTATTGGGGGCAGGGGTCTGTGCTAGTAAGGTAATGGTGGAGTGCTGGCAAGGTATTTGGGACAGGGGTCTGTGCTAGTAAGGTAATTGAAGTGTGCTGGCAAGGATTTGAGCACAGGGGTCTGTGATAGCAAGCTAATGGAGGTGTGCTGGCAAGGTATTGGGGACAGGGATCTGTCGTAGTAAGGTAATGAAGGTGTGCTGGCAAGGTATTGGGGACAGGGATCTGTCATAGTAAGGTAATGAAGGTGTGCTGGCAAGATATTGAGGACAGGGGGTCTTTGCTAGTAAGGTAATGTAGGTGTGCTGGCAAGGTATCTGGGACGTGGGTCTTTGCTAGTAAGGTAATTGAGGTGTGCTGGCAAGGTATTGAGGGCAGGGGTCTGTGCTAGTAAAGTAATGGAGGTGTACTGACAAGGTATTGAGGACAGCGGTCTGTGCTAGTAGGATAATGGAGGTTTTGTCAAGGTATCTGGGGCTTCGGTCTTTGCTGGCAAAATATTGGGATCTGGTGTCTGTGCTGGTATGGTAATGGGGGCTGTACTGGCAAAGTATTGGGAGCTGAGGTCTGTACTGACAAGGCCTTAGGGTCGGGGGTCTGTCATGACAAGGTTTTAGGGCCTGGGGTCTGTGCTTGCAAAGTATTGGGGGGTTGGCATTTGTTTTGGCAGGGTATTGGGTCTGGGGTTTGTGCTTGTAAGGTATTGGGTGCTATGGTATGCGCTGGTATAGTAATCGAGTTTGTACTAGCAAGGTATTGGTACTGGGATCTGTCCTGGTAAAGCATTGGGGGATGGTGCCTGTTCTAGCAAGGTATTGTAGTCGATGGTAAGTTCTGGTATGGTAATAGGGGGTGTACTGGTGAGGTATTGGGACTGGGGTCTGTGCTAGCAAAGTATTGGGGAGGTCTGACAAGGTTTCGTGGACTGTTGGTCTCCTCTGGCAAGGTATTGTGGTCTGTGCTGGCGAAGAATTGAGGTCTTTGCTGGCAAGGTATTGGGGACTGGAGTCTGTACAGGCAAGGTATTGGGGACTTATGGTATTTGCTGGGATAGTACTGGGGCTGGCAAGGTGTTTGTGTCTGTGCTGGCAAAATATTGGGAATTGAGGTCTTTGCTGGCAAGGTATTGGGGACTGTTGTTTGTACAGGCAAAGTATTGGGCACTTATGGTATTTGCTGGTAATGGTACTGGGGCTGGCAAGGTATTTGTGACTATGATGGCAAGGTATTGGGTGCTGGGGTCTGTGCTGATTAGGTGTTGGATCCTTGAGGCTGTGCTGGCAATGTATTGAGGGCTGGGGTCTTTGCGGGGGGGGGGGGGGGGCTGTGCTAAGGAGGTGTTTTGTGTGTGTTTGTGCTGGCAAAGTATTGGGAATTGAGGTCTTTGCTGACAAGGTATTGGGGACTGTTGTATGTACAGGCAAAGTATTGGGGACTTATGGTATTTGCTGGTAATGGTACTGGGGCTGGCAAGGTGTTTGTGTCTGTGCTGGCAAAGTATTGGGAATTGAGGTCTTTGCTGACAAGGTATTGGGGACTGTTGTATGTACAGGCAAAGTATTGGGGACTTATGGTATTTGCTGGTAATGGTACTGGGGCTGGCAAGGTATTTGTGACTGTGATGGCAAGGTATTGGGTGCTGGGGTCTGTGCTGACTAGGTGTTGGATACTGGAGGTTGAGCTGGCAATGTATTGAGGGCTGGGGTCTTTGCGGGAGGGGGGGGGCTGAGGTCTGTGCTAAGGACGTGTTGGCGGCTGTGGTCTGTAAAGGCAAGGTACTGGGGGACTGAAGTCTGTGCTGGGTAGGTTTTGGGGACAGGGGTCTTTGCTGGGGAGATGTTGGGGGCTAGGATCTTTGCTGGCAAGGTATTGAAGGATGTGCTAGTAAGGGATTGGTGGCTGAGGGGTGTTAAACTACTTTTGGTTATATTATTATTTTTGGTTTTAAAAACACAAATCTGACCTCTGAAACCCGTTCTAAAGTGATCATAAGGGATGTGCTTGATGAGTAATGCTACCTGATTTGCAGTCCTTCTAGCAGGCCATCCCTATTTAGGATGTTCAGTAGCTGTGAAGGCAGTAGCAAGGGTTCAGGCTGGGGCTTTACTTTAATTGCTCCCATAAGATGTACTGAACTGCCTACATCCGCAAAGGACATGGCGCAACCAGCTCAAAAAAAAAAATAACAAGGCCAGTCACCACTGAAGCCTGCCCATCAGACACAGGCTTCACTTTTGTGTGTAGGTCTGCTTTAAGGCATGTTAACGCATGTGCATCCTCCAATAAATACATTATTACCGATTTAAAGGTATACTAACAGCCAAAATATTTACATTTGTCTCTAATGTAAAAGTTTTGTCCAGATTTTTCTCCAGTGAACTATTTTTTACATAATTTCCTATGCATGGTTGACAACACTCACAGCAGCCTCAACTTTCATTGTCGCCATGCTTTGACATAACCCTGCTGGAATACACAAAAGAAAATAGCATCTTCTGCAGTAGAAGACATGCCCTCCCCATTTTAAAGTGTCTGGACTGTGGGTGTGAGCTTTGTAATGTTTGTGTTTATTTTGTGCATTTGGGTTCTCTTTTAAAGCAGACCCAAACCTTTGATTATTGCTCTGTGCCAGGTAAGGGTCCCTTAACCCACCTACTCCTTCTGCCTCTAGGCCCCAAACTGGTGCTTTATACCCCTGGGAACCAAGAAAGCAGCTGTTTTCCTGTCTTTCTTCTGGATGGGTGTCTCTCTAATGCAGAGCTCACTGATAGCAAGAGCAGGCAAGTCAGAACATCCAGATTTTGCGCGAGTCCCCTTTTTTTACCGCCTCTCGCCCCCAACCAATGTAACATAAAATGACCCCCCTTAACTCTGGGAACAGTAAGTAATGATGAGCGTTCTACAGCATTGGAGCATAGATCATCCACTAATGCTAGGAGGAGGCTTATGATTTGTTCTTTTTCTGTTTTAGTAGAGGGGGGTGTATAAGGGTAGAACTGCTGTATACAGACATCAACCTAAAAACTGGCCTCCAGGATTAACACCTCTGTATAAAGAGGTGGGTTAGGTCCATTTTAGGCCTGTGTGGACCAGAACCTTTCCTGGTAAAGAGTTGAATGGAGGAAGGGGGTTTAGCTGTGCATTAAATACACAATATGCCTCCACGTGCATGTGACATATTTACGTTAATGCACTTGTTTAGCAGATTAGTATATACTTTAGATTGAGTGCCATTTTCCCTCAAAATCACTTCATATTTTGCTGTTCCCCTTGGGCTTATGTTAAAGTCGGTGTGATGAGTATTTGTGGTGTTGCCTGGCAACTGCTAAGGTCATTATTTATGGATACAACCAGAGAGCGTTTGGCAATAGCTTTGTCCGCTCTCTGTCTCCTGAAAGAACAATGCCTCCAGGAAAATAAAGCTCCCCCATTCTTCTTTGCGAGGCATGCTAATGGAAGCCTAACCCAGCTGATAATAAATTGATATGTGCTTCTGCTGAAGCACCACACAAGCTTTAGTCAGGATGGAATTCAAAATGGACCCAAACCCCACCTGGCAACTCTACATTAGGGAGAGTCCTGGTCTGCAGGACCCCTGACCCCACACACTCCTCTTCCCTACTCTTCCCTACATTATTTACTTAACCTTTTCTTTGCCCTGCATCTGGCAGGGGGGGGGGGGGGCAGAAACAGAGGCACACAATAATAGCAGGTGCAGCAATCTCCACTTGGCTAGAGCAGGGGCTCATTGGCAGCTGAAAAGGGAGATTTAAACAGGTTTAGGTTCCCTGAAGATCCAACTCCTTGCAACACTTTAAATTGTGGCCATTATACTCACTCTTCTCAGTTCAGTTCCACACTTTTTATCATGGCTGAAGGGCAATATGGTATACATGGGAAGGCCTCTCCTAAATTAAATCTATACCTGTATCATGCACATACTGCAGGTCCGTTAACATCTTCCTCCTCTTTTGTGACAGGGCTGTGGATATTTTTATTACCCACACTTCTGTGCCTCTAACCAGCAGAGAATATAACACTTTTATTAGCTGAGTGGCCTTTACATTATATGCTACACTAGCTGATAGAAGGTTGCTACATGCTTAAAGGCAGAATAGTGTATTCTATGAAAATATCCCCAGTGTCGCAGAAAAGAAAAAAGATTATAATTGTCCTTTAAGTGGACCAGGGCCACCAAATTCCCTCCCCCTGGGGTATCCAGATTCGGGATGACCTGCTGTGTGAAACTCTCCCCTGAGTCCCCTGTAAAATCTACCTTCTCCCTGATCCAATGGTGCATACTTGAGCTGTGGCTGCTGTAACCTGGCGTCAGGCAGGATAGCTGGCGGGTGCAGCCAGCATGCTCTGATCCTCTTGGCTGCTTTTGGCTAGATTCGGCAATTAGACGAATTCAGCCATTTGGTGAGCTGTTTCATACATCAAGGAATCCCGAATCGGGGTGTCTGGGGGCTAAGGACAAAAACTTAGAATGGTCTAAATCCTAGTGGCCAGCTCTGAAAAATCTAAAACATTCCAGAGCTGGCCACTAGCCTGCCCCAGGGCATCCTATACCGGATGCCCCCACAGTGTGAAACCCCCGGGGGGGGGGGGGGGTGCGGTAATCTTACCTGATCCCGGAGGATCCGTAGCAATGCTCAATTTGCCGACAGCTGCATCCCCAGCTTCCCTGTAGCGGTGCACACTGCTTGCACCCAGTCATCCAGACAGGCCAGGTACATAGGAATGCACAATTTACAGGGGAGAAGGGGGTGCGACTGCAGTAATCTTACCTGATACCCGAGGCTCCCTCAATGCTGTCTTCGCTGACGCCTGCATCCCCAGCTTTCCTGTAGCTGTGCATGCTGCCTGCACCCAGTCATTCAGATAGGCCAGGCACGTAGGAATGCACACTCTACAGGGGAAAAGGGGATGCGACTACCGGTATTACCCATGCTGGTGCGCAGTTCAAATCAGTGGCTTTATGTTGTGCATTAGCCTGCACCGCATAAAGCGCTGATTGCATGTGCCATGAGGATGGTGGAAAGATGAGTGAAAGTGGGCAATCTGGGGCAATCCTACATCGGGATGCCCCCAGGCGAGAGCCAATCACCAGGATGGTCAAAATCCTGGTGATTAGTCCACTTTAAGGTCTTTTTAACACTGGATGATCATAAATTGCTCCTGATCGCCCCAAAACATGGCCCACAGGATTCTTGATTCTTTGGGTCCTTTCACAGGAGATCACTATCACACTCATGCCCAAAATGCTGTACATATAGCGTTTTACCTGCAATGGCATTTGCGATCGTTGTAAATCACTACTGCAAGCCAGTAAATCGCTGGTACACAAGAGCCAGGCATCAACGATTATTGCTAACACTACACTTGGCCCCGGTGTGAAAGTAGCTTTACAGATTTGCCCAAATTAACCCATGTCTGAAACGGATACCTGACTCAGTTCTGACTCTTGGTGTTTAGTAAGGTGAGCATGGATAGCTATAGCATCTCTTGCTCGCCTTGTCGACCCCCTTCAACTTCTATGAGAGCATGGGCATGCTAGCCTATTCATTACAGAAGCCACGTCCAGAGCCTGCTCTGCTCCGCTCCACAGACAGTGCAGTCACCAGCATCTACTGCATGTGCTTGTAAGGGTGACTGGATAGGCCGGATGCAGCTGCTATTGCTAGGAGACGAGGGGGATGCTAGCAGGTACACCATTTTTCTCAGAAATATATCTCTCTGTTAAGCACAGGCTGCTGCTGGTATAGCCCCCCCCATGCTCATGTGTAAGCAGGGCTCTCGGGTGTGTAGTATGCCGCTCCCATGCAGTCCAGGAGTGCAGAATCTGCAATTAAATTCCACATCTGCATGGGACTAAGCCCTCACAAACCGCCTATTCCACTTTTGGGGTTAGGGGAGCAATTTACAATCTCCATAAAAGATGCACACTTTTTTAAAATGTTTCCAGTACTCCAGCAAAATAACATTTACATCCCAAAATGCCCATGTGCTATCACCCCCGTTGTTCACCCTTTAGTTTTTGGCTAAGTATTTTATATTTAAATATAATATAATATATTATGTATTTAATAATATTATATTATATATAATAGATTGATGGATTCATTTTTTGTTGGGATCCCTGTAAATTGTATTTTTGCCTCTGCCAGAAAAACCTTAATTGAGGCACAAACCTAAAAGAGAGCAAGCGTTTCTTGCAGTCCGTTTTGTGTAGCATTTTGAGTACCATATATGTCCATGTGTTTAATACAATATCTAATCTTCATATTTTCTGTAAAGAGTTTGTTGGCCACAAATGGGGAAAACGCTGCACCACAATCTACATTGTTAACAAGATGATTCTTTACAGATAATTACGAAGACACACGTCTTCAGTTCCCCTTCAGGGAGACAGGGAGCACTCGAGCAGGAAATTGGTACCTTTCAATCCTTGGGCTGAACTTTGCTTCCTTTCTTTAATTTCATTTGATCATTTAACTTGTTGGATTTCTGACAAATGTGCTATATGCCCCTAGCATCAACGCCAGCTAATGTTCTTTTTTTATAGATCTTTGTCTATATTTTCTTCTTGGCTTTGAATAAATAAATTGCCGCTAGCCATTAGACGCCTAGCCATCACTTTTCAGAAAAACGGACACAAAGTTATTCGCTTTTTGAAAATAAATATTCTAATTGATATATAATAGTCAAGCTCGAGGCTTGGCTTTCCAAAGTTTGTTCGTGTAACATTTGTTCTATGTGTGTTTTGGTATTTTATGTGATGCTATTTGCTGGTCGCTGACTGATATGAGTAGATGATGCACAGGATGCGGATATCCCTTTTAATCTGCTACTAATGTAGAAATTGATACTCAAAGTGTCTCCATCACTGAACACATTATTATAGTTTGCTATTCTAGTGCACACATCCGAAGAGAGTAGAAAGTTAGTTATATGTGTGGAATGCCGATTTATCTCCTCATTGAGTTTACTCTAGTAAGAATGTTAAAGTTGAACTTTAGTCTTAAGGTGACCCCCCCTCCCCCCCTCCTGCCCTGCCACCTTACCCTGGCGCTGAGTTACGAAGAAAGCAAAAGACCTTATCCAGGTGCTCTCGCATCTTGCTTGAAAGCACAGAGCGGCATCCCCCGGCTCCGTGCGCACTCCCTTCCGCCCATTCAAATGTATGGGCAATGGGAGCACATGCGTACCCGGGGGGGATGCGGCTTTGTGCTTTCTCTGTGGTGGCTGCACATAGGTGGGAGCGGGGCTGGCCTGAGAAGGAAATGTTTTTTTTTTTTCTAACCCCCCCCCCCCCATCCTGCCTCTGTGCCAAGCTAGGGTGGCAGGGCAGGTGGGGGAGGGGATTTCCTTGACTAAACTTCTGCTTTAAAGAGGACCATGTACCTAGTGAGCCACTTTAAAGTGGACCAACACCCAGGCTGATCGGCTGATCAGATCCCTCCCCGCAGGGCATCCGAAATCGGGATGCCCCGCTGTGTGAAACCCCCCAGGACGCCCCATTCACCTTACCTTATTCCCGTTCAAACGGCGCATGCTGGCCATGTGTGAATGTTAGAGGGAAGCGCGAGATGCAGCCGCCAGCGTGCTCGGAGCCGCTGTGGTTGTCCGTCCCTTGTACGTGCATACAACAGCGGCTCTGAGCGCGCTGATTGGACGAGCGCATGCGCCATAGGAGCGGGGTGAGCTGAATATTTTCTGCATTCTGGGGGTTTTCACGCAGTGGGGCACCTCCGATCGGACCAAAGCCCAGGATAGTGAAAATCCTGGGTGTTGGTCCACTTTAAATAGACAAAGTCAGGGTAGGCGATTGTCATAAAAACTCCTTTAAAGTAAACCAACACGTATTGTCTCTATTTAAAGGGACGTTCCTGACAAAAGCATGCTTTATATGTCCTAACAAGTGAACTCTCTTCCTTGTGCGGTAGCTCTTCTGCTCGGATAAGTCATCAGCTTCACATGTATGTATGGAGGACTGTGAATTCATACAGGCTGATTGAGTCAGCAGAACGGCTCATGTTCAATAGGGTTTATCAAGGAAAGGAAAGTGCTGTTGATTAAAAGATGTAGCCTCTGGCAACCAGCATGGGGCCTACTGTAAGCATGCTAGATTAATCCTTTGCCTGAAATCTCCCTTTAATCTGTATAGGTGCAGTCGAATGCTGGCAGCCCTACACTTCATACCAGAGATGCTAGAACCCCCAGCCCAAAATTTCCATCCGATCTTGTTTCTGTTTCTGACAGCTGCCAGATCAGGTCCCCACATTACCGCTGGCATCCAACGTAATTGATGGTCGCATGGGGCTGTGATGCAAGATTTAATAGTTTGTCTTATGTACATGATGACACATTGGTTTAATCCTACCTAGCCAGTTAATCAATCAGGTCTTGTGTCAGGTTTATTCCATATCTAGACCCATAGGTTTAGTTAGAAGCGCCAACTCAGGGAAGGGGTCTGGCCCAAAGGGGCACTAAACTAAACTAACCTAACATACCCCCACCTGCCATCCATTGTATGCTTGAGGAATGCCTTTATCCCAGCCATCCTGTTTTCCACAGATAGGTTAGGGCCACTGGTAGTGTGCCGGGCCATACACAAAACCCATTATCCCCCCCCCCATATTAGGCTCAGTCATGGGGAGGGGGCACTGCCTGCTACTAAGGAAGAAGCACAGCATGGCACATACTGGTATGGTATGGCAGTAGCAACATAAAATGGGTCCGAAGGGGACAACATTTATTTTCTTCCTGCACTGAGAGCTATTCCACAATCCCTGCCTGGTATCTATCTATCATACTTGGATTTTGTAGGAAACCTTAAATGCTTTGGAAATCATGTGCACTAACTGTCACAGGGAAAGAACAAAATGTGACTTCTGGACCTAAGCAAGATCTGCTGTCACTTTGACGTTTCTTTTTTTTATGGGGCTCTTTTCAGGAACAAAATGTATCTGTCATGTGAAAGTCTGCGCTGGGTGTAATATCAGGTGGCAGCAGGAAGAGGTGCACTCTTATATCTATACAATAACACCAATCAGCAGGCCATTGCTTTCATTTTTATTTTAATTTGCAGGGCTCTTATTTGAGGAATATCTATAAAGCGGCACTGTGGTTTAGAAGATTGCAGTTAAGAAATGTAAGATGCCTGTTTTTAAAGACAAAATTTCCATGTCTGTGTTGAATTTATCTTTTACAGCAACCACAACTTGAACGGAAAGACAGCCAAAACAGCTCCCAGCACAGCGTATCAAGTCACCACAGTGGGCACACAGCCTCCCCTCTGCGTAGTGCCCCTATTGCTCCAGACTACCCACCAAGCGAGGCACCATTGGTTGACCAAGTTGAAGGCTCAGGACAGAAAAAGCCTGATCCGTTTAAAATCTGGGCCCAGTCCAGGAGCATGTATGAAAGCAGACGTGAGTATCCTCTTTTGCGCAGTTATTTCATTATACTTTCTGATTCTTATATTCCTAGTATGTCACACACCCCACTTCCAAATATTCATGACACTTGGGAACCCGGCCTGTAGAGGACGATCTTGCAGAGATGACATGGAAAAAGGAGCCCCTCCTGGTCCATAAGTACTGGGTTCCTCCCACTATTCCTCAGTCTTTTTCGTCTGCTGCAGTCGGCGAAGCATTCAGAAGATGACTCTCCTTCAAGCTGCAGGTAGCCGGGTTTGCTCCCGGACCCTTTTTTTCTATTTCTGTCTGATACTCTTTAAACCTGTTTGGTTATATTGTATGCCTCCCAGACCTGGCTGTATGGTTCAGGCAAAGGTAGATACATACACCTTCTGGTGTATACAGGAGTTTTACTCCTCCGTGAGACCCAAATGTGGGTAGGCGGTTTCCGGGTTGGTGTTCTCGGCATGGGATGCCCCTGTCCCTTTATAATCCCCTTGTGCCTTTATGGGTGCATTTCTATCCTCTCCCCTTTAGTTCCCCTTTACCCTGCTGGGGTAAAAAGGAGGGGGGGGGGCATTATCTGGGCTTATTGTCACCATGCACACAAATAATAAAAAAAATATATATATAAATATATATATAAAAGATATATATATATATATATATATATATAAAATAAATATTTTTTACATATATATTATTATGTATGTTTACTATACTATTTAATAGGATATGTTTTATTTAGATTTTCCTATTTCTGTCTAGGCAGCATTCTTTTGCTTACCTTTTAAAGCTCTTTGTTTTCTGGCTATGTTCAGATTTGAATTTCCCTCCATTCTTGGTCATGTGATTCTGGGGGTGGGCGGGGCTTAGGCACACAGCAATCATTTCATTCTCAAGAGCACCTGGGTGCTCTCTTTGTCTGCCTGGCTCCTGTTGCTCCCCTCATTGTGCTTGCTTTGGCAGCACATATACTAAGATTGGAACAATACAGAGAGGATTAGCATGGCCCCTGCGCAAGGATGACACGCAAATTCGTGAAGCGTTCCATATTTAAAGGTGCTGTGAGTACCCCTCAGCTTGCTGAAGGCAGTTTCTGCCATTTTTTTCATGCTTTGTCATTTATTGTATTGTGTGCATTGGTGACTGTTTGTTTGTTTTCCTTGTAGGTGGAAACTCTTTATTTTAAAGGGGTTTCTCCTGGTCTTTAGCCCTTAAAGCCTTATTTGGGGGTCCATTTGTGTTAATATCCTCCCACTTGGGACTATTTAAAGGGGCATCCCGGGTAGGAATTGCGTAAATCCCATATATACTTGGCAACTATAATCAATTATAGTATAATACTAAACACCATATGGAGGCATCTCAGGACAACGGGCATGCAGTTCCCTCTGCACAGACTCGGCAATGTTTTGGATGTGGGGCATCCCTTGTTGGGGATAACGCAATTCTTTGCATCCCTTGTGCTCAATTAACTATTTTGCAGCATCGGCGTCTGCGGCTTCTGCCTTATCTCCTACTCCGCCATGTCTTGTCCGTACCCCCAGTGATATTGTCATGGGTGGTGAGTCGCATTCTGATTTATGTGCCAGATTGGCTCATCTTGAAAAATTAATGTCTAGCTCTGTGGCCAAGAAGGCCTCAGCTAAAAGGAAACATTTGACTCAGGCCGTTCCGGTAAGTGAGTTGGATATTGTGAAATGCTTTATTGGTCTGATCCTTCTCAGTTAGAAGAAGGAGAATTATATGAGGATTCAGATGTTTCTGATGAACAGCAATTTGTTGGTACTGTGATTGAGCAGGCTTGAAGCTAGTGTTGTGGATACCCCTAAGGCTCTTGCTCAGTTATTTGAGGTTTTGGTTATCACTCCTCCTGAAGTAGTCCCTCCTCAAAAAGGGGAATTATTTGGAGTCTCTAAACCTCGTTTAGAATTTCCAAATCAAAAGCATTTTGATGAAATTATTCTTAAAGAATGGGAGAAGCCTGCGCGGCTTCCTGGCATTCCCTTGGGCTGGGAAAAGAAATATCCCTTCCCAGCTGATACTGTTAAGCATTGGTCATCACCACCTGTGGTGGATGCCCCTGTGCTTTATTTATCCAATTCTTCTGTGTTGCATTCTCCTGACTCCACTACACTTAAAGATGGAGAGGATAAGCGTATTGATCAAATGGCGTGCCACGATTTTTCCAGTGTGGGCTCGGCCTTACTGCCTGTTGGTGCTTCTGCACTCATGACAGTAGCTATTAGGTCTGTTGATAGAGACCTAATGAATAACTCAGGGCTTGATCCGGCCTCTGATGAGTACGCCGCTCTTAAGCGTTGTGAGATGTTTGCATCTTTTGTACTTTCTGCCTTAGATGATATTCTGCTCATGTGCAGCAGAACCTCTGCCTTGTTAATCGCCATTCGGCGGTCAGTATGGTTACGGCAGTGGGCAGCTGATATTGTAGCCAAGAAATCGCTTACAGCGCTCCCTTTTGTGGGATTGCGCCTCTTTGGAGAAAAATTGGATTCTGTCACTAAAGGAGGTAAATTACCTCAGCGTAAGAAACAACGTCGTTCCTTTCGTGGAGTGGCCTCTTTTAACCCTTCCTTTCGGGGGTCTAGATCCGGTAGAGGATTAGCCTTTTCAGCCCCTAGAGGGAATGCATGGAATAGAGGAAAGGGACGTGGCCGTCCAAGTCAGAATTGGGGGTCCAAAACCAAATCTGCCACTAAGCCTGCTCAACAATGAGGGGACGCCCTCACCCTTACAGATGGGGGGACGGCTGCGGTTCTTCTTCCAGGTCTGGGGTCAGGAGGTATCAGACAATTGGGTTCTGGAAGTAGTCTCTTCCGGTTACTAACTGGAATTCGAGTCCCGGCCTCCTCCCAGATTTTTCATGTCCCGGATGCCGTCAGATCCGGCAATTGCGCAGGGACTGCGGGCAGCAATAGCGAATCTGTTAAACATGGCTGTCATCTGCCTAGTGCCTCCAGCGGAAAGGGGTTTGGGGTTTTTACTCCAACCTATTCACGGTACCCAAAAAGGATGGCTCTGTCGGCCTATCCTAGACCTAAGGAGACTCAATCTATTTATCCGTTTCAGAAAATTCCGCATGGAGTCTCTGCGATCAACGATCGATGCTCTCCGTCAGGGGGGCTTCATGACATCCATAGACATCAAGGATGTTTATTTGCACGTTCCTATTTTTCCGGGTCACCAGAGATTTCTCAGGTTCTCGATAAAAGACCAGCATTATCAATTTGTGGCCCTGCCATTCGGCCTTACCTCGGCCCCAAGAGTCCTGACCAAGATGCTGGTGGGAGTGATGGCTATATTCAGGGTCCAGGGCATCCGCATTGTGCCTTTTCTGGACGATCTTCTTATCGCGGCCTCCTCCCTCGAACAATTAGAGTTGGACACCAGGACGGTGGTCTCTATGCTAGAGAGGTTCGGATGGGTAATAAGTTACCCCAAATCCTCTCTCTGTCCGTCCAGGGAAATTCCCTTCCTGGGCCTGATTCTGGACACATTTCAGGCCGGGGTTTTTCTTCCTTAGTCCAAAATGGTTCTGATTCAGGACTTGATTCGTCTATTCTTGTCCAACCCTCGTCAGTCTATCCGTCTAGGGATGAGGCTAGTGGGATTGATGGTAGCTGCATTCGAGGCAGTCCCGTTTGCCCAGTTTCACATAAGGACGCTTCAGCTCTTCCTCTTGGCAAAGTGGGACAGGTGCCCACTATCATTGAATCAGACTTGTCTATTGTCTCCCCGCGTTTTGCAGTCCCTTCAGTGGTGGTTAATATCGCTCAACCTCCAGAAGGGCAAGTCATTTCTGACTCCGTGTTGGGAACTGGTTACCACGGATGCCAGTCTGGTGGGCTGGGGGGGGCTTCTGGAAGAAGCATCAGTTCCAAGGATTGTGGGGGCCTCAGGAGGCTCATTCTCCAATCAATGTATTAGAGCTTCGGGCCATACGTCTTGTTCTACTTCGACTGACCCATTTCTTACAGGGTCTGCCAGTTCAGATTCGGTGAGACAAACGAACAGCTGTTGCATACATCAATCACCAGGGAGGGACTCGCAGTTGGGGTGCCCTCCGGGAAGTGTCTCTGATCCTTCAGTGGGCAGAGATCAATGTTCCCTGCATATCAGCAGTTTACATTCCGGGGATAGAGAATGTGGAGGCAGACTCCCTGAGCAGGGGATGTTCTCACCAGGGAGAATGGTCTCTCAATCCAAGGGTCTTTCAGTTCCTCTGTCACAAGTGGGGGACTCCACAGTTGGACCTGTTTGCTTCTCGCCACAATCACAAGCTCGAGCTTTTGTGTCTCTATCCCAGGATCCTCTGGCAGTGGCAGCAGATGCCATGTCTCTGGCTTGGAAGGATCTGGGGTTCCTATATCTGTTTCCCCCATTCTCCATGATCAGCAAGGTGGTGCACAAGTTAGCACTGGAGGAGGCGCCAGCAATTCTGGTGGCGCCAAGGTGGCCAAGACGTCGGTGGTACGCAGACGTTGTAAGGCTGGCAGTGGATCGTTTCCATCTGCCTCTTCTTTCAGATCTCATCACTCACGGTCAACTTTGTTACCCCAATTTACAAACGCTGGCTTTGACGGCATGGCTGCTGAAGTCTCCATCTTGAAAAAAGAAGCTCTTTCTGATGTGGTTATTCAGACTCTTATTAGAGCTAGGAAGAAGTCTTCCTCTGTTATTTATTACAGGACTTGGAGGTCCTATATTGATTGGTGTGAATCCAGGGCTTTGCCCTGTAGAGTATTTTCTATTCCTAGAATTATGGGATATCTGCAACGAGGTCTGGATATGGGATTCCAGATTAGTATTTTGAAAGGGCAAGTCTCTGCCTTGGCTATTTTCTTTCAAAGGTCGTTTGCTCTTCATCCTTTGGTTAAGACTTTTTTCCAAGGAGTCGCACATGTGCGGCCTCCCAGAAGCCTATACTTCCTGTTTGGGACCTTAACCTAGTGCTTTCAGCTATGCAGGCCGCTCCCTTTGAGCCCTTGCAGGATATTCCTCTTCCTATTCTTACTCAAAAGGTTGCCTTTTTGGTTGCTATTACTTCTGTCCGCCGAGTTTCTGAACTGGCGGCTTTGTCTATTCTAGCCCCTTATTTTGAGAGGCATCAAGATAAGGTTGTTTTCCGTTTTAAACCGGATTTCCTTCCTAAGGTGGTGTCTGCTTTCCACCTAAATCAGGATATGGTTCTTCCTTCCTTGTGTCCTAAAACTAGTAATGACAAGGAAAGGGTCTTACATTCTTTGGATGTAGTTCGTTGTGTTAAGTATTATTTAGTTACTACTTCGGCCTTCCGCAAGACGGATGCCTTTTTTGTTGTGCCTTCTGGGCCCAAGAAGGGTTTTGCTCCTGCCAAATCTTCCCATAGTAAGTGGATACGTCAGGCCATCATTGGGGCCTATATGGCTAAGGGGAAGATTGCCCCTTTTCGTGTCACCACTCATTCTACTCGTGCTATTGGAGCTTCCTGGGCTTTTCAGCACCAGGCTTCTGTTGAACAGGTTTGCAAGGCTGCGACTTGGCCTTCTGTGCATACTTTTTTAAAGTTTTACAAGGTTGATGTGCGGGCCTCAGCGGATGCTGCTTTTGGCCGCAAAATTCTGCAAGCTGCAGTAATTTAAGTTATGCATTATTCCTTGGGGATCCCCACCCATTATAGACACTGCTATTGGATGTCCCAAGTGTCATGAATATTTAGAAGTGGGGTGTGTGACATACTAGGAATAATACCATTTTGTGAGTACTCACCTGTAAAATGGTTATTACGAGTATGTCACACACCCCACTTTCCCCGCCCTTTTTTGTTCTAAGGGATCCTTTATATGGTGATTATTATTTTCAAACTATTTTTCAATCATCGAGTATAATTTGCTCTTCCTGGTTCTTCACTGCTTTTTAAAAAGACTGAGGAATAGTGGGAGGAACCCAGTACTTATGGACCATGAGGGGCTCCTTTTTCCATGTCATCTCTGCAAGATCGCCCTCTACAGGCCGGGTTCCCAAGTGTCATGAATATTTGGAAGTGGGGTGTGTGACATACTCGTAATAACCATTTTACAGGGGAGTACTCACAAAATGGTATTTTTGTAACAAATGGCAAATTTTTGCTTTTTAACCTTAAAGGGATATCATGTAGCACCCATGAAAATTGACCGGTCAAAATGTATAATTTGTCAGCTTACCTGATACAGAGTCAGTCCCATGCTGTCTATTTGCTTTGTTCATAAAAAGTAAGGGTAATTTCTTCTTCCTCTGCATCCATTCCCCCCCCCCCCCCCACACTCAGAACCACCAATTTAGTCCTGAGACTTGTGTCCCCCCTGTCCCTTTTTTTCTCATTTGTCCCTCTTTGAGGGTTAACGTGCAGACCTGCATCAATAAATTATTCCTTTACCCATTCAAAGTGTTAAGATGTAACAGTTACAACAATATAATCTCCTATCCATCCCTTAATGAGGGGTGTGGCTTAATTTAACAATTGCCCCTCTTTCCCACCCTGAAAAGTTAGAAGGTATGGGTTGACACCCCCTCTGTTAGTGATAAATAGACTAAAATGCAGCTCACACCCAATGCAATGCACACAGTGTGCTTGTATGACTCGGCACTGCCACAACATCACAGAGGATATAAGAAACACAAGGTATAAATTAAATTTAACATCTTGCCAGCAATATAGCTTAATTTTTAAAAAGGAAAATATGAGATACTTGCCATGCGTAGAATGCTACTAGAATAGGGGAATACTTTTGAGTGTCTGGACAATCACTTTGCCTTACCTTCCAATCTGCATGTACCAGCCCAAGTAGTCCTGCAGGTTGTTACCCTCCACATTCAGTACTGTCTGTTTTGGTACTTGACCGACCTTGCTATGCATCCTTGCTGCCAGTCACATAGGAACAGGCTACCTCTTTGAATGTGCTTAGTCCCTGCGTAGGGAGTATGGAAGTCGGCAATTCTAAAACCAGGGACATCCAGGACTTTGTGGGATTGCACCTTTTGGCTGGGAAGTGTTATTAATTTTTAGCCCTGATTGCCTTTCCTCCCCCCCCCCCCCCCCATTTGAAAGTGCTGTATCTGTAGACCTACAAATCTTAAGCACTGACCCATAATAAGTTTTAGTTTGGTGTCTGTCATTTCTGAAACACCATTCACAGCTAAGTGACTAAAACCTACGATGGGACAGGTCTTTGTGTGTTTTTAAATAAGGCACTTCGTTCACAAGCTGTGTGAGCAGACACACTGGTCAGACCCATCACTTTCTGTTAATTTTTCCAGACTTCAAGTGGGGAGGAGATAGTAGATTGGTCAAACCTTTGTTTTCTTTACTCTATCATATAATATAATTTAATTTCATGAGTGTTTAATGATAGTTGTCCTTTGATGCAACTTTCCACCTGTAGAGTTGCTTACCAGCACCAGTGATTTGGCCTTGATCCCTTTGCGAATAAGGTGAGCTAGCGATTGGGCTCTCATTTTTTCTTTATATGCTGAGCCTCACTGTTGCAATGCCTGGCTTTAAAATGTCACCAAAATACAGATTCTCCCCTAACTAAATGCATTTGTTGAAGTGGTGCAGCCAGCTTAAGATACTCGCTTATTGAATGCAAATTTGCCTTGAAGCTGACGTTTTTCCTCCTCAGCGAGCGCTGCAGTGAAATCCCACAACGACAAACTGATTGATGCAAATTTCTTTTAGAAATGATTGCACACATCAGCATGTATGCAACCTTGACATAACCATTAAGCATCCACCATATTTTCCCAGATAGGAAGCCAGTGGAGCCGGCTTGTCGGGTTTATTTATCGTGAACCCGTATGAAATGTTTGCTGCTCCCATAAAGTGATTGTCAGGCTCCCATATTTGGCAAACAAACTGCTGACCTTCACCATTTTCAGAGTGGTTGAAATATATTCATCTACTGGATGATGAGCAGAAATGCGAATCTCAGCTGTTGATCACCCAGCTATGCCTAAACATTCATATTCATATATAGCAAATCAACTATAGAGACTTGAGTTACCTAACAATTAGAGTTACAAAAATGACTCATGTCCAGTCAAGTTCAACTTCTTTAAACCGCCATTACAATTTGTAGCCAATTATACCTGAAAAAAAGCCCTTCCAGATTCTCGAGGGTAAAGCAGATTTCAGGACAGAATGATTCCCAGAATATTGTAAAAGAATAGAATTTGGACGTCTTTGCCTTGTGAATTCCATTTGAATCCTGCCCTGACTACTTCACTGGGGTTTTGGAAATCTGTGTTAATTCTGGTGAGGACTATGCAAGAGATTCAGAATGTCTATTCTATTGACCAAATACATTGTCTTTTTCATTTGATTTATCTTCCTCCCTGTCGTTAATATTGCTGTTGACCTTGTTTTAAAAAAACTTTTTAAAAAACTCACAAAAGTAAACTACATATAGAAGACCTTAAATACGTACTAATAACAATGACATGACTGGGCAATGTCTTGCATTTAAAAAGTCTGTCATGGAAAAACTAACATTACATTTTATAATGTAAAGAGACGTTTTATATTATGGTAGAAAGCAACCCATTCAATGGTTATTGATGTTCAGCTTAGCTTTATGGGTATTTAATCTTTATTCAGGTAAATTGCCAGCCAGTTAAGCCAAAGAGTCACAAGATCTTCATTAACTGCATTATTGACTGGCTACCTACTTGCAATTTTCATTTGTTTTTAGCGTTCACCGTCTTGGTAATGCAAATTTTGTGTTTCCTAACTAGCCATAAGTAATAGGATCATACTTATATTTAGCTGATACTTGTTTTATTTATGTCTATTTTAACACGCTAACCTGGGGCATCCCAGTTTCTACTCCTTGGAAAGCCAAAACCGGTCATGAAGCAGTTTATGCTGGGGGCAGGAAATATCTAGGGCCACATTCAGCACTTCAGTAAAGCATGTCTCCTATTGGATGAGCTGCGGATTCCACATGTGTGTAGCTATTTACTGTCCCCCAATGGAGGCAGTTCTGCTAGGGAAAAGTCAGTAAATCTCTAATGCATCACTCACTGATGAGGTGAGGGGGTAGATTAGGTTTGTTTAGTGTCCTTGTGAACCAGGGAGAGTGTAGGTCAGCTTTAAAGGATAACCGTCACCAACAATTAAATTTCCTGCAGAATATAACCCTAAATGATACTGTCCGATCCCTTTCTCACTGTGTAGTAAAATTATAAAAAAATCTTGTCTGAAAGCATCATCAGGTATAGTCTAATACACGTACCCCTGGTGCCAGGGACGGCTCTAGGGTTTTGTGGGCCCTTGGGCGACAGGGTCTCAGTAGGCCCCTTCTCCAGTCTCATGACAGGGTATACCCTGCACTGTCCACAGTTCTACTGTGACTGCCGCACAGACTGTGCACAGAGCGTCCTGCTCTGTGTGCGTGCTAGCCCATCTATTCAAGTGTATAGGTGGGTGGGGGCATGCACAGAGTGGGGTGGGGGAGCTGATCTGTGCATCCGAACCAAGATGGCTGCACCCATTCATCAAATGGCTCTCAGACACACACACACACACACACACACACACACACACACACACACACACACACACACACATACACAGACACATAGACACACATACACAGACAGACACACATATAGACACACATACAGACATCCCTACCTTAGCAGTACTGCACACTTCCTCCTCACAGCTCCGGAGACACTGGCAGCAGAATGATGATGCATTTGGGGGGCGGAGCCTGCTCAATCAGGAAGCCACTGCTCTCTGCCTGTGCGGACCCAGCGACCGCACAAACAGCCTGGCTTTCCCTTTCTACAGCCCTGCCATCTAACTGGTGCCTCCGGACAACACAGCGCCCAGGTCGGTGCAACGCCCCTGTGCTCAGGTACATTGTGCATCACTTCCCACCAGCACCAGTAGGCCCTACCCTGACGGGTGCTAGCGCCAGCCCTGACTGCTTCTATGCAAGATCAGGTGGTGATCAGGTGGTGCACAGTAAGACTGCAGTCTGATGTACACCCCAACCTAAACTGTTATCTTTACTCAAATTTGCTCCATAGATAGCAGACTGCCAAGACAGGTAATGAAATCCATGCATATTTCTATGCATTTCAGGCACTATAAATGGTCGCTTTGTGTATTTTTAACAGCTTCAGTTTGACAATCAACACGTGCCACCCAGATGGCACTTGAGATAATTAGCCAGTGAAATGTACTACCTGATAGAACCAGGGGACCCTGGTCTAGTGCTAATCCACTACCTATTGTATCAAAAAATTGATGTTTTAATAGAGAAATCTGACCTTGGGCATCCCAATTTTAGCTGTGCCTCCAGATCCTTAGAAAGCCGACATCGGTCATGTAGCTCTGTATGATTGGGTGAAAGCAAACAGCTGCACACAGAGGCATGCATTTTTTGGGTGTTTGCAGCTGTTTCTTGCACCTCATTGAATGGACCTCCCCTTCATGGGCCAAGTTGTGGTTAGAACAATGGAGCATGACACCATTGCTTGGGCCTCATAACTAGGTTTGAATTATAGCGCAGGCACTTATGATAGCAATGGGGCCTCTTAAACATGTTCCTTTTTAGGTCTCTGAGCCAGTATGTTGCTGTTTTTTCTTTAAAAAATACACTGATCTGCCTATGAGAAAGCACATGAGAAAGCTGTATGCTGTGAACCCCCGTTACAATCCTGAGGGCCACCCTTGATCTGGGGAGGTGAATGTGGGAAGTTTGAAGTCTGTACATTTAAAGTAAGAGAGTGCAGTAGAAGTTGAGATGTTAGTGATTAAACCCCTTTGTACTTCGCTTCGTACCATGGATGCCCTAGTTCTGGCCCTCGTGTAAGAGGCTATGTTAGCTCAGTTTAGTGACTCTGAAGAATTAGGGCCCTCCTTAGCACGGAGTGGCCATGGGGGTTTAAAGCTTTAAAGCCCATCTCTGGGTGATTAAAAAAAAAATGACCATATACCCACCCTTGTTCGCTTAACTCACTGAAAATCTGGTTCCCAATGTTTATACATGCACCATGATCTGGATATGAAAAATAATTGCAGTTATATGCTATTGTCATTGCGGTCTTTGAAGATCTGCACATTTTCAATGGCTTAAAGACTGCACCTAATTAAATGTTAAATCTTATTTATTCCTTTGTTAGGGACCTAAAACATTAGCTGTTTACTGGTTGCATATACGGAACAAGTTTGAGTCAGATATTACATCGGTTATTGTATTCTGAACAAAAATTGAGGTCTTTAATTACGACAAACTGCGTCTCTCTTATTCCTGACAAGTATGTTGTTTGTTGAGTCATCATAGAACTATTTTCGATTTTATGACTTTGTTTACACCCTAGTATCTGGTGTGAGTCCCAACCTCACACCAGGTGTTGCTGGAGCTGAAGGAGACTGATGGAGCGATGCATGATCCAGCGATATGTGACCAGCAACCCCCAGGGCTGAAATCTGAGAAAAGTCCATGAAAGTGGCCCTTCCCTTCAACCTGTGACCAATAACTTTTACAGGGGAAAAAAACTCCTCCTTTTGTGCTCCCTCCTGGCTGACTGTTGTTGATAGAAAGCATTCTGAGTTGTCAGCCAAGTTGCGTTAGCCTTCCAATCAGTAATGTAGCTTGCTCCCTTGTGGCAGTGAAATAGGTTTTCTGTCTAGACCAGGGCCACATTCATCACTTACAGGTAGTTTCAAGCCACATTCAAGGTAGTGAGCTTGGATCCATCCCCACCATAAGATAAAACACTTGGCCTCCTCACAAGTGGTTTGCAAGTGTGTCTGGTTGCCTGTCTCTGCAACTTCCAGCTCCACACCAAGCACCACACACCCTTTCCCAACTACTGTCACATTACACTTCAGAGTAAGTCTATGAACTGCTCAAGCTACAGAGCCAGTTAAGCAATCCTCTGCACCAGGTTGACTCGCTCACTCTATACAGTTCTTGAGTCGCACACCTAGAGTTTGCAAGCCACATGTGACTCCCAAGCCATAGGTTGAGGGCCACTGCTCTAGAGGAAATTTGAAAGATAAGTAAGTGTAGTTTAGGGGACATAGAGTTCTATATTTAGTCATTCTAAAATCCGGAAATACAAGTGAAACTGCGTTTCAATTTTAATTGACTAACGGACTTGTCAAAATGATTCCACTTACTGAGAACCCATTATTGTATAAGCTTTTCCACATTGGGCTGCCCTTCCTTTCTACTCTAAAGTGTTCTGCCCCATACCACTCTATTGGGATTTCCCTGACAATTGTAATAGAGGAGAAGACAATACAGGCTTCTATCTACTTGCTGAATTCTGTGGGTAGCAGACCACTAGGAGTTTTCCCAATACTTAACTCTGGCGTCTATAGTAATGGCTCTAGCTCACAAGTCAATGGCCTAACCACAAGGAGTAACTTCCCTCCTAACTATATTGATTTTTTTCCTTTCAGGAAAAGTACCAATATTACTTTCCCTTCCTAAGTTAATGTTATTGACCTGCACAGATAACTGTTTAAGTCAATAGCAAGCACAGATGCAAGGGATCAGATGCATCTTTCCAGTAATACTCTGCTGGGCGGAAGGAAGATATCCGCTCTGTTAAAGGAAGCCTGCTGTGACAGGCCAATTGTTCAAAAACCTAAGGTCCCAGCATGCTGTTTCACAAATCATGCTGAAAGGCTTGGCTTTTAAAATACGTGCTGAAAGGTTGTGTACGGGGACTTTCTGCCATAGCCTACCTGATGCTGCAGTTTCACGCTGATGCTGCAGTACAGGCATCATGCTTTTTGTCCACCTCCTTATTTTGTAACTGGTATCATAGCTACGCCTTTTGCACGAAATAAAAACTGTGGTCATACAATGCGCAGCAACTATATTCTGTCTTCTAATTATAATTCCTATTGATTTTAAAATCCAAAGACAAGAAACTATAAAAGGGACAGTTGAGCAGTTAGTTTCAGTGACTTTTTTTAAAGTGTGCATCCATTTAGAAGCCTCTAAATCGGAGCTTCTTCATCCCACTGTGGTCACAAGAAAGAAACCTCCAGCCACCCCTGGGTATCCCTATTTGGGACCCATGAATGACATATAGGCATATGTACCTATCTGGCAGCAAACCGTAGAGCCAGCAGCTTTATGGGACATGCAGGTAGCTCCAAAGTGCAGAGCTGGTGGCTTTTCAAAAAGTGAATGATGCAGCAGCTCTGAGGGGAAATTAGAACGAAAGACTGTTTTAAAGGGTTTGTTCAGGCTTTAAAAAAAGTAGAATCCCCTTTACCCATCCTTCTCTGGTCAAAAAGAAACTAGATCCTGAAACCACGTCTCTTTGGGCACAGACCTGTCACCAGCAACGTAGGGGATGATCGTCCGTCTCCACATCACAGTGACTTTAGCATATCCACTCTGTGCACTGCAATGGAGGAAGCATGTTAAGACTTAACATGACCTCTAGGTTGCCATGAATAGAATGAGCGTTCTTCAGACACTGATGCAAGCGTAGCCATTCGTCCCCTTATTTTGCCAGACAGTGGGGCTCAATCTCAGAACCCCTGGTAAATGTTCTGTAACCAGAGAGGGATACAAGGCAGATAGGACATTTTTATTTGAAAAACCTGGTCAGAACCTTTGAATCTTTGTAGAAATGCCTTAAATTAGGCAGTATTACCCACACCCTACTTGCTCAAGAGGCACACATGACTGCCAGTGACCAATGAGGATCACTGTCCTTACTCAGCACTGTACATGGTGCCATTTATGTACTGTTGGCAAACATCATTGGTCGCTTGCCATCAATATGTAGCTACCACACTGGGGGAGTAGAGCTTGTGCATGGCTTAATGAGTATAATTGTCCAGTTTGGACATTTCAAAAGACCCTTTTTTATTACACATTGTCGTGTAAAGAATTGTACAGTAAACAAGTACTCCTTTTAGTGTCCTTGTTTTTAAGGTCTTCTGATGCTTATCAATAAAGTCATGGGAGAGATTGATAGTCATATTCCAACAATTATGACGGATGATGAACATTTATCACTGGAAACATGTTTAATTCCACTTTTGTAGGTTTCATTGGTTTCTCTATTCACAAATCAATGAGGCAACTATTACTTCAACATCAATTACTAGTAACGGAGCAACCACAATACTGAAAGCAAAGTCCCCATTTGCAGGTCTGCAGCTTATAATTTACTTGTTAAACAAATTTATGTTGGTTGGTTAGCCAATGAGGCCATTTTAAGCAACCCTCCGTGAGTTGCAGTAACACACAATTGTCAGAAAGGCTTGTCCTGACACACATATTTTTAGATATTTTCAGAAGCTGTCTTGTTCTGCCTATTTTACACAAAAGTATGAGGAGATATGCATTTATAAAAGAAGTATCCTTATAAAGAGCTGATCAAATAGAAAGAAGTGTTACATAATATTTTTTCAAATGTCTCCTTATGCTGTTAAAGCTTCAGAGCTTCGGTCGTCTATTATTGTCATACTTTCAGGTATTATCTAAGAAAATAACTGTAGCAAACTGTGGTTAGGGTGCTCTGACCATCTGATGATAATGTTACTCCAAGCTTCTGTTGCCCTAAAAAACTGCTGGTGCAAATTCTATTTTAATTTGGGTCTATCGCAGGGATCTCCAATGTTTTCTCCTTTCATCTGGGTGGTACATATGGGTTGTCAGTCACGGAAAACTGTGATAAAAATAGACAAAATGCATGAAAAGGCACAAAATTGCATTAGTTGAAAACCATGCCTTGGGTAATGTATAGATGGCAGCAGGCTGGGTTAGGGTACACATTAATCAGTCGGCAATCTCACTATGTTCTACCTGGATCTTGTATACCCACAGTGATACGTGTACCACTAGTTGTGAAGCGTATAATTTAGATCTTTCACAGATCTGCACTAGTTTTTAAGTTTTTTTTTTTTTTATTTTTAGTAAAGATAAGCTGTAAAATACTCAGCGAGTACTTTCAGTCCCATTTTAGATTTTTTTTTTTTTACAATGAATGTCATGTGTAAGCTTTTAAACGCAAATCAAAGTATGACAGTCAATTGTCGTCATAAGAAGGCATATGAAAGGAAAAAATTTATACAGAAAACAGTTATGCCATTGTCCTTGTCAAGGTTTTCCGGTGATGCTTTTATTGATAGAAATATGGCCTACAAGGAAGTTGTAGGGATTGATGACTGATGCCCTTTATTCAACTATTTAATGTCAGATAATGAACATTTAGCACTGGATATCATGCTACTGTGCTTTTTCATGTGACCTTTCATTGAACCCTATATTCTACTACATGTAACCCTGAAAAAGAAAGGATGATGCCCATTTACCAGAATATATACTTAATGTAATTTAATAATATAATAATTCAAAGGACTTAACTATTTATTATTGCTTTTGGTAATATTTTTTTATTTAAAACGTTGTGTGTCCACCCCTCCACCCTGATACAAGTATCCCTCATTTCGATGGCAGTGAACCTAATATATAGTGTAACACAAATATGGTTGGTTAGAGACCTTTTTCTGTCAAAAAAAAAAACAAGTGTTTTTAAAGTTATGTTATGTCCAAGATTAGTATTAAAATAGACCCACACCCTCATTAAAAAGGCGCACCTCCCTCCCTTCCCTAACACGCCTCTTTCCATGTTTTTAATGTTAATTTGAATGTATGTATGTATGAGAATAGGTTCTGTTCAACCCCCAAGCTTTTTGTATTCTAGACTGGTTTATGAATGCTTACATTTGGTCGCCGTACACTTCATACAGATCTTTTCCTAGCAGCATAGTGTGCTGAATAATTCATGCCATGTTCCATGTAGCGGCCTACTGTTTTGGCGTTCTTTTCTTGCATTTAGAATAACGGTTTATTTTGCTTGCTTCCTCAAGTTCCAGATTTCCAAGAGCATGATATCTTCTTGTGGAGGAAAGAAACTGGCTTTGGCTTCAGAATTCTTGGCGGGAATGAACCCGGGGAACCAGTAAGTAAAGTTATTAACAGATGGTGATGTTTGGATTTTGGCGTGGTGATTATGGCTGTTTTATGTTGTTTGGGAAATGAACAATTGGATCCGACACAGCTAGCCAACTTTATGCTACATTCACTACATTTTACCCTTTAGTCACCGACCCACGTTACATGTATCAATAATAGCGTCACAACTCTCTAAGAAAAGAGGACCTAGTAAAAACAATATAATTGTGTATTTGAGCACAGTTGTATGTGCTTATTTGATCTGAAACACTAGTGGAAAAAAATATCCCCCCAATGATCTTCAGGTTTACATCTTCTCCCTGTGATAGAACATTGCTTGCAGAATTTTGAAAACACCACAATTGCAGCACAAGCTATAGAGGTCTAAGAGTGCATGCAAACCGCCTCCTGCTTCACCCACCCCACAGGCTTTACAAATAACTGTGTAGTTTAATGCATTTCAAACAATTCCTGTGGAGCGCAATATCAAGCTCAGTAAAATCCGCCCTCTGCGGTCATGTTCCATGAGCCTTTACCATGTGACCCACCATCGACCAGGGGCGTTTGCTAGCTGGGCCATGCATAGTAGTGAAATGGCCATGGAGTAGCAAGTATTCGTCTCATTGTCTGGATTTTCATGCTTGGTTTAGTGGATGTTAGAATGCCCTGGGAGGGGGGGGGGACAGTGGTTCTGAACACTGCTACTATAGGGTGAAGGTTCGCTTTGTCTGATGTTTATCAATCTGATAATTATCCCCCATACTTTACATTGTAGTCCTCTTAGTAAGGGGGGGGATGCAATAAACAATAGTGATCGGAATAGGAGATCATCTATCATCTATGTGACTATAATGAGGCTCACAGGTTTATTAAATTAATTTAGAAATAGGACACTTTATGAAAATAAAATTATTATTTTTTTCTCAAAATCACCATGGTTGTTGCTTTACAAAACGTTCTCTAATATTTTAGCATCTAATATCATATTCTTCCCACAGATATTTATAGGTCATATCGTGCCTCTGGGATCAGCCGATGCGGACGGGCGGCTGCGATCGGGTGATGAATTAATCTGTGTGGATGGCACGGCCGTAGTTGGGAAGTCCCATCAGCTTGTAGTACAGCTTATGCAGCAAGCAGCCAAGCAAGGGCATGTCAATTTAACCATAAGACGCAAAGTAGTTTATCCAGGTTAGTATAGTCTCTGTATATTAACTTTAACAACATACGTAACAGATAATTTAGGTCTCCTGTTCATGTGCAGCAAAAAAAAGGCAATATAAACTCTGTTTTTAGGTAGCAAACTGTGATTTACTGGTTACATGGTGCATGTTGACCAAGAATAACAGCATTACCCATCATTCCTAACCATGATTTGAGGCTATTAAAATCCCTTTATGCAGCATAAGATTTTAAGTTCCTGATTCAGGATGCCCCAACGTATGAAATCCCCCTCAAAGTGGTGCAGCCTAATTCTAGCTATCTATCTTGTCATGTGTACTCACAAGCATATTGCCATTTTTTATCTTCTAGTGCTCAAAACAGAAAATGAAGTTCCCGCCTCACCAGCATCCTCCCACCATAGCAGTAACCAGGCCGCCTCTCTGACTGAAGAGAAACGCACACCACAAGGCAGCCAAAACTCCCTCAACACTGTGAGCTCTGGAAGCGGCTCCACCAGTGGAATTGGTAGTGGTGGAGGCGGTGGAAGCGGTGTTGTCAGCACTGTGGTTCAGCCTTATGACGTGGAAATTCGACGTGGTGAGAATGAAGGATTTGGGTTTGTTATCGTATCGTCTGTCAGCAGGCCGGAAGCTGGAACCAATTTTGGTAAGTGTATTTTTTCTTCCCTGTACATGGTCCCAACTCTCCAACTTAGTTATTACTATGGGGAGAAAGGTTTCCTATAAGGAACACTGATTAGATGGGAGTGTAGGCATCATTCTGTGCTAAAACTGTTGTATTGTACCTTTACCTATAAATTGACTCTAATCTGACCACTAAACCATGAAACCCTCATTTTTAATATGAACGTTGAGGTACTTTTACCTTATTTCAGACCCCCTGTTCCCCCACCCCATAACTTTGCTTCTGCATTGTTTTCTGCATAATTAGGGCTGTGGAAACCTATCCAACAAGAGTTTTACTACACTGCAACAGACCTTTGCTGGATTTGCACAAGCAGATCAATTGTCTGTTCGCTTAGTGACCGACCATACAAATCTCCTGTAATTGATCAACTGGTTCAGACGCTAATTATTTGTTGGTCAATCGTTCGCTAGAGCGATTGCTAATGCGATTGCTTGTTCTCATAGCAAAATACTTTTTCTGAGGGCGACTTCTGTTTACACATTCCAACCGTCAAGCAGTGAACGAGAAATTTTTGGTTAGCCGAAATGGTTTCTCGCTGGATAATTGCTCTGTGTAAACCCAGCATTACAGGGGACGTTTGGCCTAGTGGCTATAAAGTGTAAAAGTTGACCCACTACATTTAAAAATAAAATTTACATTTTAAATTAAAAATAAAAAAATAACATTTACCAAAAAATGCAAATAGCCTTTTCTAGGTTCTTAGCTAATGAAACATAAATACATAGCTTTACATAAAACCTCAGGTATGTCAGATATAAAGGAGATAATGTCTGTGGCAGTGGGAGGGGGGCTTTCTGTTCTACAACACAGAGTGGTTAGATACTGACATGGGTGAGTAAGCCAAAATGGGGTCCTGGATGCAAAAAAGGTGCTTTGGGAAGCCAAGGGGATGTATGTCCTGTAGGAATCCTAGGCCGTGGTTTCTCCACAAGAAAGAACAGTTGTAAAAACCTTTTATTCCTGGTGATACTTTTCAATAGTCCCCCCTCCCACTCCCCTGGTTGGCATCCAAATGATAACATTGTCAGCTGGAAACCACTTACAGGAGATTGGACAGGTTAGTTCTCTTTACTTTTATAACAGAACTGTTGGAATTAAGAAATAAATAAAAAAATATTCAAAAATGTGTTCAGGCAGATATATTCTCTACTGAAATATGGATATCAACACCCCAGCCTTTTTTACATGAAAGTTATTCGTTTTAAATATAGCTCTAAAAAAGGGAAACGATGTATGTTCATCTGTTTTAATTTAAAATGAAAGATGAACACCCCTTTCAGAATTTATTTAGCAGCTAGATTTATTTTATTTAGAAGGCAACTGTCATTTAAAGCCCAAGACAGTGGTAAAAATCTGTAATTATTAGGAAATCTACAGAGCGACTGTAGGTTTATGGCTCGGCTCTAGTGCATGGGGAACTATAAAAAACGGGCTTGTGAATTCAGTATTGGAAGAAATAAAAGTACATTGAATATTTAATCAACTTATTGGCCTCCATCCTAAATAAAATATACATTAGGCCTTGTAACATTTTGTTGGCTTTGATGTAAAAATCAAAGAGGGCTTCTAGGAGTAAATCTTTCATTCCTGCACCTAGATGTAAAATTACGTCGGATTTTGTAGTCAGATGATGTCCAATGAGATCATGCTTTATAAAAATGAATAATATGTATAAAAAAATGATCAACGCATTAAAGGGAACATCTCATTTTTCATTCCTTTGGTAGGTTTAACACAAAACAACCCTATACATTACTCTCCCTGACCCACGGGGATCTGATCCTTTCATTACTTTGTGAAATAAACGTTCTAAGAAGGATAACCCTTATATTTTTAAGTGTCTGGCCTCTAAACCAAAGCTATACCCACAAGTGGAAGTCTATTTATCTGGGGGGGTTCTTGGCATGTCTCCATCTGCCTTCAGCTCAATTGCAAGAAGTCGTCTGAAAAATCCATATGAACATAAATAATAGTGTGAGGAGATCCCTTACATTACCATTACACCCCAAATAAAAAAGAAATCCTGCCAGGTTTGTCACTTTCTTCTCCTTTAAGGAATATAATCTAGGGGTGACCGGTCACTTTTACAAGTGGGGACTGCTCACCCCCAATTGGCTCTCTCCTGGGCCAGCCTGCGAGGAACAGAATTGGTAACCACTTTAACATCTGTTCTTTTCTTTAAAACAAAACCACAAGCATGGCTGGATTTGTATTTATGCAGGTTGTATATCCCCTTCTTTTTGTTATCTAGTAAATATGTGAATTTTGTTATTTTACCCATTTTCATAATAGAGCTTCTTTAAACAGATATGGTCTCAAATTCCCAAATGTCTTTGATTAAATCATAATCTACAGTATATAGATTTCCATGTGTACATACATTTTTATCTGCTGTCCCCTGCTCCTTTTTCAAATTGCCTAGTGCCTTTTGTGTTAGTGTGAATGATAATAAATACAAACCTTTCTATCTGCTTACTGTTACATCACTAAGGTGGATTGGGACTTATTAATGCACTAATGACCACTCATGAACAAAACATTGGCAAGTGGGTTACTTTTCTAGCTGCAATGCTATTGATGACCATGTCCAGACTATTACAATCTGTTAGTCTCCCACATTTATGTTAGCAGCAACCAACATTTTGTTAGCTTTATTTAAAGTGCATTTTAACCTTCACTTGCAACTCTGTGCCAGAGAGGGACCTGGTCTACAGGGACCCCAAGCTAACTTAAAAGAAAAATCTGCTTTTGAGGAGTTTATGATCAGAACTCACATTAGAACTGTGAATCTGCACAATTTAATTCCCCCCCCCCCCCCTTGACTTTCTTTCCACCACATCCTATGCCCTATCCTGCTTGTTGCCTCTGTAATTTATCTTCAGTTCTGGCTTCTGCCATTTACAGGGTCCAAGATACCCATTGTTCTCATTGGTTGTCTCAAGCTAAGCCCGAACACCAGAATACACAAGTGCTGGAACTAACAGGGAGCTCATGAAGTTGCTGGAGCCCAAAACAGCGAGATAGGCTGCAGTAGTGGTAGAAGGTATTCTAAAGCTTCATATGGTGGGCAGTGAGCAAACAGCTGCAGCCACCCCTCCTCCTATAGGTATGGGCCAACCAAAGCTTACAGACAGCGTGGGGTAGGTGTGGGGTCCCTTTAACTTGGATGCTGCCTGTCCCAGTTGTCAGGGAGACAACTTTACTTGCCAGTGTTTTCCTCATTTTGACACTCGCCAATCACGTTTGATTCATTGTTAACCATCAACCTTCTGTCTCTTCTCCCACTCCTCCCCTGTCGCTCTGATGTCTCGTCATTTTAACCTACATTGTGACATTCAAAAGGTGGAAATGCATGTGTGGCCATGCCTCATAAAATAGGTCGGATCATCGAGGGCAGCCCTGCTGACCGGTGTGGGAAGCTCAAAGTGGGCGATCGGATACTGGCTGTCAATGGGTGTTCCATCACCAACAAGTCACACTCGGATATTGTCAACTTAATCAAAGAAGCTGGAAACACTGTAACCCTGCGGATCATCCCTGGAGATGGTAACTAGCTCCACCTTCTTTAAAACCTTTCTTTAAAATGACAATGTATAAGCGTGTTCATGTTGTTTATTGGTTATTGTAAAAGCAGAGATCCGAGGTATGGAACGATGGCCTCCACCATTCCAACAGGTTTACCATGACCTTCCTTGTGCTGATATAACAACATGGCCTCTTCTTCTTTTTATAGATAGGTCAGGCACAAGGTGGGGCTGGCCATAGTAAGAGCGGAAAAAATTCCCAGTGTGCTGTGCTGCTTTGGGACTGGCTGCGTGTAGCATCCAGCATGTTGCCCACCGCAACTCAAGTATGGGGAGCTGCTTGGTTTCCCTTGGGAGAAGTGACATGGTGGTCATTCAAGTAAACATTGGGAGGCGCTAGTGAAATGAAAAAGGCTGAGGGGGCTAAAGCGGACCAAAACCCACTGAGCTTGTAAAATAAATTTGGGCATAGCCCCTGCCAATGCTGCCTGCCTTTTTAGGGTGTAGAACTAGAAATGGCTATTTTCACTTTTCTAATTGTCCTGGAACACTGTTTTGTTTGCTGTGCCTGTTTGTGAGATGGCAGGCAATCAGTCATTGCATAGGTGTGGCAATGACACACACACAACAGTGGCAGTGAATGGAGGAGGCAGAGCTTTACAGCTAAAACAGGTGGCATTATCTGCGATTAGAATGAAGCAGCAGCACTGAAAATTGCCAAAACGTACTCTTCGTGGGGGGAGGAATTCAGGCGATGCTAGTTAATGTGGGTGTTGGTCTGATGTGTAGAGGGAATGTCTGCCTTTAAAATATTTGTCCAGGAGAGCCCTTGTTAATGCAGTGAACCCACTTTGTGTCTTTTTGCTTTGCTTTTCGCTTTAAGGGTGACAGGGGTAGCTTAGATAGTTGCTTGCCCTTGCATAGGGTTGTCACTGCTGTAAGAGCACCTATACTCTAAAAAGAGATGCCCTGCAAAGCCAAATGCCTTTCTTGGGCTTTTCGTGGCTGCACATCTAAAGCATTTAATTGGTTGTTTACTCTGAAGATGTGGCTAGGATCAAACCTACAAGTTCATTGCCACCCACCCCCACGACCTGAATAAAAAAAATGTTTTATAAGGCAGTTGGGAGCATATGATGAAACTAGCATTATGGATAGTAGCGACAATACACTAATTAAGATCGCAGGTTGCCTATAATAAATATGTCCTCAAAAATCACAAAGCGAGCAATCTACAGAAAAAAAAGTCAAAAGTCAAATTTTCTGAAATTTTCAGCTGTGCTTTTAAGTTGTGTAATTTCACTACCGCTGATAGAATCTGAGCAGAAAGGCTTTTTGCTACTTGGCGTGTATAGTGCCATTATTTAGCAACCTTCACCAACTGCTAACAACACGCCATGTTCCAAACTAATTTTTCTAGCGCTATTCATTTTATTCACTTTTTCTTAAATGCTATTGAAAATGCATCAGCCCATGTGACATTCTTGAAAACTGAATGCCAGATGGAGCTCGGCATTAGGTGAAAAGTAGACAGCTGTTAGAAAGTTTGCTTGGCTTTGTCAAAACTGTATTTTTTGTGGTTCTCTGTAATGCTGATTATTGTTAAAAGGTTATCAAGAGAAAGTACAGTTGCACCAACCAAGGTTTTGTTTTTGTCAGGCTTAACATTTTTGGGGGGATTATAGTAAGTCGGGTACTTAGTAAAAAGTAGTGCACCATCTGGGTAATCGCTCTATTTACAAGGGGAGCCTGTTGTGCTTGTTAACGAGGGGTATCTCAGGACACGTCAGGGGCAGAGGCTGGATTTTTTAAGGCAGGTCAGTGAACTAGTAAAGTAAACCTATTCATTGTGACAGCCACAAGGAGAAACCTTTCTTTTGCTACAAACCAAAAGCTAATTTAGAGCAGACGTAAAATCTGTTGACAACCTTGCCCGCAACTCCCATCCCTGAAAGTGGTCCATTTAAAAAATCCCAAAAATAAATTATAATCCAATGTTATGCCAACCCTATATGCAGCTGCTGTTTTTGTGTGTGCTGCACTGTCAGTTGGCATTGTGCTATAGCAGAAATACCCAATTTCTATCAGATCTGGGGTTAGGTTACAACAGTAGCTCTCTAGTGTAAGCTTTTTGACAGATGACAGTACAGCACTGTCTACTGTTCCAGCCAAGAAACCAATACGCTGTTCTGAAAATCCTGCAATACCAGTCTGCTTATTATGCCGGATACCAAATGGGAGCCCACCCAAACTGTCCAAGGGCCTGTTATACAATCCTTTGTTCCAATAATACAACTCTTAGGTTCACCTCTACAGTCCTTTTATACAACACTATGAATTCCACCATTTCTACCACTCAGCAATCTTTTTTCATCTAGCCATATGGTCCATGGGCCCTCTAATACTACCCTCCTGCCCAAAGGGGCACAATATGCCTTTGAAGAACCTTGGTTGATGGACCTGTGTACCATTTTGGGACCTATGCCATTTTGCTGCTCATTGCCACAACCAATTAAGTACTTCACCATGACAGTGACATTACAGAAATAATGAGAGGATGATTGGGGCCTCTTTGGCATGGTACCTAGTCTTTAATGTTATTGTTCTGTTAGTACCCATATATTTGATCTGATAGCTAGTGTAAGTGTTGCTTCTTTCTCATGGGCCCTAAATATGTGGTGCAAATATGTTTTTGCTAGTTTTACCGTGGGATCTTTGTCCTGGCCAATTTGTGGTTATTTGTAATGCAGTGGAGTAGACACTTTTGCTTCAATGCTACCAAGGCCAAATCATGCACCGTATACTATAGGAGCTAATTAGGCTTCCAAAGCATGCACAAGGGGATGCATAAACTGCAAATACAGGTTGAGGCCAGTGGCATACATACCATAGAGACAGGGAAAGCAGCTGCTATCGGGCCTGTGGCACAATAGGGCCTGATGCAAGGTGCCTCCACTTGTGGCTGTATACATTAATTGGTGGTTCAGTAGTGAGATTGCCCCTCCCCCCCACCCCCCATGGCTGACGTGCTGGCAAAACACTCTTTTGTGGTCCTGTCCCACATGCAGTGCATCACATCAGAGCAGTGGATATCTTTGCAGGACCTCACTGGCAGTCAGTCCCTGCCCCACGTCTCACAGTGTAAATGACGTCTCTGGGAGTGGGTGACCTGCAGAGGTGAGCAGGGCGGAAGATTCACAGCGTGTGTCAGTGCTGCAGCCCAGTAAAGACTTTATCTTGGATGCCAGCCCTTGGCTGGCTCTCCTTCAAGATGCTGAAAGAAAATGTTAGCTCCCATCCCCTCTGTCCTCCCCCCCCCCCTCGCCCCCCGCCACAATCAACCCACTCTGCAAAAGTTGAACACTTTCTGCTCCTGAGCTTCCATGGGTTTCATGCTGCCATTAATGTGCAGCAAGGCAGATAAGAAAGCTCACTCTCTAACTGTAGTGCTGTGTGTCTCCTTATCTGATCTGAGCCCCATCAGTAGGGCAGCCATATCAGCAGGGCATTGGCAATTTGGGAACACATTACTAGCACACGTGTGGGCCACCAGTGATATCCCCAGCATCTTTCTAGCTGCTATTTGCTTCTGCACCAGGCATATCTGAATGGCTGGCGCAGGTATGCACAAGTGGAGGAGATTGGCAAGCAGGAGGCACATGGCTATCCTGTGATTCAGATAACCCCGCACATGCACTGTGGGATCACCAGTGAGGCAAGAATACTGGTGATTTGAGGCATTTCACATGACGAGGCATGGACCAAAACCTGGGATTGGGTTTTGGGCACTTTAAAGTGGACCAATCGCAACCGACACCAGTCTAAAGGACTCCAGGGCCAGCTGACTAGGTGCCCAATGCAGAATGCCCAACTGTGTGAGCAGATTGTCCGCAAACCCCATACCTTTCCTAAGTCCCTTGACGTGATTGGAGCCTGCCACCACCACACTCCTGCAGCTGCGTGCGCTCTCTCGCCCAGCCATTTAGATATGCCACAGGGGAGCCACTGTTCCTTATGCCGGCGCTCATGATCTGGGGTTTCATATGGCGGGGCATCCCAATTCTGAACCAATCATCAAAATCTCAGTTATTGGTCTACTTTAAACGCTCTGTGTAAGCCATTCAGGACTAGGCCTGCAGCACCAGCTGCCCCCCCCCCCCCCCCCGACATCCCCTGCTAAATCAACTTTATAGAGAGAGTGTGAGAGAGGGAACACAAGAAAACGAGGGAGTGAAAAAGAGAGAGGAAGAGGAAACGAGTTGCAGGGAATGTGAAAAATAGACGGAAGAGATAAAAGGAAAAAAGAGAGAATTTGTAAAAGAGAGCAATGAGGGGGTGTACAGAAGAGAGGAAAAAGAGGGAATGTGGAAAAGAGAGCAAGAAGGAGGGAATGTGAAAGAAAAAGAAGATTGGGATGTGGAAAAGAGAGAAATATTAAAGATGTGAAAAAGAGGGAGGGAGTGTGGGAAAAGGAGAAAAAGCAAGGGAATGTGGAAGAGAGAAAAAGATGAAGACAATGCAGAAGAAAGATGGAGAAAAGAGAGGGAGTGGGGAAAGTAGAAAAATGGGGAATGTGCAAAAAAGGTAGTAGGGTATAAAAAAGAAAGCATTTCAAAGAGAAATAGAGAGAAAGGGGGAGGTTTGGAGAAGGTGAGGGAATGTGAAAATGGGAAAAAGGAATGTGTAAAAGATAAGTAATGTAAAGATGAGAAGGGGGGATTTGGGAAAAGGGGAGGGAGGGAAAAATGAGGATTGAGAGATTATGGAAAAATGAAAGAGGGAACAGGGAAATGTATTCTTGTCACTTTTTCAGGTTATCTTCATCCTACAAAATGGCTCAATACTGCTTTTTTCGAAGGCTTAGTTGCATAATATGCAATGAACATTTAAAATGTACAGTAAGATATCTGCTGATTTTTGCTATGGGGCCCAGTCAAGTCTATGGGGGCAGCCTTGTCCTACTCCACTGCTCTATGAAAAAGGCTGATTTATTACGACAATATTACCATCGTCTTATATTTTTCCTCAGGTAGAGGAGTTCCACAAACTTAGCAAAGCCGAAATCCTCTGGAAGCACCGTCTAGTACAATGTCCCCTTTTCAGTTTGCATTATGCTATACCTTGGACGAGATTTCAGTATAATGACCCTCATCTTGTTTAATATATAAAATATCTCCAGGCCTTCTTTCTGGCTCATCATTCAAATTACAAAATCTATCCAATGCTCTTTTGCCTCTTTGTGCTGTTCCGTAACTAAATTGCTGATGTATGTGGATGGAAGTTGAGGGAAAATATGAATTTCATAATACGGCAAGCTTCAGCGAGTCCTGCAATTTGTCTTTGCGAGCTGTCAGACTGCTCAGCAAATGCGCTCTGATGTTTGCAAATGCTGGGCCTGCTTTTTATTAAAGGGCCACGTAGTGCAAAATGTTTATTGATCCAGTCTGAAGGTTCTCCATGTGTAACAGCTAGCCTATATAAATGTTTTATTTAACAGCAGCATGCTAATTTTTTTTTACTCTTTAAACTAGAAGAGTTGACGGATCTAAACTGCCATAGATATTATACAGTGGTTTCCCAATGACAAGTAGGAATGAAGATGGTTAAGTATCACCTCAATCAGATTAGAAGTTTACACTCTTTTCCAGTGTCCTCCTATAACCTAAGGCCATCCAAAGGCCATCCTAAAGCAAATGAGATTCTCTATTGATGTGTTGATCTAGTAATGTCCCCACTCCTTACCCTTTCTAGGGAATAGCATTCCAGCATTGATATCTGCTCACAATCTAAATAGCCTAGAATAGTTGTTCTAGGAGTTGGGAAATAGTGAAAATTCAAGCACAGAGGACTACCCAATACAGGTTCCTCCAATAGCAGTCATAGTGGAAGGTCAGCAGTCTACAGTCCACTAGAACTTATTCTTTCTCTAATACCACCTCCTTTTTGCATCTCAAGTTCCATGTGGAGTTATTAGGCTGGTAAAATGTCAAATGTGGACTTCCCAAATCTCAAGCCATAAGGAGGATGCCAACCATATATCTGGTGTGAATAACTGATGATTAATTCTGCCCCTGCGGCCCCCCTACCCCACTGTTCTATGAATAGTTTGAGCATTCAGCCAAATTTTTGGAAAATGCTTCTATAAATTTGACTTGTCTATAAAATTGCTGTCAGCCATGTATATGTACAATTTAATTGTTTAATGTAAGTGCTTGTTAATTTGCAGTGTAAAAGTAGTAAATTTGCTAAATGCTGTTCCTAATTAACGATAGTACCGTGATTAAATTTGGAGGTCGATTAAAATGTCTGCTTAGACCAGAATTCTATTGCTTGTGTGTGGGTTTAGACATATCCAGAGACTACTAATTTCTTTCAAGGTAATTTAACATGAAAAATATGAGATGCTTAACCACTTGTAAGTCCATTAAGCTCCCGTGTGGCATTGGCTTAAAAATGCTTTTCACAGTACACACTGCATTTAAGATGATGTATCTAAATGACCAGACATCACTTGGGGATATGGGGTACAAAATGACACCTAGACATATTTTAGTGTACCATTTCAGGTTTGAACTTGTTAAAATTGGGTCAGGCTAAACAATAAGTGGTAGTATATACATTTTTGTTGCCCTCTCGCCATGAGAAACAGAGGATGGACACTTGGATTTCCTCTTTTTAGCATGGAATCCAAAGTTTAAGTAATACAATGTATTGGCTCAATTCAATAGATTTAATAGGGATGCTTTTGAATCCCTTAAGCTTTCTTCTTCAGGCATAATACAATTCTAAATGGCGGAGCCACACATTTATACACAAAAGTACAAAAGAGACACACATTTTTCTCTACTGACACCTGAAATATAGCAGTATAAAAAATAGAACTGGGAAATACAGATATTGGTCAGGGGGATTACTAGGTAGCTCGAGGTAATGCTGTATATAATTTTCATTTTTGCATGTGGCAAAAAGACAATAAATCTTTTCATTTATGCAAGATTCTTCAGGTGTTCCACAAAAAAAGTTGCTGGTCATTGATGTAAGCTATTTTATTAAGCTTTTAAGTGCTGCATATGACACTACTGTATTTCTACCTCCACAGAATCCTCTAACGCGTCGTTATTGACTAATGCTGAAAAGATTGCCACAATTACGACTACACATACGCCTCAGACAATAGCCCAGGAAACAAAGTAAGATTTTCCCAAAAAGTTTAAGGATTTCTCACAGTGCCTTGTGTTGTGTGTGTGTGTGTGTGTGTGTGTGTGTGTGTGTGTGTGTGTGTGTGAAATTGTGTATGTGTTTGTCAGAAATGGAACTTCTTCATCAACCTTTCTTTTCCTTTAAGGAACAACGCAAAACCAAAGGATGAGCCCCAGTTTGAGTTTAAAAATCCACCAGCCACACAGGTAAGGGGGGGACTCTCTACTTTACTCTCTACTCTACTACTATTTTGAAACACCCCTCTGGTATAAAAGCAAAAATATCAGCCCATGTTGGGTTGAATTACCACATGACTGTTGGTGGTGAACCCAGCTGGTTGGATTGCCGCATGCTCTCAACATTCCAATGCTTCCCATTACTGTTCAACCAGGCGGGCATCCCTTACACAGCCATTATCAACCAATCAACACATGCCTGCATACTGTAAAATGAAGCCTGATGCATTTCCTAATTTTACTATTCCTAGCTGTTATAGTACTACAAGCGCCTGTGTGTCATATGCCTCTTGTCCATCTCCAGGCCGGAGAAAGGCTGATGTATTTTTAACGGTCCTACCTACTTATTTAGCTCTTTGGGTACTGCTGTCCCTTGTGCGCTCTGGTGTATTAGAACAAAATCTTTTTAAATTGGACTCTTTTATTCTGCTCTAAAATATTTAGTTTCTTACATACTTTGTTGTGTGGGATGCATCTAGGCTATACTGTAGTGCAGAATTGTAAACTATTGTTTAATTTAGGCCACAAGGGGAAGCACTAGCCGATTTAGTGAGAAAACAATGTGAGGGAATTTGTTTTCCTAGTACCAAATGAAAAGTTTGAAGGGGCTCATTAATGCTTAAAGGGAAGCTCCACTGTTGCTTCTTTTCCCATCCTACGCCAGATCAGGTGCTCTTTGGGGCACGATGCTCCTAGGCCAGCCATGCTCACATGCTACTGTTCTTGCAGTAATTCTGGCTTCAAGGCTGTAGGTGGGCATATAAGGAGGTCCATACCAGGGCACACATTTTTCTCTATGCAATACAACACAAGCAATCGCTGCTCAACCATTGGCCTTGATGTGTAGCAGCAGGGAGCAACCAGCTTTGTACACGTTTCCCACAATAAATACAGTTCCATACCTTCTAGTGTCCTTTACTGTGAAATTCAAACGTTTTTACATTGCCCCGAAACATTAGAACTTCACACTATTCTCTATGGATAGATTTGTAGTATTAGATTTCGCTGGGGAGGTGGGGCTGCTATGGGGTCTAATGGGGAATTGCCACAAAAAGTAGAATTTCCTTTTAAAGTGGAAAAAAAGGGGCCCAAAAACAGCATTGACTGATCCCCCCCCCCCCCCCCCAGGGGCATCCAGATTCAGGATTCCCCGCTATGTAAACTCTTCCTGAGTCCCCTGTAAGGCTTACCTTCTCCATGACCCAAAAGCGCATGCATCATCCTCAGCTATACCTTTATTTATACCTTTAGCTGGGCACGCATCTGCACCAGGCATTTGTGAATGGCCAGCGCGAGCGCACACCCTGTTAGAGGCCAGCCGTGACGTGGTCTCGGGCGAGCTTGGGTCCATGGGACTAGATTTGGCCCTTAGCTGAGTCGTAGCCAAAATTGATGAGCGCAGGAGAATGAGCTAATTAGATAAGAGCAGCGCAGGTGGAGTGGGACCGGCGTAAGGTGATTTTTACCGGGTAACCTTGGGGGTTTCACACAGCGGGGAATAGTGAATCCGGGTGCCCTGGGGGCAAGGACCAAAACCCCCAGGATAGTCAAAATCCTGGGTTTTGGTCCACTTTAAGCAAAATGTTTTTTGGGAAAAACTTTAGAAATATATCAGTTGCTATATGAATTGAGCAGCCATAGTGAAATGACAATGACATAGATATGTATACATGGTGTACATGCCTTCTTATCCTGCTGGAAGGAACCAATTCCAATTGTTCGGATAAGCCTTTCCTTTCATAAACAAACAATATCACTGCAAATGTGTTTCGGCATCTTGCAATATCAGCCGTGGAGGATAATTTCCTGAAAACTGCTTGCTTATGGAATTTTGCGCAGCACATTTATCAGGTTGGAAGACAAGTATTGTGCAGAGGAGCCACTTACCTAATACACGCGTTTTAAGTGATAGCTCAAGTGCAGAGATAAAGGGCCATGACTCAGTTCAAATGGGCATCAAGCAAAATAGGATTTGACAGATATTGTACTTATTCGAACGCAGGAACATATTTTTCCAGCATTAGGGGATAATGTGCACTGTTTTTTGAGCAATAATAAATTGTGTGACATCCATAGATAATGACCATCAGCTGGATTTTAGACAGGTAACCAAATATCAGGATACTGAAATGAAAACCTAAGCTATTTTCTTATTGAAAAGTGCGCATGTTCTTTCTGTTAATGGAAAATTGTAAGAAAAATTTAAAATTCAATTCTTCTTAATAGTGCAATAATATGTATTTTCTTACCTTTTCATTTTGTAGTGTCTGCTTGTGTGTGTAAAATTAAAGCTCTGTAAGACTCCAGGGCAGGCTTACTTCTTTCCCTCCCCTTCTTTATCCAGATTCGAGATGCCTCGCTGTGTAAAAGCCCTCAGGTTGCCCAGTAAGCTCACCTTCTCCCCTCTGCAAGGGCAGCAGCGGCCACCGCCTGCTATACCATTTGCATTTCTGAATGGCTGGCGCGGGCACACACTCAGTTAGAGAGTAGCGGGGATGTGGCTGCTGGCACGCTCGGCTGTGCTTGGTTCAGCTCAGCTTTTAAACGAATCGTAGACGATGTGATGTCACCTCATGAGTGTGCTGATTGGATGAGGGGCCATGCATGCACCATAGGACTGCGCAAAGATGAGTTTTGGTGGTCCACCTGTAGGGTTTCGGTCCACTTTTAAGACCTATTGTAGTTAAAATTACCCATATATATGTGAACTATAAAGATCCTGTGACCCTCTCCTGGTTGAACCATTTGGAGATGAATCTACTGTAGGCCATGCCATAGCATTTGGAGTGCTGGCTGAGGCTACTAGGAAAAACACAGATGAGGAATCGAAATGGATTGGCCAGACTGACCCTTTTTAAAAAAAAAAATAGGGAGATTTATAAATACCTACTAGACGGAGCATTAGGATGTTTTTATACATAGGTCACTTTGAGTCACAGGTGTACTTTAACCTAATTTGACCATAAGAATATTAAATAGGCAGGTGTATAATGTAGGAAAATACCTAATCTTAATTTTCTTTTTTTTTCAGCAACAAGAACCAGAATTTTACATAGTCGATCTTGAGAAGGGAACAAAAGGTTTTGGGTTTAGCCTGCGTGGAGGACGGGAGTATAACATGGACCTTTATGTTTTACGTTTGGCAGAAGATGGACCTGCAGAGAGGTGTGGGAAGATGCGGGTATGTATTAATAATGTAACTGGTGGTGTTCAATAACTACTTAAAATTAAGCCTTAATAAATTGATGTTGCCGCTAAGCAGAACCACATACTGGCTTCTTTTAGAAAAAATATTTTTCAATATAACACAAACACTGGCCAATCATAATGAGCCATTGGGTTTTACAGAATCATCAATAGCCTCTGGTTATCAGGTTAGTCACAAGAAACCAGGTCTGATGGATAGAAAGGCATGATTTTAAGACTTTCTATGGGGATTCTTGTGGACAGGCATCCCAAAGCAGGTAGCTGGGAGGGTGGGACAAAAGTAGTTCTTCTGTAGTTTAGAGCGGGTTTGTTAGTCAATATATGGTATATGAAGTGCAGAGAACCTGCATCCTGCTGAACTAACCACCAATTTGGATGGGGAGATGTGGATGTCTGCATTGGTCACTCCAACTGGGCTGCTTTAATCTTGCTAAAACAATGGAGGTATGCTGCTGCTTTTTTGTTTGGAGATTGCCTGCTGCCATTTCCACCCCGTACCCCAATCATTTATTTATTTATTTATTATCATGTAAAAGTTAGGTGTGTATCTTGGTGACCTCTAGTTCTATGTCAAACTCATAGTATCCTACAACAGTGGCCTACCAGTGAAGGCCAAACCACCCACCCAGAAAAGGAAGCCGGATATATTGCCTTATAGGAGAAGCTAGGCCACTGGTGCCACTCCTCACTCACAACAGTGGAAACCAGTTCTACTACACCCACACAATAATAGAAGTTAGAACCCTAGTGCATACCAAACCCATATTTGATACCAAAGTGCTAGTGCACACTCACACTATGAGGAAAAAGAATTTCTAGTTAACACCCACCAAATAATGGAAGTAAGACCTCTGGTGCACGTCATCCAATAAGGGAAGCTAGACTGGCATTAGGCACCCACCCAGTAATGGAAGCCGGACCGTTGGTGCACACCTATGCAATAATGGAAGCCAGAAGGTTAGTGCACACACACCCAATAATAGAAGTCAAACCACTGGTGCACAATATTGGAAGCCGATGGGGTCACCACCTGTGTAAATTTAAATATTATTTTTGTAGTAAAGAGTCTGTGTATAAATATTTTCTACAGCTGGTAAAATCAGAGTTTGTGCATTCTTTTTTATTGGGCAGGTTGGCGACGAGATTTTGGAAATCAATGGCGAATCCACCAAGAACATGAAGCACGCTCGGGCTATTGAACTGATTAAAAATGGCGGCCGGCGAGTGCGTCTAAGTCTGAAACGTGGAGATGGTTCTGTGCCAGAATATGGTGGGTCAAACACTGAAAACCTTCCTTTGCTCCCTACCATCACTCCATGAATGATCTTTCTGTCAAGAATCTGGAGCAGGAAATCTTTTTTTCTCCTTTTATATTTCTTCTTTTCTTTCAATCACCAGTGTCTTACCAACTCTTGTGAATTCTGATTAATTGCTTCGCTTGTACTGAATTTCCGCTCTCCTCAACCTCTGCTTGCTTCTGTGGACTTTGGGGCTCAGTATGAGGATTAAAATAAAATCAACGTAGCATCTTTTTGGTGAAGGAGAAACTTAAAAAAAAAATTTTGTCTTTTGTTCAAACTGTATTGAACTGTGCCAAACTGTTCTGATTCTTTTGTAACAAATAAGGAATCTGCCATTTCCAAAAAAAAGAGAAAAAAAAAGATGTAATTCTTACAATGAATCACACACTTTATGAATTCTTCCTAATTTGCCTGCACTGATAACATAAAGTTTGTGAATGGTTGATCCCTGCTTCTTGGAGCAGCTTCTAATCCGATAAATAGATTTTATTTGTCAAAGCTTAAATGGAAAAAATGAACTTTATTTAAAGAGTATGGAGATATATATGTGATCAGGGAACTGGATATTCTAAACGTAAGTCTATTTTATGCGAGAATATGTTCTAGTGAATACTGTATTAAATTCATTTTATTGTAAAATATTCATATTTAAAAAAAATACTGCTGAAGGCACCTATATGGTAATGTATAGGTCATGTCCCAACCAAAGGTCTTTACATTTCTATGAACCATAAAGCCATTTTGTTTTCCCTCCCTAAACCTCATCCCTTGCCCCACCACCATGCTGTATTTTCATAGTACTCTATGATTGGGCCATTTATGAAGTTAGGACACTTATCTCACCAGTGGTTGGCCTATCAGCCTTTCTTTGTGGATTCCAAGCAGTCCCTATGTGGGTTGGTAATGACCTGATTTACATGTATTCTTTAATTAAAGGGGAAGCATCTGCTTTATTTTATTTTTTATTTTGTGGTTATAAAAACAGCTGGGAAAATCTATTTAAAATATTTATAGACCGAGATACTTTGATACTTAAATTCAAAAGTATATTAAAATTGCTCCCAACTGGCTTTTCTGGCCAGGGCTACAGCTTCAATTCCCACTAAAGAACTCTGCCCCTAGTCCTCGGGTAGCCTCCTTTGTCTATGTCAGTGGTTCTCAAACTTATTACACCAAGTACCCCCCAAAGAGGGGATCAGTTATACATTTGACCAAAATAAGCCAGATCCCTGTTGTTGGTGCACCCCCCTCATCCCTGCGTGACCCTAAGGGTACAGGTCCCACAGATTGAAAACCAGTGGTCTGTCACAGTGTGGGAGCATGCATCTTATTTAATTTTGGCCAGGCATCTAAGAACCTGCATGTGCAGACCTCAACAACAGGACCAATCCCTTCAATAGATACATTTTGTAGCTGTGTGTCAGACAGTATCATCTGTGCAGGGTGGTAATGTGAATATCCCTTTTGTAGTTTAATTGCACATGGATGTGCTTTAGAACAACCAAGACCATTAGTCTTGTTGTATACCTTTTAGGAGGATAAAACATTAAATTGTAAGACTGCCCTAAAAAGTATTTTTGTTATAGGGCCTGCAATGGGCTAAATTTGCTGCATGACCCTTCTAAATACCAATCTCCCAATTTAAGTTTACATGATGGTGCTGCCCACCAGCAGACCAGATCAGCAGGCTTATTATTTACAATGAGGCAGCTTGGTCTAGCCATATTACGGGGATTATGGCTTGCTACAGATCATCCACCTCCAATACCGGTGGATAGTGTCCAGTAAATAGGGCCAATGGATGGTATTTAAACAAAAAATTAAATTTCTTATCCTGGCAAGCATTCAGATCTTGAAATACTTAACTCTTTTCCTGCCACTGCTGCTTTGCCAAGCCCCAGATCCTTGGGATCCTTTGGGCGCTCATCTACCATTATCAAGCAAGTATAAAAAGTACAGGTTTGCTACCCCCTAAGGAGAAGCTTGGTCCTATTGTATGTCTGACCTACTGCAGATTGGCGCCTCCTCCAGTAAAACCGGACGGGGAGGATTTAAAAGAAAAATTAAAAGGCCTGTCCAACAAATAAAAAAAGCATCTAAATAGTACTCTCCTGCATGTGTTTTGCCCTTGCCAAGGTCCTGCAGCCTAATATTTCCCCCATCCTGTGGTGCTCCCAGGGATTGCTTGTGCGCTGCTCTACAAAGTAAATTGGTGGATGAGGCCTGCCCATCTCTGTCATGATTGTTTTACCACAGTGTTAGAAGATTTTATTAATTTTTATGGGGCTTTTAAAGGTTTATTTTTCATTTTGGAAAATACCAGAATATCTTTACCCACTTAACTGTTAATAGGAATGATGTACAGGAACATTTTTACATTCTTCAGCATTGTCCTAATACTTTTAGTGTACAGAAGTTTGTTTTTAAAGAGACATTCAAAGCAAAGGGTTAAACTGTCCCGCTTTCTGTTTGCCCCTTGTTGGCTGTCAGGGGCTGTATTTTCTGACAAAACTTTATTGAACTTGCTCTCTTTTGCTAACTTCTCTTTCTCGGTCCCTTTTGTGAATTTGCCTTCTGGTTGCCTTTTACGTTGATACAGCAGCAGAGCCGATGACTCATCCATGCTTGAGGAGGCCCAGCAGAAGGAAGGGAGTTCACTAGTACATCTGGGACGAAACAGCCTTAACTCCAGTATTTAATTAAAGGCCGGGACTATTCAAACTTAGATTTGTGGGCCATTATTGTTTGTTTTTTGTCACCTTCCCATGTACTAAAATTCTAAAATTAGTAGCATGTGTAATAATAAAGCTTTACTTTTAGTAACCAATTGGCACATGCACACAGTCTACTAAGATCCCACAGACCTTCCTTTTAAAACGGCTGTTCATTAAGGTGAATTCTTTGGTTTTATTAATCTGGCTGCTAATAAGGCTTGTTTGATGCCTTTCAGGCTGGTGGTTGGATAATAGACATGCATTCCTATTTGTTTACTATCATTTTAGTATATTTGCTTCATCTAATAGGTTTTTGTGGGTTTATTTTGTTGCATGAGCCCATCCAGATTTCGTTTACGTTATTTTAAACATAGGGGAAATCTGTTGGGCTGAGGAACTTTTGGCTTATTTTGAGGGGGGTTTAATAATGGACTATGCCCACTATAGTGCCCAAGTTATACTGACAGCTGCACATTTCATTCTCTAAAATATAAATATAAAAAAACATAGCAAACGTAAGGGAGATAGATACAGAGACTCTAATAAACACCGGAATAGAATTGCCACAGCAGTTCCTGTAGATAGTGCAGCTTCCAAAAAAGATATTGTGACATTTTATGTAAAATTGTTTTTTTCCTATACATTTATTGTTTCAGGCACCAAATTCTTTATTAGCAATGACCTGGAGGAAGATATATTATAACATATTATGCCAAAATTCTATCCCTTTCAAAATGTCTACCAAGGCTCACATTTATCCAGGCCATGGTATTTCTGTAGTAGTAAGTGGAGGCATATGCTGAGATGTTTTGCTTGTCAATTGCCTGGTGAAAAAGCCAGTAGGATGACTTGTAAAGCAAATTCAGTTACCTTATCACTACATATATACCTTTAAAAATTAATTTAGGGATGTTTCTCCGTCTTTATCAAAGAATATTTTAAAAAACGAGATTAATATCTTATGTTAATAATTTTTTTTAATTCTAAACATACTTCTCCTTTTTACAAAAGTGTTGCAAAACATTCCGATATAAATGAAAATCCATTGCAGTGATGAACAATTTACTCTAATTTATGCAATTTAAAGTCGTCTTCTATTCTTTGGCATAGACTAGATGATAATACAGATTTAGTAAAGGCCTTAGGATGAGTCAAAATGTAACCTTGCCAACTTAACATAAAAATCAGGAGGAAAAAATCCAAAAAACGTAAAAATACTTTGCAGTATGCAACTATTTTATGTGTATATAAATATATTTTTGTCCATTATTTTAATGGTTTCTTGTTAAATATGCACTGTATTGTTAAATTCATACTATAGTCAAAACACAAAAAACACTATATTTACTCACTTTCATGCTTTGCAGGCTATTGCTGCTAGTCCACTGCAAAGACAGTTAACGGATCGCCCGATGTCAGTCCCTCGCCAGGCAACGCTCCTTCCTCTTCTGACGCAGTGACACTGTTTTGCAGAGGAGACTAACCCACGACCCACCTCAGAAACTATGCCACGCTCCTCTCCATTGAAGTAAATAGAGAGGGGCGTCCCATAGTTCCTGGGACAAGGGGGCAGCGCACAACATAGTCCACTCTGTGCAGCGGTGTTGCTGCGTCAATGTGGCTGAGGAGAAGTGAGCGATGCCCATTGCGATCCAGTAAGTGTCTTCTCATCAGACTAACAGTGAAAGCCTACGTGGGATGAAAGGGGAGTATAGTTTTTTTTTTTTGTTTTAACTATACTATGACTAGTATAAGTACCCATTGTATAAACTGTCCTGTTGCAAGGGGATTTGCCTTGATAAGACATGGCTGTTGCACTGACAGATGGGAAGCCTACTGACCTTTCAGCATTTTATTCTGATTTATTATTTTGTTTTTTCTTTTTTGAAAAGACTATAATGCAGAGACATTTGAAGTTGTGCTGCTAAAAAGCTGTACAGGTATAAACCGTTACGGGGAGTCATCTGTTTTATGTACCCCGTTATAACAAATGTGAAGTTCCAGCATAATACCTCCTAAATGGAACATGCTTCATAGTGAGGCTGTATTTGTTGTAATGATTTTTTTTATTTTATTTTAATGTTGTGATCTGTGTGGACTTGTATATAGCTACACATTTTTATGTAAAATTTCTTTTTTGGCATCCTGTTAATGTTTCCTGTTTTTTGAAAGAAAAATAGTCTTGTCTGTAAAACCAAGAAACAAATCACATTCTAGATGCCTGATGTCACAATAGAAGTTTTCACAGCCTTATTGGATGTCACCTAACCAACCTGGTCGGAAATTAAACAAAAGAAATAATAAACCATCCTGAAAGATTCAATATATCTGTTTCTCCTTTCCTCCTTTCATTCATAGGGTTTCTAAATCTTTTACTTTTTCTCTCTTTCTCTTTTCTTCTTCACTTGGTCTTGGTGCGGGGCTATACCTTCCTCAGCGATGATACCTCCTAATATCGCTGCATGTATGAGAAATGACAAGCTCGGCGAGCCTTGCATCTACCTAATGGGCCAAAATCAAACTACGGTTTGTAGATAAGTCAATACTACTGTAGGTGTTTCTGTGCTGTGGCCTAATAAATTCCCATTGCTTGTGCTTTGCTAAACATCCTAAGTGTCCAGCATACACTGCATTTCTCTGAACTATGAATGTAAGTACGATTTTGGATGTTCTTGATGCAAGCTTTGTGACTCCATTGCACCCACATTCCAAAAATATGCTTGCAAGCTTAATGTCCAAGTCAAGCTACACATTTTTAAGAAAAGTATGTGTCCAGGCATGGTTGCCCGCGTCCTAGATGCAACTCTTCTAGTCTAAGAAAGTAAACAGTGCTTATAGCTTTATTATGCTGTTATAGTTGGGGTTCATCTTTAGGAACCCAAGAAAATGAAGTGGCTACATAAAGCATGCTTTATTGTAGGCAATAGTGAAAATGTGCATGCAGTTGTGTGTGGTGAGGTTGGTATTTGTAGGTTAGAGGTACTGTAAAGGTAATAGAAGAAAATATGGTTTGGCGAGTACCCAAAACCAACTCTATCTCTTGTCAATCTTTTGGTAAGGGCCACATCTATTGACCCAAAAAATAAGCTCTTTAGCATTATACTGTAAAGGTCAACTGAATCACTTAGTACTCTTAGCAAATATTGGTGCTGTCTTGTAACTAGCAAATGGTTTGTATTGCTATAATCATCACTTCAGGTTAAATGATTAATTTAAAATAAAAGCCATTTTGACTCTGTAAGGAGATACAATTAACAGGCTTAGTCCATGTCCTGACTGCAATTAACACATGTATGTTGCATACTAACTTAAATATTTGACCTTGTTCACCATACATCAGCACATCTAACTCTATTTTTTCTCTCCAGAACCAGGCAGTGACCGGAGCAGCCCCACAGCCAGCTCACAAAATCTTTCGAAAATGAACACTTTGCCATCCGAAAGACATCCCATGCCATTGGAGTTCAGTTACTCACCAAATACTCACATGTCATTACAGCATGAGGAGAAACGGACTCACTTTAAAGACTCCAAGGGCAGCAGAGACTACAATAAACAACATAATGACCATCACACTTGGAATGGGTCCTCTAAAAACTATTCTTCACAGAGTGGTAGAAAGGACAGGTCTCCTGAAGCCAGACGGCCAAGGCAAGGAGAAAAGATAGCAGTCAATGGACAGAAAAAAATGTCTGCCGAGAAGAGAAATGAAGGAACAAGGAGCGCTGAAAACACTTTAGAAAGAAAAGAAAAAGAGCGGTATGATCGAAGGAGAGACAGCTCTACTCAAAGAACCAGGGAAAGGTCACCTGTGCGAAGAAGAGATGGGTCTCCCACCCATAGAAGGAAGTCACTGGACCGTTTCATGGATCAAAGAAGATCACCAGATCGAAGGAGAGAAAGTTCTCCAGAACGAAGAAGAGCAAAGTCATCTGACAGAAGAAGGGAAAGATCTCCTGATAGAAGACGAGATCGTTCCCCTGAAAAACGGAGAGAGAGATCTCAAGAGCGGAGAAGAGAACGATCTCCAGAGAGAAGAAATAGAGATAAAAAATACAGTAATCGAGATGATCAAAGTCTAAAATCTGATACAATGAGAAATCCTAGACATCATCCCGAGCAACGAAGGAGACCCTATAAGGAATGTAGCACAGACCTCAGTATCTGATCAATCTGATGTCACATTCCAGCCTCTCTAAAACGAAGGCTTTGAGAACAAAAGGGTTTTATAGTGTCTTACTTAGTTAACGCCTAAGACCCTATAGTACCACAAGATGTTTTATGCAGATGGAACCTTACTGCAGAGTGTTGTGCCTGATGTAAATTAAAGAAAGTATTTTTGATGTATCTTTTAAGTTATTTGCCAAATGCAACCCCCTAAGGGATATTACATGTTCCTTAAGAAGGTATTTTATCGACTAAGTTCATTTATAAACTTTTATTTGCAATGTTTCTTCTGTGGAACATGATCTAGCACTGGACTGCATTTTTTTGTCATTTTGGCTAGGCAAATCTTTGTTTTTCCCTAACTTTTAGTTTTTAAATCAACCATTGTAATTAAATTCATGTAGGCTGGATTTACAGTCAGTGACTGGCCAAATAGAAGGGATAACATTATCTGAAGATATTCAAGACTACTATTTTAATGAAGGAGTTATATAAGCACAGTTCATAACAAACTAATTATGTAACAAAAATAAGTTAGGTAGCACACCAGCTGAAAGTATTTGTTAACAGAGATTTTAGAGTCCTTAGCAAAGATAATCACATGATGATTTGTAGACTACCAGTCTGTTGTTGATCTCCAATATTTTAACTTCGAGTTAACTCACATGTTAAAAAATGGTCTGCTCCACTATCAGCTATGGCCTATGTTTTACTCAATGTGTACTTGAGTAAGAGGTAGGGGGACTTATTGTCTCCAGAAGTTTCTGCACAAGTTCCAATGCAAGAGCTACCTGACTGCCAAGCAACATTTTATTTTGCGGCTCTATAAACCCAACTTGTGATCTTGGTAACCGGAATCTACATTATCCTATAACATTGTTAGTAACATTAATTATATACAGTAGCAAGTGGCTGTGACTGAGACCTCATTCCACAAACTTATATTTAACTAACCAAACACCACTATGCTCAAGGCCTCTAAGATTATTGTGACTTAGACATAGTATCAGAATAAAACCCATAAGTTAATTACAAATTTAGATACATGCCCCCTCCATGGCAAAGCAATGTTTACCTATTAATACAAATTACAATTGTACTTTAGTATTACACAGAAAACAATTATTTGAAGCACTTCAGGAGGTGTGGTCAATCAAAATCTTGAATGTTAAATAAAGGCTGATCATCATTGCAAATTCTGAGTGGCAGCATATTATGGAAATACATATACTAACACTTTGCACCCCCAACAGGAAGAGAGAAAGAAGGAAGAGCTATAGTAGTCTGACCATTACTGTAAAAGTGGACCTAAAGTCTAAAAAGACTTTAGGTACATTGAAACTCCCCCTTTAGGGCATCCGGATTGGAGATGGATTGCAGCGTACTAGAAAACTTTTCTAGACTTGCTTTACACTAAAGGTCTACTTTTTTTTATTCGTACTGTTGATCATGTAATTTAAAACTCATAGTCCAGACCTCCTCTAGCTTTCCCTTTTTACGGTCAACAAACTGTTTTTGTAACATTTTGTTATGGCTTTGAGAATCATTTGGAAGAACACCGTTTAACCTTTGCAGTCCTAAAACGACTAAAAGTATTTTGAAGGAAAATGTAAGCTCAAGAATAGCCTAAAATACATACTGCTTTTGGGTTCCAGCCCTGTGGTTAAGTTGCATCTAAGAGCAGAGCGCATTGTAGAGAATTACATCCCAACAAAGGTCAGGCACAGAAAGGGGGAAGCACAGAATGCGCTTTTCTGTGGTGCTGGAAAGCAGAAATGTGTATTTTAGTATCAGCCTGGGTTTGCATTTAACTATTAGTCTGCTGCCATCCCAAATTTGAATGCCCCTCAGAGGGGAGGTTATATATGTAGTCATACAGTGTCTGCAGGTTTTGGGATGTCACAACATCTGTTCACCAAATAGAAAACCGTAAAACATACAGACCGCTATCTTAAAAATAGTTTAGATCTAAGTGCCTTTTTTCCTGGAGTGGACAATTGAAAAAGAAGACTAAATGTCTCTTTTAGAAGATTCTGATTCAAGCTTATTAAAATGTCCCATCTTTGGATTTGTTACCAGTACAAATGCGCACATACAACACATAGCCACCTATTTGCATTTTAGAGAAGCATATGATACTGATAAAGCTCCAAAGCCAAGGCCGATACTCAATAGATACCAAGAGCAGCTAGAAGTTGGCCAGGAATCCCAGGTGCCTCTAAGCTACTTGTTGGGGATCACAGAAATACAACAACCTGTGCTGTATTCCGCTTTTAACATTACATGGATAAGAAAATCGACATAGATACAGGTCCTACTTTGTTGCTTTTTTTAGGTTCTCGCCTACAGTAGATGGTGTCACAACTGCAAGCTTCCATTCAACATGTAATATTGTGTTACTGCCTAGCTGAGCCGAAATATTTGCCACAACTCCAAATCTGCTGCTTTTACAGTGCATTGGTGTATAAAAAACATATTTTCATATGGATATGAATAAACTTTGCAAGTCTATCACTGTTGTTGCTATGGTACTGTACAAAAAAATGGCCAATCATTATGTGTACAGAGTTGAAACTGTAATTATTCAAGTGTGTTAAACAGATGGAAAAAAGCGCCTTTTCCTTGTATAAAAGATACTTTATGCTAACAAAAAAAAAAAGAATCGAGAGGAATGTGATTAGTGTTTGTATTTCTGAAAAAGGGGAAAATATGATCAATATATTTTAATGTAAACTGAATCAGGTATGTAAAGGTTTTTTCTTTTTTGGGAATCCGATTCCATCACAGTGATTGGGAAGCTTTAATTGCGGAGATTGGGAATAGGTTACAGCATTTGTGGGCCTGCTTGTCAATGTAAAGCACTTGTAGAAACACTTTACTGGTCATCTCTTGTAGCCAAGTCCATGTCTTATTTTTTTCTTTTTTGTTGTGACAAATTAAAAGGTCTGTGGGCCAAGATTTCATTTGAAACACTATGCATTGATCTCTTCGACACTGTTCATTCCACTGCTTTATTTAAAACCTACGGGATTTATGACGTTGATTTGATTGAAGCCGATTGTGGACTTTGCCAGTACAGCCTTCCTCATGTGGGGCAGTACATGCTGTATGTAGCTAGACAAGCAAGTCTGTGAATGCTATTTTTATTATAAATAAAGTTTTCAATATAAAAAGATTGTTGTGGTTTAAATGCTTAACTCCCCTTTGACAGTGCGCGCGCCCGCACCAGCCATTCACAAACGGCCGGCGCGGGGGCGCGCAGGAGGTCAGTTTTTTGGGGCTTTTGGGAGGGGGTCCCTCACCGCGGGACATCCCGATCTCGGGTGTCCCGCGGTGAGGGAGGTGATCGGCCCGGGAATCTTATAGATTCCCGGGCCGATCACCCCTGGGTGTTGGTCCACTTTAAGCAAGTCTAGTGATGAAGTATCTGCTGAACTACTTGCTTTGTGTATATGTCTTCTAATATTTTATTCACCAGCCTATATTAATTTAGAAGGCCATGTGGATTAATGGTGGCAGTGCACAGTAACACTATAAGCATACCATGATCTGGAAAATTGAAAACCATTTACAGGCAAAAGAGTGATTGGCAAATAATTAGTAAACCTAGAATCTTGGCCCAGTGTCAGAATGGTGTACATTGTGCCTAAAAGAGGAAATAATTTCTGAGACCCACATGAGGACATTATTCATGCGACTCCTCAGAGGAAATTTGTTTTGTGGGCTAGAAATACAGCAAGACCTCTCACATTGTTACATAATGCAAAGTGATATGCTTATTAATGATATCACAAGTAACTTACAGAATAAATTAACACTTTAGGTATACCAGAATACTGTGTTAGTCTTACCCCGATGGTGGCCTTGCGTAAGTGTCTGGTGCCCACCAGAGGATCCTCTGCTGGACTATTCTGATATTGCTTGGCCCTGATTTATTCTCGGTGTGCCACACACCCCGCTTCCCTTTTAATACTTACGATAGGGTTACTCCACCAGCAGGTGGCGACGTGCAGGGAGAAGTCTTGAAAACGAGCCCCTTCCGGCCTATATATACCTGGGACCTCCCACTGAATCACCAGTTTTTTCTCTCTGCATGAAGCGACAAGACAGAAGAATGAAGTCTCCCTTTTGGTCTATTTCTGCCCAGTTCTTGTGTGTTTATTATGCTTAGTTAAATAGAAGCCTCCCAGCCTAGGCTGCGGGCTGGGCAAAGGTAGATGGCACTTTAGGTGCCTAGGAGCTTATCTCCTCCGCTCGACCCCACTTGTGGGGCAATGCGGCTATCCGGCTGGTGATCCGGATTTGGGATGCTTCTGTCCCGATGTCCCTTTAGGTCACCTTCTCCCGTTGGCCTTCTCCCTTCGCTAAAGGGGGGGGGGTGTATTGTGCATGAGTGCTTTACTTTACTGTGAAAAGGTCTTAGTGACAGGGCTGCTGGGGCCTGTTTTTCACTGTTTGTTTGTTTTTCCCTCCCTTTGCTGGCCGGGACGCGCTGTCTCCGGGCCCGCCCCTTGCTTCCCTGGTCTCATTAGAGACCTGGACGCTGCAGCCGGTGGGGGAAGAGCTTCCTTGCTGCTGAAAACTACACAGGTAAAACGGCCCCACCATTGCGCACGTGGGGCCGTTCTTATGCTATGGCTGCTTGTGCAGCATTTTTCTCCCTGGGGCATTTCTACTTATGGGGAATGTTGTTGTTTCACATAGGGGGATATGTGCTCCAGTGGCTGCGATTGTTCACTTTACCTTTGTGATTCGCAAATATATATATATATTTAATGTGTAGTGTGTAGGTATGTGTATATATATATATATATATATATATATATATATATATATATATATTTATATATGTATGTGTATGTATGTACAGATATGTTTATATATATGTATGTGAATGGGCATGTATTTATACACAGTATGGGTTCTGATTTTTTGCACTCTGCTTTGCCTTGAAAATTACACGTGTCATGTATATTTATTCAAGATGTTTAAGCTAGCCATATATGTTTGCCTTATTGGTTATGTATGATTGTAGCTGGGGGACTGACTGTGGTCTCTTTTCCTCCACAGATTCTGGGATCCCCTCACTGCAGTGGCTCTCCCGGTCTGTTATACCTGGCTAGTCTTAGTCTCTAAATTGGGATTTTCCTAGGTTTAAAAAAAAAAAAAAAAATATATATATATATATATATATATATATATATATATATATATATGAAAAAAAAACAAATCCTCCCACTTCCGGGACTTTAATTATAAAGGGGCATCCCGGGTTGCTTATTGCGTAAAACCCTGGGTTGTTGCGAATACCATAAATTCACCATATGGAGGCTTCCAATGTTACCGGAAATGGCTCCTCGGGGCCATCCAGGTTGTGTGGGGGCTGTGGGGTTCCGCTCCCAGGCGATGATGTCATATTATGTGTTCCATGTGCTCAGCAGAACATTGTGCGCCAGTCCGTTGCTCCGGCTTCTGGCTCCTCGCAATTCCCGTCATCTCCTATCCCCCCCAACCTAGTCCGGCCCCCGTGTGACACTGTCAAAAATGGGGATTCGCATTCCGAGGTGCATGCGCGGTTGGCCAACCTCGAGAAAATGATCTCCGCTTCAGTGGCTCAGAAGGCTACGGCAAAGCGGAAGCACCTTGCTCCGGCAGTACCTGCCCTGGAGGATGAGGTATCTGAATTTTTGGATTATTCCGATTGTCCCCCTGATGAGGAGGGGGAACTTCTTGAGGAATCGGAGACCAGCTATTGTTTGATACTGCTGGTGATCAGGCTGTGGGGGCGTCCCTTGACACTCCTTCTATTTTGGCTCAAATGTTTAAAGTTTTGGCCTTGGATCGGTCCCTCTGCCAAAAGGTGAGTTGTTTGATGTACCCCAGCCGCGTTTGGTGTTTCCCAGGCAACAGCACTTTGAGAAGCTTGTCCTTAAGGAATGGGAACAACCCACGCGCCTGGCTGGAACTCCTCCTAATTGGGATAAGCGTTATCCCTTTCCAGAGGACTTGGTGAAGCTTTGGTCAGTGCCCCCCGAAGTCGACACCCCGGTGTTGGGGTTGACTGGCCCGGCTGCGTTGCACCTTTCTGGCACGACTACCATTAAAGTGGACCAACACCCAGGATTTTGACTATCCTGGGTCTTGGTCCACTTTGGTGGGGCACCCCCGATCGGGGTGCCCCGCTGTGTGAAACCCCCCGATCACCCTAAAAACTCACCTCTCCCCGCTCCCAGCGCCGACGGACAAGCGATCTGACAGCCGCTTGTCCGTGGCTCCTCCGCCGCCGCCTCCCGCGCGTCCCTCTTGCCGCGCGCGCCCCCGCGCCGGCCGTCTGTGAATGGCCGGCGCGCACGCCTAGAGGGGCGCGAGGGAGGCGGTGGCGGCCGGCCGCCGCCGAAACTAAGGTAAGGGGGTTTGGGGGTTTTGGGGGGGTTTCACCCCGCGGGACATCCCGATCTCGGATGTCCCGCGGGGAGGGAGGTGATCGGCCCGGGAATCTTATAGATTCCCGGGCCGATCACCCTAGGGTGATGGTCCACTTTAAGGATGGTGAGGATTGTCGGATTGATCAATTGGCTCGCCATGGTTTTATCAGTGCCGGCTCGACACTACGGCCAATTTGTGCTTCGGCGCTTCTGTTGCTGGCTGTTAGATCCATGATTAGGGATCTGCTTGCAGATCTTGATCCCGCTTGTGATATGATTAGCTCTCTCAAGCAGTGTGAGTCGTTTGTTTCTTTTGCCCTGACTGCTCAGGACGATGCTCTTGCGACGAGTAGCAGGACAGCGGCATTGCTGGTGGCTATTCGTCTGTCTATATGGCTGCGCCAGTGGACGGCGGACCTTAAAGTGGACCAACACCCAGGATTTTGACTATCCTGGGTCTTGTCCCAAAATAGTGAGAGGAGCCTGGGTAACTTCTCTCAGATGACCACCATATAATAGGCCGCACTCAAAGTAATAAAGGTAAATGCATTTTTTATTTATTACTAAATTGCAATCATAAAAATTTTTAGATATTTAAATCAATACATAACAACACTATTGACATAGTTAAAAAACATATAGACAAACACAAGGGGGGACCTATCTACAAATGTACATGAATATATTAAATATTAATATTAAATGGCGTGTCGCAAATGCCTCTGAAAGGTAAGTATATATAATATTTTATTTCTACTTGTATGCGCTGGTGAATACAAAAACCATGAGCTATATCACATGGTAAAGTGCATAGTGCCTAATGTGCATAAATTGTGCAATTGTATGTGTGTGAAAAAATATCTATATACAAAAGTATCTAAAAGATATAAACAATGTGACCCTGTAAACCTGCAACAAATATCCTGGGTCTTGGTCCACTTCGGTGGGGCACCCCCGATCGGGGTGCCCCGCTGTGTGAAACCCCCCCGAAAAACTCACCTCTCCCCGCTCCCAGCGCCGACGGACAAGCCGCGGACAATCAGCTCCGCCGTCGCCTCCCGCGCGTCCCTCTTGATGCGCGCGCGCCCGTGCCGGCCATTCGCAGACGGCCGGCGCGGGGGCGCGCACGCCTAGAGGGGCGCGAGGGAGGCGGCGGTGTTTGGGGGGGTTTCACCCCTCTGGACATCCTGATCTCGGGAGGGAGGGAGGTGATCGGCCCGGGAATCTTATAGATTCCCGGGCCGATCACCCGTGGGTGTTGGTCCACTTTAATTCTAAAAAGGCGCTTACAGCGCTACCCTTCATAGGTTTACGCCTTTTTGGTGAGAAATTGGATGCTGTTACCAAGGATGGTAAGTTACCTCAATTCAAGAAACCTCGTCGCTCCTTCAGGGGTGCGAGTTCCTTTAGTCCCTCCTTTCGAGGAGCCAGAGCGGGCAGAGGGGCTTCCCTTCCCGTTACTGGGGCTGTAGGTTGGTCCCGGGGAAGAGGTCGTGGCCGTCCCGGTCAGTCCTGGGGCGCCAAGCCCAAACCTACTGCTAAGCCCACTCAGCAATGAGGGGCTTCCCTCACCCGTGCGGGTGGGGGGACAATTGCGACACTCCTCCCTGGTTTAAGGCCGGGAGTCTCCGGACACATAGATCTGGGAGGTAGTGTCGCCCGGTTACAGACCGGAGTTCGAGTCTCGCCCTCCCTCACGGGTTTTCCTGGAAATGGCGGTCATCCGGCCGGTGCCGCACTTAGAGGTGGGCCTCGATTTTTACACCAGTCTCTTCGCAGTCCCCTAGAAGGACGGGTCAGCTTGCCCCGTCCTGCATCTGAAGTTTTTCAAACTTCCCAGGTTCCCCCTTGCTCTAGCCAGGGTGGTGTCCTTTCGGGGAATACGGTCGGATTTCGGTCAACACAGGGTGTTGCTCACTCAGTCCAAGGTCCGTCTGATTCAGGAGTTGGTTTGGATCCTTCTTTCCAATCCTCAGCCTTGCTCTTTTGTCCCATCATGGTCTGGGCCTTCTGGTTCAGCTACGCTCGGACAGTCAAGCAGCGGTTGCTTACTTCAATCATCAGGGAGGGACTTCCAGTCTGGGTGCTCTCAGAGTGGAGTCCCTGATCCTGACCTGGGCGAAGACACATGTGCCTTGTCTCTCGGCAGTCTGCAGTCCGCTCCGGTGGGGGACACCGGCGGTGGTCCTGTTTTCCTTTCGCCACAATTGCAGGCTCCCGATCTTTGTGTCACCCTCCCAGGATCCTCTGGCTCGGGCGGCGGAAGCCATATCCCTGAGCCGGGGGAACCCGGGTTTTCTGTACCTGTTTCCTCCGAAACGGAAGCTGGTTCTGGAAAGGGTCTCCGCCATTCTCGTGGCCCCAAGAGGACCAAGACGAGTGTGGTGCGCAGACATCGTTTGGCTGACAGCGAATCAACTCGTTCTGCCTCTTCGGCCTGATCTGCTCACTCAGGGTCGGCTGTCTTACCCCAGTTTACCAACGCTGGTTTTGATGGCTTGGCTGCTGAGACCTCCATCTTGAAGGAGGAGGGTCTTTCTGACTCGGTTATTAAGACTCTGATCGCTGCCCGAAAGAGGTCTTCTTCTATCACCTACTATAGGACTTGGAAAGCCTATATCGCTTGGTGTGAGGTTAGGTCTTTGCCTTGTAAGGTCTTTTCGGTCTCCAGGATTCTGGAGTTTTTACAATCAGGGCTGGACTCTGGTCTTCAGCTGAGTACTTTGAAAGGGCAGGTTTCTGCCTTATCTATCTTTTTTCAGAAGCGTTTTGCGCTTCTTCCTTTAGTTAAAACTTTTTTTCCAGGGGGTTACGCATGTGCGGCCTCCCAGGAAACCATTACTCCCTGTTTGGGACTTGAATTTGGTTCTTTCTGCTCTTCAGGCTCCTCCCTTTTGAGCCTTTGCAAGATATTGCTTTGTCTACCCTGACTCAGAAGATTGTCTTCTTGGTAGCTATCACTTCGGTTCGGCGTGTCTCGGAGTTGGCGGCCTTGTCTATTCAGGCGCCCTACTTTGAGAGGCATCAGGACAAAGTGGTCTTTCGGTTCAAACCAGACTTTCTTCCTAAGGTTGTTTCTGCTTTTCATTTGAATCAGGATATTGCTCTTCCCTCCCTGTGTCCTAAGCCTAAGAATGACAAGGAGGGTTTTGCATTGTTTGGATGTAGTACGCTGTGTTAAGTACTATTTGATTATTACTTCTCCTTTTCGTAAGACTAATGCCTTTTTTATTATTCCCTGTGGGCATAGGAAGGGTTTCTTCCATTAGCAAATGGATACGTCAGGCCATTATTGCAGCCTATTCTGCTAAGGGGAAAGTTCCCCCTTTCCGTATCACTGCTCATTCTACTCGCGCCGTTGGAGCGTCTTGGGCTTTTCAGCACCAAGCTTCTGTTGAACAAGTTTGTAAGGCCGCTACTTGGTCTTCTGTTCATACTTTTTCTAAGTTTTACAAGGTTGATGTGCGGGCCTCAGCGGATGCTGTTTTTGGCCGCAAAGTTCTGCAGACTGCAGTCATTTAAGTTATGCTTCACCTTGCCTTTGGATACCCATCCCTTGTGGACACTGCTTTTGGATGTCCCGATCGTAAGTATTAAAAAGGGGTGTGTGGCACACCGAGAATAATACCATTTTGTGAGTACTCACCTGAAAAATGGATATTATCGGTGTGCCACACACCCCGCTTCACCCGCCCTTTTCGGTATCCCGAATCCTTTATATGGTGAAGCTTTTCTTTATTTTGAGGTTACCGTTGGATTTCCTGGTACCTTGTCTTTCTGCTTTTTAAATAACTGGTGATTCAGTGGGAGGTCCCAGGTATATATAGGCCGGAAGGGGCTCGTTTTCAAGACTTCTCCCTGCACGTCGCCACCTGCTGGTGGAGTAACCCGATCGTAAGTATTATATGGGAAGCGGGGTGTGTGGCACACCGATAATATCCATTTTTCAGGTGAGTACTCACAAAATGGTATTTTGATGTGGTTGGAATTTCCTACTTCTTTGTTTCAAATCTCAGTCACACATTTTGGTGTTTTTTGTTTCTTTCAATTAAGTTATGAGAGTAATTTTCTTTACTACTACATTTTCTTTTCCGCAATACTGACCATGCACTCCTCCCATTAGTTCATATTCGTCCTTCCCTAAATGAGTCCCCACTCCGTTTATTGGTGACTTGACGTAATACATTTCTGGACTCATTGGTGTAGTGATCAAGAATTTTCATATCATGGTGATAACTAACCATTACTCATGAAGGTCCTATTCATTATATCGGGGTCATTGTGTTTTCCCGTAGCAGGCTGGAAACTACATTGACTAAGAATGGAACAATCACTATGAAAATAAGGTGCAAGTAACAGACAGACATTATATAATAAGGTAAGCACACTTAAATATAACTTGTATTCTAAGTATACAGCATGTCCTGTTCCAGAAGATATTTCTTACTCTTGGGTTATACATCCAGTAGATGGCGCTGGACTGAGACAGAAAAGTGTCTCCTCCCGGCCCCATATATACCAGGGACCTCCCACAAATTCCCCAGTTCTTCTCTGCAGTTTGGGATGCGATGACTAGAAGATGGCTCTTTCTACTCGCAGGTGAGCGGGGCTTATTAGCCTGCGGCCCTGTAGGACTATTCCCACCCGTTCCTGTTCTCTGCCTCCCAGCTTAGGCTGCGCTGGTCGGGTGATGGTAGGCAGCACCGCTGCTAGGTGCTAAGGAGCGCTGCTCCTACCGCAGTCCCCCACCAAAGGGTAGGCGGTATAGGCCCGTGGTGAGCCTTATGGGATGCCCCTCCCATGGTCGTATGCCCTTCGCCCCCTGTCCCCTCAGTTAGGCTCTTTTTAGGTGGTCCGCTGCTTCCCCATTCGCTCCCCCTGGGTAGATCTCGGGGGGGGGGGGTGGTGTATGTATATTAATGTGTTTTCATGTTTTGCTTTTGCACTGCCTCAGGCGCTGCTGCGCCGTCATTGGCAGGCCTTGTTACGGGGGCACGTTTTCGCGCTCTTCAGGGGGTATATGCAGGCGCCATTTTGGAGCTCCTGTGCTGCGTGTCTGGCGTCTCCCTTTCGCGGTTCGTAAGTGCCCCTGCGGGCTGGCTTTTACTTCTACTTTCATTGTATTATGCTTACAAGATCTTTGCTTTATGTCTTACAGGTGGGTCAAACTTTTAGTGGTTTCTCCTGGTCCTATCCCCTTTTAGCGTTAACCCCTTATTGGCAGGCTTTTGTATTGTATATCTCTCACTTCCCTAGCGGGCTATTGGGGCATTCCAGGTAGCCTTATTGGTGTCAATCCCAACTTGGCCTATTGTGCCACAATAATCACCATATGGAGGCTTCTCAGGATAATGTGCTTGGGGTTCCTTCAGGACAAGCCCGGCTGTGTGTGGCGTGTGGGGTATCCCCTATAAGTGATGTCAGGGGGTGTGTACACTGTGCCCAGCAGACACTTGCGCTGCAGTTTGGGTTACCGGCGGCTGGGCTTGTGCCCCCTCAGGCTTCGTCTACCCACCCACGCTTACATCTGACTCCCAGTGAGGTGCATACCAGTGGGGAGTCTCAACCTGATTTGGCTGCACGGGTGGCCAGCATTGAGAGACATATTGCTGGCTCTGGCCCGCGTAAGGCTTCTGCTAAGAAGCGGCATTTATTACGTGGTGTTTCCCTCTTTCTTATGGAGGCTGAGGAATTTTTTTATGTTACCGGTTATACACCCCTGGAAGAGGGGGAATTATTTTCTGATTCAGAATCATCTGAGGATCAGCCTAAGGTTTATGGTGCCGATTCTGGGTCTGACCCCTGGGCTTCAGATGATACTGACAGGCTTTTAGCTCACATTTTTGAAGTACTCTGTATCTCTCCTCCTACCGTGGCTCCGCGGCAGCAGAGGGAGCTGTTTCATTCTGTTAAACCACCTTGGAGTTTCCTGAACAAACTCACTTTAATAATCTGGTGCTCAAAGAGTGGGAACGGCCTAGCCGGCTTCCCGGGGTGCCAACGAGTTGGGATAAGAGGTATCCCTTTCCCGCTGAGATGGTTATATGATGGTCATGTCCTCCCGAGGTGGATGCACCAGTTCTGGGGTTGTCTAACACATGCATTCCCCTGACTGAGGGATGGGGAGGACAGGCGCATTGATCAGCTGGCTTGCCATGCCTTTGCCTATGTGGGGACCGCGCTGCGTCCGGTCTGTGCCTCTGCCATTACGGCTGTTGCTATTAAAAGCCTGCTCAGGGGTCTCTTAGATGGGGCCCCTGATGATGCAGGTAGTGAAGAGTATAGAGCTCTTCTGCACTGTGAGAAATTTGTTGCATATGTTCTTTCTGCCTTGGATGATACCGTTAGAATGTGTGGCAGGGCTTCTGCCTTGCTGGTGGCGATACGCCGCTTGGTCTGGCTGCGCCAGTGGGCAGCTGACAACGCTGCTAAGAAGGCTCTCACTGGTTTTCCCTTCAAGGGGCTGCGCCTCTTTGGTGAACGTCTGGACTTGTTTGCCAAAGGAGGCAAGTTACCTCAGCGTAGAAGGCAGCCCCGGTCCTTTCGGGGTTCAGGTGCCTTTCTTCCTTCCTTCCATGGCTCCAGAATTGGATGGGGAGCTTCCTTTACTGGGGCCCGCGGAGATTTTTGGGGAAGGGGCAGAGGACGGGGCCGCCCTGGCCCCTCCTGGGGTCCCAAGCCTAAGTCCTCCCCCAAGCCCCCTCAGGCATGAAGGGGCGCCCTCACCCATCCGGGTGGGGGGACGGCTTCGGCTCTTGGCTCATGTCTGGAGGCGTCATGTCTCAGACCAGTGGATTCAGGAGGTAGTGTCCTCCGGTTACAAGATAGTTTGCAGCCTGGCCGCCCCCAAGATTCATCAAATCCCGGTTAGCTCAAAACCCCCTGTTAGCTCAGGGTCTGTCCCTTGCTGTCCAAGGCCTTCTGGAATCTGCCGGGTGCCCTTGAGGGAAAAGGGCAAAGGCAAAAAGGATGGGTCCATCAGACCCATCCTGGATTTAAAGCACCTCAACAAATTTGTCAGATTCAGACACTTTCGCATGGAGACTCTGCACTCCGCTGTGAATTCTCTATGCCCAGGGGACTTCATGACCTCTGTAGACATCAAAGATGCTTACCTTCACATACCTATTTTTCCAGGTCATCAGAGATTCCTAATGTTCGCTCTGGAGGATCAGCACTACCAATTTGTGGCCTCAGGGCATTCGCATTCTTCCCTACTTGGACGACATGCTTATCACTTCTCACTCCTTCCAACAGGCTCGACACTCAGCGGGTGGTGTCCACACTGGAGTCATTCGGTTGGGTGATCAACCACCCCAAATCTTCCCTGTCTCCTTCCATGGTGAAGTCCTTTCTGGGTATGATTCTGGATTCATCTCAGGTCAAGATCTTTCTTCCTCAGCAGAAGGTGGAGAGTCTTCAAGAGCAAGCAAAGCTCCTTCTGTCTTGTCCTCATCCATCCATCAGGCAGGGAATGCAGCTGGTGGGCCTGATGGTGTCCTGCTTCGAGGCGGTTCCATATGCTCAGTTTCACATGAGGCCTCTTCAGCTTCACCTCTTGTCAGTATGGGATCGGGACCCTGTGTCCTTGGATCAGGTGTTTGTCCTATCCCCTCTGGTCAGGCGGTCTCTATCGTGGTGGCTGGACTCAAGGAACCTGCTGGGGGGCAGATCCTTTCTGTCCCCCTGCTGGGAGACTGTCACCACGGATGCCAGTCTGACAGGTTGGGGGGGCTTTTGGAAGTCCCTGAAATTCCAGGGTCAGTGGGGCCCTCAGGAGGACCATGCCCCTATCAACATTCTGGAATTGAGGGCGATCAGGTTGGTTCTCACCCACTTAACCCCACACCTGCGGGGCCGGGCTGTTCAGGTCCACTCGGACAACCAGACGGCAGTTGCCTACATCAATCATCAGGGAGGGACCCGGAGCAAGATCGCCCTCAAGGAAGTTTCCCTGATACTGTCCTGGGCGGAGGAGAATGTTCCCTGCATCTCAGCTGTGTACATCCCAGGGGTGGAGAATCTGGAGGCAGACTCTCTGAGCAGGGGGACCTCTCGTCTGGGAGAATGGTCCCTCAGCAACAGGGTGTTTCGCTCCCTGTGCCACCGCTGGGGTCAGCCGGATGTGGATCTGTTTGCGTCCCATCACAATCACAAGCTTCCAGTCTCAGGATCCTCTGGCCTTGGCAATGTCTTGGACGAGGTTTCAGCTCCTGTATGTGTTTCCCCCGTTTCCCCTGCTGGGCAGGGTTCTGCGCAAGATAGCTCAGGAAAGGGTGCCAGCCATACTGGTGACCCCCTGTTGGCCAAGAAGAGTGTGGTTCGCAGACATCGTGCAGCTGGCAGTAGATCAGTACACCCTGCCCCGGGTTCCAGATCTGCTCACTCAGGGGCACCTATGCCACCCCAATTTACAAATGCTGGCTTTGACGGCCTGGCTGTTGAAACCTCCATCTTGATGGAAAAAGGGCTGCCTGCCTCGGTTGTAAATACCATGATCAGGGCTAGGAAAAAGTCTAACTCGCTTCCCTGTCGTGTGTTTTCTATTCCTAGGATTCTGGAGTTTCTGCAACATGGTTTGGATCTGGGTCTTCAGCTCAGTACTCTGAAAGGTCATGTTTCTGCCTTGGCCATTTTTACCAAAGATCCTTTGCTCAGCATCCCCTGGTCAAGACTTTCTTCCAGGGGGTTACTCACGTGCGTCCCCCACGTAAGCCTATGTTACCAGTCTGGGACTTGAACTTGGTCTTATCTGCCCTGCAGGGGTCTCCCTTTGAACCTTTGCATGGGGCCCCTTTGTCCATTCTTACTCTTAAGGTGGTCTTTTTGGTGGCTATCACTTCTGTTAGGTGTGTTTCTGAGTTGGCGGTGCTTTCCATCAAGCCTCCTTATTTTGAGAGACACCAGGACAAGGTGGTGTTTCGTTTTAAGCCAGATTTTCTGCCTAAGGTTGTTTCTGCCTTTCATCTCAATCAGGACATTGTTCTGACTTCTCTGTGTCCTAATCCTAGTAACCCTAAGGAGAGGGTTTTACACTCTTTGTATGTGGTCAGGACTCTGAAGTTCTATTTGGTGGCTACTGAATCCTTCAAAAAGACTGATGCTCTTTTTGTGCTCCCGTCTGAACCTAAGAAAGGTCTGGCTCCAGCTAAGTCTACTAGCAGCAAGTGGATCCGTCGGGCTGTGATACAGGCCTACTCTGCTAAGGGGAAGGAGCCTACCTTCCGCCTTACTGCTCATTCTACTTGTGCTATTGGTGCCTCTTGGGCTTTTTAGCACCAAGCTTCTGTTGAACAAGTTTGCAAGGCCGCCACTTGGTCTTCTGTTCGTACTTTTTCTAAGTTTTACAAGGTTGATGTTAAGGCCTCAGCTGATGCTGCTTTTGGTCGCAAAGTTCTGCAGGCGGCAGTGGTTTAAACTGTCTGCTGTTACTTTTGGGGATCCCACCCTACCTTACGGACACTGCTATTGGATGTCCCAAGAGTAAGGAATATCTTCTGGAACAGGACATTCTGTATACTTAGAATAATACAATTCTGTGATTACTCACCTGTAGAATTGGTATTATATGTATACAGCACGTCCTGTTCCACCCCACCCTTGTTATCATTATTTTTAGTTACCTCTTTATGGTGATTGTTAATTTTTTTATAATGGTTATAGTTCTCCCGGTCTCATTTTAACTGCTTTTCAATACTGGGGAATTTGTGGGAGGTCCCTGGTATATATGGGGCCGGAAGGAGCCACTTTTCTGTCTCTGCAGTCCAGCGCCATCTACTGCATGTATAACCCAAGAGTAAGGAATATCTTCTGGAACAGGACGTGCTGTCTACATATAATACCAATTCTACAGGTGAGTAATCACAGAATTGTATTTTTTCTTTCAGACCCCTGAAATTGAAGAGATTTTGAAATATTTTACAGATATTATTCATTTAACCTTAAAAGCTATATAGTCATAGCTGTGAAGGAAGAAGAGGACACAGCACGCTGTGACAATAAAAGATGAGATACAGGAATTTAAGTAAACTAAAACTGGATTAAATTTAATTTATCCTTAGATAGCTCGTCATCTATATAATCACTTGTACTACTCAGATTTAAACAATGCACCACTGCATCAAAGAGCAAATTAAGGATGACATTTCAGAAACTGCTATAGCTGCAGTATGAAGGGAAACCAGTTCAAAAGAAGATTTTTTTTCCTGTCATGGAAACCGCTGCATTACGATTGGCTATTGCTCACATCCAGTAGGGGACACTAGAGCAGGATTCCTCTTCTATCCACCGGTGCACACAGGTCCCCGCATCCACTGCCCCGGGAGAGATAAAAAAAAATCTGATGCCCTACCCCGTAACACCAGACGCGGGAGCAGTTAGGTGCCCTGTCCCTTGGGGCCCATGCTAGTCCAGCAGCATTTAGTCTGGGCTGCTGGACTAAGGAGCTTGAGTCCCCTTTACTATTAAGGGCACTCTGCTTCAGTGAGGCAGCTTTTATTTCACCTACATGGGGGGGGGGGGGGCACTGCAGACCCAAAGGATTATACACCGCCCCCCCTTGCCCCCCTATCCTTCAGCAGTTTTCTTCCTCCAGCTGGGTCAGTGGTTTAGGAGGTGTGCTGTATTTGGACAGGCTGCTTTCAGCACTGTCCTTACTTGTACTACAGGCGATGTACTGCACCCTGCCGTCCTCCCTGCTGGAAGGAATGGTGCAGGACTGAGATTGGCACCACTATATTTTTACAGTTTTAAGGGGACATGGCTTCCAACTGTTGAGGCAGAGCTTGCATAGTCTGCGGTTCCTTCTGGCCTACACTTTCGCCAGCATTTGCTGCAGGCTTGTTATGCTACTTTCTGGGCTGTCATCACAACCCTTGGCAGTCTAGCAGAAGAGACCTCCTTTTTCAGCCTTTTCTCCGACCACTGGCTCACACAGGAAAGACTGCAAATGATCGCAGCCCCAAGTGGATCCTCATCTCTGTTACAGGTAGGACCCCAGAGGGGTATTCCATCTTTGTATATTATGCATATATGCCTAGTTACATGGGTCCATTGTTTTTCTTTGTTGCAGGAAGAAACTTAGGGGACACAGACTTGCGCTTAGGCATCCTCTCCCTCCCTAAGTTTCACTTAAGCAGGTTGAGCCCAGTCAGGCATGAGGGGATGTCTATGCCACTTTTCTCACATCTGGCAAGCCAAAGTTATGGATGCGTGGGTCAAGGAGGTGGCGACCTCCAGATACAAGATCAAGTTTGAGAGTTCCTGGTGTCCATACTGTCCTACTCATTGGAGAAGGTTTCCACACTGAGGTCAGCCATCCACTGCTGCTGGTCAGAGTCATAGCTCCAGTGCTGGCTTTACTCACTTGTTTGTGGTTCCCAAGCCCATTCTGGACCGCAAATGCTTTGACACCTATATTTGGACAAACAAATACAAAATATAGTCATTACTGTAAGTGGTGCTGGCCCTTCATCAGGGGTTTTCACCAAGGTGTTTGCGATAGATTTACCTCACGCCATATCTGGACGATCTTCTAACCAGGGCTAATTCCCTGATAGATTCTTGCAAAAATGTGCGGACAGTACTAAACTCACTGGAGAGGTTCGGGCGGTTGATCAGTAATTTCAAATACCATGTGATCCTCTCTCAACAGGGTTGTTTTTTAGGAATGCATTTAGACACTGTCCAGGGCAAAGTGTTTTTACCAGAGACCTAGCTTTGGAAACTACAGGAAGAGTTGCTACGCTTGTGCTTTAGGTTTCAGCCCAGTGTGCAGCAGTGAATGCCGCTTCTGGGTCTGATGGTGGCATCTATACCAAGGCTCTGCCACCTTGTCCCATTGGGGTTGGTCTCTCTTGGGTCTGGACAGATTGTTTACTTTTTTTTGGAGTGGTTTGATCAGCCCTGGAGTGGTGGCTTCAATCACAACCCCTGAGTCAGGGTCACTCCCTTCTGAAGATCCAGTGGACCGCGATTACCACAGATGCAAGTCTGATGGGTTGGGGAGATGTGTGGAACCAACTCATGGTTCAGGGGATTATCAATGTCCTGAAACTCCGGGGTGATTTTCATGTGCATATATCACCGGACTAGCAGTCTGCAGGGTCTCCCAGTCAGAATTCAGTTCACATATGTCGCATATGCCAATTATGGGGGGGCACCAGGAGAAAGTGAGGGGTTCCTGAGGTGGACCGGATGCAACAGAAAGGCGATGAGATTTATAGCTCACTCCCGGGACCCTCTAGCATTCACGGTGGATGCTTTGGTGTATACATTCCCACTCTTGTCACTGCCCCCTCGGGTAGTAAATGGCTACTTCAATTCAGGCTGGAAGACCTCTATGGACAGGATCTTCTACCGAACATGGCCACCCTATTTTGGATGATACTAGTCATAGTACGAGTCAAGGGGCAAATCTCGGCTCAATTTTTTTTTTTTTTTTTAGCATCCGGTTGAGGAGAATTCTCGAGTCTGCATGTTATTGCAGGAGGCTGCACATGTCCGCCCCCCACAGAAAAAAACTGGGTGCTACTATGATTCATAACGTGGTCCTTTCTGCCTTACAAGGTCCACACTTTGAATCTATGCCTGTAGCTTCCTGGTCTTAAAATCGTGTTCCCGTTGGCCATCACTTCAGTTCGCAGGGTATTAGAGCTGGCTGCTTTGCCTGTCATGTCAAGCTGCTCTTTTGATCTTTTACAAGGGCAAGAAAGTCCTGCATTTGCAGGTAGATTTCTTACTGAAGGTAGTTTTGGCCTTTAATTTGAATAAGGACATTGCTGATGCAGCATAATGACATTGCTTCAGAAAACCTGGCTGTGCTCATTCCCTCTCTCCCTGTTGTTAGGCAACATTGGACACTGTGACCAGCATTTCCAGACACATGTGCACAAACCCCCAGATGTGCATGGGCATACTCCCACTGGCACATGCATGCACTCCCAAATGCATGCATACACTCCCACGTACATTCACATGCACATACATGAGTGCTCTCTCACGCACAGACACGCACTCCCGCATGCACTCCCACGTGCGGCCTATGACAATGGCTTCTTTAGGAAGTGCACAGGGCTGCAGTTGGGTGGGCTGGGATTTGTACGTTATATATTTACACATTTACACCCATCACAGCAAAAGGCTCCTTTCACCTTCATTCAACATGCAATTGGGGATTATCGTATAATGGCTTTGCGTTAGTATGTCTTTTTGCCCCCGCTTATAAATCATTTGTGGTCTTCAAGATATAAAAGTCTTTAAAAGTGTATCATTTAGCAAAATATACCAGTGTCTATTTAAAATATTTTAGTCTGGCCCTTTAGTTTTTTTTTAGTCTGGCCCGTTTCCATATATTGTTGTATGAAACCAGCCAATATCCCCACAACCCACTATTATTATAGGTGGACACAGGAGACACAGTACAATTGGAACATTGGAAGTCATAGAAAACTAAACCCTGTGACAAAGCAATAAAGCAATTAAAATGCTCAGGAAGGATCTCCCAATTACTACACTAGCAGATCTAACACGTGGGCCCTATATTGGTGTGGAGACTGCTCCGCTTTGGTTTGTCATTCTCCCAACAGCACCCAAGAACTAGAATTCACTTACACAAATGTCTTATAACTGTCTGCACTATTCTTGGATCAGGTCAATCCAAGCAGAGATGGCCTATGCTTTCTGATATGCTTACCAAGCTGTGTTTCTTTGAATGACCCTGACCCTGAACCTGTTGGTGTCTCATTACATTAAGATGGTGGAAGTCTTTGTATGTCTATCCAGGCTTCATTTGGCCTACAGAATGGATACTCTCTTTATTCAGAGGAAAGCCTTCTCATTGACATTTTACTTCTTATTCTCTACTCTTTGTGCATTATCGTCCATGAAAAAAGGAAGGCTATACAATAATACTGATAACTGTAGCTATTGGTCATTGGACACTGGCAGGAGTCACAGGCCACGCCCCCGGGTCAGAAACAGCCCACTTTGACCAGGCGGCGGGCAGCGGCAGGAATGTACGGTAAGTTTTTTTTTGTCTTGTCTTTTGGGGTTTGCTGCACGCTGCCTGTATTGGGGATGCCTGCACTTTGCCTGTATTGTGGATGCCCACACTTTGCCTGTATTGTGGATGCCCGCACACTGCCTGTATTGGGGATGCCCGCACACTGCCTGTATTGGGGATGCCTGCACACTGCCTGTATTGGGGATGCCCGCACACTGCCTGTATTGGGGATGCCTGCACACTGCCTGTATTGGGGATGCCCGCACACTGCCTGTATTGGGGATGCCCGCACACTGCCTGTATTGGGGATGCCTGCACACTGCCTGTATTGGGGATGCCAGCACACTGCTTGTATTGGGGATGCCTGCACACTGCCTGTATTGGGGATACCACACACACTGCCTGTATTGGGGATACCTGCACACTGCCTGTATTGGGGATGCCACACACACTGCCTGTATTGGGGATGCCCGCACACTGCCTGTATTGGGGATGCCCGCACACTGCCTGTATTGGGGATACCACACACACTGCCTGTATTGGGGATGCCCACACACTGCCTGTATTGGGGATGCCCGCACACTGCCTGTATTGGGGAAGCCCGCACACTGCCTGTATTGGGGATGCCAGCACACTGCCTGCATTGGGGATGCCCGCACACTGCCTGTATTGGGGATGCCCGCACACTGCCTGTATTGGGGATGCCCGCACACTGCCTGTATTGGGGATGCCCGCACACTGCTTGTATTGGGGATGCCAGCACACTGCTTGTATTGGGGATGCCCGCACACTGCTTGTATTGGGGATGCCAGCACACTGCTTGTATTGGGGATGCCCGCACGCTACCTGTATTGGGGATGCCAGCACACTGCTTGTATTGGGGATGCCAGCACACTGCTTGTATTGGGGATGCCCGCACACTGCTTGTATTGGGGATGCCAGCACACTGCTTGTATTGGGGATGCCAGCACACTGCTTGTATTGGGGATGCCTGCACACTGCTGTAAGAGGGTGTAACAAGTGTTATTTCATAAAAACTGCCGTTCTGTTGTTTGGCCACAAGGGGCCGCTGGTTCCCCTGTTCATGCAGCTAATGCACTGCAGGGACTTACTGATTTGGAGGGACAGGAAATCACGTGTTCTTTTTGTGCTGAAAGAGAAGGGAAAGTGGAGAGATCACCATCTTGAAAAGACATAGAATGGCCATGTGAGCAAGTTTGGTGTGTGGCCTGGCGTGCAGCAAAGAAAGAAAGAGAGAGACTGACAACTTTCCTGATTGCTGGATCTGAATCAGAGGCTGTGGACTTTTACCTGAAGGATGCCTGAGAGCTGTGTGGTGCATCCGGTCGTTTGTGAAGGAGATCTGCTTAGTCCAGCTGGAGTTCACCGAAGGCCCGGGTCAGCAATTTCAATAATGCATGCACGTGCTATTGACTGCCTGTTAATTCGTTAGTTAGTTAGTTAGTCAGATAGAAAGACTTTATACAGGCCAAGACTTTTCTTCTTTTGATTTGCTGTTTGGATTCTGGATTGCAGAGGAACATTTCTACAGGAGACACTGACTGTTGTGCACTGAGCTTTCTGCATTTCTACTCAGTGCATCCCTTTGAAACAGTGCCTGCTACAGCAGTTTGGGTCAGCTTTGGGTCAGGGGAATTGTTGTTAATGTTTTACTGTTTGCTGCATTTTAATAAGGGTGTTCAGAAGCCTATTTGAGTAAACGTGTTTTGCATAAGCTGGTGTCAGTGTCGCTTTCTTGTCTGTGGCTTTGCTATACCTTGAAAGACCTACCGGTGCACGACTTACATTTTGGCGTAGCTGGCAGGGTACAGCATTCGTTATGGACGGGAACACGGCGGGAGATCTTCCCCGGCGCCAGTGGCACCGGAGCAGGACCCAGCTCAGGGAATGCCAGCCCAAGGTCAGCCTGGCTGTAGTGCCATGTCCCCCCAGTAGGATACATCCCGGTGGGGGCGCTGTTGCGCTATCTGCCGAAATTTGATGGGAAAAGCATGACTTTGCAAGATTGGACTGAGAGGGTGCAGAGTGCTGCCAGAATGTGTAACCTGAGCCCCGAACTGCAGGCAGAGGTTGCACTTGGAGCACTAGAGGGTGATTTCAGGCGGACAGTGATGGTAAGGCCCGAATCTGAGAGAGACACCCTAGAGAAAATATTGTCCCTGCTGGAGATAGCTCATGGGGGCCATGCTAAAGTTGTACAGCTATGGAGCCACTTCTTTAACCGCCCACAGCAGGAAGATGAGACTCTTATGCAGTATTCCAATGCCCTCCAAGAGATGCTCAATGAGATACAGCGACGAGACCCAGGTGGCATGGTAGCCTTCCGGGAAGTGGACCGACTGCTGAGAGATCAGTTCATAGTGGGGCTCTCCAACAAGTTCCTGCAGGATAAGCTGCGAGAGATGATCCGGGTGGCACCTGACATGTCAGTTGTTTATAGTATCTACCAAGCTGCCATGGAATGGGAGGAGGAGCATGTCCCTGTGGAGGTGAGAGTTGTGAGCAGCTCTCATGCTATAAAGAAACAGCCGGGATCTGAGGAATCAGAGTCCCTAAAGACAGTGGTCCAGGCCCTGCGAACTGAATTAAGGGAACTGCGGTTGGAGGTGTCCCAGATGAAGGCAGAATCTTCCCAACCTCCAGAAGTGACTCCAGCACGCCGCACCACCCCACGCATGGGAAGTCAGGTGCAGGGACCTTGCAGAAGAAGCCCCCTCTGTTGCGGTTGTCGGCAGTATGGCCACATAGTCCGAGAATGCCCCGAACGGATGGAATCCAAGCAGCCGTTAAACTTCCGACCCCCGCAGTAACTGGGCGCCCTGCGGCGGTATGTCAACAGGTAAGCCCCGTGCGGAAGGATCATGACCTGTATGCCAGCAGCCCCGTCATGGAAGCCGAGTTGGAAGGTCAGCAGGTACGCTGCCTAGTTGATACAGGATCAGAGTGCACCCTTATGCCTCTACAGTTCTTTGAAAGACACTTTGGACATATGATGGAGCCGGAAGATGGAAGTGTCATCAGGCTGACAGCTGCCAACAATAAGGAGATGGATGTCCGAGGGATAGTCTGGATGCGGGTCTGAGTGCTTGGGCAAGATGTGGGCAAGAAGGGGCTCGTGCTGGTGGACCATTCTTCTCGGAGCGGGATAGACGTGACGCTGGGTATGAATGTGCTGAGAGACTTGGACCATCAGCTCTATGCCAGAGAAGGGCCAAAATATTGGCAATGGGCCACCACCCACTGGCCGACTCAGAAGGTTCTTCAACAGATGGTGAGAAGCTGTAGTCTGCAAAAGAATGACCTCTCCGGTCGACCCGTCGGAAGAGCGAAGGTGCCAGGGGGGACCCCGGTGAAGATCCCACCGCAAAAAGAACAAGTATTGATGCTGCCGGTGGGGGCTGGGCGACGACTGAATGGATTGGAGGTCCTGATTGAGCCAGCCCAGCAAGAGGAACCCCTGGCTCGCCCATTGATAGCTCGGGCCCTTGCCATTGTGACAAATGGGTGTGTATCGGTACGCTGCTTGAATGTTGAAGACTCTGAGCTAACCGTTCCTGGCAATGCTGTCCTGGCAGACGTTTATGTGTCTGAAGGGGTATATCTCGAAAGAGCCGCTTCACGTTACAGCCTGATAGAAGGTCGGCCTGGACTTATGCTGTGGAGGTCCAGCAGAAGGAGATTCCAACAGAGAAGTGGTATGGGAGAGTGATCATGGCCCAGTTGGGAGTGGACTGTATGGCTCTGACTCCAGGACAACAGAAGTTGCTGGAAGATACTCTCTGGGAATTTCAGGAGGCGTTCTCAAGACATGACGAGGACTTTGGGTGTGCTTCTGCTATTGAACACAAAATCCCCACGGGCGATGCTGCGCCGATTAGAGAATGTTACCGACAAATCCCTCCCAAAATGTACCAAGAGGTGAAGGACATGGTAGCCAGCATGCTGGAAAATCGGGTGATTTAAAGAGAGTCAAAGTCAGTGGGCTGCCCCAGTAGTCTTGGTGCGGAAGAAGGATGGGAGTCTCCGGTTCTGCGTGGACTATCGGAAGTTGAATGCCCAGACCGTCCGGGATGTATATTCTCTCCTGCGGTTTTTATGAGTCATTGTCAGCCCGGGGCCAGGCGAAATTCTTCTCGACCCTCGACCTGGCCAGTGGGTATTGGCAAGTACCGGTAGCCCAGAAAGACAAAGCGAAGACGGCTTTCATTTTACCCATGGGACTTTACGAATTTAACCGAATGCCATTCGGCCTCACCAATGCCCCAGGGACATTTCAGCAGTTAATGGAGAACTGTCTGGGGGACCTCAACTTCGAGTCAGTGTTGATATACTTGGACGACATAGTGGTGTTTGGGGCTTCCTTCGAGGACCATCTTCAGAAGCTGCGACAGGTCCTTGGGCGACTGCGAGATCCTGGGCTCAAGATTAAGCCCAAGAAGTTCGACAGCAGATAGAGTGGGGTAAAACCAGCCCACAGCAAGCTGGAAGCCGACCAGCAGTGGCCCCGGCCGGTGACATTACGAGAAGTACGGGCATTCGTGGGGCTGGCCAGTTACTACAGGAGATTTATACCCAAGTTTGCTCAGTTGGTGGGCCCGTTGAACAAGTTACTGAAAGGCACCGCAGGAGGTCCGAAAAATCGCCCCATTGGTTGGGGGCCCCGGCAGCAAGAGGCCTTTGAGGCAGTGAAGGAGTTGCTAACCAGTTCCCCCGATCCTGGCTTACGCGCAGTTTGGCACACCATTCCTGCTGTACACTGATGGAAGTCTGCATGGGTTGGGAGCTGTGCTATCCCAAGTCCAGGATGGGTGCGAGAGAGTCATTGCCTATGGGAGCCAGTCTCTGAAGGAATCGGAACGCAACCCCGACAACTATAGCTCCTTCAAGCTGGAACTGTTGGCTCTGGTGTGGGCCATGACTGAAAAGTTTGCAGAATACCTGACGGGCGCGGAAGTGACCGTGATGACAGACAACAACCCCCTAGCCCATCTGGAGAATGCCAAGCTCAGTGCCCGGGAGCAGAGGTGGTTGGCTTGCCTTTCTAAATTTCAGTATCGCATCAAGTTCTGGTCTGGTAAAGAGAACAACAATGCCGATGCACTTTCTCGAGTCCCCGTGGGGGCACCACCGCAGAGGGGTGATGAGGAGTTAGGACATTGAAACTCCTGACCTTGGCTGATTACCCGTGCTCCAGGATGTGGCACATGCAAGTGGGGTGGCGTCCGGAATGCCCATGGTGTTGGGGAAGACATTGGCCGACTGGGAGAGAGTCCAGAACAGCTGTCCTGATCTGTGGAAAGTGAGAGAGTGGGTCAGGACCAAGATCTGGCCTCGGCCGGAAGAAAGGGCCCGTTTGACTCCAGAGGGCCAAAAGTTGCTGAGACAGTGGAATAAGCTGACTGTTACCCAGGGCCTCCTGTGTCGGACCATATACCTACAGACCGAGCTGCAGCTTCGGCAACAGATTGTAATTCCTGTGTCATTGGGCCCAGAGGCTGCGCGGGAAGCCCACGAGAGGGGTGCTCATTTTGGGAGTGAGAAAACGTTTAAGTGGCTCCAACGATTCGTGTATTGTCCAGATCTGGCCGAAATGGTGGCCGAGGCCTGTCTTAAGTGTCGATCTTGTGGACTGAGTAAAAGCACCAAACAGCGGGCCCCCGTCCAGACAATCAAGACTTCAGCCCCGTTGGAACTGCTTATGATTGACTATGTGCAGATTGGGTACTCTGCCTCGGGACACTCGTATTGTCTGGTGATGACCGACCATTTCACCAAGTATGCGGTGGCTGTACCCACCAGAGACCAGACGGCTGAGTCAGCTGCAGAGGCTGTCTGCAAACACTTTATCCAAGTCTTAGGGTGCCCCCGGAGAATACACTCAGATCAAGGAGCATGCTTTCAAGGAAATCTGATGAATGAACTGTATCAGTTGTATGGTATTGAATGATCCCGCACCATTCCGTACCATCCCCAAGAAAATGGGGCCTGTGAGCGCTTTAATAGAACTTTGATTCAGATGTTATGGACATTGGAGAATGGACAAAAGGCTAGGTGGCCCGAATATCTACCTGAACTGATATGGGCCTATAACAACAGGGTACACAATACCACCGGTTACTCCCCCCCATATGCTCATGTTTGGAAGAGCCGGGCGAGAGGTGGAAGATCTTCACATGCCTGACCCAAAGGAACCACAACCGAGAAGTGCTACTGCATGGATGCAAGAGCACAGCTGCCGTCTGAGAGCGATCCGCAAAGTTGTAGGGGAATGCCTGGAACAAGTGGTGCACCCTGTCCCAGGACCCGTGCAGAGAGATGGTTATTCCCCGGGTGATAGAGTGATGGTCAGAGCTAAGCGACCATCTGGGAAGTTGGATGGGCGGTGGGAGACGGTTCCATATATGGTGAAAAGGAGAGTGGACCCTGACATTCCGGTCTACGAGGTAGAACCAGTGGAGACTGGGGGACCCTCACGAAACTTGCACTGTAACATGCTAAGACAGTGTAACTTTGATGAGCCGGTGCGTGAGGAAGAGATGCCTCTTCACGTTTCCAGTACAGAGGAGAGCCTCTCAGCCGATGAGGAAGATTGGTGGGTCACCCCTGCCCAGGTACCCGCTGTTGCCCCAGGGGGGATCGGGTCTGCAACCCCGTGAGAATGCTGACAGAGTGGTGGCCCCTCCCTTGGCAGAGATGCCCGATGCACCCCTGAAACCATTGTGCTGAGAAGGTCAGCAAGGTCCAATGCTGGTGTGCCCCCACAACGCTATGCTCAGGAGTTTGTGTGGGGAGGGTTGCCGAGGACGACAATCTCTAGTGGGGTGGCATGTAAGAGGGTGGAACAAGTGTTATTTCATAAAAACTGCCGTTCTGTTGTTTGGCCACAAGGGGTCGCTGGTTCCCCTGTTCATGCAGCTAATGCACTGCAGGGACTGAAAGAGAAGGAAAAGTGGAGAGATCACCATCTTGAAAAGACAGAGAAAGGCCATGTGAGCAAGTTTGGTGTGTGGCCTGGTGTGCAGCAAAGAAAGAGAGAGACTGACAACTTTCCCGATTGCTGGATCTGAATCAGAGGCTGTGGACTTTTGCCTGAAGGACGCCTGAGAGCTGTGTGGTGCATCCGGTCATTTGTGAAGGAGATCTGCTTAGTTCACCGAAGGCCCGGGTCAGTAATTTCAATAATACATGCACGTACTATAGACTGCCTGTTAGTTAGTTAGTCAGATAGAAAGACTTTATACAGGCCAAGACTTTTCTTCTTTTGATTTGCTGTTTGGATTCTGGATTGCAGAGGAACATTTCTACAGGAGACACTGACTGTTGTGCATTGAGCTTTCTGCATTTCTACTCAGTGCATCCCTTTGGAACAGCACCTGCTACAGCAGTTTGGGTCAGCTTTGGGTCAGGGGAATTGTTGTTAATGTTTTACTGTTTGCTGCATTTATTTGAAGTGTGTTCAGAAGCCAATTTGAGTAAACGTGTTTTGCATAAGCTGGTGTCAGTGTCGCTTTCTTGTCTGTGGCTTTGCTGTAGCTTGAAAGACCTACCGGTGCACGACTTACACTGCCTTTATTGGGGATACCACACACACTGCCTGTATTGGGGATGCCTGCACACTGCCTGTATTGGGGATGCCTGCACACTGCCTGTATTGGGGATGCCTGCACTCTGCCTGTATTGGGGATGCTGCACACTGCCTGTATTGGGGATGCCCACACACTGCCTGTATTGGGGATGCCAGCGCACTGCTTGTATTTGGATGACAGCACACTGCCTGTATTGGGGATACCACACACACTGCCTGTATTGGGGATACCACACACACTGCCTGTATTGGGGATACCACACACACTGCCTGTATTGGGGAGCCCGCACACTGCCTGTATTGGGGATGCCTCACACACTGCCTGTATTGGGGATACCACACACACTGCCTGTATTGGGGATACCACACACACTGCCTGTATTGGGGATGCCTCACACACTGCCTGTATTGGGGATGCCCGCACTCTGCCTGTATTGGGGACGCCGGCACACTGTCTGTATTGGGGACGCCGGCACACTGCCTGTATTGGGGATGCCGGCACACTGCCTGTATTGGGGATGCCGGCACACTGCCTGTATTGGGGATGCCCGCACACGGTCTGTATTGGGGATGCCCACACACGGTCTGTATTGGGGATGCCCGCACACGGTCTGTATTGGAGATGCGCGCACACGGTCTGTATTGGGGATGCCAGCACACTGCCTGTATTGGGGATGCCAGCACACTGCTTGAATTTGGGATGCCCGCACATTGCCTGTATTGGGGTTGCCCGCACATTGCCTGTATTGGGGATGCCAGCACACTGCCTGTATTGGGGATGCCCGCACACTGTATTGGGGATGCCCGCACACGGTCTGTATTGGGGATGCCCGCACACGGTCTGTATTGGGGATGCCCGCACACGGTCTGTATTGGGGATACCCGCACACTGCCTGTATTGGGGATGCCAGCACACTGTATTGGGGATGCCCACACACTGCCTGTATTTGGGATGCCCACACACTGCCTGTATTGGGGATGCCAGCACACTGCTTGAATTTGGGATGCCAGGACACTGCCTGTATTGGGGATGCCCGCACACTGCCTGTATTGGGGATGCCCGCACACTGCCTGTATTGGGGATGCCCGCACACTGCCTGTATTGGGGATGCCTCACACACTGCCTGTATTGGGGATGCCCGCACACTGCCTGTATTGGGGATGCCTCACACACTGCCTGTATTGGGGATGCCCGCACACTGCCTGTATTGGGGATGCCCGCACACTGCCTGTATTGGAGATGCCCGCACACTGCCTGTATTGGGGATGCCTGCACACTGCCTGCATTGGGGATGCCTGCACACAGCCTGTATTGGGGATGCCTCACACACTGCCTGTATTGGGAATGCCCACACACTGCCTGTATTGGGGATGCCTCACACACTGCCTGTATTGGGGATGCCCGCACACTGCCTGTATTGGGGATGCCTCACACACTGCTTGTATTGGGGATGCCTCACACACTGCCCGTATTGGAGATGCCCGCACACAGCCTGTATTGGGGATGCCCGAACACTGCCTGTATTGGGGATGCCACACACACTGCCTGTATTGGGGATGCCAGCACACTGCTTGAATTTGGGATGCCTGCACATTGCCTCTATTGGGGTTGCCTGCACATTGCCTGTATTGGGGATTCCAGCACACTGCCTGTATTGGTGATGCCCGCACACTGCCTGTATTGGGGATGCCCGCACACGGTCTGTATTGGGGATGCCCGCACACGGTCTGTATTGGGGATACCCGCACACTGCCTGTATTGGGGATGCCAGCACACTGTATTGGGGATGCCCACACACTGCCTGTATTTGGGATGCCCACACACTGCCTGTATTGGGGATGCCAGCACACTGCTTGAATTTGGGATGCCAGGACACTGCCTGTATTGGAGATGCCCGCACACTGCCTCTATTGGGGATGCCCGCACACTGCCTGTATTGGGGATGCCTCACACACTGCCTGTATTGGGGATGCCCGCACACTGCCTGTATTGGGGATACCACACACACTGCCTGTATTTGGGATGCCTCACACACTGCCTGTATTGGGGATGCCCGCACTCTGCCTGTATTGGGGACGCCGGCACACTGTCTGTATTGGGGACACCGGCACACTGCCTGTATTGGGGATGCCGGCACACTGCCTGTATTGGGGATGCCGGCACACTGCCTGTATTGGGGATGCCCGCACACGGTCTGTATTGGGGATGCCCGCACACGGTCTGTATTGGAGATGCGCGCACACGGTCTGTATTGGGGATGCCAGCACACTGCCTGTATTGGGGATGCCACACACACTGCCTGTATTGGGGATGCCAGCACACTGCTTGAATTTGGGATGCCCGCACATTGCCTGTATTGGGGTTGCCTGCACATTGCCTGTATTGGGGATGCCAGCACACTGCCTGTATTGGGGATGCCCGCACACTGTATTGGGGATGCCCGCACACGGTCTGTATTGGGGATGCCCGCACACGGTCTGTATTGGGGATGCCCGCACACGGTCTGTATTGGGGATACCCGCACACTGCCTGCATTGGGGATGCCTGCACACAGCCTGTATTGGGGATGCCTCACACACTGCCTGTATTGGGAATGCCCACACACTGCCTGTATTGGGGATGCCTCACACACTGCCTGTATTGGGGATGCCCGCACACTGCCTGTATTGGGGATGCCTCACACACTGCTTGTATTGGGGATGCCTCACACACTGCCCGTATTGGAGATGCCCGCACACAGCCTGTATTGGGGATGCCCGAACACTGCCTGTATTGGGGATGCCACACACACTGCCTGTATTGGGGATGCCAGCACACTGCTTGAATTTGGGATGCCTGCACATTGCCTCTATTGGGGTTGCCTGCACATTGCCTGTATTGGGGATTCCAGCACACTGCCTGTATTGGTGATGCCCGCACACTGCCTGTATTGGGGATGCCCGCACACGGTCTGTATTGGGGATGCCCGCACACGGTCTGTATTGGGGATACCCGCACACTGCCTGTATTGGGGATGCCAGCACACTGTATTGGGGATGCCCACACACTGCCTGTATTTGGGATGCCCACACACTGCCTGTATTGGGGATGCCAGCACACTGCTTGAATTTGGGATGCCAGGACACTGCCTGTATTGGAGATGCCCGCACACTGCCTCTATTGGGGATGCCCGCACACTGCCTGTATTGGGGATGCCTCACACACTGCCTGTATTGGGGATGCCTCACACACTGCCTGTATTGGGGATGCCCGCACACTGCCTGTATTGGGGATGCCCGCACACTGCCTGTATTGGGGATGCCCACACACTGCCTGCATTGGGGATGCCTGCATACAGCCTGTATTGGGGATGCCTCACACACTGCCTGTATTGGAAATGCCCACACACTGCCTGTATTGGGGATGCCTCACACACTGCCTGTATTGGGGATGCCCGCACACTGCCTGTATTGGGGATGCCTCGCACACTGCCTGTATTGGGGATGCCGCACACTGCCTGTATTGGGGATGCCCGCACACTGCCTGTATTGGGGATGCCTCACACACTGCCTGTATTGGGGATGCCTCGCACACTGCCTGTATTGGGGATGCCCACACACTGCCTGTGTGTGTATGAAGAAAGCCCTCTACATATTATCCTCCTATAAGCCTTAATCATAATGTAGCAACATTTGTCAACTTAATGGTGTCTAATTTAGAGGAACTCCCACAAAAAACCAAGAAATCTTCTAATGTAGGTAAGGAACTATTAACCGCCATCCAGGAGTTAGAATCAAAAAATGATTTAATCATAAAACCTGCGGACAAAGGCGGGAATATTGTAGTTATGTCCAAAGAACAGTATATTGACATGTGCCTGCGAATTTTGAACAACAGGGATTGGTATGTGAGGGCCCCCACGTCCAGGCTGGCGACTAACGCCCGGGAATACCACACCATCATACAGCAGGCTCGCGACCAGGGGGTTATTGATTCCCGTACGGCTGGGTTCCTGGAGGCGCCCCACCCTACTATACCAACGTTTTATGCCCTTCCGAAGGTGCATAAGTCGCTGGAGTCACCTCCAGGACGACCAATCGTGTCGGGTATAGGGGCGCTTACAGAGAACGCGAGCAAGTACGTGGATCGACACCTCCAGCCCCTGGTCGTGAGCCTGCCATCCTATGTAAAAGACACGGGTCACATCTTACGTGTCTTGGATGGTATGTGGGTGGATCCCGGGGCGTTGTTGGTCACCCTGGACGTGGAGGCCCTCTACTCGAGCATTCCCCATGACAAGGGCCTGAGAGCCGTGGAGACTTTTTTGAATGAGCTAGATGTGGCGGAACACAATCACAATCTTTTCCTCCTCCGGCTCCTCCACTTCGTCCTAACCCACAATATGTTCCTCTTTGATGGGATACTCTACCACCAGGTGCAGGGAACGGCGATGGGGACTACATGTGCCCCATCGTTCGCCAACCTGTACCTGGGGTGGTGGGAGAGGGCATTGTGGGCAGAGGACGATTTGGCCAAGTACCTGTGCCACGTCTCGGCGTGGCACAGGTACATTGATGATATTTTGGTCATATGGGAGGGGCCGGAGGAGGAACTGAGCGTTTTTGTCCACATGCTCAATGACAATGATTTAAATTTGAAATTTACAAGTCACTGGAATCAGGACTGTGTCACCTTTTTAGATTTAGAAGTACACAAGAACACACAGGGCCAAATCAGCACAGTACTTTATAGAAAGGACACTTCAGCGAACACAATGCTACGAGCTACCAGCTCACACCCGGTGCACTTATTACGCAGTATTCCGTACGGCGAGTTCATAAGAGCCCGCCGGAACTGTTCCTCGATACAGTCTTTTAAAATCGAGGCCACAAGAATCTGGAACAGATTACAAGCTCGGGGCTATAGCAGGCCAATTTTGAGAGCAGCCTATAGAAAAGCCCGCCGTCTGGACAGACAGCATTTACTATACAAACCACAAGTTCCAAAGAAAGACACTGGCCCCGCATTGATATTGACTTACACGGAGGCACATGCGGAGATTCGAAAAATTCTTCAGCAGAATTGGCCCATACTCTTAAATGATCCGTACATCAAAACCTTTTTACCCTCAAAACCTAAAATAATTTTTAGACGACCCAATAATCTGAGAGATAAATTGGTATCCAGTCACTTTACGAACCAGCAAAGGGATGCCTGCTGTAAAGTCCGTGGAACATACCAATGCGGGAACTGTAATATGTGCCAATATATACTTCCAGGAATTGAAACCATACTAAACGGAGATAAACATAAGGTTAGGCACTTCATCAACTGCAATACGAGTAATGTCATTTATTTACTTACCTGTGGGTGTGGAGGCTTTTATGTAGGGAAGACAAATCGCCCTTTAAAGAAACGACTATACGAACATCTATATAGTATTAGGAAATGTAATGAAAAAACTCCCATAGGACGTCATTTTAAAAGATATCACAACAGTAATCCAGGTACGCTGAAATGTCAGGGTTTGGATAGGATACATCCCTCTATTAGAGGGGGAGATCTGGAAAAGGGCACACTAAGAATTGAGACACGGTGGATATTCCGACTCAAAGCACACAAACATCCTGGCCTAAATGAGACGCTGACTTTTGCTCCGTTCTTATAAATTCAAATAAAAATGTAATCCTGCATTGAATAAAATGGGAGGTTAAATGGTAGCTGTGGATTGGCAGAGAGTGTCGGGCAGAGAATTTTTCTGGGGGGAGGTGCAGAGCTACCCCGAGTTCCCCCATAGATTTAAGCAATAAAGCCAACCTAATGGATACAAACAAGCATGTGAGAGGGGGATGAGGGAATTGTAAATGAAAACTGGGCAGGAATAAGACTCTCATACCGCAATGTATAATGATGCTTGATCAGTCTTTCAAATATATAAGACCATCAATACAAGGCTGATATGTAACTGACCCAGACTACATGGGTAATTACATAAGCCTAATATATCGAGACTCACAGTTAATATCTACTAATGACCATGAACAAAGTTGTTTATTTATATGCAACATTAATCATGATCATCAGCAACCTCCAGCCCCAGAGGGCTAGCAAATTTGCAGCCCACTGTATATCCAATTACATGAAATACTTGGGACATACTTTCGGGATATAGAAAGAGCCATAGCATTAACTTAAAAAATACATCTAGGGCTACAATACAATGGCGCAGGTATGCTAATGAGCATCGATTACCATTAGTGCAGAGAAGGATAGGAAATGTTATTACATTTCCCTGAAATCAGCTGGTGGTTAGGAGCTGATATAGGACCAGTGCAATAACATAACTGTTGGGTTTTGACTAAGAAAAATACATTGAATAAGGAGCAGGCCAAAGCGAGTGCGGAGGCTACAAGAAAATGGCGGAATTTGAAGGACATGGTCAGGCACCAGTGACGGCGCGCGAGGTCATTTCCGGTCAGCTGACCGGGAACCTTTGCTTCAGGTTCTGAATAAAAGGCAATGGCACTCGCGCGCCGTCAACCAGCGCGAGTGGAGGGGACCGTTCCTCCTCCTGGGCAGAGATCACCTGGGAGCCGTACACGCCATAGGCGACAGCAGTACCAAGCGCAGGCACGCTGCAGGGGACAACAGCACAGAGCAGTGGCAGGCGCCACGCATTTACACTAATGGAAACAGCCTGACAGCCTCCTGGGGAGAAAAGAACCGCGCTGGATACATTGCGGTCTCTCTGAGGTTAACCCCTGCATGGACACACATCGTTCTATGAACGATTTTTCTATACATGAAGGTAAGGTAAGACACATTGGTAAATAAGTTAGCTGGGGTGTAAAATAACCTCAGGAGCTTACATAGAAGCATATAGAGCTGACAATTACTATTTCCCTCATAGGTTATTAGAGTCCCCGACAGCAAAGTACCATATGGGAAGGGATTTTACAATGCAGTTATCAAACAAGAATAAAGGTAATCTTAATGCAAGCACAATGCAGCAGCACGATTATAACATGTAAATAAACAACATGCAAATAAAGGAAACTTTCCTTTCCTCCCTTCCCACAGCACTAAACCTGTTAGATACATACTAATGATACTGGGCGAGGTAGGAGGGAGCCCTTCACCCCCACCTCTAGAACCCGACCCTCTCTGGCAACTTACCAGCAATCAGGTAAATGAATGTGGTCCCTCTTTATGGGGTCTCTGGTTGAATACAATATAAATATCTTTTGCATATGGTGCACAATAGACCACAGAGTGCGGTACAATGATTTTTGAATAGAGAAAAGATATGTTTTTTAAGGATATATAATTTTATTGATACAATGTTTACGTATCCTCAATATACCAGAAATACATCCCTTCTTTTCTCCGATATATTAACAGGGCACTGAGGAAGCCGATTAGGCGAAACATGTCTGCCCCTTCTGGCCTACTACTGGACCAGTAAGAGTTAATCAGCCAACAAGGCAATAAGATCTCATAGAATTTGATTACTATATTGTAAATGTATTATATGGGGAAGGAATTATGTATAGGAGGGATCCAATGTAATTTGATGATGAAGATCATATGAATTAATTAATCATATAATTATGAAATTCTTAATAATGATGTACTGAGATGTTTTTATGAACTTTTCTACAATAAAATACTAACTAGTATGAAAAGAAAACTATATTGAGGTGTGGTAGAGATGCTGGGTCTGATTGCTGTATGGTAGGACTAGACCTGGTCCTACAATTTTGGTACCTACTGCCTTTCAGATTGTTATTTTAAGTTTTGTAAATTCTTCACTCGGTGTTCCAACAAATTGATACAATGGGTTCCATGCCTAACAATGCTGTCCAGTGTACATCTTGTGCTATGCATGCACTTTTTGATCAATCGGTCGTTGGTGGATATTTATGCCCCGGATGTCTGCGAATTGCTGATTTGGAAGCCGTCATTCACAATCTAAATAAGCGATTGGCAACACTGAGAGACATTGTTGTCATGGAAAAGAGTCTGGATCTCACTGAGCTGGAACTCAATGGGTCAGGGGAGAGGGAGGGTGGTAGTATGGGGGGAGAGGAAAAGCAGGAAAATGAGGCAGCTAGCTGGATAACAGAAGGCGGGGCAGGGGTAAAAGTTATAGGGAGGCTAGCCCTGAACAGGCACCTCCAAACAAGTTTGCCCGGTTGGCAGACAAGGAGGATGTTAGCCCAGGGATGGCACAGCTGCAGAAAGACACATCTGTCAGCTCCAGTAAGAAAGGGGGGGAAATGGGAGAACAGGGCAGGCAAGACAGGTGCTGGTAGTGGGTGACTCTTTTATTAGGGGAACAGACAGGGCAATCTGTCACAAAGACCGGGATTGCCGAACAGTGTGTTGCCTTCCTGGGGCAAGAGTACGGCATGTAGCGGAGCGGGCTGACAGATTATTGGGAGGGGCTGGCGTGAACCCAGCAGTCATGGTGCATATTGGCACAAATGACATAGGAAGAAATAGGTGGAAGGTCCTTAAAAATGATTTCAGGGGAGTAAAAGGAGGGGTTTGGGTTCTTAGAGAACTGGGCCGACTTCACAGTGGGCTACAGGTTCTTTGGCAGGGATGGGTTGCACCTCAATGGGAAGGGTGCATCTTCTGGGGGAGAGGATGGCTAAAAGGTTGGAGGAGTGTTTAAACTAAGCACTGGGGGGGAGGATAAAAGCAATTACAAAGGGGAAGTTAGGAAAGAAAGTGACAGTGGGTGTAGACATGAAACTGGGGGTGGAGAGGGGGGAGGGGTTAGCAAATCTAGGAGCTGATAATAACAGAAGAACAATATGACATAGTGGGGGTGACAGAGACCTGGCTGGATTAAAGCTATGACTGGGCATAGGGGGTGGAGTCTGCTTAATTGTAAAATCCTCTCTACAACCCGCTCTGCGGGAGGATGTATGTGAGGGGAATGACCATGTGGAGTATGTATGGGTAGAAATACATGGAGGGAGAAACAAAAATAAAATACTAAAGGGGGTTTGCTACAAACCTCCAGATATATCCGAATCCATAGAAAATAGAAAATATGATGCTAAGGCAAATAGATATATCCGCTAAACTAAATGAGGTAGTGATTATGGGGGACTTTAACTACCCAGATATAGACTGGGATGCTGAAACATGTGTTTCGCATAAAAGTAATAGTTTTTATCTAAAACAAAAGATGGCTACCTTTCCCAACAAGTACAAGCTCCAACAAGTGGGAAAGCCATATTGGACCTAATACTAACCAATGTACCAGACAAAGTAATAAAGGTACAGGTTGGGGGACACCTTGGAAGCAGTGATCATAATATCATTAATTTCCACTTAGCAGTCACTAGGGTGCCTTATCAAGAAGCCACAAAAACGTGGAACTTCAAAAAGGCAAAGTTTGACCAATTTAGAGATGCCCTAAACTGCATTAACTGGGAAAATATCCTTAAAAACAAAAGCATAGACACTAAATGGGATACTTTCAAAGGAATCCTTAATTTCCATTGTGACAGCTATATAACTTACAGGAATAAAACTATTAGACACACATGTAAACTGATGTGGCTAAACAAAAAGGTTAAGGGGGCAATATACAACAAAAAAAAAAGGCATTTCAATGTTTAAAGCAGGAAGGGACAGAGGAAGCATTAAAAAACTATAAAGATGAAAATAAACAATGTAAACAACAGATAAGGGCAGCTAAGCTGGAGACAGAAAGACTGGTCACGAAAGAGTAAAACTAACCCCAAATTATTCTGGTAAAAGGTACAAACCTGATGGTGTGAGCCCCCTGAAAAGCAAGGAGGGGACACCTATAGAGGGAAATGAGGAGAAAGCAAATTTACTAAACAACTTATTTGCTTCTATATTCACAAAAGAATGTGACATTCCAAGTGAAATGCAGGGGAATAACCAAAACCCTCCATTAAATGTCACTGGTCTAACCAAGGAATAAGTCCAGCACCGTCTCAAGCAGATAAAAATCGATAAATCACCGGGACCAGATGACATACATCCTCGTGTTTTAAGGGAGTTATGTACAGTAATAGACAAGCAGTTATTTCTAATATTTGTGGACTCAATAACTACAGGGTCTGTTTCAAGGGATTGGCGCTTGGCAAATGTGATGCCAGTATTCAAAAAGGGATCTAGGGGGGAACCTGGGAACTACAGACCGGTAAGCTTAACATCTGTAGTGGGCAAGCTGTTTGAAGGTTTCTTAAGGGATACTATCCTGGAGCACCTTGGGGAAAATGACCTTATTACTCCATATCAGCATGGAGTTATGAGGAATCGCTCCTGCCAGACAAACCTAATCAGCTTTTATGAGGAGGTAAGTTCAAGATTGGATCAGGGGGAGTCATTGGATATCATTAGAGATGAGCGAACTTTTGAAAAATTCGATTCGGCTGATTCGCCAAATTTTCCGACAAAATTTGTTTCGGTCCGAATTTATTCGCGACGAATCGCTATTAAAAACTGCTATTTCTGAGCTTCCTAGAGCCTCAATAGGGTTGTAAACCATTCTGCCTTGCTGTAACACGCATATGATGCGTGCTGGGTTAGTGAAATAATACTGTAAATAATTATGACATGCAGATCAGAGGCATCGCTATTAGAATCGCAGAGCGGCACAATTACAGAGAGTTTAGGTGGCATCACTATGAGGGGCCCCTATATTGCCTGAAAAACACACCCTGGAGCTGGCAGCAGCAGGAGCCCAAATATTGGCTGAAAGACATCCTGGAGTGGGCAGCAGGAGCCCAAAAATTGGCCTGAAGACACACTGGAGTTGGCAGCAGCAGGAGCCCAAACATTGGCTGAAAGAGACACTGGAGTTGACAGCAGGAGCCCAAACATTGCTTGAAAGACACACTGGAGTTGGCAGCAGGAGCCCAAACATTGCTTGAAAGACACACTGGAGGTGGCAGCAGGAGCAGCAGAAGCCCAGACATTGCTTGAAAGACACACTGAAGTTGGCAGCAGCAGGAGCCCAAACATTGCTTGAAAGACACACTGGAGTTGGCAGCAGGAGCCCAAACATTGCTTGAAAGACACACTGGAGTTGGCAGCAGCAGCAGGAGCCCAAACATTGGCTCAAAGAGACACTGGAGTTGGCAGAAGGAGCAGCAGGAGCCCAAAAATTGGCTGAATGACACCCTGGAGTTGCAAGCAGCAGCAGCAGCAGGAGCCCAAACATTGCTTAAAAGAGACACTGGAGTTGGCAGCAGCAGGAGGCCAAAATTGCTTAAAAGACACACTGGAGTTGGCAGCAGCAGCAGCAGCAGGAGCCCAAACATTGCTTGAAAGAGACACTGGAGTTGGCAGCAGGAGCCCAAACATTGCTTGAAAGACACACTGGAGTTGGCAGCAGGAGCCCAAACATTGATTGAAAGACACACTGGAGTTGGCAGCAGGAGCCCGAAAGTTGGCTGAATGACACCCTGGAGTTGCAAGCAGCAGCAGCAGGAGCCCAAACATTGCTTAAGAGACATTGGAGTTGGCAGCAGCAGGCCAAAATAGCTTGAAAGACACACTGGAGTTGGCAGCAGCAGGAGCCCAAACATTGCTTGAAAGAGACACTGGAGTTGGCAGCAGGAGCCCAAACATTGCTTGAAAGAGACACTGGAGTTGGCAGCAGGAGCCCACAAATTGGCCTAAAGACACAATGGAGTTGCAAGCAGCAGCAGCAGGAGCCCAAAGTTGCCAAAAAGACACACCCTGGAGTTGGCAGCAGCATTAAGAGAACATATACAGATTTTCGGCACAGATATCTTATCTGAAGAATATTAATAAAAAGTTAGAGTAACGTAAAGCAATTTCTCAATAATTACTTGTGGTCTGATGCGGAGGAATGTCTGTAACTGGAGAGCAGCGCCTTAAATCTGTTTTGCACGATCCATATTTCTTTAGTGTTGGTCTGGCCCCATGATCAATCTACTCTAATGCATCAGGCATTGGTGGGTGGAAATCTTGGCTGATCCATGCCCAATTCATTTCCACGCAGGCCAGTCTCTGAAAAAAAAAAACATTTTTGAAGCATACTGGAGCACATTGAATGGCTCTCATCAGAGCATCACTTACGCACATCTAAGAGTTTCATCACTTAGTTCGTGTTAAAGTCTTCAGGGCCTAGTTACTACTTAGTGAAAGACCATAGATAGTTACACACCTGCTGCTCTTATCGACAAATCCTGTTTTTAGTGTAGTGTAGCGTTTTGTCCTCCCCTCATATACGCACTAAGTATGTCAGGCAGAGAAGTGGCAGGATGGGCACAGAGAAATTGCAGAGGCCTAAATTCATCAAGCAGAGGTTGCAGCAGACTAGGGGTGAGTGGCAGCAGGAGTCTCAGTGAGAGGAATGATCTCCCAGGACCAGCTAGCGGTAGTGTCTTGACCAGCAACCCATCTGCCATCATCCATTGGTTAACACGATCATCCACTGCATCACAAATGACATCTGACACCCCAGTCAACTGTCGGTTATCTCTTATGCTTAGGGTTCAGCTCCACTATTCAGTGAGGACGATCTGATGATCAGAAAAATCAGCAGCTACTGCCCAGCCAAGAAGTGCAGGAGACACTCGCCGCTTCTTCCACTTGGTGGGCAAGTAGTGATGAGAGTGGCATGGGAGGTGGTGTTGCAAGTGTTTTGGCTTCTTAAGCAGACACTGTTGAGGAACCTGAGGAGGACATCAGTGAGTTTTGAGGGCACTTTTAAAGGCTTGGAGTGATGGAGAGTGACAGATTTAGCAGCCAGCATGGTGGCAGAAGGGGAAAATATGGAGGCAAATGTGCTCGGGGTAGACCATTTGTGCGGCAGGCTATCTTACCAGGAGGTAGTGGAACAGGGTCCCTGGAGTTGGCGGCGGCAGCAGCAGTGAATTAGTGCAGACTGTTGGTAGGAAAAATCAGCTACAAGGCCATGTGGCAGTTCTTCATCAAGCAACCGCAGGAGGTTAACATGGCTATATGAAAGATGTGTAGGCAGAAGGTGAAGTGTGGCCAGGGTCCCAATGTTGGACCCACAGCCCTGCGTCAACATTTGCAGTGTCACCATCAAGCGGCCTGGGAGAGTTGGCTCCAAAGTGGTGGTCCAGCCTGCTGCATTACCCAGTGGCACGCCGCTCTCTGTTCCAGCCAGCCAAGGCTCCACCACCTCCTGTGTGTCATACCCATCCTCTGTCGCTCCAGATGCTCCTCCTCCTCTTAATCCGAGTCAGTCATTCCGCCAGCAATCCATTGGCCAAGCCATGTCCAAGAGACAACAGTATGTGCCCACTCATCCAACGTGCAGAAGCTAAATGTGCTCCTGTATAAGTTGCAGGTGCTGCAGTCCCTCCCTTTTGAGTTGGTGGACCTTTCAGAGAACTGATGGCTTGTACCGAGCAGAGGTGGAGAGTCCCATGCTGTCATTTCTTTGCGAAGAAGGCAGTACCAGCCCTGTACAATTTTGTTGAACAGAAGGTGGGCCAGTCCTTTAGCCTGTCAGTGTGTACCAAAGTGCAAAGCAGTGCCTACGTCTGGAGCTGTAACTATGGTCAGGGACAATACATATCCTTTAAGGCCCACTGGGTGATTGTGGTTCCTGCACAACCACAACAGCAACTTGGACAGGTCCCTCCGCTGTGGCCTCCACGCTCCTAGTCCTTTGTGCCTGTGACAGTGCACTTGCACTTAGCAATGGTGTCACAGAAAAAAGTGGCTAATTGTCAATTACATATTAATAGTTAACATTTATGTTATTTGAACATATTTATAATAATAACATATAATAACATATAACATAGCAACAATAACATCTAACATAACAGTAACATATAAAATTTATCAAAATTATTTTTTTTTTATTTGTGGATTTTTTTTTTATTTTTTTTCATATTTTGTATTTTTTAAAAACATATATTTTTTTTTGAATTTTTTTTTTATATTTTTTTTTCCATTGTCTTTTTTTAATATTTTGTGAATTTTTGTACCAATTTTTTTTTCATTTTTTTTTTTTTTTTGCATTTTGTTTCTTCTAAATATTTTTTTTTTATTTATTTTTTTTCCCGGTGCCCTTCCAGCCTACCATGTGTGCAGGACACGGCGGTTTCACTCAATAAATTAAATCATGGCTTACTCCACGAAAACTGCAAATGGGACCCATGGTGACTGACACTGGGAAGAACATCTTGTCTGCGCTGCGACAAGGAAGCCTGAGCCATGCGTCCTGCCATGGCACACGTGTTCAATCTAGTTGTCAAGCGTTTTCTGAAGTCTTCCCCCATCTGCAAGACATCCTAACAACGGGAAGGAAACTTTGCATGCACTTCAGCCACTCCTACACCGTCAAGCACACCCTTCTTGAGCTTCAGCTTCAGAACGGTATCCCCAAACATAGTCTGATTTGTGATGTTTCCACCCGTTGGAATTCCACCCTCCATATGCAGGGTCGACTATAGGAACAGAGAAAAGCCATCACGGATTTCTTGATGATCCAAACGGATAGGGGGACTCCCCTGTGTAACTTCAATGTAAACCAGTGGCAGCTCATACGTGACACCTGCCGTTTGCTCAGGCCCTTTGAGGAAGCTACTTTATTAGTCAGTCGCCAGGACTATGAGATGAACGATGTGATTCCACTGCTTCATGTACTACAACACATGTTGGAAACCATGGCTGGTCAGGGCACTGGAGACATGGTGCATACATTTCATAGCCACATGAAGCCTGTGGGGGCTGAAGTGGAGGAGGAGGAGGGACACAGCTTTGACAAAATGGCCATTTTATCTAGTCATCTGACAGGAGAGGAGGAGCAGGAGCAGCCACAGGAGCTAGAGGGTTGTGAGGAAGGTGAGACAGAGGACCCAGACACACCGTGGCAGTTTGCAGTGGAGATGGAGACAGGTAGTCCCTCCGAGTCACTTGCACAAATGGCACGATGCATGCTCACGTGTCAGCGGGATGACTTCTGGCTCTCCACCTTATTGGACCCTCGCTTCCGGCACAAAATGGGGGAATTTTTTACACCCACTGAGAGGGAGGACAAACTGACCTACTACAGAGACATCCTATGTAGTCAGTTGGGCGATGCCTATCTGCGCCATGGTCCATACTGTGATGCCCAGCGGGACACCAGCCTTCTGTAAGCAGGCAACCCCCAATCTCCGCCGCCACTTCTGACTATAGTCAAGCCCCCGTTTTCCGGGACGCTAGGTACGCCTCACTGGACATGGTTGTCCCCAGGTCTTAATAGACGCAAAGGATGGCTGCTTACGGTGAAGGCCGATGAACCACAAGAGTATCCCGAAGCCGAGCTCATTCACAGGTAGTCAATCCGGAGGGTGCGTCAGAGTACAGGGATGAGACAGGTGTGTAGTCAGGAGTAGCCAAAGGGTCAAGCCAGGAGGTCAGAGATCACGGGGTATCCAAAGGGGCAGGCAGCTTCGTGGTCAGACAAAGCAGAGGTCAGTACAGGCAGCAGACAGGAATGGTTGATCAAGCCGTGTTGGAACTGAACCGGCACAAAATGGGGGCATTTTTTAAACCCGCCGAGAGGGAGGACAAACTGACCTACTACAAAGACATTCTACGTAGTCAGTTGGCCGATGCCTATCTGCACCATGGTCCATACTCTTGCAGGTCTGACTCGGGGGGACCTCTGCGATCACCTTCCACTGCCATGGCTGCTGGGGGGGGGTGGAAGGAGAAGCAGCAGCAGCTCCATCAGCAGCAGCCTCAGTCTTCAGTCGCTAATGAGTAGCTTTCTACACCCGCATAGTGAGTCTACTCGTGAGCAGCATGAAGACCTGGAGCAGGACCTGAACCAGCAGGTCGTGTCATACCTTGACATGACCATGCCAACACACCTTGAGGATCCACTGGACTTCTGGGCAGCCAAACTTGACTTGTGGCCGCAACTAGCAGAGTTTGCCCTGGAAAAGCTGTCCTACCCGGCCAGTAGCGTGCCATCTGAGCAGGTGTTTAGTGCGGCGGGGGCCATAGTCATGCCAAGGAGAACTTGTCTGTCCACGAATAATGTGGAGAGACTCACCTTTGTGAAGATGAATCAGGCACGGTTCAACCAGGATTTCCAGCCAACAATGGCTGATCCATGGTAGTAACTGATGCATGGTAGCTCCTTATGCTGCTGCCAACTCCAGGGTGTGTCTTTCAGACAATATATGGGCTCCCTATGCTGCTGCCAACTCCTTGGTGTGTCTTTCAGGCAATATATGGGCTCCCTATGCTGCTGCTGCCAGCTCATGTGTGTGTCTTTCAGGCAATATATGGGCTCCTAATGCTGCTGCTGCCAACTCCAATGTGAGCACTCTTAAAAGATGCATGCTAGCATATTTGGGATGCCCCCCGGTTAAAGGCAATGGCTGCTGGCAATTTGACAATGTGACTTTCTTTACAAAATGCAAGCAGTTAATAGACAGGTACTCTTGAAATATTACTGCTAGTGTTTGGGATGCCCCCTCCTCACATGCAAAGGAGGCCTCCCTTGATTGTGGAAAAGTGATGTTAATTATAAAATGCAAGCAGTTATTAGACAGGTAGTCTTGAGATATTTATGCTAGTGTTTAGGATGCCCATGTGGGCTGGGGTTTTTACAGCAGACACAGAAACAATTCAAACTGCGATATATTTATGGGAAATAGCCTTTAAAAGCTGATTTAGTGTAACAGGGTCAAATGTGCTAATTGGGATACCCTGAGGCCTGTTTTTTTTTTACAGCACACACAAAAACAATTCAAACTGCAATATATTTATGAGAAATAGCCTTTAAAAGCTGCTTTAGTGTAACAGGGTCAAATGTGCAGGTTGGGGATACCCTGCGGCCTGGTGTTTTTACAGCACACACAAAAACAATTCAAACTGCGATATATTTATGAGAAATAGCCTTTTAAAGCTGCTTTAGTGTAACAGGGTCAAATGTGCAGGTTTGGGATACCCTGCGGCCTGGTGTTTTGGCAGCAGGACAAAAACCAATTCAAAATGCAATAGCGTGATTAAGCTGAGGATGAACAAGGGTATTTAGTATAACAGATAGGGTGCCACGTGCAGGTTTGGGATACTCTGCGGCCTAGTGTTTTGGCAGCAGGACAAAAACCAATTCAAAATGCAATAGCTTAATAAAGCTGATGCTGAACAACGCTTATTTAGTATAACAGATAGGGTGCAACGTGCATGTTTGGGATACCCTGCGGCCTGGTGTATTTAAAGCAGACCAAAACCAATTCAAAATGCAACAACTTAATAAAGCTGACGCTTATTTTGTAAAACAGATAGGGTGCCACGTGGTGGTTTGGGATACTCTGCGGCCTGGTGTATTGACAGTAGGACAAAAACCTATGCAAAATGCAATAGCTTAATAAAGCTGATGCTGAACAACGCTTATTTAGTATAACAGATAGGGTGCCATGTGGTGGTTTGGGATACCCTGCGGCCTGGTGTATTGACAGCAGGACAAAAACAATTCAAAATCCAATAGCTTAATAAAGCTGATGCTGAACGCTTATTTAGTATAACAGGGTGCAACGTGGTGGTTTGGGATACCCTGCGGCCTGGTGTATTGACAGCAGGAGAAAAACAATTCAAAATGCAATAGCTTAAAAAAGCTGATGCTGAACAACGCTTATTTAGTATAACAGGGTGCAATGTGGTGGTTTGGGATACCCTGCGGCCTGGTGTATTGACAGCAGGACAAAAACCAATTCAAAATGCAATAGCTTAATAAAGCTGAGGCTGTAGATGCTTATTTAGTATAACAGATAGGGTGCCACGTGGTGGTTTGGGATACCCTGCGGCCTGGTGCATTTAAAGCAGACCAAAACCAATTCAAAATGCAATAACTTAATAAAGCTGAGGCTGTAGACGCCAATTTAGTATAACAGATAGGGTGCCACGCGGTGGTTTGGGATACCCTGCGGCCTGGTGTATTGACAGCAGGACAAAAACCTATGCAAAATGCAATAGCTTAATAAAGCTGATGCTGAACAACACTTATTTAGTATAACAGATAGGTTGCAACGTGCAGGTTTGGGATACCTTGCGGCCTGGTGTATTTAAAGCAGACCAAAACCAATTCAAAATGCAATAGCTTAATAAAGCTGAGGCTGTAGATGCTTATTTAGTATAACAGATAGGGTGCCACGTGGTGGTTTGGGATACTCTGTGGCCTGGTGTATTGACAGCAGGACAAAAACCTATGCAAAATGCAATAGCTTAATAAAGCTGATGCTGAACAACGCTTATGTCAGGCCCGTGGGACACCCACCTTCAGAGTAAGCCCACAACCCCCAATCTCCGCCCCCGTTTGCCAGGACGCTTTATACGCCTTGCCGGACACGGTTGCCCCCAGGACTTAATAGCACAAAGGATGTGAGCTTACAGGAGTTGAAGGCAGATGAACCAGAGGCCAGACTGGGCAATGTCGGGTAAGTACTGGAAACAGTTCAGGTGCTTCGGAAACAGGTAATACTTGAAGCAATTCGGGTGCTCAGGAGAATTCAAGCGAAGTCAGACATCAAGCCAGGGGTCACAACGGGAGGTCAGAGAGCTGCGTAGTACAAAGGGATGAGACAAAGACATGGTCGAGATTCAAGCAGATGGTCAATAACGATATAAACAGGCAATCACAGGAACAATAACAAGCCAGCTATCACAGGCACTGACACACTGAAGAGGTAATCCCTTTATAGGACTGAACCCGGCTGGATTGGACAGGGAGGCAGTGACTGTGATTGGTGCACTTCGGATCTGTGGTTTGATTGGTGCACTTCGGATCTGTGGTTTGATTGGTGCACTTCGGATCTGTGGTTTGATTGGTGCACTTAGAGAGCTCTGGGCTGATTGCCCCAGCTGAACTCCAAAGGCACACTGCCCAGAACTGCACCTCCTAGGTTTAGCTCTTTTAAACAGCCTCCAGTGGCCACTCTGTGTATAGCACCACCGTATGTGCTGTATTGACAGCAGGACAAAAACCAATTCAAAATGCAATAGCTTAATAAAGCTGATCTTGAACAACGCTTATTTAGTATAACAGGGTGCAACGTGGTGGTTTGGGATACCCTGCGGCCTGGTGTATTGACAGCAGGACAAAAACCAATTCAAAATGCAATAACTTTAGAAAGCTGAGGCTGTAGACGCTTATTTTGTATAACAGATAGGGTGCCACGCGGTGGTTTGGGATACCCTGCGGCCTGGTGTATTCACAGCAGGACAAAAATCTATGCAAAATGCAATAGCTTAATAAAGCTGAGGCTGTAGACACTTATTTAGCATAACAGATAGGTTGCCATGTGGTGGTTTGGGATACCCTGCGGCCTGGTGTATTGACAGCAGGACAAAAACCTATGCAAAATGCAATAGCTTAATAAAGCTGATGCTGAACAACGCTTATTTAGTATAACAGATAGGGTTACATAAGGCACTGCATAGATGGCATGCACAGTGGCAAGGCAGATTACGGTTTACAGCACAAAGAAATCAAATTGAATTGAAAACTGATCAGGCAAATCACCCTGTCACTGTCACTTTTATGCTGTCCCTGGATTGTTCCGGTTTTCCACTATCTTTCCCTGGCTCTGTCTGCCTCTCTAAATCTCCCTACCTATCTGTAAATCTCCCTACCTATCTGTAACTCTCCCTACCTATCTCTAACTGTCTGTCCCTGTCTGCAGCAACCACCGCTGTCTCACGAATGCAAGTCTGAAATGCGCACAAGCAAGATGGCCGCCGCTTTATATAGCACGGTGACGTCACCGGGCTTCCTGGCTGCTGATAGGCTGCATGTGACCTTCCCATGATAACTTGCCCCAGGGGATATGTCCAGACATGTCCATCCACCATTTTACAATGCCTGTAATTGAAGTAAATGGAGTTTAAAGGAAAACTTCGATCGTTCGAATCGCGGAGAAATTCGGATTCGTTCAGAATCAAATATATCCTGAAATTCGGAACGAATTCGGGTTCGTCCGGATCGATTCGCTCATCCCTAGATATCATATATCTTGACTTTTCTAAAGCATTTGATACTGTGCCACATATAAGGCTGGTACAAAAGATGAGAATGCTTGGACTGGGGGAAAACGTGTGCAGATGGGTGGGAAATTGGCTTAATGATTGGAAGCAGAGGGTGGTTATCAATGGTACACACTCAGATTGGGTCACTGTTACTAGTAGAGTACCACAAGGGTCAGTTCTGGGAACAATTCTCTTCAATATATATATAAATGACATTGGGTATGGGTTAAACAGTAAAGTCTCAATCTTTGCAGATAATACTAAGCTGTGTAAAGTAATTAAAACAAAAGAGGACAGCAGGCAGCTACAAACAGATTTAGATAAATTGGAAGCATGGGCAGTTAAATGGCAAATTAAGTTTAACACAGATAAATGTAAGGTTATGCACATGGGAAGGAGAAATCTGTGTCATGATTACACACTAAAAAAAGAAACACTTGGTAAAACAACAATGGAAAAGGACCTAGGGGTTTTAGTTGACAATAAGCTCAACTGTAGTAATCAATGCCAAGCAGCTGCTGCCAAAGCAAATAGGATCATGGGGTGCATCAGGAGGGGCATAGGTGCTCATGACCAGAGCATCATTTTACCCCTGTACAAGTCACTGGCCAGACCCATATGGAGTACTGTGTACAGTTCTGGGCACCTGTGCTTAAGAGGGACATATCAAAACTGGAGCACGTTCAAAGAAGGGCAACAAAGGTAATAAAAGGAGTGCGGGGACTAGAGTACCCTGAAAGATTGTCCAAGTTAGGTTTATTTAGTTTAGAAAAAAGACGATTGAGGGGTGATCTAATAACTATGTATAAATATATTCGGGGTCAATACAAAGATCTGTCCCACAATCTATTTATACCCCGGAGTGTAACTATAACCCGAGGGCATCCACTAAGGTTAGAGGAAAGGTGCTTTCTCCACCGACATAGGAGGGGATTCTTCTCTGTAAGAGCAGTGAGACTATGGAACTCGCTGCTAGAGGAGGTAGTAATGATGGATACAGTAAAAACTTTCAAAAGTGGCCTTGATCCCTTCCTGGCATGTAATAACATTTCCAGCTATGGCTGCTAGACCACTGGAAGGAGTTAAACAGGCTGAACTGGATGGACTAAAGTCTTTATTCAGCCTTACATACTATGTTACTATGTATTTGGTTTCGAGTTGTTTAACTGGGTGGCTGTTATATGGATTGTTTCCTTTTTTGGGGGTAATTTTGCTGGTAAATCTGGTTGCGGCATTATTGAAACACCACTAAAACTTTGAAAATGACAATTGTAATAAAATTTGAATTTGGTGTCCATAGGATGAAGGTGTTTGGAAAAACATTGTCAATATGTCTGAAAAACCACACAGGCTGAGTGTGGAGTGTGTCCCCATGCATATATCCAGCTCGACCAAGTCCCATAAAACATAACTTTTACTGCGAGTATTTAAAAACATACAAATCCCATGCTCGTGTGTAAACCGATTTTGCCCCCCTCAAAGGTTAGGTGTTTTGGGGAGCAGCCCCTTAGTCATACTTCGATTAGCTCTGTCTCTCTTATCTTTTCTTATGTGTTATTGTTGATCTTTGAAACTGTTACTGCATCGTGGATCAGATATATAGTAATTTATTATGACCTGCTCTATTGTTATATAGTTTTACATGAATTTAATCTTTTGTCATCTGTGGGTTGGGAGACTTGAGATAGAATATAACATTTTTTACCTGACATATATTCAGTTCGGTCAAAGGGTTCTTAGTGTGCTTACATACAATTTTGAATAATGGTATGCACATATTGATATGAATTTTTATAAATAATGGTTCTCTTTTTTAAAGTATTAATATGTTTGTTTAATAATTATGCAGCACACAGACCTCTTTCAGACATTTTGACACCGGGCGCGCGGTTTCATTTTGAATATTGTTGGCAGTGTCTCTTTCATCTCGCTGGTGTATTGCACCGGTTTTGCTAATGACACGGCCCATATATTCAGCTGTTTCACTTTGCCAGTAATGGCCTCTAGTATGAAGTCTGACTCTGCCAATAGTATGACGCGTCGCGCCGGTGTGCTGTTAGAACTGACTACGTCAGTTTCCTTTTCCTCCATTGGCGGTGCTGGTTTCACGTATTACGTGTATGATGGTGTTCAATTCTAGCGCGCGTTACCGCCCGCACAATGAAGGGGAATGACTTTGCCTAATTTAGGTAAATAACTTTGTTCCTCCCACTCACATATGCTTCAGATTACAATGTGATAATGTTGTATATAAGTACATGTTTTGTAATTAGTTCTCTGTCATGAGTAAGGGTAAGAACCCGAAACGCGTAGACATGTAAGGACACCTTGTTTATGCTGCTTTTATCTATGCTGCTGTGATGGACTTTTTAAACAGTATGGAATAAAAATGGACTTTTAATTGCTCTGCTACTTCGTGGCTGGCTTTTCCTATATCCTTTGGATTACCACCAAGTTCTGAGGTGAGCTCTCTAGCCTTTGCCCGAGTGTGGGGCTGTATTCCCTGATATTGAGCTGGCACTCTTGTTATTCAAATCATTTGTTCAGCTCGGCCGTGCTCATTCTGGGACATTTATTGAATTACTATATATTGAGCGATATACTGGAGCCGTCACATATATGTTGCTTGCAAGATTTTGAGCGCACGTTTTAGCTATGGAACGGGTCAAATCATGTTATGGTGATACCAAACAGGGCCAAGACAAGTTTGACTGAATTGATGAAGAAAGAACTTAAAACGTGGTGGGACCTTAGTTCCCTCACGAAATATATACAAAATGATATGATCCCCAGAGGGTTGCGGATGCGTAAAATGCCCCCCACAATTTATTCAGAAAAGTTTCAATCTGAATGGGATGAGATTTTGTCACAAGCCTCCCTGGACCTTATGAAATTAATTACCAGGTATGAGGAGGACAAACTGAAGGAAATCCAGACCAATATTGCGCAGTTGAAAATGTCTTTAACCCTTTAAGTGCCAGCCTACCTGGAGTTTTTGTCACACTTTGTTGCCAGACCATTTTGCACTATTTTGCGCTCCCCATGTTCAAATGTGATTTTTGAAGGGATTTCCAGGGATTTCCCAGGAAAATTATATATTGTTTTTTTCAGCAGAGTCTGGGCTTTAACATGAAATGTCTTGTTTGTCATTGTTTAGGTGTATTCTCAATATTTTTGGGTGAAATATGTGCAAAAAAAAATATATATATATTTTTTACAATTTGTAGTTTTTTTTTGTAATAAAAAATGTAAGTTTGTCAATAAAATCTTATTGCTTGTGAAATCCCAATTTCTCCCGGTTACAGCGGTACCACATATGTATAGGTAGACACCCTTTCCTGCCCAGGAGACTCCCCCAAACTGAAACAGCGCTTTAGGAGATTTTCAGAACAAATACAACTATGCTATGCAATATGCGCACCTTGCAGTTTTTCCAGAAAAACAACCCTTTACATTTGAATTACCCCCAACAAACTATATATTCTCTGGAAGTACACACCTCAAGCTTTCTAGGTGTACCAGGCTTGTTGATGTGGCCATAGTTTTCTGGAAGTAATCCCTCAATGGATTCTTTGGTTGCAAAGAGTTTCCCTAAAAAAAGGATAAAAAAGCAGAATCAAAGCCACATTTTCCTAAAAAAACTATATACAAACCACAAAAAACAAGTTTAATCTGAAAACGCAATATCCCCCGAACAGAACAACACCCAACATGCATTGCTACTGTCAAGGGAAGAGTTGCCAAACACCCCAAAGTAAAGCATGTGCGTAACAGTAATTTTACTTGAAAATTTCAGCTCTGCAGACAAAGTGCGCACCTTGCGATTTTTCAACCAAAACAACCCTGAAAGTACACACGTTAAGCTTTCTAAGCGTACCCAGCTTGTTCTAGTGGACTCATCTTTCTGGAATTATTACCTCAAAGAATTCTTTGTTTGCGCAGGGTTTCCCTAAAAAATTAAAAAAATAGCTGAATAAAAAACACCTTTTCCTAAAATATAAATATGCAAACAAGAAAAAACAAGCTAAGTCTGAAAGCGCAAGGTCCGCCGAACAGAACAATACCCAATATGCAGAGGTACTATTAACCCTTTTAATTGCCAGCCTACTTGAGATTTTGTCACCCTCTGTTGACAGGCCATTTTTCCCCATTTGCGCCATGTTTTGCGCCATGTTTTGCGCCATTTTGCTGGAACTTTCAGGAAAATTATATATATTTTTTTTTGCAGCAGAGTTTAGCCTTTAACATGAAATATCTTGTTTGTAAATTGTATTTTTTTTTTTACAATATTATTAAGTAAAATAAAATAAAAATAAATTTTTTTAGAAAATGGACTCCTTTATTTTAAATAAAAAATGTATTTTATTAAGGAAAAGCATATTGCATGTGAAAGCCCCATTTCTACAGATTAGAACGGTACCACATATTTATCGGTAGCCCCCCGTTCCTGCCCAGGAGACCCCCCTAACTGAAACAAGTATTTTATAACATTCACAAAAAAAATACAACTACCATCCACACTACAAAGGGTTAAATCGAGAAAAGAAAATTACATAGGGTCCCCCCTCCCAGGGGAGGGGGACCCTATTTTTTTTTTTATTTTTAAGGGTTAAAAACCCTTAATAAAAAAAAAAAATTGACGTGGGGTCCCCCTTACCCAAAGTAACCAGCCCGGGACCAGCTATGCAGGAACAGGGCGCAGGGGCCAGCTTTTGTGGCCCCTGGCCCTGCAGGCTACAAGCCCGCATAGCCCGTGGGCCCGGGCTCTTCTGCCCCCCCCTGGCCTTTGGGGAGGCAGATAATGGGGGTTAGCGCAGGTGACTTGCCATCCCCCCAGCCTTGTGAACTGGTATAGGGGTCATGGACCCCTTACCAGTTCACAAGGGGTTAAAAGTAAATAATCACACAGACACAAGCAGAGAAAAAAATATTTTATTAATTTTTTTTTTTTTTTTTTTACACTGTACTCACCTCCCATCCATCCTGGAGCACTCTGTCCCTCGGCGATCACTGGCTTCTGCTCACTTGCTAGAAGCCTTTTATAGCTGCTGGATGACAGAACACAAAGGGTTAATCAAAAAAAAAAAATGACATAGGGTCCCCCCTCCCAGGGGGGCGGACCCCATTTTTTTTTGATTTTTAAGGGTTAAAAACCCTTAAAAATCAAAAAAAAAATTTGACGTGGGGTCCCCCTTACCCACAGTAACCAGCCCGGGACCAGCTATGGGGGCTTGTAGGCACAGAGTGGGGGGGCCAGCTTTTGTGGCCCCCCCACCCTGCAGCCTACGAGCCCACATAGCTTATGTGGGCCCGGGCTCTTCTGCCCCCCCCTGGCCTTTGGGGAGGCAGGTAATGGGGGTGCCAGGGGTTAATGGCAAGCCACCCGCTAGCGCAGGTGGCTTGCCATCCCCCCAGCCTTGTGAACTGGTATAGGGGTCATGGACCCCTTACCAGTTCACAAGGGGTTAAAAGTAAAAAATGACACTGACAGAGAAAAAAAAATCTTTATTTTTTTTTTTTACACTGTACTCACCTCCGATCCGACGTCCCTCGCCGCTGTCCTGAGCCGATCATCTCACTGACAGATGCCGGTGGTGATCGGCGCAGGGCGGGTGACAGGTGAGGGGGCTCCGATCGGAGCCTCCTCACCTGACATCCGCCCTGCTCCGATCACCACCGGCATCTGACAGATGCCGGAGCTCGGAGGGGGTATAGGAGGAGCGGGATGACGTCATCCCGCTCCTCCCACAATGGGCGGAGCTAAGCGGCGGCGGCCATCGCCGCCATTACAAGAGGTGAGGACCCGGAAGAGGGTCCTCACCTGAAGACTGCGCAGCCCAGGGGGGGGATCGGACCCCTCCCTGGTGAAGAGGAGACCCGGACAGAAGGCTCGGGCGCGGAGGTGAGTAAATTACAGTTTTATTTTTTTTTTTACAACGGCGAGTCAGCGCTGGAAACGGGGGGGGGGGGCTGCTGGTTTCGGCCCCCCCTGAAGACGGAGGACGACAGGGGGGCGATCGGATGCCCCCCCCAGGAAGAGGGGACCCCAAGCTCCACAGGGATACCAGAGGTAAGTGTTTTTTTTTTCTATCTTTTAACTGTTTGGGGGAAATGCCAGGCACGTAGTTTCTACGTGCTTGGCACTTAACGGTAGGAGAAGCAACCACGTAGAAACTACGTGCTTGGCATTTAAAGGGTTAAAAGTGTTTGAGCCTGATCCACAATTTGATGATCTTTTGGCACAAATGAAGAAATCTATCGATCAAATGGAATCACAGATTATGATCGTAAAGCGGACTAAATTTCAAAGAGACTCAGATGATTACAGAAATAACCGTATTTACACCTGGAAACGTCATCACAGGAGCTACAAACCCAAATCTATACTTAAGTCTAGCCCCAGGAGGAAATCGGTGTCATTTGATGTATCTAATTCATCTGAATGGTCCTCAAATAGCGATCGTTCTGATACTGAATCGGAAGGGAGAAATTTCCGCGGGCCGACACAATCAAAGATGAGAAAGAAAAGAATCCCCCAAGGAAACACCGAGCGGGGAGAAAACACCAATCCAAAAGGCCGTTATACCTTAAGGGAACGGAGACTGTAGATATAACGAGTGTGGTTAATTTGTCTTCTTATTCTCTTTCCCCTTCTGAGATTAACCTGCTGTCCAGGGGTCTGTCATTTGCGCCAACTTACCATTTTGATATTTTTTCTACTATCTTAGATGTCAACAGATTAGTACGTAGTCTAACACTTCGAAAACATTTTCTTCCTAATGTCCCTACATGTTCAGATTTTGATTATATACAGTCAGATTTAATTGGAGAAGAGGGTAGGGTTTCAAGGTCTATACCCCCGGTCCCGGTTTTACCCAGGTCTGATGCCTCTGCATTATCCTCTTTCTGGGACACTAGTGCCCAGTTATGGCTTGAGGATCTTTCTGATCAGGGCCCAATGAAAGTTATGCCCCCCTCTAGGTTAAAATTTACTTTGTCTTCCAGGAGGCGGTCGAGACAGATCTGGTGGAATTAGCAAAAAAACGAAAGTCACAGAATAGATTTAATTTGCCAGCAGCCGAGAGGAGAGCTTTAGATCAATTGGTAAAAAATAATCAGATTTTAATTAGACCAGCAGATAAGGGAGGCTGTGTAGTAGTCATGAATGTTACTGACTACGAGTCTGAAGCTCTCCGACAACTGGACGACCCTGTCACCTATATCAAATTGGGTAGTAATCCTCTAGACAGATTCAAATTAGATCTGAGAAATGTTTTGGAGGAGGGCAAAGCTCTGGGAGTCCTTAGCGAGGAGGAGGTGGATGCTTTGGTCGTGGCTTCTCCCATCGCCCTGGTCTTTCATCATCTCCCCAAGATCCACAAGCCACAGCGTCCCCCTTTGGGGAGACCTATTGTGGCTGGAATTGGGGGGCTGAATGAGAGGCTGGGGCGTTGGGTGGACTCGCACTTATTACCATTAGTACGGAGGCTCCCAGGTTATTTGCAAGACTCACGTGATGTCATGTACCAGTTAGAACATTTTCAATGGGATGATAACTTTAGATGGCTCACATGCGATGTCTCCTCTTTGTTCTCTATAATTCTGCATGATTTGGCCCTAGAGGCGATACAATTCCATTTAGATAACTATTCGATGTATTCCAAGGAATTATAAATTTTCTTGATTTTGGCCATAGAATATCTTCTTAAACATAATTATATTTTGTTTGGAAATCAATATTATTTACAGCGATGTGGGGCATCTATGGGGGCCCCATTCTCACCCTCTCTCGCCAACCTATACATGGGTTGGTGGGAGAGGGAGAGTATATATGGTCATAACAACCCTTTTCTTGATAATATTCAGTTATATGGCAGATACATCGATGACCTTATCTTTATTTGGAAAGGTGGGGAGGAGTCGATTGCAGCCTTTGTGAGCCATCTAAATGATAATTCTCTAAATTTGAGATTTACCTCAGAGTGCAACCCTTATGCTATCTCATTACTAGATTTAACTATAGGAGTAATTCAGGGCACAGATAAGCTCTATACTAAAACTTATAGAAAAAAGACTTCAGGTAACATGACTTTACGGGCAGATAGTTGCCATCCATCTCACACTATTAGGGCCATTCCCCTGGGTGAGATGGTTAGAGCACAAAGGAATTGCTCTCAGCAGGATGTTTTTGATACAGAGTTGGGAGTAATTTCAGACCGACTTCGGGATTGGGGTTAACCACCGGACATTTTAGAGCGAGCCAGAAATCTAGCCAGTAGTAGAGATAGGAAGGTTATGTTGGATAAATCAATATATGCCACCGGAGAGATTCATAATAAGTCATTGGACAGGGGTGAGAGATTTATTTCCAATAAGAAGAAGGATATGATCACTTTGGTCACCACATATAGTGAGGAATTTAACCAAGTCAAACAGGTTATTAATAAACATCTTCCCATACTTAATTGTGACAGGGAGTTAGGGTTGTCAGCAGAAAATGTCCAACGCTAGGTCAGAGACTATCACCTAGCTTATTCAGGGGGTCATTTACTCCATCCTTGACCTGGCTTTCACAGAAAGGGTTTTTTAAATGTGCGAATGGGAGATGTGGAATTTGCCAATACACACAAACTGGCTCCCAGTTTAGGTCCACCCACACTAAGGAAACATTTCAAATCGATAGCTTTATTAATTGTAACTCGTGTAATGTTATTTATTTGATAACATGTGAGTCTTGTAGTATCCAATATGTGGGATGCACCACTCGTGCGATAAAAAAAAGAATATCTGAGCATATTACCTCATCCTCAGAACGCCCTAATGCGTCCTCCAATGTAGGGCGACACTTTAGGAACCATCATGCGGGTGACCTTACTAGCTTAAAATGTATGGCAATAGAAAAGGTGCGCCTTGGTCCTAGGGGAGGGGATCTCGTTGAAAAGCTACTTCAACTTTGATTTTTTTGATCTTTAAACTGGGAACCCGTACTCCCACGGGACTTAATTATAGGTGGGATGTTGATCTATTTTTGAGATAACACCCATTCCCTCATTTAGGTTTTAGATGTGTAGAACTTGTCTCGCTTTATTATAGCTATATATTTCTTATACATTGACTCCCCTCTGCCCTGAATTTTGATTTCGCTTCATTACTTCAATTAGCTCTGTCTCTCTTATCTTTTCTTATGTGTTATTGTTGATCTTTGAAACTGTTACTGCATCATGGATCCAGATATATAGTAATTTATTATGACCTGCTCTATTGTTATATAGTTTTACATGAATTTAATCTTTTGTCATCTGTGGGTTGGGAGACTTGAGATAGAATATAAAATTTTTTACCTGACATATATTCAGTTTGGTCAAAGGGTTCTTAGTGTGCTTACATACAATTTTGAATAATGGTATGCGCATATTGATATCAATTTTTATAAAGGTTCTCTTTTTTAAAGTATTAATATGTTTGTTTAATAATTATGCAGCACACAGACCTCTTTCAGACATTTTGATACCGGGCGCGCGGTTTCATTTTGAATATTGTTGGCAGTGTCTCTTTCATCTCACTGGTGTATTGCACTGGTTTTGCTAATGACACGGCCCATATATTCAGCTGTTTCACTTTGCCAGTAATGGCCTCTAGTATGAAGTCTGACTCCATTGGCGGTGCTGGTTTTACATATTACGTGTATGATGGTGTTCAATTCGCACAATGAAGGGGAATGACTTCGCCTAATTAAGGTAAATAACTTGCTCCCTGTTAGAGGGAAGTGGGAGATGCGGCTGCTAGTGTGCTCGGAGCTGCTGGCCTTAGACGGCGTGGCGTCAGCAGCTCTGAGTGCGCTGATTGGACGAGTGGCCGAGCATGCGACGTAGGACTGGGAAGAGGTGAGTTGGCATTGGTGATCTGGGGGGGTTGCACACAGCAGGGCACCACATAACCACAATTGTTTGTTAAAAGGATTAAAATAATGTTTTCCCCATTTTGGATAGTTAAGACGAAAGCCACATCTAAATTTGGCCAACTGACCAGCTAGGTATATTAAACAAAGAACTTTTGGCGTTTTGGTAGAATAAAACCGGCACACCAAATGTTTATAATCACTTAATCACTGTTAAAGTTTGGTCCGCCTTAAGCTGGGCCTCCATTATTCTCAATAGATGAACATTTGCTACGTCATGCCAGTCTGGTTTACTCTCAGACCTTTGGACATTCGAATGTATTGATCTCTACTGTGGTCATTCATCAAACAAATGACATCCTTAGGACAAATTCCAGCCTATGCTGGTTCATCAAAGCTATTCGGTGCTTCTTACATTTTACCGAAGAGACCCAAAAGCATTCTTTCTTCTTGCTGAAAGAGTGATTGAACGCTGTTTGAAAAGTATTACTGTTTGTTGGTAATATCTATGCTCCGAGGAAAATGACTTCCAAATTACATTTTTTTGTCCTCTTATTGATTTCTATGGTGTTTTGTTAGCCTGATAGGAAGAGGAACATAATAGGATGTTATAAGAAAGTAGTTATACTTCACCCAGGACCAACAAGACAAATCAATTGTTCCCTTTAAAGATCATAAACCTAGATTATTGTTTTTCTTCCTATTACTTCCAGGCCTGGTTGAAACTTTTTTGGGTCCATAAGCAGAGTTTGATTTTCTCCATCAATTTGTCTTAGAGCTTGCATCTATGGCTGAAAGTACATTAGGAACCGAAAGGCTGGAACAGATGTTTTAAGCTGTACCATTCTATTACTATAATGTTTGTCTCCAAAATGTTGCATTATTGAAAGACTAAAAAGATTCCTTCTGTATTTTTAGGTTGGATTGTTTGGATAATGCCAATCACGGAAAGTTGGATCAGGGTCATAGTGTGACACACTCATATTAAGCTAATACCCATGAAGAGTTACATATAATACAAGTGAAAGATATACATGATAAAATCAGAAGAGAGACGTGAGATGCACCCTAAATGTAATTAAACCCTTATACATACAAGCTGCTAGCTGGCTGATTATTGTTGAGAATAGGACCCAAAATCTATTCTTGCAAATGGGGCACACTTACCAGACCTGTTATAGTTGGGGTCTACACGATTTCATTGTGAATATAGATCAGCTATACTCAACTGGTGGACCGAGGTCCAAATGCAGACCCTGGTGCCAGATTTCCGGACCCTTGTCCTGACAGCCCTGCACTTAGTTGCTTCTGTGTTGCTGTGCTCAGAGCTGCCTCCTTGATCGTTGATGTAGTGCTTATTCTCCCTGCCAGTGTCAAGGCTCCCTGGCACCTAGCATTGCAATACGAAGTAGTGCACAGGTGGGATGTGGCATTGCAAGGTACACACGAACTTTGTTTCTCGGTCTCTTTGCCCCATCCCAAAAAAGAAAGAAAAAATAAGCTCTTGTTGTTTCCCAGTGCCCAATAGGTTTTTTGGGGTTTTTGACTATTCCCCCCACCTGTGACAGCCCTTAAATTGACCTTTACAAGAAGTTGTTAAGTACCCCTGATATACATGATGACCTATATAAATAATGTTTAATAGTGGTGCAAGGTGTCCTAAATGCTAAAGGAAGATCTAATGGGAAGTTCTTTGAAGGTAGTTAGGGATAAATTGTGTTTTTTTGGGAAAGGATCTAATGAGGAAAATAAACTTGAATACTGTAGTCCCTTTTGGTGGTCTACATGATAGACTTCAGCCCACTTGACTGCCGGATACTAATCACGATCACTAAGTGGACAGTTGCACAGTTATGGCATTTGCCTTTCCCGGCAGTCATATTTGACCAGGTCTTGGTGTTGGAGAGAGGAACCTGCCATTACTGGGCTTGCTGAATATGTGCCCCCCCCCTTCACTGTGATTGCTTTAGTGTGTGGGCATGCACAGGCAAACACTGTTCATATGCACTTTGGTGGCACTGCACTGCTCTTTAGGTGCAGCACACAAATTCTGCTGGCCAGTGGGATACTTAGTTTGTGTCCTGGCCTGGCCGCTTTCCTCTGACTTGTCTATATGAGGTACCTTATCTGCTATAGGTGTGATTGTTGCCCATCTGACTGGTTACTGTACTAACCATTGACTGATTTCCTCCGACATCCAACAGGGTGACTGATTTTTGGACCCCTGTGTAAGATTTCAGGAGGGTGCCCCTCAAATGCATGCCTATATTCACATTCCAACAAAAGAACAGGTGGAGTGAGGCAGAAAAGAGATAGAGAGATGGTGGGGCGGTAGAAGAGAGGGTGACATACAAAGAAGAGGGGGTGCAAAGAGTGGGGAAAAGGTGAACAAGGGGAGACTGGTGAGAGGCAGAAATGAGAAAGAGAGATGGAGAGAAGATGGCAAAAGGAAAATGTGGACAAATAAAGGAGAGCAGGAGGAGCACATTTTAAAACAGAAGGAATGTGAAAATCAGTGTGAGTTGGAAAGAAGTTGGGAAAAAATTACAAAAAAGGGGGTGATGAAGAAAAGAGGGGGATGGAAAAAGGCAGAAAGATAAGGACTACTATGGAAAAACATAGATAAAGGAGTCTGAATAGGGTCTTCTGATGCCCCCTCAGAGGGTCTTCTGATGCCCCCTCACCTTGTCACTAGATGGTAGTAAGGAGATCACTCCTTTATGATAGAACTGGACCCAATAGACTATGAGGTAGGTGTCAGCCTAAAATCATTAAGAACACGGGCCGGTTTTAGATAAAATGTGGTCCTAAGCATTTAAAAGTGGGGCCCCCCAGGGTCCGGTCAGCAGATGGGGATGAGGGTTAGATGAGGCGAGTCAGCGGATGGGGGTTAGCTGAGGGGTTCGAGTCAGAGGATGGGGTTTAGCTGGGGAGGAGGGTTAGGTGAGGGGTTCAGGTCAGGAGCAGGGCAAGGTAAGTTATTTATTTTTTTTTAGTTCAGAGAGTCCCGATTCTGATGTGGGACTGGATTTACTACCAGTTTCAGGTGGGTAACGTTTTTGTCTTATTAAAGCAGACCAAAACCCACTAATCCTAATCCTAAGTATAAGACTCCTGAGCTAGGTGGAAGTGCTCCCCAGAGGAATCCTAATTTAGGATGCCCCACAGTGTGAATCACCCCCAGGTCACAAATCTTGTGATCCCATAGAAGATGGTTGGGCCTCCTACAGCACCTCCTACACTCATCCATTCCCTGTCCAAACTGTCCAACTAATGGCTGACAGTGGGTGTGCACATCAAGAGGAAGTAGGGAGCGGGGACACACAGAAATGATTATTCATTGCAATGCATGTCCCGTACATGGGATCACTCGGTTAAGGAAAGTAATGGGCAAAAAGGGGTGTTTCACACAGAAAAGAGGGGGGGGGGGCTTGGAGGAATCCTAATCCTGGCTTTTGGTCTAGTTTATAGAGGAGCAATCACCCACTCAAATCTATAAGAATTATTTTGAATTGGGATATCCTGGGGCACACGGTGGGGCATCCTGAATCAGACTGTCATGCCAGGAAGGCACTAAACCTAAAAAAAAGCATTTTTTGGGTTTTGTTACTCTTTGAAGTGGACCAAAACCTGTGATTTTCAATATCCTGGGTTTTGGTCCATCCTTCTGGGGCTTCATGATTTGGTATGCCCTGCTGTGTGAAACCCTCCAGATTGGTCGCTATACATACCTCACTAGCACACGTGTGGCTCTCCTGCTTTCAGCATCTTCGGATGTAAATATTAATGTGCGGCTGGAGAAACTGAAAGGAAGTCTAACTGCACTTGTGAATGTCTTGGTTCTGTACGCCCCGCCAGCCCAAGCTGGAGAAAGATGCGAGAGATGCTGTTGGCTGTGGGGTGCAGACATTGTGGCTGTATGGCCATGATATCCTTCTCCAGCTCCAGCCCGATGCCCGCCCACTTCTCATGTGGAGGGCGGAGCAGTGCATTTGGGAGGAGTGGTCTCAAGGGAAGCTGTGGTGAGATCATTTAAATAGAAGTGCACCTCACCCACACCTCATGACCAATTGCCACTGGATATTTAAGGGATAGTCCAGGCTGATTAAAGGGATACTACACTGCAAGCGTGATCCCTCATAGTTCTGAGGGGTGTAGTGGTCTTATATTCTCAGTGTGCCACACACCCCGCTTCCCCTTTAATTCTTACGATTGGGTTACTCACCGCAGGTGACGACGTTGCAGAGAGGAAGTCTTGTAACGAGCCCCCTTCCAGCCTAGATATACCTGGTACCTCCCACGTAACACCAGTGTTTTTCTCTCTGCATGGCGACAAGATAGAAGAAAGAAGTCTCCAGTCTTGCAGGTAGCCGGGGTCTTGCCCTACGTGTTACCTACGTGGTTAATGGAAGCCTCCCAGCCCAGGCTGCTCACTGGGCAAACGGTAGATGGCACTATAGGTGCCTAGGAGCTTATCTCCTTCGCTCGACCTCACGCGTGGGGCAATGCGGCTATCTGGCATGGTGATCCGGATTTGGGATGCCCCTGTCCCGATGTCCCTTTAGGTCACCTTCTCCCGCTTGGCCTTCTCCCTTCGCTAGGGGGTGTGTGTGTGTGTGTGTGTGTGTGTGTGTGTGTGTGTGTGTGTGTGTAATGTGCATGAGTGCTTTACTTTACTGTGAAAAGGCCTTGGCAGTTTTTAGTGTCAGCACATGGCCAGGGCTGCTGGGGCCTGTTCGGTTACTGCACGTTTGTATTTCCCTCTTATCTCGGCTCCGGGCCCGCCCTTCGTTTCCCTGGTCTCATTAGAGACCTGTACGCTGCAGCCCGTGGGGGAAGAGCCTTCTGTGCGGCTGAAACTTCACAGGTAAACGGCTCCACCATTGTGCACGTGGGGCCGTTCTTATGCTATGTGCTGCTTGTGTAGCGTTTCCCTGGGGCATTTCTACTTATGGGTATATTTTTTATGTCATCCTTCTGATAGGTTGACTTAATATATCACATAACTGTGGGATTTGGGCTCCAGTTGCTGCGTTATTACACATTACCATTCTGATATGAATGTATATGGATATATATATATTGGTGTTTGTGTATGTGTTTATGTATATATATATGTATTTATATATAATATATATATATATATATATATATATATATATATGTGTTTGCATTTTTGGCTTTGCCTTGAAATTGCATGTGTCATGTATATTTATTCAAGATGTTTAAGCTAGCCATATATGTTTGCCTTATTGGTTATGTATGATTGTGGTGCATTCTGGCTGGGGGACTGACTGTGGTCTCTTTTCCCCCACAGATTCTGGGATTCCCTCACTGCAGGCTCTCCCGGTTCTGTTATACCTGGCTAGCCTTATTACTCTAAATTGGGTTTTGTCCTAAGGTTTAAAAAAAAATATATATATATATATATATATATATATTTAAAAAAAAATTAAAAAAACATTTTTTTTTTTTTTTAAATCCTCCCTTTCCTGGGACATTAATTTAAAGGGGCATCCCGGGTGGCTTTATGCCTAAAACCCACGGTTGTTGCGAATACCATAAAATCACCATATGGAGGCTTCCGACAATACCGGAAATGGCTCCTCGGAGCCATCTAGGCTGTGTGGGGGTTGTGGGACTCCGCTCCCAGGCGATGATGTTATATTATGCATTCCTTGTGCAAAGCAGAATATTGTGCGTCAGTCCGTCGCTCTGGCTTCTGGCTCTTCGCAACTTCCGTCATCTCCTACCCCCCCTCCCTATTCCGGACCCCGTGTGACATTGTCAAAAGTGGGGCTTCGCAATCCGAGGTGTGTGCACGATTGACCAACCTCGAGAAGATATTTTCCGCCAAAGTAGCTCAGAAGGCTACAGCGAAGCGGAAACACCTTTCTCCGGCAGCTCCTGCTTCGGAGGATGAGAGGTGCGAAGTTGTGGATTGGTCCGATTATTCCCTGGACGAGGAGGGGGAACTCCTTGTGGAGTCGGATGAGCCTGCAGACCAGCTAGAGATTGATGCTGTTGGCGATCAGGCTACGGGGGTATCCCTTGACACCCCCTCCATTTTGGCTCAAGTGTTTGAAATTTTGAATTTAGATCCACCTGAGGCAGTCGCCCTGCCAAAGGGTGAGTTGTTTGGTGTGCCTCAGCCGCGTTTGGTGTTTCCCAGGCAACAACACTTTGAGAGGGTTGTGCTTAAGGAATGGGAACAACCCACGCGACTGGCTGGAATCCCTTCTAGTTGGGATAAACGCAATCCTTTTCCGGAGGCATTGGTGAAGCTTTGGTTGGTTCCCCCTGACGTCGATACCCCTGTGTTAGGACTGTCTAGCACGGCTGTGGTACATTCTTCTGACACCACTGCCATTAAGGATAGTGAAGATCGTTGGATTGACCAGTATGCTCGCCACGATTTTATCAGTGCCGGATCGACGATGCGGCTGGTGTGTGCTTCGGCGCTTCTTCTGTTGGCAGTTAGGTCCATTATTTGGGATCTATGCGCAGACCTTGATCCCGCTTGTGATGAGTTTAGTGCTCTTAAGCAGTGTGAATCATTTATTTCCTTTGTCCTGACCGCTCAAGACGATGCTTTGGCGATGAGTAGCAGGACAGCGGCAATGCTGGTGGCTATTCGTCGGTCAGTGTGGCTGCACCAGTGGTCGGCGGACTTGGTCTCTAAAAAGGTGCTCACAGCACTTCCTTTTTTGGGTTTGCGACTGTTTGGTGATAAATTAGACTCAGTTCCAAAGGTGGTAAATTGCCTCAACGCAAGAGGCCTCGTCACTCCTTTCGGGGTGCAAGTGCCTTTAGACCTTCCTTTCGGGGATTTAGAACGGGTAGGGGAGCTTCCTTTCCCGCTACCAGAGGTGCAGGTTGGACCCGGGGGAGGGGCCGTGGCCGTCCCGCTCAGTCCTGGGGCGCCAAGCCCAAACCTGCTGGTAAGCCCGCTCAAGCAATGAGGGGCTGCCCTCACCCGTGCGGGTGGGGGGGCGGTTGCGACACTTCTCCCAGGTTTGGGACCAGGTGGTTCCGGACAGATGGATCCGGGAGGTGGTGTTGTCTGGTTACAAACTGGAGCTCGAGTCTCGCCCTCCTTCACGTTTCTTTCGGTCTCGGGTGCCCATCGATCCTTTGGCCGCACAGGGGCTCCTGGCGTCGGTAAGGAATCTTTTAGAAATGGCGGTCATCTGGCCGGTGCCGCGCTTAGAGATGGGCCTCGGTTTCTACTCCAATCTTTTCGCAGTCCCCAAAAAGGACGGGTCGGTTCGTCCTGTCATGGACCTGAAATTACTCAACAGGTTCATCCGTATTCGGAAGTTTCGCATGGAAACTTTGCGTACGGCCATCGGTTCTCTTCGGCATGGCGACTTCATGACGTCCATAGACATCAAGGATGCTTATCTTCATGTTCCCATCTGCCATCAACGTTTTCTTCGATTCGTGATGAAAGATCAGCATTTTCAATTCATGGCACTTCCGTTTGGCCTTACCTCGGCTCCAAGAGTGTTCACCAAGGTGCTGGCAGGGGTGATGGCCATTTTCATATCTCGGGGCATTCGTGTCGTACCTTATTTGGACGACCTTCTCATCATGGCTCCGTCCCTCAATCAATCAGAGACAGACACCAGGATGGTGGTCTCCATGCTGGAAAGCTTTGGTTGGGTGATCAACTTTGCCAAGTCCTCCCTCGCTCCGGCCAGGGTGGTGTCCTTTCTGGGGATGCAGTTGGACTCTTGTCAACACAGGGTGATTCTCCCTCAGTCCAAAATTTATCTGATTCAGGAGTTGGCTCAGGTCCTACTTTCCAATCCTCGGCTGTCCATCCGTCTGGGGATGAGGCTGGTAGGGTTGATGGTTGCCTCGTTCGAGGCAGTTCCTTTCGCTCAATTTCACATGAGGACGCTTCAGCTCCATCTGTTGGCATCCTTGGATCGGCGGCCATGGTCGCTGGATTGGCCCTTCCAGTTGTCCTCCCGGGTCCGGCAGTCCCTCCAATGGTGGTTGGTCTCGGCCAATCTCGTGAAGGGCAGGTCTTTCCTGACCCCTCTCTGGGAAATTGTCACCACGGACGCCAGTCTTTCGGGATGGGGGGGATTCTGGAAGGATCTTCAGTTCCCGGGGCAGTGGGGTCCTCAAGAGGCCCAATTACCCATCAGTGTTCTGGAACTGAGAGCCATCCGTCGGGTTCTTGCTCTTCTGACTCAACACGTTCTGGGCCTTCCGGTCCAGGTTCATTCAGACAATCGAACAGCGGTTGCTTACATCAATCATCAGGGAGGGACTCGCAGTCTGGGTGCTCTCAGAGAGGTGTCCCTGATCCTGACCTTGGCGGAGGCCCATGTTCCTTGTCTCTCGGCGGTGTACATCCCAGGGGTGGAAAACCAGGAAGCGGACCTGTTGAGCAGGGGCTCTTCCCGTCTGGGAGAATGGGCTCTCCATCCTCAGGTTTTTCGCTCACTGTGTCTCCGGTGGGGGACGCCGGAGGTGGACCTGTTTGCCTCTCGTCACAATTACAGGCTCCCGAACTTCGTGTCGCTCTCCCAGGATCCTCTGGCTCTGGCAGTGGACGCCATGTCCCTGAGCTGGGGGGATCTGGGCTTTCTGTACCTCTTTCCTCCGATACCCATGCTGGGCAGGGTGGTACGGAAGCTGGCTCTGGAAAGGGTGTCCGCCATTCTCATGGCCCCAAGGTGGCCAAGGCGAGTATGGTTCGCAGACATCGTTCGGCTGGCAGTGGACCAGTTCGTTCTGCCTCTTCGGCCCGATCTGCTCACTCACGGTCGGCTGTGTTACCCCAATTTACCAACGCTGGGTTTGACGGTTTGGCTGCTGAAACCTCCATCCTGAAGGAGGAGGGTCTTTCTGACTCGGTCGTTAAGACTCTGATCAGTGCCCGGAAGAGGTCTTCTTCTATCATCTACTATAGGACTTGGAAAGCCTATATCACTTGGTGTGAGATGAGATCTTTTCCTTGTAGGGTCTTTTCGGTCTCCAGGATTCTGGAGTTTTTACAATCTGGCCTGGACTCTGGTCTTCAGCTGAGTACTTTGAAAGGGCAAGTTTCTGCCTTATCTATCTTTTTTCAGAAGCGCTTCACGCTTCTTCCTTTAGTTAAAACTTTTTTCCAGGGGGTTACGCATGTGCGGCCTCCCAGGAAACCATTACTCCCTGTTTGGGACTTGAATTTTGTTCTTTCTGCTCTTCAGGCTCCTCCTTTTGAGCCTTTGCAAGATATTGCTTTGTCTACCCTGACTCAGAAGATTGTCTTCTTGGTAGCTATCACTTCGGTGCGGCGTGTCTCAGAGTTGGCGGCCTTGTCTATTCAGGCGCCCTACTTTGAGAGGCATCAGGATAAAGTGGTTTTTCGGTTCAAACCAGACTTTCTTCCTAAGGTTGTTTCTGCTTTTCATTTGAATCAGGATATTGTTCTTCCCTCCTTGTGTCCTAAGCCTAAGAATGACAATGAGAGGGTTTTGCATTGTTTGGATGTAGTACGCTGTGTTAAGTACTATTTGATTATTACTTCTCCTTTTCGTAAAACGGATGCCTTTTTTGTTGTGCCCTGTGGGCCTAAGAAGGGTTTGGCACCGGCCAAATCTTCCATTAGCAAATGGATACGTCAGGCCATTATTGCGGCCTATTCTGCTAAGGGGAAAGTTCCCCCTTTTCGTATCACTGCTCATTCTCCTCGCGCCGTTGGAGAGTCTTGGGCTTTTCAGCACCAAGCTTCTGTTGAACAATACGATCAAGAATTTCAGGGCTAGGTCAAGTCCTGATGAGAGACTATCAGACCCAGCGTACCTACCACACCTCTCAATGCTCTAAATCTTTAAATAAATGTTCTTTATTTTAGAAATTCATTTAAAATCTCATAGATGCGACAGACATATAACATACATAGAATTTGTGCACTTTCCCATACATTTGATAAAACAACTCATTTACATAGTAAACATATATACTTCTCGATGACATACAATTATATAAAGCTCTGTTGATTCAGTATAGATTGCTATACAAATTTTAAACCTAAATTGGCTATTATTGTATCTTACTAGTCCGGTGATTGGCCAGACAGGGCAGACATGTTTCGCCGAGTAGGCTTCCTCAGTGCCCTAATTTCTATGGTCAAAAAGGAGAAGAAATATGTTTTAACATATTTATGCATAATTGTATGGGATTATATATACATTATTACATCTCATTTTCTGCGCTCTCGCCTCCATGGCATATTATGTCAGAAAGCCCTATGCACCATATATTACATTCATTGCTTAATTATATATCAAACCCAATCCCTAACAAATAGACCTCACATTTAATTACCTTATTTACAGAGATTGTCAGAGGGTATCAGGTCTTGATGGAAACGGAGAGCTTTCTCCTATCCTTTTCTGTATCCCCGGCTAGTATAAAGATGTTTGGATCTATGGAGGAGGAGGAGGGACAAATAAAGAAAACATCCCCTCAGTTATCAGTATTCCCTTTGTCTTCACTCCTGTTCTTAACATTTATATTCACAGAAATATTATTATTATATTGTTATCTTATTATTATAATCTTATAATGTCTGTATTATTGTTAATTACATTTGAGTTACCTCGATTTCTATGTATGTGCCATATTATAAATATCCTTCACTCCTATAGTGCTGTATTATGGATATCCTAGGTTATCTGTGAAGGGAGATATGCATTATCAGTTATATATACTTTAGAAGACTCCTTGAGTTCCTCCAAGAAATACCTAACTCACTGATAAAATCCCCTTACCTTCGTCTGGATTATCACAGATCCCGTGTTCCAGCCTCACATGTTAACTGCAGTGCAGCCAACGTGGTCCCAGCATGAGGAGATATGTAAACAGTAATCAGCGTGTCCAATGCTCCCGCTGCCGCGTCACCGCACGGTCTGTGTGTGCCTCTCCCCCGGGTGCCTCTCTCCCGGGTGACTCAGCTGGGGGGAGAGAGAGAAGAAGAACCCCCTCCGCACACGCTGGCTGACGGCGCGTGAATAACAGTGCCCCTTATGAGAGGGCACTGAGAAGAAACTCCCGGCGCTGGCCGGAAGTGACGTCGTGCGCCGTCCCTGTGCTCACTGCTGTCTGGCTGTGTGCGCCATTTTGTTGTAGTCCTGACTCATACAATATCCGGCGCCGTCCCTGTGCTCGCTGATATCTGGCTATATGCGCCATTTTGTTGTAGTTCTAGCTCATACAATACCCGGCGCCATCCAGGCGCCTTCTTGTTGTGGTCCTAGCCCCTACATTATCTGGCGCTGACAGTGTGCCAGTGTTGATGTTCCTTTCTGTATTTCTTTGTTTTAGACATGCCCCAGAGATCCCATATCCTCAATTTACATGGTGTCTTCTATTTATTAAAGGCATTAAAGTCTTCCGCCCGACCTAAGAGGCTATTTCTCTGCTTACCCTCCATTCATGACTCTGCACCATTTTCCTATGGTCCTAATTTGTATATCCCAGTCATAATGGATCTATTCAAGAGCCCAGTCATTTGGCCTGGTTACCTATGTACACAGGCTATTTCATTCCAAATAAAGTCTTGGGATGATTATCCCCCTATCTACTTGGGGGACTGATAGTGGCATTATTACTAACAGTTGCCTCCCTATTTATTTCTGAATTATGGTGCTATCTGAGGGGCAATTTTTTAAGTGAATTCCTTTATTCATTTAAGATATTTCTGGTTGTAATGGGTTTATGGGGTTTTTTGGCTGTTCTCTATAGCAGGTTATTCCTCTCTCCTTGGACTGAATTTTAAAAGTAGTATTCATTAGATTGGTTGGCCAAACAGCTTCTGCACATCTTGGGCACTGCAGTAATTTTGTAGTATTAGAACCTCAGTAGCTAAAATTTGATCTTTTAATATATATGTTTGATACCATTATAAGGAGATTGTAGACAAATACCTCTAGCTCTCCTTTCCATCAATCCCCGTCATCCCCTGACCTCTCATGGTTGCCTGCTGGCCTCCCTTATTAAAACAAAACAAGCCAGAACAAAACATATCCCTCACTCATAGAAATGGAGCAAAGGTAAGTGTCTCATTGAGACCTGGGTATTTGTGCGCCTTAAGTCGGAATATCCACCGTGTCTCAATTCTTAGCGTACCTTTTTCTAGATTGCCTCCTCTGATAGATGGATGTATTCTATCTAAACCTTGCCATTTTAATGTGGAAGGATTACTGTCATGAAATCTCCTAAAATGTCGGCCTTTTGGAGTTTTTTCATTGTTTCTTTTAATGCTGTATTGGTGTTCATACAGTCTCTTTTTTAGGGGACGATTTGTCTTCCCCACATAAAAGCCGCCGCACCCACAAGTAAGCAAGTAAATGACATTACTTGTGTTGCAGTTGATGAAATGTTTCATTTTGTATTGCTCCCCATTTAATATTGTATCGGTTCCCGGTAGTATGTATTGGCACATACTACAGTTGCCACATTGATATGTGCCCCGAACCTTACAGCAGTCATCTCTCTGTTTTTCAGAGAAGTGGCTGCATACAAGTTTATCCTTTAAATTATTGGATCGCCTAAAGATTATTTTCGGTTTTGGGGGTAGAAAAGTTTTTAGGAAAGGATCGTTATGAAGTATGGGCCAGTTTGTCTGAAGGATTTTCCGAATTTCAGCGTGCGTCTCTGTATAGGTAAGTATTAATGCTGGACCTGTGTCTTCCTTTGCCGCTTTAGGTTTATACAATAAGTGCTGCCTATCAAGGCGGCGGGCTTTTTTGTAGGCAGCGTTTAAAATTGGCCTGCTATAGCCCCGCATTTGCAGTCTTGTCCAAATTTTTCTTGCTTCAATTTTCTGTTGAACAAGTTTGTAAGGCCGCTACTTGGTCTTCTGTTCATACTTTTTCTAAGTTTTACAAGGTTGATGTGCGGGCCTCAGCGGATGCTGTTTTTGGCCGCAAAGTTCTGCAGACTGCAGTCATTTAAGTTATGCTTCATTTTTGCCTTCGGATACCCATCCCTTGTGGACACTGCTTTTGGATGTCCCAATCGTAGGAATTAAAGGGGAAGCGGGGTGTGTGGCACACTGAGAATAATACCATTTTGTGAGTACTCACCTGAAAAATGGATATTGTCAGTGTGCCACACACCCCGCTTCACCCCGCCCTTTTCGGTATCCCGAATCCTTTATATGGTGAAGCTTTTATTTATTTTGAGGTTACCTTTAGATTACTGGTACCTTGTCTTTCTGCTTTTTAAATCACTGGTGTTAAGTGGGAGGTACCAGGTATATATAGGCCGGAAGGGGGCTCGTTACAAGACTTCCTCTCTGCAACGTCGTCACCTGCGGTGAGTAACCCAATCGTAAGAATTAAAGGGGAAGCGGGGTGTGTGGCACACTGACAATATCCATTTTTCAGGTGAGTACTCACAAAATGGTATTTTTGGAGCTCTGAAGCTGACTGCATGCTCCAGACTATGCGTGATCAAGCCTGTGGCCTGTGGGGTAAGGGTGGACACTGACTCCACTATATACTCCACAGCCAGCCACTTGTCTACCCCCTCTTTGGGATGCCCCACTGTGTAATTGAGTAAAAAACTTTAGCTGAGGTGCACTCCAGTGCCCAGCTATTCAGATACAGGATGGGGGTGGGAGCGTGCCTCAAACTAGGATAGCTGAGGATGTGGCTAGAGGGCTTGTCACCTGATACATTTAAGATCAGCCAATTGACGATCCCAAACTTGCTGGACGTGGCGAAGGTAGTGAAATTAGCAAATTTTTTTGAATCTATGTTGCCGCTGAGCCAGTAACATTACCTGAGGAACTTGGGTGGGGGAAGGGGCACTTGTGGTAATTTAGGGGGTCTGGTCTGCTTTAACACTTTGTGACATGTATGACATGACATGTGACATGTATGTTTGGTTCTCGATGAGGCATATCAAGTGAAGAAGCGTTTAAGGATCACTGAAGGCAGTGTTAAAAAAAAATTTCGGCTTTATCAGGCATGTTATGGCTGCAGGTAAATTAATAATTGCTCGACCCTGGAAAATACCTTCTGTCTCCTCAGGTAAGTTAATCACCGGGGTCAATTATGTTATGTTCTTTAAAAGACTTCCTAACCTTTTCCTGTTTTACTATGATCGTATCTTTTCTATCTTCGTATCTTTTTTCTTTTTCTTTCCTTTTTGGTTGTTTTATTTCTTGACTTTTTCTTTATTGGTGTTGAAGTTGTTTAATGCTTAATTGAGTAGTAGTTTAAAGCTTAATTGAGCCCTATGTTATATTCTGTTGATAATTATGCATTGCAATCACTAGAGTAACATTCCTCATGGGAGTGTACACCATTTCATTTACCACCCATTTACTGTGTATCTCATTACATTTAGTACTTTGGAGGTATGTTGTGTATGTTGTGAGCTGTTCTGTTATGATATTCTGCACTCTCTTCTTTTTGCAAAATAAAGAACTACTAAAATTAGAAAAACACACTTATTTCTCTACCTGCAGTCCAGTTTTAGTGCAGATAGCAGATAACTAGGCTGCAGGGGGGCATGTCATTGTCCACCACTGATCAGCATTTTGCATTAGATGCCTATATGGGCACCGGGCATAATAGATTCAAAATGGGAGGCTTATTTATCATATTTTCAGCCCTTAGTCTAGTCGAGCTGCAGCCAATTGAGTTAAAAGACGGAAAATAGTTTATTGTATGAGACTTGAAAAGGATATAATGTTGGCACCGGTCACATTTAGTTATGCCGCTGCCCATCAGCAAATAGAGAAGAGGGTGATGCTACGTGGCACCTCCTGAGCTGATGGACAGAGGAGAACAATTTACCTCCTTCGTACCCTGAATGGCACCACTTTTTTATTTTATAGGAATAGGGAGATACTATTTCTTGTTGGCAGCTGAGGAGCAATCCACATGCACTTAGTTTTAGTTGGCATTTGTTTGAAGGGAATCCACCCACTCACCACAATATAAAGGGCACTTACCTCCCTTCCCACAGACTCAATCCTGTGGGTTGCAGCCTCCAGTTTTAATCCTGTCAGCTGCTGTCAAGTGTGCTTCTAGTGTAGCCAGTTGGTAAAGGTGAGCTTCAGCAAAAAGGATCAGCCAAGAAAGAGATAGAACATAGTTGGTTGTATAGGAATATAATGGTAGCTGAAAGAGGTAATAGCTCCATCAAACCACAGGTATTAGATGTCGCCTTAAAGTGGACCAAAACCTAGGATTTTGACTATCCTGGGTTTTGGCCCCCGATCGGGTGCGCCCCGCTGTGTGAACCCCCCCCCCCCCCCCGATCGCCGCAGCCAACTCGCCTTATCCCAGTCCCACGACGTGTCTAAGTACTTCCCTGTAGCAGTGCGTGTGCCCGTGCAAGGCATTTGTCAATGGCCGGTGCGGGCACGCTCCCTGTTAGAGGGAGGCGGAGGATGCGACCGTCAGAGCCGCTGCTCTTAGATGCACCGTGGGCCTGGGAAGAGTTGAGTTGCTGTGGCGATCTGGGGGGTTTCAGACACCGAGGAAAGGACCAAAACCCAGGATAGTAAAAACTTTTGACTATCCTGGGTTTTGGTCCACTTTAAAGACAGTAAAGTTAGGAAAAACAGAAAGATCAGTTGTTCTGCTATTGGCTGAGTGAAGATATAGTGAGAGAGTTAAACAGGAAAAGGGAGTTATTGAAGGAAGAACTGTACTACTGTTTTGGGTTTTAGAAGTGTTCTCCAAAGAGGGAAACTTTGTTGATGTAAGCAGAGGAGTGATAAACCAAGAAGCAGCCGCATTGAGACACCAGCGGATGTCTCTGGAATAGAGACAAGGTTTGTGCACCTATGTATGGGCGTAAGTCCAGCTGGGTTAGAGTCTCAAGTGGAGCTAGAATGCTGAGAGATGCTGTGGAAATATCTTGGAATGATACTAGAATATCTGCTGAAATGTACTATCTGAAGTGAAACCTGAGTAAAGAAGCAGCTGTTTTATATCCAAGAGCATAATTCCTGGATATCAGGATTTTCTGATGACATAAACACAGACAGGCACAAATACACACAAACACAGAATATGCATTACCACCAATGATGCTGGCACGAGTCACAGACCACACCCACCTGGCAGCTGTTTATGTGGCAGTGGCCAGCAGCGGTAATGTATCTTCTGTGTTTGTGTGTGTCTGTATGTATGTGTTTATGCCGCCGAAATACACTGTTGCGGCATGGGAGCTTGGTAATATTTCTTTTTTATTTTGTGGGCACACTTCCTGTATTTGGGAGGCCACTCACACTGCCTGTATTGGGGATGCCCGCACACTGCCTGTATTTGGGATGCCACTCACACTGCCTGTATTTGGGATGCCACTCACACTGCCTGTATTTGGGATGCCACTCACACTGCCTGTATTTGGGATGCCACTCACACTGCCTGTATTTGGGATGCCACTCACACTGCCTGTATTTGGGATGCCACTCACACTGCCTGTATTTGGGATGCCACTCGTGCTGCCTGTATTTGGGATGCCACTCATGCTGCCTGTATTTGGGAGGCCACACACACTGCCTGTATGTGGGATGCCACACACACTGCCTGTATTTGGGATGCCACACACACTGCCTGTATTTGGGATGCCACACACACTATGCCTGTATTTGGGATGCCACTCACACTGCCTGTATTTGGGATGCCACTCACACTGCCTGTATTTGGGATGCCACTCACACTGCCTGTATTTGGGATGCCACTCACACTGCCTGTATTTGGGATGCCACTCACACTGCCTGTATTTGGGATGCCACTCACACTGCCTGTATTTGGGATGCCACTCACACTGCCTGTATTTGGGATGCCACTCACACTGCCTCTATTTGGGATGCCACTCGTGCTGCCTGTATTTGGGATGCCACTCGTGCTGCCTGTATTTGGGAGGCCACACACACTGCCTGTATTTGGGATGCCACACACACTGCCTGTATGTGGGATGCCACACACACTGCCTGTATGTGGGATGCCACACACACTGCCTGTATGTGGGATGCCACACACACTGCCTGTATGTGGGATGCCACACACACTGCCTGTATTTGGGATGCCACACACACTGCCTGTATTTGGGATGCCACACACACTGCCTGTATGTGGGATGCCACACACACTGCCTGTATGTGGGATGCCACACACACTGCCTGTATGTGGGATGCCACACACACTGCCTGTATGTGGGATGCCACACACACTGCCTGTATGTGGGATGCCGCACACACTGCCTGTATGTGGGATGCCGCACACACTGCCTGTATGTGGGATGCCGCACACACTGCCTGTATGTGGGATGCCGCACACACTGCCTGTATTTGGGATGCCACACACACTGCCTGTATGTGGGATGCCACACACACTGCCTGTATGTGGGATGCCACACACACTGCCTGTATGTGGGATGCCACACACACTGCCTGTATGTGGGATGCCACACACACTGCCTGTATGTGGGATGCCACACACACTGCCTGTATGTGGGATGCCACACACACTGCCTGTATGTGGGATGCCACACACACTGCCTGTATTTGGGATGCCACACACACTGCCTGTATTTGGGATGCCACACACACTGCCTGTATTTGGGATGCCACACACACTGCCTGTATTTGGGATGCCACACACACTGCCTGTATTTGGGATGCCACACACACTGCGTGTATTTGGGATGCCACACACACTGCCTGTATTTGGGATGCCACACACACTGCCTGTATTGGGATGCCACACACACTGCCTGTATTTGGAATGCCACACACACTGCCTGTATTGGGGATGCCACACACACTGCCTGTATTTGGGATGCCACACACAATGCCTGTATGCCTGTATTTGAGATGCCACACACACACTGCCTGTATTTGGGTGCCACACATATTGCCTGTATTTGGGATGCCACACACACTGCCTGTTTTTCGGATGCCACTCACACTGCCTGTTTTTCGGATGCCACACACACTCCCTGTATTTGGGATGCCACACACACTGCTTGTATTTGGGATGCCACACACACTGCCTGTATTGGGGATGCCACACACACTGCCTGTATTTGGGATGCCACACACTATGCCTGTATTTGGGATGCCACACACACTGCCTGTATTTGGGATGCCACACACACTGCCTGTATGCCTGTATTTGGCATGCCTCACACACTGCCTGTATTTGGCACACCATTTGGTTTAGAATATTTTTTCTTATTTTCCCCCTCCAAATTTTGGGTGCGTCTCATCGTGTGAAAAACAGTATATTGTAAACATGTTTACTACTAAATGTTAATTTTATTTTTAGAAAATGTTATTGTATACATAGTCGGGGGGGAGGGGCACCATCTCAAAGGCCTTGATCCAGAGCTGTCCAAGACTGAAATCTCATCCTTTTTTTTTGTAGCAAGATTTTTTTGTAGAGAATTTTTGTTTTTTGCAAGAATTTACAAAAAAATTCACGAAAAAGTAAAAACGTATTTGATCCAAGGAGTGTTTTTTTTACGTGTATTTTTGTCGAGATCAGGTTTTTCAGCTGCTAGCTTCACTAGGCAAGATGTTTTCTTTCATTGATAAAAGCAGACACTAGTATTTTTTTTTCGTTTTCGATTTTGTTCTAAATGAGGGTGCAAGTAATGGGTGGGTTAGTGGCATGTCATCCACCAATGCTGGTAGGTGACATGCTTGCCTCCAAAAAAAAACACACCCGTCTTCTTTTCTCATTTTTGGGACTCTTCTCTGCCTCTTTCGGCTCAGACAGACAATCTCATCACCTTGGCTGTTCTCCCTCTCTCCCAGTGTCCACAGTCTGATGATGCAGAGCTTTAGACCACCAGCTTAGCCCTATTATTGGTGGTCTATTGCAAAGCAATTCAGGGGCCTGCCACTACTCTTTGCTTTGTTTCTACTTTCAGAAGCATCTGTGTTCTGATAGAAAGGGAGAGGGCAGCCATGATGAGGTGAGCTATTGAATGACAGTTTATGCACTGTAATTATACCAAACAAAAAAAGAACAGGCTGTCGTTTTCATTGATAAAAATCGGTGGCTATAGCGGCATGGTTTTTATCAATGAAAACTTGTACAACTCACTGACAGCGATTCAATAAAGCGAGTTGTAATTTCACAAATGGAAGAGAGAATTTTCACTTCTTTCCGCATGAATAGAATCATATAGGAAGGGGCTTTGAATCAGCCAAGTTGCCGAGAATTCTTGCAAGGAGTCTGAACGAGCTTATAATCAAAGGCTGGCCCTGACTATAGATTTTCAATATACACATATCTGTAATATTATATTGCACCAATTGATAGGGTTATGTTTTTAGGATACAGCATGTGAATTTTATATATGCTGTTCACATCTAGTATGTTTACTTCCACTCTGTCTGGCAAGTTATACTACTATGTGACAGTGACAATAAGAGTTGAGTGCTGTACGATGCTGACGCAGGCAAATAATATACGTATAATACAAAGGCTATTACAAGTCTAATATGACAGTAGTGCACAAATACACATTGATAGTGAAATAGACTAGGAGTGAGGGTGCAGCCCTTGTAGGCTTATGTTCTAAAGGATATGGGTCAAAAAAAGGTAGGCCACAAGTAGTATGTATTAATTTTGGTGGTAGGTGCTCTGAAGTCCACAGGTAAGATGATAGTTGTAAGAACATACAGAGACCTCCCTAATGCCCGGTAGGGGCCTTTGGCGTTGGTTGGTGTCCAAATGAGATTAGAAGTGAAATAATGCAAGCAACAGAGAAGCACATACATGATGTGTGTACAATGCTGTCACAGGGAGAAGCTTCTGATTAGTTCCCCTTGCAGCTCTTTATACCGAGTTATATAAGAGTAACATCACAAGTCACAGTACACCTTACATGGTAATGTAGTTAAAAGATGGTTGCTGATTGGTTCTGCCCAAGCGCGTCATAAAGAAAAGTTGCAAAACTTAATGGAAGTTGCAAAACTGAAAGGAAGTAACTTTTGTCCAGATGCCATATTTATCTGTCTAAATATAAACTTTGTGTATACTTTCTTTACATTATGATAAAATGCATTTAAATGAATGTTATCTCGAGCTTGAAGAAATTCTATATAATTTATTCTGACTATAATCGTCTAACATGAGAAAAAAGGGAGGGAGGGAAATTCACACATTAATCACTGAAACCTGAGCTAAGAAAACCCTGCAGCTGACATCCATCCTCTACATTAGGCTCATCTGAAAAGGTTTTAAGGGCAACCTCAAAGAGTTGGAAAGTGACTGGAATGGAGTGGCACGTGTAAAGTCCTGAAAGTGGGAGTGGGAGGAGGCAATATCTCAAATCAGAATACCCCCTTGCAAGTGGACCAAGACTCTAATTTGAGTTTTGGTCTACTTTAAGTCCTTGAGGGCAACTGTGTGCTGAGATGGCACAAGTAGCCTCTTGAGGCTGAGAGGGAGCTCAACTATATGTGTGTGTTTATAGATTGAGTTTATAGTTGGCGTCTGAACGAGCGCCAAGGTTTGGTCAGGGTCTCGTGCTTTTTCTTCATTTCATTTCTGATGATGTTTGTTCTACCAGCTAAACTTGATGACCACAAAATATCTTTACTAACTGAAAGATGAACTCTCTTTCCTGTCATATAATCCATCCAACTAAGGATAGGTATTTATCTCCAAACTTTTGTTGCTACTCAACCAAATCTATTAATTTGTACATTTCATGCCAGCCTAAAGGAATGCATCTCAATCTGTCACAATAATTTAGGTTTTACCTAACATCTTGATTTGGAACCTGGCTGTAAAATGCTTCAGTGGTCCTCTAGTCTGGAGCAATACTGAACTACAGAATTTCCACACATCTGTTCAATTATATTATATGATTATTGTAATGCTGTCTGCATTGGCCCATGACTCAGAACGTTCTTATTGTGCTATTGTATGCGTGGTACGTGCTGCAAATCTCAAAGTATGTAAAGAAGCACACTACATTAATATTAGTATATAGAATACTATGAATGGTGGCTCCAGCAGAGTGGTGCTGCTTTGTAGCTATGTTACTTGCCCCTTCGTCCAGAAATAATTGACCTTGTCCACCTTCTCTTTGAAAGGTGGTTCTTTTTGACCATGGTATACCACCAAGGTGCAACCAGCCAATTGTTACACTACTGTCCACTGCCAGAAGCTAAACCATTACTTTTGTAGCAGCCTGAGAACAAGCAACTAAAATGGGTATTGCTTGCATAAATAGAGGGTGTTTAAAATAAACAAAGCAAATGATATAGGAAACCACCTATGGTTAAGCATTCTAAAGGAGCCCCAAATTGGGCAGTAATATATATCAATACCCATGCATGCCCCTACTTCACTTATGACACATAATGTTAACAGGGCTAAGGTGAATGAGTGGAGCACATTCAGGGAATCTCATAGGTCATATGGGGCATGCGAGCATTGTGGGATCACAAACGGGAGTAATCCTGCCCAATTTCATCCCAAATTAAGATGCCCTGGGGAGTGCGTGAAGGAAGCTTTTTAGTACTGAAGTCCAGCTATATCCCTTTCGCTACCCGCTTACCTGAAAATTTTGTCACATCTTTGCCATACCATTTTTCAATATTTCATGCTATACATTTTCAATTGTGATTTTTGAAGGGACTTTCCCTTCCAAGGTTTTCCCAGGAATATTATATATCATTTTTATCAGCAGAGTCTGGACTTTAACATGGAATGTCTGGCCTGTTTGGCCTTGTTTTAGTGTACTGTCTATATTTCTGGGTGAATTGTGTACCATATTTTTTTAAAAACTATATTTTTCAATTTGTAGTATTTTTTGTAATAAAAAATGTAAAAGCTCCGTTTCTCACGGTTACAACGGTACCACATATGTATTGGTAGACACCCTTTCCTGCCCAGGAGACTCCCCCAAACTGAAACAGCGCTTTAGGAGATTTTTATATAAAAATTACCCTTTAGATTTGAGATACTCCCCACAAACTATATATTCACTGGAATTACACACCTTAAGCTTTCTAGGAGTATCAGGCTTGTTGATATGGGCATAGTTTTCTAGAAGTAATCCCTCAATTAATTAATTGGTTGCACAGGGTTTCTCCAAAGAAATAAAAATGAAAAAGCAAAATCAAAGCCACATTTTCCTAAAAAAAAACAATATGCAAACAAGACAAAACAAGATAAAATATGAAAAAGCAAGGTCCCCCAAATAGAACAATACCCAACATGCATAGGTACTGTCAAGGGGAGAGTTGCAAAACACCCATAAGGAACATGTGCATAAGGTTAAAATTCCTAGTATGTCACACCCCCCACTTCCCAATATTCATGACACTTGGGAACCCGGCCTGTAGAGGGCGATTTTGCAGAGATGACATGGAAAAAAGGAGCCCCTCCTGGTCCATAAATACTGGGTTCCTCCTACTATTCCTCAGTCTTTTCATCTCTGCAGTCGGCGAAGCATTCAGAAGATGACTCTCCTTCAAGCTGCAGGTAGCCGGGTTTGCCCCGGCCCTTTTTTTCTCTATTTCTGTCTGAAACTCTTTAAACCTGTTTGGTTATATTGTATGCCTCCCAGCCCTGGCTGTGTGGTTCAGGCAAAGGTAGATACATACACCTTCTGGTGTATACAGGTGTATTACTCCTCCATGAGACCCAAATGTGGGTAGGCGGCTTCTGGGTTGGTGATCCCGGCATGGGATGCCCCTGCCCCTTTATAATCCCCTTGTGCCTTATGGGTGCATTTCTATCCTCTCCCTTTAGTCTCCTTTAGCCCTGCTGGGTAAAAAGGAGGGGGGAAGGGGGGGCGTTATCTGGGCTTATTTGTCACCATGCACACACAAAAAAAAAAAAAAGAGATATATAAAATAAGTCTTTATTTCTTATTTTTATTATGTATGTTTTACTATACTATTTAATAGGAAATGTTTTATTTAGATTTTCCTATCTCTGTCTAGGCAGCATTTTTTGCTTACCTATTACAGCTCTTTGTTTTCTGGCTGTGTTCAGATTTGAATTTTCCCTCTATTTTTGGCCATGTGATCCTGGAAGTGGGCGGGGCTTAGGCATGCTTTTATTCAGAGAGCACCTGTATGCTCTGTTTGACTTCCTGTTTTCTGCTTCCATGTGGCCTTACCTCATGATGTGAGCTTATTGCATGGGCTGTGAGTACCCTTCAGCTTGGCTGAAGGGAGTCTTTTTTCTGTCATTTATTTATATTGTGTGCATTTGGTGACTGTTTTTTTGTTTTCTCTGTAGGTAGAAACTCCTTATTTAAAAAGGGGTTTCTCCTGGTCCTTATATAAAAAAAAAGCCCTTAAGCCTTATTTGGGGGTCCATTTGTGTTCAATCCTCCCACTTGGGACTATTTAAAGGGGCATCCCGGGTAGCAATTGCGTAAATCCCATATATACTTGGCGATTATAATCAATTATAGTATAATACTAAACACCATATGGAGGCATCCCAGGATAACGGACATGCAATTCCCTCTGCACAGACTCGGCAATGTTTTGGATGTGGGGCATCCCTTGTTAGGGATAACGCAATTCTTTGCGTCCCTTGTGCACAATTAACTATTATGCAGCAAACTGAGGCCCAGGCTTCAGGGCCTGCGGCTAATGCCTCATCTCCTACTCCGCCATGTCTTGTCCGTACCCCCAATGATATTGTCATGGGTGGTGAGTCGCATGCTGATTTATGTGCCAGATTGGCTCATCTTGAAAGATTAATGTCTACCTCTGTGCCTAAGAAGGCCTCAGCTAAAAGAAAGCACTTGACTCATGCTGCTCCGGCAAGAGAGTCAGACAATTGTGAATTGCTTGATTGGTCTGATCCTTCTCAGTTAGAAGAAGGAGAATTATTATGAGGAATCAGATGTTTCTGATGAACAGCAATTTGTTGGTACTGAGATTGAGCAGGGTGAAGAAAGTGTTGTGGATATCCCAAAAGCTCTTGCTCGGTTATTTGAGGTTTTGGTTATTACTCCTCCTGAAGTAGTCCCTCCTCAAAAAGGGGAATTCTTTGGAGTCTCTAAACCTCGTTTAGAATTTCCAAATCAAAAGCATTTTGATGAAATTATTCTTAAAGAATGGGAGAAGCCTGTGCGGCTTCCTGGCATTCCCTTGGGCTGGGACAAGAAATATCCCTTCCCAGCTGATACTGTTAAGCATTGGTCATCACCACCTGTGCCCACCACTCTGGGCATGTGTACACTTACTGCACGGATGGGTTAAATGCGGAGGACAAATTCCTATGTGTGCGTAAGCATACAATGGCCATCTATGCATTAATATTTAATTAATTTATAGAGAGACTGGATTTTTAAAAGATACTCTGCTCATGAGTGGATGCCCCTGTGCTTAATTTATCCAATTCTTCTGTGTTGCATTCTCCTGACTCCACTACACTTAAAGATGGAGAGGATAAGCATATTGATCAAATGGCGTGCCACGCTTTTTCCAGTGTGGGCTCGGCCTTGCTGCCTGTTGGTGCTTCGGCACTCATGACAGTGGCTATTAGGTCTGTTGTGAGAGACCTAATGAATTACTCAGGGCTTGATCCGGCCTCTGATGAGTACGCCGCTTTTAAGCGATGTGAGATGTTTGCATCTTTTGTACTTTCTGCCTTAGATGAGCCTTGTTAGTCGCCATCCGGCGGTCAGTATGGTTGCGGCAGTGGGCAGCTGATATTGTAGCTAAGAAATCGCTTACAGCGCTCCCTTTTGTGGGATTGCGCCTCTTTGAAGAAAGAATTGGATTCTGTCACTAAAGGAGGTAAATTACCTCAGCGTAAGAAACAACGTTGTTCCTTTTCGTGGAATAGAGGAAAGGGACGTGGCCTTCCAAGTCAGAATTGGGGGTCCAAAACCAAATCTGCCACTAAGCCTGCTCAACAATGAGGGGACGCCCTCACCCTTATGGGTGGGGTGACGGCTGCGGTTCTTCTTCCAGGTCTGGGTTCAGGAGGTATCAGACAATTGGGTTCTGGAAGTAGTCTCTTCCGGTTACTGGAATTCGAGTCCCGGCCTCCTCCCAGATTTTTCATGTCCCGGATGCCGTCAGATCCGGCAATTGCGCACGGACTGCGGGCAGCAGTAGCGAATCTGTTAAACATGGCTGTTATCGGCCTAGTGCCTCCAGCGGAAGGGGTTTGGGGTTTTACTCCAACCTATTCATGGTACCCAAAAAGGACGGCTCTGTTCAGCCTATCCTAAACTTAAGGAGACTCAATCAATTTATCCGTTTCGGAAAATTCCGCATGGAGTCTCTGCGATCAACGATCGATGCTCTCCGTTAGGGGGACTTCATGACATCCATAGATATCAAGGATGCTTATTTGCACATTCCTATTTTCTGGGTCACCAGAGATTTCTCAGGTTCTCGATAGAAGACCAGCATTATCAATTTGTGGCCCTGCCATTCGACCTTGCCTCGGCCCCAAGAGTCTTTACCAAGATGCTGGCAGGAGTGATGGCTATATTCAGGGTCCAGGGCATCCGCATTGGGCCTTTTCTGGACGATCTTCTTATCGTGGCCTCCTCCCTCTAACAATCAGAGTTGGACACCAGGATGGTGGTCTCTACGCTAGAGAGGTTCGGATGGGTAATATGTTACCCCAAATCCTCTCTCTGTCCGTCCAGGGAAATTCCCTTCCTGGGCCTGATTCTGGATACATTTCAGGCCAGGGTTTTTCTTCCTCAGTCCAAAATCGTTCTGATTCAGGACTTGATTTGTCTATTCTTGTCCAACCCTTGTCAGTCTATCTGTCTAGGGATGAGACTAGTGGGATTGATGGTAGCTGCATTCGAGGCAGTCCAGTTTGCCCAGTTTCACATAAGGGCGCTTCAGCTCTTCCTCTTGGCAAAGTGGGACAGGTGCCCACTATCATTGAATCAGACTTGTCTATTGTCTCCCCACGTTTTGCAGTCCCTTCAGTGGTGGTTAATATCGCACAACCTCCAGAAGGGCAAGTCATTTCTGACTCCGCGTTGGGAAATGGTTACCACGGGTGCCAGCCTGGTGGGCTGGGGGGGGGGGCGTCTGGAAGAAGCATCAGTTCCAAGGATTGTGGGGGCCTCAGGAGGCTCATTCTCCAATCAATGTATTAGAGCTTCGGGCCATACGTCTTGTCTACTTCGACTGACCCATTTCTTACAGGGTCTGCCAGTTCAGATTCGGTCAGACAACCGAACAGCTGTTGCATACATCAATCACCAGGGAGGGACTCGCAGTTGGTGTGCCCTCCGGGAAGTGTCTCTGATCCTTCAGTGGGCAGAGATCAATGTTCCCTGCATATCAGCAGTTTACATTCCGGGGATAGAGAATGTGGAGGCAGACTCCCTGAGCAGGGGATGTTCTCGCCAGGGAGAATGGTCTCTCAATCCAAGGGTCTTTTAGTTCCTTTGTCACAAGTGGGGGACTCCACGGTTGGACCTGTTTGCTTCTCGTCACAATCACAAGCTGCCAGCTTTTGTGTCTCTATCCCAGGATCCTCTGGCAGTGGCAGTGGATGCCATGTTTCTGGCCTGGAAGGATCTGGGGTTCCTATATCTGTTTCCCCCATTCTCCATGATCAGCAAGGTGGTGCGCAAGCTAGCACTGGAGGAGGTGCCAGCAATTCTGGTGGCGCCAAGGTGGCCAAGACGTCTGTGGTACGCATACGTCGTAAGGCTGGCAGTGGATCGTGTCCATCTGCCTCTTCTTCCAGATCTCATCACTCAGGGTCAACTTGGTTACCCCAATTTACAAACGCTGGCTTTGACGGCATGGCTGCTGAAGTCTCCATCTTGAAAGAAGAAGGTCTTTCTGATGTGGTTATTCAGACTCTTATTAGAGCTAGGAATAAGTCTTCCTCTGTCATTTATTACAGGACTTGGAGGTCCTATATTGATTGGTGTGAATCCAGGGCTTTGCCCTGTAGAGTATTTTCTATTCCTAGAATTCTGGAATATCTGCATGAGGTCTGGATATGGGATTACAGATTAGTACTTTGAAAGGGCATGTCTCTGCCTTGGCAATTTTCTTTCAAAGATCGTTTGCTCTTCATCCTTTGGTTAAGACCTTTTTTCCAAGGAGTCGCGCATGTGCGGCCTCCCAGAAAGCCTTTACTTCCTGTTTGGGATCTTAATTTGGTGCTTTCGGCTATGCAAGCTGCTCCCTTTGAGCCATTGCAAGATATTCCTCTTCCTATTCTTACTCAGAAGGTTGCCTTTTTGGTTGCTATTACTTCTGCCCGCCGAGTTTCTGAACTGGCGGCTTTGTCTATTCTAGCCCCTTATTTTGAGAGGCATCAAGATAAGGTTGTTTTCCGTTTTAAACCGGATTTCCTTCCTAAGGTGGTGTCTGCTTTCCACCTAAATCAGGATATAGTTCTTCCTTCCTTGTGTCCTAAACCTAGTAACGACAAACCTAGCAAGACAAATGCCTTTTTTGTTGTGCCTTCTGGGCCCAAGAAGGGTTTTGCTCCTGCCAAATCTTCCCTTAGTAAGTGGATACATCAGGCTATCATTGGGGCCTATATGGCGAAGGGGAAGGTTCCCCCTTTTCGTGTCACCGCTCATTCTACTCGTGCTATTGGAGCCTCTTGGGCTTTTCAGCACCAAGCTTCTGTTGAACAAGTCTGCAAGGCTGCGACTTGGTCTTCTGTGCATACCTTTTACAAGGTTGATGTGCGGGCCTCAGCGGATGCTGTTTTTGGCCGCAAAGTTCTGCAAGCTGCAGTAATTTAAGTTATGCATTATTCCTTTGGGATCCCCACCCGTTATAGACACTGCTATTGGATGTCCCAAGTGTCATGAATATCGGGAAGTGGGGGGTGTGACATACTAGGAATAATACCATTTTGTGAGATACTTACCTGTAAAATGGTTATTACGAGTATGTCCCACCCCCCACTTCCCCCGCCCTTTTTTGTTCGAGGGATCCTTTATATGGTGATTATTATTATTATTTCAAATAATTTTACAATTATTGAATATAATTGGCTCTTTTTGCTCTAAGGGATCCTTTATTTGGTATTAGTATTTCAAATAATTTTACAATTATTGAATATAATTGGCTCTTTTTGTTCTAAGGGATCCTTTATTTGGTATTATTATTCTCATATAGTCTTATAATTATTGAATATAATTGGCTCTTCCTGGTTCTTCACTGCTGTTTAAAAAAGACTGAGGAATAGTGGGAGGAACCCAGTACTTATGGACCAGGAGGGGCTCCTTTTTTCCATGTCATCTCTGAAAGATTGCCCTCTACAGGCCGGGTTCCCAAGTGTCGTGAATATTGGGAAGTGGGGGGTGTGACATACTCGTAATAACCATTTTACAGGTGAGTATCTCACAAAATGGTATTTTTACATGAAAATTTCAGCTCTGCAGACAAAGTGCGCAACTTTTTCTACCAAAACAACCCTTTACATTTGGAATAGCTCCACAAACCATATATTACCTGAAAGTACACACGTTAAGCTTTCTAGGCATACCCAGCTTATTGTTGTGAGCTCATCTTTCTGGAAATGATCCCTCAAAGAATCGTTTGGTTTCACAAGGTTTTTCCAAAAATGTATAAACAAGCAGAATAAAAAACAAATTTTCCTGAAATAACAATAAGTAAATAAGAAAAAACAAGCTAAATCTGAAAGCACAAGGTCCCCCGAGCAGAACAATGCCCAACATGCAAAGGTACTTTTAGCTGCCAGTCTACTTGATATGTTGTCACCCACTGTTGAAAGGTCATTTTTTACTAGGTTTAAAAAAAAAATTGTTTTTTCAAATGTCTTGTTTGTTTTAAATAAAAAAAATGTATTCAAGAAAACCATATTGCATGTGGAAGCCCTATTTCTCCTGATTACAGCGGTATCACATATGTATCGGTAGCCCGCCATACATGCCCAAACTCAAAAGAGCGCTTTATAACATTTACAAAATTTAAAATACAATTACTATCTGCACTATATGGGTTAAGTAAAAAAAGGGTGTGGGCTCCCTCTCCCCATTAGAATTTTTTTTTATTATTTTATTTTATTTTTCCATCACTGAAAACTGTTTTCTACGATGATCACCCTGGTTTCTGCTCTCCTGCTGCTGCTTGGAAGCCTTTTAACCTGCTGAATGGTGGGTTAATTAAAAAGAAAATGACATAGAGTCCCCTCTCCTGGGGAGGGGGACCCCATGTTTATTGTTAAGGGTTAAAAGCCCTTAAAATCCCCCAAAAATGGCATGGGGTCCCCCCTACCCAACATAACCAGCCCGGAGACCAGCTTTGGGGCTTGTAGAGCAGGGCGCAAGGGCCCCTGCCTTACAAGGCTACAAACCCACACAGCCTTGTGGCCCCGGGCTCTTCTGCCCCCCACCTGGGATTTGGGAAGGTAGGTAATGGGGGGGGGTCCGGGGGTTAATGGCAAGTCACCCGCTAGCCGCAGGTGACTTGCCAGACTCCAAGCCTTGTGAACTGGTATAGGGATCTCATGGCTCCCTTACCAGTTAACAAAGGGTTAAATGTGAATAAAGAACCACACACCTTAGTGAAAAAAAAATGACATTTATTAAAAAAAAATGTTTCTTTGTTGGCAGATGGTCAGGCCGGAAAGGTATGATGGCGGGGCTAGAGCAGCAAAGGTGGAAGCAGATTCGACTGATCGTAGATTCTATGTGCTTGGCACTTAAGTGGAGTAGAAGCGAGCACATAGAATCTACGTGCTTGGCACTGAAAGGGTTAAAATCCAAATTCAAGATAAGAAATTCAGGAAAACTGTAGCGGGCGTGTGGCTGCCCGTGGGCACGCGCTCTGGGGAGCGAGGGGGATTCTTGGACCAAGGGTAGGGCATCCCATGTCGGTGCGGCTTGTGTGGGTGGAGGTGCACTTACTGGTTAGAACTTCGCTGGGACCCAGAGATGACACTCATGGTTGAATTCAACTTGGTCTTTATTGATGAGCTTCCTTCCATGGCAAACACAGCAATCAGTCAGTACAGCATAATCCACAGGTTACAACGACCGTCTGTTCCAATAGCCTCCATGGCTGGCTCTCAGCTCCTCCACACTACATTGTCTTGTCTCCCCTCATGACTCAGTAGAACAGAACACTCTAGAAGGGTGGGTATCTCCCTTATGTAATCTTGGTATTATTGCCTTTCCAAACACTGTTGCAAGTCCCATCCAATGGCAGGGCAGTGGATGTTGCCAATGCCATCTGGCTTATTCTCTATTTACTAACCTAAAGAAGGCTCCTAGACCATTAAAGTACTGTTTGATCCATTTCTTAGGCAATACTGCCATCATGTGGTTTCATGACTCAATAGACCCAAGAACTGCACCCTACAGGTATAACTACTCTATTAATGGTTCCTATACACTATCAGGGCCTACTCCACTGACAGGGTTTTCTACTTTTAAGTGTTGTCCATGGTTTCCACCCGTCACAAAACAGAGTTGCCTAGCAAGAGCTTGTAATTTCTAATTCTTGGCCTGTATTTCTATGAAATACATAGGTACCAACTTTTAAATTGGGAAAGAGGGACATGTGCAGCAGCACGCATACGGAAACATACATGCAGGCAAGTCCCCAACTAGGGGCAGACTGGGGTTAAATAACAGCCTGGGACTTTGTGGGGCACACTGACCCTGCTGTTCCTAGCCCAGTATAGTATCTTAATGTCACATAATAAATATGCATATACCATTTAGCTCCATAACATGCACCCAGCATTTGGAAGACAAAAATAAGAAAAAAAAAATTCTAAACCATATGGTGTGCTAAACTAACTTACAATGTGGGGCATATGACAGCTCATGTGGGACACCAGGATAAACACCCAGAAGTGGGATTGTCCTGTGGAAATCCGGACAGTCGGAGGGTATGAAAATGATAGGCCTCACTATATATCTGCCTATCATTCCCTTTCTTTTCAACGTAGGTATTTCTTTCAGCATAAAGATATTGTAGCCCAGTATATTTACCGTGACTTTTAGTAGGCCACTCTTATAGTGAAGGACCTTATATTTAGGTAGTGGTGACCTAAGTATTACCTGAATCTTAAAGGGTAATTCTACTTTCATTTTTAAAAGTTCCCATTATTGTGTGGCTATATGATGTAACCAATGTGCTAAGCTTATCGGTAATTTTTTTTGTTTTATATTTGTTTGCAATCCTGTGTTTATAAAAAAAAAAATTCTCCCAAGCAAAAATGTCTTTACCTCAAATTGGTGTGTTAAAAATACAGATCAGACACTTCCTGACTCTAGCTTGCTAGTCATCAGATTGCCTGAGGCAGATACAACAGTAGTAACTCCTTCTATTCTAATTCAACCTCTTCAGCTGGGAGGAAAACAATGTTGTGTTTCAGTAGCTAAAATGGTTACTGGCAGAATTATCAGCTGGAGAGATGATTGCTGCTGTGTGATTTAGCCAAAGCTTCAAATGAACTCACCAGTTACAGTGGAAGGATTGTGGGAGTAGTCAAGGTACCAAGAGTTTTACTATAGGGCAAGAAAGACACTCCTGTTTTACCAAGACAGTCAGAAGACTGTAAGAGACCTGGAAACAGCATGCTGATAAATAAATCACATATATAGGGAGCACAATCCTAACACAAATTTATTTTACACCCCAGAAGGGAAAAACAATAAGGCAGAACACCAAAAACCAGACAAAAAGGGATGTGTCTATACTTATATGCCACAAAATAAAAACAGACATGCTCCAGTTGTCTGACTGCTGTGGACCTGATGCGAACTACCTCTGTAGAGCTACACCCCCATGATAAATATATATATACTTTGACCACAGATGTCCTTTTAAATGTTGTTATATTTGTGTAAGAACAGATACAGAAAAGTACTTTATTTTGGTGTAACATAATACAGATAAAGTGTGATGAGTTCCAGATTCTCATACACAGAGCCCATTTTTACACTAGACAGTGATTGAGGAGCTGCATTTCTTCAGCTGACAAAGAACCGTTGTAAACAAATTGCTTCCCTGAATCTGAAAGACTTGCCTAGCAGACTATGAAACAGTACAAGAGCTCATCTTAAACCGGACCTTCAGCGTGATTTAATGAAAAGCCCAAACTCTTAAAAAACGGTTCCCCAGCATCTAAAATTAATATATTTTATGTATTTAGTCACTAACTTATTATTCTTTCCCCCACTGGGCTGCAACGCTGTTCAGGAATTTAGGATACGGGCGCCGCCATCTTGACTCAGAAGCATCACACTTACTGAGGGGAGGAGAGTGGGATAAGGTACAGGGGGCGGGTTATAGCTGTGCTTTGCTCAGACAGAGCAGAGCTAGGGTCAGGTAACGGTCAGCAGACCCAGAATGCAGAGCAGCACAGTCAGGAGGCACTTCCTGTTTGCAGGCTGCCTTCCATAAGCCGCCATCTTGGATGTTTAAAGGCTCATAACATGCAGTAGATGCAGGTAGGATGATTTTTAATGTGGACAATCTGTATGTACAGGGTGTGGGAAACATATAAGATAGACTCTTATTCAGAGTGAAGGTCCGCTTTAAGTATATTTACTTTCTGGAGGCACTACAGGCTAAGACTACAAGCTTAGCCGTTTGCCCTAAAAAGACCGAGATTTATGTGGTCTTCCTGGTTGTTGGTACCTGTATTGTTTTTTCTATTGTAAAGCAATGAGTGACCTGATACCGACAATGATACCGCTGCCCCACTGTCTCCATACTGCTGTGTAGGAGTAACTACATACACAGGGGTGGGATTCAGCCAGTTCTGACTATTTCTGTAGAGACTATTGTTAAAAAAATAAAATAAAAAGTAGCCTGATAGGTGCACCTATGGCTAATTCAAGCAGACTTTAATCTGGACCAAAACCCTTATAAGACACAATATGCACCCTATGCCATATGCCACCATATGCACCCTCCCCAAGCAAATCTTGGTTTGGTGTGGGCTGCTTATAGATAAATCCCAAGCTCCAGACAGGCTGCCCTGTGTGGAAAAACAATATTACACAGGTACACTTCAGCCATGCTGGTCTTTATACCAACGCAGGCAGCTAGAGAAGGATTTTATCTCCTAACTCCTGTGTTGATAAAATTTAAACTTTCTTGAATTTATCATATAAAGCTCCCAACTCAACTGCAGCATGTCTATGTGCTAGTAAAGGCTCCCCCCATCCCTCTGTTCATGCTCATGTGTAAGCAGGTCTCTTCCATGTAATTCTACGAACGTCGCTATTCAACAACTTCTGCAACAAATTAAGCTCTTTTTAACCCCAGCAGCACTTCCTGTTTGCAGGCTGCCTGCAGCTTCATAGGATGCCATTAAGGGGGGGAAATTGACCATGGTAGGGGTTAAAGCAAATCGGGATGCTCTGCTGTGTGAAACCCCTCTGTTCACCAATAAAAACTCACCTATCCAGGCTCCAACAGTGCATGCGCAGGCTTTCGTCCGATAAGAGCTGCCTACTATGACTATGTCAATTGGCAGTTAGCTCTAATTAACTTGAATGGGGAGCGCGCCCTGTCACCTCCCCGGCTGTGCTCCCGCCTCAGCCTATCAATAAGAGCCACCTGTTGAGTGATGTAGTCACAGCAGGTCGCTCTCATTGGACGAGAGCCTGCGCATGTGCCATTGGACCGTGGGAAGGTGATGTTTTATGGGCGAACAAGGGGGGGGGGCACCCTGATTCAGGCAAAAAACAGTGGCTGGCCCTGGAATCTTTCAGATTCCAGACTGGCTGCTGCTGGGTTTTGTTCCGCTTTAACAAAAAGGTAAATTCATTGTTATGTGCAGTAATCTGCATTGCTCGGGGGAGGGATGCATATGAGCACAGTTTTTTGTTAGGGTATTTGTTCAGTCACCTGCAGCCGAATGGTAGAGCTGCGGGGGACAAAAAGGGAGTATGAATGTTTTTTCGTTTGTACTTCTTGTAGAGCATTTAAGACCCACACTCCCATCCCACACTTGCACCCACACTCACTACGTTGTAGGAACAGACACACAATGCATATTCACCAAACTTGACTTTATTGACAAACAATGCTAATCTCTATCTATTTATTACGTCCTCTCTGCAAGCGATTTTGAATTTAGCTAAATAAATATATCATTATTTCCTCTGATAATATATCAGCTTGTACTCCGCAGCTGAACGCCCGCTGCTATTCCATCTGATTAGTCTCCGAATGCGGCATTCATTACCCACAGACTGATGAGGCAAGCGTTGACACAAGACTTCAATTCCAAAGTGATAAATGTTCTGGAATGTTCAATATTCACTTTTGTCATCCCGATCCAGGAATCGTTACAGAAATTAAGCCCACCAAATTAGAGTTTGCAGCAGTTTTTTGCCTGTTTCTAAATAGAGAAATGTCAGCGATTTGATAGGATGCCATCTCTTTTGGCAGGAGCGACGGCCATCAGTGTAAATCATTTACAAGCTAAATAGCGTTCTTGTGCGCTTTGCTTGAAAACATTGAGTATTGTCATGCTGCAATCCCAATAAAACAAAGCTTTATCTAATGCTAAGAGATGGCTGAAACCGGTCACTATTTTCTGTAAATAGCAATTACTTCGTAATGTCAAATTGTTTGTAGAATGGTCAGTAAAGTTAATTCCATTGAAGAACATGTGAGAAGGTTTCAGGAACAAGTCTTCATTTTTGGATTGTTTACACTGAATGGGAGATTCAAATGTTTGCCACCCATAGAAAGGGAGGATCGCCTCCTGTTGGAAGTAGGCAGTACAGGACAGTTGAGCCTCCCAGAAGTGGGCTTTTGCATAAAATAATTGCCCTTCTTTTTCGCCCTAGAAGACACACCTAGGATTTGGAGGAGGAAAATAACAAATAAAATATTTTAAACCAAAAAAACACCATTACAGACAGTGTGGCATTCCCCCTTTTCCATTTCTCATGGTCAGTATGGTATTCTCCCCTCCAGTTCCCACAGGCAGTGTGGCATTCCCCCATCTCGTTCCCATAGGCCATGTGGGATGCCCCCATTCCATAGGCAGTCTGGCATGCCCCCATCCCATTCCCCATATAGGTTGTGTGACATTCCTCCTCCTATTCCCATAGGCCGTGTGGGATACCCCAATGGCATAGGCAGTGTGGAATTCCCCCCACCCATTCCCTATATAGACAGTGTGGCATTCCCCCATCCCTTTCCCCATATAGGCAATGTGGCATTCTCCCATCCCATTCCCCATATAGGCAATGTGGCATTCCCCCATCCCAATCCCCATATAGGCAGTGTGGCATTTTCCCCCATTCCCCCCTCCCATTCCCAATATAGGCAGTGTGACATTCCCTCCTCCCATTCCCCATATAAGCAGTGTGGCATTCCCCCCACCCATTCCCCATATGGGCGGTGTGGCATTCCCCCCTCCCATTCCCCATATAGGCAGTGTGGCATCCCCCCCTCCCATTCCCCATATAAGCAGTGTGACATTCCCCCATCCCATCCCCCATATAGGCAGTGTGGCATCCCCCCTCCCATTCCCCATATAGGCAGTGTGACATTCCCCCCTCCCATTCCCCATATAAGCAGTGTGGCATTCCCTCCTCCCATTCCCCATATAAGCAGTGTGGCATTCCCCCCTCCCATTCCCCATATAGGCAGTGTGGCATCCCCCCCATCCCATTCCCCATATAAGCAGTGTGGCATTCCCCCTCCCATCCCCCATATAGGCAGTGTGGCATCCCCCCTCCCATTCCCCATATAGGCAGTGTGGCACTCCCCCTCCCATTCCCCATATAGGAGTGTGACATTCCCCCTCCCATTCCCCATATAGGCAGTGTGGCATTCTCCCTCCCATTCCCCATATAGGCAGTGTGGCATCCCCCCTCCCATTCCCCATATAAGCAGTGTGACATTCCCCCTCCCATTCCCCATATAGGAGTGTGACATTCCCCCTCCCATTCCCCATATAGGTAGTGTGGCATTCCCCATATAGGCAATGTGGCATCCCCACTCCCATTCCCCATATAGGCAGTGTGGAATCCCCCCTCCCATTCCCCATATGGGCAGTGTGCCCCTCCCTCCAGCAGCTGCACTTCAGGGGCGCTCTCTACCATCCCCACGCCTTCTCACCGGTTCCAATGGACCCAGGCACTCTGTATCTCGAGGACTGTCCTCTACATGCCGACTTCTCCTCAGGGGTCTGTTTCCATTCCCAGTGAAACTCACTAGAACCTCCCCTCAGCTGTTTCTCCTATGGTCTACCCCTTTGCTGCCCTCCCGTGACCAACTTACGAAACTGCCTTAAACAACTTATTCTATTTCTTATCCTATGGGGGCATCTAGTGGCCTCTCCAAGTAACTACGTCTACACTATACCTCCCTCAATTAACCCCCTTTTATCTCCAACCATCCCGGCCAGGATCTCCCAGGGCTCCTCTCCCAACTCCAGGGACCCCCTTCCAGGTGCATCCCTAGCCATGGGACTATCCTATTACATTAGGATCTTTTTCTGCACACCACATCCATGCTTCTACTCTACAGGCAAGGTCAGGGTGGCACACTGGCAGCTCTTGTTGCCTTCCCTTCAGCTGAACTTGCACCGCTCCTTATCCACAGGCAGATGAAAAGAGGCCAACCTCTGAAATCAGCACTGCAGCCTGTCAGCACACTGTGCCATCAGATTTTCAAGCTCTATCAAGGGGAGTCACCCCACACATTTGTGGTCCTCAGGGTCAGCGGCACCCAGGTCACTGTCAGGAGCCAGTCAGTGACATGGCTAGTTGGCTGTGCTGGCTGTCTGTGGGCACAGGGACCAAGCCTGGACCCTGGGTACAGTGCCCTGTGGCCCTGTCTGCATACAATGACCCAAAGATCAGCACAATGGCATTGAAAATGCAGAAGTGCTTTTAAAAGTTGCTTGTTCAGTGTGTAGAGCTAAGGGAGCAGGGTTGATGCTTCAGTGCAGAGGTCTATTGCAGAAACCCAGAGGAATGTTATTAAATATCCCAATCTTATGTCTTCTCTAGATATCCAAATTTGAGGACATCTTAAAATGAACAGGAACCTTTGCTGCTAGCCCTCAAACTTGTCTCACCTGGATTTTTCAGGCACACAATCTGGGTTCCTTTGGTGAAGTCTGCTTGTTGCGTTTTCTTGCCCATGCTGACACTGGCTAAAAGATGGCCATAGACTGACAACCGCCAATAAACCACCAACCAGAGCCTTGCTACACAGTCTTTTTAGGATACTTATGTGCTTTGATATAAATGGATATACTGAAATGTCTATTCATTCTTGTCTGGCTTCATGACCAACTCCTGATGCTCACATTTGGAAGAGTTCTTCAGATTGTAGATGTTTTATCTGACCTGAGCACAACCATCGTTAAGCATTAGCTTTTAGATAAGTCATGCCAGCGATCCACCATCATCGTGGTCCAGGTGGTAAACAAATGTATGAGCAAATGGTTTCAGAGAAGCTGGATTTCATTTATGGCTTGATTATTATTAGACTACTGATGTGATTCACATGATTAAAACCACACGGACAGGGATAGATTCTAAGAAATATCTCTTTCCCAGATGACATCATACCATACTGACACAAGACAACCCAAGGGAGCTAGACCTGTACTTATCCTGATAGGGGAACAAACTTTATTCCTGTATTATTTTTGTTACACCGTTGTAGCATTGTAGGTTTTCTTAGATGATTTATTAGGCAGTGAAAAACAAGTATAATGGCTTCTAGTTGCAAATGTTACCACTCTATCACTTTTAAGTAAATGGAGAACATTTGTAAACCATGAAGGGGTAGCTTAGGGCTCTTTACTAGAGATGAGCGAATCGATTCTGGCGAACCCGAATTCGTTAAGAATTTCAGCAAATATTCGATTTGTTACAATTCCGAATATCGCCGCGATTCAATCGCTTCCTTAAAACTCCATTTACTGCTATACAGCCCATCTAAAATGGTGGATCCACATGTCAGGACATGTCCCATGGGGCAAGGAATCCTGGGTAGGTGTCACATGCTACCTATCAGCAGACAGGCTTACCGATTATGTCACAGCCCCATATAAGCGGCGGCCATCTTGCTGAAGCTTATTCTGACACTGTATTGCGGCCAGAGCAGATATCAGGCAATATATGGGCTCCTAATGCTGCTACTGCTGCCAACTCCTGGGTGTGTCTTTCAGGCAATATATGAGCTCCCTATGCTGCTGCCAACTCCAATGTGTTTTTCAGGCAATATATTGGCTCCCTATGCTGCTGCCAAGTCCAGAATGTGTCTTTCAAGCAATATATGGGCTCCTAATGCTGCTGCTGCCAACTCCTAGGTGTGTCTTTCAGGCAATATATGGGCTCCCTATGCTGCTGCCAACTTCAGTGTGTTTTTCAGGCAATATATGGGCTCCCTATGCTGCTGCCAAGTATGTCTTTCAGGCAATATATGGGCTCCTAATGCTGCTGCTGCCAACTCCTGGGTGTGTCTTTCAGGCAATATATGGGCTCCCTATGCCGCTGACAAGTCCAGAGTGTGTCTTTCAGGCAATATATGGGCTCCCTATGCTGCTGCAAAGTCCAGAGTGTGTCTTTCAGGCAATATATGGGCTCCTAATACTGCTTCTGCTGCCGACTCCTGGGTGTGTCTTTCAGGCAATATATGGGCTCCCTATGCTGCTGCCAACTCCAATGTGTTTTTCAGGCAATATATTGGCTCCCTATGCTGCTGCCAAGTCCAGAGTGTGTCTTTCAGGCAATATATGGGCTCCTAATGCTGCTGCTGCCAACTCCTAGGTGTGTCTTTCAGGCAATATACGGGCTCCCTATGCTGCTGCCAACTTCAGTGTGTTTTTCAGGCAATATATGGTCTCCCTATGCTGCTGCCAAGTCCAGAGTGTGTCTTTCAGGCAATATATGGGCTCCTAATGCTGCTGCCAACTCCAATGTGTTTTTCAGGCAATATATGGGCTCCTAATGCTGCTGTTGCTGCTCCCAACTCCTGGGTGTGTCTTTCAGGCAATATATGGGCTCCTAATGCTGCTGCTGCCAACTCCTAGGTGTGTCTTTCAGGCAATATACGGGCTCCCTATGCTGCTGCCAACTTCAGTGTGTTTTTCAGGCAATATATGGTCTCCCTATGCTGCTGCCAAGTCCAGAGTGTGTCTTTCAGGCAATATATGGGCTCCTAATGCTGCTGCCAACTCCAATGTGTTTTTCAGGCAATATATGAGCCCCTAATGCTGCTGCTGCTGCTCCCAACTCCTGGGTGTGTCTTTCAGGCAAAATATGGGCTCCTAATGCTGCTGCCAACTCCTATGTGTTTTTCAGGCAATATATGTGCTCCCTATGCCGCTGACAAGTCCAGAGTGTGTCATTCAGGCAATATATGGGCTCCTAATGCTGCTGCCAACTCCAATGTGTTTTTCAGGCAATATATGAGCTCCTAATTCTGCTTCCAACTCATGGGTGTGTCTTTCAGGCAATATATGAGCTCCCTATGCTGCTGCTGCCAACTCCTAGGTGTGTCTTTCAGGCAATATACGGGCTCCCTATGCTGCTGCCAACTTCAGTGTGTTTTTCAGGCAATATATGGTCTCCCTATGCTGCTGCCAAGTCCAGAGTGTGTCTTTCAGGCAATATATGGGCTCCTAATGCTGCTGCCAAATCCAACGTGTTTTTCAGGCAATATATGTGCTCCTAATGCTGCTGCTGCCAACTCCTGGGTGTGTCTTTCAGGCAATATATGGGCTCCTAATGCTGCTGCCAACTCCTATGTGTTTTTCAGGCAATATATGGGCTCCCTATGCTGCTGACAAGTCCAGAGTGTGTCATTCAGGCAATATATGGGCTCCTAATGCTGCTGCCAACTCCAATGTGTTTTTCAGGCAATATATGAGCTCCTAATTCTGCTTCCAACTCATGGGTGTGTCTTTCAGGCAATATATGAGCTCCCTATGCTGCTGCCAACTCCTGGGTGTGTCTTTCAGGCAATATATGGGCTCCTAATGCTGCTGCCAACTCCAATGTGTTTTTCGGGCAATATATGGGCTCCCTATGCTGCTGCCAAGTCCAGAGGTGAAATCGGTGAAATCTTTAAATATTTTCACTAGGAACACTAGGAAAATAATGCTTCTATTAATTTTACATTTAAAACATTACTTCCCTATGGCTATGTATTTCAGAGTGTGTCATTCAGGCAATATATGGGCTCCTAATGCTGCTGCCAACTCCAATGTGTTTTTCAGGCAATATATGAGCTCCTAATTCTGCTTACAACTCATGGGTGTGTCTTTCAGGCAATATATGAGCTCCCTATGCTGCTGCCAACTCCTGGGTGTGTCTTTCAGGCAATATATGGGCTCCTAATGCTGCTGCCAACTCCAATGTGTTTTTCGGGCAATATATGGGCTCCCTATGTTGCTGCCAAGTCCAGAGTGTGTCTTTCAGGCAATATATGGGCTCCTAATGCTGCTGCTGCTGCCAACTCCTAGGTGTGTCTTTCAGGCAATATATGGGCTCCCTATGCTGCTGCCAACTCCTGGGTGTTTCTTTAAGGCAATATATGAGCTCCCTATGCTGCTGCCAACTCCTGGGTGTCTCTTTCAGGCAATATATGGGCTCCTAATGCTGCTGACAACTCCAATGTGTTTTTCAGGCAATATATGGCCTCCCTATGCTGCTGCCAAGTCCAGAGTGTGTCTTTCAGGCAATATATGGGCTCCTAATGCTGCTGCTGCTGCCAACTCCTAGGTGTGTCTTTCAGGCAATATATGGGCTCCCTATGCTGCTGCCAACTCCTGGGTGTTTCTTTCAGGCAATATATGAGCTCCCTATGCTGCTGCCAACTCCTGGGTGTCTCTTTCAGGCAATATATGGGCTCCTAATGCTGCTGACAACTCCAATGTGTTTTTCAGGCAATATATGGCCTCCCTATGCTGCTGCCAAGTCCAGAGTGTGTCTTTCAGGCAATATATGGGCTCCTTCTGCTGCTGCCAACTCCTGGGTGTGTCTTTCAGGCAATATATGGGCTCCCTATGCTGCTGCAAACTCCAATGTGTTTTCCCGGCAATATATGGGCTCCCTATGCTGCTGCCAAGACCAGAGTGTGTCTTTCAGGCAATATATGGGCTCCTAATGCTGCTGCTGCTGCCAACTCCTGGGTGTGTCTTTCAGCCAATATATGATCTCCCTATGCTGCTGCCAACTCCTGGGTGTGTCTTTCAGGCAATATATGGACTCATCATTCTGATGCCACCCCAAGGCTCTGTAAAGGCTCAGCAAATCTAATAGCGACGCCTCTGATCTGCATGTCATACTTCTTTACAATAGTATTTCACTAACCCAGCATGCATCCTATGCATGTTACAGCCAAGCAAAATGTTCTGCAACCCTATGGAGGCTCTCGGACGCCCCCAGAAATCATCTAAACTATTTTTCCCTGAAAATTTGGCGAACGGGCCGAATTGAATTTTTCAAAAGTTCGCTCATCTCTACTCTTTACCTCAGACAAACTAAAGCCTCTGTCCTGGGAAACTAAAACCTCTGCTCTGAGGAGAATAACTATATACAGGTATTAGATAGGGGGATAAAAGGTTAAGCTAAATCTGATTTTATTCGGTGAAATCTTTAAAAATTTTCACTAGGAACACTAGGAAAATAATGCTTCTATTAATTTTACATTTAAAACATTACTTCCCTATGGCTATGTATTTCGACAGACAGGCAAGGTAGTGGTTATAGCTAAGCTTTTGAAAAGTAAAGACATGATCCACAGGACCCATGGGGACAGCATGAGTGGTGACAAACCCGCCATTCCTGATGAGTACCTGGTTGAGCAGACAGGCCATTAGTCATCTCCTGTAATTCCACCTATGTAGTCTATCTAATAATTTGTCCGTGTGGATTGTATTATGTGGGTAGGACCACAAGGGAATTGAGGGTCCGCATTAGGGAACATCTGTATAATATCCGGAGGGGTTTTACCCAACATAGTCTATCGGCACATTTCAAAGAAAAACATAATTGTGATCCGAAGGGACTGACCTTTGTGGGGATAGACAAAGTTGATAAACACTGGAGGGGTTCCCATTTAGTGCGAGAGGTTTCCCAACGGGAGACTAAATGGATTTTTTTATTGGATACTTTAGCACCCAGGGGCTTAAATGTAGAACTGGATTTAAATTGTTTCATAGATAATGCCTAAAACAATTTTTATTGTTCACATATCATTTATTTATATATATTTTTATTTTAAGCTGTTTGTTTTTATTTTTGCATTTCATGTTATTTTTGTATTTTTGTGTATATTTTTTGCATTTATCTGTTGTATTGTAACTGGGTGGTGTTTTCCTGAGATTCCCACTGGTTTTTTATCCCTATTCCCTTTCTGTTTTTGTGATTTAAAATCTTTTTACTGCTGTTTATCTCTGCTGCTATCTTCTTGATTGCATAAGATTATAGACCTAGTTTAATCTACACAATTATTTAGCGTGTCTTTATTGGTATGGATGGTCCTAATATGTTCCACCCATATTATAACTAATAATTATTACCAGTTTAACATTCTGTGTTTCATTACACCCTTGCCCCTGTCTATTGACAGTGGGGAGTTTCGCTGGAGCGCCTGAAGTTATCACTCGGCGCTCGATTATGCTGTCTGGATCTTTTGCTGGACGTTACCTGCAGCGTTTTTCTATCTTACATCTACTCACTTCACTTGCCATCGCGCTTTACGTTTGCAGCATTCGGATGTGTGCTTTGCTAACTTTTCAACACCGGAAGCGGTGGGGTGAGTTAAGATTTAGTGTTCTATATATTTGTCCCACTCTTTCCATTCCCTGCCTTTGATAAAGTTGGTTTACCAACGAAACGCGTTAGGCGGAGGAGTGTGGGACTCTTATCCTTTTTTACTGTCTGGAGTGGATCTGTTTATTTCCTAACGAACGGCCGCGTATGGGAACTTGGGGAAACACCTCCCAGACTGAAAATCATTTTAATGCTATTAATCCGCATTGGTTTGTAAGTGCATCTATGTTTTAGTAAAGTATGGTTTTATATCTATCAGAGTTGCACTAGATATTCTTTGTTTTCTTTTATTGCTAATTGGACTGCATTGAGCCCAACTGTACATATAGATTGGAAGTGTATCCAAAAGTGTATCTTGAAAAAGGATATTTGTACAGCAGGAGAGCGTGACCTTTGTCTTTGCCTAATATCCTTGAATCTTCTGGTAAGAATATTTCCAAAAGGTGACGGGCACACTGTGGATTTGGTGCATGCGCACTGGGATTGCGGAATCTTCCTGATTACACCTAGGAATTGTCCACTGGTGGAAATATTGAACTCTGTGCTTCTTTTGTTATACTATATTGAGGACTGGAGGAATAAGTGGTCCAGCACGTTTGAGCATTCCTTTAGCTATAAAGTTGTCACCAAATGAAATTTAACTATTATCATTGAGATTAAGCGCGGTGTTTTTTGTAAATATTTTTAGGCCATTAGTCATGCATGAACATTTCCCTCAATAGGGTCTAATCCGCCCTATGTTTTCATTATGATGCAATAGGCCATACCCCTTTTCTGCTCAGTGGCATCATGCTGATACCATTTAAAACCGTGGAGAGCTGGTGAAGACATCCAAGGTTGGAGAACTAAGCTCAGGAGCATTGAGATTAGAACCCAAAGTTGTAAAACAGTATAAAATGTAAAGAAAACAAGGATGCAATGATTCTGGGATCTAATATGACCATATTTTTCTACAAAACACATATCAGAAGTTGAAGGTAGACTTAGATTCTAAAAATTGAACTGCTTTAGAAATTGATAACAACAACATATGTTAAAAGAGTTGGGGCAGGGTTAACAAATGGCAAAAAGTGGTACTAGTAAAAAAAAAAACTGCTGCACGTTAATTGACTGTGTATAAAAAGCTCATGTTAGAAAGGCAGTCTCTGTCAGAAGCAACTATGGTCACCAATCTGTGAAAAAAACATTTTTAAATAATATCCCTCAATATGAAATAGCAAATACTATAAATATCCCAACAGCTACAGTACATCAAGATGATATCAAAAGATTCAGAGAAGGGGGGTGTGGCCTATGCATGGTGACGTGAAGGAGCTAAGTGGCTGGGCTCCGACAATACCAGCAGCGTTAGAACAGAAGACGGCAACTTACACAACAATTATGGGGGGCAACAAGAAGAATAAGGCGGCGGCGGTGGAAGGAAGGAAAAAGCTGGCGGGGAGGATCGACCCCTAACTGACACCTGGGGCCTCGACATGGCCGGCGGCGGGGACAGCCAAGATGGCACAGGGAGGAGGAGGAGGACCGGGTCTCCCTCAATGGGACCCACATGGCCGGAGTGCGGGCAGCGTGCTGCAGTGTCGGGAGGAAGAAGAGGCGTTGGGAGCGCAGGTGAGCGCGTACGCTGAGGAGAGCCACCAACATTGGCGGCTTCAGCAGCTGACACAGAGGCGGAGGTGAGAGAAGAGCCTCCGCCTGAGGTGCGTGGCGAGGAGCGGCAATACAAATGAGTGGGGAGGGAAGTCAGGAGACAGTAGCAGGAGCGCAGCCCGGCACAATATACAGAACAGCCACTGACAACGTTAATGAGGAGTCACAGAGGGGACAGTCCCTAATAGTGGAGCTCCTTACAGAGCTGGGGCTCCTACGGCCATTTCAAGCCTGGTATGGGATGCCTCGGCAGATGACGGCTCCCGAAGGTGGACTCCCCTGCACAGCCCCATCTTGTTGCTGCTCCATCCCCGCAACACTCATATGGGGACTGGTCCTCCAGCTCCAAAGGGGATTCAGGAGCGAGACAAGGGCAAAAGGAACCCCGCACAGGAGAGGGAGACAGAATGAACGGAGGAGGGTGGCCAGTGGAAGCTACCTGGGCTCTTCCCGGTAAGATACATGATATGACCAAACAAGACTGAAGTGGACGTGTCCAATTACACACCTTTCTTCAAAAAGGAGCACCAATATCAATATGGATACAAAATTCTTTATTATGAAAAAGGAGATATTAAAATTCACAAAAACACACTGGACAATTAAAATCACATGGATGACCCCATGGTCACAATAATATTAATGAAAAAACCCCCTAAGGGGAACAATGCATCAAAAGACCCTATGTGCACTTATTAGATCCTATTATAACAGTTATTTTATGCCGGCATAAAAATTGTATGTGTAAACCCTCAAAGTGTAAAACCTCTAATAAATATCAACAATACCTCATATGTGAAAATGAATAAAAAACTAAATTCCACAGATATATTGGCAGACTCGCCCAGTTCAAACAGTTATAAGTGAATGGAAACAATAAAGATATACTCAAAGTGCACGTGTGCGTGCTAAGTGACACCAGCAAACCTGAATATTCAAGAATAAAAAATGGCACATAGAGTCAGCATCACAGGGTCATCAAATATAAATCACCGCGCCCGCAACTCCCATGTTGCTTCAAGGTCATACATGATATGACCCATGAACCCCCTGAAGTCAATACAGAGCTAGATCCCAGCCTTAAGCTCCTGTTACAGTTTCTCCCCACTAAAGCAGACCTAAAGGACGACTTGGAAGCAGTTGCACTGAGAATTGAACGGCTATGAGGAAAGAGATTGAGGATCTCCAGCAGCAAACGCCAGCCCTAGACACCAGAGTCTCCACACTAGAAGGTTCCAGTGTGAGCCATGAAAGCCGGATAGCGGAGTTAGAGCGTATACTCCATACCCAACAACAACAGCTCATCAATGTTTTTTTACAGTCGGATGACCTTGAAAATCACAACAGGTGCAACAATTTGAGGCTAAGGGGCATCCCCGAGACCAGGGCCAGCTCCAGCTTTATGCGTGCCCTTGGGTGATAGAGTATCAGTGGGCCCCTTAACTCTGTGGTATGATACTCCATGTATGGTGATAAAATTTGCATGTATACATTTAAAATATAAAAAAAAATCGAAATAACAAAGGCATTAGAACAAATGACAGAAAAAAAGGATAAAAGGAATGACAGAAAAAAAACAGGAAAAACAGAGAAAAGGAATGGGAGGAAAAACAGAAGAGAAAGAAGGAAAGAATAGAAGGACTGACAGAAAAAACAAATAATAGAAGGAAAGAAGAAAGAAAGATAGATAGATAAAAGTGAGAAAAAAGGAACAAAGAAAGTAAAGGAATAGCAGAACGAACAGATGAAATAAAGAAACATAAAATAGATGGAAAAAAGAGAGAATGTAGAAGAATAGAAGTAAAGAAACAACAATAGGACTAACAGAAAGAAAGGATCTCCCAATGGGCAAACAGTCCTTAGTCCTGGTTTATTGCACGGCCATGTGTCGTGCATAGGGGCTGTCCAGGGTAGAGGGAATGCGGTGGGCCCTCTCAAGGTGCAGGGGCCCCGGCATCTGCCCGGGTATGCCTAGTGCCGACTCCTGCCCTGCCCGAGATGGTTCCTTCGAATCTGCTGCGGTCCACATCATCAGCTATTTTCAATTCCCTGCTAGGGAGATCCAGGGACTCTGAAGTCATTATCGACCATATTCATAGAGTGGGGACGCCTCAGCCTCCGCTGCGGGATGGCCTCTGCCACATCCAGTTCTTAACTTTGAAAGAGGACATTTTACGACAGGCCTGGAAGAGGCACCAGGTGGAATGGGAAGGCCTCAGAATAAAGATCCTCCCGGATGTTTCTCGGCATACCTTGCGCATGAAGAGGATCATGCGCCCTCTGCTGGACAAGCTCTGAGAGATCAACGTTTCATACAAATGGGGTCATCCGTTTCACCTTATCGTGCAAAAGGACAATAGTGTATTTCCTCTGCAGCGTAAAGAAGATCTTCCAGAGTTGTTCCGTTTTTTGGATATTGATCCCATTGCGGTCCCTGATTGGCTGGACCCGCTTTTGGGGGTGGGGGGGAGACTGGAGCGAGGCGGCCGCGGTGGGGAGGGGCCGGTGGGGCGATCCATCCAGGGCCTCGAAGATGAAGTGTTGGGTTATGGCCCTGCACCTCCTGGCGGGATACCCCCGTTGAAACGATATCCTTTCTATAAGTTTGATTTAAAAGTTGTTGTGATTATACATAATGTATTAAGGAATCTGCCGTGTTATGACTGTTAATATGCTTTGTTTTAGATTGCTCCACATAAGCGAGGTGTTATACCATAAATGTGGGTGGGGGGCAGGAGGCTTGACCACGGGAACCTGCCAAATGTTTGGTTACAATAGACAGAACGCGGGGGGGGGGGCAGCCCTATGGTGCAGGGTCACTTTACCTCCAATAGTTTTTGGCTTCCTCTCACTGAGCCGAGGCTCGGTGCGAACAAGCAGAATTGGGAACGGTAGTTCCATCCCTAGTTCTCGCCCACCCCCTTTTCGGGAGGGCTGTTCGTTCTTTCTGTTCTTTCTTGTCGTTTCTGTCCATCCTATTTTCTCATCTAGTCTCTCTTTTCTCTATCCTCGACCTACAGCACTATTTACGCACCGTTGATATCTTTTTTTTTTGCGAGGGCTCCTTTCTCTATTGCATACATTCCCTCCAGCCCCAATTGCTTTGTCATCCAAATGGGTGGCGAGGCTGGGAAAAATGGCCAGCTTGAAAATATGTTCACCCAATGCAAAGGGCCTCAATATACCTGAAAAGATGTCTAAGATATTGTATGGGTTACATAAGGAAAAGGTAGATATTGTGTTATTCCAGGAGACCCACTTTTGTGTGGAGAGGATGCCGGAGGTTAAAAATAGGTACTTCTCGAGATGGTTCCACTCAACAAACCCTTATACCAAGTCTAAGGGGGTATCAATTGCCGTCCACAGAAGTACCCCCCTGGACTCAAAAGTGGACCCGCAGGGCAGATATATTTTTCTGAAATTTATTATAAATGGGGATACCTATACGTTAGCAAATATTTATTTGCCCAACCTTAACCAAGTAGAGATGGGACTGCGATTTTTGCACTTACTGTGAGGGGATTTTAACATGGCCCTGGACCCGAGAGTGGACTCCTCGCAGGCTAATTTGGCAATTTCCCTATCCAAGCTGGCAGCGTTTCGGCAGGCCCTTGCTACCTTACAGGTTACAGACGCCTGGAGAGTATTGAACCAGGGGCTAGGGATTATACCTTTTTCTCTCATGTATATGCTTCCTACAGCAGACTTGACTTAATTTTCATTAGCCACCATGCACTTTCTAGGGACGTAGGGGCATCTATCTGCCCTATACTGGGGTCAGGTCATGCTCCAGTGTTCCTTACTCTTCCCATTCCCAAAGGATCCAAAAAACAGTTCACATGGAGACTAAGAGGCCGATTCATTAATAGCGCCAGGTAGCGACAGATGAGTGCCAGTAGCGTGATTTTCACAGCGCCAGCTAGTATTCGCTGTGCTTGGCCGGGGTTTGCTTGTTGACAGCGACTCAGTCGGTGTGCGGTAATGTTGAATACGGGGTTAGGGGTCGATGTTTCACAGGTTCTGCGTTGTATGGGTGCGCCTGACAGCGAATGGCCAGAGCGAACGGCTTGCTGCAGATTCATTAACAAATCACGCTCAAAAATTTCTCGCGCTGTGAATTCCTTGTTTAAACCCCAGAGCGCTGGCGGCGATGTGTGTAAAGTAGTTTTTAACCCCCAAACAACCATTTTTTTTAATGTAAAAATTATACAAGTTTTTCTAAACATTTTGTAATATGAATACATTAATATCAGACCTGTAATATCAATTCTGCACATATTTTTTTTTTTTTTTTTACTTTAAAAAAAATATCTAACATTGCCGTAGTGGTCACAGAATTTTTGACAGTTAAAAAAAAAAAAAAAAAAAAAAAAAAAAACTCAATTAATTATGAATATTTAAAGATTGCTCCATTGAAATGCATTGGAGAGCGCCAGGGAGCGACAGGTCATACCTGGCGCTGTGATGGGATTAGTAGCGGCGCTGTTCGTTGCAGTCGGCTACATGATGAATCCCGCGCTAGCTGACGCTCTCGCCGGCGCTAGCCTCATTTAGCGTGATAAATGCGTCATTGTGACCGCCGCCGGGCGTACTAGAGTCGGTAGCCGCCGTTAGCTGGCGGTACCTGGCGCTCGTCAGACACTACCTGGCGCTAGCCCTTGATAAATAAGGCCCTAAATAACAATTTACTCAAAGATGCCTCGTGCCTTACAGGTAAGAGAGTCCATAACTAATTTCCTAGTAGACCACAGGCATGATGACACTCCCTTACCTACCCAGTGGGAGGCTCTGAAATGCGTTTTTCGTGGGGTGTTCATTAAACATGGGTCGAGGCTAAAGAGGGAAAGAGCATGGCAGATTCAGGTCACCCTAGACAGAATCCAAACACTTGAAAGGGCCCATAAACAGACCGCTACACAGAAAGAGTTGCTGCAGCTGATTGCGGCCAGGGAGGAGTTGAAGAGGCTCTGCAATCAGAGCTTCTTAAAGTATGGAGATAAATGTAGAGCCTGGTTTTACGAGTTCTCTGACAAGTGCAGAAAACTCAACATACGTGCCGGTGATCAAGGGCAAAGGAGGCTGTGAGGTATATAAGCCAGCGCAAATAGTGGGTGAGTTCCAGGAATTTTACTCAGTTATACAACATCAAGGGATGTTGGTACTCTCTTCCTGTTGAAGACCTAAAGGCCCCTACAGAGTCGTATGTGGTGGATACAGCAATACCCCCCATGGCCAGGGAGGTTAGGGACTCTTTGGAAGAGCCTTTCTCCGAGGACGAGGTGAGGGTTGCCATCAAGGGGACACACCACGATTCTATAAGGTCTTTGAGGGGCAGCTCTCTGCCTTCTTGACAAAGGTATTCAACAGCGTCTCTGAGTCGTGCCCCTTCCCTGGATAGGCCTTGGAGACCCACATCTCTGTTATACCAAAACCCAATAAAGACAGGACTGTAGTGGGTAACTACAGACCGATATCACCAATTAATGTAGATATTAAATTGTTTGCAAAAGTGATAACTACAAGACTGCAAGCGCCCTTAGCGGGGATCATAGATGGGGATCAGGTGGGGTTTGTCCAGGGGAAGGAGGCTAGAGACAATACATTAAAAACAATCGCCCTCATGTACCACGCCCAGTCAAACAAGATTCCGACATGGCTGCCGTCGGTAGATGCAGAAAAGGCTTTTGACAGGATTCACTGGTCCAGGTGGGAATAGGTCCCGAACTACTGGGAAAAATCATGGCACTTTATGGGGGGCTCGGTCAGGGTCAACAGTCTTCTATCAACTCCCTACGCCATTGGGAATGGTATGCAACAAGGTTGCCCACTGTCGCCGCTTCTATATGTAATAGTAATCAAGCATCTTGCCCAGGCACTACGCGCCAACCCCTCTATTAAGGGGCTTTCATGCGGCGGGAGAGAACAATCGTTGTTTGCAGACGATCTCCTGTTGTACATCACATCCCGCATCTCTCGCTGCCTTCTATAATGAAAGAATTTTACAGGTTTCGTAGCCTGAGAAACTTCAAAATCAATCTAGCAAGAGGCGTTGAATGTCTCTGTTACAGGAGGCCCAGCTGCTACTAGAATCGAACTTCCCCTTTAAATGGCAGAGGGAGTCTCTTATGTATCTGGGAAACTATCTTCCTTCTGACCTTGGTCAACTCTACAGGTTGAATTACGCCCCACTACTTTCCAAGACTCCAAAATACAACAAATCCCAGTACTCATGGATGGATGTCAAAAACATAGTGAAAATGGAGGGGAAATTATGTCCTGGCTCCTTCATCTGCAACTGGTGACTTTCCTTAGGTCCCATAATTCCATGTCGTACCTCTTACGACCCATTACGAGAGCTTGCTAAAGGGCAGATTCGGCACCAACCGACACCCTTTTGCTTGCATACCAGATCTTGCAAACTGAGGAGGAGGCTTCTTTGCGGCCTGGATATGCTAGGAAATGGGAATTAGAGTTAGGTTGCAAGATTAGTGATGAGGATTGGGCTAAATCCTTTGTTAACCCACAAACTCTCCGTGGCATGCAGAGCACAGGAGAAAAACTATAAGATTCTGTCCCAATGGTATAGGTGTCCGGTGGACTTGGTGAGATTTGGGGGGGGGGGGCTGACTCGGTCATGTGGTGGAGGTGTGAAGGTGCTTGACTCTGGAGGGGGTCCCTAATAATCCTCAGATCACTCTCCTGTCCATTGTGCCCAGGTCGGTCTCTTCAGTGAAGCGGGGACTACTGAGACATCTACTTACTGCAGCAAGGTCGGTGATCCCACGACACTGGCGCACTCGAAACACATCGGGAGACATGGAGTGGGTTCAGGAGGTGGAGAACATTAAGAGAATAGAGGAATTAATGACGGAGGGAGATGAATGTGGGAGGCAGAAATATGACATACCATGAACAATTTGGTTGGTGAGTCGCAGCACACCTGAATTCAGCACGTTCCTGTCTTCACTACAGAAGGGCTGGTAGATGCGATGGAGAGGGGAGGTGTTTTGGGGGCTTCCGATCGCCTGGCTGGAATACCTTAAGATTCACCTCCTCCTATCACACAGCAGGCTGTCCCGAACCTGGGCAATGACTGTCCCCCCAGCCGGCCTCCCTGACCTCCCCCCTTGCCCTCTTCCCCACCTGCCCCCCCCCCCCCAGATATGCTATAGGTCGGTGCATTTTTTTGTATTTTCATTTAATATCCCTTTCTTCCTCTTTGGTCTTTCTTTCTATTTTCTCTTTTTCCGCACTCTCCTTTCTTCTGGGAGTTGCTCAGTTCTAAAGGGTCGTTATGTCCTGAAGGTTACACTCATGCGCTTAGATGGCCTAAAGGCACATGGTGACCATAATATGGCCCTTGAAGTGGACCCCTAGGACAGTCTGGAATTGATTGATTAGTAGGTAAAGTACTGCAACGTTCTTGGTCGTCGGCGGGGTGTCGGGGGGGGGGGGAAACCTGCTAAGGGCTTATGCATGTTACCATCTGGCGCGGTCCCTGAGCGGCTTCCTCCTCCTGCTGCCCTCGACCATGGAGAGAGAAGGTCCAGGGGATAGTTATTACATGACATCGGTATCTGTTGTAATATTATGTGTAACCACTGACGACACAGTTTGTGTTAAAATAGCACTCCTTTGCTGTATCTGTTGTACTTGTTTTGTTTCCAATAAAAATAAATTGAACAAAAAGATTCAGAGAAATTCATATGCAGAATGGACAAGGCCATTAATACTGGATGCTTGTGATCGTAGGTCTCTCAGAAGGCACTACATTAAAACCAGGCATGAATCGGTAAAGCAAATCCCTGCATGGGTTGCGGATAACTTCTAGGAATCATTGCCTGTGAACACAGTTCACAGTGTTATCCACAAATGCATGTTAAATGTATCGTGCAAAAAATAGGCCATATTTCTCAAGAGGAGGTGAACCATATAGTTTGCTATCAGTGCACAGTTTGACAGCCTGCATTTTGGTTGGTATGGGGTTGTGTTAGTGTCAATGGCAAGGGCACCTTACACATCTTCAAAAGGCACCTATCAATGCTGATCACTATATAGAGGTTTTAGAACAACATATGCTCTCATCTAGTTTACTTCTTTTGCATGGCAGGCCTTGCAAAATATGTCAAAATATCACATAATGCATCCCTCACAACATGGTGGCTGCTTGGTAAGTGGTGAGTTAAAGCAGGAACTCCTGTGGTAAGCTTTGGGAAACTGGGCTCAATTGGTAAGTAAAATATAACAAACTGTATTTGTTTTATTTTTGTGAATCAGTGTGTTAATGCTGGCACAAATTTAAACAAAATAATTTTTTTTTTCACTTTCTCTCTCCTGGATTCCTGCTGAGGCCTAACTGAGGCCTAATTTAAGCAGGTGTGTTATAAGCCATTGTACAGCTCTTGGAGCTTGCTCCTGGAGGCTGACTCTGTAAGTGGCTGCTTGGTAAGTGGTGAGTTAAAGCAGGATCTCCTGTGGTAAGCTTTGGGAAACTGGGCTCAATTGGTAAGTAAAATATAACAAACTGTACTTGTTTTATTTTTGTGAATCAGTGTGTTAATGCTGGCACAAATTTAAACAACAGACAAAAAAAAGTTTTTTTTTCTTTCACTTTCTCTCTCCTGGATTCATACTGATGCCTAATTGAAGCAGGTGTGTTATAAGCCATTGTACAGCTCTTGGAGCTTGCTCCTGGAGGCTGACTCTGTAAGTGACTGCTTGGTAAGTGGTGAGTTAAAGCACAAGTTAAAAGCAGAAGTTACAAGCAGAAGTGCTGAAGCTGTGAGTATCTGCCTTTGACTTCAGATTGTTATTTTAAGTGTTGTAAATTCTTCACTCGGTGTTCCAACAAATTGATACAATGGGTTCCATGGCTAACAATGCTGTCCAGTGTACATCTTGTGCTATGTATGCACTTTTTGACCAATCGGTCGATGGTGGATATTTATGCCCCGGATGTCTGCGAATTGCTGATTTGGAAGCCGTCATTCACGATCTAAATAAGCGATTGGCAACACTGAGAGACATTGTTGTCATGGAAAATAGACTGGATCTCACTGATCTGGCACTCCAAGGGTCAGGGGAGGGGGAGGGTGGTTGTATGGGGGGAGAGGAAAAGCAGGAAAATGAGGCAGCTAGCTGGATAACAGTTAGAAGGCGGGGTAGGGGTAAAAGTTACAGGGAGGCTAGCCCTGAACAGGCACCTCCAAACAAGTTTGCCCGGTTGGCAGATGAGGAGGATGTTAGCTCAGGGATGGCACAGCTGCAGCAAGACACATCTGTCAGCTCCAGTAAGAAAGGGAGGGGAAATGGGAGAACAGGGCAGGCAAGACAGGTGCTGGTAGTGGGTGACTCTATTATTAGGGGAACAGACAGGGCAATCTGTCACAAAGACTGGGATTGCCGAACAGTGTGTGGCCTTCCTGGGGCAAGAGTACGGCATGTAGCGGAGCGGGCTGACAGATTATTGGGAGGGGCTGGTGTGAACCCAGCGGTCATGGTGCATATTGGCACACATTACATAGGAAGAGGTAGGTGGAAGGTCCTTAAAAATGATTTCAGGGACTTAGTCTGTAAGCTTAAGGCAAGGACCTCACTGTAGTATTCTCAGAAATACGACCAGTACCAAGAGACATACCAGAGAGGCAGCGGGAGATTATAGGGGTAAACAGGTGGCTCAAAAATTGGAGTAAAAAGGGGGGGTTTGGGTTCTTAGAGAACTGGGCCGACTTCACAGTGGGCTACAGGTTCTTTGGCAGGGATGGGTTGCACCTCAATGGGGAGGGTGCATCTGTTCTGGGGGAGAGGATGGCTAAAAGGTTGGAGGAGTGATTACTAAGCACTGGGGGGGAGGGTAAGTTAGGAAAGAAAGTGACAGTGGGTGTAGACATGAAACTGGGGGTCGGGAGGGGTTAGCACATCTAGGAGGAAAAAGGGCAATATACAAAATTATCATAAGCATTTGAAATGCATGCTTACAAATGCTAGAAGCTTGACTAATAAAATGGATGAACTAGAACTGATAATAACAGAAGAGCAATATGACATAGTGGGGGTAACAGAGACCTGGCTGGATGAAAGCTATGACTGGGCAGTAAATCTACAGGGCTACTGTGTGTTTAGGAGGGACCGTAACAAATGCAAAGGGGTGGAGTCTGCTTAATTGTAAAATCCTCTCTACAACCCGCTCTGCGGGAGGATATATGCGAGGGAAATGACCATGTGGAGTCTGTATGGGTAGAAATACATGGAGGGAGAAACAAAAATAAAATACTGATGGGGGTTTGCTACAAACCTCCAGATATATCCGAATCCATATAAAATATGATGCTAAGGCAAATAGATATAACCGCTAAACTAAATGAGGTAGTGATTATGGGGGACTTTAACTACCCAGATATAGACTGGGACGCTGAAACATGTGTTTTCGCATAAAAGTAAACTTTTTTTTATCTAAAACAAAAGATGGCTACCTTTCCCAACAAGTACAAGCTCCAACAAGGGGGAAAGCCATATTGGACCTAATACTAACCAATGTACCAGACAAAGTAATAAAGGTATAGGTTGGGGGACACCTTGGAAGCAGTGATCATAATATCATTCATTTCCAATTAGCAGTCACTAGGGTGCCTTATCAAGGAGCTACTATGTTACTATGGCATTTCATTTCAGAGTTCTGGTGCTGAACTCGACTGCCTACACCCTACAACTTTTACCAATAAAAAACATTTGGCACATTATGAAATAAGATATGTAAAAAGACCACCCAAGTCTGTTAAGCAACTAGAATCCTTCATCAGACAGGAAACAGTCCTAAGGCTCTTGCAGTTGTTCTTTTTACTTCCCAAACATTTACAGATTGTTTTAAAATGAAGACGGGATGCTACAGAATAATAGGCATGGCGCTGTACCAAAACTTGAGATGTGTTGTTGCCAGGGGCAATAAGGAACACAGGGAAAAGTCCTGGTGGGCTGCACTTCTTTGAGGCTTAATGGGCTGTTCAGAGCATGCAGCAAACTGCACCCAGAGTCTGTATCGGATTTTACTCATTCCGCTTCCTAGACTCACCACTGCGACCTCCAGCCCTGCTTCCTGTAACCCTGCCCTAGCTCAGATGTTCTGCCTTTACAATGCTGTAGCCCAGGGATGCACAGGCCACTTAAATGATTTGGAATCTGGCCGCGGGCCGCATTGCATAGGTTTAGAATTTTTTCATTTGGAATAGCATAATGAAGATTTTTATTACATCAGGATACACACCAAATGATTGTGCCAAAGTTTTCACCCAGGATTGTTTTGTACAATAATTGTCACAGTGTTCTGCAAGCCACCACTGTCGCCTCTATTTGCCAATTCACCCCCCATATCACTCTCCATGCAATCGCCCATCCTCATTGTATCCCTATTTACCTACCTTTACAGGTCAGATCTATTTAACACTCCCACTTTCCCCACTCAGGGACCACATCAGATGGCTCTGAGGGCCACATGTGGGCACATGTGCTGTAGCCTCTGCATTATGAACGAGGGGGCATACCACTAATGCCACAGTATTTGCACCTATAACACTAAGTCCACCCCTGGTTGCTATATTTGTTATTTTTTTTAAATGAAACGGAAAAATTTCTAACTTTCTGCTTCTGATATACAACTTTAGTTGTTTAATATAACTATATATAATATAATAATTATATGAGATTTCCAATTCATTGATTTGCCAATGTTTTGGTCGCTACCCCCCAAACAGCGGCCCAGTCACACAGCTAGCTGAGGCTCAGCGGGGTACACAAGAGGCAGGCAAAAGGCGTAGTACACACAGGCAGAGGTCAGGGCAGGCAGCAGAGATTTGTAGTAAAGGTGAGTAGCCAAGGTCAGGGCAGGCGGCAAAGGTTCAGCGTCAGGGGCAGGCAGAGGTCAGTACACGGGTGAGCAATCCAAAAGCAACTGATTTACAACTGGCATGGAAAGACCAAGATCCGGCACTGAAGGAAGGAAGCGCCTCTTTAAATAGGGGAAGTGGATGCAGGATTGGATGACCAGGCACCAATCAGTGCTGTACAGGCCCTTTAAATCTCAGGAATCCAGTACGCTTGCCCTCTAGTGGACGGGGACGTGCGCACACCTGACCATGCGAGGAGGAAGCATGGGGGGAAGGGAGATGGCTGGGAGCAGCCATAGAGGTGAGGGAAATGCTGTGAGATGGACGACGGCTGGATGAAGCCATGGAGGTAAGTGAAGTGCTGCGAGATGGGCGTGCAGTGCTCGCCCTAACAGTTGTTAAGGGCCAGCTCCTAGTGCTTAAGGGGTAAGTCCACTTTTGTTGTAATTTTAAAAAGTATATATCTATTTGTTGTGCCAAAATAATGTCCTTAAGGTGCTGAACTGATCTAGGCTTTTTCCTATGTTAGAAAATGTGTGTTTTATAGAAGCAGTTTTCACTGCCTGTAATCTATTGCTAGTGGCAACGTACACTAAGTCTGTACACCAAAAGGAGAGAAGCGAGTCCTGCACATACAGAACACTGCAATGGCCGCTGCTTATGTGAGGAAGCTCGCTCAACCTTACAGCAGCAGTCAAGCAGCAGTGTTCTGTGTGCGCAGGACTCACTTCTCTCTTCTTGGTTTACAGATTTGGTGTGCATTGCCAATAGCAACATATTACAGACAGAAATGTGTGTATTATTGAAGCAGTTTTTACGAGCATAAGAAAAAAAAATACTATAGCACCTTGAAGACATCACTTTAGCACACAAAGGTATACAGGCATTCAAAAATCCAATCAAACATGGACTTACCTTTAAATTTACAATGCTAAAGTGCCAAGTGAGTATTTTTTCTAGGCAATGCCTTTTATTAGGTTTATGCAATGTGTGTATGTGCTCCTAGCCTAGTGTATGTGCATCACTGTGGAAACCAGTATTACTGGAACCGCTCCTGACTTCATTGTAAAATTATGATAAAAGTCATCCAGAAAATAGGAAAGGAAACCAGTGACCAAGGGCAGAATTTAATTAGTTTGGGATCACTGCCTGTGCAAGCTCATAAATTCACCTGCCTGTGCTTGTTTAAAGGATGATTGAGATCAAGGTCATCAACATCTCATAAAATCCCATAGATATATTTGTTTAAAGGGGTTTAGCACTATTTTAAACCATTACTTTGAGTTAATAGCCTTGAATAGAACCTGTTAACAAACACAATGCACCACATTTTTATAAAGATGTGTTTTTTCTATAGATTTAGATGCATTTTTACAATGTGACTTTCAAAGTTCAAGTATTTGGACTCCCCACAGCCTTATCTTTTACTGGTGTTCCCTCTTGGAGCAAGGGCCATTGGTTGTGTGCATCTTATTGTATGGAGCAAAGCGCCAAAAGGCATGGGGGAGGGGGGCATATGGCACCAATGAGACACAGAAAATGTACTTCTATTGCAACAGGGTGGCTGAGTGGGGAGGGACTGGAGCTAGGTTGGAGGCCGAGATGCCAGGGGAACGTATCCCTGCCTCCAAGAGGTTAAGGTTTTTCAATCAAGTTAGGCCAGCCCCCCCCAGAGCACTGACAGACTGACAGGTCCTGGCCCAGCACACACTTGGTGTTCAGTATCTGCAGGAGAAGCTGGCAGAAGGTCAGGCGAAGGCGGAAGAGAGGCTGTGCCCCAGAGTAGGTTGCAGGCCTTGGCCTTCGAGGAGGGGGAACAGCGAAGGGTCCCTGAAATGCCAAATGCCCGTGGAGGAAGAAGGTCGTGCCAATGACATGGCACTGCGTTTATCACTTGTACAGTGCTGGGCAAAGCATCCCTGGTGTGTGTCCCACCAACTGGAGCCTTGGGAAGAAGGACCCCTGAAGAGCGTACAAGGTGGGAATCCATGCAGTTCTGGGGAAGGCAATAAGGGCATTCTGAAGTTGTGCCAGGGCCCCAGATCTGTGGAAAAGATTCACCACTAACAGAAATTTAATTCTCTGTGTTTTCTTCAGGGGCGTAGCTAGGGGGGGAACTTGCCCTAGGTGCAGCAGGTCAGGGGGGCGCCAAAGGGAGGCCTGAGCACAGGTGGGGGCACCATTTCAAATCTTTGCCCCAGGTGTCATAAAGCCTAGCTACTCCTCTGGTTTTCTGCTACTGCTTCTACTGGTCTCAACCCGCCTGGGACCGTGCTGGCAGTCTGGGATTCTGAGTGAACTGGACTCCAACTCTGGTAGCCTCTGACCCCCTCCTAGATGTAGATCCACCCCTTACAGGTTATCCCATAGTGTCGGATGCTCCTGCTACACTATTCATTGGACAAATATGGAAAATAATGGGACACAGAGAATATATTTGCTTAAACTTTAAATCCAACTGTCAAGTATTCTTTCTGGCATAACAAAGGGAGAGGATAATGCTTTGTAACCCTATTGTAATGACATGGTCTCACTCCTAATTGGATACAATTTGACTACTAAAGGCTGTAGCAGCAGAGGCAAATGGTGCTTCCTTCCTTTACATGATGCTAGATGAGCACAAATCTGATAAACAAGGTGGAGCTACAATGGTGAGGTCATGGGCCCCATGTGGTCACTACCACTGCTCACCCTGTAGTTAGAGCGCTGGCTGGAGCTGATGCTCACCCATGAACCAGGCTGCTGGTGTGGGAAAATATCAAAATGATTCTTAGGTAAAATGAGCTGGCTGATTTATATTGAACGTGCAGTAGGGGAAATAGTTACTAAAAAATACCGGTTACTCTACTGCCAGAGGTCAGATGTTCAAACCTGTCAGAGTCCGTATATGAACCAGGCAACTAGCATTTCTTGTTGGCAGTCAGGTAGACCTGATCACCAGCCCTTGGCAGTCAGTTGTCTGGTATCAGGGTTGGCCTTAGGATGGAAGGCACCCTATAGGATGGCACCTCCAACACACTTCTGCACTTCCTCACTGCCAGCTCACTGTCCCACATAGTTGCATAACAACCTGATGGCAGGCAGGTGCCCACTCACAGAATCGTTCCCTAGCCATTGGCTGTCAGTTCACTATAGTAAGAGCAGAACTAGAACATAGACCAGGGGTGGGCAATTATTTTTTCCATGGGGCCACATGAGAAACTAAAAATATTGTGGAGGGCCGCTGAGCTATGGGCGTCTAAGCGACGTCTAAGCTCAGCGGCTCTGAGTGCGCTGGCGGCTGCATCTCGAGCTTCCCTCTAACAGGGAGCGCGCCCGCGCTGGCCATTCTCAAATGGCTGACACAGGCACGCGCCCTGCTAGAGGGATAGCGGGCATGCGGCGCAGCTCGTGCATGCGCCGTTGAACTGGGAAAGAAGGTGAGTTTATGGGCGACCTGGGGGTTTCACACAGCGGGGCATCCCGATTTTGGATGCCCCGCGGGGAGGGGATCTATAAGATTCCCAGGCTGATAAAGCAGGGTTTTGGTCCACTTCAAACGTTCTGATGTGATAATTTCCCAGCCAATCAGAGAAGCCCTTGGCTTCTGGCAGTCTGGAAGGAGAGCTCATATCAGCTGGGGCAAAGTGTAAGAATGGTGGACAGCAGTAAGGGGGCATGGTGAGAGCATGGTGGGCAGCAGGAAGGGGGCATGGTGAGAGCATGATGGACAGCAGGAAGGGGGCATGGTGGGAGCATGGTGGACAGCAGGAAGGGGGCATGGTGAGAGCATGGTGGACAGCAGAAAGGGGGCATGGTGAGAGCATGGTGGACAGCAGGAAGGGGGCATGGTGAGAGCATGTGGACAGCAGGAAGGGGACATGGTGAGAGCATGGTGGACAGCGGGAAGGGGGCATGGTGAGAGCATGGTGGACAGCAAGAAGGGGGCATGGTGAGAGCAGAGCTGTAGCTAGCTTCTTTTGCGCCCGAGGCAAGCCCAGAAAATCGTGCCCCCCCCCGCAAAAAAAAAAGAAAATATATATATATCTTTTCTTTTTGTTTTGTTTCTTGTTTACTGGATTATTTTGAGAGACATTAAGGAAAATAGGCATAAAGAATGTAGAATAGAACTGTTTAATTTATGCCCCGCAGCATGACACCCCCCAGTTTGCCCACTATAGCTCACCTGTGAGCATTGGCGGTGGCGCGCAACCGTGTTTTTAATGCCCGCATCGCAGTCTAACAATCCCTGCAGGCATTAAAAAGACAGGTGCGCGCCACTGCCACTGTTCACAGGCGACCCAGCAGGGTTGTATTTAAGATTTGTGCTGCCCTAGGCACTTTTTGGTCAAGCGCCCCCCCCCCAGGCTGATTCAGGATGCCTCACTGTGTGGCTCCCACCAGCAGGCCCTGCAATCACCTACGTTTCCTGTGGTCCAGCTGGTCGTGGCTGCATCCTGAGCATCCCAGCCATTCAGAATCCAGGGAGACTGGGCCCCTCCTATTTCCTTATGCCCGAGCTCAGTCCAAAACAATGCTTTATGCCGTGCATTAGTACGCACAGCATAAAGTTGATTGGACAAGAGCCCACACATGCACCATGGGAGCAGTAGAAAGATGAGTTGTGTGGGTGATCTATGGGGGTTTAACACAATGTGGGATGACTGACCTATCACAAGTATAGAAAAAATCCTGGTGATAGGCCCATTTTAATGGCACCCCCTTATGATGTGTGAATGTGTAAAAAAGCCTCTAGATTGCCGTCATTACTTACCTTGCCAGTGATCCTATGGCGCATGTGCCTTCGGGCCCCCAGCGGAATCTCTTCAACTCCTGCGTGAAGTCTGCACACCAGACCTATCTAAAATGACTGGTGCAAACATGCACAGACGGAGACGAGTGGCCAGTCTGCCATTGGGGTTTTCCTAACCAGAAATTAATATGAATGGCTAGGAACCCTGATTGTAAGAGATTCCGCACATGCACTGTGGAATTGCCAGTCAGGTAAAAATACTGGCGATCCAGGGGAATTTCACACATTGCAAAAGGGCAATTTCTTGGGCCCCACCAATTCATGAGCCCCCCCATGCACATATGCACACCAATACACCCCCCACTCCTGGGGAACATCATTAAAATAAAATGTATGCCCCATCATCATGTTGCCACCCCCCTACCATTCACGCACAGGCAAATCTGCAAGCCTATTCATATACACACACCCACTCCATTCATACGCACACACACACCCCAGCAGGACATCCCACATCAAGGTGTCCCAGGAGCAAATACTAAAACCTGGGATAGTGAAGGCCTTTAAAGTGGGTCAAATCCCTCGTGGCCAGGCTCTGGAATCTAACAGATTCCAGTCTCGGCCGCTAATCTTACCTGATCCTGGGGGGTCCCATCTGAATCGCATCCCCGGCTTCTCTTTGGCCGTGTGCGCTACCGTGTCCAGCCTTTCTGAATGGCTGGGTGAGGGAGTGCACAAGTCCGAACAGCATGCCGTGGATGCGCCTCGTCACAGCTCTCTCAAATAGTGCCGCAGGATGCGGCTTCGGTACAGGAAAAGCTCAGCTTTCTTTGCAAACTGGGCCGCTGTCGGGCCAACAGCAGTGCCTGGCTGTTTGAACGGTAGGGGGGGGGGGGGGAGACATTGAGCGGTTGACCCATTTCTGTTTTTCCATCCACAAGCAGAAGTCCAGTCAAAATCCAACCCCTTACCTCAGCTGTGGTCCAGCACCATTCTCTGAGGCATAGGTAGCCAGACAGAAAGACACAAAGTGTTTTTTTTTTTCTACCCCTCTCCTCCTTGCCTCCGCACCAGGAAAGGATGGCAGGGCCGGCGTGTATTTAGACTGGAATTCCACTTTAGGAACCATCCAGCATCCATTCACTGCCCCCACCCCCAGCATGTGCACTTTCCAAACCTCGTAACCCCCCCTATACAAAAATTGCATCCCCCCCTCGGCCCCACAACATGTGTACCCCTCAGCCATGTAAACCCCACCTGTGTGCACCCACTCAGCGCAGCATCAGCTATCATCGTGCCAACACAATTTAAAAAAAAATTAAAAGGACACTTAGCCGAATTGCCTGGCATCTCCATTTTCCGCTACTGTGACTCGGCCACGGTGACTCACTGCTGCTCTACTCATGCTCAGGGTAGCACTTACTCAACCTGGTGGGAAAGGCGCTGCAGCGCTGTCCTCGCCCAAGGGTGAAACAAGGGTGCAGACTGCACATACACCTCGCTGACGCCACCGGACATAGTGCAGCCGGAAGGCGTCAGCGGGGATTGGGGACAAAGTCGGCAGTGTGTCAGTGGTGGTGGCTGGGAGGGGTAATGGTAAGCAAAACAGACCCATTTGGGTCCAGGGATGCAGGTAACATTGTTGGACAAAAAAATAAATATATATATATAAAAAAAAAAAAATGAAATGCTGGCGCCCCCCCGCCCTCTCTCTGGGCAATGCCCCTAGGCACGTGTCTAGGATTACCTTAGCCAAAATACGGCCCTGGGACCGGCTAAAGGTATAACGTGGTATGGCCATGCCGATTTTCTGCGATTTTCACTTTTCGCACGCTCGCTTTCACTTGGCTTCCTTTGGCACCACTGACGGCTAAGCAGCCAAAGGGAGCAGAGTGCGCATCCAGCCACATTACCCGCTCACCTACTAGCCGTTGCATGTGCGGTGGGTGTGTGGGTGGTGCACCCATTCAGAAAGGCCAAGCGTGGGTGCGTGCAGAGGTGAGCCAGGATGCGGCTGCTTTTCCCAGATGCGGTGAGGGCTCTGGGACAAGTTGAGTGAAATGGGGCTTCTGGGGGGGGGGTTTACACAGCGGGGCATCCCAGTTCAGGATACCTCGCTGTGTATAACCCCCCAGAAAGTAGACTTACCTAACATGGCTTCAACGGTGCATGCATGGGCTCTGGTCCAATGAAAGCTGCCCACCGTCACTGCGTAATTCAGCAGACTGGGATCCGCATTAGTTCTAATGAGAGTCACCTGCTGAATTACCTAGTGACAGTGGCCGGCTCTCATTGGACCAGAGCTTGCGCATGCACCGTTGGACCAGGAAGAGGTGAGTGTCTATGGGTATTGTGGGGTCCGACCTCTGATCTTCCCCCCAGGACATTACAAATCGGGATGCCCTTGGTTTCTGGACGGCTCCCCCCCCGGCCGTGCAAGTGCCACATACACACATACACATACACACACACACTCTCCCTCCCTCTACAAAATCATCATTATTCATTTTTTTTTTTATATAAAACTAAAAAATTATTTATATTCCCTTCTTACCTCTTTCTCCGCGGTCCTCAGGTCTCTGCTGCAGTCACAAGTTTGAATCAGCACGAGACTGAAACAGGTGGGCGGAGCCTAATGGCCTCTCTCAGGTCCCGCGCTGGCATAGCTTCCTGGAGGGGGGAGGGCACCGAACCAGCCGACAGCTGATTGGAGGGGAAGCGGTTGGGGCGGCGGCTTCCCGAGATCTGCATGAAGAGCTATACTCTGGCGACTGTGAGTTTTTTTTTTATAAAATGATGATGGGGGGCGACTATGCTGCTGTATTGCGATTGGCGCGCAGCACGAGCACGCGCGCGGTCACGCGCGCAGAGCCCATGGCCAGATGACAGCTGTTGGGGGGGCGGGGGTGCTGGCGGAGTTAGATTGGCGCCGGCACGCGCGCCAGGCGGGCATGCGCGCAGGAGCCCGGCGATTGTTTGGAGGATGTTGTTTAAAAAAAAAAAAATTCTGCAATTATACACGCCCGCCCTTTTGCATTGGTCCCTGACTGTGCGGCTGCGCCCCCCTTGCATCAGAGCTGTAGCTGCGCCCGAGGCCAGTGCCTCATTCGCCTCATGGCTGCTACGGCTCTGGGTGAGAGCATGGTAGACAGCAGGAAGGGGACATGGTGAGAGCATGGCGGACAACAGGAAGGGGACATGGTGAGAGCATGGTGGACAGCAGGAAGGGGGCATGGTGAGAGCATGGTGGGCAGCAGGAAGGGGGCATGGTGAGAGCATGGTGGACAGCAGGAAGGGGGCATGGTGAGAGCATGTGGACAGCAGGAAGGGGACATGGTGAGAGCATGGTGGACAGCAAGAAGGGGGCATGGTGAGAGCATGTGGACAGCAGGAAGGGGACATGGTGAGAGCATGGTGGACAGCGGGAAGGGGGCATGGTGAGAGCATGGTGGACAGCAAGAAGGGGGCATGGTGAGAGCATGTGGACAGCAGGAAGGGGGCATGGTGAGAGCATGGTGGACAGCGGGAAGGGGGCATGGTGAGAGCATGGTGGACAGCAGGAAGGGGGCATGGTGGGAGCATGGTGGACAGCAGGAAGGGGGCATGGTGAGAGCATGGTGGACAGCAGGAAGGGGGCATGGTGGGAGCATGGTGGACAGCAGGAAGGGGACATGGTGAGAGCATGGTGGACAGCAGGAAGGGGGCATGGTGAGAGCATGGTGGACAGCAGGAAGGGGACATGGTGAGAGCATGGTGGACAGCAGGAAGGGGGCATGGTGAGAGCATGGTGGACAGCAGGAAGGGGACATGGTGAGAGCATGGTGGACAGCAGGAAGGGGACATGGTGAGAGCATGGTGGACAGCAGGAAGGGGGCATGGTGAGAGCATGTGGACAGCAAGAAGGGGGCATGGTGGGAGCATGTGGACAGCAGGAAGGGGACATGGTGAGAGCATGTGGACAGCAGGAAGGGGGCATGGTGAGAGCATGTGGACAGCAGGAAGGGGGCATGGTGAGAGCATGGTGGACAGCAGGAAGGGGGCATGGTGAGAGCATGTGGACAGCAGGAAGGGGGCATGGTGAGAGCATGTGGACAGCAGGAAGGGGACATGGTGAGAGCACGGTGGGCAGCAGGAAGGGGACATGGTGAGAGCATGTGGACAGCAAGAAGGGGGCATGGTGAGAGCATGGTGGACAGCAGGAAGGGGACATGGTGAGAGCATGGTGGACAGCAGGAAGGGGACATGGTGAGAGCATGGTGGGCAGGTACATGGTGAAAAAGAGACAGCAGGCAGGAAGGGAAAACACAAGCAAAGGACATAATCTTTCTGAGCAGACTTACTGATGCTCTGGAGCCCCTACTCTGTCCTTCCAAAGTCCCCAGGTCTCTATCACCTGCTCATCGGGTCTGGCTTCCTCAGAGGAAGGGAGAATGTGCCAGACCCGACGAGCCGAGCGGCCGATCAGCTGCTGCTTAACCTAAGCCTCTCACACTGTACACAGGCGATCACCTAAGTTAAGCAGCAGCCGATCGGCCACTCGGCTCGTCGAGTCTGGCATGTTTTCCCTTCCTCTGCGTCTCTTACTGGCCAGCTCAGCCCGGGCCGGTAAGAGCCTAGCAAAGGGCCGTATACAGCCAGCGGGCCGTACATTGCCCAGGTCTGACATAGACTATGGTGGGCAGAGGTTAAATCGGTCTCTGAGGTACCTAAAAGCCCAACTGAGAGACCATTTGTTTGCATTGGTCAGGGTCTAGGTCTCTAGGCCAAAAGTTTGGAATGGTAAAAACTAGCACAAACATTTAAAGCGAAATCCAGCATATAAAGTTTGTGCCTGTGTTTCCTGACCATAAGGCGCGGTGGCTTTTACCCGCCACTACTCCCACAGCATCCATCACTGAGTTTAGGTTCCCATAGAAAATAATGGCCAACTATTACCCCAATTACATCAAGCAATTCATGATGATCAATTACAAACATTGGCCTTGATTCACTAAGAGTTGAAAAAAACTCTCATGTCACTGTTAGTGAATCACCAGCTAAGAAAACAATGAAAGTCAATGGCACTTTTTTACTCTTGAAAAAGATATTGAACTTTTTACCTGTATTAAAAAGCTGCCATTGATTTGCATTGTCTTTTTATCTGGTGATTCACTAACAGTGAAATTCTTGAATTTTTTACTACCATGAGAGTTTTTTTCAACTCTTTGTGAATCAAGGCCATTATCTGAAATGACAGATAAAGGAGGTCCATTTTAGGTGACTGTAAGGTGTAACCATAAGGTGCAGTAAACTCTAAACTACTTTCATCCTAAAAATAAAAGTACAGAGTAAAAGTAATGTACTAAAATAAAATCAAATACAGGAAAACACCGCGCTTAATCTCAATAATGATGGTTCAATTACATATGAAGATAACTTTATGTCTTTAAAAATGCTCAAACGTGCTGGACCACTTATCCCTCCAGTCCTCAATAGAATGTAACCAAATAAGCACAGAGCAAAAACAGTTCAGTGTTTCAACTAATACGCAGCTCCTCGGTATGATCCAAAAGAAGCTGTAATCCCAGTGCGCATGCACAAAGTCCACAATGTGCCCGTCACCCTTAGGAAATATTCTTACCAAAAGGTTCAAGATTAGCAGGCAGAAACATATGTCATACACTCTCCTATTACGCAGAGGTCGTCTTTCCAAAATATATGCTTGTAGGTCCTCTTTCAGTCTTTATACACCATTGGACTCAATGTAGTCCAAAAACCAAAAAAGGAAAGGAAAAGATATCTAGTGCAACTCTGTCAGTTAATGATTCAGGCTTTAATAAAACTCATATGCCTTTGATAAAGGCCTTTGATAAAGTTGGATTTACCAATGAAACGCGTTAGGCAGGGGAGTGTGGGCTCTCTTGTTATTCCTTGTTGATTGGAGTGATTTTCTCTATTTCCCGACGGCCGCGTGTAGGAACTTGGGGGAACACCTCTCAGACGGGAAATCCTTTTATGCTATTAATCTACATTACTGTGTAAGTGCATATGAGTTTTATTAAAGCCTGAATCATTAACTGACAGAGTTGCACTAGATATCTTTTCCTTTCCTTTTTTGGTTTTTGGACTACATTGAGTCCAATGGTGTATAAAGACTGAAAGAGGACCTACAAGCATATATTTTGGAAAGACGACCTCTGCGTAATAGGAGAGTGTATGACATATGTTTCTGCCTGCTAATCTTTAACCTTTTGGTAAGAATATTTCCTAAGGGTGACGGGCACATTGTGGACTTTGTGCATGCGCACTGGGATTACAGCTTCTTTTGGATCATACCGAGGAGCTGCGTATTAGTTGAAACACTGAACTGTTTTTGCTCTGTGCTTATTTGGTTACAAAAGTAATGTACTGTCTATAAAAAATACATTAGGTGACTAAAATCGAATCTGCAAAATCTGGGTCAAATTTACCTTTCACGCAGTTAGAAATATGGAACTGCTATTCCTTTGTATTTACTGCTACATGTTCCACGGAAGCCATTGCTATCACCTTAAATAGTAGTGTACAGTATCTAGTTTATTAATTGATTACGCTCTACAGTTGATCTATTTAGCTAATGATTAACCAATTAAGCAATTATGTAATGATTAAACAATTAGTGCTAAGACTATGGACCATCCATCAAAATAAATCACACAATATATCAGGAATGCATGATATTCTTAAAAAAAAAAAAAATTATATATTAAATTACGTGTTCATAAATAATAGCATGTTGCTGGTTCTAGCAATTAGCCAGTTTTCTTTGTATTTGCTGCAGCAGCCCATGCTCAGTAAAAAGCTCAGTCATCTCGACAACCAGGAGTCAGTTTCTGTGTGATGAGGCGTCATGCTTCGAATCTGGGACCAGCAGCTTACATACGATGCTGACCCACTGGCCCTAGAGTCTAGCCCTCCCCTGGGGCATCCCAGTTAGAGATGCTGCTTTATGAAAATGGTTCCCCTGTATACCCAGCTCGAGGATTTAATCCCGCATGCATTGGCATCCTTTGATACATTGAGCACAATTCCACCAGGCATATTTGAATGGCTGCAGGAGGTACTAGGCAATTGTTTAACCCTTTAACTGCCAGCCTGCCTAGGGATTCTGTCACCCTATGTTGCTAGGCCATTTTTCACAATTTTGCTCTTTACATGTTCAACTGTGATTTTTGAAGAAATGTCCAGGGAAATTATATATTGTTTGTTTTCAGCAGTTTCGGCTTTAACATGAAATGTCTTGTTTTTATTTTCCAGTGCTTTCTCAATATTTGTGGGTGAAATATGTGGAAAAATATATTTTAAATATATTCCCTGGGGTATCACACACAGGGACAAATCAAAATGGGATGCCCCTGTTTAACAGACCAAACCTCAGCTACCCCCAGGGCATCCCAATTGCCCTGATGCCCAGCTGTGTGAAACCCCATTGATTGCATGCAAATTTTACATTTCATGGAGCTCCCACAGCGTTTTCACATCCCGCAGCTCCATACCCCACTTCAACTTAGCCAAGGCACGCTCCAACGCCCAGCCATTCGAGTAGGTTGGGGGCAGGAACATGCCTCAGACTGGAGGGAAGCTGGACCAGCAAGCTTGTGCACGTCAGCCGGCACATTTGAGATCAACCAAACAGGCACCTCATATCTGCTGGCTGGGAGTGGCTAGGGCACCAAAAAATGCTGTTTTCTTTTAACCTAGGTACTGGGGTTTATCAGGGGCACTTGCCTCAGCCTATTGGTCTGCTTTAACTTTCTAGGGGCATCTCGATTTGCAATGTCCCACAGTGTGAAACCTCCTAGTTCCTCTTTGTGCTCACCTCGTTCCTCAATACCACAGCACATATATGGGTCTCCAGGGGCATCCTCGGGTAGCCCACAGACTTGCATGATAACATAGGGATATCATGAGGTGCACAGCTAAGCTTATGAAAAGATGTTAGACAGTTTAGGATACATGAGATAGACGTTAAGAAAGGTTTGCCTGCTGAAGTTGGGCTTTAAAGTGTTCCCAACATTTATAGAATGAGTTGGTCCTCTTTAAAATATCTTCTGAGGGGAATCTGGATACAGGATGCTCCCCAGTGTACAACCCATCATTCTCCTGTATACTCACCTTGGTTCTCAATGCCCTGGGGCTTGTACCCACCTCCAGCGGGATCCTTACCAAGCCTGGCAGACTTAAATGTCTGCTGGTGCAGTAGCGCATTGCGGAGGAATGTTCACACCCCACCGCAGCATCCCCTACTACCATCGCCATGTGCTTCTGTACCAGCAGGTGTTAAACTCAAGAGAATATACAGGTAAACCAGGGTGTTTCACACTTTGGTACATCCCAAATCGAGATGCCTCAGGACACAGAATAAACCTGCATTAGACTATCTAGCCATGTCGGTTTTGGTCCTCCTTAAGGCAGTGAGCCAATAATCCACCGACTTCAGCCTAATTCCATTTTTTAAGTGATATATTGTTGCTAATCACAATTTATAAGAAATAAATAGTAATTGCTGTGGACTTGGCAGCTGAGGGACCCAAGCACATAGCCCTAGTTGTTTCCTCAAGGGTATCTATGAATGGATGTATCGTGCTGCTCTGGCGTCCCGAATGTCCAGCCGCCTATACAAATGCAGTGTACTGAGATATTGGCTTTCTTTGCTATTCACCGTTTTTGAAATGTACAGTGAATTTCAACTTCACAGAGCATCAGAGTTATCGCTACAGGCAAAGCAAAAGTGGGCTCTGTGACCTTGATGTGCATTCCGACGTTGTTATGGAAACAAGCGCATGATATCACTTTGGTGGAGACAGACAGCGGCACAGCGCTATTGCCATTTAATTGTCATTTTCACAGAAAAAAAAAATAGACTTTGGAGATTTGATCAGGTCAATTAGATAAGATCAACTGGCATAAACAGGATGATTTGGCTCTGGGAAAGCTAATGTTGTATTTAACAATAATGAGTTCATAGAAGATCAAACTAATAAACTAATTAAGACATTGATTAAGCTTATGTTTGTAAACTGAGCTTTCCAGTCTTATTTTAGGCGGATGAGTCGCCATTGAAGGCAAATAGAGCATTCTGGAATTGCCAAAAACTAGGTTTATAAAGCTTTAAAAAAAGCTTTGTATTTTCAAATAATTATATTAGAGGGAAGGTAATAAAAACAGCATAATGGTCACCAGCCAGACATTTACTGATATAATCGTAAGTAACTAATATCAAAGTAAAAGCAGATAAAGGGAAGAAAAAGGAAGATTACAGAGGTAAATGCGGAACCTCAGCCTGTGTCCATCTGGCTATAAAAGACTGCAGTTAGGCAGATTAGATACCTCTAATTTTATCCATATTAAAAATGAAAAACCACAAGTCTATAAGTTTGGATCATATGACCCAGACATCTCCAGGTTAGATTTAAAGGGACTATCCAGGCTATTAAAAATAACAAACTTCACTCAGTTCCTTGTAGTTCTCCTGGGTGCAGTGCTTACAGCTATGAAGCTGAGAGCATTCTCCTGACTACCCTCCAGCCTGCTTATACTACACTCAAGTCATATAATGTACACTGGGTCCTGCTAATCAATGGTAGAACATCTGTCTGATACAGGTGTGACAAGGTTTCCTTTTCATGCAGGCATATAGGTGGGTAGGTAGGTAAATGGCATTTAGGTTTGCAGGCAGATAAAAAGATGGGTGGGGAGGTATTTAGATGGACAGGTAGGGGATAGTCAGGTAAAGGAGTATGTGTGCATCTAGATAGGAATTCCTATTAGATACAAATTTAGAATAGGTAGGCAGGTGGGTGATTAGACAGGTTGACACATAGGTCAGTAGGTAGGTGGGTGGGTAAGCAGGCAGGTATATAGTTATAGGGTAATTATGTGAGTTGGTAGGAAGGTGAGTGGTTAGGCAGATAGGTGAGTGGGGAGGTAGGTAGGTGGGAGGGCATGTGGCGAGGTGGTGGTAGGCAGGTAGGGAGGTGGGATGGTAGGTGGGTAGGCCACTGTCACTTCATCTCCAAGGTCTGCTGATTCTGCCTTTGCACCTGGGCTGCCAGCTGCACAGTGGGGGTGTGGGTCAGTGGGCAGTTGGATAGGTATGTAGGTGGGTAAACTGATGGGTGGGTCAGTAGGTATGTTGGTAGATAAGTAGGTGACTGACATTAATGCTGATCTGAGCTGGAGTATCCTGTTGTGTGCTGTCCTCTGCACTGTCCACCACCGTCGCCGGCATCAGACCTCACCCCCTCTCTGCTCTGTTCTTGGCTCATCCAGTTGGTTGCTAGCTCTCTTAAGTCTGGAAATCCAGAGCTCCAAAGTGGGTCACCCTGGGAATTGATGCACCTTGCCCAGGGAGGTCCACTTCTGAACCACTTCCGGTTCTCCAGGGCCATGGGAGCAAAAAAGCCCAAACTTACAGGGAATGTAGCTGAGATCTTCAGCTGCAGTACAAGCCCCATCCACTGATATTTAGAGCAACAGTACCGGTACCGCCAATTGTATCCACATGCCCTTGCAGAGGGGCATAACTGAAGTCCTCCTCTCCTCCTCTTTCCACTGACACCTCCAGCGGGTTTCTAGCCCCACTGGGTCTGGAGAGCCGAGTCTCCAAATCATCCTGGGAATCAATGCACCTCGACCAGGATAGTACAATTCCGAGCACCAGATTTCCAAGCCTAGGGGGCTAACAAACCATAGTCTTGGTACTGTTGTCCGCAGGTGCCCGGGTGTTACAGTTCTGAGTGTCAGATCTCTGAACCTAAGGGGGGCTAATGACCCACCAGTGTCATTGGGAAGGGGAGAACCTCAGACATATACTCCTACAAGAGCATGTGGATCTGGGCTGACCGGACCAAGTGGCAGCACCGCAAATTTCCAGTACTGTTGCTCGCGGGTGCTGGGTTGGTACCATTCCGGGGGTCAAATCTCAGGACCTAGGGGGGCTAATGACGCAATAGAAGTGTCGTTGGAAAGTGGAGGACCTCAGGTATACACTTCCATAAGGGCGCCAAGCAGCGGCAACACAAAATCCTGGTCCCACAGCCATAGCACCACAGTTGGTGGGGGCGCATGCCCCCTGTGCCTCGCCTATAATCTGGTGGCTCCCTGATTGACTTAAAAATCTGCCGGCTGACATGACAAGCCTGCTGACCACATCCTCGGCTTCCCTCTGAAATGTTAGTTCAGGAGATCTTTACATTTTGTTTGGGGGGGGGGGGAGATCAAAATTAAAAATATTAAATTATTATATCACATGCAGCAACATCCTTGCCCTTGAAGCGATAGGGGAAGATTTAGGCGGCCTTTTACACCCTTACCCTATGCTAGGTGCCTGCCTGAAGCCACAACTGTGAGAAACTTCTCCAAATTGTTATAATATATAACATAAAGTCCTGTAATAACATCTAAATGTATTCCATTTGTAATCTCCAATATTTGTGCATCTCTCTGCTAATAAATCCCAGATCTTGATGTTGGTTCAGTTGTTTTATTTATTCCGCCACGTCTAATCTTCCCCAAAGGCTTCTCGGCTTCTGCAGTGATTATATTTAATGATATGAATTGTTTTGTGATGAGCTGACAGACATCAGGGTTTTGAAGATAAAAAAAATCTTGTTATTTCAAAACAGTAGGATTATTCTAGCCATTATTGTGCTAATTTAGTGATCACCTTGCTCCGCAGCACCTCCTAGAGTCTATTAGAGGTTTTTACTTTCCGCAAGTGAAAATGCCCATTTTATTTATGGCTGTCAGGTGTTTTGCATGTTTAGGACGTCATTCACATAACCACTTCAAGTGGAACAAAAGAAAACAGGGCTGGCACTAGAATCTAAAAAAAATCCAAGGGTGGTAGCTGGCCTTACCCTGGGGGATCCTAAAATCATAATGTCCCACTTTGTGTGAAAGCCCGTGCCTGCTTCCTGGCTCCCTTGCCAATGCAAGTATCGGCGGCCAGCACGCACGGCCCGCACGGCCGGCCCCTCTGTTTATGGCAATCAGGAGTGTGAGTGGCCACATCCTCAGCAGCAGGCGCTCTCTCACCCCCAGCTTATATAAAATACAGTTACTGATACAGCTCTATTTTTACAGATGATTTAAATGAGTTTCAAGAAGATTTTTTTTTCACAGCGAAAACACATTCTTTTAAAGCAGGGCTCTATCATTAATTGTGACATTTATTTATTCAGTTTCAAAGGCAGTTTATTCTATCTTTTTCCACTTTTAGTCCATTAGTTGGCAAGTGGTGCCATTATCTACAGACAGATTACTGGAATTAAAAACATTTTCTATTACCAAAGACAGGCATGGTTGAATTAGACCCACATTTTGGCAATATTCTGCTGAATTTACATTTGACCTGAATCTGAAGCACGCCACTACTGCTAAACCATCACTGATGTGGCCATGTGGGCAAGTAATTAACTGGAGATCACTTATGTGTAATCAATGGCCCACGGTCGATGTTTCATATTTGTTGTTAGTCTGTCTGTTATACAGTCTATTTCTAAGTGCTATATAGTCTCTGTAAGTTTGTCCCAGCTCAGCAGCTGTAGACAAGCACTGATGCAAGGAGCCTTTTAGGCTGACTTTCAATGAGAATGGTTGTTTTTTTGTTGATATATTTTAACAATTTGACATTTTACAGTTTGGACTTTAGGCAGGCACCTAGCATAGGGTTAGGGTGTAAAAGTCTGCCTAAATCTTTCCCTATTGCCAAAAGGCAAGGCTAGCGCTGGTGGCCAGTACAGAAGCTGTTCTGGGCCCTCTCCTGAAGCTGGAAGAGCCGGGAAGGGGGGGGATCGGAGGCCCCTGGGGTGAAGAGGAGACCTGGCCGTGGGATCGTGGGCAGAGGTGAGTCTTTAGGTTCCCCTGCTTTTATCCTGGCCCGGAGCTACAGGATCGTAGGAAGACCGCGTGCAGTGGGAGAAAGAAGATATAGACCCGTAAGTAATAAAATGTATATATTAAATATCATTTGGGATGTTTTTTTTTTATCTACCCTTGGGGTGAACTGGTAATAGGTCCAGGGGACTCCTATACCAGTTCACCATGTAGGGGATGGGCATATCACCTGTCGGCACTGGCGGGTGACATGCCAAATGCGGCACCCCCCGGAGAGCCCCAAATCAATAGCAAAGTACATAAGGACTGTTAAACCTGCAGGGACAGGGGCGGCCAACGTGGCCTCTGAGCCCTTATGCCTGGTGCCCAGGCTATTTGACTTTTTTTTAATATTCAGACTATGGTATAAATAAATAATCATAATTATCAATGAAATCATTTACAACTCGCTGAAAGCACTTCAATTAAGTTTCATGCGAGTTGCAGGGGCATGTTTCCATGCCCCAATCATGCGCCCATGAGTACATTTTCTCATGTGCCAGTGATAGCACAAGGGGCTGTGGGAACAGCGACCTGTGCTGATTGAGGCTTATTGTGTATATTAATTGTTAAGCAACATTCTAGAGCAACAAAACACTTAAGGGAGTGAAACTTTTTATTGGCAGGGGCTGTGCTTCAGAAAGCCAGAATATGTTAACAGTGTTTTTTAAGGTTTGTGCCATAATAAGAAATGTACGAAATGGGAGGTTTTCACTCACAGTCATTCATGCAATTGCCATTCCGACATGGCATGAAGTACAATGTGAATATCCAGCATCATATGTGAAGGACAGCCAATAAAAGGTAACAGGAAACAGCTAATATTAAAAAAAATGCTGCAATAATATTGATTGTTATTGATTTCTTTTGTTATAAAAGATCCACTGTTCATCTGTATGATCTGGTAAAAAATATACATTTTGGATATAAATTGGCACAACAACCTGTTCTGCAGTGGCCCCTGATGCCACTAAATTCCCCGCTCCTCCATACTGCCAGATTTGGCCAATCCCCTAGGAGGGCCAAAAACGGGTAGGATACCACACCACTCCAACGCACTACTACCCTGAGATCATGGTTTCTCTGTAGCAGTGGCCCTGACTGAAATCCTCATATCGGGCCAGCTCAGGTCCAAGTCACATAGGCATTGATTCATCAAGTTGAAGTTGAGTTGAAAAAAAATTCTAATGTTATTAAAAAATGTATTTAAGCAGAAAAAATGCATGAGAATTTCAGTGTTGAATCACTTAGCCAGGAAGACAATGAAAGTCAATGGCACTTTTTTTTTACTCCTGAGAAAAGTATTGAACCTTTGATTCCTTTTTATACTGTAGTAAAAAGTGCCATTGACTTTCATTGTCTTTCTTGCTGGTGATTCATCAACAATGAAATTCTCCGGGCCTTTTTCTCATGAAATGAATTCTTTTATTACCATGAGATTTTTTTTCAACTCTTGATGAATCAAGGCCATAGAGTTCCATATACTCAGTTTGGGTTGTGGGATTCCTTTGGGAACCCTGAGCTGTAGGTAGACCCTGACTTCAGGTACACACATATCCAGCCCGGGGGGGGGGGGTACAACTCCCTCAGATGCAGCAATCTACCCCTTCCTTGGGGCTGCGTAAATGGCAGGAAAAGTTTACATCGGCGGGGGGGTGTTCGTCTTGGGGAAGCCTTCCCCAAGGATGCAGCGAGCACCGAAATCATGGCTTCAATCCACTAACAGGATGAAGGATGGGGCAGACGTCCAGTTGCAGCTGCGGCACTGCCTGTGTTCCACAGCGAGATCTGTTGGGGGACTGAATGGAGAAACCGATTTGGGGTGAACCAACATCTTGCTGCAGGGGTTTCTTTTGCAGACCGGGACTCACTTCTCTCCTTTTCTCAGAGTGCTCCTCCCTCCTGTCCAGTCAGCCTTTCCTCTGGGTAGACTCCAGTCTGTCCTCTTCTCACTCATTTCTTCCTGTACCATTCTCCGGCCCATTTGCCTTATATACCTCTTAACAAGGGTGACACCTGGTGTCTTATTTTGTCTACTACAATCTCACCTTGGGATGCAGAAGTCTTTTCAGTTTTTGGTCCGCTTAAAGTACCTTTTTAAAACCACACTTTGGAATGCCCCTCCAGTAAAGAATTCCTAGGAAATCTGATATTTGCTTTGAGCCTTAGATTTGCTCTAAAACAGAATTATGGTCTTTTTGCCAACTTTGTGCCAGGGACGGTCCTGGCTCACAAGGACACCCAGAGCCGGCTCTATGTTTGTGGCGGCCCTTGGGCAAGAGACTCTTAGTGGGCCCCAAAGTAGTGAGTCACATGATGTCAATGTAATGCCCAGCGGGACTCCAGCCTTCTGTAAGCAGACAACCCCCAATCTCCACCACCACTTCTGCCTATAGGCAAGCCCTCGTTTGCCAGGACGCTAGGAATGCCTCCATTTACACGGTTGCCCCCAGGTCTTAGGCGCAAAGGATGTCTGCTTACGGTGAAGGTCGATGAACCGCGAGGGGATCCGAAAGCCGACGTCATACACGGGAAGACAGTCCGGAAGGTGCGGTTCAGGGATGAGACGGGTGCGTAGTCAGGGGTAGCCATAGGGTCAAGCAAGGAGGTCAGAGATAGCGAGGTATCCAAAGGGGCAGGCAGGTTTGAGGTCAGACAAAGCAGAGGTCGGTACAGGCAGTGGACGGGGATGATCAATCAAACCGGGTCGGAAACAGATAATAACTAGCGTAATCACACCCTAATCACAAGCGACTATAACGGACACTGAGCACTGGGCTGATTCCGTATTTATTGGGGACCTGACCAATGGCATCCCGGGAATGAGTGTGTGTGTGGTGATTGGTGCACTTTCCAGGGGCTGGTCAGTCTTGGCAGCAAGGCTGACCAGCCCCTGATTCCTATCTGGTGTGGAGGACGCTGCGCCGCCTGCCACTCGCAGAGCCTCCTGGTGGAGAAGTTGACAGACTGCGGGGTGCATGCATGCACACTAGTGAGGGGCGGGGGAGGCTGACAGAGCAGCATGCTGCGCCCCCCCGTCATCCAGGAGTGGCGGCCGTGCTCAGCAGCAGGGGCAACGCACCGAGCGCCGTGCCGCCCAGCAGACGCTCGCCGCAGGCCCCCTGGCACAGGTTAGACTCTTACAGCCACCATTCAGCTCTGCTGCCACAAATGGGTCACCGCCTGCTGCTGATCCCCCTCCAGTACTTGTCAGTTGTCACCTGGTTCTTGCCACCTTCTGAGCTTCCATCAATTGCCCTCCAATCCATGCCATCTTCTTTATTGTTGCTGATCGTCCCCTGTTGCTAAGGCCAGCCATGAGCAGGTCTGAGAGATACTCCCTTTTTATATTGGCACTGCATTTGATGGGGGACAAGGAACAGCTGAACATTTATATGGCAGCACACCTCCCCAATGGAAGACCTGCTTAATTGCAGTGTGCAGTCCCTCACGCCTAATTGTAGCTACTTAGGTTCTTCAAGTGTAAGGCAATCTAAATCAGGATTGTTAAAACAGACCTAAAGTACCTTTTGATGGGAAGTCTGCTTTAGGTTGTAGCAGTTTAGCATGTTATAAAATCCCTTTTAACTCAGCTGGAAAGCCAGCCGCTACGGTATCAGTGATGTTTTCCAAGCCAGGTTTCCTGGTGATGTGGACGCTGGTGATTCCAATCGCAGCACGCCTCCTGCATCCAGTATTTCCCTTGTGCTGCTCTTTTTGCTTGGTGCCCGAGCACCGTCACTCACCGTTTGCTCCCCAGTTCTTGAAACGCAGTGACAGTGTTTACTCATCAGCGCGTAACCGTAGCTTCAACCGTAAAGCTCAGCAGCACAGACATGTAACATCGGAGACAGAGATGCCAGGTTTGATGCCCTCAGCTCAGCTGGGATCACAAGTAACCAGTGCCGACATCAGCGGGGATCTTCCCTGACAGCACCTGAGCTGCTCTATTTACAGAACAGAACCGAAATGGTACATGTTGCCATGTACTGCATGTTCTATATTTATGTAATACGTATGTTCATTCAAGGCAATCTGTGGGGTAGAAAAAAACATGCTCCCCAGATCTTCAATACCTACCGATTCAGGAGATCTGGGTTCCGGCTTCCGGCCTGCCTTCAGTTGACCCAAACAGCAGAGCCTGGCACGCCACATTTACCATGTCATTGTCAAGGGTTGGTATTTTGGTATTCTTGCCACAGCTTCTCATCGCAGACTCTGATTGGGGAAAAAAAGGTTAACAGGTACACACCCTGGGTCGCATCACCCGGAGTGGATAATTATTATCATTATTATTATTATTGTGATGTGCAAGGGAAATTAAAGAGGATTGAAAAGTCAAAACAGGGGCATAACTATAGGTAGTGCAGGGGGTGACTGCACCAGGACCCAAGAGGCAAGGGGGCCCCATCATTGTTGTTCCTCCACCTTATTTATCAGTTTTATGCTTATTGTTCTTCTCTGCTGTTTCAGTCTTTAGTTGTCTAACTACATCCAACTGAGTTAGAAGACAGTATGACCCGTGAAAGGACCCCATTTAATGTTCACACCAGGGCCCCATCACATTTAGTTATGTCACCGCTCTAGGACTAGGGAAAAGCTTTCCCTAGGGGCATCTCGATTTGTGACCCCCCCCCATGCATTGATACCACAGCTCATGCATGAGCATCCCTGTTGTGTGCACTTGCTTAGCTGCCGCACCCAGGGGCATCCCTGCTCAGTCCAGTCTGAGTGCCCCAACCGATAGCCATTCAAGGCTAAAAGACACAGCAAGCTCACATTGCAAGAATACCACCTGTGTATTCGCTATTGGACAAAGGATTGAGGAGAGTAAATAGCAGGGGTGTACATAGCCCTGATGGGGCCCCATAGCAGTATCATCAGCAACTCCCTCTGCAAACTCTTACTGGCCAGTTGGCCAATGCAGAAGCAGGGCTCGCATGTGTTGCCGACGTAGGAGCCGGGCACTCGTCCCAGAAGAAAGGAGGAGGCATGGCTAGGTGAGGAAAACGGTACATACCACAGAGGTGGTGGAGGCAGCGTGGCCTGGGCCTCCTTGTTCCACATGCCTGCACTGCCCCTATGGTATGTACGCCCCTGGTAAATGGGGGGAGGGGGTGCTAAACCAGGATGCCAGAGGAGATATCCAAAAGGGGAGGGGAATTTCATGGGTTTTGGTTCCTTTTTAAGGTAGAGTACCCCCCTGCAACCAGCTGACCAACTAGGGGCCCCTGGGGCATCCCAATTTGGGATGCCCCACTGTGTAGACCCCCTAGTGGCCCGCAAACCCTTACCTTTCTGCCAGTCTCTCGCCGTGATTGCAGGCTGCATCCCTGAAGCTGGAGATGCAGCCGCTGGTGGTCCAAAACAACAGCTAATTGGATGAGTGCCCTGCACTGTGGTAAAGGTAGAAAGGTGAGTAGAGTGGGCAATCTGGGGGGTTTCACACAGCAGGGCATGCTACATCAGGGTGCCCTTGAGGCAGGAACCAATCACTAGGATAGACAAAATTCTGGTAATTTATTTACCTCCAGTCTCGGATGTCCTGTAACTACGACAGGATATTCTCCTCTTCCACGATCTAGACGGTTGCTGCGAACATGGCAGCCAATTAAGGTTATGTAGTTACGTAGTTAAATAGTTAATACGGTTGAACATATGTCTATTGGGTTTAACCAAGGGTCAGGGTTAGGGAGAGTTATTTTTTATTTTTCACTGATAACAGCTACTAGTAATTGTTAACCTGTGGTCTACCAGTACCCCCAGATCATTCTCAACAAGTGTTTTTCACAGTCTTACTCCCCCGAGGGTATATGTGGCTTTCAGGTTATTAGACCCCAAGTGCATCTGTTTACATTTCTCCACATTAAACTTCTTTTGCCAAGTGGATGCCCAGACACTCCTGTGTGTCCAAGTCAGCCTTAAGCTTGGAACATCTTCAATAGACTGCACTGTGCTACATATCTTTGTGTCATCTGCAAAAATAGAGACAGTAGCATTAATTCTATCTACTATATAACTTATATACAAGTTGAATAATAGTGGGCCCAGCACTGAACCCTGTGGTACACCGCTTACAACTGGTAACCATTCAGAGTAGGTATCATTTCAAGGTACAAACTGTATTTTCTAACCCGAAGACCTTGCTTTCCCCAATAAGCGTCTATGGGGGACAGTGTCAAAGGAAAACTATATCTACAGCCGCCCCTCTGTCCAGGCTTCTACTCACCTCCTCATAGAAGCCAATCAGCTTAGTCAGGCAGCTTCAGTCCTTGGTGAAACTCTGCTGGCTGTCACTCATAATTGTATGCATAGCCACATAATTTTACCCAGAGAAGACCTAGAGCCTTTTGCACCAGTTAGTGAGTCTTTAAAGATCAAGAACAGGAGTGATGAGATGACTGAGTTCTTTAAAGAGGAACAAAACCCAAAGTTTCCAGGGTTGGCCGCGGAGGATCCCGAAATGCAGTGCTGTGTCAAACCCCCCTGTTCTCCTATAAAAAAACTCATCTTTCCAGGCTCCAACGGTGAATGCGCTCTCGTCCAATGAGAGCTGCCTGCTGTAACTACATAATTCGGCAGATATTCTCATTGTTTACAATAGGGAACACGTGCTGCTGCATCCCCGGCGCACTCCTGTCTCAGGCATTAAAATAGGCCAGGGCTGGAGCACACACAGCCGGGTGCTGCTCCTCATTCAAGTCAACTGGAGGAGAGCCTGCATATAAGCCATTGGAGCCTGGAGAGGTGAATTTTTATGGGCGAACAGGGGGGTTTCACTTAGTGGGGCAGTCCAATTCTTGATGACCCAGGGACACGGAACAAAACCCGGGAAAGTAAAATTTCATATCCACTTTAACCTTTCTAACGGCACCTATGTAAAATTTACGTAGCTGACTCCTATCGTTAAACGCCAGCTACCCAAATTTTACGTACTTGGCTTTCCCCTCTGCCAAAAAAAGACTCTCCAACCCCCCCCCCCCGGCTCTTCCACCTTCAGGAGAGGGTCTGGAGTAGCCCCCCCAGCTTCAGCCGCCGCCAGCATTTACTGGAAAAAAAAATGCATTTTCTAATTTTCGTGCGCGATCCCTCCCGTCAGGTCTCCTCTTCAACAGGGGGGTTCTCTGATCCCCCCGGGTCTTCCATGGTGAGGAGAGCGCCTGAAAGAGGCCCCCGCCATCGCCGACAGCCTCTTGTGGGCTCCTGGTGCCAACCCGTCAGATGCTGGCGGTGATTACTGAAGGGAGGTTGGAGGGAGAGGGCCCTGTGATCCCCTGCCTCCCCAGCCCCCTCCGGTGATCACCCCCAGCAGCTGTCATCAGATCGCTGTGGGACAGACGGTGAGACACAGGATTGAAGGTGTTAAAAAAAAAAAGTAGTTTTTTTTTTTTTTTTACAGTTAACCCAGTCTTACATTTAAATGATTTAGTCTTTTTCGATGATATCCATATTTAGCTTGTTGAGAATTATGTTATTGCTTCTAGTGACATCTTCTATTTTGTCTCCTTACTCCTCTTTCTTTCTTACATGCTTTATTAACCACTTTATAGTTTTCAAGGGTTACTGCTGAGAGCTTAGCCTCATAATTTTTAAATCTCCATTTCTTGCACTTAACTGCAGGTGTCAGCCAGAAGAGGTTTAATTTTGGTTGCTTGTATTTGTTACCCATAGGAATACATTTTGCAATGTTGGTACTCACAATTTATTTAAAGCACTTCCATTTGGCATCTGTATCCTTATTCTTTAATAGATGCATCCAGTCTATTTCCTGGAGTGCTGCTCTGAGCCTGGGGAAGTTGACCTTCCTAAAATTCTATGTTTTTGCCCTCCAAGACTCCAAGAATATTTATGTTGAATACAACTATATTGTGGTCACTGTTACCAAGATTTTCATGGAATGTTGCAGTCCCTAGAAGGTCGTCATCATTTGATATTACCAGATCCAATAGAGCATCACCCCTAGTGAGTGTCTCCACAAACTGGCTCATACAGTTATCTTGTACTTGAAGCAGAACCATGGAACCTGCCTGTCACACCCACTCTATTTGTTTATGCAGCTGACCTACTATTTCCTCAGTTATTTTGGGGGGTTTATAGATCACATCAAATTGTTTTAACATTGTTTACATCGCCCTGCCATTCTACCCACAAGGATTCTGCATCCTCACAATCTTCAACCAGTATTTCCTCTTTAATATATGCTTTGAATTCTTGTTTTAGGGTTCTACTGTGCCTACAATAGGCTGCTGGTGGTCATGTGGTGGCTGCAATCCATGTCGGAAGAGGCCAGAATTGGCTTTCTGGTATAAGGCTTCCTAAACAGTGTTTTTTACAGGGGCATCTAAGTTGGGATATTGGACCTCCAGCCCATTTTAACTCCTTAAGAAATCCTTAGAGTAGATTTACACATATGTGGTGCCAAGTCTTTTATATGTGCAAATGTCAAACTCAAACATAATTTCAATTATTCATGTTGTCTATCTCTGTTGAATGTGACTCCTGAACCTTCCACACTTACCCGAGCGCCCTTTTTGGCTGTGGCTGAGACCTTTTATTAGATCAAGAATGAAAGAAATATCCCAGCTCCCAGGCCATTGATTTTATAACGTCTTTGCACTGCCTTCTGGTCAGGTGTACAAACTTCTTCCCTCAACATGTTGTCTAGTCTCAAAGCATAAAAGGTTTAAGATTCTGAAAAACAAATCGGACAGATGAAGCTTTAAGTGATGCTCAATTATTCAGGCAAAGCGGGGAGGGTAAGAGTAAGGAGGCCAGTTACTGCTCCCACAGCAATTTCCAGGAAACTTTTGGAATTGTGCATGAAGGGTGTGAGGAACAACAGGACAAGGTGCAGTTTAAAATAGATTTCCAGAGCAGCTTGGGAATAAAATAAAGTATTTGCTGTAAACAACTTCACTAGTAATTGCAGTCACGGTGATAATGGGAAAGCTGCCAGCAGCACCCATCTTCCTTACTCTCATGAAATTAAGAGAGACATTCTACCTGAGGCGTACATAATTCATTGGTGGAGGAGCTCAAAAATGGCCATGAAGGCAGCCATTCCAGTAATTAAGCTCATATTTTACTTTTAGACAGGGTGGGGAACAGTTAGTCAAGGTGATGTGATTGGTTGAAAGAGTGAGGGGACTCCTCGTGGCAGTACTATTGACAGCTAGCCTGCATGGTAATCTCTAACAGTAGTGCCATGGGCAGATGCATAAAGTTAATTTGAGCACTCAAAGTAGCATAAGGATTCAGGAAAGGTTAGGCAACTATAAAATGTTTCCAGACATGTGTGAACCAGAAGGTCCTCTAAACAGGGGTAAACCTATAATGAGGCCAAGTGAGACAGCTGCCTATGGCGGCACTGCAGGGCAGGGGATTGTGTTGCAAATTGCTTGATCAGTTTTTCTTATTTAATTTTTTTTACTCCTCATCCCGTTAGTGGTTCAGCAGAGATAGGGCACACATGGTGATGTTTTTAGAATCATTGGTGGCTCCCTAGTGACCCCTAGCCCTCCCCTGCAGCGAGTTGGCACTGCTATAATGAGGGGTGCAGCACCACATCCTGGGGGTGGCACCTTTCTATAGCTCACCCCTGCCTTTTAGAAACGTGCAAGCTGCTCTAGTAAATGTTGCTAGTTAGGTATGCATAGTAATGCAAAGGGGGAACCACATTAAAGGTTTGGGAACTAGCTGGAATAGGAGAGTTGATTTGTTCCGAGAAGACCTTGGCAGGAAGAAACTAGCATTGAGCAAGAGGCAGACAGTCAGAGCTGTAAGGAACCCTAGAACCAGGGATAGGCAAGACAGCCACTACTTGGGGACCTGGAGATGGACCAAATGGATAAGGTACCTGTATTGGACTGCACTGTGTCAGTTGGAGTCCTGTTGTGTCAAGTGTAACTGAGTTGTTGGAACCACTTGCTGTTCTTCCAATATTTTAAGTGGAACCTTCTCAATAAACATGCTTGGATTGGTAGTAATGACTAGGAAGAGACTCTACCCCAAACATCCATTACAAGACACCCCTGGGTCTAAAAGGAAACTGCTACTGCCACACTGGAGATTTGGGAAGTTCAGTTAATCAGTGGGTTGTTCTATAAAGCAAGATTCCAAGATGACATCTTGAATGAAAATCTTTATTTTCTTCTTCTATCTGCCTCTTTCAGTGGTGTATAATCTAACTTTCTTTGTTTTTTTCTGTAACAGCATTGAATAATACCTAAAAAAAACTAAATTTGGACTGCAGCAGGTAGAGTCAATAGAAGTAGAGTGAAGAGCTGGATCTAGGATACAGAAGACCACAGACCTGGGTCTTCAACGTTTCTTGAAATACAGGAGACCACAGACTTAGATTTCCCCCCTTTAGCAGAATGTTTAATACCACTAAAGTGTGTGGGGTGGCCAAACTATTTTGCCCCCTACCTCTGGGGCAACCAGCCAGTGCACCAGACATAGGAGCTATTGTCCCCAGGGCAGACGTCTCCCCCTAGGGCAGGTCTCCTTTGAACTGGCATAGGGGGACCCCTTACTAGTTTATAAGTATTGTGAAATAAAAAAAAAGGATAACTCTTGCATAGCAAAAAAAAAATCTTCAATAGAAAAATACAAACTTGCAACTGTGTATTTATCCCAGTCCAGTCTGTTTCTTGAAGACTTCTCCCTGTCTGTGGAAGCGGGACAGAAGCTTGAACCATTTTTTTGTTTTATATGTCTATTCTGGATTAGTTGGGAGAGCAAAGATGTATGCCCAGACTATTCAGAAGGTCAACATAGAGTCTAAGTTTCATCGCTCCGCAGTGTTGTGTAGTATTTTGGCACTTAGTAAACATATGTGTTTCCATATTTTGCCCGTCATGGGCAGGAAAGACCAATAAACAGCCCCCTATGTGTTTTATCCCCATGAGGTGCTCACATCCATTGATTAAATCCGCATGCAGATTGCTGTTTAGAGATTTTTGAAATTTGTTTACCATGCATCAAGTAGAAGTGACACAAGGAGTGTGGTTGACACTTAACCAATCACATTGTTTTATGTCATCACTGAGGCGAAATGAAGTGCAGGCGGCGGCCCCACTCATCATTTATTGTTAGCGTAATTTGTATGCTGCTGTCATATTACATTCACATGACTTACAGGCGGGCAGCCTGAGTATCGGCATCCTGCGGCTGGGTAATGGATATGGCAATAATCACCCAGAACAGCTCTATTGCTGGATGTGATTTAATATAAGCAAATGAGAAGACATTATCAGGATAATTTATTAACATTTATAGTTTACAGCAGATTTCTATGAGCAAATCCTTGAAAAAAAAATAAATCATAGGGCACCCACAGCTCTGCAACACCATGTAAAGCAGAGTCCTTCAGTGATTTAAGTGCTCAACTGAACCATTCTGGGTCCTGGGTAGGCCAGAAGCTCTTTAGGTTTCAGGTCAGATATGACAGCCTGGAAGACTATTCTTAATTTGAAGGAACTGTTTGCACCCAAATACCCTCATTTTGCCAAGTGTAGAAGTGTTAGGAACAGTTCAGTATTCTTTTGGCTACATGTTGGGGTGATCATTGGGGAGATTTAGCTTCACTTGCTGCTTGTTCACCAAAGTGCACATTATCTCTGGTAGCAGAATATTGGATCTGCATTGGGTTTCTGCCCAGTCTGTGACCTTCCGATTCCTTGGAGACAGGATCTGATCTCCGGAAAAAGCTTCTCTTTTGCTTCTGTCCTGGACTGTCCCCAGTGCAAGCCTTCCTCATGTATGCCTCTGCTACCCTATTTCTTCAGTGGTGGCTCCTTCCCCAGCATCCTTCTAATGCTAGCTACATGAGTCTCACGTAGTAGCCTCTCCTACCATTAAGTGCCAGCTACATGAGACTTACGTATTTTATTTTAAACCCCCACAGAACAAAAAGTATAAAAGTTAAGAACTCCCCTGACCCCTCATTTGATCCGCCCGGGTCTTCTCCTCAGCTAGGGGGCATCTGATCCTCCCCCAGGGCTTTTCTAGCTTTAGAAGGGGGCCTGGAATATGACCGCCCTCCACTTCAGCCGCTGCTAACTGTAAAAAAAAACAACACATTTACTCACCAGCGGTTGCGATCCCTCCCGCTGGGTCTCCTCTCCACTGGGGAGGCCTCCGATATTGCATGGGCTCTCCCATGGTGAGAAGAGGGCAAAATAGGCCCTCTCCACCACTTCCGTAATCGCCATGCCACTAGCCCCACTGTTTGTGGGCCGGGCGGATTACGTTATCTATTACGTCTCGATCCAATCCCACACGCTATCCAAGACACTCACTAGTGCCAGGTGGCCGGAGATGAGAGGGTTGGAGGGGGCAAGGGGCTGTGATCACTTGTCCCCCCCAGCCCCCCCACCAATCACTTGGCAGCTGTCATTGGAGCTTTGCGGGGTGGGGGGGGGGGTGGATCAGCTGAGGATCGAAGGTGAATAAAGAAAATAAAAACTAATAAATGTCATTTTTACTCTCTGTGTGTACCTCTTTTTTGTGTTAACCCTTTGTGAACTGATAAGGGATCCACAAGAACAACTAAAGAAATATAGCTTTTTTAGGAAAATGTGGCTTTGATTCTGCTTTTTTATTCTTTTTTAGGGAAACGCTGTGCAACCAAAGAATTCATTGAGGGATTACTTCCAGAAAACTGTGCCCATGTCAACAAGCCTGGTACGCCTAGAAAGCTTGAGGTGTGTACTTCCAGAGAATATATAGTTTGTGGGGGGTATTTCAAATGTAAAGAGTTGTTTTTCTTGAAAGACTGCAAGGTGCGCATAGCATAGTTGTATTTTATTTGAAAATATCCTAAAACACTGTTTCAGTTTGGGGGAGTCTCCTGGACAGGAAAGTGTATCTAACAATACATAATGTATCGTTGTAACTGGGAGAAATTGGGATTTCACAAGCAATAAGAATTTATTGACAAACGTACATTTTTTATTACAAAAAAAACTAATATAATATATATTTTTTATTTTTTGCACATTTTTTTCCCAGAAATATTGAGAATACACTTAAAAAATTACAAACAAGACATTTCATGTTAAAGCACAGACTGAAAAAAACAATATACCATTTTCCTGGAAAATCTCTTTAAAATTCACAGTTGAAAATGTGTATCGCAAAATAGTGAAAAATGGTCTGGCAACAAAGGGTGAAAAAAGCTCTAGGTAGGCTGGCACTTAAAGGGTTAAAAAGCAAGTTGTTTCTTCTGAGGAAACTTTACATGGGATATGGGCATGGAACCCTTGTATGCCCCAATGATGCAGGACTCAATTTAGCCATACCAGTGAAGGACGTGCTTTATGTTCCTGCACTCGAAGGAAGACACTTATCTGTGAAGCGTCTATCAGTCAAAGGACTCACTGTAAAATTCCAAGGTGACAAGTGTTCTATCCTGAATTGGCCATAGCCAGTGCCAAGCTGGATGACCATCTATATCACCTCAACACAGTGAAGGAAAAGGTGAGACTATGCACTTACAAACACAATGACTGTATACACATATGGCACAGGTGTTTATGTCACAGACACCCAGAATGCATACAGGAACTACAAAAGAGGAATCTGACACACGTACAATGCTGAATTTGCCAGATCCCTCCCCCCCCATACACACACTTCATGATTAATATATTTTTGTGGAAGATGTGGATATTGCAGCATCAGTGGTAATAGGTCCATTTTGAAGCAGAAGGCCATGTTAAGGGTGACTAGAATTCCTCTTTAATATAGTGACCAGTAGTGAGTTGCTGAGCACAGAGCTAACACTGATGATCTGGGGCGAATAAAGGGATTTGCTTTTTTATTAAACAGGACAGTGCCTTTAAATATAACAACTGACGGCCTAGTGTTTATAAGACTCTGGAGCCGGTAGTCTCCCTCCTAATGGTGGATCCTGAGTTGGGATGCCTTTATGTGTGTATCCTCATCTGGTAAACTCACCTCGCCGGTGATCCCACGCTGCATACCTTCTATACATTTAGTCTGGACATGTACCCACACCGGCCAGTTCTAAATAGTTGTGCAGGTGTGTGGTGGAGTGTGGGGGGGTGTTGCAATTGGAATGTGAATTACTGATTGGCTGAGCGGCCTGTGCATATGCCATGGAATCACAGGAAAGTAAGATTACATAGATCTGGGGATTTCACACAGAGGGGCATCCAAAATAGGGATTGTTAGTAGAAGAAGAACAGAACCTGGGGTATGGCCTTCTTTAACTATAACCATTTTTTTTTTCTTCAAACGAGGTCTGAACTCCACCTGTCAACTCCGCAATTACCTATACAGGCCTAGGGATGCCTCAGGAATATGAACCTGTCATCAGGATGGCTAAAATCCTGGTGATAGGTCCACTTTGAGTCGACCCTACCCTCAGGGCATCCCAAATTATGATGTGGACGTGGTGTAAAAGCCTCTAGATTACTGTAATTACCTTTCTCGCCAGTGATCCTATGGTGCATGTGCCCCGGCGGCATCCCTCTCACACCAGGCATATCTTAATGGCTGGTGCAAGCACACACAGCTGGATGCAAGTAGCCAACCTGCCATTCAGGTTTCCTAATCATTATTAATATGAACATCTAGGAGACCTGATTGTAAGAAAGCACGCACATGTGCTGTGGTATCACCAGCAAGGAAAAAATACTGCAGGGAGATGCAGGGAGGATTTCATTTATTACAAAAGGACAATATGTTATGCCCCAAACCAATCCATGAGCCCCCTTCCCCATGCACATTTGTACACCAATACACCCCTAGAGGCCGTCCTGAAATTCAAAAAGATGACGGCGAACATTGGGCAGAATTTACAGCACTGCCTGACATTGCCTCTGGATTTGGGGTGCAGGTAAGTGTCTTTCATCATGTTACTCCCCTCCCCTGCTTCAGTGCTGGGGGGGTGGCATGGTGGGGGGTATTTACAAATCGAAAATCTTGGGCTGGAGTGGCCCTTAATGTATAACTCAGTGTATTGGATGCACCATCTAACCTAAGGCTTGCCCGGCACGAACACAAAGGATGTCGGTTGTCGAGGATGAGGATACCTCACACTCTGTATTCATGTTCTTAGGCGTCTCTCTGTTATCTGCTAATGTGCTTCCATCACTTCGTATATGCTTTAATGTTGCGTATGTTCAATGCTTGCCTGTATCTACCAGTGTCGCTGAATGTTTGACACCATTTTATCTTATCTTGCTTTGTCGACACTGCAGCCTTCAAGGCGATGGAAGCACTATCTCTCTTCCCAGGGGGCCTTGAGCTGCTGCTTATTACCAGGATGAACCTAACTAATGTCTAATTACAGTTGCCAGCCTAAACATTGGATTTCCTTACACATGGAATTGTACATCGGCCTATTAAATGCAGTTAGTTTAAAAAAAATAAATAGACATCTTTTCAAAATAGATTAGTGATGCAGGGGCATTTGTATGGTCTGGGGGGATGCACTCATATGTTGTCTATTAACACGGAACCCAAGTCAAAAATGACTGAGCCCCTCCATGGGCATCCTGGTAAGTAAAAGAGCAAACGAAAGCTCAAAAACAGTAAAAATACTCCCACATCATCATCCCATTGTTAGCAGCAGCTGCTGAATTGCTCTGCAATAATCTTGAGCCTGCAACACTTGACCACAACGTTTCACTGATCCTTGTGACTGAATAATGCCACAGACTAACAATTGCACAACCAACTCTATAATACAATATATTTTATTATTAATGTCTGCAAAAATATGTATACCACATGAGAATTAGGTAAACCACACATAAAAACATTTAAACAATATATAACAACGCAGCATAAATGTAAGGGGAGTTAGGTCCCAATATTATCAATTCAATCAATTCCACGCCATCCTGGACTTCAACAAGATGGCGGTGAGCATCGGACAGAATCGACGGCATTGCTCAACTTCGCCATTGAATTCAGGTGGCGGTAAGTATCTTTTCTTTATTTTACCCCCTGCCCTAGCTTTAGTGCTAAGGGCAGAGCGGGGTATTTAAAAAATGGCAATCCTGGGCTGGAGTTGCCCTTTAAATTTATTTTTGTCTTTGCCATTTCTTTTTTACACTGGGGATAAACTGGTAAGGGGCTCAGGTAGAGTTGCCACCTTGCCGGTATGTTTTTTAAAGAATTCCCCTCCCACTCCCCATAGGCAGTATTGCATTCTCCCCTCCCATTCACCATATAGGCAGTGTGGTATTACCCCATCCCATTCCCCATATAGGCAGTGTGGCCTTCCCCCTCCCATTTTCAATAGGCAGTGTGGCAACCTCCCCATCCCACTCCCCATATAGGCAACGTGGCATCCCATTCCCCATAGGCAGTGTGTCATTCTCTCCTACCATTCCCCATATAGGCAGTGTGGCAACCTCCCCATCCCATTCCCCATATTGGCAACGTGGCATCCCATTCCCTACATAGGCACTGTGGCATCCCCCATCCCATTCCCCATAGGCAGTGTGTTATTCCCTCCTACCATTCCCCATAAAGACAGTGTGGCATTTCCCTCTCCCATTCCAATAGGCAGTGTGGCATCCCCCCCATTCCCCATACGGGCAGTGTGACATTCCCACCTCCCATTCCTCATATAGGCAGCAGTGTGACATTCCCCCCTCCCATTCCCCATATAGGCAGTGTGACATCCCCCCATCCCATTCCCCATAGGCAGTGTGTCATTCCCTCCTACCATTCCCCATATAGGCAGTGTGGCATTCCCCCATCCCATTCCCATAGGCAGTGTGGCATCCTCCCCCCATTCCCCATATGGGCAGTGTGACATTCCCACCTCCCATTCCCCATATAGGCAGTGTGACATCCCATTCCCTATATAGGCAGTTCGGCATCCCCCATTCCATTCCCCATATAGGCAGTGTTGTATTCCCCCCTCCCATTCCCATAGGCAGTGTGGCATCCCCCCTTCCAATCCCCATATAGGCAATGTGGCATTCCACCACCCAATCCCCATATAGGCAGTGTGACATTCCCCCTCCCAATCCCCATTTAGGCAGTGTGGCATTCCCCCATCCCATTCCCCATAGGCAGTGTGACATTCTCCCATCCCATTCCCCATATAGGCAGTGTGACATTCCCCCTCCCAATCCCCATTTAGGCAGTGTGGCATTCCCCCATCCCATTCCCCATAGGCATAAAAAAAAAACTTAAATAAGGAAACTTACATAACGGGCGCATTCACTCCGGGCAGCCAGAAGGTGCAGTGGGTGGGCAGGGTGACTGATCCCTGCACGCTGTACCTGTTGACGCTGATTTTCCAGCGTGGTGCATGCACACGCCAGCACCTGGATCTGTGCAGCGGGATGTGTGGCCTGTGACAAGCGTCCATTGAAGCAACAGTACAGGCCACGCCCTCCCCTGCATGGGGTCGGGTGGTGGCGTATGTGCGCGCGCCACACAACAAGAAGCAGCGGCGGCATCAGGTATAGCGGGCAGAATCAGGCAGTTATGTGACATTCCTTATTTTTTGTTTTTACTTTTTTCCCACTTGAAAGTCAGGAAAATTGCTAAGTCAGCATGAAATCACTATAAATACTATGCACAGAACTGGCGCTCATGACGGGTGAGGGACTGTGATGTGTGTCTGAAGATATATCACTGTGCTTGAAATCTTTGACACAATTGATTTCCAAGCACGTAGAATCTATAGCGGTGCTTCTCTGACCATTAAGTGCCATCACCGTAGATTCTACGTCCACCTCCCCCTCCCCCCCCAAAAAATGCTCAGGATCCAGCACTGGAGGTCTCCTCTTCCCTCAGGGGCTTTTGATTGCCAGTTTGGGACTTCAGCGGGGCACAGAGCGGATGTTTTTGACCACTCCATCGCCACCTTTTATACTGACGAGTGAGTATCATAAGCTGGAGTGATCAGTGAAAGCTCTCTCTTTCTAGCTTTCGCCGATCACTTTGAGCCATCGGTGAGCAGCGCAGGACATCAGCAGCCTCTGTGTCCTCATCTACCATAGCTGGTGCCCGGGCAGTTTTTTACGGAGAAAAGAAAAAAAAAAACTCCCTGTCAGGTTGTCAGTTGGACACTGAGTCATCAGGAATGAGTTAACTACTATCCAGAAGGTGGGACTAGAAAACGAGTGATTGTAATTCCTCCCAGGTGCATGTATAAGGGCCGGGCTGCTGGTAGGTTTTCCCAGTTCTTCTCTAGTCTTTGTCAGAGAAAGATAAGTCTTTATCCTTGGGGGGGGGGGGGGGGGTCTAGAGTGAGTGTGTAGCGGGAGCAACCGCACACTATGGGATGCCCCTGCTGGGAATAAGGTTCCATGTAGGAGGGGGTCAGGGAGACTTCAGAGCTAGAGTCCAGTTCCATGGGGACATTACTAAATGGACCCGGGGATGGGGGTGGTTCTACTCACTCAGAATCCCCGATCCCCCGGTGGGTTCAGTCCTCTGGGAGTCTACAAGAGGGCCGCTATACACGGGGGGCTTTGAGGCGGGCAAGAGACATCATGTGGTAATGTAGACTTTGCGTTTGTTACACTTGTGTTTTGATTGTCATTTCACTGCCATGAATTGAATAGTGCCTAGCAGACTATTTTGCAGATATTTCCTCGGTATTTTTATAGATTGGATTGTGCACATATACTATGTATTGATTTTTACCTGGGACAATTATATGCATAAATTAGAGCACTCTATTGTATATACACACATTGTTGGGCAGTGATAGATTTTTATTGGCAGATAACATACCTATTGCATCTAATACAGATTTAGCCCCCTTTCTGTACTTGTGTATTTTTGTGTATATGTTTTTTAAGATTGTCATTCTTTGTATTTTAAGTACATCGGTGCTCATATGAGTCCTTTTTAACTACTAATAAAATTGATACTTTGCTTAGTACTAGTGACTGAAGTACAAGATTATTACAAAGTGTTTTGTGGGTAGAGTGCGGACCATCTGGGGACCCGTGTGGGATTTCCAGAATCCCCTTATAACTGGTTGTACAAGAGGAAAACACACAGTTCAAAAGTTGCTTTAACGGGGATAGTTTTCCCTTTTTATTAGGTAAACTTCTTTAACTGATCCCTAGCACCTTCCCAAGGACTGCACGGGCCCCCACCTGTTCCACCTTCCAGGGGTCCATCTTCCCAAGGTTTCGGCAGGTGGGACATACCGCAGGGATACTTCCCACAGTATTCCTCAAGGGACAAGCACAGTGCCTTGCCATTGGTACTGCCTTCTTCCTCCACAGACACCTCTGGACCACAGTCTCTCTTCCTCTCTCTTTCACCCGTCCGCCTTCCAGCTTCTCCTACAGAGTCTGATCCCTGGGTGTGTGCTGGGCTTTAAAGGCCCAGAAGACTGATTGGCTTCTGGGACTTTAAAGCACAGAAGTGATGGTTGGAGATAGAGCCAAAAATGTTAATTTCTAATCCAACACCACCATTTAGTGGCCAAAGTTTGTAACTACCTCTAGAGGAAATTAAATACATTTTGTGTCACTATACACCCACATAAGCTAATAATCCCTTAACCTGGCCTATACTAATACATTTAACCCTTAACAAGGTGGTGGCTAGTTACAAGTGTTTTAATACTGTTACTATTTTTTTCAATTTTGGGGTTTTCAATTTACAGTACCTGTGTTGTGCACTCCAGTCGCTTAAGACACGAGGGCTATGGGCTCGGGCTTTCCCTCGCCGGCTGCTGCTCACCTGCCGACCTCCGGGCTGCCTGTGCTTTGGTTCCTGGCAGCCTTTGCTCCACTCCCCACTGGGCCCACCCGTTCTTCTGCGCTCGTTTTTTTCCGTCTGGCTGTCAGGTGCTCACCGGCCTACTGCTCTTGCGGGGGATGCGCTGCGGTCCATCCGGGACCTGGTCATGGACTCCCTACTTAGCTCCCTGCTTCTACGCACTAGACCTAGGGGACTTTCTTCAGACCTCCAGAAGACTGGTCTGCTGCTGTCTGCCTTGTGGCTGTGCAAGCAGGAGTCAAGCCTCAAGTGAACCTCCTCTGACGGGAAGGTAGGGCCCCAGTAGGGCATCCCCTGCTCTGTTATACATTTACTATGCATTTTTTGCTCCAATGTCTGCTTTTACTTTCTGTTTTTCAGGAGTAATCTCAAATTAGGGACACAGACAAGCATCTGGGGCATCAACTCCCACCCTCAAGTAGTACTTTAGACAGGTTTAGACTTAAGGCCTTACCAGAACCTCTCCGTGAATGGGAACTGATCTCGGAAAACCAGGATATTGCGAACCCTTGTATCATTGTCAGCGGCGTTCCGAGAAAAGGTCGTTCATGCGTAAGCTGTATTTGCTTTGTGTATGCATATGTTTCAGCCGAACACACCGTCCTCTTCAGCGGGCTCCATGGCTGGTGGTGGACATTGGCAGGGTTTTGGGTTGCCGTGTTACACTCACACCATGTCTTCTTGGCACCACTGGTCGGACCCCTCACCTCTGGGTGGGCTTGATCCACAGCCAGAATTCCCCAGCTACAAAAAGATATTTAATTTTGTAAAACATGTAACTCATTACCCTGATAGCTAACTTTCTCTGTTGTACATCCACTTACCTGGAAAGTTCTGGCTGTAGAACCTTTCCACCTTCGCCATTTGAGGTCAGACCAGTGCTGCATTATTTGAGTGAAGGCAACGGCCCCTCACCATTCACATGGGCTGCCACTTCCTCTTTTCATGTGTGTTGGGCTTGAAGTTGTACCTATGCTCCATGAAGGTCTGCAAAGAACAAACAGATTCTTGTTAACTTATGTCCTCTGTTTTTATCTCCTTTAGCTCCACATGCACACCCCTGCCACTTTATGTACATTTCTGGGACAGTGCAAGCACCCAAGCCTTGTATATGGTAGTGTATGCCAATGCTACCTAATCCAGCTCTCCCATCCCACAGTAGTGGTGGATTGCAAGCGCAGATGCCCTTAGGCCAAAAGGGCCTAATGGGACACGGGAGTCCAGTGTGGAATCAACAGCGGAGCCCACTGCAGAGCCAACGGCAGAGCAAAAAGTGCAGCAGTGGAGCCGCAGATGGGCCTGCTGGCTCCCCAGCCAGTAGCCTGCAATCCTGCCCTTCTGGTGGTGCTTTGATGCCAGGGGGTTTGCAAAAAGCGCTTCTTGGCCTTTTGGTAGTATCTGTTCTTATCATGGAGGCCCATGAAAAGCACTAGTTGGAAAGGCCGCCGGTGGACCTGCTCCACCCACCTGGCACCCTAGTACGGCTGGTTGCCAAGTAATGGTGCCTTCATGTTTAGAAATGGACCTACCAGGCTTGTGGTATCTGCACCCATCATGCAGGTCTATGAAAAGCGGTATGGAAACCCGGCCGGAGGTTTGGCTTGCCCTCCTGGCGCGCTTAGTACATATTGCCTAGTAATAGATCTGAGGGGGGTAGATCTACAGACATCTTGGCCATAGGCCGGGGTTGCAAATGAAGCCGCCGTGTCGTGTACCCCTGGGGTGGCGCCCAGGGTACCTTACTCGTCACCTTTGGTTTGTCACCATTGGTTGCACAGTTTGGTTTAGTGCACTATACACCTCTAGCTTTTTTTGCACGCTCTTTGTGGCTGCAGCCCTCCGGTCTCGGCCAAAGAATTTTTATAGGCTAGAGGGCCCACCCTGTAATTTCACAGGTCACTCACTTCCCCCCCCCATTCTTTTTTTACGTAAGCCCGATCTTCGCTTTTTGTCACATTTTTGCCACTAGTTACCTGTCCCTAAGGCCTGGGGTCGGAAGTTATAGGCTTTTTGGACTTGCTTCCGACCCCTGCCTAGTGCTCCCCCCTGAGGCTCCCAGTGAGTAGAGGGCGGCGAACCCCAGGAAAGTGGTTTCCAAAGCCTGTCCTAGTACTCGCATTTGAATTCGAGGAACGGCAGGCTGTGGAGGCCACTAGTACTGGGGCTAGCTACTATCGAAAGCAGGGAACCGAAGCCGAAGATCCTAGTACCTGGTCAGGCAACCGGCGGGGAAAGGTAGGCTGAGGGTGTTTACGCCACCTAAGTCCACGGGGAAAGCTTCGGCTAGTACCCGAGGGCGAAAGCGGCCCCGAGGTCCTCGGACTGAGGGGTAGAATATACCCAATCTGTACATTCGTCCCTCGGGGAAAGGGATGGGGTTCCTTTCCTTTGGGAAGGAACCAGGCTGGGCGCCTAGTGTGTTTTTTAGTGTTTTTTTTCACATTAGGTTCCACGTGTTAAATGGTGCTTTGCACTCACGACGGCTTCGATAAAAAAAAAAATTGCATTCGGATGCAGAAGATTTGTCAGCTTAATGTTCATTAGAGTGATAGTTTGTGAGATTGCTCATGTTGTGTGCGCCATGTCCTATTCACGTTTCCACATGTCAACAGTAATATGCAGAAAGAGAAATGTTATGCTCTTTTCAGTTTGGGGGGGTCTCCTGGGCAGGAGGGGTGTCTACCCATACATATGTGGTACCATTGTAAGAGGGAGGAATGGGGCTTTCACATGCAATATGGGTTTCTTAAAAAATGTACATTTTTTATTTTAAAAAACGCTACAAAGTTTAAAAAACTTGCATTTTTTCCACATATAAGACAATTCATGTTAAATTCATGCAGTGAAAAAATTACAAACACAACAATTCGTGTTAAAGCCCAAACTCTAACGAGTTTAGACTCAGCAACAATGTCCTGGCAACAGATGGCGACAAAATCTCTAGGTAAGCTGGCAGAGAAAGGGTTAAATGACTATTACTGCCACAACGGTTGTCCTGTAGTAACTATGTAACTATACTGTCTCTCAGGAAGAGCTGAAATGGCTCAGTGGAGAGAGGGGATTGCTCTGGAGGCTCGAATTGCCGTAGTATAGTTAATTTACACACTTGTCCTTTTTATAAAATCTTGGGAACCTTGTTGATGTGTGATTTTTTTTTAATGTCTATTATTGTGTTCCAAGATGATGTGCTCAAGGTGCTGATCAGAGACTTCTTGACTTGGCTTGATAGTCATCTGATTAGCTAAGGCAAAGTTGACGCTCCACATTTCTGAGCTTACGGGTTAAACACGCTTTGTCTATTTCAGCCTCTTTAGATGAGTGGCTCACAATCTTGGGTTCCCACACATTCTCACCTGGGTCATTACTTATGCCTGATTTTTCCAAGTTCTTTGTCACTGGAAGGATCCAGGGATTTGCAGTAAGCAGCTATACTAAAGGGCTTTACTCAAAGCCAGGAAAGCCACACCCACTTTAGCAGCACAGAGCCACAGGAACAAAGGAAACATGGAAACAGCGTGCATGTAAATTACAGGTATGAGGGCACAATCCAAACACACATCTTCCAGTGTTGGTCTACTTTAACAAGAGCATTTATTTACACAATTATTTGCACCAGGGGGAGTCTGAAAAGCATTATGCATCTGAAAAGCATTATACAAATTAAACAAAGTAAATGAATACATTCTGTTATTGATCTATAAGGAAAGCTGCCTTGGGGGAGGGGGTGATAGATAGATAGATAGATAGATAGATAGATAGATAGATAGATAGATTAATGGCTCGTTTCCATGAACAGAGTGATAGTTTGTGAGATTGCTCATGTTGTGTGCGCCATGTCCTATTCACGTTTCCACATGTCAACAGTAATATGCAGAAAGAGAAATTTTATGTCAGCCTAAACAATAGAAGACTCCTTGTTACAGATCCATTATCATCTGATTGTGGTTAATTCTGATTTCTGACACCTGATTTTTTTATTCACAAATAGATTTGTGGAGATGAGTCATTAGAGGACCTTTTCCTAACTGTACCTCCCCTCTTTTCTTGCATGTCCTCCCATCTAAGACTACCTAGACTAGCAACTCCATTGTTCTCCAGCTGGCCCTGGAGGTACAGGGAGAATGAACATTCTCATTGGAAAATTGTCTCTTTTATATACAAAGCTCCACTGTTTCATATCCATTTCATTCCTGCTTAAGGCGGACCAACACCCATGGGGCTGTCGGTCCGACTGCAATAAGACTAGAGCCCCCCTCACCCCGCAAATAACCCCCCCAGAACGCCAGGAATACAGAGAAGCAATAGGTCGTCGGTGCTCAGGTGGGTAGGGCTTTCCGGCTGCCGGAACATCACTACCCATGAGAGAGCCCGATGGCCAATTGAGGTGCTGTGCTCCTGCGAGGATCATGGCTAAGATATCGGACATTTTGGGGAGTTATGTGCGGAGGGCTCCAGCATCTAGAAGCCTTTCTTATTGCAGTCGGGCTGACACCCACAACCACACAAGTGTTGGTCTGCTTCATTTTTTCCAAGTGAAAATGTATAGTTATCCAGCTCACAACAAGTAAGCGCTCATCACGATTAAATCAATGTAAGCACCAACTATTTGATGGTGACCATTTGCCTTCCCATAGCAAGATCCATATTTATAGACCTGCTGTAGATCTGGCAGGTGCCTCTGATCCAAGATCAGGTTTGGCAATCAAATCTCCCTCTGGCAGACCTTTACAGGATCAGGAATTACTTCCTGATAATAAACCTTATCTGCTGTAATAAAATACAGATACATAGAAAATCAGAACCTTCCATATAATGCTTTGTCATCCGCATACATTTTTATTTCTCATCCAGTGATTTCAGTCCAGTTTTAGGATTACAACAGCATGCACTGTGTTTGCACTTGTTTTGCAGGCATTAGGATATTATGATTTCGGTAAAAACAAAACAAAGAAACCACCAGGCATAGGCGCTGAGCTCCCCATGGCTCTGAGGCTAAACAGCCAGGTCCAGCACTGGGCAATGTCCTCCTGTGTCCGTTGGGTTATCACACATTTTCACAGGTAGGGGGTGGGAGGGATATCCCAGCATAGCCACACCAGGGTATTATTGCTCCTCCATGGATGGCAAGCACTCAGTCTCTGATGGGATGCTATAGCTGTAGGCAGAGCTGGATTAGGTGTGGTGGAGGTCCCTGGGCACAAAATCTGGTGGGGGCCCCAGATACAGTATTTTTTGCCTTTAAAATAATAGTTCGGCCAAGTAACTGATTGGTGGTTGTCTGCCACCCGCCTACTTACTGTAACATCAGATCGAGTCCCTTGTGCCACCCTTATGTGGGTGCGTGCTGCTTAGGAACTCCTGCTTTGCCATTCTGGGCAGGGGGACGTGTAGTTGCCCAGCTGGTCCAGCAGAAACCAGTTTCCTGCATTGAGCTGCCAGGGCTGTGCTTGGTGGCTGCACCACCAAGTGACAGCTCTGCACGCACCCATCACTGTAGCATTAGTGACTCTCCGTCCTGCTCTGTGGTGGATTTGGCTGCCCAGGAGCAGGGGCCCCCACTGCCGCTGATAGCTTTCTTGCTGGCCCCGCAGCGAGTAAGACCAAAGACTGAATAGCCTCCTGGACCAGATAACCCAAAGCAGGGCCGGCCTTACCATGGGTCCCAGTGGGTCCATGGTCCCAGGCGGCACTTTAAGGGGGGTGACACTTTGCTGGCAGCGGCGGGAACATATTTGGCGGCGGAGGTGGGCGGCAGCAGCGGGCAGGAACATCGTGACTGCGGAGGCAAACGCGTAGCGCATGCCTCCCATCTGTCCTGATTTTCCCGGGATTGTCCCGATTATTTCCCAAAATCCCGCGATCCCGGACTGTTGCAAATTCTGATCACTGAGCAAGGGACCTGCTGTGCGCCGCCCCCTGAAGCCAGCGCCTTCTAAATAAATAGTTCCTGGTGCGAAAAGACTTCCTGGTGTGCGGGGGAGGGGGGGGAGGTGATGAAAAAACTTCCAGCATGCAGGGGTGAAAGCAGCCGACATTGCCGGAGGAGCTGCTGTCAATCTGCGAGCAGGGGGCGGGGCAGTAGTTCTTATAGGCGCCGGCTGGAACTAAAGCACTCAATAGGAGTGCACAGAGTGCTGGGTTTGACAGGCTCTCCAGGCTCATAAGTATGTGCACGGAGTGACAGAGGCCTGTAGCTGAGAGCAAGTGTGCTGCCTCTCAGTGCCTGACACTCAGACTGCTTCCCCCCTAAGAGATAAGAATGTGGCATTTCCTGTGTGTGCAGAAAATGGCTCCCCCACCCACACAAACAAGGCAACAGATTTATGTTCAGGATGTTCTAGGTGAGATGATTTTTCTTTCAATGGATCGTTGCCCAGTTCCCCAACATCCCTGCTCAGCCACTGCCAAGGCTTAGAGGGAACATTGGTGGTAAGAGCGGGGGCCGGACCTATGTGCGCATGTGTCTGCCTGTGTGTGTGTGCTTGCATCTATGTGTGTTTGACTTTGTGTGGGGGCTTGCATGCATGCATGTGTGTGTGTGTGTGTCTGCATGTGTATGTGTGTCTGCATGTATGTGTGTGTATCTGCATGTATGTGTGTGTGTGTGTGTGTGTCTGCATGTATGTGTGTGTGAAGAGGGCTTGCATGCATGCAGTGTGTGTTTTCATGTGTGTGTGTGTGCCTCCATGTATGTGTGTACCTATGTATGGGGGCTTGCATGCATGTGTGTGTGTGGAGGGGGCTTGCATGCATGCAGTGTGCGTGTTTGCCTGCACATGTGTTTGCCTGAATGATTATGTTTGCCTGTGTGTGTAGGGGGGCTTGTCTGCATTCATGTGTGTGAGGCTTGCCTGTGTGTGTGTGTGGGGTGTTTTCATGTAATTTGTTACTATGTATTTATTAGGTGGCGTTTCCCTTTAAAGGGCGTGGCTGGGGGCGTGGTTTAAAATGTCCCTCTTACTATTTTCAAAAGTTGGGAGGTATGGCGTAGCATAGAAGGAATGAACGGCACTCTCCATAGAGGGTCATTCACAAACTTTTCCGTACTGCGTGTGTGAGGCGACATTCTGGGATGCAATAAAATGGGGGCAGATGCGAGCGACAGGAGAGTGCGCACACTGCTGGGGGAGGCGCGGCTTCCACCAATAGCCACGCTGGTCGGCTGAGCCACTGCAGGGGGAGGCGTCGCTATTTGACGGGGACTGCTGGAGGGAGAGCGCAAGTCGGGTCTGGTGAGAGGCATAGCCCACACCGGCGGCTGCTTCACACTGTGATATGTAAGCGGGAGAGGCTGACGCACGTTCACTATACCTTCAGTTCGGTTGCTTCTGGAAACTTCCGTGGAAGAGAGGAGGTTCCAACTTATCTGGCGTTCATAGAGCTAAGGGGCGGTCGTCACGTTACAGCCCGGTGTACCAGATAAAAAGATATCGGTGGCAGAGCTGTACACCTGCCCGTGGGTGGCTGCTTGGTTATGGTGACTGTGCATCCTGGGCGGCCATGTTTGCTGGTCACCTGTATAGAGTGTAATTGGAACAGTTGGGGTTGAGCTTGTCCAGTTACAGGGCTACCCCTTATTGGCCCTTTAACACCAATGGCTAAAAGACTCAAATCCTGGGTTTTGGTTCACTTAAAGTGAAACAAAACCCGAATGGAGATTCTGCGCTATGTGAAAAAAAAACCCAGTTTGCCGAGTAAAAATCACCTCTCCCAAATCCTGGGTTTTGGTTCACTTAAAGTGAAACAAAACCCGAATGGAGATTCTGCGCTATGTGAAAAAAAAACCCAGTTTGCCGAGTAAAAATCACCTCTCCTCGTTTTTTTTTTTTTTAATTTGGGGGGGGGGCAGCATTTCACTCTTGGACCCAGGCAGCACAATGTCTTGGGCCAGCCCTGACCGAAAGGCTGGTGGAGGCCCCCTTTCCAGGGCAAGTGGTGGAGGCCCCATGGTGTGCGCCCACCTCATAATCCGGCCCTGACTGTAGGACAGGCAACCTCTGTTCCCCCTGAAGGTTCGGATGTTGGTGCGACGCTGTTGTGGCCAACGCTGCCAGAATGGTTTGAAACCAGAGGAGGATGTGCTGGACCTGGAAGATTTTGAGTAGTGTTATAGAAGATTGTTTTACATTCTTTTTTATTTTACAATTGCATGCTCTCCTTTATTTTTACTTTTTCACCACTTGCAATGGGGTCAGATGGGTGGGTGGGGTTGTTGGAACAGCAAGCCACCTGTGAGCATGCAGCAGTTGACTTTCTAGCACCCTCTGACCGATTACTTGAATCTCCACTGGTCAGGGGGGTGGGAAAGAGCCAGGTGGCCATTAGCGTGGGATAGCACGGAACCTGTGTTGTTGGCATAGCTGGAGACCGTCTGTTGAAGCCTCTGAGCCTTGGTGATATCAGCTAGGTGCACCAGCTAGTAGCTTCAGGAGGGGGGGGGGAATAAAATAATTTTTGGGGGGGTTAAAATAGCCAGAGGATTGAGGTGTCATAGTAGTAACACAGACAATAAATGTCTGATATGTAAACCAATATGTGTTTTTTTATTTTTTATTTCCCCAAAACACCACTTACAACACAAATGCATGTACTGTGCAAGTAGATATTCCGTGCTTTTCCATGTATTTGCCTTGTGCTCTTAAAGTGGACCAACACCCAGGGGGGATCTTATAGATTCCCGGGCCGATCAGATCCCTCCCCGCGGGGCATCCGAAATCGGGATGTCCCGCGGGGTGAAACCCCCCAGGAAGCCCACAATCCTACCTTTTCTACGTTCCAGCGGCGCATGCGCGTCCGCCGCCCCCTCCCGCGCGTCCCTCTAGCAGGGCGCACTCACCCATTCACAAACGGCCGGCGCGGGTGCGCTCCCTGTAAGAGGGACGCGCGGGAGGCGACGGCGGATGCGCTCTGCTTATCCGGCGGCGGGGATTGGCTGCAGCGGTCATGTGGGAGCGGGGTGAGGTGAGTTTTCGGGGCTTTCTGGGGGGTTTCACACAGCGGGGCACCCCCCATCGGGGTGCCCCACCGAAGTGGACTAAAACCCAGGATAGTCAAAATCCTGGCTGTTGGTCCACTTTAAAGACTTCTAGTGGGCTAGGCTCTATACACATGCCATTCCAGGTAGAATGCAGCAAGTATGACTTTTTTCGGCTACACTCGTCTGCAATGGGAAGGTGTGAAAGAGCCAATAGAGGATCTATTTTGCACATCAAACAGGATGCAAGTGTGAACGAGCCCTAACTTTATGATTACAGCCTAAACTACATATTATAGTTTCCCTTTAACCTTCTAAATATTGTGACCAGCCTGAAGGTGTCACTGTTGGTTTTGCTACTCAAGGGAGCCCATGAAGGAGTTTCTGAAGACTCCACCAAATTTGTCAGATCTGAACAGTGCGATATATATATATATATATATATATATATATATATATATATATATATCCTGTTTAGATTTATGATTTGTCCTCAGCCTTTGCTTTAGGATATAGGTCTGCCTTTACAGAGAATTTTAAAAAGGAAACATACACAACTTTCTAATAAACTGTTCAGTTACATCTTTCATCCCTGATGTTAATGTACATCAGGGATCCCCCAACATATTTTTTATCATGCCCCACCTGCCATGTCCCAATTCACTACCTGGTGGTCAGTATGGGTTATCAAATACCTAAAACTATATTAAAAATACCCCAAACTGTCATTTAAAGGGATTAACCAGTCAAACTTGAAAATCATTTTCTTGGCAGCAATGCAGTGTGGTGTTGTCTCTTTGCTATGGGCACCAAAAGAAAAGAGAATTTCTTATTCTTCCTCCAGACCTCATCACTGTTCCAGACCACAATTAGAGTGTCAAGTTGACACCCACTCTCTTATTGATAGGCTAAAATGGATCCATCAAGCCCATTGTCACTCAAGCCCAGCTCACTACAATGTAATGCACACACTCTGCGCTTGCATCACTCAGCCCTGCCGCTCCCATCACAGAGAACAGCACAACACAACACAGGCAAAACTTTATTTTATAGTTACTCTAGAAATATAAGATTGTATGTGTAGCCCTATACAATACAAAAGGATGAAGTTATATACAAGGAGCTAAATGTATGACCCCTAAAACTATGGCCTTGATTCAATAAAAGGTAGAAAAAAATGGTAGTGGTTCATGGTAGTAAAAGATTCAATTCATGAGAAAAAAGCCTGAGAATTTCACTGTTGCTGAATCACCAGCTAAGAAAACAATGAAAGTCAATGGCACTTTTTTTACTGCTAAGAAAAGTAGAGAACTGTTTACTCCTTTCTACACTGTAGTAAAAGCTGCCATTGACTTTCATTGTCTTTTTTTTCTGGTGATTCAGTAACAGTGACATTCTCAGGCTTTTTTCTCTCATGAATTGAATTTTTAACTACCATGAGAATTTTTTCGACCTTTATTGAATCGAGGCAATAGAATGGAAAATCAAACAGTAAACTGTGTGCTCTAAGAAAGACACAAAAACAAACCTGGCAATAGAATGTGTTGTCAAGATCTTGCATGTTAATGGCATGGATTATTTGCTCCAAAGAATATAGTAACACTGTTCACTACATAGCTGATCAAATATATTACACACTGTTTTAGAAAGTTACACACATTTTGCCATAAAATGGCTTCTTCATAGGGGATTAATTGGCCTACCAGGGATCCAACAAAGGTGTGTGTGTGTGTGTGTGTGTGTGTGTGTGTGTGTGTGTGTGTGTGTGTGTAAGTAGCGGTTCCCCACTGCATGGCATCGCAGACCGAGATGCCCCCAAAAGTCAAAATTGACATTTAGTCCAAACAGTAGCTTCCTTCAGGAGATGTTTAAACAGGGCCGGTGCCAGCACAGGGCAAACCTGGGCAATTGCCAGGGGCCCACTCAGGCTCACACTTGGCCATGGTATTAACAAACTGGACCCAACTGCCAAATGCCGGGTGCTGTGTGCAGACCTGCTCATGGCTGGCCTCAGCAACAGGGGATGATCAGCATTCAGCAGCAATGGAGAAGGTGGCATGGAATGGAGGGCAATTGATGGAAAGGTGGCAAGAACCAGGTGACAGCTGACATGGACTGGAGGGCAATCAGCAGTAGTAGGAGATGACCCCTTTGTGGCAGCAGAGCTGAAAGGTGACATCATGTGACTGACTACTTTGGGGCCCATTAAGACTCTTTTGCCCAAGGGCTCCCACAACCCTGGGACTGGCCCTGGGTTGAAATATAGATTTTATGGGCACTAGCAGTTGGCAGTTACAGGAGGTGAGGGAGGTTTAAGCCCAGAATTTCCGGCACCCCTAATGACTTATGCTATTTAATCCTTCTTCATATCTGATTGGTGGAAATGAGTGGTGCATGGATTACCCTATATATACTAGGTACTGGTTGACCTCTTTATCATTTGTTTATATTGGTGGCTATGATGGGGTACTTTACCCTGGGGGCCCATAGCAGCTGCACAGTTACATCATTACATTACAAGTCCTTGCTAGTTTAATTGCTACTTTATGCTGGATCGATAAAAGTCTGTTTGCAGTTTTTCGTTTTGGTTTAAAGCGCCGGTTATTTTGAGCTCACAATCTGGCTGCAATCTGCTCCCTTCCATCGAATGTGTTGCTGCCTCTCATTCTGTTTTTCTTCAGATCTGAGCTATTAATCTCCTTCAGTCACTGTGACATCTCACACACTCACATTACCCATTTTACATTTTAGCTACATGAAAAATAACATGCGGAGAACAAATCTTGCAGTACTTAGTTATTTTATGAATAAGCATATGCTATGTTTTAAACCTTAAAGGGTAATTCCACTTTTAAAAGTTTCCATTATTGCGTGCTAGCTTTATGTTAATTTTTTCATTTCATATTTTTTTGCAACTGTGTTTATAAAAGAAAACAAAGCAACAATGTGTTTATCGGAGCTATGTACACCAGAGTAGTCATTTTATAGACTTCCTCACCTTAGCTTGTGAATCATCTGATTGGCTAAGGCATGTGTGACTGGTTTAACCCATTCTGCTGAAATTCAACTTTTTCAGTTTGGAAGAATCACTTGTGTTCCAGTAGCAGTGGTTAATGGCCGGGTTCTCAGCTGGAGAGGTCATTAGGCTTCTAAAGAGTTGCTAAAGGGTTCATCTGTTACAATGGAAGAATTGTGGGACTTGTAGTCCATGTTTTTTACTCAAGGCCATGAAAACCACTTCCACTGTAGCAAAACAGAGTCCCAGGAATATGAGAATAATGGAAACAGCGTGCTGATAAGTAAATATCAGGTCTGGGGGCCCAATCCTAACACAAAAACAAAAAGGCAAAACTTTTGCAGTGTGTGAGTCCAGATCCAGATAGACATTCATGGTATAACAATAAGTATAACAGGAACATGCTTTACTGGAACATGAATGCAGAAATAGAATGTCACCTTACACTGTATGTCCCAAATGGGCTCTCAGAGATTAGAGTTTGGACTGCACCCCACAGAGGCACTTTGGCGTAGTGGTGCAGCTTAAGCATACTTCTGCAGATGTGTGTGACCGAGTCCTCTGTTTTTAACCAAGTTTAGAGACAGATTATAGGCTGGCCTGCTAGCTAACAGGGTTGAGTGCTGCGGCTCCTTTAAGACTTTTACATGGTGGCTAAACACAGACAAGAAAAGAAGGAAGAGCTCACAGTTCAATGTACAGGAAAAACAACACAGCAGCAAAATTCATATAAACTCTAAGCCGAGGAGGGGTCACAGCGCCATCTAGTGTCATAACCTGTCATAGCCTCCAGTAGCTGCTGTCGCAGCTGTGGGGCCCAGGGGTGTCCTCAGCACAGATGGTGTCCCCTTGGCCTGCTTCTGAGGCGGTCTTGGGTGTGGGCCCCAGCAAGGCTGATGCTGAACGGCTCTGCTCCTGCGCAAGGCCCAGGAACATTCGCATGCCCACATGCTTCTGCGTGTTCATGTGCGTGGGACGTGCGCTGCTGTAGCTGCATGGCATTCCCCAATTGCGCAATTCCACCTCCCTGCCCAGGCATCCTTAGCAATATGTGCCTGGGGTCAGCTGGTGTATGACATCTTCAAGCACCAATCAGTCTTCCCTTAGGCTTATTTAAAGGCGCCTCTGGCAGCCATTCAGATGCCAGAAGATTTCTGTGCATCTCAGCTGTGCTACCTTGTTCCTGAGCTCCCGTGAACCTTTGATCATTTTTGTTAGACCTTTGGCTTGGCTTTTGAGCCAGCACTTTGGATTAACCCTTGAACTGTTTCCACATGTAAGACCTGGCTTGCCTCTTGGACTCTAATACCTGGATTAACCTTTAAGCAGATTCCACTTGTACGACCTTGTCCTTCCCCTTGTGTCTGCCTTCCTGTCTGCCCGGTAACTACTGCCATCCGCCTAGACCAGCGATACTCAACTGGTGGACCGGGGTCCGAATGCGGACCTCGGCATCAGATTTCCGGACCCCTGGTCCTGTGTTGCCGTGCTCAGAGCTGCCCCCTTGATTGGTGATGTAGTGCCTAGTCTCCCTGCCAGTGTCATGGCTCCCTGGCACATAGCATTGCAAAAGGAAGTACTGCACCGGTGGCAAGGGGAATTGCTATGTACACACAAACTTTGTTTCTCTGTCTCTTTACTACTGGTTCCGAGTTGAGGCCACCCCCGGTATGTTCCGCGAACATTTGATTGTGACCACACTGCTTTTCAGTTAAAAGAAGTTTTAGCTTCACATGTATTTCACAATTTCATATACCATACAATTTCATTACAAGAATATACGATATTCCATGACCAATAAGACTGATTATATCATTGAGGTGACTCTTCACTCACTCTTTCTCTTATTTTTAGTCATACGTAAATCTTCCACAAACTATCTTAATGGCGGGCAGACATGTTTCGCCACTTTTTATTGGCTTTCTCAATGCCCTGTGTAAACGTGCATGCATAAGCAATCTATCTTCATCGAATTGCAATCTGATAAAATACATTTACATTGCATCACTGTTTGTTCACCACCAAGAAGGATGTGGTAAGGACACCTTCATAAAATATTCTTGGTCAAATAGCCCTTAGAGGCGCTTTGCAATATATCCCAGGGGGAGTAATGGCACTTAAGGCTCGATTCAGAGAGACAAAAAAGACTTTTGTTTTTGTGCTGATTTCGTATTACTTTCAAATGTTCCCGCTCTCGTATGAATGTGCGAGCGATTCTATGCATGCATTGCTAACCTTCTGTAAAGTTTCCATCCGTTCGTATGCCATAGTACGAGGATGTCATTTTCCATTGAGACTTTTCTGTTTCATTTTCTCAGGTTCCAACGTCAGATTTCGATTTGGTCCTTTTTCCATCGTCTCGTCCCACGAATCCTTTACGTTTCCCGATAGATTCTGTTTTCCTTTTTCACTAAATTATCATTTTTTTATCTATGCATTTTTGTAATGGAGGGGGGTAAAAATGTATAGCTTTTAAAAAACTTTAAAAACTTAACAGGTACAGGACCCAGGACTCTAATCTTCTTCTTCTTCTGTTGTCCCCAACGAGGCAACCACCACCTTCATATCGGCCACCAACTCAAGGACTCTCCTATTCAGTTCCAAAACTGCTTGGCATGTGGTCCCTGTAACAAATTGAGAATAAAACATTAGTTGGAGACCAATACACCTGTGGATTGAATGTTTGTTAGTTAGCAAATTAAATAAAGGCCACATATGTCATTCTGCCAAGTCATTAAGCTAAGTAAGTGGCCAGAAGTGATACTGCCAAGTCATTAAGCTAAGGAAGTGGCCAGAGGTCATTCTTAGAATGCCATTGACTATGTCTTGATGTATCTGTGTGTTTATGTCAATTACCACATACTGCAAATAATGGCATTACTACTTACTTGGTTGGTGGCCGAGAGAGGGCTCGTTGGGGACAACCCGACGTCCTGGGCCCTGCCTCTGCTGTGAAGAAGTTCCTGGAGAAACATGGCAAATACAGTCAGTTTTTATGTCTTATTCAACAGTAATAAAATGTCTATTTAAATGTCTGGGTCACATCAATCACCTTCTCCATGTTCCTCGTGTGGCCAATCTGCCGCTTCCTCCACAACTTCACCCGCTCCCGAAGCATCTATAAAAACAGATGAAGGGAATCAGCTTGGTAGTAAATAGAATGTATATGTGTGTGCATATACATGAAGAGTCACATACCAGAGGCTCCCGCATGCGTGGCAGGGTACGACTGCCTGCCCACGCCGTGCCGCCCCTCCTCTGTGGAAAGGTCCAGGGGCTGTTCAGAGGACCCAACAGAGGAGGGGTAGGACCGTCGCCCTGGAGATCCACCACCTTCACTTCCAGCTGCAGCTTCATGCAGCACTGGCCGGCCTGTGCGCCTCCGGGTGCGGCGAGTACGGTTATCCATTTCCAACACTACCAAAGAAAAGGCATTATAAATAAATGCCTACCTTCTGTTTTAGTTACATCTGGCATGCAATCGCTATGTACTTACTAAGGAAATGGATGCCGAAAAACCTCAGCACCCGGGGCATGTGCAGCCGCTTCAGGTCCGACCAATGCTGCATGATCTGAGTGTGGGTGAAGGTGGTGTCGGTCTGTTGCTGGATTTTCACGATGATCTCCAGGGCGACAGTGCGTTTCTCAAAAGAGTTGGGCAGGTAGTCGTACCTGCGCTCCAGCATGGTCTACAAAACATAAAGAAAACATAGCATTTAGTTCCAACTGGCTACCAATATCTGTCAACAATAGATCCTTTGACTAAATGACATTAACACACACATTTCTAGATTAATGAAATCCTTGAAGCAGCCTGAACTGGTGTTTGGCCTGTGTGTGCCGTGACTTTGGTTGTGCACAGAGTTGTAGCCACTTTTAAATAAAGCCCTTACTTCCTGCGCTTCCTTAAGGGGTAGACATGCATTTAGCTGGCAAATCAAACTGATAAAAAGACACTTACAAGCATGATGAGCTCTTCTTGATGGCGGGTGAAGATTGTGGGCGCCATCTTTGTTCTTCTCCGCAGCAGATAAGTAATGCCCCAGCGGTTTCCGGGTTCCACAGGCGTCACAGGCCGCCAATCTTATTTAAAGGTCCCTGGACACACAGCTCATTCTCTTTCTGAGTCCATGCAAAATGGCACCAAAGAAACAAGCAGCGGCAAGCGGAAAAAAGGCACCCAAGCGGCAGGAGGCTTCAGAAGGGCCAAAAATGCATTCCCAAATGCCCAAAACAAAACTGCATCAAACACGCAATGCTCCGCCACCCACCACTACTCCCAAAAAAAGGAGGCACAAGCCAAGCGCAAGACACAGGCCACCAAGCCTACCACAAGGGAGGGGAAAAAAACTGGTAAGAGGGTGCGAAGCCCCAGCCCCCCGGGCCCACATCCCCCCCCCACGTGGCACCAAGGCACTGAGAAAATCCCAAACCCACTGGTAAAGAAGCCCAAGCTGCCAAAGAAGCCCCCGACGGCCCAGAAGCCACAGCAGGGCCCGAAGCCCCCGACGGTCCAGAAACCACAGCAGGGCCAGAAGCCCCCGTCGGCCCAGAAGCCACAGCAGGGCCAGAAGCCCCCGACGGCCCAGAGGCCACAGCAGGGCCCGAAGCCCCCGACAGCCCAGAAGCCACAGCAGGGCCAAAAGCCCCCGACGGACCAGAAGCCACAGCAGGGCCAGAAGCCCTAAAAGGCAGAGCATACAAATCTCCCCATCCCCACCCGCACAGGGCTACCAATCCACGGGCAAGAGTGGCAGAACAACAAGCTCTGGCTCACCCCTGGACCGGCCAAGTACCTCAAATGGCCATGCTTGTTCCAAGGGCCCACAGAGCCACAGGTCCCCAAGCACAACTTCCAGTTCATCCAGACCCTCTCTTCCTCGGCCACATTCTCCACCGGCACAGGTGGCCAGCCAATCACCCTATGCCACATCAACCCCTGCAACTTCTGTGGCCACCCAGCCACGAACACCCAGTCCCTTTCCCAGTCCAGTTAAATCAGCAGCCAGCCTGCAGTCCTTAAATTCTCCCACACACACCCAGGCCAGAATGTCACCCCCATTTGCCTGGAAACAATGAGGAGCCACAACCACAACCAACAGGGCGCACATTGCGCAGAGGCCACTTGAGTGGCCATTTTGGTGAGGCCCAAACTCTGGCATTGGCTAGTGGCCTCACGTTATATTATGATGAGCTATATGGGAGCTAATCAAAAGCAACAAGCAAGCAGCGCAAAGCTGAGATTTTGGCAGAACTCACCAGACAAGTCAATGCAGCAGGGGACGAGCTTAAAGATGTAGAACAGATTCAACGGAAAATATCGGACCTCAAATATGCCGCACGGAAGAAAGAGAATAAAGGCGGCATTACAGGTACATATCTTATTTTTGGTTTTTTATTCTTCTTGTATAGACATCATTGAGCTAAATTTGTGTAACTATGTTTTTCAGCTTACAAACTGGCGGAGGATTCCCCACTAAATTGAAATTTACCCAGGCTGAGGAGATGGTGCTGGGCCTGCTATATTCTGTTGCGTTAGAGGGACACTCGGCACAACAGGACACCCCGCCTATTCCTGCAGGTTAGTAATGTTTTCTTTTCCCAAAAATTGTGCAACCTGTGAAATTAGCCAGCAAGGCATATCTAAACACACGCCCCTAGGGTGTGCCTTGTAGTGGAGTGAACAATTTGACCAGGGTGTGTCATGTGTGTGGACAGATAATTTGATAATTTGCTTGCCCATACATGACGTTTCAGAGCATTTAGGAAGAGTAGTAAAGTATTGAGATTAGCAAAGGACTTCGTGATATGTATTTCTATTCAATCACATCCAACACTTACATCTTTATCTGTTGCCCACTTGGGTTTGAGCTGTGCTTGGGTCCTAAAGGCTTAAGATGGGGTGATTGCAATGATTTTATAGATACAATGGTAGCGAGCAGAATCATATTGTAACTGCTATTTGCAAGCTGAGTGTGTTCACTTAATGGCCTATAAGGGATGTTTAAACACACACAACAGGCAGTACTTGCATGTTTGGTTGGCTTCAGGTGACCAATGTGTATGTACTTGTTTCATAATCCATTTTCAAGATAATGGCATTCATAGTGAAGGTCAAGTTGCACCGTTGTGGGAGTGGCCATTCCAGCTTGGCCACGTGTTTGATTTAAGCATATGTGTTATTAAGCATCACCAATGCATAGTTGTGTGTTTACATTGTTTGTTTTCTTCTAATGGAGCCCAGCCTCATCCCTCAGCTAGTGGGAAATCCTCAGCCAGTTTGTCCATGCCGCAAACTTCCGTGCTGCCACGGACCCAGGATCCAATAGTTTCGGTAAGTGTATTTTCAAAATGTGGCTTATGCATGTGACTTTGCATTTTACTTTTAGCAGATTTACATATGTAGTGCCCAAACTGAAGCTTTTTTTAACATGTCCCAACAGACCCACACACTGATGGAGGAAATTCAGGAGTTGGAGGAGGATGGAACCTGCATGGGACCTTATGAAGATCTCCCCTGGGCCAGAATCTGCAACTGTCCCAACATGTTTCTCCGACAAATCCTCAGCAGCAGAGGGAAGCTGGCTGCATGCTGCCTGCACATCGTGGGCAGCATGCAGAGACTGACCCTCCAGTCTGAGTCCCCAGTTTTAGATCTGCTGCTGAGGATTTGCCCAGAATACCTGTGGCTGTTGGGGGTCCTAGAGCCCCATCATCGGCACACCCCACAACCCGGGGAATTGGGAGGCATAGTCGTGTACATCGCCCAGTTTCCCAGGGGAGGGGCGCGCAGATGATGGAGTCAGCATGGCACCATGAGAGGAGCATCTACATGCCCAATTTGAGAACCTCAATAATAACTTAAGTGCCATGCTGACTGAATTAAGACCCATAACAGCCACATGGCCAACTTTACAACCGAATTCAGGGCCAGCATGGCTGAATTGCAAAATAACCAAAGAAACATTTTGGAACAGTTGCAGATTCTGAATGCCACACAGGCCCAGGTTAGGGCCCACCACCAAGGGCCACAACCTGGGTTCTATGGGCATCCTCCATATTAAGGCGTATTTGGCCTGAATCTGTTCTACATCTTTGCTCTACATCCCCACTGTATTGACTTGTCTGGTGAGTCCTACCAATATACCATTTTGGTATGGCTTTGCTTGTATGCTTTTGATTTGCGCCCATATAGCTCATTAGAGTGCTGAGGTAGCCCACTAGCCAATGCCAGAGGTCAAGCCTCACTGAACCGGCCACTCAAGCTGTTGCGCTGCAGCCTTGGCCCTAATTACATTGGTTGTGGCTCCCCCTGTTTGTAGGCATGATTGTGTGACATTCTGGCCTGGAAAACTACTACCTTGGCCCCTGGCTGAGATTTTACTGGACTTGGATTGGGACTGGGTGTTCTTGTTTGGGTGGGCCACTGAGTAACAGGTGTAGATGTGGCATACGTATGTCTGCTTTCAACCTGTGCCTGTGGCAAATGTGCCCAAGCAGGAGAGGGTGTGTTTTGGCCCTATTTTAAACATGTTAAATCTCTGAATTATCGACTTGACAATGCTTGGCACATATATGTTTGTATGTTATTTTTAAGGTTAATTTTGTCCTGGAGTGCCTTACTTTGTAAATCCAGGCTGTGGGTCAACTACAATTTTTTTGTTAAAAATTAAACAAAAACAAAATAAAATACACGTGTTTATGACTAAGTTGCTGTCTTTCGGTTTTTGGATAATAAAGATGACTTAAAGTAGCCCCAAAAACAAACACAAAAAAAAAAAACACTGAGTCTCAAATCATTGTTGACGTTTTTTGTAATGAATTAGTTACTGTTTTGTCCCGCCCCCCCCAAAAAAGCCAAAAACTGGCACAAAGCAATAACAAGAAAAAAACAAAACAAACAAAGGAGAAAACAATTAAGCAAAATGTGTTGCTATTAGATTAGCACGGACGGCTTGGCCAGACGCACTGTGCTGCCCAACATAGGCGTCCTCTGGCTCATTGGCGGGTGGAGAGGGGGGCAAATCCACATACCGGGGGACCCGCTGCAAGATAGCAAAATGATGCAGCCCAGCACAGGCCATGATGATATCTATGACCTTTTTTGGGTCATACTGAAGGGATCCCCCGGTATGGTCCAAACATCGAAATCGGGTCTTCAATAGGCCAAACTCCCTCTCCACCACTGCCCTGGCTTTGCGGTGCGCCCTATTATAGGCCTCTTGGGCGGCATTCTGTGGGCGGAGTACAGGCGTCAACAGCCACGGGAGGAGTGGATATCCCGAATCTCCTGGAAAAATTATAGAAAAAAAATAAAAAACACATTACTCCATAAATTGAAGCCAAAAAACGCTCAAGCTACCTGAATAAGAGGCTAGGTAACATTGGCAAAAAAACATGAGCATACATATTGCACAGGGCAAATCGACAAAGAAACATATCTAATAGATGGGGGCCAAAATTAGAGAACCAATATTGCGGATGCTGGCCAATCAGCCAGACTGTTAAGAGCTATTGGTTTAGGTCTGTGCTGCTCAGCAATCTTGGATGGGTTAAGTTTTCATTACCCATTATCTGCTTTGTCTGAGGCGAAAACAGGTCTAACCCGGCCCCTGCACTTTATCCCGCTCTCCTCTACTCAGTAAGTGTAATGCATCTAAGCAAAGATGGCGCAGACCCTATGATAAATCCAAGAACAGAATTACTGACAAGTGTGGGGAAGACTGATTGCTAAATTTGCTAAAATTATTATTTTGAATTTTCACAATGCAGGACAAACATTTTGCAAGGCTTTGTTGTTTTGCTAATCTAATAGGTACAGTCGTGTTTCACATGTTACCAAGGTGAGGAAAAAGGCATAGTTTAATAAATGGGACCAATACACAAATCATAGGCATAACTAGAAAAGAAAATGATGTCATTGCACTCAACTTACCAAGGAGCCATGCACCGGAAAATTCCCCAGACTCAAACCGACGGAACAATCCAGATCTTCTAAGGATGTAGGCGTCATGGGATGAGCCTGGGTAGCCTGCGAGGACGCTAAGAAACCGCATGTCCTGGGCCACCACTGCTTGCACATTCAGTGAGTGGCCCATTTTGCGGTTCCTGGGAAAAAAGATAAAAAAACATCAGTAAGGCTTGGCAAACTATTGAAACACTAACTTATAACACCCTAAGTAAAACGTGGATGCCAATGCAAATAACACAAAACAACTACATAAGAATTTTGTCCCCACAAAAAGGATATGTATGTTAGACACTTTACATTTTATATTTACTTGTTCAATTTCAAGTCAACTTTAAAATGTTTGCCTTTGCACCACATGATAAATTTTGTCAAAAATACGGACCATTGGTTCTCATGCACTCTTTGCACAGTCGTTTGCAAGGATTGAAAATTTACAAGGAGGGAATAATTACAATAAAGGAATATTTACCATGAGGGAATAATTACTAGGAGGGAATATTTACAATGAAGGAATAATAACAAGGAGGGACTAGTTACAATGAGGGAATATTTACAAGGAGGGAATAATTACTAGGAGGGAATAATTGCAAGGATGGAATAATTACAAGGAGGGTCTAATTACAATGAAGGAATATTTACAAGGAGGAAATAATTACTAGGAGGGAATAATTACAAGGAGGGATTATTTACAAGGAGGGACTAAAAAAATGAAAGTACACCATAAAATAAGGAAAAATTAATTTCAATATGACAGATTGTACTTGCCTGTAGATGTACTCGTCGTCAGCCGGAGGCACCAGGGCAACGTGGGTACGGTCAATGGCATCCATGACGTTGGGCATATCGGCAATATTAAAAAATGCCAGCATAATCGCGTTTCTGGCTACCATATCCTCAGGAAAACCAATATATTTCTGCGTTATGGTAGCCATGCCTTCCAAAAACTTGGATAGGGCGCAGTTCAGCGTAGGCTGGGAGATCCCCACGGAGAGGGTTCCCAGCCTCTGGAACGAGCCATTCGCCAAAAATTGCAGGCAGCCAAGCATCTTGGTCATAACTGAAATTGCTTGCCCCTTCCTTGTGGTGCGGGCTAACCATGGCAGCAGCTCACTATACAACTTATGGAGGGAAGCGCGATTAAGCCGGGTGAGCTCGAACAGCTCAACGTCATGCATGCCATTGATGTCCATGCGTCGCCACCGGTGCAATCTGGACTCTGACCTACGGACCATCTCAATGCCAAGGAGCAAAAGATCTTGATGCTCCTCAAAGTCACTGGAGCCGTCCATAACGCTAGGCTGCTTGTTCCGTGGTCAAAATGGTCCCGTAAGGGGATCGCAAAGGAAACGGTTTTATTGGGTGTTGGCCCCTCGGCAATCAGCTCTCTGAATTAATCTCTGAATTAATCACAAGCCCATTGCAATAACGTAAGTGTTCTGAACGATCGCAACATTTCAGATTTTGATGGGAAAAGGTCCCGAACTTCCGCAAAACTTCCGATATCCTTTGGATCATCGAAAGAGCATATACGCATTAGTACGAACGTTCGTGCGAGTAGAAAATGGACGAAAAAAGCAAAAAAAAGACATAACACCCACCCAAACTTTCACAGACAGCTACGGAACGAATGTGTCTTTGAATCGAGCCTTTAGTGTCTCGCTAAGAGACCTTTAAGAATCGATAGCCACGTATGCGCTGCGTGCGCTGGTCAGCCGGCACTTGCCCCACGTCCTGCTCCCCCAGAGCTCTCCTGGCTCTGATATTGCTTGCTTGTGTGTCATTGAGAAAGCCAATAAAGAGTGGCGAAACATGTCTGCCCGCCATTAAGATTAAGATTAAGTTTGTGGAAGATTCACGTATGACTAAAAATAAGAGAAAGCGTGAGTGAAGAGTCACCTCAATGATATAATCAGTCTTATTGATCATGGAATATCGTATATTCTTGTAATGAAATTGTATGGTATATGAAATTGTGAAATAAATGTGCAGCTAAAACTTCTTTTTAACTGAAAAACAGTGTGGTCACAATCAAATGCTCGCCGAACATACCGGGGGTGGCCTCAACCCGGAACCAGTAGTGAATTGAAAGAGCATGATTATGTACCAACACCCTATTTAGGGGATAGTCTAAGTTAGGATCCATCAAAGGGTCACGCATTCTTCTCCTGGGGGAGTCTCAGTAGGCTCCCTCATTTTCGATAGTGTCTCTGTCTCTTTGCCCCATCCAATCTGCTGTAGGTTCTGTGGGGCCAAAAAAAAGCTTCTGTTTTTCCCAGTGGCCAACAGGATTTTTGGGGTGGTGTGATCTGATTTATAACTGTCCACCTCCCACGGCAGCCCTCTGCCCGGACCTCCACCTCTCTTTGGATGCTTTTAAATGGACCTTTAAAAAAAGTGGTTGAGTATCCTTGGCCTAGACCCTTGTCTCATCAGGGAACGACTTGGGACCACCCAAGCAGAAAATCTATCCTCCCTTACAGAGGAGGGGGGTTTAGGGAGGACCGGGGTGGTCCTTAGACTCCAGTCCTATAGGGTCGATCTTGGGTTCTGGGCAGCAGTGCTCACTCCTTGTCAGTATTCTTGACAGGAGTGAGGAAAAGAGGTCTTCCATATGTTAGATTTTAGTAAGCAGAAAGCAGGCCTGGGCAGCCACAAAAATCGAAAGCCAGGGAAATTATATATTTTCTCTTAAAGAGTGGTGTGAGATGTAGCAGGCAGGCCTAAAAGTTAGAGGCCTTTAGCTTCTCCACCAAAGAGGTCACCTTGGACCAAAACTCCTGAAGAACTGAGCAAGATCAGAAAATGTGGATCAACTTGCCAACTTCTTTCCCACATCTCCAGCAGAAAGGACTGGTTTCAGGGAAGGTTATATGTAGCTGACTTGGTACGCGGTACCATCTGGTTGTCGGGCTTCCAGTTTACATTCCAATGTTGGACATTTTTAGGCATGTGATATGTCACATTGTCTCGCTGGGAGATGCGATTTGCGAGGATGGATTCACATCAAAATTGGTTAAGAGTAGTCGGGGTGGACTGGCCATAGGGCATACCAGGACAATGCCCAGTAGGCTGCGGGGACACTGGCTGGCTGCTGAGGCCTTGGCTTATTACGGCGAGCTGGGTGAATGGAATCTAGAAGCTAGAGCCGCCTTTGATTTAAAGGGCAGTCAGCCAATGCAGGGGAGGTGGCGGCCTCCCTATTATGTCCAGGTGGTGCACAGCATGAGAGTCCCAGCTCTGCCGTAACTCTCATGCTGCTGCTGTGTTGCTGCCTGGACATCATAGGCCACTGCACAGAGCGTCAGGCGGAGGGTGGGCAGCCCCGGCTCAGCACTGGTCCTCGGCACCCAGCTGCGGCAGAATCCCTGGGCTTCTAGTGGCAGTGATGGCATCCTTGGCTTCCAGGTATGGCAGGTCAGTGGGTTGAGTGGGGGGATTCAACCACCCAGCCGTTATGGGGGGGTCATTTCTCCCTAGCTTTATTGTATTGACTGGGTATGTAATACAAGTCATCTATGCCCAACTGCATAGCATATACTGGGTATATAATACAAGTAACTTCTGGCCAGCTTTGTGTCAATTTGCATTGCATATATAATACAACTCATCTCTCCCCAACTGCATTGCATTTACTAAGTATATTATATCATGTACTGTGTATATAATACCACTCATCTGTGTCCATCTGCATTGCATTTAGTGGCTATATAATACCACTCATCTCTGCCCATCTACATTGCATTTTTTGGGTATATAATACCACTCATCTGTGTCCATCTGCATTGCATTTACTGGGTATATAATGCAATTCATCTGTGCCCATCTGCATTGCCTTTGCAGGGTATATAATACCACCCATCTGTGCAATCTGTATTGCATTTACTTGGTATATAATAAGACTTGCCTGTTTCCATCTGCATTGCCTTTACTGGGTATATAATACCACTCATATGTGCCCATCTGCATTGCACTTACTGGGTATTTAATGCAAGACCCCACCTCTGCCAAACCGAATTGCATCCCCTAGGACCGGCTGCCTATACACTGTGTCCAACAATGCAGAAAGCAGCAAATAAGGGACAGGGATGTGACGGTGGTGCTTGCTGCTGCTGGTGGTGATGAAGTTGTAAAAAGCTATAACAGGTACGCACAACCGGAGGTACCAGCAAGCTAAGGTATATACAAGACTAAAGTACAATAGGGCTATGGGCCCAGGAAGTCCCTAAACGTATCCCCTATAAGTTAGCACTGCACACTCCAATAGTAAAATACATATTTATTGAAAGATAATAATTACATTGGAAAACATGTACACCAAAGACAATTCTAAATAGGCAAAAAGGACCACAGGGCTGCAATCCCAGCCACCCCTCCTTATAATGATGTAAAAGTATACAAAAATTATTATATACAAAAGTTAATGCCATATATCTATATCTGTATATATATATATATATATATATATATATATATATATATATATATATGATTTATAAGCACCAGTGTGTGTTTTTCTAGATATATGGGGGTGTACCATCTGCCAAGTTATTGGAGTACGGAAATATATACGGTGCAGGACATCACATGACCGTAGAAGAGCCTTGCCACCTGACAAACCTGGTGTTGCTGCGCATCTCCTTTAATGTAGCTGAGAGGAATGTTGATAAAGGTCACATCTAAGAAACCTATTGGATCGCTGCATCTAATCATTTTTTGGCTGATGTGGTCTGTGGGCCACTCTCGCTTGCCAGGACTTCTGCACTTCTAACCCCTCTGCAAATTGGCACATTTTTGCACTTTATGAACTAGTAGTAGGGTCTAACCTTTGATGTTTGATTTTTATTCATTGTGTGTATTAGTATGCAGGAGTGAGATTAGATACAGTTATAGAGGAGAATATATATATATCTGGCATTACATTTTGTTTATAATAATTTTTGTGTATAATAATAACATTTGTTTAATATAATTATTACCTTTCAATAAATATGTGTTTACTTGCTGGTGGTGATGAAGCTGATGCTGTAGAGAGAGAACATGCTTCATCTGTACCTGCTACACGTTCCTCTGGTGCAATCAGGTGCCAGGGTTTGCAGCATATTTTTGTAGGCCCCAGTACTGATGTCAGAGGGGTGAGGTCAGAACAAGATGATACTGCAGATACTTTCATACCTTCCAGATGTCCAACAACTTCTGTTGGAGGACGAGGACGTGGCCAGCGAACCATCGCAACACAATGATGATGAAACTCTAGTGCCGACTGCTAAGGCTTTCTACAATGTGGATCCTGAAAGAGAGGGTAGCATGGCATTTTTTCAAGCAGTGCACAGTCGACAAGACATCTAACATCCAACAAAAGCAGGCACAGCTCACAATCAATATATATATTTGTAACAAGCTGTGCCCCATTTTTAGCTTTTTTGTAGGTTAGATGTAGAGTTTTTTTTTATTCTAGGGGAAGCACGCCACTTAGGGGATATTGTGAGCGGTGCCTACCTGTGAATTTTTAAGATAGATGACAAGACACGGATCATTTGCATCTTGTGCCACCAGTCTTTGAAGTGAGGGAAAATCCTTAATAATCTCTACTCTGCACCACGTTCATGACCGGGCACCTGCAATCCAAACACGAGCTGCAGTGGGAGAAGCACCTAAAACAAATGCCTCTGCTGCTTTGGGTGCCTTAGCCCCGGCACCAGCAGCAGCACCTCCATCCCCAAGCCTGTCCACACCATCCCTTGGAAGCATTCAGCTTTCCATCCCTCAAACTTTGGAGAGAACATGGAACTTGGGTCCATTTCAACCATGAGCCCTTGCCCTGAATGCGAACATTTCAAAATTGCTGGCCTTTGAAATGCTTACAAGAAGGAAGAAAGGTGGGTATAGGTCAAGCCCACACAATTAAGACCTCCATGTGCGACCGCGCCACTAGTACAAATCAATTCCAACATACAAAATAATTCTTGAAAAAGGACTTTATTTTCTGCTCTGTTGGCAGCTGTTAAAATAAATATTTACAAGGTAGCAGGAGGGGCCAACGCAAAATAACCCCTACTGCCCCGATTACAGTGATTTCACAACATTGTTAAGGGTTTCCAAAGCCCGTACTTTAAAGTTTCGTATAAAATGTAATGACATGGTTAATACAGCCCTGCACGGGCAACGAACACATTCCATAACAAACGGCAAGCGATACAAAAACCCATTATCACATCAACATTCTGATTGAGTAATATACGTCACAGTGTGATTACTGTAGAAATCATTCTGGGTTCACTCTCATGAGTCGCAAGGTGGACTAGTTTCGCCCATAAATAGGGCTTCCTCTGCACCATTAATTTTATCTGTACAGTTGCATACACCTCCACTTTAGTGCCATATGTGGATTATCATTCTTCTAAACCAAAAAGAGAAAAAGGGTAGCCAGAAAGCAGACAAGAGACAAAAGTGAGGAGAAACAGAAAAACAAAAAATATATGCAGTCATTATAAATTAAATCTTATTACAATTTGTGGTCCAATTGACCAAAGAGGGTTATCAGGAATCAAATAAAAATACCTGATTTGTCCCCAATAGGAACTCGACGTTAGCTGTGGTCTGCTCAGATCAGGGACCTCTTATTATCCCACTATCCTCATCATATATTAACAGCAGTCCCAGTGCCACATATTCCATCACTTAGTCCACGGCCTATATCAGGGAATTATTTAAGAACACTGTTGGATTGGATTCTTGTTTCTCAAAATGGTAAGGGATGAGATAAAAGGGTACACTTACTTATAAGAATTTGAGGCCACGTCGAGCCTAAGGAAACAGCATCGCAGCTTCCCTATACGGCAGGTAGTACAGCTGGAGGGAGGTAGCTGTCCCGTGCTCTATCTCGCATCAACCTCTCTCCCTCGTGGGCAACCCGGATGTGTCTGTGCAGCCGGCAGGCTTTGTAGAAGACCTGCGTCGGCTGCGTGCTGGGATCCTGTATCACTTCCGGGGCAGCCGGAAACCCCGATGACGTCACCGCCCGGCCCGGGAATGACACTACCCAGCTGCCAGAGGCGTGTTAGCGGAGGCGGGGACTGGGGGGGGAAACAGCCAATGGAAGGGGCGGGCCAGAGCCCGCATAGGAACGCCACACAATACCGTCACCCGCCACCCCCGGGTTCGGGGAAATGAGCCGGGCCCGGGAGGCTGCCGGGCACCCGGGCCAGCCAGACGGCCGCTCGTCTCCGGCAACACAGCCCCGCTCCGCCCCCGCTCCCCATCGGGTGGAGGTGTGGCGGGTGGGGGATCGTGGCAACCCCACCTACCCGCTGCACCTCAACCCTCCTCCCCCAAAGTAAATGCCTCCGAAATCGTGGGAGCCCTCTAGGGGGAATAAACCACCCTAGAACGGGTGAACCCACTGCCACCGCCCCTGGCTACACAACCGGCCCTCTACTTACTACCCAGAAGCATGTTGCAGTGTTATATCTTTCAGTATTCCCAAACCAGTTGCATAGAAATAAAATAAAATAACACAATGAAGAAAGTAACAAACAAAAAAAAAAAAAAAATAAAAAAAAAAGGATACTCAAGACTAGAATACACGAGAATCGGGCATTCAGGTGTAGTACCAGGAACTTTTAACCCAAAAAGGGTGCGAAACTAATTGTTTCATTCATGCCTGGATGGCGATGTGCTTTCAATTTGCTAATCCAGCGGGTTTCCCTCTGGAGAGTAGTCCTCTCTATGTTCCCCCCTCTAGCATGTGGATGGATCCGGTCCAAACCCTGGACCGATAGTCCCTTCGGTTCACTATTGTGATAGCGGGCAAAATGTCGTCCTATAGGGGTTTTCATGTTAGCGGTACGAATATCATATTGATGTTCGTATACCCTCTTTTTCAGGGGTCTATTTGTTTTTCCAATATAGAAACTCCCACACGGACAGGTTAGTATATATATCACGTGGGGGGTTTCACAATTAACAAAATGTTTAGATTGTACCGATATCTGTCCAGGTATATTTATGGTTTTGCCCGATTTAATAAACTGGCAGCAACTGCACCTTTTTTGGCATTGGTAAGTCCCACAGGTTTTACAGCACTTATTGGGGTCTCTCTCAGTGTAGTGGCTATTTACTAGTTTGTCTCTAAGGTTCCTCGCCCTTCTGAACACAAACTGTGGTTGTGACGGCAGAATCTCACTGAGACTCTGATCGTTCATCAATAGATGCCAATTACGTTGAAATATATTTTTCAATGAGTGATGTTGGGCAGAAAAAGTCAGTGTCACGGCTAAAGGCCTTCTGGTTCTAGGGGGTTTGGGTTTATACAAAATCTCTGTCCTAGGCCTAGCGGCAGCTTTTTTGTAGGCCAATGACAGTATTTTCTTACTATACCCTCGTTCCTGCAATCTATTCCTTATCCCATCCGCTGCAATTTTAAATTCTCCATCATCCGTACAGTTTCTACGCGCCCGGAGGTATTCTCCATATGGAATACTGCGTAATAAATGTTGGGGGTGGGAACTTGTCGCTCTTAGAATTGTATTGGCCGCTGAGGACTTCCTATAAAAACCTGAATGCACTTGTCCCTGTGCATCTATGGAGATTGTCAGGTCCAGGAAATTAATTCTGGACTCACTAATTTCATACGTAAATCTTAGGTTTAATTGATTGCAATTCAGGATTTGAATGAACTCATCCAATACCTGTTTTGGACCGGTCCAAAGTACAAAGATATCGTCGATGTACCTGTGCCACGTCAGTACGTGGCACAGGTACATCGTGAGAGTGTCCTCACCCCACAACTCCCTCTCCCAACGGCCAAGGTACAGGTTGGCATAAGATGGGGCACACGTGGTCCCCATCGCCGTACCCTGTACCTGATGGTACAGTTGGCCGTCGAAGAGAAAGAAGTTGTGGGTGAGGACAAATCTCAACAAACGAAGGATAAACAAGTTGAGGTTACACTGGCCAATATCCAATTCATTCAAGAAAAATTGTATAGCCCGCAGGCCCTGATCGTGAGGAATACTGGAGTACAGGGCCTCCACGTCCAGACCCACCAGGAGAGTCCCCGGGGGCACAGTCATCCCATCGAGGATGCGTAGCAAATGGCCAGTATCCTTCAAGTACGATGGAAGCTGATGCACCAACGGTTGAAGGACGTGATCGATGAAACGACTGGCCCGGTCAGTCAGAGACCCCATGCCCGACACTATGGGTCTGCCTGGTGGTTCAGACACCGATTTATGAACCTTCGGTAGGGCATAAAAGGTGGCAATGGTCGGGCATGGGGCCTCCAAGTACGCTCCCGTCTGTCCATCGATCACTCGATGGAACACCGCATCCTCGATGAGTGAATGATAAGCCCCCGAGGCCTCCCCCAGCCTGGACATGGAGGTCCGCACGTACCAGTCCCTGTTGTCCAATATTCGCCTGCACATCTGTACATATTGTTCATTACTCATCACGACAATGTTGCCCCCTTTATCCGCTGGTTTAATTGTCACATTATCAATCTTCTCTAAATCCCTCAATGCTTTCTGATGTTCAACAGAAAGATTGGACTTTTTCTTAAAGGGGAGTTTTTCTATCTCAGTTGTGACCAAACTGACAAAAGTTTCTAGATGGGCATTGGAGCTCAACGGTGGATAAAACGTCGAGGGTTTTTTAAACCTCGATTGCTTAGGATTTATCATCGGTGAAATACCGGTCGCTTCAATGCCCAGTTCTATCATTTCTTGCTCCAAGTCTAGCTGTTTGACTTGTGGAGCTGTCCCTACAGGCTCAGCTTTCTGTGCGTAAAGTTGTTTACATAGGATTTTGCGGGCGAATAGATGGAGGTCTTTAATGGCCTCAAAGGAATCCAGTTGTTGGGTCGGGCAGAAGTTCAGCCCTAAAGATAACACTTCTTGTTGGGCTTGTGTCAGGATTAAATTAGATAGGTTGATAATATTAAGCGGGCATTCATTTTCTTTTTCTTTACACCTGGTGGTCATTATTTGAGTTTGTTTCCTCTCTTGTGTATTCGGATTCCCCATAGGGAGACCTGGCTTTATCTGTTTTTTCTTCCGCCTTCTGCGGTTCCTATTCCAGTTACGACCTCGTCTAAAAAATCCTGTCGATTATCTCGTCTCAAATCTTCAAGATCTCTCTGATCTTGATTACCTCCCTGTGTTCTTTTGAACATTGATCTGGTAACAACTTCTCCCCTACGGGGCGGGTACTCTTTGAAATGCTACCATTCTTCCTGGTGGAGACAGACAGTTTTAAAGATCTGATGGGGGCACACCATTCCCAGCTGCCACTACTTTTCTTGCCAAGCCATTCATGCCCTAAACCAACAGATTGTGGAGAAAATAAGGTGTGCACTGCCCACTAGGTCAATGTATTAGCGGTTGGCACTAAGGCGGGCAGCACTTTGGCGCATATCTTACCACCACCCAGGATTGCTAAACACCAGTTAGGGCCCCCTCCTCCTACTGTGCTTCCTCCTCATGCAGTCAGTGCAGTGCCTGCACCACAAATTTAAGCACAGTCATGGGGAAACGGCAACATGTGGTGCTAAAACTCATTTGACTGGGCAAAGGACCCCACACCGCTTAGGAGCTGTGGACCGGCATCCAGGAGCAGACAGATGAATGGTTGCTGCAACTGCATCTGAGAACAGCTTCTTCTTGACTTATGGCAGCCTGACTACATACTCCAGTCCCTGTAGAGAGACTGCAGATTTCCCGGCATATCACCAACCCAGCAGAGGCACCAGCATCATTGAAGAAGGAGGACAAGCATGGCCACAATGTAGAACACTTTAATTACTTACATCCACCACCATCAGATATAGCAAGGGCAGACTTTCGCATGGTAGATGATGATATTGACGCATCCCCTGGTACTGGACAATGGGTCCTCCCCATTTAATTTACATTTTTTTCTGTTGTTATTTTGAGTAGTTTCCCTACCCCATTTTTGTAGGGTAATCACCCTGGTGTTCCCCTCAGTTTGCAGCCCTCTAGCCCCTACTACCCCCATTTTACAGCCATTTTGTGGCCCCCAAATTGACTTCAATGGGGTCGAGTCCGGGAACCCAAACCATACTTTTGCAAGTTCGGCCAAACTTTCCAAATACATACTTCTACAGGGTCGCACATGGATAAGTGGGCTCAAAGGATGTCACTAACATCAACCACTCTCCAGATCATAATGCTGCCACCACCAGCTTTTGTTTCCCAGTCAGTCCAATTCTGACGCTGCCATAAAAAAACTTTCCTAGCAGTAGTGCAGTAATGCTTTAGGGCTCCATATGCAGTAGGGTTCTCTAAACTGTTGTTTCAGACAAATATGTTGGTCTGCCCTCACAAACCTCTATAGCCAATGTTCAAATTTATTGGGTAAAGCGCTCTACAGTTTCCATGCATTATACATTTTTACCACAGCAGCATGCAAACAGTTAAGAAAAACAACACCCCTAGCTCTAAAGACAATAATCATGCCTTTTTCAGCTTTTGAACATTTATGTTTACTGGAAGCTTTCAGGGTAGGCGGCTACCCCCCAGCACCACAGTGATTGGCCATGCCCACTCCATTTACTGCAATGGAGGAGGCATGCTAGGGTTAGACTCAAGGCTCCAGTGACATTGAATGTTGCTCTACAGCCCAGTTACTGGTACCAGACAAAGAGGTAATATCAGGTTCCAGATGAAGCTCCAGTTGTGATTAGTTACTTTGGTCACTAGTGGCTAGATTTACTGCAGTTTACAGCTATGACAAGTTATGACACTAGATGGCGCTGTGACCAATGCTCAACTGTAGAGTCTATGCATTTTACTTCTGTGTTGTATTTCCTGTTTCAGTTGCTCTATCACTGGTAATTCCTTCCTTCTTTTGTCCTGTCTTTGTTAATCCACCAAGTAAGGTGACATTATCTTACTGAATTCATGTTCCTGTAAAGCCAGTTCCTGTTATACAACTATCTGGATTACGACTCCGCTGCACCCAGCCCTCACACTCTACAACATGGATAGCATAGACTCAGGGACAGTTCAAGACAAGGACATAAGACAGGCATTGAGTCATGCTAGCCAGATGAGACAAGGCCAGGCAGAACACCAGGACAGAAACCAGGATGAGCTGACTTCACAGCAACCGAACAGCAGCCAAACTGAGCCTTTTATTCTTGCCGACTTTCAAACATAAGAGTGTTCAAACAGGTGCAATTATGAAACCAAGATCACAAAACTAGAATTAGGATTAATTTAGAGCAATGCATCAACCGTTTGAAAAAATACATGCTCAGACATTTTTCCAGTAAATATCCCCTGAAGAGGTTAATTGGCGAAACACGTCAGTAAAGAATGGGACAAAATCTCTTAGGAGACTGGACTTCCACTTTAAATCGACTCCACCTCAGTATGGTAAATGGGGCCTAAGAGTAATAGAATTAACCGAGGAATTGGGTTACAGAAACGTAAGTTAAGTGTGAAATGTCCTTTTTAAATTGAATCCACATTTTGCAGCAAAAACAAACTCCAATTCCTCGCAAACAATAATGGTTATAATTCATTAACAGCAGCATTGAACTAGGTGCTGTGTCTAGGCTGTGAAGCCTTTTCTCGTTCAATTTACCTTTGTTGACGGCGCAGGAGAGAGTTTTACAGAAATGGGATCTTTTGTTAAAAGCATTTGCTCTAATTCAATTGAAACTCTTTGTAAGCGAGCCCAGATTATTTATTGTGCTGATAACAATGTGGCCTTGCCAAGTACAACAAATACATTGAATTCATTCAAATCTGGTCCTGGCACAAATAATACACAGTGCAGATTTAATAAATGGACGACAGCTACAGCGTTTAAAGGATGTTATTGTAAGAGAATAAATTTAGACGTGTAGTAAAGTGGACCCTTCATGGTGCAACAGTGAAAACTGCTAAATGCAGAGAGAAATAAGGTGGTGGTGTCACTTTGTGGTGTAATTTAAAAAAAGCTGATAAATGGTGGGAGAAAGAAGCACAATGACAACAATGATGGAGAAAATTAACAGCAGTTGTGTAGAGGATGACAACTGGCAGCAGAGGAGAAGATGACAGCTGTGACAAAAAATGCAAAGAGGATGTCAGAGAAGATGACCGTATTTGACAGCAGTGATAAGGATGACAGCTAGAGGAGGACAAATATGAGAGTGGACATGATCAGGGTGAAGTTGACAGCCTGCAATAAGAAGGGGTAGAATTAGAGAGGATTAAGCCAATAGAGAAGTGGAAAGGAGGATAACAGACAGGGGGGATAATTGGCAGAGGTTGGGATGACAGCTGCAACTGAGTGGAAGGTAACTAAGGGAGCAGCGGGGGTGAACAGGGCAGCTAGAGGACAAACGCAATGACAGTGAACAAGATGGTGGTGAAGAGAACAGCAAGCAGTGAAAAGAAAAAAAACAGAGAGATGATGCACCCAAAAAAGAAGTGGTAAGGGTGATTACAGACTGGTGAAACATTGGCAGAGGTTGGGATGACAGCTGGCAGCAGAATGGATGATATCTAAGATAGCAGCAGTGGTGAGGATGGCAGCAGAGGGGATGATAGCGATGTGCAGAGAGAAACAGCGGTGCTGAGGATGACAGCTAGAGGTGGGAAGAAATGGCAATGAACAAGATAATATAAAGATAAAGGCTAGCAGTGAAAGAAGGATGCTAGTTCATAAGAGTCAGAAGCTGCAGCACAAGGATGACAGCCAATAGTAGCTGGCAGCAGAGAATGCTTTACCAAATTACAGCTAGATAGAGTAATAACAGGGAGAGGGGCAGCTCATTTGGAGTCTACAGTTAAACCTTCATGATGTCTGTGGTACCCAATATTACCCCAGTGGGCCATAAAACCATATTACATCCCACAGAATAATGCAGGGGAATGTGACTTGACCTAAGCCTACAGATCCAAAGCTAAAGTAATACCGTTCATTGGTTACTCAATAGATTAAAAAGGCGAGCTTTGGTTTCTTGTTTAGGCATTAATCAGTATTGAAACTTGCAGCCACACATTTATACACACAAAAACAAAGAAACACAATTGTTATTTCACTGACACACATGAATAATCGCAAAATTCCTAAAGTTTGGGGATGCAGATAATACTTAGGGGGATTATTAATAATATAAATATAAATTATATCACAGCATTGGAAATCATTTAGTATTCTTCTTCATGCATAATACAATTTTGAAACTTGTAGCCATACTTTTTTACACAAAAACAAAGACACAATTGCTATTCCATGGACACATACGAATAAAATCGCAAGGTTTTGGGTTGCAGAAAATACTTGGGGATTTCTGATAATAATATAAATTAAATTACATTATATACATTTTTATCGATAAGCGTTTTTACTTTTAGCTGCATCTCCCAAAAGTTATGCCTTTTTCCATTATTCATGCATGGCAGTGGAATTGTGTATTTTTATATATGTGTGGCTGCAAGTTTCAGAATTGTATCATGACTGAAGTAGAAATGTACTTATAAATGGCTAACATGGTACACTTACTATGCTTAGATTCTGAATCCTGGTTCAGGCTCCTGATGGGTGTTGCAATGTTTTTTAAAATATGTGTCAGCAAATTCTTTAATTAGATGCTGAGAGGTGTGGGCCAGAAGGCATCAGAAGTTGGAGAGCATCGGGCCTTCCATATTGTTGTGGTGATATTCAGTGTCAGGTAGTGCTAAGTCACGTGTAACTGACAGGGCATTAAAACAAGGAGTGTATCAAAGATAAGGCTGGGCTCTCCCCCATCACTAAATCACTCCATAAAATCCCCACAATCCCCCACAAGAGCATTTTGCTCTCCAAATCAAGTAAAGAATTTGAAGCCATCGAGCATGTTCATGCTGTGCCCGTGGAAAGATGTGATGGAATCCAAGCTCACAAAAAAAGTGATAGATTCAGTTTAAAGCCGTGAGGGGGAGGCAGATTTATTTCAGAAGTATAAGCCAGAAAGTCGGACCTACTTGAAAGAATGAATGCTCACGTCATAAAGGATAAAGAGCTCTGAGGTGCAATGAGACCACAGGGCACAGGCCAAATTAGGCAGGTAGGTAGAGTGAAGCTACATTTAGGACCAGTTTTAGACAAAGTGTGACCCTAGGCAAATTTCTTGTCCACCAACACCGTGTGACACCACAAAGGATCACACAACCATTTCCAGAGTCCAGCTCTGTGCAGCATCCCTCATCCAGCAACATTACCCTATTCTTCGCCATATAAGACACACTTATCTTTCCCCAAAAATGGGGGGGGGGGGGGGGGGTTGGGGGGGAAATGTCCGTGCGTCTTATCGGTGAATGTAAATAAACAAAAAAAAACACACTTTACCGGTGCTCCCGCGTTGCTGGCGGGGCTGCCTGCCACACTGCAGGAGACAAGAAGAAGATAGAGAAGTAGCGGGCTCTGTCCCCGACGCTGCTATTGCTGTCTTTTCCGCCGGCAGGGACAGGGACAGCAACCGCCACTCCTCTATCTTCTTCTGCCCTCCAACTGCGGCCGCTGCCTCTTCTGGTCGGGGCACACGCGAGCACCCGGGTCCGTGCAAAAGGTGGGCACTGCCCTGATCCGGGTGCCCTGGCCAGAAGAGGCAGCAGCTGGAAGGCAGAAGATGTGGAGGAGTGGCGGGCGCTGTCTCTGTCCTTGCCGCTGCTGTCGCTGGAGGAAAAGACAGTGATAGCAGCGGCGGGGACGGGGACATAGCCTGCCGCTGCTTCTTGCAGCCGGGGAACACACAAGTGGCCGGCTCCCTAGAGCGGGTAGGTGTGGCATGCGCCGATGTGGAGCAGGCCACGCCCACCCTATTAACGAAATGGGAATGCCCGCTGCCTATAAGGAGAATGGGAGGGGGAATGCCACACTGCCTATATGGGGAATAGAAGGGGATATGCCACACTGCCTATATGGGGAATAGGAGGGGGGATGTCACACTGCCTATATGGGGAATGGGAGGGGAAATACCACACTGCCTATATGGGAAATGGGAAGGGGATATGCCACACTGCTTACATGGGGAATGCGAGGGGGGATGCCACACTGTCTATATAGGGAATGGGAGGTGAAATACCACAAAGCCTATGGGAATGGGATGGGGGAATGCCACACTGCCTATGGGAAGGGGGAATGACACACTGCCTATTGGGAAAGGGAGGGGGGTGCGACTCTGCCTGTAATTGGAGGATTCTGCACCTTTCATATTACTTGGCTCAGAATATTATTTTTCTTATTTTCCTCCTCCAAATCCTAGGTGTGTCTTATGGGCAGGTGAGAAAAATACGGTAATTTATAAGTAAATTAATTACCCCCTCTGATTCACCAAGCCACCTCTACTCAGCAATATTAAGGTCCCTATCCCCCACCAGCACAGAGCACCATAGCTGAACATGGAAAGCAGTACCAGGTAAATTGTCCTGTTTACCCTCCCTTTATTTACAGGCTATTGCATTCTACAGCATATGGGTATAAGTAGCCCTGTCTCTGGCCATATGCTCTATGGATCTTTAGTCCATATAATATGTTGGTGATTTAGCTTTAGCTTTTGCTCTGCAAATTCACGCCTTCCACTGCCATCATTCAGTCAAAGAGTACGAGCAGTTGTAAACCGAACTGATCAGGGCCAGTCTTCCCCATAATGTCAGCAAAGTGGGATTATTTAGGTGTACCTTAGTGGGACTGTTCCTCCAAAAGCGGAACATCCGGTCAGAGTAGGAGTGTGCAAAGTGAAATAAATTGCTTTAAACATTTGGAATTGCCACTGGCTTCCAAGTGTTTCTAAGGCATTCCTCCTCATTACAGAAAGCTAGAAGAGAAAGCGCCGTCCCTTTACGGAGGACAGCCCACATGACTGGCCTGCGTTCCTGTCCGGAGGCAGACCAGCCATGTGGAAGTGGTTACTGGGGGAAGTGACCTCAGGGGGGAGGGGGAGTATAAAGGGGACATCCGTCCCCTTCTCTTTCCTCTTTGACCCCGGTGTGGATGGATGAGCAGTCTGATTTACGCTCATCCAACCAGAGAAGTACAATGGAGGCCCTCTTAAGAGAGCTCCGCAGGGAAGCAGTGCGGCGAGGCGAGGACTGGGTAAGAAGCTTAATTCCTGCCCAGTTCGCCTTGCCGCCACCCCCTGCCTGACCCCAGAGGACATGCCGGGCTGCTGCCCGGCTTAGCCCCTCTCCTCCCCGCCATTCAGAATGGCGGGGGACAGACAGCGCTCCCCCCCATCCCCCACCCCCCTCAGCAGCGCGGCACCCACCTCTGGGTTCCTGCCGGAGGTCCGCCGCAGGCCGCCTTGGGGTCGGGTGGGGAGAGGCGGCAGCGGCTCGGCCGCCTCCCCTGCCTTGTTCCTCAACCTTTTGCTGTCCGCGGCCCGAGCGTCGGAGCTCGGGACCGAAAGAGGCCGGCCTCTTCAAGCCTCTCCCCCGCTGTGGAGGGAGAGGCAGCAGCGTCTGGGCTGCCAACTCCGCCCCCGCTGTCAATCCACCTCACAACGCGGCCCGAGCGGGGGAGCTTGGGCCGAAAGCGTCCGGCTCCGCCCCCGCCACCACCTCAGCTTGCAGCACTGCCCGAGCGCCGCGTCACAATGCCCCGAGCGGGCAGCTTTCCTCCCCCTCCCTGCATACAAGCCGGCGGAGGTGGGCTCCTCCCCCAAGCAGCTCTCCCTCCGGACGCCTCCATGGGGGTCAAAGCTCTGCTCTAAACAGGGCGGAGTGCGGACTTGGGGGCGGTGATAACACCCCCAGATCTGGCAGTGGGCCCCGCTGTCCCTCTCGATGCCTGCAGGGGCCCCCAAACAGGACACGTTACCCACCCCCCCACTACACATGGTGGCTGGGCCCTCCACGTCAACCCCCCCTTCTTTAGTTCAGGCCCCCCCTTGTGGGAGCGTCATCCTTGCTCCCCCACGGCCCCTTTTCTGGGCCAATTGCACCCCTGCTGCCGACCTTCTCCCCGGCACCACGGGATGCCCCCTACCCCCCTTTGGCTCCCCCGGCCTGGTGGGTCCTGGCGTCCCTGAGCGCTTGGCCTTTTGACCTGGCAGCCCCCCAGCCGGGCGAGCTTGGCGTCTTCCCCCGCCTACGCGCAATTAGGTCCAGGCACTGCGAACGTGCGCGCATGGGGCCGAGGACTCGGCTTCCCGGCCAGTACCAGCTGCTTGCCTCTCCATTTTTCCCCGCAGGCGGTGGTCGACCAGGATCCGGTTTGGGGGGGCACGGCAGTCGAGGCACCAGGATGGCGGATGGAAGACAGCTTCAGTCGGGCAAGTGGCCGGTTCGTGGCGGCGTGTGTCAGCAGGCCGTCATCATCTTCCGGCTGCATGGTGGCGACACCAGGAACCGTGGTGGCGTTGGGACGTCCGTTGGGAAGCAGGTCGCTGGGCCAGTTAGGCACAGCGACTCAGGGATTGGAACAGCGCATGGGAGGACCAAGCGGCGTGATCGCTCGTCAGGGTGAGCCACAATTGATCACCGATCTTATGTCGTTATCGCAAGCTGGGGGTGGGGCGTCTGGAGGTGATGGCTCGGGAGTGGCAGGTTTTATGGCCGGGGTAAGGGAGTTGTTAGCCAGGTGGGAGTTATCAGCGAGCGGGGGGTTCACGGGGGCGCCGCAAGGACTGGAGGCGGTGGGGGCGCCAAGGGTGCCGATGGCGGCGTGTGGTACCAAGGGGGAGCGCTGCAGCAAGGGGCGGCGCAGGCAGCTAGTAGAGGGGGAGAGAATTTGGAAGACTTGGGGATGGGTGGGCTAGGGGTGGGCGATAGATCCCTACCAATCTCGGATTCGGCCAAGGGGCACACCTATGTGTGTTTCGAGGGTCCGTTGGGGGGGAACTTAAAACAGGAGGTCAAGGAAAAAATATGGCGAAGGGAATACGTGGACATCTTCACGTTACTGCCCTTGGAACGTTTTGGGGTTGAGGGCTGGGAGAAGGGGAAGGAGTACCAGAAGGAGGAGGACGAGGATAGGAGCCACTTTCGGTTGATCCCGAGAACTTTCGGGCATTGGCTGCAGGCGTTTGCTATACTGCCAAGCGTGATTGGGGAACAAAAAACCCGGAACATTGCTCGGCGCTGTTCTGTTATTTGGACACCATTTGGGAGGCCCACCGGGTGTACGGGGGCTTGGCCTGGCTTAGGTACGACGAGCAGCTCCGGCAACGTTGTCGATAACGGAGGGGTTTGGGGTGGGATCAGAGGGACATTGGGCTGTGGTTGAGGGTGATGAATGCAAGGGTGGGAGTGTACCCAGCTGCCGGGGGTTCCTCCCCCTTTCAAGGGGCCGCCACTTCAATGGGGTCAGGAGGGGGGGATTTGACCAGACGTGGTTTGTGCTGGGCCTTCAATGGCTCCTTCTGCAGATGGGGGCCCACGTGCAAATTTTGGCACAAATGTTCGGGCTGCGGCGGGAGTCACTCAGTTGGGAGATGTTTTAAGAAGGGACGAGGGGGGGCCGCAGGGGGGCTGATGATCCTGGAAAAAGGGGTATCCCCGGTGAGAGGGACGGAGATGCGCCCCTGGTTAAATAAGTACCCGGATCAAGGGGTGGCTCGTTTACTGGCAGACGGTTTCGCTTTGGGTTTTAGGATTCCATGTACGGCGCCTCCCAAGGTACGTTCACTTAAAAATCTGAAATCGGCTCGGGAGCGGCCTGAGGTGATTAGGGAAAAGTTGGGGAAGGAAGTTTCCTTGGGGCGGATGGTGGGCCCATTCAGCGACCCCCCTCTGGAGGAGCTGGTGGTGTCCCCGTTTGGGGTTGTGCCCAAGAAGGAGCGAGGCAAATTTCGTCTCATACCTCCACCTGTCTTTCCCGAGGGGCGCGTCGGTGAATGACGGTATAGACAAAGAGCTGTCATCGGTGTCTTATACGTCGTTTGACTTCGCTCTGGATATAGTAAGGGAGGCGGGACCCGGGGCATTGATGGCAAAAACCAACATCGAATCTGCATTTCGGCTGCTGCCAGTGCACCCGGATAGCTTGTATCTTTTGGGGTGTTTTTTCTAAGGAGGGTATTACGTGGATCGGTGTCTCCCGATGGGGTGCTCAATTTCATGCGCGTATTCTGAGGCCTTTAGCTCGTTCCTGGAGTGGGTGGTAAATGAGAGAGCGGGCATGGGGTCCATCACCCACTACTTGGACGATTTTTTGTACGTAGGGCCGGCAGGCACTAGGGTATGCGATTTGTTGTTGGCAACCATGCTATCCGTGTTTGGGGCTTTTGGGGTGCCTGTGGCGCATGACAAGACGGAAGGTCCGGCAACTGTGATAAAATTCCTGGGGATCGAGATTGACACGGTGGAAAGGGTATGTAGGCTGCCGAGTGATAAAATTGATGATTTGGTTGGGAGGTTGGAAGGGGCCCTGGGGGTAAAAAAGGTTACCTTAGTGCAGCTTCAGTCGGTGCTCGGGAAGTTCAACTTCGCATGCCTGGTTTTGCCTATGGGACGGGTGTTTATCAGGCGTCTATCACTAGCAACGGCGGGGGTTCGGGAGCCGCATCATTTCATCAGGTTGACGGCAGCAATGAAGGAAGACATTAGGATGTGGATTCGTTTCCTGGAGTCCTTTGACGGGCTGGCGTACTGGTTGGACCCAGTGAGGGGGAATGAGGAGCTTGAGCTCTTCACAGACTCGGTCAGTTTTGGGGCCTACCTGGGGGGGAGATGGTGTGCGGGCCCCTGGCCAGGGCGATGGATGGATTCGGCTCTTATTAGGAATTTGGCCTTTTTGGAATTGTTCCCACTGGTGGTGGCGGTGACACTATGGGGAGAGGTGCTGAGGTCCCCTCGATTCAAAGAGCAAAAGTTAATTGATTTCGGATCGAGAATCGTAAGTTTGGGTGGGTGTTAGTTATTTTTTCCTGTTTTTTTGGCCATTTCCGACTCGCACGAGCCTACGTACGAATGCGTATATGCTCTTACGATCATCGCAAGTTCGTTCCTAAATTTTAGGATCAAAACGTAAAACTTAGGATCAAATCCTAAAACTTAGGATCAAAACGTAAAACTTAGGATAATCGAATGTGTTTAGGTGTGATTCAGAGAACAGTTTTCAAACCTCTAAATACGTTTTAAAAGAAAGCCACTGCCGACACCTTTTAGCAGTCGGATTGCTGTTCTTGAACAGGTTTTTTGGCTATGTGGAGGAGTCTGCGCGTCTTGAGCTCCAATGAACTGCATGTATCAGCATGGCCGAGGCCATAAATTGTATGGCAATGCATACCTGATTCATGTATGCCTTATAAAAGCATTTTAATGTGGACCTTATTTAGTCCTTTGCATGTAAACCTTTATTTTGCAATATATTTGCGTTAATTAAAGAAACTTATGTCCTTTGGTATTTATTTTTAAATTGATGTACTAGAATAATATTTTTAGATTGCATTTATTGGTGTAGTTGTTTACCTTTGCTTTGTTTAATTATTTAAGCACATCTTTGGTCAGATGCATCACACTTACTGAGGAGAGGAGAGCGGGATAAAGTGCAGGATGTGGGTTACTGCTGTATTTTGCACAGACACAGCAGAGCTGGGGGCACGGAAAGGTCAGAAATCAAAGAATGCAGAGCAACACAGTCACAAGGCCCTTTCTGTTTGCAGGCTGCCCGATAATACCTGAGCCGCCATCTTGGCTGTTTCTAGACTCATAACATGCAGAAGTTGCTGGGTGTTTTTTTATATTTGAGAGCAATCTGTATGTAGAGGGTGTGGGTAACCACACACAAAATTTTAAGTTGTACCATTTGAAGCCAAAATATTACAATTAAATCCACAAGTAAAAAATGCAAGTTAACTAAAAATTAAACAAAGTAAGATTTACTTATGCAAATGCATTCATTAATGGTTGGTTACTACAAAATGAATGAAATAAAGAAAAATAAGACCAAATATTTAGAATGCACTTTAATGAGGTAAGTTTGTAGTGCGCAGGCGCAAGATCAGAAGGATTTACGTCCAGACAAAAAAGGAAAAAGGGCAAAACCAATGTTGCAACCTGAGAAATGAAACGGAAAATTCAGGATGGAAACTGACATAGGTCTGATTCCCGAACTGCCATACGAACGGACGTAAATTTTAGGATAGAAACGTATTTGCTTATAGAATCACTCGCAAGTTCATACGAACGCACGAGCGGACGGGAAAAATAGGATGATCGGCACCAAAATCCAAGCTGTTACATGTTTCTTTGAATCGACCCTAATGTGTCGGTGGTTGCGGCGGTTAACACACAGACTTCGTCTTCGTTACCGGTCGTGGTGCTGCTCAGGCAGCTGGTGTTGGGTTGTTTGCGGTACAATGTGTGGTGCAGGGCGGCGCATGTGCCCCGAGTGGAAAACGGGATAGTTGGCGCTCTTTCTCATTCACAGTTGGAGCGCTTCAGAGAAATGGCACTTGAGGCAAGGGAGGTCGGCGAGTCGTGCCCCAGTTGGCTGCTGGAGATCCTGTAAGACGCCTGTTTAGCTTAATTCAAAAGTCGGTTGCACCATCTACTTGAAGGGTCTTATGTAAAGACGTGGCAGCAGTGGTGGGCCTTGGTGGAGGAGTTCGGGGTGCCTGCTACGGAGAAAGATAGGCAAGGGTTGCTAATTTGGTACGTGAGCGACCTGTTGGCAGGAGGTGAGACCCCGGCTTCGGTTGACAAAAAGTTGTCGGCTTTGGCGTTCTTGTGCAGACTGGAGGGTTGGGTGGATATGACGAAAAAGTTTTGGGTCCGACAGGCACTGAAGGGTTGGCGGAAAGAGCATAGGATGGCGGATAGCAGGCACCCAGTCTCGTGGGGTTTGTTGGGGGAATAATCAGTGTTTTGCCCCGGGTTTGCACGTCAGGTTTTGAGGTGAGGTTGTTTAGGGCGACATTCTCGCTGGCATTTTTGGAGCCCTGAGGGTGGGGGAGCTGGTGAGCCCTAACAAACGGGTACCTGGGGATTGGGTTTTGATGATACTGTGACGTCAGATGAAGGGGTAGTGATACGCGTAAGAAGGTCAAAGACGGATCAAAGGGGGCGGGGGATCAATATCTTTTTGGGTAGGTTGCGGCACTGTACTTCATGCCTGGCTGCCGCCGTCGAGGAGTTCCTGGAGGTCAAGCCGAGGGTGAGCGGTCCGCTGCTCATGCACGAGGATGGTTCCTTCCTATCGCGGTTCCAGTTTTTGGCAGTTTTTAGAAAGTGTCTTGGGGAGATAGGGCGTGCAAGCAGCGAGTATGGTACCCACTTGTTTCATATAGGGGCCGCGACAGAGGCGGCTAGGCTGGGGCTTCCGGACGACATGATGAAGAAGCTGAGGAGGTTGGCGGTACATTCGACCGGATAGGATTGATCGGTTGTACAGATGAATGTGTGGATCGGTCGATAACATCTTCCTGCCTCCCTCCCTCCCTCCCCTTCCCTTTCCTTATTTTTCATTTTAGAATCTGCGTGCTCGGTCGTGATCATCGGGCATTCATATATTCGGAGGAACGGAATGCAGCTGGGCTTACCGGAGGATCGTGCTCGTTTGATCTGGGCCGGTGTGAGAGGCCTGTGCTGGGAGGACATGCGGGGGCACACAATGCGTGTGGCGCTGAGGAAGGAGCCACCGGGGCTTTTGGTTATTCATGCAGGGGGGAATGATTTAGGGAAGGTGCCGATGAGGCACCTGATCAAGTCCATAACGTGGGACTTGTTTTTTCTGGGAGTATTTCCGGGGGTGGTGTTGGTATGGTCTCAAATTGTTCCCCGTTTTGCCTGGCGGCACGCTAGAGGCTTGTTTGCCATCGAGAAGGGTTAAGGTCAACAAGGCGATAGCAAGGTTTGTGAGGCTGAACGGGGGTTTGAGCGTGCGCCACATTGAGGTAGAGGGGGTGAGGGGGTTTTATCGATCCGATGGGGTCCACTTGAATGACATGGGGAACGACTTGTTTAACATGTCATTGAAGGTGGAGTTGTGGCGGGCCAACCAGCGCTAAGGTTTCAGCGCTGCTTGGTTTTGGCGGGTCTCCTCTCGGGTTTCGGGTCTGAGGTAGCATTTCCATGGGTAGGGTATGCGGCTGTTTCCGTAGAAACCGGCCTGGGCGATTTTGGTTAAAGAATTTCGGATGGTTGGGGTTCAAGTAGGGAAGGGGATGTTTTGGCCACTGGCGGTTAGCCCAATTATACTCCCTGGCCTAGGAGGGATGCGGCCGAGTTTATGTTGGTTTCCGCTTGGTGGGGGGTCAGGATGTTAATTTTGTTCCCTCCCCTTCCCTTCATTCTTTGGGATCCTATGCTTCTCAGACCCGGAACAATAGGGGGGACTCTTTTCTGCTTGTACATTTTTGTTATATATGTTGGGCTGTGGCCGATTAAATTTAATCTTTCCAATGACATGGTGGTCTGGACTTTTTTATGGTGGGAGGTGTATGACGCAGGGCATTTGGAACGCTAGCCCAGTCATGCTAAAAGTTGTGGTCAGCCCTACAATATCTGCCTTCCAATTTTCTTATACATCAGATTGATGGGACGGAATAGGTGCCCCCCAAAAAGGGGAGGCCAGGTGACAGCCCCTGAAGTCTATAAAAGCCCCTCGCTGGTGGAGCATCCTCAGTTTCTGGCTGGCAGCTAGGGTGATAGGAGGGTGCTGTCACTATTTTCCTAGCACTGCAAGATGGCTGTGTTCAACCCGGCAAACAGACATTACTAATCAGATTTGCCAGGCTGGCATGCAGACACTGGGCACCAGCAGTTACATGGGGAGTGAAGTGGTGCAAGAGTGAGCAGATGGGAGTTCAAAAATCCCTTCTCAGGAGCAGCATCTTCAATCCCTGCCAGGCAGCAATGGTGAGAGGAGGGAGCTGGCTTCCAACTACTTCCAGCTCCCTACTACCAGCACTTAAAGAGGAACATCTAAAACACTCCAGGCCCATCCGAGTTCCACTCCTTGGGGCATCCTGAGTTGGGATGCCCCGCCCACTGTGCAAAGCCCTGAGAAGCCTTGTTCCACTCACCTTGTCCCGGAGCTCTTGCTGCGTCTCTATACCGCGGCTACATCCAGGATCATCCGCTCCCTAATTGGGGATGTCCCCACTGAGAGGAACCACACCGAGAAAAGTGAAAATCGGGTGTGTTGTTCCTCTTTAATACAAGAAGATTCTGATGATTAGAGTTCATTTTTGGTCCCTTAAAGTGGACCAACACCCAGGATTTTGACTATCCTGGGTTTTGGTCCACTTCGGTGGGGCACCCTGATTGGGTGTGCCCCGCTGTGTGAAACCCCCCAGAATGCCCGGAAACACTCACCTCACCACGCTCCTACGCGGGCGCTCGTCCAATCAGAGTGCTCAGAGCCGCTGTGGTATGCACGTACAAGCAGCGTCCAACCACAGCGGCTCTGAGCGCTGGAGGCTGCGTCTCGCGCTTCCCTCTAACAGGGAGCGCGCCCGCGCCGGCCATTCCCAGGCGGCCGGCGCGGGTGCGCGCCCTGCTAGAGGGAAGCATGAGACGCGGCCGTGGCCCGCGCATGCGCTGTTGGAACGGGGTTAAGGTAAGGTTTCTGGGCTTCCTGGGGGGTTTCACCCCACGGGACATCCTGATTTCGGATGCCCCGCGGGGAGGGATCTGATCAGCCCGGGAATCTATCTATAAGATTCCCGGGCTGATCCCCCCTGGGTGTTGGTCCACTTTAACTGAAAGGGTGAACTAGTGAAGGGAAGTAGCTTTTTTTTGTTCTTGCAACCTGTTAACTAGTAAGGGCACTGAGGCACCAATTTACCAGTTCAAATGCACTAAGGGTGTGTAGGAGCACAGGACCTGCACTAAGGAGCATATGAACTGGTATCAGCATGGAAGACTGCTGCAGTTTCCAAGCTAAGCTGATATGCTTGGTTGGAAACCCAGAAAGTTAAAAATCTACATTTTTTTATTACAAAAAATTAAAAGCTATTATTTAAGCCCCATGTTGCTCCTGTCTGGCCTCTTTTGTTATTTGTACCACATTGAACAATATACAATATTTTCAACCTCACTTTTAACACTTTTTTTATTGCAAATGCACAAAATGTATAAAAAAAACTTGTATTGTCCTGTCAATTCGCTATGAAACCTTGTCATTGTATAAATGTGTCACTAAAGGGATAATTCTTGTACTTTAAAATACATAATTTAACTAAAGGCAACCTCTACTATAGTTGATGATGATGATGATGATGTTCATTTTCTTTCATTCTAGCAATTGTTATTTTAGTAAAAAGGTACCTCTAATATTAAAACAAGAAAAGCTAAACCTGCACCGCTGTGTGTAGACCAAAATAGGTGCTGGCACCGGGCTGCTTATGTACTCTACCAAAAAATATATATGTTTGTGGTTTACCAGATGCCACAACCAACACCGCCCAAAATAGAATGTGCCGCACACTATAAAGATTTTTGAATTAATATATGGTAATTTATTTAGTCAGATCCTACATACAAAGAAATACATACATCTAAAAACACAATTAAAAAGCCCCAAATGTTTGGGGTGGGATGGCTATCAGGTGGTTAATATCTATACAATATATCAATATGAAGTTCCCTTGCAAAAATTCCTCTGGAAAGTTAATAATGAAATAAAAAATATAATAAAAAGAATCTAAGACAACATGGTGCTAAACATATGTATATACAACAATTTATCAAGCAAAAAAACTGACCTGTGCAATTAAAGTGACAAGTGTAGTATCATTAAAGTGACAAGCGCTTATTACTATCCCAAAATGCCAAGAGATATTACAAAGAACCAATTACTGATCGTGGATTAAGCAAAAACCATGTAAGTGTACAGGATATGCTGGGAACTAATACTCTACTATGGTCTGCCGTATTAATACATCACCGTATGATAGACCCCATCCAACAAAGACGACGCGTTGCGTGGTGAACCTCCTCACCACTTCATCAGGTAAGTACTGTACCCCCAACGCTCACCTTTTATTCCCCCGGTCTCCAATCGCGTCCATGCCTGTCGAGGGCGCGGTCGCACGCACCAGCGCGCCCCGTCCGAGCCTCAGAGAGCTCGCAGGGGCCACGCCGCACGTACTTCCTGCTTCCCTCGGGTTGGAACGCAGGACCCAGATGTGACGCAGGGCCGGCGCGCGCGCAGACGCCCGGCGTGCGCGCGTTCTCCCCTGCAGTAGGAGGCGCGCACACGCCGTGACGTCATGCCCACCGCGCCCGCCCAGCGGCACACCCGGCAGCTCGTATGGACCTGTCAGTCTCACAGACTGTCAGTTTTCCAGCTGCAGGGGTCACAGGTGGAGTGAGGGATGGCATGGACGCGATTGGAGACCGGGGGAATAAAAGGTGAGCGTTGGGGGTACAGTACTTACCTGATGAAGTGGTGAGGAGGTTCACCACGCAACGCGTCGTCTTTGTTGGATGGGGTCTATCATACGGTGATGTATTAATACGGCAGACCATAGTAGAGTATTAGTTCCCAGCATATCCTGTACACTTACATGGTTTTTGCTTAATCCACGATCAGTAATTGGTTCTTTGTAATATCTCTTGGCATTTTGGGATAGTAATAAGCGCTTGTCACTTTAATGATACTACACTTGTCACTTTAATTGCACAGGTCACTTTTTTTGCTTGATAAATTGTTGTATATACATATGTTTAGCACCATGTTGTCTTAGATTCTTTTTATTATATTTTTTATTTCATTATTAACTTTCCAGAGGAATTTTTGCAAGGGAACTTCATATTGATATATTGTATAGATATTAACCACCTGATAGCCATCCCACCCCAAACATTTGGGGCTTTTTAATTGTGTTTTTAGATGTATGTATTTCTTTGTATGTAGGATCTGACTAAATAAATTACCATATATTCATTCAAAAATCTTTATAGTGTGCGGCACATTCTATTTTGGGCGGTGTTGGTTGTGGCATCTGGTAAACCACAAACATATATATTTTTTGGTAGAGTACCTCTAATATTATATACACATTTTATATACATATATATAATTTTTCATGATAAATCTAGAATGGTGAAAAGCAAAACTGTTAGTTTATTATTTATTTTTTAATAAAACACATTTGTTGGACTTCTGACATTTCATACAAATCAATTACTGGCTTTTTGCATTCAAGACACCATTTTATTAAAATGAACCTATAGAATTATATAGAGATGTTTAATGGGTTATATATTGGTAGATTATTTGGCGAAAGAGATGCTTATTATTATTGTTTATTTATATAGTGCCATCATCTTCCGTAGCGATGTACAAAGTAGTAATTACAGACAGGGTAGAGACATACAGTACATAGACTATTTCAGATGCAGTGTTACAGAGTTTACAATTAATATTCTGAATACAAGATACAATACGAAAGAGAGCCCCGCCCTTGCGAGCTTACAGTCTAAAGGATGAGGGTGAAGACGAGGGGGAAGGATCACAAACAGTCAGTGCTGAGCTTTGTGGCATGTGCCCTTTAGAGAATTGGTTAAGCCAGTTAAGCCAGATTGCTTACAGAAGAATTCCTCTTTAAAGGGGAATCTTCTTTAATTCTAAAAAAAAAAAAATATTGGCAAAATGGTTCCTCTTTAGCACAATGTTTCTTAGGTGTGTGTTATTCTTATGCAATTTGGAGACATTTGGCAGATTTACAAAAACATAAATCCTGGATTTTCCCAGGATTTTTTATTTAGCTTAGCTGCATCTGAACTGAGCCGGAGTGTCATCAGTGTCAAGTTAACCTTTGCTACAGATATATATTTATAAAAAGTCCAAATAAATGAACTTATGTGACAATATAAAACACATCATTCTGCTTAGCTTACAGAATCTCAACATCTGCTCTGTAAAAGGACATATTAAAATGCTGGCTTTTAAACATCATAGCGTCTACATACTTCAGGGAGGGACATTAGGTCATAGGTCACTTAGGTACCAAGAACAAGAATCTGGTCCTAAAAGGAAGGTAATCATTTTACCGTGAAAAATCCCAGACATAAATAACGCCGGCGGTAATGTAAGTAAGGGATAGAGTTACACATCTTCCAAACGATAGCCGTTGTTGTAGCTGCGCAGGTTCCGCTGAGACGTCTGACTGAGTCCTGTCTGGGTGACAATACCCATTTAACCCTGGTGGTAATATAATACTGGAGGAATGATTAAGACTCCAGGCTAGGTTTACTCTCAGCCCGCTGCTGCTGCTCCCACAGTCCTTAGTGGTAATCACTATTTAAAGTAACAATGTAGGTATTTGTTAGTTACATACCTGCCCTGATGATATCTCAATCCCATGTAGAACCGAGTCCTGCGGCTCTCCCAAAAAGGCTGAGGAGAGCAGGACAACAGACCACCACTGTGCCATCTTCTGCTGATAATGTGTCACCTCTCCATCCAATCAACAAGGAAGTCTGATTTCTCATGTGACCAGTAGCAGCAAATGGCATTATCAGCAGAAGGGAGGTCTGCAAAGTGAAGGTACTAGCATATGCAGATGCTTTAATAATAACCATAACAAAGCTTATTTACTAATTCCCTAAATATTAGATGCCCTTGAGGAGTATAAGACAATGACCAACTTCAAAAAATCAAGCAAAGTCATTCCAACTGACCAACTAAATATTTTTTTAAATGACTAAGACTAATAGAATGGCAGAACAACAAAATAAGGTACATGGGGGTGACATTAACAAAAACAAATAAGGATCTCTAAAAAGAGAACTAACTACCCCTGCCATTAGGTGTGTGGTTGCTCCAGGTTGCAACTCTGTGTCAGTGCAAACATGGCTAGTGGCACCAGGGGAGGAACCAGGGAGATGGAAACTGCTATGGTTGGTGGGGAGTAGTGGGATGGCAATGTTGCACAAGACAACAGGGAACAGTCCCTAAAGAGTCAGCCACTGGTGGTCAGTTGCACAGATTACTGCCCACCCCCTACCTGTCTCTGCAACCAAGCAAGCTTGGATGCCCTACTACCAGCTGCTCTGGCCAGTTTTCAGGTCGGGGACTGGGCTACCTATGAGACTCATGGCAACACGTCATGGAGAGCACAAGCAAGAGCAAGCACAAGGCTGTAGAAAGTCGCGAGCAAGCGGAGAGTGAACACTAGCTTCAAGTACTCGAGCTTCAACACCAGCAGCCTATCCCAGCCAGTCCCGAGCCCTCTGAGAGCCTGGCCCAAAAGCTACAAGCAGAAAACCTCTCCCTGATGGGCAAAGTTGAAGACATGAACACTTTTTTGTTGGTTTTCAAAAGGGTCTGCCAGCAGTACCATCTGCCTGAGGACCAATGGATCAGATTCTTAACCCTCTTCTCTTTGGGTACCTACCCAGCAAGGCCACGCTGAGCAATGAAGATATCAGGCATGCTCTGGTCAGTCAGTATAGCCTGAGTCCTACTGGCAGGTCCTATCAACAGCTGGGCAGATCACATGCAGGCCATACAGCGAGCGGTTGACCAGTGGGCTAATGGCTTGGGGCTAACCACTATTCAGCAACTGAAGGAGCTCATTGCAACAGAACGTTCTTTGTGGATGGAACTGCTCGGAGGACCTCCAGCAGTTTCTCTGTGTGGCTTCTTTGCGGAAGCCAAATGGAGACTCTACAACAATGATCCTGAATGACGAGCACTCTAACAACAATGCCCCAGAGGCCCAGAAACCTGCCAGCTGGAGAAGATGTAAGACACCTGTGGTGCCCATTGCCCCTGCCCATAAGCCCTTTTTTACCCAAGGCACCTGTCCATAGTTCACTCTTCGTGCACCCTGGGTCACATTTGTAAATTGCCAGGGCACTTCAAGGCTATGTGTTCCCAGAGCCAGCAGGCCCATCCCAGAAAGTGTCCACTGTTGTGTGTGCATGGGGGGGGGGGGGGGGTTCCTTGACAACTTCAGCCTGTCACCATAGGCTAGGCCCTGGCCAGGGATTTTGGGAATGTTTGTGGCCTAATTCGGTAGCCCCACAGGATTTTGTGCCTGGGAAAACCCTTGCTGTCTCCGGGATTGGAGGAGTTATAACGTCACAGCTCATCAGGGTACCAGACAGGGTGTGTGGGGGGGGGGGGTAGGGATATGTTCGAATAATACTGCCAGTGTATTGCTAGGGACAGACTTCTTGTGGCTAGAGTCTCAGCATATGGGAACAATTTGTCCCCTGGGACTGAGACTGAGGGGACAAACCAGGGTAAAAGAGCTGCTGTGGGGAAACTTGCAACTGAGGTAATTGCTATCCCAGGAGAAGTGAGATCCCCAGGTATGTCCACATTACAGGGTTTCCCCACATCTGGGATGTCAAAGGGACAGGTTGGTCCATCTGGACTGGTGACTTGCTTGGAAGTGGCGGGGCAGAGGATGCTACCTGTGGTTGCAGTCTGTCAGAGGGTGGGGAAGGAGGGGACAGTGCCCAAAAGCTCCACTGGTAACTATGCCCATCATTGAGGAGCCTTTGAGGAGGGTGGCTGTGTGGTAGTATAAAAAAGCCCACACCCCCACATATTTGTGTTAAAAAAAGGTTAAATCTGAGGATTACCCATTCATGTGAGATATAATGTGTTGTTATTCCCACTTTGGTCACTAGACAATAAATGAAAAGAGAATTTAATTCAGACTCTCAGAATTATACCTCCCTTTAGGATCCATAAGATACATTTGCTGTAAAATGGGAAACTGCTGAGATTGGTTGGGAGCTTTGTGGTGGGAAAACCTCAGGCAACAATGTATTGAGCAGAGGTATTGTAAAGTGAAGCCAGAGGGACAGACAGGGAGATCGTCCATAACCATGCTAAGGGGACGACTGGTGTAGCCTCCCTGTGTAACACGGCTGGTAGGGCTACTACAGAGATGAGGCCAGGGTGCATTTGGAAGTGAGCTTTAGTACAAGCAGTGCCGCGCAGAGTTGCAGAGAGACAGATAGAGAGCTGAGAGTTTAGGTCAATGCAGGAAGAAGTGGATGTGACAGAGGAGGCACCCTTAGGAGTAGATAGGATCTGAAAGGACCACCAGGTCGTGATGGGGGAGCCGCTAAGACTATGGCTGCCCTTGTCTGAGAACTCTTCCCTGCAGGGCTGGATTAAGAGTGGTGGAGGCCCCTGGGCGCAAAATTTGGTGGAGGCCCCAGATACGGTATTTTTTTCATTTTTAATAGTCCAGCCAAGTAACTGATTGGTGGTTGTCTGGCATCCGCCTGCTTACTGGAACGTCAGATGGAGTCCCTTGTGCCATCCTTGTGCAGGTGCGTGCTGCTCGGGAACTCCTGCTTTGCCATCCTGGGCAGGGGGTATTGTAGTTGCCCAGTTGGTCCAGCAGGAAACAGTTCCCAGCATTGAGCTGCCAGCGGCTGTGCTTGGTGGCTTATGTGCAGTGACAGCTCTGCACGCACCCATCACTATAGTGTTGCTGACCGTGGTTTTGCTGCTTTAGACTCTCCGTCCTGCCCTGTGGTGGCTTTGGCTGCAGGTTTGCAAAAACAAGAAAAGGCTTGCCCAGGAGTGTGGGGCCCCACTGCCGCTGATAGCTTTGTTGCTGATTCTGCGGCCCATCAGACCAAAGACTGAAAAGTCTCCTGGACCAGACCATAACCCAAAGGTTGGTGAAGGCCCCCTTTGCAGGTCATGTGGTGGAGGCCCCGGGGCTCACGCCCCTTGCGCCCCTCTTATAATCTGGCCCTGCTGCCCTGTAGCAACTATTGTGTGAAGGAGAAGCCCTCATGCTGGGGAACGGTAGGGCCTGGGGTTCCCCGTGTGTTTTATTTGCTGGCAGTCCAACGGCCCCCTCTGCTGACGACGGGCAATCCTGCTTCCAAGTCTGTGATGCTCCATAGACGGTCTCCCCTACAAGGGGCTGCACAGAGGAGTGGTGGCCACCCGAATCCCCCTCTGGACAAAGGCCTATATGTATTTGGGAAATACCAGCCTTTTGACCCTATGCCGAAATCTGAGATTCATCCCTCACTATAGCAGCCTGGCTAAACCCTTGAGAGACTTCACCCAGAAGAAACAGCTCTCTGCAGTCGATTGCACCAGCGTCTGCAAGACAGTCTTCTGGGTGCTGAAAACCATCCTTTGCACCTCTGGTTGTGACAGCTACTATACAAAGAAATATTCAATCTTGGATGATCAGATATTACATCCAGTTTTCTGGCAATGTTTAACTTAATTGGGGTTTCCTTCATTATTCACTATTTAGCCCTAAAGGCCTCTTAATTGTGCAGCATTATTTTACATTAAGTCCATAAGAAAATATAACTTTACTTTCCAAGTTAATATAGGGTCATTCCTGTAGGCCACCACCAACTCAGGAGACACTTAGTGAAGCAACTTCAGCTACAAAATTAATTTGCAATTAGGAACTACAGAGAACAGCTAATCAAAGACAGATGGCTGAATGAACATCTGGAGCCCCTAAATCCACAGAAAGAAAAAATGCAAAAATTAAATAAATAAAAGGACACCGCCGGCATACTCTTCTATGAGGCAGGGCTTGCAAGCTGAAAAACACTAAAGTGACGTGATTCCCCGAAAGCACAAGGTTATAATTGTAGCGTCCCCTTTTCCAAATCCCAAACAATGTCTCATTTAATAGATATGGAGAAGATTTTCAGCCTGGCTGTCAGCTTTCTAATTACATGTTGCAAGGAACACGCAGGAATCTTTCAACTCTTGCTGATAAAATGGAAGGATCCAACTACCAGAGGCCTCCCTTGTTGTCAGGGAGTGAAAAGTGCACCGGTTCACTTTACTGTTGTAATGAGCTACAAATTGTGAAGCGGGTCTCCTAAATTAGCAGAGGGCTTTACATTGGTTTTTACAGGAAACTATATCCAAAATCCTAAGTACCCCTCCAATTTCATTGAGATACCTCTGCTCAAAACAAAATAAAGTACAATAAATATTCAAGACAATTCTGCTTTACTTGTTGGGTGTTTAAGTGTACCTATCACTGGGATTTTCACTATCCTGGAGTGTGCCTCGGCTCCAGGGATGCCAGGGATGCGGCCATGGCCTGAAACTGCTGGAAAGTTAGGGGATTTGGGACCTGGACAGGGGGTTCACATAGTGGGGGCACTTACTCAGCCGGCCCTGGAGTCTAAAAGATTGGCAGTCACAGTGATAGGTCCACTTTAATGTGGACCAAAAGTCTATTTACAATGATCTCTCATAGCATGTGTCAGTAAAGAAAGTACTCACCTTCTCCTGGTTTCCGCAATAGTGAAATCTGGCACTCAGCAAAGAGTGCGGCACTGACACAGTATCCTCATTCTAATCATTCACATGCATAAAACACACACAAATTTACTGGTGATCAGGGGGGACACACACAGCAGGGAATCCCAAATCACAATGCTCCCACCAGGAGGGACAAAAATAAAGAGAAAAATTGGGATGCCCTGCTACATGAAAAATGCCAGTGGCCCGCTCTTCTTACCTCTCCAGTGAGCCCACAGTGCAGGTGTGGCTGTCCTCCAATCAGCTTCTCTGAGCGTAGATATTTATATGTGGAGAAGCTGAATGGTATCCTAGTCACCAACCACGCATGCGCCATGGGTTCATTGGCATTGTAAGAATATCGGGCTTCTTGTGGGTTTTCACTCAGGGGAATCCCAAATCGGGAAGCCACAGGGGATGGAAGGCAAATCAGACACGCTAGGTCCAGTTCTGGTCCACTTTGAATCGTGAATATTTCACCCTCCCCTCCCCCTCTCAAAAAATGAATGGGGAGCTTACCAATCCACAGAGGAAGACACAAACCGACTGCAGTGCTGGTCCATTGGTGTCCTGTGGTGTAACATCGCCGGCCTGCCAGAGGGTGTAACATCACCGGCCTGCCAGAGGGGGCATACAGAGCCACTGGGGCCAGGTTAATAGAGGGCAGATGCCTCAGGTGCGGCTGTGTGTTCTGCGTGCCAGCCGGCCGCCTGGTCTGTGGAGGGTAGGCACTGGCCATCTGCTGGCTATCGGTGCTCTGTGCTACAGCCTAAGCTGGTCAGGCTGCAACACAGAAAAGAGTATAAACCAGACCAACACCCATTTTTCTTTAACTGGTGTTGGTCCCGCTGTGATCCCAACAAGCTTGGAGGCATCCAGAATGCTGGATCTCCCCCTGCAGATAACCTCCCAGGCTGTCCATAATACTCACCCTCATTGCTAGCCAGTGCTTGGAAAGGAGTCCCGCGATTGGCTACCGGGTGGTCAATGGGCAGGTCGTGCCGATGGCCGGAGCAGAGGACGCGACTATGGCCCACATGACCGTGTGGTCACGTGGGCCATATGGGAGGTCTGAGAGGTTATCTGCGAGGGGGGCTCTAGCATTCTTGGATTGTTGTGATGAACTTACAGCGGGCCCAACACCAGTTAAAAGAAAAACAGGTGATGGTCCGGTTAAGTTCCGCATCTGCGTGCGTCCCGCACAGACAGATGCTGAGAGGTGCAAGTGGCCAGAGCGTAAGCTCGTCTCTGTGTTGCAGCACCCGCTGCTGCACAGGTTGCCCAATGCCACTGGATGGCCAGCGCCTGCCCTTCATTCACCCGACTCATACGCAGAACACAAAGCCAGACTCGGGGTGGCCCAGCATGACACACAGGTGGAGCGGCCTACCGGGATTCTGCCTGGTATGCCCTATGCCCAGTCCGCATCTGCCTCCCTCCCCCACCACCACAAAGTACAATTTGGGCATATAATACAAAAATGAACTCACCTTGTCACTGCAATGCTCCTGTTTCTCCTGATCAGGAGCAAAGCAATGTAAGCTCTGCTATGGAGAACATGAGTGACCTAATCACTGCAGCGGCAGTACCTGGTATTGGCTGACTAAAAGGCACTTATGATTCCTGACCTGCAGCTGCCGTGGACAATTCCAATTGTGGAATGAAACAAAAACTGGTATCTGCTGAGTACTTTGTACAGTACTAGACTTAGCTGGGGATCCAACTTTAGATCTGTATTAATAATCTGTTCTATAAACCAAGATTATCCTTGGCTCATATAAGACCGAACATACAGAAAAAAAGCCTAAACACACCCTATTTAAAGTATATGCATAGTAAAAAGTAATTGGAGGTCCCCATTACCCACCTCTCAGGCATGCCAATTAAACATTAAAAGGCAAACCTACTCACCCTGCTCCCATGCCACTCTCACGGCCAATGCTGGGACATGTGCATACCTGCCCAGCAAACCTGATTAGTCGCTGGCAGTCACATAAAACCCCAGAGCAGCCACTGACAGTGATGAACGGGCACCAGTAAGTGATCCTTAGATTTAGGGCTTGCTAAATAAAGGAGTTGCCAACTGTGATTTTCTTCTGAAGTTTAGAAATGCAATTTTCCCTACACTAGACTGTGAATATAGGCAGGAGCTACTTTAGATGAGCTGGTTGTGTTCCTCATTCCCCTGTCCTGGTCGTGTAGAAAATTAGGAATATTTTTTCTTGTGACAGGAACAACTCTTGATCTGTGTTATATCCAGCAATTTTGTCTCCTGTAGCTTGGCTTGGATCCTCAGAGAATTTCTATCCAGCTGCAAATCTTATTCTGCCGCTGCCAAATAATGTCACAGCCGTGAACAGTGGCATGTTCTTGTGATTATGCAAAGCGATGATTCTCAGTTGTGCCCTGACATCTCACTCCATCCCAGCTGCTGTTGGACAACCAGCTTCTACACCGCTGGGCCCGCTGGCTACTGCAGACAGCTGCATCCATCCGTCAGATGGGACCATCTCTGGGCTGTTAAGACCACAAGTTCTGCATTTAAATGAGTGTTAAACTCACATCTGCCATGCAGCACAGGAAACACGAGCGGCACAGTTGTCGGGCAGTTCCACTTGATTTGACAGCATATGATACAACACACTACTCTATACTTACAATTCAAGGTGGTAAAGGTGGTATTGCTGACAGATCCAAACAAAATATAAACCACTTCTACTTATAAAAAAAAAAATAATTATATATATATATATATATATATATATATATATATATATATACAGTATATATATATATATTTATTTTTTTTTATTTATTTTTTTTTTTTAAAGAGCCTCAAAAGCCGTGCCAGCCAGCCTTGGAGACTAAAAGTCTCCAGGGCCACCAGCTAGCCTACTTCTGGGGCATCCAAAATCAGGATGCTCCACCGTGTGAAAGCCCCGGGGTCACCGGTAAGCCCGCATTTACCAGCATCTTCCCCCATTTCCCCTTAGCTCCCACTCCCAGCCATTCAGATAGACTGACTAGGGGAGAGAGCACTTTACAGTGTACAAGTAAACCGGGGATGCAGCTGTGGTAGTATTAAAAAACCACAGTCACACATTTGGGTGCTCAAAATACAATTTTTGTGGGCATTGTCCAGTAAGATATAAAATGTGTTGCTATTCTGGCTTTGGTCACTAGATGGAAGTATAAGCCCACAAAGAGAAAAGAGAATTTCATTCAGTCTCCTCTTTATTGTGAGTCAGGTGGAATAAGATACATTTGGGGGAACAACAGGAATCTGCTGAGATTGGTTGGGAGCTTTTTGGAGGGGAAATGGCAGTCAACATTGTAATGAGCAGGGGAAGCCAGAGTGACAGAGGAGGAGATCATCTGTAGCCCATGTAAGACTGCTGGGGTGGCAATAAGAGAATTGGTGGGAACAGCAAGCACAATGTAGGAGTATATACTGCTTCGGCGTGCAAAAGTTTCGGGACGCCTGGATAGGATTCTGCAGTTTTGTTCCGTTTTAAGGGTTACAGGATAAGAGAATTTGCTTAAAGCAAAGTATTAGTATGCCACATACAAGATTTACCCATGATTCTAAATAAATGGGCAGAGACATTTAAATTATCTTTACGCTATCCTAATACTTGTCGACAGGAATTTCAGTCTTGTGGTCCTAATCAGCACAGGACTGGGAACAAAGGTGAGTTTTCGGGCGACCTGGGGGGGAGAGTATGCCTGCCCTGAAGTCTTATAGACTCCAGTATGGGTTTTGGACCTCTTTAATATTGTGAACCCTCCAGGGACCGAAACCCGCCCTATTCAAGGGTACAGGGTAAAAAGAGCTTATTTAAAATAGAAAGGCTCATACGGACTCATACTGTACAGACCAAGAGCAAAACTCATTATTTTAGTATTTAAGCCAGTGATTGATTTTAATATTTGCGACGCCATTGTCTTCTGCTTGTGCAGACATCTTTCAGGCTAATGGCCCTCATCAGCATGAAGGTGTCTTGAATGGTTCCACCAACAGAATTAGAGTAAGGGGTATCCCCTGTTATAGTAGCTTAGTGAGACATAGCTATACTCACGCATTGCACACTTTAAATTCTTAAGCTAGGATTAAAATGAGATGACTTTCATGGCTCCGCCTACTCACAATAATGTGTATAGCCTATCATTCTTGCTCTGTACTTAGCACGTGTATTTATGTTTTAAAGTCTTTTGCCTAAAATGCATCACTTTGAAAGGCCGCTTAGGCAGCTAGGCAAGATCTATTGAGGAGAGCATATTATGATATCACAATGGGCCCTAGTTCTCTCAGAAAACACTTTTTTATTTGTAACAATATCTTGCTTTTAATAAGCCACCCAGTGGTCATACAAATAAACCTGCCAATAAATGTCAAATTTGTTGGCCATTTTACAGTCGTACATTTGAACCGTGGCTATCTGGGGAATTGCAGCCACTGATTTCGGCTTCCTGTTCTGTCTGCGGGCCGGGTCTTTTCTTCTCACTTAATCTTTTCTTTTTATAAATAATTTATGAGACATGTAGGGTATTGACCCCACTGCCTTAAATCTATAGCTACTGTTACATAAAGCAAGGGCCAATTAACAGGATCCAGCTGCCTGGTCATTTGTCAAACATTCCTCTGCATCTGATACCAGGCGGCCAGCATTTATCAAGCTGGAAGGGGAGAGGTGAAAAGTCATGGGAGCTGTCCTGCAAGCTGTGATATTCAATAGGGGTGGTGAAATCCACCACCTCCAGTCTCCTCTGTTACCTGGGATTTACTGTAATGGCTAATGACCTCTCAGATTGCAAGGTAAGGCAAGTAGCCAACTCCTCACCATTGTCTAAGGCTTTCTAGTTCCTCTTGCCAGGATGAATCGCTAAGGTTATATGAACTACAATGAGAATATAAATGCTTGTAATTTATAATTAAGAGGTTGGTAAATAGAGAAGAGCACAAAGAGAACCTCAAGCTTATGGGGGATTGTTTAGCTACCCTTCTGGCCACATTGATACCTCAACCATAAACTGTAATTATCTGCCAAACCATTTGCTCCTACAGAAGAGCACATAACAAAACTATACCTCCCAAGTGTCCCTGATTTGGAGGGGCTGTCCCTCTTTTGGGTCCATGTCCTCCTATTCCCCATTGTTCTCCTTTGCCTTCTTTGAGGTTTAGCATTCAGATCTGCATCAATAAATTATGTATTTGCCTATTTAAAGTGTTTCTATTGTTTTAACTGTTACAACATATATTCCATCCATCCCTCAATGAGGGGGTGTGGCCAAATTTAACAAATGTCCCTCTTTCCCCTCTTTCCCACCCGGAAAAGTTGGGAGGGAAAGACAAAAAGGGGATTATCTGTCTGGGATATTCCTGAATCCATATGCAGGGCTGCCATCAAGGCAGGATAGTCAGGACTTTAGTATAGAGCCCGGCAACTGGCTCTGATGGCAGACCTATAATTCCTGACCTGCTCAAAGTATCGTGGTGCTCCCTACACCATGCGTAAAGAATAAAAAGCCCAAAGCTGGTGGAATTAGTAAATGCTAGAAGGAACAGGTTTGGGTATTTGAACAAAGCTTTAAATACTGTATAAACTAAATCCCAAAACACCTTATTTGTGACCACAAGCTCAATTAATCATTGTAGATATTCAACGTATTAATTTTATTGATACATAAATCTTTCTGACATAATCAAAATCAATGAAAACCACATGCTATGTACATAAGAAGCGACATCTATCCTATATAAATATCAAATACACAACTGCTGGTAATTAGTATTGTACCACTAAACCATATAAGCACATGAGTCCTCTAAGTAGAATATCAGGTGGCAAAAAAATGCTACACTTGTAACAGGACAATCTCCTGACTAGGGGTACATCTGGGAGGGGGATACCCTGGGTGGGGGTGGTATAGATTAAGATATAGGTTTAGTGGTTGGAGTAACTGTAATTATGTTAGGAGACCACTAGATGCCCCCATAGGATAAGGAATATAATAAGAGCCTTTAGGCCTCCTTGCACACAGGGGTTGACTTAAAGTGGACCAACACCCTGCCGTTTTTTGTTTTTTTATTGCCTTTTAAAAATATGCCAATAATGCTGCCGGACCCGTTATCAATAGTAATGGAAAAATAACTTACCTTTAATTCTCCAGCGCTGCATCGCTTCCTTTTGAATCTCTCGCCGCCATCTTGGATTTGCTTGTAAAAGGAAGAGATCGTTTGACCTCTTCCTAAAGCAAATCTTGCGGATGCGCAGTAGGTAGGTGAAGCGACGCTTGCATCGGTAGCGAGCGGCGCTTTACCTGACCTAAATCAGCGCTACTGCGCATGCGCTCCCCCGATGACGTAGAGAAGAGCAGAAGAGAAACTGAAATCGCGCGAGTGAGGAGGAAAGCTTATCCATGGACAAGGAAGAGGGACAGCATGCAAATGAACGGACAAGCAAGACGGACAGCGTGCTAATGAACGGACAAGAGCTGGAGGGCGGGACTTCCGGCCGAGATTTTTGAAGAATACAGGCGCTGCGAGGGACAGAAGGCTGCAAAAGTCATCAAAAGGTAAGTGTCTTTTTATTTTTAACTGATCAGGGACATGTTGTTTTGGAGGGTGTTGGTCCACTTTAAGTACAGCCCACTCCCCTGATTGGCTACTTTCAGTAGGGGATAAGAGGAACAAAGGGGGTGTGGCTAGGGATTTCTAGAGAGTTACAGTCAGATTGAGCTGAGAGACGTGAACCCTGATGTCCGGACGTGGAAAGTGGGCCCTGGTAAGAGCAGCCTTATGTAAAGGAGTGACCAGGAGAAGCTGGGGACCCGGAAAGGGGTACCAAACTGGCTAGCAGCTGGTGCAGGTGGAGATCCTGCCACCCACTCATGAATACTTGTCAGGCATCTAAGGGAGACTTAAAGTGTAACATGAGTTTGTGATGCAGGGATGAATGTCTGTCTAAATAAAGGGGATGGCTGTAAGAGTTTGTTTGAAATCACAATGGCCTCTGCCAGGGACTCTATTTCCTATAAGGCAACCCCATCCCTGTGCCTGCAGGGGGCGCTGGCAGTACTGCTATAGTAAAATGTTTTAATGCCCCTAGCAAGGGCATCCTCCCCCAGCCTCAGCACAACACAGACAGTGTGTGTATAGAGGGGGGAGTGCGCCCAATGGGTGAAATGTGACCAGGCCTTGGTCCAGACATTCAAGTCGGCATACTGCAAAAAAAAAAATATTAATGAGGAGAATGATTTAATTTATTGAGGGGCAGCCATGGTCTAAAAGGGTCAGCTAAGGCCTAATGGATAGGGAAACCATCTTTTTCTTACCCAAAGTTTGCAGGTTTGATTCCCTGCTGCGGCATGACTGAAGGCACTGCAAGGCATCTAACCCCCAAACACTGCCCGGGTGCTGTGGGTAGGGCAAGCCACAGCTCTGGGTGGACTCATTGTTGTGGTTAACTTGTGTGTGTTCTCACCACACAGATGAGATAAATGTGGAGCACAAATGACTATGTATGTGCAAGCATACAATGGTAATATATAAACACACACTAATACACACTAACACACATACATATTCATATTTAGGGGCTAAGGGGGGATCCGCACATTTCCTTTTATTCTTATGGATTGTAAACTCACCTAACAAAAGTTGACACAAGCTCTAAAAGTGCCTAGGGCAAAAAGATACCTGGGGGGGAGTGATCTAATAACTATGTATATTGTTTATGTATATATTCAGGTTCAATACAAAGATCTGTCCCACAATCTATTTATACCCCGGAGTGTAACCATAACCCGGGGGCATCCACTAAGGTTAGAGGAAAGGTGCTTTCTCCACCGACATAGGAGGGGATTCTTCTCTGTAAGAGCAGTGAGACTATGGAACTCGCTGCCAGAGGAGGTAGTAATGAGGGATACAGTAAAAACGTTCAAAAGTGGCCTTGATGCCTTCCTGGCATGTAATAACATTTCCAGCTATGGCTACTAGACCACTGGAAGGAGATAAACAGGCTGAACTGGATGGACTAAAGTCTTTATTCAGCCTTACATACTAGGAGGCCGATTCATTAATAGCGCCAGGTAGCGACAGATGAGCGACAGTAGCGGCATTTTCAGAGCGCCCGCTAGTAGTCGCTGTGCTTGACCGTTGTTCGGTAGTTGATAGCGACTCAGTCGGTTTGCCGTAATGTTGAATATTGGGTGAGGAGTCGCTATTTGACAGGCTCCGCGCTGTATGGGAGCGCGTGATAGCGACTGGCCGTAGCGACCGGCTCCCACCATATTCATTAACAAATCACGCTCAAAAAATTCTCGCTCTGTAAAATGCATGTTTAAACCCCAGAGCGCTGGAGGCGATGGGTTAAAAGTCGTTTTTTAACCCCCAAACAACCATATTTTTGGAAACCAAAAAAAGACCTGTAATATCAATTCTGTACACTTTTTTTTTCTAAAATGGCAGAAGTGGTCACAGAATTTTTCACATTTAAAAAAAAACAAAAAAACATAACAATTAATTATGAATATTTAAAGATTGTTCCATTGAAATGCATTGGAGAGCGCCAGGTAGCGAGAGGTCATACCTGTCGCTGTTCAAGGTCGGACGCTGGCGCTGTGGGCTGAGGCTGAAATAATGATGAATGAGTGGCTATATGGCGCTATCTCAGTCGCTAAGCAGGATTGGCTTGATAAATGTGTGATTGTGGTGGGGAGCCGGCGTTCTCGTGGCGGGGCCCGCCATTTCCGGCCGCTCACCAGTCGCAACCTGTCGCTATCCCTTGTTAAATAAGGGCCTACGGAACTCTCTGCCAGAGGAGGTAGTAATGATGGATACAGTAAAAACGTCAAAAGTGGCCTTGATGACTTCCTGGCATGTAATAACATTTCCGGCTATGGCTACTAGACCACTGGAAGGAGATACACAGGCTGAACTGGATGGACTTAAGTCTTTATTCAGCCTTACATACTGTTACTATGTTACCTTGGGGCTGATTCAGAGCCAGGTGGAAATTTACACCCGGTAGACCAGGGGTGTCAGACTCATTTTCACTGGGGGGGCCACATCAGCATTCTGGTCGCAGAAAACAAAATGCAAACTCAACCATTCAAATCTATGGTATAGACACAGAATTGTTTTGTTCAGGGCAGATGTAGAATTCTTTTGCCCGGAACAGATGCAGACGCTGAATTATTTTGCCAAGGCTAACCCTACAATCAATCTTTGCCCCTGTAGCAGAGGTAGCACCCTCTGCTATGGCAGTAAGTTGGGTGGTTTAGTTGGGCCCCTTGTGAGGTGAGAGATGGTTGCACACAGAAAAGTTTCAGACACTAATTTTTCCCACAGAACATTAAAAGGCACACAACAGGCACCACACCTAGGGGCAGGATTAGAGGCAGTACTGTGTTTCACAGTGAAACATCGCATACCAACACAGCGCCACACAGAGGTGTGAATATGTGTTTGCTGGGGTCAGAAGCATTGAAGTGACTGGGCTGACTAGAAGGGGCCCCATGCAGCTGGTACGTGTTAGAGGGCCACATAAAATGGCTCGAAAGGGCCGCATCCGGCTCCCGGGCCTTGAGTTTGATACATGTGCGGTAGACAATGAAAGTGAATGGCAGTTTTCTCTCCTAAATAAGGAGTGAGAATTCTCACATGGCTCTGAATCAACCCCCATAAAATAAACTCATCCATATGCCTGCCTCATGTGAAGAAATAAGGTGATAATTGTAGACGGGGAGGCTGATTCATCGTTAGCGGCAGGTAGCGACAGATGAGCGTCTGTAGCAGGCATTTTCAGAGCGCCCGCTAGTAGTCGCAGTGCTCAGCCGTGGGTCGCTACTTTATAGAGACTCAGGCCCTTATTTAACAAGGGATAGCGCCAGGTAGCGACTGGTGAGCGAACGGTAATGACGGGCACCGCCATGAGAATGCCAGCTCCCCACCACAATCACACATTTATCAAGCCGATCCTGCTTAGCGACTGAGAGAGCGCCAGATAGCGAATCATTCATCATTATTCCAGCCTCACCCCACAGCGCCAGCGTTCAACCTTGAACAGCGACAGGTATGACCTCTCGCTACCTGGCGCTCTCCAATGCATTTCAATGGAACAATCTTTAAATATTCATAATTAATTGTTATTAATTTTTTTTTTTTTTTTTTTTTAAATGTCAAAAATTCTGTGACCACTTCTGCAATGTTAGATATTTTTTTTATGGTAAAAAAATAAAAAATAAAAAATTTGTGCAGAATTGATATTACAGGTCTGATATTAATGTATTCATATTACAAACTGTTTTTAAAAACTTGTTATTTTTGGTTTCCAAAAATATGGTTGTTTGGGGGTTAAAAAACTACTTTTAACCCATCGCCGCCAGCGCTCTGGGGTTTAAACATGCATTTCACAGCGCAGGAATTTTTTGAGCGTGATTTGTTAATGAATATGGTGGGAGCCGTTCGCTATGGCCATTCGCTATCATGCGCTCCCATACAGCGCGGAACCTGTCAAATAGCGAATCATCACCTTGTATTCAACATTACTGCACACCGACTGAGTCGCTATCAACAACCGAACAACGGGCAAGCACAGCGACTACTAGCGGGCGCTGTGAAAATACCACTACAGTCACTCAACTGTCGCTACCTGGCGCTATTAATAAATCAGCCTCCCCGTCGCTGTTCAGTAATGTTGAATACATTGTGAGTCGCTATTTGACCAGTACAGCGCTGTATGGGAGCACATGTTAGCGACTGCTCATAGCGACCGACTCACACCATATTCAGAAAAAAAACAGCCTCACAAATCTCTGGCGCTGAAAAATAGTTGTTTGAAGCCCAGATCGCAGGAGGCGGTGTGTTTAAAGTCTGTTTTCAAGCATCTATCAACTAGTAACAAAGCGAAAACATATGGAATTACATTGTAACAACATTGTAACATGAACACTTTAATGCCAGACCTGTAATTTCTGAGGAAATATATAAAAAATGAAAAAAGTGTGAAAACACTGCTTATTCAATGCCAGGAGAGGTCACAGAATAATTTGTGATTTTTTTGAAAAAAAAACAGAAGAAAAGGATCGTCCATTGAAATGTATGGGAGAGCGACAGGTAGCGAGAGGTCATACCTGGCACTGTGCAAGGCTGAACGCTGGCGCTGTTCGCTGAGGCTGTGAAAATGATAAATCAGACGCTACATGGCGCTATCCCAGTCACTAAACAGATTCTGCTTGATAAATGTGTAATTGCGTGCCATGTCTGGCGTTCACCAGTCGCTGCCTGTCGCTACCTGTCATTAACCAGCCACTACCTGACGCTATCCCTTCTTAAATAAGGGCCTAACTGATTATATTTAAGGTAAGCTTTCGAGAATACCTAGTTCTCTTCATCAGACATGATCTTATACAATGGAACATTTAACCCTTTTATTGCCAAGCCCGTAACACCTACGTGCTGGCTTGGCTGGGCGTTAAGTGCCAAGCACGTAGGTGTTACGGGCTGCACTGTAACTCACCTCCTGACGATCAACGGACGAAAACGGCCTGGATCCCGCCTCCACAGTGTAGAAGGGTCATGGGGGGGTCATCTGGAGGTGACCCTGACCTCACCCCAGTCACCAGATCGTCGGTGGACCAATCCGAAGAGGGGCGCACGGCTGTTGTCATCAGCCGGCGCCACCGCTTTAAAAAGAACTTGCGGTCTTGCGGTCTCCTCTTTGTTCGCCGGCTCGAGGTAGGTGTGTGTGTGTGTGTGTGTGGGTGTGGGGGAGTGTGTGGGGTCAGTGATTTTTTGTTGGGGGGGGTTGGGGGGGGTGGCTGTACCCTGATCGGTGTCAGCAGGGGCGGACTGACAGGCCGGTCCAATCGGCCGTTGTCCGCCCTCGCACACCCAGGAACCCAGAAAGCCAGCTGATCGGGGGGGGGCGGGGGGTTCGGGGGTCACGGTCGCCGATCCGCCAGCATCCCCAACCCCCGATCCGATGCCCCCCCCCGATCAGCTGGCTGTCAAAGTTCCTCGCGGGCTGCGCGCTGTTAGAGGGGGCCTGACTGGACTCATTTGCGCACCTATCCCCACCCTGCCACCCATCCATCCATCCACACCTATCTCCAGCCTGCCCCTGCCACCCATCCATCCATCCATCCATCCATCCACACCTATCTCCAGCCTGCCCCTGCCACCCATCCATCCATCCACACCTATCTCCAGCCTGCCCCTGCCACCCATCCATCCATCCATCCATCCATCCGCACCTATCTCCAGCCTGCCCCTGCCACCCATCCATCCATCCATCCATCCATCCATCCATCCATCCGCACCTATCTCCAGCCTGCCCCTGCCACCCATCCATCCATCCACACCTATCTCCAGCCTGCCCCTGCCACCCATCTATCCATCCGCACCTATCTCCAGCCTGCCCCTGCCACCCATCCATCCATCTGCACCTATCTCCAGCCTGCCCCTGCCACCCATCCCTCCATCTTCACCTATCTCTAGCCTTCTCCTGCCACCCATCCATCCATCCATACGCACCTATCTCCAGCCTGCCCCTGCCACCCATCCATCCATCCATCCATCCATCCATCCGCACCTATCTCCAGCCTGCCCCTGCCACCCATCCATCCATCCACACCTATCTCCAGCCTGCCCCTGCCACCCATCCATCCATCCATCCATCCACACCTATCTCCAGCCTGCCCCTGCCACCCATCCATCCATCCATCCATCCGCACCTATCTCCAGCCTGCCCCTGCCACCCATCCATCCATCCACACCTATCTCCAGCCTGCCCCTGCCACCCATCCATCCATCCATCCATCCATCCATCCGCACCTATCTCCAGCCTGCCCCTGCCACCCATCCATCCATCCATCCATCCATCCGCACCTATCTCCAGCCTGCCCCTGCCACCCATCCAACCATCCATCCATCCGCACCTATCTCCAGCCTGCCCCTGCCACCCATCCATCCATCCACACCTATCTCCAGCCTGCCCCTGCCACCCATCCATCCATCCGCACCTATCTCCAGCCTGCCCCTGCCACCCATCCCTCCATCTTCACCTATCTCTAGCCTTCTCCTGCCACCCATCCATCCATCCGCACCTATCTCGAGCCTGCCCCTGCCACCCATCCATCCATCCGCACCTATCTCCAGCCTGCTCCTGCCACCCATCCATCCATCCGCACCTATCTCCAGCCTGCCCCTGCCACCCATCCATCCATCCGCACCTATCTCCAGCCTGCCCCTGCCACCCATCCCTCCATCTTCACCTATCTCTAGCCTGCTCCTGCCACCCATCCCTCCATCTTCACCTATCTCTAGCCTGCTCCTGCCACCCATCCATCCATCCGCACCTATCTCCAGCCTGCCCCTGCCACCCATCTATCCATCCACACCTATCTCCAGCCTGCTCCTGCCACCCATCCATCCATCCATCCGCACCTATCTCCAGCCTGCCCCTGCCACCCATCCCTCCATCTTCACCTATCTCTAGCCTGCCCCTGCCACCCATCCATCCATCCGCACCTATCTCCAGCCTGCCCCTGCCACCCATCCCTCCATCTTCACCTATCTCCAGCCTGCTCCTGCCACCCATCCATCCATCCATCCGCACCTATCTCCAGCCTGCTCCTGCCACCCATCCATCCATCCGCACCTATCTCCAGCCTGCCCCTGCCACCCATCCATCCATTCGCACCTATCTCCAGCCTGCTCCTGCCACCCATCCATCCATCCGCACCTATCTCCAGCCGGCCCCTGCCACCCATCCATCCATCCACACCTATCTCCAGCCTGCCCCTGCCATCCATCCATCCATCCATCCGCACCTATCTCCAGCCTGCCCCTGCCACCCATCCATCCATCCGCACCTATCTCCAGCCTGCTCCTGCCACCCATCCATCCATCCGCACCTATCTCCAGCCTGCCCCTGCCACCCATCCATCCATCCATCCATCCATCCACACCTATCTCCAGCCTGCTCCTGCCACCCATCCGCACCTATCTCCAGCCTGCCCCTGCCACCCATCCCTCCATCTTCACCTATCTCTAGCCTGCTCCTGCCACCCATCCCTCCATCTTCACCTATCTCTAGCCTGCTCCTGCCACCCATCCATCCATCCGCACCTATCTCCAGCCTGCCCCTGCCACCCATCCATCCATCCATCCGCACCTATCTCCAGCCTGCCCCTGCCACCCATCCATCCATCCATCCACACCTATCTCCAGCCTGCTCATGCCACCCATCCATCCATCCGCACCTATCTCCAGCCTGCCCCTGTCACCCATCCCTCCATCTTCACCTATCTCTAGCCTGCCCCTGCCACCCATCCATCCATCCGCACCTATCTCCAGCCTGCCCCTGCCACCCATCCCTCCATCTTCACCTATCTCTAGCCTGCTCCTGCCACCCATCCCTCCATCTTCACCTATCTCTAGCCTGCTCCTGCCACCCATCCATCCATCCGCACCTATCTCCAGCCTGCCCCTGCCACCCATCCATCCATCCGCACCTATCTCCAGCCTGCCCCTGCCACCCATCCATCCATCCACACCTATCTCCAGCCTGCTCATGCCACCCATCCATCCATCCGCACCTATCTCCAGCCTGCCCCTGCCACCCATCCCTCCATCTTCACCTATCTCTAGCCTGCCCCTGCCACCCATCCATCCATCCGCACCTATCTCCAGCCTGCCCCTGCCACCCATCCCTCCATCTTCACCTATCTCCAGCCTGCTCCTGCCACCCATCCATCCATCCATCCGCACCTATCTCCAGCCTGCTCCTGCCACCCATCCATCCATCCGCACCTATCTCCAGCCTGCCCCTGCCACCCATCCATCCATTCGCACCTATCTCCAGCCTGCTCCTGCCACCCATCCATCCATCCGCACCTATCTCCAGCCGGCCCCTGCCACCCATCCATCCATCCACACCTATCTCCAGCCTGCCCCTGCCATCCATCCATCCATCCATCCGCACCTATCTCCAGCCTGCCCCTGCCACCCATCCATCCATCCGCACCTATCTCCAGCCTGCTCCTGCCACCCATCCATCCATCCGCACCTATCTCCAGCCTGCCCCTGCCACCCATCCATCCATCCATCCATCCACACCTATCTCCAGCCTGCTCCTGCCACCCATCCGCACCTATCTCCAGCCTGCCCCTGCCACCCATCCCTCCATCTTCACCTATCTCTAGCCTGCTCCTGCCACCCATCCCTCCATCTTCACCTATCTCTAGCCTGCTCCTGCCACCCATCCATCCATCCGCACCTATCTCCAGCCTGCCCCTGCCACCCATCCATCCATCCATCCGCACCTATCTCCAGCCTGCCCCTGCCACCCATCCATCCATCCATCCACACCTATCTCCAGCCTGCTCATGCCACCCATCCATCCATCCGCACCTATCTCCAGCCTGCCCCTGTCACCCATCCCTCCATCTTCACCTATCTCTAGCCTGCCCCTGCCACCCATCCATCCATCCGCACCTATCTCCAGCCTGCCCCTGCCACCCATCCCTCCATCTTCACCTATCTCTAGCCTGCTCCTGCCACCCATCCCTCCATCTTCACCTATCTCTAGCCTGCTCCTGCCACCCATCCATCCATCCGCACCTATCTCCAGCCTGCCCCTGCCACCCATCCATCCATCCGCACCTATCTCCAGCCTGCCCCTGCCACCCATCCATCCATCCACACCTATCTCCAGCCTGCTCATGCCACCCATCCATCCATCCGCACCTATCTCCAGCCTGCCCCTGCCACCCATCCCTCCATCTTCACCTATCTCTAGCCTGCCCCTGCCACCCATCCATCCATCCGCACCTATCTCCAGCCTGCCCCTGCCACCCATCCCTCCATCTTCACCTATCTCCAGCCTGCCCCTGCCACCCATCCATCCATCCACACCTATCTCCAGCCTGCTCCTGCCACCCATCCATCCATCCGCACCTATCTCCAGCCTGCCCCTGCCACCCATCCCTCCATCTTCACCTATCTCTAGCCTGCTCCTGCCACCCATCCCTCCATCTGCACCTATCTCCAGCCTGCCCCTGCCACCCATCCATCCATCCACACCTATCTCCAGCCTGCCCCTGCCACCCATCCATCCATCCGCACCTATCTCCAGCCTGCTCCTGCCACCCATCCATCCATCCGCACCTATCTCCAGCCTGCCCCTGCCACCCATCCCTCCATCTTCACCTATCTCCAGCCTGCCCCTGCCACCCATCCATCCATCCACACCTATCTCCAGCCTGCTCCTGCCACCCATCCATCCATCCGCACCTATCTCCAGCCTGCCCCTGCCACCCATCCCTCCATCTTCACCTATCTCTAGCCTGCTCCTGCCACCCATCCATCCATCCGCACCTATCTCCAGCTTGCCCCTGCCACCCATCCCTCCATCTGCACCTATCTCCAGCCTGCCCCTGCCACCCATCCCTCCATCTGCACCTATCCCCAGCCTGCCCCTGTCACCCCTCCATCCACACTCATGCCTCCATCCACACTCATCCCCAGCCTGCCCCTGTCATCCCTCCATCCACACTCATCCCTCCATCCACACTCATCCCCAACCTGTGCCCCTGTCACCCCTCCATCCACACTCATGCCTCCATCCACACTCATGCCTCCATCCACACTCATGCCTCCATCCACACTCATGCCTCCATCCACACTCATGCCTCCATCCACACTCATCCCTCCATCCACACTCATCCCCAGCCTGTGCCCCTGTCACCCCTCCATCCACACTCATGCCTCCATCCACATTCATGCCTCCATCCACACTCATGCCTCCATCCACACTCATGCCTCCATCCACACTCATGCCTCCATCCACACTCATGCCTCCATCCACACTCATCCCTCCATCCACACTCATCCCCAGCCTGTGCCCCTGTCACCCCTCCATCCACACTCATGCCTCCATCCACATTCATGCCTCCATCCACACTCATGCCTCCATCCACACTCATGCCTCCATCCACACTCATGCCTCCATCCACACTCATGCCTCCATCCACACTCATCCCCAGAACAGGGACGGGGCAGAGGTGGGACAAGGGGTGGGGTCTCGCTGAGGGCCCTTGGTTTTTTTGGTCCGGGGGTCCTGAGTGGTGTCAGTCCGCCCCTGGGTGTCAGTGGTGATGGCTGCGCTCCGTAGGCTGCTCCGGGCTGTGACTGGGCGTCGGTGCCTGGTGGCGGCACATCTCGGGTGATGGTGGCGGGTGCGGCCGGGGCCGGGCTGGCTCTGGCTTGTTATGCGGCTTATGGCGGCGGCCGCCTGCAGCACCGGGGACGGGACCGGCTGATGGTGGAGAAGAACTGGGGGCCCCGGGGCTTCCTGATGCCGGTCACAGCCGCCAACGAGACGGTAAGAGAAAGGGGTGGGGTGCACCCCATTATACACCCCAATATCCTAATGGAGGCAGAGTCAGGGGGAGGTCACTGTGAAACCCCCCCGAATGCCCAGATCAAATCACCTCACCCCGCTTCTACTGCGCAGGTGCAGCCGCTCGTACAATCCAGTGCGCTAGTAGAGTGAATCCCCAGTAAAACTTACCTTACCACCGCTCTAGCTATAGCATAGTGCGGCTATTGCCCATGCATGTGTCGTTAGATTGGGGGATCAGGTAGTTATTATCAGGCATTCAGTTCACCCACACTCCCTAATCTTAACTTTTTCCCTTAGGTGGTTCGCTGAGATTTGAAGATCGCTACTGTTTTTTGTTTGGACCGTGCTCTTTTGGGACCTTGGCCCCTTCCTCCTTTTTGGACCTTGGCCCCTTCCTCCTTTTGGGACCTTGGCCCCTTCCTCCTTTTGGGACCTTGGCCCAAAAATAATATTTCCCCCGAAATTCCCCCTTTTGATTCGGTCCCTGGGGTCAATGTAGACACCACAAATTTTGGTGTCATTGACTTTTTCAAATTGTTCCTCACAGAAGCCATCCTACTGGATATGGTCTTCTATACCAATCTCTATGCCGAGCAGGTCTTAGCGCAAAACCCCCTGCAGAGGCACGCCCGCGCTCAGGCATGGCATCCCACAAATTTGAGTGAGATAAAGAAATTTGGGGGGCTCACTCTAGCAATGGGTACCCTAAAAAAATTTAGTATTTCCTCCTACTGGGATACCCAAACCATATTGGCAACTCCATTATTTCCGGCCGTAATGTCCAGAAACCGCTACCAAATTTTACTGCGGTTTCTGCATTTTAACGACAATTCCACTGCTATTCCCCGTGGTGAGCCTGGTCACGACAGGCTGCATAAATTACGGCCCCTGCTCAACAGCCTGTCAGATCGCTTCGCAGTAGTGTACACCCCCGGCCAAAAATTATCAATTGACGAGTCACTACTGCTTTTCAAAGGGCGCATTGTTTTTCGGCAATATATCCCTAGCAAGCGTGCCCGCTACGGGATTAAATTTTACCAGTTATGCGATAGTGTGACCGGCTACATCAAATATTTTCGAATCTATGAAGGAAAGGACACCTATCTGGACCCCCCTGGTTGTCCCCTTGATTTGTCAATAAGTGGAAAGATCGTTTGGGACCTTATGACTCCATTGTTGGGTAGAGGTTACCACTTATATGTGGACAACTTCTATACCAGCATCCCCTTATTTCGCGCCCTTTATTCGTTGGATACCCCGGCCTGCGGCACCATCAACCCTAAACGCAAAGGATTGCCCAGGCCACTACTTGAAAAAAAATTAAAAAGGGGGGAGTCTTATGCTCTAAGAAGCGATGAGGTCCTGGCCATGAAATACATGGGCAAAAAAAATGTATTCCTTCTGACAACACTCCACGATGAGTCAGTTGTGAATGTAAGGCAACGTGGTCCCCGAGCCCCTTCCCAAAAGCCACGTTGCATAACCGATTATAATAAATTCATGGGTGGCGTTGATAAAACGGACCAAATATTAACTTATTACAACGCCACCCGAAAAACTCGAGCCTGGTACACTAAAGTTGCTATCCATTTGGTCCAAATGGCAACCTACAACAGCTTTGTTGCCTTCAAGGCAGCAGTGCCAGGCTCCAATTTATCGTACATAAAATAGTTACTCCCTGCTTTGTTGTTTGGGGATACTGCGGAAGAACCAGATCTGCCTAGCAATGACAACCAGGCCAGATTAGTAGGGAAGCACTTTATAAAGTTGCTTCCCGAAATTGGTAGAAAGCGGTATCCCCAGAGAGCTTGTAGGGTTTGTAGGAAGCGTGACATTAGAAGAGATGTGCGGTATTATTGCCCGACCTGTCCCAGCCAACCCGGGTTATGCCTCGAAGATTGTTTTGAGGTATACCATACTCAACGAAATTATTGAGCAATGCATTTTTTTTTTGGTAGGTAGGCCCCTTTTAGGATTAGGTTTCTTAGGTATTTTGTGTTGCCATTATATTTTATTTTCTTTTAGTTTCTTTTCGCTGTTGCTAATCCGAAGGGAAATGGTGGAGCAGGAGCAGCTGGTAACTTGTGGCAAGTGATGATAAAATGTGACCAATTTCAGGTTCTTGATTCCTGATATTGGTCATTGATCACTGCACTGATCCTATAATCTGATGACACAGCTACAGTATCCTATAATCTGATGACACAGCTACAGTATCCTACTTGCACTTCTTAGAACAGGTAAGAAATTGTTTTGTTTTTCCATAGCGCATGTGTTAGTTTTGGGTGATTGGTAACTGTACCCTTCAAAGTACCTATGCATGTGGGGTATTGTTTTGTTCAGCAGCCGTTGTGCTTTCAGATTTACTGCGTTAGTTCTTGCTTGCTTATTGTTTTTATAGGAAAAAATGTTTTTCAATCTGCTTTTTGCTTATTTTTTTAGCGAAATCCTTTGGAACCAGAGATTCTGCCAATCAATAGAGTCGGAACGAAGTAACCGACGTCAACAAGCCCAGTAGGCTTAGAAACCTTGAGGTATGTACTTTCCAAAAATATATAGTTTGTGGGGGGTATTTCAAATGTAAAGGGTTGTAAATTTGGAGAAACTGCAAGGTGCGCACTTTGTGTGCGCCGCTGATTTTTTGAAGTAAAATTACCCTCAAACGCATGCTTGACTTTGGGGTGTTTGGCAACTCTACACTTCAAAGTACCTATGCATGTGGGGTATTATTTTGTTCAGCAGATGTTGTGCTTTCAGATTTACTGCGTTACTTCTTGCTTGCTTATTGTTTTTATAGGAAAATATGGTTTTGAATCTGCTTTTTGCTTTTTTTTTTAGCGAAATCCTTTGGAACCAGAGATTCTGCCAATCAATAGAGTCGGAACGAAGTAACGGACGCCAACAAGCCCAGTAGGCTTAGAAACCTTGAGGTATGTACTTTCCAAAAATATATAGTTTGTGGGGGGTATTTCAAATGTAAAGGGTTGTAAATTTGGAGAAACTGCAAGGTGCGCACTTTGTGTGCGCCGCTGATTTTTTGAAGTAAAATTACCCTCAAACGCATGCTTGACTTTGGGGTGTTTGGCAACTCTACACTTCAAAGTACCTATGCATGTGGGGTATTGTTTTGTTCAGCAGCCATTGTGCTTTCAGATTTACTGCGTTAGTTCTTGCTTGCTTATTGTTTTTATAGGAAAAAATGTTTTTCAATCTGCTTTTTGCTTATTTTTTTAGCGAAATCCTTTGGAACCAGAGATTCTGCCAATCAATAGAGTCGGAACGAAGTAACCGACGTCAACAAGCCCAGTAGGCTTAGAAACCTTGAGGTATGTACTTTCCAAAAATATATAGTTTGTGGGGGGTATTTCAAATGTAAAGGATTGTAAATTTGGAGAAACTGCAAGGTGCGCACTTTGTGTGCGCCGCTGATTTTTTGAAGTAAAATTACCCTCAAACGCATGCTTGACTTTGGGGTGTTTGGCAACTCTACACTTCAACGTACCTATGCATGTGGGGTATTATTTTGTTCAGCAGATGTTGTGCTTTCAGATTTACTGCGTTACTTCTTGCTTGCTTATTGTTTTTATAGGAAAATATGGTTTTGAATCTGCTTTTTGCTTTTTTTTTTAGCGAAATCCTTTGGAACCAGAGATTCTGCCAATCAATAGAGTTCAAACCAATGCACCCACGCCAACAAGCCTAGTATGCTTAGAAACCTTGAATTGTGCACTTTCCAAAAATATATAGTTTGTGGGGGGTATTTCAAATGTAAAGGGTTGTATTTTTTGAAAAACTGCGAGGAGCACAAAGTATTTGTATTTTATCTGAAAATCTCCTCTAGCGCTCTTTGCATGCAGTTTCTGGGGTCTCCTGGGCAGGAAAGGGTGTCTACTAATACATGTGTGGTACCGTTGTAACCGGGAGAAATGGGGCTTTTACCCTCAATATGTTTTTATTGAAAAAGCTTTATTTTCGATTAAAAAAAAACACTGCAAAATGTAAAAACGTGTGTATTTTTTATTTTCTTTCACATATTTTGCCCAAAATAATTAGGATAAAACTACAAAATTGATAAACAAGAGATATGATGTTAAAGCCCTGCTGAAAAAAACAATATGTAATTTTTATGGGAAGTCCCAGAAAATCCCTTCAAAAATTACAGTTAAACATGTGTAGCTCAAAATTGTAAAAAAAGGCTCTGGCAACAGAGCGTGACAAAATCTCCAGGTGGGCTGGCAATTAAAGGGTTAAAGTTTAAAAGAATGGAACATATAGTTTTATATTATAATCAGGTAGCCTACAAAGGATATTGCCTTATTTCTTCACTTATACACTATTCGCAATGGCGGTACAACACAATACTCATGGATTGTTAATAAATCAACCCCTCTTACGTTAGACTTCCACGGGCCAGGAGGCACAGTTTATTTTACTCATGAGAAGTACATCTTGTTATCTCTTCCACAGTTACGGAATATTTATAACTGGCTGGAGGAATGTGGTGACATCAGAGCATTAACCCTTTCAGTCATGCTCCTTGGCAAGACGTCTAGGCTGAAGCTTTCCTGGCACCCTGGTACTGGAAACACCTCATCCCCTTCCAGTCCGCCATCTGACCCAATGACACTTGTATTGTTTTATGATGCAGAAAGGAGATTGGACAGAGAGCCGGCTCCTTAGAATTCCATCACACTGCTAAGTGGTGCCGTGACTGAACACGCCAGGACCACTGCTCGCGTCACTGGGGATGTTCGCAGTCAGATTTCCGCAAGCTGAGGGCTTAGGCTCTCTATACAGACGCAGGATGGATTCTCCGGCACAAATGTGAAGATAAACATTCATATCGGAATGTACCATGAGAAGAAATATGATGCTGTTTTTTTTTAATAAATCTATCATGGGGGCCAGAATATTTTATGTAATGCCAAGTACAAAAACAAAATGGCTGCTTAAAGCAGTAAAAAAAAAAAGACTTTGCAGTAGGTCTGCTTAACCCCTTCCACAGTGTTTCCTGGCAGCCAAATGAAATGGCCCAGTTGATCGAGGGAATTCTGACAAACTGGCTGAAGTTGAGGATTTTAGGAGCAGAGGCATAACTTGAGGGAGTGCAGAGGGTGTGACCGGGAGCTAGGAGGTCAAGGGGACCCCATCACTGTTGCTCTTCCACCTTATTTATCATATTTGTTCTCACTTGCCATCATTTATAGAAAGGAAGTCTCATGTGCCTAACTACTGTTTCAGTCTTCAGTTGTCTAGCTGCATCCGAAAGAGTTAAAAGATAGAAAAAGGTTTAATGTATCAACCCTGAAAGGACCCCATTTAAAGTGGACCAACACCCAGGATTTTGACTATCCTGGGTTTTGGTCCACTTCGGTGGGGCACCCCGATCGGGGGTGCCCCGCTGTGTGAAACCCCCCAGAAAGCCCCGAAAACTCACCTCTCCCCGCTCCCACGTGACCGCTGCAGCCAATCCCCACCGCCGGACAAGCAGAGCGCGTCCGCCACCGCCTCCCGCGTGTCCCTCTTACAGGGAGCGCACCCGCGCCGGCCATTCACAAACGGCCGGCGCGGGAGCGCGCCCTGCTAGAGGGACGCGCGGGTGGCGCCGGCGGCTGACGCGCATGCGCCGCTGGAACGTGGAAAAGGTAGGATTGTGGGCTTCCTGGGGGGTTTCACCCCGCGGGACATCCCGATTTCGGATGCCCCGCGGGGAGGGATCTGATCGGCCCGGGAATCTTATAGACATGAGAGTGGGCCGTTGGGCTCCGCCTACCCACTGAAGACGTTTGACTGAGAGGATAAGGTAAGAAGCAAATATAAAGACATTGCTTAATTATAAAAAATAAAAAATAGATGATGGTTACTGCCTCTAGTAGACTCTATAGGACTAAAATAAATGAAAATCCCCAGTTCTATCTTCAGCTAGAGTTCCCATTTGGGTTTGATTTAAAGTGGACCAACACCCTGCTGGATAGCAGGGAATCTATAAGATTCCCCGGGCCGATCCGATCCCTCCCCATGGGGCATCCAAAATCGGGATGCCCCGCTGTGTGAAACCCCCCAGGACGCCTGCAAACCTTACCCTACTCCCGGTCCAACTGCGCATGCGTGGGCCGCATCTCGCGCTTTTCTCTAGCAGGGCGCGTGCCCGCGCCAGGCATTTGCGAATGGTCAGCATGGGCACACTTCCTGTTAGAGGGAAGCGGGGATGCGGCCGACAAAGGCTTAGACGTCAGGACGTCAGCGGCTCCAAGCATGCTGATTGGACGAGCAGCCGCGCATGCACTGTGTGACTGGGAAGAGGTGAGTTGGCTGCAACGATCTGGGGGTTTCACACAGCCGGGCATTCCGAAATCAAGATACCACAGTGGAGAGGAACCATCAACAGGATAGTGAAATGACTAGGGGTGGCTCCTTTTTAAAAGTGTACAATCTGTCAATTAAAGTTAAATATACGTTTAGAAATGTCTAGGAAATACTTTATTTTTTACATTTTTTTTAATAATTTTTTTTCTAAGGAAAGGAGCTCCTCTGGTTCAGATGTGCATTTGTGTAAATGGGTGGGAAATATGGCGTGGTGGGCGTGGCATGGGGTGTGGCTGGGGGCGTGGCTTGTCCCTCTTTCATATCTTCAGAAGTTGGGAGGTATGCTGGTGGATATGTGTTCAAAAACAGACTTTAATCACACAGCGTCTGGCGCTCTATGCTATAGCGACCAGATCATCACCCTATTTCACTGTGCAATGTTTTACAAAATTTGCACAGCTAAATATGGTTCTGAATTGCACTGAGGTAAAAAATCATAAAATGTGCGTAAAATCAACCCTAATATGGGCTTTAAAAATACAGATTCATTTTTCAGTTTTTATAAAGTTCCACTGAAGTATAGAGGAAATGTTATTGATCGCGTAGGAGTGGTGCTTATAAAAAGTATTGACCGGGGGAGGTCATAAAATACACCAGGATAGTGGATGCAGGTTTTATTGTTTTAAAACTGCTATTAATAAATGTTCACAAGGTTCTGACAACTCTGCAGAAAGATGTGTGGGGGTTTCTGAGTAAGCAGATTCCACACATCAGCATTTTGATATATCAACAACCGCTGCGTATAGTACACATGACAAACACATGAACCTCAACAAAAACAAATCTGGCATGCGATTCGCATTTTTATGATGAAAGATGCCGCATGATTCTGTATGTTTTGCTTACTTGCAACCTAGAAAGAGGTCAGCTGAGGCCCTGGGCATTGCTGGAATCATGCGTCACCCCTTCAAAGAGAACATATGATGGGTTTGATCATTTTTCTTCTTAAGTTTAAAGTTTAGAGATTGATTTCTTATTTTATTTAATGTTTTATCATGTATAGACTGACAGCGGCATATTCATTTCAGGATAGCTCCTCAAGCTTTATGCAGACCAAAATCCTGGGACACGTGGCAAAACTCTTCACCCCTCCCTTATCCTGGAGGAGGAGGGGAATACTTCAGCAGGGATCTCCTCAATATCACCAAAAATGCAATGGGTGCTGCAAATCAACATTAAATAGGGCACCTCAGCAGAGCAGAACTTTATGCCAGTTAGGGACCAGGTCCACAAGACACCAACCCATCTACTCCTGCTGCCCATAATCCCCCCCCCCCCAAAAAAAAAGATACCTTTAAAATTGTGAAACTTTGTATGAAGGGTAACACACTAAAGCTGCACACTGTAGTGCTACATGCTTCCTAATGGAGAAGGTGCACCTAATACACATGAGTGCAGCTGTTTCCTGTCCTCCATTGGCTGGAGATCCTCTAGCAATAGGCGAGTATGTTTCCAAGCCATGACTGGACTAGAGCTCCATGTTATCTCCTGCTAGTACCCCAACTCCCCTTCTATAACACACTCTACAATGTATATATATTTGGAATTATACAATTGAATCATCCACAGCTGAACAAATAAATACAAGATAACACAAATCTTCAACCCCTCTATCAAGTCTCAGTAACTAAACTAAACCTGCAAGATTGATGAGGAGGAAACATCCTTGATGCACCTAAGGAAGCGGAAACAGTTTAAGCTCAGCCACCATTGCTGTTAGGCTCTGAGCTCAGCAGGGCTAACTGCTAAGGTCGAAAATAACGGTAGCCTGGCTACCCCAAAATTGTAGCCATCCTGGCAACTACACTGGCCAGCCTGGCTCATTTTTCATTTGAAAAACAGCTGCCTTTCTAACCTGCCAACTCAGACCCGAAAGGGACAGCGACCACCGGCTGTGACAAGAATAATTCTGAACAATAAATGTCAATGCATAAACCAGTCATATAACACAGTACACAAAGTCATTACCAATTTTTTACAATTTCCTTCATCATACATATTTTATTGTTTTTTTTTTAAACAATCATAACTAAAATAACTAAATTTGGCAAAGTACAGTAACTCTATAATATATATATATATATATATATATATATATATATATATATATATATATAATTATTACACCTTGAACAGGACCCAAGAAAGAGGAGGGCTGGTGGGACTGCTCCGTCCAGTGCTGGGAGGATGAGGGGTCAAATAGGGGGAGGAAGGGACCCCTGGCTCCTATATAGCCATCCCCTCCCACTCGTCACTTCCCACCACCCCCTTTTGGGAGACTGGTCCAGCTCCTGATAGGAGCTCAAGCCAGTCATATGGTGCCACTCTTAAGGGGAAGGTGCCCCTCTGGACTCACTGGTGGAGGTTTGGTTTGGTTTGGTTTAGTTAAGATTAGTGTCCCTATGACCTACCATTGCTCAGTCAGTTAATTCCCAAAATCAGGTAACTCACATGGTCTGTGCTCGCATACCAGGTGTGTATGACGTGACTTCTGGCAGCCAATAGGGTTTGTTGGGCAACACACAGATGAGGCTACTGATGACCCAGTGTTGCAGACAGGTGAGTATTATTACTTTTTATTGTTATTATAATATTATTATTATTATTATTATTATTATTATTATTATTATTATTATTATTATTATTAATAATAATAATAATAATAATAACTAATAATGTTTTTCAGACATTTTCTGGGCTCTAGCAAACGACAGGTATCCAGGACTGGCTTTGGATCATCTTTAAACTGTCTGTCAGTCTCACCCAGTTCAGAGGACATTGCCCAATCTGCACCACTGTTTCACCTGTAGTAAGCCCTCATTCACTGGGACGCATGTGATGCCCCAACGTACAGGGTTGCTTCCAGGACTTGGACATCTTTTGGGAGCTGGTCCGTAGCTGGGTGAGTTCTAACTGGTGGTAAACGGGTGGTAGAGATGTAGCCAAGGCTCATATGTAGGAAGGTCAGTCCAAAGAGGCATCTAGACACAAGGGTAAAGAGTACTCAGGGCCAACGGATAGGCCAAGGATTATTCACAGGTGGACAAAGCATGAAGTATAAAATCTTATCCGGGTTCTACATACAGTAGAAAAAGGTGCAGCACAGAATAGTCAGATGAGGAAGAGGTCAAATGAGAATCTGGGTCATCCACTTGTAGATACATTGATAGTGAGTTCAGAGACGATATAGCACCCAAGTAATGGGTATAACTGGCAATAAGGGAGTGGACTGGAACACCAATAAATTGGCAGTGGTGAGGTGATTGGCTTGAAAACTTCATGGCTCGTTGGCCCAAGGGTTAATAACCCATAAATTATAACTAAGGTCCACTGGCCCATTCAGCTCCGCCATCAGCTGCTGTGCTTCCTGGCCGAGGCTGCATATCACTGCCGGAAGGCATTTAAGACTCATGTATGCGCACTGGGCGCCAGCCGAGGGATCCATGGGAATGAAAAGCAGGTAATAGAAGCTGTGTCTTTCCAGTGTCTAAAAAAATAACCCTCCACCCCTCTCCTCCAACTGTGCCTAATGAGGTGGGTAATTAAAAAAAAAACCCCTAGCACCAGTCTGCTGACCTGTGGAACTTTTACCCAATTGCTGGTTGATGAGTCTCAGCGCCCAATCCCAACTGCTGCAGCATGTAGGGCGAGGTTGTAGGAGCCAGGACGGAGGTAGCAAACCTACACTAGAACCCTTTGAGGGTTTGTAGACCTAATGCCACCCTACGACCCTTGGGCACTGTGATTTGGAATGCGCGTTTTCTCAAAATCACCTAGAAATGGGCTAAATTGGACATTCGAACTTACCATTCTGCAGTCCTGGGTGTCAGGAACCGCTTACCTGATCCCCGTTCCAGCGACGTCTCCAGGCGGCCAGCTGCAGCTGTCACTGTGCGGCGGCCGTGCCGAGCGGCGTCGGCTCGAGCAGCGTCGGCTCGAGTGGCGCCCAGCCCAGCCACGCCCCCCGCTTCCTCCTCCAGGAGACGTGCTCGCGCGCGGCCGCGAGCACGTGTCTGTTATGCCCTCCGGCGGCGCTGTGCTGCGCGCACCCGCCGGAGGATCAATTAAAGGGTTAATGAATCCTAGGGGATTGAGGGCTTCGCCCTCTTCTGCTCTGCAGCCAATTACCCTTGGAATCCTATGTGCTCCAATCAGTACACTGCTTCCCTCAGACCTGTCCCTATAAAGGCAATTCCCTCTCAGTTGTGAATTGCCTGTGATAGCGCTCAGAACCCTGTGTTACCTACTCCTGTGAAGTCTAGCCTGTTGCCGATTTGATTGTACGACCACTCTCGATCCTGAATCCTTGTTGCCGACCTCTGCCTGAATTGACGCCTCTCGATCCTGAATCCTTGTTGCCGACCTTTGCCTGAACTGACGCTTCTAGATCCTGATCCCCAGTTGCTGACCTCTGCCTGAACCCCGACTACGTCTTGCCTGACCCCTGGTGCCACTACTATCTCTGCCTTCCCGTTATCGACCTATTGCCTGTCTCTGGACTTCCGTCACTCACGCTCTTGCTATTGGTTCTCCAGTCCTCCCACATATAAGCTTGCATCCTTTGAGCCATTAAGTCCTGGGGGCAACCGATCCCGGGTAGGCGTATCTTGCGTCCCGGCAAGCGGGGGCTCCTACAGGTGAAGCTGGCTGTGGAGATTGGGGGTTGTGAGCTTATTAAGAGGGCTGGAGTTACCCCGAGCGTGACATTATCACAGGCCCAAAAATGGATGACCTGGTACAGCAGGTGCAAGCTATGGCCACAGCGATCAACCAACTCGCTCAAAGAGTGGCCACTCAGGAATCTCGTCAAGTGCCAACTTCCTCTGTACCACCTCATTTCTCCGAGCCTAAGATTCCACTGCCTGAGAAATTTTTTGGAGAACGAGCAAAATTTTCCAATTTCAAGAATGCCTGCGAACTATATTTTAAGTTAAGACCTATCTCCTCTGGCACAGAGGTCCAACGAGTAGGCCTAGTCATTTCCTTGCTTCAAGGAGACCCACAGTCCTGGGCCTTTAGTTTACCGTCCCATGACATTGCTCTACAATCAGTGACTGCCTTCTTCAATGCTATGGGCATTTTATACGCCGATCCAGATATACAGTCTACCGCAGAGAATAGGCTTCGGGCCTTAAAACAAGGGCGGAATTCGGCTGAAGACTACTGTGCTGAATTCCGCCGCTGGGCTATTGAAGCTAGGTGGAACGATCCAGCTTTGTGTAATCAGTTCAGGGTGGGACTGTCGGATAGAATCAAGGATGCCTTAGTCAATTTTCCCCGCCAGCGGACCTAGATCAATTAATGCAGGTCTCCATTAAAATAGACCGACGTCTTAGAGAAAGGGCCAGGGAGAGAGTCGGGGCTCCCACGTCCTTTAGACCAGTCCAGAGTCATAGATCCCCGGTTCCCCGTGGAGAAAATACCTCATCATCTCCCCAGGAAGAACCTATGCAATTAGGGAGAACCCGCTTATCCCAAGAGGAGAAACAGCGTAGGCGATCTGAGGGGTTATGCCTGTATTGCGGGAATTCCGGTCATTTTGCAGGGTCCTGTCCCAACAAGGGGAAACCGGCGGAAAACTTCCGCACCCAGACCAGGTAGAGAGTACTGATCTGGGTGAGTCAGTTTGTAACTCTCGCCAGAATAAGATGCTTGTACCTATTGATTTGTTTTGGGGGTCCTCTAAGCAGACAGTTTCCGCCTTCATAGACAGTGGTGCGGCTGGAAACTTTTTGGACAGGAGCATAATCTCCACCTTAGGGATCCCTGTAGTTCCTCTTGAAAGATCCCTACAAGTTTTAGCTATCAATGGAAAGGCAATCCAGGGAGGTCCTATAAACACCAAGACCACACCTCTCAGACTAATTGTCGGCTCTTCTCACTCTGAATTCTTAGAATTCTTTATTTTTGATTGTCCGGAAACTCCGGTGGTTTTGGGATACCGCTGGTTGCAACTCCATAACCCGGTGTTAGATTGGCGGGCTGGGGAGTTAGTCAAGTGGAGTGACCACTGTAAAGGTCACTGTTTTAATACAGGCCTCAGAAGCGTTCAAGTCTTACCACAGGAATTACCTCAGCCATACGCTGATTGGATCGATGTATTCTCTGAACGCTCTGCTGATACTCTTCCTCCACATCGGTCCTATGACTGCCCCATTGACTTGCTGCCTGGCACAATTCCCCCGAGGGGAAAGATCTATAACCTTACCCTGCCCGAGGAGCAAGCAATGAGAGAGTATATTACCGAAAATCTTAGGAAAGGATTTATCCGTCCCTCTACCTCGCCTGCTGGGGCCGGGTTCTTTTTTGTAGAGAAAAAAGATGGTGGCTTGAGACCGTGCATAGATTATCGAGCCTTGAATAAGATCACTGTAAAAAAACGATACCCCTTACCCTTGATTGGGGATCTGTTCAATCAAGTCACAGGAGCTCGAATTTTCTCCAAATTGGATTTGAGAGGGGCTTACAATCTGATTCGCATCCGACAGGGGGACGAGTGGAAAACTGCATTTAATGTGAAGGATGGGCACTATGAGTACCTGGTCATGCCCTTCGGTCTTTGTAATGCGCCAGCCGTTTTCCAAGATTTTGTTAATGATATATTCAGGGAATATCTCGGTAGATTTGTAGTCATCTACTTGGATGATATTCTCATTTTTTCTAATTCTTTACCGGAGCACAGACACCATGTTAAGTTGGTGCTACAAAAATTAAGAGAGAACAACTTATTTGCTAAACTGTCTAAGTGTGTGTTTGAAGTCACTACAGTTCCCTTCCTAGGGTATGTTATTACCAACCAGGGTTTGGAGATGGACGCGGGGAAGGTTTCAGCAGTTCAGGATTGGGTCCAACCCAAAACTTTAAAGGAATTGCAACGTTTTCTAGGTTTTGCAAATTTTTATCGGCGTTTCATAAAAGGCTTTTCCCATGTTGTTGCACCCCTTACCAACCTTACCCGCAAGGGGGCTTTTACTGCTAACTGGTCCCCCTCTGCCTGTGAGGCCTTTCTAACCTTGAAACGGGCCTTTACTTCGGCACCTGTCTTAGTGCATCCAGATATTCATAAAGCTTTTATTATTGAAGTGGATGCTTCTGAGCTGGGAGTGGGTGCAGTTTTGTCACAATATTCTGGTAACCCTGAGCGTCTCCATCCATGCGCTTATTTTTCGCGTAAATTCAGTACCGCGGAACAAAATTATGATGTTGGCAATAGGGAACTATTAGCTATTAAACTGGCATTTGATGAATGGCGACACTGGTTGGAGGGTTCATTACATCCTATAACTGTGTATACTGATCATAAAAATCTCGAATACATAGGTTCTGCCAAGAGGATGAACTCTCGTCAGGCACGTTGGGCATTATTCTTCTCGCGCTTCAATTTTATTATTACTTTCAAGCCGGGTGTAAAAAATACTAAAGCTGATGCTCTATCTCGCATGTTCGGTGAATGTAAGGATCGGGGTGATTCTGGTGAACCAATTTTACCCACAGGTTGTGTGGTGGGGGCGTTACTTCCTGATCTCTCCAATACCTTGGCGCCGTTTCAAGATGAATCTCTTAGTGATGTACCCTTGGGGTGCCAGTTTGTTCCGCCGCACCTGCGTTCGGATGTAATTCGCGAATTTCACGATGCCAAAACTGCTGGTCATTTGGGTAACCGTAAGACGTTTATGCTTGCCCGTCGTCATGTATGGTGGCCTACCATGAGACGCGATATCACTGCCTTTATCGACGCTTGTGCTATTTGTGCTCGAAGTAAAGGAGTTCACAAGGCTCCTAGTGGCAGTTTGGTTCCTCTTGAAATTCCTGCTGAGCCATGGACCCATATTTCTATGGATTTTATTGTAGATTTGCCTCTCTCACATGGTAATACTGTCATTTGGGTGGTCGTAGATCGTTTCAGTAAGATGGCACATTTCGTTCCTTTGGCCAAACTTCCTTCTGCACCTGAGCTTTCGCGGCTGTTTACTTCGCATATTTTTCGTATTCATGGTATTCCGTCCAATATTGTCTCTGATCGGGGTGTTCAATTTACTTCCCGTTTTTGGAAACACTTCTGTTCGCGGTTGGGAATACAGATCTCTCTTTCTTCTGCCTACCATCCCCAGACTAATGGGCAGACGGAAAGAACTAATCAAACTTTGGAACAATACTTAAGGTGTTATGTTTCTGATGCCCAAGAACAATGGGCGGAATTTATTGATTTCGCCGAATTTGCTTACAATAGGAGAGTACCAAGGTATCTCCTTTTTATTGTAACTTAGGGAAAAATCCTAGAGCTTCTTCCCTTTCAGGGTCACCTTCCAATCTGCCGGCGTTGGAGGAATGGCTTCAAGAACGGAAGAATATCTGGACACACGTTCAGGAGATTCTTAAGACCACTGGTTTGAGGTATAAGAAATTTGCCGACCGCCGCAGATCACAGGAACCTACTCTTCAAGTAGGCGATCTAGTTTGGGTCTCCACTAAAAATATTGCGCTCCGTCAGCCATCTAGCAAATTAGGTCCAAAATTTATTGGTCCTTTTCCAATCGTCAAGAAGTTGAATAATGTGTCTTTTAAAGTTCAACTCCCGCCGACTATGAAAATACCTAATTCCTTTCACGTTTCACTGTTAAAACCGGCAAAGAATGCTCCTCTTGCTGGTCCTGCACCAATTCTTCTTAATAATGAGCCCGAGTATGAAGTGAATAAGATCTTGGATTCACGTAAAGTGCGTAATTCTTTACAGTATTTGGTGGATTGGGTTGGCTATGGTCCGGAGGAAAGATGCTGGGTGGCAGCGAGGAATGTTCATGCCAAGGCTCTTGTAAGAAGGTTCCATCGTGACAATCCAGGGAAACCGGGTGAGGGTCCGGAGGCCCCTCGTGAAGGGGGGGGGTAGTGTCAGGAACCGCTTACCTGATCCCCGTTCCAGCGACGTCTCCAGGCGGCCAGCTGCAGCTGTCACTGTGCGGCAGCCGTGCCGAGCGGCGTCGGCTCGAGCAGCGTCGGCTCGAGCGGCGCCCAGCCCAGCCACGCCCCCCGCTTCCTCCTCCAGGAGACGTGCTTGCACGCGGCCGCGAGCACGTGTCTGTTATGCCCTCCGGCGGCGCTGTGCTGCGCGCACCCGCCGGAGGATCAATTAAAGGGTTAATGAATCCTAGGGGATTGAGGGCTTCGCCCTCTTCTGCTCTGCAGCCAATTACCTTTGGAATCCTATGTGCTCCAATCAGTACACTGCTTCCCTCAGACCTGTCCCTATAAAGGCAATTCCCTCTCAGTTGTGAATTGCCTGTGATAGCGCTCAGAACCCTGTGTTACCTACTCCTGTGAAGTCTAGCCTGTTGCCGATTTGATTGTACGACCACTCTCGATCCTGAATCCTTGTTGCCGACCTCTGCCTGAATTGACGCCTCTCGATCCTGAATCCTTGTTGCCGACCTTTGCCTGAACTGACGCTTCTAGATCCTGATCCCCAGTTGCTGACCTCTGCCTGAACCCCGACTACATCTTGCCTGACCCCTGGTGCCGCTACTATCTCTGCCTTCCCGTTATCGACCTATTGCCTGTCTCTGGACTTCCGTCACTCACGCTCTTGCTATTGGTTCTCCAGTCCTCCCACATATAAGCTTGCATCCTTTGAGCCATTAAGTCCTGGGGGCAACCGATCCCGGGTAGGCGTATCTTGCGTCCCGGCAAGCGGGGGCTCCTACAGGTGAAGCTGGCTGTGGAGATTGGGGGTTGTGAGCTTATTAAGAGGGCTGGAGTTACCCCGAGCGTGACACTGGGGCTGCAGAAGCCACATCTGTATGTTCCCAACACCACTGGCCACTAATCCACCTTAGAAAACCCAATATGCTGTTGATGGCCATGTGGCATGCAGGGTGCTGGAGCGTGAACTGGGTGAGCATTTTTCACTGCAATCTGTTGCTATTGGAAATCGTACACTAAGTCTGTACACCAACATCTACAAAAGCAAAGTGAGCCCTGTTCACACAGAACACTGCTGTTGGGCATGGGTAAGGTTGAGCAGACTCCCTCACCCCAGCAGTGTGTGAACAAGGCTAAGCTAACATGTCCATAGAGAATAATGGGCACTTTGACCTGGTCTTGCACTCTGCACACGCCAACCTACAGGCTGAAAGCTGGAAGAAGGCCCCTGCTTCAGATACCAGGGCTGCAGGAGAAGTAGGTGAAAGGTATGCTGGGGAGCCTTGTGCCTCTTTCACACTCTTTTTTTTTTGCACTTTTTTTGCATCAGAGGCATAGAGTGTGATTTAAGAGCCCCAAAACAGTCTGTGCCAATGCGGCCACCAGCATGTGTCTTATTTAATATTAGCGCCGGGTACTGTAGGTCAAGGTCCCATAGAGCACAATGGACAGAACTGTATTGAATAATATTACACACATTAATTTGTACAGAACTTGCATTGTGACTTGTCAATAATTTAAACGTAGGACCTAGATGGGCCAAAATGGGCCAATCATTTTCATGGCTTATTTTGCTTTCCAATGTGTAATTTGGACAACAACTAAAACACAACCTTAACGTTGCCTTTGTCCCTATCAGTGATATCATGCAACTGTAATGATGAAAACTTCAGCGCCAATCTTTTCCGGATGGGAAAAATGTATAAATATGTTGTGCAGTGCCGAAATTACGGCGGTGTTAAAAAAGCTGGCAGTTGGGTCAGGCACTGACACCAGCTAATCAATACTGAATGCAACAATCAAAGCAAGTTGGTTAGCATTGGGCTCTGCGACTTCTAGCGCTATTGTAGTCAAAGGCCCTTATTTAAGAAGGGATAGCGTCAGGTAGTGGCTGGTTAATGACAGGTAGCGACAGGTAGCGACAGGTGAATGCCGGACACGGCACGCAATTACACATTTATCAAGCAGAATCAGTTTAGCGACTGGGATAGCGCCATGTAGCGTCTGATTCATCATTTTCACAGCCTCAGCGAACAGCGCCAGCGTTCAGCCTTGCACAGCGCCCAGGCATGACCTCTCGCTACCTGACGCTCTCCCATACATTTCAATGGCGATCCTTTTCTTCTCTTTAAACGGGTTTTTTTTTTCAAAAAAATCACAAATAATTGTGTGACCTCTTCTGGCATTGAAATAGCATTTTTTTCACAATTTATTCATTTTTTATATATTTCCTCAGAAATGACATTACAGGTCTGGCATTAAAGTGTTCATGTTACAATGTTGCTACAATGTAATTCCATATGTTTTTGCTTTGTTACTAGTTGATAGATGCTTGAAAACAGACTTTAAACACACCGCCTCCAGCGCTATGGGCTACAAACAAGTATTTTTCAGCGCCAGAGATTTGTGAGGCTGTTTTTTTGTTGAATATGATGTGAGTCGGTCGCTATGAGCAGTCGCTAACATGCGCTCCTATACAGTGCTGTACTGGTCAAATAGCGACTCCTCACAATGTATTCAACATTACTGAACAGCGACTGAGTCCTTATGAACTAGCGATCTACGCCGAGCACTGCAACTACTAGCGGCGCTCTGAAAATGCCTGCTAAAGACGCTCATCTGTCGCTACCTGGCGTTAGTGATGAATCAGCCTCCCCATCAAAGCACCAGAAGAGACAAAGATGCTGGCCCTTCAATATTGGCGTTATAGCCACCAGAAAGATGCTAAACAGCGCACTTCATAAATAAGGCCTATATTCCATTTTATTTAAGTAACAGCAATTTTTAAAACAATGTCACTTGTCATCTGTGGATTATTTTCTTTCTGTGATTAATAATTAACTGTCATTGCAGGTCAAGTGTTTAAAAAATGAAGGAAATGACAAAAAAAATGAGGTATGAGATTTTCGAAATATTTTCTTTTTCTAAAGCAGGATTTTTTTTTTCTTTGCTTTGAAGATAACATTCTCTTTTCCCCATTCCTGTCATTCACAAAACGACTCCTTCTGTGTCTGAATTGTTCCTTAGCACTCCCAGCTTAGGTAATTATTAATATCACCCCTGTCATTATCCCCCTCCACGTCCTTACACACATCAAATAGCCACCAGGAAAAAAAATAACCTTTGAGTAATTAGTTTGTCCAGCGACGTAGATGTCTGCACTACAAAAATATCAACAATTTTGAAAGCATTCATTATCACTTACATCCAAAGATCACAATCATGAAACCCCAATTCTTGAAGGCAGTCAGGGCACTGTGTGAAATGTAAAGAAACAAGAGTATAATGATCTGGAAATCTCACATAACTATATTTTATTCACAACATAGCATTAAAAACATATCAATGGACGTTAGACATGTTTCCTGTTAATAAGAAAAATTGTCCTGGACTTTTTATTTTATAATGCGGCAAATGTCTTCTATTGGTGAAAGGTCTGGACAACAAACATACCAGCTCAGCACCTTTGCTGTACACAGGCTTGATCCCTCCTTATCATGTAGGCTGCAGAATTCTCAGCTTCAGAGCTGTCAGCTCTTAAAGCCGTCCTTCACTCTGAATAAGAGCCAATCTTATATGTTTCCCACACCCTGTACATACAGATTGCCCACATTAAAAATCCTCCTACCTGCATCTACTGCATGTTACAAGCCTGCTAAACATCCAAGATGGCTCATGTAACATCAGGCAGACTGCAAACAGGAAGTGCCTTCTGACTGTGCTGCTCCTCATTCTGGGATTGCTGACCTTTTCCTGACCCCAGCTCTGCTCTGTTTGAGCAAAGCACAGCTATAACTGCCCCCCCTGTACTTTATCCCGCTCTCCTATCCTCAGTAAGTGTGATGCTTCTGAGTCAAGATGGCGGCGCCCGTATCCTAGAGTCCTGAACAGAGTTGCAGCCCAGTGGGGGAAAGAATAATAAGTAAGTGACTAAAAACTTAAAATATATTAACTTTAGATGCTGGGTAATTGTTTTTTAAGGCTTTGGGCTTTGCAATAAATCATGGTGAAGGTCCGGTTTAAAGGGGTCCAACACCCATTTTCTACCAAATTGATGCTGAACTGCAATGGGACAGGCTTGGGGAAGCATCCAGATTGCTGGATACCCCTACGCAACCCCCTTTTTCACTTACCTGTACATCGATCCCCCAGCAAAGTGCGACACTGCGATTTACTGCTGGCAGTCACATGGTCTGGAGCAGCTTCTGCTTATCTGGCCATGTGAAAACACAAACCATGTGACCACTGGTGGAAATCGTGGTGCAGATGAGTGAAACAGGGGGTTGAGGGGGGTTTGAATGGGCGGTTGTGATCTCTCTCTGAATTTCCCCCCAAGCCTGTCCCAATGTGGTCCAGCACCCATGGGTTGAAAATGGGCATTGTGCTGCTTAAGCTGAGTGTGCTCATATGAGTCTCCATTGCAAAAAGCATATCAGAGGTGGACTCTCACGTGATGGAGACACCCTTTGGTCAATTAAAGAGACAGTTCAGGCAATGGAATAATAAGGCAGCAAGGAGCTCACCATGTGCCGCTCCTCTTTTGCCTGCAGCATGCTATAGATGCTACAGCAGGCTACAAAGTTTGCCCCTGTCCTTTCCATTCCTCCATAACCAAATATAGTCTCATGGTCACCCCCTCCCTCAGTGCCCTTAGCATGAGTAAGTAGCCACACTTGCTGTGCTGGTTCATGCTGGGTGTGCTAAGGGTCAGGGGTGGTTGTATGCTCATATTTGAAACATGGTTGCAGAAAACTGGAAAGGTAAGGAGGGGTAAACCTTGGAGACCCACTAAAGCATCTAAAGCATGTTGCAGGAAATGGAGTAGAGGCAAATAGGGCAAGCTTTAGGTGACTACCTTATTATTGCCATTGCCTGGACTGAGGAGCCTGATAGAGGGAGTGCACTATCAGCACCAAAGCTAATAGCCTCGAAATCTGGCAGCTTCAACCTACAGGACTTTGTGGGATTGGGGTAAGGTAGGTAAGTGATCTTTTTATTTTAAAGTGTGGACTGACCTAAAAAATGCATACAAATGCAGCAAGTAAAATCATGTACTTTATGGGCTTTATGCACTTCAGGCATATCAGGCGTTCGGGTCATGAAGCGTTCTATGGCCCCTCTGAATAAGTGAATACATATCTGTTTAAAATGGCCTCATGCAATGTGATGACAGGCGCTTAATGAAGTCTTTTTTCTCTATCTTTAAAGCTGCAGGATCGCTGCACCTGAAGTGAGTCCGGCCAGTTCATTTCTGTCAGTCTATTCTCATTATCGGTGGAAGCGCTTTCTTTAGATAACCCCCCTGAAATCTGATATCCACAGCTAATCTCCGCTGAGCCCTAAAAATAATAAAGTCTTACAAGCTGCAAAATATATATATTTCCAGTGAAGCTTGTTACAATAAACCAGGTTCAACCGCAGACTCAAAGCTTGTTACGGGAAACTCTAACTAGAGCGGCAAGAATAAGTAAACACATTCACATTAGTGAAGGCCATATTTCACCAATACTATATGTCACCAGATACAAGACCCTCCTATTTTAAGGCAACATTTTTTATATTTTATATGTATGTTTTTTATATTTTTAAAACATCGTGTTTGGTATAAAAACCCCTTTTCTCTAGAGAGCATTTCCTTAAAGTGGACCAACACCCTGTGGTTTTTTTTTCCCCCTAAATAACAACCCATGCCATGCCCCAGGACCCGTTAAAGATAAGACAAAAAAAAAATTTCCTTAGATTATCCTGCGCGGCGTCGCATCACTTTTTGTTGCACATCGCCATCTTGAAAATGCATGTAAGAGGAAAAGATCGTTTGACCTCTTCCTCTTGCAATTCTCACGCATGCGCAGTAGCGCCCCATAGGTAAAGTGAAGCGCCGCTCGCTCCCGATGCCAACGACGCTCGCCACTGCGCATGCACTTCCTCCGCTGTTCCCCTGTCTGCAGAGCACGCTCGCTCGCTCACCTAAACAGAAAAAAAAAAACGGGCATGCGCAGTAGCGCCGCTTAGGTAAAGTGAAGCGCCGCTCGCATCGGGAGCGAGCGGCGCTTCACTTTACCTAAGTGGCGCTACTGCGCATGCCCGGTTTCTTTTTCTCTTTAGGTGAGATCGCGAGCGCGCTCTGCAGCTGGGTGAACGGCGGAGGGAGCGAAAGTCAGGGAAGTTTCTGTGAAAGGTGAGTTAATGATTTATTTTCTGTTTTTGACATGTTTTTTTTTTGTTTTTCAGGAACTAGAGACCAGAGAGACGTGCACGCCCCCTGAGAGAGGACAGAGGCCACGCCCCTGATGAGTTTGAGAAGAGGAGAAGAAATTGCGCGAGTGAGGAGACGGACAAGGAAGAAATGGACGGACAAGCAAGATGGACAGCATGCAAATGAACAGACAAGAGCTGGAGGGTGGGACTTCCGGCCGTGATTTTTGAAAAATACAGGCGCTCCGAGGGACAGAAGGCTGCAAAAGTCATCAAAAGGTAAGTGTCTTTTTATGTTTAACTGTTTAGACACTTGTTGTTTTGGAGGGTGTTGGTCCACTTTAAGCCATCCACCATTCACCAAATTGACATATCTTTAAACACACACTCCTTTTAAGCTTATAGTTTAGCTTAAAGTCCCCGTCTAGCCACATACTAATTTGCTCCCACGTTTAGAACAGTTTAAAATGAGCCATTTCCAAGTACCTGAAAATCTCTGATTGTATACAAATACCCTATCTATTCTAGGTGATTCAATTCCATGTCATGGCTGAAATGGGAAGGAGATGTCATGAAGCTGCTTTGTGCATCTTGAACATGCTCTACTGTGGTCAGAGACAGCTGTGGGAACATTGTGACTTGCTGTGCTTACTCAAACTCAAAGCTCAAAGGGACAAGGTAGCTGTATGACCAGTTTTTTTGTGTGGTCCTGGAGAAATTAAATGTAAAAAATGTTGGAAGCCCTGCTACGAATTCTACTTTACATTTTAATTTGTAAATACATTGGGGCTCGTGCTAATTTTAAAGATCAACTTTGGATATGCCTTTGGGTGTGAATTGCAACCTGCTTTATTTTGTTGTAATTTAGCAAGGTACACCATTTTTCCAATGAGGAAAAGATATCTTTTTTCTTTTAAGTTTGGAAAAAACAGTACCCTTTTGGCTATACAGAACAATTTGATGATTTGTTTCTGCATAGCTCATAGGGTGCTGTTGTTTCCAAACCTTTGCAAAATTTGAACAAAACACAGACCACCCCTCTCCCCCCTAGATGGAACCAGAGCTGCTGAAGGAACATGAGGCGTGGGGAGCGCCATTAGGTGAGAAGTCTTTTAAATTGCACGTTTGTGTGTGTGTGCGTGTGTAGAGGGAGTTCTGGACAGTGGAGGACCGCGGCCAATGAGTGTAAGTGCTCCCTGCCGTCCCCTCCTCCACTGTCCTCTCTTTTTTTGTAACAAAGCTGTGCTGCTCTCTCCTGTCATACACATAATGCAGGGCTCCCCCGGGCCAGGGTGTTTGCTGCACTGCCTATTTAGGGGTTCTGGGTGGGTTCTGCCTCTCTTCTTGTTATGGAGTTTTGGAATGGGTGTTCTGCATACTGTCTTTAATAGGGTTCTGAGGGAATTCTGCACACTGTCTGTTATGGGATTTTGGTTTGGGGGTTTCACACATTTTTTTTAAATTAACCCTTGCTGTCCCCACACCCAACGGGTATAAAATATTTCCAAAAGGTTTCCAGTCGGAGAGCAGAAACCAGAGTGCTCGTCGGGGCACACAGTGCTCGGAGGGTAGATGGGAGGTAAGTATTAAAAAATAAAATTCTTTGTTCTCTTGTATCTGTTTGGTTTATTTACATGTAACCCTTTGTGAACTGGTAAGGGATCCATGAGATACCAGTTCACAAGGCTTGGGGGGGGGCTGACAAGTCATCTACGGCAAGCGACCTCCCATTACCTGCCTTCCCAAAGCCCAGGGGCAGAAGAGCCTGTGGCCCACGAAGGCTGGGCGGGCTTGTAGCCTCCAGGGCCAGGGGTTACGGAGACTGGCCTCTACACCCTGGTCTGCAAGCCCTGCATAGCTGGTTATGCTGGGAAGGAGGACTCCACTTCATCTCTTTTAATCTTTAAGGGTTTTAACCCTTAAAAAATGTATTTTTTTACCCTTTATACTGTGGATAGTAGTTGTATTTTACTGGTAAATGTTAAGGGGGTTTCCTGGGCAGGAACAGGGGCTATCAATACATATGTGTTACTGTCGGTAAAAAAAGGGGCTTTTACATGCAATATTGTTTTTTTGAATAAAATAAATGTTTTATTTAAAATAAACAAAACAATTTTATTGTTTTGGTACCTTAAGTAGGCTGGCAGGCTGGGTATTGTTCTGTTTGGGGGACCTCGCTTGTTTTTTCTTGCTTGCATATTGATATTTTAGGAAAATGTGTTTTTTATTCTTCTTCTTTATTCTGCTACATTTTTACCTTTACACGCATGCTTTACTTTGGGGTGTTTGGCAAACTTACTCTTGACAGTAGCTATGCATGTTGGCTATTGTCCTGTTTAGGGGACCTTGCTGTTTCAGATTTAACTTGTTTTTTCTTGTCTGAATATTGTTTTCTTAGGAAAAATGTGGCTTTGATTCTGCTTTTTTTAGGGAAACCCTGGGCAACCAAACGGGGATTACTTCCAGAAAACTGCCCCCACGTCAACAAACCTGGTATACCTAGAAAGCTTGAGGTGTGTATATAGAGTTGGTTGTGGGGGGATTTCAAATGTAAAGGGTTGATTTTTGTTGGCAGCAGGTTGTACACAGCTTGCAGATACAACTGCTGTTTATTTTGCAATAATCAGGAACATAAAACGTGAACAGTATGCATCAGCAAGATATCTTCATATGGAGCAAAGCAGAACAGCTCTTTTCTGTTAGCTCTTTTCTATTAACGCACTATGCATACAGTCACTTGGTCTGCCTAAGACTTCCTGTTTTATTTCTGTCTGTGAAGTAACTTTATCAAAAGCACAACAAGCAGTCACATACAGGATGTAGTTGAGGCATTAAAGCTATTCCAACTGGAAGAGCCCCGCAGAGGGGCGGGCCACAGGGCCAACAAAACCCATGCCCTACTCGATAAACAGCGGTGGCAATATATAAGTCCTCTTACATAATCTACAGAGAACAAGCCATACATCAAACCCTAGAAACAGAATGTTTTATGATGGAGGTGTATAACTTTTAGGTGGGAACCAGGGTAGAATAAGAGGGAGGGGACTAGAGAGAACTAGGTAGAGAAGAATAGGGAGAAGGGATGCAAGAAGCCTGGCCCAGGTTGACACAGCTATCACAGCTCTTCTACCCACTTTCATGACACATACATTTTCGTTTTTTGGTACATGAGCCAAGGCACCAAAGTCAAGTAATTCTGTCCTCTTTCATTAATTACAGAGGTAAGGTCCTCCATTTCTCTAATATTTTGAATTTCCTTGAACCAGTCAGCAAGAGTTTTAGGATAGTCAGACAGGCAACGTTAATCAGGTGTACCAAAATGAATTGTTTATACATGCTTAGGAGCTGCTTATTAAAGTGCAGTAAGAATTAAGCTGGCTTTGCTTGGATCCCACTATCTTTGATATGGTCTTGGCAATGGAGTTCCAGAATGGAGTAATTCATGGACAGGTCCACACTATGGGGAAAAAAATGCCCCGAGTGCGCATTGCATCTCCAGCAGCTGGGTGGACTGTTAGGGAACAATTATTGCAGTTTAACTGGTGTGTGGTACTTTTTTTGTCGGGCATTTATATCCTGATTCCTGAATCCTGGTTGAGATGAGGATTTATGTGCCATCAGAAAGACATTTCGTCATTTCAGTCAGTGGGGAGCCCAGGTCTTTTTCCCAGCCTTTACAGAACTGTGGCTGGCTATTCAGCAAACAGTATATTTGCGATATGACCATATATCATCAGTCTAATAGGTGCTGCAGATGAGCCACCATCCAATAATTCCTGAGGTTAGGTAGCCCCACACCACCCTCCCCCCTGCCCCTGCCATTGAACTGTATTTTGGTTCTTATCCTCAGAGGTTTACTCGGCTTATGAGGATTGTGTCTAGTCTATTCCAGAAAGCTTGCAGGATCTTTACCAGAATGGCCTAGAATAGGAACATTAGTTTAGGGAGGACTGACAGCGTATTTGATAGATAAAACAAGAGGTCATCTGTGTATGTCGCTACCTTTGTAAATCCCCCTAACTTCACCCCCCTGATACTCTCCTTTGCTCTGACGTGTGTCAGAAATGGTTTCAGAGTGAGAAAAGGAGTGGGGACAGGGGGCAGCCCTGCCTCATGTCGTTTGTATTGTAAATGGCTCGGAAAGGTGTCAAATCACCTTCACTTTAGCAGTAGGTGCAGGAGTTTGTCTGTAGCCCTATGTGCTCTAGAGTTCCCCGTAGGAAATACTTACTCAATCAAATACTTTCTCAGCATCAATTGAAAGCCTAAAGCTCAGGCAAATTAATGGGTCCTTTCCTGGTTTGTGAATGACTAAAATATGTGCTTCCAGCATATGTTTCGGGATGTCCTTGGTCTGTTCCTCCGCCGTGAGGGAGTTAAAAGCAGAGAGAAAATATATATTGAATAAGGAAGATAAGGATTTATAATAAGACAAGGAGAAACAATCTGGTCCCAGAGCCCGGCCAATTGGGGTTCATTTAAATGTAACATCCCACTCTCCGTGGACCTTCTTTCGGTGTGGTGGACCTTGATTCCCCTCCCGTGCCCACCAAGGACACAGATCTCTCTCCCAGGGTGCTCTGAAAAGTAGGCAACGCAGTTTGTGAGTCTCTCAGGGGTGAAGGAGGAGTCTGAGCATAACCACTTTCACCGCCATCTTGGATGCCTTCCCCTTGTAAATTGTTTTGGTCTTAGGATTTAAAAAAACGGGATTCCGGGTATATACCAACTTTCCACTGCTCCTTGCTGCTTCCCCTGTATGGGCATCTGGTATGCTAATGTTTCTGGGGGGGTTTGTTGGGTCTTTGAGGCTACTGCAGTTTCGATGTCAAAATGTCTCACTGTCATCTGTTGAACAGCAGCTACAGTCATTAAAGTGAATGTGGTTCTCTTAGCAACTGGAGAAAATGTAGAATCATAATCTTCACTATACTTCTGGACTTATGTGGTCTTGTGTATAGGCAGAAGCAGCAGAGATTGGGGGTTGCTGACACACCTGAGGACCTGAAGGCAGGTGTCCCAGGGGCCTGACAATAAGCTTTCAGAGCAAATCAGAACTACATGGGAGTGGCCATCTTGCTGGGAATCCTGCTTACACCTGAGCATGAGTAGTGACAAATGAATATGGGGGGGGGGGGGGGTTGTGCAAGCAGCAGCCCACACCAAACAGAGAGATATATGCCTCAAAATCATTAAGACGTTTGTCTATCATGCTACCCACACACTTATAAATAAGAAGCTAATAGAGGAGTTCTGTGTGTGTGCGTGTGGCCATTTCAATGTATGTGAAAAGGTTCATCAGCTACAGAGCATTCAGTCAGTGGAAACAATGTATCTAGATCATCTCTGCCGCGAGCAGAAAAATGATGATTCATTACAGCTGATGACTTACTACTTCTGGCTAAAAATAAGGGACAATTGCACAGCGATTAGAGGCAATTTTGACCATGGGACTGTTGTGGCAAGATGACCATTCCCATGCAGTCCAGAGCACATAATCTGCCTGCTATTCAATAACCTCGGGATGGGGTTAGACCCTCTCAAATAACTTACATCACCGATTGCCAGAGGGAGACTTGAGGGAAACAGTTTACTAAGCTTTGATTTTTGACTGAAACTCAGTTTTAAATATTTATTTTGTGTGTTTTTAATTCAGTTTTAGTTGTCGACACCACCGGGGTGGTATTTTCATCTTTGTCTTTTTCCTAAAGCAGAATAAAACCCTGGTCCTTCAGGTTTCAGGGCAAGCTGCTGGCCTTCCTCAAATTGAGATGCCTTGCTGTGTGAAACCCAGGGGTAGCATGCCAAACTCACCTTTGCTGGCGGTTCCCATGGCAATGTAAACAGTGGTGGATGCAACCCCAGCATCTCTGGGCAGAGGCATTCAGATAGGCTTGGGGCAGAAGTGTGCTCCAATTTAAAGGGCTCTGGGGATATGTCTGCTCTCGCTCTTTGTCTAAACAGAGCTGTATTGTTGATCATTAAAATGCATGGCATAAGGTGCAGATTGGATGAGAGCCTGCGCATGGACCGCCGAACCAGGGAAAGGTTCATATGCATGGTCAAACTTGGGAGGTTTTACAAATTCAGATGCCCCCTGAGCAAGAAACAAAATCTGGGAAAGTCCAAATCCTGGGTTTTGTTCTGCTTTAACTTATTTCAATAAATTGTTAATCTGAGCTGACATTTTAAACTTTTAAATACTTATAAATATTTTTTGTACATTCTCGAAAAAGATGTCTTATTGTTTCCAATATATGATGAACTGACATTTTTATTAAAAATAAGCATATTCAATGGCCTTCAAGCCTATGAACAAGAAAGATATTGTTGCAGCTGTATACGCCTGAAACAGAATAGAAGAGAACCTTGAGCACTGTGCACTCAGGTCACCCTCAGCCACCCGTAAATGAAATGTGCGCTATTTAAGTGGAGGTTCACTGCACAGCTAAACAATATGGCTTTTATGATAACAATGAAATATTTTATACAATAATCTGACCTGACCTGACCATAAGGCAAATGTACTTCCCATGAGTCTTAAAGTAAAACTCCATTTAAAACTTTTTTCTAGAAAAAGCTAGGAAGAAAAATACTCTGTGCTGACTTCTTGTGCTGACTGAAACATAGCCAAAAAATTATCTTCTTAACTTCACAACCTTGGCAGGAAAATGCCAATAAATTTAAAGGTCAAGAGATATGCTAAATGAAAAGGGCCCGTCCAATAGACAGTAGCCAAGAATCTAATCATAAACCTCTGGATTAAAAATGCAAGTATCACTGATGCTGACACTGAACTGAAGAAATCAAATGGTCAGTTTACAAAAGTCCTTGTGCATCACCTCCAGAGAATCTGTCAGGAAATATGAGACAAGTTATTATTTGTCTTGGATAGTGTTGCGTGGATCCAACCCATAAAATTCAGATCTGTGCTGAATTTTGCGAGTTCGGACCCCCAGACCCGAGCATATATTACAAAATTGGCGTTGGGGCCGGGTCCAGAAAAAGGCTGATTGGCTGCACAGCCAAAGCAACCACATTCTGGGCATGGCTGTGATAGGCCAAGGGGGGACACGTAACGCGCTGTATAAAAGGCAGGGTCACGTGCCCCGTGCCAGTGTCTGCTATAAAGATAAGGGGGTGATACTGCCACAGTGTCTGCTATTAAGATGAGGGAGTAATTTTGCCACAGTGTCTGCTACAAAGTTGATGGGGGTGATACTGCCACAGTGTCTGCTATAAAGGTAAAGGAGGAATTCTGCCACAGTGTCTGCTATAAAGATGATGGGGATGATACTGCCACAGTATCACCCTTTGGCATTTTTTCATTAGATACAATTTGTATTTGATGAACAATAGCCTGACTTTTTAATTGTATTTTTTCAGGTTTTAACTGTTTTACTAAGTGCGGTTCCCATTTAACATTGAAACTGTCTGGGGGGTTATTTTTTATATGTTTTGGTAAATTCTTTGGCATTTTTGGTTAGATACAAATTTTATCTAACGAACAATAACTTGACTTTTTATTTTTTAATTGTATTTTTCCGTTTTAGGTGTTTTACTAAATGTAACTTTCAAATGCATCCCATTAAACATTTGAAACTGCCTGCAGGTTTATTTTTTTATATTTTTGGGGAATTTTTGGTTAGATACAATTTTTATCTAATAGCCTGACTTTTTATTTTTTAATTGTATTTTTTGAGGTTTGAACTGCATTACTAAATGTGGATTTTTAAAGAATCCCAATTAACATGAAAACTGCCTGTGGGTTTATTTTATATTTTTGGGGCATTTTTCATTAGATACAATTTTTATCTAATGAACAATAGCCTGCCTTTTAATTTTCTAATTGCCCAATGATCTTGCATGCCTGGGCCTGACGTGGGGTTTAAATTATACAATACAGTCATTAAAAGGTACGGCTCAACCCTCGCCAAATGTCTCCAGTACATGGAAGAGGAATGACTGACCCTCAATGTAAAACCATGAAGAAAGGTATTTGGTACTTGGAAAAATTTAAATTACAGTATACAAAATATTCAGCAATATTTAGCAATACAAGCATTATGTTTGTACATGATTGTAGAGTGCTGTGGAATATATTGGTGCTATATAAATAAAGATTATTATTGTTATTAATAAATGGGAAGACTCACTCTCCAGCTGTAGCAGATACTAGGAAATCGGGTGCCCGACCTGGTTAGTCCACAACCATGATAAATCCGAAAAATAATGATGCCGGTCTGCACTCCCGTAAAACATCCATTTATTATCAAAAATTCGTTAAAAGCAGCCCATCAGTGCAAATGCAGGGATAAAATCAAACGCGTTTCGGGCGCGACCGCGTCCCTTTTTCAAATGTATCACAAGGTCTAACAAGCACTCACTGTAAAGTTACTGCAATTAAGGTTAATTATAATCACATGGTCATAGTACAAAAGCATGTAAGTATATTGCCACTCACCCTCCAAGTGCTGCACCTGACATCACAAGCAGGAAGGGGAAAAAAAAAAAAAAAACAGCACTATCCCTTGAAAGCAGGCACTAGATGATGAAAATGAAAGTGCAAAGCTGTGGGAGGGAGGGACTCTTCCACCTTGCTAGGTGTGCTCAAGGGAAAATCATGCTGGAACTTCCTGCCTGTCAGGCTGGGTGCAACAACTCAAGGCAACCGGATAATAGTCCTTCATGCTCTGCATTAGTACTCAATTATATGTACACATATACCATATTGAACAAGCGTACAAAAGCATGTAGAAACATGAATTCACGCAAATGTATACAACTAAATACCATAAGATAATACAATCAAAAATATATAAATAGTGTATAAACAATGGCACTCACAAGAGTACATAATAAATGTGATAAATGCATGCATTAAATATATTATTAGGGGTGAATATTAATCCATAAACTAGGATTCTGTAAATATCCTACCTTGAATTCAGACCTAAGGGAAGCCTGCTTTTCTTCTTAAAGATCCATTTGGCCTCTGCTTTCAATAAAAGCCGATGCAAATCGCCACCTCTGGGTCCCAAAGAAATTCTCTGGACCGCTTTCACTATAATGCTGTCAGATTCCCCTCCATGGTGTTCTAAGAGATGTCTCACCACATTTGAGCGTCTTGAAAGGTCCCCCGATTTAACCCCATACAGGTGTTCAGCAAACCTCCTTTTTAGTGGGCGGGTCGTGCACCCACATATTGGACCTTGCATGATTTACATGAAATTACATACGCAACGCTCGGGGAGGCAGATTCATTAATAGCGCCAGGTAGCGACAGATGAGCGCCAGTAGCGTGATTTTCACAGCGGCAGCTAGTATTTGCTGTGCTTGGCCGTAGTTCGCTTGTTGACAGCGACTCAGTCGGTGTGCGTTAATGTTGAATACGTGGTTAGGAGTCGCTGTTTGACAGCTTCCGCGCTGTATGGGTGCACCTAACAGCGAATGGCCAGAGCGAACGGCTCCCAGCATATTCATTAACAAATCACGCTCAAAAAATTCTCGCGCTGTGAAATGCTTGTTTAAACCCCAGAGCGCTGGCGGCGATGGCTTAAAAGTAGTTTTTAACCCCCAAACAACCATATTTTTTTATTTAAAAATTAAACAAGTTTTTCTTTCACAATATCTTTATTGAAAGATTCAGGTTGAACAGCATCATAATAATACAATAACATATTGTTACATATCGTTGATATCAACAGCATAATGGTCACATATCTGAATCAGTGTTTTTACCATTTTTGTAACACTTATAACGAATGGAGAAGAAAAAATAAAAGAACGAAAAAATGAGAGAACATTATCTGAATATTAGAGCATGGACCCACAAGACAAACACCAGATCACATGGGGATTGGGGGAGAGACGCCAGACAAGGGGGACTAAGGGAGGGGAGGGGAAGGTAAAGGAAGAGCGGGAAAGGGAAAGGAGGGGGAGGGAGCTGCTCGACTCATATGGGCCAAAGGACAATTACACCGTTTTATCCCCAGTAGGTCAATCTTCTGATCAATTATTTCTGGCCTCCTTGGGTACAGTACTGCTGCCATGGCTCCCAGACCAGATCAAACTTCTCCCTTTGCAGGTTAGCTATCGCCGTCAACTGTTCGTTAACCATTATGTTAGACATCCTAGCTTCTACCTCCTTCCACAGTAATTTCGGGGCCTTCCAATTTGCGGCTATCGTAAGTCTGACCGCCACCAAGAGGTGTTTAGTAAGGAGCCACTCGTCCTTAGAGAGGGCATTCTGCTTCAAAGACAACAACACTTCCATTGGGTTAGGGGTGCATGTTTTCCCCAGTATTCGGGATAGGACTGTATATGCCCTCTGCCAGAGCTGCCTAACCCTCGGGCATGCCCACCACACATGGAGGTAGTCCCCCACCTCCCCACAGCCCCTAAAGCACATGGGGGAGTGAGAGGCAGAGCACCTATGGAGCCTAGCTGGGGTATAATACCATCTCAGTACCAGCTTGAAGGCATTCTCTGTTGCCAACACATTAAGTGAGGTGGAGCGAACTGATTTCCAGATTCTCCTCCAAGACTCGTCATCAATCGTCATCTCAAGTTCTGCCTCCCACCTCGCCATATACCCATGCTTAGGCGGGTCCACCTGATTGACCAAGGCCCCATAGATATGCGTAATCACTCCTGTAGCGTATGGCTGTTGATAACACATTTGTTCCAGACGTGTCCACTTGAACGGCTGGGAGCCCCCTTTCAATATACCTTTAACAAAGTGAGAGAGCTGCAGATACCTGAAAATCTCAGACGGTGGGATCTGTTTAGTTGCTCTCAGGTCTTCAAAGGATCTCATGCCCCCAACTGTGCATAGATCCTGCACTACCTCCAGACCATTAGCTTTCCACCAGCTGAAACCTGAGGTGTGTGTCACGCCAGGGGGGAACATGGGGTTGTTAAAAAGCCTCATCAGTGGAATATGCCCAGAGATCAATCCCGCCCCTGTCTTACAGCTGTCCCACCTCCCCAACAAGCATTCCAGAACAGGGGACATACCTTCGGGTCTGATACGTTTAGAGAGCCATGGCAGCACCTCCACACCCATTGGTTCAATCCTCCTAGCTTCCTCTAGGACCCACAGTGGAGGGGACTCTTTTACATGAAGCAGTAGCACCGGAGCAATCTGCGCCGCCAGATAATATTTATGAAGTGAGGGCACACCCAGCCCACCCTTGGTGGTGTGGTAATACAATGTTTTTCTATTGATTCTCGGCCTAGTTGAACCCCAGATATATTTCAAAACTCTGCTTTGTAAGGGTTTAAAAAAAGACAGTGGGACTCTCACTGGGAGCACTCTAAAAAGATACAGCAGCTTAGGCAATAGAACCATTTTAATAGCAGCCAACCTCCCCAGCCATGACATCCTCAGATTACACCATGGATTCAAGAGCGTATCAACTAATTTAGGAATGTGTGAGTAATTGGCTTTAAATAATGTCTCATAAGTAGAGGTGATTTTAATACCCAGGTAGGGCAACTGATGTGTCCAAGTCCACTTATAGTTAGCCTGCAAGGATCTCTTGGTTGGCTCTGTTAACGACACATCCAGTGCCATCGACTTTGTATCATTGATCCGAAGCCCGGACAGACCACCAAACTCTGACAAAATATTTATTAAATTGGGGGTAGTGATGTGGGGGGCTGTGATCATGAGCAACATGTCGTCCGCAAACAGGGACAGCTTGCTCTCCCCCGCTGGAGACACTATGCCTCTTATGCTCGCATTATTTCAAATCTTAATGGCCAAGGGTTCTATTGCCAGGATAAATAAAATCGGCGATAGTGGGCACCCTTGCCTAGTACCCCGAAGAATCGAAAATGGAGCTGACATTGCACCAGCATACTTCAGAGCAGCTTGGGGGGCATTATACAAAGCAGATACTGCCGTCTGAAGTCCAACCCCCAGACCCCATTTCCCTAGTACCCACTGTAAGTACTCCCAGGAGATGGAGTCAAACGCTTTCTCCACATCTAATGACAGTAGCATGGCTTCCTGACTTGTGCCCTTGACTGAGTCAATCAACTGAATTATGCGTCTGACTCCATCCCCCGCCTGCCGAAGAGGGACAAAGCCCACCTGGTCCCGATGTATCAAGGAGCCCAAGAAATCATTAATCCTAGTGGCCCAAATTTTTGAAAATAATTTAAGGTCGGTATTTAACAAAGAAATGGGTCTGTAATTGCTCCACTGTTGATGGTCTTTTCCGGGCTTCGGGATCATAACCACATTTGCCTTCAGCATCTCGCTCTCAAATTGGTTCCCTTCCAAAACATAATTAAACAAGGTGGTTAAGGGGGGTACCACCTCCTGGGTAAGTTTTTTATAAAAGGCCGCCGTCAGGCCATCAGGGCCAGGCCTCCTCCCTGATTTAAGTGTCCCAATAGCCCTCCGCACCTCCTCCTCAGTGATGGGGGCATCCATCCCCTGCCTCTGCTGCTCAGAAACCAATGGCAGTTCAATATTTTCAAAAAATGCTGTGGCTTTCCTGTGATCTAATTCCTGGGGGGCCCCATATAACTTAGATAACCCATTCCTGAATGTCTCCAGAATCTTTTCAGGGTTGGTAGTGAGTTGGCCTCCATTCATTTTCAGCTTGATGGGGGGCATTGGAAAATCTTGACATCTAAGTTGAGATGCTAATAATGAGTTGGGCTTATTGCTACATGCATAATATCTTTGCCTTGACCACTTATATCGAGTTTCAGCCTGTTCAATCTGCACTTGATTCAAGGCCACCCTTGCCCTCTCCAATCTGACCTCCTCCTCCCTCCTACCTGTATCTTTAAACCGCCTCGCAGCTTCAGAGTATTCCCGCTCCAAGCGGGCCGACTGTGCTATTCTTTCCCTCTTTTTCCTCGAGGCTTGCCCCAAAAAATGTCCCCTTATTACTGCTTTAAATGCCCCCCAGAGTGTTGCCGGGGATTGCACAGTGCCCATGTTGTGCCTAAAGTACTCCATTGCTACCTGTTTAGCTCCCTGGACCATGTCCTCTGATGCCAAGAGGGATTCATTCAAAACCCACGGGGATGGTCCGGTTCGCATTACCAAGCCCGAGCATACTATAAGGACCATGTCATGGTCTGACCATGACACAGGCTTTATCTCCGCCCGCCTAACCTGCGGCAATAGGCCTCTTCCTATAAATATATGATCGATCCGGGAATGAAGATGGTGCGGGTGGGAATAATGCGTGTAGTCCCGCTTCCCTGGGTTTAGTTCACGCCAAGCGTCCACCATCTGCACTCCTTGGATTATGCTAAGAAAGGCTTTAGACTCCCCCAACACGTGAGGAGAGGGCAAGGAGGACCTGTCGAGCCTGTCTGGTAGCGTCAAATTCGAGTCCCCACACATTAGAATGGTTCCCTGCCCATAGGTCTTGAGCAATTCACACATCCTGGCCAGGAAACGGACCTGGCGACTATTAGGAGCATAATAACACAGCAATGTAATTGGCGTATCCTGCAAAGTCCCCACCAGCAGTAGGTACCTACCCTTGGGGTCTATCATTTGCTTAGAGCATGTAAACGGAGAACTTCTGTGGAACGCTATTAATACCCCACAGTGCTTCTTTTCAGCTGTGGCCTGGTAAAACTGTGGGTATTTCGGGTGGAGGTACCTGGGCGAGGATGAAGATGAAAAGTGCGTCTCCTGTAAGCACACCACATCTGCCTTAAGCGCAACAAAAGCTCTAAATGCCCTTGACCGCTTATTAGGGGAGTTGAGGCCTTGAGCATTAAGGGAGACCACCTTCACCGACATCCCTTACTTTCAAGAACACTATAATTGACATTGTTAGTCATTTTCTGGGGAACAGCACCTCCCCGGGTAGCGGGACGGGGGGGGGGAGGAATAGCCAGGACCAAGGGGGGAGGGGATGGAGGGTAAACATAATAAGACAAGACAACACACACTATTAAGCACTTTCCAAATGAACACATAATATACAATATTAAAAACCATGTATAGGCCGATAATGATCAGCCTATTGTGGACAATCCACAATTAGCATACCACCAGGGACGTGCCTCTGGGGGAATGCTAGGGGGTAGGCACGGTATATCCCCCGGGCCGGCGGGGCAGCTCAATCAATCATTTTCTTAACTGTGCATAACAATCAATTTTCCACTAAGGCACTTAACTAGCAGACAGGGAGAAGTTTCATATCAGGAAGGGACCATCCCACCCTGCGACATACATGTGATCTGCCTTCAAAAGCCTGACTTCAAAATCAATTTGTACAAAGCAAAACAAGCCAGGCATAATGGGAAACCCAGGGCCCGCCCCCCACACCCCCACCGGCACTGCCGATCAGAGTGCCCGAGACAGGCCCCCCGCCACACACCTACCAAGCAGTGCAAATAGCTATCAACTGATCGCACATCTGACATTCAAGTAATTTAGGAACATTTAAGAAATAGAAATGGCATTAATAAAAAGAGTAAGCATATAAAACCACACAAATTTCACTTTCCCAATAGCTGGGAGTGTCCAGACCTTCTACCCACAAAGAGGGTCACACCACCAAACCTCAATAGTAGCTTGCTGGTCATCCCTCCGAAGCTGGCTGAAAAACTTGCGAGGTCAAGTTCCTTAGGGCCTGCGACCGGTCGTTCCCCGATTTCCTCTGCTGCGAATCATCCAGCACCGCAGCAGCATCCCTCCTTTGCTGTGAATTTGGGGCTGAAACTGTAGGTAAGTCCTGGGAGACCTTAGATCCAGATAAGCCAAGCTGCAGTAATAGGTCCTTTAATTCCTGGGGTTTCGCCGCCTGATGGATACGGCCGTTGTAAGGGAAGGACACCTTGAATGGAAAGCCCCAACGGTAGCTTATGTTGTGGGACCTGAGCATTTGCAAGTAAGGCTTAAGGGCTCGCCGCTTAGCTATGGTGGATTGGGCAAGGTCCGCAAAAACTTGGTAGGAGTGACCCTGGAACTGCGTGAGGCCTTGTTCCCTTGCTGCTTTCACCACCGCCTCCTTGGTCTGAAAGTAGACAAATTTTACGATGATGTCCCTCGGGGGTCCATCAGGACTACGCCTGGTGAGGGCCCGGTGCGCTCGCTCCAGCTCCAGCCTTTCAAGCGGTATGGTAGGTGTCAGTTCTCGCAGCAACGCCATGATAGTACCTTGGGCGTCCTCCATCGACTCCGGGAGCCCCCGGAATCTGAGATTGGAGCGGCGATTCCGGTTCTCCAGATCCTCTTGCATGTCCCTTAGAGCAGCGATTTCTTCATGCAAAATCTCCAATTCCTCCTCATGGTCGTTTAGAACCGTGGTAACATCGGTTATATTGCTCTCTAAGGACGCAATTCTCTGCCCCTGCGCTTTCAGCTCCTTGATTAGCTGGGAGGTGCTCTTGGTGATTGCAGCCACCTCTTCCCGGATCACGGTCCTGATATGCTGCAATGAGGTATGATCCAACGCCATCTGCGGGCATTGGTCTTTCAGTTCAGAGGGAAATTGGGTTTGGCTGTCCCCCGAATCCAGGGAGTCCTCTGAGTGGGTCACCGAGGGGGCCGGGGCTCCCCCTTCCTCCTCACCTCGTGCTGCACGTGCAGTGACTGGGTGTGCTGCGGCCGCCATCTTGCTTCCCGGCTGCAAGGCCCTATGTGGCTTTGGAGGCCTTTGCTTGTTTCTGCGGGTCTGACGCATACTCCGACCGGAGGAGAGTCACCCCCCGATCCTCTCCCCGCTGTTTGCGCCACTTATCTGTGCTTTACGCTGCGTTAAGCCGCCCCTTCAGGCCCGGGTTTGCGGAGCTCTAGCAGAGTGCGACCATCCGCCGGCTCCGCGCGCATGCGCCCCCCTAAACAAGTTTTTCTAAACATTTTGTAATATGAATACATTAATATCAGACCTGTAAGATCAATTCTGCACAAATATATATTTTTTTTTTTTAACCTTAAAAAAAATCTAACATTGCCGAAGTGGTCAGAGAAATTTTGCCATTTAAAAAAAAACAAAAAACATTATTATCAATTAATTATGAATATTTCAAGATTGCTCCATTGAAATGCATTGGAGAGCGCCAGGTAGCGAGAGGTCATACCTGGCGCTGTGATGGGATTAGCAGCGGCGCTGTTCGTTGCAGTAGGGATGAATCCCGCGCTAGCTGACGCTCTCGCCGGCGCTAGCCTCATTTAGCGTGATAAATGCGTGATTGTGTCCGCCGCCTGGCGTTCTGGCGCTAGCTGGCGCTAGTGAGACACTACCTGGCACTATCCCTTGATAAATAAGGCCCTAAGTGTTACAATTCATTAAGTCACCAAGCTCAAAACTATGATTGTCCGAATATGACAATATTCGAGGGCCCTTATCTACAAAGGGGCACATTGCACACCTGGGCCCTCCACTTGGGAAAAAAACCCTTGGTGGCCAGCCAATTTCCCTCCCTACAACTCGGGGATAGGAAAAGACTCGGGGACAGGATAGACCCCAGGTTTGGGGCTCTCTTATTGACCACACGCACACTCCCTGATATTATATCCCTCAACCTTTGATCAGAAGATAACACTGGAATATACTTCAAAATAATCCTGCGTACCTCTGGGAAATCTATATAGAAGGGGGTGGTAAATTGGGGTATACTGTCCTCATTTTTGATCTCCTCTGCCCAATTCTCTTTCTATATGTATCCTCCCTCTGTCTATTAGATGCTATATTCCTGGCCCGTTTCAACATCCAGGAGGGATATCCACGCTCACATAATCATTTGAGATACAATCTAATTGATTTTCAATGTCCTCCTGTTGTGAGCAATTTCTTCGGGCCCGAAGCATCTCCCCTACAAGAATGGCCTTAATGGTCTGGAAGGGATGGCAACTGTTTGCCCGTAAAAAGCAGTTGCCCGCTGTGGACTTTCTGAACATGTCTGATACAATTGTAGTGCCCCCCCCCACACTGAAAGTCTTAGATCTAAATACTTTATCTGAGTAGCACTTAAGTGGACTGTAAACTGTAAATTAACCTGATTGTTGTTACAATAATCCACAAAAGATAGAAGAGAAGTCTCAGTGCCAACCCAGATCACCATCAGATCATCTATATATTTCCAAAATAAGCATAGATACAATCTCGATTTGGGTTCTCTGCTCCAAAAATATGCTGTCCCTCCCACCAACCCACAAATAAATCTGCAAATGATGGGGAAAAGGGGGCACCCACCGAGGCACCACTCTTCTGGAGAAAGAAGGACCCGTCAAACATGAAATAATTATGTTTTAATAGATAATCGGTCACCATCAAAATGAAATTGATAAGATCATCCGATGCACTGAAGCGTCGCAGTGCCTCTAGTGCACCCTTGTGGGGAATGGAAGAGTAAAGAGAGGTAACGTCTCCACCAGGAGGGCTGGTAGCCTCTGAACTAGTGGCTGTAATTGTTGATCCAGCCACTGGCCTAAACGTTCATGGAGGCCCCCAATCCCGGCTACAATAGGTCTGCCCTTGGGGGGGTTGTCCCCCTTGTGGATCTTGGGTAAATGATGAAAAATATCATCAAAATTCTCTAAAAAACGTGATTTTAATTGTTTAGAGGATCGTTTCCCTTTACTGGCAGAGATCTGAGCCATCGGTCCCATTTCTATCTGGGGACTGTATAAATTATCTAAATGATACAGTTTTGACTCTAGATGGAAATTTCAGTATTGATTTTAATCGTCTTTCCCCAAAACGATCCCGCTTTTTCCACACATAAATCTGACCAGTTTTGTAATCCTCTAAATCTCTTAAATATTTTTTTTTTACGCTTGGTTTCCATCACAATAGACTCCAATTTGCGTACGGATGTCATCATTCGGTCATACATTGGTGCATAGGTATCCTTGGTTTTAAATTGTTCCAAAGCCTGTGTGGTGTATTGAATCTGATCAAAGGTCTCTTTAAGACGTTCCTCCTCATATTTGATAATAAGGGACATTATGCTATAGAGGAGTTTGTAAGAATACCATTCCATTCTTGTTGAAATGTTTCAGCAAATGTGTGAGTGCAAAACTTTTTTATCCGCAATCCACGTGGGATCATTTATTCCCGGACATACCTTTTGTGGATTATTGTAACAACAATCAGGTTAATTTACAGTTTACAGTCCACTTCAATGCCACTCAGATAGAGTATTTAGATCTAAGACTTTCAGTGGGGGGGGGGGGGCACTACAGTTGTATCAGACATGTTCAGAAAGTCCACAGCGGGCAACTGCATTTTACGGGCAAACAGTTGCCATCCCTTCCAGACCATTAAGGCCATTCCTGTAGGGGAGATGCTTCGGGCCCGAAGAAATTGCTCACAACATGAGGACTTTGAAAATCAATTAGATTGTATCTCAAATCGATTATGTGAGTGTGGATATCCCTCCTGGATGTTGAAACGGGCCAGGAATATAGCATCTAATAGACAGAGGGAGGATACATATAGAAAGAGAATTGGGCAGAGGAGATCAAAAATGAGGGCAGTATACCCCAATTTACCACCCCCTTCTCTATAGATTTCCCAGAGGTATGCAGGATTATTTTGAAGTATATTCCAGTGTTATCTTCTGATCAAAAGTTGAGGGATATAATATATAATATCAGGGGGGGGTGCGTGTGGTCAGTAAGAGAGCCCCAAACCTGGGGTCTATCCTGTCCCCGAGCCTTTTCCTATCCCCGAGTTGTAGGGAGGGAAATTGGCTGGCCACCAAGGGTTTTTTTCCCATGTGGAGGGCCCAGGTGCGCAATGTGCCCCTTTGTAGATAAGGGCCCTCGAATATTGTCATATTCAGACAATCATAGTTTTGAGCTTGGTGACTTAATGAATTGTAACACTTAGAGCGTTGTGTATGTAATTTCATGTAAATCATGCAAGGTCCAATATGTGGGATGCACGACCCGCCCACTAAAAAGGAGGTTTGCTGAACACCTGTATGGGGTTAAATCGGGGGACCTTTCAAGACGCTCAAATGTGGCGAGACATCTCTTAGAACACCATGGAGGGGAAACTGACAGCATTATAGTGAGAGCGGTCCACAGAATTTCTTTGGGACCCAGAGGTGGCGATTTACATTGGCTTTTATTGAAAGCAGAGGCCAAATGGATCTTTAAGATGAAAAGCAGGCTTCCCTTAACTCTGAATTCCAGGTGGGATATCTCTTTGTTTACAGAATCCCAGTTTATGGATTAATAGTCACGCCTAATAATATATTTAATGCATGCATTTATCCTATTTATTATGTACTCTTATGAGTGCCATTGCTTATACACTATTTATATATTTTTGATTGTATTATCTTATGGTATTTAGGTGTATACATTTGGGTGAATTCATGTTTCTACATGCTTTTGTACGCTTGTTCAATATGGTATATGTGTACATATAATTGAGTACTAATGCAGAGCATGAAGGACTATTATCCGGTTGCCTTGAGTTGTTGCAACCAGCCTGACAGGCAGGAAGTTCCAGCATGATTTTCCCTTGAGCACACCTAGCAAGGTGGAAGAGTCCCTGCCTCCCATAGCTTTGCACTTTCATTTTCATCATCTAGTGCCTGCTTTTTCCCCTTCCTGCTTGTGATGTCAGGTGCAGCACTTGGAGGGTGAGTGGCAATATGTTTACATGCTTTTGTACTATGACCATGTGATTATAATTAACCTTAATTGCAGTAACTTTATAGTGAGTACTTGTAAGACCTTGTGATACATTTGAAAAAGGGACACGGTCGCGCCCGAAACGCGTTTGATTTTATCCCTGCATTTGCACTGATGGGCTGCTTGTAACGATTTTGATAATAAATGGATGTTTTATGGACAGACCGGCATCATTATTTTTCGTTATTATTGTTATTGTATGATTAAAGTTGCACAGGTATACATTTCCTGTAAGTATCGCAATTTTAAGCTTGATTGTGCTTAGAGGTGTTACTAAAGTTATAAAGTTATGTTCAAACTGTAACAGCACATTATCATAGTGTTCTTCTGCCCTTGAACGATCAGTTTTAATAGTACTGTAACACTAAACATATTGAAAGACACATTTTCTTTGCTACATTCTTTTATTCATTTGCTAATCGTTCAGTGGATATTGGCCTTAGACATGCCTTACCTATCTTAGAGGATGAGCCCCTCCTTGTGGCACCTCAAATTGGAATGGCTGCCTGGGTAGGAGCTCTTTGCTTAGCAAGGTACCTTGTTGTCTCTTTTAAACTTTACCATATTGCTGTACCCACCCTGCTTCACCTAAATTAGCCTCCCTTGGCCTGGCCTTAATGTTTAGTGCCAGATGCTTTTTGCAATTCATTATTTTTATTTCTGTCTGCATTTCACCTGTGAATTCCTTAATCTCATAGAGTTGTATGTTGACATTTCCATTTAGTGAGGTTTTTCCTAATGCAAATTCATAACATGTAATACAGATACACTGACTGGAATGTTATTATCTCTTCCCTACAGAGCATGTGCCCGCTGTAGTTTGCCCTCTCAGGCCACTGTAGTTTCCCACCATTCGCCAGCCCTTCTTAATCAGCCATCTTGCTTACATGCTGCAAGCTCTGCAAACCCTCCTATGCTCCAACATTAATATAGCACATTCAGTGAGTCATACTTTCTTGTACATGAATTTTCCCATTTGATCATCCATATCTTGTTCCCAGGATAGATTTGTAGCCGTTGGTTTATCCATTCTAAATGCATTTTGTATATAATGCCCCTGCCTAGGTACCGTATTCAGCCATTATTCCTACTTCTGTCGTGTACAGCTTATATCACCTAGCCCCATCCTGCCCTAGGTAAACTATATTTTTGTATATTTATATTCTCAGGTATGCTAAATACAACAATATTTTGCACTGTGAGATATGTCTATGTGTACATTTTAGTAATGAATGTTATTTTCTTCTTTGTAGTTTTACCCTATCCCATAAGTAAAAGTGCCCAGGGTCAAGTCACAGACGTTATAGGAGGGAGTTAGCTGGCTGCCACCTTCTTCTGCCCATGTGTGAAAACATGTGAAATTTTGGAATGCCTGTCTGAGGGGGTGGTTCTGTGGACTAAGAAGGCCCTTCCCTTGATCTTGACCTTTCTGTTATTGTTGCTGTGCACCTCTATTCCCTATTTGGCTTATGCAGGAATTGTTCAGTTGTTCAGTTTAAACTGGACCAACAGCCTTGTACAGTAGGAAAAAAAACTCCCCAAAACTCTCTTGCCCCATCTGCATGAATGATGCTGAAGCATTGTCAGCACTTACATTTGTTCCTGCAAAGCTGAAATGCTGCCATATCACCGCCATCTTGAATCATCCCTGAGGCTTTCTATCCCTGCTTTCCAGCTGGGCAGCTGCCTGGGTTTAACTGACAGAACCCACATCACACAGTAGCAGGAAACACACCAGCGTTTCCTCTTTGTATGCTGCCATTGGATGCCATTAAAGTGTTTTTTGCCTAGCAGGTGTTGGTTCAGGTGCCAGTGCAATAAAACAAGCTTGGGGGGGGGGGGGGTTGAGCATCCAGAATGCTGGAGAACCCCCTACACATCACCCCCCAGAATGCCCATTATTTTTGCCTTATCCTCAAGCCTCTGCTGGAACTGGCCGTCGAGCATTTACGTGGGTGGGGGGCCGCGTCTTTGGCTCTGGCTGACGGAAATCCCCCCCAAGACCTGCCCATGTGAGCATCGGTGACCAATCGCCGGGCTCCATTTCTGGTGGAGGCACGAGGATAAGGTAAGAATAACGGGCGTTATGAGGGGTGATGTTACAAAAGAGTAAATGTAAAATGTGCAGCAATCTGAATTGCCCTGAGAAGGGATGCATGAGAATTGTCTATTATTGGCCCAGATTAAGCCATGCCACTGTGCTTGTATTTAAGGTTACCACCACCTGCACACCTTAGGCCCTTATTTATGAAGGAATAGCGACAGGTAGCGACTGGTGAGCAACCGGTAATGACGGGCACCGCCACGAGAACGCCGGCTCCCCACCACAATCACACATTTATCAAGGCAATCCTGCTTAGCGACTGGGATAGTGCCAGATAGCTACTCATTCATCATTATTCCAGCCTTAGCCCACAGCGCCAGCGTCCGACCTTGAACAGCGACAGGTATGAACTCTCGCTACCTGGCACACTCCAATGCATTTCAATGGAACAATCTTTAAATATTCATAATTAATTGTTATTAATGTTTTTTTTTTTTTTTTTTTTTTTAATGTGAAAAATTCTGTGACCACTTCTGCCATGTTAGATAATTTTTTTTAAGGTAAAAAAAAAAAAAATTGTGCAGAATTGATATTACAGGTCTGATATTATTGTATTCATATTTAAATTCTTTATAAATTTTTTTTTTTTTGGTTTCCAAAAATATGGTGGTTTGGGGGTTAAAAAACTACTTTTAACACATCGCCGCCAGCGCTCTGGGGTTTAAACATGCATTTCACAGCGCGAGAATTTTTTGAGCGTGATTTTTTGATGAATATGGTGGAAGCCGGTCGCTCTGACCAGTCGCTATCATGCGCACCCATACATCGCGGAACCTGTCAAATAGCGACTCGTCACCCCGTATTCAACATTACTGCACACCGACTCAGTCGCTATCAACAACCGAACAATGGCCAAGCACAGCGACTACTAGCGGGATCTGTGAAAATACTGCTACAGTCGCTCAACTGTCGCTACCTGTCGCTATTAATGAATCGGCCTCCCCGACTTGCAAGCCTGACTATACAAACACATACATATTGGACATTGTCTAATAGTCATTTTGTATGGAATCAAAACTAGGAGCTTAGTGCTGCAAGGTAGATTGCTAACCCCTTGCTGTTATCCAAGCCACTGAAAGCCATTCTGATGGTAAAAACAGTTGAGCGTCATGCACTGCAGAGCTTACTTAATGAGAGCTTGTTTTTATTCTTTGAAGCACATCACTTTACCTTTATCAAATTATTCCGGGTGGTGCATTGTGAACCCAGCATAGCGCATCCAAATAGTAACTGTAGATACAACGTAAGGGCCATTAATTCACTGGAGCACACTGGCGGAACAGCAGCACACTGATGGTGAGGACAGCGATCAGCTAAGAAAAAAAAGCTTACATTGAAACCTTCTGACCATGAAAAAGAGACAGGGGACCACCTACAGAGCTGTGTCTCACAGGCCAGCAGATAATGAATCTGTTCTAGACTGCTTCACACAGTGTGAATGTTCATATATTATCTTCACTCTAAAGAGAAAGCATCATATTTTTAACCAGTGAAATCACTAAATACAGCCAGTCCATGTCTTGTTTTCATTTTAACTTGCAATGGAAGGATTTTTGCCCAGTTAAGTGATTGTTCCAGATCATTGCAATGCAGAAATCGAATCTGGCACAACAGGTAATAATAATACATGAACAATTCTCTAAAAACCTAGATCTTGGTATTTTTTGCCAGGTTGTGCCATTGATGCACCAGTAGCTTAACTACAGCATTGCTCCAATATGCTTTTGTCCTGTTATGTCAAATTTTGGGGAATATCCTTTCAAAATCATCAAATCAAAACATGCTATATCACTTAAACCGGACCTTCACCATGATTTATTGAAAAGCCCAAACCCTTAAAAAATGATTCCCCAGCATCTAAAATTAATATATTTTAAGTTTTTAGTCACTTACTTATTATTCTTTCCCCCACTGGGCTGCAACTCTTTTAAGGACTTTAGGATACGGGCGCTGCCATCTTGACTCAGAAGCATCACACTTACTGAGGAGAGGAGAGTGGGAAAAAGTACAGGGGTGGGTTATAGCTGTGCTTTGCTCAGACAGAGCAGAGCTGGGGTCAGGAAAAGATCAGCAATCCCAGAATGCAGAGCAGCACAATCAGAAGGCACTTCCTGTTTGCAGGCTGCCTGATGTTCCATGAGCCGCCATCTTGGATGTTTAAAGGCTCATAACATGCAGTAGATGCAGGTAGGATGATTTTTAATGTGAGCAATCTGTATGTACAGCGTGTGGGAAAGATGTAAGTTATCCAGAGTGAAGGTCCGCTTTAAAGGGACTGTAAACCCAATAGCAATAATAAGGCAGCAATCAGCTCACCTGATGCCTGTCCCGTGTGCCTCTACGCCATTTACTGCAATGCAGGGTAAAAGCTGTAGAAGGGCTCCAAAGTTTGCCCTCCTTTCAATTTCAATCCTTTCAGGACAACACAATAAAATGGTCTAACAGACACTCTATCCCTTGGTTCTCTCAGCGTGATTGCAAGCTGTAATGGTCCCACAGATGTTTCTGATCACAGCACAGCATGCTGGAATCCTCTTAAAACTGTTTCAAGACATGCCATTCCCAGTACTGCCACAACCCAATAATTTAAGAAGAAATTAGCTTCACCTAGAATACCGAAGCTATTTACATACAATCTAACAGGCTGATTCATCACTAACGCCATGTAGCGACAGATGAGCGTCTGCTAGTAGTCACTGTGCTCGCCCGTGGGTTGCTAGTTCATAGCGACTCAGTCGCTGTGTAGCAATGATGAATACATTGTGAGGAGTCGTTATTTGACCAGTAGAACGCTGTATGGGAGCGCATGTTAGCGACTGGTCAGTGCAACCGACTCACAACATATTTATTAAAAAAACAGCCTCACGCAACTCCAGCGCTCAAAAATGCTTCTCTGAAGCCCAGAGCGCCGGAGGCTGTATGATTAAAGTCTGTTTTTTAGCATGTATCCACCAGTAACAAAGCGAAAACATATGGAATTACATTGTTATTACATTGTAACATGAACACTTTAATGCCAGACCTGTAATGTCAATTCTGCATAAATATATAAAACATGAAAAATATTTGAAAAAATGCCTTTTTCTAGGCCAGAAGAGGTCACAACATTATTTGAGATTTAAAAAAAATAAATAAATTACAAAAACCCTGTTTAAAAAGAAATAAAAGAACATCCATTGAAATGGGAGAGCGACAGGTAGCAAGAGGTAATATGTGGCGATCTGCAAGGCTGAACGCTGGCGCTGTTCGCTGAGGCTGTGAAAATGATGAATCGGACGCTACATGGCGTTATCCCAGTCGCTCAACAGATTCTGCTTGATAAATGTGTAATTGCGTGCCGTGTCCAGCGTTAACCTGTCGCTACCTGTCATTTACAAGGCACTACCTGACGCTATCCCTTCATAAATAAGGGCCTAAGTGTTTGAGATGCTTTGAAATGGCTCCTTTTAAACTGTTCCCAATGGGGGAAGTTAAGCCTTTGCAAAGTGCCTGTGAAAATACTTCATGTATAATTCTATCCAGTGATAACCTGGGGTATTTTTCTATATTCAGCAGCGTCAGTTGTCTGCTCAGTCTTTCCCACCATGTCATGTTGGCTAGAGAGTCCACAAAAACAGGGAAATCCTAAAGGAACAGAAGAATCTGGCTATCTGAGCTGGTATAGGAAGATCCTTGCTTTCTATCTCTCTCTATCTCAGGCATACAACTGGTTATATGGAGAAATTCAGGAATCTCCTGGTTAAGGCGATCAGTACACAGGTGGCCTTTAAACAAGAAGTTAATTCTTACCTGTGAACAAAAACCATGGCTGAATTTAGGAACAGATCATACAGAGACAATCTGCGCCATGCTTGGTACCTAACCGAGGACCCTTGACCATCCCACTTTTTCTGCTAAAAAAGGGGATGATGGGGAGTGTGTGCAGGTTCTGGACAGTTGATTGCTCAAAATAGAGACAGAGACAGGAATTAATAGTCAATAGGAGTACAGCAAACCAACCGGAATAGAAGACCTGGGCCCAACATGAAAATCAGAAGGCCTAGGGCCCAGCACAGCTATGGAGAGCACAGGGACACACCAAAGACACACAAGGCTACACAAAAACATATAATGGGAAGACAGAGGAGAGGATGATTATGTACAATATTTCATGAAATTCAACAATGTATGTACAGTATTCAGTGTATATACTTGGCAAGTAATAGATCTGATTCTGATTCTGAGCCTGCAGAGTTCCCGCATGACAGCCAGATCAGCTGAGCTGGTGACTCTGGAGAAGAAAGGAGTAAGTATTCCTTTTACATGGAATTGTGTACTTGGCAAAAAATGTGATTCTTGAAGATTTATTTACCACAAAGTTTCCCAGGTGTTGCTTTGTCATAAATCTAATAAAACACCTTTATACCCTTTATTAAATAAATATCTAATCCTAAACATGGCTGGAGCTGCAGTATGCCTAAATTAAATCCAGATTATTAGCCAGGCAAAAAACTGTTCTGTGTTGCCATTTACTTAATTGTTAGTCCTAATTTTGCTTGCTTATTTCTCCAGCCGCATCCGAGATAAGTTCGCTTGGGTGTACACGAGCATAAGTGCTTTGCGCAAACATTCGCTTCAGCTGAGCATTTTTGTTTGGGCCCTGCGAAAGTGCATCTTAAGGCAATAATGTACCTTTTTCCACACGTTTGTTGGCGCAGGGTCCTTCTTTGGAAGCTGGAAGTCCTTCTCGCTTGCATGCAGGCATAGGATTTTGGTTTTGGTTTTTTGGGGGTTGTTGCTGCACACCTCCTTCTGGGCGTCCCATGTAGTTGTTTTCTTTCTGTAGTGTCAACTCATCCCTCCTTGTTGGTTCTCCTCCTTTGGGGCATCCCTTGTAATTGTTTTCTCCCTGCAGTGTCACTCACTTCATACCTCCTTGTTGGTTCTCCTCCTTTGGGGTATCCCTTGTAGTTGTTTTCTCCCTGCAGTGTCACTCACTTCATACCTCCTTGTTGGTTCTCCTCCTTTGGGGCATCCCTTGTAGTTGTTTTCTCCCTGCAGTGTCACTCACTTCATACCTCCTTGTTGGTTCTCCTCCTTTGGGGTATCCCTTGTAATTGTTTTCTCCCTGCAGTGTCACTCACTTCATACCTCCTTGTTGGTTCTCCTCCTTTGGGGCATCCCTTGTAATTGTTTTCTCCCTGCAGTGTCACTCACTTCATACCTCCTTGTTGGTTATCCTCCTTTGGGACATCCCTTGTAATTGTTTTATTTCTGTAGTGTCACTCACTTCATATCTCCTTGTTGGTTCTCGTCCTTTGGGGCATCCCTTGTAGTTGTCGTTTTCTCGCTGCAGTGTCACTCACCTCATACCTCCTTGTTTTTCATCATGTATCTGCGTTCCCTGAGATTTTTCTGCCACCTCCCCACCCTCTTTTTTATCCCCAACCTGCATTATGGCAGTTCATTGTGCAAACACCACACACTGTTATTTTGTTTATTAAATATTTTTTTGGTTTGTCTTAAAATGAACTTTTTGTTTGGAATCATAAAGTTTAACAAAAACAAAAAAATATAAACTTGTTTTTGTTTGTCCACATTTAAAACTTTTTTTTGCCCTCCCCCATTACTGTGCCCCCTCCCCGACTGCACTCTGCCTCAGCCTGCCACACCCCAAGGCTCACATCCACTGATTCCAATGAGCAGCCAGGAGCCAGCCAACCACAGCCAGTGCAACAACGCCATCTATCAATTACCCAATGTGTCCAGGTGATGGAGACGGCCTGGCAGGGAGACAACTTGGCTTTCCGCCACAACACAAGAACCTTCAACCAGTCCTTGTTTTACAGCAGGGCTTAACGGTCCAGTCCAGGCATCTGAAGTGTTCCTAAAACAGGCCAAAAGCTCGCTCGATGAAGGCCTTACGTCTGGGGCCACAAAAATGGTATCATCAGCCATGGCTGGTATCATCATCAGCCATGGCAGTGAAGGGTAGCTAGATAGCAATACTTAAACAAGGCACATCAATCATAACAATGAGAGACTGCACAGTAAATGCAACCAAAACATTACAAAGGCAGAAAGGACAACCCAATTGAGATACTTACCAAGGAGCCATGCACAACTCAAACAGATCATACAGATTGGAGAATATAAGAGTCATGGGTAGGTTGGGCCCCACAACACATTGGATGTTGAGGGAATGCCCCATCTTCCGATTCCTGAAACAAAATCAAACAAAAATATACAGGTCACCACAAAAATAGCAACAGTACTGTAGCACAACAAAGGCAATACAATTATACTGGCAACATATTCATCGGTGGGATGTATCTCCACCTACTTACACCAAAATCCTGCTAGCAAAAAGAGTGCGTAAGATTCCTACTGGAAAACCCGTGTTTGAATTGTATGAGGTACAAAAGACACCAAATCGAGAAAAATAACCACTTTCAAATGTGGGAATGCGCACCATATTTGTATTTTACGTTTCATCAATATGAAGGTATAGGCTCACATGCGCGTGGTGCCGTATAAAGAGAATTTTTTATTTGGTGCCCATTTGTCTTCTTTAAAATGACTGAAACTCTTTGTTTCAACACTGTTCTTAGGTTTATTGTTAACACACAAATATGGCTATCTTTTTCACTCGCTATTTTTTGTTTTGTCACTCACAGATCAGACATGACAACATGCGATTAAGCCATCACTTTGCTTTGTATAGCATTTGCAATGATACATTGCCAGTTCCTGAGGCTAAGAAATGCCTGTGAATGTTATAATATGTTCTGACCTTTAGAGATGTCCGATCTGAGCAACAAATCAACTTTTTGAATATCGAGTTACTGCTCTATAGTTAACCAAAATGCACATTATTTTGCTTAAGGGCTTTGTTGACACAATCATCCTCATGTAATTCACTATTCTGCAGTATCAAATTACAAGAATGGTACGGGGAGGCCGATTCATTAATAGTGCCAGGTAGCGACAGATGAGCGCCAGTAGCGTGATTTTCACAGCGCCCGCTAGTATTCGCTGTGCTTGGCCGTTGTTCGCTTGTTGACAGCGACTCAGTCGGTGTGCGGTAATGTTGAATACGGGGTTAGGAGTCGCTGTTTCACAGGTTCCGCGCTGTATGGGTGCGCCTGACAGCGATTGGCCAGAGCGAACGGCTCCCAGCATATTCATTAACAAATCACGTTCAAAAAATTCTCGCGCTGCAAAATGCTTGTTTAAACCCCAGAGCGCTGGCGGCGATGGCTTAAAAGTAGTTTTTAACCCCCAAACAACCATATTTTTTGATTAAAAAATTAAACAAGTTTTTCTAAACATTTTGTAATATGAATACATTAATATCAGACCGGTAATATCAATTCTGCACAAAAATTTTTTTTTATTTTTTTTTAACCTTAAAAAAAATAACTAACATTGCCGTAGTGGTCACAGAATTTTGGGACAGTTAAAAAAAAAAAAAAACAGTCATATCAATTAATTATGAATATTTAAAGATTGCTCCATTGAAATGCATTGGAGAGCGCCAGGTAGCGAGAGGTCATACCTGGCACTGTGATGGGATTAGCAGCGGCGCTGTTCGTTGCAGTCTGCAACATGATGAATCCCGCGCTAGGTGACGCTCTCGCTGGCGCTAGCCTCATTTAGCGTGATAAATGCGTGATTGTGTCCGCCGCCTGGCGTTCTGGAGTCGGTAGCTGCCGATAGCTGGCGCTACCTGGCGCTAGTGAGACACTACCTGGCGGTATCCCTTGATAAATAAGGCCCTAAGTCTACTGGCTATCCAACTTTTGGGGCAAAAATATTTTGTTCCAAGATAAAATATGGTTGCTTTACTAACTTTACTATAGCAATATGTATGTAGCAAAAGTATCTATTGGATCGCAATTCATTGCACAGTAAAAGCATTGAAGTGGACCAAAACCCTGGATTTTGACTATCCTGGGTTTTGGTCCTTACCCCTCGCTGTGTGAAACACCCCAGGTCACCTGAATGAATTCACCTTTACTTTCCTACTGCATCCTGCCCAATCAGCTCGCTCGACTGTGCTGATGTGAACTTATTTATACAGGTATAAACAGTGAACTATTTAAAGTGAACCAAAACCCCATCTATAAGATTCCCGGGACAATCGATTCCCTCCCCCGGGGTATCCAAATTGGGATGCTCTGCTGTGTGAAACCCCCTAGGTTGCCCCATACACTTACCTTCTTTCCCGGTCCAACGGCGCATGTGCGAGCCGTGGCCGCATCCCCGCTATCCCCCGCTATCCCTCTAGCAGGATGCGTACCCGAATGGCCGGCTCGGGCACGCTCCCTGTTAGAAGGTAGCAGGGCATGCGGCTGTCAGTGTGCTCAGAGCCGCTGGGCTTAGACAATGTGATGTTAGCGGCTCTAAACTGCGCTGATTGGATGCTGTAGGCCTGGGAAAAGGTGAGTTGGTTTCGGTGACCTGGCAGGTTTCAAACAGCGAGGCAACCCCGATCAGGGTGCCCCGGGGGGGGGGGGGGTGGGGGTGGGGGGAAGGACCAAAACGCAGGATAGTCAAAATCCTGGGTTTTGGTCCACTTTAAGAATAAACCCTACTAACCGTTTAAAAACATTTTTAAGATTAATAACTGTATATTTAAAATGAAAAACAGTCTGGCTTGGTGAGTGTCTTGAATCTACAGACCCTGAAGAAAGAGTGCAGCCAACAATTAAATACAGACACTTGTGGCTATCCCAGTTCACCTGACCCTTGTCCCCCTCTAGCAATGATGCATGACTCAGTGCTCCAAGTGCTGCATAATTATCAAGATGCCAACAATGATATAATTAAAAGCTTTATGTTTAATTAAATATTCATTAAAACTCTTAATCCATGCTTCAAAAAAAATACATTTTCCTTGGAGCATGGATTAAGAGTTGAATATTTAGTAATCTTAAAGATTGCATTGGAGTCATTCTCCAGTCCGTTCCATCACTAGAATCAATGCTAGCTTGCTTGAATTCCTAGTTGCGGAACACAGAGCTAGTAACCTGTTTCTGTATGGGAGCTGAATAGGTCTGGTCAACATCTGTTATTGTTGCTGCAACAGGAAAGAGGGAGATAACTTACAGGTGATGGTGCTGAAGAAACTGGTAAGTCAGGCACAGGAAGACAGAACACCATTATACCTTTTACACTGTATCAGAATGTGATGAAAGAGAAGAAAGATGTGCATGTTGAACAAGAGGAGATTGTGACAGAAGAAGCTAGAGCAAAGGAGGCTACTGCTGCTCCCTTAACTGTGCCATCCTTAAATCGTAGAATGATGATCGGGGGGGATGGGGTGCTGCCAGCTTGACTCAAGTTAACTGCATCCCACCTCTCACTTGCTTATAAAAGCTATAGAGCTTCAAATATGGTACCAGTTTCATTGATTTCTTTGAGTCTAGGATAGACTATAACTTATGTTTGTGACGCTACATTACTGTTATATCAAAGCTTTTCTGTTAAGTGAACTTTCTGTTTGGTCACTTTTAACAGGAAGCCATGCTAAATCTTCCAGATATCCTTGGAGGTACAGCATCAGACCACCATGGCTATCTTGATAAGAACATACTACCAAAAAAAAAATATATATAGTTTGCAAATTAACGAAGGAAGCAATTTTCCCTTGCTGCCTTATCAGAAGAGTTCTCATGGAACTAATCTGTGACAAGTAAATCAGTGACGTTCTCTGGCAAGGCGCTATGATTTTATCAGGCTGCTGTGAGGAAGTGACTAAGGAAGCATTTCCTTGAGTAAAAAGCCACAGTCCAACATTTGAAACAAAACATCTCACAACTCCAGGAAATGTGCAAGTCTTTGACTTTCAACTGATCATCTAGAGGTCATTATCCTATTTCTGCATAGGTGGTAGATTTGTTGTCATATACTGATGAAACCTTTCTGTTTTTTGTCAAATCTTTACTCGCCTATGTCCAGTCCTGAAAATATTGCTACATGGGGATGAGCAAAACAGCTGAAGTTTGGGTTCGACAAGTTCGTCCGAACTTGCAACTAAACTTCAGTTCAGTTCCCCAGACTCGACCCGAACCTGAGGTCAATGGGGACCCACATTTGGCTGTAAAATGGGGGTAGCAAGGTCTAGAGACCTTTCTAGGCTGAAAATTGAGGGAAACACCAGGGTGATTGCTAGGAGCGTACATACAATAGGGGCAGTGCAGGCACATGCCCCTGGACCTGTGGAACAAGGGGGTCGGCACACACTGCCTACACCACGTCTGTAGTAGGTACTTGCCCTGCGCATACTTACCTAGCCATGCCTCTTCTTTCCGCCTGGTTGCTCGCCTTTAGTCTCTATTATATCTCGGTTGCTGTCACGCGCCTCCTGTGTCTTTCACTCACTAATGGGAGAAGCAGTGAGCGTCCACTGGCAGCAGCAAGTGTGTGGTGATGGGGGCCCATGGTGGGGCCTTATAAGGGCTATGTATGCCCCTAATGATTGCCCTGCACAAAATGGGCTGGGGGAAGTACTTAAAATTATAACAGAAAACAAAAAAAACATACATAGATAAAAAAAATATATATTATTTTTTTTACTGGGGTTGGAGGCCAAATTGGGAGGGGCTCAAAATATGGGGGGGGGGGGGGGAACCTGGACAATTGCCCTGTGCAAAATAGGCTGGGAACGTACCCAAAATAATAACCGAAAACTAAAAAAAAAAGAAATCCAGACATAAATAAAAGAAGAAAATATTAGTTTTTAAGAGTGTTGGGGGCCAAAATGGGGGGGGGGGGGGGGGCACCTGAGCGATTGCCCTGTGCAAAATCTGCTGGGGAAAGTACTCAAAATAATGACAGAAAATTGAACAATTCAAGAAATACATACATACATTAATACATTTATCAATCATTTTATACATAAATTAGTAAATAAATAAATAAATAATAACATTAATAAATAAATATAGACATATATACACAAATAAATATTATCCTCAATAAATATATACATTAATAAATATTAATATCAATATATAAATATACACATATATAGATAAATAAATAAAAAATATATTAAAAATTAGTTAATTCATAAAAATCATACATTTTTTACAGGTGTCAGAGGTCTGGGGGGTGATGGAGGTAATGTTGGAGGGGGATGTGGCGGTGTAAGCGAAAGAGACAGAGGAGGTGGATGTGGCAGAGGCGGGAGAGGAGGCAGCAAACCTTGTTCATCTTCAAGGAATGTATGGATGTAAACATTGGCTGTGGACAGGTGGATCCTCCTGTCGGGGCTGAACACACGTTCTGAGGACAGACCAGCACTTCCAAGTCATAGAGGGCAAGCTCTGGCCACGTGTCCAGTTTAGCGACCCAGGAACTGAACGGGGTGGACCCATTGAGTCAAAGTCTGCCTCCTACAGGCCATATTCGATGGTGGTGAATGCGACGGAGAATGGAATAAGTTGTTCCACATTGTGGCCATGCCCACCCTCCCATGTGAGGTGGTGATAGTGCCCCAGCTGCATTGGCGACTTGCTGCTCCTCCTCCCCCTCGGTCTTGTGCCACCACTGAGCTCTCAAATTTAGCTGGGAACTATGCGAATAGTGCGTGCACCAGATTGCGTTTGTACTCTCTCATTCTGCGATCACGTTCCAGTGCTGGTATCAAGGAGGTGATGTTGTCCTTATAGCGGGGATCCAGCAGGGTGGCCACTCAGTAATTGGCACTGGTGACTATGCGGGCAACAATGACCACAGGCACTGGAAAATGTAGTGGCTCATGTGAGCCAAGCTGCCCTGAGTCAAGGAGAAGCTGTCCTCAGTGTCAGGTGTCTCCTTCTCCTCCCTCCAGCCATGCTCCAGTTACGTCATGAGGTGTGCTGGGTGCCACCCTGCTTTGAGAGAAAGTCCTCCTCCTCATCTATGAATCCTCTAAAACTGCCTGCTGGCTGGACAGTGGCGTACCTGGCTGTTGTTGGCCAAGTCACCCACTCCACTGCCAACCAAGTATGAACTCCCGGATGCCTGGGAAAATGTTTGCTTGCTCACGCACCCTTTCCAACATATACAACGTGGAATTCCACATGGTGGGCAAGTCACATATGTGGCAGTGGGTCGTAAATCCAAAGTTCCTCTGCAGTGCAGTCATGAGAGTGGCAGCAGGGTGGAAAAGACAAAAGTGTGTGCACATGCTACACGCTTTATGCAGCAGCTCCGGCATGTCTGGATAATGGGCCAGAAAGCTCTGCGCCACCAAGTTGAGCACATGGACCAGACAAGGGATGTGCATCAACCAGGCTTGGCCCAAGGATGTTACAAGGTTACACCCATGTCGCATACCACCTTGCCAGGCTTCAGGTGCAACGGCAGCAGCCACTTATCTGTCTGCTCCTGGATGCTGGTCCACAGCTCTTAGGCGGTGTGGGGTCAACCAGACAGATGAGTTTTAGCACTGCATGCTGCTGTTTCCCTATGGCAGTGCTCAAACTGATGGTGCAGGGGCTGTGCTGACTGCTTAAGGAGGAAGCAGAGGAGGAGGAAGCAACAGGAGGCGCCAACTGATTTCCAGAAATCTTGGGTGGTGGAAGGATATGTGCCACAATGCTTCCTGCCTCAGTCCCAGCCACCACTACATTGACCCAGTGGGCAGTTAGAGAGATGCAGCGTCCCTGTCCATGCTTACTTGTCCACTTGTTCGTGGTGTGGTGTACACTGGAATTAATGGCATTACCAGGTGCACATCTTATTTATTCCACAACCTGTTGATGCAGGGCAGGGATAGCCTTACGAGAAAAGTAGTGGGGACTGGGAACGGTGTATTGTGGAACAGCCGCCACCATCAGATCTTTAAAACTGTCTGTCTCCACCAGGGTGAATGCTCACATTCAGGGCCAGGGCTTGGATGGGCCCAACTTCCACTTTCTCTCCAAAGTTTGTGGGATGGAAAGCTAAATATTTCCCTGGGATGGTGTGGACTGGCTTAGTGATGTTGGTTGTGGTGCTGCTTCTGGAGGTGGTCCCATATTCTCCCTTTGGGGGAAAATAGGTGGCCTTGTCCTTGGGGCAGCGGTGGAAGTGGCTGAGTCAACTGATGCAGCAGAGGGAGCCTCAGGTTTCTTTTCAGTGTTTCTGCCACTGCAGCGCATGTTTTCAGGTGCCTGATCATGGACATGATGCTGAGATTATTAAAAATTTTACCTCGCTTCAGGCACTGGTGGCACAGCTTGCAAATGACCTGTTTCTTGTCCTCTGTGAACTGCTTGAAAAAAATCCACGCTGGTGAGATCCTTTTAGTCTGTTTTGCTGTGCTCAGTCCCTGGGAGTGGTTGGTAGTGGCAGCAACGTGCTGACCACTGACCGCTGGCACCCTTCTCCCTCCTCTGCTGGGTGCCTGGGGCCATGTGACCACCACCTCTTCCTCCAAAATCTGATGGCCTTCAGTCCAAGTTGGGTCTAGGATCCTGTCATCAGCCCTAGCATCCTCTTTCACCCACTTCTCCCTGCTAGCCTCCCTCTCAGCCTGAACTTTGCAGAAAACTGCAGCAGTTGGCACTAAGGTTTCATTATCATTAAGGGTGTCCTGTGATGGTCCGCTGGCCATGTCCTCCAGCGTAAGTTGGGCATATTGGAGTCCTAGGTCTGCAATTGGGGCAGGGGCAGGGGGATAGCCCACAGTATCCCAGCTAGGAGTGTCATCATAGAACATTTTTGACTTTGTGACTTGTGGCTTGTGTGGCCTTGCTGATTTTAAGATTTTAAGATTTTAAGCACTCTTGGCAGAAGTGTAGTGGGTGGAAGACAATCCCATGGAACTGGTAGCACTGCATGCCATATAATCTCCGACTGCCTCAACTTGTTCTGCCCTTACCATTCTGCACTCTGACCGCAGCATTGGGTCCTACAAATATGCACTGCAAACCCTGGCGCCTGCTTGCACCAGAGGAAAGTGTAGCAGGCAAGGATGAAACATGTCCCCTCCCTGCAGCATCTGCTCTATTACCAGCAACAGCACCACCACGGCCGTGATTCTGTCCCTAATTTGCTGCTTTCTCCATTGTTAGACACCTGCAGTTACAGCGCCCCGAAATGGACAATTAAAAAAAGAAATTAGCAGGAAAATGTCCCTTAAGTGCCCTGAACCAGTGGATACCACACTAACAATTGGAATTTAAAACTACAGGCAAGTGGTGTTAAACAGTACTGACACACACGTGCCCTGAACCAATGGATACTCCACTAACAATTGGCATTAAAGAGTAGTGACACCCAAGTGGTTTGAGCAAGTGATATATAAGAGTAGTGACACCTAAGTGGTATTAAAGCATACTGACACAGTAGTGATTTCAGCAAGTGGTATTAAAGAGTACTGACACCCTGAACAGATGCTATTAAACCCTAGTAATACACAAGTCCCTGAACAATTGGTATTAAACCCTAGTAACACACAAGTCCCTGAACAATTGGTATTAAATTGTAGTGACATACAAGTCTCCTGAACCAGTGGATACTCCACTAACAATTGGTATTGAAGAGTAGTGACACCCAAGTGGTTTGAGCAAGTGGTATCAAACAGTAGTGTCACCCAAGTGGCCTGAACAATTAGTATTAAACTGTAGCGACACAGAAGCACCCTGAACAATTGGTATTAAACTGTAGTGACAAACAAGTTCCCTGAATCGGTGGACACACCACTAACAATTGGTATAAAAGAGCAATGACCCCCAAGTGGCCTGAACAATTAGTATTAAGATGTAGTGACACACAAGTGCACTGAACATTTGATATTAAACTGTAGTGACACACAACTGCCCTGAACCAGTGCACACTACAAAAAAAAATTTTTTTCAAGGGCCTTAAGTGTCCTGAAGCAGTGGATACTCCACTAACAATTGGTATTAAACAGTAGTGACACCCTAGTGGTTTTAGCAAGAGGTATTAAACAGTATTGACACACAAGTGCCCTGAACCAGTTGATACTCCACTAACAATTGGTATTAAAGAGTAGTGACATCTAAGTGGTTTGAGCAAGTGGTATTAAAGAGTAGTGGCACCCAAGTGGTCTGAGCAAGTGGTATTAAAGAATAATGACATCAAAGTTGTTTCAGCAAGTAGTATTAAAATGTAGTTGTTTTGAGCACTTGGTATGAAGGAGTAGTGATACCCAAATGGTTTGTGCAAATGTTATTGAAAGTACTGACACCCAAGTGGTTTGAGCAAGTGGAATTAAAGAGTAGTGACACCCAATTGGTTTGAGCAAGTGGTATTAAAGAGTAGTGACACCCAAGTGTTTTGAGCAAGTGATATTAAAGAGTAGTGACACCCAAGTGGTTTGAGCAAGTGGTATTAAAGAGTAGTGACACCCAAGTAGTTTTGAGCTACTGGTATGAAGGAGTAGTGACACCCAAGTGTTTTTTAAAGAGTAGTTACACCCAAGTGTTTTGAGCAAGTGATATTAAAGAGTAGTGACACCCAAGTGGTTTGAGCAAGTGGTATTATAGAGTAGTGACACCCAAGTTGTTTTGAGCAAGTGGTATTATAGAGAACTGACACCCTAGTCCTTTGAGCAAGCAGTATTAAAGAGTATTGACATCCTGGTGGCTTTAGCAAGTGGCAATAAAGAGTAGTGACACCCAGGTGGTTTGAGAAAATGGTATAAAAGAGTAGTGACACCCAAGTTGTTTTGAGCAAGTGGTATTAAAGAGTACTGACACCCAAGTGGTTTGGATATGAAGGAGTATTGACACCCAAATGGTTTGAGCAAGTGGTATTAAAGAGTAGTGAGTAGTAACACTCAATAGAGAGTAGTGACACCCAAGTGTTTTGAGCAAGTGGTATGAAACAGTACTGACACCCAAGTGGTTTTCACATGTATCAAAACGTGTATACAGTTTTAAATGTTACCTTTTAATCTTTCAAAAAGTGTAACTTACCTGAGGTTTCATGGTCCATTAATGTACATGCCAGACACTGACTTGGAGATATACAGTATCACTGAAACATTCAGTCGTCATTGTTCAGTTATTTTACTAAAAGCTTAGTTTTCTATATTAATTGACACATTTTAAAGCTTTTACACTAAGTGAGAGGTGAGTGAAGCACTTCAGATGTGGAGATATGTTACCTGTTTCCCCTTCATCACCTGCAGAGGTCATCTTTTATGACCTACAGCACTTTGATCATTGTTAATCTTCTAAAACGCACCAAAGTAAGGACAAAAGTGTATCCTGACTTGTGGCTTGTGAATAAAACCTTGGTCAGTCTGGCCCTGATTTATCAAGGAAAGACTTCACACTCATTCTCCGCAATCTTGAGTCTGCTCGTCATGTACAAAAGAAATTCAAATTGATTTTAAGGCATGCACACAGGATTCGTCCTCATGATATTTTTGAGAAATGTTGTTTCATTTTCCTGTTTTAATAATCTGAGTTGCAAGAAGATACCTGGTGCTGATACCGTCACTGCTTCACGTTTGATTGTTTGTGCAAAACAGCTTGCTCTGGTCTCCACTCCATTCACACTGTGTGACAGTTAGACTAGTGAGGGGAACCCTAGTCTAGGAATATCAATGGGAACAGCTAACCTGAAAGGTAATACTTCTCCAAAAAAGGCAGGGCCATGTGTTCTGTATCTTGTGTGATACTGCCTCAGTGTTTGCTATAAAGATAGGGGGGGGGGGATCTTGCCACAGTGTCTGCTATAAAGATGAGGGAGGAATTCTGCCACAGTGTCTACTATAAAGATGATGGGGGTGATACTGCCACAGTGTCTGCTACAAAGATGATGGGGTGATATTGCCACAGTGTCTGCTACAAAGATGATGGGGGTGATATTGCCACAGTGTCTGCTATAATGATGAGGGGGAAATTCTGCCACAGTGTCCGCTATAAAGCTTATATGGCTGATACTACCACAGTGTCTGCTATAATGATGAGGAGGGGCGATATTACTACATTGTCTGCTATAAAGATGATGGGGTAATACTGCCACAGTGTCTGCTATAAAGATGAGGGGGGAATTCTGCCACAGTGTCTGCTATAAAGCTATTGGGGGTGATGCTGCCACAGTGTCTGCTACTTTTTTCAGTAAATACAATTTTATCTAAGAAACAGCCTGACTTTTTATTTTTTATTTGTATTTTTTCAGGTTTTACAGTTAAGGGCATACCGGCTTGTAACTTGCAGGGGCAGAGGCTGCCAATAGCGCGGCTTCTGGGGCCTGCGTACAAGCCCTTAATGCTTGGTGCCTTTGCTGGTAGCCTGTGGGGGAGAGGGACCCTACATGTTGTTTTTTTTTTAAATGTAAAAAACATTAAAAAAAATTAAATATGATCCCCCACTGTCACTTTCCCAGCTTTAATGAATGCTGGTTAAGTGACATTCAACGGAAACATTTGGACAAATATTTTATGATCAGATACAAATTGTTCGTAACAAAAAAAATATATAAAACAGCCCACAGACAGTTTTAATGTTAAATTGGATGCATTTAAAACCACATTTAAAACCTGTAAATGTAAACATGTAAACATTTAAAATGTAAAACAGTTAAACCCTGAAAAAAATACAAAATTACAAAAAGGCAGGTTATTGTCCATCAGATAAAAACTGTATCTAACAAGAAATGCCCCCAAAATTACCAAAAAATATAAAACAATAAACCCACAGTTTCCATGTTAGATGGATGTTTAAAATAAATGCTGCATTTATTAAAACAGTTAAAACTTGAAAAAAATGCAATTTAAAAAGAAAAATTGTATCTAATGAAAAATGCCAAAAAATCACCACAAAATGTTTAAAAAAATAAACTCTCAGTTAGTTACCTGCAGCAGGAATGAATTAAACATGGAAAAACTCTATTTTTTATCTATTTATGTATTTGATTAATTTTCTTGCTTTCTGTGAGTAAGTATTACTCACCACATTAGGCCTCCAACACCCTTAAAAAAACCCAAATATTTTAATATTTTTCTTTACTAGTGAATTTCTTTAATTTTTTTTTCAGTTTTCTGTGATTGTTTTTAGTACTTTCCCTAACCCAATTTGTGCAGGGCAATTGCCCTAGTGTTCCCCTCGATTTTTAGCCCTCTAGCAATTGCTGGCCCCATTTTACAGCCATGTTTGGGTCCTAAAGTTTGGGTCCCCATTGACTTCAATGGAGTTTGGGTTCGGATTTGGGGCCCACAGTCACACATTACTGTCACTGCAAGCTACTGCTGGGGGCCACTGGGGCTTGTAACCCACTGGAATACAATAGCCTCAGATACTAATAAGATTTTAGAATCACGGTACATGGCTCCAATCTAGCTCTGGCAACTTTTGATGTGCAGGTCACAAGAAGTATGATTTACCCCCAGGAATCCTTTTCCTTTATTCTTTATTCTATCCTTTATTCTTGCAGATACCACTTGGGCTCTCCATACAGGGGGGCATGCATGGCACCATTGTTAATTGAACCCTTTTAAATCACTCCAGCAAAGGAGTGAACATGCCTCTGACAGTCACTGCCACTGATGGAACATGGAAAGGTGACCTTTTTGGGATGCCCTGAGGGAAGGTGGAAGCTAAAGCAGGCAAAAATTGTCCTGTGATACGAGAAACTGACCTCCCCTACTTCCCATATTTCATTAGTAATGCTTCCTTTCCTAATGGACTCAGGACCAAAGTTGCCGTTTTGACTTAAAGAGTACTATCGCGAAAATTTGGCCCAATGATAAAAATCTATATAAATATGCCTGATGGTGGAAAGAGAGGTCTCTTATACATCTGGCATCAAGAAATATCCAGTCGGGCTTGTTTCTTTTATTTTAATGGACGCTAAAGTAAATTGGGGTGACAGGTTCTGTCACCCTTCATAGACTAAACCTATCACCCCTGGGTTTTATTCCTACCAAATTGTTACAATGGCACTTACCAACTTCCTTAATTCCTTTCAGTAGCAGTGTGCATGGCAGGGTATCCCTGCTGTCTGTTTGACAGTCTCTATAGTCATTTGTTCCTGGGGGCTCCCTTTAATTCCTTTTTTAACTGGAGGGTTGCTTTGAGGAACATATAAATCACATATTCCTCATCCTACATGTGGCCCTCAGAGCCATCTGATGGGACCCCTGACCTGCTGTGGGGAAAGTTAAATAGAACTGATGTGTAAAGGAAGTTAAACAGGCGTACAGTAAGGATGGGGGATTGCACAGAGACAGTGGTGGCTTGGCAGAATGCAATGAAAATGGTTGTCCAACGTAACACCTGGGTGATATCTTTGGCACTATAATTTGGTAAAATAGCTTTTCTGTAATAACTGTATGCTTTGCATTGGTGGGAGCTTAGATGGGTTGAGTATTAGGAACATGGTAAAGATGTAGGACTGATGGGGAGGGCTAAAACTTATGGACCCATATACCTGTATACTGTGGATATGTATACCTGTATACCTGGATATGTTAGCCAATCGGCATGTTCATTTCTAGCATGTGGGGATTTCTACATATGAATGTAGGGGACATACCAGTGGAGTTTGAGAGACAGAGGATATCTTGATTGTTGTAGAAACTCTTCATTACGCTATTCCAAATGAAAAAAATTCTGATCCTATTAAATGTGGCCCGCGAGCAGGTTTCATAACGTTTAAGTGTTCCCCTAGTCAGAAGGTTGAACATCCATCCCAATGTTAATGAATGCGTTATTTATGAAATTTACATTCATGAGTTATGTATTTTTTTCCTCATCACAGGATAGTTCTGTTTATTTATGACATCAGCAGTAATAACCCGTACCGGGATGGTATAAAGAAATACCTGAGTTTAGAATGGTCTTGCTCCATATTGGAGTAATACATCATTTCATTGGCAGTAGATATGTTGGATCTTGTTGTGCTCAGCTGTCCTGCTTCCTACCAGCTATTCTCATCTAGCAGCTGTGCACGCTGCATCCCGGAATGGGTGAATTGCAAGAGCAAGTTGCCTAAGAACAGCTCCCTCTTGGTTAAGTAGATAGATTTAAATTCTTTCTTTCCCTGGAAGCAGTTTTTTTAATTACAAGGTTCTGAAAAGCTGAATTAAATTAAATAATCCCGGTAACCACCACTTGAGTTACAGGAAGTATTATTAAAATTACATGGATAACTTTATGGGGTTGGTTTAGAACCATGTGTAAAAAAATAGACTTTCAGTAAAAAATAAAATAGAAGAGCTGATTTTACACATGGTGCCGATGTGACTTCTAACTAGACACTTTTTACTTAAAAAAAAGAAAAGTGCACTTTTTGCCCCTTGCACCAATCCAAAGAATGATTTAGCAACAGGTGCAAAAAAAGTTTTGGGAGTAAAAAAAGGTCTGTCCTTTTGTCTTCCTAGGGGTGAACTCAGAACCAGGTGTAAACAACATTTCCATTTTATTTTCACCTTTTTACAAACAATGCTAAACTGACCCCAACAGCTATATACATTTTTAGGGGAATTATCTTTTGTTATATATCAACAATGTAATCATATATTGGGGGGGGGGGGGGGGGAGCAAAGAGAGAGATACACCACAGAAAAAGGCAAAAGTTAAACAGGGGAGCCCTCTGGCACCCCTTATCTGGTGATTTGGATTTGCATGGAGTGTTCTGTGAGTTTGTTTTTTACTTATAAGGACGCTCTGACGGCATTTAGAAAGGAGGGGAACACAGATTCCCTTCTGTCCATCCCGACTCCATGATGAGCCCCTGGAGAGTGACTTTGATATTAAGAGGTGGGGCCTCTCTGGAATCTTCCCTACAACTCTTCTGCTATCATAAAAGAGGAGGGGCCTAGAGGGGGTTGCACAGGGAAAATCCATTTTGTGACATCAGCGATTACATCGGGGGGCTTCAATGGAAGCCATGTCTCCAAGTATAAAAGGTGGCTCCCCCGGCCCTCACCTCAGTCCCTCACTGGGTAGCGAGGATAACAGAAAGTGGGAACCTATGTCCCCCCTTCATCCAAATGGCGGCGCAGCTGGATGCTGGAGGGCCAAAAAACTCGACTGACCTCCGCCACCCGGCGGGGGGAAAGAGGAAGAAAGATGATCTGAGATTAAGAGATTATAGAGTTTTATTTAACTTGGGGTGAACTGGTAAGGGGTCCAGGGTCAGGAGCTGGCATGGCACCTGCTGGTAAAATGACATATTACCTGCACCCTCATTAAGGACATCAGGGGGTGCATAAGAGTCTAATGCCTATTGGCACGCAGCTGTCACTTTTCCTCCTTCAAAGAATGCCGGTTAAGCGGAATCCATTAAAACAAGAAAAATAGAACAAAAGTAAAAATTGGCCAAATCATTTTTCGTTAGATAAAAATTGTATCTAACATAAGAAATATTAAAATTATTACTGTAAAAATGTATGTTAAATGTTAAAAATCATGCCACCTTGGAGAGCATAATTTTTATCACCTTTGCCGGTGCTAAGGCTGCTTTTGCCAGCTTTTTTGTGGCGAGAACCGCTATAAAATATGTTTTCCACCCATTTTTCTTGCCAAAAAAAAAGAAAGAATCACATGAATTCTGCTTTCTCATTATTGTGTTGTTGTTGATTGATGTCGTTTTAGGGATACATAATTTGATTTGATTTTATATTATTATTGTTTATTTATAAAGCACCATCATAGTCTGTGGCACTGTACAAGGTAGAAATTACAGGGATTAGGACAAGTAAAATCAGATGTAACAGAAGTGTAACTAAACACATAGATACAGGAGTACATTAGGAGAGAGGGCCCTGCCCTTGCAATCTAAAGAGACAACACCATCTCCCTGTTGATCCCAGTATAGGATGCAGGATAGACCTGGGGTAAATTTCTTACCCAGTTTGGATCTGTGATGTCCCACATGACCACCAACAGCCTATACGATTCACAAGATGGACATGCATGCCTGCCTGGCATACTTGACTGGTTGTCAGGGGAGGTGGGGCTGCCTTTTCTGCTCCAAATGGAGTTTTAAAACCTGGAATTAGTGGGGCCTTGTTAAAGCAGACCAAGGCCTGGGATCCCCCCCCCCCCCCCCACAGTTTTGGTTGGCTTATCCAAGGGTATACACAGTTCCCATGGTTCACCTGATATGGAGGCCTCCATCAAGATGGATTTAGGCCTTGGAGAAGGAAGAGCATGATTTTGTCTTGGAGAAGGCAGAGATTGAAGACCATCTTAGGAGAAAAGGTGAGTATATTATTTCTTGGCTTTAGGTCCACTCAGAAAGCTACCATCTTTCTCAAAGATGTTAATGAAAAAAAAAAACATTTGTTGTGGTCAATAAAGAAAGATCCTAAAACTAAAAAAATATGCAAATGAATTGTTTTTATGTGATTTTAATTTGTTTTTGATGCACTTGAGAGAGAGGTCATAGCACTATTAGTATGTGAAAAATGTTAAGAAGGTAGTGGGGCAATTGCCTAAATGAATGGTGGGTAAATAAGAAAACAATGAACAATCTACATATCCTCCAGTTTCTGAAAATACTGTGGAGAAATGCTTAGGAGAGAGACATGATGACAGCAGAGATGTTCATTTCTGAGGCAGAGCTGGTGAAAAATTAATGCAAGCGGCCTCATGCGCCATTTCATCTTCCTCCTACTGTGCCGTGATTGGGCAGAGACAAATGTTTCTTTCTGAGGTCTTGTTATCATAGAGTCTGTTATGTCATGAGTCATAACCCAGGAATTCACTCTGCAGAAACGTGATTGGTTACTTTAATTAAGGACTTCGTTAAAACAAGAAAAATATGATCTTCTTATCAGGAGATGGATGGTGAAAAATCGTCCTGGGATCAGTGAGTTCACACGAGGACAGTGGAAACCGGATGAGTACTGCTGAAACTGTTTAGGAAAATCCTCCCAAATTAATAATTTTCACTTAGCCTTCATCGCTGTGTGTGCTGGCCAGCTGGCTGTGGCCTTTAAATTATTGGGTGTGAAATGAAGCCCAACAAATAGTGACATTAGGCTTTCTTTTAAAGAAAGATTACATTGCCGAATTTTAAAGTCTTGTTTAATCCTGTATTTTATTAGCATTTTATATACCAAAACCAATTTCATTGGTATTTCCCTGTCCAAAGGGCATCCTGATTTGGAATACCCTACAAGGTGAACCCTCCACCCGGTGTCCCCATAAACTTACATCCTTACTCAGTCCCACAGAGTTCTGCTCGCCCCACATACTTAAAGTGGAGCAAAACCCACCCTAGAGTCTATGAGACTCCAGGGCAGGCATACATGCACCCCCAAGGGCATCCAGATTTGGGATGCCCAGCTGTGTCAAACCCCCCAGGTTGCCCGAAAACTCACTTTTGTACCTGGTCCAACAGCGCATGCACACACAGCGCTATTCCTTTAGCAGGGCCCATGCCCGTGTCAGGCATTTGTGAAAGTCCGGTGCGGGCATACTACTTGGCAGCGCACCACATCCGCTCGCCTTAGACGAGCTCTAGGACAAAGGGGCGGGAGCGGATCTGAGCATGCTAACTGGACCAGTGGCTGCACATGCGCCTTGGACCGAGGAAGGGTGAGTGAGATCGGGCGACCTGGGGGGTTTCACACAGTGGGGCATGCCCTATCGGGGGGCCCGGTGGGGCAAAGACCAAAACTCAACATATTCAAAATCCTGGGTTTTGGTCTGCTTTAAATGTATGGCGAGGGTGTGCACAGAGTATAGGGAGGTGGGATTCAGCAAAGAAAGATTAGCCTCAGCGCACCCACAGTCCTTTCGCCCTGTGCACCCCCCCCCCCCCCCCCAGCAGACAAGCATGCAGCAAGCACTGTGAGATCAAGAATCAAGGTGAAGTTGTTGGACGTGGTGATTTAAAGAGAGCAAACTTTTGTCTTTGGCCTTCCCTGCATACGCCCTATGTGCGGGAGAGAGGAAAACCACGGTGAATGTAGCTCAGATTGACAACTGACTTTCGGCGGTCATTTTGCTGTGTTAGCACCTCGGTGATGAAAAATAGTGGTATTTACTTAGAAAATGATTTGGCGAACCAGGGCTGGCCTTAGGTGAAATGTCACCCTGTACAAGAGTTCAGAATGGTGCCCCATCCCCAAAACACATACTGTAAATTAACATTTAGGGAACTCAGAAACGGACAGAGAGAGATGGATGATGACAGAAGTAGGGTGCACAGAAAAAAAGAACTGAAGGTGAGAGGGAGTGAGAGAGAGACTAAGGGCCTTATTTATAATGTGCGCCATTTAACATATATTTTGTAGCTATAGTGCCAGTTTCGAAGCATTTTTGTCATATCTGGCGCTGTGCTGTGGACTACAATAGGGCCAGCAGTCGCTGCGCAGAGCGCTAATTGGCTTTGATTGTTGCACTAGGGATTAGTGTCAGCACCTGTTGGACCTGGCTGACGATTATCCCAGCACCAGTGTGCACCACTTTGTACTGCTGTTTTTCTGGCCCTCAACATCATATTTATCCTTTTTCCCTCCTTGAAATCTTTGGCACTGTATTTTTCCAGCACTGGTCAGCGCTTCATCATTACAGTTACAAGAAATTACTGCTGGGGACAAAGGGGACACACTTTACAGTGCATGTAGGTTGCATTTTTTGTTGTCCAAATTACATATTGCTAAGCAAAAGAAGCCATAATAATCCCCCAAAAATACATTTTGTGACATCTCGGACCTGCATTTCAATTATTGACAAGTTCCAATGTAAGTTCTGTACAAATAAATGTGTTTAATATTAAAAATAAGCACTATAATCCAGTTCTGCCTATTGTGCTCTATGGGATCTTGACCTACAGCACCAGGTTTTATCTGGCGCTGCTTCAACCACAGCGCCTGGCACTGCAACCTTTTTGGCGCTAATGTTAAATAAGATGCTAGGTGGGGGCCAAATCAGCGCTGCATTTTTTTTATTTCCTATATTGGACGCTGAGGCTAAAAAAGGGGCACTGTGAAAAAATTTTTATATAAGGTTCCCCGACTTAGAGAAGTTGAAAAAAGAGATTCACAGATTGTGGAAGGGAAGGCTTAAACGTTGGAGTGAAATTGAAAAATGGAGTAAAAAAGACAGGAAGAGAAGGTGAAAGAAAGTGAGATGGAAGGGTGGTGACAATATAAAAAAAATGGAAGAAGTGTGGAAAAGAGAGAAGGATGGAGAAGTATAAAAGAAAAAGAGAGAATATGAAACAGAGAGAAAGAAGAAAGGAATGTGTCAGAAAAAAGGAAGATGACAAAACAAGGGGATGAACGGAATGTGAAAGAGAGATGAAAATGTAAAAGGAGAAACAGGACTTTCAAAAAGAAAAGAAGGAACACATATAGAAAGGATCATGAGGAAGGAAGGTGGAAATTAGATGATAAAAGAAGGGAAAGGACAGAGAAGAAGATAGAGAATCATATGTAAGGAAGTCGGGGGGAGGTAAGAGAAAGGAATACAGAACAGAAAGAAATGTCTGAATGATATCTCCTGGCCCCTTTTTATATAGCGATCTGGATGGAGCTCTGTGCGATCAAATCTTGCTGAAAACACACTTTTACAGTTCAGGTTGGCATGGGAGGGGTCTCAGAATATATGTGGGGTATCTGGGGAGTGTCTGGGTTGCTTTAAAAGCTTCAGAAATGTTTAATAAATATACAAAAATATAAAAGCAATGTGAAAACAGTATATTTTTAAGTTTCCCAGTGGGACCTTAATAATTTGGTTGTATGGGGCCCTAAAAAATACCTGGTACCTGGAATGCTGGTACCAGGCAAAAGTGAGTAGAACTCCTAACATTCCTTTCCTACTTTTTTCTCTCTGCAGAATCCCTCACACCCAGATGACACACTCATTACTCTCCAGAGTATTTTGTTCTGTTAATTGCTTGCAGAAAAAAGGGAAATGGGCGGCATTGTTTAATATATTTGAAATTAAATCAGTCGGACCATCTGTGAAAACACAGTGCAGGGTTCATCATGTTTGTCTGGGCCAGTGGGTATTAATTAATGGGTGGGGGGGAACCACTTGGGTTGTCTTCTGATGATTCAGACCGGGCACCCTGTTATGAAACCAAGGATGTATTTATTTCTGTTTTAGATGACTTTTAATTGAAGAGCGGACATAGACTGCATTACTATAAATATTTTAGAAATCGCATATACCAGCATATTTTATTTATTTAATTTCTTTTGGGTTTAGTTGAAGTATGATTTGGTTTAGGCTAAACTGCATAATCAGTCGATAGCAGAATAAAGATCATCTATGAAGTGAACGGAAAATCAGTTGGTGCACAGGTAACGAAATCCTCCAAACATGGTGACTGCTCTCAGTTTGCATGGAGCATGATTTTTCTAAATAGACCGTTGGTCAACTGCCTAACTTTCCAAGTTTCACTTACATTTCCACTTACATTTTCTTAGTGCTCTTAGGTTGGGCTTATGTGCCATTTACTGGTGGAAGCCTTACTTCAGTCAAAACTCTTTCATTAGAACACAGGGAGGGATTAGAATACCGTTAAAGCAGACCTAACAATTGAAATTTGCTTAGGAGGACAGAATCCCCAAAAAACCTTGTCTGTCATCTCATCCAGTGCCAGGTCTCACTAGGCAGGTGGCATGGAAGCCACTGCCACAAGTGGGTCTGAAAATAGGGAAGCTAAATGGGTAGGATAACCCCAAAGAGGCAGATTCAATTACATTACGTGTCTGGGATGGCCAAAGAGGATATTCATCTAAATCAGGGGTTCCCAAACCTTTTTTTTTAACAAGTACCAGTTTCCATTTTCCATATGTTTTACAGTGGACCAAAACCCACCTTCAAGTCTATGAAAATCCAGGGCAGGCATATTCGCCCCCCCCCCCCCCCAGGGGCATCTAGATGGGGGATGCCCTACTGTGTAAAACCTCAGAGGTCGCCGGAAACTCACCTTCTTTCCCGGTCCAACGGTGCATGTGGGAACAGCGGTCGCATTCCTTTTATCCCTTTAGCAGGGCGCGTGCCTGCGCAAGGCATGTGTGAATGACCAGCGCAGGCACACTCCCTGTTAAAGGGTAGCAGGGGATGCGGCCACCAGTGCGCTCGGATCCACTCGCCTTAGACGACGTGACGTCAGTGGTTCTGAGCATGCTGACTGGACGGAAGGCTGCGCATGTGCCGTAGGACCAGGGAAGGGTTAGTGAGATTGGGCGATTTGGGGGGTTTCGCACAGCAGGGCATCCCATATCGGGGTGCCCCAGGGGCAATGACCAAAACCCAGGATAGTCAAAATCCTGGGTTTTAGTCTACTTTAAGTACCGTGCTATCTAGGTGGTAAGTAGGGGTTGTCAGTAACCTACTGTAAAACGATGTTAAAACTCACAAGCAACAACTTACAGCCTTATTTATCATGGGATAGCGCCAGGTAGTGTCTCACTAGCGTCAGGTAACGCCAGCTATCGGCGGCTACCGACTCCAGAACGCCAGGTGGCGGACACAATCACGCATTTATCACGCTAAATGAGGCTAGCGCCGGCGAGAGCGTCACCTAGCGCGGGATTCGTCATGTAGCGGACTGCAACGAACAACGCCGCTGCTAATCCCATCACAACGCTAGGTATGACCTCTCGCTACCTGCCGCTCTCCAATGCATTTCAATGGAGCAATCTTTAAATATTCATAATTAATTGATATGACTGTTTTTTTTTTTTAACTGTCAAAAATTCTGTGACCACTTCAGCAATGTTAGATTTGTTTTTTAAGGTAAAAAAAAAATAAAAAAAAAATTTGTGCAGAATTGATATCACAGGTCTGATATTAATGTATTCATATTACAAAATGTTTAGAAAAACTTGTTTCATTTTTAAATAAAAAAATATGGTTGTTTGGGGGTTAAGAAACTACTTTTAAGCCATCGCCGCCAGCGCTCTGGGGTTTAAACAAGCATTTCACAGCGCGAGAATTTTTTTACCGTGATTTGTTAATGAATATGCTGGGAGCCGTTCGCTCTGGCCATTCGCTGTCAGGCGCACCCATACAGCGCGGAACCTGTGAAACAGCGACTCCTAACCCCGTATTCAACCGACCGAGTCGCTGTCAACAGGCGAACAACGGCCAAGCACAGCGAATACTAGCGGGCGCTGTGAAAATCATGCTACTGGCGCTCATCTGTCGCTACCTGGCGCTATTAATGAATCGGCCTCTTAATGTGTATGAAATGCTTAAAATTCCCATAGATTTAATGACATTTTTGGTGAGGTATACTTTAGACATTGTATACATGGCAGCAGATACCATTGGTTGGGAAACCCTGATCTAAATGAAAAGCCATGTGTGCCACAGTAACCAGAGGTAGGCACTGGCACTCACATTTTAAACCAGGCACTGACCTCTGTTTTAATGTATTTTTAAGCTGGAGTCCAACTTCAGCTGGTTTTATACTTCAAGCAGCAGCAAGATTAATGAAATAGCACAAAATAAATCAGGGGGTCTGTGCTTTAATGCCACTCGCACATCCTACAACACAGCAAGTCAGCCACTAGGGTTTGGCGAATAGGTTTGTGCAGAGATATGCAGGTCATGTACAAGCCTGTCAGCTGCACTTTATTGCATATATTCCCTAAAAATGAAACCTTTTCACATTATGCCCTCCAAACCCAGATGAACAGATTCATATAAAATCTAAACTAACCCTGTGTGTGACAGCACTCATTCCCTTTGTCAGAAGCCCTGAGCCAACAGCACAGACACTGCAAAGACTCTGATGTCACTAGCTCCACTGCAGTAATTGGGTGAGTTTTTTAGGTTCAGATGGGTTTAGCATAGTTATGTTGGTCTGGATTTTGGTCAGTGACTGGAGAATGCTCTGGTTCTCGTGTGCGCCAGTGAGCAGGGTGACTGGAGTGCGCCGGGCTCTATTTACTGCAACAAAAGGGCCCTGCCTTGGCATGCTGCTTCTGAATAAGGTGGCAAGGGCGCATCTGAATGCCATGGGACTCGTTCTCAGGGTTGGGTATTAGAGACCTGCAACTTGGTAAAGCAGCTGTGGGAGACTTGAGGTAGGTATGTATATTAGGTCCACATTACATATGATGGGCAGCCCTCATACCTCTCATTAAAGGTTACAGGTTGCCCTAGCTGTTCACTAAATGACTTTCTGTCGTGCTTGGATTTGTAGCTCAGCCTCAGGTGTGCGAGGTGATGGCCAAGATGAGGTGATTATCACCTTTATAATTATCTGTCCCCATTATTCTGGAAATGAGAGTGTAAGAGAATCTCTTTCAAACATCAAACGCTCTATTTGAAGTCTGTACTTACTGCAAACAAATTGTAGATCAATAACATACCATGGAGGCTCCTCTTCCTATGTCATGGCAGAGGAGGGGGTATGTTTTTGATGTCGCCTTTTTCTCTCATGTAAGCCAGCCTCTCACCTTTCCTCTTCTGACCAATTATGGAGGAACTTAGGATGGGGGAGGGGGGCTTCAAACAACACTCATGCTGCACGAGCAATTACCTCAGACTAAACCTTGCACACAAACCGTCCAGGCATCGTTTTCTACTCCATTGGCAAAGTGTGTTTAAAGTGGCCATACTCGTACTTGACAAATAATGTTTGCAGGAGGAAATGGCCCGTGTAAACGGCACGGAAGGCACGATTATTCATCACGCTGGTCATTTGACGAACTTGAAGTATTATTTTGGAACGTGCTGTGTGGTAGTTTGAGCGGCTGTTTGTTATACTTGGTACAGTCGCTGGAGGGTTGGGGCCTGAAGTGTGTTTACGTTCTCAAGCTAATGCATAGTCGCATGCCTCCTGCCTTTAATAATGGCCATACACGCGGCAATCTGATTGAATGCTATTCTAGGAAAAACAGCGTCAAACCTGGGCCTCCCTCCTTAATTGCTTGAACAGATTAATTAGCTTTGCCTAGATTGCTTAAGATGCTGTGTATAGAAGATGAGAAACGGTTGAAGTGTAGTATCGCCGTTCAGGTTTTTTGTTACATTTAAAAGACTGGGCAAAAACAAGAAAAAAACAACTTATTCCTTTTTCCCTGCAGCTGCTTTGCAGAGGTCCGGTGGTACGATATTACTGAGGCATGCACACATCTGGGTATATCTTGGGTGCATGTCGCTAGCAATTTGGTTAACTTTCAGATGCACCTGCCATCACTGCTGAAATGTGGGTGGGTATTTTATCTGATTTAAGGCCTTCTATAATGTTTTAAGTTGATCCAAATCAGGATTCCTGGGGGTAGGGGGGTAACTTTAGGGCCACCATAAATTCCTCCATAATTTAGCTAGCTGAATTTGGTTCAGTACGATCATAATAGAATATGGGCAAAATACAGGTACAATTTGGCTAGCTCTATTTATATTTTTAAAAAAACGCCTAAAAAAGTAATGCCAGATATTTACCGTAGTGTGGGTCTAATTTGTCCAAATCAGTTGTAAGTTTTGTTTTTAGATCTGAATCGAATATAATAAAGCATACCAAATACATTTCGTTAAATTGTTCGCCAGTTTAAAAAAACTTGTATTCTATCCATATTGATTTGCTCCTTGCTACCAGAAATGTAGCTTATCTAGCTAATGGAAGATCTACTCTCTGTCTAATGAAAGTATTTTAGAGTGAAAAGGAAGTCATTTAAACTACTAAAAAAACAGCAACAGTAACAGTTTACTGGCAGTATGACAACTGTAATGGAAGTATTCCTTTATGCATTTAGGGGCATAGTACTGTCTACGGGATAATTTACAACCATACATAATACTATAGTTCCTTTTTAAGAAATAACTATGCTTAAGAACCCTAGAACCCTATCTCTTGCATTTCAATTGCATATGGTAGAGCCCCCCTAACTAATCAATTTTTTTAATTTTCGAACAGTGTATTATTTTTTAGTACTTTGATTGATACAAATAGTTACACATGACACTGTATCCCCTCCATTTTCCTTTAATGGACAGAACCAAAGAGGAATAAAATCTGGTATTTTCACTCTCCCAGGCATTTTTCCTTTTGCCTGGGACATTTTGATTTGCGATGTCCCCTATATCACACTATATTGCCTGTAAACTTACCTTTACCTCAATCCAATGGCGCATCAATCACTGGCGCGTATTCCATTTAGCTTTTGTTTTGCCGCTCTGATCTCAGCGCGGCAAACAAAGCTGAATGGAGAATGTGTGGTTGGCCATGCCCCTGCTTCTCCTGAATGTGCTCCCACCCAAGGCTTTTATGAATGTCTTCCACAGGTATGCACAGATAAAGGTGAGCAGGGATGCGGCCATGTCACATACATGCGTTGCGAGACCAACGATCCCGGTGGTTTCACACATCAGGCTGTCTTGCAAAGAGGGAGACCACTGGCCCTAGAGTCTTAAAGACTCTAGGCAGGCGGTTGCTCCTCTTTACTGATTATTATTATTAAAAGGATTATTTTCTTCCACCCTAAAAATACATTATTTTGTTGAAGGGGCCTCTAGCTTATACAGATATATATATATATATTTTTTTTCACTTTGAAGTTACTTTTACACTTTGGATTTCTACAGCCTTTCACTTAAAAACGCACAAGTGCAGCGCTTTATAGGTGGCCCTGCTCAATTCATCATTTCTTGTCTACCGTTGACATTGGCACCAGTAGTTGTGGCATCAGGGAAGGCAGATAGACCTAATGGACAGAGGTGACAGGAGGACTCAATATAGGTGGCTGTAGGAGGATCTGACAGCCTGTGATGGTAGGAGGGTCTGGTATAGGTAGCAGCAGGAGGACCTGACATTGCTAGCGGCATTAGGGTCTGGCATTGGCGGTTGCAGGAGGACCTCGCATCTGACAGTGGCCATGGCAAAGGCACTGAAATGATGCTGCAGCAGGACCCATAGGTGGGGGAGATGGCTACAGCTAGAGATGAGCGAACTTTTGAAAAATTCGATTCGACTGATTCGCCGAATTTTCCGACAAAAATCGTTTCGACCCGAATAAATTCGCGACGAATCGCTATTAAAAACGGCTATTTCTGAGCCTCCTACAGCCTCAATAGGGTTGTAAACCATTCAGCCTTGCTGTAACACGCACAGGATGCGTGCTGGGTTAGTTAAATAATACTTTTAAGAAATATCACATGCAGATCAGAGGCATCGCTAATAGAATCGCAGAGCGGCACAATTGCAGAGAGTTGAAGTGGCATCACTATGAGGGGCAGAAGGAGCCCAAATATACACTGGAGTTGGCTTTAGGAGCCCAAAAATTGGATGAATCACACCCTGGAGTTGGCAGAAGTTGGCAGCAGCAGCAGCAGGAGCCCAAATATACACTGGAGTTGGCTTCAGGAGCCCAAAAATTGGATGAATCACACCCTGGAGTTGGCAGGAGTTGACAGCAGCAGCAGCAGGAGCCCAAATATACACTGGAGTTGGCTTCAGGAGCCCAAAAATTGGATGAATCACACCCTGGAGTTGGCAGGAGTTGACAGCAGCAGCAGCAGGAGCCCAAATATACACTGGAGTTGGCTTCAGGAGCCCAAAAATTGGATGAATCACACCCTGGAGTTGGCAGAAGTTGGCAGCAGCAGCAGCAGGAGCCCAAATATACACTGGAGTTGGCTTCAGGAGCCCAAAAATTGGATGAATCACACCCTGGAGTTGGCAGGAGTTGACAGCAGCAGCAGCAGGAGCCCAAATATACACTGGAGTTGGCTTCAGGAGCCCAAAAATTGGATGAATCACACCCTGGAGTTGGCAGAAGTTGGCAGCAGCAGCAGCAGGAGCCCAAATATACACTGGAGTTGGCTTCAGGAGCCCAAAAATTGGATGAATCATACCCTGGAGTTGGCAGGAGTTGACAGCAGCAGCAGCAGGAGCCCAAATATACACTGGAGTTGGCTTCAGGAGCCCAAAAATTGGATGAATCACACCCTGGAGTTGGCAGAAGTTGGCAGCAGCAGCAGCAGGAGCCCAAATATACACTGGAGTTGGCTTCAGGAGCCCAAAAATTGGATGAATCACACCCTGGAGTTGGCAGAAGTTGGCAGCAGCAGCAGCAGGAGCCCAAATATACACTGGAGTTGGCTTCAGGAGCCCAAAAATTGGATGAATCACACCCTGGAGTTGGCAGGAGTTGACAGCAGCAGCAGCAGGAGCCCAAATATACACTGGAGTTGGCTTCAGGAGCCCAAAAATTGGATGAATCACACCCTGGAGTTGGCAGGAGTTGACAGCAGCAGCAGCAGGAGCCCAAATATACACTGGAGTTGGCTTCAGGAGCCCAAAAATTGGATGAATCACACCCTGGAGTTGGCAGGAGTTGACAGCAGCAGCAGCAGGAGCCCAAATATACACTGGAGTTGGCTTCAGGAGCCCAAAAATTGGATGAATCACACCCTGGAGTTGGCAGAAGTTGGCAGCAGCAGCAGCAGGAGCCCAAATATACACTGGAGTTGGCTTCAGGAGCCCAAAAATTGGATGAATCACACCCTGGAGTTGGCAGAAGTTGGCAGCAGCAGCAGCAGGAGCCCAAATATACACTGGAGTTGGCTTCAGGAGCCCAAAAATTGGATGAATCACACCCTGGAGTTGGCAGGAGTTGACAGCAGCAGCAGCAGGAGCCCAAATATACACTGGAGTTGGCTTCAGGAGCCCAAAAATTGGATGAATCACACCCTGGAGTTGGCAGAAGTTGGCAGCAGCAGCAGCAGGAGCCCAAATATACACTGGAGTTGGCTTCAGGAGCCCAAAAATTGGATGAATCACACCCTGGAGTTGGCAGGAGTTGACAGTAGCAGCAGCAGGAGCCCAAATATACACTGGAGTTGGCTTCAGGAGCCCAAAAATTGGATGAATCACACCCTGGAGTTGGCAGAAGTTGGCAGCAGCAGCAGCAGGAGCCCAAATATACACTGGAGTTGGCTCCAGGAGCCCAAAAATTGGATGAATCACACCCTGGAGTTGGCAGGAGTTGACAGCAGCAGCAGCAGGAGCCCAAATATACACTGGAGTTGGCTTCAGGAGCCCAAAAATTGGATGAATCACACCCTGGAGTTGGCAGGAGTTGACAGCAGCAGCAGCAGGAGCCCAAATATACACTGGAGTTGGCTTCAGGAGCCCAAAAATTGGATGAATCACACCCTGGAGTTGGCAGAAGTTGGCAGCAGCAGCAGCAGGAGCCCAAATATACACTGGAGTTGGCTTCAGGAGCCCAAAAATTGGATGAATCACACCCTGGAGTTGGCAGGAGTTGACAGCAGCAGCAGCAGGAGCCCAAATATACACTGGAGTTGGCTTCAGGAGCCCAAAAATTGGATGAATCACACCCTGGAGTTGGCAGAAGTTGGCAGCAGCAGCAGCAGGAGCCCAAATATACACTGGAGTTGGCTTCAGGAGCCCAAAAATTGGATGAATCACACCCTGGAGTTGGCAGGAGTTGACAGCAGCAGCAGCAGGAGCCCAAATATACACTGGAGTTGGCTTCAGGAGCCCAAAAATTGGATGAATCACACCCTGGAGTTGGCAGGAGTTGACAGCAGCAGCAGCAGGAGCCCAAATATACACTGGAGTTGGCTTCAGGAGCCCAAAAATTGGATGAATCACACCCTGGAGTTGGCAGAAGTTGGCAGCAGCAGCAGCAGGAGCCCAAATATACACTGGAGTTGGCTTCAGGAGCCCAAAAATTGGATGAATCACACCCTGGAGTTGGCAGGAGTTGACAGCAGCAGCAGCAGGAGCCCAAATATACACTGGAGTTGGCTTCAGGAGCCCAAAAATTGGATGAATCACACCCTGGAGTTGGCAGAAGTTGGCAGCAGCAGGAGCCCAAATATACACTGGAGTTGGCTTCAGGAGCCCAAAAATTGGATGAATCACACCCTGGAGTTGGCAGGAGTTGACAGTAGCAGCAGCAGGAGCCCAAATATACACTGGAGTTGGCTTCAGGAGCCCAAAAATTGGATGAATCACACCCTGGAGTTGGCAGAAGTTGGCAGCAGCAGCAGCAGGGGCCCAAATATACACTGGAGTTGGCTTCAGGAGCCCAAAAATTGGATGAATCACACCCTGGAGTTGGCAGGAGTTGACAGCAGCAGCAGCAGGAGCCCAAATATACACTGGAGTTGGCTTCAGGAGCCCAAAAATTGGATGAATCACACCCTGGAGTTGGCAGGAGTTGACAGCAGCAGCAGCAGGAGCCCAAATATACACTGGAGTTGGCTTCAGGAGCCCAAAAATTGGATGAATCACACCCTGGAGTTGGCAGAAGTTGGCAGCAGCAGCAGCAGGAGCCCAAATATACACTGGAGTTGGCTTCAGGAGCCCAAAAATTGGATGAATCACACCCTGGAGTTGGCAGGAGTTGACAGCAGCAGCAGCAGGAGCCCAAATATACACTGGAGTTGGCTTCAGGAGCCCAAAAATTGGATGAATCACACCCTGGAGTTGGCAGAAGTTGGCAGCAGCAGCAGCAGGAGCCCAAATATACACTGGAGTTGGCTTCAGGAGCCCAAAAATTGGATGAATCACACCCTGGAGTTGGCAGGAGTTGACAGCAGCAGCAGCAGGAGCCCAAATATACACTGGAGTTGGCTTCAGGAGCCCAAAAATTGGATGAATCACACCCTGGAGTTGGCAGGAGTTGACAGCAGCAGCAGCAGGAGCCCAAATATACACTGGAGTTGGCTTCAGGAGCCCAAAAATTGGATGAATCACACCCTGGAGTTGGCAGAAGTTGGCAGCAGCAGCAGCAGGAGCCCAAATATACACTGGAGTTGGCTTCAGGAGCCCAAAAATTGGATGAATCACACCCTGGAGTTGGCAGAAGTTGGCAGCAGCAGCAGCAGGAGCCCAAATATACACTGGAGTTGGCTTCAGGAGCCCAAAAATTGGATGAATCACACCCTGGAGTTGGCAGGAGTTGACAGCAGCAGCAGCAGGAGCCCAAATATACACTGGAGTTGGCTTCAGGAGCCCAAAAATTGGATGAATCACACCCTGGAGTTGGCAGAAGTTGGCAGCAGCAGCAGCAGGAGCCCAAATATACACTGGAGTTGGCTTCAGGAGCCCAAAAATTGGATGAATCACACCCTGGAGTTGGCAGAAGTTGGCAGCAGCAGCAGCAGGAGCCCAAATATACACTGGAGTTGGCTTCAGGAGCCCAAAAATTGGATGAATCACACCCTGGAGTTGGCAGGAGTTGACAGCAGCAGCAGCAGGAGCCCAAATATACACTGGAGTTGGCTTCAGGAGCCCAAAAATTGGATGAATCACACCCTGGAGTTGGCAGAAGTTGGCAGCAGCAGCAGCAGGAGCCCAAATATACACTGGAGTTGGCTTCAGGAGCCCAAAAATTGGATGAATCACACCCTGGAGTTGGCAGGAGTTGACAGTAGCAGCAGCAGGAGCCCAAAAAATGGCCTAAAGACATAAATATGTTTTGCACCATTTGGAAAGTGTAAAACGTGGCACCATGCTGAATCTAGTCGCATGCATCAGGCATTGGTGGGTGGAAATCCTGGCTGATCCATCCCTGATTCATTTTGACAAAGGTGAGTCTCTCCACATTTTTAGTTGACAGACGAGTTCTCCTCGCCGTAACTATGGCCCCCGCCGCACTAAACACCCGCTCAGATGGCACGCTACTTGCCGGGCAGGACAGCTTTTCCAGGGCAAACTCTGCTAGTTGCGGCCACAAATCAAGTTTGGCTGCCCAGAAGTCCAGCGGATCCTCAAGGTGTGTTGGCATGGTCATGTCAAAGTATGACATGACCTGCTGGTTCAGGTCCTGCTCCAGGTCTTCCTGCTGCTCATGAGTAGCCTCACTATGCGGGTGTAGAAAGCTACTCATTAGCGACTGAAGACTGAGGCTGCTGCTGCTGATGGAGCTTCTGCTGCTGCTGCTGCCAACCCCCCCAGCGGCCATGGCAGTGGAAGGTGAGCGCAGAGGTCCCCTCGAGTCAGACCTGCGAGAGTATGGACCATGGCGCAGATAGGCATCGGCCAACTGCCTACGTAGAATGTCTTTGTAGTAGTTGAGTTTGTCCTCCCTCTCGGTGGGTTTAAAAAATGCCCCCATTTTGTGCCGGAAGCGAGGGTCCAATAAGGTGGACAGCCAGAAGTCATCCCGCCGACAGATGGAAACAATTCTGGGGTCACTACGCAAGCACGTGAGCATGCTTCGTGCCATTTGCGCAAGTGACTCGGATGGACTACCTGTCTCCATCTCCACTGCATACTGCCACGGTGTGCCCGGGTCCTCTGTCTCTCCTTCCTCAAAAACCTCTAGCTCCTCTGGCTGCTCCTGCTCCTCCTCTCCTGTCCGCTGACTAGATAAACCAGCCATTTCGCCAAGCCTAAACTGTGTTTCGCTGGGCAACTCCTCCTCCTCCTCTTCCTCCTCCTCCTCCTCCAGTTCAGCTCCAAGGGGGTTCATGTGGCCGTAAGATGTAAACGCCATGTCTCCAGTGCCCTGACCAGCCATGGTTTCCAACATGTGCTGCAGTACATGAAGCAGTGGAATCACGTCGTTCATCCCGTAATCCTGCCGACTGACAAATAAAGTGGCTTCCTCAAAGGGCCTGAGCAAACGGCAGGTGTCACGTATGAGCTGCCACTGGTTGACATTGAAGTTACACAGGGGAGTCCCCCTATCTGCTTGGATCATCAGGAAATCCGTGATGGCTTTTCTCTGTTCATATAATCGGTCCAACATGTGAAGGGTGGAATTCCAACGGGTGGAAACATCGCAAATCAGACTATGTTGGGGGATACCATTCTGACGCTGTAGCTCAAGAAGGGTGTGTTTGGCAGTGTAGGAGTGGCTGAAGTGCATGCAAAGTTTCCGTGAAGTTGTTAGGATGTCCTGCAGATGGGGGGAACACTTCAGAAACCGCTTGACAACCAGATTGAAGACGTGAGCCATGCAGGGGGCATGGGTCAGGCTTCCTTGGCGCAGCGCAGACAAAATGTTCTTCCCATTGTCGGTAACCATGATTCCCATTTTAAGTTTTCTCGGAGTAAGCCATGTTTGGATTTCCTGATGAATACATTTAAGCAGTTCCTCCCCTGTGTGACTCCGTTCGCCAAGACAAACCATGTGAAGCACTGCGTGACACCTCCGTGCCCTGCACACATGGTAGACTGGAGGGGCACTGAGACTTGAGCCTACAGTGGAGGGTGAGGAGATGGCGGAGGATGAGGAGGCCGAGTCGCACGGTGTCACAGGCCCAATGGGCAGAGAGCGCGGAGGCCGAAGCGGCGTGACCTGTCCAAGTTGCTGCTGCAAAGGGACCACATTCACCCAGTGGGCCGTAAACGACATGTACTGCCCCTGACCGTAGTTACAGCTCCAGATGTCGGCGCTGCCATGTATTTTGCTACACACCGACAGGCTCAAGGACTGGCCCACCTTCTGTTCAACAAAAGTGTGCAGCGCTGGTACTGCCTTCTTGGCAAAGAAATGACGGCTTGGGACTCTCCACCTCGGCTCGGCACAAGCCATCAGTTCTCTGAAAGGTGCAGATTCCACCACCTGAAAAGGGAGCGACTGCAGCACCAGCAACTTGGACAGGAGCACATTCAGCTTCTGCGCCGTAGGATGAGTGGGCGCATACTGCTGTCTCTTGGACATGGCTTCGCTGATGGATTGCTGGCGGGATGCATGACTTGGAGGAGGAGGAGGAGGAGCAGGAGCGACAGAGGATGGGTATGACGCACAGCTGCCTTCGGCTGAGGTGCTGGAGCCTTGGCTGGCAGAAATTGGGAGCTCACTTGGTGAGGAAGCAGACTGGACCACCCCTTGGGAGCCTCGGTTCTCCCAGGTCGTTTTATGGTGACGCATCATATGTTGACGCAGGGCCGTGGTGCCAACATTTGGACCCTGGCCACGCTTCACCTTTTGCCTACATATCTTGCATGTGGCCATGTTACCCTCCTGCGGATGCCTCAGGAAAAACTGCCACACTGCCGAGTAGCTACTTTTCCCACCCCCTGGCCTCACTGATTCACTGCTGCTGTTGCCAACTCCAGGAACCCCTGCTCCACTACCTCCCGATAAGGTAGACTGCCGCACAGCAGGTGCTCTACCCCGGCCCCGGCCCCGGCCGGCTCCAGCCTTTGGAATTGTGCCCCCATGCTGACTGCTACCACTTTGCTGCCTCAGCTGCTGACTCCGGGGCAACCTGCACCCCTCTTCTCCTGATGATGACGATGAAGCCCCTTCATCACCCGGCTCCCAAGTGCGATCGGCTTCATCGTCATCATCATCATCATCACCGGGTTGTGGCTGTACGTCACTGATGTTCGTGGATTCGTCAACAGTGTCTGGCGCAGGAGCTGGAACGCTCGCAGCACCCACGACACTGTCCACATCACTATTTGTCTGCCTAGCTAAAGAAGCCACCTCCATTTCTTGGCTGGGCAGTAGCTGCTGACTGTCCTCTATCTGATGGTCCTCCTCACTAAAGAGTGGAGCTGAACCCAAAGCATAGGATACGTCGCTGGGGGAGGGAACGGCGTAGGCCAGAGGCAATGGGAGGACAGGGACTGCTCTCGGGGCATGCCAACTCAGGGTTGTGTCAGAGGAACCTACCGACCCTAGACTGGGGGTCTCAGACGTAAGTTGTGATGATGTTGTTGATGAGCGCGTCAACCAATCTACCACGGCAGATGCGTTACTGGTGGAGACCCGACCGCTAGCAGATACTGGCAGATTAGGTCTCTCAGCGTGACTCCTGCTGCTACTGGCCCCCAGTCTGATGCGAGCTCTTCCTGCGGAATCTTGGCCTCTGCCACTCCTCTTTTCACTTCCAGGCACTTGTCTGCCCGACATAGTCTAACTGGCGTGGTAGTAGGTGATATTTAAAAAAACCCCGGGCAGCGGTGGGTCTATATGAAACAGAATATAATGCACACCAAAAGTGAGCAGTAACACTCAGCCTCCAACAGGCCTGCTTAGTGTAAATAAGAGAGCTGCTTAGTGTAAATAAAGAGGGGTATGCTATGTTACAGAATGGGATGCCTCAACAGAAGTGCACCTGGCAGGCAGCAGTAAGCCTATGCCCAGCAAAAGTGTCTTATAATATAAATATGATTAGAGCAAATGCTTATATGGTCTTAAACAGAGGCTGCTTTAGTCACAGAATGGGATGCCCCGGGCAGGAATCGAGCTGCCAGGGTACAGTAGTGCTTTGGCCAGCAAAAGTGTCTTTATCAGGCCTAATTTCAAATATGATTAGAGCAAATGCTTATATGGTCTTAAACAGAGGCTGCTTTAGTCACAGAATGGGATGCCCCGGGCAGGAATCGAGCTGCCAGGGTACAGTAGTGCTTTGGCCAGCAAAAGTGTCTTTATCAGGCCTAATTTCAAATATGATTAGAGCAAATGCTTATATGGTCTTAAACAGAGGCTGCTTTAGTCACAGAATGGGATGCCCCGGGCAGGAATCGAGCTGCCAGGGTACAGTAGTGCTTTGGCCAGCAAAAGTGTCTTTATCAGGCCTAATTTCAAATATGATTAGAGCAAATGCTTATATGGTCTTAAACAGAGGCTGCTTTAGTCACAGAATGGGATGCCCCGGGCAGGAATCAAGCTGCCAGGGTACAGTAGTGCTTTGGCCAGCAAAAGTGTCTTTATCAGGCCTAATTTCAAATATGATTAGAGCAAATGCTTATATGGTCTTAAACAGAGGCTGCTTTAGTCACAGAATGGGATGCCCCGGGCAGGAATCGAGCTGCCAGGGTACAGTAGTGCTTTGGCCAGCAAAAGTGTCTTTATCAGGCCTAATTTCAAATATGATTAGAGCAAATGCTTATATGGTCTTAAACAGAGGCTGCTTTAGTCACAGAATGGGATGCCCCGGGCAGGAATCGAGCTGCCAGGGTACAGTAGTGCTTTGGCCAGCAAAAGTGTCTTTATCAGGCCTAATTTCAAATATGATTAGAGCAAATGCTTATATGGTCTTAAACAGAGGCTGCTTTAGTCACAGAATGGGATGCCCCGGGCAGGAATCGAGCTGCCAGGGTACAGTAGTGCTTTGGCCAGCAAAAGTGTCTTTATCAGGCCTAATTTCAAATATGATTAGAGCAAATGCTTATATGGTCTTAAACAGAGGCTGCTTTAGTCACAGAATGGGATGCCCCGGGCAGGAATCGAGCTGCCAGGGTACAGTAGTGCTTTGGCCAGCAAAAGTGTCTTTATCAGGCCTAATTTCAAATATGATTAGAGCAAATGCTTATATGGTCTTAAACAGAGGCTGCTTTAGTCACAGAATGGGATGCCCCGGGCAGGAATCGAGCTGCCAGGGTACAGTAGTGCTTTGGCCAGCAAAAGTGTCTTTATCAGGCCTAATTTCAAATATGATTAGAGCAAATGCTTATATGGTCTTAAACAGAGGCTGCTTTAGTCACAGAATGGGATGCCCCGGGCAGGAATCGAGCTGCCAGGGTACAGTAGTGCTTTGGCCAGCAAAAGTGTCTTTATCAGGCCTAATTTCAAATATGATTAGAGCAAATGCTTATATGGTCTTAAACAGAGGCTGCTTTAGTCACAGAATGGGATGCCCCGGGCAGGAATCGAGCTGCCAGGGTACAGTACTGCTTTGGCCAGCAAAAGTGTCTTTATCAGGCCTAATTTCAAATATGATTAGAGCAAATGCTTATATGGTCTTAAACAGAGGCTGCTTTAGTCACAGAATGGGATGCCCCGGGCAGGAATCGAGCTGCCAGGGTACAGTAGTGCTTTGGCCAGCAAAAGTGTCTTTATCAGGCCTAATTTCAAATATGATTAGAGCAAATGCTTATATGGTCTTAAACAGAGGCTGCTTTAGTCACAGAATGGGATGCCCCGGGCAGGAATCGAGCTGCCAGGGTACAGTAGTGCTTTGGCCAGCAAAAGTGTCTTTATCAGGCCTAATTTCAAATATGATTAGAGCAAATGCTTATATGGTCTTAAACAGAGGCTGCTTTAGTCACAGAATGGGATGCCCCGGGCAGGAATCGAGCTGCCAGGGTACAGTAGTGCTTTGGCCAGCAAAAGTGTCTTTATCAGGCCTAATTTCAAATATGATTAGAGCAAATGCTTATATGGTCTTAAACAGAGGCTGCTTTAGTCACAGAATGGGATGCCCCGGGCAGGAATCGAGCTGCCAGGGTACAGTAGTGCTTTGGCCAGCAAAAGTGTCTTTATCAGGCCTAATTTCAAATATGATTAGAGCAAATGCTTATATGGTCTTAAACAGAGGCTGCTTTAGTCACAGAATGGGATGCCCCGGGCAGGAATCGAGCTGCCAGGGTACAGTAGTGCTTTGGCCAGCAAAAGTGTCTTTATCAGGCCTAATTTCAAATATGATTAGAGCAAATGCTTATATGGTCTTAAACAGAGGCTGCTTTAGTCACAGAATGGGATGCCCCGGGCAGGAATCGAGCTGCCAGGGTACAGTAGTGCTTTGGCCAGCAAAAGTGTCTTTATCAGGCCTAATTTCAAATATGATTAGAGCAAATGCTTATATGGTCTTAAACAGAGGCTGCTTTAGTCACAGAATGGGATGCCCCGGGCAGGAATCGAGCTGCCAGGGTACAGTAGTGCTTTGGCCAGCAAAAGTGTCTTTATCAGGCCTAATTTCAAATATGATTAGAGCAAATGCTTATATGGTCTTAAACAGAGGCTGCTTTAGTCACAGAATGGGATGCCCCGGGCAGGAATCGAGCTGCCAGGGTACAGTAGTGCTTTGGCCAGCAAAAGTGTCTTTATCAGGCCTAATTTCAAATATGATTAGAGCAAATGCTTATATGGTCTTAAACAGAGGCTGCTTTAGTCACAGAATGGGATGCCCCGGGCAGGAATCGAGCTGCCAGGGTACAGTAGTGCTTTGGCCAGCAAAAGTGTCTTTATCAGGCCTAATTTCAAATATGATTAGAGCAAATGCTTATATGGTCTTAAACAGAGGCTGCTTTAGTCACAGAATGGGATGCCCCGGGCAGGAATCGAGCTGCCAGGGTACAGTAGTGCTTTGGCCAGCAAAAGTGTCTTTATCAGGCCTAATTTCAAATATGATTAGAGCAAATGCTTATATGGTCTTAAACAGAGGCTGCTTTAGTCACAGAATGGGATGCCCCGGGCAGGAATCGAGCTGCCAGGGTACAGTAGTGCTTTGGCCAGCAAAAGTGTCTTTATCAGGCCTAATTTCAAATATGATTAGAGCAAATGCTTATATGGTCTTAAACAGAGGCTGCTTTAGTCACAGAATGGGATGCCCCGGGCAGGAATCGAGCTGCCAGGGTACAGTAGTGCTTTGGCCAGCAAAAGTGTCTTTATCAGGCCTAATTTCAAATATGATTAGAGCAAATGCTTATATGGTCTTAAACAGAGGCTGCTTTAGTCACAGAATGGGATGCCCCGGGCAGGAATCGAGCTGCCAGGGTACAGTAGTGCTTTGGCCAGCAAAAGTGTCTTTATCAGGCCTAATTTCAAATATGATTAGAGCAAATGCTTATATGGTCTTAAACAGAGGCTGCTTTAGTCACAGAATGGGATGCCCCGGGCAGGAATCGAGCTGCCAGGGTACAGTAGTGCTTTGGCCAGCAAAAGTGTCTTTATCAGGCCTAATTTCAAATATGATTAGAGCAAATGCTTATATGGTCTTAAACAGAGGCTGCTTTAGTCACAGAATGGGATGCCCCGGGCAGGAATCGAGCTGCCAGGGTACAGTAGTGCTTTGGCCAGCAAAAGTGTCTTTATCAGGCCTAATTTCAAATATGATTAGAGCAAATGCTTATATGGTCTTAAACAGAGGCTGCTTTAGTCACAGAATGGGATGCCCCGGGCAGGAATCGAGCTGCCAGGGTACAGTAGTGCTTTGGCCAGCAAAAGTGTCTTTATCAGGCCTAATTTCAAATACGATTAGAGCAAATGCTTATATGGTCTTAAACAGAGGCTGCTTTAGTCACAGAATGGGATGCCCCGGGCAGGAATCGAGCTGCCAGGGTACAGTAGTGCTTTGGCCAGCAAAAGTGTCTTTATCAGGCCTAATTTCAAATATGATTAGAGCAAATGCTTATATGGTCTTAAACAGAGGCTGCTTTAGTCACAGAATGGGATGCCCCGGGCAGGAATCGAGCTGCCAGGGTACAGTAGTGCTTTGGCCAGCAAAAGTGTCTTTATCAGGCCTAATTTCAAATATGATTAGAGCAAATGCTTATATGGTCTTAAACAGAGGCTGCTTTAGTCACAGAATGGGATGCCCCGGGCAGGAATCGAGCTGCCAGGGTACAGTAGTGCTTTGGCCAGCAAAAGTGTCTTTATCAGGCCTAATTTCAAATATGATTAGAGCAAATGCTTATATGGTCTTAAACAGAGGCTGCTTTAGTCACAGAATGGGATGCCCCGGGCAGGAATCGAGCTGCCAGGGTACAGTAGTGCTTTGGCCAGCAAAAGTGTCTTTATCAGGCCTAATTTCAAATATGATTAGAGCAAATGCTTATATGGTCTTAAACAGAGGCTGCTTTAGTCACAGAATGGGATGCCCCGGGCAGGAATCGAGCTGCCAGGGTACAGTAGTGCTTTGGCCAGCAAAAGTGTCTTTATCAGGCCTAATTTCAAATATGATTAGAGCAAATGCTTATATGGTCTTAAACAGAGGCTGCTTTAGTCACAGAATGGGATGCCCCGGGCAGGAATCGAGCTGCCAGGGTACAGTAGTGCTTTGGCCAGCAAAAGTGTCTTTATCAGGCCTAATTTCAAATATGATTAGAGCAAATGCTTATATGGTCTTAAACAGAGGCTGCTTTAGTCACAGAATGGGATGCCCCGGGCAGGAATCGAGCTGCCAGGGTACAGTAGTGCTTTGGCCAGCAAAAGTGTCTTTATCAGGCCTAATTTCAAATATGATTAGAGCAAATGCTTATATGGTCTTAAACAGAGGCTGCTTTAGTCACAGAATGGGATGCCCCGGGCAGGAATCGAGCTGCCAGGGTACAGTAGTGCTTTGGCCAGCAAAAGTGTCTTTATCAGGCCTAATTTCAAATATGATTAGAGCAAATGCTTATATGGTCTTAAACAGAGGCTGCTTTAGTCACAGAATGGGATGCCCCGGGCAGGAATCGAGCTGCCAGGGTACAGTAGTGCTTTGGCCAGCAAAAGTGTCTTTATCAGGCCTAATTTCAAATATGATTAGAGCAAATGCTTATATGGTCTTAAACAGAGGCTGCTTTAGTCACAGAATGGGATGCCCCGGGCAGGAATCGAGCTGCCAGGGTACAGTAGTGCTTTGGCCAGCAAAAGTGTCTTTATCAGGCCTAATTTCAAATATGATTAGAGCAAATGCTTATATGGTCTTAAACAGAGGCTGCTTTAGTCACAGAATGGGATGCCCCGGGCAGGAATCGAGCTGCCAGGGTACAGTAGTGCTTTGGCCAGCAAAAGTGTCTTTATCAGGCCTAATTTCAAATATGATTAGAGCAAATGCTTATATGGTCTTAAACAGAGGCTGCTTTAGTCACAGAATGGGATGCCCCGGGCAGGAATCGAGCTGCCAGGGTACAGTAGTGCTTTGGCCAGCAAAAGTGTCTTTATCAGGCCTAATTTCAAATATGATTAGAGCAAATGCTTATATGGTCTTAAACAGAGGCTGCTTTAGTCACAGAATGGGATGCCCCGGGCAGGAATCGAGCTGCCAGGGTACAGTAGTGCTTTGGCCAGCAAAAGTGTCTTTATCAGGCCTAATTTCAAATATGATTAGAGCAAATGCTTATATGGTCTTAAACAGAGGCTGCTTTAGTCACAGAATGGGATGCCCCGGGCAGGAATCGAGCTGCCAGGGTACAGTAGTGCTTTGGCCAGCAAAAGTGTCTTTATCAGGCCTAATTTCAAATATGATTAGAGCAAATGCTTATATGGTCTTAAACAGAGGCTGCTTTAGTCACAGAATGGGATGCCCCGGGCAGGAATCGAGCTGCCAGGGTACAGTAGTGCTTTGGCCAGCAAAAGTGTCTTTATCAGGCCTAATTTCAAATATGATTAGAGCAAATGCTTATATGGTCTTAAACAGAGGCTGCTTTAGTCACAGAATGGGATGCCCCGGGCAGGAATCGAGCTGCCAGGGTACAGTAGTGCTTTGGCCAGCAAAAGTGTCTTTATCAGGCCTAATTTCAAATATGATTAGAGCAAATGCTTATATGGTCTTAAACAGAGGCTGCTTTAGTCACAGAATGGGATGCCCCGGGCAGGAATCGAGCTGCCAGGGTACAGTAGTGCTTTGGCCAGCAAAAGTGTCTTTATCAGGCCTAATTTCAAATATGATTAGAGCAAATGCTTATATGGTCTTAAACAGAGGCTGCTTTAGTCACAGAATGGGATGCCCCGGGCAGGAATCGAGCTGCCAGGGTACAGTAGTGCTTTGGCCAGCAAAAGTGTCTTTATCAGGCCTAATTTCAAATATGATTAGAGCAAATGCTTATATGGTCTTAAACAGAGGCTGCTTTAGTCACAGAATGGGATGCCCCGGGCAGGAATCGAGCTGCCAGGGTACAGTAGTGCTTTGGCCAGCAAAAGTGTCTTTATCAGGCCTAATTTCAAATATGATTAGAGCAAATGCTTATATGGTCTTAAACAGAGGCTGCTTTAGTCACAGAATGGGATGCCTCACAGCAGACTTAAGATCAGTTCAGTATATATGCACAGTTAGTTACTATAAGCAGCCTGAAAACGCTAACAAAGGCTGGATGAAAAAAAAAAAATCTCCCTGTCAGCCAGCTCCGTTTTTCCTACCTTTCCCTGGCTTTCTGTCTGTCTCCTGTCTGTCTCCTGCCTGTCTCCTGCCTGTCTCCAGCCTGTCCCTGTCTGTCCCTGTCTCCAGCCTGTCTCCAGCCTGTCTAACTGCCTCAGCTACACAGCGTTCTGTCTGTCTGTCATGAATGCAATAGAGAAATGAGGAAAAGCAAGATGGCCGCCGTTAAATACCGCTGTGTGACGTCACCGGGCTTGCTGGCTGCTGATAGGCTGCATGTGACTGCCCCAGCTTGCACTGGCGCGGGATACATGTCCAGACATGTCCCGCCCGCCATCTTAGAATGCCTGTAATGTAAATGAATGGATGTTAAAGGAAAACTTCGAGTGATCGAATCGCGGGGACATTCGGATTCGATCCGAATCGAATTTTTCCTGAAATTCGGATCGAATCCGGGTTCGTCCGGATCGATTCGCTCATCCCTAGCTACAGCAAATATTTGGGGCAAAGACGGAGGAACCGTCAATAAAGTGTGAGGTGGCAGTAAGTATCACAAGGCAGGTAAAGCACAATATAGGCACTTTACCTGAGTTACCCATAAGCTTCTATGGCTTTATGTCCATTCTGCAGGCTAAATGCTGCTTTCCCAGAACACGACACCACACAGCACATAGATGTGAAGGCCGCCATTGATATCAATAGCCACAATTCCCAAGTTCATTACAATTGCAATTGTGTAAGAGGACCCCAAAAATCAAAAGTTAATTGAAAACTCCCCCTGAATCATGTTTATATGCCTTCAAAATCAGATTTGATGTTCGGGCCACAGTTCTACTTTAAGCCTCAGCAGTGGCCTATTTTCTGAAAGGATAGAAGGAAAACCATCGGAGTGCCCCTTATTTCTTTAAACAATTCATTTGTAAGGGATTAAAGCAATGCTTATTTTGGATTATTGGGACAGAAGTAATGACAGAGCTGTTTCTCCTTGTTACGCACTCGCTGTTATCCAACTGTTCCCATATAACCTGGCTTCCATTTAGATATAATAAAATGAAATTGTTCTCTGTGCTGGCCCCCCGGGGGTGATTATCTAAAGACGGCTGCGCCCCGTGCGGCTTACTATCTGTTGTAACAAGTCTTTAATGTGGGTAGAACGAGGCACGCTTGTGCCAAGGCAAGTCAGAGCTTTCTGGAGTATGGTAAAAGAGAGTTATGGAGACTGACAACAAACACAGAGCAAATACCGAAGCTCTGTGCTGCAGAACATGTGGAGGCTGATTCATTAGTAACGGCAGGTATCCGCAGATGAGCATCTGTATAGCGGCGCTTAGATGCTGTAAACATGTATCGGGCGCTGTAACATACCAGTACACCACACCAGTACAGCGCTGCAGGGAGTGAAAGGTAGTGTCAACTCGTGCGACCGACTCTCAGTGCTCCACACCATACTTATCAAAAAAGGACACACACACACAGCGTTGGCGCTGTGTGATTAAAGTCTGTTTTTGAACACATATACACCAGTAACAAAGTGAAAACAAACACAAAAACAATTCTGCATAAAAATATAAAAAGTCAAAAAAGTTTCTAAAAGTGTTTGTTTGCAGCCAGGAGAGGTCACACAATGATTTGAGCAAAAAAAAAATGTCAAACACGCTGTTTAAACACAAGCAAATGAACGGCCATTGAAATATATGGGAGAACGACATGGAGCAAAAGGTAATACCTGGCGCTCTGGAAGCTAGAGCGCCGGAACTATACGCTGAGCCACCTGTAATAATACATCAGGCGTGCTACATGTCGCTGTTAATATATAGTGGCAGGTAATGCCTCGTAGCAGCAGGCAGCATCTGGTGAACACTGGGCGCTGTACGCAAAACCACATTTATGAAGGCAATTCTGGTGAGCGTCTCTAACAGCGTCATGCAGCGTATGATTAGTATTAGCATTAGTATTGCTTTAATTCAGGATTTGGGCAAAGCCAGATCAAACACTCTTTATTTCATGTTGTGCTTTAAATACTGTTATATAATAGGCCATGGAAAAATAAAGGGAATGTATGTGGTGTGAGAGGGGAGGAAAATGCAGGGGTTATTTTAGGCATGCAAAAGAAGCGTATCTCAGAGGTAGGGGGCTAATGTGCAGTGGAAGGTGGGGTTTCTGTGCAGAAAAATGTTGAAAAAGTGCAGTGTAATAATGGAACTGTGGTTGATGAGAGGAATAGAAGAGGTTGATGGTTAGAGGTGAGAAAGGAGGTGTTGTGTGTGACAGTGGGAGTTTATGTATGGCAAAGTAACTGACCTGTATGCTGTAACTCACCTGTGCCCGATTCTCTTCCTGTCAGCATGGCAGAGTGGCAGCAGCGACAATTGGAACTGGCCCCAGCTGGGACTACAAAAACATGACCACCGGCTCCCATGAGTGAGGACACACATAATGCTGGCGATCTTTCTGAAGTCCTGGCTGGGGCCAGTTTTGAAAACCACTGCTGCAGCCACTCCACCGCACTGGCAGGAAGAGGATCGGGCAAAGGTGAGTTAAAGCAACGCTCTTCTGCTGCACACTCTGCACCTTCCCCCACCACAGCCACTCCCCAAAGTTCGGGTCCCCAATGATTTCAGTGAGGGCCAGATTTGGCCCTCACCTGGCCCTCGGCTGAACATCTATTAAAAGTTCGTCTGAACTTGCCAAACCCGAAGTTCGGGGGTTTGCCCATCCCTACTCTTCACTGTATTGTATATTAACTTTTTCCTTTCCTCTACCTATCAGCCACTTTTGCTCTTTTCATTAACTAATTTCAGTTTTCTGTGCTATCCTCTTTCTTCCTCCAAGCTTCTCAGTATATAAACCTCCTGCCAATTGTACATTAACACCCTCCTTATTGCTGTATATTAACCACTAATTTGGCTAACCTGTGCACTGAACATCTTTTTTAATTGTAATGGCAACCATCCCCAAAGCTTTCAGAAAGAATGCAATACTATACATTTGCTGCCATAAAAAAACAAAACTGTTGCAGACATGATACATTTTTTTCTCCTCTTTGCTGCATTGAACCCCTTTCCTCTGCACTACACAATACCTTCCTGACATTCAACTATACTTAAAGTCGACCAACACCCAGGGGTGATCGGCCCAGGAAGCTATAAGATTCCCGGGCCGATCACCTCCCTCACCGCGGGACACCCGAGATCGGGATGTCCCGCGGGGTGAAACCCCCCCAAAACCCCCCAAAAAAACCCTCTAGACGTGCGCACGCGCGCCGGACGTTTGTGAATGGCCGGCGCGGGTGCGCGCCCTGTAAGAGTGACGTGCGGGAGGCTTGTCCGTCGGCGGGGATTGGACGGCGCGGTCACGTGGGAGCGTGGTGAGGTGAGTTTTTGGGGCTTTCTGGGGGGTTTCACACAGCGGGGCAGCCCCAATCAGGGTGCCCCCCCCGAAGTGGACCAAAACCCAGGATAGTCAAAATCCTGGGTGTTGGTCCACTTTAACTTCTGTGGAAAAAAGTTACATCTAATTCTTTATTGCTACCCTGTTCCCCCTTTCCTGCATTACATCTCTGTCAAAATGTCTATTTTTACATTTTGCTGTTACACGATTGTAAAGCTTTGCATCTTTTATTACACAGGGATTCCAAAAAGTACTAATGGCAGGGATTAAACCGATCATGTACAGTACTAATGTTAGAATGCCTTTTAAGAAGTAGCTTTACAGCAAACACATATCCAGTATTCAGTTACATGTTTCATAATGCCTAGCAACCGCTCAGAGGCTTGCTTTGATCTTATGGATGTAAACCCAACAACCGATTATTCAATATGTCTACTATAATGCTAAACATACCTAAGTACCTTAAAATCCCTAAATACCAATTCCAATAAAATGAATCTTTCTGTAAGTGACATGTGTTTGATCCTACTTTAGTCTGGATTCTTTGCAATTCCCTGCTTTATTAGAAAAATCCTGATAGAAAAAAAAAGGTTAGAGTGGACCAAAACCCAGGATTTTGACTATTCTGGGTTTTGGTCAGTGCCCCGTAAGACCCCCCCAGGTCACCGAAACAAACTCACCTCTTCCTGGTCCTATGGTGCATGCGCGGATGCTCGTCCAATCAGCGCACTTGGATCCACTGACGTCCCTTCGTCTAAGGCAAGAGGCTCCGAGTGCACTGCTGGCCACATCCCCCGCTACCCTCTAACAGGGAGCCTGCCCGCACCGGCCATTCACAAACGCCCTGCTAGAGGGATAGCGAGAATGCGGCCGAGGCTTGTGCATGCGCTGTTGGACAGGAAATAAGATAAGTGTATGGACGACCTGGGGGGTTTTACACAGCAGGGCATCCCAATTTTTGGGGTTTCTTTTGGCAACAACTGACTACTGTTCAGGAAGACCTGTATCTTCTGTTTACAGGAGATTTGTGGAAAAATAATCTTTCACTTCAGATATTGAATTGGACCAAAAGTCTAAATGGAATTGGTCCACTGCTAAGAGTACATGCAGATTTGGAATGCCCCAGTGCAGAAAGCACAAGCCCAAGCTGCCTATTCAACTAATTCTCAGATCCTGTGGTGGTCAAATGTGGCATTCTTCTCAGCGTCCCACTGTGCAGTGGCATCCCTATTCCCCCGATTCTCTGTGGTCAGTAGCGCACATAGCTACTGCAGCTCAGCCCTAGGATTTTTTTCTTTATGACCACCTTTGTTGGCACTGAGAGGTGAACCTACCTCCACCCTTCTTGCACCAGACTGGGTGTGGCATACCAACGCTTGTGTGTGCAGGGGACCTATACTACAAAGGTGGTCAGCTATAAACTGAAGGTGCTGCTTGTTATTTCCCTTATGTTAACTGACAGCAAATAAATAAATCCTCTTACGCTGAAAGTATATATATATCTCAGTAGTAGGACGACAAAAGGCACTCCCCTTTCTTTGCAGACACTTGGAGCAATCGAACCTTGCTTTTTACAAATAAACCTGTAGCATACCTGCTTTAAAGCGGACCAACACCCGTGCTGGTACAGGTGTTGGTCATGCTGCTATAAGATTGGGCTATAAGGCTGCACATAACCCACAGAACATCCATAATTCTTACCTTTAGCCTCGATCCTCCCTGGGAATACAGTGTCGCATTTGGTCGTCCGGCACTCAAATAGGTAGTGACGTTCCAGCTGCCGGAAAGCCCCAACCACCTGAGCACCAGCGGCCAATCATGACGCTGTACTTCTGGTGGAGGATTGAGGCTAAAAGTGTTTAGGGAAGGCTCTACAGCATTTCACATGCCCCCCACCAGCCTGTCTTATAGTGGCAGAACCCGCACAGGTGTTGGTCCACTTCAGGAAATCATCTCAAATATTCTCTTCAGGCAGAGATCAGTGAGGAAAGACATGTCTGTGTACAGTTTTCTTTCAAAACAACATTAAATTTCCATCTTTTGCTTCAAAGGCCTGAAAAATTCCTATTCCAATGTGACACATGCAGGAAGGTGTGAAAGGGCCCATATAAAAATGTATTTTTCCCCTCTTCTGGATTTATGCCATTTCCCCCCTTCCCTTTCCTTGGTTTAACTTGATAGACAGATGAAGAATTTGAACTTAAAGAGGAACATCGGAGGCCTTGGAGTCTAAATGACTCCAGGGAAGTCTGAGTTCCACTCCTTGGAGCATCCAAAATTGGGATACCTCCGTTGTGTGAAACCCCCCTCGATCACCAGTCTCACTCACCTTGTACCAGAGCCCATGCCGCGTCTCTGTGCTGCGGCTACATCACTGCTCACCTCTAGCCATGCGCGTGCCTGCGTCCGGCTTTCTGAATGGTTGGCACGGGCCTGCCATGGCTAGAAGGTTAGCGGGGGATGTAGCCTGGGGCGCACTTGGCTCCTTTTGGCGCCTAGAGAGTGAGTGAAAGTGAGCGCGCTCAGCCAATTAGCGTGCTCGCTCTCAGCTCAAGCTTGCACTGTGTGATAAACCCTGGAGGATAAACACAGCAGGACATCCCGATTCAGGATGCCGGCACATTGAGGAACAACACCCCGAAAAGTGAAAATCGGGTGTGTTGTTCCACTTTAAACATCTAGTATAGCTAACTTAATATAGTAACATGTATAAATAGGAAACATGTTCCTCTTAGGCAGATTGTTTCTTGATACACAACATTGGTAGTATGAATTCCCCTGTGTAATCCACACACACTACAATAGAGCAAAGAAGGAATCACATTTTCAATGAACCACAAAACATAAATAATGGATATCTACATGTCAAAATATTTGACATTGTTGAAGGTTTCAGTCATGATCAGGGAGAAGGTTCCAGGGTCTGGGAATAAAAGCTGTTTAAACAGTTTTCAATGAAGTCATTGTGAAACAGTCACTGTTCAGCTGTTCACAAAAATGTCCTTCACCCTGGGGTCACAGTGCATATGTAAACACTTCATTAACTGCAGCTTGATTGACTGAGAGAGGCCATTTTATCTGCACTAGCATTTCTGAGCATATATGTACTCACAAAGCTCATGTTATGTCATTAGAGGGTGGAGTATCATAAATCAAAGGTACAGAGAGTGCTTTCCTAAAACACAAGGTATTTGCATGGGGCATACAAACCAAGGATAATGGCCAGAATCCCCCATGAGTGGACGGGCCCATGCAAATGATCCCTTTACACCTCTCAAAACTATATGAAATGCTCTGGAATAACATATAAGAGAAAATGTCACCATACACTCCTATTTGTGGATATGTGTTCCAGGCTTTTGGCCCTTGTCAACACAAGGCTGGAGTTAAATGGAGACATGGGGAGTGAGGCTGGTGCCAGAACATTGTCACAAGCCTGGTTAGGGAGAGACCCATGATCTCCACAAATTGAAGTGAATGGTGCTTTGGATATAGCTTTAAAGAGGATCAGAACCCCCCCCCCCCCCCCAAGCCTCACCAGTCTGCTGACCCTTCCCTTTGGTTTTACCTTAAGGCACTATTTACTCACCTCTCCATGGGATCCATCTTCTAGGCTCCTCGGCTTCCGGGTGACCTTCCGAGGGGCCGTCCGAAATCCTGGGATGCAATGGGGCCGTCCGAAATCCTGCGAGACTTCGCTTCGCTGCAAGATCGCAGTGGAACAGTGACGAGCTAAGGCCGTGCTTGTCGTTAACAGATGGCTAAGCGGACGGCGGGGTGAGGATCGGGCCCTGATGCAGCCGGATGTCAGAGCAGTAGGCAAGCGGTGTCATCTAAAAGGTAAGTAAGGGGGTCTGATATTCCTCTTTAAAGGAAAACTGTCTTTTTGTCAGATTTTTGGTGTTCTGCCTTTTTGTTTCCCTCTTCTGGAATTTGCTGTTTCCAAGTTTATTATATTTATGTGGCACTATGTTGCTAAAGTGGGAGTGGCTTTCTTGGCCTTGAGTAAAGCCCTTAGTATGATGTATTAATACAAATCCTAGAATCCCTCCACTGTAACAGGTGGGCTCATCAAGCAGCAGTGATTATCTTCCCAGGTGAGAACACTGCGAACAACCCTTTAGTTACTGAAACACAGGATTGCGATCCCCTCATCTGAAGAGGCAGATATAGGGCTGAATAGAGCAGACAGGGTTAAACCCGTGAACTCAGGAATGTGGAGTGTCAGTCTCTGCCTTAGACAATCAGAAAATTAGCAAGCCAGAATCAGGAAGTCTCTGCCAGGTACACCAAACATATCAATTGGCGTGCATTGTTAAGGTAAACACATGATTGCTAGACTTTTGTTTTATAACACAGTGTTGCAAATAAATTGACAGGTAAGCTCAGCACATTGAGCACACAAAAACAGAAAATTGTAAAAATGACATAAAAAATGTAATTACCCTTTAGGAGATGTAAATGGATAATATGCATGGGGCCATCTACTGCAAGGGATTCTGGGAGAAATTCCATCCTTGATTTGTATGCTCCATGCAAATACCTACTGTCTGTACTGCCTTGTACTGCCTTGTACCTGTACCTGTGAAACCCCGCAGTCTGCCCATAAACTCACCTTCTTTTCTGGTCCAACAGCACACGTGCGAGCCGTGCCCGCATCCCCACTATACCTCTAGCAGGACTCGTGCCCACGCCAGGCATTTGTGAATGGCTTGTGCGGGCTCGCTCCCTGTTAGAGCGTGGCGGGGGATGCGGCGGCCAGTGCGGTCAGATCTGCTTGCATTAGACGAGCTCCTGGACGCAGGGGCTGGAGCGGATCTGAGCGTGGTTACTGGACGAGCAGCTGCGCATGGACCATAACCCAGGATAGTCCGAATCCTAGGTTTTGGTCCACTTTAAATTTTGTGATCTCGTTAATCCCCCCTATATAGCCTAACATGGGCCTCTCCATAACCCCCTGTAGCCTATGTATTGCAGCATTGAGATGCTGATAGAAACACGCTGCCTGCTATTGTACTGGAGAGTTGTCATTATGAAAAACTAGGAAACTGGGAACATTAGGAGCTGTAAAGACTTCAGCATCACTTAATAGTGCGCCTAGGGGGACATCCTAAACCAGGATGCCACCTGGGACTGTTAAAGGAGCTTTATTATGCTATATGTACAATTAAAAAAAAGGATAAAAATATGCTGGTACGTTACGGCACAAAGCTCAACTAAAAAAAAAAATCCCGTTTTCAAATGTACCCTTTCACTTTTACAAAGAACCACTTAAAGTGGACCAACACCCAGGATTTTGACTATCCTGGGTTTTGGTCCACTTCGGTGGGGCACCCCAATCGGGGGTGCCCCGCTGTGTGAAACCCCCCAGAACGCCCGGAAACAATCACCTCACCACGCTCCTACGCGGGCGCTCGTCCAATCAGAGCGCTCAGAGCCACTGTGGTATGCACGTACAAGCGGAGTCCAACCACAGCGGCTCTGAGCGCTGGAGGCCGCGTCTCGCCCTTCCCTCTAACAGGGAGCGCGCCCGCGCCGGCCATTCACAAACGGCCGGCGCAGGTGCGCGCCCTGCTAGAGGGAAGCGCGAGATGCGGCCGCAGCCCGCGCATGCGCCGTTGGAACGTGGTTAAGGTAAGGTTTCTGGGCTTCCTGGGGGGTTTCACCCCGCGGGACATCCCGATTTCGGATGCCCCCCGGGGAGGGATCTTATAGATTCCCGGGCCGATCCCCCCTGGGTGTTGGTCCACTTTAAACTGGACCAACAGCCTGGCACAGTTGGAAAATAAAGGTAGCGGCCATTTTGGAGCTTCCTCTCCCAGCATCTCAGCCATGCTGCTGCCTGGATTCAACTGACAATGCACAGTAACAGGAAGCCCAGCAGCACTTCCTGCTTGCCGGTGGCCTGCATGAGCCGCCATCTTGTGTTTTAAAATTTACTACAGCAGGCGTTAGAAAAAGGTAAATTAATTTTTATGTATGGTAATCTAAATTGCCCTGGGGTGGGATGCAAATGAGCACTGTTTGCTGTGTTGGTCTGGTTTAGGTCATTTTTGACCGTTGGTCCTATTTAATTTGAAATGCTTGCTTGTGGGCAACAGTAGTATTACCCTAAACTAGAAGTTAAAAAACCCTTTTGGTCCGGATAGTATTATTCTTAGCTGTGCTGCTGTTAACGCCTCCTGTGCTCCATTTGTCCACAGCGCTGACACATTGTGAGGTGAGTACTAATTGTACATTAATATCTATGCCTTATTTCAATACATGATGGTTAAAAGCATCTACAAACATGATAAATGCAGCAGGATGGCAGCACAGGCTGGCTCAGGGTCCAGTCCATTGGAGCTAACCCATTGATAGCACAATTGCATATTCAAAATTGTTAATCCTTCCAGTAAAAGAAAGACATGCTCGGCTGAATATTTTAATGCAGGGCGTATGGGTAACTCTTCCTGCTGTCTATCTAATTTGCTAGCTAGTTTTTAGGCTAACCTAAACTGCTGCCTTAAAGTGGACCAAAAAGCAGGATTTTGACTATCCTGGGTTTTGGCCGGAGCCCCACTGTGTGAAACCCCCCAGGATGCCTGAACAAACTCACCTCTTCCCAGTCCTGCTCATCCAATCAGTGCATTCGTATCGGCTCGAGCCCCTTCGTCCAGGAGCTGGTCTAATACGAGGGGATCCGAGCGCGCTGATAGAGGGATAGCGGGGATGCGTCCTCTTGCACGTGGACCAGGAAAGAATGTGCGTTTATGGGCAACCTGAGGGGGGTTTCACACAGCGGGGCATCCCAATTCTGGAGATTGGGGAGGGAATCAATGGGTCCGGGAATCTTATAGATTCCTGGGCCAATCTCCGTGTGTTTTGGTCCACTTTAAAGGTGCATCCTTCTGTCACTGTAAAGATGTTTTATTACCTTAATGATTCAGCGGCCAAAGAAAAAACAAAAGATTAATTTCCTTTTGTCTCCCACAGTTTATTGGTGCTAGTCCGGTGATCAGAAACTCACCTGATCACTGGATCTGAGCCCTCGCCATAGCCCTGGCTTCCTGTCTCGCAAAGGGCCTGAACTCCATTCAGCGATGCTTTTGTGTCAGCTCCCACCCCCCCTCTCATCAGTCCCAGGGCCACTACCATGGATGGGGCGTGTCATGTCTCAGTAACCGCCTCAATTGTAATGAATAGAGTGGACATGGCAGCGTTCCTATGATTGATGGCAGGTTGTGAGCCAGACACATCATTAATCCGACCCCAAGTTTGGGCCCCAGACTGCACGGATGCAGCAATCAGGTAAGTACGCTTTTTTCTTTGGCTGCTGAATCACTTTAATGGGAAACTCTAAGGTTAAAGAGACCTTCCTCTTTTTATTTTCATTAGTGGGCTAAAGAGGACTTTTCTCACTCTGATAAACTGACTTTAGAATAAAATGGGGATTCTAGTCCAGTTAATCCGAATCTGAACAGCAACACTAATATTTACTTCTGCTTATTGACGCACCCAAACCAGGCCGGCCACTGGCCTTCTCCAGGTGCATCCAGAATTGGGATGCCCCCCTGTGTGAAACCCCCCGGGCACCGGTAACCACTCATATTTCCTAGGTCCATGCGCAGACTCTCATTGAACAAGAGCCGTTTGCCTTGACTACATCATTTACTAAACAGCTGTCACTAGTTTCAATGGGGAGCAAGAGCGGCCACATCCCCTGCATCTTCCGGCTGTGCCTGTGCTCCCGGTCCAGCCATTGTGATTGGTCCAGGGCAGGATGCTGGGGATGTTCCCACTCTCGCTCCCATTGAAACCTATGAGAGCTGTTTGTCACTGCAAACAGCTCTTACTGGACAAGAGCCCGTGCGTGCACCATTGGAGCCAGGAAAGGTGGGTGAATGCTGGCGTCCTGGGGGGTCTCACACAGCGGCGCTTCCCAATGCAAGATTCCCCTGGGGGAATAGGATGAAATCTGGGAAAGTCAAGTTCCCTGGTTTTGTTATATTTTAATTATCATTCCACTAATTATCTAAATCTAGCCATTGCTTATGATGCCTAGACGTTTCCAACTTTTTTCCCCTTTCATTTTTTTATTATCTTAAAGCGGAACAAAACCCAGAGCAGCTTACCCCAGAATCTAAAAGATTCTAGTGCTGGCCGCTGGCCTTCACCTCAGGCACTCCGAATCAGGATACTCTGTTGTGTGAAACCCTTCCAGGGTGCCACAAAATTAATCTCCTTCCTAGCTCTCTTGGCGATGTAAATATCCGGGGGCCGCATCCTCAGCTTCTTTGGGCTGTGTGCGCACCCACTGCTGGGGATATAGCTGCTCTCACTCCTGATTGCCCACTAATTGGACGAGAGCCTGCGCGCGTGCTGTAGGACCAGGAAAAGGTCAGTTTTTCTAAGCGCTTTGGGGGGTTCCACCCAGCGGTGCATCCAAATTTAGGATCCCCCCTGGGGCAGGGAACAAAACCCTGGATAGCCAAAATCCTAATTGGATGGTTCCTATGGTTTGTCAGTCACTTAAAACCATGTTAACAACTATTTAAAGTGGAAAAAAATCCAACAGTGGCCGCCTGGAATCAAAGTCTTTTAGATTCCAGGGCCGGCCACTGGCTTTTCCCTGGGACATCCCGAATTGGGATGCCCAGCCGTGGGAAAACCCCCAGGGCACCAATAAAAACTCACCATGGGGGCCACCTGCTGTGACTACGTCATTTGTCAGAAGGCTCTTATTGATTGGAATGGGAAATGTGCGCTTCATGTATTTTGTTCTGCTTTAAGTGGCATATAGTGCACAGAAGTAGTTTTCATCACCTTTTGGAGCAGTTTGGTACTTATGGAGCAAATTAGTCTTGGGTAAAAAAAATATGGCAGAAGGTAAGGTTGTGAACTTGTGATGCAGGTTAGGACCTTATTTAACAAGGGATAGCGACAGGTAGCGCCTGGTGAGCGACCGGTAATGACGGGCACCGCCACGAGAACGCTCCCCACCACAATCACACATTTATCAAGCCGACTGAGATAACGCCAGATAGCGACTCATTCATCATTATTCCAGCCTCAGCCCACAGCGCCAGCGTCCGACCTTGAACAGCGACAGGTATGACCTCTCGCTACCTGGCGCTCTCCAATGCATTTCAATGGAACAATCTTTAAATATTCATAATTAATTCATAATAATTTTTTTTTTTTTTTTTTTTTAATTGTGAAAAATTCTGTGACCACTTCTGCCATGTTAGCTATTTTTTTAAGGTAAAAAAAGAAAAAAAAAAACTTTGTACAGAATTGATATTACAGGTCTGATATTAATGTATTCATATTACAAAATGTAATTAAAAACTTGTTTTTTTTGGTTTCCAAAAATATGGTGGTTTGGGGGTTAAAAAACTACTTTTAACCCATCGCCGCCAGCGTTCTGGGGTTTAAACATGCATTTCACAGGGCGAGAATTTTTGGAGCGTGATTTTTTGATGAATGTGGTGGGAGCCGGTTGCTCTGACCAGTCGCTATCATGCGCACCCATACATCGCGGAACCTGTCAAATAGCGACTCGTCACCCCGTATTCAACATTACTGCACACCGACTCAGTCGCTATCAACAACCGAACAACGGCCAAGCACAGCGACTACTAGCGGGCGCTGTGAAAATACTGCTACAGTCGCTCAACTGTCGCTACCTGCCGCTATTAATGAATCGGCCTCTTAGTCTACAGCCTCATCAAGTACCACCTGATAGGACCTCATGCGCCACTAGTGGAACCACTAGCCTGTACTAAATCCTGAAACCATGAATAATGATGTAAATTAGTTTCTGAAAACACATCACATACTTTCAGCAACAATAAGGGAACCCTACTGAATCATATCTTATTTGAAGATAGACATAAATCTAGTATTACATCACACAGTAATTGCTCTGGCTTTCACGTTTTGCCTGGAGCTACTCTTTAACCAAAGCAGCCTTTAGTGGTGTGCTGTCTGACTTTTAGGATTTCTATCTCGTAGGGATACCAGAAAGTGCCCCTTCTTGGTCAAGTTTGGCCTCATGTGAGGAATGTGGAAATGTCATGCCATCAAGAAGAAAGTACCATGACAAAGATCCTGCACAGACCCTCATATTATCCATGTATTTATTTGTAGAAAAAACATAAGATCAGAGAGGCTTTGAAGAAAGTGGCTTAGTACAGTAGATGTTAGTCAGAGTCAGAGTCAAATGCTTGAGAAGATATAGAGCAGAAGTCTTACCTTGTAGCTCAGCATATACGGTAATTTATCTTTCATCTGACAGATGCCAAAAGCGAGTCATCCACTCATGATGGGATTTTTTTAGGACAAAGGACTTTGCAAATGGAAATAACTCTGTTCTTATAATTTCATGCCACCCAGAGAGCACTTTTAAGGACACCAGATCTCTTTATTCATGTTTCATGAATGATAAGAAAGAAAAAACTAATTGACAGCTTTGTATATGGCTTTCTGGCCATTTTTAAGTCTATTAAGTGAAATGTGCATTTTGTAATATAATGACTTCCATGAAAGAAAACTTCAGACAAGATTAATGCAAACTCAAAACCTGACAGGGAAACTTTGCTCATTTATTAAAATAGATTTTAAGCATGGCTGGCCTTGGGGGGGTGTGGCCCATGCAGACACACAGGGTGCCGCCCTAATCTGGAGGGGGGCACTGGAAGCAGCTGTTTATTTAGCATTTCTTCTTTATCTCTATTTGTTTTACTTTCTTTCCTAGGTATATTGCCTTTATTACTCATGTTTTTTGTCTTCTATCTAAATCCTTTTTCTCATTCCAATTTTTGGCATATTGTGTTTTCTTTTTCCTCTCCCTCTTTCCCCCCTATGTGTATGTGTTTGGAGATCACTATTCTTAAATCTTACTCAGGGCGACATTTACCTTAAGGTCAGCTCTGACCTTAGGTGTTTTTTGGGACTCTATCTCAATTTTGTGGAGAATGTCTCTGTGAGGAATTGTAACTTGTGGCCCCAAGTGATGTTGCTGCCACCAGGATCGCACAGCATGCTCCCTTTATACAGGTCATAAAATATCTTGACAAGCTACAGGGCCCTTTTACTACCACCAGTAAACAAAGCCCGGTGAACCCCATAGGAATGCCACCAGTGCTGTTTGATATAGATCTGGTCCGTTAACTGGATTATTTTGGGCAAGAAGCAGGCCTGGTAGCGGATAATATAAGCACATATGAGTGGGTTCAGTATCAAGATAACAGAGCAACCCAAGATTAAGTTATAATATTATATTTAATTTATTTAAGAGCACACTAGACAAACTACATACATGCATACATACAAGGTATACATATGCATTTCAGAAGGGCAAATTAAAAGGTTAAAGTGTATGTAAGTTACCCCAGCACAGGCACATGTTATGCAGTTGTGTAGAGTGCCACAGGGAGCATGTAGAGCCTGCTGGATCCTGGTCCCCTATCCACATCTCACACATGACCCCCGGAGAAAAGGTCTGGGCTCTTCAGACTTTTAAACACAGGTGGGACACTCCACCCTCTCCCTGGGATGAGCCTTGATCTCTGACTCTTAGCAGAGGCTAGCTAACTCTTAAAGGTCTCCTAACTTTACATCAGAAAGTCATTTAGGGATAACAGGACACCCACAAATGTCTGTGTTGCGGTTTCCAGGTTCTAGAAGTGTAGTCAATTTATGCAGCTTAATAATTGTTTATGAAATACTGACTCCTGCATGTTTGTACTTCTGTTTTGAAGCATGCTAGCCAGCACAGCCCCATGGCAGGGGTTTCCTGCGAGCTCGGTTGTGGCCCCAGCCAGGCTATTGGTGGAGGTTTGAACTTTACCAAGCTAGATTTGTTAAAGTGGAGACCCCCCACCCCACGCGTGCACTCGGGTGCTTGAGGAACCTGGTTGCGGCTCACATTGAAATTAGATATTTTCTGTATTGACATGAGCATGTCATAAATAGAAACACCTCAGAGTTGTGTGCCCTCCCTTCTACTATTCTCTGTATAACAATAACTGCATCTCCTTTGAGGCTTTGAAGTTTCAAGATTACAACACTATTATTGGCCCGTCAAATGAATTGACACACCAAGTAGAGAAGCTAGGCCAACAGTTTGATAATAAACAACATGGTTCTAAATTCAGCCAAATCAGGTGTTATAGTGGCATATTTCTGCAGCAATAGTTCTAACAGGACAGTCAGTAGGGCACATACCTGGTACTAAATCTAGACGATTCTCTTTTGTTTTCTACCATGGGGTCATTTCAGCACCAGGTGTACAAAGTGCACTTCTTTCACTTTTTTCACTTAAGGTGCACATTTGCACTTGGTGCTAAATCAACCCCATAGCACCAGGAGCAGACTGTGGCAATGATGACAGAATCAACAGAAATCTTATCAGCTAAAAATAACTCTTCTCTTTTTAATCTACTTATACCCAATCAACGCTTCTATTTATGGCTTGCTTTTGGTGATTTATCCCTGTTAGTGTTCCCATTTTATTTATGGTAATAAGTTATGCATGTTTAGGTTCTGCCAAACATAGGAACTCTGAGCTGTTTATGTGAGAATGAAATATAGCTTACTCTATGTTAACAAATATTGCAAGGTTGCGTTTTTGGTGTTTGTTGGGTTACCCAATGATTAAAGAGATATCTGTGGAGATAAGTTGCTAGAAAACAATGCCAGAAATAAATTAGGATACTGTAGGCTAGCTGTGTGGTCTGAAATCCTGCCCAGAGTTCACTTTTAATTAAAAATGAACAATTATTAGATCAACAGTGGAATTGTTATTTTTTAAATAAATTCCCATCTTCAGACATTTTTTTTTCAAAGGGTAGACAAAGGGTAGGGACAGTTTAATGTCATTTCTTCAGCCTGGAGCTCAGCTGAGGAGATCTTTTTTAAGATATTTAAACAGTTCTTCAGACATTTGAATCACTTACCAAGGTCCCTCAGGGGCATTCTATTTTAGGATAACCTGCAGAGTCTATCACTACAGAAATGTTATCAGGCCCTGACTCCTACTCCAACTCCAATGCTGGCTCATGAATGGCCAATAATTAGTAATACATTTCCTGTACTAGTTTAAATAAGCTGGTGCTGCTTGCCCCATGTTGGCTGTTACTTTTACTGAGTAAAAGTACACCCTGGTTGGATTTTAAATGGCCTTGTTAAAGTGGACCAAAACCCAGCACGATTGACCCGGGATTCTATAAGATTCCAGGGCTGATTGACTCCCTTCTCCCGGGGCATCCAAAATCTGGATGCCCTGCTGTGTGAAACCCCCCAGGTCACCCATACACTTACCATGCTTCCTGGTCCAACGGCGCATGTGCGAGCCGCGGACGCATCCCCGCTATCCCTCTAGCACGGCGCGCGCCTGCACCAGGCATTTGTGAATGGCCGGCGCGGGCACGCTCCCTATTAGAGGGAAGCAGGGGATGCGGCCGCCAGAGCTCTCGGAACCGCTGGCCTTAGACGCTGGCTCCGAGTGCACTGATTGGACAAGCGTGCACATGCACTATAGGACCTAGAAGAGGTGCATTTGCCGATTTGGGGGGTTTCACACAGCGGGGCACCCCCGATTGGGGTGCCCGGGGGGAAAGGTCCACTTTAAAGGTAAAATATTATTTATTTACATTCTTGGCTGCTAGCTATCTTGTTGTTGAACTGCTTTGAACTGGGGTGTAGGAGATCTCCCTCAGCCGTGCCAGGCCCTTCTGAAGTGCACTAATGGTGGAGATGGCTAAACTTGTGTATTTATAAGTATAGGGCCAGTGGGGATTGTACCACTTATTATCTATTGCCACTAGAAAACCCTGCTGCTGATCACTAATTGTCCAAATAAGGGTCTTAGCTTGAAAGTGTATATATATTTCTGTATATATATTTCTATAATATATATATATATATATATATATATATATATATATATATATATATATTATATTAATATATGTATATATATTTTATATTAATATATGTATATATATTTCTGATTAATATTTCTAAATTGCCTATGAAAGTTTTATTAAAGTGGAGCAAAACACAGGATTATGACTATTCCGGGTTTTGTTCTGTCCCCAGGGTACCCCGGTTTGGGATGTCCCGCTGTGGAAAACCCTGTAGTTTGTCCATTAAACACAGAGAGATGACATAAGACAGGTGCTGGCATCACTTTAAGAACCTCTAGCAACTATGTGAAGACCATGATGACTTTTTTTATGCTCACAATGAGAATATTAGTTATACACATATGCACATGACCATATGTCAGCACAAGGTACAGGGCTTGTGGTTCTATGATGCAGCGATTGATGTGTGCCATGGCCAAAGTGGTAAGTCAAAAAGCCTGGCATAGTCTTAAGATGGCTTATGACTTTTACTACACTAATTCTAATCTACTTACTGACCCCCCCATGTCTTCTTGCTGTATTTTAAAATGAGCTGGGTGTAGCACACATTCAGGTACTGCTTCAGAAGTATGCCATGCATGGGAAGCAGAAAATAAAAAATGTTTGTGTTGAGAATGCAAGGTTGATGGCATATTGTTATTCTTGTATCCCGTAGCCCAACCACCTCCAGAAGTCTGGAGACCTGGCTGCCATGTGGAGGGTCGGTGTGAAGGGGCCTTGTTGATGACTCATTGTAATGTCTGTCTGCTTCTTTATTTGTGAGTCATGACTAAGTGACTGTAGCTGTAATGGGGGTGACTGGTCAGGTTCAGACATGTCCTCATGAAGAGAACCATGTGTGGATAGAGACCCTCAGAACAATGCAGCGAGTAACCCACCACTCATCTACCCATCAGTCTTCTACACACTCTCCACCACACAACCCTGCCATAATCAGCCTTCAATATACCTGCCAAAGCCTTCCACTCCCTCCACCACAAATCATCATTCAGCCATGCACACACTCCCACAACCACAATCAGCATTCCACACTTCTCTTCCACACCCCCACCACCAATCAGCAACCCCCCACCACCAATCAGTCTTCCTTACCACCCCTGCCAATCAGCCTTGAACTTCACTGTTTTCCACTCCCCCCAGCAATCATCCCCAAAAGCAATTAATCTTACCCCTGCACAGAAATCAGCCTTCTCTACCCCTGCACAGAAATCAGCCTTCTCTACCCCCCTGCTAGAAGCAATCAGTCAATTACCCCCCCCCCCCCCCCCAACCAGGGCAGCTTACCTATGAACACCGCTTAGAGTTAACTCTGCTGGTAGTTTCTTTGTATAAATGAAAGTGGGGCCAAAACCCAGGATTTTGTTTATCCTGGGTTTTGGTCCTTTCCCCCGGTGCCCTGCTGGGTGAAACCCCCCCAGATCACTGATGCCAACTCACCTCTTCCTGGTCCGACGTCCGGTCTTCCAATCTGCGTGCTCGGAGCCGCTGACGTCAAGCCATTTAAGCCTTGGTCTAATGCTCGAGCGCGCTGGTTGCCGCATCCCCCCGCTTCCCTCTAACATGGCCATACACAAATGCCTGGGAACGCGCCCTGCGAGAGGGATAGCAGGAAGAGGGATAGCTCACGCATGCACCGTTGGACCGGATAACAAGGTAAGTGTATGGGGCGACCTGGGGGGTTTCACACACCCGGGGGGGGGGGGGATCGATCTACAATATTCCCGGGCCGATCACGGTGGGTTTTGGTCCTCTTTAATCTGTGTTAAGATTTGCAAAGCTGTGGTTTAAAACCAACCCCAAATATTAATGAGTTGCCCCAAAACAACCATGTCTGTATAGTCTTGCCAGTATTCTGGCAAGCCATATGAGCTTTTAGTTGGTGACCCTTTCTCAGGCCAATGTATATCCCTTTTGTAAAGTGCACTGAATTATTATGTTACTATATAAATGATACATATACTAATCAAACAAGGTTGCAGACAGCTAAAAAAAACAGAAAGATGGTGCAGCTCTCTTAAAGTTTTGGTCATAGTTATTTTTTAGCTGTCATTCTGTGTGTTTGTCTTTGGGGACACAACCAGCCATATTATGTATAATAACACAGAAAAGGCAAATTCTGTGGTTTTGATTGTGTCCTTAAAACATCCTAAAACAATACTGTTCCCTTCATTGGGAATTTCCCTGGAAATATGAAATAAAACATTGTTCTTGTTAATCTGGCATCACAGAAACAATGATAAGCCTATATGAGCTTCTGTGTAAAAAATAATCCTTTGAATCTTCTAATGTTCTAGGTCTCTTCCTGCCAGAAATGCTGCCAAATCTCATAAAGAAGTCTTTGAAGGTAGGAAGAACTCCACATGCTAATACAGCTGTTATATTGGTATTCATGTCAATATATATATTTATTTAAATTTATAATTTATACTGTAGCTTCCAACTGTACTTCCATTGGAGAAACTAAGCCCGTATTCTATTTACTACGTAAAGCAGGATTTATAATTATGTATGTGCTACATGTGATTTTAATGTCTTTTAATAGCTGGTCTTTTTGTTAAATATGTATTTCATATTTTTGTATTATATTTGTGTTCTGCTTTATACTTGTGCTAAGTCATATCTGTCACTCCTACACTCAACACAGTGGTGTCACTGAAAAAGAACCCCTTTTCTTCTATGTTTTGGTGACACCCATGGATCTTTTGGCCCTGATGTCCAAAGAAAATAGGCTCACAAACAGCTAGAACAATGGGTGGCCCTAATCTTTTCAAAATCTAAAACTTAAACGTATATAGCAAAGTTTACCTTGACATATTAGGGTCTCTTAGCAAGGCGGGGTTGATGCCAACACTGGCATTGAAGACTCCAGCGATGAACCTGGTGGAAACCCCCCCCCCCCCGAACCGGCAGACCACAAAGAGAATGCTGCCCGATGGGGAACATTACTATTCAATTTACAATATTAAACTGTTGTGTCCGGTCTTTTTTAAAACTACTGTTTCTGAAACTGTAAGTGGGGGGGAGGGGCCTACCAACTTGTAGCACGAGGGGTGTGGAAGTGCCAGTGCCCAACAATATGGGTCCTGTACCAAAGGGAAACAGGGCTGTTCAACCTGCAGGGTGGGAGCCTCCAAGCCCTGGTCTCTATGTCTGCTCTCTAAACTATTTTGGGTGGTGGGGATACACATTTTCTTATTTTTTAAATAAAAAAATGAAAATGGACAAATACTTTGGTACTTTGGCATCGTTAGTGCGAAAATACTAATGGAGCCTTAACAGTGGAATACAACATTATTGCGTTTCAACAGCTCCTGTGATTAGTTAAATTCAGGCCAAATGTTCCAGTTCACTTCGATTTGGCCAAAGCATGCTAAGATGAGGTAAGTATGCACCAAACTGGGGTGCGGGGAGGGGAGGCTCACACCACAAGAGACACCCAAATCAGGTCCACTTTAATTATTGTAAATTTAAGAAAATGATAGTAAATTTCACCTCAACACAATTCTAACACCTCGGGATTGATACAGCACTAGGTGCAAAAAGTGCACTTTGAAGGAGAAATAAATGAAGTTGCACTTAAACTTGGTACTGAATCTGTCCATAGGGAGAATATAATAAGAGTTTTGCCATCACCTTTCATTGTCTACTTAGCAGTGGATTCAGCCCCAGGTGTAAAAACCACTTTTATTGTACTTTTCACTTTAAAGCAGAACAAAATCCACCAGTGGCTGGCCTGGAATTTAAAAGATTCCAGGGCCAGCTGTTACCTTCCCACACTCCAGTGACGCATGCGCTCTCATCCAATGAGAGCTGTCTACTGTGACTATATCATTCTACAACCCAGCAATTCAGATAGGCAGGAGTGCATGCATGATTGTGGATGTGGGGGATGCGGCAGCACGTGCATCAAGTCAATGAGAGCCGCCTGCCGAATTACCTAGTCACACCAGGTAAAAATTTAACTAGTCACAGCAGAAAATTTACACCGGTAGACAATGAAATTTTTCTCCTAAAAAAAGGGTGATAATTCTCAGCAGGTTCTGAATTGACCCCCTAAGGGATCGTTGTGAGGCATTGGTGTCCCCATAAGCATTTGATAAGTTTTCCTTAACACCGGTCTAATAATCCCTGACTGCGGGACCCTTCACTACCACAAGTGAAGAGAGTCAATCCAGCCATAATAATTGCCAGCAATTGCCTGGTGTGTTTGTGGGTCTATATAAGGCCAGAAGCCAGCCTGGTAGTTGGTAATATGACCAAGAAGACACGGATGAAAGTTCATGATCAAGGTAAAAAAGATCAGCTCAAAATTAAGTTATATATTTTATTGTGATAAGAGCACACTAGGCAATATACATGCAATGGGCAGATTCATATACAGGTCTGAAGAGCAGGTGACTGGTGAGTCATGCAGACAGAAATGAAAATGTCAGAACCTTAGTTCAACCATGTTGATATGCAGAGCATCCATAGGGAGGCTTGAGGCAGCCTACTGTATCCTTGGACGCCTTCCACATGAGACACCCCCCCAGAAGACAGAAAAAAGTCCCCAGTTTTCTCCTGGCATTTAACCCAGAGCTGGACACTCCTAACGCACTCCCCCCCCCCTCCCCCCAGGAAGGGTTTGTGCCTCCTCCCAAGTTGGCTCGCAGATTAAAACTCCAGAAACTATTTTGGACATAACTTTGGATAGGATGCTCCTAGAATGCTGTGGACATAGTTCTAGGTCTGAGTTCTCTGTATGTATAACACATTCCCAGTACCAGCTGGGGGATGTATGGATGCGTCTGGACCACCAGGTTCTGAATATGTATTTGGCTTTTGGATAGGGTGAAAGGCAGACCAGAAAGGGAGATGAAGTCCATGGTTTGAGAGTAATGGCTGTTTATTGAGTGATCTATAGATCAACACTTCTGATTCATTCCCAGGCACAGGGGATTCACTTTGATGCTGACCCCCCCCCAGAGGTGCAGACGTTTGTCAGAAAGAAAATATATTTCCCATATCCTCACAGGAACCATTTGTAAAAATGTGGCCCGGCTGGAAACAGGGGGACATAAAACATCACAAACATCCCTGTACAGTAAACAGTAAAGCTGTATATAATAAGGAACAGCATTTACCCTGATAATAAGCAGTAGCTGTGGGAGTGACATCACAGTAAGAGGCCCAATGCAGTCTGGGAAAACAGAGATGATAAATATCTCTGCTACTTCCTGGTATTGCCAATTGTGGAGTGTAAAAGTCCAGTCCAGTCCAGTGCAGCGTATAGTGCATGCACCAAAGTACACGTGAGTCAGCCATAACCAATCAGAGCGAGTACAAGGCTTAGTAAAGCAACCCGAGAGAGAACATGGAATCAAGAGCATCTTGGGGAAGTTAGTACACACACAGAAAGTGAAGCTAAGGCCCTTATTTATCAAGGGCTAGCGCCAGGTAGTGTCTGACGAGCGGCAGGTACCGCCAGCTATCGGCGGCTACCGAATCAAGTACGCCCGGCGGCGGTCACAATGACGCATTTATCACGCTAAATGAGGCTAGCGCCGGCGAGAGCGTCAGCTAGCGCGGGATTCATCATGTAGCCGACTGCAACGAACAGCGCCGCTGCTAATCCCATCACAGCGACAGGTATGACCTGGCGCTCCCTGGCGTGGTCCAATGCATTTCAATGGAGCAATCTTTAAATAATCATAATTAATTGCTATTACTGTTTTTTTTTTTTTTATGTCAAAAATTCTGGGACCACTTCTGCAATGTTAGGTTTTTTTTTAAAGTAAAAAAAAAAAAAAATGTGCAGAATTGATATTACAGGTCTGATATTCATGTATTCATATTACAAAATGTTTAGAAAAACTTCTATAATTTTTACATATAAAAAAAAAGGTTGTTTGGGGGTTAAAAACTACTTTACACACATCGCCGCCAGCGCTCTGGGGTTTAAACAAGGAATTCACAGCGCAAGAAATTTTTGAGCGTGATTTTTTAATGAATCTGCAGCAAGCCGTTCGCTCTGGCCATTCGCTGTCAGGCGCACCCATACAAGCGGAACCTGTGAAACAGCGACCCCTAACCCCGTATTCAACATTACCGCACACCGACTGAGTCGCTGTCAACAAGCAAACCCCGGCCAAGCACAGCGAATACTAGCTGGCGCTGTGAAAATCACGCTACTGGCGCTCATCTGTCGCTACCTGGCGCAATAAATGAATCGGCCTCTTTATATTCTGGGAAACTACTAAACAGGACAGCGTGAAAGAGGAGGATTCTGGAGCATTACACTGAAGACCATCAGAAAAGTACTGAAGGTTGTATTATCCCAGCCCCTAGTGAGACTGTGGATGCAGAGACTATCATTGTTTAAACTGAAGTTTCTGAACAGAGAGTTGTTGTGTGGAATAAAGTTGCAGAAAGATACTATTGAACTGAGTGTGTACTGCCTCCACAGGCCCCAATCCAAGTTCCTTCAGAATCGTAACAAATCTGGGAACAATACCCGCACACCACCCAGTCCTGTTAGTGGCATGTGGGCAACAAAAAGTTTACGTTAGGAGAAAAAAACAGAAATGTTCTATTTCCACCTGGTGCTGAATCGACTCCTAAAAGTTAAGAAAGACAAACTTTTTGTGAGCTGTATACATTTACTGGGCTAGAATAAAACTCCAGCCAATAAGATCACAGAAATATAAGTAAGTAATAGGCACGCTAATTGGAGGGTGCTGATTGTGCTTCATCAGCAGTGAGCAAAAAACGAGTTTGCCTGAAGCATGTCTTATCAGCAGACATCACAAGTCTCTAGCTCATTATAGCTGTGTAGATCACGCTTAATGCAGACAGATAGGGAAAATAATTATGTCATTTGCCAAGACGAGACTGATGACAGCGCAAGCTCGGGGGCAATTATCAAGACCTACCTGGAGTTCTCCTACTTCCACATCTACTGATTACACAACATCTGGCCTACATCAAAATTGCTGCAAGGCTTACCTGGTTAATAGCAGAGAAGGCTTACTATTCAAGCAGTGTATTTACAGCTAGAACCATTTCATAAGCTATTGTTTTGGCTACATGAAAAATGCTTTTTTAACCATTAAGCAATACTTTTTTTTATCAAGCAGAAGGGTTATTTACTAAGGTCTGGAGAACTCTTCTTCCTCCAGACACAATCAAGTACACATTTTAATAACAATAAAGCCAAAGTATTAAATGAAGAACATACCCATGTAAGAGAGGGGTGCGTTCCAGATAAGGTTTTGAAATGCTGTCTTCAGCATCATGAAAATATACTAATTTCAAGAGAGACCAAGAATAGTTTTTTGGTTGACTATATTCTGGCTAAATTAACTTTTATAGGTCTAGTTAATGTATTCTGTTCTGCTTTCTGCACAATTATTATAATTTATAGAGCACCATCATATTCCTTGGTACTGTACAAGGCACAAATTATAGACAGAGTAGAACAAATCTAATTAGTGTTGGGTTTCAGATTTGGGTCAAAGGTAAATTAGACTCGAAGTTTGCCAATTCAATTGAGTTGGCCAAAACAGAATATTGGAAAATGTTGGTAAAATCCAGCAAACAACATTTTTTAGCACCAGTCTGAAGATTATGGCAGTGGTCACTATTAGTAGGGGGCGACATGGGGGCAGTGGCTACGGAAGTGGCAGTCAGCAGCTGCAAGTTCAGAGCGAGACGGTTCCGGCCCCGGGTGGGTGTGGCCTGTGACTCCTGCCAGCATCATTGGATATTGGCAGGAGTCACAAGCCATGCCCCCTGGGCCGGAATCGGCCCTCTCTGAACTCACTCACTGCTGCTTCCCGTCGCCGCTCCCCACCGCCTCTGTAGGAGGCGGCAGGGAGCGGCACGTACGGAAGCAGCAGTCAGCTGCAAGTTTGAGCCGGTTCCAGCCTCTAGGCGGGCATGGCCTGTGACTCTTGCTAGCGTGCGGCATTGAACTCTGGCAGGAGTCACGGGCCACTCCCTACCCAGGGGTCGAAACCGGATGGCTCAGAACTTGAGGCGGCTGAGAAGAAGGCAGGCAGCAGCGACTACAAAGCTGGGGGATCCATGGAATGTAAGTTTATTTTTTTTTTTTACATTTGCCTGATAAGAAGCACTGATATCCCCCCTCCCCCCCCCCCCCCAACACACACTTTTGGGGGAAAATAGGTGCGTCTTATAGGGCGAAAAATATGGTAACACATCACCCCTTATGTGCAGATCCTTACCAGAATGACATCGTAGCAAAGCCAGAGTGGTTATTAAATGGATCTCCTCCCAGTGTTGCTGAATCGCCAATTTCAAAAGCTCATCCACATCCACTTAAATCTCCAGACTACCCGTCTTACTCATAAATTCTCAGGGTATATCAATGGATCATGGTCCATACATGAAGGGAGAAAGAATGTATAGCGAAACTAGTGCAATACCGTTAAAAAACTTTTTAATAAAATTCAAAACTAAGAATCACACTCACATTTCTTTAAAAAAGAATCAGCATATCAGCTCACTACATGGAGCATAATGGATGGAGCAAGTCTCACCACCAGTTGTTAATGTTCCCGTCGGCCGATGCAAAGAACCCAACAGATGGTGGATATTCTAACAGAGGCTCGTCCTTCCTCCTCCTGTCATCCAATTTGTATACCGCCAAATCCAACGCGTTTCGTCACAAGTAGCGACTTTTACCAGGTATTCAGCAGTATTAGATCGATTGAAACTTTTATACCGGAAGTGGGGAGGCCGCTTCCGCCATCCCCCTCCGGCGTCATAATAGTCAGTGCCTCGCTCGCTTCAGCTCTTCCGCAGCTGGCTGGCAGGCTGGACAGACATGCAAGGGCGGGGGCTGTTTCCGCCCTCCACCTCCGGCGTCATAGTAATCAGTGCCTCGCTCACTCCAGCTATTCCGCAGCTGACTAGCAGGCTGGACAGACGCACAGGGGCGGGGGATGGCCTCCCCAACCACCTATGCTTCCTATGACGTCCGCTACTGGCGTCTTTGTTACTAAGCAACCAGCGTTTCCCATAGGCGGGGATACAGGGGCGGGGGATAATCTCCCCTTTCACCTCCTATTACGTATATCAATAGCATTTCCATTGCTAGGCAACCGCTGCTTAGAACAGACATAGAGCAAAAAAAAAAAAAAAAAACTTTGCTGACATTCATATCGCTCAGCAACCACTATTTAAAGCGGAAGCGAAGCAGAGGGCCTTAGCTAGCCTTTCTATTACTAGACAGCCACAGCTTAAGGCGGATCTAAAATAGGAGATACTAATTCTCGTCTTTCAACCTCGCTACCACACCACGCTGTTAATTGCATAGGTAACCCCTTTCTAGCCCCGAGGGTTCTTATTCAGAGTTAGAGGGGCCTCTTGCATTCTAGTATAAGCCACTCACCATAAAAAATCAGGATAAGAGAGCCCCTACCAAACTTACTTAAATATGAATTACAAAATGATGTCAAATAAGTATAAGGGACATTAAAACTGGCTGTGACACTACCCCATCCAGTATACTACATTACACATTATTCTCATAAACATTACTCATGTAATTTTAAATAAAATTTGAATAAAAAAGAATAAAAGATATTCCACCCTTGGCAGTAATCCCACCATCACGATGGCGGTCTGATGATAAATTGGTTACCAAATATATACAGGAAACGCAATTCTGCATTTATAACCCGATCAAGCATCTACATACACCAAGTTGTTACACAAACACTTAAAACACTTAAAAGGGAGGGAAAGAAGGGAAAAGGGGGGTGAAAGGAGACCGGTAAAATCATCAGGTGAGTGCCGGTCTAAGAGTTATCAATGAAGCAGTTTAAATCGAACTCTATGTTAAGGCCATTCGGGCACAGAGAGTTAAATTCAAATATCCACTTCCCCTCTCGCTGTGATAATAATCTAGTCACATTAGAGCCCCTCCAGTGACGTTCTACTCTATCAATGCTCATAAAAATGAGTGTACTAGGATCACTGGTAAGTGCTAAGTAAAGAACTAAGGCTTAAATGGGATGTAGCTGCCCTAGAAAAATATTTAAGTCTAAAAATGGTTCCTCAGCAATTACGTTGGTTCTTACAAATTTTTGATGGGGATGACAGCGTGGAATCAAAAAGGGAGTGGTTTGAATTTTTTAACATGTGTGGGTTGACACTAGTGGAAAAACTAGTTGACAAGAAAAAGATCCAATTAAGAGGAATTGAACTGGTTAAAGAGGAACTAAAACAGAAACTCAGCCCTCTGGGGACCTCTGAACAGTTTGTAAAAAGAACGAGTGAGTTTAAAATCAAACTGGAAAAGGAGGATATAGCCATTAGGAACAAAAAGCTGAAAAAGCTACAAAGGGATAAGAAATGGCTTTGATAAGAGGGCTGAGCCCGAGCCCAACATGGAATTATATAATCCCCAGCTACCGAGAGGGCGGGAAGGGAAAAAGAAATCAATGAGGACACCTGAACAAAAACCTAGGTGGCAATCCAGGGAGCGTGAACGCCCTGGATCCATGGAGAGAGGGGGGGGACAACATTTTAATGAGAGGAGGGGCCGGACACCAAGGAAATATGATGGGATGGATGGACCCCAGAGGAGGTCAGGAATTAGTTGGAGAAAGAGATCTCTATCATGGAGGGACCATAATCGATCTGAGAGGAATATGGTGACTAATAACTTTTATAAAAGAGGGATGGAAGCCAGTGGGGAATCTATGGAAATAAGGAAAGAACAAGGTTATAAATCGGGTCCCCCTTTTCAGGAGGCCTTGAACAGACCACCCATTCTCAAAGAGTACTCTCCAATAAGAGACAGGGGGAGGATAGGCCTAATGAAAAGAAAAGGATGGGACAACGTGGAAAACGAGGGGGAGCCAAGCACAAAAAGAAGGCTGTAGGTGAAGGCATTTTCAACCTTAGTTCGGTGTCTCTGACAGAGAATGAATTAAGATTACTAGACTTAGGGTTGAAATATGCCCCCCCAAAAAATATGGACAAATTTGCCACCTTTATTGATGTGCAAAAATATGTAAGGAAATTAAGTGTGAAAAAGTTTTTCCTCAATCAGTCCACAAGGCCCGTATTAGAACATCCGGTTCTAAGCCAACCCAGTATTGAGAATCTGTCTGAACCTGAGCAGTTTAGGCACACAGAGCTAAGAAACAAATCTGTGTTTAATCCCATTAACCCTTCTAATTCCCATTTGGAGGTATTCCGGAAAGTAGTCACAAGGGATCTTAATAGAATATCTGTAACACGTGGGAAGTGTCCAACTAATATCTTTAGGAGTATTAAATCTCTAGAAAGTAAACATGATGTGGTCATTAAGCCGGCCGACAAGGGGGGGGGGGGGCTGGTGGTCCTAAATAAGCAAGACTACCTAGAGGAAATGAATAGATTGCTAATGGACACAGAGACATATGCCCCTTTAGCAAGGGATCCAACAAGGGCATATCAGGAGGCCCTGCTTGCACTCCTCACTAGAGGAAGAGAAATGGGGATCCTGAGTAAAAAGGAATTTGGCTATCTAAATATCAAATCACCTAGGATACCCACAATTTACCAACTACCTAAGATCCACAAGAGACTGGATAAACCTCCAGGTCGCCCAATTGTGAGTGGCATAGACTCTATAACCTGTAGGCTAGGAGAATATGTGGACTCGTTTCTACAGCCTTTGGTCTGTGCCCTACCTGCATATCTGAGGGATTCTGGGCAGGTGTTGCAATTATGTGACTCTCTAACACTAGATATGGAGTCATTTTTGGCGACGGCAGATGTCACCTCCCTCTACACTGTGATCCCCCATCAAGGGGGTATCGAGGCAGTAGAACATTTTCTAAGACTGGGCTCGGGTCTTCCACAGGTACAAGTCAACTTTGTCCTGGATTGTCTTACTTTCGCATTAAATCATAACTATTTCTGGTATGATGGAAAGTTCTTCCTTCAGATCAAGGGTGTAGCCATGGGGGCGAAATTCGCCCCCAGCATGGCAAATCTCTATGTGGGACTTTGGGAATCCACCTTCATATTCGGCCGTGAAATACCTAGTCTGAAGGTGCGGAGGCGATACATAGACGATGTATTGGTGGTCTGGGAAGGGTCCGAGGCATCCCTAATCCAGTTCTTTCAGCAAGTGAACAAAAATAGGAGGAACCTGGAATTCACGGCTGAATTGGACTCAACATCAGTAAATTTTCTAGACCTAACAATTAAGAAGGAGAATGGCAAATTGACTACTAAGACCTTTTTTAAAACCACCGACCGAAACGGGTATGTACCCTCAAGTAGCTGTCATCACCCAAACTGGCTGAAAGCGATTCCGCATGGACAGTTTTTGAGGTTAAGACGTAATTGCAGCAGTGTGTATGATTATGACAGACAGGCAACCTCTTTGAGAACCCGTTTCGTAGATAAAGGGTATAAAAGCCAAGAAATTGAATCACAGTACTTACGGGTAAGATCAATGAAACGGGAAGAAATTCTAAATAAAAAAAGAGTGCACGATGTCCCCGCAGCTGGGGATAATAGTCAATATGCCTTTATCACAGGGTTTAACACACAACATCGGCAAATTAAAAGAGTGCTAGAGGCCCATTGGCATATTATTAAGGAGGATCCAATATTGGGGGGTTTGGTTCCAGATAAACCTGTCTGCATGTTTCGTAAAGAACCTAATTTAAGGCAAAGGCTGACAAAAAGCTTTGTGGATCCACCTAAGCCAATTACTTTAGTGGCCAACAAGATAGAGGGTTTCTATAAGTGTGGTAAATGCTGTGCTTGCAAGACCACAACTTGCAGCGCTAAGTCATTTAAAATTGTCAACAACCCGCATACAGGAAAGGAGGTTAAAATCTCCCAACTTATCACCTGTAAGTCAACTAATGTTGTTTACTTACTAATATGCCCTTGCAACCTGATCTATGTGGGACGGACCACTAGACAGCTTTGTGTGAGGGTCCGGGAACACATTTATAATATCAGACGCGGGTATGAGGCCCACAGTGTATCTGCCCATTACAAACTGGCACATGCCAGTGATCCTAGTACACTCATTTTTATGGGCATTGATAGAGTAGAACGTCACTGGAGGGGCTCTAATGTGACTAGATTATTATCACAGCGAGAGGGGAAGTGGATATAGAGTTCGATTTAAACTGCTTCATTGATAACTCTTAGACCGGCACTCACCTGATGATTTTACCGGTCTCCTTTCACCCCCCCCCCCTTTTCCCTTCTTTCCCTCCCTTTTAAGTGTTTTAAGTGTTTGTGTAACAACTTGGTGTATGTAGATGCTTGATCGGGTTATAAATGCAGAATTGCGTTTCCTGTATATATTTGGTAACCAATTTATCATCAGACCGCCATCGTGATGGTGGGATTACTGCCAAGGGTGGAATATCTTTTATTCTTTTTTATTCAAATTTTATTTAAAATTACATGAGTAATGTTTATGAGAATAATGTGTAATGTAGTATACTGGATGGGGTAGTGTCACAGCCAGTTTTAATGTCCCTTATACTTATTTGACATCATTTTGTAATTCATATTTAAGTAAGTTTGGTAGGGGCTCTCTTATCCTGATTTTTTATGGTGAGTGGCTTATACTAGAATGCAAGAGGCCCCTCTAACTCTGAATAAGAACCCTCGGGGCTAGAAAGGGGTTACCTATGCAATTAACAGCGTGGTGTGGTAGCGAGGTTGAAAGACGAGAATTAGTATCTCCTATTTTAGATCCGCCTTAAGCTGTGGCTGTCTAGTAATAGAAAGGCTAGCTAAGGCCCTCTGCTTCGCTTCCGCTTTAAATAGTGGTTGCTGAGCGATATGAATGTCAGCAAAGTTTTTTTTTTTTTTTTTTGCTCTATGTCTGTTCTAAGCAGCGGTTGCCTAGCAATGGAAATGCTATTGATATACGTAATAGGAGGTGAAAGGGGAGATTATCCCCCGCCCCTGTATCCCCGCCTATGGGAAACGCTGGTTGCTTAGTAACAAAGACGCCAGTAGCGGACGTCATAGGAAGCATAGGTGGTTGGGGAGGCCATCCCCCGCCCCTGTGCGTCTGTCCAGCCTGCTAGTCAGCTGCGGAATAGCTGGAGTGAGCGAGGCACTCATTACTATGACGCCGGAGGTGGAGGGCGGAAACAGCCCCCGCCCTTGCATGTCTGTCCAGCCTGCCAGCCAGCTGCGGAAGAGCTGAAGCGAGCGAGGCACTGACTATTATGACGCCGGAGGGGGATGGCGGAAGCGGCCTCCCCACTTCCGGTATAAAAGTTTCAATCGATCTAATACTGCTGAATACCTGGTAAAAGTCGCTACTTGCGACGAAACGCGTTGGATTTGGCGGTATACAAATTGGATGACAGGAGGAGGAAGGACGAGCCTCTGTTAGAATATCCACCATCTGTTGGGTTCTTTGCATCGGCCGACGGGAACATTAACAACTGGTGGTGAGACTTGCTCCATCCATTATGCTCCATGTAGTGAGCTGATATGCTGATTCTTTTTTAAAGAAATGTGAGTGTGATTCTTAGTTTTGAATTTTATTAAAAAGTTTTTTAACGGTATTGCACTAGTTTCGCTATACATTCTTTCTCCCTTCATGTATGGACCATGATCCATTGATATACCCTGAGAATTTATGAGTAAGACGGGTAGTCTGGAGATTTAAGTGGATGTGGATGAGCTTTTGAAATTGGCGATTCAGCAACACTGGGAGGAGATCCATTTAATAACCACTCTGGCTTTGCTACGATGTCATTCTGGTAAGGATCTGCACATAAGGGGTGATGCACACAGAAGATTAAAAAGCAAGCACTTTGGGAAGTGGATGTTAGAAGATTACACCTGTTCCATAGTTTTTCACAATCAAATTGTTGGACTTTTATATGTTTGGACTATTATATGGTTGGCTACTCCGCTACCCATTAGTGAGTTAGTGGAGTAATTTAATCTAAAAACAGTTAGATCTGTGTTTTTTTTGTTCACAAAGTTATAGCTTTATATTAGGATGTTGTACTAAATTAAAATCTTTCTCTTTCAACATAAATTCTATGTCCTGCACTTGTGGTACAGTCTAAAGAGTATGGGTGTTAAGGTTGGGTCAAATAGTATGTAATAAACATGGTGGCAGGTGCTGTGAGATTGTGCAGAATGAGGGCCCTGCCCGTTTCAGCTTGCAATCTAAGGTAAGGGAGGCATCCCGATTGCGGATTGCGCATTAAAGGCAACAAACAGAATAAATCTTACCTGTCTCTTCATTCCACAGGAGAAATGCAGCTCTGTGATTGCCTGCTGCAGCCATGTGGGTGCCAGCACTTGGCAACCACTGGTCTCTCTCCTTGTGAGGCATCCAGGTGAGCCAACCAGGCTTATCTGAAATGGCAATCTATAACCCACCTTCCAGTGGGTTAGGGGTGGTGTGGGGTGGTTGTCAAGTTACAGTTCCATTGCACCAAATGCAGAGACCTGTCCTAAAAACAACAGGCGACGCTTTATTCCTTTATTATAGCAAAATACAGCTGCAGCAATACACAATGGTTTCTGGTACAGTACACGCTCTATGTAACACTCTTACCCTTGGCTGAAGCTGGTCACAGCTGGACTTACTCCCACTAATGAGTTCCCAATCCAGACCCTCTAGGCTGCCTCTGTTCTTTCAGTTCCCTGATTCTGGCTCTCTCCTACGACCATGGCGCTTCCTTCCAGTTCTCAGCTACAACTCAATTTCACCAACCGACTGCACAGTACTCCTTTCAATACCGTTTAGTCGCAGCTACAAACATCAACCAGGTCATATGCCACACATGTAAAAGACATGCTTTCCATGAGTCAGGTTACCAGTTGTCCAGTTCAATACAGCTCCTATTGTTTCCCTCTCATTTCTAACTATCTTTTGATCCTCAGTTTAAATTTGTCTATGATCTTTCCCTCACTTGTATTCCTACTGCAAACTGTATTAACTTACTAATTACTATTCAAACTTAACACTCCCAGCTGGGAGCCAGATCCCAATTCCATCCCTAGCCATTACTGACATGTCTGTTACTAGTAGCTGACAAACTAGAAGCAAATCCACCCCTGTAATAGCAAAATGGTACATTTATAAACGTATCACTGCCACAACATAGGAGTGGGGAGCAAGGTAAGAATCTGGCGATTTTTATAGGGTTTACAATGCGGGGCATCCCCTATAGAAGGACTTTCATCAGGCCTTAGAGTCTTTTAGACTCTAGAGCTGGTATGAGTTTGTTTAAGCCTGCTTTAGGAAAGCATATTGCAGTACATTGCAGAATAAAGGCAAATTTTGAAACACCTTTGAAGAATGAATGATGAATGTGCAGATCTGACATTGACAATAACATCCAGAATTTGAAAGGCTGTTTCTGGCTCAGATAACGCACACAAGAACACCGCTCCTCTTGTTGATGATGATGAGGTGTCTGCACAGTGCTAGATAAGGCCGGAGTAATAGATGGTGGCATGTTATCAGCTCTATATAACAAGTTCATACCTTTTAGTGCTGCACGCCTTAACATACCTTCTGTCTGCTGCTCTGGGTTCGGAGGTTATCATATTCTCAAGTGCATGCTGGATGCCATATCATGTGATGTACTAAATTACACATAGTTACTATATATCATATAAACACACTTTAACAGCAGACATATCAAAGAAGATATGAAGATGTGACATGACAAATGACATGGCATCATATCCAATTAGAGGAAGTGCAAGAAGCTACAGGCCATGCAAGATCCATTGAATTTGTGGCACATGGGTGCCACCACTGTTTGGAATAAACTAACTTTACTTCACTTGCTTTACTACATGACAGGTAAAATTATAAATCCTTAGTTCTAATAAGGCTCTTCAAATGCTCCATTCTAGTAAATAATGTATTTTCCTTAGCTTGTTAGCATGTTTCCAAATAATCTAGACTAATGCTTTCCCCTAGTAGCTGAAATAAGGCCAAAGTTTACAGCTCTCCATTACAGTATGGCCTAGCTCCCCTAATGGTTCAGGAGCAGCGCTGCGATCAGGGCAGTACAAGCAGGACTCCTGTATGAGAACCGGTCACCCAGAGAGACCAGACACTGGCCATGATGGTAGCCCTGTGAAGAAAAACTAGGCACTCTAGACCTACGACGATCCGCCTCTGGTCAATTTCTTGGGGCAGGCATTTTGCACTGGACACTGTGCAAAATTTCTGATAATTATGAAAAAAGGTCACTGAAGCCATTTTGGCATCATTGCCATGGGACTCAGCAATTCCCTATTTTATGCTAATTCATGGCAATGAATTAAGAAGTCTAATGGTGGCTCCGTTCGAAAGTGTCTTCCAGGCCCACCTCCAGAGTGTAGATATGGTGCCGCTGGCCAGCAAAGGCTATTGGCTGCACTGCCATTGAAGGAAGGGGGAACATATGTTCCTCCTTCTTTCATCCTCATTACCCAGCTAGGGACTGAAGTGAGGGCCAGGGGAGCCAGGTTTAATGCTTGGAAGGGAACTGGCCTAGAAGTAATTCCTTGCTTGCCATTCCTCTAAGTCACTCCCTTTTTGACGTCATAAGTGATGTCAGGGAGATTCCAGAGAGGCCCTGCCTCTTAATATAAAAGCCGTTCTCCAGCGGTTTCCCAGCGTCTCATAAAAAATAGGCAACAGTTGCAATGTTAAAATGAATGCCTTTTAGAAGTGGCATTTAGTAAAACACTTAAAATACAATTTAAAAAAAATCAGGCTATTCTTCATTAGATAACAATTTGTATCTAAGCAAAAATGCCAAAGTAACCAATATATATATATATATATATATATATATATATATATATATATATATATATATATTTCCTTTAAAAGCTGCATTTAGTAAAACACTTAAATCTGAAAAAATAAAAAATATAAAAAAATTAAAAGTTGGGCTATTCTTTGTTAGATAAAAATTGTATCTAAACAAAAATGTCAAAAACTGCCCCCCATTTTTTTTTTGTGTCATTATCTTCCTGATTAAGGTTTGAGCAGATATTGCGATGGATGAATGATGCGGAATTGGAGATAACTGGACCATTTTAACTGCTTGGCCTCATAACCCCATTTTATCCATTTTAACTAATACTTACGGCCTTATTTATCAAGGGCTAGCGCCAGGTAGTGTCTGACGAGTGCCAGGTACCACCAGCTAACGGCGGCTACCGAATCAAGTACGCCCGACGGCGGTCACAATGACGCATTTATCACGCTAAATGAGGCTAGCGCCGGTGAGAGCGTCAGCTAGCGCGGGATTCATCATGTAGCCGACTGCAACGAACAGCGCCGCTGCTAATCCCATCACAGCGACAGGTATGACCTCTCGCTACCTGGCGTTGTCCAATGCATTTCAATGGAGCAATCTTTAAATAATCATAATTAATTGCTATTAATGTTTTTTTTTTTTTTTTTTTTTTAATGTCAAAAATTCTGTGACCACTTCTGCAATGTTAGGATTTTTTTTTAAGTAAAAAAAAAAATAAAAAAAAAATTTGTAGAATTGATATTACAGGTCTGATATTCATGTATTCAGATTACAAAATGGTTAGAAAAACTTGTATAATTGTTACATAAAAAAAAAATGGTTGTTTGGGGGTTAAAAACTACTTTACACACATCGCCGCCAGCGCTCTGGGGTTTAAAAAAGGAATTCACAGCGCGAGAAATTTTTGAGCGTGATTTGTTAATGAATCTGCAGCAAGCCGTTCGCTCTGGCCATTCGCTGTCAGGCGCACCCATACAACGCGGAACCTGTGAAACAGCGACCCCTAACCCCGTATTCAACATTACCGCACACCGACTGAGTCGCTGTCAACAAGCAAACCCCGGCCAAGCACAGCGAATACTAGCTGGCGCTGTGAAAATCATGCTACTGGCGCTCATCTGTCGCTACCTGGCGCTATTAATGAATCGGCCTCCCCACCTAGTAGTAGACTGACTAGGTGGAAAGAATGGGATAATTGGGGTTGGTTGCCTAGAGGCAGTGGGGGGGAGGACGAGGAGGAGAGAGATAAAAGTGAAAAGGAGGAATGGGTAGGAAAAAGCACCTCCGTTATCAAAGCGGATTTGATTGGGAGGGAGTGAGATTATTGGTAAATTCTCCTAGAGGGTAATATACACAGATAAAAAGAATTGGGTTACAATTAGAAGCGGCTCCGCATATTTTAGTGATTTGTCACCAATTGATTTGGCAGTTTGTTGCTCTCTTTTTATTCTTGAGGCTCTAGGAATATGGAAATCCAAAATCCTCGGCTACTTCAGCACCACTAGGGGGTCCCTGAAGTGAAAGAATGGGGACCAAATTGTGCATTGAAATTTTTCCTCCTCTCTGATTGTTGGTCTCCTGAGAGTAGAAGAGGGGGAGTTGTATGGAGGGAGAGGATAGTTTGTTTTTTTTCTTTCTCCTTGTTATTTTGTGTGTGTGGTTAGAAGAGTAGAAGGGTCGGAGAAGAGGTTAGGGAAGATGGAAGAGGAACTGACATTTTTGAGATGAAACATCAGAGGGCTGAATACACCTGAAAAAATGATAGCACTTACGGAAGAACAAAAAAGGTTGAAAATAAATGATGCCTTTATTCAGGAAACCCATTTGAAACAAGAGGATGCATGGAGCTTGGCCTCAAAAGAGTTTCAATTATTATACACAAGGTGCGTTCCAGAAAATATAAAAAGGAGGTAGCACTAATGATTTAAAAATTAACTTAATTTGTTATTAAGAATAAGAAACAAGATGAAGAGGGACTCCATGTAAAAGTTAATGGGAGTGTAAATGGATATTTAGTTACCTTAGTGGCTGCGTCTGTTCCGAATAAGCGACAAGTGGAATTTATAAAGAGAATGTTAGAGGAAGTGTCAGTTTTTCAAGAGGGAGTAGTTATTGTAGGAGGGGATTTAAATCTAACGCTAGAACCTTTAGTTGACTCTTCAACTTCCTCTATATCACACAAAGATTTAAAGAAACTGAAGAAAAATGAGCAGTAAGTGCAACTCTGAAATAGTTGGAGAGTATTAAATCCATTGGAGAGAGATTATACATTTTATTCTCAGGTGCATGCTTCTTATACACAAATTGATTATATGTTTACATCCTATAGATTATCAAATATTGCTGACATTAGGATTGAGAAAACACACTTGTAGAATCAAGCACCGATCTCAATGGCAGTAAAAATTCAAGAGGAAGTTATAAGAACACATAACTGGAAATGACTGCCTTACTGAGAGATAAGAAGCTTGCACAGGAGATTGGGGAAAGAATATAGGAGTTTCTCATGATTAATAATGTGGAAGATATCTTTTCAATGATATTATGGCATATACATAAGGTACTTATTAGAGGCCTGTTGATTCAGCAAACGGCGATAATTAAGAAAAAGAAGGAAACTAATAAGAATAATTTGCTGGAAGCAATTAGGAAATTAGAATGAACACATAAAGAACCCCAAACGGAAGCAATTCTGAAGCAATTAACTAATTTAAGAGAACAATTGAAATTATTGTTAATGGAAAAGGCAAGATATATTATTAAAAGGTGTAGAAGAAATTATTATAAAAAGGGAAACAAAAATAGTGCACTTCTAGCAAAAATGTTAAAAACCCAACAACCATTAAATTATATCATGATGATAATAGATTTAAGACAGGAAAATAAAAATAAAATGGAAGATATAGCAGAAGTGTTTAGGCAGTATTATAACAACTTATATAATATTCAAGAAAATAGAAAAGTTTGAAATATGAGAAAAATAGAAAGGGCAAGGCAATATATCGAGGATGCTGATATCCCTAGATTAACTAAGGGATGGAAGGAAGATCTGAAAGAAACAATTACAGCGGGGGAATAAGAGCAAGTAGTAGAAATGCCCAATGGAAAGGTGGCTGGCCCTGATCGATGAGGGTCTGAATATTATAAAATATTTCTTCCAATGTTAAAAAATGTTTTTGCCAATGATGAATGATCGAAGAAAAAAACGGGGAGGCCGATTCATTAATAGCGCCAGGTAGCGACAGATGAGCGCCAGTAGCGTGATTTTCACAGTGCCAGCTAGTATTCGCTGTGCTTGGCCGGGGTTTGCTTGTTGACAGCGACTCAGTCGGTGTGCGGTAATGTTGAATACGGGGTTAGGGGTCGATGTTTCACAGGTTCTGCGTTGTATGGGTGCGCCTGACAGCGAATGGCCAGAGCGAACGGCTTGCTGCAGATTCATTAAAAAATCACGCTCAAAAATTTCTCGCGCTGTGAATTCCTTGTTTAAACCCCAGAGCGCTGGCGGCGATGTGTGTAAAGTAGTTTTTAACCCCCAAACAACCATTTTTTTTTTATGTAAAAATTATACAAGTTTTTCTAAACATTTTGTAATATGAATACATTAATATCAGACCTGTAATATCAATTCTGCACATATTTTTTTTTTTTCTTAAAAAAAATATCTAACATTGCCGTAGTGGTCACAGAATTTTTGACAGTTAAAAAAAAAAAAAAAAAACATAAACTCAATTAATTATGAATATTTAAAGATTGCTCCATTGAAATGCATTGGAGAGCGCAAGGGAGCGACAGGTCATACCTGGCGCTGTGATTAGTAGTGGCGCTGTTCGTTGCAGTCGGCTACATGATGAATCCCGCGCTAGCTGACGCTCTCGCTGGCGCTAGCCTCATTTAGCGTGATAAATGCGTCATTGTGACCGCCGCCGGGCGTACTTGATTCGATAGCCGCCGTTAGCTGGCGGTACCTGGCGCTCGTCAGACACTACCTGCCGCTAGCCCTTGATAAATAAGGCCGAAAATCATGAAAAGATTCCTTAAGAAGTGACTTTAGCTTACATTACAGTGATACACAAACAAGGCAAGGATCGTGTAGCGGTTAGAGACAAATTTCACTACTAAATGTAGATATTAAAATGATGGCGTAAGATTGGTAAACCTAATGCCTTATATAATAGGACCTGATCAATCAGGGTTTATAACTGGAAGGGAGGTGAGAGATAACACCCTGAGGACTTGGAATGTAATTGCCAAAAGTAAGCAACAGCAGTGCCCCCTATTCATCCTGTCCACAGATGCTGAAAGCATTTGACAAGATAGAGTGGGCGTACCTGGAGATGGTCCTGAGTTACATTGTAATAGGAGAGGTTTTTTTTAACCCTATATTGAGCCTATATGTAAAACCAACCGCTAAAATAAAAATAAATGGGAAAATTGGCGAGAAAGGTGCAAATTAACAATGGTACAAGACAGGGGTGCCCTATGTCCCCTCTCGTCTTTGCTTTAATTATGGAGCCTTTTTTGAAGAACGATTAGAAAGAATGGGGATATAGTTGAAGTGGAGTCTAAAGATAAAACACAAAAGTTATCCGCTTATGATTTTTTGTTTTATATTGAGAATCCAAGGGTTGAAGTGCCGGTGTTATTAAAAGAATTAGGAGGATATCTGTAAGATTGATATAGAAAAATCGAAGGCCCTACCTATAGGTTTTCGGAGGAGGAGAGAAATAGACAATTTTAAGAATGCTTTTCCCTTTAAGTGTGCAAATCCCTTGATAGCAAGTTTGGTAGTGAGAATAACAAAAAATATAGAAGATAGTTATAGAGCAAATTTTCTACCTCTTTTGGAACAAATAAAGAAATGTTTGAAAAATTGGGGCTTGCCAATCTTTACTAGGATAGGGAGAGAAAACATCATAAAACCGATGACAAGTAATGTCTAAATGCAGAAATGAGTAGATTTATATGGATAAAAAATAAATCACGACTATGGTTGGAAATACTTTAGAGAAGCAAAGATGAGGAGGGACTGGGGGTCCCAAATTTTGAAGTGTATTGGCAGTTAACCCAGGCCCTTATTTAAGAAGGGATAGCGTCAGGTAGTGGCTGGTTAATGAGAGTAAGCGACAGATAGCGACTGGAGAACGCCGGACACGGCACGCAATTGCACATTTATCAAGCAGAATCTGTTTAGCGACTGGGATAGCGCCATGTAGCGTCTGATTCATCATTTTCACAGCCTCAGCGAACAGCGCCAGCGTTCAGCCTTGCACAGTGCCAGGTATGACCTCTCACTACCTGTCGCTCTCCCATACATTTCAATGGACGATCCTTTTCTTCTCTTTAAATGGGGAATATGTTTTTTTTTTTTTTTTTTCCAAAAATCACAATCAAAATTCTGTGACCTCTTCTGGCATTGAAAATGCAGTTTTTTCACATTTTTTTCAGATTTTATATATTACTTCAGAAATGACATTACAGGTCTGCCATTAAAGTGTTCATGTTACAATATTGCTACAATGTAATTTCATATCTTTTCGCTTTGTTACTAGTTGATAGATGCTGAAAAACAGACTTTAAACACACCGCCTCCTGCGCTCTGGGCTTCAGATAAGCATTTTTCTGCACCAGAGTTGTGTGAGGCTTTTTTTTTTCTTGAATATGTTGTGAGTCGGTCGCTATGAGCAGTCGCTACCATGCGCTCCCATACAGCGCTGTACTGGTCGAATAGCGACTCCTCACAATGTATTCAACATTACTGAACAGCGACTGAGTCGCTATAAACTAGCGACTCACGGCCGAGCACTGCGACTACTAGCGGGCGCTCTGAAAATGCCTGCTACAGACACTCTTCTGTCGCTACCTGGCGCTAATGATGAATCAGCCTGCCCGTTACAAACAGCTTTAGATTGGAGGAGGGCCAGAGGTGAGAAGAGGTGGATAGTGAAAGACAAACGCTATTCTGAAGTACCTTTAGAAAATTAGATATAGAATAGACAAAGTATAATGTCAGAGAAAAAATGTGGCACCAAGACCATCATCACCAATGATCGCAATAAAAGATAATCCAAAAATATGGATACTTAACTTAAAAGAATGGGGGGAAATTGAAATGATAAGAGCAAAAAACCTGATAGAAAAAAAAATGAATGGAAATGCCTGGAGGATTTAAGAAGAAAATGGTTGGACCAATGGAATCTGACAGGCTTTCAGTATTTTATGGTAAAAATGAGGAAAAGGAAACAATGGAGTAGAAAGACCACATTAAAACATTCGAGAAATTAGTGTAGGAAGGAAAAAGATTTAAAGGAGAGATTTTGATTCTTTATACACTCTTAATAACAAGGAAAAGAAATAAGATGTTATTGTATTATTGTAAAGAATAGGAGAACAGCTTAAGGGAAAATGGAGAAGGAGTGGAAGAAAGTATTTATTTTGAACACGAAAAGTCCAGTGTCAGCTAAAATACAGGATATAGGATATAAATATCTTACATAGTTGTAACCCCCCAGATCGCCCGAAGCCTCACCTCTTCCCTGTCCTACAGTGCTCGGAGCCACTGACGTCACGCCATCTAAGGTGGCGTCTAAGGCCAGCGGCTCTGAGCGCATCCCCCGCTTCCCTCTAACAGGGAGTGCGCCCGCGCCGGCCATTCGCACGAGGGATATCCATGATCCGCACATGCGCCGTTGGACCAGGAAGCAAGGTAAGTGAACAGGGCGACCTGGGTGGTGAGGGGGGGGGGAATTGATCAGCCCGGGAATATATAAGATCGAGCTGGGTTTTGGTTCACTTTAAAAATAAAAAACTCAGGCTATTCTTCGTTGCATCCAACCAAAAATGTAAAAACATTACCAAAAAATAAAAAAATAAACCCGCTGATGTTTACCTGCAGCGCGAATGAATTAAGCATAAATTATTTATTTATGTATTTCATTCATTTTTATTTTTTCTGTGATTATTCCCTACCCCAGTTTGTGTAGGGAAATCTCGCTGGTGTTATCCCCTGATTTGCCTTATGACACAGATAGAAAATTAAAATGTTACTTAGTAACTACTTTCCCTACCCCATTTTGTGCAGGGCAATCACCCTAGTTGCCCCCCCCCCCCATGTGCAGCCCTCTAGCCCTGGTTACTCCCATTTTGCAGCCATCTTTGGACCCCAAGTTTGCTCCCCATTGACTTCAATAGAGTTCAGATTCGAAATCACAAAACAAACTCGGCTGAACTTGTCAAACTTCAGTGGGTTCTCCCCTTCACTACTGGTGAGCCCAAGATACCCCATTATAACCCTGACCAGATGTAGAAAAAACAGTACTGCAGATGTCTGGAGTAGAAGACGTCACTACAGACAGTAACCTTATCTCTCACCCTTGGATGCTCATATTATCTTTTAAGTGGTCAGACATCAGAATAAGCTGAGACGAAGATGAGTCAACTAAAAGCTGCTGATGTTAGCTGGAAAGCGAAGCCAATGAAACTTTTTTTAGACAAGCACATCTTTTTCAGGAAGATAGTGCTGGTTTATAGCTGATGATAGAAGCCATTACACAAAGCCTTTTATTGTTTGACTTGATGCAGCGTAAATTGTTGAGAGCAAGGGCTTCATATCTATTTATGAAAACTGCAGCAGAGAAATCAGTTGGGTTAGCTGGAATGTTCTTGTGAAGCTAAGGAGTCGGCTTGTGTGTGTACTGAAGTGGGCTTGTGGTCAAGTCAAGGCAGGTCAGCTAATGCAGAGCCCAGAGTCTACCAGTACTCAAAGTGAAGATGCCAGCAATGCCACATACTGTAAATATGTATGCACCCTAAGTGGACCTCCTGTCAAACTAAGACAGCCCCTAAAATCTCCCACCACACTGACAGTTTGATTTCTACCCGTCTTTTACGTGTTGGGATGAATGTCTATCTTTATATCTGTGTAGTTAAAGTCATAATTTAATTTAAAAAAAAACACTATGGACCTTATTTAAGAAACGAACAGATGGAAAAACCTGTAAGCGGACTACTTGCTGGAGCGAACACCAAGGGGTTTATTCATCAGGGGAAAGCGACAGGTAGTGCCTTTTAAGCGGCAAGCAGCGTTTGGTGAACGCTGGACGCTGTGCTCAATACCACATTTATGAAGGCAATTCTGGCGAGCAACTATAACAGCGCCATGTAGCGTACGTTTCATCATTACAGGCAGCTCAGCGTATAGCGCCAGTGCTCTGGCTTCCAGAGCGCCAGGTATTACCTGTCACTACCTGTTGCTCTCCCATACATTTAAATGGACGTTCCTTTTCTTATGTTTAAACACTTTTTTTGTTTTTCATTTTTTTTTCTCTCAAATAATTTTGTCACCTCTCCTGGTCTAGAAAACTTTTTTGATTTTTTTATATTTTTATGCAGAATTGTCATTACAGGTCTGGCATTAAAAGATTAATGTTACAATGTTACAACAATGTCATGTCTTTTTGCTTTGTTATTGGTGGATATGTGTTCAAAAACAGACTTTAATCACACAGCGTCTGGCGCTCTATGCTATAGCGACCAGATCCAGAGCACCGACGCTGTGTGGGTCTGTTTTTTTGTTGAATATGGTGTGAGTCGCTGAGAGTCAGTTGCAATGAGCTGGCGCTACCTTTTGCTCCCTGCAATGCTGTACTGGTGTTAGAACGCCCAACATACATCTCATTCATCAATGCCAGCCAGGTTACTACAGCGACTGAGGAGCTCTGTTACAGCACCCGATAGCCGATCACAGCGCCTACTAGCGGTCGCTCTTAGCGCCTCTGTACAGACGCTTATCTGCCGATACCTGGCGCTAGTCATGAATCAGCCTGCAAGTCTCTTTACATTGAACATGTTTTGCTGGTGATCCAGTGTGCGGATCTGTGAGCTGGCCCTAACAAAGTCATATTGATGATAAATGTTTAGTGCCTCTCTTTGTGCCATGTAGCATTTCATGTACCAAGAGCGCTGGTTAGCTCCGGTGCTGTGTTCCCTACAACGCCACATAACATCAGGCGCTTAGTGTCCTTCTCCCATAGACTTCAATTAGCTATTGCAGTCCCGTTTTTTTTTTGGTTACTTACGGTAAGTAAGCCTGTTCAGAATTCCCAATGTCATTCCAAGTGTTTTCGCTTGGTCACTGTACTGCCATCCCTAGTTAAAGCCTTTTTTTATATTGCACATTGCGCAGTATCGTGACTTCATTTACATGTTAAATACAAATGATTTCCCCACCAGCGCTACCCATTGCTATCTCCATTGGAAAAAAACAAACAAGACACAGGGCCATGGGCAGCCTACAGCGGCAAACACTAACAGCCTGTGGCCGACGTTGCGGATGAGGCGCTCTAGTGGTGCTACGAGGCGCTAGTTATAAATTGGCCCCTAAACCTTTCATCCAGCGCAGGCTATCGCTGCCAGTGTGGTGTACCAGCTTACCTTACCGAATTGCTGCTGACAGTCCCGCGCCAGGCACCCCTCCCTCCTTCTCCACCGCCTAGATACTCGCTGTGCAGAAGGGGACAAAAGCGTGCCCCGCCCCATCATCACAGGAATCATGCCCATCTCCATTGAAGTTAATGGAGAGGGCCATCCCTGGAATCTAAAAGGGACAGCCGCTGGCCTTCACCTGGGGCATTCCATATCCGGATGCCCCACTGTGCGACACCCCCCTCAGTCTTTGCAAAACTTACCTCTTCCAGCTGCTATCTCTCCATTGTAAACATCCACGGCTGCTTGCACTTCTGACATATGCACGGCTTTGTTGGACGAGAGTCCACACATGCGCCATATGACTGGGGAAAGGAGTGTTTCTCTGGCTGATCTGAGGGGTTTCACAAGGCTGGGCATCCCATTTGGGATGTGCCAGGACTGTCCCTTTAAAGCAGAAACAAAACACTAAGTGGCCGGCCATGGAGTCTAAAAGACTCCAAAGCCAGCCACTGGCCTTCCCCAGGGCATACCAAATCAGGATGCCCCTCTGATTCTCTGGCAGCTCCCTTCAGCGATGTAAACAGTGGCAACCACATCCCCAGCATGTCTAGGCTAAGGCATGCTCCTGCACCCAGCCTTGTAGATGTCCAAGCTCTGGTATAAACAGAACCATGTTGCCAATCATTCATTTGCATGACATATGGCAATGATTTGATGAGATCCTTTGCATGCACCTTATGACCGACAAAAGGTAAGTTTGTATGGATGATCTAGGGCTGTTCACACAGCAGAGTATCCCAAATCTGGATGCCCCTGGGGCAAGAAACAAAACTCGGGATAATAAAAATCACGAGTCTTGATCTGCTTCAAATAACAACTATCAGTAAACACCTGTGAAGTTAAATGCTATTACATTTAGCTTTAGAAAAATGTTTGAAGCCCAAAATCAATCAGCAAAATATACACTCTCTCTTAGTCATGGCTATCGAAGTAGCTGATGGCAAGGGGCGGACGGGCCATTGGGAGAGCTGGGAGAATTCCTGGTGGGCCACCCTGCTTTAGGTCCAGCTGAATTGAGTGAGCTGTTGCTTCTAAAACCTTCCTCCACTCCCTTTTTCACATTATATACATATGTTTTACTATAGTTAAAGAGGACTTCTATCTTTTTCCATTTAAAATAAGTTAGTTGGCTCTGCCATAATCTATAGGAACTAAAGGGTTGATTTTAATTAAAAACATAGCTGGCCATATTTAATCCCTATTTTGCCACAATTCAGTCCTGATCTGACCAAACCAAAAAGCAGGAAAAATCTGCTCAAATGTACCTTTACCAAAAGACTAACACTAAGCAGAAATAAAAGAAATAGTTTGAAAAGCCTCTCATGAAAAGAGATATGTTTTTACAGGCTAGTCTGGCTCCTTAAATTATTTATGTGACTCCATGCGACACAGTATGCTTATGGAATATCAAGCAAGTCTACACGTTAGCCTCTAGGTATTTCATATACCTAACCCTGTGTTCACACTTAAGCTTTATCAGAAGACAACTATTATTATACACCAGTGCAAATAAAATGCTAATATATGATAGGCTACAGAAAAAACGTGACTAATTTGAAAAAAAACTCTTTTTTTCCTACTTGATGTTAAAAAAAAGGCAGCAGAAAGTGATAGGGCTGAGCAGCCTGGCAGGTAGAGAGAGGGCAGCATTTGTCTGCTCACAAAGCTTTAAAGCTCACTAAGGGGGTTATTAATCAAGGGATAGCGCCAGGTAGTGCCTCGTAGCGACAGGCAGCGTCTGGTGAACGCTTGGCGCTGTACACAATACCACATTTATGAAGGTGATTCAGGTGAGCGACTCTAACAGCGCCATGTAGTGCCACATGTATTATTACAGGCGGCTCAGCATATAGCGCCAGCGCTCTAGTTACCAGAGCGCCAGGTATTACCTTCCGCTCACTATCGCTCTCCCATTACATTGGATGTTACATTTCTTTTGTTTAAAACATGTTTGAAACAGGCTTTTTTTACTTTTGTGCCTTAAATATATGTGTGACCTCTCCTGGCCTAGAAAAAGTAATTTTTTAAAACCTTTTAGATTTTTGTGTTTTTTAAGCAGAATTGTCATTACTGGTGGATATGTGGTCAAAAACAGACTTTAATCACACAGCGTCTGGCGCTCTATGCTACAGCGCCCTACAGCGAGTTGCTGAGAGTCGGTCACACCTTTGCTCGCTGCAGCGCTGTACTGGTTATACAGCGCCCAACATACATCACATTCATCAATACAGGTCAGGTTACTACAGCGACTGAGGTGCTCTGTTACAGCGCCCGATACCCGAACAGGAGCGTCTACTAGTGGTCGCTCTAAGCACCGCTATACAGGCGCTCATCTGCCGATACCTGGCGTTAGTAATGAATCAGCCTCCATGTATTTATAATCGGGGATATACTTTTCCCATCTTCAATTACCAGTAAGAAAACAAATACCGGCACCACAAGGCCAGTGGCAAATAAAAAAAAAATGACTGGCCAGGAGGCCAACCAAAACCCTCGCTGGGACAGTCGTTTAGGAAATGACAGGCATCAAATGAAAAATTCTGATGGGTTAGGGTTTGTGATTGGTATGTCTGGACACAGAACTGTATTTGGACCTGTCATTTTCTACTGACATCTGGCACTTTTCTTTTATCAAACTTCAAGTGGCAACATATGCTTTGCATGTTGGGTAACAGCATTTACACACTAACCTGGTCTAGGCCCAGTCCTTAGGGAAAAGGCACCAGAAGCCACAACACAGACTGTGGCAACTGGCTCTTCCTGCAGTAGTCATCACTGGCAAGCAAAGGGTGTGCTGCGGCTTCTGAGAAGGGGGTTGTCGGGGAAAATTGTTGCATGTAATCCCGCTAACAACCCAGCACCTATGATCACGCAGCGTGCTTTCCTAAAACACCGTCCGTTTTACCAGCCTGACTACAAAGGCCAGTTATTCCACGGACACACACAGATTCTTGGTTACATTTACAATACCAGTCTGAGAAATGGGTCACAGATTACAGGTAAGTGAATTACAAGCAGGGATACAGCAGATGTCAGATTTACCTTAAATGCTTTCAGATGAGATGTTAGGCAGAGCGGCTTTTGGGGGCATAAAGCAGCCTGATGCGATGCTGGAATCTCTCCTGACATGTGCTAGGTGACCCCCAGGAATGAAGAACCTCTTGCCCTAGGTGGGTTCTGGTACTTAAAGTGGACCAACACCCAGGGGAGATCGGCCCGGGAATCTATAAGATTCCCATGCCGATCAGATCCCTCCCCGCGGGGCATCCGAAATTCGGGATGTCCTGCTGGGTGAAACCCCCCAGGAAGCCCAGAAACCTTACCTTAACCCAGTTCCGGGCGCGTCTCGTGCTTCCCTCTAGCAGGGCGCGCACCCGGGCAGGCTCCCTGTAAGAGGGACGCGCAAGATGCAGCCTCCAGCGCTCAGAGCCGCTGTGGTTGGACGCCGCTTGTACGTGCATACCACAGCGGCTCTGAGCGCTCTGATTGGATGAGCGCCCGCGTAGAAGCGTGGTGAGGTGAGTGTTTCCGGGCGTTCTGGGGGGTGCCCCACCGAAGTGGACCAAAACCCAGGATAGTCAAAATCCTGGGTGTTGGTCCACTTTAACCCCCAGCTGGATACTCCCCACGCCCCTATGGGCGGATGATCCAGGCTCCACCTCTGCTGGGAGCTGGCTTAAAACTTACAAATGCTTTTTGGGGCATATTTCCTAACCTGAGGCCAATGCCAGCCCAATTCTGGCATCAAACTAATGGGCTAGTCGTGCTGCACCTTTTGGGTCCAAGAACCAGGGTGTAACCCATTTCATAACCCAAGGTTTCCTCAGTTTCCACAATGCAATGAGAAACCTAGGCTTGTGTACATTTTTTGGGCCCATTCTGGTTCTGTATCAGGCTTGGTGCTGGGACACACAGCAGCCCTATTACAGTCCAATTTGTGTTGGCACCGGCAGTCTGAGTGCCCTTGTGGGCATAGCCTTGGTCCTGGAGTCACCATGGTAAGCCCTCACGCAAAGAAGAAGCACCAAGTTTTGACAGGCAGTGCATTTACCTCCGTTCCCAGGATGGTAGCCATTGGAGTCTCAGTTCTGACAGGAAATCACAGGGGACGACCAGGACAGCACTATTGTGTGCTCATCTTCTTCTCTGGAAACCGCTTACAGTTTTCAGATTCCAAGTCCTCCTGAATGAAGCCCTAGGTACCGTGGCCCAGAAAATCACCTCACATATTACAAACAAACTTTCTAAAGACATGGCTGACCTAGGGCATAGAATGTCCCTGACATAGCACAAGCTGAATGACATGACTGCTGTCACTACGATCTGAGGTAACATTTCTGAAATTTAAGTGGGAGGATCAGGCGAACAGAGCCTGCAGGCAACCTAAACAACCTAAGAAATAGAGGATTACGTGAAAGCATACTGGACTTCAGTCAGCGGTTACAGTACTGTTTCAGGAGCTTGCTCCAGATATCCCGATTGATCACTTGATGGCATACATCCTGCGCTTACAAAGTGCCGGATGACCCACTGAGAAACGTGATGGTCTGGGCCCACTTTCATAGAACAAAGGACTCCTTCAGGCTTCCTGCAGCAAAGAGGACCTGTCATTTCAAGGATACTCTTACCGAATCTAATGATATGGCACCTGTCACTATTCATAAGCGGTGGAATATTAAATCCCACATTCAAGTTTGGAAAGATAAACTGATTAGGTACAGATGGATCTTCCCATTTGGTTTTCATTTTTCATATCAAAATAAATTTGATGAGGCTTCCACTTTAGAGATCTGTAATCAACACTGAGGCTAAACTATTAAACTGCCCAGCCGCCCATTTATCATACACGATTTATCATACATGATCCTGACCCAGCCTGAGGTCTTCAGCCCCTGCAGGGGGTAACCAGGGTGACTTTATTGTCCATAGGCGCTGCCACCTATATGCCATTATGGTAGTGACTGATGATGACCAGGCTGCACTAACTCAAGTGTTCTAAAGAAGGGATGTTTATGTACCATTATAATCTCGTTTTAAGCTTATTTTACGATATAGCAGATAAAGCGGAGACAATTCTCCTTGTGTATTTCTTTTATATGTGAAAAGAACCAGTTTGGGTGTGCACCGCTATACTAAATAATAATTGAGAATTAAGAAACAGGTGCTGGCAAGTAAGGGCGGTATATATAGAGATAAATTACTAAGAACAAGAGCCCTAGATTCAGCCCAAAGACCCTTACATGAAGGCTGCCGCACACAAGGGCAATATCAATGAATAAAAATATTAAATGTATTAAATCATTTCAGATCATATTAAACAGACAACATAAAAGACTCAATTAAAAAACATATATACATACATATATACGCCACCATACAGGTACAACAGTCCGATTATATATCAAAGAATTACTTTAGCATATATGCAAAAGGTTGTGATTAATATTTAAGTAAGAGCCATTAACAGGAATATTATCGCCAGTGTGTCTTGTATGTATATATGTTTTTTAATTGAATTTTTTATGTTTTCTGTTTAATATGATCTGAAATGATTTAATACATTTAATATTTTTATTCATTGATATTGCCCTTGTGTGCGGCAGCCTTCATGTAAGGGTCTTTGGGCTGAATCTAGGGCTCTTGTTCTTAGTAATTTATTTCTTTTATATATGACATGATTTAATATATATATATATATATATATATATATATGCAACTTAACTGATGCATTGTGTTTTTTTAGAATCTCTTCTATTTTAGCCTTTTCGGCTCCTTTCAGACCTCTGCATTTTACTTGCATTTCCATGGACTTTTATAGAGCTGCTGTTGCGTTGCAGGAGGTCCTGCATGCAGGACTTTTCCAATCGCAGGGAAGCATGGTGCAGACTGCTAGGTGTGAAAGGGGCCTTAGAGGGAGCTACTTAAACCGGACCTTCACCCTAAATCAGAGTCTATCTCATGTGTTTCCCCCACGCTGTACATACAGATTGCCCATATTAAAAATCATCCTACTTGCATCTACTGCATTTTCTGAGACTTTAAACACCCAAGATTGCGGCCCATGGAGGTGCAGGCTGCCTGCAAACAAGAAGTGTGTTCTGACTGTGCCACACTGCATACTGGGATTGCTGACCTTTTCCTGACCCCAGCTCTGCTCTGTTTGTGCAAAGCCTAGCTATATCCCTGCTCCCCTGCACTTTTGAACCCTCTCCTGTCCTCAGTATGTGATGCTACTGAACCAAGATGGCGGCGCCCGTATCCTAGAGTGCTGGCCAGTGAGGGAAAGAATATAGTGGAAGTGACTAAAAATGTTAAAAATTTTAATTTTAGATGCTGGGGAATAGTTTTTTAAGGGTTTGGGCTTTTCATTAAATGATGCTGAAGGTCCGCTTTAACTCTTTATTAGGTTCAATTGTTTCTACAGATGTTTCTACAGATTACATGGGACCAGTTATCTAGATGATGTGTGGTGTATGATCTGTTCTTTATATGATGTTTTATTAATCATCTCTTTTTCTCCCAGGACTAGCATTCAGATATTGAAGGACAGAGGTATCATTGGCCAGTCAGCTTTTTTAGCAGACAAAAGTTCCATAAACTCCTGGTCGCAGTCTACTAATGCCTTGTCACTTTGGAGGATGTTGTTTCCTTTTGTGTTTCATTGTGTTGGTTCTGCCTGTATGTCTTCTCTTCATTTGTCTTGTGTCTTTTTTGTCTTAGTGGTATGATTGTCTTTTCCTGTTTCGTGATATATTCTGAGCCAAGGGTGGGGGTGGTTGGGGGCTTGTATATAAACCTTATTCAACGCCTATAATGTCTCTATGTGTGTTATCCTTAAATGTAAAGCGGTTTAACATCCCTCAGAACTGCACGGAAGCTTTCCGGCAGTTTAAGTCACTCTATATTGATGTGCTCTTCCCGTAGGAGACTCATTTCTCCTAGTCCTCTATCCCTGGGTGCTTTCCCTACCCTATTTCCAAAGTGTGGTAATTGTTTTTCATAAATCACTGCCATTTGAGTTTCAATGACAAGTTTCAATATAGAGACAAAGAGGGTGGATACTTGATGGTTGCAGGATACTGAAGTGATGTTGGTTATTTTCTATGGGCCCAATCTCAGTTATTATCTATCTTTTTTATCTATATAGTGCCGTCTTATTCCGTAGCGCTGTACAGTGTATAATTACAGACAATTTTCTAGCAAACAGTGGTATTCCAGGGCTAACCCACCACTATGTCCACATCAAAGGCTGCACACTAAATACCAATTAAATCAATTTATTAAGGATTTGTACATATATGACATACACAACACTATATACATGACATAATAAAACCACATATTAAAAACCCAAGTGGGGAGGAACTCCAGGGCTAACCAATTTAACCATGATAATAATTAGGGATGAGCGAATCGATCCGGACGAACCCGGATTCGATCCGAATTTCATGAAAAATTCGATTTGGATCGAATCCGAATTTCCCCGTGCTTCGATCGCTCGAAGTTTTCCTTTAACATCCATTCATTTACATTACAGGCATTCTAAGATGGCGGACGGGACATGTCCAGACATCTACCCCGCGCCAGTGCAAGCTGGGGCAGTCACATGCAGCCTATCAGCAACCAGCAAGCCCGGTGACGTCACAGCGCTATTTAAGTCGGCGGACATCTTGCTTTTCCTCATTTCTCTATTGCATTCGTGAGAGACAGGACGCTGCTGTAGTGAGGGAGAGACAGAGAGCCAGGGACAGACAGGGACAGACAGAAGACAGGCAGGAGAAAGGCAGGAAGTCAGCGAGAAGAAGGGAAAGTTAGGAAAAATCGGAGGCAGTCACAGGGAGATTTTTTTTTTTTTCATCCAGCCTGAGTGTTACTGGCTGGCTGACTGGCTTTGTTAGCGTTTTCAGGCTGCTTATACACTAACTGTGCATATATACTGAACTGATCTCAAGTCTGCTGTGAGGCATCCCATTCTGTGACTACACAAGCCTCTCTTTACTGTAACCCTTTGCACTTATTCTAATAAAAATTTGTCCTGATAAAGACACTTTTGCTGTGCATAGTAGTACTGCTGCCAGGTGCACTGCTGGCTGTTGGGGCATCCCATTCTGTGACTACACAAGCCTCTCTTTACTATAACCCTTTGCACTTATTCTAATAGAAATTTGGCCTGATAAAGACACTTTTGCTGTGCATAGTAGTACTGCTGCCAGGTGCACTGGTGGCTGTTGAGGCATCCCATTCTGTGATTACACAAGCCTCTATTTACTATAACCCTTTGCACTTATTCTAATAGAAATTTGGCCTGATAAAGACACTTTTGCTGTGCATAGTAGTACTGCTGCCAGGTGCACTGCTGGCTGTTGTGGCATCCCATTCTGTGACTACACAAGCCTCTATTTACTATAACCCTTTGCACTTATTCTAATAGAAATTTGGCCAGATAAAGACACTTTTGCTGTGCATAGTAGTACTGCTGCCAGGTGCACTGCTGGCTGTTGGGGCATCCCATTCTGTGACTACACAAGCCTCTCTTTACTATAACCCTTTGCACTTATTCTAATCGAAGTTTGGCCTGATAAAGACACTTTTGCTGTGCATAGTAGTACTGCTGCCAGGTGCACTGGTGGCTGTTGGGGCATCCCATTCTGTGACTACACAAGCCTCTATTTACTATAACCCTTTGCACTTATTCTAATAGAAATTTGGCCTGATAAAGACACTTTTGCTGTGCATAGTAGTACTGCTGCCAGGTGCACTGCTGGCTGTTGGGGCATCCCATTCTGTGACTACACAAGCCTCTCTTTACTATAACCCTTTGCACTTATTCTAATAGAAATTTGGCCTGATAAAGACACTTTTGCTGTGCATAGTAGTACTGCTGCCAGGTGCACTGGTGGCTGCTGTGGCATCCCATTCTGTGACTACACAAGCCTTTATTTACTATAACCCTTTGCACTTATTCTAATAGAAATCTGGCCTGATAAAGACACTTTTGCTGTGCATAGTAGTACTGCTGCCAGGTGCACTGCTGGCTGTTGGGGCATCCCATTCTGTGACTACACAAGCCTCTCTTTACTATAACCCTTTGAACTTATTCTAATAGAAATTTGGCCTGATAAAGACACTTTTGCTGTGCATAGTAGTACTGCTGCCAGGTGCACTGGTGGCTGCTGAGGCATCCCATTCTGTGACTACACAAGCCTCTATTTACTATAACCCTTTGCACTTATTCTAATAGAAATTTGGCCTGATAAAGACACTTTTGCTGTGCATAGTAGTACTGCTGCCAGGTGCACTGCTGGCTGTTGTGGCATCCCATTCTGTGACTACACAAGCCTCTATTTACTATAACCCTTTGCACTTATTCTAAAAGTCATTTGGCCTGATAAAGACACTTTTGCTGTGCATATTAGTACTGCTGCCAGGTGCACTGGTGGCTGTTGGGGCATCCCATTCTGTGACTACACAAGCCTCTCTTTACTATAACCCTTTGCACTTATTCTAATCGAAATTTGGCCTGATAAAGACACTTTTGCTGTGCATAGTAGTACTGCTGCCAGGTGCACTGCTGGCTGTTGTGGCATCCCATTCTGTGACTACACAAGCCTCTATTTACTATAACCCTTTGCACTTATTCTAATAGAAATTTGGCCAGATAAAGACACTTTTGCTGTGCATAGTAGTACTGCTGCCAGGTGCACTGCTGGCTGTTGGGGCATCCCATTCTGTGACTACACAAGCCTCTCTTTACTATAACCCTTTGCACTTATTCTAATCGAAGTTTGGCCTGATAAAGACACTTTTGCTGTGCATAGTAGTACTGCTGCCAGGTGCACTGGTGGCTGTTGGGGCATCCCATTCTGTGACTACACAAGCCTCTATTTACTATAACCCTTTGCACTTATTCTAAAAGTCATTTGGCCTGATAAAGACACTTTTGCTGTGCATAGTAGTACTGCTGCCAGGTGCACTGGTGGCTGTTGGGGCATCCCATTCTGTGACTACACAAGCCTCTCTTTACTATAACCCTTTGCACTTATTCTAATAGAAATTTAGCCTGATAAAGACACTTTTGCTGTGCATAGTAGTACTGCTTCCAGGTGCACTGGTGGCTGTTGGGGCATCCCATTCTGTGACTACACAAGCCTCTATTTACTATAACCCTTTGCACTTATTCTAAAAGTCATTTGGCCTGATAAAGACACTTTTGCTGTGCATAGTAGTACTGCTGCCAGGTGCACTGGTGGCTGTTGGGGCATCCCATTCTGTGACTACACAAGACTCTCTTTACTATAACCCTTTGCACTTATTCTAATAGAAATTTGGCCTGATAAAGACACTTTTGCTGTGCATAGTAGTACTGCTGCCAGGTGCACTGGTGGCTGTTGGGGCATCCCATTCTGTGACTACACAAGCCTCTCTTTACTATAACCCTTTGCACTTATTCTAATAGAAATTTGGCCTGATAAAGACACTTTTGCTGTGCATAGTAGTACTGCTGCCAGGTGCACTGGTGGCTGTTGGGGCATCCCATTCTGTGACTACACAAGCCTCTATTTACTATAACCCTTTGCACTTATTCTAAAAGTCATTTGGCCTGATAAAGACACTTTTGCTGTGCATAGTAGTACTGCTGCCAGGTGCACTGCTGGCTGTTGGGGCATCCCATTCTGTGACTACACAAGCCTCTCTTTACTATAACCCTTTGCACTTATTCTAATAGAAATTTGGCCTGATAAAGACACTTTTGCTGTGCATAGTAGTACTGCTGCCAGGTGCACTGGTGGCTGTTGGGGCATCCCATTCTGTGACTACACAAGCCTCTCTTTACTATAACCCTTTGCACTTATTCTAATAGAAATTTGGCCTGATAAAGACACTTTTGCTGTGCATAGTAGTACTGCTGCCAGGTGCACTGCTGGCTGTTGGGGCATCCCATTCTGTGACTACACAAGCCTCTCTTTACTATAACCCTTTGCACTTATTCTAATAGAAATTTGGCCTGATAAAGACACTTTTGCTGTGCATAGTAGTACTGCTGCCAGGTGCACTGCTGGCTGTTGGGGCATCCCATTCTGTGACTACACAAGCCTCTATTTACTATAACCCTTTGCACTTATTCTAAAAGAAATTTGGCCTGATAAAGACACTTTTGTTGTGCATAGTAGTACTGCTGCCAGGTGCACTGCTGGCTGTTGGGGCATCCCATTCTGTGACTACACAAGCCTCTCTTTACTATAACCCTTTGCACTTATTCTAAAAGTCATTTGGCCTGATAAAGACACTTTTGCTGTGCATAGTAGTACTGCTGCCAGGTGCACTGGTGGCTGTTGGGGCATCCCATTCTGTGACTACACAAGCCTCTATTTACTATAACCCTTTGCACTTATTCTAAAAGAAATTTGGCCTGATAAAGACACTTTTGCTGTTCATAGTAGTACTGTTGCCAGGTGCACTGCTGGCTGTTGGGGCATCCCATTCTGAGACTACACAAGCCTCTATTTACTATAACCCTTTGCACTTATTCTAAAAGTCATTTGGCCTGATAAAGACACTTTTGCTGTGCATAGTAGTACTGCTGCCAGGTGCACTGGTGGCTGTTGGGGCATCCCATTCTGTGACTACACAAGCCTCTCTTTACTATAACCCTTTGCACTTATTCTAATAGAAATTTAGCCTGATAAAGACACTTTTGCTGTGCATAGTAGTACTGCTGCCAGGTGCACTGCTGGCTGTTGGGGCATCCCATTCTGTGACTACACAAGCCTCTATTTACTATAACCCTTTGCTCTTATTCTAAAAGTCATTTGGCCTGATAAAGACACTTTTGCTGTGCATAGTAGTACTGCTGCCAGGTGCACTGGTGGCTGTTGGGGCATCCCATTCTGTGACTACACAATCCTCTCTTTACTATAACCCTTTGCACTTATTCTAATAGAAATTTGGCCTGATAAAGACACTTTTGCTGTGCATAGTAGTACTGCTGCCAGGTGCACTGGTGGCTGTTGGGGCATCCCATTCTGTGACTACACAAGCCTCTATTTACTATAACCCTTTGCACTTATTCTAATAGAAATTTGGCCTGATAAAGACACTTTTGCTGTGCATAGTAGTACTGCTGCCAGGTGCACTGGTGGCTGTTGGGGCATCCCATTCTGTGACTACACAAGCCTCTATTTACTATAACCCTTTGCACTTATTCTAAAAGTCATTTGGCCTGATAAAGACACTTTTGCTGTGCATAGTAGTACTGCTGCCAGGTGCACTGCTGGCTGTTGGGGCATCCCATTCTGTGACTACACACGCCTCTCTTTACTATAACCCTTTGCACTTATTCTAATAGAAATTTGGCCTGATAAAGACACTTTTGCTGTGCATAGTAGTACTGCTGCCAGGTGCATTGGTGGCTGTTGGGGCATCCCATTCTGTGACTATACAAGCCTCTCTTTACTATAACCCTTTGCACTTATTTTAATAGAAATTTGGCCTGATAAAGACACTTTTGCTGTGCATAGTAGTACTGCTGCCAGGTGCACTGCTGGCTGTTGGGGCATCCCATTCTGTGACTACACAAGCCTCTCTTTACTATAACCCTTTGCACTTATTCTAATAGAAATTTGGCCTGATAAAGACACTTTTGCTGTGCATAGTAGTACTGCTGCCAGGTGCACTGCTGGCTGTTGTGGCATCCCATTCTGTGACTACACAAGCCTCTATTTACTATAACCCTTTGCACTTATTCTAAAAGTCATTTGGCCTGATAAAGACACTTTTGCTGTGCATAGTAGTACTGCTGCCAGTTGCACTGCTGGCTGTTGGGGCATCCCATTCTGTGACTACACAAGCCTCTCTTTACTATAACCCTTTGCACTTATTCTAATCGAAATTTGGCCTGATAAAGACACTTTTGCTGTGCATAGTAGTACTGCTGCCAGGTGCACTGCTGGCTGTTGGGGCATCCCATTCTGTGACTACACAAGCCTCTCTTTACTATAACCCTTTGCACTTATTCTAATAGAAATTTGGCCTGATAAAGACACTTTTGCTGTGCATAGTAGTACTGCTGCCAGGTGCACTGGTGGCTGTTGGGGCATCCCATTCTGTGACTACACAAGCCTCTATTTACTATAACCCTTTGCACTTATTCTAATAGAAATTTGGCCTGATAAAGACACTTTTGCTGTGCATAGTAGTACTGCTGCCAGGTGCACTGCTGGCTGTTGGGGCATCCCATTCTGTGACTACACAAGCCTCTATTTACTATAACCCTTTGCACTTATTCTAAAAGAAATTTGGCCTGATAAAGACACTTTTGCTGTGCATAGTAGTACTGCTGCCAGGTGCACTGCTGGCTGTTGGGGCATCCCATTCTGTGACTACACAAGCCTCTCTTTACTATAACCCTTTGCACTTATTCTAAAAGTCATTTGGCCTGATAAAGACACTTTTGCTGTGCATAGTAGTACTGCTGCCAGGTGCACTGGTGGCTGTTGGGGCATCCCATTCTGTGACTACACAAGCCTCTATTTACTATAACCCTTTGCACTTATTCTAAAAGAAATTTGGCCTGATAAAGACACTTTTGCTGTTCATAGTAGTACTGTTGCCAGGTGCACTGCTGGCTGTTGGGGCATCCCATTCTGTGACTACACAAGCCTCTATTTACTATAACCCTTTGCACTTATTCTAAAAGTCATTTGGCCTGATAAAGACACTTTTGCTGTGCATAGTAGTACTGCTGCCAGGTGCACTGGTGGCTGTTGGGGCATCCCATTCTGTGACTACACAAGCCTCTCTTTACTATAACCCTTTGCACTTATTCTAATAGAAATTTAGCCTGATAAAGACACTTTTGCTGTGCATAGTAGTACTGCTGCCAGGTGCACTGGTGGCTGTTGGGGCATCCCATTCTGTGACTACACAAGCCTCTATTTACTATAACCCTTTGCACTTATTCTAAAAGTCATTTGGCCTGATAAAGACACTTTTGCTGTGCATAGAAGTACTGCTGCCAGGTGCACTGGTGGCTGTTGGGGCATCCCATTCTGTGACTACACAAGCCTCTCTTTACTATAACCCTTTGCACTTATTCTAATAGAAATTTGGCCTGATAAAGACACTTTTGCTGTGCATAGTAGTACTGCTGCCAGGTGCACTGGTGGCTGTTGGGGCATCCCATTCTGTGACTACACAAGCCTCTCTTTACTATAACCCTTTGCACTTATTCTAATAGAAATTTGGCCTGATAAAGACACTTTTGCTGTGCATAGTAGTACTGCTGCCAGGTGCACTGGTGGCTGTTGGGGCATCCCATTCTGTGACTACACAAGCCTCTATTTACTATAACCCTTTGCACTTATTCTAAAAGTCATTTGGCCTGATAAAGACACTTTTGCTGTGCATAGTAGTACTGCTGCCAGGTGCACTGCTGGCTGTTGGGGCATCCCATTCTGTGACTACACAAGCCTCTCTTTACTATAACCCTTTGCACTTATTCTAATAGAAATTTGGCCTGATAAAGACACTTTTGCTGTGCATAGTAGTACTGCTGCCAGGTGCACTGGTGGCTGTTGGGGCATCCCATTCTGTGACTACACAAGCCTCTCTTTACTATAACCCTTTGCACTTATTCTAATAGAAATTTGGCCTGATAAAGACACTTTTGCTGTGCATAGTAGTACTGCTGCCAGGTGCACTGCTGGCTGTTGGGGCATCCCATTCTGTGACTACACAAGCCTCTCTTTACTATAACCCTTTGCACTTATTCTAATAGAAATTTGGCCTGATAAAGACACTTTTGCTGTGCATAGTAGTACTGCTGCCAGGTGCACTGCTGGCTGTTGGGGCATCCCATTCTGTGACTACACAAGCCTCTATTTACTATAACCCTTTGCACTTATTCTAAAAGAAATTTGGCCTGATAAATACACTTTTGCTGTGCATAGTAGTACTGCTGCCAGGTGCACTGCTGGCTGTTGGGGCATCCCATTCTGTGACTACACAAGCCTCTCTTTACTATAACCCTTTGCACTTATTCTAAAAGTCATTTGGCCTGATAAAGACACTTTTGCTGTGCATAGTAGTACTGCTGCCAGGTGCACTGGTGGCTGTTGGGGCATCCCATTCTGTGACTACACAAGCCTCTATTTACTATAACCCTTTGCACTTATTCTAAAAGAAATTTGGCCTGATAAAGACACTTTTGCTGTTCATAGTAGTACTGTTGCCAGGTGCACTGCTGGCTGTTGGGGCATCCCATTCTGTGACTACACAAGCCTCTATTTACTATAACCCTTTGCACTTATTCTAAAAGTCATTTGGCCTGATAAAGACACTTTTGCTGTGCATAGTAGTACTGCTGCCAGGTGCACTGGTGGCTGTTGGGGCATCCCATTTTGTGACTACACAAGCCTCTCTTTACTATAACCCTTTGCACTTATTCTAATAGAAATTTAGCCTGATAAAGACACTTTTGCTGTGCATAGTAGTACTGCTGCCAGGTGCACTGGTGGCTGTTGGGGCATCCCATTCTGTGACTACACAAGCCTCTATTTACTATAACCCTTTGCACTTATTCTAAAAGTCATTTGGCCTGATAAAGACACTTTTGCTGTGCATAGTAGTACTGCTGCCAGGTGCACTGGTGGCTGTTGGGGCATCCCATTCTGTGACTACACAAGCCTCTCTTTACTATAACCCTTTGCACTTATTCTAATAGAAATTTGGCCTGATAAAGACACTTTTGCTGTGCATAGTAGTACTGCTGCCAGGTGCACTGGTGGCTGTTGGGGCATCCCATTCTGTGACTACACAAGCCTCTCTTTACTATAACCCTTTGCACTTATTCTAATAGAAATTTGGCCTGATAAAGACACTTTTGCTGTGCATAGTAGTACTGCTGCCAGGTGCACTGGTGGCTGTTGGGGCATCCCATTCTGTGACTACACAAGCCTCTATTTACTATAACCCTTTGCACTTATTCTAAAAGTCATTTGGCCTGATAAAGACACTTTTGCTGTGCATAGTAGTACTGCTGCCAGGTGCACTGCTGGCTGTTGGGGCATCCCATTCTGTGACTACACAAGCCTCTATTTACTATAACCCTTTGCACTTATTCTAAAAGTCATTTGGCCTGATAAAGACACTTTTGCTGTGCATAGTAGTACTGCTGCCAGGTGCACTGGTGGCTGTTGGGGCATCCCATTCTGTGACTACACAAGCCTCTCTTTACTATAACCCTTTGCACTTATTCTAATAGAAATTTGGCCTGATAAAGACACTTTTGCTGTGCATAGTAGTACTGCTGCCAGGTGCACTGGTGGCTGTTGGGGCATCCCATTCTGTGACTACACAAGCCTCTCTTTACTATAACCCTTTGCACTTATTCTAATAGAAATTTGGCCTGATAAAGACACTTTTGCTGTGCATAGTAGTACTGCTGCCAGGTGCACTGGTGGCTGTTGGGGCATCCCATTCTGTGACTACACAAGCCTCTATTTACTATAACCCTTTGCACTTATTCTAAAAGTCATTTGGCCTGATAAAGACACTTTTGCTGTGCATAGTAGTACTGCTGCCAGGTGCACTGCTGGCTGTTGGGGCATCCCATTCTGTGACTACACAAGCCTCTCTTTACTATAACCCTTTGCACTTATTCTAATAGAAATTTGGCCTGATAAAGACACTTTTGCTGTGCATAGTAGTACTGCTGCCAGGTGCATTGGTGGCTGTTGGGGCATCCCATTCTGTGACTACACAAGCCTCTCTTTACTATAACCCTTTGCACTTATTTTATTAGAAATTTGGCCTGATAAAGACACTTTTGCTGTGCATAGTAGTACTGCTGCCAGGTGCACTGCTGGCTGTTGGGGCATCCCATTCTGTGACTACACAAGCCTTTCTTTACTATAACCCTTTGCACTTATTCTAATAGAAATTTGGCCTGATAAAGACACTTTTGCTGTGCATAGTAGTACTGCTGCCAGGTGCACTGGTGGCTGTTGGGGCATCCCATTCTGTGACTACACAAGGCTCTATTTACTATAACCCTTTGCACTTATTCTAATAGAAATTTGGCCTGATAAAGACACTTTTGCTGTGCATAGTAGTACTGCCGCCAGGTGCACTGGTGGCTGTTGGGGCATCCCATTCTGTGACTACACAAGCCTCTATTTACTATAACCCTTTGCACTTATTATAAAAGTCATTTGGCCTGATAAAGACACTTTTGCTGTGCATAGTAGTACTGCTGCCAGGTGCACTGGTGGCTGTTGGGGCATCCCATTCTGTGACTACACAAGCCTCTCTTTACTATAACCCTTTGCACTTATTCTAATAGAAATTTGGCTTGATAAAGACACTTTTGCTGTGCATAGTAGTACTGCTGCCAGGTGCACTGGTGGCTGTTGGGGCATCCCATTCTGTGACTACACAAGCCTCTCTTTACTATAACCCTTTGCACTTATTCTAATAGAAATTTGGCCTGATAAAGACACTTTTGCTGTGCATAGTAGTACTGCTCACAGGTGCACTGCTGGCTGTTGGGGCATCCCATTCTGTAACATACCATTAGCCTCTGCATTTACTGTAAGCTGCACAGTTATTTAAAGTAATTTGGGCTGTATGAGCCTGCTTACACACTGTTGCTGTGTGCATATATACTGATCTCAAGTCAGCTTTGGGGCATCCCATTCTGTAACATACCATTAGCCTCTGCATTCACTGTAAGCTGCACAGTTATTTAAAGTAATTTGGGCTGTTTCAGCCTGCTTACACACTGTTGCTGTGTGCATATATACTGATCTCAAGTCTGCTGTGGGCATCCCATTCTGTAACATACCATTAGCCTCTGCATTTACTGTAAGCTGCACAGTTATTTAAAGTAATTTGGCCTGTTTGAGCCTGCTTATCCACTCTTGCTGTGCATATATACTGATCTCAAGTCTGCTTCGGGGCATCCCATTCTGTAACATAACATAACCTACCTCTCTTATTTACACTAAGCAGCTCTCTTATTTAAACTAAGCAGGCCTCTTATTTTCACTAAGCAGCTCTCTTATTTAAGCTAAGCAGCTCTCTTATTTAAACTAAGCAGGCCTCTTGGATGCTGATTGTCCACTTTTGGGTGTGCATTATATTCGGTTTCATATACAGTGGGGTATCCCAATTTGTAAGATAACCTACCCCAACCATGTAAACTAAAGAGGCCTGTTGCAGCCTGAGTTTCTCTGCTTGCGTATGGCCTGCATTACAATCTGTCTCTTTCAATGACACTGCTGCCTGGGGTATCCCAATTTGTAAGATAACCTACCCCAACCATGTAAACTAAAGGTTACATCCTTCCAGAAGGAAAACTTATGCCGAACACTATTTTTGTTGGGGGCATTGACCTTTGGATTGATCGGCATGAAATTAAGGATTTTTTTCAAAGTATGGCGCTGTAAAGAAGGTCAAAATTATTTCTCATACTTGGATTATTGTTACTTTTTGTTCAGCTTAAAATATACCAGGCCACACGGGCATCCCAAGGCACATGCTGATTAACCCTATATGTTAAGCACAAGCATTTCTCATACTTGGATTATTGTTACTTTTTGTTTAGCTTGAAATATACCAGGCCACACGGGCATCCCAAGGCACATGCTATTTTAACCCTATCTGTTATACAACATAAGCGTTGATCAGCATCAGCTGCTTTATTAAGCTACTTCAGTTTGCACTTGTTTTTGACTGCTTTTAATAAACCAGGCCGCAGGGCACCCCAAAGCGGCACCTTGCACCCTATCTGGTATACAACATAAGCGTTGATCAGCATCAGCTTCATTAAGCTACTTCAGTTTGCACTTCCTTTTTGACTGCTTTCATTTAACCAGGCCGCAGGGCACCCCAAAGCTGCACCTTGCACCCTACCTGTTTATACTAAATAAGCATCTACAGCCTCAGCTTTATTAAGTTATTGCATTTTGAATTGGTTTTGGTCTGCTTTAAATACACCAGGCCGCAGGGCATCCCAAACCTGCATGTTGCACCCCATCTGTTATACTAAATAAGCGTTGATCAGCATCAGCTTTATTAAGCTATTGCATTTTGCATTGGTTTTTGTACTGCTGCCAAAACACTAGCCCATATGGGCATCCCAAACCAGCACATGTCACCCTATCTGTTATACTAAATAAGCTTCTACAGGCCCTTTTTTTATTTATTTATTTTTATTTATATAGAGCTGTAATAGCTTATATAGTGAGGTAAATTTGCCATTTTGCTGCATTATATAGAGCACCCCTGTAAATCTGAGGGGCAATAGTTTATATTATGAGGTAAATTCATGGTTTTGCACCATTATATGGAGCAGCCCCTGTGTAAATCTGAGGGGCAATAGCTTATATTGTGAGGTAAATTTGCCATTTTGCTTCATTATATAGAGCAGGCCCTGTGTAAATCTGAGGGGCAATAGTTTATATTATGAGGTAAATTCATGGTTTTGCACCATTATATGGAGCAGCCCCTGTGTAAATCTGAGGGGCAATAGCTTATATTGTGAGGTAAATTTGCCATTTTGCTTCATTATATAGAGCAGGCCCTGTGTAAATCTGAGGGGCAATAGTTTATATTATGAGGTAAATTCATGGTTTTGCACCATTATATGGAGCAGCCCCTGTGTAAATCTGAGGGGCAATAGCTTATATTGTGAGGTAAATTTGCCATTTTGCTTCATTATATAGAGCAGGCCCTGTGTAAATCTGAGGGGCAATAGTTTATATTATGAGGTAAATTCATGGTTTTGCACCATTATATGGAGCAGCCCCTGTGTAAATCTGAGGGGCAATAGCTTATATTGTGAGGTAAATTTGCCATTTTGCTTCATTATATAGAGCAGCCCAGTTGCCATCTAAATCAACTACTGTCCGGCCAGTACAGCTTTTCCAGGGCAAACTCTGCTAGTTGCGGACACAAGTCAAGTTTGGCTTCCCAGCAAATCCAGTGGATCCTGAAGGTGTGTTGGCATGGTCATGTCAAGGTATGACATGACCTGCTGTTTGAGGTCCAGCTCCAGGTCTTCCTGCTGCTCATGAGTAGACTCACTATGCGGGTGTAGAAAGCTACTCACTAGCGACTGAAGACTGAGGCTGCTGCTGCTGCTGCTGCTCCTTCCACCCCCCCAGCAGCCATGGCAGTGGAAGGTGATCGCAGAGGTCCCCCCGAGTCAGACCTGCGGGAGTATGGGCCATGGCACAGATAGACATCGCCCAACTGACTACGTGGGATGTCTCTGTAGTAGGTCAGTTTTTCCTCCCTCTCAGTGGGCGTAAAAAATGCCCCCATTTTGTGCCGGAAGCGAGGGTCCAATAAGTTGGAGAGCCAGAAGTCATCCCGCTGACAAATGGAGACAATTCTGTGGTCACTACGCAAGCATGTGAGCATGCATCGTGCCATTTGTGCAAGTGACTCGGAGGGACTACCTGTCTCCATCTCCACTGTAAACTGCCACGGTGTGTCTGGGTCCTCTGTCTCGCCTTCCTCCCAACCCTCTAGCTCCTGTGGCTGCTCCTGCTCCTCCTCTCCTGTCAGATGACTAGATAAAATTTCATTTTGTGAAACCTAAACTGTGGTTTGCTGTGCCCCACCCCCTCCTCCTCCTCCACTTCAGCCCCCACAGGCTTCATGTGGCTGTGAAATGTATGTGCCATGTCTCCAGTGCCCTGACCAGCCATGGTTTCCAACATGTGTTGTAGCACATGAAGCAGTGGAATCTCATCGATCATCTCATAGTCCTGGCAACTGTCTAATAAAGTAGCTTCCTCAAAGGGCCTGAGCAAACGGCTGGTGTCACGTATGAGCTGCCAATGGTTTACATTGAATTTACACAGGGGTGTCCCCCTATCGTTTGGATCATCCAGAAATCCGTGATGGCTTTTCTCTGTTCCTATAGTGGATCCTGCATATGGAGGGTGGAATTCCAATGGGTGGAAATATGGCAAATCAGACTATGTTGGGGTACACCGTTCTGACGCTGAAGCTCAATAAGGTTATGCTTGGTGGTGTAGGAGTGCCAGAAGTGCATGCTAACTTTCTTTCCTGTTTCCTGATGTCTTTCAGATGGGGGCAAGACTTGACGCTTGACAACTAGACTGAACACGTGTGCCATGTCAGGACGCATGACTCTGGCTTCCTTGTCGCAGCGCAAACAAGATGTTCTTCCAAGTATCAGTCACCATGGGTCCAAATTAGCTGTTTTCGTGGATTAAGCAATGATTTCATGGATTGAGTTCTCATTTTTCCCATGTGTGACTCAAGGAAAACCATGTGAAGAACAGCGTGAAACCACAATCACCAAGGGGGCCTAAAAGGATATATATTGTCCACCATGAGTACATAGTTACAGCTCCAGACGTAGACAACACTGTGCACTTTGGTACACACTGACAGGCTAAAGGACTGGCCCACCTTCTGTTCAACAACATTTTACAGGGCAGGTACTGCCATCTTCGCAAAGCAATGATACCATGGGACTCTCCACCTCGGCTCGGCACAAGCCATCAGTTCTCTGAAAGGTCCACCACTGGGTAATGCAGCAGGCTGGACTTATGGTGACGCTGTCTGAGAGGAGAAATCCCTCAGACATCAAGATTAAAAATTCCAAGAATTTTTGAGGGCTAATTATTCAGAGGCAATGATACCTAGTTGTTTCTGATTTAATTACAAGGTGGAAACACACCCTCAAACAAAACTTCACTTTGGCAATACTATTGCATTTGTCTATTCATACTTTTATGTATATATACTAACTAACCTACTTTTTCTCCACAGGATTGTGGATGCAACATGAAAAACTGACACATCGCTGAGTAGCTGATTTTTCCTATCAACAGTCCCCAATAATTCACTGCTGCTGCTGCTGCCGCCGCCACCTCCGCAGACTCCAGGGACCCTCTTCCACTACCTCGGCTTGCAACACCTCCTCCCACGACACTCTCCAAATCACTAATTCACGGCTAGTGGAAGAAGAGGCGAGTGTCTCCTCCACTTCTTGGCTGGGCAGTAGCTGCTGAATTTTATGATTATCAGATCTTCATCAATGGATAGTGGAGCTGAACCCAAAGCATAACAAAAGACAGTTGACTGGGGGTGTCAGATGCCACTTGTGATGCAGTGGACTGCTTTTGCAGCACTTCGAGACAAAGTTGCTTCATTGGCTGACACAATGACTGGTAAAGCTGTGGAACATATGGTTTAAAAGCAAAAATAACCATTTGTTTTTATATGAAAAAGACCCTGGTTTATACATACTTTTTTTTTTCCAGAGACTGCCCTGCGTGGAAATGAATGGCGCATGGATCAGCCAAGCTTTCCTCCCAACAATGCCTGATGCATTCCAGTAGATTGATGACGGGGCCAGACCAACACTAAAGAAAGATGGATCATGCAAAACAGATTTAAGGCGCTGCTCTCCAGTTACAGACATTCCTCCGCATCGGACCACAAGTAAGTATTGATAAAAAATCCTTTACGTCACTCTTACTTTTTATTAATATTCTTCAGATAAGATGGATCAGACATGATTCCAGATTAAAAATTCCAAGAATTTTTGAGGGCTAATTAGTCAGAGGCAATGATACCTTGTTGTTTCTGATTTAATTAAAAGGTGGAAACGCACCCTCAAACAAAACTTCACTTTGGCAATACTTTTGCATTTGTTTATTCATAATTTTATGTAGATATTACTAACTAAGCTACTTTTTCTCCACATGACTCTCCACAGGGTGTGATTCATCCAATTTTTGGGCTCCTGAAGCCAACCCCAGTGTCTCTTTAAAGTAATGTTTGGGCTCCTGCTGCTGCTGCCAACTCCAGGGTGTGATTCATCCAATTTTTGGGCTCCTGAAGCCAACTCCAGTGTCTCTTTAAAGTAATATTTGGGCTCCTGCTGCTGCTGCTGCCAACTCTAGGGTGTGATTCATCCAATTTTTGGGCTCCTGCTGCCAACTCCAGTGTCTCTTTAAAGTAATGTTTGGGCTCCTGCTGCTGCTGCTGCCAACTACAGGGTGTGAATCATCCAATTTTTGGGCTCCTGAAGCCAACCCCAGTGTCTCTTTAAAGTAATGTTTGGGCTCCTGCTGCTGCTGCCAACTCCAGGGTGTGATTCATCCAATTTTTGGGCTCCTGAAGCCAACCCCAGGGTCTCTTTAAAGTAATGTTTGGGCTCCTGCTGCTGCTGCCAACTACAGGGTGTGAATCATCCAATTTTTGGGCTCCTGAAGCCAACCCCAGTGTCTCTTTAAAGTAATGTTTGGGCTCCTGCTGCTGCTGCTGCCAACTCCAGGGTGTGATTCATCCAATTGTTGGGCTCCTGAAGCCAACTCCAGTGTCTCTTTAAAGTAATGTTTGGGCTCCTGCTGCTGCCAACTCCAGGGTGTGAATCATCCAATTTTTGGGCTCCTGAAGCCAACCCCAGTGTCTCTTTAAAGTAATGTTTGGGCTCCTGCTGCTGCTGCCAACTCCAGGGTGTGAATCATCCAATTTTTGGGCTCCTGAAGCCAACCCCAGTGTCTCTTTAAAGTAATGTTTGGGCTCCTGCTGCTGCTGCTGCCAACTACAGGGTGTGAATCATCCAATTGTTGGGCTCCTGAAGCCAACCCCAGTGTCTCTTTAAAGTAATGTTTGGGCTCCTGCTGCTGCTGCCAACTCCAGGGTGTGATTCATCCAATTTTTGGGCTCCTGAAGCCAACCCCAGGGTCTCTTTAAAGTAATGTTTGGGCTCCTGCTGCTGCTGCTGCCAACTACAGGGTGTGAATCATCCAATTGTTGGGCTCCTGAAGCCAACCCCAGTGTCTCTTTAAAGTAATGTTTGGGCTCCTGCTGCTGCTGCCAACTCCAGGGTGTGATTCATCCAATTGTTGGGCTCCTGAAGCCAACTCCAGTGTCTCTTTAAAGTAATGTTTGGGCTCCTGCTGCTGCTGCTGCCAACTCCAGGGTGTGAATCATCCAATTTTTGGGCTCCTGAAGCCAACCCCAGTGTCTCTTTAAAGTAATGTTTGGGCTCCTGCTGCTGCTGCCAACTACAGGGTGTGAATCATCCAATTTTTGGGCTCCTGAAGCCAACCCCAGTGTCTCTTTAAAGTAATGTTTGGGCTCCTGCTGCTGCCAACTCCAGGGTGTGATTCATTCAATTTTTGGGCTCCTGAAGCCAACTCCAGTGTCTCTTTAAAGTAATGTTTGGGCTCCTGCTGCTGCTGCCAACTCCAGGGTGTGAATCATCCAATTTTTGGGCTCCTGAAGCCAACCCCAGTGTCTCTTTAAAGTAATGTTTGGGCTCCTGCTGCTGCCAACTACAGGGTGTGAATCATCCAATTTTTGGGCTCCTGAAGCCAACCCCAGTGTCTCTTTAAAGTAATGTTTGGGCTCCTGCTGCTGCTGCCAACTCCAGGGTGTGATTCATCCAATTTTTGGGCTCCTGAAGCCAACCCCAGGGTCTCTTTAAAGTAATGTTTGGGCTCCTGCTGCTGCTGCTGCCAACTACAGGGTGTGAATCATCCAATTGTTGGGCTCCTGAAGCCAACCCCAGTGTCTCTTTAAAGTAATGTTTGGGCTCCTGCTGCTGCTGCCAACTCCAGGGTGTGATTCATCCAATTGTTGGGCTCCTGAAGCCAACTCCAGTGTCTCTTTAAAGTAATGTTTGGGCTCCTGCTGCTGCTGCTGCCAACTCCAGGGTGTGAATCATCCAATTTTTGGGCTCCTGAAGCCAACCCCAGTGTCTCTTTAAAGTAATGTTTGGGCTCCTGCTGCTGCTGCCAACTACAGGGTGTGAATCATCCAATTTTTGGGCTCCTGAAGCCAACCCCAGTGTCTCTTTAAAGTAATGTTTGGGCTCCTGCTGCTGCTGCTGCCAACTCCAGGGTGTGATTCATTCAATTTTTGGGCTCCTGAAGCCAACTCCAGTGTCTCTTTAAAGTAATGTTTGGGCTCCTGCTGCTGCTGCTGCCAACTCCAGGGTGTGAATCATCCAATTTTTGGGCTCCTGAAGCCAACCCCAGTGTCTCTTTAAAGTAATGTTTGGGCTCCTGCTGCTGCTGCCAACTCCAGGGTGTGATTCATCCAATTTTTGGGCTCCTGAAGCCAACTCCAGTGTCTCTTTAAAGTAATGTTTGGGCTCCTGCTGCTGCTGCTGCCAACTCCAGGGTGTGATTCATCCAATTTTTGGGCTCCTGAAGCCAACTACAGTGTCTCTTTAAAGTAATGTCTGGGCTCCTGCTGCTGCTGCTGCTGCCAACTCCAGGGTGTGATTCATCCAATTTTTGGGCTCCTGAAGCCAACTCCAGTGTCTCTTTAAAGTAATGTTTGGGCTCCTGCTGCTGCTGCTGCCAACTCCAGGGTGTGATTCATCCAATTTTTGGGCTCCTGAAGCCAACTCCAGTGTCTCTTTAAAGTAATGTTCAGGCTCCTGCTGCTGCTGCTGCTGCTGCCAACTCCAGGGTGTGATTCATCCAATTTTTGGGCTCCTGAAGCCAACTCCAGTGTCTCTTTAAAGTAATGTTTGGGCTCCTGCTGCTGCTGCTGCTGCCAACTCCAGGGTGTGATTCATCCAATTTTTGGGCTCCTGAAGCCAACCCCAGTGTCTCTTTAAAGTAATGTTTGGGCTCCTGCTGCTGCTGCTGCTGCCAACTCCAGGGTGTGATTCATCCAATTTTGGGCTCCTGCTGCCAAATCCAGTGTCTCTTTAAAGTAATATTTGGGCTCCTGCTGCTGCTGCTTGCAACTGCAGGGTGTGATTCATCCAATCTTTGGGCTCCTGCAGCCAACTCCAGTGTCTCTTTCAAGCTATGTTTGGGCTCCTGCTGCTGCTTGAAACTCCAGGGTGTGTCAGTCAATTTTTGGGCTCCTGCTGCTGCCAACTCCAGTGTCTCTTTCAGCCAATGTTTGGGCTCCTGCTGCTGCTTGCAACTCCAGGGTGTGATTCATCCAATTTTTGGCCTCCTGCTGCTGCCAACTCCAGTGTCTCTTTAAAGCAATGTTTGGGCTCCTGCCCCTCATAGTGATGCCACTTCAATTCTCTGCAATTGTGCCGCTCTGCGATTCTATTAGCGATACCTCTGATCTGCATGTGATATTTATTTACAGTGTTATTTAACTAACCCAGCACGCATCCTATGCGTGTTACAGCAAGGCAAAATGGTTTACAACCCTATTGAGGCTCTAGGAGGCTCAGAAATAGCTGTTTTTAATAGCGATTCGTCGCAAATAAATTCGGGTCGAAACGATTTTTGTTGGAAAATTCGGCGAATCAGTCGAATCGAATTTTTCAAAAGTTCGCTCATCTCTAATAATAATCTTTGCACCAGAATTAATAATTGTAAATATTATAAATAAGAATATAAAAATATATATTGGCTGACACTCATGAGATAAAGTGCTGAGTGCATGTGCAAAGCCTAATTCATAACTATAAAAAGTGAAATTAATACTAATTCCTTCAAAAATCAATAACATTCAACTAACTTCAAAGAGTAAAAAATGTGCAAACTAACAATCTGTCCTATGGAGGACCACGCAGTGCGTCGGTGAGGTAAGTGGGGAGGACAGAGGGCACTCTTATTGATTGATCTATAAATAAGTATTTTGATATATTGATGTATATGGGCGACGCTTATTGGAAGCTTAGGAGCACATTATAGGTCTAGCATTATGGTTAATTGCACGGTCGGCACTTGGCACTTTATTTCTATCACAGATTGTTAGTTTGACAGTGGGTGTTTCATTGTGAGGAGAGGGTAGTTGGAGGACAGGAAATCTATGCAGGTGTACATTCCTGCATGAGTCCCGCTAAATCCCTGGACAATGGAGAGGACTCTGTGGTGACTTGACTGACCTCTGTCTTCTTCCAGGAAACACATGCTGGAATTAGGCCCTTATTTATGAAGGAATAGCGACAGGTAGCGACTGGTGAGCGGGCGGTAATAACGGGCACCGCTACGAGAACGCCGGCTCCCCACCACAATCACACATTTATGAAGCCGATCCTGCTTAGCGACTGAGATAGCGCCAAATAGCCACTCATTCATCATTATTCTAGCCTCAGCCCACAGCGCCAGCGTCAGACCTTGAACAGCGACAGGTATGACCTCTCGCTACCTGGCGCTCTCCAATGCATTTCAATGGAACAATCTTTAAATATTAATAATTAATTGTTATTAATGTTTTTTTTTTAAAAATGTGAAAAATTCTGTGACCACTTCTGCCATTTTAGATAATTTTTTTAAGGGAAAAAAAATTAAAAAAAAATTGTATAGAATTGATATTACAGGTCTGATATTATTGTATTCATATTACTAAATTATTTAAAATACTTTTTTTTTTTTGGTTTCCAAAAATATGGTGGTTTGGGGGTTAAAAAACTACTTTTAACACATCACCTCCAGCGCTCTGGGTTTTAAACATGCATTTCACAGCGCTTGAATTTTTTGAGCGTGATTTTTTGATGAATATGGTGGAAGTCGGTCGCTCTGACCAGTCGCTATCATGCGCACCCATACAACGCGGAACTTATCAAATAGCGACTCGTAACCTTGTATTCAACATTTAGCCACACCGACTGAGTCGCTGTCAACAACCGAACAACGGCCAAGCACAGCGACTACTAGCGGGCGCTGTGAAAATACCGCTACAGTCGCTCAACTGTCGCTACATGTCGTTATTATTAATAAATCAGCCTCCCCGATTCAAGACTAGTATGCCGGACCTCGATGTCCTGTCCCACTCCATTGCCAATTCAACCAATTTAATCATGATTTGGGGAACGCGGTCGGAGGCGTAACGACCAGGGTCGGTAGTTGGAGTGAGCAGTGCCCCCCCACGTCAGTCCCTGCATCAACTGATCTTTTTTATCAGAGGTGTAAAAAATGCGTGTGAAAGGTCAGCTTTGTTTTCCAGCATAAATTGTTACTATCTCTATGCAATATGCAAATAAACATAGCTCTCTTTTAGCTAATAAATTAAATTAAAATGTAACTCTTCAGATCAAGACTAGAGACTCATGCTGGCATAATTACTAGTTATCCAAAAGAAGTGGCGGCTTAATTCAGTGACAATGAGGTCAATTCATAGCCTAGTGATAAAACTTGATTTTTTTAGGAGAGAAAACTGATCTAATTTAGTATTCCCCTATATACCTTTAACAAAATTGTTACATAACCTGATGTTCTATCAGGTCATTCCCCTACTTCATTCAGGAACTGGATGGAAGCTGCGATTACCTGCATCACTCATCTCTTGGGCGCTGATGGCGTACTTCCCTTCCAGACAGATTCCTACCAGTCGCCTATAAGACATCCTCTGAAAATAAGCCCTAACACCTGTTTTTGGAGCAAAAACTAATATCTGTCTTATTTTGGGGGAAACACGGTATGTACTGCTGTCAAACAGAGTATAGCTAAAGCTTGGAGGTCACCTTGCTATGTAAGGAGGTAAAAGTGATACTGCAGACAAAGGTAATTGTTACCTCATTGCGTCACCATTGACACTATCCTAAGCTGTTTTCCATTTTTAAATTGAAGCAGAAATGGACAATACTTTGGGGTTTACAGGTTCAGCCAATGACATTCTCCTTTTCATCCTGTCTCCTAATCAGTTGAGCAGAGTGGGACAGGATTGGTGGTCCCTCCCTCCTTCTGCCCCTCACTCCACCTCTTCCTTCACCTCCAGACTCTTCACATTGCTGATTATTATGCAGCATCACAGATCCAAGTGCCACGCCCACTTTTTTCAGAAGAGAAATCATGAGGAGAAAGTGTGAACCCTGATATCTTGGCCATTTCTTCTTCAATTTAAAAACGGAAAACAGTTTAGGACCATGCCAAATGTAGCCCGACACAATGGTGGAACAATTCCCTTTGCCTGCAGTAGCACTTTTAAGATAGACTCTTTCTATATATGGTTTATGAGAAAATAGCTGCGATCTTGTCTGACTCGGTCCCTCGCTTCTTTAAGGCTCTGGTAAGCCATGGTGTATATATTTCCGGAATCATCAGATCGAGTCTGCCTTACTTTTATTGTTTGAATATGTCAGCCTGTCAGGGTTTCCTTTCTCTGTCCTGGGCCCCTACCCCTTGTCTCTATGGCTCTGGGTCTCTGGAGGAATGGATGTGTATGGCATTAATTGTATGTAAGTCTGCCTGTCTTGTTGGTCATTTAATGTTTGTTTTTGTTTTTTATTGTTTCATTGTTTCCCCTCTGATACTTGTGTTTGTGTTCCTTATTTAACTGGTTGATGTCCATAAACTATACCGATTACAATAACTTATAAGGTTGGAATGATTGATTAAGTGATTATAGTACTCTTTGACTATAGACTTAATAACTAACTTATTCTTAACCTATGTTTTTATTAAATTATAATTGTGATATGTAAGCACATCTCTTATGGCGATGATTTAAAATTTGATTAGGCCCACATGGTTTTGTCAGTTTTTCAGCTATTTTGTTTTTACGTCTTTTAAATTCTTTATTTACTGTATTTTTCGACCCTATAAGACGCACCTAGAATTTTTGAGGAGAAAAAAAAAATTCTGAACCAAAGGGTGTGTTCAAATACCCCCCAGAACCTTACAGGACATGGCACCCCCCCCAATCACCACTAAAGCAAGTAATGTGGCAGATCCCCCTTCTCAGCATGCAGAACCCCCGCATCCCCAACTGCCACTGAGTCAGTTCAAAACGTCTTACCTGTATCGCAATACGGAATTCGCCACTCTCTGCAGCCAGCACACGCGATTCTTCAATGACATTGGTGCACCACTCTGTGCAATGTCATTGATTAAGTGGCACATGGCTTCCTGCCTTTACACAGTGCAGCTGGCTGTGCACCAATTCATCAATGACATTGCACAGAGAGGCGATGCCTCGGTGCACTCTGGCTGCCAAGAGTGGCAGCTTCTTCCGGATCGCGGCGCAGGTAAGAAGTTTTTTTTCTAACAGACCCAGCTGTGGTCGGGGATGGGGGTCTGCCACATCTTCTTCGCCATATAAGACGCACAGGCATTTCCCCCAGCTGGGGAAAACGGGGAGGCCGATTCATTAACAGCGGCAGGTAGCGACAGTTGAGCGACTGTAGCGGTATTTTCAGAGCGCCCGCTAGTAGTCGCTGTGCTTGGCCGTTGTTCGGTAGTTGATAGCGACTCAGTCGGTTTGCCGTAATGTTGAATATTGGGTGAGGAGTCGCTATTTGACAGGTTCAGCGCTGTATGGGAGTGCATGATAGCGACTGACCATAGCGACCGGCTCCCACCATATTCATTAAAAAATCACGCTCAAAAAATTCTCGCGCTTTAAAATGCATGTTTAAACCCCAGAGCGCTGGCGGAGATGGGTTAAAAGTAGTTTTTTTAACCCCCAAACAACCATATTTTTGAAAACCAAAAAAAACTAGTTTTTTAAATAATTTAGTAATATGAATCCTTTAATATCAGACCTGTAATATCAATTCTGTACAATTTATTTTTTTCCCCTAAAAAATAATCTAAAATGGCAGAAGTGGTCACAGAATTTTTCACATAAAAAAAAAAAAAAATTAATAACAATTAATTATGAATATTTAAAGATTGTTCCATTGAAATGCATTGGAGCGCGCCAGGTAGCGAGAGGTCATACCTGTCGCTGTTCAAGGTCGGACGCTGGCGCTGTGGGCTGAGGCTGGAATAATGATGAATGAGTGGCGCTATCTCAGTCGCTAAGCAGGATTGGCTTGATAAATGTGTGATTGTGGTGGGGAGCCGGCGTTCTCGTGGCGTTCTCATTACCGGCCGCTCACCAGTCGCTACCTGTCGCTATTCCTTCATAAATAAGGGCCTAAGTGCCTCTAATAGAAAGAAAATGCTGTAATACAGATCTGTTGATCTCTAACAGAGGTGCCATTGCATTTTAATGTATCCGTCCTGGGGCCCTGGACTTTGCGATCCCAAAATGTTCAATGACCAGTGAAAAAGAAAGGAACAAGACTGGGTGATTTTTTTTTAATGCAGGATATATAGGTGACACATCTTCTAGCTATTTATCATATTTATGTGGATTTTAAATATCGGACCATTTGTGGCTGATGTTCCTCCTTTAATAAATGCATTAAAGCGGACCAAAACCCACATTTTTAACTAGCATCCCCTGAATTGCTCCCCCCCACGAATAGTAACTTATGCCTATTTTTACTGCTTTTGTTTCATTCCCAAATAACGGCTCCTGTTTTAGCTGTAAAACTCCTCCATTCATTTCCACTGCTGTGTGCGGCAATGTCGCTGCCACACTTATGCAATGACTAATCACCTACCATCTTACAGAGAGGGAGAGCAAAAAAACTGTTTCAGGGTAATTTGATAAGCGAAAATATCCATTTCTGGTTCTATACCCTAAGAAGAGAGTATCAGCAGGGGCTTTGGTCAAATGTATTTCACAAGTTCGGTGGGTTTTGGTCCGCTTTAACTGTACTTCTTTTAGTAGTTGGGTATACATATACGCACAATCTTGTGTAGCATACATAGGTTTTGTATTAATACCTGTAATGCCCCACAGAACACCCGCCTTCAGGTGAGCTGGCAACTCCCAATCTCCCCAATTGGCTGCCTATAGATAAGCTGAATATGTGTGTGTTTTGGTTTCAGGTGGTTAAATATGGTGGAGATCATTGGATTGTCACTCGGAAAGCTGCTTCTGGAGGGACTGGAGGTCCGGAAATCGAGTTCAAAAGAAGTTTGGTCACCATCGTAGGGACTTTTATACCTTCGGATGTTGTAAAGTCACTGTTTTTCTTGTAAAAATATTTTTGGCATTTGCATGCGGGGGAGGATAAAAAAAAGGGGGCTGGGGTATTATGCATTATGTGCATATTTTTTAGGTTTTATTTGATTTTCTGTATGGTCCTCTTTGAGTAATTGTATACAAGATGACAGATTTGTTCAAAGTATCATGCCTCACATGTAAATATAAATGAGTGAGCAATAAGGGATTTTAATGTTGTAATTTTTCACATGATTTTCCCTCTCTGTTTTTTGTCACTTTATAGAAATGTATTTTTCTTGCTACTATCTGTATAAGATCAGTTTGGTATACTTCTGCATTTGATGACTGAATTGAAGCCATAGGTGTTTAATATTTAATGTGTAAAGTTCTATGTAATCATGGTGATTGTCGCTAATAAGATTCTGCTTGTTGTTTGTTTATGTTTTTTTATGCCGTATTGATTATCTTTAAACAATCATGTATATAATTGTTTTAGGAACACTGGTATCTTTAATGCTGCCTCTTGTGTGTCTTGAGCGGTTTTTATACTGCTCGCGACCTTATCGGTGCCGGCCTGGCCGCCGCCCGCCCCCTCTGTCTCGACGTCAGATTCCATAGACACACGCTGCTCTGAGAATTTTTAGGATAAACGTTGCTGCACCTCCTCAGAGCAAAGTCTGCCAGTCACAGCCAACGAGAAGCGAGAAAGACAGCCAGGGCAGCCCACGGGGAATCCGACCACCGTGCAGAGGCACCTGCCCAGAGGGACCCGAGGATGCTCGCTGTGGGCTGCTTGGACCAAGTAAGATTATCGCAATACCCATGAGTTATGTTGTCATGAATTCATTATGGTGTTTAGTCAATACAATAATATTTAGTCAACAAAATAATACACTTTCAATCGGGAATTCAGGCCTGTTAAAGTTTACTAAATGGGCCATCTATGTGGAATGTGCTATCAGAAATTAGTATCTCCTAACTCTAATAAATTTTAATTTTCGCAGACATTTTTCATGGAGTAATAGCTAAATGTAACCAACTCAAATACTCTTTGATTGCATTTAAAACACCTGGAAGACATTTTTACCCTAAAACTCAGAATGGATGTTCAAAGGTCAGGAGTCAGGACATCACAAGACTGAATCCTCATATTCAACACATAACAAAAGTGAATGTGTCACTAATTAATTCTACTGCGTGAGGAGCTCTGATTTTCCTCTTATAAATTTGGATTTGGGTGTTGCAAAACCAGAAGAGAGGTATCATTGAACACTGGTAATAAGGTTGGTACCTGTAGCAACAGGTCAAAAGCAGGTCCCATATTGGCTTCCTTATATTGCACGTTTTCTGTTTTCCATTCACAACATCATTTAAAGTGGACATAGTGGCACAGCCTAGGATTTTGACTATTCCCTGTATCGGTCCTTGCTCCTGAGGCATCCCTGTTTGCCAGCAAAACTTACCTGACAGCCAAATCAATGGCGCATGCATGGGCACACAGCCAATCAGTGCGCTTGCCTCACTTCAGCTACTCTTGGCTGAATAGAGGTATCGTCACCTTTGGGAAGAATAGAGCCGAGTGACGCCTGGCCTGTTCATGCACCTGGCGCCCATATAGGATTAGCACAGTGCAGTCATGGCCTGCACATGCATTGTTTGATTGGTGATTTTAATATGGTTTCCCAAATCAGGATGCCCCAGGGAGTGGGAATCAGGCAGCCCTGGACCACAGGGACACTTTTGGTCCAGTTTAACCTAAAAAGTCCTACTTTTGGGGGGCACATGCGCGCGGAGCTGGCAGATGGACGCTTCATGCTAGAGCTCCGCAAACTCGGGCACAAAGGGGCCGCCTAACGCAGCACGGAGTCCTGCAAAACAGCGCCAAGGCCAAGGTGTAGGAGGAGAGGTGCCTTACCCCCTCCAGAGCATGCCGCAGACCTGTAGGAGTAAGCAGAGGCCCCCAAAACCGCTCAAAGCTCAGCAGCCGGAATCCAAGATGGCGGACGCAGCCCCAGCAGTGGCACACGCAGCACAAGGTGAGGAGGGAGAGGGTGATCGGATCCCTTTAGCACTTCACACAGAGGACTCTATGGACTCTGGGGATAGCCAGGCCCAGGTCCCCACTGAGCTGCAGGATCACTGCCCACAAATGGTCCTGGATCGAGCCTCACTCCAGCATATACGGGTTGTGATAAGGGAAGAGGTCTCAGTGGTCACTAAAAGCACTTCTCAGTTGATCAAAGAAATGAAGGTGCAGGGGCACAGAATAGCGTCCCTGGAGGGCCAGCACAACACTGGTACAATGACTTCTCCAGCAATGCTGTGGGGAGCATTTAAGGCAGTAATTTCTTTCTGGGACAGGCCTCAAGGAAAAAGAGGGATAAGGAGGCTCAGACTGCTCGCCTGGAAAAGGAATACTCAGAGGCTGCACAGGGCTTTAAGAACTCACGGCAGAAGCGACCAGACTAGAGAAGGCAAGAGTGGCACTTAACCAGGTTCAGATAAGACAGGCTGAGACACGATACAGATGGTCCAGACATATACATAGACAGAGATATTATGCTTGTAGCAACAAGCCTAACTCCCTATTAGCGTCTCAACAAGGTGTCAGGAAAACCCTACCCCGCCTATTAAGCTAAGGATAAAAGGGGGTAATATAACAACTAACCCAGTGAAGATCTTGGAGGAGTTTAGGTCTGGCCTATCGAAGTTGTATGAGGCCCCTCAAAGGCTGGATCATAAAAAAGTTGATGCATTCTTTGAGGATATCACCCTCCCGGCACTTTCAGAGGAACAGAGGCGAACAATGGAAGCGCCAATTACCGCAGAGGAGGTGCAGCAGGCTATCAGATCGCTCAAGCCAGGGAAGAGACCGGGCCCTGATGGATTGACGGCAACCTTTTATAAAAAGCTTAGCCAGGAACTGGTCCCTCCCCTAACCATTTTGTTTAATTATATTATGGAAGGGAACCACTTTGAGGGCTAATGTGGTTTTGATTCCGAAGCCTGGAAAGGACCACCAACAGTGGAGTAATTACAGGCCCATCTCCCTTTTAAACATTGACCTTAAACTATTCTCAAAGGTCTGGGCCACGAGAATCAATGACTTTTTGGGCTCCCTAATACACCGGGACCAGGTGGGATTTGTTCCCTTTAGGCAGGCGGGAGATGGAGTCAGACGTATAGTTCAGTTGATTGACTCGGTCAGGAGAACTGACCAGGAGGCTATGCTATTATCCCTCGATGTGGAGAAGGAGTTTGACTCCATCTCCTGGGAATACCTGCAACTGGCACTGGAGAGGTGGGGGTTGGGGGAAGGCCTCAAGGCGGGAGTGAATGCAATGTATAACCCCCCGAAAGTCACCTTGAAGTATGCTGGCGCTGAGTCGCCCCCATTCTCTATTCTCCGCGGCACTCGGCAGGGCTGCCCTTTGTCGCCGATTTTATTTATATTGGCAATAGAGCCCCTGGACATTAAGATCCGGACCGACAGAAACATAAGGGGAATAACTTCGCCCTCCAGGGAAAGTAAGCTGTCCCTCTTTGCGGACGACATGCTACTCTTGATTACAGCTCCTCATGTTTCCGTTCCTAATCTTTTTAAGATTAGCTTTGGATGTATCGTTACTAGAGCCCACGAAGCTGACCCTGCAGGCCAATTTCCTGTGGACCTGGACGCAGCAGTTGCCCTACTTAGGCATCAAAGTCACTACTAGTTATGGAACGCTGTTTGAGGCCAATTACTCCCTCATCCTGAAGCTTGTAGACTCGCTGCTGAACCCATGGTTCAACCTAAGGATGTCATGGCTGGGCAGATTGGCTGCAATAAAAATGGTCCTTCTGCCAAAACTGCTATACCTATTTCGGGTGCTCCCGGTGTGGGTTCCCCTGTCCTTTTTTAAACCATTACAGAATAAGATTTTGAAATATATCTGGGGGCCCACGAAACCAAGAATTAATAGGAAGACACTGTACTACCATACTACAAAGGGAGGACTGGGTGTGCCCTCTCTTTATAGATACTACCTGGCGGCGCAGATTGCCCCTGTTCTACTCCTCCATGCGAAGAAGGGAGCCCCGCTGTGGGTCCTGGAAGAAGCCAGTAGGTCTAGCCCAATAGATGTGGGAGCGTTACCATGGCTCCCTAGGCGTGTTAGACCTAAGAGCATATCTCCTGTTCTGGAGTGCTTGCTGGGCAGGTGGGATAGCTGCAAGATACAAGCCGGATTGATGTCTGGGCACCTCCCCCTCGCTAAGCTCTTCAATAACCCTATGTTCCGCCCAGGAATAACCCATGCCTCTAATTTTAGGTGGTGGAGAGCCAATGGCCTGGAAGTTGTGCAGGATCTGTGCACACATGGAGGTGTAAGATCCTTTGAAGACCTTAGAGTGGCAAAACAGATTCCACCAGCTGAAATCTTTAGGTATCTGCAGCTCTCCCATTTTGTTAGAGGTAACTTGAAAAAGGGGTCCCAGCCATTCAGAAAGACAATGTTGGAGCAGATGTGCTGTCAGCAACCATATGCCATGGGGGTGATTACATACATTTATGGGGCTCTGGTGCATCAGATGGACCCCCCCAGGCATGAGTATATGGCGAGGTGGGAGGTGGAGCTTGGAGTAACCATTGATGATGAGGCATGGAGGAAGATTTGGAACACTGTGCCCTCCATTTTACTCCAGCCAGGCTTCATAGATGTTCTGCCTCCCACTCCCCCATGTGCTTTAGAGGGTGTGGGGAGGTGGGGGACTACCTTCATGTCTGGTGGGCATGCCCGAGGGTCAGGTCTCTCTGGCAGAGAGCATACGTAGATTTGTCCCGGGTGCTGGGGAAACTGTGTACCCCCATCCCATTGGAGGTGCTACTGTCGTTGAAGCAAAATGCTCTTTCAAGGGATGAATGGCTCTTGACTAAACACCTTCTGGTGGCGGTGAGACTCACAATAGCTGCTAACTGGAAGGCCTCGCAGCTATCATGGAGGGAGGTGGAAGCTAGAATGGCTAACATTATGGTAAATGAACAACTGGCGGCCGTAGTGGGCTTCCGAAAGGAGCAGTTTGATCAGGTCTTTTGTCTAATAAAAAAAAACATTGTTCTAATAGTTTCCTGTGTCTAGGTAATCTTTAACAAACTGCAGACAAGCAGCAATGACAACTTCAGAGGGCAGCAGCTTTCTCCTTGCAATCCTGCCATGAACACCATTGTTGTTCAGTGTCATCCTGACGGTGAATTCATGAACAGTAACATCAGAAAGGTTTTAGTTGCTTAGAGGTTACCTTGGGTCTCTTTGGGACCATGCAGGCAGAGATCTAACACTTTGTTCTTGGGATGATATTTGTTTGATCAAAATAAAAAATTCTTTAGATATAAATTAGTAAATTTTTCCAGCCTGATGAGTATCAACTATTTCAAAGAAATCTCCTTTACAGTGCCATGACACACAGCAAGAATTACAGGCAAGATTTTTTTTCTATATTACTGGAATGCAGAAGATTCAGGGGTGAAGAGGGAACTGCTCATCTCTAATGTCAGATTGGAAAGCTTGAGGAGGCTTATTAGGGCTAAGAAATGATAATTCTACCTAAAGTTATCCATGAATGCACAGCTGCAAGATTGTGTCTTTAATTATTTGCTATAAGTGATAAGAGTTTAAAGGTCAGTAAAATTGACTGCTGTGAGAATAAGGTTGCCAGGTACACCTGCAAATATATCAATAAATGTTGTAATTAAGCTATCTCATGGCGTACCACTAATGTTCTCTCAAAGGTGACAGATGTCCCTGACACATTCAAGACAAGAAAACCCAGCCATGACCAAACATGCCATCCCAGGCTCTTAAAAGCCATACAAGGATATTCAACAGGACTCCTAACTACTTGTGCCATTTCATCAGAGCCCCCAGGGAATTAGTGTCACGCGTCAATCTCTTCTGTGATAAAAGGCATTTCAAAGGAAACAGAAGAGGAAACAATCAAAGTGATAATGAAAGGAAGTTCCGATCATTCAGAAATTCATGCCAGCATTATTAACAATTAGATTTCAAAGCTACAGTCAGCTCAAACTTTCCAACAAAAAAGGTTGTATATACATTCTCTGCATTTAAGAGAATGTTCCAAGATTTTACCTGTGTGATTGTGTTCATCAGAGTTTTGTGTAACAGAGCTTTGGGACTAGTGTTGGGCTGAATAGGGATCTATCCGATCCAGAAGGTTAAATATTTATTTGCCAGTCCCTTTGCCCTTGGTACAGGTCTTGCGCTCTTTCAGAGGTGCCTGGGGCACCAACTACCAGGAGGTAATGGGGCGAAAGGTATCTGGCATGCCACCCATTCGTGCCAGAAGGTGGCCTGCCAATCCCCCGTGCATCTACCCTTGCTTACAGGGGGAATGCTGGTTGCTGTGTCAGAGCCTTTGGTATTCCCACCATGTGACTAATTACATCACTGGTGGGGAGCAACATGGAGGGGATTTCCTGGGGCATGTCCCTCTCTTCCAGTGACAGCCCACAAACATGGTAATCTCACTGATTATAGGAAATTTAGGAATCTACTCACAAAGGAGATAAATGCTGCAAAAAGTTCATACTCATCCGAATTAGAGGAGAAATTTTCTTCATCCAATTCCAGAGCACTTTGGTCAGACTTAAAGAAAATCACAAACTTCAAAGGCACCGCCCCTACCATCAATCCGAGCAAGGACCTCGCTGAGGAACTGAATCTGTTCTACAGCAGATTTGACAAAATGAAGCCTGGAAAAGGACCTGCAAGCCCCTCCCCACCTGTAAGCCCCTCTCCACCCGTAAGTGGGACATCATGCCCAGTGACCTCATCCACACTGAACCTTGAAGTGTCAGATGTCAAGAAGATTCTACTGACGCTCAACACCAGGAAAGCATCTGGCCCTGATGGGATTTCCACAATTTGCCTTAAAGTATGTGCGGAACAGATTGCCCCAGTCCTTACTGACATCTTCAGGAGTTCACTTTAGGTTGGAATAGTCCCTGACTGTCTAAAGAACTCAGTCATCATTCCAATCCCAAAGTCATAATCAGCTTCAGCCTTGAAAGACTACAGACCAATTGCTCTGACCCCAGTGCTCATGAAAGTCTTCGAACGACTGGTAATACCATTACTAAAGGAGGCTATTGGCTCACAGTGGGATCCACTGCAGTTTGCTTAAAAAGCAAACAGATCTGCAGAAGACGCGGTCAATCTGGCAATCAAGCTAACATTAGACCATGTTGATCAACCCAGTTCATATACCAGACTCTTATTTGTGGATTTCTCATCCACCTTCAACACCATTGACCCACAAATTCTCCATGGAAAAATGCTTTCATTGGGCATCTCACCAGGTTTATCTGGCTGGATTACTAACTTTCTCACGAACAGGACCCAGAGAGTCAAACTGGGCCCCTTTATTTCCTCATCCAGATCAACAAATATAGGTGCACCACAGGGATGTGTTCTGTCTCCCCTTCTCTTTTCCATCTACACAAACGACTTCAAATCCTCAGACCCATCTATCAAGATCATCAAGTATGCAGATGGTAGGCCTCATCAACAACAATGATGAGTCTCCCTACCGAACACAAGTAAAAAACCTGGAATCCTGGTGCGAAGAGAACAACCTTATCCTGAACATCCAGAAAACGGTTGAACTCGTAATTGACTTCAGACGTTCCCACCTAACGCATCGTCCCATTTCCATCTGTAATGACGAAGTCAATATCGCTACCAGCACAAAATTTCTCGGCACTGTGATCACGCAAGACTTGAAGTGGAGCAGGCAAGCTACCGTCATCAAGGCCCAACAGAGACTATACTTCTTGAGACAACTAGCAAGATATGGTATGTCTAAAAGGATCCTAAAGACCTTTTACAATGGTGCCATAGGCTCACTTCTGACCTCCTCCTTCACGGTCTGGTACTGCGGGATCACAGCCAAGGACAAGAACAGGCTGAAGAGGATTACTAGGACTGCTGAGCGGATCATTGGATGCCCCCTATCAACCCTGGAGGAACAATTCACGGAAAGGATCTGCTCAAAGGCAAAAAAAATAGCTGAGGACCCAACACACCCAGGTCATTGTTTTTTTCAAACTCTTGCCCTCCGGCTGGAGGTACCTGGCTCTCTCGACCAGAACCTCTAGGTACAAAAATAGCTTTTTTCCTCTAGCCGTTAAGGCGCTAAATAACCACCACTGATTAACCTGCCACGAACTTCCTGTCTCTACCATGTCACTGAGTTACCAACAACATCATATGTATATATGTTAAAATGTTAAAATGTATAATATGTATAATATGTAAAAATGTTTAATTTTATATTTAATGTTTATAGCTCTAAAGGGGTACCTCCCTTCCAAAAAGCATTCCTTGTATGTATCCTGTACTTACTTGGCGGTCAATAAAGTATTCGTATTCGTAATTACCAACACCCACAGGTGGCATGCCAATGCAAGATGACCTTCAGCTCTACTTGCACCACTGTATCTAAACCCTTCACATCTGCTGTACTGTATAACCCACACATTTCCCCTAACTCCAAGTACATGCTTGACAGATCAGTGCTCTCATCTGGCTTCTTCGTGTCATTAGCAATGTATTTTAAAAGGGCCGTTCATGCAAAGATAAAAAATATATTCTTATTTTTTTTCCTTTTTTAAAAATGCGCTTGGTCTGGTGCTGCAAAACTTACCCATCTAAGAGAATGGCTTCCATAAGCTGCACATAAACAGGTCCCACTCGGTGGAAAGATACCACTTTGAGACATTTTGTCCCCAATAACTCTGGGGACAGTTAAATGACAACGTTGGAAAGCCTGTGCCACAGGATACAGGATGTCTGGTCAGTTGGCAACTGCTCTCACTCTTTGGCTGAATGGTGGTAGTTAAAGTGGACCAACACCCTGGCCATTTTTTTTTTAATGTCTTTTAAAAATATGGCAAATATGCAGACGGAACCGTTATAAATTTTAAAGAAAAAATAACTTACCTATAATGCTCCATTGCTGCGTCTCTTCCATTTGAATATTTGGCCACCATCTTTGATTTGCTTCAAAAAGGAAGAGATCGTTTGACCTCTTCCTAAAGCAAAGCTCGCGTATGCGCAGTAGCGCTGATTTAGGTCAGGTGAAGCGCCGCTTGCATCGTGAGCGAGCGGCGCTTCACCTGACCTAAATCAGCACTACTGCGCATGCGCTACCTCTGCCACTCCCCACAAGACTGCCGCCTACCTCCGCCACCCTCCCACACATGACGGCCGCTACCTCCGCCACCCTTCCGTACATGGGCCACTCACCCACAGCCACCCTGGTTCTGCCGCTCACCGACCTGGCCAGTGCTAGGGAGGCCCCATGCACGCTCCCGAGAGCGGAGAGAGGCCACGCCCCCACGATGATGTCGAGAAGAACAGAAAGTGAAACCGCGCGAGTGATGAGAAGAAGAAGACAAGACATGCAAATGAACGGACAAGCGAGATGGACACCATGCAAATGAACGGACAAGAGCTGGAGGGCGGGACTTCCGGCGGAGATTTTTGAAGAATACAGGCGCTGCGAGGGATAGAAGGCTGCAAAAGTCATCAAAAGGTAAATGTCTTTTTATATTAAAGTGACCAGAGACATGATCCACTTTAAAAGCATGGTTTGGATGAGCACTGGCTCAATCACCAACATTATGGACTGAAGATCCTCGGAGCATGAGGCCAGACTACACCTACTTACACACATGAGTAGCATGGTAGCCTAGCACGCTACCAATGTTATCAGGCAGCATTATTATAACCCGAGACATCTCTAACTCCTGACGAAGCCCTGAACTTCCAGCAAAACAACACCCAACTCAGGTCAGTGCCATGGTAACAACACAAAATGTTAATTTGACTTATTTTTATTCACTGAATTAAACTGGACCTTCAGCATGATTTATTGGAAAGTCCAAACCCTTAAAAAACGATTCCCCAGCATCTAAAATTAATATGTTTTAAGTTTTTAGTCACTTACTTATTATCTTTCCCCCACTAGGCTGCAACTCTGTTCAGGACTCTAGGATATGGGCGCCGCCATCTTGACTCAGAAGAATCACACTTACTGAGGAGAGGAGAGTGGGATAAAGTACAGGGGGGCGGGTTATAGCTGTGCTTTGCTCGGATACAGCAGAGCTGGGGTCAAGAAAAGGTCAGCAATCCCAGAATGCAGAGCAGCACAGTCAGGAGACACTTTCTGTTTGCAGGCTACCAGATGCTCCATGAGCCGCCATCTTGGATGTTTAAAGGCTCATAACATGCAGTAGATGCAGGTAGGATGAATTTTAAAGTGATCAATCTGTATGTACAGGGTGTGGGAAACATATAAGATAGACTCTTATTCAGAGTGAAGGACCGCTTTAAATAAAAGAAATAAAACCCAAAGATAAGAAGGAAATGGAAGATAAAGGCACATAAATAAAACTAAGCATAAAAATTAGAAGGAAAGGGTAAAGCTAACAGGCATATGAAGTAAAGATGAAGAAGGAAATACTAATCATCCAATATTTTGTTAGAACAGCACTTTATTAAAAAGTAGATACATACAGAAGAATCCAGCCAATCAGCACAAAGAGAGTGTTGTGTGAGTGTGGCTGTCTGTTTTCAATAGGTTTTTTCTGTCATTGGGAAACTTAAATAAATAAAAACTTAAAATAGACCTTAATCTCCAGTATTATGATCATTACAGCATTTTCCCATAGTCAGCCTTAAAATATTCCTGGTACACTACTGAATTCCATACCATTAGCTGAAGCATAAACACCACAATGTGTCTACTTCTGATATTTATAATGAGGCATGGTTAATCTTCAAATGACGCCATGCAAGCTCTTTTGATGAAAGCGCCTTTAAAGAATTCCTATGGATCCTTCTGTTGCCTCCCTAGGCTGGCTGTGTCTCCCATTCTCCAGATGGATATATTTCCCCCCTAAAATATATATGCTATGCCAGTCAGCAGTAAAATAAATTACATGTGTGGCCAATTTTTCCTCTTATCTTTCTCAAACAATTTAAGTTCCAGAAAGTTTGATGAACAAGGGAAGTTTCTAATAGGCGAAGGAATGTTTTAGGTCAAAGGGCAGGAAGTTGCCAAGAGTCGCAGTGTAAACAAATGTAAATGCGAATTTAAAGGAGAAAGGCAGATATGGATAAAGCCAAGGAATTCCTGAAGGGTATCCCCCAATGCCTGTGTGGAAAGCTGTGTGTGTCATCGCTTTGGAATGATGACTGAATACAGGTGTGTGTCTTATGGAATCGTTTTAGAGCTTTGTACTTTTAGAGGGTCATTAAAATTGGTTATTTAAAAACACAGGGAAAAGGAATTATGGAGTCATTTTAGACATGTGGGGTCTAGGATGAAAACCACACACTCAATTTGATAATTGTGGTCAGTTGGAATTAATAATGCTTGGAAAATGGACTACAGAACATACATTATACTAATCTTGGTCATTGAGGTAATGGAAAGTTTAGGTTGTTCTTTTTGTTTTAACATTGTAAACCATCTTTATGGAATTTCCACTCTCCTGGGAATTAACAGGTATTTAAGACTCACCAAAGGTGTCGACTCTAGGGACACAGCCAGTCTTCACCAACTTTAAAGGTTGTCTTGGCAGCATTGATATAACAATTTACATGAAGAGAGGAGGCCATCCAGGTCATACTGGTTGAGGATCAGACTGAGCCAAGGTTGGTGCAGGAAGCTTAGGTTTGTGGTCACTAGCAGATGCAGTCAAAGCAGGGCAATCATACTAAGGGCCTAATTTATCAAGGAATAGCGACAGATAGCGACAGATAGCGACTCCCCTCCACAATCACACATTTATCAAGCCGATACTGCTTAGCGACTGAGATAGCGCCACCTAGCAACTCATTCATCATTATCCCAGCCTCATCCCACAGCGCCAGCGAACATCCTTGAACAGCGACAGGTATGACCTGCATTTCAATGGCAGAATGTATTTTAATTAATAATTATTTTTTAATATATTTTTTTTTTTTAATTTAAAAAAAAAAATCTGTGAACACTTCTTCCTTTGAAAATGTATTTTTTGGGGATTTAAAAAAAAAATTTTTTTTGCAGAATTGATATTACAGGTCTGATTTTAAACTATTCAGGTTTGAATATTATTTCAAAATCATTCCATTTTTTTTGGGTGGTTAGGGGGTTAAAAAACTACTTTTAACACATCGCCTACTGCGCTCTGGGATTTAAACATGCATTTCACAGCGCTAGGAATTTTTAAGGCTGATTTTTTAATGAATATGGTGGGTGCTGGTCGCTATGTCCAGTCGCTATCATGCGCTCCCATACAACAGCGAACCTGTCAAATAGCGACTCAGCATCTTGTATTCAACATTACGGCACACCGACTGAGTCGCTATCATCCACCGAACAATGGCCAAGCACAGCGACTACTAGCGGTCGCTGTCAAAATACCGTTACAGTCGCTCAACAGTCGCTATCTGTCGCTATCTTTAATGAATCAGCCTCTTACTGTCAGAGACTCAGAAGCTAGGAGGACCTTACATTTTTCGGTGTGACCCAATGTCTTGCTTTTGATTCTCCAATGGCATTGGTTTCCAGACAATTACATTTTTAAACCATAGCTGCGTGCATTTCAAATTTTAAACTGAGAACCATAATTCAGGCACAACATACAGCCTTAACGCCACACATAAATCTTTTGTTTTTTACTCTGAAAATTGAGTTCTCAGTGGAGGGCATGCTAGGTCTTCTGATACCAGTAGCCGAATCCTGTTTGACGGTCAGGCTGGGGCAAATTAGGTTCACAGATCCGGCCAAGATTTGTGTAGGAAACTTATGCCCTTATTCATCAAGCGATAGCGCCAGGTAGTGTCTGACGAGCGCCAGGTAGCGGCAGCTAACGGCGACTACCGACTCAAGTACGCCCGCGGCGGTCACAATGACGCATTTATCAAGCAAAATGAGGCTAGCGCCGGCGAGAGCGACGGCTACCGCGGCATTCATCATGAAGCCGCCTGGACCGAACAGCGCCGCTGCAAATTCCCTCACAGCGCCAGGTATGAGCTGTCGCTCCCTGGCGATGTCCAATGCATTTCAATGGAGCAATCTATAATTATTCCTAATTAATTGGTATTATTTTTTATTTATTTTTTTTTAATGTCAAAAAATCGGAGAACACTTCTGCAATGTTAGGATTTATTTTTAAGTTAAAAAAAAAAATAAAAAAAATATGTGCAGAATTGATCTAACAGGTCTGAGATTAATGTATTCATATTACAAAATGATTCTAAAAACATGTATAATGTTACATTCAAAAAATATGGTTGTTTAGGGATTACAAACTAGTTAATACACATCGCCGCCAGCGCTCTGGGATTTAAACAAGGAATGGACAGCGACAGCACATTCGGAGCGTGATTTGTTGATGAATATGAAGCTAGCCGTTCGCTCTGGCCATTCGTTGTCAGGCGCTCACATACAACGCTGGACCTGTGAAACAGCGACCCCCCATCCCGTATTCAACATTACTGCACACCGACTGAGTCGCTGTCATCAAGCTAATGCCGGCCAAGCACAGCGAATACTGGCTGGCGCTGAAAAAATCACGCTACAGTCGCTCATCTGTCGCTACCTGGCGCTATTAATGAATCGGCCTCTATGGTGTATAGTCAGTAGCAAAAGCAGTCAAAGCAAGGTCAAGCATACCAAGGGTCAAAAAGACAGAAGCTAAGAGGAAATCAGCACACAAAGTCAGTCTGGGCATTTGTGCATTGTGTTTGGACATAAGGGTCGATTCAGCACCAGGTAAATACAAGGCACTGCTTTTTATTAGAGAAAACCACCATTCAATTTTATTGTCCATTGTATATTCAGGTTGATTCAGCAACCGAATGTCAATTTTCACCTTGTGCTGAATCAGCCCCAGACAATAAAAGTGAATGGCAGCTTCTCTCCTAAAAATTAGTGACTTTTTAAACTTGGTGCTGAATTGATCCCAAAAGCATGAAGCCATCAGTGGAGCGGCCACGCGTGATGCCTTTGGAGAAGAGTGGATTGCGCATGCCGCACTGTCAGTGAAGAGACAAGTGCCGGGCATTCTTGTTCCACAGGCCCGGGGGCAGTTGCCTTTACTGCCCCTATGGTGTGTATGCCCCTGATTGAACGCCAATATTGTTGCTGTAAATTCATTGCAAAATGTGTCAGTTTGGTTTATCACGCTAAGCAGTACAGGTGTACTGCTTTTTAATACTCCAAGGCCGGATCATTGCAAGAACAATTCCCCCTCCGATTCCTGGCGCCCCTATCTTCCCTGGCCCTGCCCTGGCCATGCCGCTGCCTCTACCACCGTTGAGCTGTAAAGCTTTTACTCTAACAATACATCTAACCAGTGGTGTAACTAAATGTGGCGAGGCCCTGATGCGATCATTAAAGGGGGCCCTTTCACAGCTTATATAGTAAAATTTGTCATTTAAACAAACGAGGTATATGCTGCTTCCTTTTTCTAAGTGATGCCAAATGGGCACAAATGTGATAAATAAGGTGTAGGAGCAACAACGATGTGGGCCCCCGACCTGGGGCCTGGTGCGGTTACACCCTCTCATGTTATGCCCCTGCATCTAATCTACATCCAGTCTGTTTGGCTAAACAAGATCATTTTTCACAGTGTTCTACAGTTAAAGTTAGATTCATTCATTATTTTATTCAAGCAGACATCTGACATTGAATACAGATATTTCACTATTTTTATATTTATAATATAAATTATGTTATTCACTTTCACTCCATAATTACAATTTATGGTCATTTGTTTTTCCTTAGATGTTTGGTGGTGTCCCTATGCAATTCAGAGTCAATTGGCTGCTTTATTTGTCAGAGACCAGAACATACAACCCCTATATCCCCCTTTAGACATAAAGTGGACCAAAACCCACTGAGTTTATGAAATACATTTGACCAAAGCCCCATGCCGATACTCCCTTCTGTAGAAATAGAAAATAATATTTTCCTGTTCCTCTATGTAAGATGGCAAGTGATCAGTCATTGCATAGTTATGGCAATTACATCATTGCCACACACAACAGTAGCAATGAATGGGGAAGGCGACGCTTTACAGCTAAAACAGGCGCATTAGTTGGGAGTAGGATGAAGCAAGAGCAGCGAAAATTAGCAACAGGGACTACAAATAGAGGGAGCAATTCAGGGGATGCTAGGTAAAATGTGAGCTGGACGCATATTTGAGCAACACTACTTACTAAATTCTGTAGATCTTAAACCGGACCTTCACCCTGGCTAAGAGCCTATCTTATATGTTTCCTCCACTTTGTACATACAGATTGCCCACATTAAAAATCATCCTAATTGCATCTACTGCATTTTCTGACCCCTTAAACATCCAAGATGGCGACCCATGGTCTCTCAGGCTGCCTGCTAATAAGAAGTGTTTTCTGACTATACCACATTCTGGGATTGCTGTCCTTTTCCTGACCCCCGGCTCTGCTCTGTCTGTGCAAAGCACAGCTATAACCCGACCGTGAGCTGGGAAGGGGGACCCCACACCAATTTTTTTTTTATTTAACCCTTTATAGTGTGGATAGTAGTTGTATTTTATTTGTAAGTTATAAAGTACTCTTTTCAGTTTGGGGGGTCTCCTGGGCAGAACTGAGGGGGCTACTGATATATATGTGGTATCATTGTAATCGGGAGAAATAGGGCTTTCACAGGCAATATGGTTTTCTTTAATAAAATAAATGTTTTAGTTAAAATAAAGGAGACAATTTTTTAAAAATATATATATTTGAATTTTTTACTTATTTACTTAAAAATATTTTAAAAAACAGTAGAAAAAATACAAACAAGACATTTCATGTTAAAGCCTAAACTCTGCTGCAAAAATAAAATATGCCATTTTCCAGGGGAATTACAAATGTAAATGGTTGTTTTTCTTGCAAAACTGCAAGGTGCGCAAAGCACATACATAGCATTGTTGTGTTTCATCTGAAAATCTCCTAAAGCTCTGCTTGGGGGAGTCTCCTGGGCAGGAAAGGGTGTCTACCAATACATATGTGGTACCGCTGTAACTGGAAGAAATTGGGATTTCACACGCAATAAGATTTTATTGACAAACTAAAAAATAGTTTTTTTTTATTTTTTTTGCACATATTTCACCCAAAAATATTGAGAATACACCTAGAAAATGACAAACAAGACATTTTATGTTAAAGCCCAGACTTTGATGAAAAAAACAATTTATCAGTTTTCTGGGAAATCCCTGGAAAACCCTTCAAAAATCGCAGTTGAACATGTGGAGCGCAAAATAGTGCAAAATTGTCTGGCAAACAAAGGGTGACAAAATCTCAAGGTAGGCTGGCGGTTAAAGGGTTAAATGAAGGTCTGGTTTACGTTCTTTATAAATATATGGTTGTTTTAGTTTTTTTAATCTATTTGGCAGTTTTTGGCATTGCTGTACAAAAAAAGTAATTCAAGTGCTTGGGAACAAGAGCAAACTGTGTGTGTCAGGGTCATGAATATTGTACTCTACTGGAAAATGCTGTATTTCAAGCATAAATCTCTATTAAGACTAATAAAAATGGAAATCCAAATTAAGATTTTTAGGGTGTTGGTGGTCAGTGTGGGGAAGATGGGTCTTATTTACTTATATACAATGGGCGATCTCATCTAGACCTGCTTTCCGTAGCCATGGAAACTAAAGAACAATCTCCTCTGTGCATCTGATTCCTACAGTTACATTTCTTGGCTATGGATAAGCAAAAACTGCAATATGGCTTGATTGACCATGCTTCCCTGCCAAAGTTAATAAGTTTAATGTTAATTGTGGTGGTGTTGACAGCTGCATGAGTGTGCCTCACCAAATAATTCCTGAACACGACCACACAGGTTAACATGACTTAAGGACAGTGCTGTACGCTGCCGCAGTCTGCCTGCCAAACCATTTGACACGAGTTAGTCACCCAGGTGAGTCTGGGATATCCTGAAATAGACTTTTAGATACATTAAATGACTCATCCTGCTGCAGATGTTCATCATACGATCCACGTATGAGACAACACTTTATACTGTAAAATGTTTTTCAATAAAAATCAAAAAGATCTCAAAAGCAGGAGTTATTTTCTGCATAGGCCATGTGGCAATGGCCTGGGACACCATTAGCAATAGCCACACCAACCTGTGTCCCATGAGATAGGTGATCACGGATTAAGGGCTATTTGTTTGACTGAGAACTCTTTTATGACTTGAGTGGGTATTCATTTGATTAAAGGCTCTTTTATGGTTTGAGGATTTAGGAGTCTTTTTATGTTTCAGGTTCATGGAAAAGAATACATGTTCAAACTTTTTGCCTTTGGGAGGTATTTTTACCTTTTCTCTTGGATAGATATGTTGTGAGATGGAAGGTCACAAGACAACCAGCTTTATGTGCCAATTTGTTTTTGTGATAGTGTGTCACAAGAGTCCGTTCAATAGTTCATTCAATGTAAAAATAAATTGTAGTCTTAAAGCAGACCCTCAGTAAAAAAAAAAATCAAAGCTTAGTAAATTGCTCTCCCAATTCTTTCTAATTATTCAGGGACATAAGCTGATTGAGAGGAATTAACACCATGCAGATGTTTGAAATAGCAGGCAGATTCTAAACATGCATGGCAGCAGCCACACACAAAAAGTTGATTCTAAAAAATCTCTCACTCAAAACTGTCTTGTACCTCTGTGCAATCATCTCTTATTTCTAACCAGAAATACTAAGCCTTCACCTGCAATGACTGATATTTGAATAATATACACTGAATACATTGTATCCCCTGACTGAATGCTTTTTGCAGCTGCAGCGGCCATAGAAATACATTGTAACAGCTCCCCTCACTCAGATGTCTTTTGCTACATAGCTGTTTATTCAGTGTTTGTGTGTGTGAAAAAACAGGCAAGCTTTTCCTTGTTTCTGAGGCATGTATATCTCTCACAATTTGGTGTGAATTGCTGCTGGCATAGCTCCCCCAAATTCTGATGTGTAAGCAGGTATTTCAGGTGTGTGGCAAGATCCCCATGTAATTCTAGTGAATAATCTGTTATGCCATTCCACAACATCTGTAGGGGTTAAGCCCTCTTAAACTGCTTATGCCACTGATCATAAGAAGGGTAATTTATTAAATTTTTTTAACTTTCTTTTTTTTTTGACTGGAGGTCCGCTTTAAGCTAAGGTATGTAAGCATGAACACATCTGTGGAGTCCAATCCAGAAGGTTTAGGAAAAAAAAACATAAGGGTCCCTTTCTAAATCATGTTAGGTCCCTCCACCGGGCCAGTGGCCTAGGTGTGAGGAGTGAGGGGGGTATTTTGGACCTAGGGTTTCAATGACTCTTGTTTGTGAGGTGTGGTTTGCGGTCGGTGAACTTGTCTCTTAGCAGCTTTTCTAGATGGTTCCAGAGACTACTTCAATGAAGAAAACACAAGTTTAGGATTCAGTTTACACTTCAGATGTTTACACGTTAGCAGATGTTAAACACTTTAGCCGGCCACATCAGTTGCATCACAACTTCCAATACTGCTCTAAAGCTCTTCAGCTCTACTTTAGAGGCATTGGACACTTCCTTCGGTGAGGTGTTCTGGACCTTATCCCAGCCTAACTTTCCCTCTGTACTGCCACAGGATCTTCCTGTATCTCTGGCTTGAGCTGGCTTTCTTTCTGCCGCTGTTTCTCCTGACTCTCTATCAAACAATATCCCCTCTGAGGAATCATGATTGTAGAACCACACTTCAGGGCACAGCTCTTCTTTAACACCATCCCATGTATCCATTGCTACTTCCAGACCTCCCATATTCCCACCCAGTCATGTGTCACCAATAGCCTTGGCCACCTGCTTCACATGTCATAAATGCATTTACTGTTAGATTAGTCTGATTCTGTTTGTCCCTGTTTATTAAGGCTTTAATAGTCTATTGGTGTCCCATTATATCCTTTGAGAGCTAGCTCACCTTGCTTCAATCTAGAGTCTAAATTCTATCACCACAATAATTATTGAGGCTCCATTGCCACTTTAGGGGGACTGGTTCTCAAAATCTAGTTCCTAATTCAGTTCAGTAGGCCTTCCTGGGTGATTAGGGGACGGGGTGTACGTCTTGACCAGTAAAGCTGAAGGCTCCTAATTCTGTGTTATTCATCAGGAGCCCCCATCTGATTGAGGTTAGTGTAGCCTGTCCTGACTTAAAACGTTAAAGGCTCTTAAAGCGAACCTCCAGTCAAAAAATCAAAGTTTAGTAAATTGCTCCCCTAAACGCTGTCTCTCACAATCAGTGATGTAATATATTTGAGAGGGATCAAATCCATTCAGATGTTGTGGGACAGCAGGGAGAGTCTATGCTTTTGAACTGCATGGGGGCAGCCATCTTGCCACAATTCTGACAGGCTTACTTGTGAAAAACCCAGTCCTACAGTCAAAATTACGCTAAATCTCCATGAATGAATGCTTCATCTCTGGCAAGAAAGATAAAGGCATCAGCTGTAATTACTCAGAACTGCCCGGAAAGCTCTTAAAACATTGTAGCAACATTGTAAACATCTCTACAGCAGCCACACCCATTGACTTATATTTATTGATACATAGTTACATTCATCCCCTCCAGCAGCTGGTGATTCAGCATGTGTGTGTAATATGAGAGATGCTGATCCCTTTTTTGAGGTAAATCACTCTCAGTCTGCTGTGGGCTGTTTTTAGCAAAATCCCAAGCTCCAGCCGGCCTGTGTGAAGAGAGAATTTCACATTGACATACTGCAGCCATGCTGTTCTTCAATGCAGCCAGCGTTATCTCCTTCTAACATTTTGTGAGGAAACAATTTCTGGCTGGTTGGGCTGACGTTAGGGAAGCTCCCAGCTCAACTACAGTGTGTCTGCATGCTAGCAAAGGTTCTCCTCCATTCCTCCACTCATGCTCATGTGTAATCAGGGCCCACAGTTGTGATCCAATAAGTATTTCTAGGACCTCCACTATTCCACAACATCTGCATGTGGTTAAGCTCTCTCAGGCAGCATATGCCACTGATCCTCAAAGGGGGGCCTAAGGGGAGCAAATTACTACTTTTTTTACAATCTTGACTGGAGGTCCCCTTTAATTCAGCATTGTTGGTCAGGGGCTGGCTAATTGAGATTAAGGTAGTATGCCCTGCATGGCAAAACTGAAGGCTCTTAAGTTAGCTTTGCTCGCCAGGCCCACAACTAATCAAACGTAGGGGGGCGCATGCTCTGGCAGACAATGCTGAAGGCCGTCACATGACTAAGGGGGTTGTTTCTGATCCCCAGGAATGTGTCAGAAGGACATTCTATGTGTGCTTTCTCCTCTTTTTATGCAAACCATAAATGTTTTAATGTGAAGAACCTTGACACAGGAGCTGGCAATATTTTTCCTGTTGTCACCAATTGATTGATGTCAGTGAGACTTGTCTTGACCGTCAATTGTAAAGGCTCTGTTGTGTTGTTAGTCAAAAGGAGGCCCCAACTAATTGAGCTTTGGATAGCACACCCTAACTGGGGTAAGTTTAAGGTACATTTTAATTTGTTATGCTGAATGCAGTTTCCATCACTGATGAATGTAACATGGCAGCAGTTCTTTTTACAATTTCCAGGTAATAGTGGGTTTTGATTAAAGGAAAAATGCAGATCTGGTGACCAGTTTTGGGAGTGGGTAAAGCTCAGTCACTGAGGAGGAGGCTAGATTCAGAGGAGGAAACCTTAAAGCCCCTTACATGGGATAAATCTATATTTGCCCTTTACTGCATTGAAGGTGGGAAGGAGGGGGGAAAATAATTTTTCTAGCTCAGATGTCAAGGCCAGGGAAGGCATTACAAGACCACTTACAGTACGTCAAGAATTCCTCTATCACATTCAATGGCTGTGGTCACATTTTTATGTCAAGAGGAGCCTAATTTAGTTTTAGGGGGAACGTCAGGGAGGCGATAGATGTGTTCAGCTACAGCTGAAAGAAAGCATTGTTAAGCTGAAGATAAAGAGCTTTTCATGTTGTTCTAATCAATCTACAGATTGTCCCAAAGTGTGAGCTTTCCGAGGATCCTCCGAGCACACCTGCAGTCAGTCTGGCACTGGGTGAACAGACCTCTTTTCTGTTTCATTTTTTTTTTACATTCTGAGATAATACTTTAATAGACCAATTGGCAGCCGAAGAGCTAATCACAGCTGTAAGCAAGTTGTCAGGTTGTACCTACTTGCTTGTCCGGCAACATCTTGAAAGGGGATCTTGTCATGTGACCTTGACAAATAAAAGCCACAAAGAAACCTAAAGTTAATATCATTATCTCCTGGAAAACAACCAGCAAACAGGGTTCATCCAACCTAATGAACACAGCACTCGACATGGGAAAATCTCTTTTTTTCTTGATCTTTCCTACTTAGTTAAAATAAGCAGTGCTATAAACAATACTGAATTACAGTCCCACACTGTGTAAATAATACAGTGCAATGGAATATATTCTTTAAATTGTACAGTGAATAATTAACCAAGTAGACCCCTAGTAAATATCCCTTTAAAACATCCCAAATGTAGGATTTACCATGCGTCTTATCACATAAAACCTGTCAGACACCCACACAGAAGTGTATCACATACTTGCTAGCGGTATATAGAGGGTCCCTGTGGACACCCACGAAGAATACCTGAATAATCAATAAGATACAGAGATGCATATTTAATAGATGCATATTTAACAAAAAACAGACTTTAAGGTCATAAAAAGTCCAGTGCTGACATATGTTTTGTTCTGCTGAAGCAGTGACGTCATCAGAGCATCATTCCATTTATTTTGCACCTCTTGGTTTTCTGTGGTTGGATTACAAACAAACAGGTTAAAAATGGTTTGTATATACAAGCTGTTGCTCCTCTGGTGGACTGCCTCAAGGAGGCCTCATCATACAGATAAAGCTATGTATCTCTTAACTGTAGTGCCTATAGGCAGAGGCACCACAGGGTAGGTCTGCTGCACATCCTTCCCCAACCGCATCTTGATTTGGTATGCTCAGTTGCCTAAAGTGCAGTCTAAAACTAGACTCTGTAGGCCACCCCCCACCCCGCCAAAATGCCTGATATAGACATTTAAAATAAAAACATGTTCTTTATAACCCTCTTCCAATGGTGCCGCACCTAGAGCTCTCAAATGAAGCTCTTGCTCAGAGCTTAGTCCCCCCAAATAGCAGTCCCTGCCAGAGGGGAAATTGGAAGGGCTGGGACACAGTGCTACTCCTGGCAGGGGCTGGGGGCAATCAACGCAGTAATGGGGGACTTAGCGGTGGACAGGTGGCTGGGCTGCCTCTTTAAAACTCACTAGTAAATCCCCAAAAATTATATATTTTTTCGCTCTTTCAATATCCTCCATGGCTGTAACCACAGCCTTCACCTCTGGTTGTGACCAAACTGGTTTGTTGGGCAGGCATGCCAGTAGTATTAGGATTCCGATTCGGGTCAAAGGTAAATTCAAACTTTAATGGACTATTAAGAGTGCAGCACTTAACCCGGCGAACACCCGTTATTACTTTAATGGGTGTTGGTCCCACTCTCTGCAGATAGCAAGAATCTCAGGGGGCATCCAGAACGTTGGAGCCCCCTTGCACCTAACTGCACAGGACGCGCAGAATACCCACCTTCATTACGAGCCAGCGCCTGGAAAGGAGTCCCGCAGCCAGCTGTAAATTAATCAGATTGTGAAAGCAATGTAATGTTAAACATGACAACTAAAGATTACTAATCATATTCTTCATTAAAAAACTTATTTGACCTAAAGAGGGCTTCTTCTTTATATTGCATATAAACATTCACTGTAGCTGTAGTTGAAATGTAAAGAGGGTTTAGGGTTAGAGGACCATCATCCAGCATTCTGTTTGTGGTTTCAGTAGGAATGGAAGGGAGTGCTAAGCCTAATGTGGGCGGTAAACAGTGGCATGATGACCGGGGTTGCAGGCGTCCCAGGGCCTGGTGACAGATTCTATCGTGGTCGATTGCAGTGCAACACCCTTTACGGACTGTGGCTGTTGGCCAACTGTACAGCAGGTCTGTGGGTCAACCTGTTCTATTGCTGTGTAGGGCCCTGTGCGGCGGTGAAGGAATTGTAGGTGGAATGGGTCCCTCCCTCTCTCTTCCTCCCTCCCCCTCCCCCTGGCATTGAGAAAGTGCCAGCATGTGATTGCCACTTGATTGCCAAGGAGACGGGGTCACCTCTGTCACTGATGCTCCCAGAAGCAATAGGCGCACTCGTAGACAGCAGCATCCACCCTCTACACGGCCATGAGCTGAGGAATCCTTCCATCATTCTGGTGGTGACTGCTTACAGGTTCGTGAGGGGGGGTAGCTATCACACAAGTTCCTGACTCTGCCATCACACAGGGCCCCTGTGCCCAACCACCCCTGCAGCAACAAGGCACCATAAGGGCCCATGGCCCCTGCAACCACCATCAGGGCACCCTGCAGCCACCATCAGGGCCCCGGGCCCCTGAAGCCACCATTGAGGTCCCTGGCTCCCTCATAGCCACCCCACAGAACCTCTGGCCACCATCAGAGTCCCTGGTCACCCTTTCAGCCACCACAAGGCCCCCTGCCTTAAACATATTTTCACTTGTCCCACAGCACAGAAGGAAGTGGCAGCATCTGCAAACATGTTGTGAGAGCCCTGGGAAGGTGATTGTATGTGAGGAGCTTCCTGTGGCATCCCATGTAGGTTGCATTACCAACTTTTATTGAGAATGTGCTTGGGAGGGCATCAACGAAGATTGTCGTAAGTTTGTGTGTGTGGGGCCCATAGGAATGTAGTTACGCCACTGGCTGTAAGGTTAGAAAAAAACTCTCTTTCTTGATACCGCCCATTCGCAAGATGGTCAAGAATGTGATAAGGTACTGTATAAATGAATTATAATGCTGTTCCATTTTACATACCATTTTCACCACAGCTATCAATTTTTAATGATCTTTGAAATTTTGAAAACCCCCTTTTTACAAACAATGTACAAAGAAATTCTGGTATATTACATATACTTCATTATAATCTGTGACCGCCAACTGGACCAGGGTTCAGCATAGTGTGGTAATGTGGTTCATAAGTGATATATATGTCTGTCACCTAATCCCTGCTCAGGGGCACTGCTGCTGTTACAGGGATTGGATGACTGACATGTAACTCAACCTGCAAGCCACATAGCAGCCATGAAGCAGGGCCATACCTCTGTGATATCCTGTGGGGAAATGGCAAAAATTGAGTGACTGTACTTTCATGCTGGTGCACAAATTTGGTTTAGCACTGGTGAGGGTGTGCAGAGGGGGTGGGGTCGCCGGTCCTCTTTAAAGAAAGCATGTAAATGTTTAGAGGTCCTCTTTAAAGTGGTGGTCCAGCCAGAAAACTCCCTCAAAGAAAATCTCCCCGGATTAGCTGCTGCTGGAATCAGTGATTTCTGGGCCCCATACAGACAGAATATCTGGGTCTGCTTCTGTGGGTGTTCATTTATGTAATTGGGCTTCATGTTTAGGGGGAGAAACTGCCACTTTAAGCACAGAAAGACAAAAGGCACAACAGCTTGCGGGGCGTCATGGTCGGTGCCTTTGAAGTAATGCTCGCTATATTGAGCAATGCACACCCAGCATCTCTAATAGTGTTGGGCTCCTTGCTGAGCTTTGATTAGCACAGCTATTTGCTTTCCACATGGTAAATCCTCAGGTTCACCCAGCACAAATGTGTCAGGGTGACATAAAACCCACGGTTGTCTGAACACGTAATAAGATGCGGCAGCATTCCATAATCACAAGCCTCATCCCGGCTTCCTAATTATTCCCCAAATCCCACAATCCTCTGCCACCTCTGAGTCATGAATTCCCTGGCGACTTGAAAATTACCTGACAGAACTGTGAATTTGTGGAAATTCTTTTTTTGTTCTGGAATTTGTTTTTATTAAAAGCTGAAAATGAGCAGAAAAAATGGCGGACCGACTGGAGCATTCCCAGTGGCTAGATGGACATGATAATCCCTCACATTCCCTGATATTCCCCAATTTGCCACTATGTAGAGATGCATCGTGGCCATCTTCTCTGGACTCATATTTTATAAAATTCTATTTTTCTTTGGAAATGACATGAAGGTCATGATGTGATATACTAGTTTTGTCAAAAAGTCAAAGTCAAAAAGTCAAAAAGACTTGAAGGAGGACTATCACAAATAAAAGGCCCAATGATAAATATCCATATACTGTATTTTCACTCCATAAGATGCACATGTCCCCAACCATGATAGGCAAATGTTTTTGCGTGTTATGAGGCGAATGGCTCCTGTAATGTGAAGGCTTTATCTTCCTTTCCTCACTCATGCTGATGACATACCAGAGTGTGGCGGCGGTTGCAAGTAATCAGCGGTGATATGGTGATGGAGCTGGAGGAGGTGTGACTGTGGTCCCAGGGAGATGGAGGACAACAGCGGCCCACCTAATGTACACTATCCCGGGCTCGACACAGCAGCGGGACAGAGACCTCTGGGCAGTGGCGACGGGGCGAAACATCCAAGAGGTGGTGGGCAAGACATCCTCTCATTGGCAGACTATAAGACCCATATGGTGATGGCTGTAGTGGGCGGAACATCCTCGCAGTAGTGGCGGTAGCAAGTGGAACATTTTCACAGTGATGGTGGTAGCGCCCGAAAATCCTAGCAGTGGCAGCTGCCGGCCAGAACATTCCTCGAGTGGCGGTGGCCTAAAAGACCCACATGGTTGGAGTCGCGGGCCGGATGATCCTCACGGCAATCCAGAACATCTACCTGACGACCAGGAAGACACATGTGGTGTTGTCAGCAACGGTTTGGAACATTAATGTTTAGCTTGGTGGCAGCTAGGAACATGTGGTGGCGGCGGGCCAGAAGATCCACTGGAAGGCTGATAGTTCTTGATACATCCCAGTTATATGAGGGGAACTGGAGTGGTGGTCAGGGACATGTCTGCTACATGTCTTTTTATGGGTTGTGGGAGGAGGGTTTGAAGCACTTGATGGTTTTGAGCTCTTGGCGGGTTCTGCCTCACTGCCTGTTATGGGATTTTCAAGGTTTGCTGCACTTGCTGTTTTTGGGTTCTGGGTGGATTTTGCAGACTGGGACGAGAATGAGTGCGCTGACTGGCTGAGCAGCATGCTCAGTCAATCAGGTCTCTCACTTTCACTCGGCTCCCCTGACGGCTAAGCCTTCTGTATGGCTAAGCAGCCAAGCAATGTCTAAAGGCAGCCACATTCCACACTCACCTTTTAGTTGTGGCGTGTCCACGTCACCCATTTAGACAGGCCGGGTGCAGGTACACCACGGCTAGAGAAGAGCAGGGATGTGGTAGCAATGCAGAGACGTGGTAAGGGCTCCGAGAGAAGGTGAGTGAAACTGGCAATCAGAGGGGTTCACACAACAGGGCATACTAATTCAGGGGTGCCCCAAGGAGTGGAACTCAAAAGGCCCCGGAGTTTGCCTCTGATGTTCCTCTTTAAATCAGCTTAAATCCCTGGCGACTCGGTGCTCCTGGTCCAAAGGGACACTAAACTAACTGAATCCCCTCACACCTTCTGGCTTCAGAATAAGATATGCCAAATCCAGGGCTCTAGGGTATTTGAAGGTTATTCTTAGCCTATGGGCTAACTTCAATCAAGCCCATAACATGGTTTTGTATTATGTGCAGATATTCAAATTTATGTAAGGGTATGCGGGGCCTGCATAACTAAGAGGCTTGTACTGAAGTGTTAACCTATTTTTTATATTTTGTATGAGTACGAGATTTGTTTTGTTGATAACTATTTTCAATAAAAATATTGAACAAAAAAAAAATCCCCTGGGGCCAAAGAGAGCACAGGGAGAATCCCAGTGGGTTGCACTGGATTAGGCCAGACTGGATGCCCCTCACCTCCCTGCCTTTCAAGTCTCTCCCTAACCCTTCTCCCTGTACCAGGCACCACTGTCTCCCCAACCAAGACCAGCCCAGTCCATGTTTTCACCTTGCAATACTATGGCCTCAGCATCCTTGCCACATTACTTGCCCCATAAATGTTAAATTATAGTACCACCATGGTTTTTACTGTGCATGACCAGCCTTTGGATTGTGTGAGATGTGCAGTAAGCACAGGGTGCAACCCAACCTCTCTGTAGGGGGCACCTAAATCTCTGTACTGGAACAGCACACCTTTTTTCAAAATATCCCCCATTTTAGTTTGCACATTTCTGCCTCTCTTTTCAGCTTCTTCACATCTTCCTTCTTTTTGTACTTTCCTTCCATATCGCTTTTCCAGTTTCTTCCTTTCTATCTTTCATTCTTTCTCTTTCTCTCTCTAGTCGTATTAAACTCTTTCATGTCTCTCTTTCTTTCCTTCTTTCTTTCTTACTTTAAGGAGCCATAGCACTCAACCCTGTTAGCTTGAAGACCAACCTACAATCTGTCTCTAAACTTGGTTAAAAACAGAGGGCTCGGTCACACCCCATGTTGTGCACTTGAGGTTTAGGGCAACCTCAGGTACGCCTGCTCCCAATTTATCTATTGCACTGTATGTCCCAAATGGGGCTCTCATAGATTAAAGTTAGGACTGCACCTCACAGGGGCACCTTGGCGCTGGTGGTGCAGCTTAAGCATACTTCTGCAGATGTGTGTGACCGAGTCCTCTGTTTTTAACCAAGTTTAGAGACAGATTGTAGGTTGGTCTGCAAGCTAACAGGGTTGAGTGCTGTGGCTTCTTTAAGACTTTTGTATCCTGATTGCCCTGCTAACGTGCACCTCCCAGGTTAGTTATAAAATGGTCTGAGCGGCTGCCACCCCTCCTTTGTTTCTTTGTTTCTTTCCCTCTTTCATTTCTTTCTTTTTCTTCTTTCATTCTCTCTTTTTTTTCTTCACGTCTCTCTTTTTATCTCTCTTTCTGTCTTTCTCCTGCTCTCTCTTTCTGTAATCTATTTTCCATGTTCTCTCTCTTATTCACTTTCTGTTTTGTTTGTGTCTCTAGGGGGAGCCATCCTGAGATCTTGCAAAGGGCGAGCCCTGTATCCTAGGGCGTGATTTGACATGCTCCGCTGTGTGGAACTCCCAAAGTCATCCTCAAATCCCTCCTTTCTGCTGCTCACAGAAAGAGAAGTGGGCGCATTCCTGGTCCCCCTGTGGTCTGTGGTGCCTATCCTAATAGTTAGGCCCAGGAGCAAGCCTTAGCCACAAGATGCTGCAGATTTCATACAGCAAGGCATCTCAAATCGGGATACCTGAGGGGGGAGTTAATCAGCCGGCCCTGGAGTCTTTTAGGTTATCAAAACGTTGACAGGGCCCATTTGAGAGTGACCATATTCACCCTGCCTATGCTTTTCCCATGCAATACTATAGCCTCAGCATCATGTCTGTGATGCACTCACTGACCAGATAGGAATCAGCTCATAGGCTAACCATGGGTCAGTAGAACCTTGGGCTGATTTTTGCCTCCAGTCTATAACTGAGAGTCTAGCAACCAGCCCTGGAGTGTTTTAGATTCCAGGACTGCAACAGGCAGCTTTTGTGCCACTCTAATGAAAAAATATCCTTTACATGGAATAAAAAAGTACAAATAGTATTTGCAATGTCGTGCTATTTTTTTTTTATTAGGCCATGCCAAAGTTTATGCTGTGTGTGTGCAGGCATTTTGTCTACGAAATCCATCTCATTAAACTTTCAATGTAGTGTTTTCTCGGAATACCAAGTAAATAAATGTGTCTGGATACATAGTAACATGGTAATGAGGGCACGCTCTGCTACATCAGCATTTTACAGAATCATGTCTTTGGGTGTTTCTTTCTTTCATTTGTTGAAAGACTTTGCTAGGACTTGCACTGTGATTTTGCCTAGTGCTCTGCCCCACCAAAATATCTAATAATGGATGGAATTAATAATGTAATATTATAATTGTTTTAAGTTAACAGCAATTATTTTTTACAGTGATGGCAAGTTGTTTTATAGACCTTTACTTGCTAAAAAAGGGGTCAATCAGGGCCCTCATTAGGAAATGTAGCTACATTGCTATAGGCCTCCCGTTTAACCTGCCACTAACTCCAGACATGATGGCCGCACATCACTTACTATTCACCGGGATAATTTATACAGCACTGTTTTATATATATATATATATATATATATATATATATATATATATATATATATATATCCAAATGCACTGCCCCTACTGTATATCCTTTTATATCACCCTGCAACCAGGAACCAGGGGGGCACATATGTTTCTTGGGGCCTGAGAGCACTACAGTGCAATCGCCTCCACCCTAAAGTGTAATATGCCCAGAGCTCTTACCTGCCTGGGGATATGAGAGCTTGGGGCATACTTGGTGTGTGCTAGGCTAGTATCTTGTTCAGAGGAGGAGCCAGACCAGGAAGGTGAAAATGGGCAGGTCAGACAGCGAGCAGTACACTTTGGAGGACTCTTATTCCTGCTCCTGCTTCCTGCTGCTGTGGGAGGTGGTGACCCAGTCAGAGAGCTTTGGTAGCATAAGTGACTTGAGCATGGCACCAATGCACCCAGCTGTTGGGCCTGTTGAGGGTACTTGGGGACAGGGTTGAGAAACACTGACCTATAGTACATTGTCATACCCCCCACCCCCATATACAACCCTGCAACTCATCATACAGTCTGCCCTTCTCATGCCACTAAAAGACCTCTGTACCGTGCTGCATACCACCAAAATGCCCCTAAACACACTGGCAATTTCCAGACAAGGGTCACTTACCTCCCTGGGCCCTTATGCTGTCCATTGATTAATATTATTTATGTAACCTTGTAACCACCCATACAACATGAACATACAACAACAACATTGGGTGTCTGTAACTCAGGCAGAAGTCATGGACCAGGCAGTGAAAAATTATAGTCAGTGCACTGGCAGAGGTCGTAGCCCTGCGCCATCTTAGTGCCATTGAGCATATTCCTTGACTTGTGAGCAGTCCATATTTGAGGGATTGCAAATGCTCATCATGATTGCCTCTAGGCATGCTCATTGTGTGTCAAATTGCAGAAGCAGATTCACAACCCTAATGACTCAGGAACCAGCAAGATCACCCAGTTTTTGACAAAGACTATCTGCTCTTTTTAAATGTGATATGCTGTCCATGCATCAAGTATGCATGCTGAAGTATTGTGCACTGGCAAGCCACCAGCAACAGCCATGGGGAGATCCTGATCTCTCATGATCTGGAGCCGATCTAGAAAATGACATAGATGGCCCTACAGCTATTGAGCAGCATGTGTTATTGAGAAGGGCCAGTAGATTATTACTTGGATTGCCAAAATCCCTGACAACTGCTTAATATAATAATGCAATTTTTAAAGTATGATTTCTTTTAATTTTCTTCTTCCAGCTTTCCAACATGTTTCAACGTACAATTATATTGACAATTACTATGTAGGCCCTTTTCTTGTTCAAGCTACTGCTTTGTATTGCTACATAATCCCCTTTCTCTTCAACAATTCATCTTACTTAAAAAAGGATTAAGCTGTTACCATGGAGCCCCATTTTCTCATTCCAGTAAGTGGACAAACACAGCTCACACTGTTCTCAATACAACTTGTACGCGCATAGTAGCTCAGTGTGTGCGGCGCCAGGAGCACAGGGTCAGCTTGTGCGACTATGAAGGAGGACAGAAACTGAGAAAAATGACAGAAGGATGCCGAGAATTAGAGCAGTGAACATTAATTCATCAGTTGTAACATAGGAATATCAACACAACTGTGTTATGCCATCTTGTGTTTGTAATAATTCCACTAAGGTTTCTTAAGAAAAGTGAAATATTACTACTGAAATAATTATTTTGTATATCTTTTTCAAATATACCATGTATACACACCATAGTACAGTGTATGTAGACACACAACTACAACACTGGGAGATCAGTTTTTAGAGTACTGCAGCACAGCATGGGGAAGTAGCCATGTCTAGTCATGGTAAGTAATAGCTAATTTTCTGAGATTTATTGGAGTCCAATTTAATCATAAATTAAGTTTTGGTTTTGGGACTTTGCTACATATCAGATCTTCTGATTGGGCTGGGGAGGTTGCCTTTATTTTAGAATATAGTAAAAGTTAAAAAAAATAGAATTTATGGTAATAATTTATAATTTTGGTTCTTAGCTTCTTGCAATATTCATTCCACATATCTCTACTCAAAAACCATAACCCCACAATGATCTCTGGTACATCATATGGAATACCTGGATCCTAGTCACTGAAATAACACAGTGCAGTCCAATGTCTCAAACATGTACCTGGGTCTAGACATCTTCCACAAATGCTCCTAATGGTTGTCAAGCCTAGTTTCCTCGGGTTCTGGTTGTCTTCTCCCCAAACTCACTGCCATTCCACCCTTCTGAATAGGCCTCTCATGTGTTCCACCATGCTATGTATTCTTACATGTGAGTGGAATTGTTTTTACCTGCCTGATACTAGCATGAGCGATCTATCTAGCTTTCTGCAGCTTTATATTACCTCACAGGTTGGCTGCCTGCTCTGCACTAAACCTAGGTGTCCCTACACTAATTAAACCTGTCAAAACAGCTCATCCTCTTTACCTTAAACTGTCAGCTGACATCCCAGCCCTTCACTGTCTGGCCTTAGGTACATCATGGTTTAGTAAGGTTCTTGACTGTTTAAGAGGACCAGTCTGCTCTTTCCTGTTGTACATCTCACTTCTACTCCATTCTTCTATCCCCTACCCGAAATAAACACTTGAAACCCAAACTTGACATAGGAAAGATTTATTATACATTGGCCACAGCTAAAGACCATTTACATAACATAGCTGTAAATAATTGTAAATTAACAGAGAAACTGAACATTCATAAACAACGTCCCTTTTGCATTTCTTAAGCGGTGTAAACAAATTGAGTGGAAGCCATCCTTCAGCTCCCGTCACCCTCCAGCTCAGGATCACCCCCTGCTTCACCACTCCCACTACACTCCCACTAGTATTTACTACCAAACGAACCATAGCCAGGTGGATCACCCTACCCGATGAAATACAAGAACACCATAATCCCCTTATCTGATCCAGAGCAATCAACTAACCAGGACAGGTCCCACAATGTCACAAAAGTCCCTTTCCCTTTGTGACATTCACTTAAACCCCAGCCACCTGCACAGCCCTTCCAGGACCTCTTCCCTTCTCCCCTCACCCACAGCCGATCAGTCCGACCACCTTGGCGGTCTCAAGCATGGCTCCCAGCCAGTCGTGTCTCTCGGGCCCTTAAAAGGCCTTGATTTTCTTTACAGTTTTGTGTCAAGTTAATGGCACAACGTGTTTTGGGTTATCACACTCTCAAAGTAGAGAAACACTACAGCTATGACCCAGTTGCCTTAGGCATCCATTGCCTTCAAAATAAGTTTTAATACCAAAAGTAGAAAATACAAAAACATGACCTGGTACATACATACCAAATTCAGCATGGAAGGGGCTAGGGGAGAAGATACCATAGGTACCATACCACCCCTACCCCCCCCCCCCCCCCCATGTGGCTGTAGCTTTTACCTTTCTATCCAAACCCATGTATTTACTTAGATTCTTCCAGCTGCTATGCTCTCTGGGGGAGTATTTTCTTTGAGTTATATATTATCTTTAGGATTCCACACTTAACCCTACCCATGGATTATAAAAAGGGATAAGTGAACTTTTTAAATATTCGATTTGGGCAGTTAACAACATTTCGCCAAGAAATTCTGGTTTGAATAAAGGTTAGACCCTTAAAAGTAAAAAAAACAGTGTGCAGTCCCCCCTGTCCAGCAAAACTAGACTGGGCACCAGCTATGTGGAGGCATAATGGTCAGACCCAAATGGGCCAAACAGGCTGCTCTGGCTGCACCCCCCTGGCCTCTGGAAATGGGATCTCGGCAAGTCGCCCATTTGCTGGCAGGTGACTTCCTGGTCCCTCTTGCAGTTTGTATTTCATTATTTTTATTGAAAATTTAACGCAATATTTCATGTATTATACTTACATACTTATACTATACATCAAGATAAACTAGGGAACAGCAACATTTTTTGAAATGGATCATGTTACAACATCTGTTGATAGGTCTAAATAGTTTTTATCAAATTCCTCCACACATCCAGGGACGGACTGGCCATAGGGAGACGCAGGACAATGCCGGGTGGGCCGCACTGCTTTGGGGCCAGTTGGGCTGCTGCATTTAACACCCACATTCAATCCTTGCCCCATCAGTCTCCCTCTCAGTGCATTGTACCCATCCCGACTGTACCCACAAGTCAAGGAAACCCAGCCCCCAATGATATAGCCCAGCATCATGGTTGGTGGGGCTCAGCAGGGATGTCTCTCAGGGTGGCCAGAACCTGGTAAAAGCCAGGGCTGATTTTTGACCCCGGTTTTCCACTGCCCACATGAATTATATAATTTTACTGAACCACTATGGCGAACATTCCCAGTTCCCAACAGTTCCCTTTTAAATCTCTAATTAGAAAATATGAATACATTTCCCTGCTTCTTTCATTTATTTCCCCTTCAGTACTGGTTCCATGGGCATCAGATCTGTTCATATTGAACTTGTTGAAGTAGCAGGATGCTGCAGGATGTTTTTTATTGGCTTGAATCCAATTAATCTTTTGTTTTAGGAGTTCAAGGGGAATTGTGCCCCTTTTCCAGGATCTGGCAATATTCATTCTTGCTGCATTCAGAATTCCAGAAATCAATTTCCATTGTGTTAGTGCAGGCGGTTTCTGGCCTAGAAAAGCAATTTTAATATCACTTTGAATTCCTCCTTTTATAATTTTCTTGATGAGCCTCAATATCCTGTTTCAAAAAGATTTAACTATGGGATCATCACAGTGTTTGTAGCATTTCTCCACAGGCCTTACACTCTCTGAAGCATGTTACAGGAGCACCTGCACTTGCTACTCTTACTGGAACAAGGTACCTCAGGCACCTGAGTATCGTTTTAATGTTTGCCTTTACCAAGGAGGTGATAATTGAACATTTATTTAACTATCGATCCCCTTGCCTTCATTGTAAGCTCCTCTGCCATGTCTTTCTCCCATTTTCTCATATAGTATTTAAAGTTCACCCTAGAGAGCTGCTTATATATCATGAAAATTCCTCCAGGATGACCTAGATATTTGAGACAATATTGTTCAAACATTTACCATTCTTTTATTATACCTATTTTAAGACCCATTGATGAAAGGAAATGATACATTTGGTCTGTTCTGTAATATTCTTTACTTGGTATTAATACTTTGTCTCTAAGTTGGGAGCACGTCAGTTGTTGAGACCTTGAGTAAAACATGGGCTATTCTTGTCATTCCTTTTCACAGCCACCAACCAAACCCATCCACTATCCTGTGATTTGGGTTATCTATAATTAGAACTAAGGGAGATGAGTGCACTTTACAAAATTCCCAGAGAAGCATAGAGCAGTGCGTCTTTCTGATTGAGCCGGCTCTGCCCCCTCAGACGCATCATCACTCCTGAGGCTCCCGGGCTGTGAGGAGAGAGGAGGAAGTCTGCAGTACTGCTAAGCTTTATACACTACTAGTGTGTGTGTGTGTGTGTGTGTGTGTGTGTGTGTGTGTCTGTGTGTGTGTCTCTCTCTGTTAGCCTGTGTGTCTCTGTATCTCTCTCTCTCTCTCTGAGTCTCTTTGTCTGTCTGTCCATCTATGTGTGTGAGTCTCGCTCTGCGTCCCTGTCTCTTTCTGTCTGTGTGCGTGTCTCTCTCGCTGTTTCTGTTAGACTTTGTTTTTACCATTTACTTAACCACTGACCACTCTGGCTATGGTTTGGATGATGGAACCCTGATTAAAGTGGAACAAAACCCAGCAGCTCCAAAAAGATTCCAAGGTCAGCTGCTGGCTTTTCCCTGAATCAGGATGTCCCACTGTGTGACACCCCGCTCATAAGAACTCACCTCTTCCCGCTCCAACGGCGCATGCGCGGGCTCTCGTCCAATGAGGACCACCTGCCAAATGGCAGACGGCTCTCATTGAATAGGAGCCCGCACATGTGCCGTTGGAACAAGGAAGAGGTGAGTGAATAGTAGCTTTCTGGGTGGTTTCACACATGGTTTAGTATGCCCTGGGGAAAAACAAGTGACCCTGGAATCTTTTAGATCTGTTTCCCAGATGTTTAAGCTGGGTGTGGAACTGCCTCAGGTAACCAGAATGCAGTCCATTCTATATGCTGGATCATAAAGGGAGGCACTCAAAAAATTTGTCAAAAAAATATATTTAATTCCATATCACTAAATGAATCACCACACATGACCACTACACAATTAAAATCCCTTAAAAAACACATAATGAGACAATACATATAAGACAAACCAACATGGAAGTGTGTAGGCGATGGGGAGAGCACTGGCATACACAAATATCAATCAGCATCTATATATAAAAACACAAACACAAGTGATCTAATCAGTGCAAATAACAATGTGCAAATCCTACCTATGATCCGGATCCTACATCAAACAACTGTAAAGTGCAAAGTGCAACCAATCAACAGACACAAATACAATATATAATCACAAATAAAACCTACATAATTACCCAATACCTAAATACCCTATAAGAAATATAAGAATGACCACAAAATACCTCACCAATATAGATGCTAGTATCAATCAACCATTAAATACCAAATACAGCGCAAAAATATATCCAACCAAAATATTCTCAAGGTATCACAGGTATGCCAGTAAAGGGTCTCCCCACCGCCTACAACACCAGGAGCCACGCATTCCGTGGGTGTATCCCCCACTTCATCAGGCTACCTCTTCTATATGCTACCTATTCTATATGCTGGATCTACAAACAGAGCATAAAGTGGAAGTCTAGTGACAGGGTAATGGGAGGCTTACATTAAAAAGCGCTTCTTACCTCTGCCAGGACCTGCGCTGTTCATGTGGCGATTCTGGCACTGGTTGCAGTCATCTTGGTTCTGATGCACAAAGCGGCTTCTCCCCCACTCTGTGCACGGCCCCACCCACCTATACATTTGAATAGGCAAGTGCGCACACAGAGCAGGGGAAGTCACTCTGTGCACAGTCTGTGCGGCAGTCACAGGGGTACTGTGGACAGTGCAGGGTATACCCTGTTACAAGACTGGAGAAGGGGGCCCACTGAGACCCTGTCGCCCAAGGGCCCACAAAACCCTAGAGACGGCCCTGCCTGCATATGTTCAGTTGATCCAATCTATACTTATTCAAGCAAATCATGGCCTTAGGAGTAGAGTATATACCTCTAATGATTGATAAGAATCCTGGACCGAACCCCATCCTAACTAATTGTCCCGGACCGGGTGTGGCGGCACAGGAGTGGATCCGCTGTGACTGTGATACTGATAGCGAACACCGTGTCAGGGGAGTGGAGTCTAAGAGGCCACCGGTATTCACCAGAGCCCGCCACAATGCAGGTTGGTCTTGTAGCGGCGAGTGACCCCCAGGTCACTACCTCCCAACAGCAGCTCAGCCACACAGTCAGCCAAGGTACTGCGTGGTGCAAGGAGGCAGGCAGAGGCGATGTCAAGGTTCAAGCAGAGGTCAGGGCTGGCAGCAACATAGGAAGACCTGGCATACATAGGAAGACCAAGATGGAAAGGAAGTGCCCCTTAAATAGGGGAAGTGGATGCAGGATTGGATGACTGGGCACCAATCAGTGGTGTGCCGGCCCTTTAAACTTCAGGAAACCGGCGCGCGTGCCCCCTAGATGACGGGGACATGCGCGCACCGGACCATGCGAGGAGGCAGAGCGAGGAGAAGGGAGACGACTGGGAGCAGGAGCGGGTAAGGAGGGAGAATGGGGAGTGCTGTGAGATGGACGCGCAGCACTCGCCCGGGCAGCAGGAGCAGCAACAGAGGTGAGGAGAGTGCTGCGAGATGGGCGCGCGACGCTCGCCCTAACACTAATACTATATCCAAGCATTCCAAAGTAATAGCATAAAATGCCTTCTGTATATCTGTATTCTGTATTCTGCATATATAGAAAGGATATTACCATTGACTCTTTCCCTTCCATCCCATCTTTTATTCATCAGTGAAATAAAATTTAGCAATCATCTTATTTGCTCTGGCACCTGGGGACAAAGCCCGTCTGCTCTGGATGAATTACCTGACTCAGAAAAGTATTTAACCTAGTGGACAATATTTTTGTTAATAGCTTTAGATCGTTATTTATTAGAGAGATCGGGCTGTAGTTTGCCCATTCTGACTAATCTTTCCCTTCTTTAGATACAACCACTGAATTTGCTTGTAAAACCTCTGGGGGGATTACTTCACACAATAATATTATGAAACCTTAGTGCTAGATGAGGAATTAAAGTAACCCCAAATTTCTTATAATAACTATTCTTATAATCCATCCGGAACTGGAGTGCTCACTGCCCTGGCCCCAAGGATCGCTACACATACCTCTTCTTCAGTGAAAGCCACTGATGTACTTGTGTCTGCTCTACTTTTTAAGGCTCAGAGTACAGATCTCTGTAAAAATTTAAAAATTCACCCATTATTATCCTCCAGGTCTGTAGGGATTCTTTCTTCTAAGTTCGGCAAAAAAATATTTTTTGTCTTCTGAACTAGGCAGTTTGACAAAAGTCTTCCCGGTCTATCCCCCATTGTATACCATTTTGTACGTTCTCACTTAGCAACAGATTTCATTTAGCCCGTATTTTCCTTGCTGGAGATCCCCCCCCCCCCTATATTACTGAGCCTTCCACCATTGGTTCCAGAGCCCTGAATAACTCCTGAAAAAATTAAATTTGTTTGTTGGGAACATAATAGCACACCAGGGAGACCACTACCTGCCCCCTCCCCACTTTACCTTTAACTAGAATATATTGTCCCTAATATCAGTCAAGCAGAAGGGAATCGATTTGGCCAGGCAAATTGCCACACTTTTTTTCTGTTGCATTTGACAGATAGAAAGCTTGGTAATTATGATGCAGACATCTCCCTCCCCAAAAGTGAGTCGCATGGAGAAACAAGATATCAGAATTGATAGATTTAAAATATCAGAAATTTTCTTACTCTCCTCCCCCAAGAGACAACTTCACTCCCCAAAAGTGGGGAAATCGGGGGGAAGGGGGCAAGAGAACACCAGACAAAGAGGAGAGACCCCCAAAATGTAAAGAATGAAAGGAAAAAAAAATCCATCCTGATTCCAAGTGCAAGATAGACCTTACTCTCACCTCAATCTAGAAATCCCTGTTCCTTTCTCTTCCCCCCTTGAAGAAACTGGAGTGTGACTCCATTTTCTGTCCCTCCTGTTCCTTAACCAGAATTGGAGAGCTATGTGGTGACCTCCATGCTCCTACCTGCCCCTCTTCCCTGATCTTCCACATGTTCATTTATTTTGTTTGAAGAAAAAGGAATATCAAAAGAGTCAAATACGATGAGAAAAAAAATTGTCACTTGAACACTACTACAGGTATTTAAAGTTGCTTGCTGCCATAATGGTAAAATAGGGCGTTCATTGTTCCTATTTGACTCCCCTATTGCATCTACCAGAAGATTCTCTCCCTCCAGGCAAGTGGAAAAAGGCATAATTTTTCTCTTCATATGAAAAAAAGCCACTTTACAAAGAAACACCCTTTTATTTATAATCTGAAGTAATTGAAGCTTCAACAGAACTGGCCACAAGACTCTACTCTTCTTCAGGGTAACTGAAGCAATATAATGAAAGATTTGAGGCCATCCTATTTCTTGCGGCTAGAATAATCCCTTTCCTTGTAGAAAAAAAATATAGATTAACTTTATATGTCTCTTGGAAATGTATTTTTCTGAGAAATGCAGAAACTAGGGATGAGCGAATCGATCCGGACGAACCCGGATTCGATCCGAATTTCAGGAAAAATTCGATTCGGATCGAATCCGAATTTCCCCGCGATTCGATCGCTCGAAGTTCATTTACATTACAGGCATTCTAAGATGGCGGACGGGACATGTCCAGACATGTAAGCTGGGGCAGTGTATGCTGGGACAGTCACATGCAGCCTATCAGCAGCCAGCAAGCCCGGTGACGTCACAGCGGTATTTAAGGCCGGCCATCTTGCTTTCCTGCCTCATTTCTCTATTGCATTCGTGAGAGACAGAACGCTGTGTAGCTGAGGGAGAGACAGTTAGACAGTTAGACAGGCAGGGACAGACAGGGACAGGCTGGAGACAGGCAGGAGACAGACAGGAGACAGACAGAAAGTCAGCGGAAAACAGGGAAAGGAATGGAAAATCGGAGGCTGTCAGTTTTTTTTTTTTTTTTCATCCAGCCTGACAGGCTTTGTTAGCGTTTTCAGGCTGCTTATACTAACTAACTGTGCATATATACTGAACTGATCTTAAGTCTGCTGTGAGGCATCCCATTCTGTGACTAAAGCAGCCTCTGTTTAAGACCATATAAGCATTTGCTCTTATTATATTTGAAATTAGCCTGATAAAGACACTTTTGCTGGGCATAGTACTACTGGATCTTTTTTGGGGGCATCCCATTCTGTGACTAAAGCAGCCTCTGTTTAAGACCATATAAGCATTTGCTCTTATTATATTTGAAATTAGGCCTGATAAAGACACTTTTGCTGGGCATAGCACTACTTGTCCCTGCCAGGGCATCCCATTCTGTGACTAAAGCAGCCTCTGTTTAAGACCATATAACCATTTGCTCTTATTATATTTGAAATTAGCCTGATAAAGACACTTTTGCTGGGCATAGTACTACTGGATCTTTTTTGGGGGCATCCCATTCTGTGACTAAAGCAGCCTCTGTTTAAGACCATATAAGCATTTGCTCTTATTATATTTGAAATTAGCCTGATAAAGACACTTTTGCTGGGCATAGCACTACTTGTCCCTGCCAGGGCATCCCATTCTGTGACTAAAGCAGCCTCTGTTTAAGACCATATAAGCATTTGCTCTTATTATATTTGAAATTAGGCCTGATAAAGACACTTTTGCTGGGCATATCACTACTTGTCCCTGCCAGGGCATCCCATTCTGTGACTAAAGCAGCCTCTGTTTAAGACCATATAAGCATTTGCTCTTATTATATTTGAAATTAGCCTGATAAAGACACTTTTGCTGGGCATAGCACTACTTGTCCCTGCCAGGGCATCCCATTCTGTGACTAAAGCAGCCTCTGTTTAAGACCATATAAGCATTTGCTCTTATTATATTTGAAATTAGCCTGATAAAGACACTTTTGCTGGGCATAGCACTACTTGTCCCTGCCAGGGCATCCCATTCTGTGACTAAAGCAGCCTCTGTTTAAGACCATATAAGCATTTGCTCTTATTATATTTGAAATTAGCCTGATAAAGACACTTTTGCTGGGCATAGCACTACTTGTCCCTGCCAGGGCATCCCATTCTGTGACTAAAGCAGCCTCTGTTTAAGACCATATAAGCATTTGCTCTTATTATATTTGAAATTAGGCCTGATAAAGACACTTTTGCTGGGCATAGCACTACTTGTCCCTGCCAGGGCATCCCATTATGTGACTAAAGCAGCCTCTGTTTAAGACCATATAAGCATTTGCTCTTATTATATTTGAAATTAGCCTGATAAAGACACTTTTGCTGGGCATAGCACTACTTGTCCCTGCCAGGGCATCCCATTCTGTGACTAAAGCAGCCTCTGTTTAAGACCATATAAGCATTTGCTCTTATTATATTTGAAATTAGCCTGATAAAGACACTTTTGCTGGGCATAGTACTACTGGATCTTTTTTGGGGGCATCCCATTCTGTGACTAAAGCAGCCTCTGTTTAAGACCATATAAGCATTTGCTCTTATTATATTTGAAATTAGCCTGATAAAGACACTTTTGCTGGGCATAGCACTACTTGTCCCTGCCAGGGCATCCCATTCTGTGACTAAAGCAGCCTCTGTTTAAGACCATATAAGCATTTGCTCTTATTATATTTGAAATTAGGCCTGATAAAGACACTTTTGCTGGGCATAGCACTACTTGTCCCTGCCAGGGCATCCCATTCTGTGACTAAAGCAGCCTCTGTTTAAGACCATATAACCATTTGCTCTTATTATATTTGAAATTAGCCTGATAAAGACACTTTTGCTGGGCATAGTACTACTGGATCTTTTTTGGGGGCATCCCATTCTGTGACTAAAGCAGCCCCTGTTTAAGACCATATAAGCATTTGCTCTTATTATATTTGAAATTAGCCTGATAAAGACACTTTTGCTGGGCATAGCACTACTTGTCCCTGCCAGGGCATCCCATTCTGTGACTAAAGCAGCCTCTGTTTAAGACCATATAAGCATTTGCTCTTATTATATTTGAAATTAGGCCTGATAAAGACACTTTTGCTGGGCATAGCACTACTTGTCCCTGCCAGGGCATCCCATTCTGTGACTAAAGCAGCCTCTGTTTAAGACCATATAACCATTTGCTCCTATTATATTTGAAATTAGCCTGATAAAGACACTTTTGCTGGGCATAGTACTACTGGATCTTTTTTGGGGGCATCCCATTCTGTGACTAAAGCAGCCTCTGTTTAAGACCATATAAGCATTTGCTCTTATTATATTTGAAATTAGGCCTGATAAAGACACTTTTGCTGGGCATAGCACTACTTGTCCCTGCCAGGGCATCCCATTCTGTGACTAAAGCAGCCTCTGTTTAAGACCATATAAGCATTTGCTCTTTTTATATTTGAAATTAGCCTGATAAAGACACTTTTGCTGGGCATAGTACTACTTGATCTTTTTTGGGGGCATCCCATTCTGTGACTAAAGCAGCCTCTGTTTAAGACCATATAAGCATTTGCTCTTATTATATTTGAAATTAGCCTGATAAAGACACTTTTGCTGGGCATAGCACTACTTGTCCCTGCCAGGGCATCCCATTCTGTGACTAAAGCAGCCTCTGTTTAAGACCATATAAGCATTTGCTCTTATTATATTTGAAATTAGGCCTGATAAAGACACTTTTGCTGGGCATAGCACTACTTGTCCCTGCCAGGGCATCCCATTCTGTGACTAAAGCAGCCTCTGTTTAAGACCATATAAGCATTTGCTCTTATTATATTTGAAATTAGCCTGATAAAGACACTTTTGCTGGGCATAGCACTACTTGTCCCTGCCAGGGCATCCCATTCTGTGACTAAAGCAGCCTCTGTTTAAGACCATATAAGCATTTGCTCTTATTATATTTGAAATTAGCCTGATAAAGACACTTTTGCTGGGCGTAGCACTACTTGTCCCTGCCAGGGCATCCCATTCTGTGACTAAAGCAGCCTCTGTTTAAGACCATATAAGCATTTGCTCTTATTATATTTGAAATTAGCCTGATAAAGACACTTTTGCTGGGCATAGCACTACTTGTCCCTGCCAGGGCATCCCATTCTGTGACTAAAGCAGCCTCTGTTTAAGACCATATAAGCATTTGCTCTTATTATATTTGAAATTAGGCCTGATAAAGACACTTTTGCTGGGCATAGCACTACTTGTCCCTGCCAGGGCATCCCATTCTGTGACTAAAGCAGCCTCTGTTTAAGACCATATAACCATTTGCTCTTATTATATTTGAAATTAGCCTGATAAAGACACTTTTGCTGGGCATAGCACTACTTGTCCCTGCCAGGGCATCCCATTCTGTGACTAAAGCAGCCTCTGTTTAAGACCATATAAGCATTTGCTCTTATTATATTTGAAATTAGGCCTGATAAAGACACTTTTGCTGGGCATAGCACTACTTGTCCCTGCCAGGGCATCCCATTCTGTGACTAAAGCAGCCTCTGTTTAAGACCATATAAGCATTTGCTCTTATTATATTTGAAATTAGCCTGATAAAGACACTTTTGCTGGGCATAGCACTACTTGTCCCTGCCAGGGCATCCCATTCTGTGACTAAAGCAGCCTCTGTTTAAGACCATATAAGCATTTGCTCTTATTATATTTGAAATTAGCCTGATAAAGACACTTTTGCTGGGCATAGCACTACTTGTCCCTGCCAGGGCATCCCATTCTGTGACTAAAGCAGCCTCTGTTTAAGACCATATAAGCATTTGCTCTTATTATATTTGAAATTAGGCCTGATAAAGACACTTTTGCTGGGCATAGCACTACTTGTCCCTGCCAGGGCATCCCATTCTGTGACTAAAGCAGCCTCTGTTTAAGACCATATAACCATTTGCTCTTATTATATTTGAAATTAGCCTGATAAAGACACTTTTGCTGGGCATAGTACTACTGGATCTTTTTTGGGGGCATCCCATTCTGTGACTAAAGCAGCCTCTGTTTAAGACCATATAAGCATTTGCTCTTATTATATTTGAAATTAGCCTGATAAAGACACTTTTGCTGGGCATAGTACTACTGGATCTTTTTTGGGGGCATCCCATTCTGTGACTAAAGCAGCCTCTGTTTAAGACCATATAACCATTTGCTCTTATTAGATTTGAATTTAGGCCTGATAACGACACTTTTGCTGGGCATAGCACTACTTGTCCCTGCCAGGGCATCCCATTCTGTGACTAAAGCAGCCTCTGTTTAAGACCATATAAGCATTTGCTCTTATTATATTTGAAATTAGCCTGATAAAGACACTTTTGCTGGGCATAGTACTACTGGATCTTTTTTGGGGGCATCCCATTCTGTGACTAAAGCAGCCTCTGTTTAAGACCATGTAAGCATTTGCTCTTATTATATTTGAAATTAGGCCTGATAAAGACACTTTTGCTGGGCATAGCACTACTTGTCCCTGCCAGGGCATCCCATTCTGTGACTAAAGCAGCCTCTGTTTAAGACCATATAAGCATTTGCTCTTATTATATTTGAAATTAGCCTGATAAAGACACTTTTGCTGGGCATAGCACTACTTGTCCCTGCCAGGGCATCCCATTCTGTGACTAAAGCAGCCTCTGTTTAAGACCATATAAGCATTTGCTCTTATTATATTTGAAATTAGCCTGATAAAGACACTTTTGCTGGGCATAGCACTACTTGTCCCTGCCAGGGCATCCCATTCTGTGACTAAAGCAGCCTCTGTTTAAGACCATATAACCATTTGCTCTTATTATATTTGAAATTAGCCTGATAAAGACACTTTTGCTGGGCATAGTACTACTGGATCTTTTTTGGGGGCATCCCATTCTGTGACTAAAGCAGCCTCTGTTTAAGACCATATAAGCATTTGCTCTTATTATATTTGAAATTAGCCTGATAAAGACACTTTTGCTGGGCATAGCACTACTTGTCCCTGCCAGGGCATCCCATTCTGTGACTAAAGCAGCCTCTGTTTAAGACCATATAAGCATTTGCTCTTATTATATTTGAAATTAGGCCTGATAAAGACACTTTTGCTGGGCATATCACTACTTGTCCCTGCCAGGGCATCCCATTCTGTGACTAAAGCAGCCTCTGTTTAAGACCATATAAGCATTTGCTCTTATTATATTTGAAATTAGCCTGATAAAGACACTTTTGCTGGGCATAGCACTACTTGTCCCTGCCAGGGCATCCCATTCTGTGACTAAAGCAGCCTCTGTTTAAGACCATATAAGCATTTGCTCTTATTATATTTGAAATTAGCCTGATAAAGACACTTTTGCTGGGCATAGCACTACTTGTCCCTGCCAGGGCATCCCATTCTGTGACTAAAGCAGCCTCTGTTTAAGACCATATAAGCATTTGCTCTTATTATATTTGAAATTAGCCTGATAAAGACACTTTTGCTGGGCATAGCACTACTTGTCCCTGCCAGGGCATCCCATTCTGTGACTAAAGCAGCCTCTGTTTAAGACCATATAAGCATTTGCTCTTATTATATTTGAAATTAGGCCTGATAAAGACACTTTTGCTGGGCATAGCACTACTTGTCCCTGCCAGGGCATCCCATTATGTGACTAAAGCAGCCTCTGTTTAAGACCATATAAGCATTTGCTCTTATTATATTTGAAATTAGCCTGATAAAGACACTTTTGCTGGGCATAGCACTACTTGTCCCTGCCAGGGCATCCCATTCTGTGACTAAAGCAGCCTCTGTTTAAGACCATATAAGCATTTGCTCTTATTATATTTGAAATTAGCCTGATAAAGACACTTTTGCTGGGCATAGTACTACTGGATCTTTTTTGGGGGCATCCCATTCTGTGACTAAAGCAGCCTCTGTTTAAGACCATATAAGCATTTGCTCTTATTATATTTGAAATTAGCCTGATAAAGACACTTTTGCTGGGCATAGCACTACTTGTCCCTGCCAGGGCATCCCATTCTGTGACTAAAGCAGCCTCTGTTTAAGACCATATAAGCATTTGCTCTTATTATATTTGAAATTAGGCCTGATAAAGACACTTTTGCTGGGCATAGCACTACTTGTCCCTGCCAGGGCATCCCATTCTGTGACTAAAGCAGCCTCTGTTTAAGACCATATAACCATTTGCTCTTATTATATTTGAAATTAGCCTGATAAAGACACTTTTGCTGGGCATAGTACTACTGGATCTTTTTTGGGGGCATCCCATTCTGTGACTAAAGCAGCCCCTGTTTAAGACCATATAAGCATTTGCTCTTATTATATTTGAAATTAGCCTGATAAAGACACTTTTGCTGGGCATAGCACTACTTGTCCCTGCCAGGGCATCCCATTCTGTGACTAAAGCAGCCTCTGTTTAAGACCATATAAGCATTTGCTCTTATTATATTTGAAATTAGGCCTGATAAAGACACTTTTGCTGGGCATAGCACTACTTGTCCCTGCCAGGGCATCCCATTCTGTGACTAAAGCAGCCTCTGTTTAAGACCATATAACCATTTGCTCCTATTATATTTGAAATTAGCCTGATAAAGACACTTTTGCTGGGCATAGTACTACTGGATCTTTTTTGGGGGCATCCCATTCTGTGACTAAAGCAGCCTCTGTTTAAGACCATATAAGCATTTGCTCTTATTATATTTGAAATTAGGCCTGATAAAGACACTTTTGCTGGGCATAGCACTACTTGTCCCTGCCAGGGCATCCCATTCTGTGACTAAAGCAGCCTCTGTTTAAGACCATATAAGCATTTGCTCTTTTTATATTTGAAATTAGCCTGATAAAGACACTTTTGCTGGGCATAGTACTACTTGATCTTTTTTGGGGGCATCCCATTCTGTGACTAAAGCAGCCTCTGTTTAAGACCATATAAGCATTTGCTCTTATTATATTTGAAATTAGCCTGATAAAGACACTTTTGCTGGGCATAGCACTACTTGTCCCTGCCAGGGCATCCCATTCTGTGACTAAAGCAGCCTCTGTTTAAGACCATATAAGCATTTGCTCTTATTATATTTGAAATTAGGCCTGATAAAGACACTTTTGCTGGGCATAGCACTACTTGTCCCTGCCAGGGCATCCCATTCTGTGACTAAAGCAGCCTCTGTTTAAGACCATATAAGCATTTGCTCTTATTATATTTGAAATTAGCCTGATAAAGACACTTTTGCTGGGCATAGCACTACTTGTCCCTGCCAGGGCATCCCATTCTGTGACTAAAGCAGCCTCTGTTTAAGACCATATAAGCATTTGCTCTTATTATATTTGAAATTAGCCTGATAAAGACACTTTTGCTGGGCGTAGCACTACTTGTCCCTGCCAGGGCATCCCATTCTGTGACTAAAGCAGCCTCTGTTTAAGACCATATAAGCATTTGCTCTTATTATATTTGAAATTAGCCTGATAAAGACACTTTTGCTGGGCATAGCACTACTTGTCCCTGCCAGGGCATCCCATTCTGTGACTAAAGCAGCCTCTGTTTAAGACCATATAAGCATTTGCTCTTATTATATTTGAAATTAGGCCTGATAAAGACACTTTTGCTGGGCATAGCACTACTTGTCCCCGCCAGGGCATCCCATTCTGTGACTAAAGCAGCCTCTGTTTAAGACCATATAACCATTTGCTCTTATTATATTTGAAATTAGCCTGATAAAGACACTTTTGCTGGGCATAGCACTACTTGTCCCTGCCAGGGCATCCCATTCTGTGACTAAAGCAGCCTCTGTTTAAGACCATATAAGCATTTGCTCTTATTATATTTGAAATTAGGCCTGATAAAGACACTTTTGCTGGGCATAGCACTACTTGTCCCTGCCAGGGCATCCCATTCTGTGACTAAAGCAGCCTCTGTTTAAGACCATATAAGCATTTGCTCTTATTATATTTGAAATTAGCCTGATAAAGACACTTTTGCTGGGCATAGCACTACTTGTCCCTGCCAGGGCATCCCATTCTGTGACTAAAGCAGCCTCTGTTTAAGACCATATAAGCATTTGCTCTTATTATATTTGAAATTAGCCTGATAAAGACACTTTTGCTGGGCATAGCACTACTTGTCCCTGCCAGGGCATCCCATTCTGTGACTAAAGCAGCCTCTGTTTAAGACCATATAAGCATTTGCTCTTATTATATTTGAAATTAGGCCTGATAAAGACACTTTTGCTGGGCATAGCACTACTTGTCCCTGCCAGGGCATCCCATTCTGTGACTAAAGCAGCCTCTGTTTAAGACCATATAACCATTTGCTCTTATTATATTTGAAATTAGCCTGATAAAGACACTTTTGCTGGGCATAGTACTACTGGATCTTTTTTGGGGGCATCCCATTCTGTGACTAAAGCAGCCTCTGTTTAAGACCATATAAGCATTTGCTCTTATTATATTTGAAATTAGCCTGATAAAGACACTTTTGCTGGGCATAGTACTACTGGATCTTTTTTGGGGGCATCCCATTCTGTGACTAAAGCAGCCTCTGTTTAAGACCATATAACCATTTGCTCTTATTAGATTTGAATTTAGGCCTGATAACGACACTTTTGCTGGGCATAGCACTACTTGTCCCTGCCAGGGCATCCCATTCTGTGACTAAAGCAGCCTCTGTTTAAGACCATATAAGCATTTGCTCTTATTATATTTGAAATTAGCCTGATAAAGACACTTTTGCTGGGCATAGTACTACTGGATCTTTTTTGGGGGCATCCCATTCTGTGACTAAAGCAGCCTCTGTTTAAGACCATGTAAGCATTTGCTCTTATTATATTTGAAATTAGGCCTGATAAAGACACTTTTGCTGGGCATAGCACTACTTGTCCCTGCCAGGGCATCCCATTCTGTGACTAAAGCAGCCTCTGTTTAAGACCATATAAGCATTTGCTCTTATTATATTTGAAATTAGCCTGATAAAGACACTTTTGCTGGGCATAGTACTACTGGATCTTTTTTGGGGGCATCCCATTCTGTGACTAAAGCAGCCTCTGTTTAAGACCATATAAGCATTTGCTCTTATTATATTTGAAATTAGCCTGATAAAGACACTTTTGCTGGGCATAGCACTACTTGTCCCTGCCAGGGCATCCCATTCTGTGACTAAAGCAGCCTCTGTTTAAGACCATATAAGCATTTGCTCTTATTATATTTGAAATTAGGCCTGATAAAGACACTTTTGCTGGGCATAGCACTACTTGTCCCTGCCAGGGCATCCCATTCTGTGACTAAAGCAGCCTCTGTTTAAGACCATATAAGCATTTGCTCTTATTATATTTGAAATTAGCCTGATAAAGACACTTTTGCTGGGCATAGCACTACTTGTCCCTGCCAGGGCATCCCATTCTGTGACTAAAGCAGCCTCTGTTTAAGACCATATAAGCATTTGCTCTTATTATATTTGAAATTAGCCTGATAAAGACACTTTTGCTGGGCATAGCACTACTTGTCCCTGCCAGGGCATCCCATTCTGTGACTAAAGCAGCCTCTGTTTAAGACCATATAACCATTTGCTCTTATTATATTTGAAATTAGCCTGATAAAGACACTTTTGCTGGGCATAGTACTACTGGATCTTTTTTGGGGGCATCCCATTCTGTGACTAAAGCAGCCTCTGTTTAAGACCATATAAGCATTTGCTCTTATTATATTTGAAATTAGCCTGATAAAGACACTTTTGCTGGGCATAGCACTACTTGTCCCTGCCAGGGCATCCCATTCTGTGACTAAAGCAGCCTCTGTTTAAGACCATATAAGCATTTGCTCTTATTATATTTGAAATTAGGCCTGATAAAGACACTTTTGCTGGGCATATCACTACTTGTCCCTGCCAGGGCATCCCATTCTGTGACTAAAGCAGCCTCTGTTTAAGACCATATAAGCATTTGCTCTTATTATATTTGAAATTAGCCTGATAAAGACACTTTTGCTGGGCATAGCACTACTTGTCCCTGCCAGGGCATCCCATTCTGTGACTAAAGCAGCCTCTGTTTAAGACCATATAAGCATTTGCTCTTATTATATTTGAAATTAGCCTGATAAAGACACTTTTGCTGGGCATAGCACTACTTGTCCCTGCCAGGGCATCCCATTCTGTGACTAAAGCAGCCTCTGTTTAAGACCATATAAGCATTTGCTCTTATTATATTTGAAATTAGGCCTGATAAAGACACTTTTGCTGGGCATAGCACTACTTGTCCCTGCCAGGGCATCCCATTCTGTGACTAAAGCAGCCTCTGTTTAAGACCATATAAGCATTTGCTCTTATTATATTTGAAATTAGGCCTGATAAAGACACTTTTGCTGGGCATAGCACTACTTGTCCCTGCCAGGGCATCCCATTATGTGACTAAAGCAGCCTCTGTTTAAGACCATATAAGCATTTGCTCTTATTATATTTGAAATTAGCCTGATAAAGACACTTTTGCTGGGCATAGCACTACTTGTCCCTGCCAGGGCATCCCATTCTGTGACTAAAGCAGCCTCTGTTTAAGACCATATAAGCATTTGCTCTTATTATATTTGAAATTAGCCTGATAAAGACACTTTTGCTGGGCATAGTACTACTGGATCTTTTTTGGGGGCATCCCATTCTGTGACTAAAGCAGCCTCTGTTTAAGACCATATAAGCATTTGCTCTTATTATATTTGAAATTAGCCTGATAAAGACACTTTTGCTGGGCATAGCACTACTTGTCCCTGCCAGGGCATCCCATTCTGTGACTAAAGCAGCCTCTGTTTAAGACCATATAAGCATTTGCTCTTATTATATTTGAAATTAGGCCTGATAAAGACACTTTTGCTGGGCATAGCACTACTTGTCCCTGCCAGGGCATCCCATTCTGTGACTAAAGCAGCCTCTGATTAAGACCATATAACCATTTGCTCTTATTATATTTGAAATTAGCCTGATAAAGACACTTTTGCTGGGCATAGTACTACTGGATCTTTTTTGGGGGCATCCCATTCTGTGACTAAAGCAGCCCCTGTTTAAGACCATATAAGCATTTGCTCTTATTATATTTGAAATTAGCCTGATAAAGACACTTTTGCTGGGCATAGCACTACTTGTCCCTGCCAGGGCATCCCATTCTGTGACTAAAGCAGCCTCTGTTTAAGACCATATAAGCATTTGCTCTTATTATATTTGAAATTAGGCCTGATAAAGACACTTTTGCTGGGCATAGCACTACTTGTCCCTGCCAGGGCATCCCATTCTGTGACTAAAGCAGCCTCTGTTTAAGACCATATAACCATTTGCTCCTATTATATTTGAAATTAGCCTGATAAAGACACTTTTGCTGGGCATAGTACTACTGGATCTTTTTGGGGGGCATCCCATTCTGTGACTAAAGCAGCCTCTGTTTAAGACCATATAAGCATTTGCTCTTATTATATTTGAAATTAGGCCTGATAAAGACACTTTTGCTGGGCATAGCACTACTTGTCCCTGCCAGGGCATCCCATTCTGTGACTAAAGCAGCCTCTGTTTAAGACCATATAAGCATTTGCTCTTTTTATATTTGAAATTAGCCTGATAAAGACACTTTTGCTGGGCATAGTACTACTTGATCTTTTTTGGGGGCATCCCATTCTGTGACTAAAGCAGCCTCTGTTTAAGACCATATAAGCATTTGCTCTTATTATATTTGAAATTAGCCTGATAAAGACACTTTTGCTGGGCATAGCACTACTTGTCCCTGCCAGGGCATCCCATTCTGTGACTAAAGCAGCCTCTGTTTAAGACCATATAAGCATTTGCTCTTATTATATTTGAAATTAGGCCTGATAAAGACACTTTTGCTGGGCATAGCACTACTTGTCCCTGCCAGGGCATCCCATTCTGTGACTAAAGCAGCCTCTGTTTAAGACCATATAAGCATTTGCTCTTATTATATTTGAAATTAGCCTGATAAAGACACTTTTGCTGGGCATAGCACTACTTGTCCCTGCCAGGGCATCCCATTCTGTGACTAAAGCAGCCTCTGTTTAAGACCATATAAGCATTTGCTCTTATTATATTTGAAATTAGCCTGATAAAGACACTTTTGCTGGGCGTAGCACTACTTGTCCCTGCCAGGGCATCCCATTCTGTGACTAAAGCAGCCTCTGTTTAAGACCATATAAGCATTTGCTCTTATTATATTTGAAATTAGCCTGATAAAGACACTTTTGCTGGGCATAGCACTACTTGTCCCTGCCAGGGCATCCCATTCTGTGACTAAAGCAGCCTCTGTTTAAGACCATATAAGCATTTGCTCTTATTATATTTGAAATTAGGCCTGATAAAGACACTTTTGCTGGGCATAGCACTACTTGTCCCTGCCAGGGCATCCCATTCTGTGACTAAAGCAGCCTCTGTTTAAGACCATATAACCATTTGCTCTTATTATATTTGAAATTAGCCTGATAAAGACACTTTTGCTGGGCATAGCACTACTTGTCCCTGCCAGGGCATCCCATTCTGTGACTAAAGCAGCCTCTGTTTAAGACCATATAAGCATTTGCTCTTATTATATTTGAAATTAGGCCTGATAAAGACACTTTTGCTGGGCATAGCACTACTTGTCCCTGCCAGGGCATCCCATTCTGTGACTAAAGCAGCCTCTGTTTAAGACCATATAAGCATTTGCTCTTATTATATTTGAAATTAGCCTGATAAAGACACTTTTGCTGGGCATAGCACTACTTGTCCCTGCCAGGGCATCCCATTCTGTGACTAAAGCAGCCTCTGTTTAAGACCATATAAGCATTTGCTCTTATTATATTTGAAATTAGCCTGATAAAGACACTTTTGCTGGGCATAGCACTACTTGTCCCTGCCAGGGCATCCCATTCTGTGACTAAAGCAGCCTCTGTTTAAGACCATATAAGCATTTGCTCTTATTATATTTGAAATTAGGCCTGATAAAGACACTTTTGCTGGGCATAGCACTACTTGTCCCTGCCAGGGCATCCCATTCTGTGACTAAAGCAGCCTCTGTTTAAGACCATATAACCATTTGCTCTTATTATATTTGAAATTAGCCTGATAAAGACACTTTTGCTGGGCATAGTACTACTGGATCTTTTTTGGGGGCATCCCATTCTGTGACTAAAGCAGCCTCTGTTTAAGACCATATAAGCATTTGCTCTTATTATATTTGAAATTAGCCTGATAAAGACACTTTTGCTGGGCATAGTACTACTGGATCTTTTTTGGGGGCATCCCATTCTGTGACTAAAGCAGCCTCTGTTTAAGACCATATAACCATTTGCTCTTATTAGATTTGAATTTAGGCCTGATAACGACACTTTTGCTGGGCATAGCACTACTTGTCCCTGCCAGGGCATCCCATTCTGTGACTAAAGCAGCCTCTGTTTAAGACCATATAAGCATTTGCTCTTATTATATTTGAAATTAGCCTGATAAAGACACTTTTGCTGGGCATAGTACTACTGGATCTTTTTGGGGGCATCCCATTCTGTGACTAAAGCAGCCTCTGTTTAAGACCATGTAAGCATTTGCTCTTATTATATTTGAAATTAGGCCTGATAAAGACACTTTTGCTGGGCATAGCACTACTTGTCCCTGCCAGGGCATCCCATTCTGTGACTAAAGCAGCCTCTGTTTAAGACCATATAAGCATTTGCTCTTATTATATTTGAAATTAGCCTGATAAAGACACTTTTGCTGGGCATAGTACTACTGGATCTTTTTTGGGGGCATCCCATTCTGTGACTAAAGCAGCCTCTGTTTAAGACCATATAAGCATTTGCTCTTATTATATTTGAAATTAGCCTGATAAAGACACTTTTGCTGGGCATAGCACTACTTGTCCCTGCCAGGGCATCCCATTCTGTGACTAAAGCAGCCTCTGTTTAAGACCATATAAGCATTTGCTCTTATTATATTTGAAATTAGGCCTGATAAAGACACTTTTGCTGGGCATAGCACTACTTGTCCCTGCCAGGGCATCCCATTCTGTGACTAAAGCAGCCTCTGTTTAAGACCATATAAGCATTTGCTCTTATTATATTTGAAATTAGCCTGATAAAGACACTTTTGCTGGGCATAGCACTACTTGTCCCTGCCAGGGCATCCCATTCTGTGACTAAAGCAGCCTCTGTTTAAGACCATATAAGCATTTGCTCTTATTATATTTGAAATTAGCCTGATAAAGACACTTTTGCTGGGCATAGCACTACTTGTCCCTGCCAGGGCATCCCATTCTGTGACTAAAGCAGCCTCTGTTTAAGACCATATAACCATTTGCTCTTATTATATTTGAAATTAGCCTGATAAAGACACTTTTGCTGGGCATAGTACTACTGGATCTTTTTTGGGGGCATCCCATTCTGTGACTAAAGCAGCCTCTGTTTAAGACCATATAAGCATTTGCTCTTATTATATTTGAAATTAGGCCTGATAAAGACACTTTTGCTGGGCATAGCACTACTTGTCCCTGCCAGGGCATCCCATTCTGTGACTAAAGCAGCCTCTGTTTAAGACCATATAAGCATTTGCTCTTATTATATTTGAAATTAGGCCTGATAAAGACACTTTTGCTGGGCATATCACTACTTGTCCCTGCCAGGGCATCCCATTCTGTGACTAAAGCAGCCTCTGTTTAAGACCATATAAGCATTTGCTCTTATTATATTTGAAATTAGCCTGATAAAGACACTTTTGCTGGGCATAGCACTACTTGTCCCTGCCAGGGCATCCCATTCTGTGACTAAAGCAGCCTCTGTTTAAGACCATATAAGCATTTGCTCTTATTATATTTGAAATTAGCCTGATAAAGACACTTTTGCTGGGCATAGCACTACTTGTCCCTGCCAGGGCATCCCATTCTGTGACTAAAGCAGCCTCTGTTTAAGACCATATAAGCATTTGCTCTTATTATATTTGAAATTAGCCTGATAAAGACACTTTTGCTGGGCATAGCACTACTTGTCCCTGCCAGGGCATCCCATTCTGTGACTAAAGCAGCCTCTGTTTAAGACCATATAAGCATTTGCTCTTATTATATTTGAAATTAGGCCTGATAAAGACACTTTTGCTGGGCATAGCACTACTTGTCCCTGCCAGGGCATCCCATTATGTGACTAAAGCAGCCTCTGTTTAAGACCATATAAGCATTTGCTCTTATTATATTTGAAATTAGCCTGATAAAGACACTTTTGCTGGGCATAGCACTACTTGTCCCTGCCAGGGCATCCCATTCTGTGACTAAAGCAGCCTCTGTTTAAGACCATATAAGCATTTGCTCTTATTATATTTGAAATTAGCCTGATAAAGACACTTTTGCTGGGCATAGTACTACTGGATCTTTTTTGGGGGCATCCCATTCTGTGACTAAAGCAGCCTCTGTTTAAGACCATATAAGCATTTGCTCTTATTATATTTGAAATTAGCCTGATAAAGACACTTTTGCTGGGCATAGCACTACTTGTCCCTGCCAGGGCATCCCATTCTGTGACTAAAGCAGCCTCTGTTTAAGACCATATAAGCATTTGCTCTTATTATATTTGAAATTAGGCCTGATAAAGACACTTTTGCTGGGCATAGCACTACTTGTCCCTGCCAGGGCATCCCATTCTGTGACTAAAGCAGCCTCTGTTTAAGACCATATAACCATTTGCTCTTATTATATTTGAAATTAGCCTGATAAAGACACTTTTGCTGGGCATAGTACTACTGGATCTTTTTTGGGGGCATCCCATTCTGTGACTAAAGCAGCCCCTGTTTAAGACCATATAAGCATTTGCTCTTATTATATTTGAAATTAGCCTGATAAAGACACTTTTGCTGGGCATAGCACTACTTGTCCCTGCCAGGGCATCCCATTCTGTGACTAAAGCAGCCTCTGTTTAAGACCATATAAGCATTTGCTCTTATTATATTTGAAATTAGGCCTGATAAAGACACTTTTGCTGGGCATAGCACTACTTGTCCCTGCCAGGGCATCCCATTCTGTGACTAAAGCAGCCTCTGTTTAAGACCATATAACCATTTGCTCCTATTATATTTGAAATTAGCCTGATAAAGACACTTTTGCTGGGCATAGTACTACTGGATCTTTTTTGGGGGCATCCCATTCTGTGACTAAAGCAGCCTCTGTTTAAGACCATATAAGCATTTGCTCTTATTATATTTGAAATTAGGCCTGATAAAGACACTTTTGCTGGGCATAGCACTACTTGTCCCTGCCAGGGCATCCCATTCTGTGACTAAAGCAGCCTCTGTTTAAGACCATATAAGCATTTGCTCTTTTTATATTTGAAATTAGCCTGATAAAGACACTTTTGCTGGGCATAGTACTACTTGATCTTTTTTGGGGGCATCCCATTCTGTGACTAAAGCAGCCTCTGTTTAAGACCATATAAGCATTTGCTCTTATTATATTTGAAATTAGCCTGATAAAGACACTTTTGCTGGGCATAGCACTACTTGTCCCTGCCAGGGCATCCCATTCTGTGACTAAAGCAGCCTCTGTTTAAGACCATATAAGCATTTGCTCTTATTATATTTGAAATTAGGCCTGATAAAGACACTTTTGCTGGGCATAGCACTACTTGTCCCTGCCAGGGCATCCCATTCTGTGACTAAAGCAGCCTCTGTTTAAGACCATATAAGCATTTGCTCTTATTATATTTGAAATTAGCCTGATAAAGACACTTTTGCTGGGCATAGCACTACTTGTCCCTGCCAGGGCATCCCATTCTGTGACTAAAGCAGCCTCTGTTTAAGACCATATAAGCATTTGCTCTTATTATATTTGAAATTAGCCTGATAAAGACACTTTTGCTGGGCGTAGCACTACTTGTCCCTGCCAGGGCATCCCATTCTGTGACTAAAGCAGCCTCTGTTTAAGACCATATAAGCATTTGCTCTTATTATATTTGAAATTAGCCTGATAAAGACACTTTTGCTGGGCATAGCACTACTTGTCCCTGCCAGGGCATCCCATTCTGTGACTAAAGCAGCCTCTGTTTAAGACCATATAAGCATTTGCTCTTATTATATTTGAAATTAGGCCTGATAAAGACACTTTTGCTGGGCATAGCACTACTTGTCCCTGCCAGGGCATCCCATTCTGTGACTAAAGCAGCCTCTGTTTAAGACCATATAACCATTTGCTCTTATTATATTTGAAATTAGCCTGATAAAGACACTTTTGCTGGGCATAGCACTACTTGTCCCTGCCAGGGCATCCCATTCTGTGACTAAAGCAGCCTCTGTTTAAGACCATATAAGCATTTGCTCTTATTATATTTGAAATTAGGCCTGATAAAGACACTTTTGCTGGGCATAGCACTACTTGTCCCTGCCAGGGCATCCCATTCTGTGACTAAAGCAGCCTCTGTTTAAGACCATATAAGCATTTGCTCTTATTATATTTGAAATTAGCCTGATAAAGACACTTTTGCTGGGCATAGCACTACTTGTCCCTGCCAGGGCATCCCATTCTGTGACTAAAGCAGCCTCTGCTTAAGACCATATAAGCATTTGCTCTTATTATATTTGAAATTAGCCTGATAAAGACACTTTTGGTGGGCATAGCACTACTTGTCCCTGCCAGGGCATCCCATTCTGTGACTAAAGCAGCCTCTGTTTAAGACCATATAAGCATTTGCTCTTATTATATTTGAAATTAGGCCTGATAAAGACACTTTTGCTGGGCATAGCACTACTTGTCCCTGCCAGGGCATCCCATTCTGTGACTAAAGCAGCCTCTGTTTAAGACCATATAACCATTTGCTCTTATTATATTTGAAATTAGCCTGATAAAGACACTTTTGCTGGGCATAGTACTACTGGATCTTTTTGGGGGGCATCCCATTCTGTGACTAAAGCAGCCTCTGTTTAAGACCATATAAGCATTTGCTCTTATTATATTTGAAATTAGCCTGATAAAGACACTTTTGCTGGGCATAGTACTACTGGATCTTTTTTGGGGGCATCCCATTCTGTGACTAAAGCAGCCTCTGTTTAAGACCATATAACCATTTGCTCTTATTAGATTTGAATTTAGGCCTGATAACGACACTTTTGCTGGGCATAGCACTACTTGTCCCTGCCAGGGCATCCCATTCTGTGACTAAAGCAGCCTCTGTTTAAGACCATATAAGCATTTGCTCTTATTATATTTGAAATTAGCCTGATAAAGACACTTTTGCTGGGCATAGTACTACTGGATCTTTTTGGGGGCATCCCATTCTGTGACTAAAGCAGCCTCTGTTTAAGACCATGTAAGCATTTGCTCTTATTATATTTGAAATTAGGCCTGATAAAGACACTTTTGCTGGGCATAGCACTACTTGTCCCTGCCAGGGCATCCCATTCTGTGACTAAAGCAGCCTCTGTTTAAGACCATATAAGCATTTGCTCTTATTATATTTGAAATTAGCCTGATAAAGACACTTTTGCTGGGCATAGTACTACTGGATCTTTTTTGGGGGCATCCCATTCTGTGACTAAAGCAGCCTCTGTTTAAGACCATATAAGCATTTGCTCTTATTATATTTGAAATTAGCCTGATAAAGACACTTTTGCTGGGCATAGCACTACTTGTCCCTGCCAGGGCATCCCATTCTGTGACTAAAGCAGCCTCTGTTTAAGACCATATAAGCATTTGCTCTTATTATATTTGAAATTAGGCCTGATAAAGACACTTTTGCTGGGCATAGCACTACTTGTCCCTGCCAGGGCATCCCATTCTGTGACTAAAGCAGCCTCTGTTTAAGACCATATAAGCATTTGCTCTTATTATATTTGAAATTAGCCTGATAAAGACACTTTTGCTGGGCATAGCACTACTTGTCCCTGCCAGGGCATCCCATTCTGTGACTAAAGCAGCCTCTGTTTAAGACCATATAAGCATTTGCTCTTATTATATTTGAAATTAGCCTGATAAAGACACTTTTGCTGGGCATAGCACTACTTGTCCCTGCCAGGGCATCCCATTCTGTGACTAAAGCAGCCTCTGTTTAAGACCATATAACCATTTGCTCTTATTATATTTGAAATTAGCCTGATAAAGACACTTTTGCTGGGCATAGTACTACTGGATCTTTTTTGGGGGCATCCCATTCTGTGACTAAAGCAGCCTCTGTTTAAGACCATATAAGCATTTGCTCTTATTATATTTGAAATTAGCCTGATAAAGACACTTTTGCTGGGCATAGCACTACTTGTCCCTGCCAGGGCATCCCATTCTGTGACTAAAGCAGCCTCTGTTTAAGACCATATAAGCATTTGCTCTTATTATATTTGAAATTAGCCTGATAAAGACACTTTTGCTGGGCATAGCACTACTTGTCCCTGCCAGGGCATCCCATTCTGTGACTAAAGCAGCCTCTGTTTAAGACCATATAACCATTTGCTCTTATTATATTTGAAATTAGCCTGATAAAGACACTTTTGCTGGGCATAGTACTACTGGATCTTTTTTGGGGGCATCCCATTCTGTGACTAAAGCAGCCTCTGTTTAAGACCATATAAGCATTTGCTCTTATTATATTTGAAATTAGGCCTGATAAAGACACTTTTGCTGGGCATAGCACTACTTGTCCCTGCCAGGGCATCCCATTCTGTGACTAAAGCAGCCTCTGTTTAAGACCATATAAGCATTTGCTCTTATTATATTTGAAATTAGCCTGATAAAGACACTTTTGCTGGGCATAGTACTACTGGATCTTTTTTGGGGGCATCCCATTCTGTGACTAAAGCAGCCTCTGTTTAAGACCATATAAGCATTTGCTCTTATTATATTTGAAATTAGCCTGATAAAGACACTTTTGCTGGGCATAGCACTACTTGTCCCTGCCAGGGCATCCCATTCTGTGACTAAAGCAGCCTCTGTTTAAGACCATATAAGCATTTGCTCTTATTATATTTGAAATTAGGCCTGATAAAGACACTTTTGCTGGGCATAGCACTACTTGTCCCTGCCAGGGCATCCCATTCTGTGACTAAAGCAGCCTCTGTTTAAGACCATATAAGCATTTGCTCTTATTATATTTGAAATTAGCCTGATAAAGACACTTTTGCTGGGCATAGCACTACTTGTCCCTGCCAGGGCATCCCATTCTGTGACTAAAGCAGCCTCTGTTTAAGACCATATAAGCATTTGCTCTTATTATATTTGAAATTAGCCTGATAAAGACACTTTTGCTGGGCATAGCACTACTTGTCCCTGCCAGGGCATCCCATTCTGTGACTAAAGCAGCCTCTGTTTAAGACCATATAAGCATTTGCTCTTATTATATTTGAAATTAGCCTGATAAAGACACTTTTGCTGGGCATAGCACTACTTGTCCCTGCCAGGGCATCCCATTCTGTGACTAAAGCAGCCTCTGTTTAAGACCATATAAGCATTTGCTCTTATTATATTTGAAATTAGGCCTGATAAAGACACTTTTGCTGGGCATAGCACTACTTGTCCCTGCCAGGGCATCCCATTCTGTGACTAAAGCAGACTCTGTTTAAGACCATATAACCATTTGCTCTTATTATATTTGAAATTAGCCTGATAAAGACACTTTTGCTGGGCATAGTACTACTGGATCTTTTTTGGGGGCATCCCATTCTGTGACTAAAGCAGCCTCTGTTTAAGACCATATAAGCATTTGCTCTTATTATATTTGAAATTAGCCTGATAAAGACACTTTTGCTGGGCATAGTACTACTGGATCTTTTTTGGGGGCATCCCATTCTGTGACTAAAGCAGCCTCTGTTTAAGACCATATAACCATTTGCTCTTATTATATTTGAAATTAGCCTGATAAAGACACTTTTGCTGGGCATAGTACTACTGGATCTTTTTTGGGGGCATCCCATTCTGTGACTAAAGCAGCCTCTGTTTAAGACCATATAAGCATTTGCTCTTATTATATTTGAAATTAGCCTGATAAAGACACTTTTGCTGGGCATAGTACTACTGGATCTTTTTTGGGGGCATCCCATTCTGTGACTAAAGCAGCCTCTGTTTAAGACCATATAAGCATTTGCTCTTATTATCTTTGAAATTAGCCTGATAAAGACACTTTTGCTGGGCATAGCACTACTTGTCCCTGCCAGGGCATCCCATTCTGTGACTAAAGCAGCCTCTGTTTAAGACCATATAAGCATTTGCTCTTATTATATTTGAAATTAGGCCTGATAAAGACACTTTTGCTGGGCATAGCACTACTTGTCCCTGCCAGGGCATCCCATTCTGTGACTAAAGCAGCCTCTGTTTAAGACCATATAACCATTTGCTCTTATTATATTTGAAATTAGCCTGATAAAGACACTTTTGCTGGGCATAGTACTACTGGATCTTTTTTGGGGGCATCCCATTCTGTGACTAAAGCAGCCTCTGTTTAAGACCATATAAGCATTTGCTCTTATTATATTTGAAATTAGCCTGATAAAGACACTTTTGCTGGGCATAGTACTACTGGATCTTTTTTGGGGGCATCCCATTCTGTGACTAAAGCAGCCTCTGTTTAAGACCATATAAGCATTTGCTCTTATTATATTTGAAATTAGCCTGATAAAGACACTTTTGCTGGGCATAGCACTACTTGTCCCTGCCAGGGCATCCCATTCTGTGACTAAAGCAGCCTCTGTTTAAGACCATATAAGCATTTGCTCTTATTATATTTGAAATTAGCCTGATAAAGACACTTTTGCTGGGCATAGCACTACTTGTCCCTGCCAGGGCATCCCATTCTGTGACTAAAGCAGCCTCTGTTTAAGACCATATAAGCATTTGCTCTTATTATATTTGAAATTAGCCTGATAAAGACACTTTTGCTGGGCATAGCACTACTTGTCCCTGCCAGGGCATCCCATTCTGTGACTAAAGCAGCCTCTGTTTAAGACCATATAAGCATTTGCTCTTATTATATTTGAAATTAGGCCTGATAAAGACACTTTTGCTGGGCATAGCACTACTTGTCCCTGCCAGGGCATCCCATTCTGTGACTAAAGTAGCCTCTGTTTAAGACCATATAAGCATTTGCTCTTATTATATTTGAAATTAGCCTGATAAAGACACTTTTGCTGGGCATAGTACTACTGGATCTTTTTTGGGGGCATCCCATTCTGTGACTAAAGCAGCCTCTGTTTAAGACCATATAAGCATTTGCTCTTATTATATTTGAAATTAGCCTGATAAAGACACTTTTGCTGGGCATAGCACTACTTGTCCCTGCCAGGGCATCCCATTCTGTGACTAAAGCAGCCTCTGTTTAAGACCATAGAAGCATTTGCTCTTATTATATTTGAAATTAGCCTGATAAAGACACTTTTGCTGGGCATAGCACTACTTGTCCCTGCCAGGGCATCCCATTCTGTGACTAAAGCAGCCTCTGTTTAAGACCATATAAGCATTTGCTCTTATTATATTTGAAATTAGCCTGATAAAGACACTTTTGCTGGGCATAGCACTACTTGTCTCTGCCAGGGCATCCCATTCTGTGACTAAAGCAGCCTCTGTTTAAGACCATATAAGCATTTGCTCTTATTATATTTGAAATTAGGCCTGATAAAGACACTTTTGCTGGGCATAGCACTACTTGTCCCTGCCAGGGCATCCCATTCTGTGACTAAAGCAGCCTCTGTTTAAGACCATATAACCATTTGCTCTTATTATATTTGAAATTAGCCTGATAAAGACACTTTTGCTGGGCATAGTACTACTGGATCTTTTTTGGGGGCATCCCATTCTGTGACTAAAGCAGCCTCTGTTTAAGACCATATAACCATTTGCTCTTATTATATTTGAAATTAGCCTGATAAAGACACTTTTGCTGGGCATAGTACTACTGGATCTTTTTTGGGGGCATCCCATTCTGTGACTAAAGCAGCCTCTGTTTAAGACCATATAAGCATTTGCTCTTATTATATTTGAAATTAGCCTGATAAAGACACTTTTGCTGGGCATAGTACTACTGGATCTTTTTTGGGGGCATCCCATTCTGTGACTAAAGCAGCCTCTGTTTAAGACCATACAAGCATTTGCTCTTATTATATTTGAAATTAGCCTGATAAAGACACTTTTGCTGGGCATAGTACTACTGGATCTTTTTTGGGGGCATCCCATTCTGTGACTAAAGCAGCCTCTGTTTAAGACCATATAACCATTTGCTCTTATTATATTTGAAATTAGCCTGATAAAGACACATTTGCTGGGCATAGTACTACTGGATCTTTTTTGGGGGCATCCCATTCTGTGACTAAAGCAGCCTCTGTTTAAGACCATATAAGCATTTGCTCTTATTATATTTGAAATTAGCCTGATAAAGACACTTTTGCTGGGCATAGTACTACTGGATCTTTTTTGGGGGAATCCCATTCTGTGACTAAAGCAGCCTCTGTTTAAGACCATATAAGCATTTGCTCTTATTATCTTTGAAATTAGCCTGATAAAGACACTTTTGCTGGGCATAGCACTACTTGTCCCTGCCAGGGCATCCCATTCTGTGACTAAAGCAGCCTCTGTTTAAGACCATATAAGCATTTGCTCTTATTATATTTGAAATTAGGCCTGATAAAGACACTTTTGCTGGGCATAGCACTACTTGTCCCTGCCAGGGCATCCCATTCTGTGACTAAAGCAGCCTCTGTTTAAGACCATATAACCATTTGCTCTTATTATATTTGAAATTAGCCTGATAAAGACACTTTTGCTGGGCATAGTACTACTGGATCTTTTTTGGGGGCATCCCATTCTGTGACTAAAGCAGCCTCTGTTTAAGACCATATAAGCATTTGCTCTTATTATATTTGAAATTAGCCTGATAAAGACACTTTTGCTGGGCATAGTACTACTGGATCTTTTTTGGGGGCATCCCATTCTGTGACTAAAGCAGCCTCTGTTTAAGACCATATAACCATTTGCTCTTATTATATTTGAAATTAGCCTGATAAAGACACTTTTGCTGGGCATAGTACTACTGGATCTTTTTTGGGGGCATCCCATTCTGTGACTAAAGCAGCCTCTGTTTAAGACCATATAAGCATTTGCTCTTATTATATTTGAAATTAGCCTGATAAAGACACTTTTGCTGGGCATAGTACTACTGGATCTTTTTTGGGGGCATCCCATTCTGTGACTAAAGCAGCCTCTGTTTAGGACCATACAAGCATTTGCTCTTATTATATTTGAAATTAGCCTGATAAAGACACTTTTGCTGGGCATAGTACTACTGGATCTTTTTTGGGGGCATCCCATTCTGTGACTAAAGCAGCCTCTGTTTAAGACCATATAACCATTTGCTCTTATTATATTTGAAATTAGCCTGATAAAGACACATTTGCTGGGCATAGTACTACTGGATCTTTTTTGGGGGCATCCCATTCTGTGACTAAAGCAGCCTCTGTTTAAGACCATATAAGCATTTGCTCTTATTATATTTGAAATTAGCCTGATAAAGACACTTTTGCTGGGCATAGTACTACTGGATCTTTTTTGGGGGCATCCCATTCTGTGACTAAAGCAGCCTCTGTTTAAGACCATATAAGCATTTGCTCTTATTATATTTGAAATTAGGCCTGATAAAGACACTTTTGCTGGGCATAGCACTACTTGTCCCTGCCAGGGCATCCCATTCTGTGACTAAAGCAGCCTCTGTTTAAGACCATATAAGCATTTGCTCTTATTATATTTGAAATTAGCCTGATAAAGACACTTTTGCTGGGCATAGTACTACTGGATCTTTTTTGGGGGCATCCCATTCTGTGACTAAAGCAGCCTCTGTTTAAGACCATATAAGCATTTGCTCTTATTATATTTGAAATTAGCCTGATAAAGACACTTTTGCTGGGCATAGCACTACTTGTCCCTGCCAGGGCATCCCATTCTGTGACTAAAGCAGCCTCTGTTTAAGACCATATAAGCATTTGCTCTTATTATATTTGAAATTAGCCTGATAAAGACACTTTTGCTGGGCATAGCACTACTTGTCCCTGCCAGGGCATCCCATTCTGTGACTAAAGCAGCCTCTGTTTAAGACCATATAAGCATTTGCTCTTATTATATTTGAAATTAGCCTGATAAAGACACTTTTGCTGGGCATAGCACTACTTGTCCCTGCCAGGGCATCCCATTCTGTGACTAAAGCAGCCTCTGTTTAAGACCATATAAGCATTTGCTCTTATTATATTTGAAATTAGGCCTGATAAAGACACTTTTGCTGGGCATAGCACTACTTGTCCCTGCCAGGGCATCCCATTCTGTGACTAAAGCAGCCTCTGTTTAAGAACATATAACCATTTGCTCTTATTATATTTGAAATTAGCCTGATAAAGACACTTTTGCTGGGCATAGTACTACTGGATCTTTTTTGGGGGCATCCCATTCTGTGACTAAAGCAGCCTCTGTTTAAGACCATATAACCATTTGCTCTTATTATATTTGAAATTAGCCTGATAAAGACACTTTTGCTGGGCATAGTACTACTGGATCTTTTTTGGGGGCATCCCATTCTGTGACTAAAGCAACCTCTGTTTAAGACCATATAACCATTTGCTCTTATTATATTTGAAATTAGCCTGATAAAGACACTTTTGCTGGGCATAGTACTACTGGATCTTTTTTGGGGGCATCCCATTCTGTGACTAAAGCAGCCTCTGTTTAAGACCATATAAGCATTTGCTCTTATTATATTTGAAATTAGCCTGATAAAGACACTTTTGCTGGGCATAGTACTACTGGATCTTTTTTGGGGGCATCCCATTCTGTGACTAAAGCAGCCTCTGTTTAAGACCATATAACCATTTGCTCTTATTATATTTGAAATTAGCCTGATAAAGACACTTTTGCTGGGCATAGTACTACTGGATCTTTTTTGGGGGCATCCCATTCTGTGACTAAAGCAGCCTCTGTTTAAGACCATATAAGCATTTGCTCTTATTATATTTGAAATTAGCCTGATAAAGACACTTTTGCTGGGCATAGTACTACTGGATCATTTTTGGGGGCATCCCATTCTGTGACTAAAGCAGCCTCTGTTTAAGACCATATAAGCATTTGCTCTTATTATCTTTGAAATTAGCCTGATAAAGACACTTTTGCTGGGCATAGCACTACTTGTCCCTGCCAGGGCATCCCATTCTGTGACTAAAGCAGCCTCTGTTTAAGACCATATAAGCATTTGCTCTTATTATATTTGAAATTAGGCCTGATAAAGACACTTTTGCTGGGCATAGCACTACTTGTCCCTGCCAGGGCATCCCATTCTGTGACTAAAGCAGCCTCTGTTTAAGACCATATAACCATTTGCTCTTATTTTATTTGAAATTAGCCTGATAAAGACACTTTTGCTGGGCATAGTACTACTGGATCTTTTTTGGGGGCATCCCATTCTGTGACTAAAGCAGCCTCTGTTTAAGACCATATAAGCATTTGCTCTTATTATATTTGAAATTAGCCTGATAAAGACACTTTTGCTGGGCATAGTACTACTGGATCTTTTTTGGGGGCATCCCATTCTGTGACTAAAGCAGCCTCTGTTTAAGACCATATAACCATTTGCTCTTATTATATTTGAAATTAGCCTGATAAAGACACTTTTGCTGGGCATAGCACTACTTGTCCCTGCCAGGGCATCCCATTCTGTGACTAAAGCAGCCTCTGTTTAAGACCATATAAGCATTTGCTCTTATTATATTTGAAATTAGCCTGATAAAGACACTTTTGCTGGGCATAGCACTACTTGTCCCTGCCAGGGCATCCCATTCTGTGACTAAAGCAGCCTCTGTTTAAGACCATATAAGCATTTGCTCTTATTATATTTGAAATTAGCCTGATAAAGACACTTTTGCTGGGCATAGCACTACTTGTCCCTGCCAGGGCATCCCATTCTGTGACTAAAGCAGCCTCTGTTTAAGACCATATAAGCATTTGCTCTTATTATATTTGAAATTAGGCCTGATAAAGACACTTTTGCTGGGCATAGCACTACTTGTCCCTGCCAGGGCATCCCATTCTGTGACTAAAGCAGCCTCTGTTTAAGACCATATAACCATTTGCTCTTATTATATTTGAAATTAGCCTGATAAAGACACTTTTGCTGGGCATAGTACTACTGGATCTTTTTTGGGGGCATCCCATTCTGTGACTAAAGCAGCCTCTGTTTAAGACCATATAAGCATTTGCTCTTATTATATTTGAAATTAGGCCTGATAAAGACACTTTTGCTGGGCATAGCACTACTTGTCCCTGCCAGGGCATCCCATTCTGTGACTAAAGCAGCCTCTGTTTAAGACCATATAACCATTTGCTCTTATTATATTTATATTATAAGACACTTTTGCTGGGCATAGGCTTACTGCTGCCTGCCAGGTGCACTTCTGTTGAGGCATCCCATTCTGTAACATGGCATACCCCTCTTTATTTACACTAAGCAGCTCTCTTATTTACACTAAGCAGGCCTGTTGGACGCTGAGTGTTACTGCTCACTTTTGGTGTGCATTATATTCTGTTTCATATAGACCCACCGCTGCCCGGGGGATCTTAAAATATCACCTACTACCACGCCAGTTAGACTATGTCGGGCAGACAAGTGCCTGGAAGTGAAAAGAGGAGTGGCAGAGGCCAAGATTCCGCAGGCAGAGCTCGCATCAGACTGGGGGCCAGTAGCAGCAGGAGTCACGCTGAGAGACCTAATCTGCCAGTATCTGCTAGCGGTCGGGTCTCCACCAGTAACGCATCTGCCGTGGTAGATTGGTTGACGCGCTCATCAACAACATCATCACAACTTACGTCTGAGACCCCCAGTCTAGGGTCGGTAGGTTCCTCTGACACAACCCTGAGTTGGCATGCCCCGAGAGCAGTCCCTGTCCTCCCATTGCCTCTGTCCTACGCCGTTCCCTCCCCCTGCGACGTATCCTATGCTTTGGGTTCAGCTCCACTCTTTAGTGAGGAGGACGATCAGATACAGGAGGACAGTCAGCAGCTACTGCCCAGCCAAGAAATGGAGGTGGCTTCTTTAGCTAGGCAGACAAATAGTGATGTGGACAGTGTCGTGGGTGCTGCGAGCGTTCCAGCTCCTGCGCCAGACACTGTTGACAAATCCATGAACATCAGTGACGTACAGCCACAACTCGGTGATGATGATGATGATGACGATGAAGCCGATCGCACTTGGGAGCCGGGTGATGAAGGGGCTTCATCGTCATCATCAGGAGAAGAGGGGCGCAGGTTGCCCCGGAGTCAGCAGCTGAGGCAGCAAGGTGGTAGCAGTCAGCATGGGGGCACAATTCCAAAGGCTGGAGCCGGCCGGGGCCGGGGCCGGGGTAGAGCACCTGCTGTGCGGCAGTCTACCTTATCGGGAGGTAGTGGAGCAGGGGTTCCTGGAGTTGGCAACAGCAGCAGTGAATCAGTGAGGCCAGGGGGTGGGAAAAGTAGCTACTCGGCAGTGTGGCAGTTTTTCCTGAGGCATCCGCAGGAGGGTAACATGGCCACATGCAAGATATGTAGGCAAAAGGTGAAGCGTGGCCAGGGTCCAAATGTTGGCACCACGGCCCTGCGTCAACATATGATGCGTCACCATAAAACGACCTGGGAGAACCGAGGCTCCCAAGGGGTGGTCCAGTCTGCTTCCTCACCAAGTGAGCTCCCAATTTCTGCCAGCCAAGGCTCCAGCACCTCAGCCGAAGGCAGCTGTGCGTCATACCCATCCTCTGTCGCTCCTGCTCCTCCTCCTCCAAGTCATGCATCCCGCCAGCAATCCATCAGCGAAGCCATGTCCAAGAGACAGCAGTATGCGCCCACTCATCCTACGGCGCAGAAGCTGAATGTGCTCCTGTCCAAGTTGCTGGTGCTGCAGTCGCTCCCTTTTCAGGTGGTGGAATCTGCACCTTTCAGAGAACTGATGGCTTGTGCCGAGCCGAGGTGAAGAGTCCCAAGCCGTCATTTCTTTGCCAAGAAGGCAGTACCAGCGCTGCACACTTTTGTTGAACAGAAGGTGGGCCAGTCCTTGAGCCTGTCGGTGTGTAGCAAAATACATGGCATGTAACTACGGTCAGGGGCAGTACATGTCGTTTACGGCCCACTGGGTGAATGTGGTCCCTTTGCAGCAGCAACTTGGACAGGTCACGCCGCTTCGGCCTCCGCGCTCTCTGCCCATTGGGCCTGTGACACCGTGCGACTCGGCCTCCTCATCCTCCGCCATCTCCTCACCCTCCACTGTAGGCTCAAGTCTCAGTGCCCCTCCAGTCTACCATGTGTGCAGGGCACGGAGGTGTCACGCAGTGCTTCACATGGTTTGTCTTGGCGAACGGAGTCACACAGGGGAGGAACTGCTTAAATGTATTCATCAGGAAATCCAAACATGGCTTACTCCGAGAAAACTTAAAATGGGAATCATGGTTACCGACAATGGGAAGAACATTTTGTCTGCGCTGCGCCAAGGAAGCCTGACCCATGCCCCCTGCATGGCTCACGTCTTCAATCTGGTTGTCAAGCGGTTTCTGAAGTGTTCCCCCCATCTGCAGGACATCCTAACAACTTCAAGGAAACTTTGCATGCACTTCAGCCACTCCTACACCGCCAAACACACCCTTCTTGAGCTACAGCGTCAGAATGGTATCCCCCAACATAGTCTGATTTGCGATGTTTCCACCCGTTGGAATTCCACCCTTCACATGTTGGACCGATTATATGAACAGAGAAAAGCCATCACGGATTTCCTGATGATCCAAGCAGATAGGGGGACTCCCCTGTGTAACTTCAATGTCAACCAGTGGCAGCTCATACGTGACACCTGCCGTTTGCTCAGGCCCTTTGAGGAAGCCACTTTATTTGTCAGTCGGCAGGATTACGGGATGAACGACGTGATTCCACTGCTTCATGTACTACAGCACATGTTGGAAACCATGGCTGGTCAGGGCACTGGAGACATGGCGTTTACATCTTACGGCCACATGAACCCCGTTGGAGCTGAACTGGAGGAGGAGGAGGAAGAGGAGGAGGAGTTGCCCAGCGAAACACAGTTTAGGCTTGGCGAAATGGCTGGTTTATCTAGTCAGCGGACAGGAGAGGAGGAGCAGGAGCAGCCAGAGGAGCTCGAGGATTTTGAGGAAGGCGAGACAGAGGACCCGGGCACACCGTGGCAGTATGCAGTGGAGATGGAGACAGGTAGTCCATCCGAGTCACTTGCGCAAATGGCACGAAGCATGCTCACGTGCTTGCGTAGTGACCCCAGAATTGTTTCCATCTGTCGGCTGTAAGGTGGACTGGCTGTCCACCTTATTGGACCCTCGCTTCCGGCACAAAATGGGGGCATTTTTTAAACCCACCGAGAGGGAGGACAAACTCAACTACTACAAAGACATTCTACGTAGGCAGTTGGCCGATGCCTATCTGCGCCATGGTCCATACTCTCGCAGGTCTGACTCGAGGGGACCTCTGCGCTCACCTTCCACTGCCATGGCCGCTGGGGGGGTTGGCAGGAGCAGCAGCAGCAGCTCCATCAGCAGCAGCAGCCTCAGTCTTCAGTCGCTAATGAGTAGCTTTCTACACCCGCATAGTGAGGTTACTCATGAGCAGCAGGAAGACCTGGAGCAGGACCTCAACCAGCAGGTCATGTCATACTTTGACATGACCATGCCAACACACCTTGAGGATCCGCTGGACTTCTGGGCAGCCAAACTTGATTTGTGGCCGCAACTAGCAGAGTTTGCCCTGGAAAAGCTGTCCTGCCCGGCAAGTAGCGTGCCATCTGAGCGGGTGTTTAGTGCGGCGGGGGCCATAGTTACGGCGAGGAGAACTCGTCTGTCAACTAAAAATGTGGAGAGACTCACCTTTGTCAAAATGAATCAGGGATGAATCAGCCAGGATTTCCACCCACCAATGCCTGATGCATGCGACTAGATTCAGCATGGTGCCACGTTTTACACTTTCCAAATGGTGCAAAACATATTTATGTCTTTAGGCCATTTTTTGGGCTCCTGCTGCTGCTGCTGCCAACTTCTGCCAACTCCAGGGTGTGATTCATCCAATTGTTGGGCTCCTGAAGCCAACCCCAGTGTCACTTTAAAGTAATATTTGGGCTCCTGCTGCTGCTGCTGCTGCTGTCAACTCCTGCCAACTCCAGGGTGTGATTCATCCAATTTTTGGGCTCCTGAAGCCAACTCCAGTGTATATTTGGGCTCCTGCTGCTGCTGCTGCCAACTTCTGCCAACTCCAGGGTGTGATTCATCCAATTTTTGGGCTCCTGAAGCCAACTCCAGTGTATATTTGGGCTCCTGCTGCTGCTGTTGCCAACTTCTGCCAACTCCAGGGTGTGATTCATCCAATTTTTGGGCTCCTGAAGCCAACTCCAGTGTATATTTGGGCTCCTGCTGCTGCTGCTGCCAACTCCAGGGTGTGATTCATCCAATTTTTGGGCTCCTGAGGCCAACCCCAGGGTCTCTTTAATGTAATATTTGGGCTCCTGCTGCTGCTACTGTCAACTCCTGCCAACTCCAGGGTGTGATTCATCCAATTTTTGGGCTCCTGAAGCCAACTCCAGTGTATATTTGGGCTCCTGCTGCTGCTGCTGCCAACTTCTGCCAACTCCAGGGTGTGATTCATCCAATTTTTGGGCTCCTGAAGCCAACTCCAGTGTATATTTGGGCTCCTGCTGCTGCTGCTGCCAACTCCAGGGTGTGATTCATCCAATTTTTGGGCTCCTGAGGCCAACCCCAGGGTCTCTTTAATGTAATATTTGGGCTCCTGCTGCTGCTGCTGCTGTCAACTCCTGCCAACTCCAGGGTGTGATTCATCCAATTTTTGGGCTCCTGAAGCCAACTCCAGTGTATATTTGGGCTCCTGCTGCTGCTGTCAACTCCTGCCAACTCCAGGGTGTGATTCATCCAATTTTTGGGCTCCTGAAGCCAACTCCAGTGTATATTTGGGCTCCTGCTGCTGCTACTGTCAACTCCTGCCAACTCCAGGGTGTGATTCATCCAATTTTTGGGCTCCTGAAGCCAACTCCAGTGTATATTTGGGCTCCTTCTGCTGCTGCTGCCAACTCCAGGGTGTGATTCATCCAATTTTTGGGCTCCTGAGGCCAACCCCAGGGTCTCTTTAATGTAATATTTGGGCTCCTGCTGCTGCTACTGTCAACTCCTGCCAACTCCAGGGTGTGATTCATCCAATTTTTGGGCTCCTGAAGCCAACTCCAGTGTATATTTGGGCTCCTGCTGCTGCTGCTGCCAACTTCTGCCAACTCCAGGGTGTGATTCATCCAATTTTTGGGCTCCTGAAGCCAACTCCAGTGTATATTTGGGCTCCTGCTGCTGCCAACTCCAGGGTGTGATTCATCCAATTTTTGGGCTCCTGAGGCCAACCCCAGGGTCTCTTTAATGTAATATTTGGGCTCCTGCTGCTGCTGCTGCTGCTGTCAACTCCTGCCAACTCCAGGGTGTGATTCATCCAATTTTTGGGCTCCTGAAGCCAACTCCAGTGTATATTTGGGCTCCTGCTGCTGCTGCTGCCAACTCCAGGGTGTGATTCATCCAATTTTTGGGCTCCTGAAGCCAACTCCAGTGTATATTTGGGCTCCTGCTGCTGCTGCTGCCAACTCCAGGGTGTGATTCATCCAATTTTTGGGCTCCTGAGGCCAACCCCAGGGTCTCTTTAATGTAATATTTGGGCTCCTGCTGCTGCTACTGTCAACTCCTGCCAACTCCAGGGTGTGATTCATCCAATTTTTGGGCTCCTGAAGCCAACTCCAGTGTATATTTGGGCTCCTGCTGCTGCTGCTGCCAACTCCAGGGTGTGATTCATCCAATTTTTGGGCTCCTGAGGCCAACCCCAGGGTCTCTTTAATGTAATATTTGGGCTCCTGCTGCTGCTACTGTCAACTCCTGCCAACTCCAGGGTGTGATTCATCCAATTTTTGGGCTCCTGAAGCCAACTCCAGTGTATATTTGGGCTCCTGCTGCTGCTGCTGCCAACTTCTGCCGACTCCAGGGTGTGATTCATCCAATTTTTGGGCTCCTGAAGCCAACTCCAGTGTATATTTGGGCTCCTGCTGCTGCTGCTGCCAACTCCAGGGTGTGATTCATCCAATTTTTGGGCTCCTGAGGCCAACCCCAGGGTCTCTTTAATGTAATATTTGGGCTCCTGCTGCTGCTGCTGCTGTCAACTCCTGCCAACTCCAGGGTGTGATTCATCCAATTTTTGGGCTCCTGAAGCCAACTCCAGTGTATATTTGGGCTCCTGCTGCTGCTGTCAACTCCTGCCAACTCCAGGGTGTGATTCATCCAATTTTTGGGCTCCTGAAGCCAACTCCAGTGTATATTTGGGCTCCTGCTGCTGCTGCTGCCAACTCCAGGGTGTGATTCATCCAATTTTTGGGCTCCTGAGGCCAACCCCAGGGTCTCTTTAATGTAATATTTGGGCTCCTGCTGCTGCTACTGTCAACTCCTGCCAACTCCAGGGTGTGATTCATCCAATTTTTGGGCTCCTGAGGCCAACTCCAGTGTATATTTGGGCTCCTGCTGCTGCTGCTGCCAACTCCAGGGTGTGATTCATCCAATTTTTGGGCTCCTGAGGCCAACCCCAGGGTCTCTTTAATGTAATATTTGGGCTCCTGCTGCTGCTACTGTCAACTCCTGCCAACTCCAGGGTGTGATTCATCCAATTTTTGGGCTCCTGAAGCCAACTCCAGTGTATATTTGGGCTCCTGCTGCTGCTGCTGCCAACTTCTGCCAACTCCAGGGTGTGATTCATCCAATTTTTGGGCTCCTGAAGCCAACTCCAGTGTATATTTGGGCTCCTGCTGCTGCTGCTGCCAACTCCAGGGTGTGATTCATCCAATTTTTGGGCTCCTGAGGCCAACCCCAGGGTCTCTTTAATGTAATATTTGGGCTCCTGCTGCTGCTGCTGCTGCTGTCAACTCCTGCCAACTCCAGGGTGTGATTCATCCAATTTTTGGGCTCCTGAAGCCAACTCCAGTGTATATTTGGGCTCCTGCTGCTGCTGCTGCCAACTCCAGGGTGTGATTCATCCAATTTTTGGGCTCCTGAGGCCAACCCCAGGGTCTCTTTAACCCTTTCGCTGCCAGCCTACCTGCAGCATTTGCCACTCCCTGTTGCCAGACTGAGTTTGACTGTTTCGCGCTACACATGTTCAACTGTCATTTTTGAAAGGATTTCCAGGGATTTCCCAGGAAAATTATATATTGTTTTTTTCAACAGAGTCTGGGCTTTAACATGAAATGTCTTGTTTGTATTTTTTAGGTGTATTCTCAACATTTTTGGGTGAAATGTGTGAAAAAAATTAAAAAAAATATATTTTTTTACAATTTGTCGAGTTTTTTGTAATAAAAAATGTAAGTTTGTCAATAAAATCTTATTGCGTGAGAAACCCCAATTTCTCCCGGTTACAGCGATACCACATATGTATAGGTAGACACCCTTTCCTGCCCAGAAGCCTTTTATAGCTGCTGGATGACAAATGGTTAATTCAAAAAAAAAAATGACATAGGGTCCCCCTTCCCGGGGAGGGAGACCCCATTTTTTTTTGGATTTTTAAGGGTTAAAAACCCTTAAAAATCCAAAAAAAAAAATGACGTGGGGTCCCCCTTACCCAAAGTAACCAGCCCGGGACCAGCTATGGGGGCTTGTAGGCACAGAGTGGGGGGGCCAGCTTTGGTGGCCCCCCCACCCTGCAGCCTACGAGCCCACATAGCCTATGTGGGCCCGGGCTCTTCTGCCCCCCCCTGGCCTTTGGGGAGGCAGGTAATGGGGGTGCGGGGGTTAATGGCAAGCCACCCGCTAGGGCAGGTGACTTGCCACCCCCCCAGCCTTGTGAACTGGTATAAGGGGTCTCATGGACCCCTTACCAGCTCACAAAGGGTTAATGTGAAAAAAAAACACCACACAATAATAAAAAGTATTTTATTAGAAAAAAAAAAAATTTTTTTTTACTGTACTTACCTTCGATTGCAAGCTCTTGTCCCTCGCCGCTCAGCTGACAGATGCCGGTGATCGGCATCCAGAGAAGGAGAAGGCAGGAGATCAGAGGATCTCCTGTCACCTCCTTCCAGGGCACCGATCACCGGCATCTGAGAAGCTGAGAAAGCTGAAGCCGGTGATCGGGACCGGGATGACGTCATAAGCCCCGCCCCCAAGGGGGCGGGGCTTAGAGGCAAGATGGCGGCCGCCATCTTGAAGAAGAGAGGAGAGAGCCTCCCAGGCTCTCTCCTGAAGAACGGTAAGTCCTGGGGGGGGATCGGAGGCCCCCCAGGTGAAGAGGAGGGACAGCGGGAGCCAGCGCACACACAGGTAAGTGAATGTCATTTTTATTTTTTTTTTTTTTTTACAGTTAGCAGCTGCTGCTGCAGAAGCGGGGGGGGGGGCGGCCTATTCCGGGGGCTCTCCTGGAGCCATCCGACCCCCCACGGGGGATCGGATGGCACCAAATTAAAGAGGAGACCCGGCCGGATCCAACAAGGGGTCAGGTGAGTATTTTTGATTTTTATTTTTTAAACTAGAAGCGAGGAAAGTCAAGCACGTAACACCTACGGGCTTGGCACTTAAGGCCCAGCCAAGCCAGCACGTAGGTGTTACGTGCTTGGCACCAAAAGGGTTAATGTAATATTTGGGCTCCTGCTGCTGCTACTGTCAACTCCTGCCAACTCCAGGGTGTGATTCATCCAATTTTTGGGCTCCTGAAGCCAACTCCAGTGTATATTTGGGCTCCTGCTGCTGCTGCTGCCAACTCCAGGGTGTGATTCATCCAATTTTTGGGCTCCTGAGGCCAACCCCAGGGTCTCTTTAATGTAATATTTGGGCTCCTGCTGCTGCTACTGTCAACTCCTGCCAACTCCAGGGTGTGATTCATCCAATTTTTGGGCTCCTGAAGCCAACTCCAGTGTATATTTGGGCTCCTGCTGCTGCTGCTGCCAACTTCTGCCGACTCCAGGGTGTGATTCATCCAATTTTTGGGCTCCTGAAGCCAACTCCAGTGTATATTTGGGCTCCTGCTGCTGCTGCTGCCAACTCCAGGGTGTGATTCATCCAATTTTTGGGCTCCTGAGGCCAACCCCAGGGTCTCTTTAATGTAATATTTGGGCTCCTGCTGCTGCTGCTGCTGTCAACTCCTGCCAACTCCAGGGTGTGATTCATCCAATTTTTGGGCTCCTGAAGCCAACTCCAGTGTATATTTGGGCTCCTGCTGCTGCTGTCAACTCCTGCCAACTCCAGGGTGTGATTCATCCAATTTTTGGGCTCCTGAAGCCAACTCCAGTGTATATTTGGGCTCCTGCTGCTGCTGCTGCCAACTCCAGGGTGTGATTCATCCAATTTTTGGGCTCCTGAGGCCAACCCCAGGGTCTCTTTAATGTAATATTTGGGCTCCTGCTGCTGCTGCTGCTGTCAACTCCTGCCAACTCCAGGGTGTGATTCATCCAATTTTTGGGCTCCTGAAGCCAACTCCAGTGTATATTTGGGCTCCTGCTGCTGCTGCTGCCAACTCCAGGGTGTGATTCATCCAATTTTTGGGCTCCTGAGGCCAACCCCAGGGTCTCTTTAATGTAATATTTGGGCTCCTGCTGCTGCTACTGTCAACTCCTGCCAACTCCAGGGTGTGATTCATCCAATTTTTGGGCTCCTGAGGCCAACTCCAGTGTATATTTGGGCTCCTGCTGCTGCTGCTGCCAACTCCAGGGTGTGATTCATCCAATTTTTGGGCTCCTGAGGCCAACCCCAGGGTCTCTTTAATGTAATATTTGGGCTCCTGCTGCTGCTACTGTCAACTCCTGCCAACTCCAGGGTGTGATTCATCCAATTTTTGGGCTCCTGAAGCCAACTCCAGTGTATATTTGGGCTCCTGCTGCTGCTGCTGCCAACTCCTGCCAACTCCAGGGTGTGATTCATCCAATTTTTGGGCTCCTGAAGCCAACTCCAGTGTATATTTGGGCTCCTGCTGCTGCTGCTGCCAACTCCAGGGTGTGATTCATCCAATTTTTGGGCTCCTGAGGCCAACCCCAGGGTCTCTTTAATGTAATATTTGGGCTCCTGCTGCTGCTGCTGCTGTCAACTCCTGCCAACTCCAGGGTGTGATTCATCCAATTTTTGGGCTCCTGAAGCCAACTCCAGTGTATATTTGGGCTCCTGCTGCTGCTGTCAACTCCTGCCAACTCCAGGGTGTGATTCATCCAATTTTTGGGCTCCTGAAGCCAACTCCAGTGTATATTTGGGCTCCTGCTGCTGCTACTGTCAACTCCTGCCAACTCCAGGGTGTGATTCATCCAATTTTTGGGCTCCTGAAGCCAACTCCAGTGTATATTTGGGCTCCTGCTGCTGCTGCTGCCAACTCCAGGGTGTGATTCATCCAATTTTTGGGCTCCTGAGGCCAACCCCAGGGTCTCTTTAATGTAATATTTGGGCTCCTGCTGCTGCTACTGTCAACTCCTGCCAACTCCAGGGTGTGATTCATCCAATTTTTGGGCTCCTGAAGCCAACTCCAGTGTATATTTGGGCTCCTGCTGCTGCTGCCAACTTCTGCCAACTCCAGGGTGTGATTCATCCAATTTTTGGGCTCCTGAAGCCAACTCCAGTGTATATTTGGGCTCCTGCTGCTGCTGCTGCCAACTCCAGGGTGTGATTCATCCAATTTTTGGGCTCCTGAGGCCAACCCCAGGGTCTCTTTAATGTAATATTTGGGCTCCTGCTGCTGCTGCTGCTGTCAACTCCTGCCAACTCCAGGGTGTGATTCATCCAATTTTTGGGCTCCTGAAGCCAACTCCAGTGTATATTTGGGCTCCTGCTGCTGCTACTATCAACTCCTGCCAACTCCAGGGTGTGATTCATCCAATTTTTGGGCTCCTGAAGCCAACTCCAGTGTATATTTGGGCTCCTGCTGCTGCTGCTGCCAACTCCAGGGTGTGATTCATCCAATTTTTGGGCTCCTGAGGCCAACCCCAGGGTCTCTTTTATGTAATATTTGGGCTCCTGCTGCTGCTGCTGCTGTCAACTCCTGCCAACTCCAGGGTGTGATTCATCCAATTTTTGGGCTCCTGAAGCCAACTCCAGTGTATATTTGGGCTCCTGCTGCTGCTGTCAACTCCTGCCAACTCCAGGGTGTGATTCATCCAATTTTTGGGCTCCTGAAGCCAACTCCAGTGTATATTTGGGCTCCTGCTGCTGCTACTGTCAACTCCTGCCAACTCCAGGGTGTGATTCATCCAATTTTTGGGCTCCTGAAGCCAACTCCAGTGTATATTTGGGCTCCTGCTGCTGCTGCTGCCAACTCCAGGGTGTGATTCATCCAATTTTTGGGCTCCTGAGGCCAACCCCAGGGTCTCTTTAATGTAATATTTGGCTCCTGCTGCTGCTACTGTCAACTCCTGCCAACTCCAGGGTGTGATTCATCCAATTTTTGGGCTCCTGAAGCCAACTCCAGTGTATATTTGGGCTCCTGCTGCTGCTGCTGCCAACTTCTGCCAACTCCAGGGTGTGATTCATCCAATTTTTGGGCTCCTGAAGCCAACTCCAGTGTATATTTGGGCTCCTGCTGCTGCTGCTGCTGCTGCCAACTCCAGGGTGTGATTCATCCAATTTTTGGGCTCCTGAGGCCAACCCCAGGGTATCTTTAATGTAATATTTGGGCTCCTGCTGCTGCTGCTGCTGTCAACTCCTGCCAACTCCAGGGTGTGATTCATCCAATTTTTGGGCTCCTGAAGCCAACTCCAGTGTATATTTGGGCTCCTGCTGCTGCTGCTGCCAACTCCAGGGTGTGATTCATCCAATTTTTGGGCTCCTGAGGCCAACCCCAGGGTCTCTTTAATGTAATATTTGGGCTCCTGCTGCTGCTACTGTCAACTCCTGCCAACTCCAGGGTGTGATTCATCCAATTTTTGGGCTCCTGAAGCCAACTCCAGTGTATATTTGGGCTCCTGCTGCTGCTGCTGCCAACTCCAGGGTGTGATTCATCCAATTTTTGGGCTCCTGAGGCCAACCCCAGGGTCTCTTTAATGTAATATTTGGGCTCCTGCTGCTGCTACTGTCAACTCCTGCCAACTCCAGGGTGTGATTCATCCAATTTTTGGGCTCCTGAAGCCAACTCCAGTGTATATTTGGGCTGCTGCTGCTGCCAACTCCAGGGTGTGATTCATCCAATTTTTGGGCTCCTGAGGCCAACCCCAGGGTCTCTTTAATGTAATATTTGGGCTCCTGCTGCTGCTACTGTCAACTCCTGCCAACTCCAGGGTGTGATTCATCCAATTTTTGGGCTCCTGAAGCCAACTCCAGTGTATATTTGGGCTCCTGCTGCTGCTGCTGCCAACTTCTGCCGACTCCAGGGTGTGATTCATCCAATTTTTGGGCTCCTGAAGCCAACTCCAGTGTATATTTGGGCTCCTGCTGCTGCTGCTGCCAACTCCAGGGTGTGATTCATCCAATTTTTGGGCTCCTGAGGCCAACCCCAGGGTCTCTTTAATGTAATATTTGGGCTCCTGCTGCTGCTGCTGCTGTCAACTCCTGCCAACTCCAGGGTGGGATTCATCCAATTTTTGGGCTCCTGAAGCCAACTCCAGTGTATATTTGGGCTCCTGCTGCTGCTGTCAACTCCTGCCAACTCCAGGGTGTGATTCATCCAATTTTTGGGCTCCTGAAGCCAACTCCAGTGTATATTTGGGCTCCTGCTGCTGCTGCTGCCAACTCCAGGGTGTGATTCATCCAATTTTTGGGCTCCTGAGGCCAACCCCAGGGTCTCTTTAATGTAATATTTGGGCTCCTGCTGCTGCTACTGTCAACTCCTGCCAACTCCAGGGTGTGATTCATCCAATTTTTGGGCTCCTGAAGCCAACTCCAGTGTATATTTGGGCTCCTGCTGCTGCTGCTGTCAACTTCTGCCAACTCCAGGGTGTGATTCATCCAATTTTTGGGCTCCTGAAGCCAACTCCAGTGTATATTTGGGCTCCTGCTGCTGCTGCTGCCAACTCCAGGGTGTGATTCATCCAATTTTTGGGCTCCTGAGGCCAACCCCAGGGTCTCTTTAATGTAATATTTGGGCTCCTGCTGCTGCTACTGTCAACTCCTGCCAACTCCAGGGTGTGATTCATCCAATTTTTGGGCTCCTGAAGCCAACTCCAGTGTATATTTGGGCTCCTGCTGCTGCTGCTGCCAACTTCTGCCAACTCCAGGGTGTGATTCATCCAATTTTTGGGCTCCTGAAGCCAACTCCAGTGTATATTTGGGCTCCTGCTGCTGCTGCTGCCAACTCCAGGGTGTGATTCATCCAATTTTTGGGCTCCTGAGGCCAACCCCAGGGTCTCTTTAATGTAATATTTGGGCTCCTGCTGCTGCTGTCAACTCCTGCCAACTCCAGGGTGTGATTCATCCAATTTTTGGGCTCCTGAAGCCAACTCCAGTGTATATTTGGGCTCCTGCTGCTGCTGCTGCCAACTCCAGGGTGTGATTCATCCAATTTTTGGGCTCCTGAGGCCAACCCCAGGGTCTCTTTAATGTAATATTTGGGCTCCTGCTGCTGCTACTGTCAACTCCTGCCAACTCCAGGGTGTGATTCATCCAATTTTTGGGCTCCTGAGGCCAACTCCAGTGTATATTTGGGCTCCTGCTGCTGCTGCTGCCAACTCCAGGGTGTGATTCATCCAATTTTTGGGCTCCTGAGGCCAACCCCAGGGTCTCTTTAATGTAATATTTGGGCTCCTGCTGCTGCTACTGTCAACTCCTGCCAACTCCAGGGTGTGATTCATCCAATTTTTGGGCTCCTGAAGCCAACTCCAGTGTATATTTGGGCTCCTGCTGCTGCTGCTGCCAACTCCTGCCAACTCCAGGGTGTGATTCATCCAATTTTTGGGCTCCTGAAGCCAACTCCAGTGTATATTTGGGCTCCTGCTGCTGCCAACTCCAGGGTGTGATTCATCCAATTTTTGGGCTCCTGAGGCCAACCCCAGGGTCTCTTTAATGTAATATTTGGGCTCCTGCTGCTGCTGTCAACTCCTGCCAACTCCAGGGTGTGATTCATCCAATTTTTGGGCTCCTGAAGCCAACTCCAGTGTATATTTGGGCTCCTGCTGCTGCTGCTGCCAACTCCAGGGTGTGATTCATCCAATTTTTGGGCTCCTGAGGCCAACCCCAGGGTGTCTTTAATGTAATATTTGGGCTCCTGCTGCTGCTACTGTCAACTCCTGCCAACTCCAGGGTGTGATTCATCCAATTTTTGGGCTCCTGAGGCCAACTCCAGTGTATATTTGGGCTCCTGCTGCTGCTGCTGCCAACTCCAGGGTGTGATTCATCCAATTTTTGGGCTCCTGAGGCCAACCCCAGGGTCTCTTTAATGTAATATTTGGGCTCCTGCTGCTGCTACTGTCAACTCCTGCCAACTCCAGGGTGTGATTCATCCAATTTTTGGGCTCCTGAAGCCAACTCCAGTGTATATTTGGGCTCCTGCTGCTGCTGCCAACTCCTGCCAACTCCAGGGTGTGATTCATCCAATTTTTGGGCTCCTGAAGCCAACTCCAGTGTATATTTGGGCTCCTGCTGCTGCTACTGTCAACTCCTGCCAACTCCAGGGTGTGATTCATCCAATTTTTGGGCTCCTGAAGCCAACTCCAGTGTATATTTGGGCTCCTGCTGCTGCTGCTGCCAACTCCAGGGTGTGATTCATCCAATTTTTGGGCTCCTGAGGCCAACCCCAGGGTCTCTTTAATGTAATATTTGGGCTCCTGCTGCTGCTACTGTCAACTCCTGCCAACTCCAGGGTGTGATTCATCTAATTTTTGGGCTCCTGAAGCCAACTCCAGTGTATATTTGGGCTCCTGCTGCTGCTGCTGCTGCTGCTGCCAACTTCTGCCAACTCCAGGGTGTGATTCATCCAATTTTTGGGCTCCTGAAGCCAACTCCAGTGTATATTTGGGCTGCTGCTGCTGCCAACTCCAGGGTGTGATTCATCCAATTTTTGGGCTCCTGAGGCCAACCCCAGGGTCTCTTTAATGTAATATTTGGGCTCCTGCTGCTGCTGCTGCTGTCAACTCCTGCCAACTCCAGGGTGTGATTCATCCAATTTTTGGGCTCCTGAAGCCAACTCCAGTGTATATTTGGGCTCCTGCTGCTGCTGCTGCCAACTCCAGGGTGTGATTCATCCAATTTTTGGGCTCCTGAAGCCAACTCCAGTGTATATTTGGGCTCCTGCTGCTGCTACTGTCAACTCCTGCCAACTCCAGGGTGTGATTCATCCAATTTTTGGGCTCCTGAAGCCAACTCCAGTGTATATTTGGGCTCCTGCTGCTGCTGCTGCCAACTCCAGGGTGTGATTCATCCAATTTTTGGGCTCCTGAGGCCAACCCCAGGGTCTCTTTAATGTAATATTTGGCTCCTGCTGCTGCTACTGTCAACTCCTGCCAACTCCAGGGTGTGATTCATCCAATTTTTGGGCTCCTGAAGCCAACTCCAGTGTATATTTGGGCTCCTGCTGCTGCTGCTGCCAACTTCTGCCAACTCCAGGGTGTGATTCATCCAATTTTTGGGCTCCTGAAGCCAACTCCAGTGTATATTTGGGCTCCTTCTGCTGCTGCTGCCAACTCCAGGGTGTGATTCATCCAATTTTTGGGCTCCTGAGGCCAACCCCAGGGTCTCTTTAAAGTAATATTTGGGCTCCTGCTGCTGCTGCTGCTGTCAACTCCTGCCAACTCCAGGGTGTGATTCATCCAATTTTTGGGCTCCTGCTGCTGCCAACTCCAGTGTCTCTTTAAAGCAATGTTTGGGCTCCTTCTGCCCCTCATAGTGATGCCACTTCAACTCTCTGCAATTGTGCTGCTCTGCGATTCTATTAGCGATGCCTCTGATCTGCATGTGATATTTCTTCAAAGTATTATTTAACTAACCCAGCACGCATCCTGTGCGTGTTACAGCAAGGCAGAATGGTTTACAACCCTATTGAGGCTCTAGGAGGCTCAGAAATAGCCGTTTTTAATAGCGATTCGTCGCGAATTTATTCGGGTCGAAACGATTTTTGTCGGAAAATTCGGCGAATCAGTCGAATCGAATTTTTCAAAAGTTCGCTCATCTCTAGCAGAAACCATATGCACCCTGTCCAACTCTTGTTGTAATGTATGTAAGTCGGGGGACAGGGTGCCTACAAACTCTTACAAAGATCGTCAGATCCTTTACAATTTCTGGGACTCCTCTTATCCTAAAATGTCGGCTCTGAGCTATGCTAAAATGTTGTGGCTATGTGTTCCACAAGTTGAGCCATAATAAGCTCAATATTTGATAGAGATATAGGGAGCGAGGCCCGGCCAATTGCCGTTTCTGTTTCGGCCCTGCTCGTGTCCTCGTGCCTTCTCTAGGTTTTCCTCTTCAGACAGTAATTCCAGTAGCTGAGCCCCCCCCCCCCAAACCACTCAGCACTGCAAAATAAGAGATAAATGTTCTCTTGGCTCTGTGCAGTTTTACATCTGGGGGACCTAGCTGCTCTCTGCGTTACTCCTTTATGGGCGCTCTGCTGCACTGGAGGTGTAGGGGATGGCCGTTGTTTATCCCTGGCAGCGGTACACTTCTTTCTTTGATTCAACGCCATTTAATATGCAGGCTGTGGGAGAAATGGAGAGAAGATCTTCAGGCTGGTCTTCCGTTCCAATTCTCAGGCCCCCATCGGAATCCGGCGCCCACACTGCACCACCAGGAATTCCCTGGTCCCAGGTCCACCGATGTTGGCTCATCAGCCGCCGCCAGCTGCAAGCCCAAGTATGCTGCGGTTACACTTGAGGTTCAGCAGCAGGCAAGCCCTATCAGATATTAGTGCTCCTGCATAGGGGGGAGGAGCAGAGCTGGTGAGCCTCACGTTCTCATGCAGGATCACACATCCTGTGCCCCCCCTGCCCTTTGAACTGGTATAGGGATTGCAAGGCCCATACCAGTTTAAAAAGGGTTAAATGTCCATCTGAAGACAGGACATAGATCCTACAGCCGCACTAGGTTCCCTCCACCTCCCTCCCTGCTGCAGGGAGGGACTATTTTAGGTGAGGAGGGAGGGGGCCGGAAAAACCATAGGCCTTTGCGGCAGACTGGGGCATCTAGGGGGCGGCCTTTTTACAGTTATTAGAGGAAATGTTAAGATTTGTTAAAAACAAAAAGCATCAGTTGCCACACGTGCCACTTCACTGCTGTGCAACAATGTATGGGCGGTGCAGGAGTCCATGCAGGGAGCTGTGCAGACAGGAGAGAAAGGAAAGGAGAGCTGCCAGACATTGTATGGACAGAGGCTGCAAGTAACTTTTAGTAACTTTAGAGGAGGTGAAGCTGAGTCCCTAGTTCCATGGCTGTGTGGAGAGGTTGCTGCTTGATTCTCTTGTGGAAAATCAATAACTTCCTCCTCATACATGTATAGTGTTTGTGAGCTGTCTCCTCCTCCCCTGAATATGCTACTTTTACCCGTGAACCTCTTACACCCCCCCTTGCTCCCTTTGAGCCTGGCCAGCTACCATACACATGCATGCCATTCTGACCCCTAAATGCCGTAGCCAAATATCCTGCCTGTCTTTCAATATTAGCATCCAAAGTCAGCCCCCACCCTTTCCATGAAACTATCTTGTTCTATAGGTGGCCTGGCAAGTACAGGGCAAGTAGCCATGACTGCCAGTCATAAAAGGGGGGCAGACCAAAGCCCTTAAAGTGGACCAAAACCATCCCTGTAGGCTTTGAGACTTAAGAGCTGACTGAATCCCTCTTCCTGGGGCATGGCATGAACTGGCATGCCCGCTGTTTGAAACCCCGCCAATGGCCAAAATCCTTACCTCTCTCTCGAACCCATGGTGCATGTGCGAATGGCCTCAGAATCACTTGCATCCCCTTACGGCTGTGCGTGTCTACGTCCGACAACTAAATGGCTGTGCGTGGCTGAGATTCCATTCAGCTTCTCCAGATACACATTAATATGCACAAAGACTCCAGTGCTGGACAGGACAGTTCCCTGTCCCATCTGGAATGCTCCACTTTGTACAACATCCTAGCCCTCCAGTATACTGACCAATTCATCAATTACAAGATCCAGCATCACAGGCTTCTCCCTTGGCTGATGCATGTACCCCTGACAGGCATTTCCCAGAATTCTTTGGGCCACAATCAACGCACTCTGCAGGCTTAGTAGGCTATCATGCAAAAATAACCCATTAAGAAACCATTGTAAATATGTTACAGAGCAAAAGGATGGACTACTTATACACACTAAATCAGCCAAGAATCAGTGGTGGCAGGTTTTTAATGCACCATTCTGTTTTTACAGGGGAGAACTGCTGAACTTAATGCCTTGTCGCCTTTGCCTGCCTGTGATGTAATTCACTGGGATTTTCTGAGCACCAAACACAGGCAGAACCAGGGTCGGACTGGGGTTAAAAAATGGCCCCGGACTTTTTGGGGCACAACGGCGCTGCTGTACCGTTCCTCACCCAGTATGGTATCTTAATGTCACATCATATATATACATATACATACACTATAGTAAGGCGGAATTAAATCCTCAACCAACCTTGCAGTGTTGCACATACCATTCAATGACACTTCAGCTACAGTTGCTAGGTCCCCCTGTCTTTGCTGCCCAGTCTTCACTGCTTCTACTGGAACCGCTGCTCTTCTTTGCCATTACTGCTCCACCAGAAAATGCACTTACAACCCCCATCTCTGCCCTTTTCCATGCTGCACCCCGTCCATGCCCCGATCCATGCTGCACCCCGTCTCTGCCCTGCTCCATGCTGCAACCCCGTCTCTGCCCTGCTCCATGCTGCACCCCCATCCCTGCCCTGCTCCATGCTGCACCCCCATCTCTGCCCTGCTCCATGCTGCACCCTCATCTCTGCCCCTGCTCCATGCTGCACCCCCACCTTTGCCTTGCTCCATGCTGCACCCTCATCTCTGCCCTGCTCCATGCTGCACCCTCATCTCTGCCCCTGCTCCATGCTGCACCCTCATCTCTGCCTTGCTCCATGCTGCACCCTCATCTCTGCCCTGCTCCATGCTGCACCCTCATCTCTGCCCCTGCTCCATGCTGCACCCCCACCTTTGCCCTGCTCCATGCTGCACCCCCATCTCCGCCCTGCTCCATTCTGCACCCTATTTCTAACCTGCTCCATGCTGCATCCCATCTCCGCCCTGCTCCATGCTGCATCCCCATCTCTGCCCTGCTCCATGCTGCACCCTATTTCTAACCTGCTCCATGCTGCATCCCATTTCTGCCCTGCTCCATGTTGCACCCCCATCTCTGCCCTGCTCCATGCTGCACCCTATTTCTAACCTGCTCCGTACTGCACCCTATCTCTGCCCTGCTCCATGCTGCACCCTATTTCTAACCTGATCCATGCTGCATCTCATCTCTGCCCTGCTCCATGCTGTACCCCCATCTCTGCACTTGCTCCATGCTGCATCCCCACCTTTGCCATGGTCCATGCTGCACCCCCATCTCTGCCCTGCTCCATGCTGCACCCTCATCTCTGCCCTGCTTCATGCTGCACCCCCATCTCTGCCATGCTCCATGCTGCACCCTCATCTCTGCCCTGCTCCATGCTGCACCCTCATCTCTGCCCCTGCTCCATGCTGCACCCCCATCCCTGCCCTGCTCCATGCTGCATCCCCATCTCTGCCCTGCTCCATGCTGCACCATATTTCTAACCTGCTCCATGCTGCACCTCATCTCTGCCCTGCTCCATGCTGCACCCTAAATCTAACCTGCTCCATGCTGCACCCTAAATCTAACCTGCTCCATGCTGCACCCCATCTCTGCCCTGCTCCATGCTGCACCCTAAATCTAACCTGCTCCATGCTGCACCCCCATCTCTGCCCTGCTCCATGCTGCACCCTCATCTCTCCCCTGCTCCATGCTGCACCCCCATCTCTGCCCTGCTCCATGCTGCACCCTCATCTCTCCCCTGCTCCATGCTGCACCCTCATCTCTGCCCCTGCTCCATGCTGCACCCCCATCTCTGCCCTGCTCCATGCTGCATCCTCATCTCTGCCCTGCTCCATGCTGCACCCCCATCTCTGCCCTGCTCCATGCTGCACCCTCATCTCTCCCCTGCTCCATGCTGCACCCCCATCTCTGCCCTGCTCCATGCTGCATCCCCATCTCTGCCCTGCTCCATGCTGCATCCCCATCTCTGCCCTGCTCCATGCTGCACCCTCATCTCTGCCCTGCTCCATGCTGCACCCTCATCTCTGCCCCTGCTCCATGCTGCACCCCCATCTCTGCCCTGCTCCATGCTGCATCCCCATCTCTGCCCCTGCTCCATGCTGCACCCCCATCTCTGCCATAATTCTTAGTAGACCTCCAGCTCTGCCCTAATTATTGCTGCACCCCTATCGCTGTCCTGCTGGGCACCTTTTCTGAGCCCCACCAACAGGACTAGTGGTGTGGCCATTCATATTGGTTGCCTTTATTATGGGGCACAGAGAAAATAGTCCAAAGTGTCAGTTCAGCTTGTGTGAAAGCAGGGAATAGTGATGCACAAAAAAAAAAAAAAACATTTCAACTCCACGTCTTCCAAAACATTTTAATTACCCCCATAAATGAAATATAACAGCCCTAGACTGACAATCATTTCCCCAGACATGGAATTATGAATGAGAATGGTTTTTGGTATAAAAATTATTTTTAAAGCCACCCTCTGATCAAAAGTAAGACTGGCAAGCCGTTTAATTCAGAAAATGGCAGGAAAGTGAGCCACTTCTTTTTTCCTTCAAGCTGTAGCTTGTGACCCAAAAGTTAAAATCAGCCCATAGTGACAGACAATAGGAAAAGACAACCATACAAAAGTCCCCTGGCTGTGAACGTAGTGTGAAACATTTCAGGCTATGTTGCTCTTAGTCATGCGCCCAGACAAAAACATGTGCTTAAGTAGTAAAACATTTTAAAAGATCATTACCTCTTAGTTTGCTTGCCTGCCAGCCATGCTGCCCAAAACTCTGGGGGTAGAAGGTGGAGCTACTGAGTCATGGAGCCTCCCCACAGTGATTGGCTGAGCAGAGAAATTCATAAGCCAATGGGAAGGTACCAAACTTTGACAGGGGAAAAAACTTTAACAGAAATCCGGAGGGCAGTGCAGTAAAAGCTGCACAGTGTAGCGCATTGCAGTGGTAGTAGTAGCGGTACTGCCACACTACACAGCCTCTACAACATGCCCTGAAATGCACGCTCACTGGCTGCCACTCAGCTGCATCCCCCCTCACCTGCCAGCCACCACCCGATCCTCCGCCCCACACATCCGCTGCTCACCAGCCACCACCTGTCCTCTCCATTGCTAACCGGCCGCGGCCTTCCCAGGTGTCGGCCTACCGGGATTTTGCCCGGTATGCCCTATGGCCAGTCCGCCCCTGGGCAGAACACAAGAGGAATTGAACTCAGGTGCTTTATTTTCCTTCACAAAATAATTCAAATAAGCATTCTTCAGCATAAATCATAGCACAGCTGATATACACACTTAGGCCCTTATTTATGAAGGAATAGCGACAGGTAGCGACTGGTGAGAGGCCGGTAATGACGGGCCCCGCCACGAGAACGCCGGCTCCCCACCACAATCACACATTTATCAAGCCAATCCTGCTTAGCGACTGAGATAGCGCCATATAGCCACTCATTCATCATTATTCCAGCCTCAGCCCACAGCACCAGCGTCCAACCTTGAACAGCGACAGGTATGACCTCTCGCTACCTGGCGCTCTCCAATGCATTTCAATGGAACAATCTTTAAATATTCATAATTAATTGTTATTATTTTTTTTTTTTTTTTTAAATGTGAAAAATTATGTGACCACTTCTGCCATTTTAAATATTTTTTTAAGGTAAAAAAAAATAAAATAAAAAAAAATGTACAGAATTGATATTACAGGTCTGATATTAATGTATTCATATTACAAAATTATTTTTAAAACTTGTTTTTTTTTAGTTTCCAAAAATATGGTTGAGGGTTAAAAAACTACTTTTAACCCATCGCCGCCAGCGATCTGGGGTTTAAACATGCATTTTACAGTGCGAGAATTTTTTGAGCGTGATTTGTTAATGAATATGGTGGAAGCCGGTCGCTCTGACCAGTCGCTATCATGCGCACCCATACAGCGCGGAACCTGTCAAATAGCGACTCCTCACCCAATATTCAACATTACGGCAAACCGACTGAGTCGCTATCAACTACCGAACAACGGGCAAGCACAGCGACTACTAGCGGGCGCTCTGAAAATGCCGCTACAGTCGCTCAACTGTCGCTACCTGCCGCTGTTAATGAATCGGCCTCCCCGATTACATGTTTTGTCTGAGCTACTCTCTCCAGCTGCCTCTCTGCAAAAGGTCAGGCGTTCATCCCCCTAGTTAGCCACATTAAACCTTCAGTCTTCACTTAGAACTTAACTGCCTCTCTCTTTAAAGCCTGGCTGCAGATACCTCCTGCACATTAACAGGGTTTATTTGCCCTTTTATAGCCCTTGTGGCTTGGATCTGTACTAGATTGAGCTACTTGGCCAGCAGGACCCAGCCAGCCTCCTTTGCTGCCAAGACTCTAGGACCCTATTCAACACCTTATTTGCAGCCCTCTTAAATGACTGGTAACGCAACATATGGTATAATGTCCTTAGGTAGCAAATCCAGCATTTTGCCATGCAAAAATGCCTATTCTTGGTATTTGTATGCATCCTGAAAGGCAGCCTGTGATGCTTTTACCCATCATGCAATGATTTGAGCAGATGTTGGTTGAACTGCTGTTCTCCTTTATGGAGGTGGTATAGTATGCTCCAAAATCTGCCATCCAGGATAATTAATTCTACCATTAAAAGCAAAGCACAAGCTTGCCAGGATTTTTTTTTTCTATAGGTATGCCTTCCTTTCACTTTCTAATAAGTTTATATAATTTTTATAAACTTGATAGAGCTCCTTAAATTTAAATATTAAGGCTAAGCACCAGCCATTTTTTGAGTTTGGGAAAACATTCATGTTCCTTTTTGCTATCTCTAGTAAACATGATGATTTGCTGTCGCTCTCCATTTACACAAACTTTATTGAAGTAACAAATCCAATGTTTTGGGATCACTAGGGATGCGCTGTTTTGTTGCACATGATGTCAATGGTGATGTCCTAATCTGTCAAAACTTGTACACCAAAGAGCCATTTAGAAGCAATTGCTAAGGAGGGTTAGTCCATCACTGATGGATTCCCAGCTTCTGTATATGGGGCTGTCCATTAATGCTATCCAAGTGCACCTTAAACAACCCATTCATACCATCTGGGAACCTCCTACCTATAAAAGACTTTCATACTATCATTGCCATCCAGAGAGCTCCATACCAGGGGTCATGACGCCACCAAGTGCTCCATCTATACTATGTTGCAGCACCACCCCATCACCAGAAACAATGTTTGGAGAAAAGCATAGGCCAGGGTTGTATACTGGAGTTTATAGTATGTAACGGGGAGAAGTAGTGTTGGATTACCCTTCACTGGAGCTATGCTTCTACTGTCCTGATGGCGGCTCTGCAAGACAACCCAATACAAATGAAAGCCACAGCACATCACTTTGTTCAATTCTTCTTTGCAAGCTTCTAATTAAAAACAAATAGCAGCTCCATTTGTGTGGTTTGTTGCGGCCATGACACTGACAGCCCCGGAGCAAAGCAAAAAAAAAAAAAAAAAACACTTTGAAGACTGACCCAAGAAGAGGAAACCTTTTGCAAAGGCATAACGATTTTCATGAAGAAGCTCTGCTGTGAATGAAGGGAAGAACCTCAACTGTACTTCATTTTACTAGAAAATAAACCAAAAAGCGTCTCTTTGAAGTCCACACACAGATGTTATAGCCAAGACATGTGAGTGTAAACACTAAACAACATTTGACTGAAATGCAGGAAGTTGGGCAGACCACAAGTATCCAGCACCATGGTAGGCCTAAAGCAGCTGGAGCTGGAAAAGGAAAGGCGGGGAGCAGGGGGGAATTTCAGCAAGCTGATCCAATTGTCAATTTAAGATATTTTCTTGTTCTTTCTAATAAAATAAATATAGTTGTACTATTTGTTATCCTCTAGGTATTGTATGAAGATAGGAAATTAAACATTCATAATATTTCCCCTTGGCCTAATGGTGAACCTTCTGTAGCTTTGTTTTAGATCATATGTTTTAAATGTACCTCATTTGAAGGGTCTCTCTCTCTCTGTCTCTTCAACCAGTGTCCTCCACTCCCCTTCACATACCTACCAACTTTTCAAAGTGAAAAAGAGGGACATTTGTAAAATTAGGCCATGCCCCCTCATTGAGGGACGAATAGGAGATAGGATGTAACAATTAAAACAATATAAACACTTTAAATAGGCAAATGAAGAATTTATTGATGCAGATCTGCATGTTAAACCTCAAAGGGGGGCAAAAGAGATCCAAGAAGTGCAGGGGGACACAGACTCAAAAGAGGGACATTCCCCCCAAATAAGGGACACTTGGGAGGTATGCATACATGTTAACTCACTCACTCATGTCAACACATTCATTTTCCCCCGGGGTACACATTCCTGTTTCAGAAAGATGAGAGGTATGCCTTAGATCAGGGGTCCCCAATCCTCCTCCACTAGGCCAAGCAACAGGTCATGTGTTGTGGATCTCCACATAGCCAGCTTCATAATGCTGCTGCTGCTGCACTAAATGTGATACCTGTGATTATATCTGCAAAACCTGACCTGTTAGTAGGGTTGCCACCTGAACAGTACTTTTTTTCATACTCCACTGGCCATTGGCCTGGCAGTACTGCTATTTGTTTTTTTTACTGGTAATTTTAATTGTGGGTATACTTTTCCCATTCTTAGCAGGCAAGGGAGTGTAAAAGGCTTTCGGCTGTGGGTAAAAATATTGGATCTCCTATTTAGTTGCTTACTTATTGCTAAATTTCCCCCGCTGGGCTTCAACTCTGTTCAGGACTCTAGTATACGGGCGCCGCCATCTTGCCCCAGAAGCATCAGATATTGAGGAAAGGAGATGTCCCTGCCGATACATGTTAGCAAGGCTGCTGTGGCAATTCTTGGTGGACTACAAGCCTCAGAGGTGCCTGCCAGAAATTCACAAGGATGAGGTTCACCAGATAGGGAGATCCCTAGATAGGGAGATCCCTAGTTGAGGTGCCCCTCCACCTTAGTTAATTGTGCTCACGTGGCATAAACCTAAGCTAAACTAAGAAAACAGACTACAGCAGCCTGGTATGCATAACTTTCCCATTCCCACTCTGCACTTAAACTAATATTTGGGGACCATGGGGGGTCCATTTGCTCTCTGTCTATTCATTTTTGGGCCCGGGGGGAGTACGCTCTTATTCTGCTTATTTATTTTTGACTTGCACTGATGCATGTTTGCCTTTATAGCATTATAATATTGGTTATGTTTAGATTTTTTATATATTGTATGCACAGTCACTTTATTGCATTTTAAGATTTTGGTCAGGGATTTTTTATAACCAAATTAGGGGTTTTTGTGCCGGCACAAAATATTAGGAATTATCACTTGTAGTCCTCACACTAAGGTATACTGAGGAGATTTCCCAGCTATTGATTGCTCTTTATTGTTGGCACTGGAAGGATTGTGGGATATGCAGAGTTTTTAATGTATCTTGTTTGTGACTGTATGTTGTCTTGCTGTTATTAATAAATGATGTATTAACCGTATTTGATTGTAAGTGAATTTTTGGTGCTCCTGTTAATGTGGTGGAGTGGGAATCTTTTTTCCCCTTAGCCAATTTTTTGCTTTTTAGTTGCTTACTTATTGCTTAATTTCCCCCGCTGGGCTTCAACTCTGTTCAGGACTGTTCAGGACTGCCCCAGAAGCATCAGATATTGAGGAAAGGAGATGTCGATGCTGATACATGTTAGCAAGGCTGCTGTGGCAATTCTTGGTGGACTACAAGCCTCAGAAGCGCCTGCCAGAAATTCACAAGGATGAGGTTCACCAGATAGGGAGACCCCTAGTTGAGGTGCCCCTCCACATTAGTTAATTGTGCTCACGTGGCATAAACCTAAGCTAAGCTAAGAAAACAGACTACAGCAGCCTGGTATGCATAACTTTCCTATTCCCACTATGCACTTAAACTAATATTTGGGGACCATGGGGGGTCCATTTGCTCTCTGTCTATTCATTTTTGGGCCCAGGGGGAGTACGCTCTTATTCTGCTTATTTATTTTTGACTCGAGGGTTGATTTGAGAAGTGCCACTGTGTGAAACTCTGGTACAGTAGTTCCCTTTATTTCCAGCTGGTACAGCACAGTCTAGCTCCTGCAGGTCAGTACTCAGAACTCCCTCTACATATTATCAGTCTGACTTATATCTGGTTCAAGGGTTCCCTCAGCTTCTGGTGTCTTCTCCAAAGATTCACTGCTGGTTATGATTCCTCCTGCATAGGCTTCCCATAGGTTCCACTCCCAGACAAAATTTCTAGTTTATATAACCTCTGATTCACACATCTACATTGGAGTTTCAACACTAGCAGAGAAAGGCACAACGTCCTGTCATGTCGAAGGATATTTCCAGACTCCTAGAGCTTTGGTTACCTGAAGTTTTAGTTACCCATTTCTTTCCCTACTATAGTGAGTGATCCACCCAGCCTATTGCAGCTGCCTCTAACCATTAAGTCCCTTATAGGAAAGTAGTTCAGTAGGTATCTCCTAAATGACACTGTTAAATTGTTCACACCTGTCCAGCCACATTTGCAGTAATAGTTAATGGCTTGTGGTAAGAGGCTGTATGGCAGCCCTTTGGCCATGCCAGGATGCCAGCCCCTATGCCCCTCAATGCGGGTCTGGTGCTCCCCCAGGGGTGAACTTGTGCCGATTAGCCCCAGGTTCTTCCCTACCCCCCTGGCCTTTGGGGATGGGGCTAACAGCAAGTCACTCGCCATGCCGGCAGGTAACTTGCCGCCCCCCACCCTTAGAACTAGTATACAGGTTCCAGTTCATTAGTTTAAGGTAGTGAACACTGGGGGGGGGGGCACTAGGCTTGTGCTGAGGGGCATAGGAGCTGGTATCCTTGTCTGCCATGCAGCCTCTGAGCCATGGAGAACCCAGCCCCTATGCTTGGTATGCTGGCTAATAGGCGGGGAGAGGGACAACGACACATCATTTCTTAAAAATGAAAAACGCAAACACATTCAATCGTCCACAACACAAACACATGTAGAAATGCAGATTTTACATGTGTTTGTGTTGTGGACGATAGACTTCTACTGTGTCTGAGCTCTGTACGTCTGTAGTTGCAGTCTGGACACAGCAGGCATGATTTTTTGTAGCCACGTTTTCTTCCCCTGTGGTGCACTGGAGAAAGGGGCCATAGTACTCCCTCCAGTACTGCTGCATCTCCCGCAATTGAACAAACGTATGCAGTAATGGACAGGTGTGAATGAGGGCTAACCCATCACATTATGCTTAGAAAGTTTTAGGATGACCTGTACAGGCCCCTGTGCATGCAGTCCCAGTTTGGCTTTTATTACTGATAATGAGCAGATTCAAATTTTTTATACTTTTAGAAAATATCTGAATATTTATATAAACCTGATGGATGTGGTCTCATTTAAAAAAATGAAAAGCAGAAATAGGGCATGGCACTAGCAGGTTTATGTTGTTGCAGAGGGTCAGATCTGATGACAGGTGTAATTTAAAGCAACTTTCTTGTTGATTGCAAGATCAACTAGAAATTTAATCATTCATAAAATAAACTCAATAAAACGCAAAACACAATAAGAACATTGCACACGCATGCCGCCAGCATAGGGATCTGGTATGATTACATGCACTTCAGATGTTCAAAAGTATAAGATATACAAAACATGACATGTGACAAAAGGCAGAACTACTGAAGAGTTGACGTTTACTAGGCCTTTTTTCATTCATATTTCATTGAGTAAATCAGCCACAACACAATACCACAACAACAACGACAGAAAGGAATGAAATATGTGAAATATGTTATGGCAAGCTGTTATATCCATTTAAAATATTTTATATTCCAAAACCAACTGACAAATGGTATATGGAAATGTTTACGTATCCTTTAAAGTACGGCTGTGGGGATATATGAAAGTCATGCATTTAAAATTCACCTTCCAGCTGTCTCTATTCCTTATAGCCACATAATAATTTTTTTAAAAATCTTTTACCTATTTATGTAGCATAGATGATGGCAAGGGGAGGAGTCATGCATACACCAATTTCAATGTTACCCAGAAAACAAGACCAAGCATGATTTTTCAGGATAGTCAAAATCACAAGTTTTGTTCCGCTAGAAGGGGACCTAGAACAGGCTGACCGAAATCGTTAGGACTGAACCAAGCCAAATCAGTAAAATTTTGGTTGACCTGGCCTTTAACCTGAATGCAACCGGCAACACTATTCACTGGAATCATTACAGAGTGAATGGTCCTTCAAAATGGTCCCTAGCCTGCTTTCATGACAGCAGGTAGTATAAGGATATGTAGGGATACAGTGGGGACACGATGAAGGAGGTCTAGGGTTTTTGGCATTGCCCCACAAAAGGGATAATTACTATTTTCCTTCTATGGCTGCGGCACCATTTGTACTGTATAATGTCTTTTTTTTCATTCCCTTCCTACAGACAGCTGGTTGCATTTGGAATTCTTGGGAATTCTACAACGCAGAGGCCAAGAGGTGACTTTACCGAGTAACATGTATTCAGATGGCTGAGCAGTTTGGATCTGCTGTTTATATACTACTTAGGCTTTTTAATTGATTTCCGTTGAGTCAACGCGCTCCTGGGAAAGATTGATGGCTGTTTTAAATTTGAAGCTTGTCAAAATATTATAAGAATAGCAGAGAGGGAAAATTGGGGAAATAATGTTCTTTTCTTCCACTAGAGCTTTTAAGAAGAGCAAGGCTAATATTAAGCATTTAAAAAACCTAACTCCAGCAAAATATGTTATTTAATGTAAATTTTATTTTTTAGAGGAGAAGAGTTTTAGGGTCAGCATAATGTTACTTTGTCTATGACTCTACACTGAAGAAAAAAGGCTAAAGGTCAATGTAAAAAAGTAAATGGAAGACATAAAACAGCAGCACTGTGGCCTTGCTGCTTGTGTGTTCTACTTAAGGGGGTCCCAACCCTCTTCACAGCCAACCTCACGGCCCACCAACAGGCCATGTTTTGCAGTTCTCCAAAGGTGAAGATGCACAAGTGAAGTAATTGGTACTCAGACAGAGCTATAGAGTCAGCTATGCGAAGACCTGCTAGACATGGCTTATTGGCGGGTCCATGAGGAAGGGGACCCCAGCCTTACCTTACTTCTACCTGCCAATTAGGAATGCCATGCACAGCCAAATGGTGTGTGGGAGTGTGGATCAGGTGTGATAATCTTTGTATTGCTAAAGGGTGAGTTTTTAGTTCCCTGGTACTTTTTAGTCGGTGGGCCATTCGAAATCAGGTTGTCCCAGTGAAGATTGTATCAAGCACTCTAAAGTCATTTTCGCTATAGGTTTGCTTTAATATCTTATATCTTCAATGGTGCTTGAAAACCTTTTAGAATTTTCTTGATTTTTTTTTTAGATTTTTATGCAAGTTCTAAAAGTAGATAATGAGAATTGAATCAAACAGGTTTAAACATGTTAGACTCAGATTTGAGTGGGTGACCTGTTTGATTTAAAGACCCAGGACAGGCATATTCGCTCCCCCCCCCCCAGGACACCCTGCTGCAGGGTCACAAAGAAACCCAAGGCAACCTCTAAACGGTCTTTCTCACATTAGCTGATGTTAATGTTCATGAGTTGACTATAAGGACACTGAACAACATCATGGAAGGATTGTAGGGTGAAAGCTTTCCCATAAGAACATTGCTGCCTGTCTGCAGTTTGCTGAAAAAATCACCTACACATAGCAGAAGGCGACTGGAACTGAAATGTTCTGTAGATAGATAAAGTTAAAATAGATGTAGAAAGGAAAACACTGCATTGCAGTATGAACGCCTCATCTGATCCTGAATTGGGATGCCCCACTGTGTGAAACTCCCCCGTTACACTCCTCTGATCTCAGAGCCCTCACTGCATCTCAGGGCCGTGGGGCATCCCTGCTCACCTCTAGCTGAGCACCTACCCACGCTCTGCCTTTCTGAATGGGCGGTGTGGGCATGCTACAGCTAGAAGTTGAACGTGGGATGCGGTCGGTGGTGCACTCAGCTCTGCTTGGCCCTGTTTGTCTGCTTAGCCATCAATGCAGCTTATTCATAAGCAGAGCCGAAGGGAGCCAAGTGAAATCTAGCATGCTGATTGGGCCGTATGGTGGCATTTGTTGGCCTGGACTATCGTATATTCATGGCTCATATAACTCTCAGGAACAAAAGTGATGTCTTGTCTGAACTAACCCCACTTTTTTTATACTAGTTTTGTAGCCACCATGGTTGCTGCCAAAAAAACTAAACCCAAGAACCCCTTCAGTCTAAACCTTAGGGTTGTAGATTTGATTCTAAATACCTACAACTCACATCCACAATCCAAAACGGAAACTATTCTTGCTTTTAATCCCAGATTAAATCTGAAAACTATTGTTGTCCTGAAGTTTGACCCCCCTGCCCCCCCCTGCATTCTTGATCATCTGGTGAAGTCTCAAGAATAATCTGAGGAGCGCTAGGGTTGTGGTTTTTTAATTCAATAATTTTTATTGAAGTATTTTAGTGTACACCTAAAGTATGCAAGATGTTTATATTGCAACAGCCGCATGTAAGCGGCGATCAATCGACACACAATAAAAACAAATATCGCAAAGTTGACTGGCATAGGCTCGCTTCACTTCCATTGCTCGCACAAGGTCCGCGAAAATATTTCCAGTGAAAGTCGAAATATCAATGTACATAAGCAACATGCGATACAGAAAAAAATTTTCAACCTAGTAACTGAATTGCATGGGATAGGGGGGAAGGACCAAGGGAGAGGGAAAGTGGGTGAGGGATGAGAAGAAAAGGAAAAAACACACAAATACAAAGAGAGAAACTACAGAGATTCACATAACACTGATTAGACCATAAGCAAGTTTAAGTCAAAATCTACCGGCCCATAATTTCGAACCCAAGGGATCCACATTTCTCGAAAGCCTTCCAGATCTCCAGCCTGGATTGCAGATAACTTTCTCTTCAGGAGTTCTCCAGGAGCCTGCTATCACCTGTTTCACTCCAGTCAGGATATTATAGGTAAGGCGCCTCTGCATCCTAGTGCTACTTTTAATGGGATAATTTAGTAAGGCCACCCATGGGTCCCGTGTAATTAATCTATCTAAAACCTTGCTAAGCACTTTCCCCTCGATTCAAAGAGCAAAAGTTAATTGATTTCGGATCCAGAATCCTAAGTTTGGGTGGGTGTTTGTCATTTTTTCCTGTTTTTTTGGCCATTTCCGACTCGCACGAGCCTACGTACAATTTCGTATATGCTCTTACGATCATCGGAAGTTCGTTCCTAAATTGTAGGATCAAAACCTAAAACTTAGGATCAAAACCTAAAACTTAGGATCAAAACCTAAAACTTAGGATCAAAACCTAAAACTTAGGATAATCGGATGTGTTTACGTGTGATTCAGAGAGCAGTTTTCCAACCTCTAAATACGTTTTAAAAGAAAGCCACTTCCGACACCTTTTAGCAGTCGGATTGCTGTTCTTGAACAGGTTTTTTGGCTATGTGGAGGAGTCTGCGCGTCTTGAGCTCCAATGAACTGCATGTATCAGCATGGCCGAGGCCATAAATTGTATGGCAATGCATACCTGATTCAATACATTTCATGTATGCCTTATAAAAGCATTTTAATGTGGACCTTAATTAGTCCTTTGCATGTAAACCTTTATTTTGCAATACATCCATATATTTGCGTTAATTAAAGAAACTTATGTCCTTTGTTATTTATTTTTAAATTGATGTACTAGAATAATATTTTTAATTTGAATTTATTGGTGTAGTTGTTTACCTTTGCTTTGTTTAATTATTTTAGCTCATCTTTGGTCAGATGCATCACACTTACTGAGGAGAGGAGAGCGGGATAAAGTGCAGGATGTGGGTTACTGCTGTATTTTGCACAGACACAGCAGAGCTGGGGGCACGGAAAGGTCAGAAATCAAAGAATGCAGAGCAACACAGTCACAAGGCCCTTTCTGTTTGCAGGCTGCCCGATAATACCTGACCCGCCATCTTGGCTATTTCTAGGCTCATAACATGCCGAAGTTGCTGGGTGTTTTTTAATTTTTGAGAGCAATCTGTATGTAGAGGGTGTGGGTAACCACACCAAAAATTTTAAGTTGTACCATTTGAAGCCAAAATATTAAAATTAAATCCACAAGTAAAAAATGCAAGTTAACTAAAAATTAAACAAAGTAAGATTTACTTATGCAAATGCATTCATTAATGGTTGGTTACTACAAAATGAATGAAATAAAGAAAAATAAAAAACCAAATATTTAGAATGCACTTTAATGAGGTAAGTTTGTAGTGCGCAGGCGAAAGATCAGAAGGATTTACGTCCAGACAAAAAAGGAAAAAGGGCAAAACCAATGTTGCAACCTGAGAAATGAAACGGAAAATTGAGGATGGAAACTGACATAGGTCTGATTCGCGAACTGCCATACGAACGGACGTAAATTTTAGGATAGAAACGTATTAGCTTATACCCCTCGATTCAAAGAGCAAAAGTTAATTGATTTCGTATCGAGAATCGTAAGTTTGGGTGGGTGTTTGTCATTTTTTCTTGTTTTTTTGCCCATTTCGTATTCGCACGATCGTTCGCGCATAGACGTATATGAACATACGCATTTCGTACGGGAATCGTATATTTTGCGTTAGTTCGTGTCTTTTTCCCGTCAAAATCGTATTATTTGCGCCAGATCCTATTTTTTACGTCCTTCACATGGGCTTGCGACCAATTCAGAGAGGTGATTGCTAATTGTTTTGAAGCCCATTAAAGAGTTGCTTTACGAAATGTTGGCCGGCAGCTATTTGGCCTCGGGAGTAGGATGGAGAGGAGCGAGTTTGTGGCACATCAAGGGCTTATGCTTTTTGGCATTGAGTTGATCCAGATGTCTGAGAGCAGATTGCCCCTGCGTCGTCGCATGAACATCGATAGCATGAATGATGTTGAGCTGTTCGAGCTGACCAGGCTTAATCGCGCTTCCCTGCATAAATTATATAGTGAGCTGCGGCCATGGTTAGCCCGCACCACAAGGAAGGGGCAAGCAATTTCAGGTATGACCAAGATGCTTGGCTGCCTGCAATTTTTGGCGAACGGCTCGTTCCAGAGGCTGGGTGCCCTCTCCGTGGGGATGTCCCAGCCTACGCTGAGCCGCGCACTATCTAAATTTTTGGAAGGCATGGCTGCCATAACTCCAAAATATATTTTTTTTCCGGATGATATGGCAGCCAGAAACGCCATTAAGCTTGGTTTTTATAATGTGGCCGACATGCCCAACGTTATTGGTGCTGTTGACTGCACACATGTGGCACTTGTACCTAGGGCAGCCGACGAGTATATATATAGGTATTGATATTTTGTTTTAGCTTATTATGTTGCCCAACGTGTAATGTAACCTGTTTTCCTTTGCGGCAGCATATTTTTTTTGGGCTCATTTGTGTACATGCCTTATTTAGGCTTTTCATTAGTAGTTTCCAATAGAGTGCAGACATGTTTTAAATTTTTGATCCTTTTTTCAATTATCAATTACCCTTTTTGTATGCTTTTCCCTTAAGGAATCGAAAAATGGGACACTCCCTTAATGTCCAGGCCGTGGTTGGGCCGGACATGCATTTTCTGAGTGTCCTTGCCGGCTACCCAGGATCGTCGCACGACTCCTATATACTCAGACGATCTGGGTTGTTTCGGAGATTTGAGTCAGGTGAATTTTCGGGTGCATGGCTGCTTGGTAAGTGTGTCCTATTTATTTGGTATTACATTTCAGACTAATCTGTTATTTGTGGATATTTCTGTTTTTGTATTCTTTACATAAGCCTGAAACTGCATTTTAGTTGGGTCTTCTTTTCCGAACTCCAAACCAAAATGCTTGCCTCACTTTGTCCTTCAGAATGTTTTCCCTTTAGTTAGGATGTCTGTAAGTTCCATGTCCCAAAATATATTGGTTGTGAGTTGATACCCAAGTATCTGTTAGTTTAGGTTCCTTTTGTAGTATTGGTCTTTAAATGTCAAAGTGGACTTAAACTGCATACATTGTATTCTTTATCTAAATGTTGAGTGGCCCTAGTTCCATGTCCCAAAATATATTGGTTGTGAGTTGATACCCAAGTATCTGTTAGTTTAGGTTCCTTTTGTAGTATTGGTCTTTAAATGTCAAAGTGGACTTAAACTGCATACATTGTATTCTTTATCTAAATGTTGAGTGGCCCTAGTTCCATGTCCCAAAATATATTGGTTGTGAGTTGATACCCAAGTATCTGTTAGTTTAGGTTCCTTTTGTAGTATTGGTCTTTAAATGTCAAAGTGGACTTAAACTGCATACATTGTATTCTTTATCTAAATGTTGAGTGGCCCTAGTTCCATGTCCCAAAATATATTGGTTGTGAGTTGATACCCAAGTATCTGTTAGTTTAGGTTCCTTTTGTAGTATTGGTCTTTAAATGTCAAAGTGGACTTAAACTGCATACATTGTATTCTTTATATAAATGTTGAGTGGCCCTAGTTCCATGTCCCAAAATATATTGGTTGTGAGTTGATACCCAAGTATCTGTTAGTTTAGGTTCCTTTTGTAGTATTGGTCTTTAAATGTCAAAGTGGACTTAAACTGCATACATTGTATTCTTTATCTAAATGTTGAGTGGCCCTAGTTCCATGTCCCAAAATATATTGGTTGTGAGTTGATACCCAAGTATCTGTTAGTTTAGGTTCCTTTTGTAGTATTGGTCTTTAAATGTCAAAGTGGACTTAAACTGCATACATTGTATTCTTTATATAAATGTTGAGTGGCCCTCAGCAGCATCCTAATTGTAACATGTCCGAAACCCCAAAATATCGGTAAATTCTAACTGCCCTTGCCCGTGCAGATGTTTTATAATTCTTTTGTATATTTAAGCGGCATTTTTATTTATGTACTCCATTAGTGGCAATAGTTATTTTGCTAATGTGCCCTGGGTGTATTTTTACGCCCTTTACCTTACATCATTTGGATATATGTCAAATTCTTTGTGTTTGTTGTCTTGCCTTTTTAATGTTTATGAAATTTCATTGTCTTGTTAAGGTGATTCCGGGTACCCACTTCTCCCCTGGCTCATGACGCCTGTGCTGCGGCCCCAGGATGCCTCTCAGGAAGCGTACAACCGTGCGCACCGCAAGACCAGGGCTGTTGTGGAGAGGGCCTTTGGGCTGTTGAAGACCCGTTTTCGTTGTTTAGACCATACTGGGGGCGCCCTGCAATATGATCCCAAAAAAGTGATCGACATCATCATGGCATGTGCTGTTTTGCACAATTTTGCTATACTAGAACGTGTACCACGTTATGTGGATAGTCTGCCCTCTACAGCCCTAGAGGATGATGGCGAAAATTATGTTGGCCCACCCAGTGAGTCTGGACAATCAGTTCGAGCAAACTTGATATTGCAGCATTTTAGTTAATTTAATTTCGTTTGGCAACATTCTGTGTGTCTGTCTTAGCCTTTTGGTTCAATATGTTGTTTTGCCGTAATGTGGCATTACCTTAAATTAAAAAATTTTTCCCTTAATTGTTGCCTAATGTATTTCATGTTGTTTATTTAGCTTGATATTTGCATTGTTACACCTCTTAAACCAAAAAGGATCTGGTTTAGCCCAAGCTGATTTAAACTGTGTTTCCAGTAAAAACGCCACAAGTATAGTAAATTTAAATTTTGTTTTACTTTGTATAATTATAGTTATTTGGCTTAACATAAAACATTCCACATACAACTGTGGTAAAAAAGGCATGAGATAACCAAACAAAAAAAAACCACATCTACACCTGGAAGTGAGTGGCACAACCAAACAAGGACACCCAGTCCAAAGGCCAGCCTAGTCCAGTCATTAATATTGCCTGTGCCCAGGGATATTTGGGCATGGCCATAATGTCACACAAACATGTCTGCAAACAGGAGGAGCACAAACCAAATACATATTTCAAGCCATAAGTGGCCAGATACACTCCACATAGACCTATGGCATTGGCTAGTGTCCTTAATCATTACTCTAAGGAGCTATATGGGAGCAAATACAAAACACAACCTGCATGAGCAACACAAAATGGATTGTTTGAAACCTAAAAAGACAAGTAAATACAGTGGGGGGTAAGAGAAAAGATGTCCCACACAATCATGGCTTAATAGGGTGGCTGCCCATAATACCCAGGTGGAGGTCCGTGGGGATGGGACCTAGCCTGGGCCATGGCTGCATTGTGAATTTGAAACTGCTCCATAATGTTTCTCTGCATATTGGTCATCTCAGCCATGGCTGACTGGATGCCATTACTTGCAGTTACCATGTTGCTGTTGAGGGTACGCAACTCCGCGAGGATGCCCTGTAAGCTGGTATTGATGTTGACCATGTCGGCATGCCTTTCCTCACGCTCATTAACGAGCTGTGCCTCATACGAGTCCCTCTCTTGGGTCCATAATTGAAGCAGGGCACTCTGCCTCCCCTGGGAAATTGTGGGGCGGCGTAATGGAGTCCGCCGCACAATTACCCTGGCTCTTGGGCGTGCCCTGCCGCGTGGTGTCGTCCCCTCAACAGCAACAGGCATGCTTTGCAAATCCTCAGCAGCAGAGTGAACACTGGGGACTGTTGTGTCAGTCTCCCCATGTGCATGCGCAATGGGTGGAGATTCACTCTGCTGCTGAGGATTGGCCAGAGAAACATTAGGGAGCAGTTCCAGATTGGGACCCAGGGGGAGGTCATCGGACGTGCCCTGCAGGGAGACATCAGCTTCCTCCATTTCCATGATATCTTCCATGATTGTGCGGGTCTGTAGGGACATATAAAAAAAAGGGTAAGTTGGCGTCCAAATTTGGGATTCCATCAGTTTAACACATGCTTAAGCACTTGTTAGTATTTATGGTACTAAATTAACTTACCGGAAATCTCGGATCTGGGCTCCTATGCTGTACGGACCTGGTAGGCATAAGCAACCTGGGGGGTGAGTTTACCCTTGCTGAGGGGTCATGCTGGGCTGAAGAAGAGAAAACAAAACCAGGTAAACACACACATAAGCATGGTTTTTTTAGTTACTAAAAAAAGCCACTTTTTGTAATATTAAGCAACTCTACAGCAATGGGGACAATTGTTAAAATACACGCAATTGTAGATAGGTGCAATGGCTCGAGAAAACTGCTAACTGACCTCATTTCAAAGTCAGGAAGTGTACCCAGTCAGCATACTACTTGCACAGCAACTATTTTGAATTTGACTACCATTCTCTAGGTCAGGGGTACTCAAACACTTCTTCTAAAGGTGCATTTAAAGGTATGTGGTGAGAGGTGAATGTCTGGCCATGGGGCTGTCGCAGGGGGTGTCTAGTTAGAAATAAACACACTGGGGGAGGGGCTGGAGATTGCCAAGTGCAAACTAATAAAGGCTGCTTGCCCTTGCTGGGCTGGATGGGGCAGAGCTGAGGGGACAGGGATTGGATGGCTAAAGGTGGGAGGTCAGGAATTGATGGTGATGGGATGGATGGAGCAAATATGTTAGAAATGTATGGGGCTTATGTGGGGGGGGGCAGATGGTGGGACTGTGGCAGATGGGGCCGAGCTGGGGCAGCGGGACAGGATTGGACCAAGAGAAAGATGCACCAAGTTACTGTGTACCTTGCAATGCCACTTCCTGTGCAGTACTTCATATTGCAATGCTATGTTTCAGGGAGCCATGACATTGGGCAGGAGACCAACCACTACATCGCCGATCAAGGGGGCAGCTCTGAGCACGTCAACACAGAAGTAACTGAGTGCAGTGCTGTCTGGGCAGGGGTCCGGGAATCTGGTGCCAAGGTCCGCATTGGGACCCCGGGCCGCCAGTTGAGTCTCGCTGCTCTAGGTCAGATATGTTTGGGGGTGTGTCATTAAATTGTTACCTCAAACACAACTCACACAACAAATAGCCAACACATCCCTAATGTTGTGTGTTTTGTGATTGAGTCCAAATCTAAAACTTTTCAGGATAAACTTCGTTAGTTGACAAATATTTTGGGTTAATTGGTCTTTTACATAATGTATGTGGTCCTAAATGTGTGATTCACAGGGACCAAAACAGGACACAAACAGGCACAGTAGTGCGAGCCAAAGCAAGCCACACCATAGGGCCATACCGTCATCTTGGTACTAGTGACCTTTATATTTTGTAGCAAACAGGCAAACATGCAGATTAAGAGTACTCACCGTGGGTACGGGTCGGTGAGTCTGTGTCCCTTAGACCCGCATGGCCACCGACCGCGACCGGATGGAGAAGGCCCAGCACAATCTCCTCAGCAGGGGTAAACTCCAATTTGGTAGGAAAGCCACCTCCAGTTTTCATGCTGAAAAGAGAAAATCGTTTGGTACTCAGAAAAGGTGCATACAGTACATCCTAAACCTTATATTTGGAAACATCATTTATTTACCTGTAATTATGCCTTTTAATCTCTTTTTGACGTACAGCATATTTCAGATCCGAGATTTTCTTTTGAATTTGTGGCACATCTTTCCTCTCTTCCCCCGCTGCATTTACTTGTCGTAGGATGGTTTCAAACAATTCCATCTTGCGCTGCTTTGTGGTGTGTTTTGATTTGCTCCCATAGAGCTCGTCATAGTATAATGTAAGGCCACTAGCCAATGCCATATTTTGGTCATGGGAGAATCTCCCACTCAACTGGCCGCGGCGCAATGTGCGGCCAGATGGTTGGCTTGGCTGCTCCTCCATGTGTGCAGACACATGTGGTGACATTATGACCTGGGGCTGGGTAGGGGAATGGACGGATTGCTGGCTTCCCAATGACTGGACTGGACTGGCCAAGGGACTGGGTGTTCTTGCATGGCTGGCCACCGAACTTCCAGGTGTAGATGTGGTCCAGGCGGCCATTCTTTGGCCTCTTGGGGGGCTCTGTTCCCGGCTGGTGCCAGGTCGGGGGCTATGTTCCCGGCTGGTGCCAGGTCGGGGGCTTCGGGCCCCTCTGCGCGGGCTGGATGGACTTCGGGCCCCTCTGCGCGGCCTGGATGGGCTTCGGGCCCCTCTGCGCGGCCTGGATGGGCTTCGGGCCCCTCTGCTCGGGCTGGATGGACTTTGGGCCCCTCTGCGCGGGCTGGATGGACTTCGGGCCCCTCTGCGCGGCCTGGATGGGCTTCGGGCCCTTCTGTGCGTGCTGGATGTGCTTCGGGCACTGCTGTGGGGCCTGGATGGTCTTTGGCCCTTTCTGCGCGGGCTGGATGGGCTTCGGGCCCCTCTGCGCGGCCTGGATGGGCTTCGGGCCCCTCTGCGCGGGCTGGATGGACTTCGGGCCCCTCTGCGCGGCCTGGATGGGCTTCGGGCCCTTCTGTGCGGGCTGGATGGACTTCGGGCCCCTCTGCGCGGCCTGGATGGGCTTCGGGCCCCTCTGCGCGGCCTGGATGGGCTTCGGGCCCCTCTGCGCGGGCTGGATGGACTTCGGGCCCCTCTGCGCGGCCTGGATGGGCTTCGGGCCCTTCTGTGCGTGCTGGATGTGCTTCGGGCACTGCTGTGGGGCCTGGATGGTCTTTGGCCCTTTCTGCGCGGGCTGGATGGGCTTCGGGCCCCTCTGCGCGGCCTGGATGGGCTTCGGGCCCCTCTGCGCGGGCTGGATGGACTTCGGGCCCCTCTGCGCGGCCTGGATGGGCTTCGGGCCCTTCTGCGCGGGCTGGATGGGCTTCGGGCCCTTCTGTGCGGGCTGGATGTGCTTCGGGCACTGCTGTGGGGCCTGGGTTGGCTAAGTGCCCGGCTTGAAAGCATGGGTGGTGTGGGCTCCCTTGGGCGGCCTCTTCTGGGGGCAGAGGTGGTGGTGGCTGCTGTGGCCTGTTTTTTGGCCGCAGGGGCACGTGCCTTTGGGGCCCTTTTTTGGGAAAGGGAGGGTCCAGTGTCCCTTGGTGGGGCCGAGGTGGTACTTGCCTTCTGGGCCTTCTGGGACCTTAGCTTCTTCGGTCGTTGCTGGGACCTGGTGGTTGGGCCCTCAGAGGTCTGGCTTTGCTGGGCGCGTTTAGCTGCTGCCTTTTTTGGTGCCATTTTGTCCAAAAGCTCAAAGAGAATGAGCTTTGGGTGCAGGGACCTTTAAATCATGCGCCCAGCGTCTGACGCCTATGCGCACGACTACGCGCTCGTACGGACGTACGTTCGTGCGGAACCAGGAAACCGCTGGGGTTTCACTTATCTGCTGCCTTGAAGAAGCATAAAGATGGCGCCCACTATCTTCACCCGTCAACAGGAAGAGATCCTCATGCTGGTAAGTGCCTTGCTCTGCCTTTTAAGCTAATACTGAGTGATGTACTAAATGTAAATGATGCGGTTGGAACTAGTTTGGGGGATCTTAATGTTTTAGAACAGACTCCTCACACTTCATCCTCAAGGGCCTAGCCAGGCCACGTTTTCACCTCTCTATGCTGATGTCCTAATTCGGGCAATTGCTCTGGCTTAGCAACAGTTAATTAACCTGTGGAGTAGCGTGGCTAGCTGTCAAACCTGGCCTGTCTCGGACCTTGATGCGGATGTTTGAGGACCACTGTTTGCCTAAGACATCAAAACACAACGGCAAGCAACACACGCGGCCAAAAAGACAGAAACCGGGCCTTCAGCCTGATTGACTACAAAGCAATAAAAACAAAAAAAACAGTACACAGCCTATGACATTTCCAAATGGTCCATTGGAAGGCAATAACTTATTAGTCTTGGCTCCACTGGCATGAAACTCTGCTCAAGAATTTAAGAGATGCGCGCAGCCATCTGTACTCAGAAGCATCACACTTACTGAGGAGAGGTGAGTGGGATAAGGTACAGGGGGGTGGGTTAAAGCTGTGCTTTGTTCAGACACAGCAGAGCTGTGGTCATGGGAAGGTCATCAGTCCAAGAATGCCGAGCAGCACACACACTTACAGTTTGCATGAACTTCCTGTTTGCAGGCTGCCTGCAAAGAAGGCATTTTACATAAGCCGACATCTTGGAGGTTCAAACCATCATAACATGCCAGGCAGGTGGCCTGATTTGTAATGTTGGCTATCTGTATGTACATGGTGTGTGAAACATATAACATAAGACCAGACTCTGAATCCGAGTGAACGTCCGCTTTAAGGCACTCCCCAAAAATGGCTGGCGCTCTAAATGTGTGTGTTAATGACATGACATTCGCTACTTGTGATGCAACACATATGGCTCTGTGTGTAAAAGTAAAAGCTCTGTGTCCATTATGTTTTTCAGATCATGCTTCAGCGCCGGTATGACTTCGCGCCCAATGTGTGTGAAAAAAGGGACATCGCCCGGGAGATCATCGCGGAAATACACCGTGTGACTAGCACCACCTTCACTCACACCCAGATAATGCAGCATTGGTCGGACCTGAAACGTCTGCACATGCCCCGGGTGCAGAGGTTTTTTGGAATCCATTTCCCAAGTAAGTACAAAGCAATTGCATGGTATATGTTCCAAATGTATAAGTTATGCCTTTATTTATAATGACTTTTCTTTGGTAGTGTTGGAAATGGATTTCAGAATTCGCCGCACCCGGAGGCGCACAGGTCGACCAGTGCTGCATGAGTCTGCATCTGTGAGTGAAGGTGGTGGATCTCCCGGGCGACGGACCTACCCCTCCTCTGTGGCCTCCTCAGACCAGCCCCTGGACCTTACCACAGAGGAGGGGCCCAACCGCGTGGGCGTGGAGTCATACCTGGCCAGGCATGGGGAAGGCTCTGGTATGTCACTCTTCATGTATAGGCACAAAGATATACATGGCAGGCCAAAAACTAAGTTATCCTTTATTATGTATTTGTAGAAGCTTCTGGTGCGGGTGAGATAGTGGAGGAGGAGGCAGCAGAGATGCTGGAAGTTGATCCTGGCGAAGGTGAGTGATGTCAGCCAGACTGGGAGCCAGATATGTTTGGAATAGTGACTCTATACAACTACTAACCAAATGTCACATGTTTCTCCAGGGACTTCTTCACAGCATAGCCAGGACCAAGGGCAGCCTGTTGGCCCCAACCAGCCATCTGTCGGCCACCAACTCAGTAAGTATCCATGCCATTATTCATATTAATGTGTTGTTAGCTAATAACACACACATAACTAAAGGCGTAGCCAATGTGTAGTTAACACTTTCATGTGGCCACTTCGTTAGCTTAAAGCGGACCCTAACTCGTATTAAGAACATAGCTAATATTTAGCCAACACACTGTACATACAGATTGGGAACATTGAAAAACAGCCTACAGCCATCTAATGCATGTTAGGAGCCTGTAAACATCCAATATGGCGGAATATTGAATGCGCAATATTTACATGCTGCATGGGATACAGATTTGAAAAAGTAAGGTGCTGCCATGCATTGTGGGACTGATGACCTTTCCCTGAACCCAGCTATGCTCTGTATTCCCAAAGCACCACTGTAACCTACTCCCCTGTACTTGATCCCACTCTCCTCTCCTCATTAACTGTTATGCTTCGGAGTCCCGATGGCGGCGCAGTAATCCTAAATCCCCCAAAATATACTTCGATCTGGTGCAGAATCATTTGGGACTAGTTATTGCTTTTCATTAAATAATGTAGAAGGTCCGGTTTAAGGAGTTTCAATACTTACCTGTGGGAAATGCATTTACTTTATCCCTTTGAAGAATGACATATGTCATGCATTTACATGTATTTAATTAACCCCAAATCTATTTCCAGCATACAAACCGGTCTGGTACTCCTATTTAGGTTTATTTCTCTATTGCTTACAGGGATGAGGCCACAAACCGTGGCGGAAAAAAAAAAACGCATCAAAGAGTTGGTGGCCGAGCTGCTGGCCATACAGGCGACGTTGGGGCCAACAGATGAGGAAGAGGAGGAGGATTAGTGCCCTTGGTCCTGGCTACTTTTGTAAAATAGTTTTAAATTTGGTATTCCAAAGTTGCATTTTATATTTTTTAACAAACCAAAAATTTTAAACATTTTTTAAATGTTTTTAAAAGAAACTAAAAAAAAAAAAAACACAAATAGTTAAAATAAATAATATTTTAACCCTTCATAAATGTGTCATTTCTAATATGCGCACAAAAAGACATTTACACAAACACGAAAAAACACGCTTAGAAACATATAGACATATGTACATTATGTTGTTTGGGTAAGTTTTAGGGTCGTCAACATGAAGTTGGATGCAAGCGCTAAGGGGTTTAGGTAAGTGTTATGGACCGAGAAATGAAGTTGGATGCAAGCGCTAAGGGGTTTAGGTAAGTGTTATGGACCGAGAAATGAAGAAGGATGCAAGCGCTAAGGGGTTTAGGTAAGTGTTATGGACCGAGAAATGAAGTTGGATGCAAGCGCTAAGGGGTTTAGGTAAGTGTTATGGACCGAGAAATGAAGAAGGATGCAAGCGCTAAGGGGTTTAGGTAAGTGTTATGGACCGAGAAATGAAGAAGGATGCAAGCGCTAAGGGGTTTAGGTAAGTTTTAGGGACCGAGAAATGAAGAAGGATGCAAGCGCTAAGGGGTTTAGGTAAGTGTTATGGACCGAGAAATGAAGAAGGATGCAAGCGCTAAGGGGTTTAGGTAAGTGTTATGGACCGAGAAATGAAGTTGGATGCAAGCGCTAAGGGGTTTAGGTAAGTTTTAGGGACCGAGAAATGAAGAAGGATGCAAGCGCTAAGGGGTTTAGGTAAGTGTTATGGACCGAGAAATGAAGTTGGATGCAAGCGCTAAGGGGTTTAGGTAAGTGTTATGGACCGAGAAATGAAGAAGGATGCAAGCGCTAAGGGGTTTAGGTAACTGTTATGGACCGAGAAATGAAGTTGGATGCAAGCGCTAAGGGGTTTAGGTAAGTTTTAGGGACCGAGAAATGAAGTTGGATGCAAGCGCTAAGGGGTTTAGGTAAGTGTTATGGACCGAGAAATGAAGAAGGATGCAAGCGCTAAGGGGTTTAGGTAAGTTTTATGGTTCATAAAGGAAAGTGGGAGCCTGGCGCGAGGCAGTAGTGGTGAGAGTGCGCATGCGCAAGATCTTATATACATACGAACGAACGAATCTAAGAGGCCAAAGTAATTGGAAGAGGTGGACGATGGAAGCAGCACAAAAAACAGGCTGCCGCCGCAACAAGTGAGCACATGAACGTGATTTTTACGATTGTCAACTGACTGAGGCAAGTTCGGGAGATATCATACGAACGGACGTATATTTTAGGATAGAAACGTATTTGCTTATTGAATCACTCGCAAGTTCATACGAACGCACGAGCGGACGGGAAAAATAGGATGATCGGCACACAAATCCAAGCTGTTACATGTTTCTTTGAATCGACCCAATAGAATCACTCACAAGTTCATACGAGCGCACGAGCGTTCGGGAAAAATAGGATGATCAGCACCAAAATCAAAGCTGTTACATGTTTCTTTGAATCAACCCATTTATCCCAGAATAATTGTGCCTTAATACAGTCCCACCAAATATGTCTATAAGACCCTCCCTCAACACACCCTCTAAAACATAACCCCTGGTGATCTCCCACAAAGTGTCTCATCTGGTCAGGAACTAAGTACCACCGTAAAAACAATTTAATAATCATTTCGACTGCCATAGTTGAAGCTGTCGAAGCAAATGAGGCCCTCCACATACTTCGCCATTCTCGCGAATCCTTCAACTCGTTTAAGTCTTGCTCCCATTTTTGCCTATACGAGAGATTCAGATCCCCCGCGTGTTCACATAGATGGTTATAAATCTCAGAAATCGCTCCTTTCCACCTTGGATCAGCGCCTTTCATAAGAGGAATATCGGATTTTTTCTCTTTCACTATAGTTTTGATGAAATGAACTACTTGCATATATCTGAAAAAATCTCTAGAAAGTAAATGATATTTATCTTTCAACTGTTGGAAAGTTGCGACTCTAGAGTCTATAAGACAATCCCCAAGATACGAAATCCCTACACGCATCCAGGAGCTGAACCTGCCGGGTCCATATAGGCTGGAGGGAACATGCGGTTACCCCAAAGCTTTAATAGTGGCATTTGCGGAGAGGCAAAGCCTCCTACAATTTTCAGGTCATCCCACACCTTCAAAGTATAGGCTATCAAGGGATTATCCAGAGTCAGTCTTACTCTGGGGGTTATCCAAAGCAAATTATCAATCGCGACCGGATAACTCAATTCAGTTTCTATTCGAACCCATGCCGGCACATCACTAGCTGCATGATAGGAAAACATTTGGGCCAGTTAGGCTGCATGATAGTATTTTCGCAAATTAGGGACCCCCATACCTCCTTGGTCTTTTGAGCATAAGACACTGCGCTATTCTTGGACGCTTATGATCCCAAATAACGTCCATAATCTGTCCCTGAAGCCGTTTAAAATATTGCAAGGAAATCTTGACAGGGAGTGTCCTTGCTAGATAAAGAAACTTTGGCAACAAAGTCATTTTAATGGCAGCCATTCTGCCCAGCTAAGATAGGCCATAATCTTTCCATTTCCCTAACAATGCTACAAGCTTATGACGAAGAGGGACATAATTAGCATTAAACAAAGAGTCGTATCTACTAGTTAGATTGACTCCCAGGTATGTTATCGCAATCTTTTCCCAATGAAAATCAAACCCAGACTGAAGTTGGGACAATTGATTAGCAGGGATATTTATATTCAAAGCTCTAGATTTTGCTGTATTTACCTGTAGCCCTGAGACTAGCTCAAACTCTCTCAATAACCACAGGATGACTGGAAGGGAGATTGTTGGATTCGATACTGTTAGCAAGACATCATCCGCAAATAAACATCATTTATAATCCTCTTTACCCACAGATACTCCAGAAATATCAGGAGAGTCTCTAATTTTCTGCGCTAAAGGCTCCATTGCCAAGGTAAACAGGAGAGGGGACAATGGACAGCCCTGTCTAGTACCTCTCATCAAGGGGAAGGTCTCCGACTTAAATCCACAGTATTTTACATATGCTATAGGTATAGAATAAACTTCTCTAACAATTCCACAATATTTAGGACCAAAACCCCATCTCTCTAGCAGAAAAAGGAGGTAGTCCCATGAGACCGAGTCGAATGCTTTTTTAATATCTAACGAAAATATCATGCTCGGCGTGCCCCTCTCGTTAGATATTTGAGAGAGCTGAATAACCCTTCTGATATTATCCCCCCGCCTGCCTACCTGGAATAAAGCCGACTTGAACGTTGTGAACTAACGTAGGTAAAAATTCGGACATCCTATCCGCTAAAATTTTTGTAAAAATCTTCATATCTAGGTTAATAAGAGAGATAGGCCTATAATTTGACCACAGAGTATGGTCGGTATCGGGTTTAGGAACCATACTGATCGAGGCAGTGAGAGATTCCGGAGAGAGCGACCCGCCCGCTCTAACTCCATTAAACATGGACACTAATTTTGGGATTAAAATAGAGCCAAAGGCTTTATAATAGGCTGCCGAAAACCCATCCGGGCCTGGCCTCTTATTTAACTTTAGCTTAGCTACTACACGCTCAATCTCGTCAGCGCTAAAATCACTGTCCATTGTTTCCAGCATTTGAACCGTCAGGGTGGAAAGGGGACGTCTCCAATAAAAGTGTGAAGATCTTCTAGCTTAGAAGGGAGGGGGTTCTCATACAGTTTTTTAAGTTGTTCTTTAAAGATCTCCACAATTTTATTTGGGTTGCTTGTGGGCTCTCCCCTCTCATTTTTAAGTCTTATAGGGTTAAATCTTTGCTCTGGGGATTTTAATTTTTTAGCCAACAATCCATCTGGCTTATTGGCTCTGCAGTAGAATTTATGTTTAACCCAACGCAATGTGTTTTCTGCTTTGCCTGTGCTAAATTTAATTCGTGAGTTACTCTATGAAATTTCGTGCGTATTCAGGGGGACATATGAGACTTTGCATCATCTGCTACCTTCAGATACACCTTCTCCAGACTCTCTATAATTTTATTCCTCTCCTTCTTTTTCCTAGAAGCGATCTGAATCAAACGGCCCCTAACGGTGGGTTTATGAGCCTCCCAACAAGTAACTGCTGATATTTCAGGGGTCTCATTTAGCTGAAAAAATTCAGTCAATGCATTTGAGATTTCCGACACCACCCCCGGATCTGCCAGGAGGGAAGCATTTAAAGACCAATTGAAGGCAGATTGTCCACATGACAAAGAGTCTAGTGTAAGAATTATACTATCATGGTCTGTCCAAGAAATTGGAAGAATTTTTACTGATCTCATAGAAGCCACAGATCCCTGTGTTAAAAATATATGATCGATCCTTGTCCACACATTATGGGGATGGGAGATATGGGTAAAGTTTTGCTTCCCCGGATGCGCTTCTCTCCAACTATCGACCAAGGAGTGTGAATCCAACAGCTGTCTAAACACTTTAGAGGCTGCCACTGACTGAGGAGTTACTAAACTATTATTTGGGGACTGTCTGTCTAAATAAGGAATCAAAACAAGATTTGAATCCCCACATAGGATTGTCAGGCCACGCGTCACATTGCTATCTTCATCCAATAATTTAGAAAGAAATGTTATTTGGTTTACATTTGGTGCATAATAATTAACAATCGTAACCTCATGGTCCTGCAAAGTCCCCACAAGGATCAAATATCTCCCCTCGGGATCTTTAATTTCTTTCAAGCAGCAGAATTGGGCTCCTCTTTTAAAACCAATTAACACTCCCCTCTGTTTTTTTCGGCACAAGCCATAAATACCTGTGGATAAGCTGCATCCAGGTACCTGGGCGTAGAATATTTAGAGAAATGTTTTTTTTGTAAACATAGCACATCAGGGCGAAGGGTTCTGAATTTCCAGAATGCAAGGCTCCTCTTATGCGGGTAATTGAAACCCTGCACATTTAACGAGAGTACAATAGTCATTTTCAGTGGAACCAACAAACAAGTGAAAGAAAAAATCGAAAGAAGAAGAAAGGACAAACTAGAAAAAAAAAAAAGGTAAGAGGGATAGGATAAAGGGAACGGAAAGAGGGAAGGGGAGTACACAGAACGTTACAAGAGAGAGAGTCCCCACTCGCTAAGGAATGCCTCCTATTATGAGAATACAAAAATCCTCACACAGGCCACCCACTTAGTTCAGGCCAGCAAATAGGAGGGAACACCCCAGGCACTTCGTTATCGAGAGCTCTCACTTCCACCAACTGCTGATCTGGGCTCGGGAATAGTCCTCAGACCCAGAGAAACAAATTATTGCATATGCAAACTCTATTAGCAATACAAAATAAAAAGATCCAATCTAATGGACAATATATAGTAACTAAATCAGAGGGATAATCCCTTTGATTAAACATGAAAATGCCGGCAGGCAGAGGGGGCTACACTATAAGAATCATAATTGTTAGCACTTAGCTATATCAATACAAAATAAAGCAGCCGACACCATGAACCATATTCAAACACGTAGCCCTCCACCCCCTAAATCAGAAAGGGTTAAAACCTAGAACACACCTATAGAGAGAAAATACTTTGCTTAAGATGACGGGACAAACAAACCTACCCACAGAGATAGACAACTAATATAACAAAACAAATGACAATCAACCTACATGTACAAAAAAAAAGTCACATCATCTTAAAGAGGGACTATTCAGGCCAGTTCACTGCCTGTGGTCGTATTACCAAGTCCTTGACAGCAAGTTGCCTGTAGACCAGAATAATAAACTGAGAGAACTGGAAGATAAACTTTCAAGTATCATGGAATGGTAAGGAAGAACTACATCCTGCAAATCGGAGACCTATTCTCTGCCTCTTCTCGGCTCTCTTCTCAGCTCCTGCGCTGCTATTTTCCCCGCTTACTACCCGCCGGGCACGGAGCTGATCTAGAACACGGCCATCATCAGCTCCCGCGCATGCGCACTCCCAGGGTTGTGCTTTTTATGGCCCCAGCAGTTGTGTATGCCATCCAGGTTTGCTGGGGCTCATGTAGCCATTGCCTCACTGACTACAGTTAAATAAACCTCTAATGGAGGTAGACCAGACCCTAAAACAACATGCTCAGCAAATTATCATTGATCAAAAGCGTAAGCTGTGAAAATTATGCACAAAAATGGTGATGGAACATAATGAATGTGTGAGAGGACATCTGTTTCCTTCTCACAATTGCATTAGGAAATGAATGCATGTGCTGCTGTCCTATAGTGACATTTCATGATATGCTTCCTGTATGTGATTTGGTCATTTCTTTATAGGCATCTTGTGATATTTGGATTATGACTGGCAGTTCAGGGCAGGAAAATTTTCTTGCTTGCAGCTTTTCAGTACCCAACATCTGTTTGCTACAAACACCAGCCGGCTCTTTGTAAATGGTCATAAGTATGCATTCTGGGAAATACGCTTCATTTGTTGATGCTGTGTAATGAACCAACATCATAGATCTTCACGTAGGACCTGCAGAGCTAATCGGACATTTTGTTAGGGCCGCCGAGGATTTGTATAATAAAATCACACCAGCGTAAATGCAAGTCATAGCGTATATGTGGCCGGGGGAGACGATATAACTAAGACATATGGTCTGCGCAAACCATACGAGTCAATTTATCATAATCAAACCCAAACACTGCTGGCATTTCGGAATGTCTCAGTAATGAGCTTCCAACTACTGGAGCTTTTCCCTGTGCAAGGCATCAGCAATGCTAAGTTATCACTGCTGAGACTGCAAGTCTCATCCCTGCTACATACTGTACTGTACATGAGACAAAACTATCAGTCATATACATGGCACAACTGTCTACTCCATATGCATGTGATAAATGTCCCAAACATAAATGGGATAAAACCCAAGACGCATACATGGAGCAAAAGTCACAGCCATATACATAAAGCAAAGGTCCCAACCATACAGGTGCAAAACCTCAGCAAGTTTAATAAAATGTTGCAAAGTAAAAATGCTTTAAAAATACACGTTAATAGCTTTTTTAATCAATTAACAAAATTCAATGTTAATAAACCGAAGAAAAACCTAAATGAAATACATTTTTGGTGTAATCACCCTTTGCCTTCAAAACAGCATCAGTTATTCCAGGTATACTTTCACACGTTCAAGGGTTTTGTTGGATCATATTCAGGTGTATGATAATTATACCAAATGAGTGATAAAGAATATCATTTTTATATTGGGTTGAAAGACAGTCATTAACTGAAATAGAAATGGCTGTTAAAGAGGCATAAAACTGGATGAGGCACAGCCAAACTCCCCTAAAATGGTGAGGTTGCGGGAAACAGTTCCATGTCACTGCTCATATGCCATGGTAAGACTGAACACAGCAACAAAACATTTATACTAGATCAGCAAAGATTAGTTTCCAGAGGATCCCAATGCTTACAAAGAGATGTGCTTCTTCATGTGTTTAGAAGCTGCCTCAGTAGACCTCATCAAAAGCCTCTGGTTAGCACTGCCATCCCTCATCGCTTTGATTTAAGAGGTTCAACAAGCAGGGGGGGGGGATAAACTTCGGAGCCACCAGAGACTATTGTTGCATAGTAGTGCCAGGGCATGGAGGGGGGACATATTAAGACAGAAGAAAATGGGCCTCTGAGGAAACTGCGTGCTGTTGCCTCTCATTGCAATCCAGTGGGCCTTCTAGATCTTTGGAGGGGTGTGCATGGTTTTGCGTGGTCTGGTGTGATCTATGGGGAGCATGGGCAGCTTGTGGTGGAGTGTGTGATCTTGGAGAAGGGGTACCTACAGTATAAAGGAACTGCTCAATACCACCCTTGATCTTGCCCTTTGTAAAATCAAACATTCTGCAATTTATCAACAAATGGAAAATAATAAACAGAAAAAGAAGGTTCTAATCCCACTATAAAGAACTTTAGTCAAACATTTAAAATACTTTAGTTCTGTGACTGTCCCACCAGAAACTAATGGGGTTTAAGGAGACCTTATTAGCCAGTGGCAAAGCAATGGGAATGCGGTGTGAGTTTTGTGAATTTCAGGCTTCCTAGTCAGTTTTATGCCAATAGGCATCCCAATTGTGGATGCTTAGGAGTGGGGGAAAAATGGATCTCTGTGATGCTTAGGTGGATTGTAAACAATACTGACCCCGTGGTTGCACTTGTAAACTGATAAGGGGTTCATATGAGACATAGCAGGGGTTAAAATGCTGTGTGTGCAGAGAATTTGTTTCTTTCCTGGTATTTGTGGATACAATTCCTTTAACATGCATTTTCCATCATGAATAAGACCAAATAGGAAACTAATTACAGGAATGTCTGTCTTTTGTTTAGAGCACATTTGGGCTAATGCAGAAAGCTCTTACAAGGTGGATGGACTTGCCAAACAAAGGAAATGTTCAAAGCAAATGCTTTTCTTATGTGGAGTCTGACCCCACCTACAGTCTCTAGAGCAGGTAGACCAGAGCATGAAAGTCTGACATGTTGCAGAGTGCATGAACCTCATTTGAAATATAACTTGCTTTAGCATCAGTATTCTGTTGCTTAACATAAGATAATCATTTAGAATTGACCTACTTTTATTATTTAAAGGGTACCTCTAATTGAAAATGTAAATTGATTACAGTTGTGGCATCAGCAGTTTTCCATGCCAATTGGACTGACTGTTACACTTCATAAAAAAGTAACAATTTACTCTGATTTGGCATGTGTGACCGCAAAAGAGTTGTAAACTTCACCCCAAAATGCACATAACTTAAGATGGATTCCAGATCTGCCTATCCAGCATGTGGCTAGTTATTTCCCCCCACAAGATGAACTATACTTCATTTCAGCTTCGTCAAGCAAAAAAGAAATGCATGATGTTTGATGGCAGATATAGTGAGGAACAGAGTAGGATCTGCAGAATTACTAGGATAGCGATCATTCCCTGCCATAGGCATAAGCTAGACTGATTTTTGAAAAACCTCTAAAACAGTCTTTCTTAAAGTGGAGGTAAACTCACAGAAGACTTTACTACCTCTACCCCTGCAGATTTGTGTCTCCATCTGCCCCAAGTCAGAGATGGGGCAGCCCTGTATTTACTACTGTTCCAGCTTTCACCCCTGTTATAATGGTTAGTTTCATTTAGTGTAGTTTATTTGAGTTAGTGTTTCGTGTAGGAACAGCAGCAAGGGACCTTTACACTCTACGGGTCTTATTTATCAAGCACTATCTGCCAGACTATGCCACATTTGTGAAAATTAGAATAGAATTTATAATATGTGTTTTACGCTGGTGCATGTTGCTGCACTGCAAGAGACACGTTTACTATAATATTAGCATTGCAGCAACATGCAGAAAAAAATCGAATTATATTTTGCAATAGTCTACGGTAAATTGCACTGATGTGTTGTATTCTGGCAGATAGATAGGCCCTAGGTGACCCCCTTGCTGCCAGGTGAGTGAGCCTAGGAAAAGACTATGTCGCTACTGCTTGGGTTCTTGGTCTGTACATTTATACTATAAGGCTGGTGACAGAGTGTCACCGGTGATGTCGTTATAGGATGCTGAAGATTCATACCCCAGACTGCTCACCTGGAGGACATTGGCTGTCAGAACCAAGAATAGCACAAGTTGGGAACGTGGGCCCCAAGTGCCAGGGGCACTTGTGTGAAGCTGTCCAATAAAAAAGTGTTGAAATGTTTTGGACTGTGCCAGAGTGACACAGAAAGAAACCTCCCCAAACTTTTCCAACTCTGCCCTTAGATCCAGGAAGTACCCCTCTCATAAATTTGGCCTCTTCCAGGTGACTTCCTTCAACCCTGCAAACCCACCTAAATTATATGGGGTACTCTCCTTAGTTCCAGTTACACCCCTTTTTTATTCCATTGGAGCAGGCTGTCAGTCTACTATGCCATGTAACTGCCAACAAACTATTGGGTTAATCTGGTGAGTGGGTCTGCAGGGAGGTTGCACCCCTTCCACCCAGCAAATCTTAGTTTTCCCCCAGTAATGACTGAACAGTTGCCATGCCATGAAAGGCGGATGGGTGAGTAAAGGGCTACTCCTCCTGGGCTTGAGGAGAGGGGAGATACAGCAGGCCATCTAAAATCAGGACTCCATCCATACTGCAGGGGCACCGGACGTGTATTTTTTGTGGATTTACCACAGTCTGATTAAACCCACCTTTGAATAGGTGCACTTTGTTTGCTTTGTTGCATCTGTCAAGATCTACAGTATATATTAATCCATCATCCAGTTTCCTGCTGGGCTTTACACAGGGTAAGAGAAGGGTGGACAGGGTGGACTTCACACATAACTACATCCTTTACTAAATGCTCCACCACACAAAGTCAAGTTGGCCAAGTGGGCAATTGCAATTCCTCTCATGGCTGGTGCAAGCCTACCCAGCAAACCTTATTTTTGACAGTGGTGCAGTGAATGTGCTGGTGCAGCTGCCAACCATGAGGAACTCAGAGGAATGCCAGACCACTAATGTCCTGCAAATTGGTTTTATCCAAGATCCGAGATGGGTTTTTAAAAATGCGGAGCAAACTTTTAGTTCTATTTCAACACTTTTCTATTGTTTGTTGCGTTTGGCTGACTATGATGTGCAGCATTGGATTGATATTTTCTGTAATTATGTATAAATGTGTCTCCTGCAATATCTTTTTTGAAACCAGCATTTCTGAAGCAAATCCCGGAATACTAAAACACCAGTTAAATTGAATAAAAAACTTCTGTACGACACAGTTGAAAACTTGTCCGCACTCCACAGGGAAATACATTAGAATAATAATCACAATTACCATAATCACACCTGGCTCACTCTGGGTAATTTTACACGTGAAAGCTGTGAAATATTATTTCAATATTTATGTGGCCCGTGGCAGTGCACGCTCTGTTCACTTCAAGATTAGAGATGTTAAATTACAGCTTTATCCGAAGATGAATTTATCCAATAATTTTGCATGCATCAACAAATCGGTATTGTTTATTGACAAGTTACCATGCATAGAGCTTTAAATGAAGTTAGGCAGATTTTTTTTTTCTAGAGATTTGCCATTTGTGAGCCTGCTTAATGTGGAGGGTTCAGGGCAAACACCCAAAATGGTCTCTTCAGGGTTAAAATTCAGCCTGTTCAGTTCTCTGAAACTGTTCTGTAAATCCCAAAAGGGATTTGAGTGGTTCTCCTTAGTTCTGTAGAAACAGTTGTTAAAATTGAAGCCAATTATCAAAACCAGGGAGAAGGGGTGCCCCAGAACTGGCTCTTCATCTAATGCTAATTAAATGGAGCATGTAGAGAGTAGACATTTTGGGTAAGGTATGCAACTTGCTTTGTATCATTTGACAACTTTAGGTATAGGAAACCTGTTTGGAAATCCTATCCCTGTGCATCTTGGCCTAGAACTATGTGTTTTTCGTACCACAGATGGTCTGGTGGCACTGGATTAACACATGACCAGCTTTTCCATGATCCTCCAGTTAATAGGAAGGTCCACAACTATCAGTCCCATCTGGCTGAATAATACGGGTATCTGTGCAATCTAGCTACTTGCTAGTATTGTGATCACCACCACCTTCCTGAAAATACTTGTACTTAGTACAAGCAGTAGCCTCATCTACAGGCAAAAAAGATGAACACCTGCGCCCCCAAGGAACCCTGTTTAGGATGTCATGCTACCAATTGTTTCTTGTCCTGCTTTCTAGTGCTATTGCAGCCGCAGCCGTAACCACTTCTCACTTGCTGACCAATCTTGTTCACCAGAAATGCACATCCTCAGGACCCCAATGGCAAATGAGAGGGGTGTGGCATAATGCAGGAGCATGGTCATGTGAGTTATTTTGCCCAATTTTGGGCTTAATAACTGGTATTAATTGGATAGCAGGACATGCAACATTTCGATGCCCTGGAGGTCTGGGTGTGTTAGCTAATCTATAGTCTATAATTTTCACTATAGATCTGTTTCAATTCACATAGGGGTTATGTATAAATCTTTTTAAAATTTTCAAAGATGTGACAAAATTCAGTGATTTTAAATAGGAGGCATGTCCCCTTGGTCCAGGCATCCTCTTTTACTTGCTTAGGTCCCTCTTTTGCTCCTCATTGGCACACCTGTCAGCAGAACATTTATGTTACGCCCAACTTCACTTTGCCAATGATGCAATCTCACCAGGGTTGCCAGCATCCATAAATGTTGCATATCAGTGTTCATTCTCCACAAAAGGACAAGTAGGATGGACAAGTCACAGAGCCCTCTGCATCTTGGGATGTCGGTTTTAGAGCAAAGCCAAAAGTCAAAGCCAACATAAGAGTCAGCATTAAAGGTCAGCAGACCAGGTTATATACAGATTTATAAATAGAAACCAAGATTTCAAGTATCGCAAATGATCATCTAGCGAAGTGTTTGTCTTTGAAGCAATATTTGTATTAAAACCTTGAGGCTCGAATTTTCTTTTCTACCCATTTATGCAGCCACTACCAATTCATTATAGGGATTGTCTATTAATAAAAGGCACTGCTCACTTTTTGTCTAGTGCAGCTTCCACCACCAGGACCTGCTGGACTACAACTTACCAAGATCAAATATCGAGCTCTCCATCGGTCTGCTCTGGTCCAAGGTGGCAGCCGTCAACACAGCAGATATATGTCACACAGCACACCCACTCCATTAATTGCAAGTGAGTGCCTCGACACAGCCCCCCTCCATTGCAATGAATAGAGTGGACCAACAGGGTGCTCAGTCTCCAAGTCAAGCAAGTTGTAGTCCAGCAAATCCTGGTGGTAGAGCTGCATTGATCAAAAGGTAAGTAGCACCTGTTTTTTGTTTTTGGCAGACAAATCCTTTTAAAATAGAAAAAGGGACACACTTTTTATACCCTTGTGGGGGGCAGTAAAAAATCTTGCTATTGGAGCTTCCTGGACAAGTCAGGAACTAGCGGTTGATTAAAAAAAACAATGCCCAAAGGCATTTGACTGCCTCTCCTGGGACTTCCTCCTGAGCGCTTTAGAGAAATGGGGGTTTGGCCCAGGTCTTAGGGTATAGATCGAAGCTATGTACCGCTCCCCTACCGCTAAGGTAAAGTATTCAGGGTTCAAGTCAACCCCCTTCCCCTTAAAGAGGGGGACACGACAGGGCTGCCCCCTCTCCCCTATTCTGTTTATAATGGCCCTGGAACCGCTAGCAGCCAGGATCCGAGATAACCACTCTATAAAAGGGGTGGAACATGCTGGAAAGGAGCATAAACTATCTATGTTCGCAGATGACATGCTGCTTGCCCTCGCCTCTCTGCATGTGACAGTGCCCAATGTGCTGAAGGAACTTGCAGAATTTAGCAATTTGTCAGGACTCAAGTTAAATGTCACCAAGTCGTTAGCCCTGGATGTGTCCCTATCTGGGCCGGCAAGCACCCTATTAAAAAACAACAACCCCTGGAAGTGGGTTATATGACACTCTCTTTGAGGCCAACTATCCAGAATTGATTAACCAATTTGGAACTCTTCTGCATTCCTGGCGCCACTTGAGAACGTCCTGGATGGGGCGCCTGGCTGCAGTTAAGATGACAGTATTACCTAAAATCCTGTATTTTTTTAGGGTGCTGCCGGTCAAGGTCACTAAATCAGCTCTCCAATCCTTACAGAACAAAATCAATAAGTATATATGGGGATCAACCCGCACACAAATAGCCAGGAGGACATTGTATTGTAGGAAAGATCAGGGAGGTCTTGGATCCCCACACCTGTATAAATACTATGTGGCAGCGCAAGTGGCTTCCTTACTCCCCCTACACTCTTCAAGAAACTTCCCGGTCTGGGTGCAAATGATTGCCGGCAGTGTGGCCCCAATTTCGGTCGCATCCTTGCTATGGATACCTAAGGGGCTCAGGCCGGGGGAACTCCCACGGTTCTTGACCCCCCCTTGACCTTTGGGATAAGAGTGCACTGGGCCTGGGGTGGCACTCACGACACATCCCAGCAGCCCTGTTGCTGGGTAACCCCCTGTTTATGCCAGGTGTAGAATCCAAACGCAACTTTAGATGGTGGGAACAGCAGGGCATCACTGTGATACAGGACGTGGTGGCGCACTGGAGAGGGGAGGGCCCGCACTCTGTTAAACTTAGGTCTGCCATTCCGCCAGGTGAAAGATATAGAGGGTTGCAACTAACCCATTTCATCAACAAAGTGACTCGGGGTGGCAGATTCCCCCAACTCCCTACCAATTTTGAGTGTAGATGTCTGCAGGAGCCTTTAGCTGGGGGTGCCATATCTGAACTTTATGCCACTCTGGTGAAGCTGGGAAGCGACCCGCAGCATTCCTATATGAAAAAGTGGGAGGAGGACCTGGGCAAGATAGATGATGAGCATGTTTGGAGCCGGATCTGGAGAGCAGTGGGAAGGTCTCATGTAGCGCGCTAATATAGGAGAACTCCTACAAGGTCCTCTGCAGATGGTACCTGACTCCCTTCAGGCTGCACAAATTCAACCCGGGTTGCCCGGCCTTCTGCTTCCGTGGCTGCCAAGAACCTGGTGACATGTACCACATTTGGTGGCCTTGTCCAGTAGCACAACAATTCTGGAATAGGGTCTACGATTTGGTGGCATCCGTGTTTAAGGGCACTTTTTCCCCTAATGCTTGGGAGGCATTGCTATCCTACAGGACTAACAACTATGCGCCTATGGAATGGAAGCTGACATTCCACATCCTGGTGGCCTTCAGGCTTGTAGTCGCTAAGAGTTGGCGGGAAAGGCTGCTGCCCTGGAATCTGGTACCTACCAGAGTCTCGGACATATTAGTGATGGAGAAACTAACAACGATAGCCCTAGATGAGTATAACCAGTTCCAGGAGGTTTGGGCACCATGGATTGACCACCTCCAACTGGACACAGGGGCAGTGGTGGCCTGATCCAGGAGCCAGGCGGCTGAGAACCCAATAGGATTTCCCCCCCTGTATTGCCCTTCCCCCCCTCATCCCTTAGCACTTTCCCTTCCACCCTAACCCTACCTTTCCCCTTCCCCCTCCCCCCCCCCTCCCTGTCCTTCCTCCTTAAATTATTTCTGTCTTTTCTTACGCCCCTCTTTCTTCTTACTCCCTCTTAGGAGTTGGTACGTACAGTAACATGATAATCTTCCTGGACGTTTATTATAAGCAAATATCTGTTTGGAGCCTGGAGAGCAGATACCGGTTTACTATATAACTCATTCCCAACTACTGTGTTGTTTGATAGCTTACTTTTGGCCTGTGGCCCTATTTCGTAGGAGTGACCTCAGCATGCCCGGTGCACCCTATGGGGCACGAATGTCTGTACATTTTCCTTTCTTGTCTTGACTGCAAATTGATTTCAAATTGCTGTCCAGTTTTTTATGCTTATACCTCTGTCCTTAATGTCACAGATTATGTATCAATGACAAACGCTTTATTTTGTACTATGTGCTATGATCAATAAAAATCATTGTACAAGAAAAAAAACAATGCCCACTTTAACTGAATTATCCATATAAGTACATACCTTGTGCTATGCAGTTAAAGTGAAACACCTGCTGCTACCTATAGTGGATAGATTTGCTTCCCCCTGTAATGTTGTTACTCAACAGCTCTTCTGCACGCGGAAAATATATGCTAATATGGAGGTGGAAAGAGAACAGGTAAACAATGCAAGTATTTGTGTGACTAAATTAGAAACATATACCAGAAATGAGACAGATGGAGATGTGACAACTCCACCCCAAGTTAGGACTGCGAATTAGCAAGCTAGGTTATGCATTCAGATGACAGCAATACTGAAGGGGGAAAATAATGGAGATGCCCTTCATTATATATTTATTACACCTATAAAGCAGGAACAGTTTTGGCAAGTTTAAAGACTGATTAAATTTATATTTAGAATTTTGATTTCATACTGAACTTTCTACTTCATATTGCTAAAAATATAAGACACTTTATCTTTTTTCCCCGCTTCGAAATGAGAACATTCACAAATCTTTAGGTAACTGCGACCAGGAGCGCAACCAAGATTTTAATTTTTAATTGAAAGAGAAGCTCTTTGTTCTGAGGATAATAGCTGGTTCAGACATTATTTTTATTACTGTTCCGGCTGTGTTTACTTATTTATTTTCATAAAACAAATGAGCCAGAGTGCTTAGAAAGTGATTTTAGCAGGAGTCACACAAGCAGGGCTGTCACCTCCAGTTATAATTAGTTTATGTTTCATACTTATTATGCAGATTTCTCAGAAAAGAGCCAACATATTGTCTGCATGCAATGTTATCTCTTTGATCCTTATACCTCACTCTTATCAAAGCCTATCTGAAAGACAAAGAGACTATACTCACCTTGCCCCCAGCCAGCTGCTCCAGCACTGAGCTGAACAGACAATGGATCCATCATACTGTCACTTGCCAATTTCCATGTATTCTCATTAGATTCAGATGAGTATGTCCTTGCCAGCAGTGCACAAAACTTTTGTCTTGGAGAAGCTTATAGACAGCTGATAAAAGGATTTTCAAGTGGGTGGGCGCGCGCACGGCATGGGGGGGGGGGTTGGTCCGGCACTGTCATGCAGCCCAGGAAAGATGGCAGTGCCTGGTGCGGTGATTGGTCAATGGGCACCACTGGATTACAGCCAAGGTTGGTGTTTGTTTTTCATTTACGCCCGCCCTGCTTTAGCAGGGTACGAGTGGTTTTACAATGGGCAGCCTAGCTGGACTGGCCCATTGAAGCTGGTCCAAGGACTAGGCAATTATAGTTACAGTATTTATAGTGCAAAAGTCAAAATTAATGCTTGCTTCTACTAAACATGCACTGACAACTTTTGGCTTACTAGGGAGACTGAAGCAGGTAGGTGTCACAAATTGGGTGTGTGGCAAAAGCCCTCTAGAAAGCTGGTAAATAGGAGGTGTGAAAAGACTGCTTGAATCATTACTATGAGTAACTCACAGATGAGAAAAGTGAAACTCTGATAGAATATATCTTAGGGAGCATGACATTATATGCTGAGAGCAATTGGAAGCCTCATGATTCGTTAAAACACTTATTTGTTAAAACCGGTCTACAGGAGTGAAAATTAGACATCCAGTTGGAACAGATTATGAGGGTCTCCAAATGATAGTGGATATCCACAAGCAGAAAGAGGCTAAGCAGAACCAAGGTATTCTACCACGAGGGTTATAGCACCAAAATCCACCCCCTGTCCAGCTGTCCATTGAGAGTCTCTGGAAAAATCAGGGCTTTTCTTGACCATCTAAGACCCAACCAGCAACTGGACAACTGAGCTTTTTTCAGAGCTGCTGACCCAATTTATCCAAATGCACTCATCAAATTGGACTCACTCAACTGAACTCAACCCAAAGCTAAGGCCCAGGACTACACAATGAGTGAACCCGAACTATAAAGCTTGTGGTTTGTACCAAACAGCGGGTGTTGAAAACATTTTCATGTTCAGAGACCAAATAAAAGTTGTTGACAGGCTGCAGTGAACCCAATTAGCAAGTTTTTCAGCTGTGAGCACTTCCACAGCCATGTCAGGTATTGGCATGTGACCTGCCTGTATAAAGGCTGGATCATGCATGAGTAGTTTAGGCAGCACAGGCGCATATCCAGATTGGGGACAGTGTTAGGTACAGCCTGAAGAGGTTTCTACACCCAGCACCCCACAGCAGCTTGAAGAAGTCCCTGCACCCATCACCACTCAGCAGCCTAATGGGTTCCCTGCATCCAGCACCCCACATTAGCCTAAATGGGTCCCTGCACCCAGCACCCCAAAAGCATCTCAAACGAGTCCATGGATCCAGTACTCCACAGTAGCCAAAAGTTCCCTGTACCCTGTACTCACTATCCCACAGAGGCTTAAAGAGTTCCCTGCCCCAGCACCCCACAGCAGCTTAAAGGTGTCCATGCACTCAGCATCTCACAGTAGCCTAAAGGTTTTCCTGCACCCACCATCCCACAGCAGCTCAAAGGGATACCTGCACCACACTCAACCCACAGTAGCATGTAATAAGTATTCATTGGTTAGTATGCCAAAAAATGTGCATGGTAGCCTGTGTAGTGGGAGAGTTGTTTTTTTTAATCAGGCCAGTCGCTACATTTTCTACTGGGTACTGTGTATTTCCTCAGAAACTTCCTAGTAGTCTTGCTCATCTGTATTGTGTGTGCTATTTCATTTTTCCAAGGTCTGTGATCACTGTGCTGAGTGCACTACACTCTATGGGGCTCTGTGAGGAAACTGGGAGGACACCTCTGGACATCAAAGGAATATCACAGTATAACTGAACAGGGGAGAGAGCCTTAGGAAACCTGGGACAGAGGGGACTGTTTAGGGGTAACTATTGTGGGTCTGTATGAGGGGTGATCATGGTTTGAAGGGTTATGCTGTGCCATTAACCTGTTCTTTCTTTCCAATACCTGTATGACTGATGCTCTGTATAATGTACTAACTGTGTTCTTCTGCATATAATTTTATGGTACCCTGTATATACTGTAGGCTGTGTATGGTAATAGTGTTATACATAATAATCTAAACTGTGTTCCTCCACTTCGGATAAGGTGGTACCCTGTGCTAATGTATTTACCTACTCTGTGTGGATTATGTTCCTGTATGTTATTAATGTTGCCCTTAATTTGCCATCCTCTGTGCTGAAGTGACTTTTATGATCTGCCTGATATCCTTGTGTAGATTTTAATTGTAATATATGTATTTCTGCTCAATTATATTTAAAATATTTATCGATGATCATCTCCTCTTTGAGTTATCAAGCCTCTAAATAACCTACATTAGGAATATTAATTGACTCTTTATAACTGGTGTTCAGGTGTGTGAGGGGCCAATATACATATTCATATTAATTTGATGACATCATCAGAATAAGTGAGTTGGAGGCCACTGGGCACAAATTCTAGTTGAGGCCTCCCTTGTGCGGGTGCGTGCTGCTCGGAAACTCCTGCTTTGCCATTCTGGGAGGGGGGTAGTGTAGTCACCCAGTTGCTCCAGCAGAAAACAGTTCCCTGCATTGAGCTGCCAGTGGCTGTGCTTGGTGGCTTATGTGCAGTGAGTGGCTGCCGAGTGACAGCTTTGCACAAACCCATCACTGTAGCGCTGCTGACGGCAGCTTTGTTGCTCTAGACTCTTCCCTGCCCTGTGGTGGCTTTGGCCACAGGTTGGCAAAAACAAAAAAAGGCTTGCCCAGGCGACCCCACTGACAACAATAGCTTTGTTGCCGGCCCCACGGCCCATCAGACCAAAGACTGAAAAGCCTACTGGACCACTCTAAGGGACAACTCTACCACCAGATACAGGGGACGGTGATAGGGATGACCTGTGCCCCATTGTTCGCAAACCTGTATCTGGGGTGGTGGGAGAGGAGGTTGTGGGCGGAGAACAAAATGTCCCAGTACCTGTGCCATATAACAGCTTGGCACATGTACATAGATGACATTATGGTCATCTGGGAGGGGCCGGAGCAGGAATTTGTGGATGTGAGTTTGTTAGCAAATTAAATAAAAACTACGTAAATCTCAAATTCACTTGTCAATATCATCAAACTCAAATTACATTTTTAGACATTTTTAAGGAATTTTTAAGGACTCAGGAGGCCACATTACCACTACCCTATACGGAAAAGAAACCTCGGCCAACACCACTCTGCGGGCTACTAGCTCTCACCCCTCCCATCTTTAAAAAAGTAGCAAAACGTAATTGCACGACGGAGGAGGCATTCAATCAGGAGGCAAGTAACATCCGCTCCAGGCTTTATGCCAGAGGCTACAAAAAATCTGTCCTAAGAGCAGCCTATAACAAGGCAAAAAAGTTGAATCGCCAAGAGATATTAGGGTTGATTCAGAGAGACAAAAAAAGACTTTAGTTTTTGTGTCGATCTGTTTTTTTATGAAATCTTCCCGCTCTCGTATGAGTGTACGAGCGATATGCATGCATTGCAAGCCTTCTGTAAAATCTTCGTCTGTTCGTATGCCAACGAGAATGTCATTTTCCAGCTTTCGTTTTTTCTCACATGTTACAATGTCGGCTTTCGTTTTTGCCCTTTTTCCATCTTCTCTTTCCACGAATCCTTTACGTTTCTGTTTTCCTTTTACAAGAAATAATCATCCAGACGAAAATCCTTATGATCTTACGCACTACAAACTTAACTCATTAAAGTGCTCGCCTACATATTTGGTTCACTCACTTGTGCTACAATGCTTAGCTAAATCACTTCGCGCTTTCATTCTTCTTCCATTTCTGACCCCTAAAACTTACCCAAATCACTTCACGGTTAGGTTCTTCTTCCATTTCTGACCCCTAAAACTTACCCAAATCACTTCACGGTCATGTGAATCTTCATCTCTAAATATTTTTTGGCCCATTAGTTTTGTGGTAATGTATTTTGAAAATAAAATGACACTGAAACAGTTTTTGTTTTCTTTTTGGGTTTAATCCAAAGTGCCATTTTTTTATGTTTTTTTTTTTTTTTAAATGTTATCATAAAAATGTATAACCTTTTTTTTTATTTACAAAACATAAAAATGTAAAATTTGTAAAATTTTAAAAAATATCAATGTTAAAAACTATATACAAAGCAATGGCAGGACCCAGAACATTAGTCTTCTTCTGTGGTCCCAACGAGTCCAGCTCCTGCATGTCGGCCACCAACTGAAGGACCCTTTCACTCATTGCTGGCACGTGTGGTCCCTGTATAAAAAAGAAACAAGAGGGCATATGCCATTATGCTAAGTAATTAATCTAAGGAAGAGGGCATATGTCATTATGCTAAGTAATTAATCTAAGGAAGAGGGCATATGTCATTATGCTAAGTAACTAATCTAAGGAAGAGGGCATATGTCATTATGCTAATGCCATTGACTATGGCTTTAGGTATCTTGGTGATCATGTCAATTACCACATACTCAAAAGAATGACATTACAACTTACTTCGTTGGTGGCAGACGTCTGCGTCGGGGACCACCCTGGGTTCTGGGACCTGCCACTGCTGGGAAGTTGAGGCTTTAGAGACATGTCAAATAGGGTCACTTCTAATGTCTGAGTCAACAGTAAGCAAATGACAATTTGAATGTGTGTGTGATATCACCCACCTTCTCCATGTGCCTCCTGGGCATGATCTGCTGCAGACAGATCCTTCACCCGCTACATATTCATCTAGAAAAAGAGATTAAGGGAACCAGCTTTTGTTTAAATAGCATGTATGTGTTTGCGGTTACATTGAGAGTCACATACAGGAGGCTAAGGGCTCCGTCGCTTGGTACGACTCCCTGCCCATGCCAAGACGCCCCTCCTCTGTTAAGAGGTCCAGGGGCTGGTCGGAGGCCCCTACAGAGGAGGGGTAGGTCCGTTTCCCTGTAGATCTACCACCTTCCCTTGGTGCTGCAGTTTCATGCAGCACTGGCCGGCCTATGCGCCTCCGAGTGCGTCGGATTCGGTACTCCATTTCCAGCACTAGAAAAGAAAAACATTTATAAATAAAGGCCTACCTTCTGTATTAGCTACATCTAGCATGCAATCGCTTTGTACTTACTTGGAAAATGGAGCTCGAAAAATCGCCGCACCGGGGGCATGTGGAGCCGTTTCAGGTCCGACCAATGCTGCATGATCTGCGTGTGGGTTAAAGTGGTGTCCGTCTCATGCTGGATCCTGGAAACGATCTCCAGGGCAACGGTCCTATTCTCAAAAGAGTTGGGCAGGTAGTCGTACCTGCGCTGAAGCATCATCTAAAAAACACAAAATAAACAAATATCTGTCACAATTAGATCAGTTAACTAAATGACATTCCCAGACACATTTCTAGCCTCAAACTATCCTTCTAGATGTTAGTGAGTTGGTTCGCACATGTGCGCACTAACTTCTGTTTGCCACTGAGTTTTACAAACTTTTACACATAACTGTTTCTTCCTGCGCTTCCTTAAGGCCTAGGCATGCATTTAGATGGCAAATCAAAGTCATTACAATACACTTAAGAGGAAAATCAGCTCTTCTTGTCGGCGGGTGAAGATCGTGGGGGCCATCTTTCTTCTTGTCCGCAGCAGATAAGCCCCAGCGGTTTCCGGGTTCCGCACGGCCGGACGAATGGCAGTACGTACGCGAACGCATAAGTGTCATACCCAGTAATTAGGATTTAAAGGGTCCTGGACACACAGCTCATTCTCTTTGAGAGTCTCAACATGCCAGCCAAGAAAGTCGGGAAGGCCAAACCAGGCAATGAGGCCAGCAGCAAAATGCCACAGCGGCCTGAGGAGGCTTCTTCACGGCCGACCACTTGGTCACAAATACCAACGACGAAGGTGCGGGAAACGCGCAGCCACAGTGGCCAGGCCAAGGCAACAATACCCACCAAGTCCGCTAAGCCCAAAACAACCAGCAAAGCAAAGGAGGCAGTGGCGAAGAAGAAGACCACAACCAAGCAAGCAGGTACGCCCGCAAAAAAGGCCACTAAGAGGGTGAGAAGCCCCAGCCCCCAAAAAACACCATCCCCTCCCCCCCGGCCTAGCACATCCGTTCTGAAAAAACGCTCCACTGGCAAGGCCAGTAAAAGTCACAGGCCCAGAAGCCCCAGCCCACCCAGCTCAGCAACTCCTGAGCCACATGGGAAACACGGCCATGGAACCACCAAGAGTCACAGGCCCAGAAGCCCCAGCCCAGCCAGCTCTGCATGTAGTCAGCCACGTGGGAAACACCCATGCACATGGAAAGAGCAAAAGCCCCAGGCCCAGAAGGCCAAGCACAGCCAGCTCCGCATCTCCAGAACTACGTTGTCATTGCCCGCTTACCGGTTCCCCGTTCCAGCGGCGTCTCGGGTCCTCAGCCACCCGCTCCCGCTGCGCAGCCACCTGTCCGGCGGCGGCGGCGGGCGGCGGCTTCTCTTCAGGCTGGCGCGCACGCGCCTTCCTCCTCTACTGGCGGCATCAGCGTCGCCCCTCGTGCTCGCGCGCGTGCGCGAGCACGTTCTGTTTATACCCTCCGGCGGCGCTGCTCTCAGCGCGGCCGCCGGAGGAAGGCTAATTTGCATTAGGACTACGCTTAGAGGAAGTGCCCCACAGGGATTGGGCCAATTACTTTGGAGTTCTGGGCTGTACGCCCTACGTTACCAATCACATTGCAGTTCCAAAGTTGCACCAATCACTACACGCATTTCTCCAGGGCTAATGGTGACTGATCCCTATTTAATCTCCCCCCAGTCAGTTTGCCTTTGCCTGTTATAGTGCTTAGACCCTCGTTGTTACTTACCTTGAATTTGACCCGTGTTCCTGTTGCCGACCTACGCTTGCCTTTGACCATCCTTGATCTCCACTCCTGTTGCCGACCCTTGCTTGCCTTTGACCATCCTCGATCTCCACTCCTGTTGCCGACCCTTGCTTGCCTTTGACCATCCTCGATCTCCACTCCTGTTGCCGACCCTTGCTTGCCTTTGACCATCCTCGATCTCCACTCCTGTTGCCGACCCTTGCCTTGAATCTAGACCACGATCTGTCTATTGCTATTGTCCTGTCGCCTCCTCAGATCTCCTGTTGCCAAACTCCAGCCTGTCCTTGGACTTCCGTCTTACGCTCAGATTTGGGCTACCCGATTCCACTTCCAGCCGCGGGCTCTCCAGTCCTCTGTACAGTAAGGCCTCATCCTTTGAGCCATAAAGTCCTGGGGGCAACCGATCCCGAGCAGGCGTGTTCTGCGTCTCGGCAAGCGGGGGCTCCTAAAGGTGAAGCTGGCTGCGGAGATTGGGGGTTGAGGCCCTTACCAAGAGAGCCGGAGTTGCCCAAGTGGTTAATTGCGGTACCTGGAGTGTGACATTATAACAGGCCTAAAGAAGATTAATATGGAAGACCTGGTACAGCAAGTTCAGGCGATGGCCACCGCTATCAATCAACTTGCCCAGAGAGTGGCCAATCAAGAAACCCGCCAGATTACAACATCCGCTGTACCACCTCTTACTCCTGAACCTAAGGTTCCTTTACCGGGAAAGTTCTTTGGAGATCGGGACAGTTTTTCGAATTTCAAGAATTCGTGTGAACTCTATTTTAGGCTGCGGCCTTTATCTTCTGGCACAGAAACCCAACGGGTGGGTTTAATTATCTCTCTGCTACAAGGAGATCCTCAGTCATGGGCTTTCAGCTTACTCCCTGAAGATCCTGCCTTACACTCCGTGACATCCTTTTTTTCAGCTATGGGGGTGCTGTATGCGGATCCAGATCGTCAGTCTACGGCGGAAAACAGGCTTCGGGCCCTGAAGCAGGGTCGGAATTCCGCCGAGGATTACAGCGCTGAGTTCCGGCGCTGGGCAGTGGAGTCTGCTTGGAATGATCCAGCCCTATGTAGCCAATTCCGTATGGGGCTGTCTGAAAATATTAAAGATGCCCTGGTCAATTTTCCCACTCCAAAAGATTTGGATCAACTTATGCAGGTCTCCATCAGGATCGATAGGCGTCTTAGGGAGAGAGCCAGGGAAAGGGTTAGGGTTACCACTCCCTTTAGGCCTTCACAACCTCCCAGCCCTTCAACTCCTGGTGGGGGAAACCCCTCCTCCTCTTCTCAAGAGGAGCCAATGCAGGTTGGCAGAGCCCGTCTTTCTCAGGACGAGAAACAACGGAGACGGTCTCTGGGTCTTTGCCTCTATTGTGGGTCTCCGGGTCACTTTGCCAGGTCCTGTCCGAATAAGGGGTATCCGGCGGGAAACTTTCTTGCCTAGATCAGGAAGAGGGTACTGATCTAGGTGGGTTGAAGCATTACTCTCATCATGATAAAATGTTAATCCCTACGGAGCTTTTCTGGGGTTCTTCCAAACAGGCAGTATCTGCCTTTGTCGATAGTGGAGCTGCAGGAAACTTCCTGGATCGGAGCATAATCTCCATCCTAGGGGTTCCACTGGTACCTCTTGAAAAGTCTCTTCAGGTTTTGGCCATAAATGGGAAGGCTATCCTGGGAGGGCCGGTCAGTCACAAGACCCCTCCTCTCAGATTGGTGGCCGGTTCATCTCATACTGAACACATAGAGTTCCTGGTGTTTGATTGTCCGGAAACACCAGTAGTCTTGGGATACCCATGGCTAAAACTCCATAACCCCGTATTTAATTGGCAGTCGGGTGATCTGGTTAGGTGGAGTAAATTCTGCAGATCACAATGCTTCTCCACTACCCTTAGGAGTGTGCAGATTTCACCCCAAGAACTGCCTCTACCTTATATAGATTGGGCAGATGTCTTTTCTGAGCGGTCCGCTGATAATCTTCCCCCACACAGACCCTACGACTGTCCCATTGACCTACTTCCTGGAACTATTCCTCCTAGAGGCAAGATCTATAATCTGAATCGAGCTGAAGAACAGGCTATGAAAGAATATATTTCTGAAAATCTGAGCAAAGGCTTTATCCGCCCATCAACTTCACCGGCGGGTGCCGGCTTCTTTTTTGTTGAAAAGAAGGATGGGGGTTTAAGGCCTTGCATAGATTATAGAGCCTTGAATAAGATCACCGTTAAAAATCGTTATCCTCTTCCCTTAATAGGTGATTTATTTAATCAGGTAGTGGGGGCTCGAATTTTTTCTAAACTAGATCTAAAGGGGGCCTACAACCTGATCCGTATTCGACAAGGGGATGAATGGAAAACGGCGTTCAATGTTAAAGATGGTCATTATGAATATTTAGTGATGCCTTTTGGCCTTTGTAATGCTCCTGCGGTCTTTCAAGACTTTGTTAATGACGTGTTTCGTGATTATTTGGGTAACTTCGTAGTGGTTTATTTGGATGACATCCTCATTTTCTCCAAGAACCTTTCCGAACACAGGCAACATGTAAGACTGGTCCTTCAGAAATTGAGAGAAAATAATCTATACGCTAAAATCTCTAAGTGTATGTTTGAGGTCACTTCCGTTCCCTTCTTGGGGTATATTATTTCTAGTCAGGGGTTGGAGATGGATGCGGAAAAAGTTTCGGCGGTACGGGATTGGGTACAACCCAAATCCTTGAAAGAATTACAACGCTTTTTAGGATTTGCTAATTTCTATCGACGTTTTATCAAGGGTTTTTCTAGTATTGTTGCGCCTCTCACCAATCTCACCCGCAAAGCCGCGTTCACTGTTAACTGGTCACCATCAGCTATTGAAGCCTTCCGTGTCCTAAAACATGCTTTTACTTCGGCGCCAGTTTTAGTACACCCCGATGTCAACAAACCTTTTGTTATTGAAGTAGATGCGTCTGAATTAGGTGTTGGAGCTGTTTTATCGCAATTCTCCGGATCTCCTGAACGTATGCATCCGTGTGCCTATTTTTCCCGGAAATTTAATCCCGCAGAACAAAATTATGATGTCGGCAATAGGGAACTATTAGCTATTAAACTAGCATTTGATGAATGGCGTCATTGGTTGGAGGGTTCCTTACATCCTATCACTGTATATACCGATCACAAGAATCTCGAGTATATAGGCGCCGCCAAGAGGTTAAATTCTCGACAGGCCCGTTGGGCATTGTTTTTTTCGCGTTTCAACTTTATTATTACCTTTAAGCCGGGCGTAAAGAATACTAAAGCCGATGCTTTGTCGCGCATGTTTGGTGAGTGTAAAGATCGGGGAGATACTGGTGAACCTATCTTGCCTACAGGTTGTGTAGTCGGGGCCTTGCTCCCTAATCTCTCTAATGTTTTGGCACCGTTCCAAGATGAATCGTCTGTAAATGCGCCTACAGGATGTTACTTTGTACCGCCGCATTTGCGTTCTGATGTTATCCGCGAATTCCACGACGCAAAAACTGCTGGGCATCTGGGAGTTCGTAAGACTTTTCTTTTAGCTCGGCGTCACGTATGGTGGCCTTCTATGAGACGTGATATCACTACCCTTATCGACGCATGTTCCATTTGTGCACGAAGTAAAGGGGTACACAAGGCCCCTAGTGGTTATCTTATTCCGCTTGAGATCCCTAAAGAACCATGGTCTCACATTTCAATGGACTTTATTGTTGATTTGCCTCTTTCACATGGGAACACTGTGATTTGGGTGGTCGTCGATAGATTCAGTAAGATGGCTCACTTCATTGCTCTACCCAAGCTACCCTCGGCTCCTGAACTTTCGCGCTTATTCATCTCGCATATTTTTCGGCTCCATGGTATTCCAGTAAATATTGTTTCTGATCGGGGTGTGCAGTTTATATCACGATTTTGGAAAAATTTTTGTTCACGTCTGGGGATTCAGGTTTCTTTATCCTCCGCATATCATCCCCAGTCTAATGGACAGACTGAAAGAACAAATCAGAGCTTAGAACAATATCTAAGATGTTACATCTCTGACACCCAGGAGCAGTGGTCGGAATTTATTGACTTTGCCGAATTTGCATATAATAATGCGCCGAGTGACAGTACTAAAATATCCCCTTTCTTTTGTAATTATGGAAAAAATCCTAGGGCTTCTTCTATTTCTGCAGCACCTTCTGATTTTCCGGTGTTAGAAGAGTGGCTTCAGAAACGGAAGGATATTTGGGTACGCGTCCAGAAAAATTTAGAGACTATGCGCATTAAATATAAGAAATTTGCTGATCGTCGGAGATCTCAGGAACCTATCCTTCAGTGTGGAGACCTTGTCTGGGTTTCCACTAAAAACATTGCTCTCCGACAGCCTTCCTATAAACTGGGCCCTAAATTTATCGGTCCTTACCCCATTATTAGGAAAGTTAATAATGTGACCTTCAAAGTTCAGCTCCCTCCTACTATGAAAATTTCCAACTCGTTTCATGTATCACTGTTGAAACCAGCTAAAAACTCTTCTCCTGCTGGTCCCCCTCCTGTTTTAGTGGATAATGTGCAAGAATATGAAGTGAACAAAATTTTGGATTCGCGTAGGGTTCGCAATACATTACAATATTTAATTGATTGGGTTGGTTACGGTCCTGAAGAGAGGTGCTGGGTTTCTTCTTGTGATGTCCATGCCAGGGCTCTTGTACGGAAATTTCACCGTGACAATCCGGGGAAGCCGGGTGAGGGTCCAGAGGCCCCTCGTGAGGGGGGGGGTAATGTCATTGCCCGCTTACCGGTTCCCCGTTCCAGCGGCGTCTCGGGTCCTCAGCCACCCGCTCCCGCTGCGCAGCCACCTGTCCGGCGGCGGCGGCAGGCGGCGGCGGCTTCTCTTCAGGCTGGCGCGCACGCGCCTTCCTCCTCTACTGGCGGCATCAGCGTCGCCTCTCGTGCTCGCGCGCGTGCGCGAGCACGTTCTGTTTATACCCTCCGGCGGCGCTGCTCTCAGCGCGGCCGCCGGAGGAAGGCTAATTTGCATTAGGACTACGCTTAGAGGAAGTGCCCCACAGGGATTGGGCCAATTACTTTGGAGTTCTGGGCTGTACGCCCTACGTTACCAATCACATTGCAGTTCCAAAGTTGCACCAATCACTACACGCATTTCTCCAGGGCTAATGGTGACTGATCCCTATTTAATCTCCCCCCAGTCAGTTTGCCTTTGCCTGTTATAGTGCTTAGACCCTCGTTGTTACTTACCTTGAATTTGACCCGTGTTCCTGTTGCCGACCTACGCTTGCCTTTGACCATCCTTGATCTCCACTCCTGTTGCCGACCCTTGCTTGCCTTTGACCATCCTCGATCTCCACTCCTGTTGCCGACCCTTGCTTGCCTTTGACCATCCTCGATCTCCACTCCTGTTGCCGACCCTTGCTTGCCTTTGACCATCCTCGATCTCCACTCCTGTTGCCGACCCTTGCCTTGAATCTAGACCATGATCTGTCTATTGCTATTGTCCTGTCGCCTCCTCAGATCTCCTGTTGCCAAACTCCAGCCTGTCCTTGGACTTCCGTCTTACGCTCAGATTTGGGCTACCCGATTCCACTTCCAGCCGCGGGCTCTCCAGTCCTCTGTACAGTAAGGCCTCATCCTTTGAGCCAAAAAGTCCTGGGGGCAACCGATCCCGAGCAGGCGTGTTCTGCGTCTCGGCAAGCGGGGGCTCCTAAAGGTGAAGCTGGCTGCGGAGATTGGGGGTTGAGGCCCTTACCAAGAGAGCCGGAGTTGCCCAAGTGGTTAATTGCGGTACCTGGAGCGTGACACACGTGCAAATACCTCCCAGGGGCATGGAACCACAAGTGGCAAGAGCACAAAGAGGCACAGGGCCAGAAGCACCACACCCTCAAGCACACCCTCTCCTCCTCGGTCACATTTGCCACCGGCACAGGTGGCAAGCAACTATCCATATGCCACATCCACGCCTGCAATTTCAGTGGCCACCCAGGCAAGGAGCCCCAGTCCATTTCCAAGTCCACTCCATTCTTTATCCAGCCATCTGTCCAACATTTCAACACAACAGAGCCAGCCCAGATCCCCCGAATTGCCTACATCCAGAGATGAGCCCGAACAGCAAGCAATAGGCCAGACATTGCGGCGAGGACAGTTGAGTGGCAGGTTTGGTGAGGCCCATACTCTGGCATTGGCAAGTGGGCTGACCTTACATTATGACGAGCTATATGGGCGAAAATCTAAATCTACAAGCAAAATGCGAAAAAATGAAATCTTGGAGGAGCTCACCAGACAGGTCAATGCAGCGGGGGAGGAGCTTAAAGATGTGGAGCAGATCCAGCGCAAAATTTCTGACCTGAAGTATGCAGCACGGAAGAAGGAAAATAAACGGCGCAATTACAGGTACATATTTGAGTTGTGCATTTGTCTGCTTCTTGTATTGTGCCCAATTTCCTAAATTTGTCAACCTATATTTTTCAGCTTACAAACTGGCGGAGACTTCCCCACAAAATTACAGTTTACCTGAGCTGAGGAGATGGTGCTGGCGCTGATACATCCCGTGGCATTAGAGGGCCTCTCGGAGAGACGGGACATGGACATCCCTACTATTCCTGCAGGTTAGTAATGTTAGTGTGTATGTGAAATTTTTAAATGTGTAAAATGAGGCTCACAGGCATATATGAACAAATGCCCCTAGGGAGTGACTTGTAGGGGAGGTTACAGTTTTAGCAGGGTGTTTAATGTCTGTGGTCCGTTCATTTTCCAATTTGGCAGGCCATACACGACCTTGGAGAGTATTTATGGTCACAATTAAAGTTTTAATATTAGCAAAGCACTGCCTGTTATGTGATTCTACTCAATCATATCCAACACTTCATTCTTTGTATTTAGGCCACTTGGGTGTTAGCTGTGCTTTGGTCTCAAATACTTGATCTGGGGTCAGGGAAAGGTCTACATAGGAAGAATGCCCACCAGCATACTCTTAAGCAAAATGCTATTTGCAAGCTGAGTGTGGGTCCCAAATGGCCCTTTAGGGATGTGTGAAGCCTCATAACATGCAGTACATTGTTTTATTTAAGGTGACCAATGTGTATGTACAGGGTGACTCATACACATAACAGATAATGGCATTCATAGTGAAGGTTGACATTCCTGCTTGCCCACGTGTTTTATTGAAGCATATGTAGTAATCATCAATGGATATTTGGGTGTTTACGTGCCTTTTTATTTGCAATACAACCCAGCATCAACCCACAGCAAGTGTGGAAGCCTCATCCAGTCGGACCACGCTGTCAACTTTCGTGCTGCCTAGGAGCCAGGAGCAGATATATACGGTAAGTGTATTTTGCTGAATCTGCTGATGCATGTGAATGAACATGACAAATTAGCATAACTAAGATATTTATGGACCAAACGTAACCTTTTTTTGCACATGTTCCAACAGACCCACACACTGATGGAGGAAATCCAGGAGATGGAGGAGGATGCCACCTTGATGGGGCCTTCACAACTGACCCCCCTGGAACATAATCTGCCACGGTCCCAACATGCTACTGCACCAAATCCTCTGCAGCAGAGTGAAGCTGGACACATGCTGCCAGCCCATCGTGGGCAGCATGCAGAGACTAAGCCTACAGTCCCCAGTGGTAGCTCTGCTGCAGAGGATTTGCGAGCACATCTGCGACTCTTGCTCGCCCTAGACGTCCAGCATCTGCAGGCGCTCAAACCCGGGGAATTGGGAGACGTAGTCAGCAACGTCGACCAGTTTCCCAGGGGAGGCACGTGCCGATCCTGGAGATTCATGAGAGGCGTTTATTAAGAACCACAGATAAGCTTACTGCACAATTAGATACATTAAATAATACATTTACTTCCATGCTGACAGAATTTAGGACTGGCAACAGCCACATGGCCACCTTAACTAATAATTTGACAGGCATGCTCGAGGAAGTTAGAAATAGCAATAGACTCATGTTGGAACAGTGGCAGATTCTGAATGCCACACATGTCCAGGTGATCCCCAAGACCCACCACCAGGGTTTTATGGGCAACACCCATTTTAACAGCTATTTGCCCTGTATCTGCTCCACATCTTTCCTCTACATCCCCACTGTATTGACCTGTCTGGTGAGCCCTACCAATATTGCCTTTTTTATGGCTTTTCTTGTATGATTTGGATTTTCGCCCATATAGCTCATTAGAGTGCTGAGATACCCCACTAGCCAATGCCTGAGATAAAGCCTTACTGAACCTGCCGCTCAAGCTGCCACGCTGCAGGCTTTGGCCTAATGAAATTGTGTCTGGCTCATCCTGTTTCTAGGCATGATTGGGGGACATTCTGGCCTGGCAAACTACTACCTTGAACCCTGGCAAACATTGGACTGGACTTGCATTTGGACTGGGGGTTATTGTTTGGGTGGGCCACTGACTTACAGGCGTGGATGTGGCATAGGTATGGCTGCTTTCCACCTGTGCCTGTGGCAAATGTGGCCAAGCAGGAGAGGGTGTGTATGTAGCCCTATGTAATACTGGCCAAATATTGACATGCAAATGCTTGCTCCCTATGTCTGTTTATTTTATTTGTTATTTAAACTTTTGCCTGGAGTCGTTACTTTAAAACTCCTGGATGTGGCCAATTGCTAGGTGCCATGATTCTGCACCAATGTATATTTATGGTGCCCTATGTATGTACATGAAGTCTGCGAGTGGCCTTCAACTCCAATTTATCATATTTCCAAAAAATATATTGAATGGGACCTTACCTATTGTTGACTAATTTGATGCATTATTGTTTGGGTTATTTTGACATTACTGAAGATTTTTCAAAACAAACAGGGCCCAAAAAAATGCATGAGTCTCAGATCATGTGTGAATATTTTAGTAATTAACTCATTACTATTTGATACAAAAAACAATACTAAAGCATTCGCAAAGCCAAATTATAGTATAAAATAAGAATTACATGCAACAAACAAACACAGGACAAACAAATTAGGCAAAATGGGTATTAATAAAATTGACCCCGAACAGCTTGGCCAGAGGCACTGTTCTCTTCTGGGTCCTGGCTGGGTGGAGAGGGGGGCAGAGCCACATACCGGGAGACACGCTGCATTATGGCAAAGTTGTGGAGGACACAGCAGGCCAGTACTATATCGATTATATCGATGACCTTGTTGGGGTCATACTGGAGTGCCCCCCCGGTATGGTCCAAACACCTGAAGCGAGTTTTTAACAGGCCAAAGGCCCTCTCCACAACGGCCCGGGTCTTCTGGTGGGCCCGATTGTAGGCGTCCTGTGCCGCATTCTGTGGCCAAAGGACGGGCGTCATCAGCCAGGGAAGTAGCGGATAGCCGGAATCCCCTGAAAGAATAAGAAAATAATAACATAAGTTACACATTACAACAAAACTACAACCTGCACTTTATCCCGCTCTCCTCTACTCAGTGAGTGTCATGCTTCTGAGCAATGATGGCGCAGACCCTATCATAAAGTCAAGAACAGAATTGCAGCCGAGTGTGGGGAAGAATAATATGTAATTTACGAGAAAGTAGAAATATATTATTTTTAAATGGTGGCAAATCATTTTTTAAGGGTGTGTGCTTTGCGAAATATCATGGTTAAGGTCCGGTTTAATAGATATACAGGGTAAGCTATTTCACAGGAACAATTTACAAGGAGGGATAGATATACAGGGTAAGCTATTTCACAGGTACAATTTACAAGGAGGGATTAATAGATATACAGGGTAAGCTATTTCACAGGGACAATTTACAAGGAGGGATTAATAGATATACAGGGTAAGCTATTTCACAGGGACAACTTACAAGGAGGGATTCATAGATATACAGGGTAAGCTATTTCACAGGGACAATTTACAAGGAGGGATTAATAGATATACAGGGTAAGCTATTTCACAGGGACAATTTACAAGAAGGGATTAATAGATATACAGGGTAAGCTATTTCACAGGGACAATTTACAAGGAGGGATTAATAGATATACAGGGTAAGCTATTTCACAGCAACAACTTACAAGGAGGGATTAATAGATATACAGGGCAAGCTATTTCACAGGGACAATTTACAAGGAGGGATTAATAGATAGTTAAAATACAATTTATGTAATCTATTTAAAAAAATGACCGATCGAATTTACCTATAGATGTACTCGTCGGCTGCCGGAGGGACCAATACAACTTGGGTGCAATCAATGGCACCCATGACGTTGGGCATGTTGGTGATATTATAAAATGCCAGCTTAAGCGCCTTCCAGGCTACCATGTCGTCAGGAAAATAAATATATTTCTGACTAATGGTAGCCATGACTTCAAAAAACTTGGATAGAGTGCAGCTCAGCGTAGGCTGGGAGATCCCCACGGAAAGGGAACCCAGCCTCTGGAACGAGCCATTCGCCAAAAATTGCAGGCAGCCAAGCATCTTGGTCATACCTGAAATTGCTTGCCCCTTCCTTGTGGTGCGGGCTAACCATGGCCGCAGCTCACTATACAATTTATGGAGAGAAGCGCAATTAAGTCTGGTGAGCTCGAACAGCTCAACGTCATGCATGCCATCGATATGCATGCATCGCCGGTGCAATCTGGCCTGCTGATACATTCAATCCCCATTAGCTGGCGTTGGTGATGTTCCTCCACAAAGGTACTGGTACTAACGTATACGGAATCACATAAACAAATACGCCAGATACTAAAGGCCCATTGGCCCATCCTATTGAATGACCCGCATTTAAAAGCGTTTCTCCCAAAAGAACCTAGTATTGTATTTAGGAGACCTAAGAATTTACGAGACAGGTTGGTTTATATAGCCACTACTACGCAAATAAAAAGGAAGAATGTTGCAAAACCAAAGGGACATATAGGTGTAGTGGGTGTAGTATGTTCAGATACGTAAAAGTGGGCTCCGCAGTGGAGATAAAAGAGAAAGGCACATTCAAAATACAACACTACATAAACTGCCAGACACCAAATGTGATCTACCTCTTGACATGCGGCAGATATTATGTAGGTAAAACTAACCGCCCACTCAAAAAACGTATCTATGAACACCAGTATAGCATCAAGGTTGGTAATCAAAAGACACCAGTGGGTCGGCATTTTTTACGATATCACAACCAAGATCCCAGTACCCTCCAGATTCAGGGACTCGATAGAATCCATAATCCACCTGGGGGGGGGGGGGCATAGAAAGGATGACTCTACAACTGGAAACACGCTGGATATACCACCTCGGGGCATCCCGGTTTCCAGGACTTAATGAGACCCTGAGTTTTTCCTCATATCTATAAATTAGGTTTAAGGCTTAAACATTAAACAAATACAAACAAATTATACATATAAGTAAATTTGATTCCTAATTAGGAGTTTTCTGTGAACAACAGGAGACATTACAGAGTGCATACTAAATTGTACCAAAATTCGGGGGGTTTCCCCTATAAAAAGGTCAAATATAGTGAACCAATCGGGGACAATCCATTCAATTGTAACAAATATGAAAAACACAGAATAATTTGCATATGCAGTTTAATCTGAGGCCCCAATATCTAACACATCACAAAACAACGGATGTCAGCTGCAGTTCCGAACCGGCACACAATTGTATTCCCCTCCTACTTTCTTCTCTTATGCCATTTAACAATGACCAACATAGCGCTTTTTGCACATCAAAAAAAAACATTATGGCATCAAAATACTCAGCATCATTGCGTACCAAAGCAGCAAGCAACAGAAAAATGGAGTCTGTATTGTAGCTACAGCAAAATGGAGTCTGCATTATCTCCAACAAAATGATGCCTGATACAAACTTAATGTCCACGAGTGCGGACCACAATGCAATGGTGCACAATCAAAATAGCACACAATGATGTCCCCCTTTTTTTCCTATCTTAATCTATTTTATTTCATTCTAATTCATCTCACTCGTTTTATAGAATGAGACACGCAGCCCATACCATACTATAGCTTATAGGAAGATGGCGCATAACAGAATAAAATAGGGAGACTCCAGCAAATGCTATCAAAGCACTGCCGTTTTCATTCACGGCGTCCCTTTAACCAAATCACTAGTACCACACTACACACAAACACACATGGTTACTTAAGGGCACTGGCTCAAATGATGCATGTAGTATAATTACACTACAAGGCAGTATACATAGTCCACATATCTTTATTGAAAAAATATATTGCACACCCCACAAAGCACCAAAAAGTTCACCAAAATCAATAAAAAATTCACAACGTTGTGATATTAAAAAATCGGGCCCCCCCCCATGCACATGCATCAACACCTCTCGATTGCATCCACTACCACACACCCACTGTCAGCCAGAACCCTACAACTAGTTAAATCTAGCATGCATTATAAAGCTCCAACGTTGGGCGCCATGTTAAGAGGATACCTTTCCTCAGCCGGTATCCTTGAATCAGGGTGAAGGCACAGCTGATCCTGTGCTCAAGGCACTACAGTACTGTGATTCAATAGAGTTCGGGGGCTGCCAAGCATCGGCTTCATATATTAAAGTGCAAGTGCTGGCCAACACAAGTCCACGGATTATGGCCGGCTCCAACTGCACTGGCCAATAACAAGTTTATTGCTGGTCCCCTAATCCAACACACAGCTCTACTATCCCTATATGCGGTGTCAGCAGCATAACTCAAGGCAATTCATCAGCAGGTGCGTATGTCAGGCTGCATGTTATCAGGGTGCACAAATCCTTCTCCTCGCCGCCTTGTCACACAGGGGATTTAAAGTCCACAGGCGCGGCTCGACTGAGCAGGTAACAAATTCACTCCGCACGCCTCAGAAAGCATGACTCATACCTTCGTGGCCGGCGTTGTTGTTCCCGCAAGATCACATCAATCCACAAGGATGGATGACACCATCACACTACGCAGCTCAAAAGAGCATACATCATACCGTACTGGCCAGCATTGTTGCTCCCGCATACCGACTTCAGTCTGCGACAGGGCTAGGCTGTATAGCCACATGAGGTAGCGGCATCCACCGGCGAGGGTGCAAGTATCCTTACATGGAAGCAGGCGCTCCTAAGCCGCAAGTCAATGCATGGGTATCCGGCAGCACGTGGTGGAGGGACGCGAGGTGAGGTGAGGCCGCCCTCTAATTTTTTTAATATCACAAAGTTGTGAATTTTTTATTGATTTTGGTGAACTTTTTGGTGCTTTGTGGGAAGATGGTGCATAGACCATCTCCAACAAAATGGTGCTGGACATCAACAAAATGGCGCGAATACATCACTTTTATACAGCCAGTTTTCGGACCAGACGCGGAACGTAATTTCCGGCGGATATCCAGAATGACGTCATCTGCGCTCCACTCGGTGGAGAGCAACATAAAAGCGGCACTGGTGTGGCGACAGGGATTCACCCTGCGCTGTCCACGCTTTCGGATACCCCTGCATACACGAGCAAATTGATGAACAATCCAGACAGGGCATTACCCTGCACCATACTCGCTCCACGGCAGCAAAGATACGAGCTGTAGGACCATTTATGCTGACCTATAGCAAGAGATTTTAATCCCCATCGCCACGGCTGCAGCAAGGATATTGAGGTATGAATATGCATATCTGTTATGATATACCTACTCCCTTGTTTTAGACCAAAAACCTGGAGGGCAATCGGCTTCCCCCCTCCCCGATGTCTTTGCCTGTATTTCTACTTAATAGTGGAATATAACCTGCTAATTATGCCATATCTCTTAAAGGGCCACGTACACGTACCAGCCCCGGAGAAATAAAACAGAGAGGGTGATCGTTCTACAGCCCGCTGACATAATAAGGTAAAATATTCCCTAATAAATGATACTAAAAATGCAATATGATTTGTTGTGTATACTATAACCCGGGCCTGACACACACCAAAAATCTCTTCAGGCAGGGTGAAAAATTCTATAGCAAGAGTTGCACACCATCATGTCTCCTTTTGGAATGAATATAACCACATGTAAATAATATATGAAATATACCTTACCATTAATTGGTCAACTATCTAAAGGATAAAGTTATTAAAGGTATTGGATTTGTATCAGTGTATATATGTATATAGCCAGAATGCACAGATATTGTATAGTTGCTTAATGCAATTCTTTCTTGCATGTAGGGCATTGAGAAAGCCTGAACGGGTGAAAATGTCTGCCCCTATCACAGAGACAAAAACAAAGCACTGGAGTGAAGTAATTAAATGTTTATTAGAAATCTACACACTCTGTAAACTTTAGGCTATATATTGCTATGTGTACATATATTGACGTATGAATATAGAGCAGTGTGCTCTTTTTTAAATGATATGAATTATTAATAAAATGTTGAATTTTTAAAACACTTTTGATATAATATGGTCATGTTCCAAAAGCTACAAGAATATTTGGGAAGCGCCTAGCCCCCCAAAAAGTGTTTTGTTAAGTCAAGCTGGAACATGTACCATACTAGAAAACAATAATAGGTGGGTACTATCAAACAAATAGGGATGCCAGGTTTGGCAATCCCTAGGCAAAGTCTCCTGGACCAGACCATATCCCAAAGGTTTGTGGAGGTCCCCTTTGCAGAGCAAGTGGTGGAGGCCCCCGGGGCACGAGCACTTGCGCCCCCCTCATAATCCGGCCCTGGAGCCTGCTCCAATTTAACCAACAGGGACCGCAGCCAGACTGGGCCAGACACAAGCTGTAGGCACTGGACAGTGCTGAAACGGAAGGGCTGCAGCCTGCGCCTGTGTGCCCTTTCTTTTTTCCTGCCTAATCATGTTATTTCACTATATATATATATATATATATATATATATATATATATATATATATGTGTGTGTGTTTGTGTGATGTTTAAAATGAAGTTACAAAAGTAATTTACTAAATGCTCACAGAAAACCTCAATTAAAAAACACTGTGTTAGTCTTAGACCCCCTTTACTGTCCTGATGATCACCCTGAGTCAGTGCCTGGGCCCACTGGAAAGACCTCTAGCCAGCCTGACACTTCCTATAGGAATCATGTGAATTCAGATCACATCACAATGGCAGCTGAACAAAACCTGAACACTGGTCAGGCAGCACATATCCCACAGAGCTGCAAGTGTTTATGATTAGTTCCAAATCAAGCCATTTAGTAACTTGCTTCATAGCAGCCCATTATAACCGCCCACACCTGCGATTCATTCCAGAAGATTTTACTAATGTCAATTGGGATTAACCCTATAATCACTGCATTTCCCTACATTTTTGATTGCTGCCGAGATTTTACAGCAAAATGATTAGCCCAGCTGTCCCATATATGCTGGAAAATGTTCTGGATATCGGCATAACATTTTACTGACTAAAGTCTAACACTATTATCCTCCATCCCCTGTAGCAGTGCTGGTTCTGTACTGATGTGCTTCTAATCATACCAAAAACCTCAGGCGATTTCCTATAAAAAACACTTGTGAGTTAGTAACGATATCAGCAATGTGCTTGGTCCCAGCTGTTACGTTTTCGGCCAACAATGAGGTAGATTTTATGGTTGCGCGCCCTTTACCCACAGGCCACACACTTCCTCTGCATTTTATCTCAGAAACTGATCGCCTAATGGGCCATGTAGACTCCAAACAGACAGCACAGAGAACTATCTAAATATGATTTAATAGATGAAATCAAGCACATTTAAGAGACTCATCCGATTTGATCCAAGACCTGCACCACAGTTTCAGCTGGCAGCACATTGCAAGGAACAATCTACATGCACACTGCCTGGACTGGAGGCAGATCAGTGACGGTTTTAATTAAATAGACAAAAGTGAATAGCGGCATTGTTTAGCAGTTACACAGCATGAATAGAGAATTAAAAATCTTGATATACTAAAACCAAGCAGAGGTTATGTTATGCATTGTTTAACCCTTTAACTGCCAGCCTAGAGTATTTGTCACCCTCTTTTGCCAGACCATTTTTAACCATGTTCAACTGTGATTTTTGAAGAGATTTCCTAGGAAAGTTATATATATATATATATATATATATATATATTCAGCAGAGTGGGCTTTAACAAGAAATGTCTTGTCTGTAATTTTTTAAGTGTATTTTCAATATTTTGGGGTGAAATATGTGTAAACAAAATGTAAAAGATCTATTTTTTACAATTTATAGTGTTTTTTGTAATAGGTTTTTCAATAAAATTTAATTGCATGTAAATCTCCATTTCTCACAGTTACAACGGTACCACATATGTATTGGTAGACACCCTTTTCTGTGTAGGAAATCCCCCAAACAGAAACAGCATTTTAGAATTCAGATAAATTACAACTGCAATGCACACCTTTACATTTGAAATACCCTCACAAACTATATATTCTCTGGAAGTACATACCTCACTCTTTCTAGGCATGGGTAAAGATTTCTGGAAGCAGACCATCAAGGAATTCACTGGTTAGGGTTTCCCTAAAAAATTAATAAAAAAACTGAAAAAGAAACAAATTTTCCTAAAATATCAATGCACAAACAATAAAACAAGCAAAGTCTGAAAACACAAGGTCCCTGAACAGAACAATCTCCAACACACATAGTTATTTCACCTCTTCTAACTGCAAGCATACAACAAACAATTCAAATACTTAGTGCATTAGACATTTACATGATCGTGAATTCATGATTTTATAAGTGTCCTGCAACACATGCACCAACTTTAAGTGCTAAAATAAATCAGAAGTAAGCAAAAGTCCAAAGGTGCAATCCAATGGATGTCCCTTGTTCATGCACCCATCAATAGTGATCGCTTCTTCACACCGTGATCACCCTCCACACTGTGTGCGCTTACCAGAGATTTAAATCAATCAAATCCTTTATAATCAATTCTTTAAACAACAGACTCCATGATAATTCCAGAATTAATAAATTTCATAGATTCAATCCGTGATACTCAGTGATCATGTATAAAAAAGAACAAAGAAAATAGTGCAACCCCGTCTGATGTATTCACATATTTAATAATAAAATTGCATTTACAAAGATCCAAAAGCGTATACACAATGAATAAGCTCAAAGAGTTGTTCTCATTCCCCTGCTCCACTATGGCCAGTAGTAGATATGGGTATGGTGAAGAGATGAACTCAAATTCAATTGGATACACTTCCCCTTTAAAAGAAGAAAACTTTGCCGCTGCCCCGCCTAACGCGTTTCACTGTTACTACAGCTTTATCAAAGGCTAGTGGCAGGGAGCGGAAAGGCGGCTTTAAATATATAATGATTACCAACAATGAAATCTCAAAATCAGACATACATGAAGTAAAAATCCTACCTTCGCCAATCCGCCACGTGCATATGAGGCGCATATGAGACGCCACAGTAACCGGCTCTCTGCAGACGCCGGAAGATAAAGACTGCAGAAGCGGGGCGTCATAAACACGCCCCCTCCGCACGTGTCAGCTATGACAAGAAGGCGGCATAACAGCCAGCCCTTCCAAGCCCGCCCTTGTTCACACAGCGGGATATGATTCTCTCAGATGACGTAGTCCCAGCCGTCTCCGGAAGCTACCGACAGACGTCGGCTCTCTCCGGGAGAGGGGAGTCCCTCCCTCTCACTGACGGCGTAAGTGACAGCAACGTCCTCCCTAGCACAATAACGGAGGTGCGCTGTTACTTGCCAGTTGGTGTTATGGACATAAGCAAATCGTCAGTGCCCAACTTTCTCTAAAGCGGACCAAAAGCAAAAGCTATATATTAATTGCAAGGGAATTAAAACCATAGAGATCTAGGGAAAGAGAACCACTCTTTTACAATCTACTACATGGGGTAAAACCCAAAGCTAACATCATACATATGGGTAATTTAAATATATATAGTCTGTACAGATACATATTGCCTAATATATGCCTGATATATCCTAAAAACCATAAAAATGTGCTATAATTATAAAATAAAAAATAAAATGTAATAGTTTATGTACATTATATTATGCTTAATAAAATCATATACATTAGGTGCACTGTGTAACATCCCTAAGAATTATCTAAAAAGCAGTTCAAATCAAACTCCACATTGAGTCCCCTGGGGGATAAGGTGTCTAGTTCAAATATCCACTTACTCTCCCGCTGGGATATTTCCCTAGTCAGATTAGATCCTCTCCAGTTCTTTTCTATATGGTCAATGCCCATGAAGGACATGAGACGGGGATCGCTCTGGTGTACATTTTGAAAATGGGCAGAAAGATTGTGGGCCAGAAAACCACGTTTGATGTTATATACATGTTCTCTAATACGTGTTTTTAAATCCCTAGTAGTCCGGCCCACATAGTATAGCTGACAGGGGCACCAAATCAAATATACCACATATTTCGTGTGGCACGAAATAAAAGTGGAAACCTCATATATCTTTCCTGGATCACTCAGTTGGAAAGCCCTTTTTGGCTTCTCGACCAGTTTGCATGTCCTACAGCCCATGCAGGAGCCACATTTGTAAAAACCTTTCATGGAATTACCGGTTAGAGAAACTCTCTTCGGTGGATCCACATAACTCCGAGTTATGAGATCCTTCAAATTTGGTGCCCTCCTAAAGACAACTCGAGGGTTCTCAGGTAGAATAGGACTTAACACAGGGTCGTCCTTCAAAAGGTGCCAGTGTCTGGATATCAACCGCTTTACCTCCCTATGCTGAACATTAAAGTCGGTGATAAAGAGTGGAGATGTCATGGCTCCCTTGTTATCCTTCTCATCCTTACTACTACAGCAGAACCTTTCCTTAGATCTCACTTCTTCTCGTTGGTACTCAATAGTTTGTAAATTATACCCTTTCTCAACAAAACGTTCAGTCAACACACTGGCCTGTTTGTCAAAGTCACTTAAATTGGTGCAATTCCTTCTAAGTCTCGAATACTGCCCCTTAGGAATTGCCTCCAACCACTTAGGGTGGTGGCAGCTAGTGGCAGGGACATAGCCATTACGATCAGTTGGCATGAAGTACGTTAAAGTGGTGACACCAGACCCTATTTTTTGATAGTTAAGTCGAGAAAATTTACAGACTCTCCACTACATTCCAATGTAAATTCCAGGTTAAAGGAATTATCATTTACCTTATCAAAGAAGGACTTCAAATCTATCTGTGTGCCCTTCCATAATATCAGCACATCATCAATATAGTGCCCCCATGAGGCTAACTGGGGCCACCTGAGATGATTGATAAATTGAGCCTCCCATAGTCCAACATACAGGTTAGCCATGCTGGGGGCAAATTTAGCCCCCATGGCAACCCCCTTGATTTGCAGGTAAAACCTATTTGAGAACCAAAAATAATTATGCTTCAGGGCAAAGGTTAAGCACTCTAATAGGAACTCTATCTGCGCTTCAGGTAGGCCCGAACCCACTCCAAGGAAATGCTTAACCGCCAAAATACCCTTATCGTGGGGAATCACGGTATATAGCGAGGTCACGTCGGCAGTACCCAACACATTCACCTCTTCCCAGTCCTGATTCTCTACCATATTGATGACTTGTGTAGAGTCCTTTAAATATGAAGGCAAACTAACCACCAGTTTTTGTAAATATGAGTCAATAAACTCCCCTAAGCGGCAAGTTAAAGACCCCACGCCACTCACTATAGGTCGTCCTGGAGGTTTCACCAGACTCTTATGCACCTTGGGTAATTGGTAAATTGTGGGGATCCTGACTGTATGGGGACTGAGATATTTATGCTCCTTCTCTGTAAGGAAACCCTTAGATCGACCCTCAGATAATAGACGATCGAGTTCAAGCCTGTAATCCAAAGTAGGGTCCTTGCTCAAGATCTCATAAGTATCTTTATCTTCTAGAAGCCTATTCAGCTCCTCCAGATAATCGGACTTGTCGAGTACAACTAACCCCCCCCCCCTTTGTCAGCCGGTTTGATGACCACCTCATGTTTGCTTTCTAGGGTCTTCAAACCGTTAAAGAGGGCTGATGGCCACCTTGTCAGTTGTTTTAGGTCCCTCGTCACTGCCGTTTTAAAGGCTTCAACTTGTGGACCTGTTGCAAAAGATGGATTAAAAAGTGAATTGTTAGAAAGTGTAGTGTGTTGTATACTGGATGGATTCTCCCCTGATTGTACACTCAAAGGGGCTTGGCTGGGAACGGCTATCGCCTGCCCAGCGGACCCATCTTTGGTTATAAAGAATTTTTTGACCGTAAGCTTCCTAACAAACTTCTGTACATCCACAAACACCGTGAACTTGTCCAGATTTTTTAGAGGGGCAAATTTTAAACCCTTATCCAGCAATGACAACTCATCTTTTGATAATGTGGCCGAACTCAAATTAAAAATCCCTTTTCCTAATACCGTCATTGTTTTCTTATGCTTAGTTCCTCCCCGAGTTCCTCGTCTGCCTCCCCTTTTCTTTTCTGAGGGAGTCTTCTGTCCCCCATAGCATTCCCTCCCCTGTCTATTGGGGAGGTTATCTCCCAATCTCTCAGTTTGGGTGATTGACCCATGTGAAAAGGGGTAGGGGGCGGGAACCTCACCTCACGTTGTCTGTAATTGGATTTTTCGGGTGAGAGATACCTCTGTCTAGACCCCCCCAGTCCCTTGGGGATTAGGCCTAGTAGTGGGTTTCCTCCAACTGCCTTCTTGTCTACCTATAGAGCGTATAGGTTCCCGTCTCCAGGATGGTCTGTTCTTATATGGAGAACTACCCCTAAAACGTGGAGGTGCCACATCCCTGGCTCTACCCAATCCACCATATGGCCTATCTCTATGTCTTGGAGTATTATCCAGGGGGGGACTCTCAACATCTGACTCCTTCTTAGTTGAGGTTACAGTGGATTGTCAACTGAATACATTATTCATGGCATAATCCCTACAATCGCGTTGGAACTTTTTTGACTTTCTATTTTTAATCATCTTCTCATCCTTGCCCAACTTTTCTTTCAAGTTATTAGACCGTGTTTGAAATTCAGCTGAATCACCTAGTGGGGCCAATCTCTGTTTAATGGTCTCTTTGTGCTCTTCCATGGTTACAAGTTGTCTCCTTTTCTTGGAAACCAGTCTTTCAAGGAGAGCTAAACCACACTCGTTAAAGAAATTGAACCACTCAAGCTGTGCTTCAGATGTGTCATCCCCATCATGTATCTGCAGGGACCAGCGCAGCTGTCGTGGTACCATTCTCTTCTTTATATAATGTTCTAATGTAGCCAAATCCCACTTGATTCTAAGCTCTCTATTAAGGAGTTTGTAAAGGGATTTGAATTCTTCCTCTAATCCCACCCCTGCTATTAAGTTGGGTTCCTCATTAAACAGATCTCCAATATCCACCGTTTGTACCTTACAAAAGGAGAAAATATCCATGTCTAACAGGAGGGGATACCCTATAAATGTGGATCGCTGGTGTATTGGGATAAATGTTGCAAGAAAATATTTGAGTGAAACACCGCGCTCCTATATTTCAATAAAATAATTAATATGCTACAACGTACCACCAACTGGCAAGTAACAGCGTGCCTCCGTTATTGTGCTAGGGAGGACGTTGCTGTCACTTACGCCGTCAGTGAGAGGGAGGGACTCCCCTCTCCCGGAGAGAGCCGACATCTGTCGGTAGTTTCCGGAGACGGCTGGGACTACGTCAGTGAGAGGAAGGGATTCCTCTCTCCCGGAGAGAGCCGACGTCTGTCGGTAGCTTCCGGAGACGGCTGGGACTACGTCATCTGAGAGAATCATATCCCGCTGTGTGAACAAGGGCGGGCTTGGAAGGGCTGGCTGTTATGCCGCCTTCTTGTCATAGCTGACACGTGCGGAGGGGGCGTGTTTATGACGCCCCGCTTCCGCAGTCTTTATCTTCCGGTGTCTGCAGAGAGCCGGTTACTGTGGCGTCTCATATGCGCCTCATATGCACGTGGCGGATTGGCGAAGGTAGGAATTTTACTTCATGTATGTCTTATTTTGAGATTTCATTGTTGGTAATCATTATATATTTAAAGCCGCCTTTCCGCTCCCTGCCACTAGCCTTTGATAAAGCTGTAGTAACAGTGAAACGCGTTAGGCGGGGCAGCGGCAACGTTTTCTTCTTTTAAAGGGGAAGTGTATCCAATTGAATTTGAGTTCATCTCTTCACCATGCCCATATCTACTACTGGCCATAGTGGAGCAGGGGAATGAGAACAACTCTTTGAGCTTATTCATTGTGTATACGCTTTTGGATCTTTGTAAGTGCAATTTTATTATTAAATATGTGAATACATCAGACGGGGTTGCACTATTTTCTTTGTTCTTGTATCATGGAGTCTGTTGTTTAAAGAATTGATTATAAAGGATTTGATTGATTTAAATCTCTGGTAAGCGCACACAGTGTGGAGGGTGATCACGGTGTGAAGAAGCGATCACTATTGATGGGTGCATGAACGTGGGACATCCATTGGATTGCACCTTTGGACTTCTGGACTTCTGCTTACTTCTGATAATTTATTTTAGCACTTAAAGTTGGTGCATGTGTTGTGGGACACTTATAAAATCATGAATTCACGATCATGTAAATGTCTAATGCACTAAGTATTTGAATATTTTGTATTAACCTTTTGTTTTAGGTTATCTATCTATTCTCACTTCAGGTGTTATTCTATTTGCTCTGTACTTTAATTTACAATTCACTTAAGGCTCACTAGGGATAATAAGTCTGGTACGTTATAGCATATTAACTATTTTATTGAAATATAGGAGCGCGGTGTTTCACTCAAATATTTTCATACAACAAACAATCCTTTACATTTGAAATACCCCCCATAAACTATATATTCTCTGGAATATATATTCCACCTCAAGCTTTCTAGACGTACCAGGCTTGTTGATATGGGTCCAGTTTTCTGTAAGTAATCCCTCTATTAATCCTTTAGTTGCACAGAGTTTTTCTAAAAAAATGAATACAAAAGCAGAATCAAAGCCACAATTTACACCTTAAACCTGAAAAAGCAACAATACCCAACATGCATAGGTACTGTCAAGGGAAGAGTTGCCAAATACCCCAAAGTAAAGCATGTGCATAATTTTACTTAAGCATTTCTTTAGACAAAGTGCGCGCCAATTTTTCAACCAAAACAACCCTTTGGAATACCCCCCACAAACCATATATTCTTTTATAATGGCAAGTCACCCACTAGCCACAGGCGACTTGCCAGCTCCAAAGCCTTGTGAACTAGTACAGGGTCTCATGGATCCCTTACCAGTTCACAAAATAAAAAAAGACAGTGACACAGAAAAAAATGACATGTTTTTTTCTTTACTCACCTTCGATCCTCCACTGTCCCCCAGTGATCCTGTCCAGGGAGCTCCGATGACAAGTGGTTTGAGCAAGTGGTATTAAACAGTACTGACTAACAAATGCCCTGTACCAGTGGACACTACACAAAAATGTTTTTTTTCAAGGGGGCCTGAAGTGTCCTGAACCAGTGGATATTCCACTAACGATTGGTATTGAAGAGTAGTGACACCCAAATGGTTTAGCAAGTGGTATTAAAGAGTACTAATACCCAACCTATCTAGCCCTTACTTCAGCCGATTTCCCTATATAAATGTCCTTACAGGTACAGTTTTTGTAAAAAGAAGCCCTACCTGTCCCTCAGGAGCATCAGCAGCCTGCACCTGTCCCTCTCTAGTTAGAAGCAAGTGTCGGCATGATGCGGACTCTGCACTTTAACCCTTTCAGTGTCAAGCATGTAGTTTCTACGTGCTCTCTTCCACTCCTTTAAGTGCTAAGCATGTAGAATCTACTACAGTAAAAGAAAAGTAAAAAAAACACTCACCTGCCCCCTCGTTCGATCCGGTCAGATCTCCTCTCCGATTCCCCCCCCCCCCCCGGGCTCCTCCGGCTCCGCCACCATTTCCTGGGAAAAAAAATGTACTCACCTTCATGCGCGATCACTCCCGCCGGGTCTGCGTCTTCCATGGGCGCCCCCATCTTCACGACTAGCCCCGCCCTTTGGGCCCACCCAGGGGACATTATCCCCTCCCAGCAGTACAGCTGTCAGATGCGATGATCGCCGGCCAGAGGAGGAGAGAGGCAGGGGATCCTCTGATCTCCTGCCTTCGCCCCTTCCCCCTCCAGCAGTCACCGTATCTGTCATCGGATTGGTGAGGGACATAGGATCTGACAATCGGAGGCGGGAAAAAAAAATTGTTAATAAATGACATTTTCTCTATTGTGGTGTTTTTTTTGTTAACCCTTTGTGAACTGGTATGGGATCCATGAGACCCCTGGTAAGGGATCCATGAGACCCCTATACCAGTTCACAAGGCTCTGGGTCTGTCAAGTCACCTGCAGCTAGCAGATGACTTGCCATTAACCCCGAGTCCCCCCATTAACTGCCTCCTCAAAGCCCGGGGGGGGGGGCAGAAGGGCCGGGGCCATTAGGCTGTGCGGCCTTGTAGCCTACAAGCCCTCATAGCTGTTGCCTAGGTTGATTATTCTGGGTAAGGGGGACCCCACAATATTTTTTGGGGGGATTTTTAATGGTTTTTTAACCCTTAAAATTCCAAAAAATGGTGTGTGCCCCCCCCCCCCCAAAGGGGGATCCTATGTCATTTTTTTTAATTTACCCTGTGTTACCTATCACCAAGCAGGTACAAAAGGGTTTCCAGCAGCAGCAGGAGAGCAGTAGCCAAAGTGATCAGCGTGCGGAACAGTGCTTCAGGATGAATGGGAGGTAAGTATTAAAAAAATAATAAAATATTTTTTTCATGTATAAAAAAACTCTAGAAAAATTTCAAACAAGACATTTCATGTTAAAGGCCACAAATAAAAAATATATACATAATTTTCCTGGAAATTCCTGGAAAAATCACGGTTAAACATAGTGCAAAATGGTGAAAAATGACCTGTCAAAATTTCAAGTAGGCTGCTCAGCCAATCCGTCTTCTTCCGGGTTTGGTAAGAATTTGAAATCCGTGATAGGGCTTGAGGACCTAAACTCACAAAGTTTGGTATGAACATGAACTTTGCGGTTCGGGTTCATACCTTCTCTATAAAGTATATAGTATGTGTGACTGTTTCCAATTTGATTCAAGTTGACTTATTTTGAGTCCTTCCATTGGAGTCTGAAAATATTTTTCGTTTTTAAAAATGCAATATATATGTTTATTCCAGCTGATCAGACAGTGAAATAATATGGATATATGACATTTCCGTAACTCTACTCTAAGCGATGTAGGACTAACTGAGCAATTCGCTGATAACTGTGTTTAGTGCCAAAGTATAACCATATTTGATTTGTTATGGCTTTTCTGTCACCTCCATTAACATCTTTATCAGCATCCCTTGTTGAAAATTATCCAGGTAATCAAACATTTGAACATATCTTAGTATTCCGGAAACTCTTTTTTTATTTGCTTGGTCCAAAGCTTCTTATGCTAGGAAGTTCCCCTGAGTAAATATTGTACTACATTAGTGTAGCTAAAATGGGAACAATTTGTCTGACTCAATTTGGCAGTTCACGTTTGCATAGAAAAAAAAATGAACATTAACATTTTTCCCATGGACTGAATCAAGATATTTCAGGTATATCAAGTTCTGTATCAAGTTACCCATTGGCCACTACAGCAATCTTCCTTGGATCTGGGCATGGGTTGCCTGGCAACAAAGAAAGTTAACCCTCGACGTGGCTACCTCGCTTCCACATTCATTGCAATCTATGTTAACTAACAGTCCATGTTCTTAACAAGTGTTAGCTAGGTTTTTCAATAGTATGAGTGTGCAGAGGGTTAACTTTCTTTGTTGCTTGGTGTGTGTGGTCACACCCCTCTAGCACCTCTTGACTGCTATATATTGACTGGATGAGCACATCCTATTTTTCTTTTTGCTGTTGCATTTGCAGGTCAGTGGCCAGATCTGCTGGATTGTAGCTCTCCCAATGTAACAGGGAGTCCAATTGACCTCTACCTAAAACCCCCCTTTTTGAACTGTAACACTGTGCAGGCAAGTAAAGCATTTTTCATTGTGTGTGTGCAAGCAAGTTAAGTTATTGCAATGTCTTTAGACAGGCTGATTCATTTATTGCATTGCTTGTGCACACACAAGTAAAGAAGTAGCAATGTCTGCACAAACTTTTAAACTTAGTAATGTTAGGGCGGGGTTACTAATTGGACGGCCTTAACGTGGCTACCTCGCTTTTACATTCATTGCAATCTATGTTAACTAATAACTAACAGTCCATGTTCTTAACAAGTGTTAGCTAGGTTTTTCAATAGTATGAGTGTGCAGAGGGTTAACTTTCTTCGTTGCTTGGTGTGAGTGGTCACACCCCTCTAGCACCTCTTGACTGCTATATATTGACTGGATGAGCACATCCTATTTTTTTTTTTGCTGTTGCATGGGTTGCCTGCCAACCATCGTGCAGTGTCTCTTCATTGAAGATTAACTGCCGCGTCCTTCTGACAAGCACTGTTGCTCATTCTACCACATCTGACCACAACTTTTGTCATGCCCTGTTGCTGACCCTCCCATGTATGACCGTGTTCTCTGCCAAACCCTATTGCTGACCCTGTCACGTCTTACTACATCTTCTGCCAAGCCATGTTGCCAATCCTGCCATATTTTTTAAGGGTTTTTTAGAGGTATTGTTGGCCATTGTATACTTGCACACAGTTATATATGTTCAGTGGTGGACTACCAGTACAGCCCACCAGGCCCCCAAACCTATCTATATAGATCAGCCGCTCTACAGAATACTCAAAGATTCATTTTATTACTATAAGCCAAAAGACAAAAAAAAGACATACATCTTTAAAAACAATTAAAACAATGTGCATGAGGTGGGCGACCTACTGGACTAATAACCATGGCTATAATTAATCATGGCTATAATTGATCTATATAGATAGGTTTGGGGGCCTGGTGGGCTGTACTGGTAGTCCACCACTGAACATATATAACTATATACCTGTTTTTTACAGGGTTGTGGCCTACCCACAGCCAGCAACCTAGACAAACATTTATCACCATAGGCTGTGCGGGAGTACCTCTTGTTGTAAATAGTATACTTGCACACACATAAGAATTTTTCCTCCATGTTTAATCTATCTGTTCAGTGATTATACACATGCTCGGAGCAGTGGACTGTCCTAATTATGGCACCCGGGGAGCAGTTGGGGGGTTAGGTGCCTTGCTCAAGAGCACTTCAGCCGGGAATTTAACCGGAAACCCCCTGGTCACAAAGCCACTTCCTTACCTCTAGGTCACAACTGCCCCATATCTAACTATGAACCTGGTGAGAAACTCACTTATTTTTGGAGAGGAAATTGTAATTCACTTTTATTGTCTACCGGGTGTAAATTTTAACCTGGATCAGCCCCAAGGTTAGACAGTGGGCCTGCTTCAGAGCCTCTCTTGCAAACATTCCTGCCAGCAGGAATGGGGTCAATGATCCATATTTTGGGCTATTTTCCGTGCCAGGTGATTCAGGGCCACGTATTTTTGGGCCAAGTTTCCCTTTTAACGGGAAAATACGGTATGTGTATGCCAAACAGAGTATTAGCCGTATTGTTACGACTCAAGGCGTTCGTCTTTCTGTGAATTTACAGGTGTAGCCTGCCCTGATTTGGTCATTTTTCTGGCCTATAAAATCTGTAGTTTTCTGGCTCAAAATTACGCCCTCTTTTTGCTAGCGGGAACCCCTTGATGATGTCTTTGAAGAGTATGAGCATGTGCAGCAGTGGGGGCTGTTAACCAGTTACCTTCCAGAGCTTAGGCATACCCGCTGTCACCTGGATATCGATCAGATGACCAATCAGCAGGTGTTCAAATTCACTGAACCGCCTTTCTCTTGAGAAGCTTGGCTGCAGCCATAGTTGGCCCCGCCGCAGAAAAAGGGGCATGCAATTGGAGGTAATGGGAGGCAGTTGGAGATACTCCCAGGTTCCCTGGATTGTTTATTTTGGTATTTTTAGCCCACTCTCCTCTATTTAGGCTTTGCTTCATCTACCTTAAACCAGCTTCCTTGTGTTCCCGGTATGTTTAGCTCCTCTTCTTGCTCACTCTCCTCTCTTTAGGCCAGCCTTGCTTCACCTACCCTAATCCAGCTTTCCTGTGGCCCTTGTTTTGTTTTATTTTGCCTGCGTATTTTGTGTTGGTAGTTTAGTGACCCTTTATTTTTTGTTAATAATTTCAGTAACCGCCAGTTAGTTCACTCTTTTTAATGCGATGTAGGACCTGATCAGTGTTTTCTCAGTGTTTTGGCCAGCTTCCCTGGTTCGTCCCACACTGCATTCTTCTTGAGGAGTTCCAGATTGTACACCCGCTTTGAGAGGGGAAAGCTGACTGGCGGCTGACTTCTGGGTAAATCTGTTGATTGTTTTTATTAGATCTGCCTATCGCTGTTTTCACATTAGCAATTGTTTTTTGCATGTCTAATATGTGCACACTTTTAGGTCTAGGCCCAAGTTAAGTGTATTTGCCAATGTATCTCCTTGCCTTCCCTCACTTCTACTGTGTTTGTGGCCCTTTTTTAACCCTTCTATTGCCAGCCACGTAAATTTACGTGGCTGCCTCTCCAACTGTTAAATGCCAGCCACGTAAATTTTACGTGCCTGACTTTGCCCCCTGCTAGAGCCTGCAAAATTAAAAAAAAACACTTACCTGACCCCTCATTCAATCCAGCCGGGTCTCTTCTTCGCCCTGGGGGGCTCCGATGCCCCGTCGGGGCTCTTCCGGCTGCAGGGGAGTGCCTGGAGTAGGTTGCATCTCCCCCATTTTAGCCGCCGCTGGCTTTTCTTGTAAAAAAAAAATAAATAAAAATGAGATTTACTCACCTCTGTGTGCACTCGATCTCGCCGGCCCTCCTCTGCACCCACGGGGCCTCCGATCCCCCCCAGGGCTCTTCCCCTGTCAGGCTCTCTCCCCCTCCTCTCCCGACGGGAGCCGCCATCTTGACACGAAGCCCCGCCTACCAAAGGGGCGGAGCTAATGACATCACCCTGCGGGCGTCATGCCAGCTTCAGGCCTCTTAGCTGTCAGATTCCGGTGATTGGTGGCCAGAGAAGGAGGGGACAGGAAATCCTCTGATCTCCTGCCTCCCCCCCTCCTCTGGCTGCTGATCACCGGCATCTGTCATTGAATCAGCGAGGGACACAGGAGCTGACAATCGGAGGTGAGTAAAGAAATAAAATTGTATTTTTTTTTTTATAAAATAATTTTTACTATGTGTGTGTTTTCTTTTACTGTTAACCCTTTGTGAACTGGTAAGGGGTCCATGAGATTCCTATACCAGTTCACAAGGCTGGGGGATGACAAGTCACCTGCAGTTGCGGGTGACTTGCCATTAAGACCTCTCAAAGTGATATCAATTGTAATAATGTATTCATTTTTGTGTCCATAAGTGGTAAGTAGGTATGCAGGAAAACCATATACAATATTTTTCGTTTAACTTTTAGTGGTTCAGAAAAGTTAACCGAAAAATATTGTAAATGGTTTTCCTGCATACCTACTTACCACTTATGGACACAAAAAATAATACATTATTACAATTGATATCACTTTGAGAGAAAAATAAAGGGACATCCTCTCTTAGGTCTAAACTCCCTCAACCTAAAAGGTTCCCCCCCCCAAACCAGGAGATGGGACTGACCTTTTTCACCCTTAAAATGTATTGTCTATAGGGAGAAAGACCCCAGACAACACAACAACCCACTAACCAAGCACAACCAAAGGGCAATACCACTGTTATCGATCGGAAAACCCCTTCCCCCCTTTCTCGACTTGCCATTAACCCCTGGCCCCCAAATTACCGGCCTCCCCAAAGGCAGACGGGCCGGGCCCACAGAGGCTATGTGGGCTTGTAGCCTGCAGGGCCAGGGGCCACCAAAGCTAGTTCTAAGTCAAAGTTCTACAAGCCCTGCATAGATGGTCCCGGGCTGGTTATGCTGGGTAGAGGGACCTCACGCCATTTTTGGGGGGGATTTTAAGGGACCAGCTGTGGGGGGGGGGGACCCTATGTCCTTTTTTTACCCCTCAGCTCGTCTGGGGCTAAGTTTGTGCCGAACCACCACCTTCAGGTTGTCCCACTTTTTCTTGGTCTGAGCACCATTCTTGGGTTCCGGCACTGCCCTGTAACGCTGCGAGCAAGCTCCACCCATAACTCCTCTTCTTCCAGCCAGCCGATTATAATTTTGGGCAACACCATCCAGCAGAACTTCCAGCTGGCCATCATTAAATCGGCCACTCAACTTTCCTCTTGTTAGTTTGCGCCCAGGGTGAGTGGCCAATGCGGGGGGTCTGGTGGGCTTTGGAAGGGGTAGCCACTATGCTCACTCCCATGCCTGGAATGGATGGATTCCAGGCTACTGACTGGGGAAAATGTAGGCCTGGCTGCAGCAGTGCTGCTAAGAATTTGGATTCACCATTTGCTCTGCTGAGGGTTTCGCAGTTGGACTTGCACTGGGGTCAGCACAGGGCTCCAGTGTCCTGACCATTGGTTGGTCTGTGGTGGGAACCCCAGGAGCCTGGGTTTTGTGATTCCTGCTGCTGCTGGCTGACACTGCTGTGGGTAACCCACTCACAGTGGCTAGTGTGGCTATCAACACAGGAGTGCCTGAGGGACGAAGGGGGGGGCCTGGGCTGTATTACCTGGGACGGTTGCTGTGTGTTCCTCGGCCATGACTGTGTCGGGGGCTGTGGTTGCTGCATTGTCGCCTATGGTGTGGCATAGTGAGCTCCGAAGTAAGCACTTGCCTGAAAGTCTGAGGCTCATCTGTGTTCCAAGTGCCAAAATATATGTATGCTTAGGGGTGGGGGGTGGCTGAAATATGTGGCAGGGTTTGTAAGGCTCTGATAATTAGTCCCTGTAAGCCAATTATCTCCTTTCTTTCCTCCCTTTCTCAGTGTTGCAGGTGTTGACCAACCCTTTCCATTGATCTTTTAAAAGCAACAGATACCTGCAGGCCTAGTTGCTCTACTTTTGAACAGGAATAGTACCATGGATAGGTAAGTTTATTCTCCAGCATGAGAGATTGTGGAAAAAGCTATACGGAGAGGAAAAAAGGGAAACATTCTTCCAGTAGTTGCTTTAATATAACATTTTTCTATCTGTGTTTAGCCTTAGAGAGAGCACGAGCTACTGAGTTCTCTTTCATTAAAGATTTGACATAGCCTATTCTAATAGTGTAACATTTATTTGTTCTCTGTAAGCCAAGATGCCTAACCTTAAAAATGTTTTGATCCCCTTGAGCCCAAATCTAAACACTCTCCCTTCTATAGGAGAGCCAGGAACATGCTTCAGTCTATTGAAAAATAACACTGACATTTGTTTGCTTGAAGTTTCCCCAATCATAAAGCTTTGTGATTGTAAGAGGTGAAGGGGAGAAGTATCTGATGGGAGCCGCAAATATAAACTCGTCTATATAGCGTTCCTAATCACCCACATCCTGCTATAAATGTAGGCACCAGTTCTGACAAATCTTACCCGCTCCACTTGATTGCTAGATGTGTTTTCTTTCCTTTAATTTTAATCCTTGTTTCTCCATTTATTATTGTCCTCATATATTGTTTACATTACCATTACATCAAAGTGAATAGTCACTGTGTGTGTGAGGTTTTATATTTCACCTCCCCCCTTTATATCCTAGGTAGGGTAAGTAGCAATTTACTGGAACTGGCAACTCATCCTTTCTACTGTGTTTTTCGTGTAGCCCAAAGAATTTGGTTCCATTTACGATTGATTGAGAGATGATTGGGTGTCTACATCCTGTGTGGGCACCTGTGGCTGAACAGGTTTTGATGAAAACCCTTCCTAAAGGAGCTGCCCCTCTCCATGCCAGTTAACCAAGGTCCATGACAAATGTGGGCTCATCCAAAATGCACAGTGTCCAGACACACCTGTCTTCACCCCTCCACACCTTTCCATTTCATTGCATTGCAGTGGAACTATTGCAATGAAAGCAAGTCATGCCCATTTTAATTAAAGCAAGTCACACTTATTGAATATAAGGGGATCACATCTTCTTGAAAACTGCTAAATATCTAGGGGAAGCACAGATAAAAAGCATGTATTGTGGGTCAATAGGAAAGGGTTATGGGTGGAAGGGCGTCACAGGGCGGGGGGGTTATGGGTTGCATGGAGGCATAAAAAAGTATTGAAGGTCATAGGGAGGCATGAAATGGCTGAGGGTCAGCATTAAAGGGTTGTGGGTCACAGGGACTGAAGGGATGTGGGTCACAGGGAAGCATGGCAGGATTGTGTGTCAGCACAGAAGGTTTGTGGGTCACAGGAAGGCATAGAAGGGTGGAGGTCAGCATGGAAGGGTTGTGAGTCACAGGGAGGCATAGACGGGTTGTTGGTAAGCACATAATGGTTGTGAATTACAGGGAAACATTGAGGACAGCATGTCAGCATGGAAGGGTTGTGGGTAACAGAGAGGCATAGAACGGTTGGTGGGTCAGTACATACGTGTTGTGGCTCACAGGGAGGCATGGAAAGGCTGCATGACAGCACATACTGGTTGTGGGTCACAGGAAGGTATATGAAGGGCTGAGGTTTTGGTTAATTTCAAAATTTGGGATGTCCCCATTTATGAAAGCTCCAGTATCGCCAACCTCGCTTTATCCCCTTATAGCGCTTGTCCAAACAGCATAGAGGGCATTGCATATTAATACCCACCAATTTATTCTGAATTATCAGATTGCCGAATGGCTCCTGCTGAATGCTTGTCTCTGTTGCAGGGGTGTGAACATCAGATGGAGGACTGCATGTGCCTTAAAATCGATTCCCAAAACCAGGGAAACCAGGGGGTTTCCTTGAATACTTTACAAGATAATTCTGCTTGAAGTCCTCCCCTGAAGAAACAGAATAGTATGTTCAAAACCTGTCACCTCCAAATCTTTTCCCTCCAATATATAAAAGAAGCTGAGTGCATAAGTGCCGCCCCTTCCTCTTGCTATCCAACATCTTTTTTCACCCTAATGCTGTTTTAGGTCCAGTATATGCCTGTACATTTCAATTACAGTTCAGAGCAGGTTCTCTCTCAACATACTGGGCTGGCTTGCCTACATGAGATCGTTATGAAAAACAAACTCATCTGGTATTGATGAGTGGGACACGGACATCGGCCCGATGCCAAATCCAACAGTATGGGAGAAATCAGTATGTCTACTGACATTTACTTTCCACGGTCGTGCTGTGGCTGGAAATACTTCCCTGTTCATTTGTAAGATATTAATACGCTGGCTTCCACCCAAAGAACGGGCTCATCTTACTCACCCCACTGATGTTCATAGCACCTGATACAAGAATGGAACATGAATGAATGACAGTTAATAGGTTCCTGTGGATTTATCTAATTTTGTAGGGGAATTACATGGATCACAGGCAAAAAAGAATATATAATCATAGTATAAACCTCATGTGAAGTCATAGCTATGGAACAATTTAGGATCCGTTCTTCAGGAGGAAGCATTAGATAAGAACATCAAATCTCAGTGTTGCTCTTCTATATAATAATTTTTTTTTCTGAAGCTAGTTTAAAGAGGTACAGCCATATGTTGAATTTCACCCACCCCACTTGCCACCTGTGCTAGGCCTAGTTAGAACAATAAAATAATAAGAACTATTAACCTAATTACTGTGGTCCTTGCAGTGCAGAGTCCCTGTGAATTGAGCGAAAAGGCAGTCATCGCAGCCGCATTGCTCCAGAGTCTAGAGGAATGACTTGTCGCTAAAAGTCCCAGCACACAGCTTCCATGTAGTCCGCACACCTCCTTGTTGGGATCGAAGGAGGATTGCAGCGATCATTGCCCAAATTGGGTTTAGTACAGGAGTAGTCAGGGATGGTCAGGAGATTACCATTTAGCTGAACCTTCTGTTTCAATTATTCTTCCTTAAAGTGTGCCTAAAGTAAAACACTTTCTTGAGTTACTGCCTAGGGGCATCTAGTTTTGGAGTGCCCTTCCATGAAAAGATCCATAAGAAGCTCAAAATCAGGCTTGGAGCCTTGTGTGAAGGGAGGTAGGAAACAGCTCCTGTTGGAGGAGGTGCAGCTGCTGTATGTTCGCGAAGTTTTCTGTCCTCCATCAGGCCCTCACGAGTATCACCGGACATACTCGTGAGCAGAAGATTAGGTTAGTTTATTGTTCCTTTTAATAAGAATCCTCCCTGGCAACACTATGTCATGGAGCTCTCAATCACAGGGAAATTCTAATTCTTCCACTCACCCCATCAGTAAACTCCATTATACTATGGACTTCCAGGCAAAAATGAGAGCCACTGATCTCCCAAGCAGCAGGCATGCCAATTTGGGATGACCCACTGTGCTGGATGCCAAGGATCGAGTAGAGACACTCAACCTACCTGACAGGTGGCTGCAGCCTCTCCCCTCACTAAACCGCTTGTATCACTTTATCCTAATGGCCACCAGCAGACATGTGGCCTTTATATTGCTTGCAATGTCAGCTCCCTCTCTCCTAGTGAATTTAGTGTTTTAATGCAGTGAGTATACACATACCCAGAATGGTGGGCTTCCCTAATTACTGCACCCAAAGGGCAGTTAGGTTCCTGGCTTGAGAGCACTTTGGTCATGGAATCGAACCTGCTTCCCTCCAGTCACAAGATTACTTCCTTAGCACTAGAACACGACTGCCCCAAAAAGACAACATGAAAAAGGTTACTATGTGAGCCCCATATTATGTCTCTACCAGGGTTTGGTCATACTTAGCTACACCACTGCCCCTGTGAATTTCTAAATGGCTGGTGGTGAGTGCGCGAAGGAGAGGGCAGCAGCCAGTGGGAGGCTCCTAGAATAGATGTCAGGTAATTAATTATTAATGCATTAATATGCATTGCAATACATTCAGTTTGGTGAGAGCCTGCCCATGTGCTGTGAAGTGTGTGAGTGTGGAGCAATATAAAAACAGACCTGAGGGTTTCACATACAGGGGCATCCCAAACAGGGTTATAGTTCTTGCAATTCTTTTGATGTATGTAGTTGTTTCCCCCTTCTTCCAATGCTTTGGGCAGATGGTAAAGTGATTAATGGTAATGTTCCCCACAAGCTGACTCAGTAGACAAGCGGTCAGGGATTTTTCCCTGTAAAAGTGGAATGGTACACTCAAACTGTCACCCCTGTTTTTTCCTACCATTATTATTATTATTTATTATTATTATTATTTAATATATAGAAACATATTGTGCATAGACTATTACGTATGCAGTCTTACAGGGCCCAATATTTTATTTGTGGTGTATAACTAAATTATCATTGTAATATCATGATTATATGGATGTTTGATAGTAGATAATAGGCTCCTTTAAAGAGGAACATTAGACCCTCGATATACACCCCTCCCTTCTCCCTCAATGCCTTTTGGATGTAAATGTTATCTAAAACGCAGACATCTGGCAGCATTCCTGACCCCTTTCCACCCCCCTCCCCCCTTAGCAATCGCTGAATAAAAGATGTGGCTTTAGCCCTACTGGCCCTCTTCAAATGTCCCGTGCCACTCTTCAAATCTTATGGGATTGCACCGAGTGTCACTGCAGCCTTTTCAGTGACAATGCACATGTGTGAGATCTGGGGGGCGGCACAGTTCATGATGGGATGGCAAGATGGCACTACCCTATGGAAGATGGCACGGGACTGAGGGATGCCGGAGCACGATGCGGCACGTAAGTAAATTGACAAATGTTAAACCAGAGGGGCAGCGGGGCTGAGCAAGCCAGGTTTGGGGAGTTTTTATTAACTCCCAAATACCTGCAACTTTCATCTTTGAGAAAGATTCCCCTTCTAAGCAGTATTTCACTTACATTCTATGAAATGTTGCTCATTTCATAGAATGTAAGGGCACAGCCCTTGCTAATGGCACCGTGCCAAGTTCTAACATGGCATTATTTTAGTAACTAGTGTTGCTGAATATGCAAACAGGATTCAGGAGGATATGGTCTCTGAGATTAAAGTCAAATGTCCACAAATTGTAAGGAGCATAGTGCTTTCATGGCAGTTCTGCCCCCCACCCCCAGGTATTTTGCTGTGGCAACTGCCATTTCTGGTACTGCACACATCCAGTTACAATGTGATCAGCTCACCCCTTGTATCCTTCACAGCACGGACAATGAAACTTCTTGAAACGTTTCCCAAGTACTTAAAGTATTCTGTCCAGCTCACAGGAAATTAAAACGTAGCTTTTACTCAATCCATTTAAAAATAGTAAATCCATACGTGAAAAAATAAACATGTGTCCGCATACATCTTCATACTGAATACCCCTTACCTCCACCACGGACCTCGTTATGCCACGCCACGCACACATCCAGCCTGGCAAACCCCATTGGACACTAGGCATGTTGGAGATACTGTGCAACAGCTTACAGCTTGTCTCTGTATGTGATGTGCATCTATATAGCTAGGTTAATGCAGTTTACATTTATGACGGTAGATGGCACTGTCACATATATCTATATGTAGTCTCTATTGTACATTCTCTGCTGCATGTTGTGTTTCCTGTACTCTGAAGTGATCTCTATGACTTATTTTCTGTCTATGTTATCCACCAAGGTGACGTTCTCTTATTGAACTCATGTTCCAGTAAAGCCAGTTCCTGTTAATAATCAGGACAGGGACAGGAAAAACGGACAGGTACGGGCTACCATAAGCTTACTAGTAGAAAATGATAAGCTTATTCACGTGCAGTGAAAGCCATGGGGAATGTACTGAAAAGACTGCATGGAAAATCCAGTTTAAACAGCTTAAGTTGTTTCTGCTGAGGAAACATTACAGAGAGTATGGCATGCAGGAACATATAAATGCCATGCTGGAAGTGATTGCACAGTTGGTTAGAATATAACAGACAGTCACGTCACAGCTATATTGTTGTGCAGCTTACCCGATACATACACTGTACTGATCAATGCACTGGACACACGGCCTGAGACAGATCCGACTCTAGCATTTGTGAAGACCAGGCTCATAGATGAGTACCAGCTAAGAAAGTTGGACATGACTCCATAGAAACCAAACCAGAACAGCTCTTAAAGCTACAGACATAAGGTTACACAGGAAGGAAACCAGTGTGTGCTTTAGATGCCACAAACAGGAACACATAAAACAGAGCAAATGAGAAACTGCCTATCTTATAATAAAAAGAAGGCCTAAGCCACAATTTCTGATCAATGTGAAGGAAAATGGAATGACACATTTAAAGTGACAGGCAATCATACATTTCAAGTCTGGTGCATTGACTCTGGAGTAACCAGTCCCATAACAAGTGATAGAAGCTTTTTCACAGAAATTGATCTGAATAACAAAGATACTATTTACCTTACAAATGGAAGTACAATACATGCAGAGGGATATGGGCATAGGACCCTTGTATACCCAAATATTCGGGGCATGAATTTAGCCATACTAGTAAAAGATGTGCTGTATGTTCCTTGTCCGTTCCCTTGGGACACCCGCCTTCTGAGTAAGTCCGCAACCCCCAATCTCCACTGCTAGCTTCACCTATAGTCAAGCCCCCGTCTGCCGGGACGCTTTATATGCCTCACCGGACACGGTTGCCCCCAGGACTTTGTAGCACAAAGGATGCGGACTTACGGGAAGGAAGGCAAATGAACCAGGAATGAGACTGGGCGAGGTCGGCCAAGCAGGGGTCATACACGAGAGATCAGTCCAGACAAGCGTGGCACAAAAGGCTGAGACGGAAGAGCAGTCAAAGTCGAGCCAAGGGTCAAGCCGGAAGGTCATGGGTACGCAGTACAAGGGAGCAGGCAAGTCTTAGTCAGAAACAGGCAAAGGTCGGTCCAGGCGGCAATCACGGGATGGTCAATATACAGCAAGATCAAACGGGAAGTACAGATACGGATAATCACACCCAGCAGCACGCTATCACGGGCAAGGAACAACTGCGGGGAATCAAGCTTTATAGAGGGGAACTGATGGGGTTGGATGGGAAGGAGTAAGCTGATTGGTGCACATTAACAATCTTGGGCTGATTGCCCAGTTAACTTTGGACTCATTGGTCCACCTTAAAACCAAGGGCTCATTGGCCCACCTTAACTCAGCCTCTGAGGTCATAAGACAGCCGTGCTCATGTGTGCGCGAGCACGAGCTGTCAGACAGGAGCGAGGAGAAGAGGGGGCATGTCTGCTCGTCCCCGCTCGCTCCAACGCCGCCTGAGGCAGGAGGCAGACAGGCGCCGGAGCCCACGCCGCCTACAGACGCGGCGGGACCGGCATGAAGGTGAGTTGTTCGTGACACTACCCCCCCTTCACGAGGGGCCTCAGGACCCTTCCTAGGTTTGTCAGGATTGTTTCTTTGGAATTCCTTAATCAAGACGTTGGCATGTACATCCTTAGCCGGATTCCAACATCTCTCCTCAGGACCAAAACCCTTCCAATCTATTAAATATTGTAACAAATCTCGAACTCAGGTTCATCTTCCACCACAACTGGAGGGGGAGATGACACCTGAACATTCCTGGCAGATTTTAACAGTGATACGTGAAATGTACTCGGAATTTTCATGGACGGGGAAGCTTAACTTCAAAGGTAACATTGCTCAGTCTATTAGTGATCGGGAAGGGACCGATATACTTAGGGCCCAACTTTGGCGAGGGTTGTCGAAGAGCAATATTTCCAGTGGATACCCAGAGCAAGTCTCCCACCTGGAACGGCGGTTCTTGTGACCTATGTCGATCGGGAAACACTTTATACCTCACCAAGGCTTTTCTAAGGTTCCCTTGTGCACTGGCCCCACAAGGATTAAATGAGGAATGTGATCTCTCGCCTTATTTGTGAGATATGGTTGGTTCTGGATGGCTGGCCCTGGCTAGGGTTAGCTGGGTTATATTGTTTTGATATTGATATCTCTGATTATTTGTACATAGTTAGGAATTATAGATGTTAGCAGTTAAGTACAGGTAGTTTGGGTCGGCCTGAGTGTGACCAGATGTGTCAGCATGGGAGGGGGAGGGGGATGTGACTCCATAATGTGTAAATTGACATTGGGTATATTATAAGATGTGTTTTCATTGCCTTGACATATAACGCTGATGGTATATGATATGTCCCCCCTTTTAGATTGACAGCTGGGCTGCTGGAGGAAGTTCTGGACTGGTGCCTTCCCGTGGAGTAAAGAATGAAAAATGAAGTCCTCTTAATCCCTATACCGCTGATTGGAAGACACCTGTTATATACTTTTATTGTTTATTGCAAAAACAGTGTCTGTGTTGTGTAATCTGCGAGACCTACCGCGACCGGCCCCGTGCGCGCGGCCACATTATGGTTGGCAGGGACCGAGTAACGGCAGGAAGTGACGCGGTATGACGCGGCGGTACGACCGCGTCATCGCGCGTCACATGGCGCCAAAAGGGAGAGGCACCAGGACTATTTAAACAGGATAGGGGGCTTAGGTAGATTAGCAGACCTCTGAGGAAGGGCCGCAAGGGCCCGAAACGGCCGTCAGGTAGTGGAGTGTGAGACGTCTGATGACATCTATGACTAGGGCAAGTTAAGGTTTTGTTAATTCGCTATTGATGCTTTATATGTATACACCTATCTATGACCGGGAGTTAGAGACGTGTGGCTCGTCCCTATACCACTGACAATGCTGATAGCTTGGTGCAATATGCTACTGCAGAGCTGTGTATAGGAAATACTTTGTATCAGTGCAGACATCTGTGAGTTTTGCTACAGTTCACTACAGATTATATTTGTTGCCATACGCGCAGAGCTACAGTAGCAAAGTGTTATCAGAGCTGAATCAATGTGATAGATGTGGATGTTACATCTTCCTTCAATCTTATTGTGAATAGACTTTTTGTGGTATAACATGCATAGCTGTACACGGTCACAGCTTGGTGTTCTGTTTTTATGTATTATGGAGTATGTATTATGATGATATGTATATAGAATAATTTTTAATTGTTAATATCTAATAAAAGGGATTTTTGATGAAATTGTAATTTCGGTGTGCGCACTTCATTGATCATTATTGTTCAAGGAGAGGAGTGTATTGTGGATACCCTCGATATGATGTTGCAGCACCATTCTGCATTTTTCTGTATTTCTTCTTTGTGGATTATGTGAGTGCTGGACCATTATCAATTAATCCCTTGTGCCTCAGACCATACATTCATTCTCTCTCGTAACCATTCCTCCAAGGCCGGCAAATTGGAGGAAAGGCCAGAGAGGGAAGAGGCCTTGGGATTCTTGCCATAATTACAGAAAAACAACGAAAACGTAGTTGATTTGCTAGGCGCGTTATTAAAGGCGAATTCCGCAAACTTAATAAATTCCGCCCATTGTTCTTGACGATCCGACACAAAGCAGCTCAAGTATTGCTCCACACACTGAATCACCCTCTCAGTCTTCCCGTTAGACTGGGGATGATAGGCTGAGGAAAGAGACACCTTAATACCCAACCGTGCACAAAACGTTTTCCAGAAGCGGGATACAAACTGAACCCCCCAGATCCGAAACTATATTCTGGGGTATACCATGGAGACGGAAAACATGTTTAATGAACAGTTGCACCAGCTCTGGTGCAGACGGAAGCTTTGCCAGGGGAATAAAATGTGCCATCTTACTGAAGCGATCGACCACCACCCAGATTACAGTATTACCCTGAGATTGTGGCAGATCGACAATGAAACCCATGGATATGTGGGTCCAAGGTTCTCCGGGAATCTCCAGTGGTACTAACAATCCTGCTGGAGATCCATGGATTGCCTTATTACAACCACATACAAAGCATGCTTCGACAAAGGCGGTCACGTCGCGTCTGATGGTAGGCCACCATACATAGCACTTGGCGAGAGCCAGTGTTTTCCGAAACCCTAAGTGACCGGCGGTCTTGGCGTCATGAAATTCTTGTAGGACGGAGAGACGCAACTGAGGTGGAACAAACTGACATCCAGGAGGTTTCCCCGGAGGAGCATCAACCTGGTACGGAATTAGCGAGCTAGACAAATCAGGGAGAAGGGCACCGACTACACAACCTAAAGGTAAAATCGGTTCTGTGGGATCAAATCGATCATTACACTCTCCGAAATTGTGTGATAAGGCGTCCACTCTGGTATTCTTTGCTCCCGGTTTAAAGGTGATAATGAAATTAAAACAGGAGAAAAAGAGCGCCCAGCGAGCCTGACAAGAGTTGAGCCTTTTGGCCTATTCTATATACTCTAAGTTTTTGTGATCAGTATATACAGTAATGGGATGCAGAGAGCCTTCCAGCCAATGTCGCCATTTCTCAAAGGCCAGTTTAATACCCAACAGTTCCCTATTCCCAACATCGTAATTTTGTTCAGCAGGCGAGAATTTTCGCGAAAAGAAGGCACAGGGATGTAGTCTCTCAGAATCACCTGAATACTGAGAGAGGACCGCACCCACGCCAAGTTAGGAGGCATCTACTTCCAAAAGAAACGGACGATTGATATTAGGGTGGATTAAAACTGGGGCAGATGTAAAAGTCCCTTTTAGAGTCTGAATGGCATTTGTTGCTGAGGGAGACCAATTCTCAACAAAAGCCCCTTTCCGAGTTAGATCTGTTAAAGGGCCCACTATAGAAGAGAAACCCTTTATAAACCGCCTATAGAAGTTGGCGAATCCTAGAAACCTCTGTAGCGCTTTAAGGGTTCTTGGTTGCTCCCACTCCAATACTGCAGACACCTTGGAGGGATCCATAACCAACCCTTGGTTAGAGATCAGATACCCCAAAAACGGAATTTCAGAAACCTCAAACACACATTTTGAAAATTTGGCCTGTTCTCCCGTAATCTTTGTAACACTGCCTTTACATGCTGGCGGTGTTCCAGCACCAAACGGGAGAAGATAAGGATATTGTCTAGATAGACCACCATAAATCGGCCGAAATAATCGCAAAATATGTAGTTTACAAAATCTTGGAAGACCGCAGAAGCATTGCACAGAGCAAAAGGCATAACCAAGTACACGTAGTGCCCATCTTTTACATTAAAGGCCGTCTTTCATTCATCTCCCTGGCGTATGCGAATGAGGTTATACGCCCCTCTAAGATCAAGTTTAGAAAAAATCTGTGCCCCAGATACTTGGTTAAAGAGGTTATCGATTAAAGGTAACGGATACCTATTCTTTACCGTGATCTTGTTTAGTTTCCAATAATCGATACAGGGACGTAACCACCATCCTTCTTTTCGACAAAGAAGAACCCGGCGCCAGCAGGGAAGGTAAAGGGACGGATGAATCCTTTCTTAAGATTCTCCGCAATGTATTCTTTCATGGCTATCTCTTCTGAGCAGGTGAGATTGCCCTAGGGGGCATGGTACCTGGTAGCAGATTGATGGGACAATCATAGGCCCTATGTGGAGGAAGAGAGTCAGCGGATTCTTCAGAGAAAACATCCGCCCAATCTGCATAGGCCGGCGGTAACCCCTCAAGAAAGACATGAGTCGATCTTAGGGCGGTACAAAAACAGTGATCTAAACAAAATGGGCTCCATTTAACCAAGCCCCCAGATACCCAATTAATAAACGGGTTGTGGATCTTTAACCATGGAAATCCTAGTACTATAGGTAATACAGGGCTCTCTAAGATAAAAAATTCCATCTTCTCGGCATGGGAGGAACCCACTACTAAATTCACAAACAGGGTTTTATAGGAAACCAATCCTCCTGCAATTGGTTCATTATTGACAGTCAGGACCCAAAGTGAATTTTCTAAAAGAATCAACGGAATATTTAAAGTGGATGCAAGCGACCTATACATGAAGTTGCCGGCCGCCCCGCTATCAATAAAGGCAGTGACAGACATCCTGGAAGGTCCCCAAGAGATCATTGCGGGTAAAAGCAATCTATTTATATGAGGGAGTGGTACCTGACCGCCTAGATGAGTCCCCTCAACCGGATCTAGGCGCTGTAGTTTCCAGCCGCCGGGGCTTTGTTAGGGCAATTCTTTGTGTCTTATCTTCTCCGCCTGGGAGAGGTGAGTCACACCAAGTTGCATGGGCTCCTCGGGTGCCAAAGAGGACTAGGCAGCAGGTCCCCTAGGGCTGAATTCTTGACGAGGAGGACCCCATGGCTGGTCCTTAACTTTTTCTACACATCTCTTCCTGAGCTGTCTATCCATTTTGGTGGCCAGGTGCATGTATTCATCAATGCTCTTTGGCTGCGGAAAATTATCTAAAGTATCCTTAATACTTTCTGAGAGCCCGATACTAAACTGACTGCACAGGGCTGGATCGTTCCATTGGGAGTCGATGGCCTATCGACGGAACTCGGCGCTATATTCTTCAGCTGACCGTTTTCCTTGTTTTAAACTCCGTAACTTAGAGTCTGCCGTAGAAGCCTGGTCAGGGTCTGCATACAGGACCTCCATGGTGGCAAAGAAGGCAGAGACTGACTGTAAGGCCGCATTGGTAGGTGCCAGTCCAAAGTCCCAGGACTGTGGGTCACCTTATAGAAGCGAAATGACTAGGCCCACTCGTTGTGTCTCAGACCCAGAGGAGTTGGGCCGCAGGCAGAAGTAGAGCTCACACGAATTCTTGAAGTTTGAAAACTTCTAACATTCCCCTAAAAATTTCTCTGGAAGGGCTCGACTGAGGAAACAGGTGCCAGTGGTGCAGGTAGTTGGCGACTTTCCTGCGTAGCCACTCATTGGGTGAACCAGGAATGAGACTGGGCGAGGTCGGGCAAGCAGGGGTCATACACGAGAGATCAGTCCAGACAAGCGCGGCACAAAAGGATGAGACAGAAGAAACAGGCAAAGGTCAGTCCAGACGCCAATCACGGGATAGTCAATACACAGCAAGATCAAACGGGAAGTACAGATACGGATAATCACACCCAGCAGCACGCTATCACGGGCAAGGAACAACTGCGGGGAACCAATCTTTATAGAGGGGAACTGATGGGGTTGGATGGGAAGGAGTAAGCTGATTGGTGTACATTAACAATCTTGGGCTGATTGCCCAGTTAACTTTGGACTCATTGGTCCACCTTAAAACCAAGGGCTCATTGGCCCACCTTAACTCAGCCTCCGACACCGCCGGGGGTCATAAGACAGCTGTCAGACAGGAGCAAGGAGGAGAGGGGGCGTGTCTGCTTGTCCCCGCTCGCTCCGACACCGCCTGCCTAGATCTAGATCTAGAAGGAGGACCATTATCTGTGAAGCGTCTGACAGCCAAAGGATTCACTATAACATTCTAAGGTGGCAAGTGTTCTATCCTGGATGGCAAGCAGAGCATAGCAAGTGCCAAGCTGGATGATCATCTGTACCAGCTCAACACAGTGAAGTAAAAAGGTGAGCCTATGCATCCATAAACACAATGACAGGCGTTTAGGTCACACATACCAAAAATGCATACAAGGACTACAAAAGAGGAATCTGACAAAGGATCTAATGTTATCCCCTTGTCCAGTTACTGTGTGAATGTTGCATCAAAGCCAAAGCAACACTTCCTGAAGTCAGTCAGACTAGAGCTTCAAGGCCACTTGACCTAGTTCACAGTGATGTATTTGGTATTCTAAACCCTCCTACACCTGGAGTAAACAGGTAAATAGTGACTTTCATAGATGACTATTCAAGATACACAGTCACTTACCTAATGCAACACAAGAGTGAAGTTCTTGAAAAAATACAGAACTATGCAGTAAAGGGAAGTAACAAGTTTCAGATGAAACTTTGCATACTTCAAAGTGACAAGGGATGTGAATTCACAGGACACAAAGTACAAGAGTATTTACAAAATAGGCTCTGTTTTAAAACAGTGGAGAAAACTCTATATGAACTGAGGCACAATGAGAAACCAAGTGTAAAACACCTAAGAATTTTTAGATGCAAAGCATTCATCTACATTCCAGAGGAAAAACGCACCAAACTTCAAAACAGAGCATTTGAGGGAATCTTTGTTGGTACAATGACAATGTTAAAGGACCACTCCAGCCCCTTCCTGCAAAATAAAAATAACCTCTTCCCTGCCCCTGCCAAATAGCGATTAAGCTCATGTAATAAATGAAGAAAAAACTCATACCTTAACCCCGATTCCAGCCTCTGAAGTCGACGGTGCCGTAGCTGCGGCACTGAACATCTGCCGCTGTCTTCCTGAAGTCCGGCTGGCTGCTTGAAGCGGCACTCTCCGCATCGCATGTGCTCCAGCCCACACATTCATGTGAATAGGTGAGTGGGAACGCTAATAATGCAGAGAGTGTCTGCTCCCAGCGGCCGGCCAGGACAGAAATCGGGGTTAAGGTGAGTGTCTTTTTTTTTACTGATGAAAGCATCCTGACAGGATATGTGGATGCCGACTGGACCCACTAGTGACAGAAAATCTACGAGTGGCTACTTGTTTCTTCCATCAGGTGGTGCTAAACGTTGAAAGCAGCTCTCTGTTACACTATCATCTACTGAAGCAGAGTACATTGCAGCAGCACAGGTAAGCCAAGAAGTTATATGGCTAAGACAACTTTTAACAGACTTGAGTCAACCACAGTTGGAACCAACAAGTATCTCTGAGGACAATCAAGGATGCCTTGTCCTTACGCAGATGAAAAAAGATCAGCTCAGAAACCAACTTTGATGTGAAGTCCTCCTTTCTGAAGGATCTTCAAGAACAGGGAATTATTGAGTTACTAAAGACTTAAAGGAGCCGCAGCACTGAACCCTGTTAGCTTGCAGACCAACCTATAATCTGTCTCTAAATCTGGTAAAAACAGAGGCTCGGTCACACACATCTGCAGAAGTATGCTAAGCTGCACCACCACGCCAAGGTGCCTCTATGGGTGCAGTCCTAACTCTAATCTATGAGAGCCCCATTTGGGACATACAATGCAAGAGATAAAATGGGAGCAGCTTACCTGAGGTTGCCCTAAACCTCATGTGCAAGCCATGAGGTGGAAGGGTCAAGACCTTGCAATACAGCCTAGACCCCACACCCCATGTGCTTGCACAAATTCAAAATGAACAAGAGGGGAGTGGCAGCTGCTCAGACCATTTTATAACTAACCTGGGAGGTGCAAGTCAGCAGGGCAATTAGGTTACTAAAGACTTAAAGGAGCCGCAGCACTCAACCCTGTTAGCTTGCAGACCAACCTATAATCTGTCTCTAAATCTGGTAAAAACAGAGGCTCGGTCACACACATCTGCAGAAGTATGCTAAGCTGCACCACCACGCCAAGGTGTCTCTATGGGTGCAGTCCTAACTCTAATCTATGAGAGCCCCATTTGGGACATACAATGCAAGAGATAAAATGGGAGCAGCTTACCTGAGGTTGCCCTAAACCTCATGTGCAAGCCATGGGGTGGAAGGGTCAAGACCTTACAATACAGCCTAGACCCCACACCCCATGTGCTTGCACAAATTCAAAGTGAACAAGAGGGGAGTGGCAGCTGCTCAGACCATTTTATAACTAACCTGGGAGGTGCAAGTCAGCAGGGCAATTAGGTTACTAAAGACTTAAAGGAGCAGCAGCACTCAACCCTGTTAGCTTGCAGACCAACCTATAATCTGTCTCTAAATCTGGTAAAAACAGAGGCTCGGTCACACACATCTGCAGAAGTATGCTAAGCTGCACCACCACACCAAGGTGCCTCTATGGGTGCAGTCCTAACTCTAATCTATGAGAGCCCCATTTGGGACATACAATGCAAGAGATAAAATGGGAGCAGCTTACCTGAGGTTGCCCTAAACCTCATGTGCAAGCCATGGGGTGGAATGGTCAAGACCATGCAATGCAGCCTAGACCCCACACCCCATGTGCTTGCACAAATTCAAAGTGAACAAGAACAAAGTGAATTGCCCTGCTGACTTGCACCTCCCAGGTTAGTTATAAAATACCACTCCCCTCTTGTTCACTTTGAATTATTGAGTTACTTTATTGCCCTACTGAGGCTATGACAGCAGATATCCTTACCAAGCCCCTAACCGCTAAAAAAGATGGGTTTAATGGACTAAGCCTCAACTGTTGAAAAGAGGTGTTGGATAAACTGTGCAAAGCTTCCAGCTTGTCTCTGTTTGTGATCTGCATCTATATTGTTAGGTTAATGCAGTATACATTTATGACGGTGGATGGCGCTGTTACATATTTCTATGCATAGACTCCAAAAAATAGGCCAAAAAATGATGCAAAATATTCACACTTTGCATTACTAGATGCTCTTCAGTTGCACTGGCACATTCCCATCACCTCTGGGAGGCCAAAGGGTTCTCACTTGGGTGAGCTTGAGCCATCCTCAGCACTATGCATACACAACATTGGCCTGCTGCAGTCACATTAGTACTAATGCCTGACTTCAGGCAATTCCAGGGCAGGTCATGGAAAGGCATCCTAACCTGGTGAGACCAATGTTAGGTTTAATAGATACCAAAAAGCCTCCTATTCAAGAGTACAAAATAAAAAGATGGCCCATACAGACCAAGGATGACATTATCACCCATAACTCCAAATGAGTTGGCGAAGCCATGCAAATCATCTCCTTTTTGCTACAGTAGGTGCTCAGAAAGCCCCTGTGTGCACATCAGCTTCTCCTTGTGGACACATGTTTTGGGCTTTTGACCCTCCGTCAACATGTCATGCTGTAGATTGATGGCTGTATAGGGTATGTGAAAGTGCCAGGACAGAGTAGCAAGCACCCTAGGCTTAATATAGTTTTTGTTGAACAGTAAGTATTTACATGGCACATTCAGACCAGAAATTCAAGAATTAGCCATCACTTTTTATTGTAAAGTAGGCAGAGATGTGCGAATCATCTCTTTATGTTTCTTTGCTATTCCAAGCCCCCCAGAAATCCGTGCAAAGCATAGATATAGTATTTAGCATTTACAAAACCATCAACACCTACTTGTGGACTACTTTTACTTTTTATAAAACATAACTTTAGTGCTGCTCTTGAAAGCTATGTGTGTCAGCTCTGAGCCAAATTTGAGCCTTTGTTATCCAGGAGATGAAAGCTATTTTATAAAGCCAAGCTGTGCTATTGTTCATCAAGGACATTTTCTAATTGCCATTTCCCATGTATTCTTCTCCTCAGTAGTGGCTTTGGCAGTGCCCATTTATACAGTAACTCAATAACTTGTTAATGTTCTTTGGCCTGAAATGTTACAGAAATGTGACAGTCTATTGCTTTCCCCATTATTGCTTTTTGTGGAACCCTGTAAATCTGGGGACTTAATCATTACTAAATTGCAGCCATAACTGATGATGATAAGGGGGGCATTGTTTTCTTATAGCGACTTCTCAACACTTTAATGAGAAAAAAACATTGAAATGGACTTCTATGGCGCAATTGCAGTACGGAGCTGAGGGAGGCCACTCACTAATGCTGGACGAACATGGTTCAGCTGTGTGCAATCTGCAAGGCTCTGCTAGAGAAAGGATGGCAAATAGCCAATAAAAAAGGACTTTATTAAATGTACAATAGCAGTCTAGATTGATTATAGACACAGATGATATTGTGTTCTAGCTAGACTGGATATTATCATTAGCGGTGCATTTCGCAAGTGGAGGATAGGGCTCATATTATCCTTATTGAAAGAAAAATATAATGGGTTACTTTTCTATACTGTACTTTAAAGTTTATTTTTAACTGAATGTCTGCTTAGCTCACCATCTTCCTGGCATCTCAGTTTGGGGGGGCCTGCCACTTTAAAATACACAGTCCACCTGAACCTTGACCCAAGTACTCATCAACTTTTGTGTTTCTATGAGGCATCATCATGTGACCACCCAAGTGAGGAAAAATAACTTATGGAATCTGCTAGTGTCCTCCTGCATCGCACCAGACCTTCAGCAGTCAATAGGGTACACCGGGTATCCCCTACTGAACTATTTTGATTAGAACAGAGTAGTAACCTGCCGGGGGGGAGGTTGTTTGGCTTGTTGCATAAGACTAAAGGATCTCCAAACTAAACAACAGGATGACATGAGGGATTTCCTGCTCCGTATTCTGGTGCTGGCAACCTGAACCCTCAACCTGGTACTTAACCATGTATTTCTGTAAGGTATTATTGCCCCATGTGACCAATGGTGGCCAGATATACTTACCAGGGGTCTCATGGGGTAGATAAGTGCTAGGGCTAGTATTTAGCCTTATGTTGCCGGTATGTGGCGGTCGGACAACCCTCCACAGATATTCCCCTATCTGACTGGAGGGTCCCTTTAAATAGTGGGGCGGGGATGTGAATGAGCTTCACTCTGGAGGTCTGCTTTAAATGCATATTGAAGGCAACATTTTTAAAAGCTCAAAACTTGTAGGATCATTCCATTGTATGTCCTGCTGGCTGCAGAAAATGGAAAAGAGGTGCTTTTCTATAACGAAAAGTATTTACACAGCACCCAACACAAGGAATATTAGAATTACCCATCATTCCTTGCAGTGGGCAAAGCTATGCAAATAGTCTATTTACATATTGGGGTCATCCAAGGCACGCAGAAAAAGCAATACCTAGGATTAGCTTAAACCGGACCTTCAGCATCATTGAATGAAAAGCCAAAATGCTTAAAAAACTATTCCCCAGCATCTAAAATGAATAAATTTTATGTTTTTAGTCACATTTCCTGTTTGCAGGCAGCCTGAGACTCCATGTGCTGCCATATTGGATGTTTAAAGGCACAGAATATGCAGTAGATGCAGGTGTGATGATTTTTAATGTGGGCAATCTGTGTGTACAGGGTGTGGGAAACATAAGATATGCTCTTATTCAGACTGAAGGTCCGGTTTAATATGTACACAGACAAACACCTTTTATCTGTGGACACGTGTTTTGAGCGTCTGGCTCTCATCTGCTAGCTGTAGTAAAACAATTTCTGCTATTTCAACTCAAGATGCTTCCGGACTGGCAGCTGAAATTTGATCCAATGTGTAGAGTGAGGAAGCTTAGTCGGCCGTTCCTGGTTGCAGAGATTTAGCACGAAGCAGATCACACTTACATTCTCCAGGCTTCTGCTCTTCAGGCTCGATTCAGAGACACATTCGTCTGGACTTTCGTAGCTGTCTGTGTATGTTTTTGTGTGTGTTTGTCATTTTTTTGTTTTTTCTGTTCCATTTTCCATTCGTACGTTCGTTCCCGCTAATGCGTATATGCGCTTTCGATGAACGAAACTAAATCGGATCATTTGCGTTAGTTCGGATCATTTTCCCATCAAAATCAGATATTTTGGGTTCGCTCAGATAACTTACGTTATTGGTATGGGCTTGCGTCTCATTCAGAGAGCTGATTGCCGAGGGACCACCGCCCTATAAAACTGTTTCATTTGCGATCCACCGACCATTTTGCACTCAGCTTGCTTGCTTTGACCATGTTTTGCGGCTTTGTGGGTGACTTCAGCTACAGGGCATTGCATGTGTCAGCAGGACCGAGGCCAGATTGCACCGGTGACGCATGCATACCGATCGCATGCATGACATTAAGTTGTTCGAGCTGACCAGACTTAATCGCGGTTCTCTCCATAAATTGTATAGTGAGCTGCGGCCATGGTTAGCCCGCACCACAAGGAAGGGGCAAGCAATTTCAGGTATGACCAAGATGCTTGGCTGCCTGCAATTTTTGGGGAACGGCTCGTTCCAGAAGCTGGGTGCCCTCTCCGTGGGGATGTCCCAGCCTACGCTGAGCCGCGCGCTATCCAAGTTTTTGGATGGCATGGCTACTATTAGTCAGAAATATATTTCATTTCCGGACAACATGGTAGCCTGGAACGCGCTTAAGTTGGCTTTTTATAATATCGCCGACATGCCCAATGTCATCGGTGCGATTGATTGCACCCACGTTGCATTGGTCCCTCCTGGAGCCGACGAGTACATCCATAGGTAAGTTCAATCGGTCATTTTGTTATATAGTTTAGACAAACTGTATTGTAACTATCTATTAATCCCTTCTTGTAAATTGTCCCTGTGAAACAGCTTACATTGTATATATTAATCCCTCCTTGTAAATGATCCCTGTGAAACAGCTTACAGTGTATATCTTAATCCCTCCTTGTAAATGGTCCCTGTGAAACAGCTTACAGTGTATATCTTTTTTAATGTCGGCCTTAGCCAAACATTTTCGTGTGGACCTTAATTAGTCATTCGAATGTTAATCTTTATTTGATCCAACATACATATACTTTTTTTTTTTAAACTACTTATGTACTTATTGTTATTTGTATTGTCCAACATGTTTTTTGGAGGGTGTTAGGAGTTAGTGTTTGAGTAGTTTACCTTGCCTTGCTAATTTTTTTTTTCTTTTTTCCCAGGAACCACAAAATGGGCCACTCACTGAATGTCCAAGCAGCGGTGGCCCCGGACATGCGGTTCCTTAGTGTTCTCGCCGGGTTTCCAGGCTCATCCCATGACGAGTACATCTTGCTTCTACCGTCTTGCATCCCATGACGAGTACATCTGAATTATACCGTCGGTTTGAGTCTGGAGAATTCTCAGGTGGATGGCTCCTTGGTAAGTTTCCGCAAATTACGTCATTCACTTTTCAATGTATGCCTATGAATATAGTTGATGACCCATGTCTGAACCTATGGCTGTTTTTACCCCTTGATGACATGTTAAACCGGACCTTAACCATGATCTTTAGCAAAGCACAAACCCTTAAAAGCTGTTTTCCCAGCATTTCAAAATAATATATTTCTAGTTTCTAGTAACTTACTAATTATTCTTTCCCACGCTCGGCTGCAATTCTGTTCTTGAATTTATGATAGGGTCGGCGCCATCTTTGTTCAGATGCATGACACTTACTGAGGAGAGGAGAGCGGGATAAAGTGCAGGGGGCAGGTTAGAGCTGTGCTTTGCTCAGACAGAGCAGATCTGGGGTCCTGAAAAGGTAGGACATCCCAGAATGCTGAGCAGCACAGTCCTAAGCCAATTCCTGTTTGCAGCCTGCCTGATTTGCCCTCAGCCGCCATCTTTGATGTTTAAAGGCTCAGAACATGCAGTAGATGCTGTTAGGCTGTTTTTTTAGGTGAGCAATCTGTATGTACAGGCTGTGGCTAAAATTTTAGATAGCCTCTTAGTCAGGGTGAACGACCACTTGTCCATACATTTTTGTTTTGAATGTGTAATTTATGTAAGTATTTTATTATTCTTTCAGGGGATTCCGGCTATCTGCTACTTCCCTGGCTGATGACGCCCGTCCTTCGGCCACAGAATGCGGCCCAGGACGCCTACAATTGGGTGCACTGCAAAACCCGGGCCATTGTGGAGAGGGCCTTTGGCCTCCTAAAAACTCGATTCAGGTGTTTGGACCATACCGGGCGGGGGCACTCCAGTGTGACCCCAACAAGGTCATCGATATCATACTGGCCTGCCGTTTCCTCCACAACTTTGCCATAATGTAGCGTGTCCCCCGGTATGTGGATCTGCCCCCCTCTCCACCCAGCCAGGACCCAGAAGAGAACTACCGTGGCACACCTAGTGCCTCTGATAAGCACCCATTTTGCCTAATTTGGTTTTCCTGTGTTTGTTTGTTGCATGTAATTGTTTTTTTTACTTTAATTTGTCTTTGTGAAGGCTTTTGTATTATTTTTGAAAAAAATTGTAATGAATTAATTACTAAAATATTGACACATGATCTGAGCCTCATGCATTTTTTTTGGCATATTTGTTTAGAAAAACCTTCAGTAATCTCAAAAGAACCCAAACATTAATGCAACAACAGCTAAAGTCACATTCAATATATTTTATTGAAATTTGAAACTTTGGAGTTGAAGGGCACTCGCAGACTTCATGTACATACATAGTACAACAGAAATATACATTGGTGCAGACTCATGGCACCTAGCAATTGGCCACATCCAGGAGTTTTAAAGTAACGCACTCCAGGACGAAGTTTCAATAACCAATAACATAAACATACATAGGGAGCAACCATTTGCATGAGAATATTTGGCCAGTAATACATAGGGCCACATACACACCCTCTCCTGCTTGGCCACATTTGCCACAGGCACAGGTGGAAAGCAGCCATACCTATGCCACATCCACGCCTGTAAGTCAGTAGCCCACCCAAACAATAACCCCCAGTCCGAATGCAAGGCCAGTCCAATCTTTGCCATGGTTCAAGGTAGTAGTTTCCCAGCCCAGAATGTCCCCCAATCTTGCCAACAAACAGGATGAGCCAGACACAATTTCATTAGACCCAAGCCTGCAGCATGGCAGCTTGAGCGGCATCTTCAGTGAGGCTTTAGCTCAGGCATTGGCTAGCGGGGTATCTCAGCACTAATGAACTATATGGGCGACATTCAAAATCATACAAGAAAAGCCATAAAAAAGGCAATCTTGGTAGCGCTCACCAGACAGGTCAATAAAGTGGGGATGTAGAGGAAAGATGTGGAGCAGATACAGGTCAAATAGCTGTTAACATGGATGTTGCCCATAAAACCCTGGTGGTGGGCCTTGGAGGTGTCCCATCACCTGGGCATGTGTGGCAATCATAATCTGCCACTGTTCCAACATGTGTCTATTGCTTATTTGAACTTCCTCGAGCATGGCAGTGAAATTATTATTTAAGGTGGCCATGTGGCTGTTGCTCGTCCTAAATTCAGTCAGCGTGGTGGTGAATGTATTATTTAATGTCTCTAATTGTGCAGTATGCTGCTCTGCGGTTCTTTGAGTCACCTGCCAAAAGAAACGGCTGTCATGGTGCCACGCTGACTCCAGGATCGGCACGCGCCTCCCCTGGGAAACTGGTCGACGTTGCTGACTACGTCTATCAATTCCCCGGGTTTGAGCGCCTGCAGATGCTGGACCTCTAGGGCAAGCAAGAGTCGCAGATGTGCTCGGCAAATCCTCTGCAGCAAAACTACTACTGGGAACTGTAGGCTCAGTCTCAGCCTGCTGCCCATGATGGGCTGGCAGCATGCGTCCAGCTTCACTCTGCTGCAGAGGATTTGGTGCAGTAGCATGTTGGGACAGTGGCAGATTAGGCTCCAGGGGGTCAGTTCTGAAGGTCCCATCAAGCTGGCATCCTCCTCCATCTCCTGGATTTCCTCCATCAGTGTGTGGGTCTATTGGGACATGTGCAAAAAAAGGTTCAGTTTGGGCCCTAAATATATTTGTTATGCAAATTAGTCATGTTCATTCACATGCATCAGCAGTTTCATCAAACTCCACTTACCCTATATATCTGTTCCTGGCTCGTAGGCAGCATGGAAGTAGACGGCGTGGTCAAACTAGATGAGGCTTTCACACTTGCTGAGGCTTGATGCTGGGCTGTGTTTAAAATAAAAAGGCACGTAAACACCAAAACATCCATTGCTGACCTGGATTACTACATATGCTTTAAAAAACACGTGGCCAAGCAGGAATGCAAACTCCAACAGCGGGACAAGGTGTCCTTCACTATGAATGTCAGTGTCTGTTATATGTATGCCTCACCCTGTACATACACATTTGTCACCTTAAATACTACAAACATGCATGCACTGCATGTTATGAGGCTTAACACATCCCTAAGGGCCATTAGCATTTGTCTTCAGAGTATGCTGGTGGCCATTCTTCCTATGTAGACCTTTCCCTGATCCCAGATCAAGTATTTTAGACCAAAGCACAGCTAAAACCCAAGTGGTATAAAGACAAAGATGGAAGTGTTGTATATGATTGACTAGATTCACATAACAGGCAGTGCTTTGCTAAGATAAAGACTTTAATAGTGACCATAAATACTGCCCAAGGTCGTGTATGGCCTGCAAAAATTTAAAATGACCATTCCGCAGACATTAAACACCCAGCTAAAACTGAAACCTCCACTCAAAGCCACTCCCTAGGGGCATGTGTTCATATCTGCCTGTGAGCCTCATTTCACACGTTTAAAACATTTCACATACAAACTAACATTACTAACCTGCAAGAATGGTCGGGATGTCCGTGTCCCGTCTGCCAGAGAGGCCCTCTAATGCCACGGGGTATATCAACGCCAGCACCATCTCCTCAGCTCATGTATACTGTATATATAATTTTGTTGGGAAGCCTCCGCCAGTTTGTAAGCTGAAAAATAGAGGTTTGCAAATTTAGGGCATTGTGGTCAATACAACAAGCAGAAAAATGCACAACTCAAATATGTACCTGAGAAACATAAAACCTAATAATCTTGGGACAAGAATATTGGTTTAGGCGCGCTTTAAAGTAGGCCCCGCCAATGGGTCTTTAGACGGGATCTGGTTCCGGTGGCTGAGGGAAGATTATTTGGTTTGTTTTGTGTGTTAATCTGTTAGAGGCATCTACCGCCAGATACAATATATTACTCAATCGTGTCTGGTTTTATTCACACGGCCAAACAAATCCGATCGACTGGATAGTGACATGAAACGTTAAAACATATATATATATGTAAAAATATATACAGTTATAGGGAACTTACCGCCGCGGCCCGGGGGTACGCCGACCTACCCTGGGCCCGTGAGGTTCTGCCATCTATGTGGTTGTTGTGAAGTGTCCGGTCTCAACAACGATTGTTGTAGCTTCTATAGAAGCTTGGCTTCCTCTGGTTTTCAGCAATTCCTCTTTGACTTGGTTGCTTTCAAAAACGATCAATGCTTGTTGTGTGTTAAAAATATATATTTAATACTTTACAAAAATAAAAATAAAATTGAAAAGAGAACAAAAAATGTTTTTTAAATATAAAACCAAATGGACAGGGTGCAGCAGCTGTGCGGAGAATTATGCAATTGGTCAGTTTCCCCGTTGTTGTTATACAGTCTGCCTCTTTCTCGGGAAAGAAGTTCCTGCTTTGCTGCGCTATGTGCAGCTTCTGTTCAGTCCAAAGGAATGTATGACTTAAAGTCTTCAATAAGGTTAATGGCTTGAAGATCTATTTGTTGATACGTGGAATAAATACCTGCTGGGTTCTGCCCGTAGGTTACCGACGCGCTTTTTGGCTTCTGGTGCCGTCCTCGGGGTATGGAGTGGGCATGCGTGTGGTGGCCCTTCTTATTGGCTGTAGAATGATGATGTCACTCCTTCACTAGAGATTATGGGAACTGTAGTTGATCTGCGCAGTTCTATTGTCGGCTGTTCTCACCACCGTTGTCAGTCCCGCCGTGCTTTCAAAGCAGATGCTATCTTCCTCTTTTCTTATGATTGATGTAAAAAAAAAATGTTATATATTTTTTTATATATGTATAGCAATGTCTGTGCGAGGTTCTCCTTTTGCGGGCCAACATGTACTCGGGGGTTTGTTTAGATCAAGATGTGCAGAAAGAGAACATCAGAGAAATAAATAGTTAGACACTAATGTATCAAGTACCAAGTTTCTCGAATATCGGCCAGTGAATCTATTATAAACATGAGGCTGTATAAAACTTGTAACACATACTTAAACATCATATACGTCTTACCAGATATTTAGAGCTATTAACAAGACTAGATCTAAGTTTAAATACATCAAATCACTGCATTGAATGTTGCGGTATGATGAGTATGGCGCTTATATATATATATAAATTCATAAACTTGTAGTGAATATGGCAATTCCATGTATAGATGCATATAATAGTTACATGGAATAAATAAAATAATTATAGACTACGATCACTTGTTTTATATGCATATTTGTAAATCAACGTGATATAACAATAAAATTATACCAGTGAATTTTATATAACTCAAAATTTGTATGAATAAAAAATTTGGATGGGCCGGAGTGAAGGGGATATGGTGATGGGTTAAAATATTGTTGTTTGGAAACGAATATATGTATTGAATATAAGAAAAAGACTATGAGAGTATCATATAGTGATGTAATATTACTTAATTTAATTAAAAACTATATGTATCTTGAGTGGGAATGAAAATAGAATAAATAAAAAATTAAACATTATATAAAATGTATATATATGTATTAGGTGTCAGAAGAGAAAGTATAAAACAACAGTATTATATTATTATGATCCAGATTGGTTGGAGAAATGGATGTTGTATTATAAATAAATAAGTGAATAGATAAATATTATATTGTAAAGCAATAAGTGGTTGGAGAAATAGATGTTGTATTATACATAAATGAATAAATAAATAGATTGTCGTATGTGAAAAGTTAAATAAAGTATGTTGTATCACGTATAAATTATTATATATAGATAAATAAATGATTTATATTAAATCAAATAAATTGGATAAATGAGTGTGTTTGTGAGTAACCTGTTGACAAAGCATGTATTATTTAATAAAAATCTGGTATATAATTGATTTTCCCTTGTTGAGGGGTAGGTCCTGGGTTCTGTGCATTCTCCTTAATCATTTATTCTCCAAAAAAACAGTTAAGGTCCAGGTCCACATTTAAACCATTGGGTACTAAACTGTCTAGTTCAAAATCCAATACATTTCTCTTTGCGCTAAGGTCCATTCCATGTTGCTTCCTCTCCAATTTTGCTCAATTTTTTTCTATGACTCAAAAACTTAGGCCTGAAGCGTCTCTGTTATGTTTTTCAGCGAAATGTAGTGATAGGCTATGGGTTTTGAGACCATTATGAATGTTCCTTAAATGTTCCACTAAGCGTATCTTGAATTGCCTCTTTGTTTTGCCTATATACAAGAGGTTACAGGGACATTTGAGACAGTATATTACCTCCTTTGTGTTGCAAGTACCATAGCTTCTTATTTTGTATTCCTTGTTTTTGGGGTTTACGAATGATTCTTGACTGGGGGTGAAAAGTAATGCTTTGAGTGATAATTTGCAGGCCTTACAGTCTCTGCATCTGACAAATTTATTCTTGGCAATAACAGTTTTCTTTGGCGGGTTTATGTAGCTGGTGGTTAATAATTGCGCAAGTGTTTGCGGCTTCCTGTATATAAATCTAGGATTTTTGCTTAGGATCTTCTCCAAGGTGGGATCCGTTTGTAGAATACTCCAATGCTTCTTTATTATACTTTCCAGTTTTTTGTAGTCTCTGTTGTACTTCGTAATAAATGGTACTGTAAATTCTGTTTCTTTCTTGCTGATGTGCTTATTGTCCTTAAATTCTTCATTGACGGTTGAAATGGTTTTGGTGATCGTCTCTTTTGAGTATCCTTTCTCTATGAATCTCGTACCTAATAGATTTGCTTGTTTTAAATAGATCGTGTCATCTGTACAATTTCTTCGTATTCTTTTGAATTGTCCTTTAGGGATATTGCGAAGCCAGGTGGGATGATGGCAACTATCTGTGGGTATGTAACTGTTTCGGTCTGTGTCTTTGAAATAGGTTTTGGTTTTGATCTTCTGGTTCACTTTGTAAATGGTAATGTCCAAGAAGTTGATTTCTGTTTGGCTGGTTACGTATGTGAAGTTGATGTTCCATGTATTTTCATTCAGTGATCTAAAAAGTTGCTGCAAGCTTTGCTCTGTGCCCTCCCAGAAAAAAACACAATCATCAATATAGCGTTTGTAAAACTTTAGTTCTCGAGGTTTTGCTTCATACAATCTTTCTTTTTCCCAAAAGGCCATAAATAAGTTAGCCAGGCTCGGGACAAACTTGCCTCCCATGGCCACGCCAATGCTTTGGAGATAAAAGGCATCCTAATACCAGAAATAGTTGTGTGTTAGGCAGAAATATAAGCTTTCTAGGAGGAATTCAATCTGTTGTGAAGGGGTCTTACCATCAGCTGTCAGGTAGAAGTGTACTGTTTCCAATCCTTTGTTGTGTGGTATTAGAGTATACAGTGCACTGACATCTGCTGTTGCCAGTACAAGCTCATGGTTATTTTCATATTGTTTGATTAGGTCTAGGAAGGATCCTGAGTCTTTCAAAAAGGCTGGGGTTTGTTGAACCAGAGGTTGAAGGAACGAGTCTATATACTCCCCCAGCCTGCTTGTTAAAGACCCTGTCCCACTCACAATGGGTCTTCCAGGGGGGTGATCTTTGTTTTTATGTACCTTGGGGAGGTGGTAGATTGTTGGAATTCTGGGTGTTTCCAAATTTAAATAGTTAAATTCTTTATTTTTAGAATTCCTGATCTTCTACCTTTATCTAATAAGTTTTTAAGCTTTTGGTGAAAAGTTTTTGTAGGATCAGCCTTCAGTTTTTCATAGGTTTCTGTGTCGCTGAGTAGCCTATTAGTTTCTTGCAGGCATTTGTCTTTTTCAAGGATGACTATCCCTCCTCCCTTGTCTGCAGATTTAATTACAATTTACAAATTACAAATACCCAGCAGGTATTTATTCCACGTATCAACAAATAGATCTTCAAGCCATTAACCTTATTGAAGACTTTAAGTCATACATTCCTTTGGACTGAACAGAAGCTGCACCTAGCGCAGCAAAGCAGGAACTTCTTTTCCGAGACAAAGGCAGACTGTATAACAACAGCGGGGAAACTGACCAATTGCATCATTCTCCGCACAGCTGCTGCACCCTGTCCATTCGGTTTTATATTTAAAAAACATTTTTTGTTCTCTTTTCAATTTTATTTTTATTTTTGTAAAGTATTAAATATATATTTTTAACACACAACAAGCATTGATCGTTTTTGAAAGCAACCAAGTCAAAGAGGAATTGCTGAAAACCAGAGGAAGCCAAGCTTCTATAGAAGCTACAACAATCGTTGTTGAGACCGGACACTTCACAACAACCACGCAGACGGCAGAGCCTCACGGGCCCAGGGTAGGTCGGCGTACCCCCGGGCCGAGGCGGTAAGTTCCCTATGACTGTATATATTTTTACATATATATATATATATATATATATGTTTTAACGTTTCATGTCACTATCCAGTAGATCGGATTTGTTTGGCCGTGTGAATAAAATCACGCAGCATAGAGTACTATTCATTCTATCTAGAGGCAACTTGCTAAACCAGACACGATTGATTAATATATTGTATCTGGCGGTAGATGCCTCTAACAGATTAACACACAAAACAATCTTCCCTCAGCCACCGGAACAGATCCCGTCTAAAGACCCATTGTCGGGGCCTACTTTAAAGCGCGCCTAAACCAATATTCTTGTCCCAAGATTATTAGGTTTTATGTTTCTCTGATATTTTAAATAAGGACTGACCACTTATTTCAGTCAGCTGCTATAATATTCAACCTGAAGTGCACCTTAGGAATTTAGTAATTTACTAAACTTTTTCCACCCTCAAATATGTACCTGTAATTGCGCTGTTTATTCTGTTTCTTCCGTGCTGCATACTTCAGGTCAGATATTTTGCTCTGTATCTGCTCCACATCTTTAAGCTCCTCCCCCGCTGCATTGACCTGGCTGGTGAGCTCCTCCAAGATTTGGGTCTTTCTCATTTTGCTTGTAGATTTTGATTTTCACCTATATAGCTCGTCATAATGGAGTGTGAGCCCACTTGCCAATGCGAGAGTTTGGGCCTCACCAAACCTGCCACTCAACTGTCCTCGCCGCAATGTTCGGCCTGTTGCTTGCTGTTCTGGCTCATCTCTGTATGTAGGCAATTTGGGGGACATTCTGGGCTGGCTGTGTGGTGTAGAAATGTGCGATACATGGCTTGAGAACAAATGGACTGGACTTGCAATAGGACTGGGGGTCCTTGCCTGGGTGGCCACCGAACTTCCAGGCATGGATGTGGCATATGGATCGGTGGTTGCCTGAAAATTGTCTTGATTGTCAGCCTCAGATCATATAATTTGTATAGCAAGATCCAAACAACGGGCACAGGGCAAAGAGAGCTCACCTCCTGGTATGATCAATGTCCAAAGTGAAAGAGCGCCAGCCACGTAGTTTGGTGAATAAAATCAATCATCCTTTATTGTCAGCCGTAGTAAAAAGCCATCACAGCATGTAAAGTATAAAATGCATAGTAAGAACAGACCCCTCGTCTACGCGCTTCGAGCAAAGGCTCTTAATCTTAATATGGATCGGTGGTTGCCACCTGTGCCGGTGTCAAATGTGGCCGAGGAGGAGAGGGTGTGCTTGGGGGTGTGGGGCTTCTGGCCCTGTGCCTCTTTGTGGCCTTGCTACTAGTGCTTCGATGCCCATGGGAGGTACTGGCACGTGGCTCAGGAGAGGCAGAGCTGGCTGGGCTGGGGCTTCTGGGCCTGTGCCTCTTTGTGGCCTTGCCACTAGTGCTTCGGTGCCCATGGGAGGTACTGGCACGTGGCTCAGGAGAGGCAGACCTGGCTGGGCTCCGGCTTCTGTGCCTGTGGCTCTTGGAGGCCTTGCCACTAGTGCTTCGATGTCCATGGGAGCTTTGGCCAAGTGGCTCAGGAGAGGCAGAGCTGGCTGGGCTGGGGCTTCGATACCCATGGGAGCCTTGGCCATGTGGCTGAGGAAAGGCAGAGCTGGGTGGTCTGGGGCTTCTGCCACGCTGGCTCTTACTGGCCTTGCCAGTGGAGCGTGGTTTATGAAGGGATGTGCTAGGGCGGGGAGGGTGTTCTTTGGCGGCTGGGGCTTCTCACCCTCTGCTTCTTAGTGGCCTTTCTTGCCGGTGTACCTGCCTGCTTTGTTGTTGTTGGCTTCTTCTTAGCTGCTCCCTCCTTGGCTTTGGTGGTTGGTTTGGGTTTTGCGTCCTTGGTGGCCAATGTCGCCTTGGGTTGGCCACTTTGGCTGTGCGTTTCCCACACCTTGGGAGTAGATAGTTGTGACTGAGTGGTCGGACGCGAGGAAGAAGGCTCCTCAGGCCGCTGGGGCCTTTTGCTGGTGGCCTCCTTGGCTGGTGTGGCCTTAGCTTTTTTCAGTGGCATGTTGAAAATCACAAAGAGAATGAGCTGTGTGTCCAGGACCCTTTAAATCCTAGTGACTGGGTATGACACTTATGCGTTTGCGTACGCGTGCGTACGGCTTTTCGTCCGGCCGTGCGGAACCCGGAAACCGCTGGGGCATTACTTATCTGCTGTGGACAAGAAGAAAGAAAGATGGTGCCCACGATTTTCACCGGCCAACATCAAGAGCTGATTATGCTCGCAAGTGTATTGTAAGGATGTTGATTTGCCATATAAATGCATGCCTAGACCTTAAGGAAGCGCAGGAAGAAACAGTTTTGTTTAAAAGTTTGTAAAACTCCGTGCTAAACAGAAGTAAGTGCGCACATGTGTGAACCAAGTCACTTCCATCTAGAAGGATAGTTTGAGGCTAGTAATGTGTTTGGGAATGTCATTTAGTCAACTGATCAATTTGTGACACATATTTGTATGCAGTTTTAGCTAACAACTATTTCCATTTTGTGTTTTGGAGATCTGGAGATCGTTTCCCGGATCCAGCAGGAGACGGACACCACCTTCACTCATACGCAGATCATGCACCATTGGTCGGACCTTAAGCGACTACACATGCCCCGGGTGCGGCGATTTTTCGGACTCCATTTCCCAAGTAAGTACATAGCGATTGCATGCTAAATGTAAATGCTACAGAAGGTAGGCCTTTATTTATAAATGCTTTTCTTTTCTAGTGCTGGAAATGGAGTACCGAATCAGACACACCCGGAGGCGCACAGGCCGGCCAATGCTGCCTGAATCTGCAGCAGCAAGTGAATGTGGTGGATCTCCAGGGCAACATTCTTACCCCTCCTCTGTAGCAGCCTCCGACCAGCCCCTGGACCTTTCTACAGAGGAGGGGTGTCACGGCGTGGGCGGGGAGTCGTACCAAGCGATGGAGCCATTAGCATCTGGTATGTGACTCTAAATGTTACCGCACACACATACATGCTATTAAAAGCAAAGCTGATTCCCTTAATCTCTTTTTCTAGATGATTCTGTAGAGGGTGAATGATCTGGAGCAGGGACTGCAGCAGATCCGGCCCAGGAGGCCTGGTTGATGTCACACACACATTCAAATTGTCATTTGCTCACTGTTGACTATTTGACATGTCTCTACAGCCTCAACTTCCCAGCAGTGGCAGGTCCCAGAACGGAGGGTGGTCCCCGAAGCAGACCTCGGCCACCAACGAAGTAAGTTGTAATGTAATTTTTTTGAGTATGTGGAAATTGACATGATCACCAAGATACCTAAAGCTATAGTCAATGGCATTAGCATAATGACATATGCCCTCTTCCTTTGATTAATTCCTTAGCATAATTACATATGGCCTCATGAGTTAGCTTGCAACCTAATAAACATTCCATTCACACGTGATAAACATGTATTTGCCAACAAATAATGTATTTTTCCTTTTTATACAGGGACCACATGTGCCAGAGTGGCACAAATGAGTGCGAGGGTCCTTGCTTTGGTGGCCGAGATGCAGGAGCTGCGCGAGTCGTTGGGGACCACAGATGAAGAAGAATAATGTTCTGGGTCCTGCCATTGCTATGTATATAGTTTTTACATTTTTAAATGTTTTAAAACATTTTAAAAATGTATAAACGTTAATTTTTATTCCAAAAAAAAAAAGTTGTTACATTTTTCTACCAAATATTTAAAAAAAAAAAGGCCAACACAAAGTGGCATTTCTGATTATAAAAAAAAAACAAACCTGTTTCTGTGTCATTTCCTTTTCTAAATACATTAATTAAGGGTTGGTTACCACAAAACGAATGGGGCAATAAAAATTCAGAGATGAAGATTCGCAGGACCCCAAAGTGATTTGGGTAAGTTTTAGTGGTTGGAAATGCAAAAATATACTGTCCGCGAAGTGATTTTAGGTAAGTTTTAGGGGTGGGAAATGCAAGAAGAATGAGACCGCAAAGTGATTTAGCTAAGCATTGTAGCAAAATTTAGTGAACCAAATATGTAGACGAGCACACTAATGAGTGAATTTGTAGTGCGCAAGCGTAAGGTCATAAGGATTTTCGTCTGGACGATTATTTAATGTAAAAGGAAATCAGAATCTAACGGGAAAAGTAAATGATTCGTGGGAGGAGACGATGGAAAAAGGGCAAAAACGAAAGCCTACGTTGTAACATGAGTAACATAAACGGAAATCGAAAGCTGGAAAATGACATTCTCGTTAGCGTACGAACATACGAAGACTTTACTGAAGGCTTGCGATGCATGCTTAGAATCACTCGTACACTCATACGAGAGCGGGAAAATAAAAGAAATCAACCCTTTCATGCGCCCTGCGCTGCTTTACGAAGTGACGTCAGTGTCGAATGAAGACAACCACTACAACTCACTTCCTGGTCAACTCTGCTCTTGGGAGCGGCCGTCTAGGCTTCCGCTTTCCCTCTCCCACATTTCACATGATTTTTTTAGGCCCCCATTTTAGTCAGCTGGCTGCAGAGTGGAGCGCAGGGGAGGATGGTTGCACTGGGACCCTTTCTTCCACAGGCTTAGTATCAGTTGCTTTCCCTGCCTCCATTGTATGCACACCCTTGGTCTCAATCCAATAATTACTTGTTGAAGGTGTGTTCTTTCCTTCATTAAAGGGACCAGTTTCCTATTTTAGTGGTCCCTATGTTCCTGCTAGCTATTCCTGGTCTTTGCTCCTGCTAGCTTTTTCTGTTCCTGATTGATACTTGGTATACCTTTTCTGTTTCTAGCAGGGCCAGCAACAAAGCTATCGACAGCAGTGCCCCCCCTCCCCCGCACCTGGGCAATCCTTTTTTTATTTTTGCCAACCTGTAGCCAAAGCCACCACAGGGCAGGACGGAGAGCCTAGAACAGCAAAGCCGCCGTCAGCAATGCTACAGTGATGGGTGCGTGCAGAGCTGTCACTGCACATAAGCCTCCAAGTACAGCTGCTGGTAGCTCAGTGCAGGGAACTGTTTCCTGCTGGACCAGCTGGGAGACTACACTACCCCCACCCAGAATGGCAAAGCAGGAGTTCCCAAGCAGCACACACCGCACAAGGGTGGCACAAGGGTGGCACAAGGGACTCAATCTGACGTTCCAGTAAGTAGGCAGCTGCTATACAACCACCAATCAGTTACTTGGCTGGACTATTATTATAAAGGTAAAAAATACTGTATATGGGGCCTCCACCAGATCTTATGCCCAGGGGCCTCCACAACACTTAATCCGGCCCTGGTGCCCTATTTCGGGTGCTCGGTTTCAATGAGGGTTCGGGTCACGTCCAGGGACCCCAACCAAACTTTGGGGGCAAGTTCGGCTGAACTTGACAAACCCAAACTTCTATGGGTCCGCTCATCCCTAGTGGTGTTTTTTGTTTTAAAAGTGAAACTGCAGGCAAAGTTAATTCTGGGTTACAGGGTCAGCCAATGACATCCCCTCCCCTAATCAGCACTGCAGAGCAGGACTGGATTGTTGGTCCCTCCCTCCTCCCACCCTTTCTCTCTCTCTTCCTCCAGATCACATTGCTTTCAGCGCAGAAAGCTGATTATTATGTAGTATCACAGATCCAAGATTTCAGAAGAAAAGTCAAAGCTGAATCTCTAAACATCGATTTCTCTGCAATTTCTTATTCAATTTAAAAATGGAAAACAGTTTCAAAGAGTGCCAAATGTAGCCTGATGCAATGGTGTAACAATTATCTTTGCCTGCAGTAGCACTTTAACTTTACTTCTGAACTGGTAGGGTGTTGTAAGTACCATTACCCAAACCAATAATAGACAAAGTGGTGCAAATGAGCCCAGTGGCCCATAGCTTGGGCCCTGTACTGAGTACCAGACCTGTGTTGTAGGGCATAGGTGCAGGAAATGCCTAGCACTGGAGGCTGGCCGTTCGGCCCTTGAGCCCTGGGATAACCAGCCTCTATGCTTGGTTTGTCGAGCTGGTAAGTATTAGAGGGGACGAGGCTATGCTTTTTTTCCTTGATTTTTTGGGGTTGGAATATTTTTAAAAATCAAAGAACAAAAGGTGTGGCCTTAAAGTAAACTGAAATATACTTCACTCTGTTTCCAGAATAGCAACCCCCAACCTGACAGCATTATATCTCTGTAAATATAAAAATATAATGCTTAGTAATAAAAAAGGCATATTGTAGGCAAACTGTTCAAAAAAATACTTACCTGCCCTCCTTCAGGATCAATTAATTACAGTCGTACCAGTTGCAGCTCCATTTGCCCTGCTGTGGGAGCCTCCCTTCTGTCCGATACGCTTATCTTGCCAACGAGCCCATGGTATGAGTATGGCCATGCACAGCTTAAAGGGGAAAAAACCCACTGAACTTGTAAAATACATTTGGCCAACAACTCTGCCGATATACTCTTCTTAGGGTGTAGAACTAGAAATGGAAATTTCTTACTTTTGAATCACCTTGGAACACATTTTCCTCTCTGTAAGAGGCCAGGAGATCAGTCACACAACAGTGGCAATGAATGGAGGAGGCGGAGCTTCACAGCTAAAACAGGCGCCATTGTTAGGGTTTAGAGTAAAGCTGGAGCAGTGAAAATTAGCAAAAAGTACTCCTCATGGGGGGAGCAATTCAGAGGATGCTAGTTAAGAATGTGGGTTTTGGTTTTACATCCCTTAAATATGATCCAATAAGAAAATATATTTATATAAATTGTAATGGGACTGGCACTCCACGTGGCAGGTTAGGTTTAACTGACTGCAGCAAGTTTTATTAATCAGGTTGTACAAATAATGCAATATTAAGCAAAGGAAAGCCTGTCCAGCACTAACTTAACAGATGCAGTTCCTGGCTAACTGGCTGCAGCAAAGGGTTCAACCTGATTTCGCAAAGTCCATTCAGTTTAGGTCAGCATTCCAATAGCTGTAATACGCTTGTTCTGTGTCTGTTTCCCTGAGGGAGAGCCCTGAGTGTCCTCATATACCTGAAGCTTAATTAATTCACAGCCCAAGCCTGGCTTGTCAGCCCTGGGAAAAGAAATGTCAGTGCGTCTTATCAGGCGAAAACTTATATTCCCAGCTCCCATGCCTCAGCAACCGCGTCCCGCCGAAATTAAAACACACACACACACATATATACAGTACCGGGTCCGCTACCCTGGTTGCTGCCCCTGATATCGCCACCACCTCTGCTGTTGTTCCCATAACTGCCGCAGCCCACTACCCGCTGGCCCAAGTTCCCAGTGATCCGGTTTAGGTAAATGGGTGGGACATGGCTTGTCACTCCTGCCAGCATCCAATGACACTGGCTGTAGTAACAGACCACATCCAACCAGTGTCCTGGAAGCTTAAGGCGATAGGCCTGCACACTGCCTGTAATTGGGATGCCCCCACACTGCCTGTATTGGGGATGCCAGCACACTGCCTGGAATTTGTGATGACCCCACACTGCCTGTAATTGGGATGCCCCCACACTGCCTGTATTTGGAATGCCCTCACACTGCCTGTAATTGGGATGCCCACACACTACCTTTACTTCGGATGCCCGCACACTGCCTGTATTTGGAATGTCCGCACACTGCCTGTATTTGGAATGCCCGCACACTGCCTATAATTGGGATGCCCACACACTACCTTTAATTGGGATGCCCACACACTTCCTGTATTTGGAATGCCCACACAGTGCTTGTAATTGAGATGCCTGCACACTGCCTGTAATGTGGTGTCTGTAATGGGGTGATGGGGAGAAGGTATTTCAGGCTGGTGCGTCTTATTGAGTGAAAAATACAGTATACATAATTTGGATATTATATGTATGTTTCTATTGTTACAATTTTAATCCAAAAGAACAAAATGTTTTACCATGATTTTTTTTAAATGTATATAAATCATCTTAAAAAATAACTTATTTACAGATTGGAATTTGGAATGCAAGAAATGATGTTCAAGTATGGAAGCTTCCATATCTTTGTACAGGGACTTTTTGGATAAAGTTTTAAAATAGTGTTTTTGTTTATAATTGTAGCTAAGGAGAGGATCTGGGGAGGATAATTATGTAATACTGAATTGTAAATATTTCAAGTACGCTGGTGGTTACCGGCTGATTATTTCATTATTTTTGAATGGTGCAGATGGAAACTCTGAACTCTACTGGGCAATAGGCTTGTCCTGTGCCCTGCAGTACAAATGTATACTAAAATACTTGTACATTAATGGTGGCAACAACTAGCTATGTGACATGTGGAACCAGGTAGGATGCATGAATATCCTAATGAAAGACAACAGTGCCCCTAATTAATTGTGCTACAGCAATATATTTATTATAAAAAAACAAACACTAAAACATAGACACGGGGACAATTAAAAACAAAAAGGCATTTACCCAGACTACCAAGCTTGTACATCCTACTGCGATATAAAGAAATGTTTCAGTCCGCAGAAGTGGTTTCCACTCCTCCGGTGGTGGCATTGTGTGATACACCCCTCCATCTCATGGCACTTTTTATTGTACTTGGAAATTGAAGGCTTGTATTTAGTTGCTGAATTGCTGTGCTTACGAAATGTTTCAAATTTAAATAATACCAATCATGAAATATCAAGGAGTTAAAATAGAAGACTTTATCTATTGAGATAATGGGATAAATAGGAGGGTACATAAGACTACGGACCTTTTAATGCAGGGATGTCAAACTAATGTTCACATTAGAATTCTAGTTGCCTTCTAAGAATCAGTTCATAATAAACACAAAATAAAATTCAAATCTATGGTGACAAAGAATTATTCTGCCCAGGACAGATGCAGACAGGTACTGAAACATTTTGCCCAGGACAGATGCAGACGCTGAGTTATTTTGCTAAGAACAGGCACATAATAATTTTGCCCAGGACAGGTAAAGACACTGTATTATTTTGCTAAAAACAGGCATAGAATTATTTTGCCCAGGGCTAGGCAGACACTGAATTATTTTGTCCAGGATAGCCACAGATTTTATCTGTAGGACAGATGCAGATGTGGAATTATTTTGCCCATGACAGATGCAGACACTGAATAATTTTCCCCAAAACAGGCACATAATAATTATGCCCAGGACAGGTACAGACACTGTATTCTTTTGCTGAGAACAGGCACTGCATTATTTTGCCCAGGACAGACACAGATTTTATTCCCAGGACAGATGCAGATGTGAAATTATTTTGCCCATAACAGATGCAGACACTGAATAATTTTGCCAAGAACAGGCACATAATAATTTTGCCCAGGACAGGTACAGACACTGAATTATTTTGCCAAGAACGGGCACAGAATTATTTTGCCCAGGACAGAGGCAGACACAAAATTATTTTGACCTGGATAGCGACAGATTTTTTCCCAGGACACATGCAGATGTGGAATTATTTTGCCCATGACAGATGCAGACACTGAATAATTTTGCCCTGGACAAATGAGATGCTGAATTATTTTAATTCAATAAATTTTTATTGAATAGATCAATCCAAAAATTGCAGTACAGGCATTAAACTCCAACGTGGAGAAACATTATTTCAGTGAATTATATAAAGTACAAAACTTTGTGCGAAGGACGAATCGTTGTCCTATAATTCCTTCCGGAGGCCGCGATCCTAGCCATAGAAATCCCACATCGATGTTCCAAGTCGGGCCGATCAACTAAAATTCTCTATGCAATACAAACACAACTTCCTAAAAAATGTTCTTAACCTTTGGGATAGGGGAGGGGGTAGGGCTCTCAGGGTGGGAAAAGGATAAGGAAAAAAAGGGGAAGGAAAGAAAAGATTCAAAGAAAAGAAGAAGGAAGACAAGAAGAAGAAAGAAGAAGAGAGAGAAAAAAAAAAAAAAAAAAAAAAGATTTCAAGAAGCCAAGTATAAGCTAAAGAGGTCGCTTGTTAAACCCAGAACAGGGTTACATCAAATTTTTGTGGGCCGTATGCCCGTATCCAAGGAGTCCACAGTTCTCGAAATCCATCCAAGTCCCTACATTGAATTGCTGTGAGCTTTTCCATAGACATAATGAAATTCACTTTATTGATAAGTATCTTAAATTTCAGATCTGTAGATTTCCATAATCCTGCTATTGTTTGTTTCGCTCCTGTCAGGATATGATATGTCAGCAGCCTCTGATTTTTAGAGCATTTATCAATGGGAGAGTTTAAGAGGGCCACCCATGGGTCCCTTTGTATCTGCCTACCTAAAACCTTGCTTATAACTTTAAACACTTTTTGCCAGAATACCTTCACTTTGTCGCAGTCCCACCATATATGTTTATAAGAGCCTTCAGCCGAGCAACCTCTGAAGCAGAGTCCTTTTTCATCTGACCCAAAGTGTTTCATTTGATCCGGTACTAGGTACCACCTGAGAGTTAATTTGACGTTGGCTTCTACTGACATGACAGATGCAAGAACCCCAAAACTCGAACCCCACATCCTCTGCCATTCTGCTTGGTCTTTCGTCTCTCCCAGTTCCCTCTCCCATTTTTGTCTGTAAGACAGAACTTGGTCTCCTGATCCTTCACACAGCTTGCTATAGATTTCCGAAACAATCCCTCTCCCCCTTGGGTCTTTACTACAACGTTTTTCAAAAAAAGTGAGCTGATCACAACTGACCTGTACTGGGCATATAGACTTTACAAAATGAGCCACTTGGAGATACCCAAATAGGTCTTTAGGCTGTAGTGAAAATTTAGTTTTCATTTCCTGAAATGTAGATATCCTGGAGTCTTGAAAACAATCTCTGAGATATTTGACCCCCCCTCTCTTCCAAGTGGAGAACCTTGCAGGGTCAGTGAGTGCTGGGAGGAACATAGGGTTATCCCATATCTTCAATAATGGCCTATGTGGGGAGACCAAAGCTACTGTAGACCTCACATTGTCCCAGAGCTTTAAGGAATGGTCTATTATTGGGTTACCTATTGATCTTCTCTCTTTAGATGGTAACCACAAGAGGTTATCAATCCCTACTGGGTCATATAAATCTGCCTCTATCTGTATCCATGCTGGAACATCTATAGTTGTGTGGTATGCTATCACTTGAGCCAATTGTGCAGCTTGATAATATTTTTTAACATTGGGCACCCCCAGGCCTCCCTGGCATTTTGATTTAAGCATAATACTACTCGCAATCCGTGGGCGTTTGTGATCCCATATGAAATCCAATATTTTGCTTTGAAGCTGTTGTAAATAAATTGAGGGAATCCGTACTGGGAGCGTTCTGGTTAGATACAAAAATTTTGGGAGAAGGGTCATTTTAATTGCCGCAATTCGGCCTAGCCAAGAGAGACCATAAAACTTCCATTTCTTCAATAATGCCCAAAGCTTACGCCGAAGTGGGTTGAAGTTAGCCTCAAATAAAGAAGTATATCGTTTAGTTAAGTTCACACCTAAATATTTAATTGTTTCTCCTTCCCAATGAAAATCAAACCCTGCCTGTAACTGGGCCCACTGATTGTCCGGAATATTTATATTTAGTGCCCTTGATTTCGTAGTGTTCACTTGTAGCCCAGAGATCCGCTCAAATTCTCCCAGAGTCCTCAGTATGTTGGGGAGGGAAATGGTTGGATTTGACACTGTTAATAATACATCGTCGGCGAAAAGACATAATTTATAGACAACTTTGCCCACCTTCACCCCCCCTATATCTGGCGATGCCCTTATGGTTTGTGCAAGGGGTTCCATCGCCAATGCAAACAGCAAAGGTGACAATGGGCACCCCTGCCTAGTGCCTCTCGTCAAGGGGAAAGTGTCTGATTTACATCCACTATATTTCACAAAAGCACTCGGTTTTGAGTAGATTTCTTTCACTATACCAGAGAATTTCGGACCGAAGCCCCAAAAGTCCAACAAATGGAAAAGGTATTCCCAGGCCACCGTGTCAAAGGCCTTTCTGATATCTAAGGAAAGGAGCATACACGGTATATTCTTATTGTTAGCTATCTGCGTGAGCTGAACCACCCTTCTGATGTTATCTCCAGCTTGTCTACCAGGAATAAAACCCACTTGATCGTTATGAATTAACTGAGGGAGGAATTCTGCTAGCCTATCCGCTAAAATTTTTGTACATATTTTCATATCCAAGTTGATAAGGGATATAGGCCTGAAATTAGACCACAAAGTGTGGTCTGTGTCTGGTTTAGGTATCATGCTAATCGAGGCTGTTAGAGATTCCTGGGAGAATGTACCACCCTCTCGTATCTCATTAAACATAGCCTTCAATTTCGGGGTCAGCGTAAAACTGAAAGTCTTGTAATAAGCCGCTACAAATCCATCTGGGCCCGGCCTCTTATTGGGCTTGAGGTTTGATATTGTTTTCTCTATTTCTGTGGTACTAAACTCACGTTCCATAGCTTCATATAATTGGTCTGGCAGGGAGGGCAGAGAGACGCCCCTCATATAATTATCTATATTTCTAGAGGAGGGCGGGTTACGAATAGTATATAATTTTTTTAGTTGTTCTTTAAAGATCTCAACAATTTTAATAGGATTACTTGATAAGTCCCCTCTCTCATTTTTTAATCTAACAGGGTTGAAACCCTGCTCAGGGGTTTTCAATTTTTTAGCCAACAGTACGTCAGGCTTATTAGCCTTGCAATAATATCTATGTTTCACCCAGCGAAGGGCGTTCTCTGCCCTTCCTGCCAAAGCAAGATTCAGCTCGTGTGTCACCCTGTGGAGCTCCGCTCGCAATGAAGAAGTCATCTGCTGTCTCGCAGCCTCCGCTACTCTCAGATATTCTCTTTCTAATTTTTCAATGCATTTATTTCTATCTTTCTTTTTTCTGGAGGCAATCTGGATGAGTTTACCTCTTATAGTAGGTTTATGAGCCTCCCAACAAGTAACTGCAGAGATCTCGGGAGATTCATTGATTTGAAAATATTCAGTCAAAGCATTAGACACCTCCTCAACAACCGCCGGGTCTGCCAAGAGAGAAGCATTCAATGCCCAAGAAAATCCAGATCGTCTGCAGAATAGAAAGTCTAGCTTTACTAGCATGCCGTCATGGTCTGACCAAGACACTGGGAGAATTTTAGCAGATCTCAATGAGGGCATAGATCTCTGGGTAAGGAAAACGTGGTCTATTCTTGTCCATACATTATGAGGATGAGAGAAGTGTGTAAAGTTTTGATTGCCTGGATTGGCTTCTCTCCAGCTGTCAGCCAAACAATGGGTATCTAAAAGTCCTCTTAAGGCTTTGGAAGCTGCTGCCATTTGAGAGTTTACTAAGGTGTTGCCTGGGGCCTGTCTATCCATATATGGATTAATAACCAGATTAGAGTCTCCACACAATATGGTCAACCCCTGCGCTATACTACCAACTTTATCAAAAAGATCAGATAAAAAAGCTACCTGGTTTGTGTTAGGTGCATAGTAGTTGATAATTGTAATTTCCGAATCTTGCAATGTCCCAACTAGAATTAAGTATCGGCCCTCTGGATCTTTAAGCTCCTTTTTACAATGGAATTGAGCGTCACGTCTAAACCCAATCAAGACCCCTTTCTGTTTGGTATCTGAACATGACATAAATACCTGTGGATAAGCTGCATCTAAGAACCGTGGAGAGGAGGATTTCGAAAAGTGTGTCTCCTGTAAACACAGGACCGCTGGTCGGTGAGTTCTGAATTTCCTAAATGCAAGACTCCGCTTGTGTGGGGAGTTGAATCCTTGAACATTTAAAGAAAGTACAGTAGTCATTTTACAAATAGTCTTCTGGCTTTAGTCAAATATAAAAAGTTCCACAAATATAAGAAGAGAATAAAGGAAAAAGAAAAGGAGACAAAGAAGAAAGGAAAAAGAGAGGGAAGTAGGGGAAGGAAAATCCAGGGAAGGCGGGGAGTAGGGTAAATTTAGGTCACCCGAATCAGTGAGTATGGGGGGGTGTCCCCAGATGGCGTCAAGTAACAATAATGTAAGTAACGCTCCAATAGATGTTCCTGTGGGTTTCAAAACTGACCGAAAATCTATTTACGTTCCCAGATCCCAAAAGGAACCCACAGTGACACCCACCTGGGGGGGTCCCCACACACCCCTGTCGTCACACTTAAAGTCTCTAAAACACTGATAGGCCAGGAATGTAGCCTAACCTGTAAATAAGTTTTTAAGCAATTTAACAATTATAGTCTAAATATTAAAATTAACTCAACAATTAAAGATAATGAATAAATAAGGACCCAATCAGAGGGATAGTCCCTTTGATTTTACTGGAGTGCGACATGTGTATGCCGACAGGCAAACAGGAGTTATCACAATCACAAACTATAAGGCGCATAATAGAGCTAAAATATTATCCAACTACATCCTACAACTTATATTTAACCAAAGTAGCAAAAAACTCTAAGGTCTCTTCGTCTCAGGATTGAAGGGGGAAGCTTCAGATCTATGGAAGAGTATGCAGAGAGATCATTGACCTCAACGCCATATGTAGGGTCGACAAGACAAGCCATTTAACAAACTCACATAGAACACTACTCACAAACGACATATACAAAAAAAAAAAAAAAAAAAAAATTGTTCAGCTTAGTCTGTCCACCTCTTTCTTTTTACTATCGCCACTTTAACTCATTATAAAATCTTCAGTTGGGAGTTACAGGGTCTTGCGTCTCAGGTCAAGCCTTGTTCAAAAACCGAAAAAGCGAAGATACTAGGGTTCTAGAAAACAGTCCAGAGCCTGACAAATCCACTGAGATGGCTGGTACATCTCAAGGGTCTGCAAAAGAGAGGGAGGAGCTGCATCCAGCCGATCTAGGACCTTTTCTTAGCCTCTTCCCAGCTCGCTGGATTTTAGGTGATTCCTCTAAGATCCTGGGAGATTTAGCCTGGGTTGGTCTGGTAACTCCTGCCGCCACCATTTGGCCCTTTAATTCTTCCAATGAGGAGGCTGAAAATGAAGAATCTTTATAGGAAAATGTTAAGCGAAAGGGGAACCCCCATTTATATTTAATTTTATAATCTTGTAAGATTGCTAGCAGCGGTTTTAATTCTCTTCTCCTCGCCATAGTTGCTGCAGATATGTCTGAATAGACCTGGAACTTATGTCCTTGGAACACAAGGCCCGCTGATTGACGAGCTGCTTTCTGTATCACGTCCTTGGTATTATAAAAATGGAATTTGACTATAATGTCTCTGGGAGGGTCTTCAGGAGATCTACGGGGGCCCAGGGTTCTGTGTATGCGGTCAAATTCCAGCCTTTCCAGTGGAATTGCTGGTGCCAGGTCCTGGCAAATCGCTGTGATTACTGCCTTTACGTCTTCAAAATGCTCTGGTAAACCTCTAAACCTGAGGTTGCATCTTCTCTCCCTCTTCTCCATGTCCTCTAACTTTGCTGACAGGATGGAGTTATCTATTTTCAGCTGGTGAACGTCAGAGTCAATAGCTTCTTGTGAAGTTATAACGTCAGCCACCTTGCTCTCTAATGCAGTCAGACTGCCTGACACCCTGTCCAGCTCTTTTGACAGGTGTTCTTCAATCAGCATAGTGTTAGCTGCCAAGGCTTTCTGTAATAAACCCTCAAATTGCAGTAATAAATCAGCACTTACATCTGCCTGTGTGGCTGAGCTCTGCAGACCCGTTCTCCCCTTCTCCTCTTCAAAGAAAGACGCCTCGCTGTGGTTGATAGCATCTAAATCCTCCAGGCTGATGTCCTCCGCCATCTTGAAATCCCCTCCTCCTCTGTCGTCGCCGAGCCTCTCCTCCTCTCACCCTCAGACAGACACAACCGCCGCTCCGGGCTTCCCCCCGCAATCCGGTAGGTCTCACCACCCGCTCTGGGTTATATAGCTGGCTCTTGCGCCGTTAATCCTCCCGTTTGATGCCGCCGGGCGCGGAGCTGACTCACACCGCCGCCATCATCGCCACGCGCGCATGCGCACCATGCTGAATTATTTTGCCAAGGATAGTCACAGAATTACTTTGGCCAGGACAGGTGCAGACACTGAATTATTTTGCCCAAGACATATGAGATGCTGAATTATTTTGCCCACGATAGCCACAGAATTACTATAGCCAGGAAAGTTGCAGACACTGAATTATTTTGCCCAGGACAGGTGCAGACACTGATTTATTTTACGCAGCAACTTGTGCTGTGACAGTGAGTTGGGTGGGTTAGGTGGGCCCCGCTTGTGTGGTGAGCGCTGGTTGCACATAGACACAGAACAGTCGCAGACACTGCTCTCTTCTACTCCCAGAAAGTTAAACACACTTGCCAAGAGCTTTTGTAGGTTCTCTCCATGGGGGCAGGATTTGAGGTGGCACTGGACAGTGGAGCTCAGCATATCAGTGCATCACTCGGCAGTGCTACACAAGATTACCTGTCAGTGTCAGGAGCCTTGGAGTGACCAGGTTGGCTTGGAGGGCCACATACAGCCCCCGAATCTTGAGTTTGACATATGTGTTCTCATGTTTTGGGAAATACAAACCAGTGGTAAGTTCGATGCTTTCTATTCCTCTTACACCAATGAACTAGAATCAGCCTGTTGGCTGTCCTAACATCCCCTGGCATTGTTTGTAGGCCGTATAGCAGTTTATTGGGCTGTTATGGCTATGAACTGAGATGACACCTACATTTCTTATTTAACAGAAACACTTATATTGACTTTTTTATCCTCCTCATTTTATAGGCCCATAACTTTGTTATGCCCTCAGTATTATATCATAGTGTGAAAGGATCTAATTTTAATTGGCTGAGCAATCTATAGCACATGCTCTAGCTAGTCACTAACACAATATGCAACCAAATCCCTTTATAAAGATTTTTTTGTCCAACATTATTCTGAAATAAAATCATTCACAGTGGCTATCACTTACGAAAGATCATTTTTGCCACTAGAACATTCTCTTGTGACCCCTTATTATGTAAGAGGAAACTGTATTCCACATTCCTGCTGATCGCTGTTCTCAGGCTCTGCCTCATACTTCCTTTCTATGTTTCAATCTTAGCAAAGTTCCCTCATTTCCTGCCCTTGGTTTCCTCAATCACAACAGTATTCCTATTAAAATGAGAATCATTCAGTGACTACCGGGACATCATTTCTTAATGAACGGATCTGAAGGGTACAAACTGGGAACATTTTTATGTGTCACAGACATTTTTCCAGTAATATGTTTTATAACTTTTATGATTATTCCAGAAGCACCTGACATGCCTAGTCTCACAGCAGAATAGTTTGTAGGGTGATTGTGAAGCCCCCATCAATTTATGGTCTTTATTAAGGAAGCTGAGGCCAATCTGTACAGTTTAACCTATACTAAGGCTGAGCTTTGAAAATCTAATGATATGCTAAAACTCTGCCCCCCCAGAGTTACATAGTTAATACGGTTGAAAAAAGACATATGTCCATCAAGTTCAACCAAGGGTGTTGGGGTAGGGGGAAGTAATTTCTTATTTTATAGGGGAAGCTATTTATTTTATTTTTTGTCTTTATTTTTTTTTTTTTTATTGATAACCGCTAATAGTAACTGTTAATGTTATTTTCTTCTAAATAAGCATCTAATCCTTTTTTGAAGCTGTCAGCGGTTGATGCTGTAACGAGCTTCTGTGGGAGGCTATTCCATAGATTTATAGTTCTTATGATAAAAAACGTTTGTCGCCTCCGGAGACTAAATTTTTTTCCAATCGAAGGCAGTGCCCCCTTGTCCTTAGAGAGGATTTTACATGAAATAGTGTTCCCCCATATTCTTTGTATGGTCCATTTATATATTTATACAAGTTAATCATGTCCCCCCTCAATCGCCTCCTCTCAAGACTAAACAGATTTAATTCTTGTAATCTTTCCTCATAACTAAGATCTTTTATTCCCTCCGAATAATCGAAAAAAATGTTGCAAATATAGAGGCACATACCAGTGGCAAAAGAAATGCAGCTGCTGTAGGTTTATATCCCCTGGGAAGAGGATAAATATCCCTGGCCATGCAGAAATCACCCCTCGACACTTTATAAATTGCGATACTCCGCATGTTATCTATATTTTAACATGTCCATGCGGATGCTTTTATATAGGTAAGACCAACAGACTCCTCAAAAAAAGAGTATATGAGCATCAAAACGACATCCGTACAGCCAATATTAAATCCCCCATTGGCCGTCATTTCATTAGGTTTCACAATCAGGATCCGACTGGCCTACGAGTACAGGGCCTGGACCGCATTCACCCAAATCCCAGAGGGGGTAACCTGGAAAAAGTGACGCTACAACGTGAGACCCGTTGGATCAGTAGGACAAAAGCACACCTACACCCAGGTCTAAATGAGACTATTAGTTTTGCTTCCTATTTGTAATTAGCGGGGGGGGGGGGGGGGGGTTAGAGAACAAAACCCAAACTAAAGGGTTTTTTTTTTTTGTATTGTTTGTATTGTTTGTTTGTAGTTACATGTGGTGGTTTGCTTGTTTTAGTATGTGACACATGAAAGTTAATTTTCTCATGCAATGGGGGCCTTTTATATTTGGTAATTAGGTATGAAGAATCATTAGAAAGGAGTCATTACCATGGGTGTGAGGGTGTAAGATAGAGGCTTTTTTGCCAATTCAGACCCCACTAAAGGGCACGGGTATGTTGCCCTTTTATACATTTAGACCGTACATGTTATAGCTCATTAAATTATGTCATAGATTAGGAATGGTGGAGATCGGGCTATGGATGTGACAAGAGGTGGGGAGAGGATAGGCTAACGGCTGCACGACATCTGTGGGCACATGAGAGCCCAGGATTATGGGTGGAGGCGGCGAGTCGGGATGATGGAGGGGGTGCCTGCACGGCCGCTAAGTTGCGTGCGCACGCAGCACTGCCCGGAGGTGACGGAGCGGCGCCGCGCACACCACATGGAACTCAATGACAACAATGGGTTGCCAGATCAACCGACCATGTGAGCCGGCCTTGTCCCTCCCCTCGCCCCTTCTCTCCGCCTTCCTCTTCTTCAACCTCCGTGTGGCCACACGCTGCCTACCTCTCCCCACCTTGATGACGTAGGCGGACGCGCCGGTCAGCGCGCATTTCATATACGCGCTGCACGGCCTTGTCATCCCAGCCGCGGATGCGTCATCACACAGCTGGGAGCAGACGCTTGTATAAAGCGCTTCCCCCTGTTTACAGTCACATCCGGGTCAAGCATACAGCACAACACGCATGCACGTGTATAGCTGGGCGGGCTCCCTTAGAGCTGCCCTGGATGGTTACTGGGCAGACCAGAGGATCACACCACAGCTGAGTGAGCAGACCCCAAGCCTGTACTCCTGCTTCCCTTGTAAGTACCAACTTTAATCAGTGTTTATTTCCTTTGGAGTGTAGTTTGGCTCCCTAGCAGTGCTAACATTATGATATACATATGCCCACAGATTATTGAGGAATAGAGAACCTCGCAATACAGGGCAGACGCCATTCTTCTATACTTGGCGAACGGAGCACTGACTAACTTGGGACATCCAAGCCTTTCCATCCAGGTAGTCACCTATGTGTATTACTTCCTAATAATGGTCCAGTTTTATTTCACACTGGGGCCCCATAGCCTCAATGGACTATGTAGGCACCCATAGTATATGGGAAATGACTCTATCTGATTTGTGGTTTATGTTTTTGTTTTTGTGTGTGTCAATATGTTTGTTTAGCATTAGAGATGAGCGAGTAGTGAAATATTCGAAATTTCGAATTCCGATTCGAATAGACCGCGTTACTCGACTACTCGACCGATTATCGAATCCCATTATAGTCTATGGGAAAAAAATGCTCGCCACTTGGAAATCTCAATTCGACCACTTGGAGGTCACCAAGTCCACCCTGAAACATCAGAAAATGATGCCAACACTGCTGGAATGCAACTGGGACAGCAGGGGAAGCATGTCTGGGTGCATATAACGCGCCCAAGTCGCACTATTACGCCACTATCACAGCCACTCAACAATACACTCCAACCACAATATAACTTCTATGTAAAGTGAGACAAGACAAGGAAACCTTCTTTCCTCTACATTGCCATGGACCCCAAGCCAAACTGTACAAAAAAGAAGAACAAAATTCTGCACCCCTTAAAATCACGTTGCCTAATGACAACCACAGATGGCATAGGCAAGGGGGAAAATAAATAGACCCCACCCCTAATTGTCATTGTGTGTGTGTGTGTGTGTGTGTGTGTGTGAGATGTGGTCAGACATGTCCTCTTGTGTCATTGTGTCACCCCAGCAGTAAGGGAAGCTTAAAGGAGGAGGTATGTTACAGTGTGTCACCCCAGCAGTCAGGGAAGCTTACAGGAGGAGGTTTGTTACAGTGTGTCACCCCAGCAGTAAGGGAAGCTTACAGGAGGAGGTTTGTTACAGTGTGTCACCCCAGCAGTCGGGGAAGCTTACGGGAGGAGGTTTGTTACAGTGTGTCACTCCAGCAGTAAGGGAAGCTTACAGGAGGAGGTTTGTTACAGTGTGTCACCCCAGCAGTAAGGGAAGCTTACAGGAGGAGGTTTGTTACAGTGTGTCACCCCAGCAGTCAGGGAAGCTTACAGGAGGAGGTTTGTTACAGTGTGTCACCCCAGCACTCAGGGAAGCTTAAAGGAGGAGGTTTGTTACATTGTGTCACCCCAGCAGTAAGGGAAGCTTACAGGAGGAGGTTTGTTACAGTGTGTCACCCCAGCAGTAAGGGAAGCTTACAGGAGGAGGTTTGTTACAGTGTGTCACCCCAGCAGTCAGGGAAGCTTACAGGAGGAGGTTTGTTACAGTGTGTCACCCCAGCAGTCAGGGAAGCTTACAGGAGGAGGTTTGTTACATTGTGTCACCCCAGCAGTCAGGGAAGCTTACAGGAGGAGGTTTGTTACAGTGTGTCACCCCAGCAGTCAGGGAAGCTTACAGGAGGAGGTTTGTTACATTGTGTCACCCCAGCAGTCAGGGAAGCTTACAGGAGGAGGTTTGTTACAGTGTGTCACCCCAGCAGTCAGGGAAGCTTACAGGAGGAGGTTTGTTACAGTGTGTCACCCCAGCAGTAAGGGAAGCTTAGAGCTGAGACCTCTTAAAAATTGTGTGGAGTCCCAAGAGCTGAGACCTCTTAAAAATTGTGTGGAGGCCCAAGAGCTGAGACCTCTTGAAAATTGTATTAAGGCCCAAGAGCTGAGACCTATTAGAAATTGTGTGGAGGCCCAAGAGCTGAGACCTCTTAAAAATTGTGTGGAGTCCCAAGAGCTGAGACCTCTTAAAAATTGTGTGGAGGCCCAAGAGCTGAGACCTCTTAAAAATTGTGTGGAGGCCCAAGAGCTGAGACCTCTTAAAAATTGTGTGGAGGCCCAAGAGCTGAGACCTCTCAAACATTGTGTGGAGTCCCAAGAGCTGAGACCTTTTAAAAATTGTGTGGAGTCCCAAGAGCTGAGACCTCTCAAACATTGTGTGGAGTCCCAAGAGCTGAGACCTCTCGAACATTGTGTGGAGTCCCAAGAGCTGAGACCTCTTAAAAATTGTGTGGAGGCCCAAGAGCTGAGACCTCTTAAAAATTGTGTGGAGGCCCAAGAGCTGAGACCTCTTAAAAATTGATTGTATTAAGCCCAAGAGGTGAGCCATAATTTTTTTTATTAATACAGCAATTCTACGGCAGTTAAGGAGGAGGAGGAGGAGGAAATGGCACTTCATACAGATGGCACTTCACTCTTGGCTGCTTTCCACTGTTGTACAAGCAAAGTCCGGGTCAATCCACTTGCTGTTCATTTTGATTAGCGTCAGCCTGTCGGCACTGTCGGTTGACAGGCGGCTGCGCTTATCGGTTATAATGCCCCCGGCTGCGCTGAACACCCTCTCTGATAGCACGCTGGCGGCAGGGCAGGCAAGCACCTCCAAGGCGTACAGGGACAGTCTTCCCCTTTGTTGTGGGCTGCCACTGCGGTCCAGACCTCCAGCCAGGACACCTCCACATCTGCCTCTGCCTCGGCTACTTTGGGGCCTTCTCCTTCAGCCCCCCCTTCCCCCGCATCTTCGTCTGCACCTTCCATCTCCTCGTCCCATCAACTGTCCATCTCGCAGGCGGAAGTACGCCTCCAGTCACCCCCAAGCCCAAGCCTTAACCTGCCTCTTCTCCAAACTGCTGGCCCTGGAGATGTTGCCGTTTAGGCTTGTGGAGACGCAGGCCTTCCGCGACCTGATGGCGGCTGCCGCACCTCGCTATTCCGTCCCTAGCCGCCACTATTTTTCCCGGTGTGGCGTCCCCGCCCTGCACCAGCACGTGTCGCGTAACATCAGGCGGGCCCTGAGGTACGCAGTCAGCGCAAAGGTCCACTTGACCACCGACTCGTGGACAAGCGCTTGCGGCCAAGGACGCTACATCTCTTTGACGGCACACTGGGTGAATGTTGTTGAAGCGGGGATGGGGTCGCAAACAGGGACGGCCTACATACCACCCCCGCCCAAGATTGCCAGCACGGGTTCTGATAGACCCCCCTCCTCCTCCTCCTCCTCCTCCTCCTCTGCCTTAACATTGCCCTCAGCCCCTAGCTGGAAGCGTTGCAGCACTGGCGCGGGGAGACGTCAGCAGGCGGTGCTTAAGCTCATCAGCTTGGGCGACAGGAAGCACAGCGCCGCAGAGGTGAGGCACGCCATATTGCAGCAGACAGAGATGTGGCTGTCGCCGCTGCAGCTAGGACCAGGCATGGTCGTGTGCGATAACGGCCGTAACCTGGTGGCGGCTCTGGAGCTTGCAGAACTCAATCACGTACCATGCCTGGCCCACGTTTTTAATTTGGTAGTACAAAAGTTTCTAAAGACTTACCCCAACCTGGCAGAGCTACTGGTCAAAGTGCGGCGCTTGTGCGCTCACTTTCGGAAGTCAACTGTAGCTGCTGGTAGCTTAAAAAAAATCCAGCAACGCCTCCATTTGCCTCAACATCGGCTGTTGTGCGACCTGCCCACTCGCTGGAATTCCACCTATTGCATGTTGGCCAGGGTGTGTGAGCAGCAGAGAGCATTGATGGAGTACCAGATGATGCATCCACGCGTGCATCCAACTCAGCTCCCTCAGTTTGCCAACCACGAGTGGCCATGGATGGCAGACATATACGATGTATTGCGTATCTTTGAGGAGTCCACTAAGAAGGTCAGCAGCGAGGACGCTATAGTGAGCGTAACCATCCCGCTCCTATGCGTCCTTAAAGAATCGCTCATCGCAATAAGGGAGAACGCATTGCACACAGAGGAGACGGGGGTAGGAGGAGACGCAACGCAGGTAGACAGTCAGACCACACTTTTGTCTGCTGCTCGGTGGCAGTTGCAGGAGGAGGAGGATGAGGAGGAGGAGGACAATGTGGAGGTGGCTGTGGAAGAGGATGCTGGTGGCGAGGGTAGCAGTCAGGCTGTGTGCGTCCCATTGGTTCAGCGCGGATGGGGCGGAGAGGAGGAGGAAGAGGAGGAAATGGAAAATGATCCTTCTGGTGGGGGCAGTGACGTCATGCCTACTCAGAGTCTGGCACACATGGCTGACTTCATGCTGGGCTGCTTTTCCCGGGACATACGTGTTGTCCGGATATTGGAGAACAAACTATACTGGGTCTTCGCACTCCTGGACCCCCGGTATAAAGATAACTTCTCCTCTTTTATTCCGGTAGAGGAGAGGACGAATCGATTACTGGAATACCAGAGGGAACTCTTGCAGAACATGATGCAGATTTTCCCACCCAGCATCGCTGGCGGCAGAGAGGAGAGTGTCTCCCAGAGTCTGACAACATCGATCAAGCCCACAGCCACCAGGGGAACACTCTCCAAGGTGTGGGACACGTTCATGTCACCCCCTCGTGCAACTTCCATCACTGCGGGGCCCGCTATCAGCAGGAGGGACAAGTATCGGCGGATGTTGCGGGACTACCTGGCAGACCACACCCCTGTCCTCCCCGATCCCTCGGCGCCCTACACTTACTGGGTCTCCAAGTTGGACACGTGGCTGGAAGGCAGTGGCAGCAAGACCGGGCGCAGGTTGTATTGCGTTTGCTCTCTCCCACTCAGCCCAGTGCTTGACTTCCAAGTGACGGCGCATGCCTGAGGTGGTCAGATTGCTCTTCTCAGAGCCCCTACTCAGTTTTGAGTGGCAGATTGCGCAAACCGCGCTCAGTTTGTCATCCGCGCAAACATTAAAAAATCTCCACACCACAGAAGTACGAGGCCTCGATGGGGGAGCTTCGCGCGACTGCCTGCTGCCGGGAAGAGCTTCGGCCCTGCTGGCTGTGGCCTGCCTTCTCTGTCTGGACTGTCCTCTGCCTCTGGACTGTCCTCTGTCTCTTGCTGCCTTATTCGGTGATGCGCAGACCGCATCTCCACTGCTTTCCCCGCTGGACATCACCCCTGTCCAAGTGGGGTCGGTCATTTCGTCGTCCACCACCTCCTCTTCCACTTCCTCTCTCTGCTCCTCCTCCTGCCCACTGGACATTCCAACAGCCTCCCTTGATGGCAACTGCGTCTCATCATCATCGCTCATGATAGCAGATGCTGGTTCCGGGTCCACATCACTAGCAGATGGCGGATACTCAAGTGTTTGGGCATCACTACAAACAAATTCCTCTGCTAGCTCCTGGGATTCTTGCAGCACATCTGGAAAAGGACCCGAAAAGAGGTCCTGGGAGGGGTCAAGGGTGGGCTGACTCTGTTGGCCAGGTTGGGAGGAAGGAGGGTCAGAGTGAGACTGTGTGGATGACTGGGTGGTGGACAAGTGACTGGAAGCGTTATCAGCCATCCATTGCACCACCTGTTCACGCTGCTCAGGCCTTAACAGAGGTGTACCCCGCCCCCCGCATAACTGTCCCATAAAGGCAGGGAAGCTGGATGAGCGTAATGCTGGCTGCCCCTCACCAGCACGCATTGTATCCCCACTGGCTTCAACGCGGTTTGTGCCCCCACCAGCATTTCCGCGCCCCCGTCCTCGTCCACGTCCCTTTGCGCTAGCCCTCCACATTTCAGACGTTTTACTTTTTTGGCCACACGTTATGCAAAATATAAAAATATTTTTAAGAAGAACACCTGGCTATACAGCTGTATACTGCCAGAAGGTGAAATGGTGCCTATACGCACCGTGTATAAAACAGTGTTTTGTTGGCACAGAGGACACAAAACAGTAGTGCCAAATATAAATATATTTTTAAGAAGAACACCTGGCTATACAGCCGTATACTGCCAGAAGGTGAAATGGTGCCTATACGCACCGGGTATATAACAAGGTTTTGTTGGCACAGAGGACACAAAACAGTAGTGCAAAATATAGTTTTGTATATAGGTGCTAATACACCACTGAAGTCTTTCTGTCCCTATTCCAGCATCAGCAGCTACCCCTCACTAAAGCAGCCGTTTTGAGCAGAGTGTATATAGTTTTGTATATAGGTGGTAATACACCACTGAAGTCTTTCTGTCCCTATTCCAGCAGCAGCAGCTACCCCTCACTAAAGCAGCCGTTGTGTGCAGTGTGTATATAGCTAGAATGAGCTATATACTGTTCAGCATAGTAGCCCTAATAAGGGCTCTTAATGACTCTCTTGTCTTCTGGTAGCTGGTATATATGGTGGTAAATGCGAGATTCTGAGCTTCTAGGGCCCTGCCTGACTACATAGGATATGAGCTATATACTGTTCAGCGTAGTAGCCCTAATAAGGGCTCTTAATGACTCTCTTGTCTTCTGGTAGCTGGTATATATGGTGGTAAAAGCGATATTCTGAGCTTCTGGGGCCCTGCCTGCCTACATAGGATATGAGCTATATACTGTTCAGCGTAGTAGCCCTAATAAGGGCTCTTAATGACTCTCTTGTCTTCTGGTAGCTGGTATATATGGTGGTAAAAGCGAGATTCTGAGCTTCTAGGGCCCTGCCTGACTACATAGGATATGAGCTATATACTGTTCAACATAGCAGCACTAATAAGGGATTAAGGACTCTCTTGTCTTCTGGTAGCTGGTATATATGGTGGTAAAAGCGATATTCTGAGCTTCTGGGGCCCTGCCTGCCTACATAGGATATGAGCTATATACTGTTCAGCGTAGTAGCCCTAATAAGGGCTCTTAATGACTCTCTTGTCTTCTGGTAGCTGGTATATATGGTGGTAAAAGCGATATTCTGAGCTTCTGGGGCCCTGCCTGACTACATAGAATATGAGCTATATACTGTTCAGCGTAGTAGCCCTAATAAGGGCTCTTAATGACTCTCTTGTCTTCTGGTAGCTGGTATATATGGTGGTAAAAGCGATATTCTGAGCTTCTGGGGCCCTGCCTGACTACATAGGATATGAGCTATATACTGTTCAGCGTAGTAGCCCTAATAAGGGCTCTTAATGACTCTCTTGTCTTCTGGTAGCTGGTATATATGGTGGTAAAAGCGATATTCTGAGCTTCTGGGGCCCTGCCTGCCTACATAGGAAATGAGCTATATACTGTTCAGCGTAGTAGCCCTAATAAGGGCTCTTAATGACTCTCTTGTCTTCTGGTAGCTGGTATATATGGTGGTAAAAGCGATACTCTGAGCTTCTGGGGCCCTGCCTGACTACATAGAATATGAGCTATATACTGTTCAGCGTAGTAGCCCTAATAAGGGCTCTTAATGACTCTCTTGTCTTCTGGTAGCTGGTATATATGGTGGTAAAAGCGATATTCTGAGCTTCTGGGGCCCTGCCTGACTACATAGGATATGAGCTATATACTGTTCAACATAGCAGCACTAATAAGGGATTAAGGACTCTCTTGTCTTCTGGTAGCTGGTATATATGGTGGTAAAAGCGATATTCTGAGCTTCTGGGGCCCTGCCTGCCTACATAGGATATGAGCTATATACTGTTCAGCGTAGTAGCCCTAATAAGGGCTCTTAATGACTCTCTTGTCTTCTGGTAGCTGGTATATATGGTGGTAAAAGCGATATTCTGAGCTTCTGGGGCCCTGCCTGACTACATAGAATATGAGCTATATACTGTTCAGCGTAGTAGCCCTAATAAGGGCTCTTAATGACTCTCTTGTCTTCTGGTAGCTGGTATATATGGTGGTAAAAGCGATATTCTGAGCTTCTGGGGCCCTGCCTGACTACATAGAATATGAGCTATATACTGTTCAGCGTAGTAGCCCTAATAAGGGCTCTTAATGACTCTCTTGTCTTCTGGTAGCTGGTATATATGGTGGTAAAAGCGATATTCTGAGCTTCTGGGGCCCTGCCTGACTACATAGGATATGAGCTATATACTGTTCAACATAGCAGCACTAATAAGGGATTAAGGACTCTCTTGTCTTCTGGTAGCTGGTATATATGGTGGTAAAAGCGATATTCTGAGCTTCTGGGGCCCTGCCTGACTACATAGGATATGAGCTATATACTGTTCAGCGTAGTAGCCCTAATAAGGGCTCTTAATGACTCTCTTGTCTTCTGGTAGCTGGTATATATGGTGGTAAAAGCGATATTCTGAGCTTCTGGGGCCCTGCCTGACTACATAGAATATGAGCTATATACTGTTCAGCGTAGTAGCCCTAATAAGGGCTCTTAATGACTCTCTTGCCTTCTGGTAGCTGGTATATATGGTGGTAAAAGCGAGATTCTGAGCTTCTGGGGCCCTGCCTGACTACATAGGATATGAGCTATATACTGTTCAACATAGCAGCACTAATAAGGGATTAAGGACTCTCTTGTCTTCTGGTAGCTGGTATATATGGTGGTAAAAGCGATATTCTGAGCTTCTGGGGCCCTGCCTGCCTACATAGGATATGAGCTATATACTGTTCAGCGTAGTAGCCCTAATAAGGGCTCTTAATGACTCTCTTGTCTTCTGATAGCTGGTATATATGGTGGTAAAAGCGATATTCTGAGCTTCTGGGGCCCTGCCTGACTACATAGAATATGAGCTATATACTGTTCAGCGTAGTAGCCCTAATAAGGGCTCTTAATGACTCTCTTGTCTTCTGGTAGCTGGTATATATGGTGGTAAAAGCGATATTCTGAGCTTCTGGGGCCCTGCCTGACTACATAGGATATGAGCTATATACTGTTCAACATAGCAGCACTAATAAGGGATTAAGGACTCTCTTGTCTTCTGGTAGCTGGTATATATGGTGGTAAAAGCGATATTCTGAGCTTCTGGGGCCCTGCCTGACTACATAGGATATGAGCTATATACTGTTCAGCGTAGTAGCCCTAATAAGGGCTCTTAATGACTCTCTTGTCTTCTGGTAGCTGGTATATATGGTGGTAAAAGCGATATTCTGAGCTTCTGGGGCCCTGCCTGACTACATAGGATATGAGCTATATACTGTTCAGCGTAGTAGCCCTAATAAGGGCTCTTAATGACTCTCTTGTCTTCTGGTAGCTGGTATATATGGTGGTAAAAGCGATATTCTGAGCTTCTGGGGCCCTGCCTGACTACATAGAATATGAGCTATATACTGTTCAGCGTAGTAGCCCTAATAAGGGCTCTTAATGACTCTCTTGTCTTCTGGTAGCTGGTATATATGGTGGTAAAAGCGATATTCTGAGCTTCTGGGGCCCTGCCTGACTACATAGGATATGAGCTATATACTGTTCAGCGTAGTAGCCCTAATAAGGGCTCTTAATGACTCTCTTGTCTTCTGGTAGCTGGTATATATGGTGGTAAAAGCGATATTCTGAGCTTCTGGGGCCCTGCCTGACTACATAGGATATGAGCTATATACTGTTCAGCGTAGTAGCCCTAATAAGGGCTCTTAATGACTCTCTTGTCTTCTGGTAGCTGGTATATATGGTGGTAAAAGCGATATTCTGAGCTTCTGGGGCCCTGCCTGACTACATAGAATATGAGCTATATACTGTTCAGCGTAGTAGCCCTAATAAGGGCTCTTAATGACTCTCTTGTCTTCTGGTAGCTGGTATATATGGTGGTAAAAGCGATATTCTGAGCTTCTGGGGCCCTGCCTGACTACATAGGATATGAGCTATATACTGTTCAACATAGCAGCACTAATTAGGGATTAAGGACTCTCTTGTCTTCTGGTAGCTGGTATATATGGTGGTAAAAGCGATATTCTGAGCTTCTGGGGCCCTGCCTGACTACATAGGATATGAGCTATATACTGTTCAACATAGCAGCACTAATAAGGGATTAAGGACTCTCTTGTCTTCTGGTAGCTGGTATATATGGTGGTAAAAGCGATATTCTGAGCTTCTGGGGCCCTGCCTGCCTACATAGGATATGAGCTATATACTGTTCAGCGTAGTAGCCCTAATAAGGGCTCTTAATGACTCTCTTGTCTTCTGGTAGCTGGTATATATGGTGGTAAAAGCGATATTCTGAGCTTCTGGGGCCCTGCCTGCCTACATAGGATATGAGCTATATACTGTTCAGCGTAGTAGCCCTAATAAGGGCTCTTAATGACTCTCTTGTCTTCTGGTAGCTGGTATATATGGTGGTAAAAGCGATATTCTGAGCTTCTGGGGCCCTGCCTGCCTACATAGGATATGAGCTATATACTGTCCAGCGTAGTAGCCCTAATAAGGGCTCTTAATGACTCTCTTGTCTTCTGGTAGCTGGTATATATGGTGGTAAAAGCGATATTCTGAGCTTCTGGGGCCCTGCCTGACTACATAGAATATGAGCTATATACTGTTCAGCGTAGTAGCCCTAATAAGGGCTCTTAATGACTCTCTTGTCTTCTGGTAGCTGGTATATATGGTGGTAAAAGCGATATTCTGAGCTTCTGGGGCCCTGCCTGACTACATAGGATATGAGCTATATACTGTTCAACATAGCAGCACTAATAAGGGATTAAGGACTCTCTTGTCTTCTGGTAGCTGGTATATATGGTGGTAAAAGCGATATTCTGAGCTTCTGGGGCCCTGCCTGACTACATAGAATATGAGCTATATACTGTTCAGCGTAGTAGCCCTAATAAGGGCTCTTAATGACTCTCTTGTCTTCTGGTAGCTGGTATATATGGTGGTAAAAGCGATATTCTGAGCTTCTGGGGCCCTGCCTGCCTACATAGGATATGAGCTATATACTGTTCAACATAGCAGCACTAATAAGGGATTAAGGACTCTCTTGTCTTCTGGTAGCTGGTATATATGGTGGTAAAAGCGATATTCTGAGCTTCTGGGGCCCTGCCTGCCTACATAGGATATGAGCTATATACTGTTCAGCGTAGTAGCCCTAATAAGGGCTCTTAATGACTCTCTTGTCTTCTGGTAGCTGGTATATATGGTGGTAAAAGCGATATTCTGAGCTTCTGGGGCCCTGCCTGACTACATAGAATATGAGCTATATACTGTTCAGCGTAGTAGCCCTAATAAGGGCTCTTAATGACTCTCTTGTCTTCTGGTAGCTGGTATATATGGTGGTAAAAGCGATATTCTGAGCTTCTGGGGCCCTGCCTAACTACATAGGATATGAGCTATATACTGTTCAGCGTAGTAGCCCTAATAAGGGCTCTTAATGACTCTCTTGTCTTCTGGTAGCTGGTATATATGGTGGTAAAAGCGATATTCTGAGCTTCTGGGGCCCTGCCTGCCTACATATGAGCCATATACCGTTCAGCGTAGTAGCCCTAATAAGGGCACTTAATGACTCTCTTGTCTTCTGGTAGCTGGTATAGATGGTGGTAAATGCGATATTCCGAGCTTCTGGGGCCCTGCCAGCGACAGCCTGTCTTTCCCTGCTGTGAGCGTCTGTCCCTCACTAAGTTCAAGCTGCTAATGCTGACGAAGAGGAAGTGCTGAGTTTTGTATATTCGAGGTCACATGGTTTTTCCAGCCAATGCGTGTAGACACCGTTTTCGCGATGCCAGCGTCCTCCCAGGACCTGTCCCACCCCCCCTGCATGGTGATTGGTGTAAAAAACGCGCCAGGGAAGGTGGGAGGGGAAACGAATTGTGAGTGCGCCATCGCCGCTGTACTCGATCGAAATCGAGTATGACGAACAGCGTAGTATTCGATCGAATACTGGCTCGGTCGAATACTACTCGCTCATCTCTAGTTATAGTAAATAGAGGCTGGTGTAGTCACAGAATGGGATGCCCCAACAGCAGTGCACCTGGGAGCAGTAGTACTATGCAAAGCAAAAGTGTCTTTATCAGGCCAAATTACTTTTAGAATAAGTGCAAAGGGTTATAGTAAATAGAGGCTGGTGTAGTCACAGAATGGGATGCCCCAACCGCAGTGCACCTGGGAGCAGTAGTACTATGCAAAGCAAAAGTGTCTTTATCAGGCCAAATTACTGTTAGAATAAGTTCAAAGGGTTATAGTAAATAGAGGCTGGTGTAATCACAGAATGGGATGCCACAACAGCAGTGCACTTGGGAGCAGTAGTACTATGCAAAGCAAAAGTGTCTTTATCAGGCCAAATTACTTTTAGAATAAGTGCAAAGGGTTATAGTAAATAGAGGCTGGTGTAGTCACACAATGGGATGCCCCAACCGCAGTGCACCTGGGAGCAGTAGTACTATGCAAAGCAAAAGTGTCTTTATCAGGCCAAATTACTGTTAGAATAAGTGCAAAGGGTTATAGTAAATAGAGGCTGGTGTAATCACAGAATGGGATGCCACAACAGCAGTGCACCTGGGAGCAGTAGTACTATGCAAAGCAAAAGTGTCTTTATCAGGCCAAATTACTTTTAGAATAAGTGCAAAGGGTTATAGTAAATAGAGGCTGGTGTAGTCACAGAATGGGATGCCACAACAGCAGTGCACCTGGGAGCAGTAGTACTATGCAAAGCAAAATTGTCTTTATCAGGCCAAATTACTTTTAGAATAAGTGCAAAGGGTTATAGTAAATAGAGGCTGGTGTAGTCACACAATGGGATGCCCCAACCGCAGTGCACCTGGGAGCAGTAGTACTATGCAAAGCAAAAGTGTCTTTATCAGGCCAAATTACTGTTAGAATAAGTGCAAAGGGTTATAGTAAATAGAGGCTGGTGTAATCACAGAATGGGATGCCACAACAGCAGTGCACCTGGGAGCAGTAGTACTATGCAAAGCAAAAGTGTCTTTATCAGGCCAAATTACTTTTAGAATAAGTGCAAAGGGTTATAGTAAATAGAGGCTGGTGTAGTCACAGAATGGGATGCCCCAACCGCAGTGCACCTGGGAGCAGTAGTACTATGCAAAGAAAAAGTGTCTTTATCAGGCCAAATTACTGTTAGAATAAGTGCAAAGGGTTATAGTAAATAGAGGCTGGTGTAATCACAGAATGGGATGCCACAACAGCAGTGCACCTGGGAGCAGTAGTACTATGCAAAGCAAAAGTGTCTTTATAAGGCCAAATTACTTTTAGAATAAGTGCAAAGGGTTATAGTAAATAGAGGCTGGTGTAGTCACAGAATAGGATGCCCCAACCGCAGTGCACCTGGGAGCAGTAGTACTATGCAAAGCAAAAGTGTCTTTATCAGGCCAAATTACTGTTAGAATAAGTGCAAAGGGTTATAGTAAATAGAGGCTGGTGTAATCACAGAATGGGATGCCACAACAGCAGTGCACCTGTGAGCAGTAGTACTATGCAAAGCAAAAGTGTCTTTATCAGGCCAAATTAATTTTAGAATAAGTGCAAAGGGTTATAGTAAATAGAGGCTGGTGTAGTCACAGAATGGGATGCCACAACAGCAGTGCACCTGGGAGCAGTAGTACTATGCAAAGCAAAAGTGTCTTTATCAGGCCAAATTACTTTTAGAATAAGTGCAAAGGGTTATAGTAAATAGAGGCTGGTGTAGTCACAGAATGGGATGCCCCAACAGCAGTGCACCTGGGAGCAGTAGTACTATGCAAAGCAAAAGTGTCTTTATCAGGCCAAATTACTTTTAGAATAAGTGCAAAGGGTTATAGTAAATAGAGGCTGGTGTAGTCACAGAATGGGATGCCCCAACAGCAGAGCACCTGGGGAGCAGTAGTACTATGCAAAGCAAAAGTGTCTTTATCAGGCCAAATTACTTTTAGAATAAGTGCAAAGGGTTATAGTAAATAGAGGCTGGTGTAGTCACAGAATGGGATGCCACAACAGCAGTGCACCTGGGAGCAGTAGTACTATGCAAAGCAAAAGTGTCTTTATCAGGCCAAATTACTTTTAGAATAAGTGCAAAGGGTTATAGTAAATAGAGGCTGGTGTAGTCACAGAATGGGATGCCCCAACCGCAGTGCACCTGGGAGCAGTAGTACTATGCAAAGCAAAAGTGTCTTTATCAGGCCAAATTACTGTTAGAATAAGTGCAAAGGGTTATAGTAAATAGAGGCTGGTGTAGTCACAGAATGGGATGCCACAACAGCAGTGCACCTGGGAGCAGTAGTACTATGCAAAGCAAAAGTGTCTTTATCAGGCCAAATTACTTTTAGAATAAGTGCAAAGGGTTATAGTAAATAGAGGCTGGTGTAGTCACAGAATGGGATGCCACAACAGCAGTGCACCTGGGAGCAGTAGTACTATGCAAAGCAAAAGTGTCTTTATCAGGCCAAATTACTTTTAGAATAAGTGCAAAGGGTTATAGTAAATAGAGGCTGGTGTAGTCACAGAATGGGATGCCACAACAGCAGTGCACCTGGGAGCAGTAGTACTATGCAAAGCAAAAGTGTCTTTATCAGGCCAAATTACTTTTATAATAAGTGCAAAGGGTTATAGTAAATAGAGGCTGGTGTAGTCACAGAATGGGATGCCACAACAGCAGTGCACCTGGGAGCAGTAGTACTATGCAAAGCAAAAGTGTCTTTATCAGGCCAAATTACTTTTAGAATAAGTGCAAAGGGTTATAGTAAATAGAGGCTGGTGTAGTCACAGAATGGGATGCCACAACAGCAGTGCACCTGGGAGCAGTAGTACTATGCAAAGCAAAAGTGTCTTTATCAGGCCAAATTACTTTTAGAATAAGTGCAAAGGGTTATAGTAAATAGAGGCTGGTGTAGTCACAGAATGGGATGCCCCAACCGCAGTGCACCTGGGAGCAGTAGTACTATGCAAAGCAAAAGTGTCTTTATCAGGCCAAATTACATTTAGAATAAGTGCAAAGGGTTATAGTAAATAGAGGCTGGTGTAGTCACAGAATGGGATGCCACAACAGCAGTGCACCTGGGAGCAGTAGTATTATGCAAATCAAAAGTGTCTTTATCAGGCCAAATTACATTTAGAATAAGTGCAAAGGGTTATAGTAAATAGAGGCTGGTGTAGTCACAGAATGGGATGCCACAACAGCAGTGCACCTGGGAGCAGTAGTACTATGCAAAGCAAAAGTGACTTTATCAGGCCAAATTACTTTTAGAATAAGTGCAAAGGGTTATAGTAAATGGAGGCTGGTGTAGTCACAGAATGGGATGCCACAACAGCAGTGCACCTGGGAGCAGTAGTACTATGCAAAGCAAAAGTGTCTTTATCAGGCCAAATTACTTTTAGAATAAGTGCAAAGGGTTATAGTAAATAGAGGCTGGTGTAGTCACAGAATGGGATGCCACAACAGCAGTGCACCTGGGAGCAGTAGTACTATGCAAAGCAAAAGTGTCTTTATCAGGCCAAATTACTTTTAGAATAAGTGCAAAGGGTTATAGTAAATAGAGGCTGGTGTAGTCACAGAATGGGATGCCACAACAGCAGTGCACCTGGGAGCAGTAGTACTATGCAAAGCAAAAGTGTCTTTATCAGGCCAAATTACTTTTAGAATAAGTGCAAAGGGTTATAGTAAATAGAGGCTGGTGTAGTCACAGAATGGGATGCCACAACAGCAGTGCACCTGGGAGCAGTAGTACTATGCAAAGCAAAAGTGTCTTTATCAGGCCAAATTACTTTTAGAATAAGTGCAAAGGGTTATAGTAAATAGAGGCTGGTGTAGTCACAGAATGGGATGCCCCAACAGCAGTGCACCTGGGAGCAGTAGTACTATGCAAAGCAAAAGTGTCTTTATCAGGCCAAATTACTTTTAGAATAAGTGCAAAGGGTTATAGTAAATAGAGGCTGGTGTAGTCACAGAATGGGATGCCCCAACAGCAGAGCACCTGGGAGCAGTAGTACTATGGAAAGCAAAAGTGTCTTTATCAGGCCAAATTACTTTTAGAATAAGTGCAAAGGGTTATAGTAAATAGAGGCTGGTGTAGTCACAGAATGGGATGCCCCAACAGCAGAGCACCTGGGAGCAGTAGTACTATGCAAAGTAAAAGTGTCTTTATCAGGCCAAATTACTTTTAGAATAAGTGCAAAGGGTTATAGTAAATAGAGGCTGGTGTAGTCACAGAATGGGATGCCACAACAGCAGTGCACCTGGGAGCAGTAGTACTATGCAAAGCAAAAGTGTCTTTATCAGGCCAAATTACTTTTAGAATAAGTGCAAAGGGTTATAGTAAATAGAGGCTGGTGTAGTCACAGAATGGGATGCCACAACAGCAGTGCACCTGGGAGCAGTAGTACTATGCAAAGCAAAAGTGTCTTTATCAGGCCAAATTACTTTTAGAATAAGTGCAAAGGGTTATAGTAAATAGAGGCTGGTGTAGTCACAGAATGGGATGCCACAACAGCAGTGCACCTGGGAGCAGTAGTACTATGCAAAGCAAAAGTGTCTTTATCAGGCCAAATTACTTTTAGAATAAGTGCAAAGGGTTATAGTAAATAGAGGCTGGTGTAGTCACAGAATGGGATGCCCCAACCGCAGTGCACCTGGGAGCAGTAGTACTATGCAAAGCAAAAGTGTCTTTATCAGGCCAAATTACTTTTAGAATAAGTGCAAAGGGTTATAGTAAATAGAGGCTGGTGTAGTCACAGAATGGGATGCCACAACAGCAGTGCACCTGGGAGCAGTAGTACTATGCACAGCAAAAGTGTCTTTATCAGGCCAAATTACTTTTAGAATAAGTGCAAAGAGTTATAGTAAATAGAGGCTGGTGTAGTCACAGAATGGGATGCCCCAACAGCAGTGCACTTGGGAGCAGTAGCACTATGCAAAGCAAAAGTGTCTTTAACAGGCCAAATTACTTTTAGAATAAGTGCAAAGGGTTATAGTAAATAGAGGCTGGTGTAGTCACAGAATGGGATGCCCCAACAGCAGAGCACCTGGGAGCAGTAGTACTATGCAAAGCAAAAGTGTCTTTATCAGGCCAAATTACTTTTAGAATAAGTGCAAAGGGTTATAGTAAATAGAGGCTGGTGTAGTCACAGAATGGGATGCCCCAACCGCAGTGCACCTGGGAGCAGTAGTACTATGCAAAGCAAAAGTGTCTTTATCAGGCCAAATTACTTTTAGAATAAGTGCAAAGGGTTATAGTAAATAGAGGCTGGTGTAGTCACAGAATGGGATGCCACAACAGCAGTGCACCTGGGAGCAGTAGTACTATGCAAAGCAAAAGTGTCTTTATCAGGCCAAATTACTTTTAGAATAAGTGCAAAGGGTTATAGTAAATAGAGGCTGGTGTAGTCACAGAATGGGATGCCACAACAGCAGTGCACCTGGGAGCAGTAGTACTATGCAAAGCAAAAGTGTCTTTATCAGGCCAAATTACTTTTAGAATAAGTGCAAAGGGTTATAGTAAATAGAGGCTGGTGTAGTCACAGAATGGGATGCCCCAACCGCAGTGCACCTGGGAGCAGTAGTACTATGCAAAGCAAAAGTGTCTTTATCAGGCCAAATTACTTTTAGAATAAGTGCAAAGGGTTATAGTAAATAGAGGCTGGTGTAGTCACAGAATGGGATGCACCAACAGCAGTGCACCTGGGAGCAGTAGTACTATGCAAAGCAAAAGTGTCTTTATCAGGCCAAATTACTTTTAGAATAAGTGCAAAGGGTTATAGTAAATAGAGGCTGGTGTAGTCACAGAATGGGATACCCCAACAGCAGTGGACCTGGGAGCAGTAGTACTATGCAAAGCAAAAGTGTCTTTATCAGGCCAAATTACTTTTAGAATAAGTGCAAAGGGTTATAGTAAATAGAGGCTGGTGTAGTCACAGAATGGGATGCCCCAACAGCAGAGCACCTGGGAGCAGTAGTACTATGCAAAGCAAAAGTGTCTTTATCAGGCCAAATTACTTTTAGAATAAGTGCAAAGGGTTATAGTAAATAGAGGCTGGTGTAGTCACAGAATGGGATGCCCGAACCGCAGTGCACCTGGGAGCAGTAGTACTATGCAAAGCAAAAGTGTCTTTATCAGGCCAAATTACTTTTAGAATAAGTGCAAAGGGTTATAGTAAATAGAGGCTGGTGTAGTCACAGAATGGGATGCCACAACAGCAGTGCACCTGGGAGCAGTAGTACTATGCAAATCAAAAGTGTCTTTATCAGGCCAAATTACTTTTAGAATAAGTGCAAAGGGTTATAGTAAATAGAGGCTGGTGTAGTCACAGAATGGGATGCCACAACAGCAGTGCACCTGGGAGCAGTAGTACTATGCAAAGCAAAAGTGACTTTATAAGGCCAAATTACTTTTAGAATAAGTGCAAAGGGTTATAGTAAATGGAGGCTGGTGTAGTCACAGAATGGGATGCCACAACAGCAGTGCACCTGGGAGCAGTAGTACTATGCAAAGCAAAAGTGTCTTTATCAGGCCAAATTACTTTTAGAATAAGTGCAAAGGGTTATAGTAAATAGAGGCTGGTGTAGTCACAGAATGGGATGCCACAACAGCAGTGCACCTGGGAGCAGTAGTACTATGCAAAGCAAAAGTGTCTTTATCAGGCCAAATTACTTTTAGAATAAGTGCAAAGGGTTATAGTAAATAGAGGCTGGTGTAGTCACAGAATGGGATGCCACAACAGCAGTGCACCTGGGAGCAGTAGTACTATGCAAAGCAAAAGTGTCTTTATCAGGCCAAATTACTTTTAGAATAAGTGCAAAGGGTTATAGTAAATAGAGGCTGGTGTAGTCACAGAATGGGATGCCACAACAGCAGTGCACCTGGGAGCAGTAGTACTATGCAAAGCAAAAGTGTCTTTATCAGGCCAAATTACTTTTAGAATAAGTGCAAAGGGTTATAGTAAATAGAGGCTGGTGTAGTCACAGAATGGGATGCCACAACAGCAGTGCACCTGGGAGCAGTAGTACTATGCAAAGCACAAGTGTCTTTATCAGGCCAAATTACTTTTAGAATAAGTGCAAAGGGTTATAGTAAATAGAGGCTGGTGTAGTCACAGAATGGGATGCCACAACAGCAGTGCACCTGGGAGCAGTAGTACTATGCAAAGCAAAAGTGTCTTTATCAGGCCAAATTACTTTTAGAATAAGTGCAAAGGGTTATAGTAAATAGAGGCTGGTGTAGTCACAGAATGGGATGCCACAACAGCAGTGCACCTGGGAGCAGTAGTACTATGCAAAGCAAAAGTGTCTTTATCAGGCCAAATTACTTTTAGAATAAGTGCAAAGGGTTATAGTAAATAGAGGCTGGTGTAGTCACAGAATGGGATGCCACAACAGCAGTGCACCTGGGAGCAGTAGTACTATGCAAAGCAACAGTGGTTAACCAGGGTGAAACAGCTAACAAAGCCAGTGACCCAGGCAGTAACACTCAGGCTGCATGAAAACAAAAAAAAATCCCTGTCACTGCATCCGTTTTTTTCCTACCTTTCCCTGCTTCTCCCTGACTTCCTGCCTGTCTCCCGCCTGTCTACTGGCTGTCTACTGGCTGTCCCTAACTCTCTACCTATCTCTCCCTGAATACAGTCTGCAGTGTCCTCCTGAGTCTTGGCTCTCACGAATGCAATAGACAAATGCGCAAAAGCAAGATGGCCGCCGCCTTATATAGCGCTGTGACGTCACCGGGCTTGCTGGCTGCTGATAGGCTGCATGTGACTGTCCCAGCATACACTGCCCCAGCTTACATGTCTGGACATGTCACATAGACCATCCTAGAATGCCTGTCATTGAAATGAATGGATTTTAGAAAAAAACTTCGCTCGATCGAATCGCGGGGAAATTCGGATTCGATCCGAATCGAATTTGTCATGAAATTCGGATCGAATCCGGGTTCGTCTGGATCGATTCGCTCATCCCTAAAGATTGGCATAATAGCATTAGGAAATAGTTTCAAGATTCTGATTACACTGAGGTTAAACATAATCTACATAACATAGACGAGGCATTCTGGAAGTATGCTGTAACGATAGAACACTACAGGTGCTATAAATATAACGCTAATAGTGGCCTATAAAATACTATTGTGGGGAAGAAAACTGGATTATAGTCGAACTCTAAAACATTGCATATCCAGTAAATCGAGACATGGAATTTTTAACAGACTAACACAGGGAAAGACATGGAGAAAAACTGGGGAGGGTGGTGGGGGGGGCGGAGGGGTGCGAGGCCCGTGGTGACCATGGCTGGAGTGGAAGCTTGGAAAGGTGGATAATTAATGGGATCAAGTAACCATTAGCTTGGTGAGAGGGTCTTAATTATATCGGGAAGGTAGGGTCCGTTTGACCCCTAGTTAGACCCGTGTGGTCTATCCAGGGCTGCCAGATGTCATAGAATTTGTCATATTGGTCCCTGGAAATTGCCGTTAGCTTCTCATTGCACATGATGTCTGATATTCTGCTCTGTATTTCCGCCCAGGGTATAGTTGGGAGTTTCCAATTTCTCGCTATGGTTGCCCTAACCGTGAAAAGATGTGCAGTGCTAGCCACCATTGACGTTTTGTGTAGCTACCTATCTTAAGTGAGAGAAGAGCCTCCCATGGGTTCCCCCGAACCTCAATTTGCAAGATATCTGCAATAAGTTTATAGCCTCTATGCCAGATTTCCTGAGCAACAGGGCAATCCCACCACATATGTAACGTAGAACCTCTCTCCTGACATCCCCTGAAACAGAGGGGAGAGGTGGAGGGGGAAAACCTGTGAATGTGCTCAGGGGTGTAGTACCACCTAAAGATAATTTTGTGAGCGTTTTCCTGGGTCAGGGCATTATAGGAGATTTTACTCGTATTCCTCAGGATTGCACCCCATTCCTCTCTATCTCTCTCTCGGTCCAACTCCCTCTCCCAGTTATGCATGTAGTTTTGTTTTCCCGTAGGAGACAGGGCTACCAGGGAAGCATATAAACTGGATATTAAACCTCCCAAGAAGTGGTCCCTGATGCACCTGTGCTCCAATTCGGTACCTCTGTATGGGGGAGAGGACTTTCTCAGCAAGCCGCATATAAAGTGTTGTATCTGGAGAGATCTAAATACCTCAGAAGGTGGAAAATCACCTCCAGATGCTAAATACTGTTGGGGCTTCGCGCCAGCTGGGGTACAGAGGTCATCCACTGATTTGAAGTTACGTTTGTGAGAAATGCCAGGAGGGAAGGCTGGGTTGCCCAGTAGTGGGGAGGCCAGAAGATGGGGAGAGGAGAAGATATGTTTTATCGTATCCCAGATACTCAGGGTAAATTTTAGAAGAGTGGGGAGGGGACTGGGCCTGGAGGAGCTGGGAACCCAGAGTAGGGAGGCCGGGGCCACAGTGTTGCAGATGCCTATATCATTAAGCACCCAGATCGGTTTATATTGTGGAGTATGTAGGAGAACTAAAGGAGCGACTTGGGCTGCTAGATAGTACTTATGAAGGCCCGGAAAGGCTAATCCTCCATTCTCTTTCCTACAATATAGTATATCTGTGCTTATTCTGGGTCTAGACTTATTCCAGGCATACATGAGAATTTTCCTCTGGAGAGAAGAACGCGAAAGAAGTATAGGATTTTAGGTAGGTATGTCATTTTTAGCACGGCAATCCTCCCTAACCACGATAGTCTCAGAAACTGCCATGATTGTAACAGAGTATCCAGGGATTTAAACAGATCTGGGTGGTTTGCTTTATACAAAGTGTCCAGACTATTAGTTAGTTTAATCCCTAAATAAGGGAGTTTTTGGACCCATATCCACTGGAAGTTCTGAGACAACAACTCCCAGGTGCGGTCTGATAAAGTTACGTTCAAGGCCATAGATTTGGAAGGGTTAAGTTTAAGGCCAGAGATTTTACTAAAGTCCTCAATAATGTTAATGGGGTTTGGGGCTGATACATGAGGGAAGGAGAGCATAAGAAGCATATCATCAGCGAATAACGAGATTTTATGATCCCTGCCACCCAGGGGAATTCCTTTTACCGAGGGGCTATGTCTAAGCTTCATTGCGAGGGGTTCAAGCGCTAGAATAAATAGTAGGGGGGATAGCTGGCAGCCCTGCCTGGTTCCTCTTTTAATCTGGAATTCCGAGGAGCTGTATCCTGCATACTTCACATGCGCTGTGGGATTTGAGTATATAGCAGAAAATCAGGAAAGAAGACCCGGACCAAACCCCCATTTTTGGAGGGAGGTATGGAGATATTGCCAGGACAGCGAATCAAATGCCTTCTCCACCTCAAGGGAGAGGAATAAGGCCTCAAGTTTCTGTGTGCTAGCACTCTCCAGAAGCTGCAGGATTCTTCTTATCCCATCACCCGCCTGCCTTCTAGGAACGAAACCCACCTGGTCTTCATACACGATATTCCCCAAAAAGATGTTAATCCTATTAGCTATAATTTTGGTAAGGATCTTCAGGTCTAGATTGAGTAAGGGAATGGGTCTGTAATTCACCCAGTTCTGAAGATCCTTCCCAGGCTTAGGTACCATAGCTATCGAGGCCCTGAGCATTTGTGGATCCATCGGGTTGCCTTCCTTAATATGATTAAAAAGTCTTGCTAGGCGGGGGGCTACCAAAGCTTCTTATAAAAAAGGGCAGTGAACCCATCAGGTCCGGGTCTCTTATTGACTTTGAGGTTTTTAATAACCTTAAGGACCTCCTCCACTCCGATGTTTTCATCTACCGCTGCACACCTAGCGGCAGAGATCAAAGGCATTTTAATGTCTGCAAAGAAGGCACGGACTTACTGCTCACTCTGGGGTGGGGGGGGGGGGGCATATCATTTTGCTAGGCCATCAGAGAATTCCTTGACAATACTGGTGGGGTTATTAGTGATAAGACCGCTGCTAGTTTTAAGACGATTTGGCTTCATTATTTGGTCCTGACACTTCAGTTGAGAGGCCAGCAGTGAGCCCGGCTTATTGGCTGAAACATAGTATTTTTGCTTAGCCCTCCGGTATCTGCCCTCAGCCTCCGCCATCAGCAGGAGATTGAGTTCAGTCCTGGAACTCTCAAGCTTTCGCAGCTTAGCCTGGCTAGGGGGACTCTTGAAGTTTCGGGAGGCCTGTTCAAATTGGGCCTGGAGTGTGTGCAACATAGCCGACCTGTCCTTCTTTTTTTTAGAAGCCAGGCCGATAAAATAGCCTCTCATCACCGACTTAAAAGCCCCCCAGACCATAGTCGGGGCAGTTTGTGGATTCTCATTTATAGAAAAATACTCTGAGGCGACCCTGCTAGCCTCTTCAACCAAAGATGCCGAGGATAAGAGGGAATCATTCCGGGACCAGGAGGAGGGCTTAGATTTGGAGAGTAGCGATGAGCAGGAGATCTCCATCATGTCATGGTCAGACCAAGGTACTGGGTGGATCCCGGTGTACTTGACACATGGCATAAAAGTGGGAGGGACCAGGATATGATCTATTCTAGTGGACAATTTATGTGGGGCGGAATAGTGGGTGTAATCTTTCGTATGAGGATGCATAGCTCTCCACACGTCTAATAGGAGGGAGCTGTCTAGCAGGTTCTTAAAAAGCCGCACGTCTTTTACAACTTGGGTAGAAGGGGGAAGGGACCTGTCCAGGTGAGACTGGAGAGTAGAGTTAGAGTCGCCACACACAAACACCGCTCCTTTCTGATGATCCCTGAGGAGTGAAAATATGTGAGCCTGGAAGGGGATCTGTTTGGTGTTTGGTGCGTAGTATGTCAGGAAAGTGACTTCAGCATCCTGGAGGGTACCCTGGAGTAATAAATATCTGCCGTCTGGATCTCTTATTTGTTTATTACAGGTGAATGAGGTTCCGTTACGAAACGCAATAAGAACTCCTCTTTGCTTACGTTTGCAGGTGGCCTGATAAAATAATGAAAATTTGTAACTTACTTGTTTTGGGGATGAGACCGGAGTAAAGTGGGTTTCCTGAAGACAAACTACGTCTGCATGCATAGAACTGAATAACTTAAAGACTCTGGATCTTTAATTTGGGGAGTTCAGGCCCTGAACATTAACTGAGAGTACTTTAAGCGCCATGGTTATCTATGGAGGGAGGTTATCCCAGCTAGTATGAAACATGGGGGGAGCCTGGGAACCACCACGCCTCTGGGGTTGGGACGGGGGAAGGATGATGGGGGGGGAGGTATGATAGGGGGAAAAGGGGTACAACAAAACAAACATATAATAAAGCTAATAGTACATTCAAAAAATATTTGGTCATACAATGACAAATCGATAGCTTCCATATACCTAGGAAGAAGCTGTCCTAAGGTTGGAAGTAAGTGAACACGCGGTGAACAATGGGAGGCAACAATAAACTAAAAATTCAAACACTAGGTAACCCGAACTAAATGTATAGTCCTGTGTGAGGTTCTTGTGTCTGATCCAGTGCGGGGGGGGGGGAGGGGCACTCGCACAAGCTACCTCATCCCCACAACTTTAGCAAAGAGACAGCTACCGATAAGGGAGCTGATTGGTAAACGCGCTATTCCAGAACAAGACCAGGGGCCGTTAACTGTAAACTTAAAAAATTCTATATTAAAACATTCTAACAAGGTAACAGATGGAACAGGGGATGTTACTCAGGGCCCGGGTAACCAACTCAGAACGACAAATTGTAGCACAGCTCTCCAACCCAGGAGGTGCCCGGCCTGGACGGTCGGCTTACAGAAAGGAAGATCCTCAAGCTTCGACCCATTGAAAGGTGTAGTCCTTTTGTGAAGTGAACCGGGCAGATCACCCGGCGGGGGGGGGGGGGGGGGGGGCGACCAGGAGGCTGTCCGCGGAGCGAAGCTCCAAATGGAGATCAAGAAAAACATGAGCGATCCTTCAGGCCGGCTGAAATTTTTGCGATATGAGCCTTTTCATCGCCTGGGAGCCCTGGGGTTGTTTACTGGGACTCGGGGAAGGACTTGCTTGGATGGTGTTTTTTTGGCTGGGTCTTGGGGTCCTGGGGGTGGAAGGGAGCGAGGGAAGAGAAAGTTCCGTATCTGGAGTTTTAAGGCCCAGTCCTTTGAATTTAGCAAGAAGTTCTGATACTGTGGATATTTGTACTTGCTTCCCCTGGATGCCAAGATCATTTTAATACATTTTAATATTTTCTGACATACTGTAATCCAGTCTAAATATTTTCTTTGGTAACAATGCACTACAAGAAGATTAGGGGGTTGGTCGCACCAAGGTCAACAAGAAGACCTCCAATGATTTTGTTCACATTACATAACATATTTTCCACATATTCACCATGGCTGCATAAATACTGGAAAGCAAAAAACAATAAACACTTGATACAGTGTAGAAGCAGATCAAATAGCGCTGTCAGATCCTGCCCAAAGCAGTGACAGTTTTTGTCATGACGGTGGGGGGGACCTGAATGTTTTTTCCCAAACTATAAAGATAAACCGCACAGGCTTGCTTGCCTTTTATTTATGTTCATGGAATGACAATAAATCTTTTGTCTCTGAGGCTGGGTGAGGAGGTTGAGAAGCCGATGACAGATCCTGGATATTTTTTCCATAGAGTAAGCTCTTGGGATTTCTCTTCCAGATTATGAGCTGTTTCAGACCTCCTAGACCTCTGTTTGGAAATAGTCAGATAGCCCAGGATCTGCTTTTCACACTATAAATCAAAATTGCTGTCATTTTTCTGCGCTTCCAATATTTCTTACAAGTTAGGATTATATAGAGATTGTCTCTAGGTGCTTCCTGTGTATCTGAAAGGATGGCTAGGGATGCCACCCCACCAGTTATGAGATTTGAGAACTCTGATTCCCCTCTCACCCTTCACTAGCTGACTCTCCAGCCGTGGGTGGTCTTGGAATCATACTTTAGCCATTAAACCTTTAACAACTTCTTCTTAACATTATATCGACTGAGGATCCCTCAACCTAGCCATGCCATCACATTATCATTGCAAATTGACAGAGGTGGCAATTAGACACCAAACTCTGCTTATTCTTTCTTCCTCCAGCTGCCATGTTAATACAGTTAATGAAGATTAAAATAACATTTGCTTGGGTAGGATGCAAGATTAGCAATATAGCTAGCCCCTACCTAAGCATACTTTAACCCTTTAGCATTTAATATAGGAAGCCAAAAGGATAGGGAGGGTGGAAGGTAGTAGTAGTGTTTCAGACATGAGGGTCATAGGTTACACCCTCACCCATACCTTGTTCAAGCCCTTCATGGTCAATATCTACTTTTTCAGATGTTAACGCACATCTGGGTACTCAGATCACTTTGCTGTGGTGAATTCACACAAACTCTGCGGGAGCCTAAAGCAAAACCTGTTTTAATTTATAGCTGTTACTTCTAGGTCCAAAGGTCTTTTTCCTTTGGACAAAAGCTGCATGTCCCCGTTATGTGCCATTACAGCATCTTGGCAGTTTTTTAACCACCAGTCTTCTGAACCAGTGAACCACCAGAATTGGTACATTAAGTAAAACCCAACTATATTTTTACAGTTTCAGGGGTTTTATCAATACTAGATTTCACTCCAATACCAGTAGGGGCTGGATGTAAATTTCCGGCCATACAAGGCAAAAATGTTAATATATGTTACCCTCCAAGCTATAACTCTGGTGTCCTATGACCCATCCTTCAAGGTGAATTGCTGTTGGATACTGGACCTCTACCATTGTAATGACTACACGTCACAATGAACAATGATTTTCAAGCCTCTAATGGCTTCACTGGGCAAATAATTATAGGGGTTTCCCATTCGGTTATTATGATGCCATTTCCTAAATGAAGTATAATTTATTTTGATGATTTTATCACAATGACATGAAATCCTCACAAACTCACAAATACATGCTAAAGAGAAGATATAAAGTTAACCTTTTCATTTAAAAGGGGACTGAATTGGGCACTACTGCCACCTATAGACACGTGTCCACTTTGTTACATAAAGTAAATATGGTCCTGTTGACAGTAGTATCTAAATCTTTACAGTAAGTTGAACATTCCACGTGTGATAGGTGATCCTCAGTCTGAATTCTGCTACAAAGTTTCTTTAGTAAGGTCAAGGTTCCAGGCAGGATGCCAATACCATCTAGAAGTGGAGAGTCAGCTAGTGAGGAGCAAGAGGGAATCAGGGTTGTCAAGACTCTAAAGGTGGAAGTGGGACCAATCTGAATTAAAAAATTGTGCCTCTGTTCCAAAGTTGAATATGATATTAAAGCATGTGGCTAGACCAGGGGTACAGTTGTATTACTCAAAATTAAGAGTTCAGCACACTGCACATGCACAGGGTGCACTTGACACTGTGCAGCTGCAAACACTGATCACATTTTGCGGGTGCAGGCGGCAGTAGCAGGTATTGCATAAGCCTTTAATTAAAGGTGCTTTGGCTTTCAGGTGATCTATGTCAGCTGAGAAGGTAAAGCCAATCAGAGGATCATGGGGCCTTTATAAGGAAGCTGTGGGCCTTGGATCAGTGCCAGAAGATTTTTTGCTCTCTACTGTGCCATGGTTGCCTCGATTTACTGGATTAAAGGGATACAGAAGGTAAAGGCAATTGTTAGACCATTGTGTCGGGCTACGTTTGGCACTGTCCTTAACTGTTTTTCATTTTTAAATTGAAGAAGAAATGACAGAGATATCAAGGTATAATGGGTGGGGTCTGTAGGACAGACAATCTCATCACTCTGGCTGTTCTTCCACTATCCCAGTGTCCACAGTCTGATGATGCGAGGCTTTAGACCACCACATTAGCTCTATTATTGGTGGTCTATGGCAAAGGGATTCAGGGGTGTGCCACTACTCTTTGCCTTGTTTCTACTTTTCAGAGGCAGCTGTAGAACACAGAACGACAGTAGTTCAGCCATGATTAGGTGAGCTGCTTAAAGACATTTATGCACTTTGCCTACAGAGTACCTTTAACCCTTGCCTGCCTGCTAACCACATGTACGATCTGGCTTGCCTTTGGACTTTGATTTGCTGATTAACCCTTGCCTGTCTGCTATTCACGTGTATGACCTTGGCTTCCCTCATCGCCTGTCTCCTTCTGACCGGCAGCCACTGCTGTCTGCACAGGCCCTTGTCTCCCTGGGGAGCAACCTGGGACCATTCAAGCAGCAAACTTGCAGGGGGCTCTAGAGAAGACCGGGATGGTTCCTAGAATCTGTTCCTGCAGGGTCGAGCTTGGGTACTATGCCAACCTCAGCAGTGGAAACCAGGACTCTGGGACAGTAAGAAATCTAGATGATTGTGATGGCCCATGCTAATGATTCAACAGCATAGCAAGGGTAGGAGGTGGTCATATTGTTTTAGGTAGCCCTATAGCTTAGGCACGATTACATTTATTGGGGCTGTTGGAGTTGGGCTTGCAGCAAGATTAAGCAGGAAGCAGTTGAAGAACCTGTCGAGAAACCAGGATGAATCAGAGCCAAATAAATTGCCATCAAAGGCCCACAATACAATAAGAAACATGTAGAGTAACTTTGGTGGATATTATCCAGAAGCAGGGCCTCCACAGCCACAATGTCTGCCCCACGACAACTGCCAAAGGCCCAGGTATTACAGTAAGGAATAGTGGAACTAGATGGTAGTTGTCAGAAGACAACTAGCGAAGGCCAGGGTTTAACAGCGCAAAATCTGTGGAAGAACTGCTGTACAGGGGATCAGAGCCAGATGATCACTGCCCAGGTATAACAGTATAAAACCTGTGGAAAAATTGCAGTACAGTGGATCAGAGCCAGATGATCCCTGCCAAAGGCCCAGGTATTGAAGGAGCACTATCATGAAACTGTGTAATATTAGAAACCCATATTAACACGTCGTCTAATGAGAGGAGGGGTCACTTATGCACCCAAACTGAATAAAACTCCCTCCTAGCTTGTGGTTTATTCTCTAATGGTAGGATTAAAATTCAGGGGTGACAGGTTTAGTCTATCAGGGGTTACAGAGCCTGTCTTATCACTGGACCTGTGATAGTGCTCCTTTAAAGTATTAAAGTGCAGAACATGTGGAGGAACTGCAGTACAGTGGATCAGAGCTAGATGATCACTGCCAAGGGGCCAGGTATTAAAGTGCAGAACCTGTGGAGGAACTGCAGTTGATCATAGCCAGAGGATCACTGCCAAAGGCCAATGTACCAGTAGCTCTGTCCCAATGTATATCCGATAGACTATGTTATGGTGAAATGCTCTAGTTAAAGTTATGCTGCCAAAGTGGTATTACTTCTGACACTGGACATTTCTATAGTTATAAGTTATAACTTATATAACTTAACAATTGCTATATTGTTATAAGTTTACAGCAAATGTATGTCAGCAAGTTCTGTTATTTGTTTCTGCATTTAATCAGAGTGAGTAAACTGTGTACAAAGTGAACAGAACATCACAGGCCCCTTAGAATTCACTCCACACACCCCATTGCTGTACCCCCTATGGGTGTGTGTGCATAACACATTTTATGCTATGCTATAGATACAGTAGGTGGTATAGGACAGTAATAATGCAATAAAGATGTAATATATCCATAATACTATATTTGATTATCAATTGAACATTTGCTCCTAATTAACACAGACCTCTAAGGCCCTGCTGTGTTTTCTGAGTTCAGGATCCCTGAAGCAGGGGACACCGAAGATCATACAGGCATTTCCTCCAGCATCCAAAAGTATTTGGCTTAAAGCCCAGTTCATAAAAACTGTAGTCTCTGCATATTAAGACATTGATGTACCCAAGAATTCTATAAAATACTGTACATGTGCAATGTAATGTTTATTTTTATTTAATTACACATTTTTACAAGTTAAAATTATATACAACATCATATAAGTAATATACACATTAAAATAGTGCTGCTCTTAACATTTTTTTCATGCATCTTTTTATTTTTCCTGAGAAAGAATTGTTATCTCCAGCTTAAATCCGAGTAAATGTCTTAAGATAAGAAATGAGAGGAAAGATCCCTATCACAAGCCTGCTCATTGTTCCTCATGTGCTTGGAAATCTGGATGGAATCCCGTGCTGACTACTCGGATGCAGTCAGTTTGGCAGCAAAAAAGCTTTTGGCTCTGTAGATGACATTTTGCAGGACTCAACTCGTATCACTAAAACTCTTCTCATTTTTGTAAGAGCTTTAAAAGGGCTAAATATCTAGAGCTGGTCTTACATTTGCCTGAATAACAAGAAGAGGTAATGGTAAGTGTGTGATATGGGACTTCCATGTGTTTCTTCAGATTCGGGGAGTCTCAGCTGGATCAATTTGGTCTGGAGATGGTGGTTCCCCCAAAAACGTATTTCAGCTTTACACTCATGAAATATTTTCCTTTTTCTGATTCACTTGCATTGTGATTAATCTCTCAGTGACTGAATGAAGGATTGTACACAGGCTTGGACTGGCCTGGCAGAAATTTACCCGGTAGGCCTTAGCTAATTTAGTTCCGGTGGGCCCCATGCTGACTTAATGGAGTCCCATGTACCATCTGCAGAGATGCCAACCTTGGAGACCACTTTACAGGGTGATGGGTCTTGGGGGGTGTGGTTTAGGGGTGTGGCTTATTAACAGGTTTTTGACATCCAGGATTCTGTGGTATCAAGCAGAGCGTTCAGCAGTCTCCTTCAGTTCCAATTCTGACAGGGTATTCTTGCCACATCCTAAGGGCAAATCTAGCCAACCAGATACCTAGAATGAGTCATAGACAGCCAATAGAGGGGCTGGATATCCAGCCATCCATTTAGTTGTGTTTGCTAGCCAATAGCGCGTGGGTTGCAGATCTCAGTCAGCCAATCAGTGGGGAGAAAAGGAAAGGAAAAAAATGTTTTGCAGGGTGATTTCATAGTCTGACAGGGTGACTTTGTGAGGGGGGTCAAAACCAAGTGACTCCCTGAAAAACCGGGTGGCTTGGCATCCCTGAACCTGCTGCTCCACTCACTCCTCATCCCTCTGAGGTGCAAAGCCACACACCTATCATTTAGAGCCATTTAGTATTCCCCAGAGGCCCAACCTTCACTACAACTTCCGTGAGGAGCACTGCCAGGTACATCACACACCCCAAGCAGTGCGTCTCACTCAGTGCCGGGTGGACAAGCTGGAGTAAATGGTGTCACAGCAGCATATGGAGAAGCCGAGGATGTGTACTAAAGTGGGCCAACAGATTTTGCTCCATGTCCCCCAATTTGAGGTGGCCGGCTGTGTTAAACCCCCTAGCATCACCAGTATATTCACCTCCCTGTAGAACCTATGGCACATGTACAGGCTCTTGCCCAATCAGAACTCTATGCATTACTGGTTTCTTTATGGCTCTCATTGATTTTCCTCCACAATGTCTGTGTAAGTTGACTTGAATGGTCCAGCGGCATCAAGCAACCAAAGAAAGATGGCAGAGCACGGTGCTGCGATCGCGCAGTCGGCAATGCTGGATTACAGATGAGGTAAGCCTTTGTTTATTAGACATGCTAGTCCCTTTTCTGAGGTAAATCTATCTCAGTTTGCTAATGCTAATCTCCTAACATTCTATGTGGAAACAGATAAAATGTCTCTGGCTGGTTGGGCTGATCATAAGGAATCTCTCAGCTCAATTGCAGTGTGTATGTGTGCCTGCAATGGTTCTCCCCAACCCCCATTCATGCTCATGTGTAATCAGGGTTCTCAGGTGGGATCCAAGATGGTGGCTCCCATGTAATTATAGGAGTGCAGCTATTCCATAACATCTGCATGGGGTTAAGCCCTCTCAATCAGCATATGCCACTGATTGGCAAAGGGGAGTTTTAGGTGAGCAAATTACTAAACCTTGAAGTACCTCCATCTCCAAATTTGGCACATTCACAACCTAATGCCGGAAAACCAGCAAGACTCAAATATTTTAGATTCCAGGGAGCAGGATGCCCTGCTCTGTGACACCCACCTGGGTGGCAGTTAAACTCATCTTTTCCAGTGGGACCCGCGATGCTCTGATCTGAACAGCGTGCTGGGGATGTGGCCAGCGAGCTACACCTTGTCACTGCTGCAAGTACCACTGGACATGGCTTCGAAGGTGGAACAACACAGTTTTATTTGAAAACCAGGCCACCACAGAGCCAACAGCAGTCCCCGAGGTACTGGGGCTGAGAAGGTGAGTGGGGGGCCTGAGGATGAAAAAATGTTTGACCCACTTTAACATTTTCTGCTTTTATTGTATTCAAATCTGTATCCAGGACATTCTTTTAAGGACAAAGAAAGATATTCTAATTGATTCCATGGCCTTCTGGCCATTTTAGCAGAAACTGAAGTCTGACAGACTACTGGACTGCCATAATATATGGCCTGCTCTTGATAATATCATTGAATTGTCAACTGATAGTGGCTATTTTTCTTCTCCACACTATTCAACACTAAATCAAGAATGTTCTGGGTTAACATACAAGCAATTACTAGTTATGTACTAACTGCCACTGACTTTTCCTGACTGCCTAATCTCTCTGCCTTTTGCATATCATAGTTGTAATTCAGCCCTAACTGTATACTGATATATGTGACCAATAAATCTTAAACCCTAATTGCATTCGAAAAGTAAACCCTTCGACATCTCCATATGAAGAGAGATCTGTAAGTGCCACTAGAAAAGTAGGTAAAGATAACCTAATGTTTATTTAGTGACAAAAATGATCCAGTATGACATATATGTGAGTGGCAAAAATACTGTATGTGAACCTTTCTTTTATCATCTGGTATGATTGTGGCAATAACAGCATCCGAAGATTTCTGATATTGTTTGCTTAGTTTTTCACATTGGCTTGGAGGAATTTCATCTTATTTGCCTGCAAAATTATGTTATGTTGATGGGTTTCCTCCGATCAACTCCTGGCATCAGGTCCATTTGAAACATTTGTATTAAATTAAGGTCAGGACTTTGCCAATTCAAAACTTTAACTTTATTTATTTTAACCATTTTTTGGTCTTTTGCTTCAGGTCATTGTCTTGATCTTGAGTTCTCTTGATAGTGAGCTCACAGACAGAAGATGATTGTTTTTCAAATTTGCTAATACAATGCAGAATTCATTGGTCAAAAAATAATGTCGACCTGTCGTGCTCTTGCAAGCTTACAATCTAGAAGGTTCCTTTGTAACCTTGCAGACTATTATATGCCTTGTTTCTGGCATGATCTTGCTTGGTCAACAACTCTGGGAAAGAGTAATAAAAGTCTTGGAATTTCATCCTTTTGTACACAATCTATCATAATTGGTGAGGAGAAAACTCTTTACAATTGGTATGGTATAATAGCCTTTTCCAGCCTGATGAGCATAAACAACTCTTCTGAGATCATCAGAAATCTTCTTTTGTTCATGCAGTGATATACTCTTACAAAGGTGTTGTGAAGATCAGACTTTGATAGATAGCTCTAGCACTCCAGGTCACCCACTCAAACCTGATGTCATCCTGTTGATTAACCCTTTAACCGCCAGCCTACCTTGAGATTTTGTCACCCTTTGTTGCCAGACCATTTTGCACTATTTTGCGCTCCCCATGTTCAACTGTGATTTTTGAAGGGATTTCCCAGAAAAGTGATATATTGTTTTTTCAGCAGAGTCTGGGCTTTAACATGAAATGTCTTGTTTGTCATTTTCTAAGAGTATTCTCAATATTTTTGGGTGAAAATTGTGCAAAAAAATAAAAAAAACTATTTTTTTCAATTTGTAGTGTTTTTTTGTAATAAAAAATGTAAGTTTGTCAATAAAATCTTATTGCGAGTGAAACCCCAATTTCTCCCGGTTACAGCGGTACCACATATGTATAGGTAGACACCCTTTCCTGCCCAGGAGACTCCCCCAAACTGAAACAACGCTTTAGGAGATTTTCAGATAAAATACAACTATGCTATGCAATATGCACACCTTGCAGTTTTTCAAGAAAAACAACCCTTTACATTTGAAATACCCCCCACAAACTATATATTCCCTAGAAGTATACACCTCAGGCTTTCTAGGCATACCAGGCTTGTTAACATGGGTGCAGTTTTCTGGAAGTAATCCCTCAATGTATTCTTTGGTTGCACAGGGTTTCCCTAAAAATGAATAAAAAGCAGAATCAAAACCACAACAAACTATATGCAAACAAGAAAAAAACTGAAAATCTGACAAAGCAACATCCCCCCAAACAGAACTCTACCCAACATGCATAGGTTCTGTCAAGGAAAGAGTTGCCAAACACACCAAAGTAAAGCATGCGTATAACGGTAATTTTACTTCAAAATGTTAGCTCTGAAGGCAAAGTGCGCACCTTGTGCTTTTTCTACCAAAACAACCCTTTACATTTGGAATATCCCTGATAAACCATATATTCCCTGAAAGTACACATGTTAAGCTTTCTAAGCGTACCCAGATTGTTGTAGTGGGCTCATCTTTCTGGAAGTAATATCTCAAAGAATTCTTAGGTTGCACAGGGTTTCACAAAATGTGTAAAAAAGCTGAATAAAAAACACCTTTTTTTCTAAAATATCAATATGCAAATAAGAAAAAACTAGCTAAATCTGAAAGCGCAAGGTCCCCCGAGCAGAACAATACCCAACATACATAGGTACCTGTAACCTTTTAACTGCCAGCCTACTTGAGATTTTGTCACCCTCTGCTGACAGGATATTTTTCACCATTTTGCGTGATGTTTAACTGTGATACTTGCAGGAATTTCCAAGAAAATGGCATATCTGCTTTTTGTGGCAGAGTTTAGGCTTTAACATAAAATGTCTTGTTTGTATTTTTTCTACTTTGTTTATATATATTTTTAAGTAAATAAGTAAAAAAAAATAAAAAAATATATATATTTTTTAAATTGTCTCCTTTATTTTAACAAAAACATTTATTTTATTAAAGAAAACCATATTGCATGTGAAAGCCCCATTTCTACCGATTACAATGATACCACAAATGTATCGGTATCCCCCCGTTCCTGTCCAGGTGATCCCCTAAACTGAAAAGAACACTTTATAACATTTACAAATAAAATACAACTACTATCCACATAATAAAGGGTTAAATAAAAAGAAATTGGTGTGGGGTTCCCCTTCACACTCTTGGGGGAATTTTAAGGGTTTTTGGGAAGCCAGGTAATGGGGGGTCTCCGGGTTAATGGCAAGTCACTCACTAGCCGCAGGTGACTTGCCAGACCCAGAGCCTTGTGAACTGATATAGGGGTCTCATAGATCCCTTACCAGTTCACAAAGGGTTAAAAGTAAAAAAACACACACACAGAGACACACTTTAAAAATAACTTTATTAAAAAAAAGCCGTTTATACCTACTGGGTTACAGGTAACATAGGGTTAATTAAAAACATAGGGTTAATTTAAAAAAAAAAAATGACATAGGGTCCCCCCTCCCGGGGAGGGGGACTCCATTTTTGGGGGGAATTTTAAGGGTTAAAACCCTTAAAAAATCCCCCCAAAAAATGGCGTGAGGTCCCCCCTACCCAGCGTAACCTGCCTGTGACCAGCTATGGGGGCTTGTAGAACAGGGCGCAGGGGCCAGCTTTAGTGGCCCCTGGCCCTGCAGGCTACAAGCCGGCATAGCCTAGGGCCATGGCTCTTCTGCCCCCCCCCCGGGCTTTGGGGAGACAGGTAATTTGGGGGGCTCAGGGGTTAATGGCAAATCACCCGCTAGCCGCAGGTGACTTGCCATACCCCCGAGCCTTGTGAACTGGTATAGGGGTCACATGGACCCCTTACCAGTTCACAAAGGGTAAAAAGTTTAAAAAAACACACAGAGACACACTTTAAAAATAACTTTTTAATACTTACCTCCCATCCATCCCTGTGTCCCACGCTGATCACTTAGGCTTCTGCTCTCCTGCTGCTGCTGGAAGCCTTTTATATCTACTGGGTTACAGGTAACATAGGGTTAATTAAAAAAAAATGACATAGGGTCCCCCCTCCCGGGGGCCCCATTTTTTGGGGGGAATTTTAAGGGTTAAAACCCTTAAAAATCCCCCCCAAAATGGTGTGAGGTCCCCCCTACCCAGCATAACAAGCCTGTGACCAGCTATGTGGGCTTGTAGAACAGGGCGCAGGGGCTAGCATTAGTGGCACCTGGCCCTGCAGGCTACAAGCCGGCATAGCCTAGGGCCACAGCTCTTCTGCCCCCCCCAGGGCTTTGGGGAGGCAGGTAATTTGGGGGCTCAGGGGTTTAATGGCAAGTCACCCGCTAGCCGCAGGTGACTTGCCAGACCCCTGAGTCTTGTGAACTGGTATAGGGGTCACATGGACCCCTTACCAGTTCACAAAGGGTTAAAAGTAAAAAAAAACAGACAGACACACTTTGAAAATACTGCCTACCTCCCTCCTTCTCTTTCCAGCCTTCACAGGCATCTGACAGCTGAACCGCCGGGTTCCCCGACGACACCCGGCGGTGACATCATCTGCCCCGCCCCCGAAGAAGTTAAGATGGTGGCCACCATCAGAACCTACGGAGGGAGGAGGGCTGTCAGGCCCCCTCCAGAAGGCGGAAGAGCGAGGGGGGTGATCGGAGCCCCCCCCCCGTGAAGAGGAGAGCCGGCGGGCACAAAGGTAAGTAAATGTCATTTTTTTTTTCTACAGGCAATCTCGCCAGCTGATGAAACGGGGGGGGGGCACCCTATTTTGGGCACTCCCCTGCAGCCGGAGGAGCCCCAATGGGTGATCGGAGCCCCTCTGGCTGAAGAGGAGACCCGGCCGGATCGAACAAGGGGTCAGGTAAGTGACTTTTTTTTTTACTTTTTCTGCTCTTAGTGGGGAAAGTTAGGCACGTAAAATTGACGTGGCTGACGGTTAACTGCAGGGGAGGCAGCCACGTACATTTTACGTGGCTGGCGTTTAAAGGGTTAAAACACCAAACTGTAATTTCACATTCTCTACTAATTCTAAAGGTGCACATACTTTTGCCGCTCCCCGATATGTGATATTGGATCATTTTCCTCTATAAATAAATGATTGATTCTAATGTTTCGACTCATTTGTTTAATTTCGTGGTAGTTATGTTGATTGTTCTGTAGTTTTAGGTTGGATTTAATGCTGGAATGTAGAGATTTCGATTTAGTTTAGGAAATGTTCCAAAATGTTGGTTTTCTGTTCCCTTTAAAATACATTTATGCAACACGTCCAATTTTATGCAGCACCATCTGCTTTTATTTTTGCTAATTCATTCGTTTGCTGCCCACAAACATCTGTCTCTTTCCTCTAACTTTGTGTTTTGCCTTTTTTTTTATTAAAAATTAGTAGGCGACATATCATTCAAACAACCTGATTCATTAACCTCAGCATTTTGCTTCTGATTGTAATGACTAATGACAAGGCACTGCTGCTCCTGCTGTAAAATAACAAACTTCAGCAAACAAACAAACTTAATTTTTTAATCGGTATTTATATATATTTGGCTGCTGCTTAATCTCACTATATGTATCCTGTTTTGGGCTTTATAAATAAAGCCCATTTAAAGTACAAAATGCGGGCTATACTCACCTAACCCCCAGGCCAGTATCTATCGAGATGAGCTCAGCTGTCCTCAACAACATCTGGTGTTCTTGCCTGCACATGTGCCTTTTGCTACTCTCAATGCAGGGGACATCACAAAGACAAACCCCCTTCCCAAACATTATGATTTGGGATGCATGTCAGCTGTATGCTCAGCTTTCTAAGGGGTTTCCAGAGAATTGACATCCTGGATAGGTTTATTAGTTTAGCTTTAAAGACTTTATTAAACTAACCCCAGGGCAACACAGAGCTCACAACAGAAGGTGGGTTTTCAGCACCAACAGCTCTAATATGCCCGCGACCACCATGTCTCGGATAAGAGCATTTAAGGTTTATGTGTCAGGATTGGCTACAGGTCCATGTGGGCCCTTGGGTGATAGAATCTTAGTGGGCTCCTTTGTAGTGTGTCACAATTACTTGGTTTGTAGTAAAACCTTTGTTGACATTGGTACCTTCTTGTGCCTCTTTACTGTTCCAAAATCCTCATGCACCTTCGCCTTTCTGCTAAGTCAGTACTTACATTAATTGGCTGTGGCAGTTATCCTTGGGATCCCCAAGGCCCAATAGGACCTTGAACTTTCGTAGATTCAAAGGTTCTGGCGCTGAACTTGCTGTGCATGCTTTGTTGATAAAAGGGGTCTCCTGCCCAGGGTCCTCCACCACTTGTTAACATGGGAAGTGATTAATCTATAGTTTCTTACAGGGGTCCTCCAATATACTTTCTGGCTATGGTCCACCACCACACCTAATCTGGTCCTGTTCCCAACGGTGAGTGAACTTTATTCCTCGTGACTGAGGGCAACAGAGTGCATTGCAGCCTGCCCAGGCAGTGTGTGCTGCTGAAGACAAGTGAGAACAAAACAACAAGTTGAAAACAGTACTGACAGGAAAGTTAAGTCTGTGAAAGTAAAATAAAGGCTTTACTTGCATTTAGGATTCTAATTTTAGCAAAAATAAAAAAAGTTATATGTTGGGATATTGACCCAATGACTGCTCGCTTAGTTTAATGTTAGCATGTCTCCAGCAAAACAGAATTAATACATCTTAAACTGCAGGAAAAGTCCACATACATAATGTATAATAACTTTCAGAAAACATCATTTTTTCATCAGTGTCCACAGGATGGTACTCCACCCCACACATCAGGATGTTGTATACTTCTAATAACTTTGTACCTTTGGCCACTGGATGATATCACAAGCTCACAGTCAAGATGAATAAACTTATTAGCACAGTTCTTATAGTTAGCTGCTTGAACAGTTATGTTGCGGACTCCAACGTGCTTTCCTCAGTTCTCTTTCCTGTGGATCTCTTCTCAGAGGGACTGATGGGATTAAGATAAGCTTTGTTAACTGATGGTGACTGCTCTCATATATGCACCCAGCATTCTCTTATATCGATTATCATGGTTCATTGTCTCACAACCCCCCCCCCCCCCAGTTTATCTTTGCGTGGTCTTTGACTTTCCTTTATTGGCTGCAGGGTGGGGAATTGTCCAGCATGGCTCCTGGGCTTCTCCTCTTACTCTGACACATGCGTCTGCTCTTATAACAAGCAGTCACTGACTGAGGGGAATCTACATCCTGTTTCCTCTTCTACAATAAAGCTGTACATTTATTAATTTCCCCTATACAGTGCCATCTAGTGCTCTAAATAACTAAATGCAATTTCAACAATAATAGATCAAAATGCTTGAGAACATCAATGTAGGCATATATTTGCACACACATGTACCGTGTTACATGTAGAACCTCACTCCTATGATGCCTTGTGCGGGCCTTCTGCAGCATCCCTATTCTGCAGGCCTGCTGCTCTCTATAGAGATGCCACCAGGTGCGCAGTCTAAGCAGAGCACAGCTCCGGTAAGCTTAGCTGCAGCACTTGCCAGCATCCCTGCTTCTAAAGCCCTGCACACACACTGCAGCAGACTTTTAGGTCATCCCAAGTCAGGATTCCCAAAATGCTTGTAAAGAGGATGAATTCATTTACATTAGTTTTGGTCCTCTTTAGTGCAGGGGTGATGTCACAAAACATATTAAATTGCAGACACATTTAATAAACTAAAGTTTTAAACTTCAAGCTCAATGTCTTTATAATGTAAGCATGGCAGGGATTGTTTGGTTATAGGGAACCCTGTTTTCTTTGGGTCCTGATAACTGTCAACGCTCTACGCATCAGCATTTAATTAGTTTGACATACTCGGCTGTCTCTGCTTGTAGATAAACGGCACAGAAAGTACATTCCAGGCTTCCAGAGCAGGAGACCTCATTAAAGCAAGACGATGAAATATGAACTTTGCCAGGAGGAAGGAAATGTTCTCCTCTGCGGGAATGGATGTGTATATAGAAATCATGCTTTAGAGAGGTGGAGGCCCCACTTCGTGAAGCTCATTATCTACATTAGAAGTAATTAGAGATGAGCGAATTAATTTGGCACTAATCAAATTCGGACTGAAATTCCTTAAATTTTAAACTGAAAAATGTTGGTTACAGATTAGATTTTTGCTATTTTGTAGCCAAAAATTAAAACCATGCTTTTAAAACGTCACCCTCCAACTTTCCCTATTGCTCAATATTGTATTTTTGTTTTCTTATTTATCATGTGTTTTTTTTGCTATTTTGACTAGAGTTCTCCCAAATGTCCACTTGCTGATTAACATAAAAGCTCTAAAGCAGGTCCTACTGTAGGCAAATAACTATAATGATAAATTAGAAGCAAAACCCCAAAAATGATAAACTACACATACTGTAATTAACTAGCTCCTAAGATGTGTGGTTTGGAGCAAACAAAGATACCTCTGTACCATTTGGGATGAATCTAGGCCACTCTGCAGCATAGAGCTGTAAGCTGTGGTCTTTTTTGGCAACTTTGAAGCACTAGCTGATATGATCAGGAAAAATAGAACACAGGAAACAAAATAATATTTTTTTTTACTGACGCACAATAAAAAGTTTGGAGGAGCCGCTAGAACAAAGAAAAAGTACATTTTGCTCTCTTGTTCTTTAAAATGTTTTCATTCTTTTTGCAACTTAGCATTTGCAATTTGCAAATTTTTTCATCAAGAAAATTCAAGGGGACCAACAGTCAAAAAAGACAGGTAGTCAGTGGTCACATAATTATACTCTGCTAATTCTCATGGCCAATCACAACAGCTCAGTCCTGCATGTGGTGCCACACATGGAGGCTTTCAGTATTGCAAATGTTCGACCAGGCATGCAAGTGTGGCCATGGTACAATGCTTGGCTTCCACATGTGTGTCGAGCAGTGATGTGAAAATAGGGAGGAGGAGGATTATTAGAGCTGACATTAAGGTTGATGTAGCTCACCCAGGATGCATTGGGATCTCACAGGACACACTGCTTTTGGCCAGAGGGTGAGGAACCTATGAATTATTTGTTAGAAACTGAGCTTGTAAGTACAGAATAATCATATATCCAATTATAATTTGGCTACTCACTTTGGCTACATCAGGCTCTTTTTCTGGTTTCTGTATCCTGCTTGTTTCTGGTGTAAACTATACAGGGACCTTGTACCAGTTCTGGGACCCAGTGTTCCCTTTAACCCACACTACTCCTATCATAAGGAGCTTACATTGGATCAATACCTATTTAACACCATGGAGGGAGGCTGCAGCCACTGAAAGAGTCTGGACCATGTGACTGGTAATGTAGAGCGGGAAAAGATTCCACCCTGCAAACCAACCAACACCCATTTAATGGGTGTTTGTCCACTTTAACTATTGAAGACTGTAGACACTTCACTGGTGCTTAGACTACCCACATGTTACCTCAGGACATGATAAATGGGGTAGAGGCACCTGGGTAGGAAGTCTAGTGGAGACCCCCTATGCGTAACTTTATATTAATTGCTACCCTTGTTAAAATATGGTGGAGGTCCCAGGGAAGGAGCCCTATATCGCCCAGTCTTTAATCCCTGCCTGACCTTCATACAGCCTTGTCCAAAGTATAGCCAGATAAGCCAGAATGCCTCTCTATATTGCTTCCTTGTGTTTATATTACCAATCGTTATAAGATCCCACTGCTAGAATCATACAAGGTATGTGATATGGTGTGTAGTTTGCGTAACTCCATAATGCCTTTAGTAGTCAATGATAAGAAAACTCAGAGAAGAACCTTGGTTTATGGTCTTAGAATAGCCTACTGCTGCTGCACAATTAGCCTTTCCTGTGATGTCTCTGTCATATCTAAATAAGACTTAAAATGTAGCATTTACTGAGGATGGAAAACTATAAACTTCACCCAGAACCAAAACATTCTTCTGAATGCTCAAGAATGGGCTAAACACTACCTTCTGGACCTGCTCCAATAATAATTTTACAGTCTCTCCCACAGCCGAAATTATTTGTTATGGGTAGTATGCCTGCTATGGAAGGGATACACATATAAGTCATCATAAAACTTAGCTGGCTCCAGAATTCTGCAATATTTGGTCCACCCCGAGCACTCCTACGATGAGGTGTTTACATCTTTATGGCCCATTCAGAGGACTGATATGGCTTCTTATTGGAATTGCAAGTTTTATGATAAAAGGAGATTTGCAACACTTGGAAGCTTTCAAGCTATGTAGCTCTAGATATACTTTTATAGTGCCAGAGAACTGACAGGATGAAATGTAGGCATTTAAAATGCTCAAGAAACTAAAGACAAGCTATGAACAATAATACAATGTCTTAAACCAAATATCAAACTTTACTTAGAGTTACACTTTTTATAATATTAGCTCTGCTAAGTAGGCCCAGCCTGTCTGTTAGAGGGGTTCAAGTTTCACATTGGCATCTTCTTCTATATTTATGCACATTTCTAGTTTTGCTTCTAGATGAGGCCCTGATTAGATATGCCTGGCAGATCTGGGTATGTGCCTTTCCACATAACATTCCTGTGGAATTTAGCCATGTGGACTGTTTCTTTAAAGAGATACAGTGTATACAAGCTGGGTTACCTGGTCTGTGGATGGACAAAACGAATTTCCACCTTTAAAGACTCCAAGCTTTACTGCACATAGGGCCCTCCAGCTGATGAGCTTGGACGTACAAATTATAAATAATAGCAATAACCGATGAGGCATGATCCCCAGTGTTTACTCTCTCCTGGTTGTGGTGAGACTGTTGCTAAATGTAATGTCTTGGTGATTAATGCTTTTGTGTATATGTACATTGTTTTAATTAGCTAATGAACTGCTTATTTTAAATAGAGATATGTTATATGTTTAATGAATCTGTTTATTTGATTATCATGTATAGCTTGAAAAAACATATGTTAGAGGATTATATTTTGTTTGTATCAGCAATATAGCCTTCTCCACCCAGTGATGCCTCACCTGTGATAGTGTTAAAGTGGACCAACACCCTCCCATGATCGGCCGGGAATCTATAAGATTCCTGGACCGATCTGCTCCCTGACTGCAGGGCAGCCCCGCTGTGTGAAACCCCCCAGAAACCCCTAAATCCCTACCTGCTCCTCGATCCAGCGGCGCCCACCGCCGCCTCCCACGCATCCCTCTAGCAGGACGCACACCCGCGCCGACCGTCTGTGAATGGCCGGCGTGGGCGCGCGCCCTGTAAGAGTGACACGCGGGAGGCGGCGGCGGGCGCGCTCTCTTGTCCGTCGCTGCCTCTCGCTTGTCCGCCGGCGGGGATTGACTGCAGCGGTCACGTGGGAGCGGGGAGAGGTGAGTTTTTGGGGCTTTCTGGGGGGTTTCACACAGTGGGGCACCCCCGATCGGGGTGCCCCACCGAAGTGGACCAAAACCCAGGATAGTCAAAATCCTGGGTGTTGGTCTACTTTACGTTATGTATCTGATGTGAGTCATTTGTTACTGACCTTGCCTCCATCTGACCATTCAGTTGCCTGCAGCATTGCCTGCTTCCGTGTCATTGAGCTCTCTTGACCCCTTGATTATGCTTAGCTGACTGATACCCTGAAACCTGAAACTCACTGTGGATCTGTGACTTGGCTTTGATGTCTCGTAGAGGATTTCCTGTTTACTCACCTTGGCACTGTTGGCACCTATGCCTGTACTAGGCCCTTTTATCCTGTGGGTCCTTGTTAGCTTGCTGGACCTAATGGGGTTGATTCAGTATCCGATGTGCCATTCCTTTTAATCTTCTACCTGGAAAACACTTTTTATTCAAAAGTTCAGTTTTTGCACCTGGTGATGAATCGTCCCCATGCACTCAGACCCTATACTTTGCACATATAACTACTTATACTGGCTATGTACCCTAGAATTTACTGGCTGATGGCAGCCAAGGTGTAAAAATACACAAGGCAGGATTAGACAGCTCTCGGATAGCAGGTGGCTGGGACAGAAACTGTCCACGTTGGCAATGGTATGCAAAAGCTAGAAACAAGGTAGGTCAGCAACAGTTACAGCTTGATCAGTCACAGTGCAAGACAACAATACATACAGGTAGCATATGCAACTGTGTTAAGCTGAAGCTTGGTCAGGAACAGTTTAGATTGGCAACAGGTCATAGGTAGCCAATGTAGCAAGCAATGTTGGTAGGCAGAAGCTTGGTCAGGAGCCATCCAGGCTGTGAACAAGTAACAGGTAGCCAATGCTGCAATGGTGGGCAGAAGCTTGGTCAGGAACAGTCTAGGCTGGCAACAGATACAGATAGCAGGGGTAACAGTGGCCTGCAGAAGCTTGATTAAGAACAATGCAGGGCACAAATACATACAGACAGCTGATGCAGCAGTGGCAGACAGAAGCTAGGTCAGGAACAGTCTAGCTAGGCAACAAGTATAGGTAGCCAGTGCATCAGTGGTAGGCACAAGCTTGATCAGGAACAATGCAGGTCAGCAAAAAGTACAGGTGCGGGTACAGCAGACGCTGGCATAAGCTTGCTCAGTTACAGTCCAATTCAGAAACAGGTAACAGGTACAACAGCAGGTGAAGCGAGCAGAGACTGCCAAGCAAGGGTCAGAAACCCAAGACAACAGAAACATGTGGAGTCATATTTTAGGATTACAAGACAGGTGTATGGTTTTCTGAAATAAATGATAACTGAAGGATCAGGCATTAATGCATACAGTCACCACCTGGCCGTTTTTATGTCAAATAAGTTCTATATATAGCACTCATGGATACGTGATTGCATCCACAGCTCCTGTGCTTGTGTAGTTGTCCGAGGCCAGGCGCCTTCACAGCTCCTCCAGTAGACCCAATTGAGCTTGTAAGCTGTTACCAGCTTACTATAGGGTGTCTACTTTATTACCATTTACTAAGCCTAGATATTAAAGACCGGATAGGATGTAGATGGAAGTGCATCTATATCCCGCTAGATCAGACAACTTACATGAACCTGTTTTCTAATATACTGGGCAAGCGTACTTTCTAGTGATGGAATTTCCTACAAATAGCAGAATGTAAAATGAAAACAGAAGCTTCAGCTAGGCATCCATCAGTTTAGTCATTTGCCAGAGCAGATAGGTATCCATGAAATGGAATGTGCATGGCGGCATGCTGCGGGGAGCAGGTGCCATACAGGTGCACTTCATAAACCCCCCAACATCATCATCATTAATCAGCATTAACTTGCATTCTTACTGTGGTGGGACTAATGTACCTAAACTATTTTGGAGCACAGATACAAGACTGTAAATGTCTATGCGAACACGTAGTTTATTTGTGCAGTGACAACATAAAAAATATTTTAAAAAAGCAACCATAATGCGCTACCAATGCACAAGACAATGATGAACATCTGAATTCGGAAGGATTTGAAGATGGTGACATAGTAAAAGGTATAGAGACGTTTCTTAAAACAGAAAGTATTTACATTGAACATACCAAAAATAACAGCATGTGCCTATGATTCCTAGCAGATACCACCATTGTGATACTTCAAGCATGGCTGTTTCTAGGGGAGGGCATTGCTCTTGGCACCAGGGCCATTGGGGCACGCCTTTATCCCAGCCATTCTATTTTCTGTGGTTAAGTCAGGCCGACAGTTAGTGGTGCAGGTCATATGACGTGGAGAGGGGCCACTTTCTGCTGCTAAGAGGCACAACCTGGTACATACCTGAATGGAACAGCAGCACAAGGGCATCCCAATTTGGGATGAATGAGCACTGTTATACACCCCGCTAGGACACTATGGCACAAATGGCAACCATTTAGATATGACTAATTCTGGGTGTGCGCAGGGGATGCAGGGCTCAGTGGCATAAGCAGATTGAGAGGGATTAACCCCATGCAGATGTTGTGGAATGGAATAAGGATTATTCACTTTTAAATTATGTAGGGGCGGCCATCTTGCCACACACCTGATAGTCCTGTGCACATATGAGAATTAGGGGGGAGCTGTGCCAGCAGCAACTCACACCGAATTGTGAGAGATATGCGCCTCAGAAACAAGGAGAAGCCATCTATGTTTAGGAGTGCAGAATTTGCTTGCTAATCCAAACATCTGTATTGTGTTAATCCCTCTCAATTAGCTTATGTTACTGAAGGGCTTTAGGGGACCAATTTACTAAGCTTTGATTTTGGACTGGAGGCTCACTTTAAATCCAGCATTCTTTGAATGAGTGTTTGACTTTATGCAAGTGGACAACTTTATTAGCATGAGAGTGCATACATAGAGGCATAGGGGCTGGTTTACTGGCAGGGCAAGGGGCTGGACGGTCAGCCTCTGAGCACTGTGTTACCCCTATGCCTTTTGCTTGAGCTGCCTGGCTCTGGGGGGGGGGGGGGGTACAGTTTTTATTTTAAAAGAACTCCCAGGTGTTATTTTGTTCTGGAATAAACCATGCCACAAATGAAAAAGAAGTCATAACTCTCTACCTGTCATGGGAGTTGGAAATACGCTCACGGAAGGGAGAATTCTCTCACAGGTTTCTCATATAGATTTGGACATGCAAGATTATCTTGCATATGCCCCCTGAATCATGCGAGAATGCTGTAGCATGGAACCAAGATTTTCTCAACATGTGCTGAACCTACCCTATAGAGGGCCTCTTGACACATGGAAAGCAAAATAAAAAGCACAATACACAGCCAAAATGACAATGAAATCAATGGCTATTGGAAGGGCAGAACATAACCACCACATCCTTTACAGTTATGATTATACTAAATACTTTTCTTTTTCAAGCCCCTGTAATTGATTACTCTGTTTATGAACCTCAGGCTACGTTGCCCAAAGTTTTGTCCTCTGTGTAATCCTTCAGTAATGTATAGTTTTTGTTATTGTCATTTGCTTTACAGGGAGTTTTAGAAGTAAATGCTACGCGTTGCATGAATTTAACAACATAAAGTCACAGTAAAGTCCTTTTTTTGGTGCAGCCAATGTCTGCCTGCAACTTGACTAGTCACAAAGCATATGGGCTTGAATGGATCATCCGGAGTGTTCCTGGAAGAGCACCTTATGACGAAGGCCATAAAGGGCTGTTATACGCATGAGGTCAAGTCTAGAACTAATGTTTTTTTATTTTGTCCAGTATATTAACCCTTTAACTGACATCCTACCCTGTTGCCAGGCCATTTTCACAATTTTGCGCTATATATGTTTAACTTTTAAGGATTGTCAAGGCATTTACCAAGAAAATGACATACTGTTTTTTTCAGCAGAGTTCGGCCTTTAACATGAAATGTCTTATTTGTCATTTTTTTAGTGACTTTGCAATATTTTGTGTGTAATATGTGGGTGAAGAAAAAAATGAAATGCAATTCTTTTACATTTTGTAACTTTTTTATTGTGTATTGTTTATTGTGTAAAAGCCCCATTCCTCCTAGTTACAACAGTACCACATATGTATTGATAGACACCCTTTCCTGCCCAGGAGGCCCAACAAACTGAAATAGCACTTTAGTAGATTTTCAGATAGAACACAACTACTATGCGCACCTTGCAGCTTTTCAAGAAAATCATATATTGTCTGGAAGTACACACCTCAGTCTTTCTAGGCGTACCAGGCTTGTTGTAGTGAGCACAGATTTCAGGAAGCAAACCCTGAAACTGGTTGCGAAGGGTTTCCCCTAAAAAGTAATAAAAAAGCTGAATAAAACCAAATTTCAAAAATGTCAATAAGCAAACAAGCTAAATCTGAAAGCACAAGGTTCCCTGAACAGAATAATACCCAACATGCATAGTTATTTTAACACTTCTAACTGCAAGCGTACTTGAGGTTTTCTCACCATCTGTTACTAGGCCATTTTGTGCTATTTTTAACTGTGATTTTTTTTTGCAGGAATTTCCAGGAAATTTATATATTGTTTTTTTTTGTCCGCCTTAAAGTGTTTGTCCACCTTAAAGTAGACCAACACCCAGGATTTTCACTATCCTGGGTTTTGGTCCACTTCTGCGGGGTACCCCGATCGGAGGGGCCCCGATTGGAGGTGCCCCGCTGCGTGAAACCCCCCAGAATGGCAGAAAAAACTCACCTCACCCCGCTCCTACGGCGCATGCATGGGCCTCATCCAATCAGCGCGCTCAGAGCCGCTGTAGTATGCACGTACAAGGGACAGCCAACCATAGCGACTCCGATCTCGCGCTTCCCCCGTTGGAACGGGGGTAAGGTGAATGGGGCGTCCTGGGGGGTTTCACACAGCGGGGCATCCCGATTTCGGATGCCCTGCGGGGAGGGATCTGATCAGCCTGGGTGTTGGTCCAATTTAAAGCAGGCAAAGTATCATACCTGACACTGGACAATCTACCACTTCCCCAACCCATTAGTAATGAAGCACAGATGTGTGTTGGGGGGCACCATCCTAATGTCTTGCACAAGGCACCTTCAATCCTAGGCTGAGCCCTGGCTGGATCCAGGCAGGAGGTGAGCTTTTTTCACACTAGCATAGGAAAATGTCAAGAATATAGATTCTACGTGCTCGGCACTTAAAGGTAGGAGAAGCAACACGTAGTATCTACAAGTTTGGCATTTAAAGGGTTAAAGTACACCTGAAAACATTAGTAAAGTAAAGTAAAGTATGTATGTATAGTACAATTGATACTGATGTTGCGGGTTGGCATGGGCTCTTTTCTCCCCTTTTCACTTTCCCCTTTTCTCTTGTTCTTTAGGTTTTTATTACTTTTACAAATGTTTAATTTGTCTTCATACCCTAGCTTTTATGTATGATGTAATTGGCCTGACTTGGCCATACCTTAACTTTTCGTTAAAGACTGTAAACCCAATTTTTTTTATAAAACAGGCACTTCCCTTATCTCATGTGCAGCAGTTCCCAGCCAGTCTACTGCTCGGAAACCTCCCGGGTCCATAGAACAAGGGGTGCTATGAGGGTACGCCCCAGAATACTTTGGGCCACGACCAACGCATGCTGTAGTTTATGGCCCACCGCTCCCGCCAGTTATTGTGCCTGTGCACAGTCCCCCCCATTCATTGCAACGGCGAGGACGTGCGCAGTGCACAGGCGCAGTGAAAGGACAGTACGCAAACAGCAAGATCACCATTCTTGGAAACCAGAAGGTTTCTGAGAGGTGGACTGGCCAGGACCTACTGCGCAGGAGAGAAGGCGGGTTCAGTTTTTTTCCTGGGTCTGTGACCCTCTAAGTGAATGGGCATTACTCCAGGCTCCACTTTCCGTTCTACACATATCTCTATGTTACCAGTTACAATTAGGAAAAGCTGGGTCCTCCTGGGGTATTTAAACTCCTCCTATGTTTTTTTACAATTTTTACACTCTCCGAATAGAAAACCTATGCCTCTTGGCTATAAAATATTAGACACCAAGATCCCACTTGTTATGAATAAATGTATTTTTCTTGCTGTACAAGTTGGAACAACATGTACCCATAATGTAACTGAAGCTTTTCTGTACTACATGTTATGGTTTTTGACTCAAACTGTAATAAATAAACCTTGGAGTTGTATTATATCTAATAAAATAAAATAAAATCTAATAAAAATATTGAAACAGAACTCAAATCAACCTAGCACTGATCTCAAGTTTTCTTATGCTTCTGGTTGCTTTCTCCAAAGGATATCTGTTGGTTTTCTTCCCTGGGCTGATTCTAGCTGGCTACACATCTAGAACAACTGCTGGTCTAGTTCTGATTTGCAGCTCACTTTGATTACCTCTTATCCCTTCCAGTCAAAAGCTAGTTGCATCTTTAGTGTAACATGACACAAGTCCCTGCCATAGGAGTCCGGATGGGACTATAGGGGGAACAGGGGGTGCAGGGGGCCCAGAAGGTCAGGGGGCCCCACCATTGTTGATCCGCCACCTTATTTATCATATTTGTGCTCATTTGGCAGCATTGAAAGGAAGGATAATTTGTCTCTGCTGTTTCAGTCTTTAATTGTCCAGTTGCATAGCTGGATAGCTTAATTGAGTTAAAAGATGGAAAAAAGTTTACTGTATGGGCCTTGAAAGAGCCCCATTTAATATTCGCACCAGGGCCCTGTCACATCTAGTTACGCCACTGATGGGAGTGAAGCATAAGCACAAGTTTTAGTTACTTAAATATTTAATTCCCTACTCTAGTACTACAATGAGTAATCCCTCTAGCTTATTGCAGCTGCCCATGACCTTTTGAAGAATGCATTACCTTTACTGTTTAGCCGTCCCAATATAAGCATTGATAAACTAGGGGTCCTCTCACAAGCTCTACCGTTGCTGCACCAGTCCTGTCAATAAATAGTGATGAACAGAGCCAACCCGCAAAGTTCTGTACCGAATTTTGTGGATTCGAGCAAAACAGAAATCCATGTGCATGCTCGGCATTAGGGCCAGACCTGGAGGAACACTGATTGGCTGATCTCCAATCAGCGTTCTTCCTTCCTCACCCTCCATTGCCCCAGCGGAACATGTGACCCCGCCGTATAACAGGCCAGGTCCGTTTCTCTCAGCGCCATCTTGCGCTGTTTGCTGTTTTAATAGGGAGAGATTCCTGCTGCAGCAGTTTAGGGACAGATAGGCTTCATTGCTAAAAACTGCCCTTTTCAGGGCTAACTATAGTCAGGGATAGTGGCTGGAGTGAGGGTTAGAGTAGGGTTGGACTGGCTTGTCACTACTGGGGTCTGGGCCTACCCTTATCCCTCATCGAGCTCTAAGCACTGGGGTGATTGTGTGAACCCTTTATAGCAGACCTAGCTGTAAACCCTGGGGTGATTGTGTTTGTGTCCCCTTATACCTAACCTATCTGTAAAGACTGGGGGGAGATCGTCCCCTTATACCAAACCTATCTGTATTCACTGGGGTGACAGTGTCCCCTTATACCAAACCTATCTGTATTCACTGGGGTGATAGTGTCCCCTTATACCAAACCTATCTGCATTCACTGGGGTGAGAGTGTCCCCTTATACCAAACCTATCTGTATTCACTGGGGTGATAGTGTCCCCTTATACCAAACCTATCTGTATTCACTGGGATGAGAGTGTTCCCTTATACCAAACCTATCTGTATTCACTGGGGTGAGAGTGTTCCCTTATACCAAACCTATCTGCATTCACTGGGGTGAGAGTGTCCCCTTATACCAAACCTATCTGTATTCACTGGGGTGATAGTGTCCCCTTATACCAAACCTATCTGTATTCACTGGGGTGATAGTGTCCCCTTATACCAAACCTATCTGCATTCACTGGGGTGAGAGTGTCCCCTTATACCAAACCTATCTGTATTCACTGGGGTGAGAGTGTCCCCTTATACCAAACCTATCTGTATTCACTGGGGTGAGAGTGTTCCCTTATACCAAACCTATCTGTATTCACTGGGGTGAGAGTGTTCCCTTATACCAAACCTATCTGCATTCACTGGGGTGAGAGTGTCCCCTTATACCAAACCTATCTGTATTCACTGGGGTGATAGTGTCCCCTTATACCAAACCTATCTGTATTCACTGGGGTGAGAGTGTCCCCTTATACCAAACCTATCTGTATTCACTGGAGTGAGAGTGTTCCCTTATACCAAACCTATCTGTATTCACTGGGGTGAGAGTGTTCCCTTATACCAAACCTATCTGCATTCACTGGGGTGAGAGTGTCCCCTTATACCAAACCTATCTGTATTCACTGGGGTGATAGTGTCCCCTTATACCAAACCTATCTGCATTCACTGGGGTGAGAGTGTCCCCTTATACCAAACCTATCTGTATTCACTGGGGTGAGAGTGTCCCCTTATACCAAACCTATCTGTATTCACTGGGGTGAGAGTGTCCCCTTATACCAAACCTATCTGTATTCACTGGGGTGAGAGTGTTCCCTTATACCAAACCTATCTGTATTCACTGGGGTGAGAGTGTCCCCTTATACCAAACCTATCTGCATTCACTGGGGTGAGAGTGTCCACTTATACCAAACCTATCTGTATTCACTGGGGTGAGAGTGTCCCCTTATACCAAACCTATCTGCATTCACTGGGGTGAGAGTGTCCCCTTATACCAAACCTATCTGTATTCACTGGGGTGAGAGTGTCCCCTTATATCAAACCTATCTGCATTCACTGGGGTGAGAGTGTCCCCTTATACCAAACCTATCTGCAGTCACTGGGGTGAGAGTGTCCCCTTATACCAAACCTATCTGCAGTCACTGGGGTGATAGTGTCCCCTTATACCAAACCTATCTGCATTCACTGGGGTGAGAGTGTCCCCTTATACCAAACCTATCTGTATTCACTGGGGTGAGAGTGTCCCCTTATACCAAACCTATTTGTATTCACTGGGGTGAGTGTGTCGCTGTAACTGCTGGTGTTTAAGAATGCAGAAAGCAGCTGATAAGGGGCAGGGACATGTCCGTGTTGCTTCAACTGTTGGTGCTGCTGGTAATGGAGCTCATCTATGCCTTGGGAGGTGCTGGATTACCATGCGGCAAGTGTCCTATCAGAACATGTGTTCAGCACTGCAGGGGGTGTCATTACCGACAAGAGCATCCACCTATCCCCAGCCAACGTGGACATCCTTACATTAAGATGAACCAGGCTTGAATCCTACGGGACTTGCCTGTGCCAGCACCTGAGTGACTGGTTAAAGTGTTTGCTACCTCTTCTTACGCTTAAACCGCCACATCCACCCCCCTCCCGTCAGACCCCTGACTTCTTTTATTATTAATAATAATTATTATTATTTATTTGTATATAGACTGATGTATATATTTTTTATTGATGTATATATGTATAGATTTTTGTATATATGTATATGTTGATAGATGAATATTTTTATTTTTGTATTTTTTTCTGTGTATTTCTTACATTTTTTTTGTTTTCTATTGTTATTGTGAGTGCTTTTCCTAGGCCCCTTTGTGCAGGGCAAGTGCCCAGGTTGCCCCCCCCCCCCCCCTCCAACTCCTGTAAAAAAATAAATATTTTATTTCATTTCATTATTGCTGTATTTTTTAATTTTCTTTAAGTTTTTTGTTATTGTTCTGTGTACTTTCCCTAGCCCATTTTATGCAGAGCAATCACCCTGGTGCCCCCCCCCCCCATTTGACCTCTTAAACGTAAAAAATAAAATTATTTATGTATTATTTTTGGGCCGTTCGAGTCCCCACTGACTAATTAGTCAAACCCAAATTTCAACCAACCCGCTCATCACTATAAATAAATAATGCACATCCACTAGATTGCCTGTCATTTGGTAGAATTCCGAGCCAGGGCTGCATGCATTTTCATTTAATTATGAGGCAGACAAGCTTTAGAAAAACCTTTACTAGCTACACTACAGAAGTAGCTACATTTTGAGGCTTTAATTTTTCTCAGAATTTTTCCGCTTTAACATCTTGTCTTTTTTTCAGTAGGAAATATATTAACTTCCCCTCTGTAGTCAGGCACGCAAGGTATATATGATGGGTTGCCAAACTCAACAGATTTCAGCATGCTCTAAAACATAACGAATCATTGTGCTGATTGAATTAGTTAACTAGTAGATTGAAGTCACTCCCCATATCTGAACTTTACAGACCATATAAGAGTGTCCATTTTGCCTGACGAAAGATTCACCATTTCTTTTTTTTTTTTTTTTATAATAATATTTGAATCCCTGCAATGCTTGTAAAATGATCGAGTTTTGTTAATTATCAATTTGAGTTGAACCCTAAAGACCAAGAGGATTATTCAAAAACATTTCAGTCAGGCTCTTTAGGCTTACATCTTTGGATGACAGCTGTAATTATAATTCTCAAATCAAAGTTTCAGTCACATGACGGCTTTCGGGGAGTTCAGATCAAGGATGCTCAACTACTTAGGAATGGTCCATTTGCTGGCAGGGCGGACATCAGTCATTTTTTGGATCCATAGAACCACAATGTCTGTCCCCCTCCTCTCAGACCCAGGGTCAATCCTACATGAACCTCTAGGGACCAGTCTGACTACTTGGATAAGCCTGGTTGCCTTGAGGGGCAAACTATAAATAAAATAATATACATAGAATAAAGCAAACATTTTCTCTGCATAACCAGCAATATGATGGATGGCCTTCCTAGTTTGGGCAACCAGACTTACTCCAAACTGGTCCTGTGTCAATATGCTAAAACAGCATTCTCACACAAGACCCTAACACAAATGTTTATTTGAATTCCAGAAGAGGAAAACAATAGGAAAGAACACCAAAAACCTAACAAAAATAGTGTTTTTCTTTAAAAAGCCATACCATACCAGTTATGTTAGCATTAAATGTAAAATGAATTATGCTGATTCGTTTGCACTCAGAAAAATGCTTAAGGAGTTTCTTCACCAACCATACTGAATTGAGAAGACATTTTACTGATGAAATGTCTTCAGCAGAAAAAAAATCAATTTGCAGTTGACTTGCTGTTTTGGATATAACACAGAACCCTTTGACAAAAGACTACAATTGCGACAACTTAATAGCAAATCGCCAGGATTGGTGATCGCATTGCTATAGTGATTATATCGCTAACGTAGTGCATCGCTTAGGTGTCAAACCGGCCTTAGATTTCTAGTTAAGTTAACAATTCACTGTCTCCTGGAGAAAATATGCAAACAGCTCACAATGGCAGCCTTGGCTCCACATGGCTCCTTGTTATAGTAAATTCCTAAGATGGAACTGCCAGCTTCACGTTTGTGGTGCTAATGATCACATCAAGAGCTTTCCTGTTCCTTCAAGTGCTAGCAGGAGGCTTGGTATTCCATAAAATTTTCTTCAGCTGCATTCCAACCTCTGTGTCCATGCCAGGAACACTGCTGACATGGAAAATGAGGCTGCCAGCACAGGGAAAGAAACATGCCAGAGCCACTACAGTGCACAACGTAACATGCTTACAACAGAGAGAGGAAGCTCAGCCAACCATTTAGAAAATTAAAGGTACTCATAAACATAAGCTTGTGAAATACAGGTCTCGAATTAGTATAGAGGAACTTTCATCTCACCACCTGTTTGCATTTCATTCCAAACTCTTTTACGTAAACATGGATTTCTACTCAATAGGAAATTTGTAGCAGCAACATTAGTAATAGGCATTATCAAAAATCTCCAAAGGTTTTCAGACCTACATTGGGGGAATATGCATTATAATAAATTTGCAATAAAAAAACATTTTTTTTTCAAAAAATAGCATTTTGGCAAAAGGGATGCATTTGTAAATGGAGAAGAGGCTGGGCGATAGTATGAAGGCAATGGCTAGTTTGGTAATGGCCTTTTAGTGTTTGGCTCAGGGACACAATTGCTTGATAAGAGTCAGTATACCATGAATAACAGCACACAGTGCCCAATGACTTGGTAGGCTGATAGCCCCCATTCAGGTGTGTTGCACCCACATACACTTGGGGCAGTGGGTTCTTCTTGAGCCCTGACAGTAGGTTAAGTCCTACATTAAAATGAGCACTGTACAGGATGTTTGGGAGGTGCCCCCAGAACAAAGCCCTCAAATGAACCACTCAACCCTAAAAAATAAATCTGGCAGAACTTGAGGTGAATTGTAACAGGAAAAAAGATGGTATGGAGAGAAAATCTCCCTCCTTCTTCCAAGAAGAAAACAGGATTACCCCTAGGTAGCACCTCAAAGTGGATGTCCAGTCTACCTATAACCCACACACCATACAATAGCACCAGGGATGATAAAAAAAACCTACCTCCACCAGCATCATGTGCTGTCAACAGTGCTCCTGTGGCAGCTGCCCAGACAGAGCACAGAGTGGCTTTTCCTGCTCTGTGCGTAGATCTTGTATTATAATCCACAGAAAATGGTTAGCCAATAGTTAGCCAAAGTCAATGGCTGCAGTCGCAGTCTGTGGTTGGCTGGTTGGGCCTATTATAGTATGGCATTGTTGTTACTCTTGTTGTTTGCCTGTAATGATAAAGTGGTATTTCAGGGCCCTAAAACGTTGACTAACTATTGGCATTAACTGTGGATTGTAATATCTACTGTTGGAGTGCTGGTACTTTGTACCTCTTTAAAAGTGGTAAGAATAGTGCAAACTGTCACCCCTAGTTTTTCTTTATTCCAGGGCAATTTTGTTAAATGATAAGCTGATACAGTTATGTGTTTCCGATTGTACTTTATTTAGAATATAGGTTCTGTATTGGAACACAACAGACCCAAGGCAACACTAACATCCCTGTAACGTTAGCTATGCTTCAACCTTACTATCTAACCTTTACAATTCTTTAATAAATCTTATCCAACTTGTTCAAGCACCTACTGAACAACACATTTATACAATATCAAGGTTATTATACTACACAGAAATGTCATTGGATTGCATTAGATTTGAGTAAGTGGCTCTTTGTGCTGCAACAATGAGATCTAAACTGTTCCATTTACAACCAAGGGTGGTCCAAACATTCCTAATTATTAAGGTATCAATTAAATATTTGCCAAGTTCATTCATTAGACACGGTTATGTAACATTTGTATTGTTAGAAATAAAAGCACATTGTCCTGTAAGATCAGTAAACCTAAAGTACAAAACCTGGCCCTAAATTTTAAAAGACTAAAGTTCCTTGAGAAATCTTTTCAAATTGGGATGCCCCCTTTGTAAAATTCATCTACCTGTAGTCCCGGGATCCTACAGAGATTGTCTGCATCTGTTCTGCACAAAATAATTATGTGGCTGTCCTGAGCAAAATAATACAGCTAGAGATGAGCGAACTTCTTGAAAGTTCGATTCGGGCGATTCGCCGAATTTCCCCAAGAAATTCGGGTTCGCGCGAATCGAACTTTTACGAATCGCTCATCTGAAAAAAAAAAATGCCGGCATGGTGGGAGCGGGCAGGCCGGCTACGCCGCCGCCGGCCCGCTGACAGCGCAGCCGGCCTGCCCGCTCCCACCATGCCGGAATTTTTTTAAAAAGCCAACACTTACCTGCATGGTTGTGGAGCGTGGAGGCCGGCGCCGCTCTCAGCTGTCATCAGAGGACGCTTGATCTTGGTGTGGGGGGGATCAGCAGGCATTGAAACATCACGGTGACGTACTCATTATTTCATACTCTATTATACTGCATTTCATTGTATTGTGCCATTCACCAGCCAGTCAGTATTCAGCTACACCATATACCCTATTCACTTTTCACAGCTATCTCTGGGTACTTTTCTCTGGCACTTGGTCTTATATATCTAGCACATTGCTGCATTCTCTTTACACACAATTTTGTTTCCGTTTTCCACTATTTCTTTGGTCACACACCTCTCAGCACATTTTGGTTTATATCTGGTTTAATTTATACTCACTGGCTTGGTGACATGGCATGTAACTAAATATATATAAATTGTGACAAATTGATTATTCAGCATTGCCTTGCCCAAGCTCCCCCCACCTTTCCTTTTTATATTGTCTTGTATATGTTTTTTAATTGTGTAATGCCTATTTGGGTTCCCTGTTGTTCCATTGTTTGAATCCAATAAATTAGCATAACAATTTTTACATACTGGTTCGCACTAATTATTTAGGGTGAGTGCAGATTATTCTGGGTGCATGTATGGGACATACCAGAGTGTCCCTTCTATGTTCTTTAATTGATTAAGCCTCACAAGCACCGGATTTTCTGGCACCCCCTTATTTGACTTATCTTTTTCTATTAGGCTGTGCTTATCCATCAATAGTCTTTTGTGACGCGTCATCAGAGGACGCGTCATCAGAGGGCGCCTGAGAGCGGCGCCGGCCTCCACGCTCCGACCATGCAGGTAAGTGTTTGCTTTTTAAAAAAATGCCGGCATGGTGGGAGCGGGCAGGCCGGCTGCGCTGTCAGCGGGCTGGCTTCCGGCGCCTGCTGACAGCGTAGCCGGCCTGCCCACTCCCACCATGCCGGCATTTTTTTTTTTATTTCAGGGAAAATTCGATCAGCAGGAACCAAAAAAAAATTCGGGTTCGTGCCGAATCGAATTTTCCCTGAAATTCGGAGCGAATTCCGGTTCGTCCGAACCGGTTCGCTCATCCCTAAATACAGCATCTGCATCTGTCCTGGGCAAAATAAGTCTCTTTCTGTAACATACATTATTAATGGCACTTTGAGGACGACCAGAATGTTGATGTTTGACACCTGTGTACTAGAGGAATGAAATTGAAAGGCGGACATATTTTGGAGCCGTGCTACAGGTTCTAAGCTGCCCTGCAGGAAAAGGAGGAGTAGCACATGGGACAAGCATCAGGTCAGCTACTTGCTGCCTTATTATTGTAGTTGGGTTTAAAGTTCCTTTAAACTTTAACCTGAATCCAAACCAGTAACTAGGCCAAAAGTCAGGACAAGCAGCCAATCATCAAAAACAAGCAAGCAAATCTAACAGCAGTGGCCCTGGACCCTGTGGAAAACAAGACGGCTGTGATAAAGTTGCCTTCCCCAGCATACACAATGTCCTTGGCAGTGGTGTAACTAAATGTGATGGGGCCCTGGGTTGAACATTAAATGGGGCACGTTCACAGCTCATACAGTAAACTTTTATATGTCACTTAATTCAGATGGATGCAGCTAGACAACTAAATACTGAATGAAAACAGCAGAGACACATGGTGCTTCCTTTCTCCTTTTACCAAGTAAGCACAAATATGAACAGAGATAAAGGAGCATCAATGATGGCGCTCTCTGATCTTCTGGGCCCCAGTGTGGTTGCACCCCCTCAAGTTATTCCCTGGTCTTTAAAATGCCCCTGATCAAGAAAAACACAACACTGAGCTAGATGACATTTATGAAATCTATGCTTGGGTTGTTCACAGACAGTCCTCAACTGCTTTTTAAAAGAATGGTGCCTACATCATCATTAAACTGGACCAAAAGTCTATTGATCCAGTCACAGTCATTCCTAGGGCGTGTCCTGATTTTGGATGCCAAATAGTTGGAACCCCGCACTCTGCACTTACCATTGCAATCCAGTCCTGTTTTCAAAGGGCACACAGGAACAGCATGTAGTGGCATCCCCTGTCCTGCAGTTCACGACCTTCATAGTCCAACAGACAGTGGCACATAACACAGAAAAGCAGGGGATGCCTATGTCATTTAAATACAACGTTGAATCGGGGAATCAGGCCTGGTGCTCGACTGTGATTCTGACTGGCCAACTAGTAACTATCAGATATGAGTTTTGGTCTGTTCTAGGATATCAGTTGTGCCGTACTGACTGGATTTACTCTTTATTTCTTCATTATTCTTATGCAGCTGACCTTCCTTCTTGTTAGACCCCTATGGTTAGGGCCGGATTAGGGGGGGGGGCACAAGGGGAACACGCTCTGCGGCCTCCACTACTTGCCCTGCAAAGGGGGTCTACACCATGTGCCCTGCAACCAACCTACAAAGCTATTAGGGGCAGTGGGGAGCCCCCACACGCCTGGGCAAGCCTCTTTTTGTTTTGCAAACCTGCAGCATAAGCCACCACAGGGCAGGATGGAGATTCTAGAGCAGCAAAGCCGCTGTCAGCAACACTACAGTGATGGGTGGGTGCAGAGCTCTCACTGCACATAAGCCACCAAGCACAGCCGCTGGCAGCTCAATGCAGGGAACTGTTTTCTGCTGGACCAGCTGGGTGACTACACTACCCACCACCGAGAATGGCAAAGCAGGAGTTCCCGAGCAGCACGCACCCACACAAGGATGGCACAAGGGACTCAATCTGACGTTCCAGTGAGTAGGTGGGTGCCAGACAACCACCAATCAGTTACTTAAAAATACTGTACCTGGGGAATCCACCACACTTAATCCGGCCCTGCCTATGGTTGTTAGAATCTTTATTTTTCTAACCTCACATTAAGCTCTGCAAGTGTAAGTTAAGTATTTCCAGGTTTTGGGTACCATCATCTTCTCAAGACCACTGCAATCAGACCAATACACACAGGCACATAAAAGGAAACTTGCACAACAAATACATCTGTTTGTGTGACTGTCGATCTCGAAGATGATCAACCATTTATCTGAATGGTATTTGACTGGTAGAATAATGTTGCGGCATGTTACAGCGCCTGCTATATTTTCTTACTGGTTGTGTGTACATCATCAGCTGTGGTGACCTGTATCGCTTGTGCCACATTATCAACATTGCGGGAGGAATGATGGCTTTTCCAAAGATTCTACTTTGGAATGATGAAACCCTTCAAAACATTTTCCTTGTAGGACACTGATAACCGATACTACAGTAGTGAGAAATTGTTAAATTAAAAATGTTTGACCTGCTTTGTTCCTTCTATGGTAAGAATAATGGCTACTGGCAGGACAAATACAAAACATTAATGCTTCCTACTATGTTTTGGTGTTATAATATATACCACTATATATTATATAATCAAATAATATAATATATATTAAATTATATAATATATCATTTTATGTGAATGATATGGCTAAGTATATTTTGGTTGGTTCTACCAGCATGACAGCTGTGTCAGTCCTCCTGGTCTGTGGCATAACTAAATGTGATGGGGCTCAGATAGTAAACATTTGTCTGCCATTGAATGCAGTTAGACAACAAAAGTCTGAAACAGCAAAGACAAATGGTGCTTCTATTTTCTAAATGAAGCCAAGTGAGCATGAATATGATAAATGTCGAGCAACAATAATGTGGCCCCATTGACCTCCTGGGCCCCAAGGGTGCACCATCTGCATTCCCTTGCTTCCAGTGGTGTTTGAGTTTATATGCCTTATCAGTTATTCCACATTAAGCTCTACATAGACACTTACATGCACCAGGATGCTGCTGTGCAGTTAGGAAGTCAAGTACTGTATATCCCTGAAGGTACTGGTACAACCTTGCTGCGTCAGGACTGGGAAGTAAGTTTTAAAAGCCATGCTTCATGTGCCTTATTCATTGTGTTGTCCTGCAAAGCTGCCCATGTGCCCAGACTGCCATTCTTGTATCCAGTTTGCTCATCCTTCCATACCAACAATCCCATCTGGGTCCTGCTGAGAGTTACTGAGCCCAGCCCCAACCTGTATAAACTGCAGCCACTACCCAACTTCCAGTCTGCTTTGCTTCGTGCCCTACTTCAGGTGGCAGCCTGGGGGGCACACCCAATGTCTACCACTCCTGTAGGAGCCCACATCAGTATGTGGTGTATGCTGTGCTGTTATGAGGAAATTGTTTCCTTTATTCGATAAGCAGCAGTGTATAACAACTGCACCATGGGGTCGATTAAGAGCCTGGTGAGAAAACTCACTCCTTTTTAGGAGAGAAAATTGCCATTCACTTTCATTGTCTACCTTGAGGCTGATTTAGATCAAGGTGAAAATATACACAGTAGACAGAGAGTAGACAATGAAAGTGAAAGTTTTCTCTCCTAAAAAAGAAATGAGTTTTCTTACCAGGCTCTGAATCAACCCTCATGATTTCCTGTGTGTTTTGTCATCTGCTTCTCTGGCTTATTAACCTTGAGTGGTGATCAGCATAATCTGTCAGCATAGGGGTCAAGGTCTTAAGAGATTTGAATGGTGATCAGATTTGAGTGCCTGCCCTACACTAATAATTTAAAACTATTGATCATATTTCATATACAGTCAAATATACGTCTATGTGTTCTCTTTCTACTCATAGCAAATGTCTTAATATAACAGTTCATCAATACCAGGCCTTTCATTGAAAAGCAGCATCCTCTCGCATCTGGACATTTGTATATTTGGCTTTCTGCTCTGTTTGAACAAACTGTAATTTTTGAATGTGCGGACAGATCAATGCATAGTCCAATCTTAATACAGCTGTGTTTAGCGTTCAACCCTTAAGGCAATTACATTAAATGTCATCTCTGATCTCAGACGTTGTCCCAAGATCATGGTGTTAAAGCGCTTAAAACAGTTTCTTACTCTAGTAATGGCTCTGTGCCATTCATTAAGCAGTCAGAAGAAATTCAAGCAAGACAGAAACATGTATAACCTAAAGGGAAACAATGCTGAGCATAGCAGAACTGTACAGTGATGTATGAATGTTTGTTCAGATTATATTATTTTTTTAATTTTTCTGCATACAATTGTGGGATCCTATTTGGTGGTGGTAATAGCGGGGGGATTGAGCTGGGATGGAGGTTATGGGGCAGGCAACAGGTTGTCAACAGACGAGTTAGTTAGATGTAGTCAAACAAGCTGGGTTAGCAACAAATAAGAACATCAAATGTGGTGAGCAGGGCGAGCAAACGCGGGCAGATCAGGCATGGTAGGTCAGGTTGGGTTAACCACAGGTGAGTATATCAGACATGATCATGCCTGTTCACAAGGATAGGGTTGGAATTGTAAAAGTCTTGGATGATGGACTGAGAAGGAGCTTGCGGAACTTGATCCGTGAGAAAGCTGCCGGGTAGGGCCTCGGCCTTAGTATTTTTTAAGCCTAGGTAATCATTATTTAAAACCGGGAAAAGAACATGGGCCACTGGGCCTGACAAAGATTCAGCCTATTACATAGAAACAAGGAAGTTTGATGGCAGAAGGAGACCATATGGTCCATTCAGTCTGCCCTTATGTGTATACTGTATGGTCTCTTTATCTTAGGATAGATGTGTGCTTATCCCAGGCATGTTTAAATTCACTTACTGACAATTTTTCAACTACCTCTGCTGGACGTTTGTTCCAAGCATCTACTACTCTTTCTGTAAAATAATATTTTCTAATGTTGCTCCTGACCTTCCCTCCGACTAACTTCAGGTTGTGACCCCTTGTTCTATCATTACATTTCTTCTTAAAAACATGTCCCTCCTGAACCTTATTCCATCTGTTCAGATATTTAAAGGTCTCAACCATGTCCCCTCACTTTCTTCTTTCTTTTAGACTGTACAAATTAAGCTATTTATGTCTCTCCTGATAGATCTTTCTACCATTTTCGTTGCCCGCCTCCGTTCCGTTCTATTTGAATAATGTCTTTTTGCAGGTAAGGTCTCCAGAACTGCACACAGTATTCTAGCTGTGGCCTTACCAGGGCTCTATACAGCGGCATCACAACCTCTCTCTTCCTACTGGTGATGCCTCGAGCTATGCAGCCGAGCATCCTGCTTGCTTTTCCCACTGCCTGGCTACACTGTCCACTCATCTTGCAGCTATCAGTAATCAGTACCCCTAAATCTCTCTCCTCCGAGGTCCTGGCTAACACAGTACTGCCCATACGGTACTCAGAGCAGGGATTCCTTCTACCCAAGTGCATGACTTTACATTTAGAGACATTAAACTCTAGTTTCCACAGTGTTTACCATTTATCCAGTAAAGCTAAAGGATTTTCCATGTTGCAGACGCCTCCAGGAGTATCCATCCTATTACTCACTACCAGCAAACAGGCAAACTTTTCCTACCAAGCCTTCTCCTATGTCACTTACAAACATATTCAAATGAATGGGGCCCAGGACAGAGCCTTGCGGCACACCACTTGTAACTCGTCTTTGTTCAGATTGCCTACAATAACACTCTGATACTCTGATACCGTTCCTTCCGTCAGCTGGAAATCCACTGAACTATCCAGGGATTGAGTCCTAACTTCAATAACTTATGATCTATTGAATAAAGGGAGTGGGAGCAGCTCAATCACTATTTATATAAAATTATTATTATTATTCAGGGCCTGGGAACTCATTTACCGCCCAGTTTAACCCTCTCATCAACTAAATATCAAGCACCAAACATGTCTAGCTATGTGGAAAGACAGAGATTTGGTTGCATATATCTGCAGATACATGTGGAAGCCACACCGCTCCGACAAGCCACTCTGTGTTTAGTGTGGTCCCTACTCTTAATTTTGAGTCCCCAACATTGGGACATGCAATGCAATGTTGGGGACTCAAAATTAAGAGTAGGGACCACACTAAACACAGAGTGCCTTGTCGGGGCAGTGTGGCTTCCACATGTATCTGCAGATATATGCAACCAAATCTCTGTCTTTCCACACAGCTAGACATGTTTGTTGCTTGATATTTAGATGAGGAGAGGGTTAAACTGGGCGGTAAATTAGTTCCCAGGCCCTGAATAATAATAATAATTTTGTATAAATAAAAGCGATTGAGCTGCTCCCACCCCCTTTATTCAACTTATGATCTATCTATTATTTATAATCTATGAGCTCATTATGTGATACAGTGTCAAAGACTTTGATAAAATCCAAATAGGCGACATCCACAGCACCACCTTCATCTAACACTTTAGTGACTTTATCATATATATGGCTATGCAGGCTATGGGTTTGAAAGCCACTATCTGAAAATACTGAACAAAAGTAGATATTCAGATAGTCAGTCATCGTTATAATTATTTTCCTTATTTCTCACTTCTGCAACTCTGTTCCACTCACCCAATACCCTTTCTAAATACTCCACCATTTCCTTAAAGTTTTAGCACTCTGGTTCTAGTGTGGGATTGCACAATGCCTGTTTTTATGCTGAACCATAAGCATTAAAAGTCACTGGACCCCAGATTTTCTTCTACACTGACCTCAGACACCAGATCCCTATTGGTCAGAACTAATGCCCTTATTTATCAAGGGCTAGCACTAGGTAGTGTCTGACGAGCGCCAGGTACCGCCAGCTAACGGCGGCTACCGACTCAAGTACGCCCGGCGGCGGTCACAATGACGCATTTATCACGCTAAATGAGGCTAGCGCCGGCGAGAGCGACAGCTAGCGCGGGATTCATCATGTAGCCGACTGCAACGAACAGCGCCGCTGCTAATCCCATCACAGCGCCAGGTATGACCTGTCGCTCCCTGGCGATGTCCAATGCATTTCAATGGAGCAATCTTTAATTAATCATAATTAATTCCTATTAATGTTTATTTTTTTTTTTTTTAATGTCAAAAATTCTGTGACCACTTCTGCAATGTTAGGATTTTTTTTTAAGGTAAAAAAAAAAAAAAAAAAAAAATTTGTGCAGAATTGATATTACAGGTCTGATATTAATGTATTCATATTACAAAATGTTTATAAAAACTTGTATAATTTTACAATCAAAAAATATGGTTGTTTGGGGGTTAAAAACTATTTTACACCCATCGCCGCCAGCGCTCTGGGGTTTAAACAAGGAATTCACAGCGCGAATACGCTCGGAGCGTGTTTTGTTAATGAATCTGCAGCAAGCCGTTCGCTCTGGCCATTCGTTGTCAGGCGCACCCATACAACGCTGAACCTGTGAAACAGCGACCCCCCAGCCCGTATTCAACATTACCGCACACCGACGGAGTCGCTGTCAACAAGCAAACCCCGGCCAAGCACAGCGAATACTAGCTGGCGCTGAGAAAATCACGCTACTGGCACTCATCTGTCGCTACCTGGCGCTATTAATGAATCGGCCTCCAAGTCCAAAATGTTATCTCCTCTGGTTGGTGATGTCACAACTTGTTTTAGTCCTTTCCCTGACCCCAGCTCTGCTCTGTCTGTTCAAAGCACAGCTATAGCCCTATCCCCTGTACTTTATCCCACTCTTCTCTCCTCAGTGTGTGTGATGCTTCAGAGTCAAGATGGAGGCGCTTGTATCCTAGAGTCCTGAACAGAGTTGCAGCCCAGTGAGGGAAAAAATAATAAGTAAGTGGCTAAAAACTTAAGATATATTAATTTTAGATGCTGGGGAATAGTTTTTAAGGGTTTGGGCTTTTCATTAAATCATGCTGAAGCTCCAGTTTAACATGTTTTCTAAATCCTTGTCCAGAGGCCTATATATCACACCAATTCTGATCACAACTCCCTCCACTCTTCATAGTAATCCAGGGAGTTTCTAGTTCATTATGTGTATGCTGAATAATTGTTGATTGAAGAGTATTCTTGACATAAATGCTACTCCACCGCTCCTTCTATCTAATCTGTTTTTTCTGTACAATGTGTATCCAGGCATGGATATGATAGCTATTAACTCACAGAGCTTTTTGCCTAAGCTACAAACATTGGTACACATCATGTGGAGGTTGTTGCTATTCCATTCTAGTTTGTTCCTGATCTTCTCCACTGCTATCCTACCACAGACCAGGTTTCCTGAAGTGCCAACGCCCTGCTTCATGCTAAGTGGTTGGGGATAGAAAGCATCCTTACAAGTTAAATCTCTGTCCACTTCATCACTTCATCTAGTTCAAATTTAGTTTAGTTCCACTCCTAGTTCTTCCATGCCTTGTACAACTCCTTGTTTGACCACCTTCTAACATCATGACTAATACATCCAAAGCCTTTGTCTTCACACCACTGACGTAACCACACATTGAACTTGGCGAAGCATAGTTCCTATTTTCCTGCCAATTGGTAAAACTTCAGAAAATGTGATAGAACCTATTACTTTGCAAAGTCCCTGACTCAAGTTTTGGAAGTCCCTTTGTACAGAAAACAAATCTTTTTGGGATAAATCATTAGCACAATGTCCACTGTTATATTTGCTTGCAGCCTTGACAATATTTACAATATGTCTCTTATCCCTATTAACAGTGGCACCTGGGAGACATCTCACCTCCTTTAGCTCAACCTTATCCAGTCCACATCTCTAATTGTTAAATCATCAATCAGCAGATGCTCCTCTTGGTTGGTTTTTTAACTCCATCTTGCTGTTCTTTTGCTCTCATTTTATTTAGAGGCTGATTCATCATTAGCGGCAGGTAGCGACAGATGAGCGTCTGTAGCAGGCATTTTCAGAGCGCTCGCTAGTAGTCGCAGTGCCCAGCCATGGGTCGCTACTTTATAGCGACTCAGTCGCTGTTCAGTAATGTTGAATACATTGTGAGGAGTCGCTATTTGACCAGTACAGCGCTGTATGGGAGCGCATGTTAGCGACTGCTCATAGCGACCGACTTACACCATATTCAGCAAAAAAACAGCCTCACAAATCTCTGGCGCTGAAAAATACTTGTTTGTAGCCGGAGGCGCAGGAGGCGGTGTGTTTAAAGTCTGTTTTCAAGCATCTATCAACTAGTAACAAAGCAAAAACATATGGAATTACATTGTAACAACATTGTAACATGAACACTTTAATGCCAGACCTGTAATGTCATTTCTGAGGAAATATATAAAAAATGAAAAAAATTGAAAAAACAGCTTTTTCAATGCCAGAAGAGGTCACAGAATTATTTGTGATTTTTGGAAAAAAAAAAAAAACAGTTTAAAGTGAAGAAAAGGTTCGTCCATTAAAATGTATGGGGGAACGACAGGTAGCGAGAGGTCATACCTGGCGCTGTGCAAGGCTGAACGCTGGCGCTGTGCGCAGAGGCTTTGAAAATGATGAATCAGATGCTACATGCCGCTATCCCAGTCGCTAAACAGATTCTGCTTAATAAATGTGTAATTGCGTGCCGTGTCTGCCGTTGACCAGTCGCTATCTGTCGCTACCTGTCATTAACCAGCCACTACCTGACGCTATCCTTTCTTAAATAACCCCCTTAGTCTCTTATATAAGTCCATTTGCTTTGACCTTTCCAATTCCTGCACAAACTGCTTACATTGGCAGAGACATCCACATCTAGCTCAGAAAGAACAACATAGGGGTTATGTCGGCTTAGTCCAAATTTTGCATGTTTCTGTTCTACATTGCGCAATCTTCCAGAGCCCAAGGTTTTCCACTCTGCCCCTTTCTTCTAAAGTCTTTGAGGGAGTGGTGACTGTATACAAAGCAGCCTTACTGGCTGCGATAGCTTCATAAAGTCAGACTGAAGAGTACAAACTAAAGACTGTAATCTTGTCATACAACCCTGACATCCGCATGCAAATAGGACAGCATCTCAAGTTCAACAGAGTACTACAGATTACTATGAAAAATGGAAGTAAATGTTGAACTTGGCACAATTAAGTCCTGTTTTCAACCCCTGCTGTTTTCAAACTACTGCAGTTTTTAAAACTACACACTTCTGTTCTGATGCACTTATATCAAGCTGCTCTTGCACAGGCTGAAACTCCATTGGTGCCAGTGTATTCCAGGTTCTTTTCGTCTGTAAATTCGGATAACTGATAAAGTGCCTTTCTAGCCAGTATTCTTTTGAGAAGGGTGCGCAGGGGTGGCATTTCCTGGTTGTAGATGACTGTTGGGATAAAACCGTTCCGTTCCAAAGAGTCAGTGCCAATGATGAACAGCAAGGCCTGTTGAGATGAACTAGGGTCAGGGCAGATGAAAAGGTCATTTTCAGTGATTCAAAAGCTGCCTGTGCTTCATGAGACCAAACCTTTGAGCCCTCTTCCTTCTTGGTAAGGGCTGTGGTAGGTGCTATTATGGTGGAATATTCTGGATAAATTCCTGGTAGCTGGCAAGCCTAGGAAGTGCTCTATAACCTTCAAAGAGGGTAGCCTGTAGCCTGTCTCTATTCATGGTAAGATCTTTGTCAGAAAAACTACACCCAGAATGTAAACCTCAGAGACTTGGAAGGTGTATTTTCTAGTTTAGCGTACAGGGAGTTTTCTCAGAGCTTTTAAAAAACCTGATGCATGATAGCATTGTTGGTACAGATCCTACGAAAGGACCAAGAAGTTGTTGAGATAGACCCTGACACACTGACCACAGACTGACAGACTGACCACAGACAGACTTCGCAGAAGATGCAATTTGCTAAATCTAGGAAAAGTGCTGCAGCTTTTAAGAGGCTGAACGACATAAAGAGGTATTTGTAGTGGTCGTCTTTAGTGTTGAAGGTGGTTTTCCATTTGTCTCCAGTCTTGATCAAAATGACTGTATGCCCCACGATGAACCAGTTTCAAAAAGAACTGGGCCCCCTGTACCCATGTGAATAACTAGGTGAACAAGCGGGAGAGGGAGTGGATAACAACAGTATAGCGAAAAAAACTAATCCGAGTTCAGAAGCTGCCAGCAAAAGGCAAAGTCTAATAAACAGGGGCTGGCAGCAAAAGGCAAAGTCCAATAATCAAATGCAAGTCCAAACCGTGTAATCCGTCCGAGAGCTAATTCAAGAGCAGGCCAGGTCAATCCAGGAATGTAAACAGGCCAGTTGTCCTTTTAAATAGGGTTGTCAATAAAGCTGGGAGGGACGTCTTAGAGCAGGAGTGAAGTCACTTCCTGTCCACTGTGATCAAGAAAACCCGGAAGTAAAAGCAAGCCCAAGAGCTTACACTCTAGGCTGTGTGCACTTGTAGCGTGCTGGACGCCAGGTGGCACTGTAGAGCAGTGAAGAGGACGAAGATCCAGGATGCGTGTATGCCCATGACTGCGCACAGACTGCATTGGAGATCCGACAGCACACATGTGCCCGATAGAGGAGTGAGAAAGGCGAGGAGACTGACATATATCTTTAAGCTCGCAATAGTCTACCCTTTTTTTTTAATGAAGAAGATGCCTGCTCCTGCCACTGATAAAGGCGGACAGATGAAGTACTTGGTCAGGCTTTTCTAAATGTATTCTTAAAGGGCTCGATCTTCAGGGATGGCCAGAGGAAACACAAAAGTAGCATTGGGTGCTAGTTTAATCACACATTTGGGGTGGTGAGGAGAAACCATCTCTGTCGACTTCTTAGAAAACATGTCTGCATAGTTCCTGTAAGGGTCATTAAAGAGGTGTTGGTAATATAAGTGGTTGAAATCTGACGAAGAAAGAATTTCACCAGACCTCCAGTCAGTTGGAGGGTTAGGTTTATTCAGTCATGTTAGGCCCAGGACTAGTGGAGTGGTTGGACAGGACATCAATGGACAGTGATGGAGAAAGTTTGTTCCAAGTGACAGATTGTGATCTTGAGCACTGATGAATCTGGTACGCATAAAGTTATTAGCTGCGGAATCCATAAAGGCCAGCAAGAAATGAGGAATGCTACCCCAAGAAATATAAAACAAAATTTTTAAAATAATATATATAAAAAAATGAAGGGCAGAGACAGGAAGAGCAGATTAGGCTGGAAGGTTTGACAACAGGCAGGGAGATCAGGTGTGGTCACGCAGGCTGGGCTGACACCAGACAAGTAGATCAGACGTGGTTGGACAGGCACGGTCAGCAAGAGGTTAGATGTGGGCGGGAGGCCATACCATACAAATGTTTTGATTATGGAGTAAGCATTGGGTCTTATAGGCATAAAGTCAGTAATGTATTGAGCCCAGCCAGTGGCAACATCCCTTTAAAGCAGAATGCCTAGACCAGGGAGAGACATTTACCCACTTTTACTATTCCTTGCTGCTGGCAGCCAGTTTGATGCCTTATGTTTCCACTGGCAATTGGTCAGGTATGAAGGTATGAAGACTTTCACAGGGAGCCCCATGAACTTTTGTCAGAGGGGTCTTATGTTTTGTAGTCATGTCCAGATATGGACCGGCCATATGCATAACTGGGAAAAATTCATGGTGGGGGGCCCCAAACATACAGCCAACCTCATCCGAACCTGGACCAGAATGAATTATCTCCTGTTGGTGCTCTGCTGCTTATAACACCCCCTACACTGCCTGTGTTCCTTGTCCCTCCAGTCCCTTCCTCTCTTAACTGGTTGAACTCTAACCCCCCCCCCCTTAAGCCAAAACACCCCAGCCCAGGCTCTGCCCCCACAATGGTATAGCCGCAGCACCATGGCCAGCCCTTCGTCACCTTATTTGCCCCTACAATACTGAAGCTTTAGGAAGGCCCATTTGCACTATGCCTATGCTATACCATCAGATATGAAGAGCACTCAATGATCTGCACATCAGAATTGGAAGGGGAGCAGGCATTGGGGCAATGTAGGGCTATTATGTGCTGGCTGGAGGCCAGTTAAAAATCAGATTTTTGGCCACAGTCTGCCCCTGCATCACAAGGTACAGCAATTAATATAAGGGCTTATTATGGAGCAGCAGAGTGCATCATTCAATGGGATAGGAAACTGGATCATCATGATCTCATTTCACCTGGGCCCCTCATATTTAGGTTTTACATGAGACCCATACATTGCTGATGGCATTCCTGGTCTTTTAAAGTGTATTCCAAACCATGCTCAGATCCCCAGACCTAGATGTTTACAGATACATGTATATGGCAGTAATGATTTTACCTGCCACCTTGAAATAGAATGATCTAAAAAAGCGGCACAAAAAATAATTTTTGGTAAACTTTTCAGATTAAAAATTTACCTTGAAAACAAATTATCATATCACTTTAAAACAAACCCTTATACCATTTAGTTTCAGTGTGTACATCCATGTGGGTTAATGTAAAAGTTTTCTTTGATCTGTTGGATCCCAAATAACGCACTTCCAGCAGAGCTTAGAAGATTTATTTTGGGGAAAGCCGACACGACACGAAAATGAGTTTCTTTGTTGTATTTTTTTCTCTGAGTTTTATACTCTTGGGCAATGTTGTTTCGTTTTACTGTTCACTTTGACACTTTTATGGCATTAAATTGCCTTTAAATTGAATTACCGATCCTGAAACATGAAGGAAAGCAAAATAGTCTGTGGTGCTGTAACAAGTGATTTTTCAACCCATTAACCAAATAAATAATACCCGATAAACGGTTTTATCTGCTTCTCTGGAGGAGCTCTGCAGGATTTACTACAGCTTGTACTAAATTTTCCTTTTTTATATATTGGTAGGTTAATTGAAGAAATAAAGAAAGACATATAGAGGTAAGTGAAACTTTTTTACCAGTGAGTGCCTCCTCTCGCTGGTTCCTGTCTTATCAGAGATGCCATGCAACAAGCAGGCAACCCAACTGTCATATCAGACTATTTCATTGTAAAACAACTGCTATAGGGAAAGCAGGCTATCAACTGTGAGTGCTAGCTCTTCTCTTAGAGTTCAATGAGCATACAACAAGCAGACTATCAACTCATAGCTAGGAGGACCAACTATCATACCAATGCCTTTTGCCAGGTCCTGCCTCGACTCTCCATCCCTAGCTTCATCCCAAAATAAATATACATAATGAAGAGTGAAAAGAGTGCACTGCTAAATTGTCTGATTTCTAGTGATGAGCTATTGAAATTCTGGGGGCCCCGAATCCGAACTGTATTGAAGTCAATGAGGAACCAAACTTTGGGGCCAAATAATGGCTATAAAATGGGGCCAACAAGGGCTAAAGGGCTGAAAAGGGAACTGGGTGATTACCCTGCACAAAATGGGCTAGAGGAAGTACTCAAAATAATCATAGAAAGCTAAAACCGGTTTGAGTGCTGTGGCTCCTTTAAGACTTTTGTATCCTAATTGCCCTGCTAACGTGCACCTCCCAGGTTAGTTATAAAATGGTCTGAGCGGCTGCCACCCCTCCTTTGTTTCTTTTGAGTTTGTGCAAGCACATGGGGTGTGGGGTCTAGGCTGTATTGCAAGGTCTTTGACCCTTCCACCCCAAGGCTTGCACTGGAGGTTTAGGGCAATCTCAGGTAAGCCTGCTCCCAATTTATCTATTGCATTGTATGTCCCAAATGGGGCTCTCAGAGATTAGAGTTAGGACTGCACCTCACAGGGGCACCTTGGCGCTGGTGGTGCAGCTTAAGCATACTTCTGCAGATGTGTGTGAGCGAGCCCCCTGTTTTTAAGCAAGTGTAGAGACAGATTGTAGGTTGGTCAGCAAGCTAACCGGTTTGAGTGCTGTGGCTCCTTTAAGACTTTTGTATCCTAATTTCCCTGCTAACGTGCACCTCCCAGGTTAGTTATAAAATGGTCAGAGCGGCTGCCACCCCTCCTTTGTTTCTTTAAAATAAATATATACACATATACATAGATGAATAAATATTACGATCAATAAATAAATTCATACAGAAATACAGACATATATACAGAAATATATACAGAAATAAATATTGTGTTAAAGTGTATGGAAATGTCATAAATGGTGTGTATTTTCCCCCTACTGTGCTGTATCAGGCACGATCCATGCCAGGTTTTCAGGACCCAGGTCATATTCCCCAGTCCTTTACAGGTTTGTTCCCTGATCTCAGACCTTGCACAGTCTGAATGCAGGGGAAGCCTGAATAAAAGGAGCCACTGAGCCTGTCAGTGGGCTGTTGAATAGCCTAGAGGAAGGAACCCAGGCAGTACCTGCTGAAAGTGAACGACAGACCTGTATGCAGCGGAAGGACTTTGCTTGTGACTTTGTACTTGGAGTTCTGGATGAGCAGCGTGGGCTGGTACGCCCCTGTAACCTGGACTTATAGTTTATTGGTCTGTCAAACCAAGGACTTTCACAGGAGCTTGTGAAGTAAACCGCTTTATGTTTTGCATTTGTGCTGCTATGTTCTCTGGCGTAAGAGATAAGTTTTGTTTTGCTGATGAACACTTTATTTTCTGAAAAAAAACGCCTTTGCTATTCGCCCCAATTGCTCACAATATTTATATCAATAAATAAATATCTGGTGCGAGCAGGCACCAGAGTTTGCAGCGTATTCTTGTAGGCCTAAATACCGCTGCCACAATGGTCCAAGTTCAGGCAATGATAGATTAGATGGCACACAGTACTTCAAGTTCCAATTCACCAGGGACATGCAAATCAAACAAAAAAAAATGCTAGTATTTCATTGTATTCCATGGCACTGTAAACATTAAAAATTGCAGGAGGGTGAGACACTGAATAATCTTCCCCAAATCCATGCCAAAGCAAAAACATCATTATTATTATTATTGTATATATATTTTTTTCTCTGGCTCTGTGTTATTAGATTCTGTGGAGGGTCTGCTAGCATCATAGGCAGAGCAGTTTCTTGTATTTCAGAGGGGCTGTTGAATCCCATTGTATAAACACCTTGAAGCAGTTTCTAAAGTGTGATGCTTTTCCACCAGGGATTTATGTATAAACTTGTTCAGAAGAGAATTGGCTGCAAAATCCTCAACTTCCTCACATTCAAGATTGGAGGAGGAACCTGCACGAGTTTCACACTAACAGGCTGATTCATCATTAGCGGCAGGTAGCGACAGATGAGCGTCTGTATAGCGGCGCTATGAGCGACCGCTAGTGGCCGCCACGATCAGCCATCAGTCGCTATTACAGGTCTCCTCAGTCGCTATACTAATCTGGCCTCTAATGGTGAAAATGTTGTGTTGCAGTCGCTATGAAGCCAATGTACAATTGCTCACCCAAAGCTAATAGTGCCTGGGCTTTTTAAGGGTTTGAAATGTTTTTTTTTTTTTTTTTGCAATAATGTTATATTGTCTATGGTCACATAGGCAATATAAGGTTATTTCGCCAATTTTATTGTGTAATTGTGTGTGTTTAGTGTGAAATGAAGTTCTGACCACAAATTACATTACAAAAATATAAATTTTTATTTTGTTAAAAAATATAGGCCACCATGGCCAACTGTTAAGGCCGCATAGCGGCAAACCCCATACCCCCCACCCTACGGCCGTTTCTTCTTCCCCAGCAGCATAAATCTTGTCCGGCGGACGTACTGCCACAGTCTGCGATGCTCATTATTGCAAGCTGTAGGTAGAAAAAAAGGTCATTATTGTTTGTACATGGACCAAAAATTATGCAAACTGAAAGGTTTTTATTTTTTCTGGTTTTTTTTTCCTCATAATTTGTCTGGATATTTTACATGAAGCTAATCTGTTCGAATATTTTTGGACATTAATTTAGTTTGTGGGCTTCCATTTGCGATTTCCCTCCCCACCCTATATGTTTACATTACCTGATTTCATAATTTAAGGGCTACGTAAGCATTGGAAGAGTGTAGTTCCGGTTTTCCTAAAGTACTCATGTCCATAGTACTAAATAAACAAATCCTTCTGCTATTACAATTATAGCTATCCAATTTACTATTGAAGGATTTGGTTAATGACCAGACACACTCACAGGCTGAATGTATTATGTGTTTAAATGTAAACAAAGGGGAGCCACCAATCTAGCATGCATACATGCAGTTATGACTGTGGCTAGCCCAAATGTCATCTACATGTCTCCTACTTAACCCCATAATGACATTAACCCTTATGTATGGTCATCTCTCAAGACATATGGTTTAAATGTATGTTTGGCAAACATGTAATTGTACTCACCATCGCAGCTGTGGCTAGGGATCATGCTGCTGGAGGTTCCTGGAGCTGGGGTGGGGAGTATGGTGACTGGGTCGGTCTGCGTGGAAACATCCGTGTAGACCAAAACACAACAGAAAACTTCATAAGGTTGGTCCCTGAATATTATTATTCCACATCCACCTGTTTTTTGTATGATATAAATCAGCCAAAAATTAGTTGGCACATTTGCAAACAGACATTTTGTTCATTATCATAACAAGGTTTAACACATGTTTAGAAGACATTAGCATGGTGTCTATTGGTTCATGAGTTCAGCTGTATCATTTAAGTAGTCCACATGGACCACTCAATATCATTGTCCTGTTTTTACACACATTTTTGGTAGACATTGCCAATGCAATGCAAATTACAGTATTGAATTCTCCATAAACATATTGATATTTTCGACTTGCACATGTGGTAGCACTACAAGGTGAACATTTACTACCACATTCGCAGTGCAGCATCATGCTGTAATAAATATTAATCGTATTTGTGCGTACTAAAATTTGTATTGAACTAGAGTTGTGTTACAGAAGTGGCTGAAAAATCAGCCACAATATAATGCTGTGTAGCATAAAACATGTGTATGTATTTTCAAATTTCATTAAATACTCCATGTGAATGATAATCAAAAACACTTACCACGACTATGCCCGAGTGCAAGCTCTGCAGCATAGCTGGTAGAGGTACCGGTTCTATGATGCCCTGAAAAACAGTTAATGAGGGAACTGTATATTTAATAAAGTACAGAATCACCATGGAACATACAAACATTAAGAAAAAATGCACTCACCAGGGGATGAGCTGCTGCTGGAATCCCAGGGAGGACTCTGAGGTGGAGGCGTGGAGCCTCTACTCCTCACAATCGGCCCAGCAGATCCCAAACCCGATGGGCCACCCTCCTCCCTCTCACTCCCTGATCCTCGAGGGAGTGTGGGCGAGTCCATGACCTCCTCCCCACTTGGATTCCCCACTTGAGAGTGGCCACAAGGGGTTTGAGACTCAGCTGAGTCCAACTGTGAGGAGCTGAGGCTCCATACTGCCCTCCCCCCAGCAGCATGCTCCCCTGGGGCATCATCCCCTTCCTCCCCTGGGTCCTCTAGATGGGACTGACGGGAGGGAAGGACCCTCCCCCGCAGACTCATCCGAGTCCACCACTCTTGTGCGGGGGAGGAATCCCTTCCCGTGTTTCCCCAGGGGAGGACGCTTATCTGTGGAGAGGAAACAAAAGCAAAAAAAGGACACATCACACAAAAATCCTTTACTAAAAATACATTATCTTAATTCAAAGCATGTAGTGATGTTACACTTACCGGAGGCATAGGCATCATAGAGCCTGTATACGTCCACATTGTCCCGGCACTTAAAATCCGACCACCTCTGTATGATAGACCATACGCTCAGCTCCGTGTTAAAACGCCGGGACACTGTGGCTTGCACCTCCAACACTATGTGGCTTTTTGCACTCCGGGCATAGTCGTATTCTTGCATGCAGAAATCCTACAAAACCATTAAAAAAATAAAAAATAATCACAATAACATCATGTACATATTTGTGGGAACACATATAACATCTAACATTATTATATAGTAACAAGGAGGGGGTCTGATTCAGATGAATAGCTGGGGAGAGGTCTGGCAGGGCGTCTGGGCCTCATGATGAATCCTCGTAGGTGGGAAACCCGAAATGTTGACACTCCTCGCATTAAAAATACGCTAACACACGCCAATGATATTGCTATGATGCGCAAAGTTTGCAAAGTGTACGCATACCAAAGTTCGCCGCTAGAGACACACACGCTAAAACAATATTTAACAACTGTGGAGCGCAGCATCCAGCGACCGAACGCAGTCTGTATAAATTGTGTGGATGGAGGACATAGCGCCAGTCGTAGTGTGATTACAATGATTTTTTAACGTAAGAAATAACATTAGGCGAACACAATACACAGGAATGACATTGTTGAAGGAGTGTGACTTTTATAGTTTCAGGTCAGACACCAAAATTGGTTTAAAGTAAGAAATAAATCGCTACCTGTCGCTAAAGAGTCACTACCTGATGCTATCCCTTCATAAATAAGGCCCTTAGTAGGGAAAACCGATTTATGTAATTGTTCTGCCAGTCACTGGGCTAATTTCCCTGGCACTGTAAAGAGACTGCATTTGTCCTTGCAGGGCAATCTCTGCAGAATGTCCATCACTAGGGAACTTCAAAGCAAACCCAAAAAACATTATTAGTATTATTAAATATTATAAAAAAAATATAAATTAAAAAACAGGAAGGACCCTTTTCCCAGGTGCCAAGCGACTCCACATGTGGCTGACATGGTGTGTTGCTGGAATGACAGCAGCCAGCCAAGGGTCAGTTTTGAAGGCTTCTGAGAAGGTCCCCACAGCAGGGTGGAGAATGCGCCATTTTTTCAGCAGCATGGTGGAAAATGAAAGTGTAGAGCCCAGCAACTTGTATAACATAAATTGTTAACAACTATTAGCAGCAGTGACATACACATGCCCTGAACAATTGGTATTAAACAGTAGTGACACACAATTGCCTTGAACAATTGGTATTAAACTGGACCTTCAGCGCGATTTAATGAAAAGCCCGAACTCTTAAAAAACGGTTCCCCAGCATCTAAAATTAATATATTTTACGTTTTTAGTCACTTACTTATTATTCTTTCCCCCACTGGGCTGCAACTCTGTTCAGGAATTTAGGATACGGGCGCCGCCATCTTGACTCAGAAGCATCACACTTACTGAGGAGAGGAGAGTGGGATAAGGTACAGGGGGGCAGGTTATAGCTGTGCTTTGCTCAGACAGAGCAGAGCTGGGGTCAGGTAACGGTCAGCAGTCCCAGAATGCAGAGCAGCACAGTCAGGAGGCACTTCCTGTTTGCAGGCTGCCTGATAAGATGGCGGCTTCCATAAGCCGCCATCTTGGATGTTTAAAGGCTCATAACATGCAGCAGATGCAGGTAGGATGATTTTTAATGTGGACAATCTGTATGTACAGGGTGTGGGAAACATATAAGATAGACTCTTATTCAGAGTGAAGGTCCGCTTTAAGCAGTAGTGACAAACAAGTGCCCTGAACAATTGTTATTAAAGAGAATTTAAACCCCAGAGCTTTGAACAAGTAGTATTAAATATGAGTTGAACCCAGTGCTTTGAACTAATAGTAGTAAAGTGGAGTTAAACCCCATGTGCTTTAAAGCATTTTCTTTTTTAATTTCTATTATTGTGCCAAAATGATTTCTTCAATGTGGTAAAATAATCTGTTATTTTTTATTTTATTTTCTATTTGTTATAAGAAAAATATGTTTCCCTAGCAACAATGTGTAAAGTACATCAACTGGTGTACAGATGCAGAGACTTCCTCAATCTAGCTTGCTAATTGTCTGATTGGCCAAGACACAGGTGACAAGTTTAATACATTCTGTTGTAATTCAGTTTATTCAGATATGGAGGATCACAATCTTGTATTCTAGTAGCTAAAGGATTACTGGAAGTGTCCTCAGCTGGGAAGGGTCATTATTGCTGCTTGACTTCGCTAAACTTGCTAATGTGCTCACCTGTTACAGTGGAAGGATTCTGGGATATGTAATCAGTACTTTATACTCAAGGCCAGAAAAAACACTCCCATCTTAGCATCACAGACACAAAGGAATATAGAAAACAGCATGCTGCAAAGTAAATCACAGGTCTGGGGGGGGGGGGGCACAATCCTAACACAAATGTTTATTTTACATTCCAGAGGAGAAAAACAAAAAAAGCAAAACCTGATACAAAGGGAGTTTTCCTTTAAGCAAGTCGAATTAAATTGGATTACTGATACACACCCCAGTGCTTAGAGTTGTGGTGTAATGGTGTACATTACAGTGCTTAGAACAAGTTGTGCTATAACAGCATACACTCACCCCATTGCTTAGACCAATTTGTGGTATAACAGCGTATATGCCAGTGTTTAGAGTAAATTGTAGAATAACAGGCTACACACACCTCCGTGCTTAGAGCAGGTTATAGTATAACAGCATACACACCAGAGCTTAGAGAAAGTTGTGGAATAACAGGCTATACTCACACAAGTGCTTTGAACAAGTTGTGGTATAACAGCGTACATCCCTCCAGTGCTTAGAGCAAATTGTAGTATAACAGCTTACATTCACCCACGTGTTTAGACCAAGTTGTGATATAACAGGCTACACTCACCCCAGTTCTTAGTGAAAGTTGTGGTATAACAGCATACACCCCAGTGCTTAGAAGAAGTTGTGGTATAACATTGTACATTCACCCCAGTGCTTAAAGCAAGTTGTGGTACAACAGTCTACACTCACCCCAGTGCTTGAGCAAGTTATGTTATAACAGCGTACATTCACCCCAGTGTTTAGACCAAGTTGTGATATAACAGGCTATACTCACACCAGTTCTTAGTGCAAGTTGTGATATAACAGGGTACACCCCAGTGCTTAGACCAAGTTGTGGTATAACAGCATACACCCTAGTGCTTAGAGGAAGTTGTAGTATAACATTGTACATTCCCCCCAGTGCTTAAAGCAAGTTGTGGTATAACAGTCAACACTCACCCCAGAGCTTAGAGCAAATTGTGGTATAACAGGATACACCCCAGTGCTTAGAGCAAGTAGTGGTATAACAGCGTACACTCACCCCAGTGCTAGAGCAAGTTGTGTTATAACAATGTACACTCACACCAGTGCTTAGAACAAGTTGCGGTATAATAGTGTACACTCACCCCAGTGCTTAGAGCAAGTTGTGTTATAACAGGCTACACCCCCATGTTTATAACAAATTATGGTTTAACAGGGTACACCCCAATGCTTAGAGCAAGTTGTGGTATAACAAGGTACACCCCAGTACTTAGAGCAAGTTGTGGTATAACAGGGTACACCCCAGTGCTTAAAGGAAGATGTAGGGCACCCAGAGCCGAGTAGTGACAAGCCGTGGTAGTAGTGCAGCAGTAGTGAGTCCAACCCTACTCTAGCCCTCACTCCAACTGCTATCCCTGACTATAGTTTGCCCTGTAAAGGGCAGTTTTATAACCTAATAGCCATATCTGTCCCTCAGCAGCAACACTTCTCAGAGGCTGTGTGTGGTGTGACACGGACCCCACCTTTTATACGGTGGAGTCATGTGTGCCGCCAAAGCAATAGAGAGAGGGGAAGGAAGAAAGCTAATTGTCTGCTGTACAACCAATCAGCCTTCTTCTGGGTCTGGCCCGAATGACAAACGCGCGCATAGATTTCTATCTGAAATCCATGTCCAGCATGAACACGCAGGCACGGATCTGAACTTTGCGGTTTGGATCCACTCAGCTCTACTGAGTTCCATGGAAGAATGAATAGAAAAAGTGTGCCAGCACTTCTTATAGATACAAGTCCACATTTTATTGTAAAAAAAGCAATAAGCTTTATTTAAATCCCATTTACATCCCATTCCAACTTCAACCAAACCTAACTGTACTACCTCACCCTATATTAGTCTGTGCCATGTAGAAAGCAGGGTAGCAACTGTCACAACTTAAAGGACCCAGCTGCCATACCCCTTGTCTCAACTCTCACAACCCCAGACCAACCAACTTATTAACCAAATGATCCAATTTCATATCTTAAAAACAACTCCAGTATTAACTTTGATTCCTGATTTCTGTATCTATTTCGTATAGAAAGCAGAGTGGCAATTATAACAACTGAAAGGACTGTCATTCAAAAGCCCATCTACAGAGTCTTATTTCAAATCTTAAAGTGAACCTATACTCATTTATGAGTGGCTGACAATCATGTGACTGCAGGTGACCAATCTGGATTTCCCAGTGGGTTTGCACATCAAACTTGAATGGTTCCCGTTGGTCACCAGATCAACTGCCATTTGATGCCATACACCATGGATGAGAAAGTGGTGACATAGTATAGAGTATAGTGCCGCTTTAAACGCCAAGCCAACCCAACTCTGCTTTTTGACCACATCTGTTTGCGGGAAACAACTGTCATGCTTCCTCCATCTTGCTTAAACTCAGCTGAACCAATCTTATTAACCAAATAAATTAAATTCAGCAAACTGCTTTATCGGCTCCTCCTCACAGCTGACAGAAACCAACATTCATACCAAAGCCACTTCACAGTGTCCTCAAATCTCAAAAAGAAACCCAACTCTGCTTTTTTACTCCATCCTTATGCAGGGGGCAAGATAACAATTGTCACAGTTGAGAGGACCCAAGTGTCATACAAAATTCTCCTTTGGGTCCTGCTTCATCTCAGACCCAGCTTCAACCCAAGCCAACACTCTCCTTTGCCTGAGTTTTGGTGCCTGAGGCACTGTAGATAGAATGTAGATAGAATATGGTTTTGAAAAGGTAAGTACTGCTCACTCAGGGATAGAAAAATGCAGGAGGAGACTTTTTAGGGTTACAGTGGTCTTACACCCTCCTTAGATCAGACATCATATAGAAAGTGCATGTCCACTTTATTGAGAAACCTTTGCATATCTTTCTTGAATGGGGATCCCCATGAACATTTTGCAATTACATGCTTATATGCTTTATATTTATGCCCAGGAATGAACAGGCCATAGAGAGGATCAGTAGAATTCATGTTGGATAGAGATGGGGAACCCAAATCACAAAGTTCGGGTTGGAGCCGAACTGTGTGCGTTCGGGTTTCCATACATGGCTGCTGTAACCCACCTGAGCCCATATCCTCTTCCTGAAGCGGTGCTTCAAACTTGCCCCAGCCAGGGCTACAAAAAGATGGCTAGAAGTGTCCTCACCTATGGTGGCCTTCTTTCTGTAGCCCTGGCTGGGGCCAAACCCACTGCTCCGCCACGCGCTGCAAGGAAGTGGACTTCACAGCAGTGCGCTCCTGCTGCCCACCCCAAGATACTGGGACGGGGGGGGGGGACTGGGGGCAAAAAACAGGTTTTAATCCACTTCAAGAGCCTCTGTTTTGCTCTTGACCCATAGCCCGTAGTGCAAACGCCTTCAATGCTCTTTGACTATGGTACCAGCAACAGAACAGAAAACTGGGACTAGTAATGCTGGTGATGAGATGCTTCATCTTAATCTTAGCACATTCATGAACAAGCCAGCCAGGTATAGAAAGCTACACAACATAACGAAGTGATGTCTGCACCACCCCTTGCTATGAATGCCATCTGATCTCTGACAATACAAATATGCCAGGCTGGTTATCTGTAAACGTTAGACACTGATATTTCCCAAAAATAGAGAAATTGTGGAGAAGCACCTGCAGAAACAGTAGCTTGTCCTTGGTTCTGACTGAAGAACACTGAGCCATCAGCCCTTTCTGCTCATTTTGTGGCAAGAGTTTTCCATTTTATACCTAGGACTTAGTGGGGACTACTTGCTTTTGCAGTGACAAGAGGGGGATAGTTAGCCTGAAGGGAGGTAAACCACCATAGGGACTATAGGTAAGTGGAAGCTGTCTTAAACCGGACCAACAAGGTGTGTTGGTCCCGCAGATAGTGAATAAGAACAAGCTCAGGGAGCATTGCGGGAGCATTCACAAGTGCAGCAATGCCGGAATGTGGTGGCAGCAGGGGATCATGGCAAGGGCCTAGGGCAAGGTAAGGCTCTTGCGGGTGATCTGGGGGGGGGGAACTCACACATTGGGACACGCTGAATCGACATGCCCCGAGGGGGGGGGGGACCTAGTTGGATGGCCCTGGAGTCTTCTGCAAGTATGCTCTAACAATCTTCTACTGCAGTGTCAGTCACTGCAAGTGTATACTCCTAGGGGTTGATTTAGGGTCGGTGTGCAAAAACACTCAGGCGGAGCGCAATTGATTGTACATGCACCTAGGTGTGTGATTCCTGGTTGCGTGTGCACCTGGGGGGGGGGGGGGAGCGCGTGCAAAGTGCACCGAATGCTAAGCGCATAGGAGATGCACAATTTGCACCTTCCGTAAGGTAAATCTGCTGTTCTGAAGCACAAATGGACCTGCCCCATGAGCATGTGGCTGGTTAAGCGCGTAACTGGTCCTTTTGGTCCTCCATGTTTCTCCCCTTTCCTTTACTGTTTCTCCATAGCTATTTGATCTCTCCAGCTTCTGTGTTTTCTGCAAAGATCTATTCGCTATTTTGGAGTGTATTCTCTGGAGAACCTGTGTTCTCCATTTTTTGGGGGGAGTGTTTTTAGCCTTAACATTTTTTTCAACAGTGTTTTGTCCCAGACATTCTTTTTATTTCCCCAAACTTTTATTCATGAAAGTAGGTATACAATACAATGAATGCAATATAAGCAGAAAGCAGACACTTACATTGACATTATAAAAGTATTTTCAACTTTGCTATCAGGTTGCTACTTACAGAAGAAACAACAACAAACACAAATAAAAATAAGATAGAAATAAAAATTTCGGAAGAAAAGATAACTGGAGCTTGATAAACGCTGTGTGCATCCCAGTTGTACTCAATGTAACCAACATTTCAGGCAGTTATATGGAAGTGTTTCATCTCTCCAGATTAAAGAGAGAAGATAGGAAGAGAGGGATAGTTGCGGGGACATGATGATAGAAGAATTAAGGAAGGAGAAAATAAGGAGGAGGGGTAAAGAAGAATACATCTTCTTATTACCTCTATTTGCGGCAGGGTCGAGTTGTTGAAAATATTATCCCATTAGATCTTGGTATTCTTTAGATTCTTTGAATGCAATCCATGGAAGCCATCTTGCGTGAAAAATGGATATTCTATCATGTCGGATATGGAGAATTCCTTCCAGCCAATCTTTTATAGAGGGAGATGATTTGGAACCCCAAAATCTTGGGATGAGTCTCTTTGCTGCTCCTATTAGGTGAATTCCCAAGAATTCTTTGTAGGTAGAGATCAAGGACCTCAAAAAGTTTAACAAATAGGTGGCGGGGTTCCATGGATATTCATTTCCGGTAATTTTTGGATCATGTTGTGTACTTGTGTCCAGTATCCCTGTATTTTAGGGCATATCCACCCAAGATGTTCTCTTTAACCCTCTCTGGTTTGCATTTTGTTGCTTAATCATTTTACTATAATTTGTTTATGGTTTTTGCTAAACTTTGGGGCACAATATCCACTTTTTTGTTGTTTATACCTTAATCCTTGTGTTTTTTGGAAAACTTTTTATAATTTCTTTGTAGGAATCCAAACCAAAAAAAGGGTTCAGTTCCTAAAAATGACTTACGGTTGACACTTTAATTGTTTAAAAACATGCAGGACACTGCCGACGTATGTTTTTGGACTGAAATAAGCATGATACCTATTTGCTGGAGGATATTCACTCTTCCAATTGCCACATGTATGCTTTTCTGCCCTCTAAACATACCATAAATCAGGCCCTGGAGACAGTTTTGTGTGCAAAAAGGCCGCAAGTAGAAAAGTTCAGGAGCAAATTGGCGCAATGGCGAATGCTAGTCTGAGCATGATTTGATGCTCCAAATAGAGTGAGCAAACTCACCAGCGCACCAACCAAGACCTTATACTGTCTTCTACTGCAGTGTAATTGCAAGTGTATACTCCTACCATCTTCTACTGCAGTCACTGCAACTAGGGGCATACATAGCCCTGCTGAGGCCCCATAGCAGGGCCACCACCACGGGCCCGGGCCCCTGTCAGCATGGGCCCCCCTTCCCCTGCAGACACTCACCATCTCTGTCCGTTTAAGTCAGCGCGCGGCAGTGAGGGAAGTGACAGAGAATCCAGGGCACGTGGCGCCGGTGGAGACGTGAGGTGTGCGTGGCGCTGGTGGAGGAGTGAGGCATGCAACAATGGAGGTGTGGGCCAGCATCTTCGGCAGTGCAGCTGGCCTGGAAGGAGGCGGCATGGAGGCAGCATGTCTAGGTAAGTATGTGCAGGTACATATCACAAAGGCAGCATACGCAGGGCCCCCTTGTTCCACAGGCCCGGAGGCACATGCCTGCACTGCCCCTATGGTATGTACCCCCCTGACTGCAAGTGTATGCTCATACCATCCTCTAATGCAGTGTTAGTCACAACAAGTGCAGGGGTGGATTGGCCATCAGGAGACCCGGTGAGCTGCACTGCTTTGGGGCCAATTGAGCTGCTGCTATTAACATCCACATTCAATCCCTGCATCCCTGTCTCCCTCTCAGCCCCCTGTACCCAGCCCCACTGTACTCACAAGCAAAGGAACCGCAGCCTCCAATGCTATAGCCCCAGCATCATGGTTGGGGGCCTAAGCATGGATGATTGTGGTTGTCCAAGGGCTGATAAAATACTGGGCTGAGTCCGCCACTGTGCAAGTGTATACTCATATTATCTTTTAGTGCAGTGAATGTACCTTTGACACCTGCCAAAAATGTTATTAATAAAAAATTTTATTTGGTTTTGATTTATTTATTCTCTTTTAATTTGTATTTTTTTATTATAAGTGCTTTGCCCATCCCGTTTTTTGGCAGGGCAATTGCCCTGCTATTACCTTCATTTTGCTGCCCTCTACCCCCATTTTGCAGCCATTTTTGGGTCATCAAGTTCGGATTCTCATTGATTTCAATGGGGTAGGGTTCAGGTCAAGTTCGAATACCCAAACTGAACTTTGTTCTAAGTGCAAACTTGGGGAGCCCAAACTTTTATGGGTTTGCTAAACACTACAGTACCTACAGTACCTACTGCCTGCAAAATGGCTTAAATCATATTGCTTTTACACATTTAAATTCCTTTATACAGTTTTGAGTTTTTATGCAGACATTTAGGGGTTGATTCAGCACTCTGTGTAGAGGATCATTTTAGGGGCTGATTGACCCCTAGGTAGAAAAATAAGAGGGAACTCAGAAACAGTGCATGTTTTGCAGCTGGTACAGAATAACCCCTAGTGTGATACTTTTTTTATTTTCTTGCTTTGTTGTTGCTATTTGTAGTGAAGCTGGATGCATTCATGATGGCTGTAGTTCTTCTTAAATAAATTACATGACATGACATACATGTGAGGAAAGGAAAAATTGGTAAATCACAGCTGCCCTTGGAATGAATAGCTGAATGAGTTAAGCTGATGTCAGGGGAGGATTTTGGCACTACCAGGCCTGGGGGAGGGGGTGTGTGAGAGACGGATTATCTTACAATATTGAAAAGCTTAAATCTCTGGCAGATTAGGCACATTTGCCCCCTGCATAGACATAAGAGGAGCACCATCTCTGGCCTGATATTAGCCAAACACATGATGTCATCGCTCTCCACATGCGGTAGATAAGCCCCAACAAATCAGCCCACATGCTTGACATTGTTTAGCCGGCTTTGGGCTATGGGAACTAATCGTCTACACATCTGACACTGCGGCAGGTTTTAAGCTCCTGGTTAATTGTGCTCATCCTTGTATGCTCACATGTCAATTGAAAAGGTACATCCTTAGCCACAATGGCTTGAGGTGAAAATGGTGGGCAGCTGAGAAATCAGCTACATATGGTGATCTATTGTTTTTTTATGAAGCCTATATTATAAAGCAGGGATGGTGTGGCATCACATAACTTTTGTAGACAAGAGGTAAAGTATCAACTAAAGGTGATCTGTGGATAGACTAAGAGACACTTAAAGTGGACATCCAGTCGAAAATTACTAAAGGTCTATTGATATCCTTGGGGCATTGAGTTGATGCACCTGCACTAATTAATTTTTGATTCCCCCCCCCCCCCCCCCAGGCTCTGCTTTGACCATGGAACTTTGCAATGGACTATAGAGTTGATCCAATGCATACACTATGGAGATTATCCAAGGCATGGACTATAGAATTTGTCCATGTTGTGAACTGTGGAGTTTGTTCATGGTATGGACTATAGTTCTGGTCTCAGACATGTGCTATAGCAGTGTTTTCCAATCTTACCCTCAAAAGCCACCAACAGGTCATGTTTTGTGGATCTGCACACAGTTGTCTCTATAGCTCTGCTGCAGTGCGCATTACTTCATCTGTGCATCTGTGTGTAGATCTGTAAACTTGACCTCTTGCTGGCTCTTGAGCAGAGGGTTGGGGAGCACAGGGCAATAGAGTTAATCTACAACATGGACTATGAAGATGATCCATGGCAGAAACTTGGGCATGTTTCCTTGGCATAGAATATGTAGCTGGTCTAAGGCATCAGCTGTGGAGTTGACCCAAGGCATGGGCTATGGAACTGGTACAGGACATGGACTGTGACTGTGAGTTGTTCCAAGACTATGGAGATGGCTCAAGTGTTTGACTTTAGAGCTGGTTCATGACATGTACTATATAGTTAGTCCATTTAATGGACAGTAGAGTTGGGGTGGCAGGTAAATTGCTGCATTTAGAGAGGCACATTAATAAAGTGGATAAAGTGAAACTTTCAGCATATGCTATAAAGGTAATTTGAATGGGTGATGTAAGGAGTTCTGCCTTTTGATACAGCAACTTGATACATGTTTACTTTTTGTGTACATGTTGACCCACTACCACCAATCATACCAAACTTCCTTACTTTGATCATGTCAATTCCCTTCATACTTCTGGGAGCAAAAGGTTGTTTGACATACTAACAATAAGAAAGATTTCCTTAGTGATGTATGTGTGCTGGGACATTCAATTTTCTGCTAATTTGTGAAGAGCAGGGCATGCTCTGCTGTACTTTAAGGTTTAGAAAAATATCTCAAAACTATATAAATATTCTTTACAGCCTTCTAATCTGCAGTGGCTAGTTTATTATCCTGAATACACTGAATTTGTGGAGGTAAAGCTCAGGTGAAGCCTGGGATTGACAATGATCTCATCGTGAAGGATGGGGAGGGTGATGGTGACATAATGGTCTTGGTATGTCACAGAAAAGGGAGAGACCTCATGATTAACTTTCCCAGCAGCAGTCGTAAACCAAAGTCCAGGAGGTCTGAAATGACATCCTATTTACTCTTTTGTTTCACTTAAATTCCCGCACATTACATGCTCGAGTCAATCATTTGTTTCAGTGGCAATCAAATGGCCACCAAAAAAAAACTCATTAATGCTTTAAAGAGGCAGTGGGATAATATTGCCTTTGGCGGAATTGAACAGAGGTGATCTTGCTGATAAATCCAAAATTGAAACCACGTCCCATTCATTACAATGTATAGACTAGTACAAGCAAGGTGCGAAAGCAAATGCTATGAAAACAGAAGACAAAAGGGAAGGTTTCACAGGTTGTAGGTATTGGATTTGGAGGCATGTGCCATGTGGAGTTTATGGGAGTAACTTAAACCAGGGTATCTGCTTGTCTAAAGAGGTGAGTTCAGAGAGCACTTTAGAAAGCTTGAAATGGTAGGGAGTATTGAATTAGGCAGGGGAGGGCATTCCAGCAAACTGGAGAGGCGAAGAACAGGAATAGGCAAGAAGCAGAATGAAGATTGTATCAAGATTGGTATTGCTGGATTATATATGAAACGTAAGGAGGAGCCTGGGGGAGTCAGCAACATTCTCATCATTCTCAATGGTGGACTTTTTCTTCCCTATCCTGCTATTTTGCCTGCCTGCCTGCTAATTTCTGGGGAGAGATGGTCTCCTTTCAAAGGTTTAACATCTGTGACTTTAAAAGATTCTAGAAAATGGTCATCCACCTGGACCAAAGCTAGGGCATCTCCCACCTGAAAGGCTGAGTTAAAGGCTTGATAACATTTGTAGTGTTGTGAACACACCAACACTGGACGTTTGTTTACATGTCCTCATTTTAACACTTCTTGTGTTCAAGTTAAATTGAACTTGCAGCTGTATGATGTCTACATTGGGGTTGAAGTCCTTTCGGTGGTGTGTGGTAGTGTGCAGGAACATGAATCTTTCTAATTTCCACCATGCATATTACCACTTTAAATAGTAATATATATGGGGCTATATGGTTTAATCTAAGTAGCCAAGTTGTAGATATGTTATAATTACAGTAATAAAGATAGTGCTCACCTTGTAACTGATCAAAGGGAGACACTGAAGAGAAACCAGGAGCTGTCAGGGGCTACCTTAAACCTGTAATTTTAACTGAAATAGACTACTAACGAATTAGACAGCAAAGGGAAATGGTGCTTGCATTCCGCACAAAATGTTATGTGAAATTAGGTTAACATTAATCAATGAAAGTTTAATATTTTACAAATTAATATGCCACAATTTTATATTGCATATTAACTGTGCCGTTAAAGCGACTGAACACCCAAAAAACAAGGGGGATTGCGCATTAGAAGAATGCTATTATTACTGGCTGTAGTGACAACTTATTAATGTAAGGGATCCCTCCATAAACATCCTCATTTGAGAAAATGTATTACTATTAACTCTAGCTAGATAAGTCTAGATAAGTCAAGCTTCCTGGCCTCCCTCCGCAACCATGACCATGTCCATGCCTGAGTGCCTAGTCAGCCAGTCAGCCTGCAGTCTTATTTTAAGTGTGCAAATCTAGGTCAGCACCCCCAAAGGACCATTTGCAAACCATTTGGATTTTTACCTCCTCTGGTGTTGGTCCACTTTACAGGGGTATTCTGATTTGGGATGCAACTATAGGGTTGATTCAGAGACACATACACATGCACTTTCGCATGTGTCTGTGTATTTTTTGTGAATTTTTGCCTTGTTTTTTGGTTTTTACGTTACTGTTTTCATGTGTATATTCGTTTACGTTAACGCGTATATGCGAATTCGATGGACGGATCGAAATCATCATTTTTGCACTATGTCTGATAACTTACGTTATTGGTATGGGCTTGCGTCTGAGTCTGAGACCTGATTGCCGATGCACCTCCACCCTATATAACGGTTTAATTTCCGCTCCACTTACGGGATCATTTTGGACTCGGAATTAGTGTTGAACATGTTTTGCGGCTATGTGGAGGAGTATGAGCACCTTCAGCTCAATGGCATTGCCTGTATCAGCATGGCCGAGGCCAGATTGCACCGGCGACGCATGCATATCGATCGCATGCATGACGTTGAGCTGTTCGAGCTGACCCGACTCAATCGCGCTTCCCTCCATTTTGTATAGTGAGCTGCTGCCATGGTTAGCCCGCACCACGAGGAAGGGGCATGCAATTTCAGGTATGATCAAGATGCTTGGCTGCCTGCAATTTTTGGCGAACAGCTCGTTCCAGAGGCTGGGTGCCCTCTCCGTGGGGATGTCCCAGCCTACGCTGAGCCGCGCACTATCCAAGTTTCTGGATGGCATGGCTACCCTTTGTCCCAAATATATTTCCTTTCCGAACGACATGGTAGCCTAGGAACGTGATTAAGTTGGGATTTTATAATATTGCCGGCATGCCCAACGTCATGGGTGCGATCGATTGCACCCACGTTGCCTTACTCCCACCCGCAGCCGATGATTACATCTATAGGTAAGTTGTTTATGTCATTTTTGTATATTGTTTAGCCAAACTTAATTTTAACTATCTAGTAATCCCTCCTTCTCAAGTATCCCTTTGAACCAGATTAGAATGCATACCTTAATCCCTCCTTCTCAAGAATCCCTTTGAACCAGTTTAGAATGCCGACCTTAATCCCTCCTTCTCAGGTATCTCTTTGAAACAGTTTAGAATGCATACCTTAATCCCTCCTTCTCAAGTATCCCTTTGAAACAGTTTCGAATGCATACCTTAATCCCTCCTTCGCAAGTATCCATTTGAAACAGTTTAGAATGCTGACCTTAATCAATACTTATCAAGTAGCCCTTAGAAAAGCACTGGAATGCTGACCTTAATTGGTCCTTAGCATGTTCACCTTAATTTACCAACACATCCATAATATTTTTATATTTATTTAGACTTATGTCCCTTGTTATTTAGTTTGGGATTGTTTAACTATAATCTTTTGTAGGTTTTCTATTTAGGGTTTTTTGTGGATACCTTGGCTTTATGTAATTTTTTTTTGTTTTGTTTTTGGACATGCGTTTTCTGAGTGTCCTTGCAGGGTATCCCGGGTCGTCCCATGGCGCATATATTTTGAGGAGTTCAGGCTTATATACTCGGTTTGAGTCTGACGAATTATCTGGTGGATGGCTACTAGGTAAGTTTTTTTCGAATTTAATCATTCCCTTTTCACTGTATGCCTATGAATATAGTTGATGACCCCTGTTTCAACCTATGGCTGTTTTTAGCCCTTGATGACATGTTAAACAATAATGTTGCTTAGAATGTTTAGTAATTAGTAATTAAGGTTAGTATTTTGTTATTCTTTCAGGGAATTCTGGATATTCACTGATGCTGTGGCTCCTGATGCCCGTTCTTCACCCGCAGAATGTGGCCCAGGTGTCCTATAATCAGGCCCACCGCAAGACCTGGGCAGTAGTGGAGAGGGCCTTCGGCCTGTTGAAGTCGCTGTTTGGACCATACAGGGGGGGCACTGCAATATGACCCCAACAAGGTTATCAAAATTATTTTAGCATGCTGCATGCTCTACAATTTTGCCCTAAGGCAGCAGGTCCCCCATTATGTGGATATGCCCCCCTCTGCACCCAGGCAGGAACCTGATGATTTTTATGATGGCACCCCGAGTGCTTCTGGGCAATCCGTCTGTGCCCAGCTTTTTTTCTTAAGATTTGTCTATTTTGTTATTGTTTTTGTGTTATTTGTATATTTGTTGGCTATCTGAAGGCCTTTTTTTGGTTTAATAATTTTGTAATGAATTAATTACAAAACTATTTACACCTGATTTGAGCGTAATGCAGTATATTTTCTCCTGTTTGTCATTACAAACTTTCATTAATGTAAAAAGCCCACAAACATAAATGCATCAACTTAGGCCAGAACAGATAAAGTCCCATTCCATACATTTACAGTAAAGATCTAACGTTTTATTGGAAGGGCACTCGCAGACTCCATGGACATCCATTTGAAAACGTAAGTATACATTGGGCCAGACTCCTGGCCCATAACAATTGTCCACATCCAGGAGTTCTAAGCCAACTGACTACAGGCCGAAGGTTCCCCGCCCACCAACTTCAAACGGAGCACAACTTTGAAGGGGAATAGTAGGGCAGGAATACATAGGAGCACGACTTTGAAGGGGAATAGTAGGGCAGGAATACATAGGGCCACATACACACCCTCTCCTGCTTGTGGCACAGTTCATCAGTGCAATGTTGCAAGTTCGGAGACATCTGCAAACTCTAGGGCTGCAAGTTATTTTTCCAGCCTATGACAGCCAGCCCCCATGCCAGTCCAGTCCAGTCTTTTCCATGGCCAAATGGTGATGTTCTTCAGCCAAGAATGTCCCCCAATATTGCCAACAAACAGGATGAGTCAGCCAGCATTTCATTAGGCCCAAGCCTGTTGCGTGGGAGCTTGAGCAGGCGCTTGACTGAGGCTCAAACTCAGACATTGGCTAGTGGGGTATCTGGGCACTATAATGAGCTTTATGGGCAAATTCCAAAAGAAACCAGCAAAGGCATCAACCACCAAATCTTGGTTGCACTCACCACACAGGTAAATAGTGTTGGAGGGGAAATATGTTGAGCAGATCTAGGTCAAATTCTTAATATTGTTATTGTTAGGTTCCAGGGGGGTAATTGCAGAAGGTACAATCCGGCTGGCACCCTCCTCCTCCATATGCTGTATAACATCCATTAGTGGTGGAGTCTGTTGGGACATGTGCAAAAATTTGACCTTTTTTTAGATAAATGTAATTGTGAACAATTAGTCAGGTTCATTCACATGCATCACCAGTTACAGCCCAGTACACTTACACCCGCCTACAACAGTAACCTCCCCTCAAACACACTCCCTAGGGGCCTGTGTTGATATCTGCGTGTGAGCCTCATTTAAAATGTTTCCAATAACTCTCATTAAAACAATCATTACTAACCTGCAGAAATGTCCTGGTTGTCCGTGTCCCAGGTGCCAGAGAGCCCCTGTAATGCTGCGGGGTGGATCAAAGCCAGGACCATTTCCTCTGCTCTTGTGTATTGCAATTTGGTGGGGAAGCCTCCGCCTGTTTGCAACCTGAAAATTAGACAATAAACATTATTTTTTATTGTGGTCACTACAATAAGCAGAAAAATGCAAACATCAATATGTACCCGTGATTCTTGCGTTTGTTCTTCTTCTTCCTTACTACAAATTTGAGGTCAGAAAATTTGCGCTGGATCTGCTCAACATCTTTCCTCTCGTCCCCCGCTGCATTCACCTGTCTGGTGAGGTCTTCCCAGATTTGTTTTTTGCGCACTTTGCTAGTAGCTTTGGAATTGGGCCCATATAGCTCATCAAAATGCACTGTTATCCCACTTGCCAAGGCGAGTGTTTGTGTCTCACCAAAGCACCCGCTCATGTGCCCTCCCCGCAAGGTTCGGCCTAATGTTTGCTGTTCTGGCTCTTCTCTGGTTTTTGACAATTCAGGGGACAGTCTTGCCTGAGTGTGTGGCGAAGAATAGGCTGTCACGCCGCTCGAAAACGAATGGACTGGGCTGGCATTTGGACTGGGGGTCATTGGCTGGCTGGCCACAGAACTTGCAGCTGTGGATGTGGCATAGGACTCGCTTGTTTCAACGTGTTCCGGTGGCAAATGTGGGTGAGCAGGAGAGGGTGTGCTTGGGGGACTCGGGCTTCTTGGCCTCTGCTTCCTTTTCCCCTTGGAAGTCATGCTCCTTTGCTCTTTCGATGTGGTTGGGCGGGGAGCCTTCTTCCTGGAGGAAGCGTCTTTCCTTTTCCTGGTGCTGGCAGATTTGGAAGGGCCAGGAGTTGTGGCCAATGTAGCTTCGCGTTTCCGGCACCTTTGAACTTGATTTGTGGGCCCGAGTGCTCGGTTTTGAGGATGTATCCTCATGGCGCTCCACCCTTTTTGTCTTGCGCTCCTTGGCTGGTGGTTGTTTGCCACTACTTTTCTTTGGTGCCATGATGGCATTTACAAAGAGAATGAGCTGTGTGTCCATTACCCTTTAAATACTAATGAATGGGTGTGACGCTTATGCATACGCGTGCGTCTGGCCGTGCACATCCCGGAAACCGCTGGGGCACTACCTATCTGCTGCAGACTAGAAAGAAGATGGCACCCACGATCTTTACCTGCCAACAACAAGATATAGTTACGCTCGTAAGTGTTATTTAAGGATGTTGATTTGACATCTAAATGCATGCATATGCATTAAGGAAGCGCAGGAAGAAATCGTTTTTCAAATTGATTTAAACTCCATGCCAAACAGATGTTAGTGCGCACATGTGCGAACCAACTTACTTGCATCTAGAAGGATAGGTTAGGGCTAGAAATGTGATGGGGAATGTCATTTAGTCAACTGATCTAATTGTAAATGAGATTTATATGCTGTTTGATCTAACAACTATTTATATTTTTGTGTTTTTTAGACCATGATGGAGCGCAGGTACGACTACCTGCCCAACGACTATGAGAAGCGGAAGTTGGCCCTGGAGATAGTGGCCAGAATAGACGCTAAAACGGACACCACCTTCACTTTCACGCAAATCATCCAGCATTGGTCGGACCTCAAGCGACAGAAGAGGCCCCGGGTGCGGCGATTTTTTGCGACACAAGTAAGTACATTCCGATTGCATGCTAGATCTAACAAACACAGAAGGTAGGCCTTTATTTAGAAATGCTATTCTTTTCTAGTGTCGGAATTTGAATATAGGATAAGACCCACCCGGAGGCGAGCAGTCCGGCCAGTGCTGGATGATTCTGCAGCAAATGAAGGTGGTGTATCTCCAGGGCCAACCTCCTACCCCTCCTCTATAGGTGGCTCAGACCAGCCACTCAACCTCTCTACAGAGGAGGGGCCTCACCGCATGGGCAGGGAGTCGTACCCAACGACTGAGCCCATACACTCTGGTATGTGACTCTGATTTTACCACACACAGGTACATGCTATTTAAACCAAAACTCATTTCCTGCTTCTCTTTTTATAGATGAATATGTAGCGGGTGAAGGATCGGGAGCAGAGAGAGCAGCAGATCGAGCCCATGAGGAACATGGAGAAGGTGGATGATGTCACACACACATTCTAAGTGTAATTTGGTTACTGTTCAATCAGACATTAGAAGTAAGCCTATTTTAAATGTCTCTACAGCCTCACATTCCCAGCAGTGGCAGGCCCCAGAGCGGAGGGTGGTCCCCGAAGCTAAGGTCGCCCACCAGCCAAGTAAGTTTTAATTTTAAGATTTGGAGTATGTCGAACATGACATCATCAGCAAGAAACCAGAATCCCTAGCCAATGTAATTAGCATAATGACATATGGCCTCATCCATTGATGAATTCATTAGCTTAATGACATATGCCCTCATCCATTGATGAATTCATTAGCATAATGACATATGGCCTAATGACTTTTATGAAACTTTAATCATAATTCCATCCACAGCTGTGAAACATGTATTTGCAGAACAAAAACTTGCATTTCTTTTGTTTACAGACACGACACAGGCAAGATTGGCACAACTGACAGCGACAGTGTTTCGGCTGGTGGGTGATATCCAATAGCTAAGAGCTTCGATGGGGACCACAGAAGAATAATTATCTGGGGCCTGCCATTGATTTGTAAATAGTTTGTTCCCATTTTAGTGGTTTTAAATATTTTAAAATTTTATAAAACAACATTTTAAACAAATTAAAAAAGTTTGGTATTGTTAAATAAAAAAAAACTTTTAACAAAGTTATAAAGCTAAAGAAAAAAAAACAAATAATATTTTGCTTTTGTTAATAAAAAAACCAAAAGAAAAAAACTTGTTTCTGTCTTCTTTTATGTCAATGAAAAATACATTAAGGGTTGCTTACAGGAAAACGTTGGAAGAAATAATAACAAAATAGCGCAAAGTGAAGAAAATACAAAGCGCAAGGGAATTGAGGTAAGCATTAAGTGCGCTAAGTGAGGAAAATACAAAGTGTGAAGGAATTGAGGTAAGCATTAAGTGCGCAAAGTGAAGAAAATACAAAGCGCGAAGGAATTGAGGTAAGAATTAAGTGCGCAAACTGAAGAAAATACAAAGCGCGAAGGAATTTAGGTAAGCATTGTAGCAGAAGTGAATGAGAGAATAGTTGAGACGGGGACATGAATGAGTTAATTTAGGTGTGCGCATGCGTGAGTTAGGACAGATTTCCATCTGGACGTTTATTTATACAAAGTGGAATTCAGAATCTAACAGGAAACGTAAATATTTCGCTAGAGGCGACGTTGGAAAAAGCAAAAAAAACGGAAGCCTACGTAAACGAAAAACAAAAGCAGAAAAATGACATTCTCGTTGGCCTACGCAGCGACGAACAGTTAACAGAAGGCTCCCGCTGCCTGCTTAGAATCACGCGTACACACATACGCCAACGGAAACCAAACAAAAAATAAACAGAACAAGTCAAAACGAAAAAGATTTTATGCCTCTCTGAATCAACCCTTATGTGTGTGAGAAACCCCCAGGTCTTGCTATTACTTCCGCCGAACCAGCAAGTACCTTTCTCTGGATAAGTGAAGGAAACACGTATCCAAGTGTTACTAGAAAGCACTTTTACCCAGACCTAGATTCTCTAGGTCTGGTTGAGAGGGGCTTTTGTTAGTCTGCGTTAAGTAAAATACTACACTGCAGAAAATAATTATGTAACTGAAAAGTATTTAAAGACTAACAGGTTTCTTTTATTTAATGGGTAGGGAGATTTTTTTTTTCTAGAGGGCACTTTATACATTCATCCTTTGATTAGCTTCATGAAAAAAGTTTGAGGAAGGAAAAAATCACCTTGTGCTTAGAAGACCTTATTATAACTTACCTACTGATGTAAAGTTGATTTAATAAAAGGAAAGATCATCTTTAATAATTCCTACTCACATCAGTAATAAAGAATGGTTATGAAAGTCGTTGTGATGTGAGAGTGCCGATCCTATTAGAACAGGGATCTAAGCCGATCAGCAGGAGGTAATTGCCTGGATATCCCTTTACTGGAAGAAGGTGCAAGTTTCTGTAATTTTCCAAACAGTTCCTTCCTCTGCCCCCGCCGCGACCCTGCTAACGGATTATAGACATGGTCCTCGGGGCATAGCGCTCTCCAAAGACGAATCACAAAAATGTCAAATTATCCTCATGTTTTACTCCTATTGACCTGACAGCTGGGGCTGGTGACTGCCTGATCAGTTTACAGCAAAGTCATTTCACTCTAGCTTTTCTGATCCTTTTTGTACCATGGTTTAGCACCTGGAACACACTTTAAAATGAAGTTACTAGAATAATAGTGCAGTTTATGTCCATCAAATATCTTTCCGTAATAGTACTGTTATTAGTTATTATTTTGTGCAGCCTGATTGATGTTCAATAAGTTATCTACCTAAATAAGAAGGCAAAATTTTCGGAGAAAATTGAACTTACTCTCCTTTTCAATGTAACTTCCGTTAACTTTAACACACACAGAAGGAGACTAATGATAACTCTATCCTAGCAATGTGCCACCAATGAGCCCAGTAGCCCTTGCAACAACCATTTTACAGCCATTTTACACCAGAAAAGTTCGGGTCACCATTGACTTATATGGGGTTCAGGGGCCCAGGGTCAAGTTTAGGTCCATTTTTCTAATGTTTCAACAAACTGGGTGAACCCGAACATCAACAAGTTGCCATACAGCGCTTTTTCAGCTTACAGAAGAGCTAGGTCTGGACTGTAGGCTGGATGGTTAAGCTCCATAAACCCACATTCCCCAATAACAGTTTGTGATTTGCAAGACTTGTGAGCTAGTACATTGTTATAAAACAACAACACACCCGACGAAAATTTACCACACTGTTTCTCTTTAATTGGCTGACATAATTCCTTCATTTTGGGCATTTCAGCATAGGTGTCTTCAGTAATTATTGTCTTGTGTGGCATGAATACTAGTAATGGAAGTCCTTCTGTATCCCATAAACTGTTGCCATTCTAGCTGACTGCTGTACACAGTATAATTTTGGAGTTGGTGAGCCCTTGTGCTTCCATTGCATGGGCATTGTTTGGTCTCAGGATCATGGTGGTAGACCTATGTTTCATCTCCTGTAACCATTTAGGAACATAGGTCTCCCGGATTTTCTCTAAGCATGTGTTAATTCTCTTGGCTAAATTGCTGATTACATGTTTTTTGCTCAGGCATTAACATTAGTGGTACCAACCAGGAACTGACCTTTGGAGGATCATGACCTCCAAAATAATTGTTTCCCTGCCCCATTTACACTGCTTAGCCTAAATATTTACTTGGTAGTAAGAAGGTGCATCATCACCACATTGCAATTGGCCTTTCATTGATTTCTTTATGCTTCTTTTTTTCTTTGGAATGGATTTAGTCACTGAACAAAGCTTATAATCGTTCACTTTTTTTGTAGACCAGCACTGTCTCTTCCAGTGCTTTCATCGGGCTGAACTGCTGGGGTAGATAACTTATTGGACAACCCTCAAATTCTAAGCCTAATATGGGTATCTCCTAAGGTAGTTTACCCCAAGTAGGAGACAAAGGCTGTGTTCATGTTTTAAGATGTGCTCAGGAGCTGCATGCTCAGCCAGCAATTTGTGAGTTCTACCAGTAGCATAGCGAAGAAAATAAATTACTTGCATGGCTCTGCCATTTTGGGTAAATGATGTTATTCTTGTGCTGTGTCATGTAAATACTTTATGTTTTATGTAAGTGCTCTTGTACTTTGAATAGGGGGCATATTGATCTATTTTAGTCTATGGATGCTCTGAAGTCTCACCATCCATACATGTATCAGGTTCCAGCCAGTTCTGAGTTCTTAAAGTGGACCAACACCCAGGATTTTGACTATCCTGGGTTTTGGTCCACTTCGGTGGGGCACCCTGATCGGGGGTGCCCCGCTGTCTGAAACCCCCCAGAAAGCCCAAAAAAACTCACCTCTCCCCGCTCCCACGTGACCGCGCCAGCCAATCACAGCGCTCAGAGCCGCTGTGGTATGCGCGTCCAAGGCCGCCTGAACGCGCATACCAGCTCAGCGGCTCTGAGCACTGGAGGCCGCATCTCGCGCTTCCCTCTAACAGGGAGCGCGCCTGCGCCGGCCATTCACAAACGACCGGCACGGGTGCGCGCCCTGCTAGAGGGAAGCGCGAGACGCGGCCGCGGCTCGCGCATGCGCCGATGAAACGCGGCTGAGGTAAGGTTTGTGGGCCTCCTGGGGGGTTCCTCCCCGCGGGACATCCCGATTTCGGATGCCCCGCGGGGAGGGATCTGATCGGTCCAGGAATCTTATAGATTTCCGGGCCGATCCCCCCTGGGTGTTGGTCCACTTTAAAGTACCATAGGGACAAAAAGTGATGTAGTAATGGGTCTATCCTTATTGTTAGTCTGTATGTCCCATGTAAATACTTTATGTAAAATGGTAAATATGGTAAAAATGGTAAATATATTTATGTTGAACATAGCCTTAGGCAAAAGATACAACACATGTGCAGACTGGACTCAAGCTGGGCACTGCAGAGGGATGGAAATTAAGAGCACTTAATTGTCCCCGATCAGCAAACGTGTCTGACCCCTGTTCAGGCAGTAGAGTTCACTCTAATGATGGGGAGCTCATAACAGCTGAAATGGATGTCAATAAGATAATCATGGCCAACACATCACATTTCAAATCCTGTTCATTGCACAGCTCAGCTCCACAGTAAACTTCATTGAGAGGTCTAAATATATATTCTTGGCTTTGGTTTTCTTGGTTCAATCTACAGGAAGATGCTTACTGTATAATGTGAGCTGTGGCATCTTGAATTACTAAAAATCCCCCTGACATCTAAACTAACTGCCAGTTCTTCTGTCAGTCTGCTCATAGGGACTAGTTAAAAGTACACTGAAGCATGAACATTAAATTAATTATGGGAGGAACTTCAGACATTGCTTTATAGAACAAAAGTAACGACACTAAACAATTGCTTTGATTACTTCATAAAATTGCATGATATATTTCCTAGTTTTTCCTATTTCCTAGCAGTTATTTCCTAACGTCTAAGAAAGACATTTTTCAAGTCACATGATGACCTTGATTTCGTAAACGTGCATTCAAATATCTCACACGTGAGATTCGGTACAAGAAGGAAAGGAAATTAGAGCATGATTGTCCCTAAAGCTTCCATTAGTTATGTGATAGTGTATTTCATTTGTTTTTGTACAGTTGAAACCTTTTTACCTACCATTTAGACCTGGTATGCCATTCACATAGGTTGGAGTCTGGAGGGTGCCACAGACCGGAGGGAGTCTCGGGTTGTGGACGCTCCCCTTTGCCTATGCCGGGCTCTTTCCAAAACAGCGTTTATTTCTTACTCACAGGAGATCTTTCCATGCACACAAGGGATCTTTCCTTGTCCACTGGAGATATTGCCTTACTTAGAGGAGCTATTTGCTTATATATAGGAGATCTTTCCTTTTCCACAGAAGATATTTCCTTACTCGCAGGAGATCTTTCCTTATATATAGGTGATCTTTCTTTGTCTATTTCCTTACTCATAGGAGATCTTTTTTCACAGTAAGTATTAATCACAGGAGATATTTCCTTACTCACAGGCGATCTTTCCATTTTTACAGTAGATCTTTCCTTATTTACTAGAGATATTTCCTTACTCACAGAATGTATTTACTTACTCACAGAAAATACTTCCTTACTCACGGGAGCTCTTTTCATATATACAGGAGATCTTTCCTTATATACAGGGGGTCTTTCCTTATCCACAGAAGATATTCCCTCACAGGAGATATTGGCTTACTCACAAGAGACCTTTTCTTTTTAGGAGATCTTTACTTATGCACAGCAGATTAGATTGGAATTCCTTTCACAGAGAAGATATTTCCTTGCTCACAGATGATATTTGCTTACTAACAAGTGATATTTATATACTCACTGGAGATATTTACTTATTCACAGGAGATATATCTATACTTACAGAATATATTTCCTTTCTTGCAGGAGATAGACTAAGACCCAGTCCGCATATGAGATAGGATGAGAAGGGTGCTGGGAATGGTAGGTAGAGCCGTGAGTAAAGGATGGGGTACGGTTATTTGCATTCTGAAGAGTTTTAAATAGCAGGGCATCCTATTTGGGGAGGGCTTTCACTCAACCCTAGAGTATTTTAGATTCTAGGGATGGGTGGCTTGGGTTTTGGTCCACTATAAAGGATATTTTCTTATTTCTTACTGGAGATAATGGATATCATCTCTAATCATAGGAGATATTTCCTTAGCCACAGGTTACCTTTCTCTGCTCACAGAAGATATTATCTCTGCTCATAATGTTTAATCAACAAAAAAAGGGAATGGATGGCACCAAACAGTATTAAGCGTTATATTGTCCTGGTGCCCCGCTCTGGTATAACCCAAGGAAAATACTAAAGTGAAGAAAAAGGGGGGGATGCCCCAAACCCCCTAGACAGGGAAAACAACCCAGAGACTAACAATGGCACTCTATTGTGTATAAATAATATTAAAGTTTATTTTGAGGTCTAAATCACATACTAAGACACATTAAAAAAGATTTTCTTTTTAAAAAACATATACCGTATATACTCGAGTATAAGCCGAGTTTTTCAGCCCACTTTTTGGGCTGAAAAAAGCCGCCTCAGCTTATACTCGAGTCTGTGAAAAATGGAGGAGAAAAAGGGGGCGGGGCCGGATTACTTTAGGGGCGGATGGAGCTGCCGCCAGCGTTCCCTCTAACGCAGCGGTTCTCAACCTGTGGGTCGCGACCCCAGCGGGGGTCGAATGACCAAATCATGGGGGTCGCGCAACCCACATGCTGAAAACTCTCTTCAGGCTGCAGGGAGATGCAGGCGGAGGTGCGAGGCCGAGGCCGCACGTGCGCGCACACCACAGAATCTAAGGTGCGCGCGCACGGCCGTGCAGCCCCATCTGCCGTCTGATGGTGTGCGGAGCCAGTGAGTGCGAGGAGCGCGAGGAGCGACCCCCCCCCCCCGAAAACCTCTTCCGGGTCCGGACACAGCAGCAGGTCAGGAGCACTCGTGGGGATTTCCAGCTGCAGTCGTGGTGTCCAGCATCCAGGAGGTATTTATCCATGTTAAACGTGTATGCAAATGGGATAGGTGGGTATGCATAGCACCAGTGATCAGCAAAAAGTCAGGTGCTGGCCACAGGGTACTGACATTAAAAGGCTGCACTGAACTGACACCAAAGTAGGGATAAGATAAAAAAAAAAAAATTATTAGAAATCCTTGTTTCTGCCTAAAAAATACTGACATTAAATTTTAAACCCCCCCCCCCAAACACCCCAAATCCCCTTACCTTACCGGCCGCCACCGCCTCCCTCGCGCCCCTCTAGACGTGAGCGCGCCCGCGCCGGCCGTCTGTGAATGGCCGGCGCAGGTGCGCGTGCGTCAAGAGTGACGCGCAGGAGGAGGCGGCGGAGGAGCCGCTTGTCCGCGGCTGTCAAATCGCTTGTCCGTCGGCGCTGGGAGCAGGGAGAGGTGAGTTTTTCGGGTGATCGGGGGGGTTTCACACAGTGGGTGGACCAAGACCCAGGATAGTCAAAATCCTGGGTGTTGGTCCACTTTAAAAACAGGGCCTGCATTTGGAAGGGGGTAGCTGGGCAATAGTTTAGGCCCCCTTCGCTGCAATATGCGATCAGCCCAGTCTGCTGTTGCACGTGGGGGGCTCTCCGATCGGCCCAGCTCTTGGCTCCAGCTCTGACTCGGGTACCCAAATGCGTGCATGTGTTTGCGTGCAAAGTGGGCCAAGACCCCAGCTACTTGTTGAAACAGCACTGGCACTAGAAACTGCCAGAACCCCAGTTTGCCAAATGAATGAACCTCAGAAGTATAAATTGGCTTAGACCAAGCGATACCCTGCGGTATAAATTGGCCTAGGCCAAACTATACCCTGGGGTATAAATTGGCGCCAAACTGTACCCCTTCAGGCCAGAATGCACCCATCAAACTATACCCCTCCAGGACAGAATATACCCACCTAACATTAGACCTTGGCATCGTCTGGTCCAGGCCACAATATACCCTGGGGATAATCTCTATACATGGTGGTGTAAAATAACAGAATATATCCCTCCTGGTCTAGCCTAGGTCAAACTATAGCCCTCCAGGACAGAATATATCCATCTACTGTGAGACCTGGGTAAAGTCTGGCCCAGGCCACATTATACCTCAGGGATAAACTCTATACCTCGGGGGGAATAACCTAGGCCAGAATATAGGCTCGATTCAGAGAGACAAAAAAAAGACTTTCGTTTTAGTGCCGATCTGTTTTTTTTTTAAATGTTCCCGCTCTCGTATGAGTGTGCGAGCGATTCTATGCATGCATTGCAATCCTTCTCTAAAGTTTCCGTCCGTTCGTATGGCAGAGTACGAGTACAAGGATGTCATTTTCCAGCGTGATTTTTCTGTTTAATTTTCTCATGTTACAACGTAGCCTTTCGTTTTTACCCTTTTCCCATCGTCTCCTCCCACGAATCCTTTACGTTTCCCGATAGATTCTGTTTCCCTTTTTCAATAAATAATCGTCCAGACGGAAAATCCTTACGATTTTGCGCCTGCGCACTACAAACTTAACTCATTAAAGTGCTCGCCTACATATTTGCCACCCTCACTTCTACTACAGTATTTAGCTACATCACTTAGCACTATCCTCCATCTTCCCTTTTGGATCCTTAAAGCTCACCACAACCACTTAGCGCTATCCTCCATCTTCCGTTTGGACCCTTAAAGCTCACCACAACCACTTAGCACTATCCTCCATCTTCCCATTTGGACCCTTAAAGATCACCACAACCACTTAGCGCTATCCTCCATCTTCCCTTTTGGACCCTTAAAGCTCACCCCAACCACTTAGCGCTATCCTCCATCTTCCCTTTTGGACCCTTAAAGCTCACCACAACCACTTAGCGCTATCCTCCATCTTCCCTTTTGGACCCTTAAAGCTCACCCCAACCACTTAGCGCTATCCTCCATCTTCCCTTTTGGACCCTTAAAGCTCACCCCAACCACTTAGCGCTATCCTCCATCTTCCCTTTGGACCCGTAAAGCTCCCCCCAACCACTTAGCGCTATCCTCCATCTTCCCTTTTGGACCCTTAAAGCTCACCACAACCACTTAGCGCTATCCTCCATCTTCCCTTTTGGACCCTTAAAACTTACCCAAACTACTTCGCGGTTAGGTTCTTCTTCCATTTTAGGCCCCTAAAACTTACCCAAACCACTTCTCGGTTAGGTTCTTCTTCCATTTTAGGCCCCTAAAACTTACCCAAACCACTTCTCGGTTAGGTTCTTCTTCCATTTTAGGCCCCTAAAACTTACCCAAACCACTTCCCGGTTAGGTTGTTCTTCCATTTTAGGCCCCTAAAACTTACCCAAACCACTTCCCGGTTAGGTTGTTCTTCCATTTTAGGCCCCTAAAACTTACCCAAACCACTTCCCGGTTAGGTTCTTCTTCCATTTTAGATCCCTAAAACTTACCCAAACCACTTCGCGGTTAGGCTCTTCTTCCATTTTAGGCCCCTAAAACTTACCCAAACCACTTCCCGGTTAGGTTCTTCCATTTTAGGCCCCTAAAACGTACCCAAACCATTTCCCGGTTAGGTTCTTCTATTTTAGGCCCCTAAAATGTACCCAAACCACTTCCCGGTTAGGTTCTTACATTTTAGGCCCCTAAAACTTACCCAAACCACTTCCCAGTTAGGTTCTTCTTCCATTTTAGGCCCCTAAAACTTACCCAAACCACTTCCCGGTTAGGTTTTTCCTCCATTTTAGGCCCCTAAAACTTACCCAAACCACTTCCCGGTTAGGTTCTTCTTCCATTTTAGGCCCCTAAAACTTACCCAAACCACTTCCCGGTTAGGTTCTTCTTTCATTTTAGGCCCCTAAAACTTCATCTCTAAATCTTAATTTCACCCTTCGTTTGGTGTTAATGTATTTGTGTTAAAAAATTACACAGAAACTTTGATTTTGTTTTTTTTTTTAGTTGAAGGCCATTTTTTGGGCTATTAGAAATTTGTGTTTTTTTTACAAATTTTAGAAACATTTTAAAACCAAAGCAACTTTAAAAATATTAAAAATTTAAAATTTTAAAAACTATTTACATACATAAAAACAGTGACAGGACCCAGAACACTATTCTTCTTCTGTTGTCCCCAACGAGTCAACCAGCTGCTGCATATCGGCCACCAACTCAAGGACCCTTGGATTCATTTCTTCCACTCTTGCCCATGTGGTCCCTGTATCAAATTGTTTAGACAAAATTACTTAGAGACAAATACATGTTTCTCACCTGTGGATGGAATGTTTTTTAGTTGCAAACATAAATCAGGACGACATATGTCAGTCTGCTAAGTAATTACTCTAAGCAAGTGGGCACAGGTCATTCTGCTAAGAAATTACTCTAAGCAAGTGGGCACTGTTCATTCTGCTAAGTAATTACTCTAAGCAAGTGGGCACTGGTCATTCTGCTAAGTAATTACTCTAAGCAAGTGGGCACTGGTCATTCTTCTACGTAATTACTCTAAGCATGTGGGCACAGGTCATTCTGCTAAGTAATTACTCTAAGCAAGTGGGCACAGGTCATTCTGCTAAGTAATTACTCTAAGCAAGTGGGCCAGGTCATTCTGCTAAGTAATTAATCTAAGCAAGTGGGCACAGGTCATTCTGCTAAGTAATTACTCTAGGCAAGTGGGCACAGGTCAGTCTGCTAAGTAATTACTCTAAGCAAGTGGGCACTGGTCATTCTGCTAAGTAATTACTCTAAGCAAGTGGGCACAGGTCATTCTGCTAAGTAATTACTCTAAGCATGTGGGCACAGGTCATTCTGCTAAGTAATTGCTCTAAGCAAGTGGGCACAGGTCATTCTGCTAAGTAATTACTCTAAGCAAGTGGGCACAGGTCATTCTGCTAAGTAATTAATCTAAGCAAGTGGGCACAGGTCATTCTGCTAAGTAATTACTCTAGGCAAGTGGGCACAGGTCAGTCTGCTAAGTTATTACTCTAAGCAAGGGGGCACAGGTCATTCTGCTAAGTAATTACTCTAAGCAAGTGGGCACAGGTCAGTCTGCTGATGCCATTGATTATGGCTTGATGTATCTGGGTGATCATGTCAATTAACACATACTGCAAAGAATGAAATTACAACTTACTTGGTTGGTGGCCGAAAGGATGCCTCGTTGGGGACAACCCTACGTCCTGGGCCCTGCCACTGTTGTGAAGTAGAGGCTGTCGAGACATAGCAAATAGGGTCACTTATAATGTCTTAGTCAACAGTAATCAAATGTCATTTTCAATGTGTGTGTCACATCACTCACCTTCTCCCTGTGCCTCCTGGGTGAGATCTGCTGCAGCCTCCGGATCTTCACCCGCTCCAGAAGCATCTACAAAAACAGATTAAGGGAATCAGCTTGGGTGGAAATAGCATGTATATGTGTGTGCGGTTACATGAAGAGTCACATAACAGAGGCTCCCGCCTGCGTCGCTGGGTATGACTCCCTGCCCACGCCGTGCCGCCCCTTCTCTGTGGAAAGGTCCAGGGGCTGGTCGGAGGACCCAACAGAGGAGGGGTAGGACCGTCGAACTGGAGATCCACCACCTTCACTTCCAGCTGCAGATTCATGCAGCACTGGTCGGCCTGTGCACCTCTGGGTGCGGGGGATTCGGTAATCCATTTCCAACACTAGAAAAGAAAAACAATTATAAATAAATGCCTACTTTCTGCATGAGTTACATCTGCCATGCAGTCGCTATGTACTTACTAGGGAAATGGATTCTGAAAAAGAGCCGCACCCGGGGCATGTGTAGTCTTTTCAGGTCCGACCAATGCTGCATGATCTGCGTGTGGGTGAAGGTGGTGTCCGTCTGATGTTGGATTTGGGCAATGATCTCCAGGGCGATGGTGCGCTTCTCAAAAGAGTTGGACAGGTAGTCGTACCTGCACTCCAGCATGGTCACCAAAACACAAAATAAACCTAGGTTTTAGTTCAAACTGCATACAAATATCTGTCAACAATCGATCATTTGACTAAATGACATTAACAGACACATTTGTAGCCTAATACAATCCTTGAAGCTGGCCTCAGTGTTGTTTTCGCACGTGTGGGCCCTCACTTCGGTTTGGCACGGAGTTTTAGACACTTTTTAAACAAGCCGTTTCTTCCTGTGCTTCCTTAAGGGCTAGGCAGGCATTTAGATGGCAAATCAAAGGCATGAAAAGACACTTACAAGCATGATGATCTCTTCTTGTTGGCGGGTGAAGATTGTGGTCGCCATCTTGCCTCTTGTCTGCAACAGATAAGTAATGCCCTTGAGGTTTCCGGGTTCTGCATGGCCGGACGAACGGCCATACGCACGCGTACGCGTAGCGTGAGACCCCGCCAATCTTATTTAAAGGGTCCTGGATACACAGCTCATTCTCTTTCAGAGTCCATGAGCAGTGGCACCTAAAAAATCACAAACCAAAGCAGCAAAGCAGGTCAGCAGCAAACAGGCATCCAAATGGGAGGAGCCTGCTGAAGGGCCAAAGACTCGGTCACAGATGCCCAAATCGAAGCTGCGGCCAACCCGCATTGCCCAGCCAAAGGCACCCACCACAACTACCCAAAAAAAGGAGGCCGCTGGAAAAAGCAAGTCACAAGCCAGAAAGCCAACCCCAATGGAGGGGAAAAAAGGGACCACGAGGGTGCGAAGCCCCAGCCCCCCAAGGTCACCATCACCCCCCCCCCCCCCCCCACGTGGCTACCATGGCAAGACAACCAAAAGGAGGCACCGGGAAAGAAGCCCCAGCAGCTCAACCTCCCCATCAACAACACCCACACGGGGCCACAAGGCTCATGCCAAGAGGGAAAGGCACAGGGCCAGAAGTCCGAGTTCGCCCTCCCCACCTGCACGGGTGTCCAAATTAGCGGACAAGAGGGCAAGGCACAGGCCCCGAAGCCCAAGCTCTGGTTCACCCCTGGACCGTCCGTCTACCTCCAAGGGGCATGGGTATTCTAAGGGCCCCAAGGCACAGGGCCCCAAGCACGACTTCATCCACAACACCCTCTCCTCCTCGGCCACATTTGGCACCGGCACAGGTGGAAATGCACTCTCCTTATGCCACAGCTAGGCCTGCTAGTTCAGTGGCCACCCAGCCAAGAACCCCAAGTCCATATCAAAGTCCAGTTCAATCAGAAGCCAGCCACCTGTCCTACATTTCTCCCCAGCACAGCCAGGCCAGAATGTCCCCCGATTTGCCGCCAACCACTAATGAGCCAGAACGTCTAGCAACAGGGCGCACATTGCACCGAGGCCACTTGAGTGGCGGGTTTGGTGAGGCCCAAACTCTGGCATTGGCTAGTGGCCTCACCTTGTATTATGATGAGCTATATGGGCGCAGATCCAAAGCTACAAGCAAGCAGCGCAAAGCCGAGATTTTGGAGGAGCTCACCAGACAGGTCAATGCAGTGGGGGAAGAGCTCAAAGATGTGGAGCAGATTCAAAGGAAAATATCGGACCTAAAGTATGCAGCACGGAAGAAAGAAAATAAACGGCGTAACTACAGGTACATATATACTTTGTGGATTTGTCTTCGTCTTGTATTAGCAACATTTAGCTAAATGAGTCCAACTCTCTTTTTCAGCTTACAAACTGGCGGCGGATTCCCCACAAAACTGCAATTTACCCGAGCTGAGGAGATGGTGCTGGGCCTGCTACATCCTGTGGCCTTAGAGGGACACTCGGCCCGGCAGGACACGGACATCCCTACTATTCCTGCAGGTTAGTAATGTTAGTGTGTATGTGAAATGTGATTTGGCCTGTATCTGCTCCACATCTTTGCTCTACATCCCCACTGTATTGCCCTGTCTGGTGAGCCCTACCAATATACCCTTTTGGGATGGCTTTGCTTGTTTGCTTTGGATTTGCGCTCATATAGCTCATTAGAGTGCTGAGGTAGCCCACTAGCCAATGCCGGAGGTGAAGCCTCAATGAACCTGCCACTCAAGCTGTTGCGCTGCATGCTTGTGGCGAATTACATTGGTTCTGGCTCCTCCTGTTTGTAGGCATAATTGGGGGACATTCTGGCCTGGCAAACTACTACCTTGACCCCTGGCTGAGATTGAACTGGACTTGGATTGGGACTGGGGGTTCTTGTTTGGGTGGCCCACTGAGTAACAGGTATAGATGTGGCATAGGTTTGGCTGCTTTACACCTGTGCCTGTGGCAAATGTGGCCAAGCAGGAGAGGGTGTGTCTGTGGGCCTATTAGTTTGCTGCCCAGTGTGGACATGGCAATGCTTGTCACCTATGTTTTTTTAATTTTCATTTGTCAGAAACTTTGGACAGAAGTGCCTTACTTTAAAACTCCTGCCTCTGGGTAATTGATATGTGGCCTGATTTGGCTAAACTTTCATTTCTGTTTTGCCCATGTATTTTATACTACTATGGGTACCAATTCTTCTTCCCCGTTGTTCTCCCCTTTCTTCTTCCTTCCTTTTTCCGAATATGGTTATACGGGGAGGCCGATTCAGTAATAGCGCCAGGTAGCGACAGATGAGCGCCTGAAGTATGGCGCTATGAGCGCAGCTAGCGTACGCCGCGGGCGGTAGCGATTCGCTATAGCAGGCCTCCTCAGTCGCTACCTGGCGTTGTTGGGAACAATGCCTACATTGGTGAATATGATGTTGGGATCAGCTTTGTAGGCGCTGTCATTTTGACACACGCTATTCAACACAGCGCCTGCGCTTTGCTTTGCTGTGGGCTTGAAATCAATGTTAGTACCTTCAGAAGTAAACACATTGCAACTTTTTTTTTTTTTTTTTTTTTTTAATTTATTTTTTAAATGTATTTTTAGAGAAAGATAAAATGTTAATCCTCTGGATTTTTATCGGGGTGCCTGAAAAAGAAGAAAAAGTGCAGTTAGTATTTATATTTAATGTGGCTTTTTAGCAGTTAAAAATAAAAAAAAATACAATTTAAATAACATTTTGGGCCAACTTGCACAACAACCCAAATTGTTTTGTTGGTCAATTTCACCCCCCCCCCCCTTATAGTGGTTGAGGTCATTTTACACCCCCCTTATAGTGGTTGAGTTCATTTTACACCCCCCTTATAGTGGTTTAGGTCATCTTACCCTCCCCTTATAGTGGTTTTGGTCATTTTACACCCCCCTTATAGTGGTTTAGGTCCTTTTACACCCCCCTTATAGTGGTTTAGGTCATTTTACACCCCCCTTATAGTGGTTTAGGTCATTTTACACCCCCCTTATAGTGGTTGAGTTCATTTTACACCCCCCTTATAGTGGTTTAGGTCATCTTACCCTCCCCTTACAGTGGTTTAGGTCATTTTACACCCCCATTATAGTGGTTTAGCTCATTTTACACCCCCATTATAGTGGTTTTGTTCATCTTACACCCCCCTTTATAGTGGTTTAGGTCATTTTACACCCCCCTTACAGTGGTTTAGGTCATTTTACACCCCCCTTATAGTGGTTTAGGTCATTTTACACCCCCCTTATAGTGGTTTAGGTCATCTTCCCCCCCCCCTATAGTGGTTTTGTTCATCTTACCCCCCCCCCATAGTGGTTTAGGTCAGCTTACACCCCCCTTATAGTGGTTTCGGCAAAATTATGATTGTAGCCAACAAATAGTTCCCCTGTAGTGCAGTACTTGGATTAGAGTGAAGGGTAGTTAGCTTACCACAAAAAACTAAGAGATCATGCTTTCCCTTAGCTCAAAGCCACTCTGGGTGTCCTCACTCGTTTCTGCGGCCAAGTTGGGGATTTCGGGCACCAGTGCTGTTTCTTCAGGGGATTGGATTCTGTGGCATATGCAGAGATTGTGGAGCACACAGCAGGCGAGGATTATCTTGGAGACCTTTTGTGGACTGTACAGCATCTCTCCTCCTGGGCGTGCCAAACAGAGAAAGCGTGCTTTCAGCAGGCCGATGGTTCGTTCCACAATGCTTCGGGTTTTGCGATGTGCTGCATTGTAGCGTTCTTGGGCAGAGGTCTGTGGGCTTTTGACCGGAGTCATCACCCACGTTCTCTGCCCATATCCCTTGTCCGCTGTTGAAAAAACACAATGAGAGAGACAGCAATTAGTACTAGTACATGTTTTTGGTTTCATTTTCGAAAATCTAGCTTACTAGCCCACATATTTGATGCTAAATACTTTGACATGGTTAATTATTTACCCAGTAGCCAGCCAGCTGGCATTTCGTTGTTGCCAGTACTACCTGGATAAATATGCGGCTCATTGTAGCCTGGCTGATCCCGTTGAGGAGGGCAGAGGTTGCCTGGAAGGTCCCTCGTGCCAAAATATTCAGAGTGGCACACAGGCGTACTATGCCTGGAATGGAATGAGTGCGTTTGGTGGATGGCTCGATTTTGTGCTTAATCTGATCATATAGGGACTGTAGTGCAGCACGATTCAGACGGAAGCGGCTCCTGATCTGCTCGTCACTTAAATCCCATACTGAAAGGCGGATTCCAAAGGAGCGGGGTGCCCTAAGCCTCACAGCACCCCCCTCCCTGTCCTCCTGCTCTTCCAGCATTCTCACACATCCCTGCACCCATAACCCATACATCACCCTCTTATCCATCTCACACTGCACAGATATACAAAATAATCAAAACAAAACCAAAAATCACAAACACACCACACACAAGCAAGCACACTCCTCACACACTCACTACAATGCAGCTCACCAGAAAACCAGAAGTATAGTGGTCAGAACCACCAGACTGCTGTAAAACAACTTTCTAAGTTAAGCACAACCAAGAGGGGAGCTGCTGCACAGCCCACAAGAGGCCCCAAAATCAAGCCTCACTTGCTGTATGCTCCACAATATTTGCATATGCCAACAAAATCAATCTCCTAAAGAAACAGCACTGATGTCAGAAATCACCCAACAAGCCACAGAGAGTGAGGACAAAACCCAGCCAGACACTCAAATGAGCTAAGGGAACAAAGCACCACACCACAGCCTTTGCCACAGTGTAACAATACCAGAAGGTTGCCAAATCCAGCCATTTATACTTCACTTTGAAAAAGGACAGGTCCGCTTTGCCGCCTTTTGCGTTGCTCTGCTATTTCCTGTCTCCAATTAGCTGACCCAGGTGTGCGTGGTGGAGAATAATACTCTTGTGCGCCTTACACTTGCTAAATGGGAGCTGATCTTTGGCTCCCAAAGCAAGTCAATAGGCAAACAAGAAAGGAGCAAATTGTGGGATGCCATTGGTGAAGAGCTTACTAGCAGTGCTCAACACCCACGTAGTGGCCCATCCTGCAGGAAACGCTTCTACACTTTGAAAAAGGCCCTTACGGCAAAGATGAATCATGATCTTGATGTCAACAGTGGGACCATCCAGGGTCCAAAGAGTACCTACAGGCCATATGAGGAGATGCTGAAGGCCAAAATTCCACTCGCTTGGCTGCAGGGTGTGGATCCTGGGGATGACACCACAGGTTGGACTGAAGGTACATATTTTCTGCATATTTTTGGCAGCTAATGTTAATGTATGTGATTTGCTTTGTCTAACTAACAGTAGGACCTGTGAAGTAGTACATTATACCTCATAAATGTTTTCCTTTCTTGTCTGTTGCTTTCTGCATAGGTGCACATGGTGCTGTCCAGGATTTGGCTGAGGACACCACAACTCCTGCCCTTCAACCAACCTCAAGCCTAACCCAGTCTGACATTGAAGGTATTTATCACTAATTTGGGGGGGGGGGGGGTTTGGGTGCAAAAATGGGTGTGGTAGCACCTCAAAAAAAAGATTGGACCACTGTTGAGGGTTAATAATATTGCCCTGCGGACTATTTACACGTCCACTTTAATCCTCTCTGCAACTAACTAACAAGGCCCTAACATGTGTAGCTATGTTGGAAGCCAGAGATGTGTGGCCATATATCTGCATATACATGTGGAAGCCACACTGGCCTTGATTAGGGAATATTAGTGATTGAGCTGCTCACACACACACCTTAATGCATGGTTTATTTTGTGCCGCACATTACCAATGGCTAAAGTTTTCTTTGCTTTTGCCTAGCTGCACCGCCATTGGCCCCAGCATCTCCTCATGAGCCAAGCTACTCTTTGGATGCTGGTAAGTGCATGTGTCAACCTTGCTTTAGCCGCTTTTACACAAGTGCATGTCTATCATTCCTGTTTTTTCTTTGTAGGCCAAGTGACTGGTTCATCTTTGGACACCACTTCCGAGCTTGCAGGTCAACAGGACCCTGTTGGTGTGTATTGCCTCAAAAAATGTATCCTTTAGGCTGTTTATGTGACACTGGTTCTATTTGGTTAGTCTAATAATTGACATGTTTGCTATGTCAACTGGAAGATGGCTATTTGTATTGGATTTGCCATCCCCAGGGTAATTAGTATGGTTTTTAGAGTGAAGTAAATGCATTTTTAGGGTATATTTAAAGCCAATCATTCACCCGAGTAGTTGTAGGAATATTTAGAGACATTAATTGTGTATTTTAGTTGGCCGGAATCTCGGAAGTGGCTGTCCGGAAAGGGCCCTTCACGTTGAGGCTGACACAGATGAGGGTAAGTTGGTTTGGCTTGATTATCTAGTATGGGTTTTGGCACTACTTTTGTGGAACTTTAGTAGGGCAACTTGTGTTTAAACTTGTATTTTCAAGGGCAAAGCTCGAGTGAGGGCCCAACTCAAGACATCTGGGAGAGTGCGGGTATGTGTAATTTTCGCAATGTCTCTGTTCTTTTTTGGGTCAATTATTGCATCATCTTCCTCTTACATACATGTTAGCAATCTGAGTTTCCAAGATACCTTTTGCCTAGTGTGTAATCTGGCACTTTGTGGAGGTATGGCCTCGATAGTCTATCCATGTTACATTTGAGTTTGGTCCACTGACCTACTAACCTGACTTTCCTGTTTAGCATATGCCAACTTGCCGGAGCTCTCTGATGTGGATTTGCCCCTCTCTGGCAGCCAGACCCCGCTCCTACCTCTGCGGACGTCATGGAGGTAACATGGCTGATTTAGAGGACCAATAAGCACATTGCCATGTTCGTGGGTAGCCCATGAACCAACATGTCACATTTACTTTCATTGTTGTTTTGGCAGGAGGCGGGACCAGAACCCCAAGCTGGGACCTCTTCCCAAGTGCCATGTGGCCAAGCTTCAGAGGCTCAAGCAAGGGTAAGTTGTATTGTTACACTTTGGGCAAATGATTTGGAGGGGCATACCTGCATTGGTTCAGTTTCACTAAAATGTTTTTATTTATTTTTTTAGCCTCAAACCAGAGCAAGAGGAGGTGTTGCACCAACCAGTGCAGACTTTTACGAGCTAGGGGTCCGGATGCTGGAGGACTACAGTCGCCAAAAGCCGTGTGATGGAACTAATGATCGCATTGCGGCGTTGGAAAATCAGGTGCGTATGTGTCAGCAGCAAAATGAGGCCCTGCAGCGCCAGATGGAAGATTGGAGACAAGGCCACCAACACCAAATGACCCAGGAACTGGCTCGCCTTGCAAACCTGATGGAGCAATCTTTACAGCGCCAGGATCAAAGTTTGTTGTTGACGCAACAGCTCATACAACAGCAGTCTATTTTTTTTACTGCACTGTTGGCCCCTAACACCACCCCTAGCAATGACTCCCAACCTCCCCGGCCCCCAAGCCAAGAATATTAATTGGTTTGTGGTTATTTTGATTTTGTGTTAAATATATTTGATTACCCCACCTCGAAATTGTGTTATTCCAAAGACATAGCTAAGAACACAGTCAGGGATGAGTGTCTTGATTTAGATATGTAAATGTATGTGCAAATTTAGGACACACATTGCTGACCATATCTTACTATGGTTTACACATTAAATGGCTACAAAGGTACCCCAAAACTAGACAAAGAATGGTTTTGGAGACACTTAAACTATGCTTGAAAAGGCACAACACACTGTAATTACCAAAATAGAAAAATTTTATTTTAAAAGGCGGGCAACAGGCCCAACATTTGGCCGCACAGTGCCTCCAAACAATCACCACCACCCTAACGCCGCCTCTTCAAGGCCAGCAGCATAAGGCGAAGACGCCGGATCGACCGCCACAGTCTGTGATGCTGGTTTACACAAGCTGTAGAGAGTATTAAAAAAAAATAATCACAATCTAGAATGTGACCTCTACAGACACAGATGTAGCAATGTAATGTAAGTGCCGACAATTAGCTGACGCTCACATTCACATTGTTGCCAATTGTGCCCTTATGTGTTACCATTATATGAGTACTAGTGGCTGCCTTAAATGTGGCCACAACATCCCAAGCATACATTTACTCTTAACTCTTGGGAATAAAGAAGGTATAAGTCCCAGTGTGGACATTTATTTGTTTAGTTACAGCCAAACATCAGGGCCTAAGTCCTAACGAGTAAACTGGTTGGGCCAAGCATATTAGAGGTCACCACCTTAGCAGCCCAATTTGGTTGTGTAGAAACCACAATTTGCCTCGATGTTGCTAAATCAAGAATGTGAGCCAACAATCAAGCATGCAGACATGCATGTAGGATTGTTGGCCAAACACATGTAACCTAGATGTGTGTTTGGAAAACACATAGGTACATTGTAAATGTGTCCAGAATTTACTATAAGACATAGGGGTCACAAGTCTTTAGGCATATGAAGTGGGATGTACTCACCATCGCAGCTGTGGCTGTGGCCCATGCTGCTGGCCGTCCCGGGAGGTGTGGTGGTGATGTACACTGGCTCCGTCTGTGTGGCCACATCTGTCAGGAGAAAGCAAAAGAGAAAAGCAAAATTAGTGGGCCAATGACACATGACTATTTGTCAGCCATCTGGTTATGGAGTCTTCAAAATCAAATGCTTGCATGGTTACACACATGTTGTCCGACATTAGCATATTTCATGGTCCATGAGTTCATGTAAATAATTTTGGGTTGCAACATGGACACATAAAGATAATGTGCCAATAACCTGGACAGTGCAATGGTAAGGACTAATTTGCAGTTGATTGTAGAATGTTAATATTGTGCAACATGTGTTAGCCTGAACAACTTACAAAAATAACACATTTGCTAGCCCCCATCATGGTGTGGGCTGAAACATAGGGGTGGTTGCCAGTTGGATTGCACTGCAGTGGGGCTTGTGATGTTAATGTACATTATCAAACCAGCTTGGCCTATGGACCAGGAAACATGTGTATGTTAAAAGTGGCCCAAGACCCAGGATTGATACTATCCTGTGTTTTGGCCCACTTTGGCAGGGCCCAACAATTTGAGTGAGACACCGTCCTCCGCCATCACTCCTCAATTGTGTGCGCACGCGCAGGCCATTATGAAACGGAGAGCGCAGGCGCACACACATCTAGAGGGGCATGCAGGAGGCTGCGGCGGTGGCTTCTGCCACCCCCAATGAGGTAAGGAGTTTGTGGGCTTTTGGGGGGGGGCCCTGGGTGAGGGAGGTGATTGGGCATGGAAGCTTAGATATTCCAAGCACAATCAACAATGGGTGTTGGTCCACTTTAAGAAATGTCATAACATATGGAATGTGAGGGATAACAACAAACACTTACCATGACTATGCCCGTGGAGAAGGCGTTGCCAAAAGCTCCTGGAGGTGCCGCCTATATGATGCCCTGCAAATTAGAGAGGAATGGCAAGGGCTAAGTACAAATGGACATATGTAACCTGTCACAGACTAACACTGACTAAATGTGCACTCACCAGGGGATGAACTGCCACTTGAAGCCCAGGGAGGGCTCTGAGGAGGAGGCGGGGAGCCTCGGCTCCTCACACTCTGCTCCGAAGATCCCCCAGCCAAAGGGCCACCCTCCTCCCTCTCACTCCCTGCTCCTTCAGGGAGTGTGGGAGAGTCCATTCCTTCCACCCCACTTGGACTCCCCACTTGAGAGTGGCCCCTTGGCTGTTGAGACTCCTCAGAGTCAGAGTGTGAGGAGCTGAGGCTTGATCCTGCCAGCCCCCCAGCAGCACACTCCTCTGGGGCATCATCCCCTTCCTCCCCTGGGTCCTCTAAATATGACCCGCGAGAGGGACCCTCCCCCGATGACTCCCCCGAGTCCGCCTGTCTGGTTCGGGGGAGGAATCCCTTCCCACGTTTCCCCAGGGGAGGACGCTTATCTGTGTTGAGGGGGTGAATGCAAAGAATTAATATAAATACCCAAAATGGACACAGCTTAGAATATTATGTTTTACAAAGTATAAACATAGCATAAGCTTCTACTTACCTGAAGCGTAGGCATCATATAGGCGGTACACGCCTTCAGGGTCCCGGCGCTTGAAGTCCGACCATTTCTGCATAATTGATCGGACACTGAGGTTGGTGTCGAAGCGCCGGGACACTGTGGCCTTCACCTCCAGGGCTATTCTCTTCTTGCCCCCACGGGCATAATCGTATTGGTGGATGCAGAAATCCTATGAGAAATGACAAAACAAAAAAAATTCAATACATGACATCAGACCAATGGCCTAAACATTTATACTGATTAAAGTGGACCAACACCCAGGATTTTGACTATCCTGGGTTTGGGCCCACTTCGGTGGGGCACCCCGATCGGGGGTGGCCCGCTGTCTGGAACCCCCCGGGAAGGCCAGAAATACTCAACTCACCACGCTCCCACGTGACCGCGCAAGGCAATCACAGCGCTCAGAGCCGCTGTGGTATGCGCGTCCAAGGCCGCTTGGACGCGCATACCAGCTCAGCTGCCTCTGAGCACTGTAGGCCGCGTCTCGCCCTTCCCTCTAACAGGGATGGCGCGGCTCGCGCATGCGCCGATGGAACAGGGCTGAGGTAAGGTTTGTGGCCCTCCTGGGGGGTTCATTCCCGCGGGACATCCCAATTTGGGATGCCCCGCTGGGAGGGATCTGATCGGTCCAGGAATCTTATAGATTTCAGTCCCAATCCCCCCTGGGTATTGGTCCACTTTAAACATATAATCCAAGAGAAACATACTCACTTTGACCACCTGGCCGTTTACGCGGCTATCCACCCGTTTTCGCTTTTGTTTCGCTGGCCCAGGAGGGGGAGGGGTTGGAGGGGGGTTAGGTGGGGGAGGTGAGGTAGGTGGGGGAGGTGGGGAAGGGGTGGTGGGGCCAGATTCTGAGGAGGAGCTGGGGAGGCGCATAGTCCGTCTCCTGGGCAGCATGGTGGAAACGCAAAGGAGGAAACCGGAACCGGATATGACCAAAGCGACAGGAAAATATAAAAAAATGCTCCGCGCACCAGGAACAAGCTAATATCCGCTATGTGCAAGCTAAGTGGCGGAAATAGTCGAGTTACGCATTACAACAAGCTATGGGCCAAAGCGCAATTAATTTTTAGCTTTATGTTGCTTTGAAACGCAAAGGAGGAAACCGGAAGTGGATAGGAAGAAAGCGCCAGACCCAAAAAAAATTAAAAAAATAAAAATAAAACATGCGCACCATAACTAGATAATATCCGCTATGTGCAAGCTAAGTGGCAGAAATAGTCGATTTACGCATTACAACAAGCTATGGGCCAAAGCGCAAATAATTTTTAGCTTTATGTTGCTTTGAAACGCAAAGGAAGAAACCAGAAGTGGATATGACGAAAGCGCCAGACCAAAAAAAAAAAACATCCGCGCACCAGAACTAGCTAATATCCGCTATGTGCAAGCAAAGTGGCGGAAAGAGGATTTTTACGCATTACAACAAGCTATTGGCCAAGACGCCATTAATTATTAGCTTGATTTAGCTGGGTGATCAATATCCTGTAATGCATACGTCAGCAAAAAAGCAAAGCTGGTTGCTTACAAATAACAATCTTATAGTCCTTCATAAAATAATAACACAAGCAAACTAGCCAACTACATGATAATGTGGCACACAGGAGAATGCATAACGGGTTGTTATGAGCTTGTACGTATGAACAAATCCAGAAGAATGTGGACATGCACGCTCACAACTACAGTGTATTCATTAAGAACGACTGGGGTCGCTGCAAGTGAATTCAGGCAAAATGGCAGAAAGGCACATGTATGAACAGCTCAGCGCAGCACAGCGCCGCTAGCGCCGCCACATAGCGAATCAAAACAGCGACTGCACAAACTCTGAACACCACAGATTCATCAAGGACAGGGCTGCCGAATAGCTTGGGCGCTGACAATTTCAATGAGCGAACGTGAGCGCCAAACATGAGTGACTAAAAAGTAGCTTTACTAGCCATGTGTGTTGTGAAAGCAAGCTATTTTGAGCCTAATGTGTTTTGTGGGAGGAGATGCATTTTAGATTTCACAAACAACATTCCAGTGCAAAAATTACATCTTTCCTCAAATAAACAATAAAAACAAGCCAGATTAATCAAACATATCCGAAACAACATGTGTGGAATTTTTGAAACAAGACAAGAACACAAAAACCACATAAAAAAACATTGCAGGGTCTGCCATTGAAATGTATGGGAGAGCGCCAGGTAGCAACAGGTCATACCTGGCGCTGTGATGGGATTAGCAGCGGCGCTGTTCGTTGCAGTCGGCTACATGATGAATCCCGCGCTAGCTGACGCTCTCGCCGGCGCTAGCCTCATTTAGCGTGATAAATGCGTGATTGTGTCCGCCGCCGGGCGTTCTGGAGTCGGTAGCCGCCGATAGCTGGCGCTAGTGAGACACTACCTGACGCTATCGCTTGATGAATAAGGCCCTAAGTATCTCCCAAATAGGTCTAGTGTGGCACCCATATATGTATTTAGTTTTCAAAAGTTTGGGAGAGAACATCCGACGTTGCATAGCAGCTGCCCTGCACTCTCAGGTAAAAAAAAAAAAAAAAAAAAACTTTCTATATATTTTTACTATCTTTACAAACAATGATTTACTTGATTTTGATCAAAGAATGCATAGACGTACACTAATGGACTGTATATACTTTTTTTTATACCTCTATCCTTGACGTTGGGGGCCATTGGTTGAACCAACCTTTTCCTGCCCACTATATTGGTGTATGTGGGCTTCATTTTCTCATCTCCATACATAGGTAGTAGTTTTGGTCTAAGTGGAGGGTTAGGCAACTGTGGGTCAAACCCCGCTGCATGGGGCGGTCCCGATTGCTTTTCTTACTATGGGAGTGACCATCAACTCCAATGTTTGCTTTGGAAATAAACTACATCAAATTGTAATTAACCTGTTGTGGACTAAGTTTATGGCTTTATGTTTTTGGGGAATAAAGATGAGTTAAAGTAGGCAGTAACAAATTTGGAACATCCCAAAAAAAGAGTCTAAAATCATGTGTGAGGTTCTTTGTAATTATTTCTTTACTGTTAGTCCTCGTCTGGGTCATCGGTGGGTGGAGAGGGGGGCAAATCCACATACCGTGGGGACACGCTGCAAAATAGCAAAATTATGAAACACTGCACAGGCCATTATAATATCTATGACCTTTTTGGGGTCATACTGAAGTGCTCCCCGGTATGGTCCAAGCATCGGAAGCGAGTCTTCAATAGGCCAAATGCACTCTCCACCACAGCCCTGGTCTTCCTGTGCGCCCTATTATATGCCTCCTCGGCTGCATTCTGGGGCCGGAGGACGGGCGTCAACAGCCATTATAATATCTATGACCTTTTTGGGGTCATACTGAAGTGCTCCCCGGTATGGTCCAAGCATCGGAAGCGGGTCTTCAATAGGCCAAACGCCCTCTCCACCACAGCCCTGGTCTTCCTGTGCGCCCTATTATATGCCTCCTCGACTTATTTATATGCAACTAAATAGGGTCCATGGTTCCACAGGGACTCTTTACAAGGAGGGAATAATTAACAGGAGGGATACATAACAATGAGGGTTAAATTACAAGGAGGGATAAATTACAAGGAGGGATTACTTACAAGGAGGAAATCATTTCAAGGAGGGATTAATTTCAAGGAGGGATTAATTTCAAGGAGGGATTAATTTCAAGGAGGGATTAATTTAAACGAGGGATTATTTTAAAGGATGGATAATTTACAAGGAGGGATTCATTACAAGGAGGGATTACTTACAAGGAGGAATAACTTACAAGGAGGGATTACTTAAAAGGAGGGATTATTTTCAATGATGGATAACTTACAAGGAGGGATTAATTACAAGAAGGGAATAATTATAAGGAGGGACATCAGGGCAACGTGGGTGCAGTCAATGGCACCTGTGACGTTGGGCATGTCGGTGATGTTATAAAATTCCAGCTTAATCACGTTTCTGGCTACCATGTTGTCCGGAAAACAAATATATTTCCGAGTAATGATAGCCATGCCTTCCAAAAACTTGGATAGCGTGCGGCTCAGCGTAGGCTGGGAGATCCCCACGAAGAGGGCACCCAGCCTCTGGAACGAGCCGTTCGCCAAAAATTGCAGGCAGCCAAGCATCTTGGTCATACCTGAAATTGCTTGCCCCTTCCTTGTGGTGCGGGCTAACCATGGCCGCAGCTCACTATACAATTTATGGAGAGAAGCATGATTAAGTCTGGTCAGCTCAGACAGCTCAACGTCATGCATGCCATCGATGTGCATGCGTCGCTGGTGCAATCTGGTCTCAGCCCTCCGGACAATTTCAATGCCCATGAGCTGCAGATCCTCATGCTCCTCAAATACACTAGAGTCATCCATAGCTGCTATGCTCGAGGTCAAAATGGTCCCGTATGGGGATCGCAAAGGAAACGGGTTTATAGGGTGGTGGTCCGTCGGCAATCAGCTCTCTGAATGAGACGCAAGCCCATAGCAATAACGTAAGTTATCTGAACGAACGAAAAATATCAGATTTGTTTTGGAAAATGACCCGAACTAACGCAAATGTTCCCATTTGCATTTGTTAATCGAAAGTGCATATATGCATTTGCCCGAACGTTTGTACGAATGAAAAATGGACGAAAAAAAACAAAAAAAAGACAAACACCCACAAAAACTTTCACAGACAGCTACGGAAGTCCAGACGAATGTGCCTCTGAATCGAGCCTTATATACCTCCCAGCCATGATGTTATCACTTCACTGGTTTCTCGCCTAGCCCAAACAATACTCCTCCAGTACAGGATATAACCACCAAACTATATGCCTTCAGGACAGAATATACCCATCTAATATTAGACCAAGGTATAGTCTAACCCAGGCCACATTATACCCCGGGGATAAACTCTATACCTACGGGTGTAAAATAGCCTAGTATAGCATAATCTTATATACCCACAATTAAAAACACTCACCGTAATTTGCTATCAGTGTTTAGATTTAAATGTTTTTATTGGACTTGCTAGTCCTCTCCTCCACCAGCTGGAGGCCCCCAGGGGTGGCCCAGGGTCTCCTCTGCAGCTGGGAGTCACAGCACTCTCCCTCTTCTGAAAAACAAAAGGTAAAGTCCAAAGTGGTGCAAGAGACTGGTTCCCCCTTCCACTCTTAGTTCTCTCTTTCCCAAGGATAGGGGTTAACTCCTCAGGTCCTCCTCTCGGCGTGATCTGACGGGCTGCTGCTGACTGGGGGTAGTGGTGCCTCCATGTCCTCTGGCTGGTCTGCCCTTTAAAGGCGCGTCTTTCAGACTGGCATCCAATGGCACATGCACCCATGGGCCACTAAAGAAAATAAGTGGGGGAGGGTCCCATAGCGCTGCAGCTTACAAGTCCCAGACCATTAAGGAGTCAGTGGAAGTAGGGGGAGGCCCGGGTTGAACTGGGTGGTGGTCACAGGGTCAGTGGCAGTGGCAGGGCTGCCCTGAGATGCCATCATTCTAAGAATCATGGGACCAGAGCAGAGGGTAGGCGGAGTTATTTCCTTTTAGAGAGGGGTGGAGCTTAGGTGGGTATATGTGGTCCCCACCCCTAGTAAAAGGGGTCCCGGTGGAATGGCAGGAGTCCTTGCCCCCGATTAGGGATGCTCCGCTATGTAAAACCTCTTGGATTGCTGGTAAAATGTATCCAACCACAGATCCAGGAGCGCATGTGCAGGGACGCAGCCAATAAGCATGTTCTGCATAATACAGCTTCTCTTAGCAGACTAGAGGACTTGGGTTTTGCACAGAGGGGCATCCCAAATTGGGATACCCTAGGAAGTGGGAATCAGGTGATCCTGTTGTCTTATAGACTCCAGGGACGCATTTGGCCCACAAGTGGAAGTTCAATGTACACCCACCTCCCTGCCTCTCTCCCCCGATGCCAAGCCGGGAGGGGTGGTTTTAATGAAAAAAAGAGCTTACCACACCCTGGATCCAGCACTGCTATATTAGTGCTCCAGACATCTTGAAACAGGAAGCACAGCGTGGCACCCCCCACTCTCTGCATGGGTGGAAACACAGTGTCCCCATGATGCTCTGTGTACAGTGAACTGCCAGTAATGGCACAGGATCCGTGCAAGGTATTATCTTTCTTGAGACCTCCACCCTGCCTCAGCAATGGGGGTGGGAGGCAGGGTGGAGAGGTGATTCTTCTTTAATACCTAGTATACAGGCTCTATCAAACTCCTGCAATGTTCCCTCTTTTTGAATCGCACCTTATTTAATCGTATGCCTTATTTAAAACGAAAGGGTGAATATAGCCCTTATGTTTAGTAGATGCTTATTTAATCGAGGCCATTGATACCAAAAATAGCACTTTTTTACTAAGATCTGACACATTAGAGTAAAAGGTGTGCAAGCTCCTTTGAAGGGAAGTGGCATTGGTATATGGCTGTAATTGGATGGAGTCACTTATAAGGGACTTTCCAATAAATAAGTTTCAGGAATATCCTCTTCCCGTGAAGTGCTGCTGCACGCCATGATGGTGTGTCGACTATTTCGGGAGCATTGTTTGGAGTATCCCCAGTGACTTTACATCTATGCTCTAAATAGGGCAGGTGTTTATGGAAACTGGGTTTTGGCAGCAATAACTAACTTGTAACTTCATTTATTATCCCTGAGAGCAAATTTTGTTTGTGCCACTTTATATAATATATAATATATTTAAAAAGTGTAAGAGAAATAGGTAAAACAAACACTATTCTTGTGTTGTCTATATAAAGCCATAAAATCAAAGTACTGTACGTATATGGAGATATAAACACTAGTGTTGCTATTCAGATTCAGGTTAAAATGGACCTATACCCAAGACCAGGTAAACCTGGGCAGCTACCACCTTGGGAGGCCCACTTCCCTTGGTTTTTTTTTTTTTAAATATTTCATTGGTCAGGGCCCACACATTGGGGGGGGGGGGGGGGGGGAACGGGTGGAAGTGGCATCAGCCATGGGGTGGACAATGTAAGGTTTGGCCCTCAAGTTTCTCATTGTGTGGTCCAGGAAAAAGACATAGCTGGTTTCTTCCCACAGGGACAACGGATGTTACTGCTGCAAATACATTGATGGGTATTTTCAAGGGTGAAGTTTTATCATGTATCAAATTGGAAGGAACCGTGGAGATCCCCTCTCATGACTCTCCTCCTACCTCTCAGACCGCACTTTTAGTGAATCTCACTCCAAAAACTACTGGTTTACCCTGGGACCTCCTAGTCTTCTCTTATGGCCTTGGTCAACACAGAAACTCATTTGGCTAACAATTCCACATCCATGCTGATAACACTCACGTTTTTCTCTCAGCCCCCGATCTCTCTCTTCTCTAGCTTGTGCTCTAAGATTATCTAACAGCTATCTCATCATTCATGTCCTCTAGCTTGATCAAACGTAACATGGACAAAACAGAGTTTGTTATTTTCCCACCATTAAATACTGCTCCTATCTACTCAACAACAATTTCTGTCGATGACCTGACTTTCAAAGCAGCTCTTCAAGCTGTTTTGGTGTTATACTCCTCTCTCTCATTCAAACCCCACTTTCTTTCACAAGTCACTTCCTGTCAACTCCAACTCAAGAACATCTCCTGCACCCGTCCATTACTCACGCCTGAAACCACTAAAACTCTAGTGCATGCCCTGATCATCTCCCGACTAGTCTACTGCAACACACTACTGTGTGGTCTTCCAGCTAACAGACTGGCACCCCTCTAATCTCTTCTCAACTCTGCTGCCAGCCTTATCCACCTCTCCTCTCACTTTTCCAGAGCTGCCCCCTCTGTCAATCCCTACACTGGCTGCCAGTATCGGAAATAATTCCATTCCAATTTCTAACCCTAACCTACAAAGCCATCTACAGCCAAGCCCCTTCCTCCCAAGATATCAATCCAGACACAGTCTCCGATCTGCACGTGACCTACTCCTGTCCTCACCTCCTCCCACTTTCATGTCCAATCCACAGGTGCTACTCCACACCTCTGAAATACTCTTTCACATACAATTCTACACTCTCCAGCCCCTTCAAAAGCACCCTCAAAACCCACCTATTTAGACAAGCTTACCAGCTGGCCTAACTAAACACAGTCTTGTCATCCTTCAGAGAACTTGTTTTCATGTTTAGTTCATGACCCAAACTCATAGCTCCACCCTCATTCTTTAGATTATAATCTCAAAATGGAAGGGCTCTCTCTTCACATACGCCTGTATTTATGTGTTTTGTTTAATTTGACTCATAATACTTTATGTATTGTATGCATTTGTTGGCATATCTCTGTTATATATGACTCATAATGCCTTGTGTATCATAAATATGTTACTCACCCCACCACCCTGTTATTTATACTTTGTACAGCGCCACGGAATATGAGCTTTATAAATGAATAATAATAATAATGCCCTATGGAGAGGCCAGCCGTGGGGTAGATGTTTCTACCAGTCAATAAAAAGTATCCAATGCCACCAGGAACATAAAAGTATCAGGGACACTGGTTCAAAGGAAGAGTCTATTTTATTGGAGATCTATAGAGACTAAGGATCTATTAAAGGGCTCAAACCCTACCATTTTCTTAGACTGGGCTCCTTGCCCTAATAGCAGCAGGGTAGGCTGCTATGTTGATAGTTATTTCAATGCATCCAATTTAAACCACACCAAAAAGAAACATGACCTTATCTGCATTTTTATACTTGATTTAGTTTGCAGACCCCATCGGAAAGTTATGACAATAGTGTTGACTTGTCTTAATTAGTTATCTCTGTACAGAAAACAAAGCAGATGTTACGGTACACATGATGATGTGCAATTGTATGTGTCAGAGGCTAATGTCATATTTTTAGTCCTCCGATATGTAATTAAGCACAATTTTCCACAGATCATAAAGAAAAAAGCAACAAGCTTCCGTAAAAGAGCTACTGGCAAAGATCATCTTTACCGACTGTTTCCATTGTAACTAGCAAAGCCAGATACAAATGAATGAGTTACTTAAAGCAGGCCTAAAAGGGGCTGGCAACTTAACCCCTTCCTATCCTGCTCTACCTCCACAGCAAGCAATACTCGCCAATTCCATTCCATTAGTTAAGGATATGGTCTGTGCAAGCACCTATTCTATGGTTGTACTACATCTGGCCAATTACTCTACACTTACCTATACCACCTTTCTCTGACTAATAAGCTTTTTGAGTTCTTTCTCTGGCCCAGGTCTCCTCCAATTGCGCCTTGAAATATTTGGGGACTATGCAAAGACCTGTCCCACAATCTATTTAAAGCCAGGAGTAAAAATCTGGGGCATCCACTAAGGTTAGGTAGGAAAGACAATTCTTGCACCAGCATAGGAGGGGATTATTTACTGTAAGAGCAGTGAGACTATGGAACTCTCTGCCGGAAGAAGTAGTCATGAAGAATACACTAAAATAGTTCAAAAGTGGCCTGGATGCCTTCTTTGCATGTAATAACATTACCAGCTATGGCTTCTAGACCATTAATAACCAGATTGAACTAAATGAACAAAAGTCTTTTTTTCAGCCTTACATTCATAGTATGTATAGTATTTCTATTTTAAAAGAGAATACTTGTTTGTGCATGGTTTCATGTGCATGTTTAGGCTTTAAAAAATTTGCAAGCTGAAAAAGTAGGTTTTCGCACCAGAAACCTTGCGAGAATCCCCTCGATTCAAAGAGCAAAAGTTAATTGATTTCGGATCGAGAATCGTAAGTTTGGGTGGGTGTTAGTCATTTTTTCCTGTTATTTTGGCCATTTACGACTCGCACGAGCCTACGTTCGAATGCGTATATGCTCTTACGATCATCGCAAGTTCGTTCCTAAATTTTAGGATCAAAACGTAAAACTTAGGATCAAATCCTAAAACTTAGGATCAAAACGTAAAACTTAGGATAATTGGATGTGTTTCGGTGTGATTCAGAGAACAGTTTTCAAACCTCTAAATACGTTTTAAAAGAAAGCCACTGCCGACACCTTTTAGCAGTCGTATTGCTGTTCTGGAACAGGTTTTTTGGCTATGTGGAGGAGTCTGCGCGTCTTGAGCTGCAATGAACTGCATATATCAGCATGGCCGAGCCCATAAATTGTATTGCAATGCATACCTGATTCATGTATGCCTTATAAAAGCATTTTAATGTGGACCTTAATTAGTCCTTTGCATGTAAACCTTTATTTGCCAATATATTTGCGTTAATTAAAGAAACTTATGTCCTTTGTTATTTATTTTTAAATTGATGTACTAGAATAATATTTTTAGATTGCATTTATTGGTGTAGTTGTTTACCTTTGCTTTGTTTAATTATTTAAGCACATCTTTGGTCAGATGCATCACACTTACTGAGGAGAGGAGAGCGGGATAAAGTGCAGGATGTGGGTTACTGCTGTATTTTGCACAGACACAGCAGAGCTGGGGGCACGGAAAGGTCAGAAATCAAAGAATCCAGAGCAACACAGTCACAAGGCCCTTTCTGTTTGCAGGCTGCCCGATAATACCTGAGCCGCCATCTTGCCTGTTTCTAGGCTCATAACTTGCAGAAGTTGCTGGGTGTTTTTTAATATTTGAGAGCAACCTGTATGTAGAGGGTGTGGGTAACCACACCAAAAATTTAAAGTTGTACCATTTGAAGCCAAAATATAAAAATTAAATCCACAAGTAAAAAATGCAAGTTAAGTAAAAATTAAACAAAGTTAGATTTACTTATGCAAATGCATTCATTAATGGTTGGTTACTGCAAAATGAATGAAATAAAGAAAAATAAAAGACCAAATATTTAGAATGCACTTTAATGAGGTAAGTTTGTAGTGCGGAGCCGCAAGATCAGAAGGATTTACGTCCAGACAAAAAAGGAAAAAGGGCAAAACCAATGTTGCAACCTGAGAAATGAAACGGAAAAATCAGGATGGAAACTGACATAGGTCTGATTCCCGAACTGCCATACGAACGGACGTATATTTTAGGATAGAAACGTATTTGCTTATAGAATCACTCGCAAGTTCATACGAACGCACGAGCGGACGTGAAAAATAGGATGATCGTGACCCAAATCCAAGCTGTTACATGTTTCTTTGAATCAACCCAAATGTGTTCCTGACCAGTGCTGAATCAGCACTAAAGTCTCTGTGACAGATGGTCTATACCAGTGAAAAGTGTGGGGGGAAACAAGTTACCTACCTGACATCCTGGCAGGTGGCTTGCTTAACCTCTCTGACACATTACCTGCACTCCATATGGCCAGAGGGATTTGGGCCACTCAGATGAGCCCTGGATTACCAGTCCCTTTGCCTGGTGGCCGGGTTGGTTGGCTCAGAGAGGGGAGACACAATTCTTTTTACATAAAAAATTTACTACTCTTGGTAGAGGTAAAAATTTCGCAACAAAAATCTCTTAAAAAACACACCCTGAATCACCCCACTTTTTCAGTGTTTCAGTAATTTTCTGCAGAAACAAACTTGCAGAAAAGCATTCTCTGATGGTTCTGAATCCACCCTAAAAGAGAGAAAGGGTGCGATGTTGGTATGGGGCCGATAAAATTATTGCTCTGTACCCATGACACCCTTATTCATGGCCAAATAACCCAACATCAATGCCTCAGCTTGACTATCTTCAACTGCCTGAGAGGCCCTGGTCTAAGGAAGACCTTCTGACCACAGTATCAATTCTTATGGTAGAAAGAAGGGATAAGCTCCATAGTATAGCAGTTTTAAGTATTCAACCATCACATTTGGACGTAAGGCTTGTGTGTCCACATCCTTTCACGAAAAATAAGTGCCTTTATGTGTGGTCTACAAAATGACCCCAGGCACCTTTGTGTCAGGTTTGTTTTGTCCAAATGTATAAAGTAAACAGCTTATTTCAACCCAACCCCAGAGCACCCTGACTGTATGGCATATGGGCACCTTTACTAGCTATCTACAATAAGCTCTCCCTATTCTTTCCAAGAATTCATTTAATGAACTGTGTAATGGAAGCACAGGCTTGATTATCTGCAGATGAGGAAACCACATTATTATGTACTTGAATGTCCCATCTGGAAACCAATCATATCCACTTATGCAGGATTCCATTTCCAATTGTTATGATTTAGGGGGTTTCAGCGCAGTGTGCTGGAATCTCGTTACGATGTGTGTGGGAGAACTTTATTACACATTCTAAGATCTTTTTTGAGGTATTCATCAAAGGTCATGTTGCAGCAAATTTTCTGTGATCCCTTGGGGTTAAACCGATATGTGTAATCACTGGCTTGCCATATTGATTGGTTTAGTATGGGTAAAGAAAATATTTAATACCCTGATCTATGGCTGCAATTTCCTCTTGAAGTTTGTGATTGCCTTCTAACTTTGTAGACATTGTCTGTGACATTGTAGATTAGCAAGTCCCCATGGAACTAGAAGTATATGTCGAAATCCAGACAATAGCGCTGGCTGAATAGCCTATAAAATCTGACATAGTTTAGTGTTTTTCATAAATGCCAGATTAACTGCAAAATCTTTAGCAGTTTTGTTATCATCATTTTCAATCAGCTTATACTTAAGGCAACATTCAAATATAAGTAAAAAAGCTGTAAAAAGGGTTCCTGTATCATCTTACCAAGCTTAAGGTTTCCATGCCAGTGATACTGCTCTGGTTCATCTGCCAATCATGTTTTTCTGTAACTTACCCAACTGGTCTATGGCAGCTGAAAACAAGGCAAAATGGGGTCCCAAATAATGGAACCAACACTAAACTGGTCTAAATCTTCTACTTAAAACTAAAAGAAATGTTTTGATAGGATGGCGCAGAGGTCACTGCATGGTGGCAAAAGAGATCTGCTGATGGATGTATCAGAGACTGTGGGCTGGTTTACAGACTGGAAGTGGTCATCGATGTTGCAGAGAAGATGGGCTGGCAGAAGACTGTATGTGGTTGTGGTTGTAGCAGAGGTTGCGAGTAGAGATGAGCGAACTTTTGAAAAATTCGATTCGACTGATTCGCCGAATTTTCCGACAAAAATCGTTTCGACCCGAATAAATTCGCGACGAATCGCTATTAAAAACGGCTATTTCTGAGCCTCCTACAGCCTCAATAGGGTTGTAAACCATTCAGCCTTGCTGTAACACGCACAGGATGCGTGCTGGGTTAGTTAAATAATACTTTGAAGAAATATCACATGCAGATCAGAGGCATCGCTAATAGAATCGCAGAGCGGCACAATTGCAGAGAGTTGAAGTGGCATCACTATGAGGGGCAGAAGGAGCCCAAATATACACTGGAGTTGGCCTCAGGAGCCCAAAAATTGGATGAATCACACCCTGGAGTTGGCAGAAGTTGGCAGCAGCAGCAGCAGGAGCCCAAATATACACTGGACTTGGCTTCAGGAGCCCAAAAATTGGATGAATCACACCCTGGAGTTGGCAGGAGTTGACACCAGCAGCAGCAGGAGCCCAAATATACACTGGAGTTGGCTTCAGGAGCCCAAAAATTGGATGAATCACACCCTGGAGTTGGCAGAAGTTGGCAGCAGCAGCAGCAGGAGCCCAAATATACACTGGAGTTGGCCTCAGGAGCCCAAAAATTGGATGAATCACACCCTGGAGTTGGCAGAAGTTGACAGTAGCAGCAGCAGGAGCCCAAATATACACTGGAGTTGGCCTCAGGAGCCCAAAAATTGGATGAATCACACCCTGGAGTTGGCAGAAGTTGGCAGCAGCAGCAGCAGGAGCCCAAATATACACTGGAGTTGGCCTCAGGAGCCCAAAAATTGGATGAATCACACCCTGGAGTTGGCAGAAGTTGGCAGCAGCAGCAGCAGGAGCCCAAATATACACTGGAGTTGGCCTCAGGAGCCCAAAAATTGGATGAATCACACCCTGGAGTTGGCAGGAGTTGACAGTAGCAGCAGCAGGAGCCCAAATATACACTGGAGTTGGCCTCAGGAGCCCAAAAATTGGATGAATCACACCCTGGAGTTGGCAGAAGTTGGCAGCAGCAGCAGCAGGAGCCCAAATATACACTGGAGTTGGCCTCAGGAGCCCAAAAATTGGATGAATCACACCCTGGAGTTGGCAGGAGTTGACAGTAGCAGCAGCAGGAGCCCAAATATACACTGGATTTGGCTTCAGGAGCCCAAAAATTGGATGAATCACACCCTGGAGTTGGCAGGAGTTGACACCAGCAGCAGCAGGAGCCCAAATATACACTGGAGTTGGCTTCAGGAGCCCAAAAATTGGATGAATCACACCCTGGAGTTGGCAGAAGTTGGCAGCAGCAGCAGCAGGAGCCCAAATATACACTGGAGTTGGCCTCAGGAGCCCAAAAATTGGATGAATCACACCCTGGAGTTGGCAGAAGTTGGCAGCAGCAGCAGCAGGAGCCCAAATATACACTGGAGTTGGCCTCAGGAGCCCAAAAATTGGATGAATCACACCCTGGAGTTGGCAGGAGTTGACAGTAGCAGCAGCAGGAGCCCAAATATACACTGGAGTTGGCCTCAGGAGCCCAAAAATTGGATGAATCACACCCTGGAGTTGGCAGGAGTTGACAGTAGCAGCAGCAGGAGCCCAAATATACACTGGAGTTGGCTTCAGGAGCCCAAAAATTGGATGAATCACACCCTGGAGTTGGCAGGAGTTGACACCAGCAGCAGCAGGAGCCCAAATATACACTGGAGTTGGCTTCAGGAGCCCAAAAATTGGATGAATCACACCCTGGAGTTGGCAGAAGTTGGCAGCAGCAGCAGCAGGAGCCCAAATATACACTGGAGTTGGCCTCAGGAGCCCAAAAATTGGATGAATCACACCCTGGAGTTGGCAGAAGTTGGCAGCAGCAGCAGCAGGAGCCCAAATATACACTGGAGTTGGCTTCAGGAGCCCAAAAATTGGATGAATCACACCCTGGAGTTGGCAGGAGTTGACACCAGCAGCAGCAGGAGCCCAAATATACACTGGAGTTGGCTTCAGGAGCCCAAAAATTGGATGAATCACACCCTGGAGTTGGCAGAAGTTGGCAGCAGCAGCAGCAGGAGCCCAAATATACACTGGAGTTGGCCTCAGGAGCCCAAAAATTGGATGAATCACACCCTGGAGTTGGCAGGAGTTGACAGTAGCAGCAGCAGGAGCCCAAATATACACTGGATTTGGCTTCAGGAGCCCAAAAATTGGATGAATCACACCCTGGAGTTGGCAGGAGTTGACACCAGCAGCAGCAGGAGCCCAAATATACACTGGAGTTGGCTTCAGGAGCCCAAAAATTGGATGAATCACACCCTGGAGTTGGCAGAAGTTGGCAGCAGCAGCAGCAGGAGCCCAAATATACACTGGAGTTGGCCTCAGGAGCCCAAAAATTGGATGAATCACACCCTGGAGTTGGCAGAAGTTGGCAGCAGCAGCAGCAGGAGCCCAAATATACACTGGAGTTGGCCTCAGGAGCCCAAAAATTGGATGAATCACACCCTGGAGTTGGCAGGAGTTGACAGTAGCAGCAGCAGGAGCCCAAATATACACTGGAGTTGGCCTCAGGAGCCCAAAAATTGGATGAATCACACCCTGGAGTTGGCAGGAGTTGACAGTAGCAGCAGCAGGAGCCCAAATATACACTGGAGTTGGCCTCAGGAGCCCAAAAATTGGATGAATCACACCCTGGAGTTGGCAGGAGTTGACAGTAGCAGCAGCAGGAGCCCAAATATACACTGGAGTTGGCTTCAGGAGCCCAAAAATTGGATGAATCACACCCTGGAGTTGGCAGAAGTTGGCAGCAGCAGCAGCAGGAGCCCAAATATACACTGGAGTTGGCCTCAGGAGCCCAAAAATTGGATGAATCACACCCTGGAGTTGGCAGGAGTTGACAGTAGCAGCAGCAGGAGCCCAAATATACACTGGATTTGGCTTCAGGAGCCCAAAAATTGGATGAATCACACCCTGGAGTTGGCAGGAGTTGACACCAGCAGCAGCAGGAGCCCAAATATACACTGGAGTTGGCTTCAGGAGCCCAAAAATTGGATGAATCACACCCTGGAGTTGGCAGAAGTTGGCAGCAGCAGCAGCAGGAGCCCAAATATACACTGGAGTTGGCCTCAGGAGCCCAAAAATTGGATGAATCACACCCTGGAGTTGGCAGAAGTTGGCAGCAGCAGCAGCAGGAGCCCAAATATACACTGGAGTTGGCCTCAGGAGCCCAAAAATTGGATGAATCACACCCTGGAGTTGGCAGGAGTTGACAGTAGCAGCAGCAGGAGCCCAAATATACACTGGAGTTGGCCTCAGGAGCCCAAAAATTGGATGAATCACACCCTGGAGTTGGCAGAAGTTGGCAGCAGCAGCAGCAGGAGCCCAAATATACACTGGAGTTGGCCTCAGGAGCCCAAAAATTGGATGAATCACACCCTGGAGTTGGCAGAAGTTGGCAGCAGCAGCAGCAGGAGCCCAAATATACACTGGAGTTGGCCTCAGGAGCCCAAAAATTGGATGAATCACACCCTGGAGTTGGCAGGAGTTGACAGTAGCAGCAGCAGGAGCCCAAATATACACTGGAGTTGGCCTCAGGAGCCCAAAAATTGGATGAATCACACCCTGGAGTTGGCAGGAGTTGGCAGCAGCAGCAGCAGGAGCCCAAAAAATGGCCTAAAGACATAAATATGTTTTGCACCATTTGGAAAGTGTAAAACGTGGCACCATGCTGAATCTAGTCGCATGCATCAGGCATTGGTGGGTGGAAATCCTGGCTGATCCATCCCTGATTCATTTTGACAAAGGTGAGTCTCTCCACATTTTTAGTTGACAGACGAGTTCTCCTCGCCGTAACTATGGCCCCCGCCGCACTAAACACCCGCTCAGATGGCACGCTACTTGCCGGGCAGGACAGCTTTTCCAGGGCAAACTCTGCTAGTTGCGGCCACAAATCAAGTTTGGCTGCCCAGAAGTCCAGCGGATCCTCAAGGTGTGTTGGCATGGTCATGTCAAAGTATGACATGACCTGCTGGTTCAGGTCCTGCTCCAGGTCTTCCTGCTGCTCATGAGTAGCCTCACTATGCGGGTGTAGAAAGCTACTCATTAGCGACTGAAGACTGAGGCTGCTGCTGCTGATGGAGCTTCTGCTGCTGCTGCTGCCAACCCCCCCAGCGGCCATGGCAGTGGAAGGTGAGCGCAGAGGTCCCCTCGAGTCAGACCTGCGAGAGTATGGACCATGGCGCAGATAGGCATCGGCCAACTGCCTACGTAGAATGTCTTTGTAGTAGTTGAGTTTGTCCTCCCTCTCGGTGGGTTTAAAAAATGCCCCCATTTTGTGCCGGAAGCGAGGGTCCAATAAGGTGGACAGCCAGAAGTCATCCCGCCGACAGATGGAAACAATTCTGGGGTCACTACGCAAGCATGTGAGCATGCTTCGTGCCATTTGCGCAAGTGACTCGGATGGACTACCTGTCTCCATCTCCACTGCATACTGCCACGGTGTGCCCGGGTCCTCTGTCTCTCCTTCCTCAAAAACCTCTAGCTCCTCTGGCTGCTCCTGCTCCTCCTCTCCTGTCCGCTGACTAGATAAACCAGCCATTTCGCCAAGCCTAAACTGTGTTTCGCTGGGCAACTCCTCCTCCTCCTCTTCCTCCTCCTCCTCCTCCAGTTCAGCTCCAACGGGGTTCATGTGGCCGTAAGATGTAAACGCCATGTCTCCAGTGCCCTGACCAGCCATGGTTTCCAACATGTGCTGTAGTACATGAAGCAGTGGAATCACGTCGTTCATCCCGTAATCCTGCCGACTGACAAATAAAGTGGCTTCCTCAAAGGGCCTGAGCAAACGGCAGGTGTCACGTATGAGCTGCCACTGGTTGACATTGAAGTTACACAGGGGAGTTCCCCTATCTGCTTGGATCATCAGGAAATCCGTGATGGCTTTTCTCTGTTCATATAATCGGTCCAACATGTGAAGGGTGGAATTCCAACGGGTGGAAACATCGCAAATCAGACTATGTTGGGGGATACCATTCTGACGCTGTAGCTCAAGAAGGGTGTGTTTGGCGGTGTAGGAGTGGCTGAAGTGCATGCAAAGTTTCCGTGAAGTTGTTAGGATGTCCTGCAGATGGGGGGAACACTTCAGAAACCGCTTGACAACCAGATTGAAGACGTGAGCCATGCAGGGGGCATGGGTCAGGCTTCCTTGGCGCAGCGCAGACAAAATGTTCTTCCCATTGTCGGTAACCATGATTGCCATTTTAAGTTTTCTCGGAGTAAGCCATGTTTGGATTTCCTGATGAATACATTTAAGCAGTTCCTCCCCTGTGTGACTCCGTTCGCCAAGACAAACCATGTGAAGCACTGCGTGACACCTCCGTGCCCTGCACACATGGTAGACTGGAGGGGCACTGAGACTTGAGCCTACAGTGGAGGGTGAGGAGATGGCGGAGGATGAGGAGGCCGAGTCGCACGGTGTCACAGGCCCAATGGGCAGAGAGCGCGGAGGCCGAAGCGGCGTGACCTGTCCAAGTTGCTGCTGCAAAGGGACCACATTCACCCAGTGGGCCGTAAACGACATGTACTGCCCCTGACCGTAGTTACAGCTCCAGATGTCGGCGCTGCCATGTATTTTGCTACACACCGACAGGCTCAAGGACTGGCCCACCTTCTGTTCAACAAAAGTGTGCAGCGCTGGTACTGCCTTCTTGGCAAAGAAATGACGGCTTGGGACTCTCCACCTCGGCTCGGCACAAGCCATCAGTTCTCTGAAAGGTGCAGATTCCACCACCTGAAAAGGGAGCGACTGCAGCACCAGCAACTTGGACAGGAGCACATTCAGCTTCTGCGCCGTAGGATGAGTGGGCGCATACTGCTGTCTCTTGGACATGGCTTCGCTGATGGATTGCTGGCGGGATGCATGACTTGGAGGAGGAGGAGCAGGAGCGACAGAGGATGGGTATGACGCACAGCTGCCTTCGGCTGAGGTGCTGGAGCCTTGGCTGGCAGAAATTGGGAGCTCACTTGGTGAGGAAGCAGACTGGACCACCCCTTGGGAGCCTCGGTTCTCCCAGGTCGTTTTATGGTGACGCATCATATGTTGACGCAGGGCCGTGGTGCCAACATTTGGACCCTGGCCACGCTTCACCTTTTGCCTACATATCTTGCATGTGGCCATGTTACCCTCCTGCGGATGCCTCAGGAAAAACTGCCACACTGCCGAGTAGCTACTTTTCCCACCCCCTGGCCTCACTGATTCACTGCTGCTGTTGCCAACTCCAGGAACCCCTGCTCCACTACCTCCCGATAAGGTAGACTGCCGCACAGCAGGTGCTCTACCCCGGCCCCGGCCCCGGCCGGCTCCAGCCTTTGGAATTGTGCCCCCATGCTGACTGCTACCACCTTGCTGCCTCAGCTGCTGACTCCGGGGCAACCTGCACCCCTCTTCTCCTGATGATGACGATGAAGCCCCTTCATCACCCGGCTCCCAAGTGCGATCGGCTTCATCGTCATCATCATCATCATCACCGAGTTGTGGCTGTACGTCACTGATGTTCGTGGATTCGTCAACAGTGTCTGGCGCAGGAGCTGGAACGCTCGCAGCACCCACGACACTGTCCACATCACTATTTGTCTGCCTAGCTAAAGAAGCCACCTCCATTTCTTGGCTGGGCAGTAGCTGCTGACTGTCCTCTATCTGATGGTCCTCCTCACTAAAGAGTGGAGCTGAACCCAAAGCATAGGATACGTCGCTGGGGGAGGGAACGGCGTAGGCCAGAGGCAATGGGAGGACAGGGACTGCTCTCGGGGCATGCCAACTCAGGGTTGTGTCAGAGGAACCTACCGACCCTAGACTGGGGGTCTCAGACGTAAGTTGTGATGATGTTGTTGATGAGCGCGTCAACCAATCTACCACGGCAGATGCGTTACTGGTGGAGACCCGACCGCTAGCAGATACTGGCAGATTAGGTCTCTCAGCGTGACTCCTGCTGCTACTGGCCCCCAGTCTGATGCGAGCTCTGCCTGCGGAATCTTGGCCTCTGCCACTCCTCTTTTCACTTCCAGGCACTTGTCTGCCCGACATAGTCTAACTGGCGTGGTAGTAGGTGATATTTAAAAAAACCCCGGGCAGCGGTGGGTCTATATGAAACAGAATATAATGCACACCAAAAGTGAGCAGTAACACTCAGCCTCCAACAGGCCTGCTTAGTGTAAATAAGAGAGCTGCTTAGTGTAAATAAAGAGGGGTATGCTATGTTACAGAATGGGATGCCTCAACAGAAGTGCACCTGGCAGGCAGCAGTAAGCCTATGCCCAGCAAAAGTGTCTTATAATATAAATATAATAAGAGCAAATGCTTATATGGTCTTAAACAGAGGCTGCTTTAGTCACAGAATGGGATGCCCTGGGCAGGAATGGACCTGGCAGGGTCCAGTAGTGCTTTGGCCAGCAAAAGTGTCTTTATCAGGCTAATTTCAAATATGATAAGAGCAAATGCTTATATGGTCTTAAACAGAGGCTGCTGTAGTCACAGAATGGGATGCCCCGGGCAGGAATCGACCTGGCAGGGTCCAGTAGTGCTTTGGCCAGCAAAAGTGTCTTTATCAGGCCTAATTTCAAATATGATAAGAGCAAATGCTTATATGGTCTTAAACAGAGGCTGCTTTAGTCACAGAATGGGATGCCCTGGGCAGGAATGGACCTGGCAGGGTCCAGTAGTGCTTTGGCCAGCAAAAGTGTCTTTATCAGGCCTAATTTCAAATATGATAAGAGCAAATGCTTATATGGTCTTAAACAGAGGCTGCTTTAGTCACAGAATGGGATGCCCTGGGCAGGAATGGACCTGGCAGGGTCCAGTAGTGCTTTGGCCAGCAAAAGTGTCTTTATCAGGCTAATTTCAAATATGATAAGAGCAAATGCTTATATGGTCTTAAACAGAGGCTGCTGTAGTCACAGAATGGGATGCCCCGGGCAGGAATGGACCTGGCAGGGTCCAGTAGTGCTTTGGCCAGCAAAAGTGTCTTTATCAGGCCTAATTTCAAATATGATAAGAGCAAATGCTTATATGGTCTTAAACAGAGGCTGCTTTAGTCACAGAATGGGATGCCCTGGGCAGGAATGGACCTGGCAGGGTCCAGTAGTGCTTTGGCCAGCAAAAGTGTCTTTATCAGGCTAATTTCAAATATGATAAGAGCAAATGCTTATATGGTCTTAAACAGAGGCTGCTGTAGTCACAGAATGGGATGCCCCAACAGGAATCGACCTGGCAGGGTCCAGTAGTGCTTTGGCCAGCAAAAGTGTCTTTATCAGGCCTAATTTCAAATATGATAAGAGCAAATGCTTATATGGTCTTAAACAGAGGCTGCTTTAGTCACAGAATGGGATGCCCCAACAGGAATCGACCTGGCAGGGTCCAGTAGTGCTTTGGCCAGCAAAAGTGTCTTTATCAGGCCTAATTTCAAATATGATAAGAGCAAATGCTTATATGGTCTTAAACAGAGGCTGCTGTAGTCACAGAATGGGATGCCCTGGGCAGGAATGGACCTGGCAGGGTCCAGTAGTGCTTTGGCCAGCAAAAGTGTCTTTATCAGGCCTAATTTCAAATATGATAAGAGCAAATGCTTATATGGTCTTAAACAGAGGCTGCTGTAGTCACAGAATGGGATGCCCCGGGCAGGAATGGACCTGGCAGGGTCCAGTAGTGCTTTGGCCAGCAAAAGTGTCTTTATCAGGCCTAATTTCAAATATGATAAGAGCAAATGCTTATATGGTCTTAAACAGAGGCTGCTGTAGTCACAGAATGGGATGCCCTGGGCAGGAATGGACCTGGCAGGGTCCAGTAGTGCTTTGGCCAGCAAAAGTGTCTTTATCAGGCCTAATTTCAAATATGATAAGAGCAAATGCTTATATGGTCTTAAACAGAGGCTGCTTTAGTCACAGAATGGGATGCCCTGGGCAGGAATGGACCTGGCAGGGTCCAGTAGTGCTTTGGCCAGCAAAAGTGTCTTTATCAGGCTAATTTCAAATATGATAAGAGCAAATGCTTATATGGTCTTAAACAGAGGCTGCTGTAGTCACAGAATGGGATGCCCCGGGCAGGAATGGACCTGGCAGGGTCCAGTAGTGCTTTGGCCAGCAAAAGTGTCTTTATCAGGCCTAATTTCAAATATGATAAGAGCAAATGCTTATATGGTCTTAAACAGAGGCTGCTTTAGTCACAGAATGGGATGCCCTGGGCAGGAATGGACCTGGCAGGGTCCAGTAGTGCTTTGGCCAGCAAAAGTGTCTTTATCAGGCTAATTTCAAATATGATAAGAGCAAATGCTTATATGGTCTTAAACAGAGGCTGCTGTAGTCACAGAATGGGATGCCCTGGGCAGGAATGGACCTGGCAGGGTCCAGTAGTGCTTTGGCCAGCAAAAGTGTCTTTATCAGGCCTAATTTCAAATATGATAAGAGCAAATGCTTATATGGTCTTAAACAGAGGCTGCTTTAGTCACAGAATGGGATGCCTCACAGCAGACTTAAGATCAGTTCAGTATATATGCACAGTTAGTTACTATAAGCAGCCTGAAAACGCTAACAAAGGCTGGATGAAAAAAAAAAAATCTCCCTGTCAGCCAGCTCCGTTTTTCCTACCTTTCCCTGGCTTTCTGTCTGTCTCCTGTCTGTCTCCTGCCTGTCTCCTGCCTGTCCCTGTCTGTCCCTGTCTCCAGCCTGTCTAACTGCCTCAGCTACACAGCGTTCTGTCTGTCTGTCACGAATGCAATAGAGAAATGAGGAAAAGCAAGATGGCCGCCGTTAAATACCGCTGTGTGACGTCACCGGGCTTGCTGGCTGCTGATAGGCTGCATGTGACTGCCCCAGCTTGCACTGGCGCGGGATACATGTCCAGACATGTCCCGTCCGCCATCTTAGAATGCCTGTAAATGTAAATGAATGGATGTTAAAGGAAAACTTCGAGTGATCGAATCGCGGGGAAATTCGGATTCGATCCGAATCGAATTTTTCCTGAAATTCGGATCGAATCCGGGTTCGTCCGGATCGATTCGCTCATCCCTAGTTGCGAGTTTGTTGTCCACTGGACAAGGTCATGGATGTGAATAGGTCATAGGCTGGTGGAAGACTAGACATGTTCATTGACACAGCAGACGCTGCACGCTGGTGGAGACTGGATGTGGTTCTGCATGTAGCATGGTCGTGGGCTAGACTAGATGTGGTCATGGGGGTAGCATGAGACATAAGCTGGAGTGGGGGTAGTCATGGACATAGCAAGAGATGTGAGCTGGGGGCTGACTAGATGTGGCCATGACACATAGGAAGCTTAGAAGCAAGGATCAGCGGAACATGCTCAAACATGGCAGGTCAGCCATTGGCCACAAGTGAGTGATAGAATTAATAACTTCTTGCATTGTATTTTTTTAAATGATGCTCTTTTTAAGAACTGTTAGTATAATGCTAAGTGCAAAATTATGTGACTATGTTTTCGTTAGAGACCTATTGTCATTTGAGAAGCCAATCCATCTAAAACCCTATAGAAATGGCCGAGAAATGGTCAGACATCTTATCTGCGCATGCCTACAGTTTAAGTGCCTATGTGATTACCGGAGCAAATTGGGTTCACTGTCTGAAAGCACAAAGTGGTGAGTAATATTACCCAGTTATGTCCACTTGCTCAATGGTTAAAGCAGACAGGCATTTCAAACACCACAGGGTGGGGATGCAGGTTTGAAGGTGTGTTTTTTGGCAGCAAAGATTTCTATGTCCCTGATATGTTTCTGAATCCAGTTAGTAATGATAGGGCTGCATGGTATCAATGTCATTTCTGGTTCTCACAATGCAGCACATTAAGGTGCCACTGACTACTGGAGAACAGCCTTAGACACAACAATGGCTCTAATCTTGACCTTTTACAATATGTAGGAAATGTAGTGAGTGTTTGAATGTGTTCTCACTTCCCAGCTTCCAGTAATTGTCAAACGCTCTATTAGTAAAAAGGTGGGACAGACTTGTGGGGTTTTTTTGTACACTTTACTTCCAGTAAGGAGTCATAAAACAAGAAACTGCAGATTTCAGTTTCAGGCTCAATGGCTCTTAGCTGAGAAGTGCTGCACCGAGAACGTTAATAACTAAAGCAACAAACATATGTTGTGTCATATTATGTAATAATATATTACCTCAAGCTGCACATTAAACACTGCAAAATCTGTTGTATGACAATTCTCCAGAGCCTTCTATCTGTAGGAGTAAATCAAGGCAACGGGACTTAGTCCTTGAGGTAATAAAACCTGTTAAAGCATTTTTCCTGTGTTTGCTGTAAAAAAAAAACACTTTTTTGCCAATTTCCAGGTTTGTGTTATTCATCAAAGCCTTTTTATTTTTGTGTATTTTTGAATCACAAAAAATCCACATAAGCACAAAAAGTATACCAAACTTGCTTGTGTTTAATCTTTTGCTATTTAGATATGTTTTAAAATTTTCTAGTTTTTGAACAAACTTTGCCTAGAGCAAGGGTAAAAAAAAAAATACTGCACATTTCCACATCTTTTTCTTCAATGAAAAAAACATGGCATACATGCTGACCTGCTTTTTATTAATGTAGAAGACATGCAAATGTTTAATTGAATATATTTTCTATTTTTATTATTTTTATTTTTAAACAATGTCAACCCAAGACAGGGAGGCCAAACAGCCTGTCTCTGGCCCTGTCGGTTTACTAGCTCCTATGCGTTTTGGCACAGGTTCGGTGCGCCTTCCAGAGGCACCCATGGTAGAATACAGAGCCCATGAGGATGGGACTCACTGGGGCTAAAAAACGTCCCAGGAATTTTTGGGGCACACCGGCCCTGCTGTACTATTCCTGGCTCAGTATAGTATAGTATCTTAATGTCATATATACAGAGGGGTGCAAGGGGCGCGAGTAAGTTGCTGTGTAGTCCATCAATCTCGGTGTTCTGTGTCCCTTGCTGGCCTTTCAGCATATGCATTCCGCCATTTTTGTAAAAAGAGTTTAATGTTTCTTCCAGATGTCCCTGACCGGTGTGCCATTCCATGTAGTGTGCATGTCCTTCAAGACACTTACCTTCTCCTTTGTTTTCCTGTGTGTCATCCCATGTAGTGTGCATGTCATTAAAGACACTTACCGTATTTGCCGGCTGCCCCTGAAAAACATGCTTACAAGTGGGGGGTCGTCTTATACGCCGGGTGCACGGCACTGTTCCCTCTAAGGCAGGGATATTCAACCCGCGGGGCCGCTAGGATTCCGGACCCCATGGCCAGGAGGGTGGGAGCAGAGACGGTTGTCGGTGGATATCGTCGCCGGCGGCCGGGAGGGATGGCAGCGCGCGGGGCCGAAGACGGGGAGGGAAGGCAGCGGGCGGGGCCGGCGGCTGGGTGGAGAGGAAGGCAGTGGGCGGGGTCAGAGACCGTGAGGGAAGGCAGTGGGCAGGGTCGGAGACCATGACAGAAGGCAGTGGGCGGGGCCGTCGGCCAGGATGGAAGGCAGCGGGCGGGGATGGCCGTCCGGGAGGAAAGACTGCGGGCGAGAGGAAAGACAGCAGGTGGGTGATTTATGGAGGAGCAGCCGGCTCAGCTGTCTGGTTTGATCGCAGGAGGCTGAGCGGCGCTCAATTAAAAGAAGTTCTGCAGTGCACTGCTTAATATCCTCCGGGCAGCAACAAGCAGGACTATGCATTAGTTTGGCCCTGCATAGTTCTGTTTGCAGCTGCCCAGCGGATATAAAACAGTGCATGAAGCAGGACGTTTATGATTGTGCGTCGCTCAGCCTCCTGGGATAGTTGCAGATGACTGAGCGCACCTTTTATTGCCAGTCAGCTTTTCCCTGGGGCATCCTGAATCGGGATGCCCCCACTGTGTGACCCCCCCCACGGGCACCAGTAAAAACCCCCTTTCCTCGCTTCAACTCTCTTTTCTTAGCTCTGTCCCATCCCATCTCTGTTCCCAGCTTTGTCCCATGACTCTCATCCCATCTCTCTTTTCCCAGCTCTGTCCCATCCCATCTCTTTTCTCCCAGCTCTGTCCCATACCATCTCTCTATTCCTAGCTCTGTCCCATCCCATCTCTCTATTCCCAGCTCTGTCCCATCCCATCTCTCTTTCCCCAGCTCTGTCCCATCCCATCTCTCTTCTCCCAGCTCTGTCCCATTCCATCTATCTTCTCCCAGCTCTGTCCCATCCCATCTCTCTTTTCCCAGCTCTGTCCCATCCCATCTCTCTTCTCCCAGCTCTGTCCCATCCCATCTCTCTTTTCCCAGCTCTGTCCTATCCCATCTCTCTATTATCCCAGCTCTATCCCATCCCATCTCTTTTCCCAGCTCTGTCCCATCCCATCTCTCTTTTCCCAGCTCTGTCCCATCCCATCTCTCTTTTCCCAGCTCTGTCCCATCCCATCTCTCTATTCCCAGCTCTGCCCCATCCCATCTCTCTTTTCCCAGCTCTGTCCCATCCCATCTCTCTTTTCCCAGCTCTGTCCCATCCCATCTCTCTTTTCCCAGCTCTGTCCCATCCCATCTCTCTATTCCCAGCTCTGTCCCATCCCTTCTCTCTTCTCCCAGCTCTGTCCCATCCCATCTCTCTATTCCCAGCTCTACCCCATCCCATCTCTCTTTTCCCAGCTCTGTCCCATCCCATCTCTCTATTCCCAGCTCTGTCCCATCCAATCTCTCTTTTCCCAGCTCTGTCCCATCCCATCTCTCTATTCCCAGCTCTGTCCCATCCCATCTCTCTTCTCCCAGCTCTGTCCCATTCCATCTCTCTTCTCCCAGCTTTGTCCCATCCCATCTTTCTTTTCCCAGCTCTGTCCCATCCCATCTCTCTATTCCCAGCTCTGTCCCATCCCATCTCTCTATTACCAGCTCTGCCCCATCCCATCTCTCTTTTCCCAGCTCTGTCCCATCCCATCTCTATATTCCCAGCTCTGTCCCATCCCATCTCTCTATTCCCAGCTCTGTCCCATCCCATCTCTCTATTCCCCGCTCTGTCCCATCCCATCTCTCTTTTCCCAGCTCTGCCCCATCCCATCTCTCTATTCCCAGCTCTGACCCATCCCATCTCTCTTTTCCCAGCTCTGTCCCATCCCATCTCTCTTTTCCCAGCTCTGTCCCATCCCATCTCTCTTTTCCCAGCTCTGTCCCATTCCATCTCTCTATTCCCAGCTCTGTCCCATCCCTTCTCTCTTCTCACAGCTCTGTCCCATCCCATCTCTCTATTCCCAGCTCTGCCCCATCCCATCTCTCTTTTCCCAGCTCTGTCCCATTCCATCTTTCTTCTCCCAGCTTTGTCCCATCCCATCTCTCTATTCCCAGCTCTGTCCCATCCCATCTCTCTATTCCCAGCTCTGTCCCATCCCATCTCTCTTTTCCCAGCTCTGTCACATCCCATCTCTCTATTCCCAGCTCTGTCCCATTCCATCTCTCTATTCCCAGCTCTGCCCCATCCCATCTCTTTTTCCCCAGCTCTGTCCCATCCCATCTCTCTATTCCCAGCTCTGCCTCATCCCATCTCTCTATTCCCAGCTCTGCCCCATCCCATCACTCTATTCCCAGCTCTGTCCCATCCCATCTCTCTATTCCCATCTCTGTCCCATCCCATCTCTCTTTTCCCCGCTCTGTCCCATCCCATCTCTCTTTTCCCAGCTCTGTCCCATCCCATCTCTCTTTCCCCAGCTTTGCCCCATCCCATCTCTCTATTCCCAGCTCTGCCCCATCCCATCTCTCTATTCCCAGCTCTGCCTTATCCCATCTCTCTAGTCCCAGCTCTGCGCCATCCCATCTCTCTTCTCCCAGCTCTGTCCCATTCCTTCTCTCTTCTCCCAGCTTTGTCCCATCCCATCTCTCTTTTCCCAGCTCTGTCCCATCCCATCTCTCTATTCCCAGCTCTGTCCCATCCCATCTCTCTATTCCCAGCTCTGCCCCATCCCATCTCTCTTTTCCCAGCTCTGCCCCATCCCATCTCTGTTTTCCCAGCTCTGTCCCATCCCATCTCTCTATTCCCAGCTCTGTCCCATCCCATCTCTCTATTCCCAGCTCTGTCCCATCCCATCTCTCTATTCCCAGCTCTGTCCCATCCCATCTCTCTTTTCCCCGCTCTGTCCCATCCCATCTCTCTTTTCCCAGCTCTGTCCCATCCCATCTCTCTATTCCCAGCTCTGCCCCATCCCATCCCTCTTTTCCCAGCTCTGTCCCATCCCATCTCTCTTTTCCCAGCTCTGTCCCATCCCATCTCTCTTTTCCCAGCTCTGTCCCATTCCATCTCTCTATGCCCAGCTCTGTCCAATCCCTTCTCTCTTCTCCCAGCTCTGTCCCATCCCATCTCTCTATTCCCAGCTCTGCCCCATCCCATCTCTCTTTTCCCAGCTCTGTCCCATTCCATCTCTCTTCTCCCAGCTCTGCCCCATCCCATCTCTCTTTTCCCAGCTCTGCCCCATCCCATCTCTCTATTGCCAGCTGTGCCTTATCCCATCTCTCTAGTCCCAGCTCTGCCCCATCCCATCCCATCTCTCTATTCCCAGCTTTGCCCCATCCCATCTCTCTTTTCCCAGCTCTGCCCCATCCCATCTCTCTTTTCCCAGCTCTGTCCCATCCCATCTCTCTTTTCCCAGCTCAGCCCCATGCCATCTCTCTTTTCCCAGCTCTGTCCCATCGCATCTCCCTTTTACCAGCTCTGTCCCATCCCATCTCTCTTTTCCCAGCTCTGTTCCATCCCATCTCTTTTTTCCCAGCTCTGTCCCATCCCATCTCTCTTTTCCCAGCTCTGTCCCATCCCATCTCTCTATTCCCAGCTCTGCGCCATCCCATCTCTCTTTTCCCAGCTCTGTCCCATCCCATCTCTCTTCTCCCAGCTCTGTCCCATCCCATCTCTCTCTTTTCCCAGCTCTGTCCCATCCCATCTCTCTATTATCCCAGCTCTGCCCCATCCCATCTCCCTATTCCCAGCTCTGTCCCATCCCATCTCTCTATTCCCAGCTCTGTCCCATCCCATCTCTCTTTTCCCAGCTCTGTCCCATCCCATCTCTCTTTTCCCAGCTCTGTCCCATCCCATCTCTCTTTTCCCAGCTCTGTCCCATCCCTTCTCTCTTCTCCCAGCTCTGTCCCATCCCATCTCTTTATTCCCAGCTCTGCCCCATCCCATCTCTCTTTTCCCAGCTCTGTCCCATCCCTTCTCTCTTCTCCCAGCTCTGTCCCATCCCATCTCTCTATTCCCAGCTCTGTCCCATCCCATCTCTCTATTCCCAGCTCTGTCCCATCCCATCTCTCTATTCCCAGCTCTGTCCCATCCCATCTCTCTTTTCCCAGCTCTGTCACATCCCATCTCTCTATTCCCAGCTCTGTCCCATCCCATCTCTCTATTCCCAGCTCTGCCCCATCCCATCTCTTTTTCCCCAGCTCTGTCCCATCCCATCTCTCTATTCCCAGCTCTGCCCCATCCCATCTCTCTATTCCCAGCTCTGTCCCATCCCATCTCTTTTTCCCCAGCTCTGTCCCATCCCATCTCTCTTTCCCCAGCTTTGTCCCATCCCATCTCTCTATTCCCAGCTCTGCCCCATCCCATCTCTCTATTCCCAGCTCTGCCCCATCCCATCTCTCTATTCCCAGCTCTGCCTTATCCCATCTCTCTAGTCCCAGCTCTGCCCCATCCCATCCCATCCCTCTTTTCCCAGCTCTGTCCCATCCCATCTCTCTTTTCCCAGCTCTGTCCCATCCCATCTCTCTTTTCCCAGTTCTGTCCCATCCCATCTCTCTTTTCCCAGCTCTGTCCCATCCCTTCTCTCTTCTCCCAGCTCTGTCCCATCCCATCTCTCTATTCCCAGCTCTGTCCCATCCCATCTCTCTTTTCCCAGCTCTGTCCCATCCCATCTCTCTATTCCCAGCTCTGTCCCATCCCATCTCTCTTTTCCCAGCTCTGCCCCATCCTATCCCATCTCTCTATTCCCAGCTCTGTCCCATCCCATCTCTCTTTTCCCAGCTCTGTCCCATCCCATCTCTCTATTCCCAGCTCTGTCCCATCCCATCTCTCTTCTCCCAGCTCTGTCCCATTCCTTCTCTCTTCTCCCAGCTTTGTCCCATCCCATCTCTCTTTTCCCAGCTCTGTCCCATCCCATCTCTCTATTCCCAGCTCTGCCCCATCCCATCTCTCTTTTCCCAGCTCTGTCCCATCCCATCTCTCTATTCCCAGCTCTGTCCCATCCCATCTCTCTATTCCCAGCTCTGTCCCATCCCATCTCTCTATTCCCAGCTCTGTCCCATCCCATCTCTCTTTTCCCCGCTCTGTCCCATCCCATCTCTCTTTTCCCAGCTCTGTCCCATCCCATCTCTCTATTCCCAGCTCTGCCCCATCCCATCTCTCTTTTCCCAGCTCTGTCTCATCCCATCTCTCTTTTCCCAGCTCTGTCCCATCCCATCTCTCTATTCCCAGCTCTGTCCCATCCGTTCGCTCTTCTCCCAGCTCTGTCCCATCCCATCTCTCTATTCCCAGCTCTGCCCCATCCCATCTCTCTTTTCCCAGCTCTGTCCCATTCCATCTCTCTTCTCCCAGCTTTGTCCCATCCCATCTCTCTATTGCCAGCTGTGCCTTATCCCATCTCTCTAGTCCCAGCTCTGCCCCATCCCATCTCTCTTTTCCCAGCTTTGCCCCATCCCATCCCATCTCTCTTTTCCCAGCTCTGCCCCATCCCATCCCATCTCTCTTTTCCCAGCTCTGTCCCATCCCATCTCTCTTTTCCCAGCTCAGCCCCATGCCATCTCTCTTTTCCCAGCTCTGTCCCATCCCATCTCTCTTTTACCAGCTCTGTCCCATCCCATCTCTCTTTTCCCAGCTCTGTTCCATCCCATCTCTTTTTTCCCAGCTCTGTCCCATCCCATCTCTCTTTTCCCAGCTCTGTCGCATCCCATCTCTCTTCTCCCAGCTCTGTCCCATCCCATCTCTCTCTTTTCCCAGCTCTGTCCCATCCCATCTCCCTATTATCCCAGCTCTGCCCCATCCCATCTCCCTATTCCCAGCTCTGTCCCATCCCATCTCTCTATTCCCAGCTCTGTCCCATCCCATCTCTCTCTTTTCCCAGCTCTTTCCCATCCCATCTCCCTATTATCCCAGCTCTGCCCCATCCCATCTCCCTATTCCCAGCTCTGTCCCATCCCATCTCTCTATTCCCAGCTCTGTCCCATCCCATCTCTCTTTTCCCAGCTCTGTCCCATCCCATCTCTCTTTTCCCAGCTCTGTCCCATCCCATCTCTCTTTTCCCAGCTCTGTCCCATCCCTTCTCCCAGCTCTTTCCCATCCCATCTCTTTATTCCCAGCTCTGCCCCATCCCATCTCTCTTTTCCCAGCTCTGTCCCATCCCTTCTCTCTTCTACCAGCTCTGTTCCATCCCATCTCTCTATTCCCAGCTCTGTCCCATCCCATATCTCTATTCCCAGCTCTGTCCCATCCCATCTCTCTTTTCCCAGCTCTGTCCCATCCCATCTCTCTATTCCCAGCTCTGCCCCATCCCATCTCTTTTTCCCCAGCTCTGCCCCATCCCATCTCCCTATTCCCAGCTCTGTCCCATCCCATCTCTCTATTCCCAGCTCTGTCCCATCCCATCTCTCTATTCCCAGCTCTGCCCCATCCCATCTCTTTTTCCCCAGCTCTGTCCCATCCCATCTCTCTATTCCCAGCTCTGCCCCATCCCATCTCTCTATTCCCAGCTCTGTCCCATCCCATCTCTCTATTCCCAGCTCTGTCCCATCCCATCTCTTTTCCCCGCTCTGTCCCATCCCATCTCTCTTTTCCCAGCTCTGTCCCATCCCATCTCTCTATTCCCAGCTCTGTCCCATCCCATCTCTCTATTCCCAGCTCTGTCCCATCCCATCTCTCTTTTCCCCGCTCTGTCCCATCCCATCTCTCTTTTCCCAGCTCTGTCCCATCCCATCTCTCTATTCCCAGCTCTGCCCCATCCCATCTCTCTTTTCCCAGCTCTGTCTCATCCCATCTCTCTTTTCCCAGCTCTGTCCCATCCCATCTCTCTATTCCCAGCTCTGTCCCATCCGTTCGCTCTTCTCCCAGCTCTGTCCCATCCCATCTCTCTATTCCCAGCTCTGCCCCATCCCATCTCTCTTTTCCCAGCTCTGTCCCATTCCATCTCTCTTCTCCCAGCTTTGTCCCATCCCATCTCTCTATTGCCAGTTGTGCCTTATCCCATCTCTCTAGTCCCAGCTCTGCCCCATCCCATCTCTCTTTTCCCAGCTTTGCCCCATCCCATCCCATCTCTCTTTTCCCAGCTCTGCCCCATCCCATCCCATCTCTCTTTTCCCAGCTCTGTCCCATCCCATCTCTCTTTTCCCAGCTCAGCCCCATCCCATCTCTCTTTTACCAGCTCTGTCCCATCCCATCTCTCTTTTCCCAACTCTGTTCCATCCCATCTCTTTTTTCCCAGCTCTGTCCCATCCCATCTCTCTTTTCCCAGCTCTGTCCCATCCCATCTCTCTTCTCCCAGCTCTGTCCCATCCCATCTCTCTCTTTTCCCAGCTCTGTCCCATCCCATCTCCCTATTATCCCAGCTCTGCCCCATCCCATCTCCCTATTCCCAGCTCTGTCCCATCCCATCTCTCTATTCCCAGCTCTGTCCCATCCCATCTCTCTCTTTTCCCAGCTCTTTCCCATCCCATCTCCCTATTATCCCAGCTCTGCCCCATCCCATCTCCCTATTCCCAGCTCTGTCCCATCCCATCTCTCTATTCCCAGCTCTGTCCCATCCCATCTCTCTTTTCCCAGCTCTGTCCCATCCCATCTCTCTTTTCCCAGCTCTGTCCCATCCCATCTCTCTTTTCCCAGCTCTGTCCCATCCCTTCTCCCAGCTCTTTCCCATCCCCTCTCTTTATTCCCAGATCTTCCCCATCCCATCTCTCTTTTCCCAGCTCTGTCCCATCCCTTCTCTCTTCTACCAGCTCTGTTCCATCCCATCTCTCTATTCCCAGCTCTGTCCCATCCCATATCTCTATTCCCAGCTCTGTCCCATCCCATCTCTCTTTTCCCAGCTCTGTCCCATCCCATCTCTCTATTCCCAGCTCTGTCCCATCCCATCTCTCTATTCCCAGCTCTGCCCCATCCCATCTCTTTTTCCCCAGCTCTGTCCCATCCCATCTCTCTATTCCCAGCTCTGCCCCATCCCATCTCTCTATTCCCAGCTCTGTCCCATCCCATCTCTCTATTCCCAGCTCTGTCCCATCCCATCTCTTTTCCCCGCTCTGTCCCATCCCATCTCTCTTTTCCCAGCTCTGTCCCATCCCATCTCTCTATTCCCAGCTCTGCCCCATCCCATCTCTCTTTTCCCAGCTCTGTCCCATCCCATCTCTCTTTCCCCAGCTTTGTCCCATCCCATCTCTCTATTCCCAGCTCTGTCCCATCCCATCTCTCTATTCCCATCTCTGCCCCATCCCATCTCTCTATTCCCATCTCTGCCCCATCCCATCTCTCTATTCCCAGCTCTGCCTTATCCCATCTCTCTAGTCCCAGCTCTGCCCAATCCCATCCCATCTCTCTTTTCCCAGCTCTGCCCCATCCCATCCCATCTCTCTTTTCCCAGCTCTGCCCCATCCCATCCCATCTCTCTTTTCCCAGCTCTGCCCCATCCCATCCCATCTCTCTTTTCCCAGCTCTGTCCCATCCCATCTCTCTTTTCCCAGCTCTGTGCCATCCCATCTCTCTTTTCCCAGCTCTGTCCCTTCCCATCTCTCTTTTCCCAGCTCTGTTCCATCCCATCTCTTTTTTCCCAGCTCTGTCCCATAGCATCTCTCTTTTCCCAGCTATGTCCCATCCCATCTCTCTTTTCCCAGCTCTGTCCCATCCCATCTCTCTATTATCCCAGCTCTGCCCCATCCCATCTCCCTATTCCCAGCTCTGTCCCATCCCATCTCTCTATTTCCAGCTCTGTCCCATCCCATCTCTCTTTTCCCAGCTCTGTCCCATCCCATCTCTCTTTTCCCAGCTCTGTCCCATCCCATCTCTCTTTTCCCAGCTCTGTCCCATCCCATCTCTCTATTCCCAGCTCTGTCCCATCCCATCTCTCTTTTCCCAGCGTTGTCCCATCCCATCTCTCTATTCCCAGCTCTGTCCCATCCCATCTCTCTATTCCCAGCTCTGCCCCATCCCATCTCTCTATTCCCAGCTCTGCCCCATCCCATCTCTCTATTCCCAGCTCTGGCCCATCCCATCCCATCTCTCTTTTCCCAGCTCTGCCCCATCCCATCTCTCTATTCCCAGCTCTGCCCCATCCCATCTCTCTATTCCCAGCTCTGCCCCATCCCATCTCTCTTTTCCCAGCTCTGTCCCATCCCATCTCTCTATTCCCAGCTCTGCCCCATCCCATCTCTCTATACCCAGCTCTGCCCCATCCCATCTCTCTATTCCCAGCTCTGCCCCATCCCATCCCAGCTCTGTCCCATCCCATCTCTCTTTTTCCAGCTCCGTTATTGAGGATGTGACGATGGAGCAACATGTGGGTATGGTTTGTGGGTTGAGGACGTGGCCGCCTCGTCCTGTGCCCATTTATTATTAATGAGTGGCGGCCATTTTCTTGTGGCTCGGCTCTGGCATGGCCAGAGGAAAGTGTCCGCCATGATGCTGTAGACCACTGGTCAGGGGGTTGTTTGCAGGTGGTACTCTGCACAAAGAACCATGCAGTTATGCATCCTCCGCAGGGGTTGCTCTCGCCGCCCCCATTCCCTATCCCAGCAGACAGCGCGGCCGGGTTGTTGCCTCTTCCTATTGGTAGATGGGATTTGAGTGGAGGTGACCCAGGGACAGCTAAATGGCTTTCTGCTTCCAGCACAGAGGAGAGGAATGGATGTCACCATGACACTTTACTCAGGTGAGCCCTGCTAACATGCTCAGGTTGTTTTTTTGGTTGTTGTTTATTTGGTTTGTTGTTTATTTGGTGTGTGGAAGGTGTGCGGAAGAGGGAGTAGTCTTATACGGCGAGTATATAACAAATTCTATATTTTGAGTGGAAATGTTGGGGGGTTGTCTTATACGCCCAGTCATCTTATACGCCGGCAAATACGGTACCTTCTCCCAGTTTTTACATTCATTAGCTTCCCATGTTGTCTGCTTCCAGTGTTACCTTTTTTCGTTAGACATCCTTAGGCATCCTTCTCTTACCACACACCATTACCCACCCCTGTTGGAGCTGCTACCCCCTGCTTGAATAGTGTTGCATTGTGTTGCGGCTCCATCCCTTCTTCGGGGTCTGTAAAGAAAATCAACCTGTTATAAAGAGTCTGTGCATGTGTTGTTTTACTTCAGCTTGTGTAGTGGTCTGCTTAACTTTGTTAACACACATGAATCTGGCACCAGACCTGTCTCAGGTGGCCCCGATGCGGCGTACTCCCCGTCTGAAGATTCTGTATAGAAAGAGAAGCACAAGACACCAGCACTTAGCATATATCTCATTTGGCCATTACCTTACACCACAGGATTGGTTTTGGACTATTGGCCTTCCTGACTGCTGCAGGACTGTGTGTGACTCCAAGCCCAACACCCCCTCCTCTTCAATGTGTTCCGTGGCAGGTGGTGGGGAGGCTGTAGAGGAGGACGAGGATGTTGACAGGGTTTGGGCCTATGCTTTACACTCCATTTTCTGAAAGTACTGGTGGATTGCAGTCACAGAAGCACTTAGGCCAAAGGAGCAGCTCTCCCCTCCGCTAGTACTGTTGGATACTGCCGGCTGAACCTGTGTAGCCACATGACGGGCTCTCCCATCCGACACTACTGGTGGATTGCATTCACACTTAGGCCAAATGGCGCACCTAACTCTCCTGTCTGCTAGTACTGTCGGATAGACCCCATCATCGGCCAACCAGACTGGTCACAAACTCACTAGGAGCAAGCTGAGTGGCCGGTTTAATGATGCCCAGCTGGAGGTCCTGATGAATGGTGTTACTGCAAATTATGACTGATTGCCTGGATCACGGTCCCAATATACCCTCAAACCATTGCGGGAGAAGATGTGGGCAGATATTGCCAACAATGTGACGGGTGCGAGGTCTGAGCCCAAGGATGCTTAGCAGGCCAGGAAGAAATGGGACAATCTCAAAATGGTTGTTAGTGCTGGTAAGCTGTGGGAACAAGGGCCAAGTGCATACAGTCGATGTCACCCATGACACTTGGCATGTTCGCTTTGTTGAATAAACCCAACCTCACCCCATTCCAGGCTGCCATGCTTTCAAGAAAAGAGATGTATTTCTCCTGCAGTACAGCCACGCCATCGAGAAATTTAGTAAGGGCGTGGCCCAGGATGCCAACCAATTTGGTCATTACTCCAACTGCATGGCGGGGGCCAACCATGGCTTGGTTTTTTCCCAGGGACTCTCGTCTGGGGACTGGTGAAGGGGGAGGTAAGATGGGGGGAGGATGAGGGGCCAAGCTATCCCTTGTGAGACGCCCCTATGAGCCAGCCAGAGTCTGTTTATAGTGGTCAGATTCTTCCATGTAGATAGGAGTTGCTCATATCTGTAATGAGGTTAGGGGTTTTAACACATTATTGTATGTGGCAGACAATAGATATTGCATCTCCTGTCTCTGTTCAAGCTTCCTCTCTATTTTAGCATACATACATTTTTCATTTTTCACACCTTTTTTCCTTTAACCTTATCAAATGGGTATCCTACAAATAAAACATGACTTGAAAGATTGCAATTAAATCACTTTAGCTTGAGAACAAATCTATTTGAACCAAAATGAATGATATGAATCACACAAATCTGCGATATGTCATTCGCTCATCATTATTTTTACCCAATCCAATATTATTTTTGCTTCCTGTAACGCAGAGATTGCGAGTCCATGTATGCTGATCTACACACAAATGCACAGGTGAAGTTAAAAGTGTTGGTTGGAGAACACTGGCTTAGAGGGTTCAATAAAGGCTTTACACTTCTAGACACGTGACATCAGGGGTGGACCTGGGCCAAAAGTGAGTCTGGGACTTAACTGGCTCCAACTAGCTAGTTGAGGCATTGTAGGGGCTGATCATGGCCATGATGGCTATGGCCACTCTTGGTTGCATGGTACTGAAAAGTGCTTGAGGAAAAGATACTCTAGTAGGAGTGGTGGGTATGTCCCACATAGTGAGGCAAGACGTGGAGATGGGTTTTAGAAGAGGAATGAGTGCCCACTACCAGCCATCTATGCCATGATGGCTATGGCCACTTTTGGTTGCATGGTTGGAGGAAAAGATACTGTAGTAGGTGTGGGTATTCCCCCACAGCAAGTAAGGGAGTGGAGGCTTTTTTGGAGAGGAATGAATAAAGTCAATACCAGGCACATGATGAGGTATATTCATGCACCCAGGCCAACAGGCCCCAAAGCAGTATGGCCCCTGGGGAATTCTTCTAGCCCTTCCTACGGCCAGTCTGCTTCTGACAGCCATCTGACCAATACTTTCAGGGCACCCAACACAGAGGTAAAGGTATAACATAAATGATAAAAAGATATATTTTTTTCTATGAAGGGGAGATTTACAACCAATGGCTGCCATCTTTTAATGTTTTCAAAATGAATAGATTGTTGCAGGGATGTATTTATTAGGCTTTGGACAGTATATATGGTAAGGCTTTGTTGCAAGCTGGTATAGAATGAACATTAAAGGGGATGTGTACATAGGGAGGGGGTACCTTGACTGGTACATGGCACTTTGGAATAGCATGAGGTGTCTGGTTTACATGATGGTTTGTGGAGTATCATACTGGGCCATTGTAAAAAAAGACATAAGTTTCTCTTACACCCTCGCCAGCACGTAGAGTTGCCACCTGGGTGTTATTTTTTTTTATTTATTGGCCACTGGTAATTGTAAATGTGAGTATACTTTTTCCATCCTCAATTACAAGTAAAAAATCAAATACCAGCACCACTAGGCCAGTGGCCAGTAAATTAATTTAAAAAAGTAGCGAGGTGGCAACCCTACCAGCAGGACATCCTAATCTGTGACACCCCACAAGTTAAAAGTGAGATAAGTGCCCCAAATCAGGCAAAAATACTCATCCTTCCATCAGCAACACCAGCTTTGGATTGAATTAACCTACAAAAAAGATGTTCAGCTACAGGTGTTTGATTGTTCCCACGCTTTCAACATTGCCCACCCGGTAAACCCTGTTGGGCACCGGTGATCATGTGGTTCACATGGTGGGTGCAGACCCATAATGACTTGACATTGTCTTAGGGTAGCCTCCTAATTTCAGACCTGCAGGGTGGGGGTGAGCAGACCTCTAAACATTTTTGACTGGAGGTCCACTTTAAACTAATTTGTTCTGCAAGTGAAAAAGTAATACAACAAACCCAACAGATAATGTACAATTTGCAATGTGAGGGGACTCATTTTCAACCTCTTACATATTTCAGATATGTTCTATTAAGTTTAGACACAATAAACACAATGAAGCAGAACACTCTCTTCTGCTCAGTTCAGTCTATTCTTTCTATAATCATCTTTATGAATGTTGGGGGCATCTGGGATCATTTGTGTTCTTTGAATTTCCAGATGTGTCCTTTGATCTGTTTGGGGTGACAGAGCAGGCAATGCACATTTTGAAAAGGCTGGTTCACTAAGATGTGATCAGCTCTCTACCTCATGTGACTAGTTGGTTTCCCAAAATTTACTGAATAAAATAGTTTAGTAGTTTGTATATGCTCTCACATGAGATCAAGAGTTCACCTCATTTTAATGAAGAAAAGCACTGGTGAGGCTGGTCAGTTGCTGTAAATAAATGATGATAATGCAAAAGTCACTTAAATTATGGAGTGGCACAATGTACAGTAGCTGGACCCATCTAGTCTTCATTGTACCAGTGGCAAAGTTAATTCTCTAAAGTGACCCAAGAGCCATTTTTCAACAGGATACAGTAAGACCACATGTTGCTCGTACCACTGTGAGCAGCCAGCGTGGCCTAAACACACTACGATGGCCTGCAGCTTGCCTGCCCAGCACATCTGGGATATCATTGGTTGGCAATTGCAGCTGCCAGCAGCCAATCTTGATGGTTTGCATGCCCATTGATATTTATTGTGGCACAAAATTCCTCAGACATACTTTCAAGCAATTTATAGTCGCAAGGCACTAAGTGCGGCGTTCATCTTCCGTTTTTTTACACGGCAGGCTGGAGTCTTACAACCTTGATTTATGGTATGTTTTTGAGGGATCCTTAAAGTGATTCAACAGGCAAAGAAAAAAGGATACTGACCTTTTGTCCTCCACAGCTGATCGGAGCTAGTGCAGGGATCAGCAACTCACCTGATTCCTGGATCTGAGCCCCTTGCCTAAACTGTATTCGTCAGGTGCTTCTGTGCCGACTCCTGCCCCACCATCAATCACAGGGGAGCCACGCCCTCTACATTCACTTCAGTGGAAGGGGTGTTCCAGCCCTTGGCACACCATCACCTTTGCAATGAATGGAGAGATATTGGCTGTGATCCTAAGATTGATGGCAGGTCGCAAGCCAGACAAGCCATCAAACCGACCCTTTGTTTGGCCCCCGATGTGAGCTGCTGGCAACAAAAGGTACAGTAAGTACTCTTTTGTTTTCTTGTTTGGTTGCTGAATCATTTTAACATGCTCTGTAGCACTTTATTGGGGTAATGATTAGTTATGTCTATTTCATTAGGAATGCAAACACTATCTGTGAATTATATTTAGACTGAATTCCTCCAGCCTTGAATTTAATACTATTATTATTGTGACATCCTTTGTGGCTATATTCGCTTCTTGAAGTGAACCTATAAGACACTAGGTCCAGTTAGACAACCACCCCTTGGGCATCCCGGTTCGGGCTGCCCCGCTGTGTGAAACCCCGCCATTTCTCATTCTCATTACCTATGCAAAAAGCTCATGACATGGCTGGCAGCATCCATTTCCCATTCTCATTACCTATGCAACAAGCCCGAGCACAGCCAAGGGATGCAGGGGGCTGGTCACAAGTGTGGCTAGGATACCATTCAGCTTCTGTAACCACACATTCATATGCGCAGTCGGAGAAGCTGATTGAAGGAGAGCCATATCTGCGCCAATGCCTTGTTGGCAAGGTAGATAAAATGAGACTGACTAGTTTCATGAAGCGAGGCATCAAGAATCCCAGGGGGACAGACGTGAGAGATTGACCCTTTCAATTCATGGTCGGCGTGCCAGTGAGTTTGCGCATGCTATTTGGAGCACCAAGTTGCGCTTGCGCTTCTGTCTGATTCATGGTCGTCAAAATAGGATACACTCCGAAATGGAGAATAGCGCATCTCAGAAAACACAGAAGCTGGAGGGATCAAATCGCTATGGAGCAACAGTAAAGAAACATGGGGGACCATCAGGAGCAGTTAAGCTCTTAGCCTGTCAAATGTGCATGGGTCAGGGCCATTTGCGATTCAAAACACCAGATTTACCTTGCAGAAGGTGCAAATTGCCCAGGGTGCGCACGCAGGCTAGGCACATGTGGAATCGTGTGCGCTCTGCCTTAGCATTTTTGCGCACTGACCATTAATCAACCCTAATGTGAATTGAAGCAGGATGCCGTTTGAAGCGGAACAAAACCCTGAGCAGCTGGCCCTGGATTCTAAAAGACTCCAGAGCCACCACTGGCCTTCCGCTGAAGCATCCCAAATTGTGATTCCTCAATGTGTAAATCCCCCCTCGGGTCACACCAAAACTCACCTTTGCCATGGCTCCCCCACAATCGCAGCTGCATCCCCAGAATCTCTGAGTTGAGGTGCTCTCCAGCCAGCCAAATTGGGATGCCACCAGCACAAAAAACAGAGGATAGCTGTCATGCCCGAGGCCTGATTATAGAATAAACATATGTATTATGAGTGTATATATGTGTATATATTAGACCTTAGCTGACCACTCTGCCAGCGTAACTTTCCCTCCTGCATCATAAAACCCCCCTACATGCACACACAGTTTTATGGGGGAAGTCAAATGTCTTTGAAGCAGCAGGATGTTGTCTCTGCCCAACCATAAACCAGAATCAGATAAGGGGACCTGGGGGAGGAATCAGCTCTAGCCTTTGATCTCTAAATATATGAGCCTGTTCTGAACCCCTATGGGTCTGGAGCAAAAGGTGCCACCCATAACAAATTCTGAAGTTGATATGAGTGTGACTCCCATGAGGCCAGCACAATGTACGTTTTGATATTGTTGCAGAGTGTGAGTGCAGAGTGCAGCAGAGTCAGATCCAAAAAGACCGTTGTGGTGTAACAGGAACTGGCTTTACTGGAACGTGCATGTAGTATGGGAATGTCACCTTAACATGGTGAATAACACAGACAGGAAAAGTAAATCATAGAGATTGCCTCAATATACAGGAAATACAACATGTAGCAGAGAATGTACAACAGAGACTACACATAGATATATGTAACAACTCCATCTACTGTCATAAATATAAACAAACTGTAAACTGTAAACTGTTGCACAGTATCTCCAACACCCCTTCTTAACAGCTGAGGCTTAGTCTGGTAAACCCATGTTCCTTGTAAGTCTTGAGTGTCTTTTAGCGGTCAGGGGCTTTGTGAGGACATCTGCTCTTGAAGATCCATCAGAAAGGGGAACTTCACATCAATGTGCTTGGTTTTCAAGCTAACCCTTTTCGTCTATGCAAGTGCAAGGCATCCTTCATTGTCCTCAAAAATTCTCATTGGTTCCAACTAGGGTTGACCCAAGTCTGTTAACTGCTCTCTCAGACTTCTTGGCTTGCCAGTGCTGCTGCAACGTGCTTTGTTTCAGTAGATGAAAGTGTAACAGAGAGCTGATTTCTGCTAGTCCAACTGATAGCACCTTCTGGCAGAAGAAACAAGTAGCCACTGGTAGATTTTCTGTCACTGGTGTCTCCGACGCAGTCCACATATCCTGTGCTTTCTTCACTTGCTGGTAATTTTAGCTTTTATTATAAAGTCCCTTTAAGATAGTGATAACTCACTTTACAGCATTCCAGTCCATCTGACTTGGCATTGAAACCTTTCTGCATAAGACAGCTGCTGCAATGTCAGGCCTTGTAGCTGTGGTAATATACAACAATTTCGAGTGTTAGTTGGTAGTGCAGTATCTTGGCTGTTTATCTCCTTCAGGTAGTTGGTTTCCATGGGAGATTTTACCAGTTTGACAAATGCTATTTCAAATGTTTTAATTATTTCCTGTATTTTGTGCTTTTAGTTCAGAAGAAATCTGCCATCTTCCTCTCGCTCAATCTGAATGCTGAGGGAATTATTTATGCTGCCAAGATCTTTGGTATCAAAGTGCTGATTCAGGGTTTGCTGTATTTCTGCTTCCTCCCCTTCTTGCTCAAAACAAATCAGGATATCGTCCACATAAATGAGCACATAGATCCATCTGTTTGCCAATGTATATGTTTATAAGCAGGGGTCTGCTTTACTCCTCTGAAAGTCCTCATGTGTAAGCACTTCATTTATTTTCATATTCCATGCTCTGGCAGCTTGCTTTTGGCCCTATATACTCCTTTGCATACTAGGTCTAGCCTTTGTTCATCTTTTAAGTCCTTGCATTTGTAGATGGCTTCTGTTAACCCGCCATGTAGAAAAGTCCTTATTGACCCATTGACTACTGGAGCAAAAGTCTCATCATAGTCCTCTCCATATTTATGAGGATATCCCTTGGCTATGAGTCTTGTTTTGTATCGTTCCAATGTGCCATCTGCATTGTACTTCACTTTAAAAGTCCATTTACAACCTATGGCTTTCCTTCCAGCTGGGAGTTCTGTAAGTGTTTTTTATCTTCTCCTTTGCAGCCTTTATCTATTTTTTGGCTTCCCCTTTAGGAAGCGGAGATATGTTTTCCCAAGTTGCAGGTTTATTGGTACTGGCAGGGACTGCCCTGTATGAAAGACGTAAAGGTGGTTTACCTCTGTTTTCTCCCATTGAGCGTCTTGGTTCTATGTCTGAGCTTGATTGTGCCTGCTCTTCAATGCACAGTTTCTGCTCTCACTTCAACTGTTTGTTCAGAAGTTACAGATGATGGCTGATCAGCATCGGTTTTCTCTTCTGTTCTTACTTCCTCAGTTGTCATCACATTGTCTCTCAAATCTTCAACAAAAGTTATGCTGTTGCTAATGGTAACCTTGTCTATTTTAGAATTTAGTAATTTTGGGAACCCTTAACATTCTCACTGTATCCAACAAAGATTCCCTCAAATGCTCTGTTTCAAAGTTTGGTGCGTTTTTCTTGCTGGAATGTAAAACGCTTTGCATCTAAAAACTCTTAGGTGTTTTACACCTTGCTTCTCATTGTGCCACAGTTCATATGGAGTTATCTCAACTGTTCTAGAAAATTGTGGTTTTGACTCTCTGTTTAGGGACGCTGTCTCATTTGCTCTGCTTTCCATATAGTACAGTCTCTTTCTATATAGTACAGTCTCTCTTTATGTGTCCCTGTTTGTTGCATCTAAAGTATACCCTGGTTTCATTCTTGTGTATCTTTGTGTTTGTAAGAGCTGTTCTGGTATCAGTATCTGTGGAGTCATGCACAAGATCCTTTCCATCTATGAGCCTGGCATTTACAAATGCTAGCATCAGCTCTGTCTCAGGCCTTGTCTCTAGCCCATTATTCAGTGCAGTATATCAGGTAAGCTGCACAACATGATGGCAGCATGTCTGTCTGTTATATACTCATTGATCTGATCTGAGTTATGCAATCACTTCCAGCATGACATTTATATATGAGGCTAGGCCTGATTTTGTAAAGTTTCCTCAGCAGAAACAACTCTGCTGTTTAAACTGGATCTCTCATGCAGTCTTCTACTAGTAAGCTTATGGTGACCAGTGCCTGTCTGTTTTTCCTGTCCTAGTCCTGACAATTATCCTGTGGCCCCTCAGTTGTGATAACCTCCCACAAGTCATTTCTTGATAATAGCTTTCCACTTTAAACTCCCATAGCTGAATTATTATCATTGTTCAGCGTGGACACTGAGAGTTTAGGCTCTGAGCTTCTGGCCATCCTTCCTCCTGTATATATAAGAACAGTCTTACTTGTATACAGGAGATGTCTCTGGAAAGCTTCTTTATGTCGATCTTTGCACCAACGGTGTTGTCTCCCATTGTGGACTTTTTCCCATCACTGTGGGTTCATTCTGTTGCTGGGCCCTTTACCTGTTGCAAAGTGTGAGTGCTGGGTGCAGCGGAGTCAAATCCAGAGAGACTGTTGGGGTGTAACATGAACTGATTTTACAGGAATATGCATGCAGTACAAGAATGTCACCTTAACATGATGAATAACACAGAAAGAAAAAAGAAATCATAAATTGCCTCAATGTACAAGAAATAAAACATGCAGCAGAGAATGTACAACAGAGACTGCACAAAGATATATGTAAAATAGATATAGTTGTAAGCTGTTGTACAGTATCTCCAACACCTATGACCAGTGTATCCTTAAGCATACAAAGGAATTTGTACTCCACTTTTAACCCATCCATGCAAATGTACAACACAACATAACCACACTAGTAAACAACATCATTGAACACAATAAGGGGCAGCGAGTACAGACATGTGTCTGGAGCGGTGGGCTACCCTAGCCATGGTACTCGGGGAGCATCAGGGGTTAGGTGCCATGCTCAAGAGCACATCAGTCATCACCCACCTGGGAACCAAACCTGCAACTGATTTCCTAACAACAAGGCCTTGACTGCTGCAAAACCTTCTGTTTAAAAAAACATGCTATTAAATACATAAATTAAGACTGTATCTCACCAATGGTGTCACCCACAGCAAAAAAAAGAATAATGAAAGTTGGCTAAAAAGTTAAATCTCATTTCTAGGATTATACATTTCCATGCCAATATTACAAAGAGAGAGATTTGTATTTAGAGACATCTGCAGATCAGTCATCAGGTAGCTCCAGGCTTCCTGACATGGAACCACATATGACGAAAAAAAGTTGGCCAAGCAAGGACAAGGAGCAGGTACAGTTTGAGTTTCCAGCCTCTGTTTGTTCGGTGAGATCATGTGGCTGACAAATACACACAGAATTGTTCTTTATTGTGCATTTGCCAAAACAAAAGTACATTTAATCCCAATGTACAATGTCTTTAATAGATGCAATATTATACTAAACCGGAACAGATGTTTTCATGGGAAGGGGTGTCTATACTGTGAAAAGAACTACTGGGGGCAGTAACTGCTTCTAAGGAAACTCTTATAATGGAAAAAGCTTTTCACCAGCTTGGCAGTCCTGTGTTATCTTCTGCCCATCGGGGTTAAAAGGGCATCCTATGGAAAAAATAATTGAAACACACAGAGCCAGCTTTATGTTGAAATGTGCCCAGTTCAAGACTGCTGAATGGCGTGTCATCCAAGACAAAATAGACTATGTGCTCTCCATTCACACTAAAAAATCTGGCCTAGGTGACCAGGTGGCACCCCCTCCACCAGGACAAAACACACTGCCCCCAAAAAACAAACCAGCAGAGCATGAGCTGAGGAGGTGGCATCCATTTCACATCATTACACCCACCGCATCAAACAGTGTCAGTTCTATTTTATTAGTCAGTGTCAAATAAGAAAAAGGTCCGGACTTACTCCCACCCTGTGCTGTCTCTCCTTCTGAACATCTGAGCCTTGGACACACACACTGGGGCACTACCTGCTCAAGGGACTAGAAAGCCAGCCTATAGTATTATATTTTATTAGTCATGAACTAATATGAGAACTAATATGAGAGCAGTAAGATTTATCCAAACCTTCCCTCTGCAGGTAACTTTGGCAGTTTAGGTAAGTTGTACATACTAAGGCCCTTATTTAACAAGGGATAGCGCCAGGTAGCGAATGGTGAGCGAACGGTAATGACGCTCACCGCCACAAGTACGCCGGCTCCCCTCCGCAATCACACATTTATCAAGCCGATCCTGCTTAGCGACTGACACAGCGGCAGATAGCGAATCATTCATCATTATTCCAGCCTCACCCCACAGCGCCAGCGAGCGACCTTGAACAGCGACAGGTATGACCTCTCGCTACCTGGCGCTCTCCAATGCATTTCAATGGGGCAATCTTTAAATATTCATAATTAATTGCTATTTTATTTTATTATTTTTTTTTAAATGTCAAAAATTCTGTGACCACTTCTGCAATGTTAGATATTTTTTTAAAGGTAAAAAAAAAAAAAAAAAAATTGTGCAGAATTGATATTACAGGTCTGATATTAATGTATTCATATTACAAAATGTTTTGAAAAACATGTTTTTTTTTTTTTTCTAAAAATATGGTTGTTTGGGGGTTACAAAACTACTTTTAACCCATCGCCGCCAGCGCTCTGGGGTTTAAACAAGCATTTCACAGCGCGAGAATTTTTGGAGCGTGATTTGTTAATGAATATGCTGGGAGCCGTTCGCTATGGCCGTTCGCTGTCATGCGCTCCCATACAGCGCGGAACCTGTCAAACAGCGAATACTAGCGGGCGCTGGGAAACTAACGCTACTGTCGCTCATCTGTCGCTACCTGGCGCTATTAATAAATCGGCCTCTAAATCTTTCAGTTCAGATAATTCTATCATTAGATTAGCTTTGATCAGAACTGATTTGTTCCCGAATCGACAGTGCCCCGGCTGCCCTAAAAAAATCATACAAAAAGATCATAAATAATATATACAATTACAAAATGTAAAAAGCCTTATCTTGTTTCAGCTTCAAATCTAAAGTGGGACTAAAGAAAAACAAATTACTTCAGGTCACTTGTAGCAATCCCTCCATGGAATGCCCTGCCAGTTAATTAAGTTCCCTCTTTTAGCAAGAGTGTTTTTGTTGGGCTCATAGAAAGGGATATTTTCATCAGATTTTATTGAATTAATTATGTAAAAAATACAGAAGCGGAAATCTGGTAAAATGTTTAAACTCGAGTTATACAGCTGGTCTCAAGTTAATCAATGTACATCATCTTAAAGACATACTGATTTCAGCATCAACAGTTAGTGATAATGCAAGTTATGCAGTAACATATTCTGAAATAACTTTGCATTGACCTAATACAATAAACCTATTTCTCAATTATTGGTTTAATCAATTGGTTGAGCTATTGAAAGCTTTACAACTGTAGGCCATATCTATTACCTGTTATGTTTATTTTATACCCTGACCTGTGATTCCCAATATTCTAGGATTATTTCTGAGTTTGGAATCTAATTGATTGATTTTCTAGTACAAATGAAATTATAAGAGAAAGAGAAGCAAGAAAATTAGAAAGAAAAAGAAAAAATAAGAGGGAGGGGCATACTTTAACGGAATAGGGGTGGAGAGATATCCCTCCAGTGTTAATCTTTCCAAGGCAACTTGGAGGTGGATCCCACTACGTTTCTCATTAGAAAGGTCTCCATAAAGTGGACCAACAGTCAAAAATGACTTAAACCAGACCAACACAACAGTGATCATATGCATCCCTCCCCAGGGCAATTTAGATTGCTGCACATAAAAATTCATTTACCATTTTCTAACTCCTGCTGTATTAAATTTTAGAAACAAAATGGTGGCTCGTGCATTTGCAGGCCACCTGCAAACAGGTGCTGCTGGGCTTCCTGTTACTGTGCATTGTCAGTTATGTCAGTTGAATCTAGGCAGCAGCATGGCAACTATGCCAGGGTGTTGGTCTATTCTTTTAATGGATTCAAGTCTGAGATTTCCATTTTCTAGGTATAATGGTTCTGAGAGAAATTATGAATTGCTTCAGGATAGTGTTGAGCGAGCCCGTAGAAGTTGAGGTTTCGACATGTTCATGCAAACTTTGAACAAAAGTTTGGTTCGGTTACCCAAACTTGACCCGAACCCCATTAAAATTGTGAGCTTGGTGCCACAAAATGGCTTTAAAATGGCGCAGTAAGGGGTAGAGGGCTTCAAATTATCAGCAATAACAGGGCAATTGCCCTGCAATAATGGAGTAGGGAAAGTACTTAAAAAGATAACATAAAATAAAAAAAAAATACATGTGACATGACCTTTGTAGTTCAGCAAAACCAACATACATCAAAACATTATGTTCAGACCATTAGAAACTGTAACCACACTCTCCTCTGAACCTTCACAGAGCCTATTCTCAGAGAAAAACATCAAATCATGGTAGCATAGAAGACCCAGCAGCACAGAGGAATGCTTAAGCAGGCATGAACAATGTGTAAACCAAACAGGCTGGGGCTTCCCTTTATGTCCTGGGAACAGATCAGACAGAACAACAATAATAAAGTCAGCTTCCACAGTCATTAGGTCACCCAGTCCATAAGACCATAGTGAAGTAATCACTGCCCTTACTTAAAAGTAGATGCTCTAAGTGCACTCAATTAGATCATTCATTTGCTATCTGCCAGAAATGTCGGATGTCAATGCTCAGCCTTTGATCTTGATGTGTTCTTTAAGATTGACAAGTCAAAAGTGAGCCTTAATTTATAAATTGTTATCACAGCTCCAGCCTGTGTGTACAGAATCCAAAGTGGACCAAGCTAAAGAGTTTAATTTACAGTCCCATTGAACAGTAAAAACCCAACTCCAGGAATTGTTTTACTATATATCTCTCACTGATCCCATGTTAGAATTTTGCTTTTACTATACATATCCTTTCCTTGATTAGTCCTGTTTCTGGTCTTCTGTGGTGGAATAAAAAGTGACTGCTTTTTATGGTTTGAGTTGCAGGACAGCACAGGGCATCAGCACAGGCATCAGCCTCATTGGGGTGGTGGCAATACGCAGCTGCACAATCATTCTGCGTGGCATAATGTGCATGTGTGTTATCAGCAACATTGTGGCTGTGCTTAAAGATGCATTTATACACACTTTTCTTTGATCGATATGCACACACAACAACCTGCACATGCTCATGAACTGAAGTAGATATGGCTCCATAGTGAAAATAGAACCAATGGGGTCACCGAGACAGGAATAGGGTAGAACCCCCCCGCAAAAGTCTGAGACATCTATCCCTTCTTTTTTTTTGTCCAAATTGAACCAGTGGACATGGCTCCATAGTGCAAATGGGACCTTATCATAAGGTTACTGGGAACTAATGAATAGCTCTAACTGGGGTAAAGGACCTCTAGTCGTTTTCTTCTTTGTCCTAAACTGACCCATAGCATATGGCACAAATGAGAAGGAATCCCATCTAACCCTTCTCCTCCTGTCTTAAAACTAAAAAAAGTGAATATGGCTCCATGGTGGATATAGTACTTAGGTGCTCACTGGGATGAAAACCTTACATCTGGGGTTACAGTCATCTAACCCTTCTCCCCTTTGTCCAAAACAGAACAAGTGGATATGGCTCCATAGTGGATATGAAATGTAGGGGTTATTGGGACACGAATGAGAAGGAATTCTGACAACTAAGGTCACATACATCTAAGCCTTTTCTTCTTTGTCCACAACTGTACCAGAGACTATGGCTCCATAATAGAAAGGGGACTACAGGATTACTGAGACATGAATAAGAGGGAATTCCCTCTACCAGTACGATAAATGTCTAACCCTTCTTCCCTTTTCTAAAACTAAACAGGTGTATATGGCCCTATGTTGAATATGGTACTTGGGTGGCCACTGGAGAAGAAATCAAAGGGAATCCTGATTGGGGCTACAGAATTTTAACACTTCTCTTCTCTGAACAGAACTGAACTAGTGGATAAGGTTCCATGAAGGTGTCTAACCATTCTCCTCTTTGTATAAGAAAAAGGCTCCATGGAGTATATGAGGCCATAGAGGTCATCAGAGCAAGAATTAAAGGCTATCCACCCAATTCGTTTTACAAGACCTAATTCTTCTCTTTGTCCAAAACAGATGTTGGACCATAGGGGTCACTGAGATAGGAATGGTAACTGGGATAGTGAGTCACTGAAATCTAGCCTTTCTTATTTCTGTGCAAAACCGAAGCATTAGATATTTCTCGGTTTTAAAATGCAAGACCTTTTATGTTTTCATTGAACTGCACAGTTAGTCACTTTTAAAAACATATTGTTGAATTCTGCAGCACAGACATTGACAATGACAACTTAATTTAGATGTATTATAAAAATATATCTATAAACGAATGAAGCTTGGCGAGCATTGTGTCTATGAAAAAAGATGCATAAATCAAAGGAAGAGATCAGTAGGAAATATGGATAATATGGCTAATGCAAATTTAAAAAGGTTTTATGTAATCAAATCAATCATATTGTACTTATATCTTATAGCCCCCAGAAGGTTCTTATTGTGATCTCGTAAATTACATCGAGTAATTTTGAATGTTCCCAGCGGGGAATAGAGCAATCTACAGAACAGCACATATGCCAATTATTTTTTTATTTTAGAGTCAAGTAATAGTCATATAATTTCTATATGACTAAAAAGGAACTGTGTTTTGGATATCTAAAGGGATCAGAACTCTCTTGAGGGGAAAACTAAATGGTGTGGTGCACGTACAAACAAGGCTTCCCACGTGTTTCCTGATAACAAATTAGGTGGCAACTAACAGATTAATGCGCCGTACTGGCACAGTATAAATCGGGGCCATACTACAAACAGTATTGTGGGCCTTATTTAAACAGTTAACCATTTAGCGTACTTTTGCTGGCATAGCTCCAGTTTTGAAGCACAGGCATCTCTTTCCTTATTGGCACTGCTATTTGGGCTGCACTGCAGAATGGCGCTGGAAGTCACAGCGCCTAATGTTAACTAATTAGCTTTGATTGTTGCACTAGGTAATTATACCAGCGCCATTGAGTGCCATTTTGTACCACCGTCTTTTATGCACTGCACCGTATGTTTATTAATTGATACATTTTAGCCATTTTAAAAAGATTGGTGCTGTATTACCGGCATTGGTCAGCATTTTATAAACACATTATCATAAGCACAAGAAAGCCTTAAAAAATGATTTTACAAGTAAAAATTAAATGACATCTAGATACTGCAACTACATTACTGACAATTCACAAGGCAGGCTTTGTACAAAGAAACGTGTGTACTATGAATTATACGCATCAAACAGTTCAATATGGGATCTTTAACCAAAATCCTGGGCAGCTTGACAAGAGCGCCCGGCATAGCAAACTATGTGGCACTAGTGATAAATTAGACACACGCTGGCAGTCGCATCGGCACTGCATGTTTTTGTTGGTTGAATCGAACACTGAGGGCCACTGAGGCCATGACGTCACCCAGCAGCCGGCTTCTCTCACCCGCACCTGAGATGATCAGTCTTGCTGAGTGATCGGATGAGAGAGGAGGGGACAGGGCTGTGATCCCTCGGAGGTAAGTAAAGAAAAAAAAATGACATTTTTTTTCTTATGTGTGTGTGTTTATTTTTACAGTTAACCCTTTGTGAACTGTTAAGGGATCAATTTTCGAGCAAAAAGTATGAAAGCTATATTTACCTTTTCTCCCACGTAGACCATCTCTTCTAGTCGCGGATTGCAAGGCTTACCTGCAAGGCTTCATCCTGGTCCCTCGCTGCACTTGCACCATGTGTTGCGCCACCCCCTGTGTCAGGCTTCTCTTCCTGTCTCACTCTGGCGTGGTGACGCCCCCGCCATCAGTCACAGTGAGCTGTCACACCCCCCTCCATACACTGCAATTCACTGCACTTGCACACTCGCCTCACAGGCTGATTAGCCTTATGCTCTGCAGGAGAGTTAGTTAATGCTGGGAAGGCTGGGCCGCTGTGGTTACACCATTGCTGCGTCTCTACTTCGCTCCCAGCCCAAGTGCCGATAAGTTTACCGGTTCCTGTTGTCTTCAATCGTGCTGGGATTTCCCTCCAAATCCTCTCAACCAACACCAGCCATACTTATTGTTACTCTATTCTTATTGGCTCAGACTTAACTGTATCTGTCTATGTCTAACATAGAAACATAGAAACATAGAAGGTTGACGGCAGAAGGAGACCATACGGTCCATCTAGTCTGCCCTTATGTGTATACTGTATGTTCTCTTTATCTTAGGATAGATGTGTGCTTATCCCAGGCATGTTTAAATTCAGTGACTGTTGATGTTTCAACTACCTCTGCTGGAAGTTTGTTCCAAGCACCTACTACTCTTTCTGTAAAATAATATTTTCTAACATTGCTCCTGATCTTCCCCCCGACTAGCTTCAGGTTGTGCCCCCTTGTTCTATCGTTAAGTTTCTTCTTAAAAACACTTCCCTCCTGAACCTTATTCAATCCTTTCACATATTTAAAGGTCTCAATCATGTCCCCCCTCTCCCTTCTTTCCTCCAGACTGTACAAATTAAGTTCTTTAAGTCTCTCCTGATAAGTTTTAAGTGTAAGTCCTTCCACCATTTTCGTTGCCCGCCTTTGGACACGTTCTATTTGAATAATATCTTTTTGCAGGTAAGGTTTCCAGAACTGCACACAGTATTCTAGCTGTGGCCTTACCAGGGCTCTATACAGCGGCATCACAACCTCCCTCTTCCTACTGGTGATGCCTCGAGCTATGCAGCCGAGCATCCTGCTTGCTTTTCCCACTGCCTGGCTACACTGTCCACTCATCTTGCAGCTATCAGTAATCAGTACCCCTAAATCTCTCTCCTCCGAGGTCCTGGCTAACACAGTGCTGCCCATACGGTACTCAGAGCAGGGATTCCTTCTACCCAAGTGCATGATTTTACATTTAGAGACATTAAACTCTAGTTTCCACAGTTTTGACCATCTATCCAGTAAAGCTAAATCATTTTCCATGTTGCAGACACCTCCAGGAATATCCACCCTATTACTAACCTTTGTATCATCAGCAAACAGACAAACTTTTCCTACCAAGCCTTCTCCTATGTCACTTACAAATATATTAAAAAGAATGGGGCCCAGGACAGAGCCCTGCGGCACACCACTTGTAACTCGCCTTTGTTCAGATTGCACGCCATTTACAACAACGCTCTGATACCGATCCCTCAGCCAACTGGAAATCCACTGAACTATCCAGGGATTGAGTCCTACCTTCAATAACTTATCTATGAGCTCCTTATGTGGTACAGTGTCAAAGGCTTTGCTAAAATCCAGATAGGCGATATCCACAGCACCACCTTCATCTAACACTTTAGTGACATTGTCAAAGAAATCAATAAGATTGGTCTGACATGATCTGCCCTCAGTAAAGCCGTGCTGTTTTGGGTCCAATAGGTCATTCATTTTTAGATGGGAAATTATCTGTTTTTTTAAGAGTGTTTCCATTAATTTGACCACTACAGATGTTAAACTAACTGGCCTGTAATTACTGGCTTCTTCCCTACTCCCCTTTTTATGGATTGGTACGACATTGGCCATTCTCCAATCATCTGGAACCTCACCAGTTGAAAGGGAATGGTTAAGTAAATCAGTTAGAGGTGCTGCAATCACAAATCTAAGTTCCCTTAGAACTCTGGGGTGGATTCTATCTGGACCCATTGCCTTACTTACCTTTAGATGTGCCAGCTCGGCTAAGACATCAGCCTCCAGAAACTCCGGAGCTGTACTCTCCCAGCTGGATGTTGTGCTATGACCATGCCTGCTACTATCTGAAAATACCGAACAAAAGTAGCTATTCAGATGGTCAGCCACAGCCTTATCTCCGTCAATATATTTATTTTCCCTATTTCTAATTCCCTATGTCTAGTCCTATCTCTTCCTTTCTAGAAGCTAATAAGACTTTCTGTTGACTTCTGTTGAGCTACTTCCAATAGAAGGGTTCTAACTTCTATTGTATCTATACAAATTGGTTACTAATTGTCTAACTGAGACTTTGCTATCTAGGTTTACGTCCAGGGGTGTACATAGGTTTCACAGGCCCCATAGCAAAAGGTTCCCCAAAGAATAAGAGTGCACCCCCCCGCATTGAAGTGTGCCAAGACCCAAGAATCAAGGAATGGCCAAAAGCCCTCCCCAGGGGCATCCCGATTTGGAAAACCCCACTGTGTGGATCCCTCCAGGATCACCCAATATCTTACTGTGTTCCTTGATCTCATAGCGAATACATGGGCCTCCAGTGGGATCCCGTGCACCACTCCATCTGATGTGCGCACCCTCATCAGGCATTTTGTGCATAGCCAGATGGAGGGGTCAGGGTTATGCCCAAATGGCAACTCTTTTATCTTTGTTTGCCATTATATAAACTGCATTCAATGCTGAGCTTATGCATGTGCCCTGGGAGCAGAAAGTGCAATAAGATTTTGCATGATCCTGGGGCTTCGTACACCCAGGGGTATCCCAAATCAGGTATGTTGTCTGATTGGAGTTCTAAGCAGCGTTGGCACAGCATGAGGCCTGGGGCACTGCCACAATATGCAGTGTCGGCGTGCTGTCTGCAGGGTGGACCAGCGGCCAAAGGGTGGAACTATAATGGCAGCATCTTGTTTCTCTGCTACACATACACAGAGTACAGGGTGTAAACAATGTGCTGGCATCTTAGATCCACAGTGCAGAATCTACAGCACTGATCCCCAGAAAACAGCACACCAACACTGCATATTGGGGTAGAAACGTCCCGTTTGCCGCAGGTGTACAAGGTGCTGCAAGGCATCTTGCATGGGGCCCTTTTCTCCAATTGGCCCAATAGCAGCTGCCTCCACTGCCTCTATGGTATGTATGCCCCTGTTTACATCCCTACACTAGAACAGGGAAGTGCGGCGCCCTCCTTACTTCAGGTACCAGCCAGCAGGAGGGTAATTGCCACCACAGGACCAGGTGAAGGCATGCAGGAAAGCCACATGTGCCTCTAGCAGCCCTGGACTGAGGTCTGTAGAGAAAAGTCCATATATAGGAGTTGTTATAGAGAAGTTGTTAATCTAAGAAATGTTACGCTTTGTGTTAATGTATCACTAATATAGTGCGGCAACAGTAATTGATAGCATGCGTGCGTTAACGTGCAATGTAATTACACTGTAAAAGTGTAAAACCCGCACCCCAACGGCCCTGAAATCTATAAGATTCCAGGGGCGTTGAATTTCCTTCTCCCGCTGTGTGAAACCCCCCTGGTCGCCGTTGGACTTTTTTTCCTAGTCCAACGGCGCATCCATGAGCTTCGGCCACCCACTATGCCTTTAGCAGGGCGCGTGCCGACTCCAGGCATTTGTGAATGACCGTCGCGGGCATGCTCCCTGTTAGAGGGTAGTGGTAGATGTGGCCGCCAATGCGCTCACTGATTGGACGAGAGTCCGACTGGGGAAGGGAAGTGAGATCGGGCAACCTGGGGGGGTTTCACACAGCGGGGCATACCGATTCTGGATGCTTCGAGGGCAAGGACCAAACCCAGGATAGTAAAAATCCTGGGTTTTGGTTCACTTTAAGGACTGTTTCACTTGTACAACCAGGTCCAGGTCGCACAGCGGCGGATCATTGGTCACTGTTGGTCTCTGCTTCCCCCATCCCCTTGGCATCATTATTCGAGGTGTCCATTGTGGTAACAAAATGGTGAAATGGGCAACATTTATTTCCACTCCCAATTACGTACTAATCTACAGCAGGTCACATTGTCAGTTGAGGCAAAATAATAACCTGGTGGGGTGAGCAAAGGTCTCAGTTTTATAGTAGGGTGATTCTATACCCAGAAAGGTGGTTTATGTAATTCTATCCCCAGCCCAGTGCCCAAAACAGTGTGTTTTTATTTTTTTATATTACATATTACATTACATATCTGTACAATATTTACAAAAACACTAACCGGATGCAGTATATTGCATCGGAAGGGAACTGGACCAGAATGATGCTGAAGGGTATCGATGGTGAGTATACTATTTTATGCCTGGAAAGTCCCTTTAAATAAGGGTGGAGAACATTATAATTAAAATAACTTAGTTGTGTTAACATTTTTCTTTCAACAAGTTTTTGCATCATTTTTTTAGCACAGTGAAACAAAATTTTGACATTTAATCATGCGTCTTCTTATGTGCGCATCATTTATTCAGTCATATTACATAAACAACTTTGGGGAAATCCTGACCAAATAAACTTGCAAACAAAACTGCTTAACTACTTGCAGACTTGGACAGCTGTTCCAAATTGACGATATCCCAGTATGTCCGTGTCTGTTCTTCCTAGAAAGAAAAATATTTGGGGAATACAGGCCTTAACTATTGTAACTGAGACATGTCTGGTAACCCCATTACCAGCAACTCAGGGGATTTGGATATTCAAAATGACTATATTTGTTTTTAATAATTGGAAAGTGATTGCAAGAAAATTGCTGCTAAGAAGGGAATTCCTGGATATTACGTAGAAGAAACTATTTGACCTCATGTGTGCTGTGTCCATTAAATAGATCACGGTAGTAAAGTGGTCTTCATGTATCTGAAGGTTAAGTACTTAGGTTGTAAAATAAGATCATGGGCATCGGCTTCTAATGGACATTATGAAAAGCCTTAACTATAGTCTTGACAGTCTACGTGACTGATATGAAATAGAGGCCAAAGAACACAAAGCAACCCCCCTCTAGGACAAAACATTACTCACCAGCTTAACTAGTAATAAAATGTGGCCTTAAATTTGCTGAGTAGCAGTAAAGGCATCAGCCGTCATTTGCATCTGTTAAGTGATAACCTTAGACCTACACACAACTATATTTATTATATAGTGAAAAAGTCCAGTAAGCAGCTTATATTGTGAGTCATCAGAATATTTTCTTGGTGTAGGAGTTATCTTAAACATTTTGCTATGGGGCCCTGTGCTTTCTAGCTACACATCTGGGTGCAAATTTGCCAAAACAGACCCATGCAGGTGCCGGAGATATACTGCAGCCTGCAGACCCGCACAGGTCTCCACAATCCCTCGTGGCCAAGTAAAACCATGATTCCTGGGTTTAAATAAATATTGGCAGCACAGAGGAGAAAATAGTTTAGAAATTGTTTGAAACACTAGAACACAGGGAACATTATGCACAAGCCGTTTCCAGATGGATATGACACCTAGACATAAGGGGAGTACTTCAGTCTGAGAGGGTCATAAATTGGAGAGCTCAAGCACTGCATGTTCCGAGGTTATTTCTCATCTAATAAATCCCCATCACTTCTCTCCCACACTGCCAGGGCGCCTTATATTATCCCACCTGCAGACAAGCCTTGCAGAAAAGAAGCCCTGTTACACTGTGGAGGGTGGATAATACCACCCCCCCTCCTTGTTAGTAAATGAACTTCATCAAAATTCACTGCATGGTGCCAAGGACAATTCGAAAAAGTATTTAAGACTAAACATGTTTCCGATGGAATTTTTGAAGGTGTATACTTTTTGTGCATCAAAAATGATGTCCTCAATGTGATGAGCTTATCTATTACTTTTTTTTGAAATTCTATGTTAGCAAATGTGTGTTTTATGGAAGCAGTTTTGATTATCTGCAATCTGTTGCTATTGTCAACTGTACACAAAGATCTACAAGAAGAGAGTTGGGAACATTAGGCTCGATTCAGAGGCACGTTCGTCTGGACTTCCGTAGCTGTCTGTGAAAGTTTTTGTGTGTGTTTGCCATTTTTTTGCTTTTTTTCGTTCATTTTTCATTTGTACGAACGTTCGGGCAAATGCGTATATGCGCTTTCGATGAACGAAAGCAAATCGGATCATTTGCGTTAGTTCGGATCATTTTTTCCCACAAAATCTGATATTTTTCGTTCATTCAGATAACTTACGTTATTGGTATGGGCTTGCATCTCATTCAGAGAGCTGATTGCCGATGGACCACCACCCTATAAACCCGTTTCCTTTGCGATCCCCTTACGGGACCATTTTGACCTCGAGACTAGCAGCTATGGATGACTCTAGTGTATTTGAGGAGCATGAGGATCTGCAGCTCATGGGCATTAAAATTGTCCGGAGGGCCGAGACCAGATTGCACCGGCGACGCATGCACATCGATGGCATGAATGACGTTGAGCTGTTCAAGCTCACCAGACTTAATCGTGCTTCTCTCCATAAATTGTATAGTGAGCTGCGGCCATGGTTAGCCCGCACCACAAGGAAGGGGCAAGCAATTTCAGGTATGACCAAGATGCTTGGCTGCCTGCAATTTTTGGCGAACGGCTCGTTCCAGAGGCTGGGTGCCCTCTCCGTGGGGATCTCCCAGCCTAAGCTGAGCCGCACGCTATCCAAGTTTTTGGAAGGCATGGCTACCATTACTCGGAAATATATTTGTTTTCCTGACGACATGGTAGCCAGAAACGCGATTAAGCTGGCATTTTATAACATCGCTGACATGCCCAACGTTATGGGTGCCATTGACTGCACCCACGTTTCCCTGGTGCCTCAGGCAGCCGACGAGTATATCTACAGGCAAGTACAATCTGTCATTTTTCCCTTTTTATTTTTTTTAGTCCCTCCTTGTAAAATGTCCCTCCTTGTAATTTATCCCTCCTTGTAATTATTCCGTCCTTGTAAAGAGTCCCTGTGAAACAATGGACCGTATTTCGTTTCATCAACATTTCACATGTGTTCACAAAGGAAACATTTTAATGTGTACCTGAAATAGACACTTCAAAGTTAATCTTAACTTATTCAAACATACATATTCTTTTTTGGCTGTACAAAATACTTATGTACTTGTTTATTGCAATTTTAATTGGGCCACAGGTTTTGCTTAGGGTGTGATTAGTTAGTGTTTCACTAGTTTTCCTTGCCTTGCTAATGTTTTTTTTTTTGCCCAGGAACCGCAAAATGGGCCACTCAATAAATGTCCAAGCAGTGGTGGCCCCGGACATGCGGTTGTTTAGTCTGCTCGCCGGGTTCCCAGGCTCATCCCATGATGCCTACATTCTTCGCAGATCTGGATTGTACGGTCGGTTTGAGTATGGGGAATTTTCGGGTGGATGGCTCCTTGGTAATTTGACGCCAATAATGTCATTTTTTTGTAGATGTATGGCTATGAATTTAGTTTGTGTACCATGTATGAAACTATGCCTATTTGAACACCTTGTTTACATGTGAAACACAACCTTAACCATTAGATTTGTCAAACCACAAAGCCTTGCCAAATGTTAGTCCTGCCTTAGCAATATGTTAAAATTTGAATTTATAGTAAAGAAAATCATTAGTCTTCCCCACACTCTGCTGAAATTATGTTCTTGATTTTATGATAGGGTCTGCGCCATATTGGATTAGATGCATTACACTTACTGAGTAGAGGAGAGCGGGATAAAGTGCAGGGGGCGGGTTAGAGCTGTTTTTGACTCAGACAAAGCAGATACAGGGTCCTGAAAAGTTAAGACATCCAAGAATGCTGAACAGCACCGTCCTAAACCAATACCGGTTAGCAGTCTGGCTGATTGGCCATCATCCGCCTTCTTGGATGTTTAATTTGTTCCCACATCTATTAGATGTTTTTTGGCTTTTTTTTGGCCTGTGCACTATGTATGCTCATGCTGTGTAGCAAACCTAGCCTCTTAGTCATGTTGATGGCCCGTTTTTTGGATTCCATTTATGGAGTAATGTGTAATTTATGTTTTTAATATTAAATTCTGCCAGGTGATTCTGGCTATCCCCTCCTTCCGTGGCTGTTGACGCCCGTCCTCCGGCCCCAGAATGCAGCCAAGGAGGCATATAAAAGGGCACACCGGAAGACCAGGGCCGTGGTGGAGAGGGCGCTTGGCCTATTGAAGACCCGCTTCTGATGCTTGGACCATACCGGGGGAGCACTTCAGTATGACCCCAAAAAGGTCATAGATATTATAATGGCCTGTGCAGTGTTGCATAATTTTGCTATATTGCAGCGTGTCCCCGGTATGTGGACTTGCCCCCCTCTCCACCCACCGATGACCCAGAGGAGGACTATCGTGGCCCACCGAGTGCGTCTGCCCAAGCCGTGCGGTCTAATTTAATAGACACACATTTTTCTTAATTTGGTGTTCCTTTGTTTGTTTTGTCCCTCTATTGTTTGTTAATTGTGTTTTTTGCCCTTTGTGTTTGTATGTTTGTTTCTTACTTTAACAAACAGTAATGAATTAATTCCAAACAACCTCACACCTGATTTGAGACTCATGTTTTTTTTGTTCCCAATTTGTTAGTGCAAACTTTAAGTCATCTTTATTCACCAAAAACCTAAAGGCATCAACTTAGAGGCCGATTTATTAATAGCGCCAGGTAGCGACAGATGAGCGACAGTAGCGTGATTTTCACAGCGCCGGCTAGTATTGCATTGTTGACAGCGACTCAGTCGGTGTGCGGTAATGTTGAATACGGGGTTAGGAGTCGCTGTTTGACAGGTTCCGCGCTGTATGGGAGCGCATGACAACGAAAGGCCATAGCGAACGGCTCCCAGCATATTCATTAACAAATCACGCTCAAAAAATTCTCGCGCTGTAAAATGCATGTTTAAACCCCCGAGCGCTGGCAGCGATGTGTTAAAAGTTTTTTAACCCCCAAACAACTTTATTTTTGGAAAAAAATAATACAAGTTTTTATAAACATTTTGTAATATGAATACATTAATATAAGACCTGTAATATCAATTCTGCACAAATATTTTTTTTTTTTTACCTTAAAAAAAAGATATAACATTGCAGAAGTGGTCACCGAATTTTTGACATTTAAAAAAAAAAAAAAAAAAAAAACATTAATATCAATTAATTATGAATATTTAAAGATTGCTCCATTGAAATGCATTGGAGAGCGCCAGGTAGCGAGAGGTCATACCTGGCACTGTGATGGGATTAGCAGCGGCGCTGTTCGCTGAAGTCTGCAACATGATGAATCCCGCGCTAGCTGACGCTCTCGCCGGCGCTAGCCTCATTTAGCGTGATAAATGCGTGATTGTGTTCGCAGCCTGGCGTTCTGGAGTCGGTAGCCGCCGATAGCTGGCGCTACCTGGCGCTAGTGAGACACTACCTGGCGCTATCCCTTGATAAATAAGGGCCTTAGTCAACAACAGGTTAAGTAAAAATGTATGGGGTTTATGTGAAAAGCAAACATTGGAGTTGATGGACGAACCCGGATTGGTTCCGAATTTCATGAAAAATTCGATTCTGAACGAATCTGAATTTCCCCACGATTCGATCGATCGAAGTTTTCCTTCAATTACAGGCATTCTAAAATGGTGGATGAACATGTCCGGACATATCCCCTGGGGTAAGGTATCATGGGTAAGTCACATGCAGCCTATCAGCAGCCAGGAAGCCCGGTGACGTCACCGTGCTATATAAAGCGGCGGCCATCTTGCTTGTGTGCATTTCAGCCTTGCATTGCAGACAGAACGGAGGTTGCTGCAGACAGGGAGAGACTTACAGACAGGCAGGGAGAGTCAGAGAGGCAGACAGAGAGGTATACAGAGCCAGGGAAAGATAGGGAAAGAAAGGGAAAACCTGGAACCATCCAGCCAGGGACAGCTTAGAAGTGACAGTGAATTTTTTTTTTTTCATTAGCCAGATTAGTTTGCAATTCAATTTCAGTTCTTTGTGCTGTAAATCTGCCTTGCCACTGTGAATGCCATCTATGCAGTGGCTTATTTAACCCTATCTGTTACACACAAGCATTTATCATAATATAACTGGATTAGTTTTAATATTTTTTGGTCTGCCTTTAACAAAAAAAACACCAGCCCACCTGGGTATCCCAAACCTGCACTTAGCAGCCTATCTGTTATACTAAATACGCTTGTTCATCCTTCCTCAGCTTAATTAAAGTATTGCATTTTGAATTGGTTTTTGTCCTGCTGCCAAAACACCAGGCCGCAGGGCATCCCAAACTTGCACTTAGCAGCCTATCTGTTATACTAAATACGCTTGTTCATCCTTCCTCAGCTTAATCAAAGTATTGCATTTTGAATTGGTTTTTGGTCTGCCTTTAACAAAAAAAAAACACCAGGCCACAGGGCATCCCAAACCTGCACTTAGCAGCCTATCTGTTATACTAAATATGCTTGTTCATCCTTCCGCAGCTTAATCAAAGTATTGCATTTTGAATTGGTTTTTGGTCTGCCTTTAACAAAAAAAACACCAGGCCGCAGGGCATCCCAAACCTGCACTTAGCAGCCTATCTGTTATACTAAATACGCTTGTTCATCCTTCCTCAGCTTAATCAAAGTATTGCATTTTGAATTGGTTTTTGGTCTGCCTTTAACAAAAAAAACACCAGGCCGCAGGGCATCCCAAACCTGCACTTAGCAGCCTATCTGTTATACTAAATACGCTTGTTCATCCTTCCTCAGCTTAATCAAAGTATTGCATTTTGAATTGGTTTTTGGTCTGCCTTTAACAAAAAAAACACCAGCCCACCTGGGTATCCCAAACCTGCACTTAGCAGCCTATCTGTTATACTAAATATGCTTGTTCATCCTTCCTCAGCTTAATCAAAGTATTGCATTTTGAATTGGTTTTTGGTCTGCCTTTAACAAAAAAAACACCAGGCCGCAGGGCATCCCAAACCTGCACTTAGCAGCCTATCTCTTATACTAAATACGCTTGTTCATCCTTCCTCAGCTTTATCAAAGTATTGTATTTTGAATTGGTTTTTGGTCTGCCTTTAACAAAAAAAACACCAGCCCACCTGGGTATCCCAAACCTGCACTTAGCAGCCTATCTCTTATACTAAATACGCTTGTTCGTCCTTCTTCAGTTGAATCAAAGTATTGCATTTTGAATTGTTTTTTGTCCTGCTGCCAAAACACTAGGCCGCAGGGCAACCCAAACCTGCACTTAGCAGCCTATCTGTTATACTAAATACGCTTGTCCATCCTTCCGCAGCTTAATCAAAGTATTGCATTTTGAATTGGTTTTTGGTCTGCCTTTAACAAAAAAACACCAGGCCGCAGGGCATCCCAAACCTGCACTTAGCAGCCTATCTGTTATACTAAATACGCTTATTCATCCTTCCTCAGCTTAATCAAAGTATTGCATTTTGAATTGGTTTTTGGTCTGCCTTTAACAAAAAAACACCAGGCCGCAGGGCATCCCAAACCTGCACTTAGCAGTCTATCTGTTATACTAAATACACTTGTTCATCCTTCTTCAGCTGAATCAAAGTATTGCATTTTGAATTGTTTTTTGTCCTGCTGCCAAAACACCAGGCCGCAGGGCATCCCAAACCTGCACTTAGCAGCCTATCTGTTATACTAAATACGCTTGTTCATCCTTCCTCAGCTTAATCAAAGTATTTCATTTTGAATTGGTTTTTGGTCTGCCTTTAACAAAAAAACACCAGGCCGTAGGGTATCCCAAACCTGCACTTAGCAGCCTATCTGTTATACTAAATACGCTTGTTCATCCTTCCTCAGCTTAATCAAAGTATTGCATTTTGAATTGGTTTTTGGTCTGCCTTTAACAAAAAAAAACACCAGGCCGCAGGGCATCCCAAACCTGCACTTAGCAGCCTATCTGTTATACTAAATACGCTTGTTCATCCTTCCTCAGCTTAATCAAAGTATTGCATTTTGAATTGGTTTTTGTCCTGCAGTCAAAACACCAGCCCACATGGGCATCCCAAACCAGCACGTCACCCTATCTTTTTTACTAAATAAGCTTGTTCAGCCTCAGTTTTATTAAGCTATTGCATTTTGAATTGGTTTTTGTCCTGCCAACAAAACACTAGCCCACATGGGGCATCCCTTACCAGCACATGTCACCCTATCTTTTATACTAAATAAGCTTCTTTTTTTTATTTATTTATTTTGTTTATATAGAGCAGTAATAGATTATATAGTGAGGTAAATTCGCAATTTTGCACCATTATATAGAGAAGCCCACTGTGTAAATCTGAGGAGCAATAGTTTATACAGTATTGTGAGGTAAATTCGCTGTTTTGCACTATTATATATATCAACCTAAATCCCTGTGTAAATCTGAGGAGCAATAGTTTATATTGTGAGGTAAAGTTGCCATTTTATAGAGCAGGCCCTGTCTGAAAATCTCATTTTGCAATCTATGTTATATTGTGAGCTAAATTCGCCATGTTGCACCATTCTTTAGAGTGGCCCTCCTGTGTAAATCAGAGCAGCAATAGTTTATATTGGACAATACATTTGCCCTGTTTTGCACCATTATATGGAGCAGCCCCTGAGTAAATCTGGGGGGCAATAGTTTATATTATGAGGTACATTCATGGTTTTGAATCATTACATAGAGCAGTCCCTATATAAACTTGAGAAATAGGTTATATTGTGTGAGTTAAATCCGCTCTTGGTTTTGTAGCATTATATAGAGCAGCTCCTGTGTAAATCTGAGGGGCAATAGCTTATACTGTGAGGTAAATTTGCCATTTTGCAGCATTATATGGAGCAGGCCCTGTGTAAATCTGAGGGGCAATAGTTTATATTATGAGGTAAATGCATGGTTTTGCACTGTTATATACAGCAGCCCCTATATAAACCTGAGGAGTAATAGTTTATATTGTGAGATAAATTCAGTTTTGCACCATTATATGAAGCAGCAATAGTTTATATTGTAGGTAAATTCATGGTTTTGCACCATTACATAGAGCAGTCCCTATATAAACTTGAGAAATAGGTTATATTGTGTGAGTTAAATGCGTTCTTGGTTTTGTAGCATTATATAGAGCAGCCCTTGTGTAAATCTGAGGGGCAATAGCTTATATTGTGAGGTAAATTTGCCATTTTGCAGCATAATATAGAGCAAACCCTGTGTAAATCTGAGGGGCAATAGCTTATACTGTGAGGTAAATTTGCCATTTTGCAGCATAATATAGAGCAGCCCCTGTGCAAATCTGAGGGGCAATAGCTTATACTGTGAGGTAAATTTGCCATTTTGCAGCATAATATAGAGCAGCCCCTGTGCAAATCTGAGGGGCAATAGCTTATATTGTGAGGTAAATTTGCCATTTTGCAGCATAATATAGAGCAGCCCCTGTGTAAATCTGAGGGGCAATAGCTTATACTGTGAGGTAAATGTGCCATTTTGCAGCATAATATAGAGCAGCCCCTGTGTAAATCTGAGGGGCAATAGCTTATACTGTGAGGTAAATTTGCCATTTTGCAGCATAATATAGAGCAGGCCCTGTGTAAATCTGAGGGGCAATAGCTTATATTGTGAGGTAAATTTGCCATTTTGCAGCATAATATAGAGCATCCCCTGTGTAAATCTGAGGGGCAATAGCTTATACTGTGAGGTAAATTTGCCATTTTGCAGCATAATATAGAGCATCCCCTGTGTAAATCTGAGGGGCAATAGCTTATACTGTGAGGTAAATTTGCCATTTTGCAGCATAATATAGAGCAGTCCCTGTGTAAATCTGAGGGGCAATAGATTATATTGTGAGGTAAATTTGCCATTTTGCAGCATAATATAGACCAGCCCAGTTGCCATCTAAATCAACTACTGGCGGGCAGGACAGCTTTTCCAGGGCAAACTCTGCTAGTTGCGCCACAAGTCAAGTTTGGCTTCCCAGAAGTCCAGCGGATCCTCAAGGTGTGTTGGCATGGTCATGTCAAGGTATGACATGACCTGCTGGTTCAGGTCCTGCTCCAGGTCTTCCTGCTGCTCATGAGTAGACTCACTATGAGCTACTAGAAAGCTACTCATTAGCGACTGAAGACTGAGGCTGCTGCTATCCCCCCCCCCCCCGGCAGCCATGGCAGTGGAAGGTGAGTGCAGAGGTCCCCCCGAGTCAGACCTGCGAGAGTATGGACCATGGCGCAGATAGACATCGCCCAACTGACTACGTAGGATGTCTCTGTAGTAGGTCAGTTTGTCCTCCCTCTCAGTGGGTGTAAAAAATGCCCCCATTTTGTGCCGGAAGCGAGGGTCCAATAAGGTGGAGAGCCAGAAGTCATCCCGCTGACAAATGGAGACAATTCTGTGGTCACTACGCAAGCATCGTGCCATTTGCGCAAGTGACTCGGAGGGACTACCTGTCTCCATCTCCACTGCAAACTGCCACGGTGTGTCTGGGTCCTCTGTCTCACCTTCCTCACAACCCTCTAGCTCCTCTGGCTGCTCCTGCTCCTCCTCTCCTGTCAGATGACTAGATAAAATGGTCATTTTGTCAAACCTAAACTGTGCTTCCCTGTGCCCCACCCCCTCCTCCTCCTCCACTTCAGCCCCCACAGGCTTCATGTGGCTGTGAAATGTATGAGCCATGTCTCTAGTGCCCTGACCAGCCATGGTTTCCAACATGTGTTGTACATGAAGCAGTGGAATCTCATCGTTCATCTCATAGTCCTGGCGACTGACTAATAAAGTAGCTTCCTCAAAGGGCCTGAGCAAATGGCAGGTGTCACGTATGAGCTGCCACTGGTTTACATTGAAGTTACACAGGGGAGTCCCCCTATCCGTTTGGATCATCAAGAGATCCGTGATGGCTTTTCTCTGTTCCTATAGTCGATCCTGCATATGGAGGGTGGAATTCCAACGGGTGCAAAATATTAAAAAAAATAAAAGAATACAAAATTAACCAAAAAAAAAATGTTGATACTTTTTATATGTTACTGTTATTATGTTATATGTTATTTTTGCTATGTTATATGTTATTATATGTTATTATTATAAATATGTTCAAATAAGATAAATGTTAACTATTAATATGTAATTGACAATTTGCCACTTTTCTCTGTGATACCATTGCTAAGTGCAAGTGCACTGTCACAGGCACAAAGGCCTAGGAGCGTGGAGGCCACAGCGGAGGGACCTGTCCAAGTTGCTTTTGTGGTTGTGCAGGAACCACAATCACCCAGTGGTCCTAAAAGGATATTTATTGTCCCTGACCATAGTTACAGCTCCAGACGTAGGCACTGCTGTGCACTTTGGTACACACTGACAGGCTAAAGGACTGCCCCACCTTCTGTTCAACAAAATTGTACAGGGCTGGTACTGCCTTCTTCGCAAAGAAATGACAGCATGGGACTCTTCACCTCGGCTCGGCACAAGCCATCAGTTATCTGAAAGGTCCACCAACTCAAAAGGGAGGGACTGCAGCACCAGCAACTTATACAGGAGCACATTTAGCTTCTGCACCTTGGATGAGTGGGCACATACTGTTGTCTCTTGGACATGGCTTGGCAATGGATTGCTGGCGAAATGACTGACTCGGATTAAGAGGAGGAGGAGCATCTGGAGAGACAGAGGATGGGTATGACACACAGGAGGTGGTGGAGCCTTGGCTGGCTGGAACAGAGAGCGGCGTGCCACTGGGTAATGCAGCAGGCTGGACCACCACTTTGGAGCCAACTCTCCCAGGCCGCTTTATGGTGACGCTGCAAATGTTGACGCAGGGCTGTGGGTCCAGCATTGGGACCCTGGCCACACTTCACCTTCTGCCTACACATCTTTCATATAGCCATGTTAACCTCCTGCGGATGCTTGATGAAAAACTGCATTATGGACTTGTAGCTGATTTCTCCTACCAACAGTCTGCACTAATTCACTGATGCTGCTGCCGCCGCCGCCGCCTCCAGGGACCCTCTTCCACTACCTCCTGGGAAGATAGCCTGCCGCGCGAGTGGTCTACCCCGAGCACATTTTCCTCCATACTTTCCCCTTCTGCCACCATGCTGGCCGCTAAATCTGTCACTCTCCAACACTCCAAGCCTTTAAGAGTGCCTTCAAAACTCACTGATGTCCTCCTCAGGTTCCTCAACAGTGTCTGCTTAAGGAGCCAAAACGCTTGCAACACCTCCTCCCACGACACTCTCCTTATGACTATTTGCCCGCCTAGTGGAAGAAGCGGCAAGTGTCTCCTCCACTTCTTGGCTGGGCAGTAGCTGCTGATTTTTCTGATTATCAGATCGTCCTCACTGAATAGTGGAGCTGAACCCAAAGCATAACATACAACAGACTGGGGGTGTCAGATGTCACTTGTGATGCAGTGGATGATCGTGTTAACCAATGGATGACGGCAGATGGGTTGCTGTTCAAGACACGACCGCTAGCTGATCCCGGGAGATCAGACCTCTCACTGAGACTCCTGCTGCCACTCACCCCTATTCTGCAGAGACCTCTGCTTGATTAAATGAGGCCTTATATGTTACTATGTTACTAATATGTTACTATGTTACTAATATGTTACTAATCTGTCACTCTCCATGTTTTTTTTTTTTGAGAGACTGGCCTGCGTGGAAATGAATCGGGCATGGATCAGCCAAGATTTCCACCCACCAATGCCTGATGCATTAGAGTAGATTGATGATGGGGCCAGACCAACACAAAAGAAATATGGATCATGCAAAACAGGTTTAAGGCGCTGCTCTCCAGTTACAGATATTCCTCCGCATCAGACCACAAGTCATTATTGAGAAAATGCTTTACGTTACTCTTACTTTTTATTAATATTCTTCGGATAAGATATATGTGACGAAAATCTGTATATGTTCTCATCATGCTGCTGCCAACTCCAGGGTGTGTCTTTCTGGCAATTTTGGGCTCCTGCTGCTGCTGCTTGCAACTCCAGTGTGTCTTTAGGCCAATTTTTGGGCACCTGCTGCCAACTCCAGTGTCTCTTCCAAGCAATGTTTGGGCTCCTGCTGCTGCTTGCAACTCCAGGGTGTGATTCATCCAATTTTTGGGCTCCTGCAGCCAACTCCAGTGTCTCTTTCAAGCTATGTTTGGGCTCCTGCTGCTGCTGCTTGCAACTCCAGGGTGTGATTCATCCAATTTTTGGGCTCCTGCAGACAACTCCAGTGTCTCTTTCAAGCAATGTTTGGGCTCCTGCTGCTTGAAACTCCAGGGTGTGATTCATCCAATTTTTGGGCTCCTGCAGCCAACTCCAGTGTCTCTTTCAAGCTATGTTTGGGCTCCTGCTGCTGCTTGCAACTCCAGGGTGTGATTCATACAATTTTTGGGCTCCTGCAGCCAAATCCAGTGTCTCTTTAAAGCAATGTGTGTGCTCCTGTTCCTGCTGCTGCTTGCAACTCCAGGGTGTGATTCATCCAATTTTTGGGCTCCTGCTGCCAACTCCAGTGTCTCTTTCAAGCAATGTTTGGGCTCCTGCTGCTGCTGCTTGCAACTCCAGGGTGTGATTCATCCAATTTTTGGGCTCCTGCAGCCAACTCCAGTGTCTCTTTCAAGCTATGTTTGGGCTCCTGCTGCTGCTTGCAACTCCAGGGTGTGATTCATCCAATTTTTGGGCTCCTGCAGCCAACTCCAGTGTCTCTTTCAAGCAATGTTTGGGCTCCTGCTGCTGCTTGCAACTCCAGGGTGTGATTCATCCAATTTTTGGGCTCCTGCAGCCAACTCTAGTGTCTCTTTCAAGCTATGTTTGGGCTCCTGCTGCTGCTTGCAACTCCAGGGTGTGATTCATACAATTTTTGGGCTCCTGCAGCCAACTCCAGTCTCTCTCTCAAGCTATGTTTGTGCTCCTGCTGCTGCTGCTGCTTGCAACTCCAGGGTGTGATTCATCCAATTTTGGGGCTCCTGCTGCTGCTTGCAACTCCAGGGTGTGATTCATCCAATTCTTGGGCTCCTGCAGCCAACTCCAGTGTCTCTTTCATCCAATTTTGGGGCTCCTGCTGCTTGCAACTCCAGGGTGTGATTCATCCAATTTTTGGGCTCCTGCAGCCAAATCCAGTGTCTCTTTCAAGCAATGTTTAGGCTCCTGCTCCTGCTGCTGCTTGCAACTCCAGGGTGTGATTCATCCAATTTTTGGGCTCCTGCAGCAAACTCCAGTGTCTCTTTCAAGCAATGTTTGGGCTCCTGCTGCTGCTTGCAACTCCAGGGTGTTATTCATACAATTTTTGGGCTCCTGCAGCCAAATCCAGTGTCTCTTTCAAGCTATGTTTGGGTTCCTGCTGCTGCTGCTTGCAACTCCAGGGTGTGATTCATCCAATTTTTGGGCTCCTGCAGCCAACTCCAGTGTCTCTTTCAAGCTATGTTTGGGCCCCTGCTGCTGCTTGCAACTCCAGAGTGTGATTCATCCAATTTTTGGGCTCCTGCAGCCAACTCCAGTGTCTCTTTCAAGCAATGTTTGGGCTCCTGCTGCTGCTTGCAACTCCAGGGTGTGATTCATACAATTTTTGGGCTCCTGCAGCCATCTCCAGTGTCTCTTTCAAGCTATGTTTGGGCTCCTGCTGCTGCTTGCAACTCCAGGGTGTGATTCATCCAATTTTCGGGCTCCTGCAGCCAACTCCAGTGTCTCTTCCAAGCTATGTTTGGGCTCCTGCTGCTGCTGCTGCTTGCAACTCCAGGGTGTGATTCATCCAATTTTTGGGATCCTGCAGCCAACTCCAGTGTCTCTTTCAAGCAATGTTTGGGCTCCTGCTGCTGCTGCTTGCAACTCCAGGGTGTGATTCATCCAATTTTTGGGCACCTGCAGCCAACTCCAGTGTCTCTTTAAAGCAATGTTTGGGCTCATGCTGCTGCTTGCAACTCCAGGATGTGATTCATCCAATTTTTGGGCTCCTGCAGCCAAATCCAGTGTCTCTTTAAAGCAATGTTTGTGCTCCTACTCCTGCTGCTGCTTGCAACTCCAGGGTGTGATTCATCCAATTTTTGGGCTCCTGCTGCCAACTCCAGTGTCTCTTTCAGGCAATGTTTGGGCTCCTGCTGCTGCTGCTGCTTGCAACTCCAGGGTGTGATTCATCCAATTTTTGGGCTCCTGCAGCCAACTCCAGTGTCTCTTTCAAGCTATGTTTGGGCTCCTGCTGCTGCTTGCAACTCCAGGGTGTGATTCATCCAATTTTTGGGCTCCTGCAGCCAAATGCAGTGTCTCTTTCAAGCAATGTTTGGGCTCCTGCTGCTGCTTGCAACTCCAGGATGTGATTTATCCAATTTTTGGGCTCCTGCAGCCAAATACAGTGTCTCTTTAAAGCAATGTTTGTGCTCCTGCTCCTGCTGCTGCTTGCAACTCCAGGGTGTGATTCATCCAATTTTGGGGCTACTGCAGCCAACTCTAGTGTCTCTTTCAAGCAATGTTTGGGCTCCTGCTGCTGCGTGCAAATCCAGGGTGTGATTCATCCAATTTTTGGGCTCCTGCAGCCAACTCCAGTGTTTCTTTCAAGCTATGTTTGGGCTCCTGCTGCTGCTGCTTGCAACTCCAGGGTGTGATTCATCCAATTTTTGGGGTCCTGCAGCCAACTCCAGTGTCTCTTTCAAGCAATGTTTGGGCTCCTGCTGCTGCTTGCAACTCCAGGGTGTGATTCATCCAATTTTTGGGCTCCTGCAGCGAACTCCAGTGTCTCTCTCAAGCTATGTTTGGGCTCCTGCTGCTGCTGCTGCTTGCAACTCCAGGGTGTGATTCATCCAATTTTGGGGCTCCTGCTGCTGCTTGCAACTCCAGGGTGTGATTCATCCAATTTTTGGGCTCCTGCAGCCAACTCCAGTGTCTCTTTCAAGCAATGTTTGGGCTCCTGCTGCTGCTTGCAACTCCAGGGTGTGATTCATCCAATTTTTGGGCTCCTGCAGCCAAACCCAGTGTCTCTTTAAAGCAATGTTTGTGCTCCTGCTCCTGCTGCTGCTTGTAACTCCAGGGTGTGATTTATACAAATATTGGGCTCCTGCAGCCAACCCCAGTGTCTCTTTCAAGCTATGTTTGGGCTCCTGCTGCTGCTTGCAACTCCAGGGTGTGATTCATCCAATTTTTGGGCTCCTGCAGCCAACTCCAGTGTCTCTTTAAAGCAATGTTTGGGCTCCTGCTGCTGCTTGCAACTCCAGGGTGTGATTCATCTAATTTTTGGGCTTCTGCAGCCAACTCCAATGTCTCTTTAAAGCAATGTTTGGGCTCCTGCTGCTGCTGCTTGCAACTCCAGGGTGTGATTCAGCTAATTTTTGGGCTCCTGCTGCTGCCAGCACCAGGGTGTGTTTTTCCGGCACTATAGGGGCCCCTCATAGTGATGCCACCTCAACTCTCTGCAATTGTGCCGCTCTGCGATTCTATTAGCGATGCCTCTGATCTGCATGTGATAATTATTTACAGTATTATTTCATTAACCCAGCACGCATCCTATGCATGTTACAGCAAGGCAGAATGGTTTACAACCCTATTGAGGCTCTAGGAGGCTCAGAAATAGCCGTTTTTAATAGCGATTCGTCGCAAATAAATTTGGGTCGAAACAATTTTTGTCGGAAAATTCGGCGAATCAGTCGAATCGAATTTTTCAAAAGTTCGCTCATCTCTAATGGTCACTCCTATAGTTCATGTAAATACATGGTCAAACAACAAATGTCCTTTTGGGCAAATCATGCCACATAGCAATTGGCCACAGACAGGAGTTTCAAAGTAAGGCTCTCCAGGCCAAAGTTTTTAACAAAATTTCCAAACAAACACATATGTGACAACCATTGGCATGTACAGATTTTAATCCAAAAAAATAGGGCCACAGACACACCCTCTCGGGCTTGGCCACATTTGCCACAGGCACAGGTGTAAAGCAGCCAAACCTATGCCACATCTACACCTGTTACTCAGTGACGAGAACCCCCAGTCCCAATCCAAGTCCAGTTCAATCTCAGCCAGGGGTCAAGGTATTATTTTTTAAGCCCAGAATGTCCCCCAATCATGCCTACAAACATGAGGAGCCAGAACCAATGTAATTAGGCCCAAGCCTGCAGCGCAACAGCTTGAGTGGTAGGTTCAGTGAGGCTTGAGCTCCGGCATTGGCTAGTGGGCTACCTCAGCACTCTAATGAGCTATATGGGCGCAAATCAAAAGCATACAAGCAAAGCCATAACAAAAGGGTATATTGGTAGGGCTCACCAGACAGGTCAATACAGTGGGGATGTAGAGCAAAGATGTGGAGCAGTTACAGGTCAAATAGGCCTTAAAATGGGGGATGCCCATAAAACCCAGGTTGGGGCTCTTGGAGCTGGGCCCTCACCTGGGCCTGTGTGGCATTCAGAATCTGCAACTGTTCCAACATGTTTCTATTGGAAGTTCGAAATTCAGCCATCATGGTACTGAAATTGTTAGATAGGTGGCCATGTGGCTGTTGCTATTTCGAACTTCCTCAAGCATGGTACTGTAATAATTCGATAACGTGGCCATGTGGCTGTTGTTGGACCTAAATTCAGTCAGCATGGAGTTTAAGGTGTTATTTAATGTCTCTAATTGCCCATGAAGATGCTCGTGGTTTCGTTGATTTTGGAGGCGAAATATCCGCCTCTCATGGTGCCATGCTGACTCCATCATCGGCGCGCCCCTCCCCTGGGAAACTGGGCGACGTAGCTGACTACGCCTCCCAATTCCCCGGGTTGTGGAGCTGGCAGATGATGGGCCTCTAGGTCCACCAACAGCCATAGGTCTGCTTGGTAAATCCTCAGCAGCAGAGCTTACACTGGGTACTGTAGGCTCAGCCTCAGCATGCTGCCCACAATGGTCTGGCAGCATGCAGCCAGCTTCACTCTGCTGCTGAGGATGTGTTGGAGAAACATCTTGGGACAGTTGCAGATTCTGTCCCGGGGGGGGCTGTTAAGAAGGTCCCAAGAAGGTTCCATCCTCCTCCAGCTCCTGGATTTCCTCCATCAGTGTGTGGGTCTGTTGGGACATGTAAATTAAAAAGGTTCAGTTTGGGCAATACATATGTAATTCCGCAAAAAGAAACATGGCAAGTCACATGCATAAGCAAAATCAGAAAAAGACACTTACCGTATATATCGGATCCTGGGTCCGAGGCAGCACGGAAGTTGACGGCATGGTCATACTGGCTGAGGATTCCCCACTAGCTGAGAGATGATGCTGGGCTGCATTGTGGAAAAGAAGGCATGTTAACACACAACTAGGCATTGCTGATGTGTAATAACACATATGGTTAGATGTATTAGTCAACAAGTACATACACATTGGTCTCCTTAACCCAAATAAACATGCATGTACTGGCTGTTCTGAGGCTTCACACATCCCTAAAAGCCCATTAGGGGGCCACACTCAGCTTGCAAATAGCATTTGCCATCAGATTTTGCTGGTTGCCATTCTTTCTAGGTCAAACTTTCAAGCACCCCAGGTCAAGTCTTTCTGACCAAAGCACAGCTCCAACGCAAGTGGCCTACAGATAAAGATGGAAGTGTTGGATGTAATTGACTCTAAATACATAACAGGCAGTCGTTTGCTAATCTCAATAGTGTTCCTCAAGACTCTCCAAACTCATGTATAGGCAAGGAAATTAGCAAATGATGAGTCCCCACACAAAACACACTCTGTTTAAATTGGTACCTCCACTACAAGGCACACCCTAGGGGCATGTGTTAATATATGGCTTGGAGCCTCATTTTACATGTAGCTCACATTTCACATACACACTAACATTACTAACCGGCAGGAATAGTCGGAATGTCCGTGTCCTGTTGGACCGAGTGTCCCTCTAAGGCCACAGGATGTAGCAGGCCCAGCACCATCTCCTCAGTTTGGGTAAATTGCAGTTTAGTGGGGAATCCTCCGCCAGTTTGCAAGCTGCAAAAGATAGTTGGACACATTTAGCTAAATGGTGCCAATACAAGACGAAGACAAATCCACAAAGTATATATGTACCTGTAATGGCGCCGTTTATTTTCTTTCTTCCGTGCTGCATACTTGAGGTCCAATATTTTCCTTTGAATCTGCTCCACATCTTTGAGCTCTTCCCCCGCTGCATCTGTCTGGTGAGCTTCTCCAAAATTTTGGCTTTGTGCTGCTTGCTTGTAGCTTTGGATCTGCGCCCATATAGCTCATCATAATACAAGGTGAGGCCACTAGCCAATGCCAGAGTTTGGGCCTCACCAAACCTGCCACTCAACTGCAATGTGCGCCTGTTGGTTGCGGTTCTGGCTCCTCAGTGCTTGGCAGAAAATCAGGGGACATTCTGGGCTGGCTGTGTGGGTGTGAAATTACGGACTGCTGGCTGGCTGCAGATTGAACCGGACTTGGAAAGGGACTGGGTGTTCGTGGATGGGTGGCCACTGAAGTCGCAGGTGTAGATGTGGCATATTCTGAGTGCCTTGACACCTGTAAGGTGGAGAATGTGGCCGAGGAGGAGAGGGTGTTGTTGAGGAAGTCGGGCTTGGGGCCCTGTGCCTCTGTGGGCCCTTAGAAGAACCATGCAACTTGGAGGTAGTCGGCCGGTCCAGGGGTGATCCAGAGCTTTGGCTTCTTGGCCGGTGCCTTGCCCTCTTGGCCGAGGATTTAGAGACCCGTGTGGGTGGGGATGGGCTGCTTGGGTTTCTGGGCCTTGTTTGCCGGTGCCTTTGGCTCTTTGATTTTTTTTCACCACGTGCGGGTGGTGGTGATGGCGAGCTAGAGCAGCTGGGGCTTCTTTCCCGGTGTGCCCTTTTTTTTAGCCTTGGCTTGGTAGACTCATGGGTGGGGTGATGGTGACCTGGGGGGGCTGGGGCTTTGCCTCTTGGTACCTTTTTTGTCACCCTTGGTTGTTGCCTTGCTGGCCTGTGGCTTCCTCTTGGCCGCTGGATCCTTTTTTGGTCTGGATTTTGGAGGAGGCTTCGGCTGAGCACTGCGGGTTGCCTGCAGCTTACTTTTGGGCATCTTTGAGCGAGTTGTTGGCCCTGCACAGTGCTCCTGCCGCTTGGATGGCAGTTTGCTGCTGCTGGCGTCCTTTGCTGCTTTTTGCATTTTTTGTGCCATAATGTTGAGACTCTCTAAGAGAATGAGCTGTGTGTCCAGGACCCTTTTAAATAAGATTGGCGGGGTCTGACGCTTACTCGTACGCGTGCGTACGGATGTTCGTCCGGCCGTGCGGAACCCGGAAACCGTAGGGGCATTACTTATCTGCTGCAGACAAGAGGCAAGATGGTGCCCACAATCTTCACCCGCCAACAAGAAGATATCATCATGCTTGTACGTGTCTTTTAATGCTTTTGATTTGCCATCTAAATGCATGCCTAGCCCTTAAGGAAGCGCAGGAAGAAATGGTTTCTTTACAAAATGTCTAAAACTCCATGCCAAACCGACGTGAGGGCCCACACGTGCGAAACAACTCTGAGCCCAGCTTCAAGGATTGGATTAGCCTAGAATTGTGTCTGTTAATGTCATTTAGTCCAAAGATCGATTGATGACAGATATTTGTATGTAGTTTTAACTACATCCTATGTTTCTGTTGTGTTTTGTAGACCATGCTGGAGCGCAGGTACGACTACCTGCCCAACTCTTTTGAGAAGCGCACCGTCGCCCTGGAGATTATTGGGAAAATCCAACAGCAGACAGACACCACCTTCACCCACACGCAGATCATGCAGCATTGGTCGGACCTGAAATGGCTGTACATGCCCCGAGTGCGGCGGTTTTTCGGTCTCCATTTCCCTAGTAAGTACATAGCGATTGCATGCCAGATGTAACTCATGCAGAAGGTAGGCATTTATTTATAATTGTTTTTCTTTTCTAGTGTTGGAAATGGATTACCGAATCCGCTGCACCCGGAGGGGCACAGGCCGACTAGTGCTGCATGAATCTGCAGCTGGAAGTGAAGATGGTGGAGCTCCAGCGCGACGGTCCTACCCCTCCACAGAGGAGGGGCTGCACGGCGTGGGCAGGGAGTCGTACCCAGCGACGCAGGTGGGAGCCTCTGGTATGTGACTCTTCATGTAACCGCACACACATATACATCTGTTTTTCTAGATGCTTCTGGAGCGGGTGAAGATGTGCAGTCTGCCGCAGATCTTGCCCAGGAGGCACAGGGAAAAGGTGAGTGATGTGACACACACATTAAAATTGACATTTGATTACTGTTGACTAAGACATTATAAGTGACCCTATTTGCCATGTCTCGACAGCCTCTACTTCCCAACAGTGGCAGGGCCCAGGACGTAGGGTTGTCCCCAACGAGGCATCCGTCGGCCACCAACCAAGTAAGTTGTAATGTCATTCTTTGCAGTATGTGGTAATTGACATGATCACCCAGATACATCAAGCCATAGTCAATGGCATTAGCAGAATGACCTGTGCCCACTTCCTTAGATTAATGACTTAGCAGAATGACCTGTGCCCACTTCCTTAGATTAATTATTTAGCAGAATGACCTGTGCCCACTTTCTTAGATTAATTACTTAGCAGAATGATATATGCCGTCATGATTTAATTTGCCAACTAACAAACATTCCATCCACAGGTGAAAAACATGTATTTGTCTCAAACTAATGTATTTTTTCTAATTTTAGTAGAAGCAATGAATCGAAGGGTCCTTGAGTTGGTGGCCGATATGCAGCAGCTGGTTGACTCGTTGGGGACAACAGAAGAAGACTAGTGTCCTGGGTCCTGTCACTGAATTTTTCGAATGTAAATAGTTGTTTAATTTTAATTTTTACAAATATTTTATTGTATTTTTAAAACCAAACAAAAGTTTGTTATATTTGTTATCACTAAATTTGTTTAAACCCCAAAAAATTATGGCTTCTAATATAAAAAAAAAAAAAAAAAATGTTTCAGTGTAATTTCTTTCCACAAATACATTAACAACAAACAAAGGCTATAAAAAATATTTAGACATGAAGATTCAGATGACCGGGAAATGGTTTGGATAAGTTTTAGGGGCCTAAAATGGAAGAAGAACCTAACCGGGAAGTGGTTTGGGTAAGTTGTAGGGGCCTAAAATGGAAGAAGAACCTAACCGGGAAGTGGTTTGGGTAAGTTTTAAGGGTCCAAAAGGGAAGATGGAGGATAGCGCTAAGTGGTTGGGGTGAGCTTTAAGGGTCCAAAAGGGAAGATGGAGGATAGTGCTAAGTGGTTGGGGTGAGCTTTAAGGGTCCAAAAGGGAAGATGGAGGATAGCGCTAAGTGGTTGGGGTGAGCTTTAAGGGTCCAAAAGGGAAGATGGAGGATAGCGCTAAGTGGTTGGGGTGAGCTTTAAGGATCCAAAAGGGAAGATGGAGGATAGCGCTAAGTGGTTGGGGTGAGCTTTAAGGGTCCAAAAGGGAAGATGGAGGATAGCGCTAAGTGGTTGGGGTGAGCTTTAAGGATCCAAAAGGGAAGATGGAGCATAGTGCCAAGTGGTTGGGGTGAGCTTTAAGGGTCCAAAAGGGAAGATGGAGGATAGCATTGTAGTAGAAGTGAGGGTGGCAAATATGTAGGCGAGCACTTTAATCAGTTAAGTTTGTAGTGCGCAGGCGCAAGATCGTAAGGATTTACGTCCGGACGATTATTTAGTCAAAAAGGAAAACAGAATCTATCAGGAAATGTAAAGGATTCGTGGAAGGAGACGATGGAAAAAGGGCAAAATCGAAAGCCGACGTTGGAACATGAGAAAATGAAACAGAAAAGTCACGCTGGAAAATGACATTCTCGTACTCGTACTCTGGCATACGAACGGACGGAAACTTTACAGAAGGTTAGCAATGCATGCATAGAATCGCTCGCACACTCATACAAGAGTGGGAAAATTTGAAAAAAATACGAAAACAGCACAAAAACGAAAGTCTTTTTATGTCTGTCTGAATCGAGCCTATTGTACATAAAGAACACTGCTTGCTGAAGAGAGGGTTTTTTTTTTTCTTTTTCTCTTTTCCGTCGGGTGGTCTGGACAACAACAACACAGGGAGAGTGTTGAAGGCTATGAGAGTTATAAGGGTCGATTCAGAGAAACACCAAAAATGTTAGTATTTTTTCCGATCTGTGTTTTTTGGTGTAAATTTTCCGATTTCGTATGAACATTCGAGCGATTCTATAATGCATTTCAAACCATGTGTAAGTTTTCCATCCGTTCGTATGGCAGTTAGTGAATCAGTTGAATGTCAGTTTCCATCCTGACTTTTCCGTTTCATTTCTCAGGTTTCAAAGTCGGTTTTGGATTTTGCCCTTTTTCCTTTTTTGTCCGGACGAAAATCCTTATGATCTTGCGCTTGCACACTACAAACTTAACTCATTAAAGTGCTGCCTACATATTTGGCTCACTCACTTCTTCTACAATGCTTAGCTAAATCACTTTGCACTTTCTTACATCTTCCATGTCTCACCCCTAAAACTGATCCAAACCACTGTGCGCTCAGGCGAATCTTCATTTCTGCTTTTTCTTTATTTCATTCGTTTTGTGGTAACCAACCATTAATGAATGTATTTCTAAAAGTAAATCGTACATTTTTTTTTATTTTTTTATTTTGAACTGGCATTTTTTACTTGCGGCTAGAGATGAGCGAACTTCGATTCGATTCGACTGATTCGCCGAATTTTCCGACAAAAATCGTTTCGACCCGAATAAATTCGCGACGAATCGCTATTAAAAACGGCTATTTCTGAGCCTCCTAGAGCCTCAATAGGGTTGTAAACCATTCAGCCTTGCTGTAACACGCACAGGATGCGTGCTGGGTTAGTTAAATAATACTTTGAAGAAATATCACATGCAGATCAGAGGCATCGCTAATAGAATCGCAGAGCGGCACAATTGCAGAGAGTTGAAGTGGCATCACTATGAGGGGCAGAAGGAGCCCAAATATACACTGGAGTTGGCCTCAGGAGCCCAAAAATTGGATGAATCACACCCTGGAGTTGGCAGAAGTTGGCAGCAGCAGCAGCAGGAGCCCAAATATACACTGGAGTTGGCTTCAGGAGCCCAAAAATTGGATGAATCACACCCTGGAGTTGGCAGGAGTTGACAGTAGCAGCAGCAGGAGCCCAAATATACACTGGAGTTGGCTTCAGGAGCCCAAAAATTGGATGAATCACACCCTGGAGTTGGCAGGAGTTGACAGTAGCAGCAGCAGGAGCCCAAATATACACTGGAGTTGGCTTCAGGAGCCCAAAAGTTGGATGAATCACACCCTGGAGTTGGCAGGAGTTGACAGTAGCAGCAGCAGGAGCCCAAATATACACTGGAGTTGGCTTCAGGAGCCCAAAAATTGGATGAATCACACCCTGGAGTTGGCAGGAGTTGACAGCAGCAGCAGCAGGAGCCCAAATATACACTGGAGTTGGCCTCAGGAGCCCAAAAATTGGATGAATCACACCCTGGAGTTGGCAGGAGTTGACAGTAGCAGCAGCAGGAGCCCAAATATACACTGGAGTTGGCTTCAGGAGCCCAAAAATTGGATGAATCACACCCTGGAGTTGGCAGAAGTTGGCAGCAGCAGCAGGAGCCCAAATATACACTGGAGTTGGCTTCAGGAGCCCAAAAATTGGATGAATCACACCCTGGAGTTGGCAGAAGTTGGCAGCAGCAGCAGCAGGAGCCCAAATATACACTGGAGTTGGCTTCAGGAGCCCAAAAATTGGATGAATCACACCCTGGAGTTGGCAGAAGTTGGCAGCAGCAGCAGCAGGAGCCCAAATATACACTGGAGTTGGCCTCAGGAGCCCAAAAATTGGATGAATCACACCCTGGAGTTGGCAGAAGTTGGCAGCAGCAGCAGCAGGAGCCCAAATATACACTGGAGTTGGCTTCAGGAGCCCAAAAATTGGATGAATCACACCCTGGAGTTGGCAGGAGTTGACAGTAGCAGCAGCAGGAGCCCAAATATACACTGGAGTTGGCCTCAGGAGCCCAAAAATTGGATGAATCACACCCTGGAGTTGGCAGGAGTTGACAGCAGCAGCAGCAGGAGCCCAAATATACACTGGAGTTGGCTTCAGGAGCCCAAAAATTGGATGAATCACACCCTGGAGTTGGCAGAAGTTGGCAGCAGCAGCAGCAGGAGCCCAAATATACACTGGAGTTGGCCTCAGGAGCCCAAAAATTGGATGAATCACACCCTGGAGTTGGCAGAAGTTGGCAGTAGCAGCAGCAGGAGCCCAAATATACACTGGAGTTGGCCTCAGGAGCCCAAAAATTGGATGAATCACACCCTGGAGTTGGCAGAAGTTGGCAGCAGCAGCAGGAGCACAAATATACACTGGAGTTGGCTTCAGGAGCCCAAAAATTGGATGAATCACACCCTGGAGTTGGCAGAAGTTGGCAGCAGCAGCAGCAGGAGCCCAAATATACACTGGAGTTGGCTTCAGGAGCCCAAAAATTGGATGAATCACACCCTGGAGTTGGCAGAAGTTGGCAGCAGCAGCAGCAGGAGCCCAAATATACACTGGAGTTGGCCTCAGGAGCCCAAAAATTGGATGAATCACACCCTGGAGTTGGCAGAAGTTGGCAGCAGCAGCAGCAGGAGCCCAAATATACACTGGAGTTGGCCTCAGGAGCCCAAAAATTGGATGAATCACACCCTGGAGTTGGCAGAAGTTGGCAGCAGCAGCAGCAGGAGCCCAAATATACACTGGAGTTGGCTTCAGGAGCCCAAAAATTGGATGAATCACACCCTGGAGTTGGCAGGAGTTGACAGTAGCAGCAGCAGGAGCCCAAATATACACTGGAGTTGGCCTCAGGAGCCCAAAAATTGGATGAATCACACCCTGGAGTTGGCAGGAGTTGACAGCAGCAGCAGCAGGAGCCCAAATATACACTGGAGTTGGCTTCAGGAGCCCAAAAATTGGATGAATCACACCCTGGAGTTGGCAGAAGTTGGCAGCAGCAGCAGCAGGAGCCCAAATATACACTGGAGTTGGCTTCAGGAGCCCAAAAATTGGATGAATCACACCCTGGAGTTGGCAGGAGTTGACAGTAGCAGCAGCAGGAGCCCAAATATACACTGGAGTTGGCCTCAGGAGCCCAAAAATTGGATGAATCACACCCTGAAGTTGGCAGCAGCAGCAGGAGCCCAAACATTACTTTAAAGAGACCCTGGGGTTGGCTTCAGGAGCCCAAAAATTGGATGAATCACACCCTGGAGTTGGCAGAAGTTGGCAGCAGCAGCAGCAGGAGCCCAAATATACACTGGAGTTGGCCTCAGGAGCCCAAAAATTGGATGAATCACACCCTGGAGTTGGCAGAAGTTGGCAGTAGCAGCAGCAGGAGCCCAAATATACACTGGAGTTGGCCTCAGGAGCCCAAAAATTGGATGAATCACACCCTGGAGTTGGCAGAAGTTGGCAGCAGCAGCAGCAGGAGCCCAAATATACACTGGAGTTGGCTTCAGGAGCCCAAAAATTGGATGAATCACACCCTGGAGTTGGCAGAAGTTGGCAGCAGCAGCAGCAGGAGCCCAAATATACACTGGAGTTGGCTTCAGGAGCCCAAAAATTGGATGAATCACACCCTGGAGTTGGCAGGAGTTGACAGTAGCAGCAGCAGGAGCCCAAATATACACTGGAGTTGGCTTCAGGAGCCCAAAAATTGGATGAATCACACCCTGGAGTTGGCAGGAGTTGACAGTAGCAGCAGCAGGAGCCCAAATATACACTGGAGTTGGCTTCAGGAGCCCAAAAATTGGATGAATCACACCCTGGAGTTGGCAGAAGTTGGCAGCAGCAGCAGCAGGAGCCCAAATATACACTGGAGTTGGCCTCAGGAGCCCAAAAATTGGATGAATCACACCCTGGAGTTGGCAGCAGCAGCAGGAGCCCAAACATTACTTTAAAGAGACCCTGGGGTTGGCTTCAGGAGCCCAAAAATTGGATGAATCACACCCTGGAGTTGGCAGAAGTTGGCAGCAGCAGCAGCAGGAGCCCAAATATACACTGGAGTTGGCCTCAGGAGCCCAAAAATTGGATGAATCACACCCTGGAGTTGGCAGAAGTTGGCAGCAGCAGCAGCAGGAGCCCAAATATACACTGGAGTTGGCTTCAGGAGCCCAAAAATTGGATGAATCACACCCTGGAGTTGGCAGGAGTTGACAGTAGCAGCAGCAGGAGCCCAAATATACACTAGAGTTGGCTTCAGGAGCCCAAAAATTGGATGAATCACACCCTGGAGTTGGCAGAAGTTGGCAGCAGCAGCAGCAGGAGCCCAAATATACACTGGAGTTGGCCTCAGGAGCCCAAAAATTGGATGAATCACACCCTGGAGTTGGCAGGAGTTGACAGCAGCAGCAGCAGGAGCCCAAATATACACTGGAGTTGGCCTCAGGAGCCCAAAAATTGGATGAATCACACCCTGGAGTTGGCAGAAGTTGGCAGCAGCAGCAGCAGGAGCCCAAATATACACTGGAGTTGGCTTCAGGAGCCCAAAAATTGGATGAATCACACCCTGGAGTTGGCAGGAGTTGACAGTAGCAGCAGCAGGAGCCCAAAAAATGGCCTAAAGACATAAATATGTTTTGCACCATTTGGAAAGTGTAAAACGTGGCACCATGCTGAATCTAGTCGCATGCATCAGGCATTGGTGGGTGGAAATCCTGGCTGATCCATCCCTGATTCATTTTGACAAAGGTGAGTCTCTCCACATTTTTAGTTGACAGATGAGTTCTCCTCGCCGTAACTATGGCCCCCGCCGCACTAAACACCCGCTCAGATGGCACGCTACTTGCCGGGCAGGACAGCTTTTCCAGGGCAAACTCTGCTAGTTGCGGCCACAAATCAAGTTTGGCTGCCCAGAAGTCCAGCGGATCCTCAAGGTGTGTTGGCATGGTCATGTCAAAGTATGACATGACCTGCTGGTTCAGGTCCTGCTCCAGGTCTTCCTGCTGCTCATGAGTAGCCTCACTATGCGGGTGTAGAAAGCTACTCATTAGCGACTGAAGACTGAGGCTGCTGCTGCTGATGGAGCTTCTGCTGCTGCTGCTGCCAACCCCCCCAGCGGCCATGGCAGTGGAAGGTGAGCGCAGAGGTCCCCTCGAGTCAGACCTGCGAGAGTATGGACCATGGCGCAGATAGGCATCGGCCAACTGCCTACGTAGAATGTCTTTGTAGTAGTTGAGTTTGTCCTCCCTCTCGGTGGGTTTAAAAAATGCCCCCATTTTGTGCCGGAAGCGAGGGTCCAATAAGGTGGACAGCCAGAAGTCATCCCGCCGACAGATGGAAACAATTCTGGGGTCACTACGCAAGCATGTGAGCATGCTTCGTGCCATTTGCGCAAGTGACTCGGATGGACTACCTGTCTCCATCTCCACTGCATACTGCCACGGTGTGCCCGGGTCCTCTGTCTCTCCTTCCTCAAAAACCTCTAGCTCCTCTGGCTGCTCCTGCTACTCCTCTCCTGTCCGCTGACTAGATAAACCAGCCATTTCGCCAAGCCTAAACTGTGTTTCGCTGGGCAACTCCTCCTCCTCCTCTTCCTCCTCCTCCTCCTCCAGTTCAGCTCCAACGGGGTTCATGTGGCCGTAAGATGTAAACGCCATGTCTCCAGTGCCCTGACCAGCCATGGTTTCCAACATGTGCTGTAGTACATGAAGCAGTGGAATCACGTCGTTCATCCCGTAATCCTGCCGACTGACAAATAAAGTGGCTTCCTCAAAGGGCCTGAGCAAACGGCAGGTGTCACGTATGAGCTGCCACTGGTTGACATTGAAGTTACACAGGGGAGTCCCCCTATCTGCTTGGATCATCAGGAAATCCGTGATGGCTTTTCTCTGTTCATATAATCGGTCCAACATGTGAAGGGTGGAATTCCAACGGGTGGAAACATCGCAAATCAGACTATGTTGGGGGATACCATTCTGACGCTGTAGCTCAAGAAGGGTGTGTTTGGCGGTGTAGGAGTGGCTGAAGTGCATGCAAAGTTTCCGTGAAGTTGTTAGGATGTCCTGCAGATGGGGGGAACACTTCAGAAACCGCTTGACAACCAGATTGAAGACGTGAGCCATGCAGGGGGCATGGGTCAGGCTTCCTTGGCGCAGCGCAGACAAAATGTTCTTCCCATTGTCGGTAACCATGATTCCCATTTTAAGTTTTCTCGGAGTAAGCCATGTTTGGATTTCCTGATGAATACATTTAAGCAGTTCCTCCCCTGTGTGACTCCGTTCGCCAAGACAAACCATGTGAAGCACTGTGTGACACCTCCGTGCCCTGCACACATGGTAGACTGGAGGGGCACTGAGACTTGAGCCTACAGTGGAGGGTGAGGAGATGGCGGAGGATGAGGAGGCCGAGTCGCACGGTGTCACAGGCCCAATGGGCAGAGAGCGCGGAGGCCGAAGCGGCGTGACCTGTCCAAGTTGCTGCTGCAAAGGGACCACATTCACCCAGTGGGCCGTAAACGACATGTACTGCCCCTGACCGTAGTTACAGCTCCAGATGTCGGCGCTGCCATGTATTTTGCTACACACCGACAGGCTCAAGGACTGGCCCACCTTCTGTTCAACAAAAGTGTGCAGCGCTGGTACTGCCTTCTTGGCAAAGAAATGACGGCTTGGGACTCTCCACCTCGGCTCGGCACAAGCCATCAGTTCTCTGAAAGGTGCAGATTCCACCACCTGAAAAGGGAGCGACTGCAGCACCAGCAACTTGGACAGGAGCACATTCAGCTTCTGCGCCGTAGGATGAGTGGGCGCATACTGCTGTCTCTTGGACATGGCTTCGCTGATGGATTGCTGGCGGGATGCATGACTTGGAGGAGGAGGAGGAGGAGCAGGAGCGACAGAGGATGGGTATGACGCACAGCTGCCTTCGGCTGAGGTGCTGGAGCCTTGGCTGGCAGAAATTGGGAGCTCACTTGGTGAGGAAGCAGACTGGACCACCCCTTGGGAGCCTCGGTTCTCCCAGGTCGTTTTATGGTGACGCATCATATGTTGACGCAGGGCCGTGGTGCCAACATTTGGACCCTGGCCACGCTTCACCTTTTGCCTACATATCTTGCATGTGGCCATGTTACCCTCCTGCGGATGCCTCAGGAAAAACTGCCACACTGCCGAGTAGCTACTTTTCCCACCCCCTGGCCTCACTGATTCACTGCTGCTGTTGCCAACTCCAGGAACCCCTGCTCCACTACCTCCCGATAAGGTAGACTGCCGCACAGCAGGTGCTCTACCCCGGCCCCGGCGCCGGCCGGCTCCAGCCTTTGGAATTGTGCCCCCATGCTGACTGCTACCACCTTGCTGCCTCAGCTGCTGACTCCGGGGCAACCTGCGCCCCTCTTCTCCTGATGATGACGATGAAGCCCCTTCATCACCCGGCTCCCAAGTGCGGCTTCATCGTCATCATCATCATCACCGAGTTGTGGCTGTACGTCACTGATGTTCGTGGATTCGTCAACAGTGTCTGGCACAGGAGCTGGAACGCATGCAGCACCCACGACACTGTCCACATCACTATCTGTCTGCCTAGCTAGAGAAGCCACCTCCATTTCTTGGCTGGGCAGTAGCTGCTGACTGTCCTCTATCTGATGGTCCTCCTCACTAAAGAGTGGAGCTGAACCCAAAGCATAGGATACGTCGCTGGGGGAGGGAACGGCGTAGGACAGAGGCAATGGGAGGACAGGGACTGCTCTCGGGGCATGCCAACTCAGGGTTGTGTCAGAGGAACCTACCGACCCTAGACTGGGGGTCTCAGACGTAAGTTGTGATGATGTTGTTGATGAGCGCGTCAACCAATCTACCACGGCAGATGCGTTACTGGTGGAGACCCGACCGCTAGCAGATACTGGCAGATTAGGTCTCTCAGCGTGACTCCTGCTGCTACTGGCCCCCAGTCTGATGCGAGCTCTGCCTGCGGAATCTTGGCCTCTGCCACTCCTCTTTTCACTTCCAGGCACTTGTCTGCCCGACATAGTCTAACTGGCGTGGGAGTAGGTGATATTTTAAGATCCCCCGGGCAGCGGTGGGTCTATATGAAACAGAATATAATGCACACCAAAAGTGAGCAGTAACACTCAGCCTCCAACAGGCCTGCTTAGTGTAAATAAGAGAGCTGCTTAGTGTAAATAAAGAGGGGTATGCTATGTTACAGAATGGGATGCCTCAACAGAAGTGCACCTGGCAGGCAGCAGTAAGCCTATGCCCAGCAAAAGTGTCTTATAATATAAATATAATAAGAGCAAATGCTTATATGGTCTTAAACAGAGGCTGCTTTAGTCACAGAATGGGATGCCCCCAAAAAAGATCCAGTAGTACTATGCCCAGCAAAAGTGTCTTTATCAGGCTAATTTCAAATATGATAAGAGCAAATGCTTATATGGTCTTAAACAGAGGCTGCTTTAGTCACAGAATGGGATGCCCTGGCAGGGACAAGTAGTGCTATGCCCAGCAAAAGTGTCTTTATCAGGCTAATTTCAAATATGATAAGAGCAAATGCTTATACGGTCTTAAACAGAGGCTGCTGTAGTCACAGAATGGGATGCCCCAACAGAAGTGGACCTGGCAGGGTCCAGTAGTGCTATGCCCAGCAAAAGTGTCTTTATCAGGCCTAATTTCAAATATGATAAGAGCAAATGCTTATATGGTCTTAAACAGAGGCTGCTTTAGTCACAGAATGGGATGCCCCAACAGGAATGGACCTGGCAGGGTCCAGTAGTGCTTTGCCCAGCAAAAGTGTCTTTATCAGGCCTAATTTCAAATATGATAAGAGCAAATGGTTATATGGTCTTAAACAGAGGCTGCTTTAGTCACAGAATGGGATGCCCCAACAGAAGTGGACCTGGCAGGGTCCAGTAGTGCTATGCCCAGCAAAAGTGTCTTTATCAGGCCTAATTTCAAATATGATAAGAGCAAATGGTTATATGGTCTTAAACAGAGGCTGCTTTAGTCACAGAATGGGATGCCCCAACAGGAATGGACCTGGCAGGGTCCAGTAGTGCTTTGCCCAGCAAAAGTGTCTTTATCAGGCCTAATTTCAAATATGATAAGTGAAAATGGTTATACGGTCTGAAACAGAGGCTGCTGTAGTCACAGAATGGGATGCCCCAACAGAAGTGGACCTGGCAGGGTCCAGTAGTGCTATGCCCAGCAAAAGTGTCTTTATCAGGCCTAATTTCAAATATGATAAGAGCAAATGCTTATATGGTCTTAAACAGAGGCTGCTTTAGTCACAGAATGGGATGCCCCAACAGGAATGGACCTGGCAGGGTCCAGTAGTGCTTTGCCCAGCAAAAGTGTCTTTATCAGGCCTAATTTCAAATATGATAAGAGCAAATGCTTATATGGTCTTAAACAGAGGCTGCTTTAGTCACAGAATGGGATGCCCCAACAGGAATGGACCTGGCAGGGTCCAGTAGTGCTTTGCCCAGCAAAAGTGTCTTTATCAGGCCTAATTTCAAATATGATAAGAGCAAATGCTTATATGGTCTTAAACAGAGGCTGCTTTAGTCACAGAATGGGATGCCCCAACAGAAGTGGACCTGGCAGGGTCCAGTAGTGCTATGCCCAGCAAAAGTGTCTTTATCAGGCCTAATTTCAAATATGATAAGTGAAAATGGTTATACGGTCTTAAACAGAGGCTGCTGTAGTCACAGAATGGGATGCCCCAACAGAAGTGGACCTGGCAGGGTCCAGTAGTGCTATGCCCAGCAAAAGTGTCTTTATCAGGCCTAATTTCAAATATGATAAGAGCAAATGGTTATATGGTCTTAAACAGAGGCTGCTTTAGTCACAGAATGGGATGCCCCAACAGAAGTGGACCTGGCAGGGTCCAGTAGTGCTATGCCCAGCAAAAGTGTCTTTATCAGGCCTAATTTCAAATATGATAAGAGCAAATGCTTATATGGTCTTAAACAGAGGCTGCTTTAGTCACAGAATGGGATGCCCCCCAAAAAAGATGCAGTAGTACTATGCCCAGCAAAAGTGTCTTTATCAGGCTAATTTCAAATATGATAAGAGCAAATGCTTATATGGTCTTAAACAGAGGCTGCTTTAGTCACAGAATGGGATGCCCCCCAAAAAAGATGCAGTAGTACTATGCCCAGCAAAAGTGTCTTTATCAGGCTAATTTCAAATATGATAAGAGCAAATGCTTATATGGTCTTAAACAGAGGCTGCTTTAGTCACAGAATGGGATGCCCCCCAAAAAAGATGCAGTAGTACTATGCCCAGCAAAAGTGTCTTTATCAGGCTAATTTCAAATATGATAAGAGCAAATGCTTATATGGTCTTAAACAGAGGCTGCTTTAGTCACAGAATGGGATGCCCCCCAAAAAAGATGCAGTAGTACTATGCCCAGCAAAAGTGTCTTTATCAGGCTAATTTCAAATATGATAAGAGCAAATGCTTATATGGTCTTAAACAGAGGCTGCTTTAGTCACAGAATGGGATGCCCCCCAAAAAAGATGCAGTAGTACTATGCCCAGCAAAAGTGTCTTTATCAGGCTAATTTCAAATATGATAAGAGCAAATGCTTATATGGTCTTAAACAGAGGCTGCTTTAGTCACAGAATGGGATGCCCCCCAAAAAAGATGCAGTAGTACTATGCCCAGCAAAAGTGTCTTTATCAGGCTAATTTCAAATATGATAAGAGCAAATGCTTATATGGTCTTAAACAGAGGCTGCTTTAGTCACAGAATGGGATGCCCCCCAAAAAAGATGCAGTAGTACTATGCCCAGCAAAAGTGTCTTTATCAGGCTAATTTCAAATATGATAAGAGCAAATGCTTATATGGTCTTAAACAGAGGCTGCTTTAGTCACAGAATGGGATGCCCCCCAAAAAAGATGCAGTAGTACTATGCCCAGCAAAAGTGTCTTTATCAGGCTAATTTCAAATATGATAAGAGCAAATGCTTATATGGTCTTAAACAGAGGCTGCTTTAGTCACAGAATGGGATGCCCCCCAAAAAAGATGCAGTAGTACTATGCCCAGCAAAAGTGTCTTTATCAGGCTAATTTCAAATATGATAAGAGCAAATGCTTATATGGTCTTAAACAGAGGCTGCTTTAGTCACAGAATGGGATGCCCCCCAAAAAAGATGCAGTAGTACTATGCCCAGCAAAAGTGTCTTTATCAGGCTAATTTCAAATATGATAAGAGCAAATGCTTATATGGTCTTAAACAGAGGCTGCTTTAGTCACAGAATGGGATGCCCCCCAAAAAAGATGCAGTAGTACTATGCCCAGCAAAAGTGTCTTTATCAGGCTAATTTCAAATATGATAAGAGCAAATGCTTATATGGTCTTAAACAGAGGCTGCTTTAGTCACAGAATGGGATGCCTCACAGCAGACTTAAGATCAGTTCAGTATATATGCACAGTTAGTTAGTATAAGCAGCCTGAAAACGCTAACAAAGCCTGGCTGTCAGGCTGGATGAAAAAAAAAAAAAAAACTGACAGCCTCCGATTTTCCATTCCTTTCCCTGTTTTCCGCTGACTTTCTGTCTGTCTCCTGTCTGTCTCCTGCCTGTCTCCAGCCTGTCCCTGTCTGTCCCTGCCTGTCTAACTGTCTGTCTCTCCCTCAGCTACACAGCGTTCTGTCTCTCACGAATGCAATAGAGAAATGAGGCTGGAAAGCAAGATGGCCGGCCTTAAATACAGCTGTGACGTCACCGGGCTTGCTGGCTGCTGATAGGCTGCATGTGACTGTCCCAGCATACACTGCCCCAGCTTACATGTCTGGACATGTCCCGTCCGCCATCTTAGAATGCCTGTAATGTAAATGAATGGATGTTAAAGGAAAACTTCGAGCGATCGAATCGCGGGGAAATTCGGATTCGATCCGAATCGAATTTTTCCTGAAATTCGGATCGAATCCGGGTTCGTCCGGATCGATTCGCTCATCCCTACTTGCGGCTTTTACTTAAAATTTTTGGTTTCAAATGGTACAACTTAAAATTTTTTGTGTTGTTACCCACACCCTGTACATACAGATTGCTCTCCAAATTTTTAAAACACCCAGCATCTTCTGCATGTTATGAGCCTTGAAACAGCCAAGATGGCGGGTCAGGTAATATAAGGCAGCCTGCAAACAGAAAGGGTCTTGTGACTGTGTTGCTCTGCATTCTGGGATTTCTGACCTTTCAAAGCCCCCAGCTCTGCTGTCTCTGAGCAAAACACAGCTGTAACCCGCACCCTGCACTTTATCCCACTCTCCTCTCCTCAGTAAGTGTGATGCATCTGACCAAAGATAAGATAAAATAATTACACAAAGCAAAGGTTGCCAACTACAACAATAAATCCGAAAACAAATTAAGATTCAAGTACAACAACAATCCAAAAAAAAAAATAACAAAGGACATAAGTTTAAAAATAAATCGCAATTATATGGATGTGTGGCAAAATAAAGGTTTACATGCAAAGGACTAATTAAGGTCCACATTAAAATGCTTTTATAAGGCATACATGAAATGTATTGATTCAGGTATGCATTGCTATACAATTTATGGCCTCGGCCATGCTGATACATGCAGTTCATTGGAGCTGAAGGCGCGCAGACTCCTCCACACAGCCGCAAAACATGTTCTACAATAGCAAATCCGAGTCCTCAAAGGTGTCGGAAGTGGATTTTCAATTAAACGGATTTTTAGGGTGGGAATCAGCTCTCTGAATCACATGGAAACACATCCAATTAACGGAAGTTTTAGGAACAAACGGAAAAATTACAATTTGGTTGGGAACATTTCCGATTTGGTTGTAAAACTCCCGATTTTGTTAGTAAAACTTCCGATGATCGTGGAACTGGTGATCCAGTAAAAACTAGCGGGAAGTGTTTTGTTGGGGGGAGTATTTGGGGTATTATGTGAAAAATGCATATATATTTTTGTATATCTGGGTACTTGTTATGTCATGTATGTACATTTGTGCATTTTATTTTATGATGTATCTGGTGATTCACAATAAAAATCTCTAATTCGACTTTTTGAAGTTTGGGTCACAATACAGATACCCTAACTAACCCATCCTTTTTATTCTGCTTCTATTATCCACATAGAATGTGCTTCCCTAAAATGAAAACTTTTTTTTTTTTTGAACACTCATTCAAACCAGCCCAGTGTCCCCTAATACATATAATTCCTTTACAAATCTGGTGTCCACCCAAAATTTCCAAGGACCAGTTGTCCACCCATACAATCAGGGGCCTTGAAAAATGTACAACAATTTATAAAGCCCATACCATCCAAAGAGTGACTGGTGACAGGATTAAACTGGATTAAAAGGGAGTGAACCAGGGCTCTCTCCCCGGGTCCTCCACCCTTTGGGGCCTCCACCACTTGTTAACAAGGGCAGCGATAAGAGGAATTGTCCAAGCTAATTGCAAAAAACAATAGATGCATGTTTACTGGCCATGCAGAGGATTCATCTTTATATGCTGCTGAATAAAGCTGTTGTCGAGATGGACCTGAGCTGGATTTTATTCATTCATGGCCACCTTTTTTAGCATTGAAAGGTGGACCCATCTCCACAGCCCCCCCCCCCCCCCCCCGGCCCGCATCAGACTGTGTCTGACACACCAATGATTTTGAGTGCAGGGGAGAATATATGCACCATGCTTTGCCTGTCTGTCCCTTCTTTGTATGAGTCTACCTTTCAGTGCTAACAAAAGGTGGTCATGAATAAAAAAAATCCAGGAACTGGGCTACAGAAAATGGACTGGATATCAGAAACAACAGCTTTATTCAGCAACTCACTGGGATAATTGTTATGCATGGCAATTATATAAACCATGATTTTATTTACACTTTAGGGTTGATTCAGAGAGACATAAAAAGAATTTCGCTTTTGTCTCGATCTGTTTTTTTTTTATTTTTTGAAACAACGTAGGCTTCTGTTTTTTCCAACGTCACCTCGAACGAATGATTTACGTTTTCCATTAGATTCTGAATTCCTTTTTCTCTAAATAAACGTCTAGACGGAAATCGTTACGACCTTACTCCTGCGCACAACAAAATTAACTCATTAATGTGCTCGTCTACATATTTTGTTCACTCACTTGCAACAATGCTTACCTCAATTTCCTTGCGGTCTGCATCTTCTTCCATTAGCGCACCTAATGCTTACCTAAATCACATCGCGGTTTCCTTCTTCTTCATTTACGGCACCTAATGCTTACCTTGATCACATCGCGGTCTGGATATTCTTCCATTTGCGCACCTAATGCATGCTTACCTTAATCACATCGCGGTTTCCTTCTTCTTCATTTACCACACCCAATGCTTACCTAAATCACATCGCGGTCTGGATATTCTTCCATTTGCGCACCTAATGCTTACCTTAATCACATCGCGGTTTCCTTCTTCTTCATTTACTGCACCTAATGCTTACCTTAATCACATTGCGGTTTCCTTCTTCTTCATTTACCGCACCTAATGCTTACCTTAATCACATTGCGGTCTGGATATCCTTCCATTTGCGCACCTAATGCTTCCCTTAATCACATCGCGGTTTCCTTCTTCTTCATTTACCGCACCTAATGCTTACCTTAATCACATCACGGTCTGGATATTCTTCTATTTGCACACCTAATGCTTACCTTAATCACATTGCGATTTCCTTCTTCTTCATTTACTGCACCTAATGCTTACCTTAATCACATCGCAGTCTGGATATTCTTCCATTTACGCACCTAATGCTTACCTTAATCACATTGCGGTTTCCTTCTTCATTTACCGCACCTAATGCTTACCTAAATCACATCACGGTCTGGATTCTTACTTACAACTGGCAATTTTTGTTGCCTATTTAAAAAAAAAAAATATTTGAAAATGTTTTCCAGTACAAGGTTTTTTTTTTTTTAATTTTGAAACCTTTAAAAATATTAATTTTTTTTTTTAAATTAACAATAAAACTATATACAAAGCAATGGCAGGTCCCAGATAATTATTCTTCATCTGTGGTCCCCAACGAATCGCGCAGCTCCTGCATCTCGCCCACCAACCGAAACACCGTGGCACTGTTTTGTGCCAATCTGGCACCTGCGGTGTCTGTTAAAAAAAGTAAAATAAATTATTGTTCTGCAAATACATGTTTAACAGCTGTGGATGGAATGATTATTAGGTTGCAAGCTAACTCATGAGGCCATACGTCATTATGCTAAAGCAATTCTTAAAGGAAGAGGCCATATGTCATTATGCTAAGGTCCCCTGCGGCCGTTGGACCGCCACTACGCATTACCCTGCATGTTAAATCCTGGACCCAAGGAGAAGTTAACATACCCATGAGATTGGGACACGTGAGTGCCTGCGGGCAAAAAATAGTTGCTGTGCTATACAGACCCTACATCCATAATTACCACATTTAGTGGATATGAGAAGGCTTAATGACTGTATATTTAGTAGGCAACTTTGAGGACCTGCATTTGGGATGCACTATTACAACTCCTTGATAACTTGCTGCTGCCTGGTCTTTATTCTATTGGTGGATTTGTCCCCCGCAATGAAATGCTGGCCAGCATGTGTGAGTGCAGAGTGAATGGGTGAGGCGTGGAAACCAGACCATTTCTGGCAGGGGCCCCTTGTGCGTGTCTTTTAGCTAGCAATTGCTAATTTTGAAGTGTACATATTTTTATTGTAAATTTGTGTAGAATATATGTCATGTGCCAAACATTTATGGATAATTAAAAATGTTGTACTTTTGGTAAAAATGATTGGTGATTTTTAAGTGCCAGCCCTGTAGAACAACCACCTGTCTTGTTTATGTGTTTTTTGTTGCCCCTGAATTGCCACCAAACACAGATGACCCAGAAGAACAACCATTAGGCTGAACATTGCGGGGAGGCCAGTTGAGAGGGCGTTTTAGAGAGAGGCACAAACCCTAGCCTTGGCACAAACCCTAGCCTCACACTTCATTATGATGAGCTATTTGGCCGCCATTCCAAAGCAACCAGCAAAATGAGAAAAAACCTAATCTGGGAAGGGCTCACCAGACAGGTGAATGCAGAGGGGGGTGAGAGGAAAGATGTGGAGCAGATCCAGAGAAAAATATCTGACCTGAAATATTCAGTACAGAAGAAGCAGAATAAATGGCGCAATCACAGGTACATCTTTTAGGTTTGCATTTTGCTGCTTGTTGTAGTGACCACAATGGCAAATATTTTTTAACCTCTATTTTTCAGCTTACAAACTGGCGGAGGCTTCCACACCAAATTACAATATACCAGAGCTATAGAAATGGTCCTGGTGTTAATACACCCCGTCGCATTAAAAGGGCCTCTCTGGGAGATATGACACGGACATCCAGGACATTTCTGCAGGTTAGTAATGTTTGATTTAATGTGAACTATTGTAAACTTGTGAAATGAGGCTCACAAGCAGATATGAACACAGGCCCCTAGGGAGTGCCTTTGAGGGGAGGTTAAAGCGGCCCTTCAGCCTGAATAAGAGTCTATCTTATATGTTTCCCACACCCTGTACATACAGATTGCTCACATTAAAAATCATCCTACCTACATCTACTGGGCATTATGAGCCTTTAAACATCCAAGATGGCGGCTCATGGGATTTTAGGCAGCCTGCAAACAGGATGTGCCTTCTGACTGTGCTGCTCTACATTCTGGGACTGCTGACCTTTTCCTGACCCCAGCTCTGCTCTGTCTGAGCAAAGCACAGCAATAACCCACCTCCTGGTACTTTATCCCACTCTCCTCTCCTCAGTAAGTGTGTTGCTTCTGAGTCAAGATGGCGGCGCACGTATCCTTAAGTCCTGGACAGAGTTGCAGCCCAGTGGGGGAAAGAATAATAAGTAAGTGACTAAAAACTTAAAATATATAAATTTTAGATGCTGGGGAATTGTTTTTTAAGGATTTGGGCTTTTCAATAAATCATGGTGAAGGTCCGGTTTAAGATTTTCTGCTGGTGTTTAATGTCTGAGGAATGTCCTTCATGATGGCCACTCTCCCAGGGTGCAGTAGTTAATGGTCCTTGAAAAGGTTTGCAGGCCATACACCACCTTTGACAGTATTTCTGGTGAATATTAAACAGTTTCTCTTACCCAAGCACTACATGTGATGTGAATCTAGTCAATAATAGACAACACTTACTTTTTTGTGTTTCTACCACTGGGGTTGTAGTTGTGCTTTGGTCAGACAAACTTGAGCTGGGGTCAGGGAAAGGTCAACCTCGCAAGAATGCACAACACCATGCTCTGAAGCCAAATGCTATTTGCAAGGTGACTGTTGGCCCCTAAGGCGCCATTTTGGATCTGTAAAGCCTCCTAACATGCAGGACATGCATGTTTGTATTATTTAATGTGACCAATCTGTATGTACAGGGTGAGGCATACATATAAGATAGCCTCAGATTCATTTTGAAGGGCAACTTTGGCCGGTGGTGGAGTTGTCATTCCTGCTTGCCCACATGTTTGCTAAAGCATATGCACTCATCAGGCTCATCAAGGGATGTTTGTGTGTTTACGTGCCTTTTACTTTTACTTTAACACAGCCCAGTATCCTGGGCATCCTGGTGATGCATGTGAATGCACATGACTAATTTTGTTCTTAAAGATATTTAGGGTCAAATCTGACACACTTTTTCACATGTCCCAACAGACTCACACACTAATAGATGTCATCCAGGAGATGGAGGATGCCAGCCGTATTGAACCTTCGCAAATTACCCCCCTGGAACCTAATCTGCCACTGCCCCATCCTACTGCACAAAATCTTCTGCAGCAAAGTGAAGCTGGACGCATGCTGCCAGCCCATCATGGTCAGCAGGCTGAGATTGAGCCTACAGTCCCCAGTTCTAGCTCTGCTGCAGAGGTTTTGCCAAGCACATCTGGTACTGTTGCTTGCCCTAGAACTCCAGCATCTGCAGGTGCTCAAACCCGGGGAAGTGGAAGACGCAGTCAACAACGTGGACCAGTTTCCCAGGGGAGGCGCGTTCCCGATCCTGGAGTCAGCATGGCGCCATGACAGCCGTTACTTTAGGCAGGTGATGCTAGATGCATTTTGAACTAGCAACAGACAGATGCTGGAGCAGTGGCAGATTATGAATGCCACACATGTCCAGGTGTTGGCCCACCTCCAAGGCCCACCACAACCTTATTATGGCCAACATCAATTTTAAGATCTATTTGACCTGGATCTGCTCCACATCTTTACTCTACATCCAAACTCTATTTACCTGTGTGTTGAGCGCTACAAAGAATGGGTTGTTTCTGGCTTTGCTGGTTTGTTTTGGAATTTGGCCATATAGCACATTAGAGTGCTCACATACCCCACTAGCCAATGGTTGAGCTTAAGCCTCACTGAAGCGGCCGCTCCAACGCTGCAGGCTTGGGCCTAAGAAAATTCTGGCTGGCTCATCATGTTTGTTTGCAATATTGGGGGACATTCTTGGCTGGCAAAAAAACAGCATTTGGCCATGGCAAAGATTGGACTGGACTGGCATTAGGACTGGGGGTCATTGGCTGGGTGGCCACCGAACTTACAAGCATGGATGTGGCATAGGTATGGCTGGTTTCCACCTGTGTCGGTGGCTAATGTGGCCGAGCTGGAGAGGGTGTATGTGGCCCTATGTATTCCTGGTCGACTATTAGCCTGGAAATTGTTGCTCCCTATGGATCTTGATGTTGGTGGGCGGGGAAACTTCGGCCTGTAGTCAGTTACTTTAGAACTCCTGGATGTGGCCAATTTCTAGGGGCCAGGAGTCTGCCCTAATTTATAGTTATGTTTTAAAATGTATGTACATGGAGTCTGCGAGTGCCCTTCAAATTAAAATTTACATATTTCAATAAAATAGTTTGAATGTGACTTTACCTGTTCTTTCCTAAGTTGATGCATTAATGTTTGTGTTGTTTTTAAGGACAAACATGAGAAAATAAACTGCATGAGGCTCAAATCAGGTGTAACATTTTTAATAATTAACTCATTACTATTTTTTTGAAAAAAGAAAAAGGCCTTCACAGAGGCAAATAATATTCAAAACACACAACAACATAAATAAACAAACAAAACAAATGTTAGGAAAAATATGAGGCAATCAGATGTGCCAGAGCCACTAGGGGTGCCATCATATAGGTCATCTGCCTCCTGGCTGGGTGGAGAGGGGGGCAGATCGACATATCGGGGGCCACGCTGCATGATGGCCGCATGCAAGTATGATTTGGATGATCTTGTTGGGGTCATATTGCAGTGCCCTCCTGGTATGGTCCAAACATGGAAATCTGGACTTAAGGAGTCCAAAGGCCCTCTCCACTACGGCCCGGGTCTTCCGGTGGGCCCGATTGTATGCCTCATGGGCCTCATTCTGCGGCCGAAGAACGGGCGTCAGCAGCCAGGGAAGAAGCGGATAGCCAGGATCCCCTGAAAGAATCACAAAATACTTACATAAATTACACATTCTAAGCAACATTATTGTTTAACATGTCATCAAGGGAAATAAACAGCCATAGGTTAAGACATGGGTCATCAACTATATTCATAGGCATACAGTAAAAGGGAATGATAGAAATTGAGGAAACTTACAAAAGGAGCCATCCACCAGATAATTCTTCAGACTCAAACCGACGGAATAATCCGGAGCTCTGCAAGATATAAGCATCATGAACCGCATGTCCAGGCCAACCACTGCTTGGACATTCAGTGAGTGGCCCATCTTGCGGTTCCTGAAACCAACAAAAAAAAATTACAGCACGCCAAGGTTAACAACTCAAACACTAACTCCTAACAACCTAAAAAAACCTGTTCTACAATCCTAATAACATTAACAAAGTACATAAGTAGTTAAAAGAACCAAGATTATCTGTATGTGGTAGAAAATAAAGATTAACATGCTAATGACTAATTAAGGTCAGCATTAAAATGGTTTGATAAGGCCTACATGAAAAAAAAATGATGAAGGTATACATTGTAAACTGTTTCACAGGGACACTTTAGAAGGAGGGATTAAGGTATACATTGTAAACTGGTTCACAGGGACACTTTAGAGGAGTGATTAAGGTATACATTGTAAACTGTTTCACAGGGACACTTTAGAAGGAGGGATTAAGGTATACATTGTAAACTAGTTCACAGGGGACACTTTAGAAGGAGGGATTAAGGTATACATAGTAAACTGGTTCACAGGGACACTTTAGAAGGAGGGATTAAGGTATACATTGCAAACTGGTTCACGGGGACACTTTAGAAGGAGGGATTAAGGTATACATTGTAAACTGTTTCACAGGGACACTTTAGAAGGAGGGATTAAGGTATACATTGTAAACTGTTTCACAGGGACACTTTAGAAGGAGGGATTAAGGTATACATTGTAAACTGGTTCACAGGGACACTTTAGAAGGAGTGATTAAGGTATACATTGTAAACTGGTTCACGGGGACACTTTAGAAGGAGGGATTAAGGTATACATTGTAAACTGGTTCACAGGGAGGGATTAATAGATAGTTACAATACAGTTTGCCTAAACAATAAAACCAAATGACATAATTAACCTACCTATAGATGTAATCGTCGGCTGCGGGAGGGACCAGTGCAACGTGGGTGCAATAGATCGCACCCATGACGTTGTGCATGTCGGCGATATTAAAAAAAACCCAACTTAAGGGCGTTCCAGGCTACCATGTCGTCCGGAAAGGAAATATATTTGGGACTAATGGTAGCCATGCCATCCAGAAACTTGGATAGTGCCCGGCTCAGCGTAGGCTGGGACATCCCCACGGAGAGGGCACCCAGCCTCTGGAACGAGCCGTTCGCCAAAAATTGCAGGCAGCCAAGCATCTTGGTCATACCTGAAATTGCTTGCCCCTTCCTTGTGGTGCAGGCTAACCATGGCCGCAGCTCACTATACAATTTATGGAGGGAGGCGCGATTAACGGCCTTATTTATCAAGGGCTAGCGCCAGGTAGTGTCTGACGAGCGCCAGGTACCGCCAGCTAACGGCGGCTACCGAATCAAGTACGCCCGGCGGCGGTCACAATGACGCATTTATCACGGTAAATGAGGCTAGCGCCGGCGAGAGCGTCAGCTAGCGCGGGATTCATCATGTAGCCGACTGCAACGAACAGCGCCGCTGTTAATCCCATCACAGCGACAGGTATGACCTGGCGCTCCCTGGCGTGGTCCAATGCATTTAAATGGAGCAATCTTTAAATAATCATAATTAATTGCTATTAATGTTTTTTTTTTTTTTTTTTAATGTCAAAAATTCTGTGACCACTTCTGCAATGTTAGGATTTTTTTTTAAGTAAAAAAAAAAAAAAAAAATTGTGCAGAATTGATATTACAGGTCTGATATTCATGTATTCATATTACAAAATGTTTAGAAAAACTTGTATAATTTTTACATATAAAAAAAAAGATTGTTTGGGGGTTAAAAACTACTTTACACACATCGCCGCCAGCGCTCTGGGGTTTAAACAAGGAATTCACAGCGCGAGAAATTTTTGAGCGTGATTTGTTAATGAATCTGCAGCAAGCCGTTCGCTCTGGCCATTCGCTGTCAGGCGCACCCATACAACGCGGAACCTGTGAAACAGCGACCCCTAACCCCGTATTCAACATTACCGCACACCGACTGAGTCGCTGTCAACAAGCAAACCCCGGCCAAGCACAGCGAATACTAGCTGGCGCTGTGAAAATCAAGCTACTGGCGCTCATCTGTCGCTACCTGGCGCTATTAATGAATCGGCCTCCCCGTCGGGTCAGCTCGAACAGCTCAACGTCATGTATACAATCGATATACATGCGTCGCCGGTGCAATCTGGCCTCGGCCATGCTGACACATGTAATGCCTTGGAGCTGAAGGCGCTCATACTTCTCCACAAAGCCGCAATACATGTTCAAGCAATCCGAGGCAAAAATGGCCCCGTAAGTGTAGCGGATATGAAAACGTTTTATAGGGCGGTGGTCCCTCGGCAATCAGGTCTCAGAATCAGACGCAAGCCCATCCCAATAATGTAACTTATCTGAACTAACACAACTTATCAGATTTAGATCTAAAATGATCCGAACTAACGCAAATTATCAGATTTAGATTCATACCTCGAAAGCGTATATACGCAAAAGTACATGCGAAAGTGCATGCGAATGTGTCTCTGAATCAACCCTTTAGTCTGGACAATCCCTCTAATCTACAATTAGTTACAGGGAGGGGGCTCCATTAGACTTTTCCCCAGAGGCCTCTACAACACCTAATCCAGTCCTGATAGGTGTATAGTGCATAGGTGTATAGTGATAGTTGTGCTTTAAATGCATCTTGATTTGAATGTTTTAATGCAAGCCTTTCCTTTAAGGCATTGGTCCACTTTAATGAGATTTTTTTTTTGTCCTCATTTAAATGAGTCTGTTTTTATTTTAATTTACAGGAGGTTTGTGAGTTAGCTATAAGCAAACAGAGCTTCCTGTTAATGCGGCTAAGCCAATAACATCCGCCGCCAACTCTCAGGATGTTAACAAACATGTGGGACACAGTAGTCCTTGGATGATATAAAAGAAGCCAAGCCGATCTCTGGAATGCCAGCAGAACATAGCCGTGGACTGAAATGTTTGCATCATTTTATCTGTTATTATTGATAAGAGGGTATTTGCTGCAAATGATCCCTAAATGGGGATTTCACATGCCTTTGCCCGGCCTGGCCAGCAATGCTGGTTAGGGGCTCCTCTAGGTGCTGCAGGCGCTCATGATTTCAATGAGGGTGTTTACATTTCTCGCTGCTTGCTTTTATTTGTGCACCTGGTCTGGGTGGGTGATTTATGGTGACGGTTGTTTATTACATAATCCTCACTGTGTATACAAAGCTTCTTAGGCACTCAGCTTCTCTGGATTATGGACTTTAAGATGATCAGATGTGTAGAGCCCAGTTTGTGCCAAGTGGCGTGGATGCTGCTGAATGAGCAGGGATGTAGATGGAAGATAGCAAACTTAAAGCGGCATCATCCCAGTATGAGGTCCCTGTCTACATATACGGGTATATCCACATAGGAAGCACTAATAATCAAGAAAGATTACTCAAAATATTCACCTGATGGCAGCCAGCCCATGGGGTTTGGTTTGTGCCTGCACTATGAATATAGTTTGCTAAGAGTCTTCTGACGAAAAGGCTTCCCAAATCAGCATGCCCAAAGTAGGCCAGGGATAAAACAGTTATATTGATTTTAGGTTGGCTTTAAAGGAGATTCAGTCATCCTCTTAGCATTGACTAAGCATTGGGCCATCTCAATTAAGGGCGCCTGACTACTTATCCCTTCCAGCAGCCCTGTACTTAGCACTTCAATGTTTCCTTATATCCCTTCTCGTCCACGTGAACCCCAGCAGCCCACTGGCCCAGCAGACCCAACCTAATGTAACATACAAGGCAACTGTAAGCAGGAATAGTCGTAAATATTGTGGTTGCAGGATTTCAACAGTATACTATGGATTATAGTTAAGTATCAGGCCTGACCTGAGGAAGGGGTGATCCCCAAAAGCTTGTCCTTGTATCTGGCACAATAAATAAGGTGGGCCAGTGCCCAACTTGATTGCAGCATAACACTGGTATTGTTAGGCACTTACCTCGTCGCCGTCCCTGGTCCCGCGGCGCGCTGTCGGGTGGTCCCCGGCCGGTTGCTGCCCGGCGCTCCCCGGGTGTCCTGGCTCGTCGGCGTGGTTGTGGGGGTCGGGGGTCGGCGGCGCGGGATGGTGTCGCTGGCCGCGCCGCGGCCCGCTCTGCGCGGCTGCGCGGTCCCGCCGGGCTCCCTCGCGATGCGGCGCTTCCCCCTCCCGGCGGGGGCGCGCCCGATCTTCAACCTGCTCGCGCGCCGCGCGCGAGCACGTCTCCTTTATGCCTCCCGGCGGCGCTTTCCCCAGCGCGCCCGCCGGGGGCAAGTTTAAATCACCCAATCCTTGTCCTGATTCCGGAGTGAGCCCAGGGACTGGTCGGCCTGTCTGGCCTGGGCCGTCCAGCCCCTGGGACCACTCCCGTTTTTAGTTTTGCACCAAACACTATCGTTCCCTCCTTTTTCCCTGTTTCCCACTGGCCAGTTCTCCCTATAATACTGCACTGCTCCAGTATCCCAGTGCCCGTTATAGCTTCTGGGTTCTGGATGTGCGTTGCTGTGTCTTTAGTGAATATTTTGGATTTGGACTTCGACTATTCTCGCCTGCTGCCTGCCCTGACCATCTGCTTTGCCTGACCACTCTCTTGCCTGACCCTCCTGTACCTCGCCTGTGACCTCCTGGACTTGACCTCGGCTAGCCTCGACCACTCCTTCGTTATCTCCCTTGGATACCTCGCCTGTGACCTCCTGGTTCGACCTCGGCCTGAAATTCGGACTTTCGCACCCGGCATCCTCGTTCGGGATTCCCTGCCAAACATCATTCTGCACCTTAAGCTGTTATCCTTTGCGCCTTTTAAGTCCTGGGGGCAACCGACTGGGAGAGGCATTACCCGTGTCTCCTACAAGCGGGGGCTTGTCTATAGGCGGAAGTGGCGGTGGAGATTGGGGGATACCAGCTTAAGACAGACGGGTATTTGGTATAGTCCTGACATTATAACGGGCCAGAAGAAGAATGGACCAAATCCTGGAGCAGGTGCAAGCCTTGACAGTGGCTGTGGAGCACCTGGCTCATCGGGTTGCGGCCCAGGAGAACCGTCCTACTCCCATGGTCCCCACTTCTCAGGGGACTCCGGCCGCAATGTCTGTGGAACCCAAGATCCCGCTTCCTGAAAAGTTCTATGGCGACAGGGCAAAATTTGCCAATTTCCGGGACTCTTGTAAATTGTACTTTCAGCTCCGTCCGGTTTCCTCAGGCTCACAAGAGCAAAAGGTCGGCTTGATTATTTCCCTTCTGCATGGAGATCCTCAGTCCTGGGCCTTTAGCTTATCAGCTCAGGACCCAATTCGCCTATCTGTGGATAGTTTTTTCGCTGCTATGGAGGTCCTCTATGATGATCCCGACAAAGGGGCCTCAGCTGATGCCAAATTACGTACCCTCCGCCAGGGACGCCGTCCAGCCGAAGACTACTGTTCTGAATTCCGGCGTTGGGCGGTTGATTCCCGTTGGAACAATCCTGCCCTCTGCGGCCAATTCCGACTAGGTTTGGCTGACACTATCAAGGACACCTTGGTGAATTACCCGGAACCTCAGACTCTGGACGAATTGATGCATCTGGCCATCCGCATTGATCGTCGACTCCGGGAGAGGCGCCTAGAGAAAGGATCGCATCTCGAATCAGCTTCAAAGTCTGAGGCTCTAGTCGTTCAACCTTCAGAAGAGCCCATGCAGTTGGGTGCCACCAGGCTCACTGAAGGCGAGAGACGGCGACGTCTATCTGAGGGGCTCTGTCTATATTGTGGAGGAACCGGCCACATGGTCAGACTTTGCCCAAAGAAACCGTCGGGAAACTTCAGAGCCTAGGGGGTTTCGAGGGGGCCCTCCTAGGCTGTAAGGTATCTCCTCAAGTATCGTCTCCAGTTTTCATCCCAGTCCAGTTTAAGAGTGGTGTTAAATGTATTAATCTAAAGGCTCTTCTAGATTCTGGAGCAGCTGGGAATTTCCTAGACTCTGAACTAGCGCAGACTTTAGGAATTATGGTACAGACCTTGCCGACTCCTATCCGGGTTTCAGCCATTGATGGCACTCCAGTGGCCGGGGGGTTAGTTTGGTTCCAAACCCCTCCTATGCAAATCAAAGTGGGAGCCAGTCATTCTGAGGTTATCAGGTTCTTGATATTGAGTATGCCTGGTACCCCTTTGATTTTGGGTTTGCCATGGCTGCAGAGGCACAATCCCCAAATTGATTGGGTTTCGGGGCAAATCACCAAGTGGGGACACCAGTGTTTTCAGAACTGCCTAGAATTCCCGCTCAGGGCTGCGCGCTTAACACCTATTGGGGTTCCAACTCCATATTTGGAGTTTGCTGATGTCTTTTCAGAAAAGGCGGCAGACAAACTTCCTCCCCATAGACCTTGGGACTGCCCTATTGAACTGCTTCCTGGTACTATGCCTCCCAGAGGGAGAATATTTAATTTGACCCGAACAGAAACCCTCGCCATGCGGGAATATATCGCCGAGAACTTAGAAAAAGGGTTCATTCGGCCTTCATCTTCTCCAGCAGGGGCGGGGTTTTTTTTTCGTGGAGAAAAAGGATGGGGGACTTCGCCCCTGTATTGATTACAGGGGCTTAAATAACATCACGGTAAAAAATAAGTATCCCCTACCGCTTATTGAGGGACTCTTTACACAGGTGGTTGGGGCGCAGGTCTTCTCTAAACTCGATCTCCGGGGGGCCTATAACCTCATAAGAATCAGGCAGGGGGACGAGTGGAAGACGGCCTTCAATACCCTTGAAGGGCATTATGAGTATTTAGTAATGCCTTTCGGCCTGTGTAATGCCCCTGCGGTCTTTCAAAGTTTTGTCAACGAAATCTTCAGGGATTATCTTGGCCGTTTTATGGTTGTTTACTTAGACGACATTTTAATTTTTTCTTCATCCATTGACGAACATCGTAAACACGTGTGTTTGGTTTTGCAGAAACTTAGGGAGAACAGTTTATATGCCAAGTTAAAGAAATGTCAATTTGAAGTATCTGAGGTTCCGTTTCTCGGTTACATTATCTCCAAATCTGGTCTGTCTATGGACCAATCTAAGGTGAAGGCTGTTTTAGAATGGGAGCAGCCCAGAGATTTGAAGGGCCTGCAAAGGTTTTTGGGTTTTGCCAATTTTTATAGGAGGTTCATTAAGAATTTTTCTGCCCTGGTTACACCACTAACTAACCTAACTAAGAAAAGCGGGTACCCCCCGGTTTGGCCGGTTCAAGCTGTCCAGGCCTTCGGGAATCTTAAGAGGGTATTTAGTGCTGCTCCCGTCCTAGTCCACCCTGATGAGCAACGACCTTTCCTTGTGGAGGTGGATGCTTCTGAAGTCGCGGTCGGGGCAGTCTTGTCTCAGTATTACGGCTCACCTGCACGCCTCCACCCATGTGCCTTCTTTTCCAAGAAATTCTCAGCGGCCGAAAGAAATTATGACATCGGCAATAGAGAATTACTGGCCATCAAGCTAGCCTTCCAGGAATGGAGACACTGGCTGGAGGGGGCTCAGTATCCAGTTACGGTCTTTACGGACCATAAAAATCTAGAATACATCCAGTCCGCCAAGAGATTAACTCCTAGACAGGCTCGCTGGTCCTTATTCTTTTCTCGGTTTAATTTTTCTATAACTTATAAGCCCGGGTCCAAAAATATAAAAGCGGATGCCCTGTCTCAGAGTTTCTCTTCCCCTGACTTACCGGAAAGGGTGGTGTCTCCCATCTTACCTCGCTCCCTAGTGGTGGCCGCCATCCAACCTCAACTTCCTGATCTTACTCAGTTCCAGGCCCGAGCTCCTCCTGGGAAACCCGCTTCAGCCCTGTTTGTGCCCTCTACTTACCGGTCTGAGTTTTTGTCCCATTTTCACGATACCAAAACAACCGGTCATCCAGGGGTTAAGAAAACCATAGCTTTATTATCACGCCAAGTTTGGTGGCCTTCTCTCAGGAAGGACGCTCAAAGATTTGTCTCCGCTTGCAAAGTCTGTGCCCAAAGTAAGTCCTTGAGGCGTTCGCCTGAAGGCCCACTCCTTCCATTATCCATTCCTGCCTCCCCGTGGACCCATCTGGCCATGGATTTTGTTACTGACCTTCCCCCTTCTCAGGGACATACTGTTATTTGGGTAGTTGTGGACCGCTTTAGCAAGATGGCCCATTTCGTCCCTTTAAAGAAACTCCCTTCAGCTCAAACTCTTGCTCAACTCTTCATTACTCATGTTTTTAGGATTCATGGTATTCCCATGGATATTGTATCGGATAGGGGGGTCCAGTTTGTCTCCCGGTTTTGGAGGGCTTTCTGTGCCAAGTTGGGTTTCACTGTCTCCCTTTCCTCGGCCTTCCATCCGCAGTCGAATGGACAAACCGAGAGAACGAATCAGTCCCTGGAACAATATTTGCGCTGTTTTACGGCGGATACTCAAACTGATTGGGCCTTCTTCTTACCATTTGCGGAATTTGCATTTAACAACGCCGCACATTCTTCCACGGGGGTTTCTCCTTTCCATTGTGTTTATGGCAAGGACTTGAAGTTTTCTGCCCTTTCGGACCAACCCTCTAGAGTTCCCTCCGTGGATGAATGGGTTTCCAAATGGCCAGGGGAATGGAATAAAATCCAACAACATCTAGCTAAGGCCGCTCTTCAGCAGAAAAAATTTTCTGATCGCAAACGGTCTTCTAACTCTAGCTATAAGGTGGGTGACTGGGTTTGGCTTTCAACCAAGAATTTGGCGCCAGCCCTCCGCTAAGTTAGGACCTAAATTTATTGGCCCCTTCCCCATAGCACAAAAAATTAATCAGGTTACGTATCAGTTGGCCCTCCCTTCGTCCATGAAAATCTGTAAATCCTTTCATGTTTCACTTCTTAAGTCTGCAAAAAACCATGAACCTAATAGTCCTCCTAGTCCCGTGTTAGTTGATGGGCATCAGGAGTTTGAGGTTGCCCGGGTTCTTGATTCTCGCTTTTTTCGAAACTCTCTTCAATATCTTATTGACTGGAAGGGATACGGTCCGGAAGAAAGATCTTGGGTTCCGGCCAGAGAGGTTCATGCGCAGAATTTGGTAAAGAGATTTCACAGAGAGAATCCTTTGAAACCCAGTTTGGAGGGTCCAGTGGCCCCTCCTCAGGGGGGGGGTAATGTTAGGCACTTACCTCGTCGCCGTCCCTGGTCCCGCGGCGCGCTGTCGGGTGGTCCCCGGCCGGTTGCTGCCCGGCGCTCCCCGGGTGTCCTGGCTCGTCGGCGTGGTTGTGGGGGTCGGCGGCGCGGGATGGTGTCGCTGGCCGCGCCGCGGGCCGCTCTGCGCGGCTGCGCGGTCCCGCCGGGCTCCCTCGCGATGCGGCGCTTCCCCCTCCCGGCGGGGGCGCGCCCGATCTTCAACCTGCTCGCGCGCGCGCGCGAGCACGTCTCCTTTATGCCTCCCGGCGGCGCTTTCCCCAGCGCGCCCGCCGGGGGCAAGTTTAAATCACCCAATCCTTGTCCTGATTCCGGAGTGAGCCCAGGGACTGGTCGGCCTGTCTGGCCTGGGCCGTCCAGCCCCTGGGACCACTCCCGTTTTTAGTTTTGCACCAAACACTATCGTTCCCTCCTTTTTCCCTGTTTCCCACTGGCCAGTTCTCCCTATAATACTGCACTGCTCCAGTATCCCAGTGCCCGTTATAGCTTCTGGGTTCTGGATGTGCGTTGCTGTGTCTTTAGTGAATATTTTGGATTTGGACTTCGACTATTCTCGCCTGCTGCCTGCCCTGACCATCTGCTTTGCCTGACCACTCTCTTGCCTGACCCTCCTGTACCTCGCCTGTGACCTCCTGGACTTGACCTCGGCTAGCCTCGACCACTCCTTCGTTATCTCCCTTGGATACCTCGCCTGTGACCTCCTGGTTCGACCTCGGCCTGAAATTCGGACTTTCGCACCCGGCATCCTCGTTCGGGATTCCCTGCCAAACATCATTCTGCACCTTAAGCTGTTATCCTTTGCGCCTTTTAAGTCCTGGGGGCAACCGACTGGGAGAGGCATTACCCGTGTCTCCTACAAGCGGGGGCTTGTCTATAGGCGGAAGTGGCGGTGGAGATTGGGGGATACCAGCTTAAGACAGACGGGTATTTGGTATAGTCCTGACAGGTATCATATACTTTATTTTTGGTTACTTATTGCTGGTTCTTGGGAGAGCCAGTTGATATCTGTGTGCTGAAATTGATACACCTACACTTAAAGGACATCTCTAGGAAAAACATTTAAAAAACATACTATTTTTTTGGCTCCTGCAGAACATTGTGCTTGGTTCATCTCTACAATACTTTTCAGTTTCGGAAATATCAGCAATTTTACCCCTACTGGGCACCAGAGGTGCAGAAGAGCCCAGTCCTCTTTGAGACTTCTGTCCCCACACCCTCCAGACATTCACACCTAATATTTGGTGCCTGAATATGCACAAACATTGAGCATAGTACTCACTCTTCCTCAATCCTAGGGTCCTGGCAGCCACATCCATTGACCCACGTGATTGCCAGTTGCTGGCGGGCAGGCTGATTCATCATTAGCAGCAGGTAGCGACAGATGAGCGTGTGTAGCAGGCATTTTCAGAGCGCCCGCTAGTAGTCACTGTGCTCAGCCATGGATCGCTAGTTCATAGAGACTCAGTCGCTGTTCAGTAATGTTAAATACATTGTGAGGAGTCGCTATTTGACCAGTACAGCGCTGTCTGGGAGCACATGTTAGCGATTGCTCATAGCGACCGACTCACACCATATTCAGCAAAAAAACAGCCTCACAAATCTCTGGCGCTGAAAATGCTTGTTTGAAGCCCAGATCGCAGGAGGCGGTGTGTTTAAAGTCTGTTTTTCAGCATCTATCCACTAGTAACAAAGCGAAAACATATGGAATTACATTGTAGGAACATTGTAACATGAACGCTTTAATGGCATACCTGTAATGTCATTTCTGAAGAAATATATAAAAAATGAAAAAAATGTGAGAAAACTGCTTTTTCAATGCCAGAAGAGGTCAGAATTATTTGTGATTTTTTGAAAAAAAAAAACAAAAACACAAATACCCTGTTTAAAGAGAAGAAAAGAATCGTCCATTGAAATGTATGGGAGAGCGACAGGTAGCGAGAGGTCATACCTGGCGCTGTGCAAGGCTGAACGCCAGTGCTGTTCGCTGAGGCTGTGAAAATGATTAATCAGACGCTACATGGCGCTATCCCAGTCGCTAAACAGATTCTGCTAGATAAATGTGTAATTGCGTGCCGTGTCCGGCGTTCACCAGTCGCTACCTGTCGCTATCTCTCATTAACCAGCCACTACCTGACGCAATCCCTTCTTAAATAAGGGCCTCGGTTGACTGTTGGGCACTCAGCACTGTGGGAACGGAGTAGTGATACCCAACAGCCATTTCTAGAGAACTAACAGTACACAAGATAAAAATTCCCAGGGGGTGAGTAACGTAGATGCCCCAAGTGCCACTGAGGGCATCCTAGACTTTTAACCATATTTTTGTACCTGAAACAAAAAGATTGCGGCCAAGCCTGTCCCTCAATGTAGCTATCACTCTATACCTGCAGTCACTTCTGGGTCCCCACATGGGACAATATTGCAGGTGAGAAAAGGTAATGTTGAACTTACCGATGGTGAAATGAGGTTCATCTATAGCCCCTGTGGACATAGTGTGGACAGGAAGGGCTTATGGCCAATATCTTTTGATGTGGCATTTCTTCAGATGCCTGAAAAAAAGTAAAGCCATGGCACACATTACAGCTAGGGAGCAAATAGCTTGGGAGAGGGAAAAATCACTGGCTGCACTGCTGAAGGGACCTTAACAACTGTACATGCTTACATCACATGCAGCAAAAAAACTGATCTGGCCCTTTTCACGATTGTTTTCTTTTTGCATTTGGCTGGAGCTGGCAGAGCTTTAAGGTAGGGGAGATGAATTACTGGATATATTTAACTGACACCTCAAAGGAAACAGTGAGAAGCAGCAGCTGCAGTCCCTGCTCAGAGGGATTTGGCTTGCTGCTGCTTCTTTATTACTCAACCTCCCCAATAAATTGCTCACAGATGAGGAGAAACGTATACATCATGTCAGACCAACCTGACCATCTATGACTAGGGGGGGTCAGTCATTAAAGAGACAAACATCACTTATCTGCCAGCCCACAGGCTCAATCCCATTTAGTAAATTAGGCTGAACTGGTCTGGTTGCAGCACTCTTAGCTCCAAAGCTGGCCTACTCTACTCTTAACGCACACATTAGCGGTGGACAATCACTTGATGAGCATCTTGCTGCCAACCAATGGGGGAGCCTGCTCACTTATGATTGACATCAGGGACCTGCGCAGAGGTTGGGTGGCAAGCCTACTGTCAGCACTGGAACAGGTAGGTAGTGCTTGTTTTTAAATTGAATGCACCATTGGCAATGCTTATTGGTCCTCAGAGGAGAAAGCCCATAGCAGACCTAGCGTTTGTGGACTACTGCCTAGGTGCTTTCAATCAGTATGAGAATTTGGGGATGCATAGGCAGTGACTGACCCTTTCACCTTTGTAAGTGAGTCCCTAGGGATTAGGGTCTATGGCCCTTGCTGAATAAATCTGCCCCTGCCATGAGTATCCATACTGTTAAAATAGGTACGTGTTCATATGCACCATTGTTGACTGCAAGTTGGCAGAAGCTGGCTTACAGCGTAAAGTTAGCAGAGAAGGTTTGGGGCCAAGTTTAGGTTTAGGTTTAGGTTACTGTTTATGGCCAATAGTTGACTAAACCTGGCCCTGCCATGCACTGACATACATCTGTAGGAGTCCAAAAATGCAGATCATTGTTGACTTTAAGTGTACCCAGCTCATGGTAGGTGGCCATGAGCAGCCATACAGTTAACCCTTTCGCTGCCAGCCTACCTGCAGCATTTGCCACTCCCTGTTGCCAGACGATGTTTCACCATTTTGCGCTACACATGTTCAACTGTCATTTTTGAAAGGATTTCCAGGGATTTCCCAGGAAAATTATATATTGTTTTTTTTCAACAGAGTCTGGGCTTTAACATGAAATGTCTTGTTTGTATTTTTTAGGTGTATTCTCAATATTTTTGGGTGAAATGTGTGAAAAAAAATAAAAAAAAAAATATTTTTTTACAATTTGTAGAGTTTTTTTGTAATAAAAAATGTAAGTTTGTCAATAAAATCTTATTGCGTGAGAAACCCCAATTTCTCCCGGTTACAGCGATACCACATATGTATAGGTAGACACCCTTTCCTGCCCAGAAGCCTTTTATAGCTGCTGGATGACAAATGGTTAATTAAAAAAAAAAAATGACATAGGGTCCCCCTTCCCGGGGAGGGGGACCCCATTTTTTGGGGGATTTTTAAGGGTTAAAAACCCTTAAAAATCCCCCCAAAAAAATGACGTGGGGTCCCCCTTACCCAAAGTAACCAGCCCGGGACCAGCTATGGGGGCTTGTAGGCACAGAGTGGGGGGGCCAGCTTTGGTGGCCCCCCCACCCTGCAGCCTACGAGCCCACATAGCCTATGTGGGCCCGGGCTCTTCTGCCCCCCCTGGCCTTTGGGGAGGCAGGTAATGGGGGTGCCAGGGGTTAATGGCAAGCCACCCGCTAGGGCAGGTGACTTGCCACCCCCCCAGCCTTGTGAACTGGTATAAGGGGTCTCATGGACCCCTTACCAGCTCACAAAGTGTTAACTGTTAAAAAAAAACACCACACAATAATAAAAAGTATTTTATTAGAAAAAAAAAAATTTTTTTTTTACTGTACTTACCTTCGATTGCAAGCTCTTGTCCCTCGCCGCTCAGCTGACAGATGCCGGTGATCGGCATCCAGAGAAGGAGAAGGCAGGAGATCAGAGGATCTCCTGTCACCTCCTTCCCCAGCGCCGATCACCGGCATCTGAGAAGCTGAGAAAGCTGAAGCCCGTTCGGGGCCGGGATGACTTCATAAGCCCCGCCCCCAAGGGGGCGGGGCCTAGAGGCAAGATGGCGGCCGCCATCGAGAAGAAGAGAGGAGAGAGCCTCCCAGGCTCTCTCCTGAAGATCGGTAAGTCCTGGGGGGGGATCGGAGGCCCCCCAGGTGAAGAGGAGGGACAGCGGGAGCCAGCGCACACACAGGTAAGTGAATGTCATTTTTATTTTTTTATTTTTTTACAGTTAGCAGCTGCTGCTGCAGAAGCGGGGGGGGGGCGGCCTATTCCGGGGGCTCTCCTGGAGCCATCCGACCCCCCACGGGGGATCGGATGGCACCAAATTAAAGAGGAGACCCGGCCGGATCCAACAAGGGGTCAGGTGAGTATTTTTTATTTTTATTTTTTAAACTAGAAGCGAGGAAAGTCAAGCACGTAACACCTACGGGCTTGGCACTTAAGGCCCAGCCAAGCCAGCACGTAGGTGTTACGGGCTTGGCAACAAAAGGGTTAAAGTATGTAGGTTTCCATAAAAGTCAACCACTGTTGACTCCAGATTGTCAGAAGATCTCCTGGATTAAGCTAGCATAAAAGGGATGGGACCAATGTAAGAGATTATGGTCTATGGACCCTAGCAGACTAAACCTAGCCCTGCTATGAACAGCCATACTGCTGAAGTCTGTATGTGCTTATATATGTTCATCAATGTTGACTTCAGGTTGTGACTATCTTCAATAAGAAGAAGGTTGCCTAAAGCAATAAACCCAGACCAGAAGACATGAGATTAATGTAAGGTGGTCCCTAGGGCATAGAGTCTATTGACAATAGCTGAACTAAATCTTGCTCTGCCATAAGCAGCCATACTGTTAAAGTATGTAGTTGTTTATCCACCATTTTTGACTGCAAGTTTTCAAAAGGTGGCTTTAAGTCTGAAGCCAGCACAAAAGGGATGTGACCAATGTAAGGCATTAGGGTCTAAGGCTCTTAGTGAACCTTAAGTGAACCTGGCCCTGCCATGAGCAGCCATATGGCTGAGGCTGGAGATGTCAATAAGTATCCAACATTATTAAATTTGGGTTGTGACCACCTTGACCAAGAAAAAGGTGTTCCAAAGCACTAAACCCAGTCCAAAAGTGCTGGGACCAAAGGGGTCCCTCTAGGGATCTAAATCGAGCCCCAGCATAGCATACTGTTAAGTTAAAATATGCTTAAATATTTACGATATAAAAAGAGAACATGACAATAGCATGGTGGACATGTTCATGACTACTGGCAATTACTTTTAATTTCTATATTTCCCGTATGGAAGTTTTAACTATTGTACTTTTAGTTCTTGTAACTTTATCCTAGTTACACTCTGCAGGCACATTATATTTAGGCAACGGTAGGCTTTTCAGCGGTTTCCCGGGTCGCAGTGTGTTTCAGGAGTCACCCAATTACTTCTTGTTATGTTTACTTCTGCTCTATTTTTCCAAGGTCATTTCCCAGCAGGATGTGCTTGCACCTGGACGGTCAAGACAGAAAACTCCCAGAGGGCATCTGGGGGACATTCATATTGTCACACAGTATCAGTTGCAGTTAATTAACTGCCTTAGCTGAATAGACACAGTTAATGTTAAAATGTAGACAGTACAAGAGGATCTGCATAGTCATTGTATGCAATACCAGGAGCTTTCCCACACAATCTGCTTTGGATACACATGAAACTCTGAAGCTGATCATCAATATGGAACCTGGTATCTTATTCCTTAACAGACACTAGATCTAAACTTAAAGGAGCACTATCAGCACTATATATATTTCGGATGAAAAAACAGATTACAAGGAAACTAGTCATGTAGTTAAAGCTTTAAATGATAAGCTAATGATAATGATATGTGTGTTTTTTAAAAAATCTGACACGATGGAGTCGCCGAGCAAGAGCTATTCAAAACGCAGCCTGGGTGACAGTTCCCATCACCCAGTAAGAAACCAAGTGGTGTGGGGGGGAGCGGAGTGAAAGAGAGAGAGAGATCCCTGCTTGGGTCAGTTGTGGGTATTTACATTTTTCTCTCGCATTTTTTCTGTTTTTATCTCCTTTTTGCTGCTCTGCAGATTTTTCTCTTTTATGTTAATTCTGCTGCTGTCTGCTGTATCTTTCGCTTTTCCAATTTTCTCTTTTCTCTTACTGTTACAACACCATTTTTGTTTTTTCTATGTGTTTTTGTTTTCAGTGTTGTGTGTTTTAAGCAGGATTTTCACAGACAGGGTTTTGTATCTTGCCCTGGGGGGCATCCCGACTTGGGATGCCTTGCTATGTGAAATCCCACAGTTCGCCTGTAAAAATGTACCTTTCCTAAACCCATGGAGCATTAGCAATTAGCGCTGTTTGCTTGGCAAGCGGTTCTGTTTGCACACAGAGCTCAACAGTGGGGAACCTCTTCAACCCTTCAACCCTGGGCGCCCAGCCTATCTGAATGGCTATCCATGGAAGTGCGCCTCAGCCTATCGCCATGGGGGCCAGGAAAAAAAGTGGGTTTTGTGGCGACCCAGGTGGTGTTTAACACAATGGGCCATCCCTATTTACTTGCTCCTTACTAATCCCCATAACCTTATAGATAGGGTAGCGCATACAAGTGCTACTGTTTCAGATTTTTTCACAGGGACAACTATCATCATACACCCACGTAAATTAAAAGGTATTATATGATAGGTCACAAGTGAAGAAAAAAGTTTCCCCTCTGTCCTGTTTTCCACTTCTGCCACGTCGGCAGAAAATGAGCAACCTGATAGGGGAGGAGGAGAGCAGAATTTGTCTGCTCACAAGTTTTCAAGTACAGTGCTGTGTCTTGAAACACAAAGATCACAACCCCTGACCCATCATAAGTTTAATTTTTTCTTTTCCCTTAGAATTTGATCTTCTGTACCAACAGACATGCCCATGTCGGCCTGATCTGAGCGCAAGGTGGGTCTGACAGTCAAAGTTGGACCCGTTAGTCTGCTTCCAATGAAGAGCAGTAGCATGGTCTTCAAAGGGGATTCTGCATTTAATATATTACATTTCAATGTATATTCTCTATGACTCCTTCAAGTAATAAGAATGTTACTGAATCTTAGAGGCTGATTCATTAATAGCAGCAGGTAGCGACAGTTGAGCGACTGTAGCAGTATTTTCACAGCGCCCGCTAGTAGTCGCTGTGCTTGGCCATTGTTCGGTTGTTGATAGCGACTGAGTCGGTGTGCAGTAATGTTGAATACGGGGTGACGAGTCGCTATTTGACAGGTTCCGCGATGTATGGGTGCGCATGATAGCGACTGGTCAGAGCGCCCGGCTCCCACCACATTCATCAAAAAATCACGCTCCAAAAATTCTCGCGCTGTGAAATGCATGTTTAAACCCCAGAGCGCTGGCGGCGATGGGTTAAAAGTAGTTTTTTAACCCCCAAATAACCATATTTTTGGAAACCAAAAAAAAACAAGTTTTTAATTACATTTTGTAATATGAATACATTAATATCAGACCTGTAATATCAATTCTGCACAAAGTTTTTTTTTTTTTTTTTAACTTAAAAAAAAATATCTAACATGGCAAAAGTGGTCACAGAATTTTTCACATTTAAAAAAAAACAAAAAAAAAAAACATTATTATGAATTAATTATTAATAATTAAAGATTGTTCCATTGAAATGCATTGGAGAGCGCCAGGTAGCGAGAGGTGATACCTGTCGCTGTTCAAGGTCGGACGCTGGCGCTCTGGGCTGAGGCTGGAATAATGATGAATGAGTCGCTATCTGGCGCTATCTCAGTCGCTAAGCAGGATTGGCTTGATAAATGTGTGATTGTGGTGGGGAGCCGGCGTTCTCGTGGCAGTGCCCGTCATTACCGGTCGCTCACCAGGCGCTACCTGTCGCTATCCCTTGTTAAATAAGGGCCTGAGTGGTCAAATCTAATAGTTTGTCCTATTGACCCTTACAGCTGCGGCTTTGAGCTGTTTTACCTCTGTCCGATTGGTTGCATATAATATTTCTGTGTACAGGATCTTCCGAAACTCTTTATACCATAGACTAAATCTGGTGGATTTGGTTTTCCCCATCTTAAAGTGATGCATTTTAGTTCTACGGACCTTGTTATATTCAGAGCCATTTAAGAGACAAGCTCCTGCATCGTATTGGATGTTAATTGACAACTTTCCTTCGACATATGTTATTATTTGTTTCCAAACTTTTGTTGTATGGTGACAGTTCCAGTAGTTTCAGTTATGTATGCCTTTCATTTCCCGACACACAAACATAGCTGTTAGAGGACATTACAGGCACCAAACTGAAACATATGATGAAACATATGACGGGCTTGAGCTTTGTGGGTCTGATACACAGCACTGTTATTATAAGTTTTGTGAGCAGACACATGGTACCCCCCCCCTTCCCCTGTCAGGCTGCTCAGCCCCTATAACTTTCTGCTGACATTCATTATTATCTGCTGATGCAGGGTTTTTCATAGTTTAATTGAGAAAAGTACAGTTTCATTTTTTTCAATAAATTCATATTAGTCAAATATTTAGTTTTCTATAACTCATGGTATAATAGCATTATGTTTTGAGGAACTAGGATTGTCACCTCTGGACCCCTATTTTTACCTAAATTCCCTCTAAAACTATAGATATCACAAGTGGAAGCTGCTTCTATGCATCACAGTTTACAGGCAGAAGCTTGTATCGTTGGCAATATGGAAGCATGATGATGGAGGTAAGACCCAAGTGAGTGGGGTCACCAGCGATCTTGATTGCCTTGGAATGCAGCCACACTCAAATAGAGCTTGACTCCACTATACCAGACCATCCACAATGCACACATGATTAACTCCACTGTTGCTCTATGAAACATGGTTAGCACTTTTTTGGACTGTCTATATATAGAGTCGCTGTTGGGCTTTCTTGATCACCATTTTAGGTGCAAAGCCCATTTCAGGTTGCTGGTGATTACTGTACCGAGGAACTTAATATTTTCAACCCTACATACCCCTGCCCTATTAATAAATAGGGGATATGGTTTTGGACGAGACGCTTCTTTCTGCACCATTGATGATGACCTGGGGTGAACCTAAGGGGGGGGGGGGGGGGGATACAGGCACATATAGTACCGAGGTCATCACTATGAGAGATTGTAACATTTACAGACAGCAGTGTCTGGTAAGTGGATAATACGAAGTCTCTATTGCAAGGGTAGACTGCCTCTCCACATCACTTGTTATGCCCTATTAGGGGATGAGAAGATATATGGTCTGAGCTCTACTTTGCCATTAAGTCCCAATGCGCCCACATATTCGCCTAATTCCACCTTCTCTCCACCTTCTGCCAGTATCCTCTTACACTCACATAACCCCTCCACCCCTTCTGCTGTACACTACCACTCACCTAACCCTTCCTTCCCTGACACTGTCCTCTACCACTCACCCAACCCTTTCACCCCCTCCTGCTGTCCTCCACCACTCACTGAATTCCTCCACCCCTGTCACTGTCATCTACTGCTCATCTAACCCTGTCACCCCCTGTCACTGTCCTCCACCATTTGCCTAGCCCCTCCACCCCCTGCCACTGTCCTCCACCACTTACCTAACCCTCCACCCCCTGACACTGTCCTCTAACACTCACTTAAGCCCTTCACCCCTGCCGTCTATCACTAACATAACTCCCCACCTCCTAATGCGGTCCTCCACCACTTACCTTACCCTTCAACCTTCTGCTACTGCCCTCTGATTCTCATCTAACCCCTTTATCCCCTGCCTTTCCCCTCAACAGCATGCCGCTGTCCTCTATCACTCACCATACCCCTCCACCCAGTGTTGCTGTCCTCCACTGCTCACCTAACCCTTTCACCCCTGCTGATGTCCTCCACTACTAACTCAACCCCTCCACGCCTGTCACTGTCCTCTTCTGCTCACCTAACCCCTCCATCCCTGTCACTGTACTTCTACCACATACCTAACCAATTCACCCCCGTCACGGTCCTTTTCCACTCACCTAATTCTTTCCCCCCCGCAACTGACCTGCACCTTTGACCTAACCTAGCCGAAGACTCAATAGCAGCAGCAGAGTAGGAGGGGGGAAAAGTGGAGGACCAGACGGGAGCTGCAAGTACCAGAGGGCAGTCAGCAGCAGAGAGGACTGGGATACTGACAACAGGGATCTGGAGATGGTGGTGAGTACTAGGAAGCCAGTGTGAATGCAGTGCAAAACAGGTAATTGTAACTACATCTCGCCCAGTGTGCGATAATTTCCAGGTCCCCTTTAATTAAAGCACCAGGAGAAATAGGTAGGTATCCTTGCACTGCAAGGCTCACAGGTGGCAGAAGAGGGTTACAGAGGAACAATCGCCAGGATTTTCACTACCCCTGTGATTTAGCCTCTTACTAGCACGGCATCCCAATATAATAATTCTTACCTTGCCAGTTATCTGGCATGTACATGCTCTCCAATTTGTGGCTAGTGCTCCATTCAGCTTTACTAAGCCACTCTGACAGAGCTGACATCAGAGTGGCTTAGTAAAGCTGAATAGTGTATGAGCTGCTTCCCTTTGGATGTGCGTACCCATGCCAACCATTCAGAAATGCCTGGTGTGGGTGTGTGCATCAGCCACAGGAAAACCAGTTGGCAGTGTAGGCTGCACATGTATTCTGAGAACCTTGGTGAGGTGAGCATACTAGGCATTTCACACAGAGGGCATACTGATCTGGGATAGGGAATCAGTGGGGCCCTGGGTATTTAAAGTGGACCAATCATCCCTTGCAGCTGTCCTGGAATCTACATGCGGGTACTTACCAGCATTATGTACTGCTCGTAACTTGTACTGCTCGTAACCTCAGTGCAGGCTCCACTGCAGAGGGAGCCCAGGGAGGAACAGCAGAGCCACAGCTGGGGTTGCTTGTTCTCCTGCCAGCCTGCGCACCACCCCTTTGGGGCCTGGGAGTGGCCACAGTGGCTCTGTATCCCCTGGCCAGCCCAGTCAACAGGGAGCATCTGCTGCCCCATGGAGCAGGCATAAGCTGTTTTGATTTAGGTTGTAAACTGGTGGCGTACTGGTGGCTGAGGAACGGGTCTACGGTATGCTGCACCCCGACACATACCAGGGAGTGCTGGAGTTGCCTCCACAGTGCTGAATTTGGAAGGGGGGGGGGAAGGCAAATCACAAACAGTTGGCACAAACATGAGTGACCAGATGCACGCAACAACAGGGAGTGCTTTCTCAAAAATCCAAGCACACGCACAGAAAATGCTACTAAGACGACGAACCAGAAGGACAAGAAGAACAAATGGGCCTAAAAAAATACAAAATAGCTACCAAGAGTAAAGCTGAGGAGATATGGGGCTACAGTTGCAAGTAGGTCAAGATTTACATGGCCATTAAACAGACAGCTTGCAGGATAACCTAAAGGTAAGGCACACTACAAGGACAAAGGAGTTAAACTAGGAACAGGGGGAATAGGGACTGAAACTAGGCACATGAGCACAGAATTAGAGTGGGAGGGCAGGGAGACAAATAGGTAACACTAAAAAAAAAAAGATACTATGGGGCCCAGCTGATATCAATATCCAACATTGCAAATGCAAGGCTAACAAAAAAAAACGCAGAAAGGCACCACTAATACACACACTTACCCAGAAGCCAACCATCACTCAGATCACCAGTTTCAAATGATTGGAATCTCTGTCTTTCCGATGAAGCAGAACGTTAGATAAGGTGGTCCAAATACAGATGTTACTACACTGGCAATAAACTGAATACTCCGTTCTCTAGAAGGCTCAAGTGGCTTGATATTAAGGACATACCTATCTGTATAAAGACCTGCGACAGAACATTAACTTGTAACCCCAAAGATATTGTCTTTTGCTTGGAGGATCTTTACAAAAAAGAGGTACACTGGATATTGCCAACCAGCTCCTTGTACACTGTACACTAGAGGCTGCAGTCAGATCCCCAAAGCAGGTACTGACACTAGTATATGGTTAATATAAAGATACTTGCAGAAATCTTGGCCACTCATCCTATTAAGCATATTGGCTCTCTAGTTGCAGGTGGGCTTTATAACAGCTCAGCATGTACGAGACATTATTTGCAAAATTCTTAACCTCGTTTCTAAGGCCTTTGACACTGTGGCCTGAAATTATTTATTTTATATCTTGAAACTTTGGGGTCTGGGGACCAACTTTATTACTTGGGTGTCTTTATTCTCTGTGCCAGGTGCTTGAATCAAGTACGTTGGGCACCATTATGGGCACTAGGCCCATTATGGGCACTACTTTTTGTCTTAGCAATTGAGCACCTGGCTGAACTAATTCAGAGTGATCCAAACATATCGGGTATACGCGTGGCTGATTATGAACATAAAACTTATTTTTTTCAGATGACCTTTTATGGTCATAACACATCTCCCTTTCTAATTTGATCCCCCTGCTTAACCGTTTTGGATTGCTGTGGGAACTTCAGGTCAATCTCTTGCCCTGAACATCAGACTGCCAACCCAGATGATCAATTTAATTTAACCGGACCTTCACCATGATTTATTGAAAAGCCCACACCGTTATAAAATGATTCCCCAACATCTAAAATTAATATGTTTAAAGTTTTTAGTCACTTACTTATTATTCTTTCCCCCACTAGGCTGCAACTCTGTTCAGGACTTTAGGGGCAGGGCGCCGCCATCTTGACTCAGAAGCTTCACACTTACTGAGGAGAGGAGAGTGGGATAAAGTTCAGGGGAGTGGGTTATAGCTGTGCTTTGCTCAGACAGATGCAGAGCAGCACAGTTAGAAGGCACACTTCCTGCTTGCAGGCTGCCTGATGTTATATGAGCCGCCATCTTGGATGTTTAAAGGCTTATAATATGCAGTAGATGCAGGTAGGATGATTTTTAATGTGAGCAATCTGTATGTACAAGGTGGGGGAAACATATAAGATAGACTCTTATTCAGAGTGAAGGACCGCTTTAAGTCCACATTTGATTTTTTCTTGGAGCTAGCACTCCATACCTTATTTAGGTTAGCACTTAAAGAATTCACATGCGTCACTATACTCATCCATCTATAGTTAAGCACCTGCACTCCCTTCTCGCCACCTGTTCTAAATTGAAGATCTCTTGTTTTGGGAGAATTGCTGCAGTTAAGATGTCCTGGCTTCCCAAATGAATGTACCTCTTTAGCGGTCCCAGGAAGTACTTTGACTGGGCTTCAGAAGGTGGTTATTTATTTTATTTGGGCAGGTAAGCAAGCAAGGGTTACTCCCAGCACCATGTTTAGGCCAAAAGTGCAGTGTGGCCTGGAAGTCCTGAACCTAAATTTTTAATACCGAGCGCGTCAAGTCATGTTTAATGCCAATACATTCAGACAAATATGGGTGGACCTTGAGGCCAACAGCTGTGCCCCCATCTCTATCTCCAGTCTCCTATGGATAGGGGGAGCTTAACCAACCCTATTCTCCAAAATACATTATCAGTATGGGACCTTGTAACATGGCAGGCAAGAATTCCTCCCCTCATACCCCCCTGCTGACTCTTAAAGTGGACCGTCACCCATGGGTGATCGGCCCGGGAATCTATAAGATTCCCGGGCCGATCACCCCCCTCACCGCGGGACATCCGAGATCGGGATGTCCCGCGGTGAGGGACCCCCCCCAAAACCCCTAAAGAACTCACTCCTCTAGCCGTGCGCGCGCCCGCGGGAGGCGGCGGCGGACGCGCTGCCTTGTCTGCCGCTTGTCCGTGGGAGCGTGGTGAGGTGAGTTTGGGGGTTTCTGGGGGGTTTTACCTAATCGGGGTGCCCCCCTGAAGTGGACCAAAACCCAGGATAGTCAAAATCCTGGGTGTTGGTCCACTTTAAAGGTAACCCAGAATTCTCCCCAGGGTTGTTGGATCAGGAGACATACCGTTGGTGGGAACTAGTGAGCTTATTCCTGATCACATTTTTGCTTTCCCCTGCTGGACCACTAGTCTTCGCCCAGCTTAAAGGAGCACTATTGCAAAAAATGTCCCAATGATAAAAATCTATATAAATATACTGGATGACTTATTTTAATATAAGATAAAGGACATCAGGGGTGACAGACTCTGTAATAGACTAAACCTATCACCCCTGGATTCTATTTCTACCAGAAGAAGAAAACAACAAGCTTGGCCAGAGTTTCATTCAGTTCGGGTGTATAAGTGACCCCTCCTCTTATTGGCTGAGGTGTTTATATGGGTTTTTAATATTACATCATTTTGCGATAGTGCTACTTTAAGGACCAGTTTGATATGCCGCCTAGGGAATTTTTTCAATACCTGCAGATAGCCCAGTAATTGAAATAGAGCTAATTGAATATTGCCAATCCAGTTCTGGCAAATTTAGGATTTGTATCCTATATAGGAGTTATAGATAGCACATTATGTTGTACATTGCTGTAAGAAAGGGTCTGCACCGTACCAGCTGTCCCCATTTGAGAAAGTACGTGCTTCAGACTTGGCTGAAAAGGGTGTTATTTCGCTTCATTATAGTGAGCTACTGTGGTGCTCCTCGACTAGTGTGTTTTCGTATGTTAGCAGCTGGTCCACAAACCTCACACTCACCTTGAGCGAGGATAGCTAGCGTGGAGTTTGCCAGAACATCCTTTTTGGGTATCTGCAGCATAGCGGCCTTGGAGTGCAACATAAAGTTCCTTTTTAGGTGGTACCTAGTCCCCGCTAGGATTAACAGGACCCTTCCTTCTTACCCTCTGCAATGCTTCCGTGGCTGTCCAGACCCTGGCACACAAGTACATATTTGGTGGGGCTGTAGGACTGTGCGCCAATTCTCCTCTAAAGTATTTGTCATCATTAGTAAGGCAGTGGACCTAAGGATTGTCCCTTCCTGCTGCTATAAGCCCTAGTTTGCACTGACTAGGTTTATTACAACTTCATGAGTCACTTAATGACAGTATGCAAAAATTCTTGAACATTTTGGAGCACTGGATTATGCTCTTGTCTTTTCCCTTTCCTTATCTTTTCTCTTTTCTGAGTTTTCTCTTAAGTTTCTTCATCTTTCTTGGTTTCTCTCTTCTCTTATCGTCTTGTAGATGCACAACTGCTCACTGTGTTATGCAGTATGTTAGAACCTATTCACTGTGTTGTTAATACTGCACTGAGTGTCCTTCACCCTTGTTTGTAAACTGTATGGTTTGCTTAACCGTATCACTGGGTAAGTAGGGTAGTATATTGTACTGTATTTAAACCCTTTAACTGGTAATATCAAATCAAATGACTTGGGGGGCTGGCAAGTCTCCTGCAGCAAGCGGGTGAATTGTCATTAACCCCTGGCCCCATTACTTGCCTCCCCAAAGCCCAGGGGAGGGGGAAGAGCAGCCCACGGCCTTTGAGGGCTATGGAGGTGTAAGAGAGTAAACATTACATTACATAGAGACTATTGTTTTGCCACAAGGGGCCGCTGTTTCCCCCACGCAGCTAAGCTATCCTGAAGCTTACACAGAGAGAGGAAATGAGTCAGTTTGTTGGGGATGAAGAAGGAGGAAGCAGAGAGACCTCCATCTTGTGACAGCAGAGGAAGACCGTGTGGGAGCGAGGCCTGGGTGTCTTGCGGAGACCAGTGTTATAGAGGGACTGAACACTATCCTGATCCTGCCGAAAGCGGAGAACTCTTCCAGGACGTCTGCTGAGTGCTGTGTTAGGAGTCAGCCTGCTGTTCTCCAGGCTGGTGGATGGAACCTGCTGCAGCCCAGCTTTAAGACCTTATTGAATGCATACTTCAGACCCGGGTCAGTAACAATATGTGGCCCTCACCTACCGGGGTGTCCGACACGTGACGGCAGGGAGCAGTGTTCTTCTGGGCCCAGGGTGTCCTGAGTGTGTGTTGTAAGTAGGTAAGGGTTTCAGGGAAAGGTAAGTACTCACTGGTGCTGCTTGGAAAGATGTACAGCAGTCCAACTGTTGAAAGCAGAGTTCCTCTTTATTTATTCCACAAGCAAACGGCAAACACGGAACAAGTACATGTCTTCCAGTTACATCTCTGGTTCTGTCCATAATCAGGTACAATCATCAGCATTGCTTCCAATAGAGAATAATGTCCTAGGTTGAAATCTCTCCTTTCTCTTTCTGTTAGAGTCTATGCTCCTGCTCCTTACAATTCAAATGGTGAATCACACACGATCCCTGTTTTTGGGGTTGGGGGCTTCCCTATATCCCTTCTCACTACCTTCCAGAACCTTCTATCACATGTTCGGCCTCGTGTCCGACATCTGATAGGATGGTTGGTAAACCCTCTGACCAATCACTACCTTTTAGTTGTAACTATGTTACTAGTCTATCTCCTGTTATGACTAACAACCCTTCTGAGCTCTTTTTCTAGAATGTTCACCATTTTAGCCTATGGACCAATGTTAGTCTATGGCCTAAACCCACTACTGCCATCTAGTGTCTGTTTAGATTATGGCACTTCCAATGTACTTAAATGGGTAGAAACCATAAAAGTGCTTAATGTATGGTTAACTCTATTTAAAGGATTCTTATTAGTGAATTAAAGTGTGCCTAGTTATAACCAGGTCCCTACAAATACATAAAAGCATGCTTAACTAAACAGACTGAGACTAGGCCTTTTAGTTAGTTAGATTTTACATAGGCCAAAAGTGTTCTTCCCTGTTTGCCATTTGCTGCCTGAATTTTAGAACTCAAAAGAACATTTTCGCCTGTGAAAGCTGACAACTGCAATCTTCGGTCAGTGGATTTTTCACTCATCCAGTAGCTACATCGTTCTTTTGGGTTTTGGGCTAGTGTTGGGGAGGGGAGTGGTTTTCTGTTATTTTATGGTGATAGGATTGTAAGCTGCTGTGCTGTACCACCGATGACCCCTCAGTGAGTACCCAAAAAAACACTTGTTCCAGCATTAGGGTATTAACAGGTAACATGGGATGTTTTAGTGTACCCACTAGTAGGTGAATTTCCAGGGCTTCCTGTAACATCCAATCAGGGTCACCTGGCTGTGTAGCACAGGGGTTCTCAGCCCAAGTGTGTGTACTTAATTTTTATTGTTTCTCCTATTTGAAGTGAGATTGGTACTCTTTTGTAGTAAAAGTTTGGTTTACAAACGCTGGTGTCAGTGTCGCTTTTTTATCGCATGTGGCTTCGCTGTATCCTGGGGAGCCCACACCCGTACACGACTCACAGATGCTCATAGCCTTCAGAGCCAGGAGCCACCCAGGCTGACCCCCTGTGCCCTGGCCTGCAATCCCACATAGCTGGTGCCCCGGCTGGTTTTGCTGTTTTTTAATTTTTAAAGGTCTAACCCTTAAAAAAAAAAAAAAAAAAAAAAAACGGGGACCCACGCCATAAAAAAAACAAACCTATTACCCACACAGTTGTATTTCATTTGGAAATGTCATTAAGTGCTCTTTTCAGTTTGGGGTGGTCTCCTGGGCAGGAACAAGGGGCTACTGTTACATATGTGGTACTGTTGTAATTGGGAAAAATAGGCTTTCAAAAGCAATATGTTTTTCTTTAAAAAAAAATAATTTAAAAAACACGTTTTAAAAAACAAGTTTAAAAAATTATACATTTTTAATTATTTTTTAAAATTTACAAAAAATTATGAAACCACATAAAAATTACACAAAGACATTTCATGCAAAAGCGCACACTCTGCTGAAAAAACAATATGTAATTTTCCTGGAAATTCCTGCAAAAAGTCACAGTTAAACATACATAGCATAAAACGGTGAAAAATGGTCCGACAACAGAGGGTGACGAAATCTCAAGTAGACTGGCAAGTAAAGGGTATAATTCTGTTATTTGGGTATTCTTATATTAAGGGGACGTTTGCTTTCAGATTTAGCTTGATTTTTATTGTTTGCATATTGATATTTTAGCAAAATGTGTTTTTTATTCTGCTTTCTTATTAATTTTTTTAGGGAAATGCTGTGCAACCAGTGAATTTCTCAAGGGTTTGTGTCGAGAAAGCTGCGCTCATGACAACAAGTCTGGTGTGCCTAGAAAGCTTGAGGTGTGTATTTTGAGAGAATAGTTTGTGGGCGGGGGGTCAAATGCAAAGGGAAAAATGGCAATGTGAGCATAGTAGTTGTATTTTATTTAAAGACTGGTTGGTAAGGGGAGGAGGAAAGGGGACTTGGATAGTTATTGCTGAAGTGTCATCGAGGGGTTTGGGTACCTCTGAAATCAGAATCAGAGATATATGAAATCTATAGAGGGTTTTTTTTTTTGTTTTTTAGGTGACTTTTCCTTATTCCCTCTTCCTTAGGGGGGAAGGAGTATTGGCCTTTGCCACAGAGAAGTTAACTCTGATACTATATTTAAAGACTGGTTGGTAGGGGGAGGAAAGGGGAATTGGATAGTTGTTGCTGAAGTGTCCTCGAGGGGTTTGGGAAAAGAGCTGTTTCAGTTTGGGGGTCTCCTGGATAGGAAAGGGTGTCTACTGTTACATATGTGGTATTGTTGAAATTGGGAGGAATGGGGCTTTTACACACAATATGAATATTGTATAAAGCCGCAGACATTTACACAGCGCTAAGGCGGCCACACAGCAGCCAGCACCCATAAAAAACGCAGAAGCGGCAGACCCGCCAGCCACGCTACCTCGCCTTATGCGCGGCCATACCTCTTGATTATACAAAGCCGCTGAGGCGGCTAGCCCGCCTGCCACACTACAACCCTTGACCAGCCATAAGCGGCTACACGCCGCCAACACACAATAAAGCCGCAAATAGCGGCTAGCCCGCCGGCCACGCTACATCTCTTCGCCATCATAAGCAGCTATTTTTTCTCAGCAAATATCAACTAATATTATCACCTCACCATCCTTGTGATACACAGGATACCCCGCACGGTTTAATACAATTATTGGGCCTATCATAAAAGCCCTCTAAATCCAGCAACCATACTCAGCCTGCACTGCCCTCTTGCAACAAACCCCATTAAGGAACACTACAAGCAAGTACCCCAGTCCACTCTCAAGTATTGAACCAACAGCCAGTCAGTACATCAAACACAGGAAGAACAACCAAAACGCCAAAAACTTCAATTCACCTAAGAAGCCAGGTGAGCCCAGCAGTGTGCACCACCGGTAACTACAATATTTATTATCCTTTTAAGCACCCAATAGCGCCTTCACGGCACTGGGCACTTATAGTCCAGGTAACCATTAATTTGGTCACCAGGTAGAGAAAAAATCCCCAGTAAACCAGGAGATTTTTGAGGACTAATCGGCCAGAGTTAATGACACTTGTTATCGCTGGTGCGATTAAAAGGTAGAAATACCAACCTCAAACAAACCTAACTAACTAACCAACCCTCTTCTTTTCCAGCCCATTAAAAACACATTCTGAAGAATCACCTGCAACGCTAACCACCTCTCTCAAGAGGAAATTCTACTCTCACCAGGACTAACCTTCTTTTACCTACTTCCATCCATAGCGCACCTAATACTTACCTTTCCCTACAGGAACAGGATAAGTAAACAAGCACTTCTATTTCACCAAAAGGACCGGTTCACCTTACACTAGGTGCACAAACAAATACGAATACTCCTACCATAGTATTTTGTAGCTACCCTTGAGGCTTATCATTGCACCCTCCCCAACCTGAGCCGTTACAGGATTTAATACCTTTTCGCTGAAACAGCATGAACACAGTTTGAAAGGTTTTAGCACATTTTCAACAGTGTGTGTAAGTGTTAATGATTTTTTCACCTGTTCGCAAAAAGCCTTTTTCAGAACAGAACTCGGCTCATATAACCAGCACAAGCAGAGTAATACGTTTTACTTTTCATCAAGCAATTAGCACATTTCACTATATGACAACAGCGGGATATATTTTTTTTTTTACGGTTTCAAAAGCAAACTTGAATTTCCCATATTTAAAGTAAAACATGTCTTTAGAATACATATGGATAATTCTGATGTTTATATAACTAGTTATCACATTAATGACCAACACCAGGCATATTTTTTAAACATCTCCCCTCTGGTCTGGATTAGGCATTAGTCTAACTCACCTGTTAGCTATTTTTGGAGTGTCGTGGGACCAGGTTTATGTACTATGGAAGGCGACAGCTCTCTTACCTTTCAGCATGCCTCATGCTCTCAATTTAGTTGAAGTGGACGTAAAGTCATAAATGGCCCGCTTTAACCCCCCTGAGGCATCGCAGTTTGGGATTCCCATTCTTTTAAATACAAGCAAAAGAGAAATGACCTCCCCCTGGGACAGGGGGGAGTGAAGAGGGCATGTATATGTATATGTACTATGTATATTGTAACAGGATGTGCGTATTAGAATGGAGCACCAGAAAGGCCTGACAATTGTTAGGATCTGGGTTGCTACTGGCAATGACAAACTCTGTCCTTACAAATATCTTCAGGAAATCCCTGGAGACATGTATTGTTCAAACTTGCTGGAAGATATTGATCAAAATCCCTATTAAGGGTTGCCACCTGGGCTGTATTTTTCTGTTTACTTTACTGGTCACTGGCCGGCGGTGCAGGTATTTGTTTTTATACTGGTAATTGAGGATGGGAAAAGTATATCCATAATTACAATTACCAGAAAAAAACATATACTGGAACATCCGGGCCAGTGCCCAGTAAAGTAAAAAAAGTAAAGTAAAAAAAAATACTGACCAGGTGGCAACCCAATTCTTATTACCAAGAAGATATTTACCATAGACTTTAGAACTGTCGCATGAACTTCAGTCGCATTGAATGTCTGAGAAAGGCTGGTGCTTGCCTCCCAGAAAGAATCCAAAAACACCTCTGGGATACCCTCCAATTTGCCTACAGGGCAAACTATATATTTTGAAGCACATGGATCATCCAAATGTATATGTCAGGATCCTATTCGTAGGCTTCAGTTCTGTCTTTAACACCATTGATCATAACTTACTATCAGGGCCTGATTATGAGAGGGGCGCAAGGGGTGCGAGCCCCGGGGCCTCCACCACTTGCTCTGTAAAGGGGGCCTTCACCATCCTTTGGGTTTTGGTCTGGTCCAGGAGGCTTTTCAGTCTTTGGTCTGACTGGCCCTGGGGCCTACAACAAAGCTATCGGCGGCAGTGGGGGCACGCCTGGAAAAGCCTTGTTTTGTAGCTAAAGACATCACAGGGCAGGATGGAGAGTCTAGAGAAGCAAAGCCGCAATCAGCAATGCTACAGGGATGGGTGCGTGCAGAGCTGTCACTGTACATAAGCCACCAAGCACAGCCGCTGGCAGCACAATGCTGGGAAGTGTTTTCTGCTGGACCTGCTGGGTGACTACACTTCCCCCTGCCCAGAATGGCAAAGCAGGAGTTCCCGAGCAGCACACATCCGCACAAGGATGGCACAAGGGACTCAATCTGACGTTCCAGTAAGTAGATGGGTGCCAGACAACCACAAATCAGTTACTTGATTGGACTATTTTAAAGGAAAAAATAGTATATCTGGGGCCTCCATCAGATTTTGTGCCCAGGGGCCTCCACCACACTTAATCCGGCCCTGCTTACTATATTACTATATTCAAAATTGGAACTCATGTCTGTCTCCCTTAGCACATGTGATTGGTTAACAAACTTCCTCACTAACAGGATAAGTTACATTTGGGAGGTTCATAGCAGACTCACGGGTCACCAACATTGGAGTACCACAGGGTTATCAATGACTGCATTTTCAATGATGACACAGTTAAAATTGTGACATTTGCAAATGATACCACCATCATCGGACTTGCCAAAGATGAAGACTGTGATGCGGTTAACAACTTGACCCAGTAGTGCTGTAAAAACAATCCCCAGCCCAGGGAAAACTGTTGAGATGGTGATCAATTTTAGTAAATCTCTTCTGAGGTTGCCCCAATGCGAGTAGGTGGAGACATCTTTTGGGGTTCACATCATACACGTGGCAATGTGGCATCGGCTGAATGAAAGTGTTGCGGCTGACACTGGTGGATCAGGGCTGCAGCGTGGGAGAGAGGGGGTCTAGGTGAGTAAAACAGCATGCGCCATATGCCAGACACTGCATTCCAGCCCCTCCCTACTCAGGAAATGCCCCTCAGTGTATGAAGTGCCTAGCACGTTATGAGCAGGGGGCGCTTAGTCCTCGCTGACATGCATGTTATGGACACCTGGGGGGTTAATGCAAAATTGCCAATCAAAGAAAACGGGGAGGCCGATTCATTAACAGCGGCAGGTAGCGACAGTTGAGCGACTGTAGCAGCATTTTCACAGCGCCCGCTAGTAGTCGCTGTGCTTGGCTGTTGTTCGGTAGTTGATAGCGACTCAGTCGGTTTGCCGTAATGTTGAATATTGGGTGAGGAGTCGCTATTTGACAGGTTCCGCGCTGTATGGGAGCGCATGATAGAGACTGGCCATAGCGACCGGCTTCCACCATATTCATTAACAAATCACGCTCAAAAAATTATCGCGCTGTAAAATGCATGTTTAAACCCCAGAGCGCTGGCGGCGATGGGTTAAAAGTAGTTTTTTAACCCCCAAACAACCATATTTTTGGAAACCAAAAAAACACGTTTTTTAATTTTGTAATATGAATACATTAATATCAGACCTGTAATATCAATTCTGTACATTTTTTTTTTATTTTTTTTACCTTAAAAAAATTGTTTAAAATGGCAGAAGTGGTCACAGAATTTATCACATTAAAAAAAAAAAAAAAAAAAAAAATAATGAATTATGAATATTTCAAGATTGTTCCATTGAAATGCATTGGAGAGTGCCAGGTAGCGAGAGGTCATACCTGTCGCTGTTCAAGGTCGTACGCTGGCGCTGTGGGCTGAGGCTGGAATAATGATGAATGAGTGGCTATATGGCGCTATCTCAGTCGCTAAGCAGGATTGGCTTGATAAATGTGTGATTGTGGTGGGGAGCCGGCGTTCTCGTGACGGGGCCCGTCATTACCGGCCCCTCACCAGTCGCTACCTGTCGCTATCCCTTGTTAAATAAGGGCCTAAGCAGCAAACTTGTTAAAAAAAAAATGTGTCAATCTTACAACTTTAGGCCAGAACTAAAAAAAGGTGCCTGTTTCCGGGCTCTAGGAACACTTTGGAAGATCATGAGGTGGGGTTTGTTTATTAAAATATGTTTTCCTGCATTTTTATTAATAACTAATAATAACCAAATTATTAATAACCAATAAGTAAACCAGATCAAGGTAGTCACGGGAACAAACCATAAGAATATGTTAACTTAACCCATACCCATAACTGACTCTGCAAAATGGGAAAATTGAATTTCCTCATTCAAATATACCTAGTAAAGACATTAAAAGCCTAAAAACTCTATACGATTAAAAAAAAATACAAGATTGCCTTTAGTTCACCTAGGATGCAAATAAAATTAAAGGATTTGTTTAGAATGGTAATCGACCAAAGTAAATATCTCTAGCCTCAGATGTCTTGCTTTTGTATTGGAAGAATGCTCACTTTTAATGGGATCTGTATGTTTATGATGGAGTTCGCCCAGCTGATCTTCCTGATAAACCCGATGTCACATGTGTGCTCTACAGTTAAGTTGAGTGGACGTTTTTATATAACAAAGGAAATCTTTTATCACAGTGCTGGCAGCCAATCAGAAGAACAATTTTCCTTCATCATCAACTTAATAGGAATATTCTCATTGGATGTATTAAATAGATTAATGCATTTTTTCCACCGTTGGATCCAAGTTTCCAAAGACTGTAATGTCACCACAAACCTTAGTGAAACCTATGTTCCCCCAGGACAGGGCTAAGATAAAATGTAAAGCTTGGATATACTGGAACTGTGCTGCCATGGCTCATTACTTTACCTGGTGGCTACTTCCACTCTGTCCTCTGTCTGCTTGGCCTTGTTACCTGGCAACCACCAGGCTGAGACAGTACAGAAAGCGTTGCTATGCAGATGTCCCCGACAATTCACCTTGGACACCTCCGTAACCTTGGCATCTTCTTTGCTTAGCAATGGAGATTGCTTTCATGCCCTGTATGTCAGCTGATTGGAGACAGCTCATTTAAAACCCATGTCTGCCATCAACTGGGTGCCTGGTCATCTGCAATCCCACCTAGGCAGCGGCTTTTGTACAACATTATCCACACTCAGAGACTCGTTACTTATATCTGTCAATACAAAAACACTGAGGGATTTTTGTAGGAGAACAAGAGGGTAGGTTGATTAGGAAGCATGATGGATAGGGTTAACAAGGTCTTCTCTCCTGGGAATGGGAAGGAATGAGGGGTGCATGTGCCTGTCAGGGGAAAGAAGGGAACTCAGTTACCAGCAAACAGGTTTAGTGTCCCACCCAAGGGCATCCCAATGTCTAAACACTACTTGCTGTGCCTGGGCTGTCACCAGTGCTCCTGTCGCCTCCAGAAAGGTCCTGGTCCATGTCTGTGGATAGAGTGGGAAAGGTTCACAAGGAAGGCACAGTGGGTCCCCTAGGCAGGTAGAGGGATAGCAGAGTGTAGCTTACCTGGGTGGGGGACATTCATCCTCGATCCTTGTCCTGGCGGTGATGGGCCTAGGTTGGTTGGGGGGAGGCAGGTTGTTGCCCCACCTTCGTGCCCACCTTCCACTCTGAATAAGAGTCTATCTTATATGTTTCCCACCCCCCTGTGCTTTATCCCACTCTCCTCTCCTCAGTAAGTGTGATGCTTCTGATTCAAGATGGCGGCGCCCGTATCCTAAAGTCCTAAACAGAGTTGCAGCCCAGTTGGGAAAATAATAATAAGTAAGCGACTAAAAACGTAAAATATATTAATTTTAAGTGCTGGGGAATTGTTTTTTAAGGGTTTGGGCTTTTCATTATATCATGGTGAAGGTCCGGTTTAATAAGAGGAAAAGGGGGGAGTTACCCTTTAAGCTAGAGGAAAAGGATGACGTTAGCCCTTAAGCTAGAGGGAAGAGGAGGAGTCTCCCTAAGTACCAGAGGGACAATGGGTGGAGTTCACAGTCAGTTCACTGGATGGATGAAGGTGAAAAAGCCTGGTGAGGTGGGAAATCAGTGAAGTACCGGGAACAGTAAGCAGTATTGTAGTGGCCCGCACTGAATGCTGCAACAGCTGCTTCACAGCTGAGGGTTTGTCACAGTTTCACCACAGTGCTTGAGGTACATGTGCCATGCAATTGTAAGTATTGTCTCAGGTTTGCCCCTAGTGGTCACATAATTGTCATTACATGTTAGGCCTACGCCACATATTGTAAAGTGTTTATTTGTTCTTCCACCTGTCATTTAAGCTGATGCAGAATGAAGTTTATGACTCCTCTGTCACCTGACCATGCCAACCAATGGCAGGGCAGAGGGAGCCAGTTTCCTTCAGTGGGTGCCTTGACTAGGATACAGCGGGAACTGCAATGGTTAACTAGCCCTGGGGTCAAGACTACCAGCCACCAAACCCTCGAGCCATACACCGTGACAAGTGTACTCCATAGGCTATCCCCAGGGGGTTACTCCAGTATGACACAGGGGGATATACTACATGGGAGTGTGACAGTCTCCATCTGAGAGAGGGCCCTGTCTAGAAGGATCCCAGGGGGGTTTTGGCGTGGATGTAACAGTTAAGAAGCCCCTACCGTGGTAGTGGACAAGGCTGTGAGGTAGTATCTGGACTCTAGTAAGATGTGGCTGCCCCATTTTGAAGGCCCACAAGCCCCGTCAGAGTGCTGATACCGGCTGGAAGTACTGTCCTAAGACATAAAGCTGAATTGGTGGTTCTGTTTGGTGTGACCAGTAGATATACTGAACACATGAAGTGTTTGTTGTTCCTGAAGTAGAGAAAGTCTCCCTTAGCACTGATTACCCAGTGTCGTCCTACCTAAGACATTGAGAGTTAGTGCTCATGTCAGTTTGGATTGGAGGACCACCTTGAGCACTGTGATACCGATGAAATGTGATATTGTCTGCTGTAAGTTAAAGCTGTGACGTTGTCTTGTGGAGGATATAGCCCTGATTTGTGAATGTGCCATCAGGTGACTTCTATGCCAAGTCAATAAAGTGAAAGAACCCTGAAACAAAACAAATTGGGTTGTGTGTGGATTGACTATAACATATTATTTGGTTTACAAATGTGTTGTTCCATGAAAAGGATAGCAACAACGAGTGACGGGGCATCCCAAGTCCCTCAATGCCTCCAGCCATTCCAGCGGTCCCACTGGTTGTTCTAATAACATCACAATTACCTCAGTTTGATGGGCATGATATGCCTCTGAGCAGTGGTGTGCTTAAAGTTGAACAAAACCCACCTTGGAGTCTATGAGACTCCAGGGCAGGCATACTCGCTTCCCCCGGGGCATACAGACTCGGGATGCCGCTGTGTAAAACCCCCCAGGTAGCCCGAAAACTCACCTTTGTTCCCGGTCCAATGGCACATGCGCATCCCTGTAGCAGGGCGCGTGTCCACGCCAGGCATTTGTGGATGGCCGGCACAGACACAGGTAGCGAGGGATGTGGCCGCCAGCGCGTTCAGATCCGCTCGACTTAGACAAGCTGTTGGGCAAAGGGGCAGGAATGGATCCGAGCATGTTGACTGGACGAGAGGCTGCGCATGCACCATAGGACCGAGGAAGGGTGAGTGAGATCGGGCAACCTGGGGGGTTTCACACAGCAAGGCATCCCCGATCGTGGGTCCCGGGGGGGAAACAAAATCCAGAATAGTCAAAATCCTGAATTTTGGTCCACTTTAACAGGGTCAGATCAGTTGCAAAATTAATAATTGCACTTGTGGGATAGGCAGCCTGCGGAGAATGGGGGGGGAGGGGGCAGTATGCAGAATGTGCAGCAGATAGGAAGGCAGCTCCATTCAGTTATGTGAGATGCTGTGACATTACAGCAGCTAAGGAGCAGAATGGTGCCGAGCAGGACAGTGATTGCATGCCCGGGCTGACCAAACACAAATGTATGTGGTTATGTGAGTGGGTGCTGCAATTTAATTGGGTTTCACACTGTGGGGCATCCTAGTTTGGGATGCCACAGGGAGTAGAAATTCGACAGTCATATGGACAATTCCTGGACAATGCGCTCTGCCATAGCTGGACAATGCCAGGATGCCCTTCTGTGTGAATCCCTCTGGGTTCACTCGTGCTACCACCGCGCATTAGCAGGCCATGGCTACATCCGCGACAAAATGTGGTTATTTAGTATTTTGCTATAAAAAAAATTGTCTTTGATTAGGGCCCCCAGACCCAACTTTGCATGGGGCGCCAGAAATTATAAACCCACCCCTGCTTTAGAGAGACTATGCTGAGAGCATTCAAAGTGTGATAGAAATGCCTCCCTTGGAAAGTGATTTACAACTGGGAAGCTTGATCATGTTATAATACTGATTCTTTGCTACTGTGGCTGTGTTTGACCTCACGAGAGTACAGCGATGCTGCGCTAGCCTTCGGAGAACATCAGAGCCCATAAAGATGTCTAGATTTCTTGGCTAATGATTGGTTCCATGATGGTATACCCGGCTTTGTAGCGAAATGTGCCTCAGCAATAGCTTTGACCCTGATGGATAGTTTGCTTGAAGCATCCTGCTACTTTTGGGGCCTACCTCAAGTTTTGTTCGAATTAAAGAAGTGTCAGTACAAAGAACTAGATGTCAAGACAGGTGCCAAAATCTGCTCATCCAGGGCACAACTTGCCCCCAGGACCCAATGGTCCTCTTTCTAAAAGTGTTTGCCATGAATCTTGATTTTTTTTTCTTTTTCCATTTTGTCTTTTTCTCTTCTTTTGTCCTAAATCTGTTTTTTGCCTTTAAACTTTTCTCAAATTTTAAATTTTTTCCTAAAGTAGTGTAAATATGTTCTGCATTAACTTCATGTATTTTTGTTGCTTTAACTGCCTACCTTACTTAGATGATGTGATAAGATGCATTAACTGTTTAAAGTGAAGGAAGGTCTTTAACCATCTATTGGCACAATGGTGGAGGGCAACACTTTTTTTGTGGGGTGAAACAATGCTGTTTAAGAGCAATTGGGCTGTGTGTGAATTGATGGATTGAAATAATAACTGGGATGGGGGCGGGGCCAAGCAGAGCCAACCTTAGGTTAAATGTTACCCTGTGCAAGGTGATTCCTTTCAAACACACTATGGGGGTTATTTAAGAATGGATAGCGCCAGGTAGTGCCTCGTAACGACAGGTAGCGCCTGGTGAACGCTGGGCGCTGTACGCAAAACCACATTTATGAAAGCTGGTGAGCACCTCTAACAGCACCATGTAGCGTCCGATGTATTATTACAGGCGTGCTCTAGGTTCAGGAGCGCCATGTAGTACCTTTTGCTCAGTGTCGCTCTCCCATACATTTCAATGGCCGTTCATTTGCTTGTGTTTAAACAACGTGTTTGACATTTTTTTTGCTCAAATCATTTTGTGACCTCTCCTGGCTGCAAACAAACACTTTTAGAAACTTTTCTGACTTTTTATATTTTTATGCAGAATAGTCATTACAGGTCTGCACTAAAGTGTTAATGCCACAGTGTTAAAACAACGTCATTCCATGTGTTTCGCTCTATGCTATAGCGACCAGATTTAAAGTGCTGACGCTATGTGTATATATTTTTGATAAGTATGGTGTGGAGCGCCGAGAGTTCGTCTCACTGAGCTGGCGCTACCTTTCGCTCCCTGCAGTGCTGTACTGGTGTTAGAGCGCCCAACATAAATCACATTCATCAAGGCCGGCAAGGTTACTACAGTGACTGAAGCACTCTATTACAGCGCCCGATACCCACTTACAACGTGTACTAGTGGTTGCTCTAAGCGCCACTATACAGACGCTCATCTGCCAAATCCTGGCGTTAGTAATGAATCAGCCTCTGCGTCAAAAGAGGCAGCTGAAGAGAGAGTTGTAGAATGTAAAAGAGAGAGATAGCGGGAAACTGAAAGAGTGAAACAGAGAAAGTGAATGTAGAAAACCAAGAGAGAGATAAAAGGGGCATAGGAAAAAGAGGGAGACAGAGAGCACAAGATAGACAAACTGTAACATGATGGTAGATGAACCATCTTCTCTGTTGAAATAGGTAAAGTCCCTGTCCAGGCATACACTGACTTCTTCCCATGTTACCTACTGTGGGAACATTGTAAAATTAGTTATTTCAAAGTATCTCAAAATCTGCAATTATATATAAATACCTTATGTATTCTAAGCAAAACCACTTTATTTGCTTCATTTTCTGGGTCTTGACAGAGGTGGCAAGGACATGTTGTGGCACAGATGTATGAGCCATGCTCTGCTGTGACCAGCTGCAGGACCACTGTGGCTTGCCAGGTTCACTCAGTCTGAGAGCACCAAGGGACAGAGTGAACAATTTTCTGTGGTCTGGGAGGAATGAAATTGAATAGAGAAGCAAACTTTGGAGCCCTGCTATGGCTACTACCTGGCAGCACATAGACATGGACAGACATCAGGTGAGCTGCTTGCTGCCTTATTATTGCTGTTGGCTTAACAGTCCCTTTAAATAGATTAGTGTAGATTTAGTTAGGCTTTAGGACTGGGGCAGCAGCAAGGTATCTGTAAGGCACTAGATGCCACCTAATAAGGTAAGACTCAGCCAGTTAGAGTCTGGGGAATGCCAGCCATTGCAGTGCTAGGCTAGCAACTGGTAGATGCTGTCCTGCAGTGCTGGAGGTTTGCACCCGAGACAGCTCACCTAAAAGGCATTGGAGGTCAGGCTGAAGGAGTAAGGGACAGAGAAAAGGAGAGGCAGGGGTGCTCTCTGTGGCCCTGGGATAAAGATTGTCACTCCTAGAGGATGGGCCAGGTGAGGGCCAAGTACAGAACAACGAGGGAACATAGACCCTATATGGCTGGGGTCCTCGAATGGATGTCAAGCTGTCAAAAAAAAGGCTGTGGTTTGAATGTTTTTTAACTGTGCCTGCACTTTACTTTCAAGGAGATCTGCAATAACCAAGGGCACTACAGGAAGGAACTGTGTGGGTATAGCTCCTACTCTGCTCCCAGATCTCAAGAAGATCCCAAGAAGAGCCCCACTCCCAAAGTGGACCTACTCAGGTGGCATCCTTTAACACCCCCCAAACACACCTATATTACAAGGGGTGCCCCTTTACATGTGTTTTGCTTCAGAACCATGTGAAAATGAGACAGTGGGAATCCGGAAAACTGAGTGAGAACAAGGGGAAAAGTGAGAGAGTCAGACAGGCAGAATAAACATGAAAAAGAAAGTGATATGACGAGAACATGGGAAAATGAGAGAGAGAACAAAAATAGAAAAGTTAGAGTTGGAAGGGGCATGGGAAAATAACGAGAGAGGAAAAGAACAAGAGATGGAGAGAACATGAGAAAGAAAGGAAAAGATAGAAAAAACATAGAACAACGTGAGATGGAAGAAAAAAAGAAAAGCATGTAGGAGAAAAAATGAATTAAAAAAATTACTTAAAATGCAAAATACATAAAGAGGTGGGAATAGGGAATGGCAGAATAAGAGATACAAATATGTAAGGGAGTGAAATATAGAAAATGTGGATAATGAGAATAATGAAGCAAAAAAGAGAGAGGAAATGAGAGATAAGTTTAGCTAAATATGAGCTTTCTTTCTAAAGAGGTTTCTCCTGGCCCCCTCCAACAGAGAGACAGGAAAGGCGCCGAGTGCCATTGCACAGGTTGCACACCCCAGAGGCTGTCCATAGGGACAAGATTCTTTCTCTGGATGTTCCTTCTTCATAAATCCATCTGAAAACCATTAGCGATTAAGAAAACATTATGCGCTTCTGCTAACAGTATAAGCAAACATGTCTGTTTGACATCTTCATTATTACTGAAGTACATGCAACAGCCAGGAGAGGAATAAAATAGTCCAAGCGATAATGCTGCCTGCTATTGAGCAATCATGTCACAGCGAAGGAAATACTCCTGTAATGTAAAGCAAATGTGGACATGCTGGAAAAAATAGCCGCAGATAACATCACTTAAATAATAAAAACACGGACTAAATAAAACACGGACCTATGGTCCTCTGCTGGGCTTATGCATTCGTCATCTGTCAATAAAACTAGGATCAGTTATGAGTTGTAAAAAATCATTTTTGTTGTTTGTAGAGTTTCTAGAATCTGCCTCTGTTCCAATCCGATGCAGTTCAGATGAATCTTCGGGATCTTAGTTCTGCATTCCTATCTGAACACCCTTCAAGTAAATTACCTTGTACAGTGCCACAGACTATTACGCTGCTTTCTAAATAAATAATAATAATGTGGGGTTAGTCTCTGATGTAATTAACCTTTAAGGTACCTTTAAGGTGCACCAAAATCAGACCTAAAGTCTAATAGATGTTGGGTCCAGCGAAAACTCTTTTCTTGGGGCATCTCAGAACCCTGGAATTTTGGGGAATATTCTGCAATGCTGAGTGCTCTGTTTGTTTATGGATTTGTCTGCTGTGGAATACAGAAGATAGGTGACACGGGAGTAATGTGGAGGACAATTTATCACTAGCTCCTCATAGTGCCACTTGAGTGCCTGTGGGGAGACGCTATTAGCTCCTCAGCTGCAATGCCGGCCACAGGCAGATGGCGCTGTTAGTGTTCGGAGCTGTGGACTACCCGTGGAGCTGTCTTGTTTGGTTTTTTTTTCCAATGGAGCTAGTGACGGGTATCTGCAGTGGAGAGGGCCAGAAATCATTTGTATTTAACATGTAAATTAACAGTGCCAGCCCGGACATTGTGAAACCACGATACTCATGGCATGCAGTGCCATGTGCAGTACTAAAAAAGGCTTTAACTGGGGATAGCGGCACAGTGACCAGGCAAAAACACTTGGAATGACATTAGGGACATACAAGTGACATGACACATGATTGGCGGGAATAAAAACACAAGTTAGCAGTGGGTAATAATAAACAATAATAAACTAAAAAAAAATATTTGTTTCACCTAAAAGTTTTAATGGCAGTAACTCCAAGGAAATACCAAAAATGCACTTTAAATGGTTAGTTATACCATGCTTGTTAAGAGTACACCACAAATGTGTCTAGGCTCTTCTACAACAAAAAAAGCCATAAAAAAACTACGTACAAGATAAAGCATTGTTAAAACAGACAACACTTATCTGGCTAAAGGCAGTCTGGAGAAAAATCAGCTGTCCACAATCCATGTGGAATACAAGATGGCCGCCAGGTCCTATCATCCATGAAGCAGGTCTGTCCAGTCCAGAGTAAGCCTCCTAGTGCATTCGCTGCTCCGAAGTAGTCTGTCGTTAACTCCGGTATTTCCCCTATTGCTAGGTGAGTTTCACAATTTGGGGCAAATGATTGGGAATGTCCCTTAGGGAAGGGTTTCTGTCTGACCTGAACTGGCCACCAGCGATCATGTAGTCTGTACTCCACCAGCAGATAGTTTCCCAGAAGAGCACTGCAGAGTTCAGATTTGCTGGGGGGAGAAAGAACAAAGGTAATGGGGCAAGGGGCAGGGGGCACTGGCAATCGGGAACAACATGCATTACTGAAGCCGTGACAGTCTCTTTTATATTTATAAATTATATTAAAAAATAGGTCGGGCACAGGGCCTGACCCTCTTCTGTAAGTGTTGAAGTCCCCCCGGAGGGGTGGCGGTGACCCGGCCCACGTGGTTGGAGCTCGAAGCCGGCGCCATTACAGCCTAGGAGAGCAGGATGTGCAGTGCTGCCTGAGGGGATCCGCAGCTCCTGTCTGTCCCGGCCCCAACCTACCCCAGGTTGGAGCGGGCCTCAGCCCCCCAACAGCAAGCCACAAGCAGCAGGGGTAGCCCGATTCAAAGGAGGGCAGTGGTGTGGCAGCACCCATATTTAAAGGCCCATCTGGAGCCGGTATTTGTTCAAGGCTCCAGAGGGGCTTGGATCATGGATGGATGAGTCAATCCATGGACTCTGGATCACTACAAAGCAATGCTGGAAAGAGTATTACAATGGTGGGCCCAGACTATCACTCTTCAAATTACCAACAACTTGTCGGCGGAAATTAGGGCACTGGGACAAAGGGTGGGAGAGCTTCAACAACAGTCTTCGGTGCAGGCGTCAAATCTGTCTTCGCTTGGTGCAGAACTTGAAATGCTCAGGGATGGGAATCTTGTTTTACATCACAAGCTGGAGGAAGCAGAGACTAGATCCCGACGATCCAACATCAGGATTAGGGGCATTCCCGAGTCTGTGGTGGACCTGTAATCCACCGCAATGGCCTTGTTCCAGGAGCTTGCCCGTCCATTTCCTTCGAGAGGTTGGAGTTTGATAGGATCCACAGAGCCCTGCAGTAAAATAAGACGGATGGGCTCCCGAGAAATGTCCGGGTGAAGTTTCATTTCAATCGTACAAAGGAGCAGCTTATGGCGGACACACGGAGCCATGAGAGCCTTAAATTTCAAGGCTTTGAATAACAACCATTTCTGATCTCTCCCCCCAGACTGTGGCAAGAAGGCGAGCCATGAGACCCTCGTTGGAAGTGCTGCGTGCCAATGGGATCAAATATAAGTGGTGGTTTCCCTTTAAAGTTATGTTCAAACACTCGGGCAAGCATCTTGAGGCCACTCCACTGCAGGAATTAGAGTCCGCTTTGATGTCTGTGGGCCTGAAAGTTTCGACAGCTGTCTCTCCAGCGCCACCACAGAAAAAGAGAGCGCTTTCTTTCTCCCCGCCGGCCAAGGAGAGGCGAGAGTACTGGAGCAGCACCTTGGCGAGAGCAAGATCATCAGCTACACTTGTCCTCAGATTTGAAAAACCAATAGCGGGGGAGGGATGAGGAGTAGGTCCGTTGTGAATATATATTGGGGCCCTGCTCCTCTGTCCCCCTTGGCCAAGATGGAGCTGGGTGTTGTTCCGGGACCTGTCATGGAAGTATCTTGGAACTTGGGCATGGGTGGAGGTTTAAAAGTTTATTGGTTATTTTTGAATGCGCAAGATTATTTTCAGTTAAAGAATTCGGGTTTTGCTTTGCTATGTATATAAATATGTGGGTTGGGGCCGGGGCATCTGGGCGTTGGAAACATGCTCACTCTACGCTCTTTTTCCCACTGATTTACCAGGAGGAAAAATAGCAACCTTATTACGTCCCTACGTAAGGGACAGTTTCCTTTCAAATATGTAAAGGGGCCCAGGTTAAGGAGCCCCGCAAATTTCCTGTGTTTGTTGTGCAGGGGACATGGTCTGCACTATAGTTGTGAGAGTTTGTTGGCGGGAGGGAGATATTTCCTCTCTAAGTTGCGTTGTGATTTTTCATTGACACCAATGTTGCTTCATCTGTTTCTCGCTCTTTTTCTCTTTTCTTGGGTTCCTAGGTCTCATAATGCTCTAGTGTCACTTCAGAAGGTGGTTAAACTAGTTTCATTAAATGTACAAGGGCTGAATACTCCCCTAAAGCCATGAGGCAGATGCGCTCTCTCTGCGCAGACATTGTTTGCTTCCAGAAACGCACTTTGCTAGGAAGTGTGGCCTTAAATTTCTCTGTGCAGACTACCCTTAGTTTTTTACAGCGGCGGAAACAAAACAATGAGGAGTCTTAATCACATTCAAATGATCACTCCCTTTTTCTATGGAGCAGGAGGTTTGCAACGTTTCTGGGAGATACCTGATCTTGGTGGGGTCCACTCAGGACTCTCCCATAACATTTGCCACTTACTATGTGCCAAATCACAGCAAAAATGCTTTCTTTGAGTTCTTTAGAGTATTGTCCCAAACAAGAAAAGGTCGTTGGGGATTCCAATTAGATAATACACCCTGGACTAGATAGGCGGGTCCCTAAGGATCTAGTTAAAGGGGCCTCGCAAAACTCCTCAACGAAAGCATTTCACCCTGTTAAATCAGTATCATATGGTGGATGCGTGGAGGGAGCTCCATCCAACCAGTATGGACTTTACACACTACTCATGCCCACATAAGGTCTTCACCAGGATTGAACACATCTTCTTGCAGCAGCCCCAATTTCTAAAAGCAAATATAGTCCCCATAGTATGGTCAGATCACGATTTAATGGCGGTTGAGTTGGCATCACTGGTGCAAAGGAGCATGGAAGTTAAATGATACATTGTTGGCGGATAAGGTCTTACTAGAGAGGGTCTGTACTGGCATTTGGAAGATATTCGGGCTACGCTTCCGAACCTTTTACGCTAGGTCGGGTCACCAGGCAGGGGTGTCCTCTCTCCCCTCTTCTATTTGCCCTGGCAATTGAGCCCTTGTCCAGGTGTCTACAAAATAACCCCAATGTATCAGAAATTAGTTCTTAATGTAAACCACAAATGATGTGTACATTGGACCACTTTATTACAGTTGCTTGGGATTATCTACATTTTATATTGAGAAAATGGGGGTTTGGGCCTAGTTTCACCAAACGGGTGTCGTCCCTATACTCGAGCCCAGGGGCATTTGTAAGATATTTGGGTTATGATTCCAAACGTTTTACGATAGGTAGGGGCACCAGGCAGGGGTGTCCCCCCCCCCACTTCTGTTCGCCCTGGCAATTGAGCCCTTGTCCAGGCTTCTACAAAATAACCCCAATGTATCGGGGTTATTCGCAGATGACTTACTGATGATGGTGACTGATCCGGTGATTTCACTGCGGAATATGTTTGGGATTTTGGATGCATTCACTCAGGCCTCCAAATTAATTCAGCAAAGTCCCAAGCGCTTAATATATCCCTCTCTGATTATATAGTCTCCACGGTTAAAGCTTCGCTTGACTTTCAATGGCCGAAACAACATATTACGTATTTAGGCGTATACCTGATGGTGGACTATGGTTCCCTCTATGAGGCAAATTACCCCACGTTGTTTAAGAATCTCTGGGCTATGTTGGCAGGTTGGGCCAGGTTGCACTTGTCATAGTTGGGTAGACTTGCGGCGGTGAAGATGTCCAGGCTGCCTAAGCTTCCATACCTCTTTCTGGTGCTACCGGTGGCAATTGCGTCCGCAGCCCTAACGGGCCTTCAGTCCGACATGAATAAGTTCATATGGGGCAACCAGAAGCCGCAGGTGGAGCAAACAGCATTGTACAGGGCAAAGCAAAGGGAGGGGCTTTGGTGTCCCAAATCTGACACAATATTATTGTGCGAGCCAGATCGCACATCTAGCGGCGGTCCATGTGGATGGCAATTGGCCCCTATGGGTTGACATTGAGAAGTCCTATTATTCTCATATCTATATTTCAAACATTTTATGGTTGCCCCTTGGTTGTACAGGGGTATCCAAAATCCTGTGTTGACCCATTCGCTCCGAAAATGGTGAACAAGGCACAAGGGAAACTGGCGTCTTCACACTGTCCTCTGTTATCTGTGTTGGGAAACCCAGAATCCCCCCCCCCCCGTTTCCTGAACCCTGGGGATTTTGCTTGGTGGAGAGCGCATAATTTAACAAGGATTAAGGATCTCTCTGTGACAGGCGGGCTGCTCACTTTTTCAAATTTGAGGAGCTCTCGGGATATTCCTAATAGCAAGTTTTTTCGTTTTCTGCAAATAGCGCATTATAGCAACTCGGAGTTGGGCGAGAGTGTATTACATTATAAAGAAGCCCACCGGGTTGCAGTTGGCACCCTCTGTGCAACTAGCTCTGCTTAACTTGAAGCCTCCTGGCTGCTCCAAGGCTCATTTTGGGTTAATAAGGCATATTCTAATGGCTGCCAAATTAATTATTGCGCAAACCTTGAAGAGGCTGAATATCCCTTCAGGGAGCCTTCCTCGTGTCAACGTGGTGATGTTCTTTGAGAAGATGGCGGCTTTGTTGCAGGAAGAACTGGCGCCTTCCTAGTGATCTGGGAGGGTTGCATATCCCACTTTCACCCGAAGAATTTTAATTGCGTGCTTCTCGCGATTTTAGATGTAGGTAGCCCTGAGGGTCAAGGCTGTGGAGACATGGAATACTCTCTCTCCTATTTCTTTCTTTATTCTCACCTTTCTTTACTTCCTTCCTGAACTTTCTGTGCCTTTTTCCCTCCCTCCCCCGATTGTCAAGAGGGTGGTTGGGAATATTGTACCTTTATTGTGCAAAAAATTGTAGGTGTCACATCACCTGGTATTTTCCGCAGGCATGCAGGTCAGGGTGTGAGATCCCAAAAATTAGAATTTGGTTGGGTCTGGGCCCTGGGGTAAGTATACAGCACGTCCTGTTCCAGAATATTCCTTACACATGGGTAATACATCCACAAGATGGCGCCGGACTGCAGAAAACATCTTGTGGCTCCTCCCGGCCCTATATAAGTCAGGGACCTCCCACAAATTCCCCAGTTTTCATCTGCAGTCTGGACTGCGAAGATAGAAGATGGCTCTCTATATACGTAGGCGAACGGGGCTTACCAGCCTGCGGCCCTGCGGGACTATTCCCACCCGTTCAGGACCCACTGTCTCTCAGCCTCGGCTGGGTTTGGGTGAAGGTAGGACAGCACCGGGGTCAGATGCTTGAGGAGCGCTGCTCCGACCGCAGTCCCTGCTTTGACATGGGTAGGCGGTATAGGCCTGTGGTGAGCCTTGTGGAATGCCCCCTCCCGCTTCCGGGGTTCCCCCTTAATCCCTATCCCCCTTAGGCGTCTGCCCCCTCCTCTCCTTTTTATTTCACTTTGGGCGTTATGTGACTGCTGCTCCCTTGCCTCGCTCTCCCTGGGGAGATCTCAGGGGTGTGTGTGTGTGCGGTATGTCAAGCAGCCTGAATTGCTTACTTTACTTGTGCTTAATGTGTTTTACTGTTAGCCGCTACCGCACGCTTGTACAGCGCTCCTCGGACGGCAGTGACATTACCTCAGGCGCTGCCGCGCCGTCATTGGACGGCGGGATCACGTGGGCGCGTTTCGTGCTCTTGGGGGGGGGCGGGCTCTGTGGATGACTTTTTCCGCATCACTTCTCTGCGGCCCGCCCCTCGAGGTATATGCGGACGCCATTTTTACCTTCTCGTGCTGCGTGTCTGCTGTTTCCTACCGCGATCCGTGAGTGCCCCTGCGGGGTGGCTTTATCATATATCTTTTATTTATATATTCTATTGTTATAGTTTTATGGGGATGTATTCTTATGTCTTTCAGGCGGGTAGACCTCATTGTGGTTTCCACCCGGCCTTTCCCTTTTTTGTTAAGGCTATTACTATTATATCTCCCACTTCCCTAGCGGGCTTTGGGGCATCCCGGGTCGCTATCATTAGCGTTAACCCTATATTGGCCTGTTGTGCCACTCTAATCACCATATGGAGGCTTCTGGGGATAATGTGCTTGGGGTTCCTTCGGGACAAGCCCGGCTATGTGTTGTGTGTGAGGTATGCCCCATAAGTGATGATGTCAGGGTATGTGTACCCTGTACCCAGCAAGTGCTTGCGCTGCAGTCTGGGTTGCCTGTTACTGGGCCTGGTGCTGCGCCCCCTCTGGCTTCGCCAACCCCCTCACACTTACATCTGACCCCCACCGAGGGGCATACTAGCGGAGAGTCTCAACCTGATTTAGCTGCACGGGTGGCCAGCATTGAAAAACATCTTGCTGGGTCTGCCCCGCGTAAGGCTTCTGCTAAGAAGCGGCATTTATCACCAGCGGTTTCCCTCTTCCCTGTAGAAGATGAGGGCCCTTTCTCACCCTCAGGCCCCTACCCCCTTAAGGAGGGGGAATTATTTTCTGATTCTGAATCCTCTGAGGAACAACCTAAGATTTACGGTGGTACTGGGACTCCCTTTGGGGAAGACCCGTGGTCCCCTGAAGACACTGACAGATTGCTGAGTCACATTTTTGAAGTGCTTTGTATTTCCCCTCCTGCAGTGGCTCCACAGCAGCAGGGTGAGCTTTTTCATACGGTTAAGCCACGCTGGCAGTTCCCTGAGCAGTCTCACTTTAATAATCTAGTGCTCAAGGAATGGGAACGGCCTAGCAAGCTGCCAGGGGAGCCTAAGAGTTGGAACAAGAGGTATCCCTTTCCTGCTGATGTTGTTAAGTGTTGGTCATGTCCTCCCGAGGTGGATGCGCCCGTTCTTGGGTTGTCCAATACATCTGTCGTGCACTCTCCTGATACTACTACCCTGCGGCATGGGGAGGACTGGCGCTTGGACCAACTGGCATGTCACGCCTTTGCCTGTGTGGGGACGGCGCTGCACTCGGTTTGTGCCTCTGCTATCATGGCTATTGCCATTAAAGGAGTGATTAAGTGTCTCTTGGACGGGGTATCTGAGGATGCGGGCAGAGAAGAGTATAGATCTCTCCTGCTTTGTGAGGAATTTATTGCATATATTCTTTCTGCTATGGATGATGCCATTAGAATGTGTGTTAGGACTTCTGCCCTGTTGGTGGCTATACGCCGCTCTGTCTGGCTACGTCAGTGGGTAGCTGATAATGCTGCTAACAAGGCTCTCACTGGTTTCACTTTCAAAGGCCTGCGCCTTTTTGGTGAACGTTTGGATTTGTTAGCCAGGGGTGGTAGGTTCCCTCAAGGTAGGAGGCCGTCACGGTCCTTTCGGGGGATGGGTGCCTTTCTCCCATCCTTCTGTGGTACCAGAATTGGCCGAGGAGTCTCCTTTGCTGGGGCCCGCGGAGATCACTGGGGAAGGGGCAGAGGAGGTGGCCGTCCTGGCCTCTCCTGGGGTCCCATGCCAAAATCCTCACCCAAGCCCCCTCAGGCATGAAGGGGCACCCTAACCCATCCGGGTGGGGGGACGGCTCCGGCTCTTTGCTCACGTCTGGAGGCTTCACGTCTCAGACCGGTGGATTCAGGAGGTAGTTTCCTCCGGTTACAAGATAGAGTTTGCAGCCTGGCCCCCCCAAGATTCGTCAAATCGCAGAGGGCTCAAAACCCCCTGTCAGCTCAGGGTCTGTGCCTTGCTGTCCAAAACCTTCTGGAGTTGGGGGTCATCTGCCAGGCGCCTTTGAGGGAAAGGGGCAGAGGCTACTATTCCAATCTTTTTCCCAAAAAAGATGGGTCCATCAGACCTATCCTGGATTTAAAGTGCCTCAACAAATTTATCAGATTCAAACACTTTCGCATGGAGACTCTGCGCTCAGCTGTCAATTCACTACGCCCGGGCGACTTCATGACCTCTGTAGACATCAAGGAGGCTTACCTTCATGTACCAATCTTTCCAGGTCATCAGAGATTCCTCAGGTTCGCTCTGGAGGATCAACACTACCAATTTGTGGCCTTGCCCTTCGGTATCACCTCGGCTCCCAGGGTATTCACCAAGGTGCTGGCGGGCATAATGGCTCTGCTGAGATCTCAGGGCATTCGCATCCTTCCTTACTTGGACGACATTCTCATTCTGTCTCAGTCCCTCCAGCAGGCCGAGAGGGATACCCAACTGGTGGTGTCCACACTGGAGTCCTTCGGCTGGGTGATCAACCACCCCAAGTCTTTTCTGTCACCGTCAATGGTGAGGTCCTTTCTGGGCATGACTCTGGATACATCTCAGGTCAAGATTTTTCTCCCTCAGCAGAAGGTGGAGAGTCTTCAGTCCCAAGCCAGGCTACTTATGTCTTGCCCTCATCCCTCCATCCGGCAGGGGATGCAGCTGGTGGGCCTGATGGTGTCTTGCTTCGAGGCGGTTCCATATGCTCAGTTTCACATGAGACCTCTTCAACTTCACCTCTTATCAGTATGGGATCGGGACCCTCGGTCCCTGGATCAGGTGTTGGTTCTGTCACCTCTGGCCAGATGGTCTCTCTCGTGGTGGCTGGACTCAAGAAACCTGTTGGTGGGCAGATCCTTTCTGGCCCCGTGCTGGGAGACAGTCACCACAGATGCCAGTCTGACAGGATGGGGGGGGCTTCTGGAAATCCATGAAATTCCAGAGTCAGTGGGGCCCTCAGGAGGCCCACACCCCTATCAACATTCTGGAATTGAGGGCGATAAGGTTGGTTCTTGCCCAATTGACTCCACACCTTCGGGATCGGGCGGTTCAGGTCTGCTCGGACAACCAGACGGCGATTGCCTACATCAATCATCAGGGAGGGACCCGGAGCAAGAGGGCCCTCAAGGAAGTGTCCCGGCGGAGGAGAATGTTCCCTGCATCTCAGCTGTGTACATCCCGGGGGTGGAGATTCTGGAGGCAGACTCCCTCAGTAGGGGGACTTCTCGTCTGGGAGAATGGTCCCTCAGCAGCAGGGTGTTTCGCTCCCTGTGCCACCACTGGGGTCAGCCAGATGTGGATCTGTTTGCGTCCCGTCACAATCACAAGCTTCCAGTCTTTGTCTCTCTGTCCCAGGACCCTCTGGCCTTGGCCATGGATGCACTAGCAATGTCTTGGAAGAGCTTTCAGCTTCTCTATGTGTTCCCTCCTTTTCCTCTGCTGGGCAGGGTGTTGCGCAAAATTGCCCAGGAAAGGGTGCCAACCATTTTGGTGGCCCCCCGTTGGCCAAGAAGGGTGTGGTTCGCAGACGTCAAGCAGTTGGCAGTAGATCAGTATGCTGTGCCCAAGGATCCAGACCTGCTCACGCAGGGGCAGCTACGCCATCCCAATTTACAAACGCTGGCTTTAACGACCTGGCTGCTGAAACCTCCATCTTGATGGAAAAGGGGCTGCCTGCCTCTGTAGTTAATACCATGATTCGGGCTAGGAAGAAGTCCTCGTCATCCATTTATTATAGGGTATGGCATGCTTACATTGACTGGTGTGAGTCTAAGTCGCTTAGACTCACACCAGTCACCAGCCCCTTGGTCCATTTTGACTCTTAAGGTAGTCTTTTTGGTGGCTATCACTTCTCTTAGGCGTGTTTCTGAGTTGGCGGCGCTTTCCATCAAACCCCCTTATTTTGAGAGACACCAGGACAAGGTGGTGTTTCGCTTTAAGCCAGATTTTCTACCTAAGGATGTGTCTGCTTTCAATCTTTCATCTCAGTCAGGACATTGTTTTGCCTTCTCTGTGCCCTAATCCTAGTAACCCTAAGGAGCGGGTTTTACACTCTCTAGATGTGGTCAGGACTCTGAAGTTCTATTTGGTGGCCACTGAATCCTTCAGGAAGACTGATGCTCTTTTTGTGCTCCTGTCTGGACCTAAGAAGGGTCTGGCTCCAGCTAAGTCCACTATCAGCAAGTGGATCCGTCAGGCTGTGGTACAGGCCTATTCTACTAAGGGGAAGGAGCCTCCCTTCCGCCTTACTGCTCATTCTACTTGTGCTATTGGTGCCTCCTGGGCTTTTCAGCACCAAGCTTCTGTTGAACAAGTTTGCAAGGCCGATACTTGGTCTTCTGTTCATACTTTTTCTAAGTTTTACAAGGTTGATGTTAGGGCCTCAGCTGATGCTGCTTTTAGTCGCAAAGTTCTGCAGGCGGCAGTGGTTTAAACTGCCCGGTGTTACTTTTTGGGGATCCCACCCAACCTTACGGACACTGCTATTAGATGTCCCATGTGTAAGGAATATTCTGGAACAGGACGTGCTGTATACTTAGAATAATACAATTCTGTGATTACTCACCTGTAGAATTGGTATTATATGTATACAGCACGTCCTGTTCCATCCCGCCCTTGTTATCATTATTCTTAGTTACCTCTGTACTGTTCATATGTTCATTTTTGAATTCCTGTTATTATTGTTCTCCCGGCTTCTTGTTAACTGCTTGTCAATACTGGGGAATTTGTGGGAGGTCCCTGACTTATATAGGGTCGGGAGGAGCCACAAGACGTTTTCTGCAGTCCAGCGCCATCTTGTGGATGTATTACCCATGTGTAAGGAATATTCTGGAACAGGAGGTGCTGTATACATATAATACCAATTCTACAGGTGAGTAATCACAGAATTGTAATATATATATATATATATATATATATATATATATACACCAAACATAATTGAAAAGTAAATAGACCTATAAAAAGTACTAATAATGACTAAATGATTGTAGTACAGCACCATGGAATATACGTCAATACTGTATAAATAGTGAACAATAATAATAGTGACCCCACCTTTAATTAGGAAGTAATGAGTATAATGAATGTAATGTAATCAGAATACCTACAGCAGGCTGGCTGGCTGGCTTGCCAACTTTGTGTGCATACGGCTTATTACTTGCGCACAGAGAACCCTGAAAATAAATACAGTCCGGAAATGTAACATTAGCTCCATTTCATTGGTTCTCGGCTCATTCCAGGCGACTCGAGATCCTATAAGTAAAATGTTCCAGCTCGCTGGTGGAAATGGCAAGATTAACAACCTCCCATCTGGAATGTGGAAACCAATTTATTGCTTGTGTCAATACAGACGGATTGTCTGAATGCACATCGCTTTTTTCTTTGTTGCCTGGACCGTGGCAAGTATATATTTAATATGATTTTATTGGCGCTGGTTGTGTTTTCTGCACATCTGTTGGAAGGCAGAGAATATGTTACACAATAATTAAAATGTATTTATTTTAGGAGACAAAAAGCTCAGTCGGGGAGCCCAAAGCGTAGGGTTGAAGAATAAATATTTCAAAATTAATTTTGCCAGCTTTTTTAAATGCCATTGGAGACATTCATCTGAGGTTCATTAATGGATGTCTGGGAAAGACACAAAGGCTAGACGGTTGGATATGGCTCCTACGTGTCTTCTCTTAAGTCCACTGAAAATATTACACTTTAATTCTAAATGTAAAGTCAACTTTTTCTTGAATGAAAGCCAAGCTTTTTAAAGATACTCCCCAGTCAAAAAGGATTTATTTATTATTGGAAATGATTCAGGGGACAAAGACCAGCTCTACACTAGAAAAACTCTCTGACTGCTGCAATTTATTATATCTAGACTTGGACTGGCCTACAATGGGAACAAATGATTTTCCTGGCAGACCCTTGAAGCCAGGGCCACTGGTTTGCACTGTGGTAGCAGCCATGCCACTTTGTCTATTGAGGGCCTGGGATACAACATAATCAGCAGTAATGGTGGATGTTGCTGGTAATATCTGCATGTAACTAGAAGGGTGCCCCCCCCAGCGTCAGTTCTACCTACCAAAACAATGTATTCAAATGAAATGTGAAAGAACCTGTCTGGAGCACCATTACAGGCTATGGAAATATAGGATAGTGCCAGATTTCTGCTTTTTGGTCTCTAAAATTGATCATTGCAAACCAAATCAACACCCCTCAGTTTTTTATAACATAACTGCTGAAGACAGATATTAAAATGGACCTAAAACCTCCATGGCAAGTTTGTCCAAGGGTGACTGTATCCACCCCACAAGCATTCTCAGGGGTTAGCTGGGCTAGAATGTCACCTCTGAGAGAGCCATTCAAGCCAACAATACAGAGGGGGGCATTGTTTGGACTATATCCTTGAGCTAGTATTGGTGGCCCACATCAGCGGGGTGGGGCTGGAGGGGCAGATTAAGAAGTAAATTACCTCATTCATGCTGAGAGGAGGCACAATGCTGGCAGAACACTTTGCAAGGTAAGCTGCTGTTTATTGTTTTTATCCCTTTAAATTGAGTGTGTAAGCACTTCATTATTCAGCATACCCAGATTAGTATTGCATATTTTAATACGCTTAGCTGTGCCAAAGCTCATGAACAAAATGGACATAAAAAAAAGGTCAGGCAAAAAGCAAAAGGCAAAATTCTTTATGTAAACCATAAATGATGTGTACTTTGGACCACCAGAGGAGAGGAACCATCCAGCTTGTTATCTGCTCACAGTTCAAAAGCCTGTATGTCTGATGGTATGACTGCATTAGAACCAATGGCATCGTCACTTCTTGAAATGCACAATCAATGCTTAGTAGTGTATATTGGTTTTAGAACAACATATGTTCCCATCCAGACAATGATGTGTACTTTGGACTACCAGAGGAGAGGAACCATCCAGCTTGTTATCTGCTCACAGTTCAAAAGCCTGTATGTCTGATGGTATGACTGCATTAGAACCAATGGCATCGTCACTTCTTGATATGCACAATCAATGCTTAGTAGTGTATATTGGTTTTAGAACAACATATGTTCCCATCCAGACAATGTATATTTCAGGGAAGGCCTTGCATATTTTAGCAAAATAATGCTAATCCATATACTGCATCACAACAGCATGACTTCACAGAAGAGTCCCGGTGCTGAGAATAGAAGATATTGCTTAACTGTTGAGCAGCTGCAGCTACATCAGATAAAAATGGGATAACATTCCTGGCCCAAAACTGCAGACAGTCTATGAACCCAAACATTCACAGTCTTTTTAGAAAAAAAAGGTGGTTCTAGTCGATGGTGGATGTGTATACGAGATTTCTAAATAATTGCATTTTTATTTTTTCACATTTCACTCATTGGCCCAACTTTTTTGGAATCAAAGCTTTTAATCAAAATATTCCAAAACTATCAGAGTGAAAAGTTCCAGCAGCGCCTGGGTGACTTACAAAACTGTGTATACCATATTTTTTGTATTCTTTCTGAGCTTCTGAATGTACTTAGTGCATACCTTGAATATTGGGGTGGATGTACATGTTCTCAGCAGGAAGCGATCACATTTGCACTGAGGTATTTGATTTTTAACTGTGTATGGGATCATATGTTGCACTGGTCACTTTATATAGCACTTTAAATTGATGTTTGATATTGCATTGGTCACTTTATTTAGCACTTGAAATTGAGTCTATAATGTGGTCGTTTTTGGGGGATAGGAGGTTTATAATAATGGGGTATGTAGGGAACTCCTGCTGAGTTTGAGTCATTTATATGTTTTTAAATGTATGTTGTGATGATTTAATGTGTGTGTTGTTTTAAGTGATTATCATGAATAAATTTAAATAATGAATATTCTGATTGATCTTTGATTGATCTTTGGGGTGAGGGTGGTGCGGCCTGCTTAACTTAATTTACCTGTGGATTACTGGTACCACAGGGTTCTCTTTGTGTTTGGTTGTACCAATTAAAGGATTAGAGGTTTTTTTGCACACATCTCCCCCTATAACTTGATTAGATTGAGTGGTGCTTAACAGGGGTTTCTTTTGTATATGCATACCTTGGATATAATAAGAATTTAAAGGATAAATAACTCAATTTTGTATCATTTTTCTTTTAAATAAAATATGAGTTTATTCTAAAAAAAAAATGTGAATAAAGGCCTTTACACCTTCTATTTGGGCAAAATGTAACAACAATACTTTATGAGGGCTTTTGGTGGTGACTAAGCAGCCCCATGCAGGGAAAACATGACACAGGAGCGTTTTGTAAGGAATCCGCTGCATTCTTCAGATGCAAGGAGCCTGCTAATGGCTGCAGCCAAGCTGTCTCTTTTCTTTTCTGTATTATAAAAGCAGGCGACTAACATTTCAAGCCTCATCTTATCTCCAGGATCTAACATAGGATGAATGGAAAGGGACTTTGACGCTTACTGAAATACTCAAAGACAAAGCCAACACTTTCCCATCCATGCCTGCAGATAGGGGAAATTTTTTGGGCATATAATACTGACCCATAACTAACTGAACCCTCTGGTAGCAGTAGCAGTAGAGCCTATACGGTCAGGGGACCCCCTATGACTAACCAACTTACTTGTAAGTGCTTAAGTAGATAATTCTCTAATGTAGGAAATAAGCAGGTAAAGAAAACCCTATAGGTTAAATGTGTTATAATATTATAACTAACATACCTCCCAGACTACTGATCCATACAATACTTTTGTTATTGACTTCTGCCCCATGTTCTATAGCCATGCCTTCGGTTTTTTTTTTACTAGCTCCTTTCTGCTTCAAAGATTAAGATATTCAATATTAACCATTCAGTGTGTGCAGGGAGGGGAAATCTCCCTCTGCTTTTCAGTTATTTGATGCGTCCAATAGTGTGGTTTGTACCATGCGAAGGGTAAATTCCATGTGTGCTTGGCACACAATGGCCACTATTAGCACTATTGCACTAATAGCATGGCTTTTAGTGGTAAGACTAGAGAAAAAGCTTGGTGGTATGACTATAGAAAGGGGACAATAAATCAGCAACATCAGCCTCATGCAGCAGCACATCTGGAGAGAACAGCTACCCAGAGGTAAGTAAATTATGCCTTCATTTTACATTTTACACACTTTACAAACCTTAAACCGGACAGTTGTTTGTTTCCCAAATGATCAGATAGATATATAGATAGATAGATAATAGATAGTTCACCACACTCCTCATTTCCTCTGGGGGAGATGGCCCTGCCCCTTGCTCGCTTCCTCCCTAGTTCAGCACAGCTTAGTGCGTGTGGAGGGGAGGGATATATTAACTGAAGGGGGAGGAGGAGCGGAGCACACAGACTGCGTTGATAGGCTATGAATATGTGTTGTGCCTCCTCCCTCCTGTGTCCTGGAGTCGGGCTGCTGCCTCTGCACGGCCTCATCTCCTTACTGAGCAGAGTGATCTGTGCGATCGTGCAGCCACTCACCTTACAGGGAAAACTGTCCCTGGGACCTCCAAGAAAAATAAAACACACATACACACACCTTACTCGATTTAATAATTTAATTTTAATAAAAATGTGATGTCTTTTATCCTGAGCAGAACCAGATCTAGGTTGAAGGGCAAAGGGGCAGGTATGCTGCTACTGTGGATGGAGGCGTCAAAGCCCTAGAATACTGGTAAGAAAGCTTTGATTTTACATTTAGCCTTGGAGGATGCTTTAAGCTTACTTAAATTCTGGGTCAACATTATGATGTGCAAAACACGATTCACTTATTTTTAGTTTCCGCTTTTCTGGATTCAAAAAACTTTGGAAATTTACAGTTGCATCTCTGTTAAAGCAGACAGGCTGAAGGTATGTTTCTCAGACATCCTACACAGCATTACCAATGACAGATACTTTCTTTTCCTTTGTGATCCTGTTACAGGTTTCTGAGCTGTCTGAACGTCATTTATTACCTGTCTTCAGAAGTGTCAGATGTTCTTAAATGTCGTTTTTATTACAAGCCATTAAATATAAAGTGCTACAACTTGATTCCTGTAAGCTGATACACTGTGAGCACTTCCCTGGCCCGAGAGCTCTGAACAAGCAGCACAGGCCGGAGGTGAGCCGAGATCCATTTACAGCTGTCCTGAGCTAAACTGTGTACCTAATCCCCAGTTATAAACCAGACACCCCGCACACCTACCCTGTGCCCGCTACTCAACAAATTAAAGTAGCAAATCGAGCAGGTAATAAAAAGAGGAGAACCACTAACAAATTACAATGATAACATGTTTTAAAAAGTATGGACATTTTAGAAGTCCTTTTTGGTATAGATTAGAGATGTTATTTTTTTATATTATTCTAATAAAATCTCTGTGCATCACTGGAGCTAGAGGAGTGCTACAAAACACAAAAACAAACATATAATGAAGGTTGCTAAAGAATCCACATCATTTAGGCTACGTTCAGATCATTCGCTTCTGTCTGAATGCAAGGGATACCAAAAATAAGTCCTACAATCATGGCCGGATAAAGCGTCTAGGTACAAGTGGACATCAAAACAGTTTTTAAGAGTGGGCATTGATGGTTTACAATGAAAATATGAAGGTACAGTTCTATAATGATTACTTTTGGAAGTGAAACAGTGTTCTAATTTCTTGGTTTTAAAGTGTGGTGAAAGTCCCAATGGCCAGGACTTTCACGTTGGGCTGGGTGACTGATCACCTGGTCCGCAGCTCACATCACATGTGAGGCACATGGTTGGAGGTGTGTGAATTTGAGGCTGTACCTGGGAGCATGCAGCAGTTTTATCAATTACCTTTATTAGTTGACGGTGTTCAAAACTTGAAAACAAAAACAGGGATTTGTATGGATATTTTATTGGCTATTAAGTCAAGTCAAGTGTTGTACATATGAACAATGTGTAGAGGTGGATGAGGGGTTAAGGTAAGGAAAAGCTGGTGAGTGGAATAGAAGGACTAGAGCAAATTTGCACCTGACAAATCACTGCAAAGTAGTGCAAGAACATAATGTATAAGGGATTTTAAGGGGTATATGCCCCAGGGCCACCACTACTTGCGGGCCTCCATGTCTAATGTGCAATTGGTGGTCAGGTGGGGCAGCAAACCAGATTAGAAAATATAGGAGTGGCAGGTATCAGTTGCCTGGTCTTCCTAATTGCAAAGCAGGGCATCCCATTCATAAGGTGGACCCCTAGTTCTACTGGCATGCCCATGACACCCCATTCTGAAACTGGCCTAAACATCATGCTTGCGCAGGATGCCTGTGTCTGATGTTCATGCTAGCAAGAAGCCCGAAGGTCGGCAGTAGGTAGATCTTAACCTGCCAGCCACCTACCACTACCTTGATGAATAATGAGAGACAGGGTGCACCCAGCCCTGTTGAATGTGAGTATTAGATGGGCTGGGGCCAGGTGCTCCACCAGACATTTTGCCCTGGGGTCTCCACCACACATAATTAAGTCTTGCCTTCAATGGATCCTCTATAGGCCCTCCCTCCCTAATTGCAATCAAATGAACAGTCCTTCACGCTGCTTTGCTGCAAGAACAGGATGCCTGTAAGTGTGAAATACAAATGCATA